>CM060976.1:96884970-99504970 GCA_030765065.1 Deroplatys truncata | reverse complement strand
CTTTGCTGGATTAGCTAACTTCTACAGTAGGTATGTATATTTAGAACTCAAAAATTCAAACTGAATAAACTACTCAATCTTGTGATAAAATACATACTTATGAGCCAAGTTCATTACACTCAGAAATCTTCAATTACTAAGATATATATATATATATGTATATATATAAGATATTCAAATACTAAGATACCTAAACTCGTTACAATAAACGCACATTTGAATAACTTAAGACGTACCATAACTTAAATAGCTTTAAGCAGCAATAAGTTATTTTTAAATTTTGTTTTTAATGTATTTAAAGTTTTTAAATCATATACCTTAAAGGACCGCAAGGAAAACTAAAATTTACCTTATTAATTTTGCATTATAATTATACCGGGTGTCCTACATAAAACAGTACGCCTCGCTGACATTCATTACATTATATTGTATTAATTCCACAACCAACTTCCTATATAATTATGGGGTAAATATGGCATAGGCCAGACTTAACGGTTTATGTTAAGTGCTGAAAGTGCCCTCCAGCGGCATCCAGGCATCGCTGCGCTCTGGTTCTGGTTATTATGTAATCACTGAGGCGAGATGATACTTATCTCATTTGTAACGTTCTCTTTAAGTTGGTCTATCGTCCAAGGGTTGTTAGCATAAACATTGCTTTTCACAGCTCCCCATAAATAAAAGTCACAGAATGTTAAGTCTGGTGATCGCGGAGGCCACAGGTGTTTGCTGATAAGCCTGTTTTCAAGAAACACATTGCTGATATGGGCCATAGTGTGGTTGGGGTGTGGCATGTGGCACCGTCTTGTCCATACTTATTATCATTTTCTGTTAATTGTGCGTAGAAAGATTCAAAGATCTCCAGATATCTTGCACTGCTAATCGTCTCATTGAAAAAATGGAGCCGATAATGTGTATTCATGACACTACACACCATACACTTATAGGTTCTTCATGCGCGATATGTGGGTTATTCTGCGACCAATGTCTGCAACTCTGTGAGTTAAATAACCAGACAGATGAAACCAGGCTTTATCTCTCATAAAGAAGAGCATCGGGTCCAAGTCAACGATCGAAGATAAGAACCAGTTGCAACAAGTAATTCTTTTATCTTTGATTCTTTCAACTCGTGCACTGCGCTCACATGAAGTGGTGGGAATTTGAGGTCTTTTAGCACACGATGGCATATGCGGGATACACCAAATTGCTGAGATAGTCTCCTTATCGAATGCCTTGGGGCTTCTCGTTATGTCCGTACAAATTCTGCCGACTACCGTCGAGGGTCTTCGCTATCGGACGCTTATTGTTCTTCACATTCACAATGGAACTTGCAGTCCTCCATTTCTTATACAGATCTTGAATTGTGCTGGTTGTGGGTATCTTGTCATGATATTTCTCCTCAAATACTTCTGTAGTCTCCTTAATGGACTCTGCCTTTATGTAAAATTCCACAATATCATTTCGCTTTTCAATTGAAAACTGCACAATTTCTCTCATAATACTTCCACGATATTCACGATTTCCTTAACCTCCCCGTGAGAATCTTCCAAGCTCTGGAAATAATGTGCAGCGTATAAATAGGTGTTTAAGCGATGAAACAGTAACTTACCGATATGATCCAGTGAATACGTTTCATTTAATCACAGTAGATACAATTATTTGTACCTTTTCTTTGGTCCCGTAGTTATTTAATGACATAAACACTGCACTTTTTACGTTATACCTATGCAAATAAAAACAAAACTGACACTAATGTATAATAATAGGAGCGAAAATGTAAATATGAAGATTCCTCATTACCAGGGCATCAATTACATTTTGGAAATGATTATAGTCTATAATCGCGAGTAGTTAGACCGCTGGCCTCTCACCAGTACCAGGTTTCGATCCCAGGGAACCATATGTGGGATTTCTCCGGGTTCTCCTGTTTCCCATGCCATTAATTCCACCAACTGCTCCTCATCACCTTTTCTTTCATGCATTTCGCCGTCATTTCATATCATCTTCCTCGCTCTCATACCAGGTTTCGGGCTGATCACCCATCCTGGTTCTTCCATCCGATCCAAATAATCTATCTGCTCCCCGACTGGCGTCTTACCCCAGGCATTGGCTTGTAAGTCCTGGGGGTGTAAGACCTGCAAACGGGGAGGGTAAACAGAGAACGAGACGAAGACAGTCTATAATCATCCAGTAGAACAATGTTCTGTGTTGTTAGTTAGAAACGGATTATATGTTCCGATTTTGAGCTGTCACAATTTTCCTCTCTTTTTTATAATCATTTAGCATACGCTGGTTGAAACCTACAGATAAAATGCATATGGGTTATCTAAATGTCCTATCATAAATATCGCATACATGTATCGTTATAAGCAGGTGCGATTTTCTTTTGTTTTGCTGCGTCTTCTTTTTTCTCAGTTGCTAAGTCCTGAATGACCAGCTAAGTACTATAATGCCTAGAACAGAGTATGCCAAGCTACGGCCCGGGAGTCGAACCCAGCCCGCGAGCTGCTTCTGTTTGAACCGCCTACAAACTTAAACAACAATAAAAAACAGAAACAGTGCGCATGATTAAATTATTCACCAATTTCGAACGATTAAATAAAATTTAACGCTCAGATTTGTAGCTGATGCACAGCATAATGACCTGCTTATGGACAAATACAAGGTAGTTAATTTGGTTGATTTTTGCAAGTGTCTGCCGAATGACAGATGTAATACTCTCTACGCTTCTGCATCGGGTACATAAATTGTTGGATTTACAGTCAAGATCAACTCCACTGCCCATTTAAAGGAACACATTCTGCTTGCGGCGCTCATCTGCAAAACTAGTAAAACAAGTGCTTCTGCAGCATTGGTTCCAGTGAGTTTGAGGATTGAAAGCTTTTGGTATAGGCAAGGATTTATTTTGAAAGTGTCGGCAGTTGAGATTATATATGTTTCAGAAAAGAGTTAAGCCTTTTCCAAGAGAGCAAGTGTTTTAATTGACAAAGTCGGAAGTGATAGTCCAATTGCCTGGCCTTCAGTTACATGAGTTTTGATACAAATGTTTTAGTACCTTACAGGTCTTAGTGCTTTATAGTACCTTAGAGTCTATGCAATTTGTTACCTTACAAAGTGTTTATGCATTTTAGTACCTTACAAAGAATTCAGAACTTTAGAACTTTGTGCAAGCTGCTTGTGGGAAAACACTGACAATAGTGGAAGCAGTATTTGCACTTTGCTCTAGAGGATACAGTAACATGTCCATCGTTTCCGAAATGTATACTTACTTTCTTTGTAATAGCCTACTTCCCTATATTATTATTATTATTATTATTATTATTATTATTATCATCATCATCATCATCATCATCATCCTACCACCACCTCGTTACGCTTGGGTTGGGAGTTGGTGTGTGAAACTCTATGTTGATCATATGGAATGTGACTGAGAGAGAACTGTGATAATTATGGGTTTAAGGGTTTCATTTCTTTATTGATTCGTATTTAATAGGAAGAGATAGCACTTTCAGGACTTGGCTTGCAGTGTATGCACGCTGTGAGCATAGAAAGAGAACCGTGAGCTAAACCCATTAGTATAAAAAGTATAAACGAGGCCAGCCGACGCAGGGGTATACAAACGTGCTAAAAACTATTTTAATAATACGATGTACAAATTACGTAAACCGTTTTGAGAATCGTGCTGTAGAAGTGGAGGTATAAAAAAATTAATATTTTACAATAATGTTGACAAATTTAATTTATGTAATACAAAAGTATATGTCTGCATATTCAATTTTCGAAGTTATTATAAATATAACATACATTTTAAAATATTCGAATTTGAAGCTCCTCCTGTCATTTAAACAATGTTTATAATTTAAAAAACTCCTCTTCACATCTCATGTCACAGAAGCAAACATAAAATGTTGCAGATGATATTGCATTTTAAGAGGTATTCATGGTGGCCTTGTAAATTATGCTTAATACTTACCACCTTCAAATAACCTGTATTTTGCTCATGAACGGTTTTCATTTTCTGCTTTACTTTAACATAACAGGTCCAGCAGCTGCTCTATTCAAACTTTTGGGCTAGTTCTTCTATGAGCCCTATGGCATCAGGCATTTTATAAACTGACTTTTCTAAACGTACGATGAATTTGGTCAGGTCTGAAAAATTGTTTTTAATGAAAAGGAAATCTTCAGTAATGTGCTTGAAATGAGGGACTGGGCGGCTTGTACTGCAGAACTATGGTCACTGCCCAAAGCGCTATGAATTTCGGTAACTATATTGTAATGGTCCATATAGTATAGAGCCGCACTTAGCCAGGTAACCCATCGAGTTGTAACAGGCTGAGGAAGTAAAGGGATATTAGGTGCAATTTCTTTAAAATTTCGTTTTTTGTTACGACCTTTCAAAAATATATTTTTTACGTTTGCGATGAAACTCTCTACTGTGCGGTCCAAATCTCATGACGTTTCGTGACAACCAATACGGAGCCAATTCGGTTTCAGAAAAGGAAAGTCCACTCTACAAGCAGTATCCGCATTATTACACGAGTTCGAAGAAGCCCTCAGCAAGCGAAAGGGAAATATTACGTGGTTTTCATTGACTATGAAAAAGCGTTCGACTACATAAACAGGGATAAGCTACTCAGGAAGATGAGGGACATGATCGGGAACGAGCACCCAATTCCTGGAATAGTACATGACATAATGAGGCAAAATTGGCTGCAGATAACTGACGAAGTAGCAACAACGGACGAGGTTAAACAAACTAACGGGGTACTGCAAGGAGACCCAATCAGCCCGCTGCTATTCAATATAATGAGACGGCAGACATGGGAAGGAAACCAACTGGGCCACTAATGTATGCGGACGACATAGCCTTTGGAGCAGAAAACAAAGAAAACATACAGCATGGATTTAGACGCAGTGCAAACATGGGCTACGAAAAATGTGTTCGCGATAAACAAGACAGTGCAAATGGTCTTCAGGAGAGGTGGAAGAGTAGCCGCTAGTGACGCCCTAAAGCTAGGAGAAGAACCGATGAGATTGGTGAACAAGTTCAAATACTTAGGCATAACACTTTCAGCGCACATGTGCAAGAGAGAGCGACAGCAGCTATAAGAGCTGTGTGCAATATCAAGGACATAACAGCATTAAAACTAGACACAGCTATGAGACTATTCGAGACAGCGATCATCCCGATCGCCAACTAGGGATAGAAAAGCCCACGGCCAACGACTTGGAGAGGTTAGAAAAAGTGAAACTTAGGTACATCAAAATAGCAATAGGCGCGAGCAAATACACACCAAGTAGAATGGCCTATACGCTGGCCAGAGAAACCCCTTGCTGGAGGACCTGAGACACAGGAGGCTACTGCCGGCAGCAGGCCCATATAAGGAAGTCACAGAGAAAAGGAAACAGAAAGAAAAAGAGATTGACGAAGAATTGTACGCCTCCGACGCCATAGTGAACAGGGAGGGGACCAGAAGCAACCAATCGCAAAGACATGTCATCATAGGCACAAATTTCACCACAAAATGTGCAAAAATAAGAAATATCACCAACCGAGCGACTTATGTGAGTGCAAGATATGTGACCAAAGGTGTGAGCGATACCATTACAAACAATGCAGACGATGGACGGGATTGTTGAACGAACTTATTATTGTTATTATTATTATTATTATTATTTATTATTTATTATATGGAGTGACCGTGCGGTTGCCAAACTTCACTTCGCTTCGTCAGAACATTACGCGTTTGTTATAAATGCTATCGCAATGTTCACTTGAAAGCTACAAGAAAACAAGAAGAGACACAATAAATGGAAATGTAATACACAAATAGAGAAATAAAAGCTATACCTTTCTGTGCGTCGTTTGTTACTCAAGTGGCACATCCATTTTCCCTTCTCTACACACACGTGAAACAGTTGATGTACTTAATGAGCACGCCTCAGTGGTAAATTCTTGACATTTAGTGAAGTTAGGATTTGCGTTTTTTTTTCCGTTGGCATATTTTTTAAAGAAAGTATACACACTGAAGACGATATCCCTAACCTTAATGCTATATCCACTGGTGCTACTAGGCTTACTAAGCAACATTTTCATAAAAGAGTTAAGTTTATAAACGCTAGGACAAGGCCTATCACTGTAAGAACTGAGTAGCTACACCGACGTTTTATTCACAACTGAGTCGCTTAACTTTATATTAAGCGCACTGTAAAAGGTACCTACACCAGCAGGGTTTTTGCTTTGTCAATGTTTTAACAATGCTTAGAGAATGTTTTTTTAACCTTGAGCTATCGCGTCTATGGTGCAATGAATTCCTCGAGAATGTGATGATAGTTCGTAATTCTTTGATTAAAGTTCTCAATTGCCGTACTCTTTATACGGTTTTTTTAAGTGCATTCCAAGTAGCGAGGTGTTGGATGTTTTAGAAAGCACAACACGCTCTTCTCATGTGATGGATACGTGCTTGTTCCTAGGACTTGGCATTATATACATTGGTATTCCAATGGTATTATTCTGTGGAACAAATCCATATATGACGTTTATTAAAAAAACGTCATGTATGATTTTCTAGAGCCGCGTCAAAGGGCTTTGAAAGTATTTTCATGGCAAGGTTGTAGCTGTATTAGAAAACTTCGTGGGATAGCTATTTCTAAATTTATTTAAGTTATGGAGAATTGCACATTAATAAGTGATAATTATGTATGACATGAAAATATAAAATAACTACGACAGCAATGGATTTATTACCAATACAGGCATAACTATAACTAAAAGTCTCCGTTTAAACATCACAAAAGTAAATTAATGGCGAAAACCATTGGGTATAAAAATATGATTCTTTTTCTTCTTTTTTGGACTTGTTCAAGAAAACGTCGCTTTTAGCTGTTTTTTTGCTTTTTTGAAGTATGAAATCCGCATCCGCGCACATGATATTGCAATTAGAGTTTTACCAGCGGCGATGTGTGCTGTGCGTATGAGGCACTATTCGCTAGTGCCGTAGTAATTGACACGCCTCAAACGTCAGGAGATTTGGATCGCATAATACATCACGTAACAGCTTTAAATTGCCTCAGCTGCACGGTAGAGCCCGTGCGCCAGACAGGTTAAATGTCGCATGTTAGCATACGCGATCTGAAGCTCCTTGCCTGCTTTTGTCATTTGTAACTTGCAGCAACGGTATTAAAAAGGAGCACCTATCTGTATTTATTTCTCCTGGGTAAAACAGAATCATGCATTGTTTAAAGATATCTGCAATTGTAATAATTTCCGAGGTTAGCAAATATATTTCGCAGGGTTTGTCTGGCAAAAGCATTACCACTACGGCATTTGTCATACGCCTACCAACAATACCTTCGGTTTCGTCAATAGAAATCCACATTTTATTTTCGCCCATTCGTTTCGTATTTAAAATATGACATCATTATAACTAGAACTCGGACTTCATTGCCTTTTCATCGTCTGTGCATGGACTATACCCCGCGTATGACGTCACATCCATCCCTCCAGTCTAGCTATATGGAACGGGATAGGCAAGTTGCCAACACGTACAGCAATATGTCATTCGCTTTTACAGAGTACAGAGTTGTAAGAGGTTTAAGTTTGTAACGTTAAGTTGTAAGGCTTTCTGAATACAAAGGATTTCTAAATGATAAGCGAAGTTTTTCTTTTGACACTTTACAAAAAATGCATTCTTACATATTGTAATAGAACTGTGGAAACATAAATAAGTGGGTCATAAAAGGAAACTGTTTTATCGCTTGCACTCTATTAATATATTCGTTAATGATTTGTATCAGAATGTGAGACACTGAAATTATATT
The DNA here is from genome assembly GCA_030765065.1 of Deroplatys truncata. Lineage (NCBI taxonomy): Eukaryota > Metazoa > Arthropoda > Insecta > Mantodea > Mantidae > Deroplatys > Deroplatys truncata. Next base: position 99,497,152 of record CM060976.1, on the reverse strand, counting down.
TAAAAAATGCTGACGCTCATGCAAATATGTAAGTTACAACCTTGCCCTTCACCGCATTGTACCTATACAACCAAGCGAATGAGGCATTATCTTCCAATGGTTCCAAACCAAAGCCTTGGCATGCACCTAACGTTCCAGGCGCAGGTAACTTGAGAAAGCGTGCAACGAAGTCCGAGGCCTCATCATAACATTGTGGTAACTGGCGCTTAAGCAACGTTGTTTGGGAAGGAGGGTGTCGTTTTGTGTGCTTTTGTATGAACTGTTTAAAATGTGGATTTTCTACTGTGTACATTGGTATACTTGCACGTACCATCATTTTACATACATAAGCGCTGAAACAACTCTGACTGAGAGGGTGAAGTTAAACAAGACCTTGCTTGTACTTCGGCCTCAGTTATTGTTAAAATCCTTGCTTTACGCTTTTAGTGTTGCAGTGCTGTCTCAGCCATTTGCATTTAGTACCCTTGATTTCTACATGGCATGCCTTGCATTGAATATTTTCTCCGTTCTGTGTGAAAATATACCCTCCTGCTAATTCCTGTTCTGAGTGCTTCTGACATTGTGAATTGCAGCGAAGCACTGCCTCCACATAACGCCAGCCTGCCACTAACGGCAGCAGCCCTGAGTGTGTTTTTGACGAATGACTTCGTAGTGCTACGTTGCGTCGCAACAAACTGGTATTTCTCGATGGAGGCCTAAACGTCCTAGTTCTGCTAATAAGCATATTTGAATGGGTTAGGTAAAGGTACGTATCACGGAGGGGCCCCCGGAGCCGGGCAGAGTACCGCAAGTTGGCCGTAACGGCCCTTTATGCTTCCAACGTGACCCTTGGGAGGGATGAGGGGAGAGACCCGAAGGGCAACCAGATCCGGATGCCAGATTTGGGCGCAAGCATGGACGGTATTCGTAACGTTTACAGATAGAACGCATCCGACGCCATCCGGTACCTACCCAAAGCCAGCAACCTCCAGGGTCCCCGGTTCGGAATCCACTCAGAGGAGAAACCTAACTGAGCGATGCCAGGGAAGAAACCTTTACAGAGAGCAAGTCACTCCCAGCCGCAACCCTCCGAACACCGTCGTCTGGTCCTACAATCCTGAAACAGATGAAAAGGAAGATGATGGATACAGGAAATGAAACGAAGGAGAGTAATGGTGGAAGATGAACTACCCCAGCATTCACCTGTCGACCTGGGGAAACCACGAAAAACCCATGGGCCAAAGTGGGCGATCCCCGGGGATCGATCTCGGGACCTTCCTGACGCAGGCCATAGACGTTGCCGCTGAGCCATCCCGCTCTGTCATTTGAATGGGTGCTCCCAAAAGCGGGTAAATGCTTGTTCAAAAGGATTACTCCCCGCGGACATAAGGGCTGCTTGGTCGATGGGTCGTTCATTGCCTTCTCTAGGCAGCTCCAGCAGTGGAAGAGGTCTTCGAACCTGGAACTGTTAGGGACTTCCGGATGTTTCTGTGGCCTGTCTGCCTGCAGCCTCCCGTAGCTCCTTCATTTCAACGCTGCCTCCTGGGGGGTGATAGCCACAATAGATCTATGTCGATCGCAGTATATGAGGTATCTCCCTCCGCTATATAACCTTTAGAGCGTGGCTGTCGGTTAATTTTCGAGAATGCCGTAACTACCCTTCTTTATACTGACTTCTGACAATGACGTCTTTACACATGATTCACATGATTGGCTACTTTTCCCTCCACTAATAGCGTCTCACACCCACTTTTATAACGGTAACTCTGGCTTACAAAAGAAAAACGATTATTACCCTCGCTGTAACCACAAGTTTTGACAAACTTAAGTATTTTCGTGTGACCTTACAAGTCTATAGTTCCTTTCTGAATCCAGTCAACTCTAAGCTTGCTACAAATACTCTCTCACTTAATATATAACACAAATTTTACATTTAAGTCTACATATCTTTGTTTATTTACCTCATCTGACATATGTTTAATTATCTCTATTTTATAGTTAATTTAAAATGCGAGGCTATGTATCTTATCTCACTTTCTATGAAGCGTGTCTTCCAAACTAATATGTTAATCAGGTACAAAATGTATTATTAATGTCTTTTCTTTAAATTTTCAAAACTCTACTTTAAATGGCATTTATCAAACAAAAACCAGAGCTGCCTTTAAACAATACTTCCATCCACACAGTAAAATGCATATCTTCTTTCTAAATCAATGCTCGTTTTCGCTGCAAAAATACATCGCATTCACTTCTGATATGCACATTCTCCCATAGGCAAAGTGTAGTCCCTAATAGAATCACCGTTAGACCAAGGGTGCTCCAAACAAGTACTATCGGTTAATTAAGTTACTGTTCAAGTCACATTTGGTTTTATTGTAGTCAGCAAGCAGAATTGCGGTGGTTTTCAGACAACTTTCATTTGATCATGGTGTTTACAGAGGGCATTATTACCTTCCTTTTCCTTTTCAAGAAGCATTTCATAAACATCAAGATGAATTTTAAACTTTCAAAAATGACAGCTTCCAGAGACACGACTCTCTGGCACATCCGAGAAACCTCTGGAAATCTACAAAAGATCGCAGCGTTATAACCTTGATCCTTTCGTTTCTTTGTTATCCAACATTTTGCGCGCTGTAAACAAAACCGGTTTTGTCATAATTCTTTAAGGAGTTTTAACTGTCTTATTTTTTAGCGGATGCGTGCCAGATGTTTACAATTCATCCTCCAAAATCTTTCTGCTTTCATTTCATTCGTTCTTCTACCACTTCAATAAGTCATAAATGAAAGTTTCTTTTTTTCTGCGGTACGATAAAATAGGTAGCATTTACTAATTTCGGTGCGCAAGAATTAAAAAATGCATTCCGTTTTTCCGCAGCATACCTCGTTTTTGGCAATGTGACAATGTTCAATGAAAATATAATTGTAAAATTTGCAAAAATATTACACACTCATATACAGCCTTTAAAGGAAACAAAGAATAATAATAATAACACATGAAAATGTACCTGAATTTGAGAATATATGTTAGTTATCTTGTGTAACTCTTTTTCTTTTCTCATGGAACTTCAGTGTACGTGATTTTCTCGAGTGTTCTCTGGTAAGTTCGTCGCGTACAAGACACCAGACAGTAATCGGCCATAGTATGTACGTCCCAACGTCCCTGATAACGCCGCTCAACATCTTTCAAGTCCTGGTGAAACCTTTCGCCTTGCTCTTCATTAACATCTCCTAAATTCGACGGGAAGTAGTCAAGATGTGACTTGAGGAAATAAAGCTTCAAACTCCTTTTACAGCCAAGCAGTCTGAAATTATCCAAAATATTTCTGACAATTTCTTTGTATTGAGGGTTTTTCACATTATCCAGAAATTTCTTAACAACCTTTCTGAATCCATTCCACGCATCTTTTTCAATTTCATTCATAGAGCTGGTAAAATTAACATCTTTCATCAATTTCCTTATCTGTGGTCCATCAAATACTTCCTCTCCAATTTTAGCCTGTGACAATGATGGAAATCTTGTGCATAAGTACTGGAAGGGCAACTTTTGTCAAGTGCTTTTACGAATTGTTTTATCATGCCAAGTTTTATGTGTAATGGAGGGAGTAGAATTTTTCACGATCAACAAGAGGCACATTAGTACCATTTTTTGATTCAGGTTTCAGTTACTGCCTTTGTCAGTTTCCCAATGTTTGTCCCTCGCCCTGCTATCCCATTCCCAAAGAAAACAAGGGCATTTTGTGCATCCTCCCTGTTCTCCTAGTGACAGACCAACGATCTTCAAGTCACCACATATTTGCCACTCATGGTCGCGGTACTTAATTTTCTGAAGAACACTATTAGAGTTTCATAAAACTCTCTTAGGTTCGTAGAATGTGCAAGCGGCACTGAAGCTAACTTTTTGCCATTATGAAGTAACACTGCCTTATGACTTCATTTGGAATAATCAATAAAAAGACGTCAGTTACTTGGCTCATATGCTTCACTGCCCAACTGTTGAATAAGATTACGCACATCCACACACAACACAAGTGATCTTCTTCTGCGTAGTACTTGTGGAACTGTATTTCGCGATTCCTATACCACGAAAATGTAACGCCAGGTGATAACAAATCCTTTTCCTGTAGGCTTGAACCTAGTATACACTCTTTTGTTTTGTGAGGCCTAAATTCCTCACTAAATCACTTAACTCAAACTGATTAAAACTGTTGTGGTGAGTTGTCAAATTCTTTTGGATCAGAAACTGATTCATTGTCGGAAGTCACGGAGCTGATTTCAGATTCACCAAAGTTGAGGTCTGCTGGCGGTGTAGGTATGGGTAGTTAGGGTTCATGAGGAATAGGTCGTGTAGCTGAGTTCAGATTTGGGTTTTTAATTCTTGCCTTTTTTATGCAGCCAGCAATTTTGCACATGTAAAAGTAATCGTCGTGGTGATTCTGCTGCTCTCTCCATCATTGGTTTGGCAAACGCCACTGCCGTCTGTTCTCCTTCATACCAATAACGTAATCCCTCAACACAACTGTTACATGCAATATGAGCCGTGAACGATTTATCCTGATCACAAGCTTTCTCTTTTAAATATGAGTAATATAGTTCTTTTGCTTGCGAGTCTATTTTACGTACCTTCTCGTCAAACACGTAACACCCACGAATGTAATAAAACTTCTGAGGGCTTTGTAGACACTATCTTCTGAGTAATCCTGATGTAGTCATACTCGAACTTTTATTTTAGCACTACACATATAGAAGCGGAACGTCGGCATGAACACGAGTTTTCAACTCAATTGAAGTTGAGATATATGATAGCCGTAAATGTAAACATAAATACCCCACAAGAAGAAATACCTGACACATAGAATAAAATTGAAAGGTTCTGCGAATATAAACATAAACATCTAGGTGATAAGGGAGGAAGGAAGTGAGCCGATTAGGAAGAAAATCAACAGATTTAGAATAATATAATGAAACGTAGCAGTAAGCTTTACTCGTATAAGCTGAATGAATTTAGCACCATATATGCACATATCATGAAAACTAGTTCTCATTTCGAATTTTTGGATGAAATGCAATTCTTCTCTTACTTACTATACGTAGTAGAGAAAGTAAAAACATAACGAATTCCCATTTCAGAAAAAAATGGAAATTTCAAACAAATAACTCGGAAATGGTTCACTAAAAAAATTATATGACATAAATTGCGTATTTTAACGAAATCTAAATTTTTTGTGTAGTAAAATTTTATCTATTTCTTACGGTTTACCAGTTAGGCAAAAGTCATTCGAAATGAAGAGGACTTTTAAGGACTTTCCCAGAAAATTCAAGATATACATTTCATTTGGCATAAAAACATTTTAAACATATGATAATCAAAATCCTTAGAGCAATTTTTGAGAAAATCAAAATTTTCGAGCTTAGGTGGGGGGGGGGAGTTTCTTGAAAACCTTTGTCGCAGCTTTGGAAGATACTAAACTTAAATACCAAGTTTAGTGTTTATCCCATTTTTCGATTTTGAGTTATGCATTTCACAGACACACACGCGCGCGCGCACGGACCTTTTTCTAAAAATACTTTGTTTTTATTTAGGGGGTTTCAAAACATGTATTTTCGGTGAAATCTCGGTATCGAATTTTTGAGTGGAATGCAATACCTTCTCTACCTACAATTTACGTACTAGGGAGAGTAAAAATGCTTACATGCAGAATGACGTTGAAGGTAACATGTTAGCTGTGCGTTACTATGCACGAAAAAAAAGAAAAAGAAACAAAAAAGAGAGCTGCAATGCATTTGTACCAGAACTATTATGTGTATCTACGCTGATATTATAAGCAGAGAAAATTGTGTGTGGGTATAATCTCGGAAAATAGTTAACCAATTTTGATAATTCTTTTACCATTGACGGTCATAGTTCATAAGACAGCTTCTAATTCCATTCTCAAATGTCTAAACGACCATAAAGTGTTTATAAGGATTTAACATTATCAGAATACGAACACGTGCGAATCATAAAAGAGCAGGCTTGCAAGAAGGCTTTGACATTTCGTTGAGAATACTAGGGAGTATAAAATCATTGTTGTTATTTCAATAACAAGGCATATAGAAATACGAGAATTGTTTTTAAAGTAAGTGCCGTTTTAATATTTTGCCGCTGCAGCATTGCAGTCGCGATTTTGAGCATGCACGATCACTTCCTCCATTCATTAGGAAGCCAGACCCAACTGTGAGCGGTCCTCACTTTGTGTTTTCCTGTTGTTAGAGCGTCTCAAAATGCACAAAACAATCGAACGACCCGCCGACTATGAAGTCAGATCTGTGTTTCGCATTTTGAATGCGAGAAATGTTAAGCCAGCAAGCATTCATTACCAATTGTGTGAGGCTTATGAGGAAACAATAATGAGTGACAATGCCCGACCACACACAGCAAACAAGCTCCACATCTGATCGTATCATTTGGTTGGGAACAATTCGAGCACCCTCCAGATTTGGCACCAAGCAATTTTCATCTGTTTCTTCATCTGAATAAATTCTTTGGTGGAAAACATTTCAAGGACGATGATGATGTGAAATAAGTGCAGACTTGGCTTCCATCACAGATGGCATCATTCTTTAACGAAGGCATACAAAAACTGGTTTCCGGTGACGGCAGGTGCCTGAATAACGGCGGTGTGGAGAAGTAGTGTGAGGTGTAAGGTAATGAATGATAATTAAGTATTTGGAAAATGACGTTCTGTTATTTTTTATATTATCGTTAATTAACTTTAAAAACACGCCTCGTAAGACAAAAGTCAAGGATATTTCATTCTAGGCAGTATACACGGATGGACACTTTAGTAATTAAGAAAACAGAAGACACTGCAAAAGTAAAGACACTTCGAATCTGCTTATAACGGTAGGACATGTGTGCGATACTTCTGTCAAAATAATCCTTATGTAAGAAAGTTTAGTTGCATTTCCCCTGTATGTTGAAGTCGAGTTCATTACCAATTGCGACGTAAAGAGAGAACATTTGTGTCCAGCGTAACGTCAAAAACTGCTCAACCGATATTTATAATTAACAATTGAGAAGATGGTTGCAGACTGTACGTCATTACTAAAATGTTTTAACTACCGGCCTGATTCATGAGCTTTTCCCGTATTGCGTTGAGTGTTGATGCCAGGAGTTCCCATATTATGTGGAGGCAAATAGAAGATACAAAGGTGTGAAATTTCATTTACTTTAATTTATCTAATATTGCTCAACCAGTATTTTAATTCTTTCATCGTTAAAGTGCATTTTTATAGACAATTCAACGTTTCGAAATTTGAAAGTATATCAGGAGCAGGTTAAGGAAATCAGAAGTGCCACATCTGCTGATTTTTCATATTCATTTCCCTGAATAATGCTGAAACCGTTCGTTATTAGATCAGCATGGGGTGTAGGAAATTACAATTCCAACAGTCAAAGGAGAGGATTCACCATAAAAATCGTTTAAATCGGTTTACAATAAGATTATAAAGAAGACCGTGGAAATGCGGCAAATGAAATTAATTAAATTGCTATTCGAGGTTCAAAGACCATCCATACGACACCTTATAACAGCTTATATTGTGTTTAGCTTCATAAACAATCCCCTTATTATCTTTTCCCTTTCTGCTTTAAGTACCATATAACCTGCAAAGGCTACGTACTTTATTCTTCTTCCTCCTACCACCACATTTCTCTGTTCTGGAAACGATTCCTTAGAAACATCCTCAGAACATGTTGAACAGAGCAGGTAGTAAGGGGATCTCTGGTGTACACCTCTGCCCATCTAAATATACTTTTCCTAATCTGATTCTAATCTATGGTTTTAGGTAGACGATATATTAGAGCAAATCTTTCCAGCCCACATAATTTTCTTCAGAATTTCTATGAATTTCTTCCAGTCTCCTCTGCCAAATACCTTTCCCACATTCAAAGTGCCACTTCATGACAATCCAATTGAATGATGTGTTTTCTTTCTCTTCCCGAAGCCCACAGTTCCTCATTTGATTCGCCTTCCATCTTAGTGTAATGCAATTAAAGATATATACAATATAGTCAGACATATGTATGTAGAGCAGTTCTTCGTCCAAAGAAAAACTCTTCGTTTCTTTTTAAAGGCGCTTCTTCCTAGAGCGCAATAATGAACCGCAGAAGGTAGCTATATAATGTTATTTAAAATTCGTATATATTTTATATCCAGAAAGTTTAAACTGTTTGAGGATTTAAACAACGAAAAGACCTTGCAGGATTATAACATGCAGATTCAAATATTTTGCAAAATGTCCCCTCTTTTCATTTCATATACAACATAGGTTGTGGCATTCCTTTGATTGCTGATGATAAAAAAAAGTGAGTTTAATAAGTGTTTGGAATTATATAAGAAACAGATAATGTGTCGTTCTGCACTCGTGTCAATTGTGGTCCTTGGTTCTTCTTCCTCGGCTAACCAACTGTTGTCGTACATGCGGTAGAGTGTGATAAGCTATTGGAGATCTCATAGCAATGAGACGAGAGCAATGTATAAAATAGCAATATATTGATTAATGCAATATTTACACACACTAACACACGCTGTTCACAGTTGCACTTGTCTTATTTATTACAACAATTCAGGGCGACACTTCCACTGTTCCACTGAGATATTCAGTTTTAATTCACATTTCGCGGTTTGCCGAAATGTATGTTTTAACGATAATTTGCTAGTAAAAACACGTTGAACACTTTGTTATTTATATATAATCTCTGATAGACGAATTTATTTAACAAATTTATAGCGCGACATTGTTTCCTTTGTTACCTCCCGGAGTAATGTGAAGACACGTTGAATTATTTTAACAAACTGCTCCAACTAACAGTATTTTCTAACTTCATATACTTTAACTTCGCGCGAACATTTGATTTTCTTAATTCTGATTGGCTACTGACTGAGGCGTCCAAGTTTCTGGAACATTTTAAAACTCTTTACCATTATATCATTGGTTCCTACTACCGACGTGATCTGTTCCCTTGGAATACGAAACCAAGTGAGGGTGTCTGACAACGACCTTGGCTCTGGGTTGATTCAAACACAACTGGGTACAGTTACTTGACCTTGCCACCCCGATTTCTCTTTTATGGATTTTCCCTTCAGTGGAAGTTTCATCGTCCGTCAGTGGAAAGTTTAACAACTAAATAAACTTCTACTAAGAACAACTAAGAAATCTTGCTATTATGTGAAATATACGTATACATAAATCCTTACCTTTCCTTCTTTCTTCCTTCTCCATATATAATTAGTCTTAATTATTGTACATACAATAATTTGTTTGTCAACATAATTATTGACATCATGTATTTTAATAATTGATTTACCATAATTTATTTACTTGATAATAAATGACGCCCCTACGCCTTTATAAGTAAAATGATTAATTTTATTATATGGTTAATACAATTTTGTTTGGCTTACAATCTTCCTTACTTTTAAATTAGCTTGAATCAATTAACATCCTCATCATGTAATTCTCTGCTTATTAGTCTACTCTGCTTATGAATGATTCTTTGATACATTCTGTGATCACTATATATGGTATGTAACACTTGTTCGAAACTTCTTTCGTTTTCCCTTGGCCTACTTTTAACAGATGCACTGCACTACCCTCCTATGGTCATCGCAGCCTTCGGATCCCCAAGCGGCGACCTTTGTGCAGTAGCCAACACTTGTTCCCTACCCTCCCTAACCGCAAGCACCATAAAAATCTTAACAACGCTTTGCTTTGGTGGAGCTGAAGAAAGGACCACGTGTTGTGTTTAAGGGATGGTAAGACCCTACTAATCGTTTACTGATGGGTTTATGGTCAGGCTTCAAAGGTTTCCGTTCGCTTTGAAGCCGGTTGGGGAAAGGATGCCCAGTTATTGTAACCATAAAAAGAGTATCCCTTCAAGCATATATTAGGAAGTAACCTCCTTTTCATTCAGAAAACCAGTTCTTAGGTTTACCCTCAACACTCTGCCTTCAGGATTCATATGCCTGGCCTTTATTTGGAAAAAACATCTTTTGTGCTCACTGTCTTAAATCCACAAGCTCACATTCACATAAGTAAGTTAACCTAACAACCATTTCTAATAAAAATAAGAAACAAAGATCTTCTCTTACATATATAAATTCATTTTTGTTTTTAATTGGTCTTTATTACTTCGACCCTGATGAATTTCGGTACTCATTTTGATTATAAGCAAGCATTATTTTCCTGACTATTCCCTTAATAACCTTCATATGAGATCTTAATATTTTTATGTGTTTTTATTACACGTTAACAGTAATGATTTTTACCTATAGTACAGATATGCGTTATGACTGCTAACTTCTTTCTTATGCGTTTTATTTTTCTTTAGCCTGTCAGCCTTCTTCTTCTTCCGAAGGGCTCTGTGATGTTTGATATTTTTTCAACAATCCCTTATGAAATCTCCAAAGGATTGCATTAGTTTTTCATTCATAATTTCGACGGCATCATTGGAGAACTTTTGTAACCTTGTATGGGTTTTTATAATACAACATTAATCTGTGGTTCTCCTTAATTTTGCTGGAAAGCGTTTTATTTCGCAATAAAATTAGATCACCTTCTTAGATCTTCTATTCTACTACTTACTTATTTAGGTTATGTTTTAATTTCCTTTTAATTGCTCTCTTCTTCCTTCTTTCAGCTGTAATCTTTCATATCTTTTCTGCTTCTATTTTAAGAGTATCTTCTATCTCTATAGGTTGTGGACCTTAAACTTCTATTGCATTAACTACCATTCCCTTCATTATTTCTACAGGCTTAAAACCTGTCACGTCACTTGGTGTATCGTCCAATACTCTTTCAATCACTGCAACGTACGCAAACCTCGGCGAATACGAGCACTACAAAGGACCCTCAAACATGTACCAATATCTTTAATTGATCTCTCCGCTGGAATGGCTTGTGGTCTATACCTCGAACAAAGATATTGCTTAATCCTCGTGTCTCTTAAGTCCGTTAGTAAATTTCGCACCCGAAAATATACTTGTGTTGTCAATATAGCTTTGATCTTTCCCTCTTGTGGAATATATTGTTTTATTAATTTCTCTAGGCAAGTGTGGCTGTTGGCCTTTTTAAGTGGAAAAATTCACACATACTGACTGAAAACATCGAATCACACTAAAATGTGTGTTACCTAACGTTGATTGTGGAAGCTCCCCATGTGTATCCAAACAGATGAACTCTTTCGGCTGCTCTCGTATGATTGAGCTGGTGTCATACTGGTGCGCAAGATCCTTTTGTTTACACTTCTGACATGTGCCACAACTAGCTATCGCCCTTCTAACCTTTACTCTCAACTTAGAAATGTATGTTTTCTAGGATAATAACACTTGTGGTTCAGTCTGTTCCAGAGTGAACGAGATGAATTTGATAATCCATAATTACAGTGGCTTCCATGTATTTAGCTTTCCATTTCGCCGTAATATTTCCGTGTCTCTTATACAGCAATCTATCTTTTACAGCAGTCTGGAGCCACTTTCTTCACTCAACTTCGGTGATATTTCTAGCAATTTATTTTTACTTTCTTTTCATCTGTCTTCTGCAGTTTAGCAGTTTTTCCCAACTGATTCGCCGTTTCTTTACTTAAGCCATTATATAGTTGCAGCATTTTTATCTCTCGCTTCCGTTTTATCGCAGTCTCTGGTATTCCATTGGACTGAAGTGTTCAAATTTCCTGGAATGCGGACTACGTGAATATCGAAGCTGGTAATGGCACGTACATAACAAGTTAATTTGCGTTTATTAATGAAGGTTAGGCTAATGTGATCGGCATACACTTTAACTTTCTTTTCATAAATATAACCTTTAAATCGAGTCAGAGCGAAATAAAGAGGGCCCGGTTCTAGTTCAGTTACTGAAGCGTTCCTCTTGATAGAGCTCAATCCTCGTGAAGCAGTGTCCATGATATGAAAATCGTCATTTTCTTCTCGTCGGCCCAACAAAGCGCCTTATCCTTCAGAAGATGCATCGACGAATATTTCATATTTCCAGTCTTCACGTGGCCGTTCCAACAACATAGATGATGCGAAGAGTTCTTTTACCTTCTCGAAGCATTCTTGAAGTTCCATGGTCCATTCCATTCCCTACCTTTCTGTAACAGTCGGCGCACTGGTGCTATTTCCCGCGTAGTGTGGGACAGAACGACAAAGCAAAACACATTCACCTAAAAAAACATTCAAACACTAGAATTCTCCTTAATTATTTTAAGTTTTTCGATGGTGGTATTTTAAATATAGCCTCTATTCCTTTTAGATTTGGTTTCAGTCCTTCTTCTTACTGACGTATCCCAGAAATTCCACATGTTTCACACAAAATTTAGTTTTTGTAGTTTTTAGATTAGCATCATACTACATTTATGCAACCTTTTAAATACAACATTTAAATTTTCCAAGTACTGTTGCAAATCTTCTTCTATTATGAGAAAGTCGTCTATAATCTAATTAAAAGTGAGTCTGTACTGTCTTTGAGAACTTCATGCAAGGTTCGAAGAAGTGCACATCCTGAGTTTTTCAACCCAAATTTACCTCATCTGGACACCTTCAAACAATGAACGTATACTGCTCTTACTGCTTCGTCTAAATTTATTTGCCAAAACGAAGATGTTAAATCCATGGACGATGTATATTTTCCTCTGGTTAATTTTGTAATTATCTGATTTATACTTTCATTCTAAAAATGATCCGATTTCATGCGTGCATTTAGCTTTCTACGTCTAAAGTAACACGGAGAACATTTTTGTCATTTTTATATGTCCAACATAGAGAATATATAAAGTCTGACTCACTAGGCTCAATGATATTGTTACTCCTCTCTTCCGAAATTTCGCTTTGACTTGTTATCTCAGCGCAATGGGGAGACTTGTATTTATATGTGTGTGGTTTAATATTGTCTACCTGGAAAGTGTGCGAGTATGCTATACACAAACCTGATTTTTCACTGAAATCTTCGGCATTGTCTATAAGTAATTTAAATAATTTGTTAGTTTGCTGTGCATCCAAATTGAGATTCAGCGCATTTTAACTGCACCAGTGACAACTTGTCCTGATGGGTAGATTCTATTGTCCCTTTTGTGTCTGGTAAGATTGAGTCTGATCTGAAAACAGGTTTTGGTGACGGCTGACTGGAGTAATCCTTTTCTTCGTTACACAAAAGCGTGATTACTTCCCGCTCCTGGTCAGTAAACAGTTGCTGAACAAACAGTTTACTTTCCGCTGTCTTTCTTCAGGTGTCATTTCTATTGAATACATCCTTTCTTGAATAAATTTAACATACACTGGTTTTCATCTTTACAATTAACAAAAATCTTATTTTAAAAGTCTATTTTCACTTTATTCTCGTCTAGAAAATCACATTCAAGTATTGCCTCGCTGTTTAGATTATTTACTACTAGAAACACTATTTCAAAATGCTCATTCTCAATTTCGACTTGTAGCAAGCACTGTCTTTTAATTATTTGTGCTGAACGTCCAATGGCTACTCTACATATTAAGTTTATGTTTGCAAGCTCATTATTCTGATTCCTTTATTTATTAAATTTGGGTGTAATCTCGGCATGAACACACTAGCTGACGTGCCTGAGTCAACACTGACTATTCTTTCTCATACAGTTTTATTTTGATATATGCGGTATGAAAGTCACTATTCTCACTTTAATTTTTAATTTCACCAGTATTAATTCTGACTGAAGTAATAATAATAATAATAATAATAATAATAATAATAATAATGAGCTCTATTATTACGCCTCTGTCATTTTCATCTATTACATCAAGGTTTAGTTTTCCCGTTGTTGGTTTCCGTCTATTTGTGGTCGGCCATTTTCGATAGTAGCTACTGTAGTCTCATAACGGGATTCTCGTTTTCCACGATCTCTAGTTCCTCGTGCTCGAAAATTTTGTCCATTACTTCGGTTAGAAATCTCATTCTCAGATCTATATTCAACATTTTCATTTCTCCATTCCCGGCTACATTTTCCTCGATAATTACTGTAATGGTTACGCCCATGTCGCTGGTTTTGCGGTGGCGTTCTTTGCTCTACATTGAGGCGGTGCATTCGTCGTCTCACAATTTGTGGTTATTAAGGGTACACTGAAGGGCTAGGAGGTTACGACAGGTTCTTGGGTGTCGAGGGTTCTCTGGGTTTGTATGAGGTTTCTTCTGAATGGTCTCAGATGTGGGTACCCTGGCTATTGTGTTGGCTACTCAGTTACATGAATGCACTTGTAGTTCCTTTGTGTCATATGACTTTATTCTTTATCTGTCGTAACACTAGCTACCGCGTGATGTAATGAAGATGGTTTGACTATGGTAGGAGATGTTCGCTCGTCGATCCGTAACCGTCAGATATTAGGTTTATGAGGCTTACGCAGTCTCGCGCCTTATGGATAGTTTACTATTTGTCGAAAGAGCTCGCGCCATCTGGCGGATCTCCATTAGTTTTAATTTGTTCGAAGTTAAATACACTGTTACGTCGGAGGTTCTCCCTCTGCTGTACAACGTGTTGGTCCGCGAAGATATTTTTGTAGAATGCACTTGCCAAGAAAAACCTAAAATCGCCATGACACAATTTTCCCCTTCTCTCGTTCCTGATTTAACTTTCTCTAGTCACGTGATATTGTTTCTGTGAATTTATTTGCTCTTGGAAATTATTATATTTATCCTGGTTGGTCAGTTTATATTTTATTATACACGCACAGATGCTTAGGTTTCCCACGCTGGTGTCCGAGATGTAAGACAAGGCACGCAGGCTTCGACTGAGTTAAAGCGAGTACGTATTGTCTTGGGCACGTAGGGATACATTACAAAGGAACAGTGTCCGGCTAGTCGGAATGGGGCAAGCGAGGACTGACCAGATGTTTAGCGACATTCTTTTACAGTACGGGAAGAATCTTCTTTCCGTCTTGGTATTTTATTTATTCGTTCTTTGGGTTCATATTGCTACTAATATTCTTTAATATGTAATGATATGCTATCTTCTTAATTCTATATCGTCTCGTTATCTTGCTTTAATATATTTGATAATGAGTCAAGCTTTAACGGACAGAATGTACGGTCTCATATATGTCCTCATGGGAAATCTATCGGCGGATCTAAGAGGCCGACGATAAATTTCTCATGAAATCCCATCGAGTTATTCAACCTACGTATCATTTAAATGTGTCTTATCTTTCTGAACTTTGATGCATTGATACCCTGACTTACTTCGCGCTCTCTCTCTCTCTCCCTCCCTCTCCCTCTCCCTCTCTCTCTCTTTTGACTTTGATCGTTGCGTTTTTGGGATGATTATGAAGGCGTGGGTGGTGAGTGCGTTAATACAGGTACAGTCATTGCAACAAATATGGATATCATTAACATAATAATTAACTTTTTCTTAACCACCAGGTCTCATTTGCATATTAGGAGCATGCTGGCCCCCTCTGTCTTGTTTTACACTGTAATCAGGTAATACAAATACAGATCATTGTGATCAGCATCAATATGGTGTTAAATTGTATTTCTTCCACCCTTTCTCCGATATTTCTCATTGAAATGGCTATTATCCTAATTGATACATAAACTTTCAAACACATAGCGTATAATACAAAATTTTACCATGTTATTGTTCTGATATTTCTCTTTGAAATCGCTGTTATCCTAATTAATACACAAACTTCAAACACATAGCTATAATACAACAGTTCTACCATATTATTACTGATATTTCTCTTTGAAGTCGCTGTTATCCTACATAATACATAAACTTTCAAACACTTTGCTTATAATACAACAATTCTACCATTTATTACTCTGATATTTCTCTTTGAAATTTGCTGTTATCCTAATTAATACATCATACATAAATTTTCAAACAGACAGCTTACAATACAACACTTCTATTGTGTCATTTATTGACATTTTTGTGTTCACTTCTTATAATAGTTATCACGTGTCCTTTTTTGTAAGGGAAACAGTGTCTTAAAATATAATATTACTACTGCATTGTTGAGTCAGACGAGGGTGGGTTCGATGGTTAGCGGACAAGGCGTAACATGTGTGTCGATACCTCTAAATCTTACTGCCTCTTTAAATGGGCGTAATAACATTATGTTATAGTATCCTAATACTTTCCTGTCCTTATGTCCTGGAGCTTGTACTTTCGATCCCCGAACTGGGCCATATTTCTGAAAGGACCTTTCCACAGGAGGTTCATTCCTCTGTATTCTCGTTTTAACAACGAAGATTTGTTAAAGGTTCTTACTAATACCTTGTCGTTTATTTGTGGATTCCAGGTGTGTGTATGTCTTTTTTACTTTGCATTCCTCTTCTAGGCTTTGTTTTTAAGTCTCAAAAATGCTCTTTATATCCTCTCTGAGTCTGTTTCGCTTATTATGGGTAACGCGGTAGGAATCCCCTCTATTATGTGGTCATGTGGTTTTCCTGTCATCAGCTGATTTGGGGAGTAGCAATGATTAGGATTGATTGCGTGATTCATGACCTACTGTATATATGCTAAGTATTCGGGCCATTTTGCGTGCTTTATGTGCGTAAGGATCCGGAGATAGGAATTCAGCTTGGCCTGGCAACACTCCCGCCGGCATCACGCCCACTTGCACGGCAGGGGTAGGCTATAATCCAACCAATACGGGGAAGTGATGTGGCCAGCATCACGCTTCCACTAGCGGGAAAGTTGGCCCACAAGACCGGGACCGCTGAGTGGGCACCGTGCTATACCCGGCACATTTCGTAGCCGGTAACAGGAGCTCCACGCTCTAGCCCACACCACCACGGCGCAGGAAACAATTTAAACTAATTGTTATAACATTTTTGATGTGGGGCGCCGCGGTAACGTAGGGGTTTTGTTTTCGGCTCTTGTACCGAGGGTCCGGAGTTCCATTTACCGGCTCTGGAGTGGCGATTTTAAATCAGCCCTCTCTACCTCTTCACCTCTGAGTTGCTCATGGGAAGTCTCCAAGGTCCATCGCGGCTCGAAGTCTACGGTAAAAGCTGTAGATCTTCTGATTCCACCGATATCCTCGTCCCAACTCACCATCGGAGGTAACGGATTCCGCCCGCTGGTTGCCTCCACCTCAGAAATGGGACCAGTCATTGCTTGGTGGAATGGGATATTGCAGGCCACATGAGGAGCATTACAATCGACATTTACGATGTAAAACTATCAGCGCACAACAACAACAACAACAACAACAATAAACTCTCAAATGGCAGTAGTGGCAGTGCTATAAATGAGTTATAAATCCCTGTTTATTTAGTCAAAATAATGACATATTACTCAATAAAGCATTTTTTTTATTTTTACTTTCTCTACCCGTGCGTGGTAGGTGGAGAAAGTATTGTAATCCAACCAAAAATTCAATACCGAGATTTTACCATAATACATGTTTTGGGGCCCCTGAATCTTAAAAAGCAATTTTAAAAATAGGTCGGCTCAGCGCGCGTTCTGTGTATGTGTGTGCGCGCGTGTGTGTGTACTGAACAACATAACTTAAAAACGAAAGGGCGGATAAGCACCAAACTTGGTATTTAAGTTCAGTACCTTCCAAAGATGCGACACGAAGATTTTCAAGAAAATCCCCCACCCTAAACTACGCTTTACATGGAAATGTATTAGAAATTTTTGATTTTCTAAAATTGTATCTAACGATTTTGATTAAAATGCCATATATTATACTATTTACATGACAAATAAAATGTATATTTTGAATACCCTGTGAAGTCCTCTTCATTTGGAAAGAATTTTGTATAATATTTTATAACTGCTAAACGTTAAATGATAGGCGGAAACGTACCACACAAAAAATGTAGATCTCTTTAAAGCACAAAATTTATTTAAAATAACTTTCTTGTAGCATCAGGCATCTCCGAGATATCCATTATTAATGGTTCTTAACTTTTGTCATTCCTTTTAAGACCCATTGATATTCAGTTTTTTTCTCGCGTTTGCATGAGAACAGTATGGAATTTTAAGACCAGTATACATATTGCGTCCAGTTCCCAAAATTCTGACTATCGCTCTCCTCTTTGTATCGTAACGAAATGTGTAATACAAATATTTTTAAAATGTTTATCTGGATTAAAATGAAGTAAATAGAAACGTAAACTTTCGTAAGAATAAACTAATAAATAGCAGAGGGTAAAGAAATTCATGTGAATGTAACACATCAGTTTTTTCTATTAGTAAAATATGAACTTTGGGTACTAAATGACATTCAATGAATATTATACATGGTGACGTTCTCATCGGCCTATTAAACCTTAAAGCTTGTGTTGATACTGGACTACTCTGCGATCCAAATCTCTTGACGTTTCGTGACAACCAATACGGAGTGACCGCAGGTTGTCAAACTTCACTTCACTTCACTTCTCTTCGCTTTGTCAGAACGTTACACGTTTGTTATAAATGTCATCGCAATGTTCACTTAAAAACTTAAAAAAAAAAAAAAAAAAATAATAAGAGACACAGTAATGGAAATGTAATACACAAATAGAAAAATAGAAACCTTACCTTTCTATGCTTAATTTTTATTCAAGTGGCACAGCTATCGGCATATTCTTTTTCGCTCCCCCCCCCACACGCGCGTGTGAAATAGTTTACGTACTTAATGAGAACGTATCGGCCGTAAGTTCTTGACGTTTCTGAAGTTAAGATTTTGCGCTTTTCTTCGTTGGCATACTTTTTAAAGGAAATTATACACAGTGAAGACAACAGCCCTAACCTTACTGCTATATCCACTGTACTACTGGGCTTACTAAGGGACATTTTCATGAAAGAGTTAACATTATAAAAGCTACGATAAAGCCATCACTGTAAGAACTGGGTACACCGCAGTTGAATTCACAACTGAGGAGTCGCTTAACCTTCCAGCAAGCGCGCTGTAAAATGCACACCAGAAGTACTTTTGCATCGTCAATGCTTTAACAATGTTTTAACATTGAGCTATTGCATCAATGGCGTAATGAATTCCATTGCTGATGCTTCCTCGAGAATGTGATGACAGGATTCTTTGCTTAAAATTCTCAGTTGGCTTATTCTTTATATGACTTTTTACTTTCTCTACTACGTATAGTACGTAGGGGAAGTATTGTATTCCACCCAAAAATTCGATACCGAGATTTCACCGGAAATACATGTTTTGAGACACCCGGAATAAAAAGAAAAACATTTTTGGAAACATGTCCTTGTGTGTGTGTCTGTCTGTGAACAGCATAACTCAGAAACGAACAGTCGGATAACCACCAAACTTGGTATTTAGGTTCAGTATCTTCCAGAGATGCGACACCAAGGTTTTCAAGGAAATCTCCCCACCACAGATTACCCTTTACATGGAACATTTTTCGAAAATTTTAATTTTCTCAGAAATGGCTCTAACGATTTTAATTAAAATATCATATATTTAAGATGCTTTCATGACAAATGAAGTGTGTATCTTGAATTTTCTAGGAATGTCCCAAAAGTATTCTTCATTGAGAACGACTTTTGCATAACTAGTAAACCATAAGAGATAGTCAAAATTTTACTGCACAAAAAATGTAGATCGCGTTAAAATACACAATTTATGTCATATACATTTTTTTTTTCAGTGAACTATTTTCAAGATATTGCTTGTTATTCCATTAAATTTTCCAATACTTATACTTTTTCTCAAATGGGAATTCGTTATTCATTTTTTTATGTCCTGGGCATTCAAAGAGAATGAAATGCTCCATAGCAACCAGCTCTTAAAAGATTTGACTATCGCTTAAAGTCTACCATATTCCCCTTGCACCTACAAGAAAATTAACAACAAGATTAACATCTCGATTAACATGAAGCATATGGAGAATAAGCGTTTATAAAAAAATGGTTTGTATAAGAGTGGAGAAAGTCATGTGAGTGTAACGCATCAGATTTTTTTAGTGCATTCCAAATAACGAGGTGTTGAATTTTGTAAAAAGCACAATATTCTTCTCATGTAACGGATACGTGCTTGGTTCTAGGACTCAGCATTATGCAGAAAAGTGCCGAAGTAAGCACAGTAATCGTTAAAATGCACTTAATCATTGGTTTTCCAATGGTATTCTTCTGTGAAACAAAACCATACATGACGTTGTTTATTAAAAAACGTAGATCTTAGAAAGGATTTTCATGTCAAGTTTGTAGCTGTATTATAAAACGCAGTGGAATAACTGTTTCTAAATTAATTTAGGACATGGATATTTGCACATTAAGTGATAATTATGTCTATGACATAACAATATATAAAATAACTACCACAACAATGGATTTATTACTATTACAGCCATAACTATAACTAAAAGTCTCCGTTTAAACATCATGAAATATTGCTTCAAATTAATGGTGAACCATTGGGTGTAAGAATATCTTTTTCGTACTTGTTCAGGAAAACGTCGCCTTTTATCTTAACTACTTTTTGTTTTTTCTGGAAATGAAATACGCATATGATGTTGTAATTTAGAGTTTTACTAGCGGCGAGGCGTACTGTCCATGGAGACAACGCTACACTGCTGGTATTCGCTATTATGCGGTCCAAATCTCTTGACGTTTAAAGTGTGTCCACTAATACGGCACGAGCGAATGTCAGCCGTGTGGCGTTGCCTCATATGGACAGTACACCTTGCCGCTGGTAAAACTCTAATTGCAATGTCATGTGCGCGCATACGGATTTTATATTTCAGAAAAGGAACAAGCAGCTAGCAGAAAAAGCGACATTTTCCTGAATAAGTACAAAAAAGAACCATATTTTTACACACAATGGTTCGCCATTAATTTGGTGTTGACTTTCATGATGTTTAGACGGAGACTTTTAGTTGTAGTTAAGCTTGTAATAGTAATAAATCCATTATTGTCGTAGCTATTTTATGTTGTTATGTCATAGACATAATTCTCACTTATTTATTGTGCAATTCTCCACGTCCTAAATAAATTTCGAAATAGTTATTCCACGAGGTTTTCCAATACAGCTAAAACCTCGTCATATAAATACTTTCATAGCCCTTTGACGCAACTCTAGAGAATCATACATAAAGTTGTTTTTCAATAAACAACGTCATGTTTACTTCCATAGAATAATACCATTGGATAACAGTAGATTAAATAGAAGAGAGCGAGGTCACTTTTTTGCGTTTATATGGGAAAGTATAGGGAAAACGGGGAGAGATGCGGCGGTTCAAAGAGGAAAATGCGTTTTTATGGTAGAGATAGGGAATACGGGGGCGGATGTTAGGTTAGAGAGGTGTTGAATGAGGGAATATAGACTTATATGGAAGAGATAGGGACTACGGCGGTCGATGTTAGGCTAGACAGTGGTAGAAGGAGGGGAATGCGCTTTATATGAGAGAGGTAGGGAATACGTGGAAAGCTGCTAGGCCAGACAGATACTGAAGGAGGGGGAACATAGGCTTATGCTGGAGAAATAGAGAATACGAGGGAGGTGCTGAGATAGATGTTAAAGGTGGCGTGCGTTTATATGACAGAGATAGGAAACCGAGAAGAGGTATTAGGCTAGCAAGGGTTTAATGACAAGAGTATTTGTTTATTTGGGAGAGACGAGGAAAACGGAGAGAGAGATCCTATGCTAGGAGATAGTTGAAGGAGGGGAAATGCGTTTATATGGGAGAGGGAAAACGATGCTAGGTCTTAGGGATTGTGGTTAAAAACTACTCAACAATGAACCGCGTGATTTAAGAACTTTAACAATAAAAGGTCAAAGTATAGATCATTTGTACGGCATTCGAGGAGGGGTCTTTAGTGGAAAACCCCCTAAGTCAGTAGTATACATTTAGCGGAACCAGATCACTTAATATGCAGGAATGTGCAATTAATATGCTAGTTAGGCCTCCTCTTCCACTGGCCACGCCCCCTGGTTCCTTTTGTGGCAGCTGAGGTCATAAATTTTGTGATGTATAATAGAAAGGTTGACAGGATAATTACAGTAAGGTCTTCCACCCCTTGTCAAAATGAATAATGAGTGTAATAAATTATGCTTTGTGACAAAAGAGCAGACGCTACTTTCCCCATTCCATTCCCCCGCACACGTGTTCGTTAGGAAAGCACACCTGCAACAACCCCTTCCCCCTCTACATTGCGTTGTCTTCTTTATTTCTTGACTGCTCCTACAAACACACACACCTGCGCAATAACAAAACGCCAGACTGTCGCCATACCCCAGCCCCTGGGCAAGCTTCATTAACATAGAATACCTGGGAGGGGATAAATTTTCCTGCTTGACAGAGAGGATGACGTTGAAGCTGCGTGGGGCAATGAGTAATAGATTATGCTTTGTTATATCCTCCGAAATCCGGGCGCCATCTCAGTTCCCACGAAAAAGCTTCATAACCTGAGAGAAGCCTGCAGCGGTGCTATTATCCTTGGCGTGCATTTTATTTGACGCAAAAAAACACTCGGTTCTACTCTCCCTCCCCTTGTATTCATCAATAGCAGATTCTCGCACAAAGAAAATATCTTTGCACCCCGCACAAAGACCTACGGACATCCCCAACATAGACATACATGCCCAACGTTTTCTAAGCAGCCGAACCTGCACGAAGAACTACGGATATCTTCGAACATAGATATACACGATCGTAACATCCCTAAAACTTCCTCCAAGCACACGAACTTCCACGAAGACCTGCGGACATCGCCGAACATACATGTTCAGCACATTCTAAACCTCTGTTTTTGCATCTAAAATCTCTTTCAAACAGCGATATCAAAATATGTTTAACATATATCATTACCCATATTAAAACCTGGTACATACTTAGATATCCTTAGGTCTGTGTTTCGAATCTTACTGCGAGCAAAAGTTTAATGCTTAATTGCTAATGAAAATTGATACTTGAATTGGGTAAAACATTATTATCGCATTACCAGAATTAATGAAAGGAATTCTCGGGTATCCATAAGTCCGAGTTTGAGTCTTAGTGTGGCGAAACATTAATGTCTAATAATTAATAAATTAAGGAATATAGACGAGTATGTGTAAAGCATGTTAATTTTTATATATTATTACGATGCTTATTGTAGAATATTCTTAGGTACCCTGAGATCCTAGTTTGAATCTCACCCCAGCGAACCTCTAATGTTTAATAAACGTTAAGCTCTACGAGCATGGACGGTCAGATTAAAATATATTTAACAAATATGATTATTTATATTAAACCCCGATGTATACTTAGGTATTCCAATGCCTAGGCTTGATTCTATATTCTCTTTCTGCTTCTCTTTTTTCTTTCTAACTCCTTTATTCTTGACCTGCATGCATATATACATGAGCACATACATAGTGCCCTAACACATACATACGCATACATACACCAGAGCACACACACATACGCCTACAAACATACACAAACACGAGTGCACGCGCACGCACACACACAGACACACACCCTAGCATCGGAAATTATTGTCCTTGCATAATTCAAAAAATCTTTGTTTCATTTCCCTATAACTTAATAACATGTAATGCTTTTCAGGATATCACATTCACATGACTTTCATCCCTACACACTTTTTATTTGTGCAATGGTATTATGGAGATACCCTCCGAGAGAGAGCACGGGACGGAGAGAGAGACGGGGGGGATTGAAGGAAGTAGGAATAGAAATGCTGCGGATCTCCGCGCATGCGCAGCAGGTGATAATTCCATTGGATGCAATAATCATGTTACATGTAAACACTCCTACACAAACACGCCTATGCGTCGTAAAAGTCTTTAGGTCTTTATAGAAACAGCTAACGATGCTTGCTAGAACCATTGTCATCTTATTAACTCTATATTTTCATTTTTTAAACAACTTCAAAAACAACGTGCGTCGTTTTTTAATTTAAGAAGAAGCGAGAGTCATTGCTTTCTACACAGCATTCATTATCACCAATACAAGGGAAGGTGAGTGAGTTTTTACATATCTATAGAAATCAGTGCTATCTTTTATGTTTCATTTAACTTTTTTAAACGATACAATGCATGAAAGATGAATCGGTGCGAGAGTACCATATTTTTATCTGAACTTTACACTCACATGGATTTTCTCGGTTCCCTCTCCTATTCGCAATCATAAGGTTTTCTCAATTCATTCTTCTTCCATTCACCATCACACAGGTTTCCCTACATGCATAATCGTCACAAACTAGCACTTCTACACCCAGCAACCGAACCTGCACGAAGACCTACGGATATTCCCAAACACAAACATGCATAAACATACTTACAAACCCTGTTACAAAACTAGCACTTCTACGCACAGCAACCGAATCTGCACGAAGACCTATATATATATATTTATATATATATATATATATATATATATATATATATATATATATATATATATATATTACGGAGCACAAACATTGATAAACATACTTGCAAACGTCTGTTACAAAACTAACACTTCTATCACTCAACCGAACCTACCTAGGATATCCCTGAACACAAATACGCATAAACATACTTAAAAAAACTGCAGTCGTGTAGCACCACACACATGCACACACTCACTTACAGTACATGCACGCCAGGCACGCATACTAACCGGAGCACTTACGCCCCCCCACACACACACACACACACACACGCACACACACGACTTTAGTTCCAATATAAAGAAATGCATATCTTGCCCTTCCACCTGAATAATGCATTGAAAAAATAATTCAGGATCAATGTCTGTTACAGAGTGTTGAGCAGATAGGCTTAATAAGATGGCTGAAGAGTGCAGTTTCCTACCGGTTTGGCAAGTTTAAGATCTCCAAATAGGTCTTAAATATGCGATAAAGGCCTTAAACAGAGCTCAATCAAGATATGGTACCAGGATCGTATCTTCCCTGGAGGATTGCCAAGTATTTTTGCCTGGACGATATAATTCGTTAACCGACGAAGAGCTTGCAGAAATGCCGGGTATATTATATTTCAAATATAAGGTTCTGGCGGAGATGAGGAAATTTAAGACTTGTAAATTGTCTTTTGTACCCGCAGCGAAGGTATGTAGAAATGCCAAATGCCAAAAGTATTCAATGTTTTCCTATTTTACCATGAAAAAATCATCAATAAAACAGCTGACTCATTGATATTACATATAAAGATACAAAAGATACAGGCCATAGAATTTATAAAAAAATTCATGAAATCACAATGTCACATGTTTTGAATTCAGTTATATAAACATCCATCTCACTGAAATAACGCCTCATATCCGAATGTTTATACACATGTTTTGTGTTTCATTTTACATGTAGCCTAACAAAAAATGTAACTCTTTTCAGGTTACCTACACTTCCAAAAACATGTTTTCAAAGACTTTCATTGTGTAATGTTTCAGACGGAATATGGGGAAGAAGAACAGATTTGCAGCTCAGGAAAGGATGCTGACGTTCTTGGAGGATAGAATAACCATTCTCAATACATCACATAAACACACAATAAGCCTGCGCAGAGACGTCTACATTTCATGATGCCGCAATGTTAAGATAGGATTCTTATATAACATTCCAGGATAAATGGTGAAAAACACGGGCAATTTTTTATACATTCAAAGGCAAAGCTGAGAGTTAGCTCGAGCGAGTCTCCCTATATTAGGTGAAAATAAGAATTGGGAGCAGTAATTTAAATGATTGTTAAAATAATTTTTAAATGTTGATGAGACTTGTAATTTAAGAAGACTTGAATCCTGTATACATTAACAGTATCAAGACTATTTGCTGCGGGGAGAAAATGATGAAAATAAAGAGACTTTCATTTAAACAACAAAGAACATTTGCATAACATAATCATTGCAAGTGTAACGCCATATGCAGGAACAATGAGCTGGAGGAGGGAAGTACTGGAACTGTATGATAAAAAATAATAAAAAGGAAGGTGTAGTTTTACAACTTGTTTTATTCATTAAAAAATCCTTACGTTACTAATGAAAAGAAAATACCTACAACACAATAATTGGTTTAAAATAAAAGCTGTATGACATGAGACAGAGACCTGTAGGTAAATACTTTATCACGAATTGTCAAACAATACAATGAAGTCTGTGCAGGGATATTTGCCCTAGCTTGAATTTATATTCTGAGGTTGACAGCTGCATTTACAAATTCCTCTGTTTGATGCGAGCAATCTATAACAAATATAGGGGCATATTTAAAAAATTCTTTTCTCTTCAATAAAGGGTAATCCTCCTATTCATAATAAGAGTTTGACTACATATCATACAATGATACATATCTCGAGTTTCCAAAGTTCAAGCTCATATCGTGATAGGGATGACATTCACTGTTAAGATAAAGTTTCAAATTAGTTAGTTACAATGATCAAAAACGGATCAGTCCTTTGAAGCATTACTGGATCTTGAAGTCTGAGCGCCTAAAGTGACAAATCTCGACTTCTTTATTTTTGATGTGGTGGCGACATTCCAGGTGAATCGTTTAGCTTGCGGTACAGCAGGCTGAGTATGCAGATGCTTAGTCCTAAATGAGTGAAACAGAATCTTATTTGGCTTGGTAGTCTTGAGGATTCCAAGCATTTCGGCATCAGAAAATCGAATCACAGACATTCTCCACTCAATTCGTACTAGTTTAACAGCAGCATATCCTTCACCCTGAGGCACTATAATACAGTTCTTTAGAGTCTTTGAATCGAATCACCACCAACACCTAGTTGCTATTGAGGATGAGCTACTTGTGATCGCCAGCAAAAACCAAGAAGCATCGAAAGCGGTACTATAGCATTGAAGGTTCAATTTGCTGCATGTACAATGTCTTCTCCTGGATAACACAATCCAGCAGTCGTCAGACTGCATTGGGTTGAGATCAGCATAGTTGCGTAAAGTTGACGCGATCCAGGAGTTTCTGGTTCAATCAATAGTTGACCCGTTCATATCCAATCGAATCTCCTCAAACATGCATGTCGTGGCGTTATTGGAAAGCTTTGCAGTTGTAGGTGCTCCATTAGGTTCAGTAATGCTTCCATTTATGTATAGATAATTTCCATTATGTAAAGTATATAAATCCTCTGCTTGACAAGTGATTCTAATCTCTTCATTAGCGTCCAGAGCTGATGTATTACAAGACAAAAACACAAGTTCCTTTTAAAAACTCGTAGGTATCGCAATAAAATGACATATTACCATCCTTCTTTATAGCAATCCAATGAGTGCCTTCATTCCCTGAAGAATTGAGTTTGATGATAGTTCTCTCTCTCTAACGATGCCGGTGACGAGGTAGCTGATCGATCATGTATACAGCTCTAAAATGAGGTATCTTTAAAGTTGGGCATACAAGTTGAGATCGATGTTACTCAATGCTTTTCCGAGACAAGTATAGCCCTCTGCCGGAGTTTTTTGAGTTCCCTTTCTTGCTGTGTTCCCTCTTCGTTTCGGCGTTCCTCGACTTATTCTTCTTCACTCGAAGGCCCCTCCCTCTTGCTTCAATTTCTCTGTTACGCCTCATCATTTCAGCAAGATGTTTATCTGTAGACTTTTTTATTTACGTCTGTTGCAATTTGTGATGCACCTCTAACGACAGCACCTATAGCTGGAGTAATTGGTGAGAGAGGTAGAAATCCTCGCAGTTTCTTCTTTTTGGATCCAGCACCAACAGACACCGTTCCATCAATTTCTCTGTTATGCCTCATCATTTCGGCCAGTTGTTTATCTGCGGCCTTTTTCTGATTTAGTGCCGTAGCAATTTGTGCTGTACCTCCAGCGGCAGGACCTAGAGCTGCAATATTTGCTATGAGAGGTAGAAGTTCTGCCCCTTTCTTCTTCTTAGATCCGGCACCAACAACCACCTTTCCCTTCATAATTGTTGTTACTAGTCGCGCTGCCAAATTTTCGCCTAATGTAGCTTTAGATGATTTCACTCTTTTCCACGCCTTTTCAGCCAAGATCTTGTCTGCAATGTTTCTCGAACAGAGCCCTTCTGTCGTGAAGCTTGCACGTCGTCTAATTGATTGCAGGGCCTCCTCTCTTTAATCTTTTTTCTAGCTTTGTACCAGAGCCGCAGTATCTGTAAGCAGGTAAATGTGTTTCAAATGGCATTCGATTAATGAGAGAGTTAATTAAACCGAAACCTCTTGCAGCCTTAACCTCGTTAGCTCTCATGGTATATTATTTGATTTTATTGAAGCCATGTTCTGGTATACTCTGCTTACAGTCATTAGCAGATATACGTTAAGTATGATTTATTTTATTTTAGTTGCTATGATGGGGCTTGTGAAGCAAGATTGTCTGAGGTCTATTCAGGTGATAGTCTTTGAAAGCGACTTTAGACGCGAACGTCATGGAAAACTGCTCATGCTAAAAAGGAACCCGCTCACACTAAAAAGGTAACCCACTTACGCTAAAAGGTAACCCACTCACGCTAAAAGGTAACCCATCTACGCTAAAACAAACTCACTCTCGCTAACAGGTAACCCAATGACGCTAAAAATGTAACCCACCTACGCTAAAAGGTAATCCACTCACTCTAAAGGGTAACCCACTCACGCTAGGAAGTTAACCCACTCTCGCTAAAAGTAAACCACTCTCGCTAACAGGTAACTCGCTCACGCTAAAAAGGTAACCCACTCACGCTAAATGGTAACCCACTCACGCTAAAAAGGTAGCCCACTCACGCTAAAAATGTAATCCACTCACGCTAAAGGGTAACCCACTCATGCTAAAGGGTAACCCAGTCACGCTAAAAAGGTAACCCGCTCATGCTAAAAGATAACCCGCTATTGCTATAAGCTTTCAGATATGTATACCATTTTCGTTAAAAGTAGGATGCATGTGTTTCAGCTTCGACCTACCTAGATACGTATCTCACTCATCTTAGACATTCTCTGTGCTTAACTAACAAGCAAAGTTGTACTCTTACCCCAATGAATCCATTTCATGCAACTTGAATCTGTAGGTAGGTAATGAAATAGTTATAATTAACAGAATTACATAATTAATATGTGAATACTAGAATATTTCGTTTGACCTAATTTGCCTATGATGGTTTATATCTACCAAAGCCTGAGATCATATATAAAGTGCGTAAATGTCGAGTAATAGTTCCGTCTCATATTTTCGTATACGAATTCAACATCAATAGTATACATTGACTAGTTAATATATACTGCTTGAGCATGAATACTCATAAAGATGCTCAATTACATATAATTTATGGGAATCTTGATTTTTGGTATACTTCCCAAGGGAGAAGGAATCGTTTTTTAAGTGCTGCATATGCTATAGAACTTTAAAAAACAGATCCATTTCAAGGTTCAAACAACATAGGAGAAGATGCTGTAAACAGATGTCAGTTGTGTAGTGGCTGAAACTCCCAAACGCGGTCCTGAAATCTCTTCAAGTTCTGAAGTGACGGATTCAAGAATGTACAATATTTGGAACTCCATCAAGTGATCCTGAAATACCATCAAGAGCTGCCATGAATGAATCAATTAGAGCAATTTCTTTTAATTAGCAAACTATGAATAAACACACAAATGAAAGCAAACATTCTAGTGTTAACCCACCAATACGTTAATATATATCCAAAGCGAATATTGAGGAGATACTATACCCCTACACCGATCCTAATGACTTAGTAGACCACCTAAGGGTGCTAATGATGTTCTACACAGAGGTAAAAATGACTTTTCGGATGAGATTAGTGACATTATTCAGAAGTTAAAGACGGCCGATTTTATAGCGTGATTAGCATCTGTGAAACCTTGAACCCCGCAAAATAGTTATAAGGGACCCTCAGAGGTGTCAAGGATCTGTAATAGGTTTCAGAGTTCCAACTCAGTCATCTGCGGGCATTTGTGTTTGCAATTTCTATCGCAATGAGCTACAATATCGCTGTTAGCAGTAACGAATCTGTTCTTACTGCATACCTGAATCCCCCTCTTCAGATAGTCATTAAGGGTGCATAATGAGATTGCTCTATTGATTTTTTAAACCTTCTATTCTATTACCAATATTGATCACAGTAATAATCAAGTTCAGTACATCTACAATGAAGAAATTAAGGACCTCGATACACGCTATGGAACCTACGAGCTTACCAATATTAATGAATGCATCACAGATAAGCTATGGGTGAATGAGAAAGTCTTCTTTATTAGATCAATGAATAATATTACGATGAAGTCTGAAATTGAATGTCAGTAGCAATAGAATAGCGACTTGAGCGCAGTAGAGAGATGCCGACAAGCGATAAAGTTCTTTGTTCTACGCCGACAAGCCCCGCCCCCTCCCTTTGTGTGCTCACATGCCGCCAGGTCTCGTGTCGTTAGGCCCCGCCCCCTCTCGCTTTGTGTGCTCACCTAATGCCGGCAGTATCTGTGCTAACAGGTTCTACCCCCTCCCCCATGCGTTCTACTGTGGCGTCATGACTTGATGGAATTGTTTTCTCGAGTCCTGCCGCCCCTCGGCAAATTAATTAGGTAATGTTCGTCAAACATTTTTTTTATGATTACTAAGGTCTGCAGATTGCATCCTCGAGCAATTAAGTTTTTTGATTAATGAATTGTTGACTGGAGCTTGAGTATAAGTAGTCTGCTCACGGTAACAGTCTGTCATGTAATGAAACACTGCAGCCTTCTTGTATCTGGGGAAATCGCTTGTCCATTAGCTGAACATGTTAGACGCTTTCAACACATTAATAGGCTTTTAAGTTTACATTCCGGATCTGTTTACATACATTAGCGATCAACGACATACTTCCGTCTGGAGGTAACGGTGACACACATTAGCTGACCCGTTAGACGCTTTCACTCCATTAGCGAACAAGAGCCCGGCATGTAATGAAAAAACCCGTAACCTACTTCTGTCTGATGGTAACGGTGACCTCTATTAGCTGACATCTTTAGACGCTTTCAACTCATTAGCGAACAATGCCAGTAATTGTTTTCCTAAGTGCTCTGCCCAACACTCAACACTTTAGATTTTAGCGATGGAAATGATATAAAAAGCACCAGCTTCTCCAACGAGTTCCAAGTTGACCAGGATGCCCGGGTTCGAATTACAAATTCAGCTTCTAATAACTCAGAGACTAATTACGATAAAGACATCAAATAAAGTTTATTACATTAATGTCATTAGATAGTTTCTTGTGAATGTATATTTGGGTACATGGTGTCCAGGGTTCGAATACCGATAAAATGTAATTTAATTATAAATTTAATAACTCCTAAACTAATTACGATAAAGACACCAAATAAACTTTATTGCCTTTAAGTTATTAGGTAGTATCTTGTGGAGGTGTAATTAGATACCTGACGTTCTGGGTTCGAGCCTAATGTTTAAATCGTCATTATCTCAGAAACTAAGAGAGGTAGAGGAATTGACCAAAGCATGATTGATAGCTCCTATGATGGGTAATTAATACTGTATATAATTTTTAATCAGTTGTCCTTATTTCGAATCCCGACCTTTCAATCACTTACTTATTTTTTCTCTATACTCTAGAATATGTCACTTAGATTGATGCTGTAACTGCATACAGCACCTTTAAACATATCAAACTAATATTGTAAATAATTTTGTTTCTGGTGTCCAGGGTTCGAATACCGATAAAATGTAATTTAATTATAAATTTAATCACTTCTAAACTAATTAAGATAAAGACGCCAAATAAACTTTATTGTCTTTATATTATTAGGTACTATCTTGTGGATGTGTAATTAGATACCTGACGTTCTGGGTTCGATCCTAATTTTAAATCGTCATTATCTCAGAAACTAAGAGAGGTAGACGAGTGAACCAAAGCATGATTGATAGCTCCTATGAGGGGTAATTAATACTGTATATAATTTTCAATCAGTTGTCCTTACTTCGAATCCCGATCTTTCAATCACATACTTATTTTTCTCTATACTCTAGAATATATCACTTAGATTGATGCTGTAACTGTATACAGCACCTTTAAACATATCAAACTAATATTGTAAATAATTTTGTTTCTGGTGTCCAGGGTTCGAATACCGATAAAATGTAGTTTAATTATAAATTTAATAACTTCTAAACTAATTAAGATAAAGACGCCAAATAAACTTTATTGCCTTTATGTTATTAGGTATTATCTTGTGGATGTGTAATTAGATACCTGACGTTCTGGGTTCGAGCCTAATTTTAAATCGTCATTATCTCAGAAACTAAGAGAGGTAGACGAGTGAACCAAAGCATGATTGATAGCTCCTATGAGGGGTAATTAATACTGTATATAATTTTCAATCAGTTGTCCTTACTTCGAATCCCGATCTTTCAATCACTTACTTATTTTTCTCTATACTCTAGAATATATCACTTAGATTGATGCTGTAACTGCATACAGCACCTTTAAACATATCAAACTAATATTGTAAATAATTTTGTTTCTGGTGTCCAGGGTTCGAATACCGATAAAATATAGTTTAATTATAAATTTAATAACTTCTAAACTAATTAAGATAAAGACGCCAAATAAACTTTATTGTCTTTATATTATTAGGTACTATCTTGTGGATGTGTAATTAGATACCTGACGTTCTGGGTTCGATCCTAATTTTAAATCGTCATTATCTCAGAAACTAAGAGAGGTAGACGAGTGAACCAAAGCATGATTGATAGCTCCTATAAGGGGTAATTAATACTGTATATAATTTTCAATCAGTTGTCCTTACTTCGAATCCCGATCTTTCAATCACATACTTATTTTTCTCTATACTCTAGAATATATCACTTAGATTGATGCTGTAACTGTATACAGCACCTTTAAACATATCAAACTAATATTGTAAATAATTTTGTTTCTGGTGTCCAGGGTTCGAATACCGATAAAATGTAATTTAATTATAAATTTAATAACTCCTAAACTAATTAAGATAAAGACGCCAACTAAACTTTATTGCGTTTATGTTACTAGGTAGTATCTTGTGGATGTGTAATTAGATACCTGACGTTCTGGGTTCGAGCCTAATGTTTAAATCGTCATTATCTCAGAAACTAAGAGAGGTAGAGGAATTGACCAAAGCATGATTGATAGCTCCTATGAGGGGCAATTAATACTGTATATAATTTTCAATCAGCTGTCCTTACTTCGAATCCCGATCTTTCAATCACTTATTTTTCTCTATACTCTAGAATATATCACTTAGATTGATGCTGTAAATGCATACAGCACCCTTAAACATATCAAACAAATATTGTAAATAATATTGGTTCTGGTGTCCAGGGTTCGAATACCGATAAAATGTAATTTAATTATAAATTTAATAACTCCTAAACTAATTAAGATAAAGACACCAAATAAACTTTTATAGGGGGAAAGGATGCTCTCCTGAAACATTAGGTCTCTAGATAGAAGTATTTATAGGGGAGAGATAGGGAATACCAGGGCTGATGCTAGGCTAGTCAGATGCTAAAGGAGGGAGGGATATGCTTTATACGAGAGAGATAGGGAACACAAGGAAAGATGCTATACTAAACAGGACTTGAAGGGTAGAATATGAGCGATATAGCAAACCGAGGAGAGGTATTAGGATAGGAGTTTTGAATGATGGAGTAGGCGTTTATATGCGAGAGATAGGGAATACGAGGGTCGATGCTAGGCTAGACGGTGTTGAATGAGGGAATGCATCTTATATGAGAGAGGTAGGGGAATATGAGGAGAAGTGCTAGGCTAGTCGGGAAGGTCTGAATGAGAGAGTATACGTCTATATGGGAAAATATAGGGAAAACGAAGGTAGGTGCTAGGTTGAGAGAGTCTTCAAGGAGGAAAATGCATTTATATGAGAGCCGTAGGGTATACGAGGAGAGGTGCTAGTCTAGACATGGTTTGAGGATTAGAGTATACGTTTATATGGGAGAAATATGGAAAACAGGAGAGATACAAGGATAGACAGAGATTGAAGGAGGAGGAATGTAGGTTTATACTGTAATATAGAGAGTAATTCGATTATAAAACTTTTCTCATCCAGCCTTACAACACTTTTTATATACTTAATTTCTAAACCTTACAAACTTTATATTTGTTAAACAGTAGTGCGCGAGACGGAGAGGGACAAACAGTATATCGGTTTACAGTGAAGTATACGTCCTAACCTATTCCCACCTTGTTTGTTCTGGATCTTCTCATTGTCTGTCATCTAACGTAACCACGTAACAAGACGTGACACAGGAAATCATACATATGGCACATTAAAAAAAAATAAAGGTATATATAATGAAACATAAACAAGTAGACAGAGGGTCGTCGATACATAGAAAACCAGGAGTTGTATGTACTGAGACCATAGATTAGTATAGGCAAACAACAAAGAAGTGAATTTATAGTGTAAATAGCCTAATATTTTCAAATATTATTATAGTCTAAAAGTATATAACTTAATTATGTATCGAGTATTGAGAAATAAACGTTATTCATTATTCACTAATCTCAGATCACTGCAATTGTATTGAATCAATTCACAATTGCTAATGCCATTCAACTTTCATTTGTCTCTGATACATAAACAAATTGCAAAATGGAGAAGGACGAAAGTAATAAAAAAACTCAGGCAGCAAATTTTAAGAAAGAAGAGAAAGATATATGACCGACATTGTTTTAGAACACAAATTAGTGTTGAAAATAAAATGACTGATAGCTCTGCTAAGCGTAAGGAAGAGACATGGAAATAAATTGCAAATGAATACAATTCTAGGTTAGAAAAAGAAGATAAACAACATTCATGTAAACCAATTTTTAAAAATCAGTTTAACTGAATACATGTAAAAAAACATATCACTTTACAAAAAGTAATGCAGACAACATTTATTTTTTATAAACATTATCCTATTACATTCCTTTACAAAAAACCATACATATTTCCTAAAGGCAAAGGTGATAGTCTAGACATTCTAAACACTCAGTTATATAATCATATACATCACACAGAAAGAGACCATCATTATCAGTAAAAAAACTAAACATCTCAACAATGTCTGAATGATGTATTTTATAAGTACAAGTTTTTTGATATTTCAAAGTTCCTGTTAACCATGGCAGTAATTGATTAACACAATTTCTCGATCCTGTCATGCTATAACTTTAGATGCTTTCAGCTTACTTATAATTTCCTCAATCTCTTGTGTGTGACTATTATTACCAGCATCCCTCGACGCAATTAGTAACCTCAATATATTTACTAGTCTATTTGGATTTTCAAGCGTTGATATCACTGAATCATCATCATATGAAGATTTCATATTCTCGCAACTTCCGATGTATCCAGATTTTTCACCAACAGTAGTCTCCAGTGAAGGACAGAGGCTTGATCCGGTATAACATTCCCCTCTATACATCTTCGGATCTTCAAGTGCAGGTGAGAGAGTCGATTCAGCATAACATGTTGCTCTATGAAACTTAAATCTTGACAAAGAACGATTCTTAAAAATCCGCCCGCATACACAGCATCTAATAACGCGTTTTCCTCCATGTGTAATGTATGAAAAATCGAGTTTCTCATTCGTCAGTTGCACAGATTTTCTCGGGCAGTAGCTCATGCTAAAACTAAAAGAAATTAAATGAATACGTGAATGCTAACGCTCGAAGGAATTAAAAGCGAATGAATGAATTCATAACACGCACCTATGTATATATCCAGGATGAGGACGACGGAGGGAATTGCGACCAATGCATAGCAGGGAGAAAGGATACTCTCTTGAAACATTAGTCATCTAGACAACTATTGTTCACGGAGCCTGTAGACGTCAGGTTGAATGGGACAGACCTCAGGTTCAAATCTTTAAGGGCACGGACCCAGCCTTTTGCCTGTCATGTATACTAAACCATCCTAACAGCGTAACATTACGTTACAACGACACGTAACCAGAACATGGCGAGTGCGAGCATGGAAAAAAGGATGCTCTCTGGGAACATTACTGGAAAAGGATGCTCTCTGGAAACACTAGTCATCCACACAACGGGTTGTCCCTAACATTTCCAGATTTCGGGTCGTTCAACATCGTGACGCGCCCCTGTCATCTACATTTCGACGAAATTTTACCTCCTGAATTAAAGTTTGGTGATCTGTATAGACCTGTACAACATGCATTACGCTATGTAACAACATGATCACGCTATGTAACAACACGATCACGCTATGTAACAACATGATCACGCCATGTAACAACATGATCACGCGATGTAACAACATGATCACGCTATGTAACAACATGATCACGCCATGTAACAACATGATCACGCTATGTAACAACATGATCACGCTATGTAACAACATGATCACGCTATGTAACAACATGACCACGCTATGTAACAAAACGATCAAGCTATGTAACAACTGATCACGCTATGTAACAACATGATCATGCTATGTAACAACCTGAGCACGCTATGTAACAACATGATCACGCTATGTAACAAACTGAGTACGCTATGTAACAACATGATCACGCCATGTAACAACTGATCACGCTATGTAAAAACATGCTCAAGCTATGTAACAACTGATCACGCTGTGTAACAACATGATCACGCTATGTAACAACCTGAGCACGCCATGTAACAATCTGATCACGTTATGTAACAACTGATCACGCTATGTAACATCATGATCACGCTATGTAACAACATGATCACGCTATGTAACAACATGTTCACGCTATGTAACAACATGACCACGCTATGTAACAAAACGATCACGCTATGTAACAACACGATCACGCTATGTAACAACACGATCACGCAATGTAACAACTGATCACGCTATGTAACAACCTGATCAAGCTATGTAACAACTGATCACGCTATGTAACAACATGATCACGCTATGTAACAACCTGAGCACGCTATGTAACAACATGATCACGCTATGTAACAACCTGAGTACGCGATGTAACAACATGATCACGCCATGTAACAACTGATCACGCTATGTAACAACATGCTCAAGCTATGTAACAACTGATCACGCTATGTAACAACACGATCACGCTATGTAACAACCTGATCAAGCTATGTAACAACATGATCACGCTATGTAACAACCTGAGTACGCTATGTAACAACATGATCACGCCATGTAACAACTGATCACGCTATGTAACAACATGCTCAAGCTATGTAACAACATGTTCACGCTATGTAACAACATGATCACGCTATGTAACAACATGTTCACGCTATGTAACAACATGATCACGCTATGTAACAACATGACCACACTATGTAACAACATGATCACGCTATGTAACAAAACGATCAAGCTATGTAACAACACGATCACGCTATGTAACAACCTGATCAAGCTATGTAACAACTGATCACGCTATGTAACAACCTGAGCACGCTATGTAACAACCTGATCACGCTATGTAACAACTGATCACGCTATGTAACAACATGCTCAAGCTATGTAACAACATGATCACGCTATGTAACAACATGTTCACGCTATGTAACAACATGATCACGCTATGTAACAACATGTTCACGCTATGTAACAACATGATCACGCTATGTAACAAAACGATCAAGCTATGTAACAACACGATTACGCTATGTAACAACCTGATCAAGCTATGTAACAACTGATCACGCTATGTAACAACCTGAGCACGCTATGTAACAACCTGATCACGCTATGTAACAACTGATCACGCTATGTAACAACATGCTCAAGCTATGTAACAACATGATCACGCTATGTAACAACATGTTCACGCCATGTAACAACATGTTCACGCTATGTAACAACATGTTCACGCTATGTAACAACATGATCACGCTATGTAACAACATGACCACACTATGTAACAACATGATCATGCTATGTAACAAAACGATCAAGCTATGTAACAACATGGACACGCTATGTAACAACATGATCACGCTATGTAACAAAACGATCAAGCTATGTAACAACCTGAGCACGCTATGTAACAACATGTTCACGCTATGTAACAACATGATCACGTTATGTAACAACATGATCACGCTATGTAACAACATGATCACGCTATGTAACAAAACGATCAAGCTATGTAACAACCTGAGCACGCTATGTAACAACATGTTCACGCTATGTAACAACATGAACACGCTATGTAACAATACGATCACGCTATGTAACAATCTGATTACGCTATGTAACAACTGATCACGCTATGTAACAACATGATCACGCTATGTAACAACCTGAGCACGTTATGTAACAACATGACTACGCTATGTAACAAAACGATCACGCTATGTAACAACTGATCACGCTATGTAACAACCTGAGCACGCTATGTAACAACATGACCACGCTATGTAACAAAACGATCACGCTATGTAACAACTGATCACGCTATGTAACAACCTGAGCACGCTATGTAACAACCTGTGCACGCTATGTAACAATACGATCATGCTATGTAACAACCTGATCACGCTATGTAACACCCTGATTACGCTATGTAACAACTGATCACGCTATGTAACAACATGATCACGCCATGTAACAACCTGAGCACGCTATGTAACATGATCACGCTATGTACAACATGAACACGCTATGTAACAATACGATCACGCTATGTAACAAGCTGATTACTATGTAACAACGGATCACGCTATGTAACAACATGATCACGCTATGTAACAACCTGAGCACGCTATGTAACATCATGATCACGCTATGTAACAACCTGATCACGTTATGTAACAACATGCTCACGCTATGTAACAACTGATCACGCTATGTAACAACATGATCACTCTATGTAACAACCTGAGCACGCTATGTAACAACATGATCACGCTATGTAACAACATGTTCACGCTATGTAACAACACGATCACGCTATGTAACAACACGATCACGCTATGTAACAACATGGACACGCTATGTAACAACATGAACACGCTATGTAACAATACGATCAAGCTATGTAACAACCTGAGCACGCTATGTAACAACATGATCACGCTATGCAACAACATGAACACTCTATGTAACAACCTGAGCATGCTATGTAACAACATGATCACGCTATGTAACAACCTAATCACGCTATGTAACATGATCACGCTATGTAACATCATGATCACGCTATGTAAATAGGGTGGACCATTTAAGTTGAGGCTATACAATATATCCAAAACTAAGCGTTGTAGAAAGAAATGTCTTTAATAAAACCTGATTAATATTATGGCGAAAGTAAATGCTGCTAGGCGTGTTTCGTTTGGAGGCCGTTATGAGGGTCATTTTGGGTCAATTTATTTTTTTAAATGGGAACCTACAATTAGGGTCCCATTTAAAAAGACCCTGAAATGACCCTCATAACGTCCTCCAAACGAAATACGACTAGCAGCATTTACTTTCGCCATAATATCAATCAAGTTTTATTAAAGACATTTCTTTCTACAACGCTTAGTTTTGGATATATTGTATAGCCTCAACTTAAATGGTCCACCCTATTTACATAGCGTGATCATGATGTTACATAGCGTGATCATGTTACATAGCGTGATTAGGTTGTTACATAGCGTGATCATGTTGTTACATAGCATGCTCAGGTTGTTACATAGAGTGTTCATGTTGTTGCATAGCGTGATCATGTTGTTACATAGCGTGCTCAGGTTGTTACATAGCTTGATCGTATTGTTACATAGCGTGTTCATGTTGTTACATAGCGTGTCCATGTTGTTACATAGCGTGATCGTGTTGTTACATAGCGTGATCGTGTTGTTACATAGCGTGAACATGTTGTTACATAGCGTGATCATGTTGTTACATAGCGTGCTCAGGTTGTTACATAGAGTGATCATGTTGTTACATAGCGTGATCAGTTGTTACATAGCGTGAGCATGTTGTTACATAACGTGATCAGGTTGTTACATAGCGTGATCATGATGTTACATAGCGTGCTCAGGTTGTTACATAGCGTGATCATGTTGTTACATAGCGTGATCCGTTGTTACATAGTAATCAGCTTGTTACATAGCGTGATCGTATTGTTACATAGCGTGTTCATGTTGTTACATAGCGTGATCATGTTACATAGCGTGCTCAGGTTGTTACATGGCGTGATCATGTTGTTACATAGCGTGATCAGTTGTTACATAGCGTAATCAGGGTGTTACATAGCGTGATCAGGTTGTTACATAGCATGATCGTATTGTTACATAGCGTGCACAGGTTGTTACATAGCGTGCTCAGGTAGTTACATAGCGTGATCAGTTGTTACATAGCGTGATCGTTTTGTTACATAGCGTGGTCATGTTGTTACATAGCGTGCTCAGGTTGTTACATAGCGTGATCAGTTGTTACATAGCGTGATCGTTTTGTTACATAGCGTAGTCATGTTGTTACATAACGTGCTCAGGTTGTTACATAGCGTGATCATGTTGTTACATAGCGTGATCAGTTGTTACATAGCGTGATCATGTTGTTACATAGCGTGATCAGTTGTTACATAGCTTGAGCATGTTTTTACATAGCGTGATCAGTTGTTACATGGCGTGGTCATGTTGTTACATAGCGTACTCAGTTTGTTACATAGCGTGATCATGTTGTTACATAGCGTGCTCAGGTTGTTACATAGCATGATCATGTTGTTACATAGCGTGATCAGTTGTTACATAGCTTGATCGTTTTGTTACATAGCGTGGTCATGTTGTTACATAGCGTGATCATGTTGTTACATAGCGTGTCCATGTTGTTACATAGCTTGATCGTTTTGTTACATAGCATGATCATGTTGTTACATAGTGTGGTCATGTTGTTACATAGCGTGATCATGTTGTTACATAGCGTGAACATGTTGTTACATAGCGTGAACATGTTGTTACATGGCGTGAACATGTTGTTACATAGCGTGATCATGTTGTTACATAGCTTGAGCATGTTGTTACATAGCGTGATCAGTTGTTACATAGCGTGATCAGGTTGTTACATAGCGTGCTCAGGTTGTTACATAGCGTGATCAGTTGTTACATAGCTTGATCAGGTTGTTACATAGCGTAATCGTGTTGTTACATAGCTTGATCGTTTTGTTACATAGCGTGATCATGTTGTTACATAGCGTGAACATGTTGTTACATAGCGTGATCATGTTGTTACATAGCGTGAACATGTTGTTACATAGCGTGATCATGTTGTTACATAGCTTGAGCATGTTGTTACATAGCGTGATCAGTTGTTACATAGCGTGATCAGGTTGTTACATAGCGTGCTCAGGTTGTTACATAGCGTGATCAGTTGTTACATAGCTTGATCAGGTTGTTACATAGCGTGATCGTGTTGTTACATAGCTTGATCGTTTTGTTACATAGCGTGATCATGTTGTTACATAGTGTGGTCATGTTGTTACATAGCGTGATCATGTTGTTACATAGCGTGAACATGTTGTTACATAGCGTGATCATGTTGTTACATAGCGTGAACATGTTGTTACATAGCTTGAGCATGTTGTTACATAGCGTGATCAGTTGTTACATGGCGTGATCATGTTGTTACATAGCGTACTCAGGTTGTTACATAGCGTGATCATGTTGTTACATAGCTTGATCAGGTTGTTACATAGCGTGATCGTGTTGTTACATAGCGTGATCAGTTGTTACATAGCTTGAGCATGTTGTTACATAGCGTGATCAGTTGTTACATGGCGTGATCATGTTGTTACATCGCGTACTCAGGTTGTTACATAGCGTGATCATGTTGTTACATAGCGTGCTCAGGTTGTTACATAGCGTGATCATGTTGTTACATAGCGTGATCAGTTGTTACATAGCTTGATCAGGTTGTTACATAGCGTGATCAGTTGTTACATTGCGTGATCGTGTTGTTACATAGCGTGATCGTGTTGTTACATAGCGTGATCGTTTTGTTACATAGCGTGGTCATGTTGTTACATAGCGTGAACATGTTGTTACATAGCGTGATCATGTTGTTACATAGCGTGATCATGATGTTACATAGCGTGATCAGTTGTTACATAACGTGATCAGATTGTTACATGGCGTGCTCAGGTTGTTACATAGCGTGATCATGTTGTTACATAGCGTGATCAGTTGTTACATAGCTTGAGCATGTTTTTACATAGCGTGATCAGTTGTTACATGGCGTGATCATGTTGTTACATAGCGTACTCAGTTTGTTACATAGCGTGATCATGTTGTTACATAGCGTGCTCAGGTTGTTACATAGCATGATCATGTTGTTACATAGCGTGATCAGTTGTTACATAGCTTGATCGTTTTGTTACATAGCGTGGTCATGTTGTTACATAGCGTGATCATGTTGTTACATAGCGTGATCATGTTGTTACATAGCGTGATCATGTTGTTACATGGCGTGATCATGTTGTTACATAGCGTGATCATGTTGTTACATAGCGTGATCATGTTGTTACATGGCGTGATCATGTTGTTACATAGCGTGATCGTGTTGTTACATAGCGTGATCATGTTGTTACATAGCGTAATGCATGTTGTACAGGTCTATACAGATCACCAAACTTTAATTCAGGAGGTAAAATTTCGTCGAAATGTAGATGACAGGGGCGCGTCACGATGTTGAACGACCCGAAATCTGGAAATGTTAGGGACAACCCGTTGTGTGGATGACTAGTGTTTCCAGAGAGCATCCTTTTCCAGTAATGTTCCCAGAGAGCATCCTTTTTTCCATGCTCGCACTCGCCATGTTCTGGTTACGTGTCGTTGTAACGTAATGTTACGCTGTTAGGATGGTTTAGTATACATGACAGGCAAAAGGCTGGGTCCGTGCCCTTAAAGATTTGAACCTGAGGTCTGTCCCATTCAACCTGACGTCTACAGGCTCCGTGAACAATAGTTGTCTAGATGACTAATGTTTCAAGAGAGTATCCTTTCTCCCTGCTATGCATTGGTCGCAATTCCCTCCGTCGTCCTCATCCTGGATATATACATAGGTGCGTGTTATGAATTCATTCATTCGCTTTTAATTCCTTCGAGCGTTAGCATTCACGTATTCATTTAATTTCTTTTAGTTTTAGCATGAGCTACTGCCCGAGAAAATCTGTGCAACTGACGAATGAGAAACTCGATTTTTCATACATTACACATGGAGGAAAACGCGTTATTAGATGCTGTGTATGCGGGCGGATTTTTAAGAATCGTTCTTTGTCAAGATTTAAGTTTCATAGAGCAACATGTTATGCTGAATCGACTCTCTCACCTG
Source organism: Deroplatys truncata (assembly GCA_030765065.1). Taxonomy (NCBI): domain Eukaryota; kingdom Metazoa; phylum Arthropoda; class Insecta; order Mantodea; family Mantidae; genus Deroplatys; species Deroplatys truncata. Next base: position 99,453,986 of record CM060976.1, on the reverse strand, counting down.
CACTTGAAGATCCGAAGATGTATAGAGGGGAATGTTATACCGGATCAAGCCTCTGTCCTTCACTGGAGACTACTGTTGGTGAAAAATCTGGATACATCGGAAGTTGCGAGAATATGAAATCTTCATATGATGATGATTCAGTGATATCAACGCTTGAAAATCCAAATAGACTAGTAAATATATTGAGGTTACTAATTGCGTCGAGGGATGCTGGTAATAATAGTCACACACAAGAGATTGAGGAAATTATAAGTAAGCTGAAAGCATCTAAAGTTATAGCATGACAGGATCGAGAAATTGTGTTAATCAATTACTGCCATGGTTAACAGGAACTTTGAAATATCAAAAAACTTGTACTTATAAAATACATCATTCAGACATTGTTGAGATGTTTAGTTTTTTTACTGATAATGATGGTCTCTTTCTGTGTGATGTATATGATTATATAACTGAGTGTTTAGAATGTCTAGACTATCACCTTTGCCTTTAGGAAATATGTATGGTTTTTTGTAAAGGAATGTAATAGGATAATGTTTATAAAAAATAAATGTTGTCTGCATTACTTTTTGTAAAGTGATATGTTTTTTTACATGTATTCAGTTAAACTGATTTTTAAAAATTGGTTTACATGAATGTTGTTTATCTTCTTTTTCTAACCTAGAATTGTATTCATTTGCAATTTATTTCCATGTCTCTTCCTTACGCTTAGCAGAGCTATCAGTCATTTTATTTTCAACACTAATTTGTGTTCTAAAACAATGTCGGTCATATATCTTTCTCTTCTTTCTTAAAATTTGCTGCCTGAGTTTTTTTATTACTTTCGTCCTTCTCCATTTTGCAATTTGTTTATGTATCAGAGACAAATGAAAGTTGAATGGCATTAGCAATTGTGAATTGATTCAATACAATTGCAGTGATCTGAGATTAGTGAATAATGAATAACGTTTATTTCTCAATACTCGATACATAATTAAGTTATATACTTTTAGACTATAATAATATTTGAAAATATTAGGCTATTTACACTATAAATTCACTTCTTTGTTGTTTGCCTATACTAATCTATGGTCTCAGTACATACAACTCCTGGTTTTCTATGTATCGACGACCCTCTGTCTACTTGTTTATGTTTCATTATATATACCTTTATTTTTTTTTAATGTGCCATATGTATGATTTCCTGTGTCACGTCTTGTTACGTGGTTACGTTAGATGACAGACAATGAGAAGATCCAGAACAAACAAGGTGGGAATAGGTTAGGACGTATACTTCACTGTAAACCGATATACTGTTTGTCCCTCTCCGTCTCGCGCACTACTGTTTAACAAATATAAAGTTTGTAAGGTTTAGAAATTAAGTATATAAAAAGTGTTGTAAGGCTGGATGAGAAAAGTTTTATAATCGAATTACTCTCTATATTACAGTATAAACCTACATTCCTCCTCCTTCAATCTCTGTCTATCCTTGTATCTCTCCTGTTTTCCATATTTCTCCCATATAAACGTATACTCTAATCCTCAAACCATGTCTAGACTAGCACCTCTCCTCGTATACCCTACGGCTCTCATATAAATGCATTTTCCTCCTTGAAGACTCTCTCAACCTAGCACCTACCTTCGTTTTCCCTATATTTTCCCATATAGACGTATACTCTCTCATTCAGACCTTCCCGACTAGCCTAGCACTTCTCCTCATATTCCCCTACCTCTCTCATATAAGATGCATTCCCTCATTCAACACCGTCTAGCCTAGCATCGACCCTCGTATTCCCTATCTCTCGCATATAAACGCCTACTCCATCATTCAAAACTCCTATCCTAATACCTCTCCTCGGTTTGCTATATCGCTCATATTCTACCCTTCAAGTCCTGTTTAGTATAGCATCTTTCCTTGTGTTCCCTATCTCTCTCGTATAAAGCATATCCCTCCCTCCTTTAGCATCTGACTAGCCTAGCATCAGCCCTGGTATTCCCTATCTCTCCCCTATAAATACTTCTATCTAGAGACCTAATGTTTCAGGAGAGCATCCTTTCCCCCTATAAAAGTTTATTTGGTGTCTTTATCTTAATTAGTTTAGGAGTTATTAAATTTATAATTAAATTACATTTTATCGGTATTCGAACCCTGGACACCAGAACCAATATTATTTACAATATTTGTTTGATATGTTTAAGGGTGCTGTATGCATTTACAGCATCAATCTAAGTGATATATTCTAGAGTATAGAGAAAAATAAGTGATTGAAAGATCGGGATTCGAAGTAAGGACAGCTGATTGAAAATTATATACAGTATTAATTGCCCCTCATAGGAGCTATCAATCATGCTTTGGTCAATTCCTCTACCTCTCTTAGTTTCTGAGATAATGACGATTTAAACATTAGGCTCGAACCCAGAACGTCAGGTATCTAATTACACATCCACAAGATACTACCTAGTAACATAAACGCAATAAAGTTTAGTTGGCGTCTTTATCTTAATTAGTTTAGGAGTTATTAAATTTATAATTAAATTACATTTTATCGGTATTCGAACCCTGGACACCAGAAACAAAATTATTTACAATATTAGTTTGATATGTTTAAAGGTGCTGTATGCAGTTACAGCATCAATCTAAGTGATATATTCTAGAGTATAGAGAAAAATAAGTAAGTGATTGAAAGATCGGGATTCGAAGTAAGGACAACTGATTGAAAATTATATACAGTATTAATTACCCCTCATAGGAGCTATCAATCATGCTTTGGTTCACTCGTCTACCTCTCTTAGTTTCTGAGATAATGACGATTTAAAATTAGGCTCGAACCCAGAACGTCAGGTATCTAATTACACATCCACAAGATACTACCTAGTAACATAAACGCAATAAAGTTTATTTGGCGTCTTTATCTTAATTAGTTTAGAAGTTATTAAATTTATAATTAAACTATATTTTATCGGTATTCGAACCCTGGACACCAGAAACAAAATTATTTACAATATTAGTTTGATATGTTTAAAGGTGCTGTATGCAGTTACAGCATCAATCTAAGTGATATATTCTAGAGTATAGAGAAAAATAAGTAAGTGATTGAAAGATCGGGATTCGAAGTAAGGACAACTGATTGAAAATTATATACAGTATTAATTACCCCTCATAGGAGCTATCAATCATGCTTTGGTTCACTCGTCTACCTCTCTTAGTTTCTGAGATAATGACGATTTAAAATTAGGCTCGAACCCAGAACGTCAGGTATCTAATTACACATTCACAAGATAATACCTAATAACATAAAGGCAATAAAGTTTATTTGGCGTCTTTATCTTAATTAGTTTAGAAGTTATTAAATTTATAATTAAACTACATTTTATCGGTATTCGAACCCTGGACACCAGAAACAAAATTATTTACAATATTAGTTTGATATGTTTAAAGGTGCTGTATACAGTTACAGCATCAATCTAAGTGATATATTCTAGAGTATAGAGAAAAATAAGTATGTGATTGAAAGATCGGGATTCGAAGTAAGGACAACTGATTGAAAATTATATACAGTATTAATTACCCCTTATAGGAGCTATCAATCATGCTTTGGTTCACTCGTCTACCTCTCTTAGTTTCTGAGATAATGACGATTTAAAATTAGGATCGAACCCAGAACGTCAGGTATCTAATTACACATCCACAAGATAGTACCTAATAATATAAAGACAATAAAGTTTATTTGGCGTCTTTATCTTAATTAGTTTAGAAGTTATTAAATTTATAATTAAATTACATTTTATCGGTATTCGAACCCTGGACACCAGAAACAAAATTATTTACAATATTAGTTTGATATGTTTAAAGGTGCTGTATGCAGTTACAGCATCAATCTAAGTGACATATTCTAGAGTATAGAGAAAAAATAAGTAAGTGATTGAAAGGTCGGGATTCGAAATAAGGACAACTGATTAAAAATTATATACAGTATTAATTACCCATCATAGGAGCTATCAATCATGCTTTGGTCAATTCCTCTACCTCTCTTAGTTTCTGAGATAATGACGATTTAAACATTAGGCTCGAACCCAGAACGTCAGGTATCTAATTACACCTCCACAAGATACTACCTAATAACTTAAAGGCAATAAAGTTTATTTGGTGTCTTTATCTTAATTAGTTTAGGAGTTATTAAATTTATAATTAAATTACATTTTATCGGTATTCGAACCCTGGACACCATGTACCCAAATATACATTCACAAGAAACTATCTAATGACATTAATGTAATAAACTTTATTTGATGTCTTTATCGTAATTAGTCTCTGAGTTATTAGAAGCTGAATTTGTAATTCGAACCCGGGCATCCTGGTCAACTTGGAACTCGTTGGAGAAGCTGGTGCTTTTTATATCATTTCCATCGCTAAAATCTAAAGTGTTGAGTGTTGGGCAGAGCACTTAGGAAAACAATTACTGACATTGTTCGCTAATGGGGTGAAAGCGTCTAACGGGTCAGCTAATAGAGGTCACCGTTACCGCCTGGCGGAAGTATGTCGTTCGCTAATGTATGTAAACAGATCCGGAATGTAAACTTAAAAGCCTATTAATGTGTTGAAAGCGTCTAACATGTTCAGCTAATGGACAAGCGATTTCCCCAGATACAAGAAGGCTGCAGTGTTTCATTACATGACAGACTGTTACCGTGAGCAGACTACTTATACTCAAGCTTCAGTCAACAATTCATTAATCAAAAAACTTAATTGCTCGAGGATGCAATCTGCAGACCTTAGTAATCATAAAAAAATGTTTGACGAACATTACCTAATTAATTTGCCGAGGGGCGGCAGGACTCGAGAAAACAATTCCATCAAGTCATGACGCCACAGTAGAACGCATGGGAGAGGGGGTAGAACCTGTTAGCACAGATACTGCCGGCATTAGGTGAGCACACAAAGCGAGAGGGGGCGGGGCCTAACGACACGAGACCTGGCGGCATGTGAGCACACAAAGGGAGGGGGCGGACTTGTCGGCGTAGAACAAAGAACTTTATCGCTTGTCGGCATCTCTCTACTGCGCTCAAGTCGCTATTCTATTGCTACTAATGTCCTTTGTCTGTGGATTTTTTGCAATGATTGTCTATAGGAACGCTCTGGGGCTTCAGTGACAATAAAGTTATTCCAGCTAATCAGCTGGCTGAATCTGATTTCCTGGTGAATATATTTAAGGTGTGCGTCATACGAATTGAGTGCAGTATTGTATCAGTCTCTTTCATCGACGGTAAAAGTGAACACTCGATCTATTGGTTGTTCCCGCCTGAGGCGGATGGATAACATATTTCACAAGAACCACCAAATCCAATTTACCCGCCCTTCATAAACACCCGCTTCATAGAGCACATCGGCCTTCGTATCGGAGGCCATAACAGTAATATCATTGACTTTAGAAACAAGGATATGAGCATAATATTTCAGATCCGTCGCAATGCCCATAGATTTTAGAAGAAGAAATCAGCAACATAGAGGATATAATAATGAAGTGATTCATCGCCCACCCCAAGCTCTGCCTTTATCAACCAGTGTGTTAACGTCATTCAATCGAGAGTTCCACCAGGCATTGGGCTTTAGGATGCTATAATCATGGACATCTCCGTTGTTACCGAGACACCAAGATTCGACGACGAGATCACCAAAGAATAGGAACATGTGTTTTTGTATTATAATACATCGGCTCCGGATGCTAATGACGAGATTAGAATCGCTTGTCAAGCAGAGGATTTATATACTTTACATAATGGAAATTATTTATACATAAATGGAAGCACTACTAAACCTAATGGAGCAACTACAACTGCAAAGCTTTCCAATAACACCACTACATGCATGTTTGAGGAGATTCGATTGGATATGAACGGGTCAACTATGGATCGAACCAGCAACTCCTGGATCGTGTCAACTTTACGCTACTATGCTACTCCAAACCCAATGGAATCTGATCGTCAGCCGAATGCTGGGTGGTGTTATCCAGGAGAAGACGTTGTACATGCAGCAAATTGAACCTTCAATGCTATAGTACCGCTTTCGATGCTTCTTGGTTTTTGCTGGCGATCACAAGCAGATCATCCTCAATAGCAACTTGGTGTTAGTGGTGATTCGATTCAAAGACCCTAAAAACTGTATTATAGCGCCTCAGGGTGAAGGATATGCTGCTGTTAAACTAGTACGAATTGAGTGGAGAATGTCTGTGATTCGACCTTCTGATGCCGAAATGCTTGAAATCCTCAAGACTACCAAGCCGAATAAGGCTCTGCTTCTGCATACTCAGCCTGCTGTACCGCAAGCTAAACTATTCACCTGAAATGTTGCCACCACATCAAAAATGGAGAAGTCGAGATTTGTCATTTTAGGCGCTCAGACTTCAAGATCCAGTAATGCATCTAAGCACTGTTCCGTTTTGATCATTTTAATTAACTAATTTGAGACTTTATCTTAACAGTGAATGTCATCCCTATCACGATATGAACTTGAACTTTGGAAACTCGAGATACGTATCATTGTATGATATGTACTCAAACTCTTATAATGAATAGGAGGATTACCCTTTATTGAAGAGAAAATAATTTTTTAAATATGCCCCTATATTTATTATAGATTGCTCGCATCAAACAGAGGAGTGTGTAAATGCAGCTGTCAACCTGAGAATAGAAGTTCAAGCTACTGCAAATATCCCTGCACAGACTTCATTGTATTGTTTGATAATTCGCGATAAAGTATTTACATACAAGTCTCCGTCGCATGTGATACAGCTTTTATTTTAAACCAATTATTGTGTTGTTGGTATTTTCTTTTCATTAGGAATGTAAGGATTTTTAATGAATAAAATAAGTTGTAAAACCACACCTTCATTCGTTTTATTATTTTTTGTCATACAGTTCCAGTACTACCCTCCTCCAACTCATTGTTCCTGCATATGGCGTTACACTTGCAATGGTTAGGTTATGCAAATTTTCTTAGTTGTTTAAATGAAGGTCTCTTTATTTTCATCATTTTCTCCCCGCAGCAAATAGTCTTGATACTGTTAATGTATACAGGATTCAAGTCTTCTTAAATTACAAGTCTCATCAACATTTAAAAGCATTTTCACAATCATTTAAATTACTGCTCTCAATTCTCATTTTCACCTAATATAGGAAGACTCGCCCGAGCAAACTCTCAGCTTTTCCTTGGAATGTATACCAAATTGTCCCTGTTTTTCACCATATGCCCTAGAATGTTATATAAGAATTCTATCTTAACATTGCGGCTTCTCGAAATGAAAGAGTATTCTTCGGTGATGTAGTGAGGGTGGTTATTCTATCATCCAGGAGCGTCTGCATCCTTTCCTGAGCTGCAAATCTGTTCTTCCCCTTATTCCGTCTGAAACATTACACAATGGCAGTTTTAGAAAACATGGTTTTGGAAGTGTAGGTAACCTGAAAAGAATTACATTTTTTGTTAGGCTACATGGAAAATGAAACATAAACATGTGTATAAATATTCGGATATCAGGCGTTATTTCAATGTGATAGATATGTATATAACTGAATTCAAAACATGCGACATTGTGACTTTATACATTTTTTTATAAATACTATAGCATATATCTTTTGTATCTTCATATGTAATATCAATGAGTCAGCTGTTTTATTTATGAATTTTTTCATAGTAAAATAGGAAAACATCGAATACTTTTGGTACTTGGCATTTCTACATACCTTGGCTGCGGGTAAAAAAGACAATTTACATGTCTTAAATTTCACCATTCCTGGCATGCCCTTATATTCCAAATATAATTTTCCGGCACTTCTGTAAACCCTTCGTCGGTTGTCGAATTATACCGTTCAGGCAAGAACACTTGGCAATCCTCCAGCGAAGATACGATCGTGGTGCCGTATCTTGTTTGAGCTCTCTCAAGGCCTTTATCTCATATTTAAGACCTATTTCGAGATATTGAACTCGCCGAGCCGGTAGGAAACTGCGCTCTTCAACCATCTTATTAAGTCTATCTGCTAAACTCTCTGTAACAGACATTGATCCTGAATTACTTTTAATGCATTATTCAGGCAGAAAGACAAGTTATGCATTTCTTTATATTGGAACCAAAGTCGTGTGTGCGTAAGTGTGTATGTATGTGTGTATGTATGTGTATGTGTGTGCATGTATGTGGTGCTACACGACTGCAGCTTTTTTAAATGTGTTTTTATGCAATTTGTGTTCAGGGATATCCGTAGGTCTTCGTGTAGGTTCCGTTGAATGATAGAAGTGTTAGTTTTGCAACAGAGGTTTGCAAGTATGTTAACGAATGTGTTCGGGAATATCCGTAGATCTTCGTGCAGGTTCGGTTGCTGTGTGTGGAAGGGCTAGTTTGTGATGATTATGCATGTACAAAAATCTGTGTGATGGTGAATGTAAGAAGAATGAATTGAGAAAACCATGTGATTGCGAATAGAAGGAGATGGAGCCGAGAAAATGCATGTGGGTGTAAAATTCAGATAAAAATATGGTACTCTCGCACCGATTCGTATTTCATGCATTGTATCGTTTAAAAGAATTAAATGCAACATAAAAGACAGCACTAATTTGTATACATATGTAAAAACTCACCCACCGTGCATTGTATTAGTGATGGTGAATGCTGTGTAGAAAGTAATGACTCTCGCTTCTTTTTCTTTGTCTTAAATTAGAAAACGCCTCACGTTGTTTTTAAAGTTGTTTAAAAAATTTGAATGCAGAATAAAGATCACAATGGTTCTAGCAAGCATCGTTAGCTGTTTCTATACAGACCTAAATACCCTTACGACACATACGCGTCTTTGGGTAGGAGTATTTACTTGCGCACATGATTATTGCACCCAATAGAATTATCGCCTGCTGCGAATGCGCAGAGATCCGCCGCATTTCTTTCCCTACTTGCTTCAATCCCCCCTCTCTCTCTGTTCCTTGCTCTCTCACAAAGAGTATCTCCATAATACCCATTGCAGAAGATATAAAATGTGTAGGGATGAAGGTCATGTGAATGTTTTAGCGTGAAAAGAATTACATTTTGTTAGGTTACAGGGAAATGAAACACAAACATTTTTTTAACTATGCAAAGACAATTTCCTATGCTAGCGTGTGTGTCTGTGTGCGTGCGTGCACTGGTGTATGTGTGTATATTTGTAGGCGTATGTGTATATGTGCTCTGGTGTATGCGGGTGTAAGGGCACTGTGTATGTGCTCGTGTATATATGCATGCTTGAATGTATGCAGGTCAAGAATAAAAAGGAGATAGAAAGAAAAAAGTGAATAAGAAAGAAAATGAAGAATCGAGCCTAGAAATTGGGATAACTATGTAAACACCGCGGTTTAACATAAATAATTATCTTTGTTAAATACATTTTAATGTGACCGTTCATGCTCGCATAGTTTAACATTTATTAGGTATTAGAGGTTCGCTGGGATAAGAGTCGAAATAAGACCTCAGGGTACTTAAGAATATTCTACATTAAGCATCGTAATGATATATAAAATTAACATCATTTACCCATACTCGCCTATGTTCCTTAATTTACTGGTTATTAGGCATTAATGTTTCGCCACACTAAGACTCGACTCGAACCTCTGGATACTCGAGAATTCCTTTCATTAATTCTGGTAATGCTATAATAATGTCTTACCCTATCCAAGTACCAATTTTTCATTAGCAATTAAACATTAAACTTTTGCTCGCAGTAAGATTTGAACACATACCTAAGGATATCTAAGTATACACCAGGTTTTAATATGGGTAATGATATATGTTAAACACATTTTTGATATCGCTGTTTGAAAGAGATGATAAATGCAAAAAACAGAGAGTTAGAATGTGCTGAACATGTATATGTATGTTCGGCGATGTCCGTAAGCCTTCGTGCACGTTCGTGTGCTTGGAGGCAGTGTTAGGGTTGTTACGATCGTGTATATCTATGTTTGGAGATGTCCGTAGGTCTTCGTGCAGGTTCGGCTGCTTAGAACATGTTTTTGGAATACATTGAGCATGTATATCTATGTTCGGGGATGTTCGTAGGTTTTCGTGCAGGGTGTGAAGAGAGAGCTTTCTTTGTGTGAGAATCTGCTACTGATGAATGCAAGGGGAGGGTAATAAAACCGCGGCTGTATTTTTTTTCCGTCAAACAAATGACACGCCGTGTATAATAGCACCGCTGCAGGCTTCTCTCAGGTAATGAATCTTTTTCGATGGGAACTTAGATGGCGCCGGGATGTCGGAGTCTATTACAAAGAGTAATATATTACTCATTGTTCGACGCAGCTGCAAGGTCACCTTCTCTGTAAGGCAGGAAAATGTAGTGCCTCCCAGGTTAATGAAGCTTGCCCAGGGCGTGGGGTATGGGACTGTCTGGCCTCTTGTTATTGCGCAGGTGTGTTTGAAGGAGCAGTCAAGAAATAAAGCAATGGAATGCAAAGGGGGAGAGGGTTCTGCAGGTGTGGTTTCCTAACGAACACGTGTGCGGGGGAATGGGATGGGGAGAAGAGCGTCTGCTCTTTTGTCACAAAACATAATTTGTTACACCCATTGTTCATTTTGTCAAGGGATGGAAGACCTTAATAGCACAACTGTGATTATCATGTCAACATTTCCATTATACATCACAGAATTTATGACCTCAGCTGCCACAAAATTAATCAGGGTGCGTGGTCAGTGGAAGGGGGAGGTCTAATTAGAATATTAATATCACATTCCTGCATATTAAGTGATCTGGTTCCGCTAATTGTATACTACTGTCTTAGGGTTTTTTTCCACTAAAGCCCCTCCTCGAATACCGTACAAATGATCTATACTTGGACCTTTTATTGTTAAAGTTCTTGAATAATGCGGTTCGTTGTGTCGCAGTTTTTAACCACAATCCCTAAGACCTATCATCGCTTTCCCTCTCCCATACAAACGCATTTCCCCTCCTTCAACTATCTCGTAGCATAGGATCTCTCTCTCTCCGTTTTCCTCGTTTCTCCCATATAAACGCATACTCTTGTCATTTAACCCTTGCTAGCCTAATATCTCTCCTTGGTTTTCTATCTCTCTCACATAAACGCATGCCACTTTTAATATCTATCTCAGCACCTCCCTCGTATTCCCTATCTCTCCAGCATAAGCCTATGTTCCCCCTTCTTCAGCATCTGTCTAGCCTAGCAGCTCTCCACGTATGCCCTATCTCCCTCATATAAAGTGCATTCCCCTCCTTCTACCACTGTCTAGCCTAACATCGGTCTCCGTATTCCCTATCTCTTCCGTATAAGCCTACAATCCCTCATTCAACCCCTGTCTAGCCTAACTTCGGCCCCCGTATTCCCTACCTCTCCCATATAAACGCATTTTCCTTTTTGAACCGCCGCATCTCTCCCCGTTTTCCCTATCCTTTCCCATATAAACGCAAAAAAGTGGTCTTGCTCTCTTCTATTTAGTCTACTGATAACCAAGTCGCATAATTCCGAGTCCTAGAAAACGTATCCGTTACATGAGGAGAGCATGTGCTTTTTAAAACATTCAACACCTCGTTACCTGGAATGCACTAAAACAAGCCGCATAAAGAATAAACCAACTAAGATCTTTATGCAAAGAATCACCAACTGCCATCACATTCTTGTGGAACCATCAACAATGGAATTCATTGCACCATTGACGCGATACCTCAAGGTTGAAACATTGTTAAAACATTGACAAAGCAAAAATGCTGATGGTGTACTTTTATTGTGCGCTTAATGGAAAGTTAAACAACTCAGTTGTGTAGCTACTCAGATCTTGTAGTGATAGGCTTTGTCCTGCCGTTTATAAAGTTAACTGTTTCGTAAAAATGTTTCGTAGTAAGCCCAGTAGCAACAGTGGATATAGCATTAAGGTTAGGGATGTCGTCTTCAGTGTGTATAATTTATTTAAAAAGTATGCCAAAAAATCCTAACTTCACGAAATGTCAAGAACTTAAGGCTGGGGCGTGCTCATTAAGTACACCAGCTGTGTAGCTTACGCTTGTGTAGGAAAGCGAAAAAGGCTTTGCCACTTAGCATATAGGTTAGCTGTGCCACTTGAATGACAAAGGATGCACAGAAAGGTATGGTTTTTATTTTCCTATTTGTGTATTACATTTGCATTATTGTCTCTTCTTGTTTTCCTGTAGTTTTAAGTAAACATTGCGATGACATTTATAACAAACGGGTAACGTTCTGACGTAGCAGAGTGAAGTTTGGCAACTGTGCGGACACTCCGTATTGGTTGTCACGAAACGTCAAGAGAGCCGTATTAGTGGACACGTCTCAAATAAGAGATTTGGATCGCATAATAGTCAAATTGATTTCCTACGTAGTGCAGCCAGTAGGAAGAGAGAGAACAAGAATCATCTTAAAACCCAAGAGTTGTAACGTGATCAATTTTCTCCGATTTCCATGTTGTAACGAAGTCGAAGAATCAGCTTCCTGTAAAGGAGGTAAGGGGGGATACGGCCAGTGCAATATCACAATACACAGGCTAGTGGACTATATGGAGCTCCTACAGCAACTTTTAAAGTCCCTAGTTTTTTTACAAAAACTTCTTCCGGGAAATATATTTGGAGTACTAACAAAGATATCACTAGGTAAAACAGAATATGGACCCTACAAACTTAATTATGCCACTAAAACATAATCATTTGGAAGAGGTGCTAATGAACATTTAATCATGTTATCTTTCAGCCAAGGTTCTCTAAAACTATTGTGTACTAAAACTGTTTTCGCTGTTGTCCATTTCTTAGTACATTTGCCCTTTTACTTTCTCTACTACGTATTTACAGTAAGTAGGGGAAGTATTCTACTCCACTCAAAAATTCGATACCAAGATTTCACCTGAAATACATGTTTAGAGACTCCCTGAATCCAAAAGAGCACTTTTAGGAAGAAAGTGCGCGCGTGCGCGCGCGTGTATGGACAGCATAACTAAAAAAAAGATAAATGCGAAGTATATAAGAAGTTCAGTAACTCCCAAAGATGCAACATGAAGATTTTCAAGAAAATCCTCCCATACTACCCTTTACATGGAAAATATTTCCTTATTATTTATCAACACCGCTACAACTATTTTTAATAAATCATATGTTTCAGAAATCTGCATCATCAATAAAATATATGCTGAATTTTAAATGATTAACCTTGAAGACCCCTTTATTAATCTAAATTGTGTATCTTTTGTATAATCAGGAAACCATAAACCATAGACCAAAGCTTGCGGCGGGAAGAATTAAAACTTGTTAAAATATAACATTTGTATAGATGTTTTGTAGCGTTAGCAGTTTTCGAAATATTTCAAGTTAATGCTTTTCCCAAGTGTGAGTGTGCCATCTATCGGACATGCTAGAAAGTTTACGATTCTTTCTTTTGGTTTTTCTCCTTTCATTGCAAATACTTGTCTACATATAATTTGAATGCTGTTTCCGCATGTTATACCTAAGCACTACTTGCTTAATTTGAAATCATTCCTAAGCAAAAATAAATCTTATGATAGCTTAGCGAGGTAAGAAGGATCACTTTTATATGAATACTGCACTTTGTAAGAGATGTGTATTAGTTTGTCATTGACAGAGAATGTCGTATGATTTTATATATCAGGAGCCTATTTAACATCTTGTTTGATTCTAATGATAGCACACAAAAGCAATGCTTATCTCAAACGACGATTAATTGTGATGATATCTTCTCTTCTGGAATCAGAGAGAGAAGCGACATGACGAAATTTCTGAAGATGTCTCTCACAGATAGGAGTGAGACGTCAGGCCAAAGTATTTTAACCTGCAGACCACGGCAAAACAGACCGGAAGTTTTAGAACACAAAACTATTTCATAAGAATAGTTTGTAGAACCTACAGAAAAATAATAAGGAATAGTGGGTAGAAAAAGTGGTGTGAATGTAACGCAAAGGAATTTTCAGCTAGTAAAGATTCAAAGCCTTTCTCAGTTCGAAAATATTCAGCAGCAACCTCGAAACGAAGGCTGTTTGTCGTAATTACCCTCAGGATGAGGAGGATAGCCGTGGACAGCGGGTATCGCCGGACGGGTGTAGTTCTACCGATTGTTTCTAAATGGAAACACAAATCAGATTTCCTTGTGCCACCTGCCCTCTGAAAATCTAGTTGAAAAAGAAAACTGCCATTGTAGCAGAGACCGTTAGTTTTGTGGGAAGTTGTTTGTTCAGCGTGTTTGTTTTCTTCACGTGTAACTTTCTTTGATCTTCATAAAAGGTACTAAGGTAAGCACCTGACATGAATATACATCTAGTATGGCAAGCATATTATTCAGTGCAAAATAGCATAATACCAACTCCACGTAGAATCAATCAGAACGTTTTAATTAAACTCTTAGGTTGAGGGTAGCTCCGAATACATAAATAACAAAAATATGGGTAGCCACGGACAAGCTCTGAAACAATGTTGTTTGTTCCAAAGCTTTAACCATGCTGAGATTCAAAGTAAAAGAAGCTCAGAGAGATGGAAGTGGTATTAAAATAGCTTTGGATACGGTGGTAACTGGAGAAATAAACGTCGGAGAGGCAGCAATCCGTTATGGTGTGACGAAAAACGCGCTACAAGATAGAACTAGAGTGCTAATGTTTGGCTTACAAATAAGTCTGAAGACTAAACTTGGTAGGTTTAATGAAAGATTCTCTGAGTAGTATGAAGAGCTATTGGTGAAAGTGTTAGGGATATGGACAACAAAGTAAAGCGTCTATCAGAAAAGAAATTTCTACAACTAGTCTACCAACTGGCCGAGGAGTTGAATTTGCCACATTCCTTCAGTAAAAATAAAAATATAGCCGGTAAAGATTTCTAAAAGGGGTTTATGCGCAGATTTCCTGGATTGGCACTAAGGACTCCAAATATACAAGTATTATGAGAGCCGTTTGTTTTATGAGAAAGGAAAGCGTAAGTGGAGAAATTAATGACAAAAGAGGGGGTAAAAACATCACGCTCCTGTTTTTCATGAGTGCTATCGGAAACTTTATTCCTCCACTTTTCATATTTACCCGAGTGCGCATAAATGATCGACTCGTGGCCAGTTCATGGAACGAAGCCATGTCTGGTGCTCATCCAATTGGGTGGATTAATGCAGAAATATTTCTCTAGTACCTTGAGTACTTTTCACGCTTCACTCATCCACCGAAAGAGAACCCACACTAGCCACAAACACCTCAAAGTCGTCAAACTTCTGTGGTTACAACATTTACAAGCTGAGCATACCACCTCATGCAACTCACAAGCTCCAACCTCTTTCGTACGTTCATGTACCCGTTCAAGAATGCCTACTCGGAAGCTTGTAACATCTGAATGCGAAGATGTTTATAAATATGATGTTACTGGTCTTGTGACTAGTGCATATACTAGGGTTCGTCGTTTAGAACTAAGTGACTTTTCTTATGTTTGTACTGAATTTGTGTAGAGAGTATTGTTTGCCCGATGCTACCCGCTACTTTCATTAACATCAGTTGGCTAAGATATCCAAACAAAGTGAATTTTTTCATAAGATATGATTAGATAATTTTTTCATAATTGCTTGGAATTAAAGCAAATACATTTAACTCTATGCTTTCTAATTTCATTTTTCCTGAAAGATAGTCTTATTTATAGTTAAGTGCTGGGAGCTACTCACCTCTCCTCTTATTTTAGATTGCCTCTTTGGAAGCCAGTATCTTGGCTTCTCAACTCAGAGGTTACGGTTTGGACTCCCGAAATGTCTGTGGAATATTTCTTGAATTAGAATTATTTCTTTCCCTCCAGAATCTGGAAGTAAAAGTGTAGAAGAAAATTGGGGTGTTTCATTGTGTAAATGAATATATCTATTGTTAAAGCCCTTCAGACGAGTTACAAAAATCATCAGTTGTTTCTAAACTCAAAATCCCCGATATGACCACAGAAGTTGAATATGAAGGTAAAACAATAAGTAAAAAAAACTGTTAATTTGGTACCGATTTTAACCTAATTTGAAATGTATCAACAAATTTACTGTAAATAAAACGGTGGACGAATGGTTCCATGCGTACCAAAGGAGGGCCAGATTTTGCTAAGTGCTCCGGAGTGGCGCATGCACACAAAAGTCCCACTAGTTGGAGCTCACAATTATACGTGGATGAAATTCAGATTATTTGCAGTGTGCACTCAAACATAATTTTATCAAACTGTCTGAAAATGAAACAGTGATTACACTAAGTGTGTACATCATTAACGCTCGGCTCAAGATATAGAATTTGATAAAGAATTAGGAAAGGTATTCCAGTGACAAGTGGAAACCACGAAAGCCTGCCATTACAAAGAATGTTCACCCAAAAACCGAATCTGTAAAAAATCCGAAGCTTACGTGATTTATTCATATTGGAGTAGTTTAACCAATTTTTAGGCTATTTAGCCATTTATAATTCTTGTACACATTTTTCAAGACTACGTTGTGTCTGCGGAAGTTATCTGGAGAGACGTTTCACTCTATAAAGAAGTTAGAACTTACAAATATTCAGAATGTGTGTTTTCCGGACTTTAGCCATGGTCCAATTTGTATACTAGAAGATGCTCTCTAACTGCATTCCAACCTATATGCGTTCTGAAAATAAAACACCGACCGCGAAGACCTGCATAATTATACAGTTGAGTACTTTCTTGCATACATTTTAAAAATAATTGCGTGCAATTTTCAGACCTATATCTCTATATTTGTGGCAGAAAATAGACTTTGAATATGAGAAAATAGTAAGAAAATTGAACATTCAAAATGAGTCATTTAAACGGTGCAGTGCTTTAAAATAGCCTAAAAACTTCAGCTTCATCCACCTTAGGGAAATAAAACTTGTAGAAATATACTTTAAGGCAGGGGTGGCAATAATCTTCCTTTTCGGGATCACCAAATATGCAACAATGGCAGGAAAAAAAGGGGGGACCAAAAAAAGTGGACCGCCTGCCACAGATGTTGAGTTTGCAGTGATGCAGCTTTTACACTAACAATTCAGGAAATTCGTTTCTTTACTTTTTTAAAAATATTCCCATGTTCTTAAAGCCCTTTTCCTAAAATTTTATTTATATCAGTATTTCTATTCAGAGACCAGAGACTTCTTTTCTTCAAATCTTTGTTTCCCTGCATTCGAAAATAATGTGCTGTATATCTTCTCTTCCTCCACATAATGGACATTCGCCTTGCGGATAGCCATTTCGTTGTCCTTTTAGCTTCACATTCCCGCTCTTAGTCATGCTATCCCTCCTCTTTCTACTTTATTGGTGTTGTCTCTCTTTCCCGATGATTTTTCATTGTAACATTAAATATCAAAAATCTCTTCTCAGTTATGTGACTAAATAAATTTTGTATCTCAATATCTTCGAAGCTTCTTCTGGTATTCTTACAAAATACTTTTTTTCCCCTTTTTCTCCAAATGTCTCCCACAGTAGTATTTTCTAAATTATTTAATAATTTGCTCATCCAGATCTTACTTTGTAGACTAGTTCCTTGGCATGTTAAACATCGCTTTAACAAATTTTCTTCATGCAAATTCAGGACTTTCTACCATATTTCATGTCTCCCTCTATAACCAATACTTTTCTTGTTACTCGTCCCATTTCGAATTTGAGCCATATCATTAGCCGTTGCTACTGCCAACCCGAAAACTTCCTGGCAAAACATCTTATACACTAGTCCACAACTTCCCACCCATTTTCAAGCTCCATATTTCAACACTATATAACAATAGAGTCTTGACCATTGAGTTGCATACACCTTCGAACAATTTCACCTCCATCTCTGGCATTTTAAATAAACATTCTCTAACAGCCATTATTGCTGTTTTCCCTTTTGCATTAGCTGATCTCGTTTGTTTCTCCCCTTTACCTTCTGCGTCTAGTATAATTCGTAAGTGGTACAATCTCGCACCATTTTTTATTCATTTCTTTCTTTTTGCCATTGCCCGTGTTTACTCAGTTTCCCTCCTTTCTTAAAATGCTACAATTATTTTTCTTTTCCTTTACATTTGATCCCTATTCAACGTATCTATTTCTTGTAAAAACAATTTTAAACTATTTACTGTAATGGGCGCCACATATGGAAAGAGCAGAGCAGGTACCTGTATATTATTTATTGCAGGCAATAAACTGCTATTGTTGTTAATAGTTTGTAATATATCATCAATAAATAAAATTAAATTGGGCTTAATTTGCATCCTTTCTTTTGGTATATTTCTCTGCTTATTGCCCCTTCCTCATATTTTTTCGCAAAAGTGTTATCCGTATAAAAACTTTTTAAGGCATTCACGATATATTGCATTTTAGAGCTTCTATTATTACTTTCTCTACCACTTACATAGTAGATAGGGAAGGTATAGCATTCCACCAAACAATTTGATGTCGAGATTTCACCAGAAATGCATGTTTTGAGGTCTATTGAATACAAAAAGCAATGTTTTGAAAAATACCTGTGTGTGTGTGTCTGTGAACAGCATAAGTAACTCAAAAACGAAAAGTCGGATAAATACGAAACGAATAATACAAAGAATAATAAATACAAAACGAAAAATATTTAGGTTCAGCAGCTTTCAACACCCCAAACTATCCTTTATATGGAAGATTTTTTGAAATTTTTTATTTTCTAAAAAATGGCTAACGATTTTGATTAAAATAAAGATATTAATACGACAAATAAAATGTATATCTTGAATTTTGTGGAATTAGCCTATGAAATCCTCTTCATTCGGAAGGAATTTTATATAACCTCATATAATTGGTAAATGTTAAGTGAAAGATGAAAACGCACCACACAAAAAAATGTAGATCTCTTTAAAACACAATTACTTCAAATAAGTGTTTTGGTGGCATAATTCATTTCTGAAATGTCCATTATTATAGATTCGAATTGTTCGTTCCTTGGTCATTCTCTTGAAGCCCTGTCACTTTGTTGTTTCTCGCGATTGCAAGGAAACAGTATGGAATTTTAAGGCCAGCATATAGTGTCCAGTTCTTCAGCATTTGACTATCGCTATTCCCTTTATATCTGTAACGAAAGATGTATTTCTGCAAAGGTTTATTTGGATTAAAATGTAATGGACAGAAAAATAAGCTTGAATAAGAACACTTTGTATACCCACCAATAAACGATAGAAGGTAGAGAAGGTCATGTGAATGTATCACGTCATACTTTTTTTATTTCTTAGTTATAATGAAACGATAATTATAATTCAGCACCTGTGTTGACTACAAACTTGATTTTAAAAAAGCTTAAAATATACGGAGACTGTTTGTGAAATTGGACGTGAAATGACAAGAAAACTCCATTCACTTAACATGGTTACAACCGAGCAAGATGGCTCCACTGTAACTGATTTCCGTCGTGCCGGCCGCTCGGTTATGGATTTTTTTCGCGGTTTCCCCCAGTCGATAGACGGTGCTGACGTGGTTCCCCTTCTGCCACGAATTTCCTGTCTCCATCATTTCCTTTCATCTGTTTCAGAGTTTACTGACCAAGCGACAGTGGTTAGTGTGTTGCGGCAGGACGGTAGATTCTCCCTGACACTTGGCAGGCTGCTGGGGCTCCTACCTTTCTCAGAGCTGACTCGCCTACACTCGGGACGTCCAGCTTGCGGATGGCTTAGTCAGATCTAGACGGCGGCAGGATTGGTGACTGTTGGAATTATTAGAGACCCCATCCCTGCTAGCACACATCGTCATCCGGATGTTGTCGCCCTTCGGTTCTCCCCTTCGTCCCTTCCACCCAGGGATCACGTTGGAATAACCCCCCTTCTCCTAACATGGTTACTTCTACCTCTCCAATACGGTTTTACATTGCATTAAGCTTGTGTGCAATTGTATTTCCATCATTCTACAGATTCACTGTTTTTTTGAACGTGTAGTTGTTATATAAAATGTTTACTCATCATCTCTGAATTAATCTCCATAGCTCCAACGTTGAATCTAGAATACGGTTGTGAAGATGGGAAAACAAACATCTGTCCCTGTTTATTTAGTAGAAGGGGTGAAGAAGTTAGGTAACTATGGCTGATGACCGCTGCCCCAGTTGGCTAAAAACGCTCAATATGGAGACAGTGATGCGTTGTCCTCCGTCAAGAGGAAAACCTCAAAATGCAAACCGATAGATCTTAACATGAACTTGGCACGTGTTCGGAATGTCGGTGACGTGAGATGTCTATGTTTGTTAAATATCCATTATTACATGGCTTGTGGAATGTTATCCCCCAACATAAATTAAACTGAGACAGGTATTACTGAATTCTGGCCCTTGAAAGGTAATGGTAGCGGGCAGAACAGACTGGAAGAGAAAGACAGAAGTGTTCAAGTGACTTCCTCAAGGTTATTGGTGGGATCGTGTTCCTTGAGCAAAACCGGCGTAAATCCAAAAACTGGTGCTTTCAATTATCCATTCTCTCTTTTTTTTTCTCTCTCTCTCTCTTTCTTTTCTTAGGTAGGCTGGCGGATACAAATGCCTCTTGAAAGTGAACAGCAAAGCTGGTGAATTCTGCATCGACAAAAATTGCCTTACATTCCTGCACTGTGAAGTGATGCAATACACGGTGTTTAAGTTCTGTATCTTCCAAAGATGCGACCGACGGTTTTCAAGAAAATCCCCCATTCCCAAATACCGTTTACATGAAAAAGTCTTCGTTATATTTGTTTTTCTAAAAAATGATTCTCAACATTTTGATTAAAGTAGCTTATATATAAGAAATCTTTATGACATATAAGATGTATATCTTGGATTTTCTGGTATTAGCCTGTGAAGTCCCTTCATTCTGCACAAGTTTTGCATAATTGGTACACCGTAAGAGATTTTTAAAGTACACAATATATACAAAATCAAATATTTTGTGGCATTAAGCATTTTCGAAATACTCTTTGTTTTTTGTTTGGATTTTCAAGTATTTATGCTTGTCCCAAGGGGGAAATCGCCATTCGTTTTTACTTTCTCTACTACGTATAGTAAGTAGGGGAAGTATTGCATTCCACCCAAAAATTCGATACCGAGATTTCACCGGAAATACATGTTTTGAGACCTCCTGAATCCAAAAAAAGCATTTTTGGAAACATGTCCGTGTGTGTGTCTGTGTGTCTGTGTGTGTGTGTGTGTCTGTGTGTGTGTGTCTGTGTGTGTGTGAACAGCATAACTCAAAAACGAACAGTCGGATAAACACCAAACTTGGTATTTAGGTTCAGTATCTTCCAGAGATGCGACACGAAGGTTTTCAAGAAAATCCCCCCACCCCAGACTACCCTTTACATGGAACATTTTTCGAAAATTTTAATTTTCTCAAAAATGGCTCTAACGATTTTGTTTAAAATATCATATGTTTAAGATAATGCCATGAGAAATGAAATGTATATCTCGAATTTTCTGGGAATGTCTCCAAAAGTATTCTTCATTGTGAACGACTTTTGCATAACTGGTAAACCATAAGAGATAGACAAAATTTTACTACACAAAAAATGTTGATCTCGTTAAAATACACAACTTATGTTATATACATTTCTTTTGTTGAGTGAACCGTTTTCGAGATATTGCTTGTTATTCCCTTAAATTTTCCAATACTTATACTTTTTCTCAAATTCGTTATTCATTTTTTTATGTCCTGGACTTGCAAAGAGAATGGAATTCGACACATAGCAACCAGCGTTAAAATATTTGACCATCGCTTAAAAGCTACCATATTCCCCTTGCATCTACAAGAAAATTAGCAATAAGATTGACATCTCGATATCTCGATTAACATAAAGCATATGGAGAATAGGCGTTTGTAAAAATAGATTTACAAGAGTAGAGAAAGTCATGTGAGTGTAACACATCAGATTTTTTTTCTCGTGGTCATGCGAAGAGAATGGAGTTTCGAAGCCATCACATAGCGACACGTTCTTAAAGATTTGACTATCGTTTATGGTATTCCCCTCATCCCTTGTACCTACAAGGTAATATGTAATTAAAGCATTTTTGCAAATGTTTATCACGATTACACGAAGAGATAGAAGTATAAGCTTTTGTAATACTAGTTTGTTGAAGAATGGGTAGAGAAATTCATGTGAAAGTAACACAGATTCTCTTTCGTCATTACATATCGCCAGTGTTGCAAGTTTCAGTATATATTAACGCCAAACTGTGAAAATACAGATTTTGTACAATAATAAAATTTAATGCATTTAAAAGGGATGGAGCAGATATTAAAAATTAAAGTTCCAACCAATACAATGGTGGAGATTTGAAGTCTAAAATCACTTCTACACTAAAACGTAATGTCTTTTCTTCATTGTTACTTTCTCTACTGCTTACCTATAGTAAGTAAAGGAGTATTGTATTCCACTAAAAATTTTATACCTAAATGCTAACGGAAATACACGTTAACAGACTCCCTGAATCCAACAAATGAATTTCTAGAAAAAGGGCCTCATATGTATTTGTAGGGTGTCTGTGTGTCTGTGAACAGTGTAATTCAAAATCGAAAACTCGGTTAAATACCTAGCTTGGTATTATATTCAGCATCTTCCAAGGGTTCGACACGAAGATTTCAAGAAAATTCCCCCACCTCAAACTCCCTTTACGTTGAAAATGTTTCCAAAATCTTTATTCTCTAAAAATGACTAACGATTTTGATTAACATACCATACTTTAGGATATTTTCATGACAAATTAAACGTATATCTTGAACTTTCCAGGAATAGCCCCTGAAGTCCACCTTACTCTGAATGTCTTTTCACAATTATTGGTACACCGTAATAGATAGACAAAATCTTAGATACAAGAAATGCAGATATCGTTAAAACACACAGTTTATGTCAAAAATGTTTTGTGGAGTTAACCATTTCCGCGATCTTTATTGGTTTGAATTTTCTCAAATGAGAAGTCATTATTGGTGTTTATTTTTTCTACTAACCTACTTAGAGTAAGCAGAGGAAAAATTATACCTATTCCAGCCAAAATTTCGACACCGAGATTTCACCAAAATGCATGCTTTCAGGCCCTAAAAACATGCAAAACAGTTTTTATGCGTTTATATGTGTGCCTTTGAACCTCATAACTCAAAAACGAGAAGTTCGATAAATATCAAATTTGGCATTTCAATTCAGTATCATCCAAAGATACGTCACAAATTTTGAAGAAAATTCTCCCACCCTAAACTGCACTTTACATGTAAGATTTTTCGAAATTTTTCATTTTCTCAAAAATAGTTCTAACGATTTTGAGTGAAATGCAGTGTAAGTTATTGACATGACTAATAAACTGTACCAAGTGGCCCAAACAAGCCATTCTTTGCAGTTTTGTTTCCCGCATACATAGGTGCAAAAGAAGCTGTCGCATCACTGCAGTTTAAAGGGGCAGTGCAGGTACAAAGCAAAAGGAGTGCTGTTGTCTGCAGGTGTTTACGTGATAGCTTCGTACTCATAAGCGTTGCGTGGTCGCCTGCATGCAGTTCGAGCCAGGTCATTCAGACAAAAAAGTAACGTTCACCAATAACCAACACACAGATATGGTTACGATGTGTGCGGAGACGCACCAAATGCAGCTGAGGCTCGAAGGCTCTGTTCTGAACATTTCCAGACGCGGCATCTGTCTTTTGCGCACTTGTTTTTTTGGACATACAGATATAATATTAAGAAATGATGGAGCATTCCAGGTAGAACGTGGGTCTGAGAGGTTCTTACATCAATTCGTCCTCCAAGGCAGGCATGTTTTTGCAAATGCTTAATATGAATGTTGTAGTAATAGAAAATGACTTAATTCTCAAACACCTATGTACTAATTGTAGATTAACTGTCATGGAACCGAATGACTTAACACGTGTGCTCAGGTTTGCGTCAAGCGGCAATCCTGAAATCTTGATTAATGAGCGAATTGCTTATTAAATAACCGATAGCACCCCCCACACACACACACACACACATAGGTACTCTCACAATCAAACAACAGACTCTGGGCATACCGTGAAATGTGTTTAAAGACAACTTTTTGGAGCCCAGCCGGGTACCCAACCCGGAACACCTCATATATCAGGCAGTTCCTTTACCGAATGAGCTCTGGGACCAGTAATAGGAGTTAAAGTATTTGTTTTCAAGCATTAGTCTTTCATGTAGCGGTCTCCTCCCTGTCGGTATGGAGTCCTCTTTGGAGTTCTGCTTAGCAAACCTTTTGTCATTCGCGCTATCCGGTATAAACTAAATTTAACTAAGGATGGCTTGTGTGGGCCACCTGGTATGTTCTGAACTGCCCAAAGATTGTAGATCTCATTAAGGTATACAATTTATTTATTTTTGTTTTGTTTTGTTTTTTGGAGTTAACCATTTCTGAGATTTTCCATGTTATTGGTTTGAATTTTCAAATACTTTTCTCAATTGGTAGGATGCTATTCATTTTCATTTTTATTTCTCTCGTGGCCATGCAAAGAACATGGAATTTCAAAGGCATCACATAGCGACACGCTCTTTAAGAATCTACTGTGGCTCTACCTACTGTATCCCGCACGAAATATGTACATGTGAATGTAAGTTTATCTGAATTAGCAAGAAGTAAATAGAATAATAAGCCTTTGTAAGAATAGTTTTTAGACATGAGTAGAGAAAGTCATGTGAGTGCAGCACTCAGATGTTAATTAAAACGTTAAATAAAGGAATTTATACTTTTAAGTATGCTTTCTAAAATTTAGTATTTCATATTTTGTATCCAAAGTATGCGATACTTTTGTAAACACATATGTTTGGAACATAAAGTTGAATTTGGTTCCTAATTTTTGAAAACTGTACCGCAAGAAGATTTTGCTGTAGGTCATTAAAGGCAGAAATGTTTTTTTTTCTTTTTTGTCAGGAACTACTCTAAGAATTGATGTAAAAACTTGGAAGCTTTTTATTGAGTGTACCAAACTTATCAGGTAAAACAGTCAAACTAAATTGCTTATGAAATATAGAAATTCCAAATTTCCATTTGAGACATTATGTACCTTTCTGTAAATTGTATTGCGGATAATGGCGATACGTTTTATCGCACAATGCGCCCGAAGATGAATGAATGAGTCATCAAGCTTGGAAACTCAAGCCTTTCCTATATGGAACCTATCAGAAGTTTCACTGAATGCCGTTAAGGTACTCATTTTTAGAACAACTTAATTTTAGCAAAACCGCTATGCTTTTCAATTTGAATACTAATACTACGACTATTATACTAATACACCACTAATACTATACTGTTGTTATTATTATTATTATTATTATTATTATTATTATTATTATTATTATTATTATTATTATGTAGCAAGGATTGATTAGTTGCTAGCCTATCACTTATTTCCTCTAAGGAACGCGCAAGGGTTTACTCCAAAACGCTTCTGCATTATGCATCGTTATCATCTCAGGTCACAACGACGGCATTTTGGATTTGACACAATTGTTCATCGGCAAAGATGTCAATTCCTTTTTGAGGGAGGGGTCTTTAGATTTCTTTATGATATAATTTTGGCTTTCTGTCGGATTTTAAATCACAGACACACACACACACACACACACACACACACACACACACACACACACACACACATTCGAAACGTAAACGGTCATACCGGAATCACCTGTTTCAGCGAATGAGAGTGACACTTTTGTTCATTTACAAGTGCTAGGCTAGTTTTCTTCGCAGTGTCCGAAGAAAAAATTCCGGTTCATTTTTATCGCTTTATGAAATTCTTCACCCGTGCTTGCCCGGTAGATGATTAATTTTATTGCTTGGTTAATATTGTTTTTCAAAGACAAACTTTAGGATAACTGATAAAAAAAACTGTCTCATTCCGGTTCGGTAAAGCTTTTCAACCTTGAATACGGCAGGTATAACAAGTCTATATTGCAAGGTAATCTGTTGGGAAGACATGAAATAAAAACGCGTTAACATGAGTACTAATTGTTTATTTTGCTCTAAATTGTACATACAATCTTAAGGATGGAAGTTATGCATCATCGACATGCATAAGAAACAAAAGTTGCTTAACAAGAAATAAAAATAACAAAATTGCCTTTGTCTCAGCAACCAGATAAATGTTGTCTTTCTGTAACAGAAAAACAAGATGCATATCAATCTTTTCCAACATGATGGTGCACCACCCTGTGGGAAAAAGATGTCTGGTATGTCTCTGTTGTCATGTTAGCCTCCAAATCCAGAGTCCGCCATTAGGAATGTGTGTGTCAGTTAATGTTTACAGAAAACCTAAGATACCATAAACATCTAACAATAGTAAAAAGCAGCAAACGAATAAACATCCTTGCCGATGAGCAATTATTCCAAACATTTATATTATTTAAATGGCATATTCACCAACAACTGTTGCCTTGAGGCGGACCAAGTGGAATAAGGTCTGGTGAGAGCATCGGCCAGGCAGTGGGACCACTCCTACCTATTCAGTAGCGCCGAATGCAGCTGCCATATGACGGCATACCGTATCTCCCAAATAAACTGTTAAGCCGTTATGCTTGAACCATATTGCTTGTCTTATATTAAAATGAAGCGCATGCAGCAGCTCAGAACCTATTGCAAATTGAATGACAAACCCATCTTTCGCTGAAACAAAGCCTCACCGTCAATAGCTTCCTTAATAAAATATGTTTAAAAGAAGGTTATCTATCCGATACAAAGAGTGTCGGTTTAATTTAGAAACAACATTTATAACGTACACCTAAACACAAAAAGAAAGAAGAAAAACGAAAAAAAAAATTGGTTATTCTACCTGCCATGATATTTTCTATCCATTATAGTGCAATATATATTATATATAATACAACATATAATTTATATTGTGATTTTTCCCAGTTTTCACTGTCGCTTAAGGGGTGGGTGAGCGCTGCAGAACCCTAGCACTCTTAATAGTTCTGACGTTACCAGAAGTATGCCGAGCCGAATATCTGAGCCCCTCCTGGAGAGACCTGTTCGGATTGGGTTGGACTCCGCCGGATAGTTGTTCCCGATACCCATGGGTATTGGATATGCCTGGGGGAAGCCCAGGCAGGGTTGAGAGACTCTTCAATATCCTCCGGCACCAACTTGGTGAGCTGGTAGACGGCGTGCTAGGCACTGTTGCCCCCCTCCGAGGTCTTCAGTACTTTTCCCCAACGGAGTTGACGCGCGTAAGTGGCGTAATCACTTCCGTCCCTGTGAAGGTAGGGGAGGCGCTTTATAAAACTGGCACGGCTCCTAATGGAAATATCCACTGAAATTCACGTTTCTCTAGGGGTTAGGCAGGAGCTGGGTTGCCGGCTCTTGATTGTTGCTTCATTAAGTTCTTCACCAATGTGATATAGCTCCACTTTCACTGTCATTTCACTTAGCTCTCATTGTCATTTCACTAGTCCTTGCAACGTAGCGGCGTAATGAAATACGCGCGAAGTAGACCCTTCTTACCTCCGCTTCACACGCTGGGGTGTCGAACACAAGACCCCTCTAGTCTCTGCAGTATCAGCACTCACTGTACGTCTCAACAGTTGTCACAAACTCACTCATAGTGTAGCAGAGCGTATCTCATCAGAAACGCACTGACTATCTCACATACTACTCACTCGCTTATTTAGCCGCTGGAATTTTCCACAGAATCTAGAAGGTCCAGGAAGCGGTCACTTGTTGAGTAAGTGTGTAAATAGTAGGTCGCGTGTGCGAGGCATCTCCGCTCAATCCTTTATTCCCTGTATGTAATGTAGGGCCACTAGTTGTTCTATTAATAAATATTAATAAATCACAGATAATGCGTGTAACGTGAAATTTGTGTATTTTGTTAAAAAAACACGCCTTTATCGGAATGTAGCCACTAAGGTCCTGCTCATCTTGCAGTTTCTGTGTTACGTTTTCCCCAAGTGCGTGTTGGGGTGATTAAAATTTAATAATTTGCTGGGAACCTTTGGCCCTCACCGCAGAATTTTTTTTTCTCCATTTTGACCCTGAAAGTTCTCAACTTTTAGTGAGTTTCCTATTTTTATGTGATAGCTATATAATCTTTTGTTGTCTCTGCATTACCCGCTGTCACTCCCTCTCTCTCTCCTCTTTCTTCTCTCTTTCCAGTCCCTTTTGCCACGTTGTTTGCTGTGTTTATGTGTGTTTCAGCGTATATGCAAGACACCTGGTTTTGCTAAACACTTTTGCAAAGACTCCATTCCTTCTTTTTATATAGGTCTGAGGAAAACGCACGCAGCCTGGTGCGAGTTTCTTTGTGTGGTGCTTTGTGATTTTCTAATAACCATAGTGTCCTTTCAGTTTTGTTTGCTTTATTTTTTCATTTTTAAAATTAATTTTACCATTTAGTAGTTTAGCTTCAAGCACTCGCGACGGAGGGTTAGCGACCTTTAATTTGATGAGTATATTCTGTATGTGAGCAGGGTGTCAGTTATTTCTGTGAAATTTCTAGATTTTGTATGCCTGATAATGCGACTACATTAATTTTTCAAGTTTGTCCCTCGCCTCATGATATTGACATCGTTATGTGTGTACTATATCTTGTGCCTCTGTTAAAAATTTGTGCTAGTGAAATGATTAAGGGTTATGAATCTAGATTTCTTATGACAAATTTGTCACTGTAGTGCATTACAGATGTTTTGTATAACCTAACATTTCTTACCAGTGGTCTGATTGAATTTTATTTTCTTTACAGTCAGTTTTAAATTTCAGCTACTGTCAGCATTATTTATGTATGATTTTAGCACAGCAATTGCTAGTTTATGCTGAATACTAGGAAAATGTTCTTTTTCAGTTACCTTGCTACCTTGATTTGGTTCATTATAGTGCATTTGACTTTTGTACTAATTTTTCAGCATCACATTACTAATTTTAGCCTACACTGTTACTTTGTGTACAACTGTACTACTGAAACTGTGTTTGTTTAGTCAAACTCAGTCTCATTAAGCTGATTTTCTTTTAGTTTCACAATATAACTCTTTTGATTTCATTCAACTGTGGTATGATACTACAGTTATTCTTCACTGTCATATATGTTTCTGTGAATATTACTGTCCTATACTGCTTCATACTGAGTGATTAACTATTAGCTGTGTGAACTATTGACTTACATATTTGACTTATTGCTAATTTCTGACATTGTCTATGGAAATTCATTTTTAACTGTGTTGTTTTATGAATACAAATTCTGCCTCTCTTGCAGCATTGATATTTATGTATTATGCTCATAACTACTTTTGTTTCAGTTGCATTTTTACATCGTGTATATCTACTCATTATTTTCATTACAGACACAGTTTAATTGCATGCCTGTGTCCAATTAATTTTTTGCCTACATTTCTGTGTTAATACTATGCTATATAGATTCACTATACCAATGAAAAATACCCGACAATCCTCAGACATTCCTGTGGACAAACCTCTGCCTACGCCTTCTACTAGTGCTGGGTCATCGGCCTTGTGGCCACCAATAGTGATTTAATTACACTTGTACAGGCAGTTTTCCAGAGTACAGTGTCCGCTGTCCAATCATCTCCTGCTCGATCCTCTGTCGAACCTCCTTTCTTTAATGCTGCAGTAGACAATTCTTTTGATTTTCTGAATGCTTCTGAAAGGGTAGCCTTTGCTAATAACTGGTCAGATGCAAAAAGTGAAGTATTTGCCTTGCTACCTTAAACATACTGCTATGCAGTGGTTGTCACATGATTGGTCTCTTTTAAAATCTTTTTTTATTACAGATTTTCAGGTTGCCCACCAAGATGAACTATTAGAAATCAAACTCCCACAAAGGATTCAGTTACATTCTGAACATGTTTTGCACTAAGTTTGTGATGTTCTGTCCTTATGTGATCAGGTTAATCCAAGTAGGACTCAAACTGAGCAAATAAGAAATCTATTGAAAGGTCTGAAACCTGAATATGTAAACATTATACTGCCAATGAACCCTGCAACTGCCGATCTTAAGTGTGTGGTCAAAGCACAATTTTATGACACAAAAAGAGCACTTGGTTGCTGCACTGGTTCAAACTACAGGTCATATTTCGGCTCCTCCACCTCGGACTCTACCAGATGGGACTACTAACCCTTTTGTTATAGATTATTCATCTTTGTCTGCTCTCCTAGCCCCTGCTAATGGTGATGTCACTGTGTTAGCTGCAAACGTGGACCTGTTAGCCAGTCAGTTATATTCACTGAACACATCATCTAATCCTGAGAGGAACATACCATCATCTTCCACAAGAGAGGACAATGCAACCACGTTCACCACCTCAAGATCGGCGCCAACCTATAACTTGTTTCAGATGTAGCAAACCAGGGCACACAGCGAGGTTTTGTAGGCAACATATGTCTCAGTCAAAAACGAGCAGCGCCACGCCTCACAGCCATCCAGGTGGTGTCACCTCGCAGTGATGGGCAGCATCCTTCTGTTGCCAGTGCTTCTCTTCCTCTGGGCCACATTCTGCAGGTCCCTGGACTCATCGATGGACGACAAATTAACATTCTTTTGGATACAGCAGTGCTGTTAACATCATCAATGCCCGCCATGTCCATGACGTTGCCAAACTGGAGCCTGTTGATATGCTACTGCGCACAGCTAGAAAAAAATTTTGGATGCTCCTTACCATACTATTTTGCCTTTCCATATTAATGGTTTTTCCTTCCAGGAAAAGATGTTTTAGTGGTAAAAGATTTAGCACATCATTTCATTTTGGGTAATACTTTTTTAAGTGAACATAAAGTTGTCACTGATTATGCACATAACGCAGTTACTATTGCAGTAGGCGACGCTATTTGTAAGGTTGATATTTTAGAAAAGGATGTTTTGCCTTTGTATGACATAGCTTTAATCCCATTATTGGACGAACCCTGTGAAAAATTTACAGCTAAGGTTTTTGTTAAGTGATGTCCGAATACATCATTTTTCAGTTTATAATCTCTCAATACAGTTTTCGGAGTGTCCCTTTCATGCTGTTATGTTAGACCCTTCACAAAGCATTATGCACAAAAAGCATATTGCTATTCCATCTATTGTTTGTGAATTCAAAGATGAAATTTTTCTGCCTGTTCATACACTTCCGCTCAACCTCAAACATTATTTGCTAATACTGTTCTCGCTACTGTGCAGCAATTCTATCTCTCCCAGGGATGTTTCTACATTGAAAGCTCCTAATTTTAACTTTAATGTCAATAACAAACTTTCTAGTAGCAAGTCGGACCAGCTTCATCAGCTTTTGCTTAAATACTCTCATGTCTGTACTATCTCATTGCAAGAATTAGGAGCGACTGATGTTGCTGAATTTTCTATACAGGTCACTGATCCCACTCCTATCGAAGAACTACCCTATAGAGTTCCTCATAAATAGAAGGAAATTATTGCTCAGCAGGATCCAGAAATGCAGGATGCTGGCATTATTACTGAGTCTCAGTTTCCTTCGGCATCTCCTGCGTACTTGCCAAAAAAAAGATGTGTCCACGAGATTTTGTATTGACTACAGGAACTTAAATAGTGTAACAGTCACGTCTTCTTTTCCGTTATCCATCATTGATGACTTGCTGCGTTATCTTAATGAAGCCTCTTGGATTTGTTATCTTGATTTATTTTTTACTTACTTTCAGGTATCATTAGAGGAAAGACCCAAGCAGTTCACGGATTTGGCACTCATCAAGGGCAGTATCAATTCGAGAGACTTAGTTTGGATTATCTAATGTTCCATGTTTTTTTTCAATTATATTGCTGATAAGTTACTAGGTGACTTAAACTTCAAGAAGGCCCTGGCATATCTAGAACATTTTTTTGCCAAATCTTTCAGGACCGTTTGACAAACTTGAGGCTGCAGCGACATAATTTAAAGCTCGAGCCTGAACTTTGGGGGGGGGGGGGATCAATAAAGTTAAATTTTTAGGTTTGAAGTATATAAAGACGGTCTTTCTTCAGATACGGACAAGGTTACGGTCATCCAAAAATTACCCACACCTAAGTATGTTCGGGATATCCGTAAGATGCCAGGTTTATTTAATTTCTACACGAAATTTGTTAAAGATTATGTACAAAACATAGCTTCTCTGAATGGAATTTTAGTAATAGACCTATTTGGGTATACGAAAATGTTCTCATCCTTCAACAGCTCACTAGAAAAACCAAGATATTTCTTGGGGCCCGATCAACAGCAGGCATTTCAACAGTTAAAAGATGCTTTATCTTTAGCACCAGTGTTAGGTCTTTACATTCCTGGGGCTTACACTGAACTCCATACTGATGCCAGTGGTCTTGGGGTTGCTAGTATTTTCCTTCAACGGCAGGATGGCCATCTTCGACCCGTGGCGTATGCGTCTCGACACTCTCCAAGTATGAGAAGAATTACCTTCCTTCAGAATTGGAATTATTGGCCATTGTTTTTGGGCTGACACATTTCAGATGTTTTGTCTATGGATACAAAGTTCATATTTTTTCGGACCACCATTCCTTGTGTTATCTCAACAACCTTAAAGATTTAACAGGAAGGCTAGCTCGCTGCAGTGTTCAATTGCAAGAGTTTGATTACATCATCTGTTATAAGTCTAACAGATTACATAATGATTCTGATACTTTATCTCA
Source organism: Deroplatys truncata (assembly GCA_030765065.1). Classification (NCBI taxonomy): domain Eukaryota; kingdom Metazoa; phylum Arthropoda; class Insecta; order Mantodea; family Mantidae; genus Deroplatys; species Deroplatys truncata. Next base: position 99,421,464 of record CM060976.1, on the reverse strand, counting down.
TTTCCATACCTGGCAGCCTGAGTAACATAAAGTCGAAGAACTCGACGATCTCATTACTTATTTGTTGTATCCCCGTGAGCTTGCTGAGAAGCAGAAAGCTGATCCTTTTCTTCGATCTCTCATTGACACTTTGCAGCCGAGTTTGACCGACCCTCCGAAATTGCAGCATCAGGCGTCTATACACGTAAGTCCAACGACCTTTATAGGAAGAATTCAGGGCCTCTTCAATCTCTAAAGCACGAGATTTTGTCTTCGTGTCGTGACGACCGTCTGTCCGGCCACTTAGGTTTCTCCAAGACCTTCTCTAAGATTATTTATCGCTACTACTGGGTAGGCATGAAGAAGGATATTGAACAGTATGTCCGTATTGGTCCTAGCTGTCAATCTCGAAAGGCTCCCAAGAATCAATCTTCTACAACCCATCCCTGTGGCCGCCACAGGTGAAAGTTGGGCATTGATGTTTTAGGTCCCTTACCACGGTTAAATTTCTGGCAATCGTCACGTCATCGTCTGCACGGAGTATGCTTCTCGCTGGGTGCAAGCCGGCTCCTTACCTTCTGCCACTATTCCCCATGTAGCCAAGTTTATTCTACATAGCATTATTTATCGCCATGGTGCCCCAGCAATGTTACTTTCTGACCGTGGATCTGTCTTCATTAGTGAGGTGACGCAGGAACTGCTCAAATCCTGATCAGTTTCGCCACACTTCACAAATTCATATCATCCAGCGGCCTCACTAAGCGCTTTATTCAGACGCTGGCTAATGTGCTGTGTCATTTTGCTGACTTAAACCAACGAAACTGGGACACAATTTTGTCTATGTTATTTCCCGTACAACTCCTCTGTCCACGAAACTACTATTATTAGTTTCAAATGGGAAGAGTTCTGCTCTGCAGCGAATGAGGTGCATTTGCGTGCATAGCGTTGCCGCTTCGTTACCCACACTCTTTTCATATTTCCCTCTCACTCACACATCGGCCTGGCGCTAGAATGGTCGACGTAAAGCAAACCAAACTGAATTTTCTAAACTTTTATAACTCTCGTGGTGTTTAAATTCATAATTGGGAATATACTCGCATGTTACGTACATATTTTTAAGTGTTATATAATTATAGGTTATGAATTACCTGTGCGTTTAATCTTGCCTCTCCGCAAATGCGAGACACACTTGCTTTACCGACACCACACGCTTTAGCAGTGAGCTGTTGAGGATTTTTGAAATCAAGTTGATTTCTGTGTTCCTCATTGTTGCATTTTTTAAAAAACGACTAGACCCTAAGTATAATACTTCGAGCCTGACTTCGCAATACCTGTCTCTTTGACTCGCCACTAAATTCACCACAATAAGCCATTGCACTATTTTACCCTTGCTGCTAGCTCTCTGAACAACTGCATACTGATATTAACTGTGTAGGGTAAATAAACTCCAACCCAGATTTAGAAACAACACACAATACTAAACATGTGACGGCTCACGTTCTGCAGATTCAGCATTCTACAAGTAACACAAGTGAGCTGGATGGGCTGTTTGCTCTCTTTCAGCTTTAACAAACGCCTTGGTTTTTCAACATAATTCTTTATCACCATCAAGTCAGTAGTTCTGTATGATTACAAATATGTATACATAATGTATACAATAATGCATACATACAAATAATGTGACCATTACAGTGGTTACGTGGTTATGATATAACATATGGGTATGTTTATTCGTTTGTATTATGAAAACTATTTGAGCTAAAAATATGTGGTTTTTACGGTTGTGTTACGAAAATTACTCCCTACCTTCTAGTGGGTTACGTTTTGCAAAATTTGAATTTTTGTCTTAGCGCAAATTATATTTATTAGAAACAGATTCGCTTAGCGCGCGTCACGCTTAGCTTACGGCGAATGCAATATGACAACACAGCGGAACTCCGATTGGTTGCCGCTCTGGCCGCGCTCAAGGACAAACATCATCCCATTTGAAAATCACAGTAAGTTCTCTCACGTTTTCTTAATTTATGGCTGAGAACCCACTTTACCTCACCAGGTACAACTCCAGTCATCTTATAATTTATTTGTCCGTAATACTCTACAGGATATACAGAAGACCAGGGAAGCCGCCATTGCCAATATAAACCAATCTCAACTGAAGCAAAAGCAGAGATATGACATGAAGCGTCGATATGTGAATTTTAAAGAGGGTCAAATTTCAACGTCTTTATCCCTTTAGAAAAAAAGGAAAAATGTGCCAAACTTCTCCATTGATACCTTGGTTCCTTTGAAATTGTAAAGCAAATCACCTCTGTCACCTGCACAGTCTGTCGCTCTAACGTTCCAGGCCGAATACCCAGCCAGTACATGTTTCCCGCATCTTCCCTTACAACGATCCTATATGCCCATATAGGTTATAAACTGTTAATTGTTTCTCTTAAAGATAAGTTTTTGCTTATTCCTCCATTTACTTAGTTGTGACACTACATTTTGTTTTGGGTGATAAATGTAACATGTAATTATCAAGATATTTTAATGTGATTCTTTCCAGGTTTGTGAGGGTATTTTAATGTTGTGAGATAAAAGAGTGATACGTTTCTTTTGTTGTTCATTTGCTAATGTGCGGATAGCCATTTACTAAGGTGATGTACTTGCAGTGTTCGCTGTATGCCCACAAAATGTAGGATTGATATTAATGCACTATTCGAGCTTGGTTACAGTGACAATGCAGTCGTGTTCACTGTGTTTGATATGCCACCCCTCCTTTGCAGTACCACAAGAATGGGGGAAATGGTCGCAGTGTCATCCTTTTGTCCGGCAGCAGTGTAGATGTCCATGCTCTACAATTTCTTGTTTAGGTGAGTACGTGTCTCCAAAATTTAAAGATCTTGTAATCCGTTATGATTACTTGCCACAATGGACACAATGATTACTTGCAATAATTGCTTTCTTTTGGTGAGTTCAAATTGTTTTCATTCTCTTTTTGTATGTTTCTATAAATGTATTTTTCAGAATATTTTGACTGGGGCTTGGTCCACACTCCAATCATGAAAAAGGGGTTATAAAGAGTGTTCGAGCTAGTCGCTTGCTAACTGCACGTAGGGCGTTGCTTGGGAATAGGTACTTTATATAGCTTGGTGATGGCCCCTACCTATACTTGGTTTTGTAGTTAGTATGTATTTCTGTAGTTATGTTGTAGTTTGTTGGTAGATTACTTAACAATTTTTGAAGGTGACATTTAAATTCTTAGTCGAAATTTATAAATGTGTTTTGGTCCATATTTGTGTTAATTTTCACAGAATGAAACCAACCATCATTATGTACAGCTTCCATTGTAAAGTATCAAAAGGCTTAATTTTCATTGTCTCATGTTAAACTATTCAAACTTTTTGTCATTTAATGTTTGTGTGGTTGTCTCTAGTAAATATACTGATCAGTATTTGTTTGTTAAATCAAATAATTGAGCGCTATTAGTTTTGTGTGTCCCCTGTCTATTTTTAGTAGCATTTGTATTTTCTATCTATTTCTCTTTGTCTATTGTGAAACCTGATGCTTCTCCGAATCTTGCTGCAGTCTGGCGGTAGCTCCAGGTAACGCTCCCCTCCACAGAGGAGCACAACTCCAGCTCACCCGAGAACGGTGGTTGTTCACCCGGCCGCACACGCACAGGTCATCCAGCAGCACATTACCATCTATGGACTGTCTCACCACGGCATGTTATGAGGGTGTACCCCCTTTTGTCTTTGTCTATGCCGATAGGGCCCGTCGGTCTCAGAACAGCGCTTCAAATATCCAGCAATCTTGCTATGTTTCGCCGTGATGATTGTTACAGACTATGTGTGCACTAAACCATCCGGTGTGTTCCTAAACACTTACCATCCGTGCTATACATTCTTTCGTCGGCAGGTGTGGTTTACTTGTGGGTGAAATTCTCCGGACAATACAGTGTTTCTCCGCCATTCTCCAACAACATTTTCCATCATAAACTATTTCAGTGCAGAAAACGATTTGCGAGCTGGGGGGTTCCTGTGGGACTACACTATCCGTCGATCCAGTATTAATGTTCATATGGGGATTCATTAGGAGATTTTACAATGCAATTATGTGCAAGAAAATTGTATTTCCATGTTTTTCTCTGTTTTTTTCTATTTCCTTGTCGGCGGGAAAATGTGGCGTATTAGTAGCTATTGTCATACTAGAGTCATTGTTGCGTCGCATTGTCGACGGTATTATTGGGGTGATTTGTTATTTCTTTCGGCTTGTTGGAAGCTCCGTCTGGTATGACACTCGCCAGCTCTGGCTAGTGTGGCTAGCCAGGTTTGGAGAGGGGGGATGATGTTAGCGTTACTTTTTGTGTGTTTGAGCGTCACTTGTTGAATAAGTGTGTAAGGAGTAGGTTGCGTGTGCGACGCATCTCCCCTCAATCCTTTACTCCCTGTGTGTAATGTAGGGCCATTAATTGTTTTATTAATAATAAATCACAGGTAATGTGTGTGATGTGAACTTTGTGTATTTTGTTAAAAACCCCGCGCCTTCATTGGAATGTAGTCCCCAACGACCTGGTCCTTTTACAGTTTTTGTACTACGTTTCCCCCATGTGCGTGTTGGGGTGATTAAAATGTAACAATTTACTGGAAACGTTTTGGCTCTCACCCCAGCATGTAACACTATCCATCCTAATCGCAGTGTAGTGAAAAATATTAAGCAGGCATGGTGTAGGGTTACGGCTAATTTAAAGCGTAGTCCGTTAAAGAGCAGGAAGAATTACAATAGGGGCAGAAAACAACCTAAGCTTGGTGTAGGTGATGAAGTTTATTTAAGAGAACATCCGATGTTTAAGAAAGTAGATAATTATGCGGCTAAACTTGCACAAGGTATGTTGGTCCCTCTGTAATCAAGAAATTTAGCTCTTCTGTTTCTGAGATAAGGTTAACTTAAAATGCACTCGAGCTCATGTTTCGCAATTGAAAGTATGAGGATTATACCACTGTTAATTCCACTTCTCAAAAGTTATTTTATTTCCTGTCCAAGTTCTTGAAAGAAATTCTTTCAATTTGATTATTTATTTTAATATGTTGTGCACCATATGATTTTGTAAGTTTTATGTTCCTCTAAACGCGTGTACACCTGTATAGTTACGTTAATTTTGGGGGACGGAATTTCTCATATTCTCATAACCTTATCATAACCTTCTCAGCAAGATTTTACGCTGCTGAGGGAATACATACTTTATAGTCTTCCTACTACGACTACATGTTCTTTGTGTATTTTATGGCATCGAATTTCCAACTTTAGTATTATATGCACTAGAACTTAGAACTGGATATGAACAATATCATGAGTTAAGACTACTTCCTCCATTCTTCAGCAGTCATCAGCCATTTAACTTTTTATGGCATCCCTATAAAAAACAGCACAAGGAGATGTGGGGTAGAGGGAGTCTGTTACGGAGTGCCCACCGTTATAATTTACTGCAATTTATTGTTCTTATGACTATTACTTAATTTAATAGATGAATGCATATTTATGTTGCCTCATTTTATTGTGACTACTGTAATGTTCACAAGTACCGAAACCTCATACCTGTATATGAAACGATCCGCGGGTTTAGGTCTCCTATGCCACTCTACGCTACTATTTGATACATTGAAGCTGGCAGAGATTGTACTAGAAACGCTACAGTGCTATAGTTATCTTTACCTTATTCAAGGTTGGAGGCTAATAAATTGGAAGCAAGTCCGTGGTTCGACCACGCTCTAAAATAAGCAGGCGCAATCGTAACCCCGAGTTAGTGAATTGTGGACTATGAACACCTCCACCCCGTTTACGTGAGGGGAGAAGTCCAACGGACATGCTAGTCTGCCAACTGTTCATGTCGTCGTATTTATGATACCATTCACAAACTTCAGTCGCAGTGATGGTGGCCTTGTGTGTTCACGTTGTGAGTTGACATGTTCAAAGATGTCCAGATATTTATCTCATGGGAAGTAGAATATTTTTGTGTCCAAGAAAATGACCAAATAAAGTGCTTAATTTGGGCAAAATATTTGAAGTTGAAATCTAAATACAATATCAAACGACATTTTGAAATGTACCACAATTCTGACTACGGACAACGTTATTTCAGGTATGACATTTAACAGTATTGAAATAACACTGGAAACATTGATTTTGTTTATTTATTATTGCATTTGTAGGTGAGGCTAGACTAGAAATAAAAGATTGTGAAAGAATCTACTGGTCAAGTTCCAGGCATCGCAAATACCTTAAGGCTTCATATCGAATTGCGGAACAAATAGGAAAACATATGAAACCATTAAATGAAGTAGAGTTCATAAAAGAATGTGTGAGTTCGGTGGCTGAAGAAATTTGCCCTAATTTCATAAACGCTTTTCAGTCATTAAGTTTTTTCTTGAAACACTGTTATAAGGATCGAGAAACTGTGATGTGATACAGAAAAACTACAGGAGAAAATAAAATCGCTAATCTGTTTTACATTAGCGTTAGATTACACTACAAACAGATAGAAGGAAGCTCAACTAGCAATATTTTTGAGTGGGATTGATATTGAATTAAATGTTTTTGAAGAGCCTTTAGGTATTGTTATCTTCAGAAAAAACATGCAGCAAAGGTATATTTACTCCTCTTCTTAATGTTCGGTGCAAATAGGAGCTTCCCTGGACTAAACCTGTTAGTTCCGCAACCACTGCAGCACCATCTATGAAAGGGCAAGGAAATGGTTTTATTGATAGACTGAGTCAACTTTTACAGGTTATTGGTGCAATTTTGGAACGGTTATGTAGTCATTGTATAATTAATAGGAAGATTTATGTGCTAAGTCAGTTACCCTGAATAATATTATGTCCATTGTGTGTGTGTAAATTTCATCAACTCTAGCCCCTTCCATCATAAACAATTCAAGGAACTATTAGAAGAATTGGGGCCTAAATATTCACAAGTGCCATGTTATTGTCATATAAGATGGTTGAGTAGAGTTAGCATGTTAACACGCTTTTCCCAATTACATAGCGAGATAGAAGTTTCATCAAATAAAGGTGAGCATTAAGGAATTTTAATATTTTTGCGAATCGTCCATATAATAGTCCGTGGACCAGAAATATGTACGTGTATACGTATATACGTACATATTTCTGGCTATTATTATAATGAAGTAATTATTGCGTTTACTTCTTGCAGGGGAATGAACCATTGGAAGTGACTCAATCAGAATGGCTATGTAAACTTGCGTTTCTAACAGATTTATTTCAACGCTCGAATATTTTGAATACAACTTTGCTAGATAAAGATAAAACAATAGTGGATTTAGTTCCACTAACACGTTCATTCCTCGCTTGGATTCGGTTTGCACTGTACAGGTTACCTTTCTAAACAAATATATTCATATTATACAGCAATTATATGGCAATTTTGCACCACAGTTTGCCGACCTTAAAATGCTAAACTGGAAAATTCGGCTATTTAACACACCCCTCTGAAATTCTCTTGCAGTGAGGCTCCACATAGTCTCCAAAGGGAACTACTTGAATTACAGAATTCTACTGCAATTAAATATTCTAATAAAGAAGGGTGGGAACTCTTTAAATCATTGCCCCATGATAAATTTTCACGGTTACGCGTATTTTCAATAAATGCAATGGCAATCTTTGTATTCACATACATTTGCGAGGAAACATTTTCCAAAATGAATTACATTAAAAGCCAATATCGTAATAGAATAAGCGATGATCACTTGGCAAGTCTTCTCAGACTTTGTACGTCATCGGTGGCAAATATCGATAACATTGTTAAAAATAAGATGTGCCAAGAATTTCACTAGGAGATATCCATGGTGTATTTTATTAAATATATTTTAAGAATATCACAGTGGATTCAAGCTACCATGAAGCTCGGCAAACATAGCCCATATTTTGCAACGTAAAGTAGGCTTACATACTCAGAAGAACATGTCGGAGCGGTTCACCCAACTGCGGTTGGACATCCCTGCTCTAAATTGACAGCATAATGTAGTGTAATGTAGTAAGAATAGGAAATACCGTAGCAGTTGCTGCTGATGAATGTTGATCTATAGCGCAGTGTATTGTGCACCAATCTGATCTGTGGATGTGCGCCCATTGATAAACCCAGAGTAAGGCAGAAGTGTAGATTTTTAGTGATGTGATGAGTATGTATTGCTTGGAAGCATTAACGTGGTCCCAAAATGTGTGTGGCAGTGCATGCTCCTCAGAGGAAAATTGTCCTGACAGTGGAAGTAAAATAACGGGCGTTCCTGCACTTTACAAATAATATAAATAGACAAGACCTGCAGCTTAACGAACCGCGGTGGATCCTATGCTGCAGATTACAAAACAATTCAAATAATTATGGATTACAATTATATGCCACGTACCATCAAAGTGTAATACTGGAGGCGACGGAGTGAATGGATGCCTAATGGGGGAAACAGCGGATGCATGCATTTGGTACATCTGAACAATTGATGTACATCTCAAAAATCGATGCGTCACATTTGCACGACCTTTCCTTACAACTTCTCATCTAGAATAGCTTAAAGATGGTTTAAATTTCGCCCTCGCCTCCTTTACCGCGCAGTTTCTGGTATACAGGCTTTTGAATCTGATTTACTCCCTCCCTCCCTCTCTCTCTCTCTCTCTCTCTCTCTCTCTCACACACACACACACACACACCTAATCTAAACCTAACCTCGGGTATATCTGGCAACCAGGGCCTTGTCGTTTTATTGTGGTTTGCTACGCCTAACGTCCTCCGCTCGCTTCCTTCTTTCTATTCTGTTTCTTTTGTTTAATGACGCGCTTGAATATTAATCACATTAACTTGGTGTCCAACTGTAACCATTCGATCTCGCAGTATTTTTTTCCCAAATGTTGGTGACTATTAAGTCAAACTGCAGGAATTACTATAGCCACAAAGCGCCTACTATGTTCTGGCGAGATCGTCAAATAACTCAGGGTAAGTATGGAATGATACCGGGAAATACTAATACTTTATTGTTAACAAGCAGGCGACAGTTTCTGCCACCTGTATCTACAAACAAGTTTCTAATAATCACTGAAAGTCAGATGTAAGAAAAAGGTTATTAAGAAAAAGGTAACTCAGATTTTGGAAGGCTCTGTTTACTAAAAGAGAGTGTATTTGGTAAGGAGCATATTTCTGTTGAACGTGAAGTTCTTGCTCCATTCATTATATACGTATTACTGTCTCTACTGCTTTCTTATAGTAAAAGGAAATTGGTACAATCCACCTAAAAATTCAACGTCGAGATTTGACTGAAGATGCGCATTTGATGGTGCCTTGAATAAAAGCATTTTTATACATACCGATGGGCATGTATCGCTGTGTTTGCCCCTCTGTAGGTACATCTTTCCGCCTGTATGTTGGTTTGCCTCTGAAAATTATAATACAAATATAAAAATAAGATAAGAACTCAAACTTAAGTTAAGTACCATTTAAGTATAGCAGACGAAGATTTTTCAAAAATATTCCTCCTCTCCAAACGAAACTTTTACCTTTAAACCTTTTCTTACTCTTTATTTTTTCAAAAACAATGTAACAATTTTAATGACCTTTTCAAAAATGTTTGAGATACTGGAATGAAAAATAAAATGTATGTCTTGGACTTCCCGAGAAAACACATAGAAATATTTAAACATATAATTGGTATGAAATATATTTTTGTAGGAAGTAAATCATACTGCATCGGGCTTAATTGCCGTCGTTGAAGGAAAGTATGTTCTCTGAAGTTTCAAATGGCTCACGTCTCACTGACTACGAGATACGCTGTGTCCGTGATCGTGATTCATAGTTATATAACGATGAATTATAAATGAATCCTGAGAAGATTGTTAATTATAAGCCCAGATAAAAAAGGAATTCCTTTCACTAATCAGTCTCAAAGTTGCTGAAATCACCTGGAATGTAAACTGAGATACACGAATCAGGTAAGACAAGTCCAAATCGCTCATTGCGATCAGAAGTAGGAGAAGATGCAGAAAATTTGAAATCGGACTGCGTCATTGGATTACCAAAATATCAATGAATTTCCCTACGTTACACACGTGGTCAATGGACAGAGTAATCACAACTATTTCTATAAAGCTCTTCTAGATTAGTAATGTAACGGCATGGTAATGAATTTTCATCATAATGCGTATCACTTATATTCATTCATTATCTGTTTAACCTCCTCTTATGTAGGAATTACACCCCCAGGACTTACAAGCGGGTGCCTGGGGTCAGAGACTCATGGATCAGACAGAGCAACCAGGATGGGGATCAGCCCGATGCCTGGTAGATGAAGTAGATGAAACGAAATGTTGGCGAAATGGATGAAAGGAAAGGTGATGATGGAGCAGTTGGTGGAATGAGTGGCGGGGGAAACCGGAGAACCCGGAGAAAATCCGCCCAGACGCCGCTGGGATTGAACCCGGGCCGCCTCGGTGGGAGGCGAGTGGTCTAACCACTCGGCCACGGCGCCACGGGGCGTATCACTTATAGCTGTCAATAAATACCTCTGATATGCGTACTGGACTAGATAGATAATGGCTGTTGCTAGAGTAAGTGTTATTACTTCCGTTCATTTCTTGTTTGCCGTCATTTATTCATACACGTCTTGGCTAGGTTTCAAAATTTCAGTATAAAAAGCTGGAGAAGAATTCACATTGCATACGTGTATAGAAGATGGAAAATACATTGATTATGAAAGACTTTGAAATACCAAATTACTATATTCTAATGTTGTCATTGCGTGCATTTCTTGTGGGATGAAGTTCAAAACGCCTTTCAGTTTTCTTTGTTTGCTATACTTAGTTTCCTCTAACTATTGCACAGAATAGTGCCGCCTAGGATCATAACTATGCCACTTATAGTCAATCCGGTTGAAACGCTTTTAGACTTCCACTTTATTATAGTTTCATACTCTTGAGTCTTATAAACAAATCCTTGATATAAGCAAAGATTAATTTTAAATCAAGCATTCAGGAAAAAATTATATGAATTTCAATCTGCCGGGTGAGTCATCTAAAGCTTGTACTGTAAATATCCCTGAAACAAAAATAGTTTCTGAAAAACTACTTCCACCGGCAGGAAGGCAGGTAAGGAGCTCCTAAAGTAGGCTTGTCATTACTTCAGTTCCTTTCTTGTTTGCCGTCATTTATCCTTACACGTCGTGGCTGGGTTTCAAGGTTTCGGTACAAAAAGTTGGAGAAAAATTCACATTGCATACGTGTGTAGAAGACGGATAATGCATTGATTATGAAGGACCTTCAAGTACTGCCCAATTGCTACATTCCAATGTTGTCATTTCCGTGCATTTTATGTGAGATGAAATTTGAAATACCTTTTCTTTTTTGCTATATTTAAGTTTCCTCTAAATATTTGCATAGAATAGTGCCTCTAGGATCATACCTATGCCTCTTAAGTCCGGTTAAAAACCTCTTAGACTTACACTTTATTATAGTTTCATACTCTTGAGTTCGTTATAAACCAACCTTTGACACAAGCAAAAGTTAATTTTGAATCAAGCATTTAGGAGAATTAACTATTAATTCCAATCTACCGGGTGAGTAATCTAAAACTTGTACTTCAAACATTCCTAAAACAAAAGTCTAGTTTCACAGGCATCGAGAAAGGTAAGGAACCCATTAAAGTAGATGATATAGACGGCGACCACCGCTGAGCCCGTGGGCTAAGTAATGGTCCGTCAAGGCATTTTGAATCGGTCGCCAATGGCTTAAAATCCGATGTGACCCTATTTATCATTATAAAATCTTCCTCTTTCGAATCTGAAAAAAATAACACAGAAATATTCATAAATAAATTTTGTATTTCAGAGTTAGAGTTCATAAATAATAATCCTTTCCACCTGAAATAATATAAATCCAAACCATTTAGGACTTTTTAATAAATTTAAAGAGCATTATGGATCACTCACTTCTAATTTGACTGAATTTTAGAAAAATGTTCCTTCAGACAGGTTTTTTGAAATTCAGAATCTTTCTGTAAGCTGGTGTGCAGATTTGGTTCTACATGCATTTGCGAGCAAACTTTTCTGCCATAAATGTTATTAAGAATAAATTACGATCAGCTATTACATATGCACATTTTGCTAATATACTTATTTTGTGCAGGTAAAACATTACATATAATATTGAGGATTGATAAATACAAGCAAATTCAAAAGTCGCATTAGCATTACAGGTCTTCAAGGTTCATTGGAATGTTCCTATTAAACAACTTAATAAGGAGTATTTCTATTATAATGTTAGGGTTGTAATTTTAAAAGCTTGTGGGTTTCAGACAAATATTCTTTAAAGAGAACATTAAATTTCTCTATAGAAATTATGGCATATAATTTCCCGGATGCGCATGTCAGCAGGGAAGAATCGCGTGATTCAAGGGAATAATGACTGTCAAATTATTCTGGAAGCTGCTGGCTTGTTTTGGGCAGATGTCGCCAATGCTGACTTCAGCATTTAACGAAGCGCTTGCTTAGCAATATCCACCTGTATATAAAAAGACTTTTAAAGGGGTCGCTCTCTGTTCTCTGCCACGTACCTGGCCGAACTCTTTGGTGTTTGGCCCTTTAAACCATTTTAATTTCGAAACCATAGTCAGCACAGAGACAGGCATGCAGTAGCGTGGAACTTCGGACCTCCTCCTCAGATTACCAGGTAACTCCAGCTGTCTGGAGCTAATGCTAAATCTTTAACATGTTTTGTAGTGTAGAGCAGGTTTTAAACAATTAAACTAGATTTGGAACCATGAGGAAAGTTGTTGCTTCTGCCCCACGTGTGGAAGCCAATTTGAGGAGGGTGTTGTATTGTATTTCGACTGTTGGGGAGCCGAACTTGAAGTAGTTGCAACCTCACGTATGGTACCCGGTGGCCTTCGCCTCAAGTTTAAGAATCAACTTTGTATTTTGAATGTTTCTTTAAATATTATATATATACATATATATATATGTGTGTGTGTGTGTTTCCCTCGGCTGCGTCGGTATTAATTTCTAGAGATATGAATTTCTTTGCAAGGAGTGGTGCGGCTAAGAATGTAGACTTATACGGATTATAATTTTTACTTCACTCCTTTTTTTTATTAATTCTTGACACGATTTAAATAACACCACTGATATAGAGAGCTGTGAGATTATTTATTAATTACTTGCACTTTTCAACACGTAAACTATTTTTATCTCACACTGAATACGTATTAAACTTCTCGAGGACGCGTCTCGCGTCCGGTTAGGAACGCTGTCTGCTATTAACTCAACTGATTTCTACAGCCTAAATTTGTAAATTTCTGTATTTCAAGTCTCTGATTGGCTATTTCTAATCCAGTAGAATACTTTTATTTAACTTTCAGGTTTTTCTGGTTGTTGATTGGCTATTTATAAACTGTCTAAAAGATTACATTACTGTTGCTCCAAGAATTACTAGTAGTATTTTTAAACTTTCTAATTCATTATTGCCTCAAGGTTACCTCATTGTTAGCAACTTTTAACCTATTATTCTCACAGCTCCTACATTATTAAATTATGTAATACATTCACATAACATTATTGAACATGTACATAATAATATAAACATTAATACAATAAGTGTTACATGCATTATTATATATTGTTACATGCATATGTTGCTTTAAGGCGGGCTGTTATTGAATTTCATATTATATAATTTGACTGAAATCATTTAAGTGTTAAAAATACTGCCTCAACCAGATTTGCAAGTAATGGTTGAATCCCTCCGCCGACCCTTCTTCTTGAAGGACTTCCCAGTTAAAGTGCAACCCTTTTATCTGCCTGTAATGCCAGATCAAGCTCTACCAGAAACCTGGCATCTCTCAGGTTATACTTACAAGGGACCATCAATCAATGTTAAGAAAACTTGAAAACCGAATTATACATCACTCGAAAGAGCACACTCAAATAGGTAAATACCTCGAACATTACACCCTACGTGCATATGTACACGAGTTACAGGATGGTAAAGATGTGCGGGTGGGACTCGTCGTTGTCCAATCTGAGTGAAGTTCTCTTGAACTGTGGGCGCTAAGTGTTGGGAAGTGGACGCGAGAGAGAGAGAGAGAGAACTGGGTGAGTGCAGGGAACCTGGCGCACTGAGTTGTGCAAGGGTCGTCCCAAAGCAAGCTTATAAAAGTGTACGCTCTTAACGTAGTGAATGTGTTATATAATAGCTTTAAAGAAAAGTATTTCCTGCTCTCCATTTTAACCAAAGAAGATGACAGTGTTTCAGTATTTAGTACACATATTGGAGTCTGATACAGAAATACTACTTACGCAGCCCCTAATTCAATAATTGTGCAATAATTGAAATCTGGAAAAATGACAAAAGAACTTTTCTGTGTATTTCTAAACTTGACATTCCTGGGCGCCTCACGAAGATAATAATTTAGTACATGAAGTGTTTTCATTAAATAACTATGAACCTGAAAACTAAAAGAGCAAATCATTCCAGCACAACCAACTTTTGAATTGCAACCGTTACACATACATTTTTTTGGAATGTGGACCGATGAATGTGATTTCGTTGTGTTAAATAACACTGATGTGAACTTGTAACAGTGTAATTATACCCTCACATGCAAGTCATTTATCTACAACCAAGAATGTGCCCTGCGCTTCCGTTTGTCACATAGACAGAGGTGGAAATTAGTCGGTTTGATTAGCACTAATGACAATTTTGCAAACAGTACAGACTATTGCATTAAGAAAGGAACAGCTACTTGCGAAGTCCTTATGGTGGACATTAATTGTGATCAATTTCCTTTACTCAAATGTAGTTGTTGCAAGCAGCTTTGGGGTTTCGAATATTTGTTTCTTAATTTCCATTATCAATCACAGGAAATTGAATGTTGAAGGGATTAAATAGGACTGCAATAATATTGGTGAGTATGTAATTGTTTAATCATACATACTCGTACATATTGTGTTTAAATTTTCACCTTTAATACTTATACCCCTACGCAATTACAATACAACCGCAGGTTAGTGTTTAATTTAAATTGATCCTAACTGTAGATTCCCATTTAAAAATTTGAATAGACCCTGAAATTATAATCCAAACAAAATCATAGAAGGACCATCCAATGTCCTATCAACAAAACACGACTAATAGCATTTAATTTCCCCCATAATATCAAGCACCTTTTATCAAAGACTTTTTTTCTGCAACGCTTAGTTTTGGAGATATTGAATGGTCCACGCTGTGTATATATAAGTAGGGGGTAAATGACAGTTTAAGCCCACTTAGTTAGCAGGAATGTTTATTCATATGCAAATGAGGTCTCCCCCACCCCTGCCACGCCCACCTGGTACTTTCCGCATGCAGCTGAGGGTCATAAATCTTGTTGAGTATAACGGAAAGCTTGACAGGTAAGCAATTAAGGTTGTCAATCACCTCACAAAATGAACAACGGGTATAATAAATTATTATTTGTAACAAAGGCGGAGACGTTATTCTCCCACTCCATATCCGCATACGTGTGCACTTCTGCACTAAAACAAGCCAGCACTAGCCGCATTGTTTGACGAACACGTGCAAAGAACAAAAGGGTATCCATCACCTGTCAAAATGAACAATAGGCAATGCTGGAATACTGTAAACAAAGGACCAAACGCCAATGTCCCAGCTCTATTGAATTCCCTGAGTATGTACTTTTAGAGATGCCACCTGCAAACTCACAGTCGCATTGTTTGACGAAGACGTACAAAATAACAATAGAATAGACTTGACCGAGCTAACAAAAGATTGATTAACAAAGCAACAGATTCTATTGTATCCCTTTCCATTGTCCCGGACACGTACATGTTAGGTGAATATAACAAAAGAAGCAGTCTAGCATAGCGTTAACAAAAGAAACTCGTGGAGGCCTTATAGCTGGTCCTGTCTTTGTTTGACCGCGGGAAAGGCAGAGAGGTCAGTACACCTGCTAGACCATAGATTCCATCACCGCTTGACCCGACATCATGCCGCCCTCACTGTCTAAGGCTACTTCCCTCCGAGAGCAGTGTGTCTTCACGAAGTCGTACGGGTATACCCGAACATTGGTATACAAGCTCTCTGTTTACGCTTCTATTGGCTCTTTCAAACAGCGATATCAAAAATGTATTTAACGTATCGCATTACCTATATTAAACCCATGTGTATACTTAGATATTCATAGATTGGTGTTCGATTCTTACTGCAATCAAAAAGTTAAATGTTTTAATTGCTAATGAGATATTTAAGATTTGATAATATTATATCTTTACCCTGATTAATAAAAGGGAGATCAGACGTCCTAATTCGATTCTTACCATGCAAAATTGTAAAGCTTAATAAATATTAAACTATAAGAGTATGTTCGATCAGATTGAAATGCATTTAACAAATA
Organism: Deroplatys truncata; assembly: GCA_030765065.1. Lineage (NCBI taxonomy): Eukaryota > Metazoa > Arthropoda > Insecta > Mantodea > Mantidae > Deroplatys > Deroplatys truncata. Next base: position 99,405,060 of record CM060976.1, on the reverse strand, counting down.
TAATTTAATTTTTTATATATCATTACCCTGATTAATGAATACGTTCACGGGTACCCAGAGGCCCATAGTTCGATTCTTACCCTGCAAAGCTCTAATGCGTAATAACCATTAAATTATGGAAGCATACACGGGCAGACTAAAAATGTATTTAACAAATATAATTAAAATTTTTATATGACATTACGAAGTATAGTGAGCTGTATTCTTAGGCACCCAGAGGCCCTAGTTAGAATCTTACCCAGCGAAACGATATAATAAATATCAAATTAGGCGAGCATGGACGGTCGTATTAAAATGCATTTAACAAATATAATTATTTATATTAAACCCTGGCGTATACGTACATATCCCGAAGCATAGACACGATTTTTTATTTTATTTCTTCCCGCCTTCTTTTCCCTTTTCCCTGTTTCTAGTTACCTATCTCTTTCTCCTCGACTTGCACACATCCAAGCGTTCACATATACACGAGCACTTGCATATACATCAACAAACAGTGCACGCGCTCATGCATCAGTACATGAGAATATATCAGTTCACATACACACTCACGCACACACACATACATACATACATACATACATACATTCACCAGAGCACTTAAACACACATGCACTTACACACACATGCACATACACACTCACGCACACATACATACATACACACATACATACATACATTCACCAGTGCACTTAAACACACATACACTTACACACACATGCACATACACACTCACGCACACATACATCATACATACATTCACCAGTGCACTTAAACACACACATGCACATACACACTCACGCACACATACATACATTCAACAGTGCACTTAAACACACATGCACTTACACACACATGCACATACACACTCACGCACACATACATACATACATACATACATACATTCACCAGTGCACTTAATCACACATGCACTTACACACACATGCACATACACACTCACGCACACGCACACACCCTTAAAGAAAAGAGATTAAACGATGCACTAAAAACTAACTAAAACCCTGGAATGCGACGCGCCATTTGCGAATTGTTCCAAGCTGGACGGATTGCCTGGGTTCGAATCCTAGAAGTGATTACAAATTCATCTTCTAATAACTCCAAAACTAATTAAGATAAAGACGCCAAATAAATTTTATTACTTTTATGTCAATAGGTAGTTTCTTATAAATGTATACTTGGATATCCGGCGTCATAGGTTCGTTCTTTAATTTTTATATTCCTATTATCTCAGAAACTAGCAGAGATAGAGTTGCGGACCAAAGCATGATTGTTAGCTCCTATCATGTACAATTAATAAAGCATATAATTGACAGTTAGTAGTCATTAGTTCGAATCCCGATCTTTTAATAGTTTTCTCAATTTTCCCCTATACTCTAGGATACATCTTTTAAGTTAATGTCATAACTGCATTAAGCTCTTTTAAACATGTCAAACTAATACTATAAATAATTTTGTTTCTGGTGTTCTGGGTTCGAATAAGGATTAAAATAAATTTAATAGCTTATGACATAATTTAGATAGACACGTCAAATAAACAGTAAACAGAGTACCAGCTCCCAAAATATCGCTATCATGACAAACATTACTTTAAAGTACTCAGTTCGAATCTCGAAGTGGCAACTTCTTATATCTTCAAGCTTCTGAATCATACCAGCTTTGAGTAAAGATTATATGTTGGATGATGAAGCAGGGGAGCTTAATTACTGAAAATACATGTATTAAAGCATTATCAGGTTCGATTCTATAAGCTTAAATCTGTGTAACTCAGGAAAAATTACTTTGCTTGTGATTGTAGTGAAATGTAATGGTTTTCAGCGATAACTGAGTATTAAGCGTACAGGAATGCCATATTGTATACTGATTCTTTGGAGAATAAAGGGAAGCTGCAAAGTAAGAACTGAAATGGGAACGAAAACATGAAATAATACAGTATATGCACTTAACTAAACAAGGCAGAAAATCTTCTACGCTACCTGTTAAGTGTATATTTCTAAAGTATTGCGGTAATAGAGTTGGAGTTAACCTTGGTGCAATGGGGAGTGGTGGGGGTGGCTGTGCTAGGCTTTGAATGGCAACATCTGACGGAATGAGAGTGTGAGAATACTTCTCTTGTTCCTGTGACATCATATGCAGTTAGCAATGGAACGAATTTAAATATGTTTGATAGAGCCAGACATCATGTCTATCGGTGAGGTTATACGTCTGAAGTTAATATGCTTAGAGCATTAAAATGAGTGGTATACAACAAACCAGTTTTCATGCAATGCTTTAGAGATGAATTAAATGCTTGATCAACGTTCATGTTACATCATTAAAAGACATTGATGTGAGTTAAATATCAGAGTTTAACCGATTAATCAGCATTTAATTGCTTACGTCATCCCACGATTGGCTTGAAAGTATACAAAACAAGAGAACATATAGTGAATAAGAAATACATGATTTTTAATATATAAATTACCTTTTTACTAGCAGATAGACTCAACAAAAAGGCTGAAGAGCCCAATTTCCTGCCGACTCGGTGAGTTCAAGTTCTCGAAATAGATCTTAAATATGAGAAAGACCTTAAACAGAGCTCAAACAAGATGCGGTAACAGGATCGCATCTTCGCTGGATGATTGTCAAGTGTTCTTGCCTGAACGCTATAATTCGTTAATCAACGAAGAGCTTGCAGAAATGCCTGGAAAATTATATCTCGAATATAAGCGTGTGGCAGAGATGGGGAAATTTAAGGAATGTAAACTGTTCTTGTACGCGTAGCGAAGGTTCGTAGAAATGTCAAACTCAAATATTCAATGTTTTCCTATTTCTACTACAAAAAACGTTCATAAATAAATTCATCTAACTCATTGATTTTGCATATAAAGATACCAAAGATACATGTTATAAAATTTATAAAAATTCATAAAAGCACAACGTCACATGTTTTGAATGCAGATATGTATCACATTGAAATAGCGTCTCATAGCCAATTGTTTAAACAAATCTTTTGTGTTTCATTTTACATGTATCCTAACAAAAAATGTACCAGCGTCGACACCTCCAAGAAATATTTCGGTAAGAAGCGGGTGCTGAGACATCTACATCGCCGAAAAACTTTAGGACAGGATTATTATATAACACTCCTGGGCATACGATGAAAAAACACGGGCAATTTTGTTTACAATACAGGACGTAGCTGAGATTTAACTCGAGCGAGTGTCCCTATATTCGGTGAAAATAAGAATGTTGAGCAGTAATTTGAATGATTGTGAAACGTCATATATAGGAACGATGAGTTAGAGGAGGAAAGTGGTGGAAATGCATGATATATAATAATAAAAAATGGCGGTATGCTTATACATAACGTTTTTATGCATTAAAAATCCTTACATTTCCAATAAAAAATAAATAATTACAATGATTAGTTTAAAATATAAGCTGCATCACACAAGCCAGAGACTTGCATGTAAATACTTTATCATGAATTATTATACAATACAAGGAGGTCTGTACAGATATATTTGCACTAGCTTGAATTTCTATTCTGATGTTGACACAGCCATCTACAAATTTCTTTGGTTGACGAGAGTTATCTATAACAAATGTAGGAGCAAATTTAAGTTATCCTTTCTCTTCAATAAAGTATAATTCTCTTTTTCATAATAAGAGCTCGAGTACATATCATTCAATGATACAAATCTCAAGTTTCCAAAGTCAAAACTCCTATCGCGATAGAGATAACATTCACTATTAAGATAAAGTCTCAAATTAGCTAGTTAAAGTGATCAATAAGGGAACAGTCTTTAGTTGCATTACTCGATCCTAAATCAGAGCACCAAAAATGACAAATCTCGACTTCTCCATTTTTAGATGTGGTGGCGACATTACAGTTAAATACTTGCGACACAGCAGGTTGAGCATGCAGATCCGTGGTCCTAAATGGGTGAAACAGAGTCTTATCCAGCTTGGCAGTCTTGAGAATTTCAACATTTTTAGCATCAGAAGGTCGAATCACAGGCCTTCTCTACTCGATTAGTACAGGTTTATAATCAGCATTCTCTTCACCCTGAGGTGCTATAATAGTTTTCTTAGAGTCCTTGGATCGAATTGGCACCAACATCAACTGTCTATTGTGTATAAGCTTTGCACTAGTAGCTATTCCATTAGATTTTAGTAATATTTCCATTGATGTATAGATAACGTCAACTAGGAAAAGTATATAAATGCTCACCTCGACAAGGGATTCTAATCTCTTCAATAGCGTCCAGAGCTGATGTGTTATACAGTAAAAACACACGTTCCTCTTCTTTAGCAACCTCGTGGTCGAATCTCGCCGTCCAGGTAACACTGGTGATATCCATGATTATAGGATTCTAAATCCCAATGCCTGAAGAAACTTTTGATTAAATGACGTTAACACACTGGGTGTCAATGGCAGAGTATGGAGCGGGCGTCGAATCAAGTCGTAATTATATCCTCTAAGGTTCTGATTTCTTCTTCTAAAATCTATGGGCATTGTGCTTATATCCTTGTTTCTAAAGTCAATGATATTGCTGTTCTCTTCCACTACACTAATGCTGATTTGCTCTATGAAGTGGATGTTTATGAATAGCAGGTAAATTGAATTTTATGATTCTTGTGAAGTATGATATCAAAGCGTAACAGATGGGAAAACTCATAGATCGAGTGTCCGCTTTTACCATCGAAGAAGGAGACTCATGCAATACTGCGCTAGATTCGTATGATGCTCAACTTAAATATATTCACCGGAAATCAGATTCAGACAGCTGATTAGCTGGAATAACCTTGTCGCTGAAGCCCCAGAACGTTCCTATAGAACAATCATTGTAAAAAAGCAACATTGAAAGGACATTTAATTTCAGGTTTAATGGCATTATTATTAATTGATCTAATAAAGGAGACATACAGTCTAAAATGAGGAATCTTTTATACGTTTAGCATACAAGTAGGGATTTATGTTACTCGATGCTTTTCTGATACATGTATTGTCCTCTACCAGAGTGTTTTGAATTCCCTTTCTTGATCTGTCCCCTCTTCATTTCGGTGTTCCTCCCCTTTTTCTTCTTCAATCAAAAACCTCTCCCTTGTGATTAAATTTCTGTGTTATGTCTCATCATTTCGGCAAGTTCTTTATCTGCAGCCATTTTCTTATTTACCGGTGTAGCAATTTGTGATGCCCCTTCAGCGACAGCGCTTAGGGCTGCAATAATTAGCAAGAGAGGTGGAAATACTACTCGTTGCTTCTTTTTGGACCCACCGCCAACAAACACCTTTGCTTCAATTTTTCTCTTGTCTCATCACTTCGGCAGGTTGTTTATCTGTAGACGTTTCCTATTTACTGCTAATGCAATTTGTGCTGTACCTCCGGTGACGTCTCCTAGGGCTGCAATAATTAGTATGACAGGTAGAAACCCTCCTGGTTTCCTCTTGGATCCGGCACCAACAGCTACCTTTCCCTTCATAATTGATGTTACAGGTCACGCAGCAAAATTTCCCTAATGTAGAATCAGATTATTGCGCTCTTTACCACGCCCTTTCATCCAAGATTTTGTCTACAATGTTTCTCAACCTCAGTCCTTATACTGAGCGTTGGCAGTGTCGTGAATTTTGAACGCTTCGTCTAACGGGTTGATTCAAGCATCTCCTCTCTTTAATATTTTTCTTGTTGGTCCCAGGTCCGCAGTATCTGTATCCAGGCAAATGCGCTACGGACGGTAGCAGGTTAATGAGAGAATTAATTAAACCGAAACCTCTCGTGATCTGAACCTCGTTAGCCCTCATGGTACATAAATGGATTTTATTCGTGTATAGTTCTTTTATACATTAACATTGCTTACATTCATTAGCATATTTACATTAAGGGTGATTTATTTTATTTTAGCTGCTAAATTAGAGCTGGTGAAGCAAGATTGCTCGCTGTCGATTCAGGCACTAGACTTTAAAAGCGACTTTAGTCGCGAACTTCATGGAATGCTGTTGCCCGACAATGTTAGAACGCTAATTCTAGGCAACCCCTTCAGGTAATTAACTCACGGTAAAAAGGTACCCAACTCACGCAGAAAGGTAACCCGCTCACGCAAAAAGATAACCCAATCACGCAAAAAGGTAACCCGCTAACGCTAAAAAGGTAACCCACTCACGCAAAAAGGTAACCCACTATGCAAAAAGGTAATCCTTTCACGCTAGGTAACCCACTCACTCAAAAAAGATAACCCAGTCACGCAAGAGGATAACCCACTCACGCAAAAAGGTAACCCATTCACGCTAAAATGTAGCCCGCGCTCGCTAAAAGCTCTCAGATATGTTCACCATTTTCGCTAAAACTAGGATGCATGAGCTTCAGACTCTAGCTAACTAGACCCCATCGCACTCGGCTTGGACATTCTCAGTGCTAACTAGAAAGCAAAGTTATACTCTTACCCCTATGAATCCATCTCATGATACTCGAATTTGTATGTGCTTAATGAAGTAGTTATAACTTGCAGAATTACAACATTAATAGGTGAATACTAGAATATTTCGCTTAGTCCAATTTGGTTATGACTGTTTAAATGTATCAAAGCCTGAGATCATATATAAATACCTAAATTTCTAATAATAGTTCAGTCTGCTGTCGTCGTATAGGAATTCAACATCGATAGTGTACATAGACTAGTTGATATACACTGCTTGAGCACGAATTCTCATAAAGATTCTCAGTTACGGTCAATTTACGAGAATCTTGATTTCTCGTATGTTTCCCAAGGGAGTAGGAATCGTTTTGCTAAGTGCTGCATATGCAATAGAACTTTAAAGAACAGACCTATTTCAAGAATCAAGCAACATAGGAGAAGATGCTGTAAAGAGATGACCAGTTGCGTAGTGGCTACAACCCACGCAAGCGATCCTGAAATCTCTTCAAGTTTCGAAGTGAGGGATTCAAGATGTACAGTACTTGGAACTCCATCATGTGATTCTGAAATAGCATCAAGAGCTACCACGGATGAATCAATAAGAGCAGTTTCTTTGAATGAGCAAACTCTAAGTAAACACATACATAAAAGCAGTCATTCTAGTGTTAACTTACCAAGACTGGAAGATACATCCAAAGCGAATATTGAGGAGATGCTGTAGCGCTACACCGATCCTAATAACTTAGTAGACTTATTAAAGTTGCTAATGATGTTCCATACACCAGATAAAAATGACTTTTCTGATGCGATTAGTGAGGTTATTCGGAAGTTAAAGCAGAGTGGTTTAATAGCGTGATAAGCATCTGCGGAACCTTGAAAGCAGCGAAAGAGTTAGAAAGATACCTCATAGGCATTAAGGTGCTGTGTAAGACTAAGAGGTTTCAGAGTTTCAGTTCAGCCATCTACGGTCACTAGTGATTCCAATTTCCATCACAATAAGTTATACTATCGCTGTCAGTGTCAACGAATATGTTCTTACTTCATGCTTGAATCCTCCTCTTTAGATAGATCCAACGGATCATTATTGGATCCTGTATTGAATTTTGAAACCTTCTGTTCCATTACCAATATTGACCGCGGTAATAATGAACTTCTTTACATACACAATGATGAAAGTAAGATCATTGATATACCTGATGTAAATTATGAGATTACTGATATTAAAGAATACATCGGAGAAACGCTAGGGATGGAAGAGAATGTCTTCTTTATTAGATCAATTAATAATAATGCCATGAAACCTGAAATTAAATGTCCTTTCACTGTTGGTTTTTTACAATGATTGTTCTATAGGAACGTACTGGGGCTTCAGCGACAAGGTTATTCCAGCTAATCAGCTGTCTGAATCTGATTTCCTGGTGAATATATTTAAGCTGAGCATCATACGAATCTAGCGCAGTATTGAATCAGTCTCCTTCTTCGATGGTAAAAGTGGACACTCGATCTATGGGTTTTCCAATCTGTTACGCTTGAATATCGTATTTCACAAGAATCATGAAATCCAATTTACCTGCTATTCATAAACATCCACTTCATAGAGCAAATCAGCATCCGTGTAGTGGGACAGAACAGCAATATCATTGACTTTAGAAACAAGGATATAAGCATAATGCCCATAGATTTTAGAAGAAGAAATCAGAGACTTCGAGGATATAATAAAGAACTTGATTCGATGCCCGCTCCATACTCTGCCATTGACACCCAGTGTGTTAACGTCATTTAATCAAAAGTTTCTTCAGGCATTGAGATTTAGAACCCTATAATCATGGATATCACCAGTGTTACCTGGACGGCTAGATTCGACGACAAGGTTGCTAAAGAAGAGAAACATGTGTTTTACTGTAAAATACAGCAGCGCTGGACGCTATTGAAGAGATTAGAATCCCTTGTCAAGCTGAGCCTTTATTACTTTACCTAGTTGAAGTTATTTATACACCAATGGAAATATTACTAAAATCTAATGGAATAGCTACTACTGCAAAGCTTATACACAATAGGCAGTCGGTGTTGGTGCTGATTCGATCCAAGGACTCTAAAAACTGTATTAAAGCACCTAAGGGTGAAGAGAATGCTGCTTTTAAACCTGTACTAATCGAATGGAGAAGGCCTGTGATTCGACCTTCTGATGCTAAAAATGTTGAAATTCTCAAGACTGCCAAGCTGGATAAGACTCTGCTTCACCCATTTAGGACCACGGATCTGCATGCTCAACCTACTGTGCCGCAAGTATTTAACTGTAATGTCGCCACCACATCTAAAAATGGAGAAGTCGAGATTTGTCATTTTTGGTGCTCTGACTTTAAGATCGAGTAATGCAACTAAAGACTGTTCCCTTATTGATCACTTTAAGTAGCTAATTTGAGACTTTATCTTAATAGTGAATGTTATCTCTATCGTGATAGGAGTTTGGACTTTGGAAACTTGAGATTTGTATCATTGCATGATATGTACTCGAGCTCTTATTATGAAAAAGAAAATTATACTTTATTGAAGAGAAAGGATAACTTAAATTTGCTCCTACATTTGTTATAGATAACTCTCGTCAACCAAAGAAATTTGTAGATGGCTGTGTCAACATCAGAATAGAAATTCAAGCTAGTGCAAATATATCTGTACAGACCTCCTTGTATTGTATAATAATTCATGATAAAGTATTTACATGCAAGTCTCTGGCCTATGTGATGCAGCTTATATTTTAAACTAATCATAGTAAGGATTTATTTTTTCATTAGGAATGTAAGGATTTTTAATGAATAAGAACGTTACGTAAAAGCATACCGTCATTCTATTTTGTTATTGCTATTATTATTATTATTATTATTATTATTATTATTATTATTATTATTATATATCGTGCATTTCCATCACTTTGATCCTCCAACTCATCATTCCTATATATGACGTTTCACTTGTAACGGATAGGTTATGCAAATTTCTTTATTATTTAAATGATATTCTCTTTATTTTCGTAATTTTTATTCCCTCACAGCAAACAGGCTTGATACTGTACAGGATTCAAGACTTTTAGGGCACAAATTTCATCACTATTTAAAAGTATTTTCACAATCATTTAAATTATGTTCACAATTCTTATTTTCACCTAATATAGAGACACTCGCTCGAGCTAACTCTCAGCTATGTCCTGGATTGTAAACAAAGTTGCCCGTGTTTTTCCATCGTATGCCCCGGAGTGTTATATAAGAATCCTGTCCTAATGTTTTTCGGCGATGTAGATGTCTCAGCACCCGCTTTTTACCGAAATATTTCTTGGAGGTGTCGACGCTGGTACATTTTTGTTAGGATACATGTATAATGAAACACAAAATATTTGTTTAAACAATTGGATATAAGACGCTATTTCAATGTGATACATATCTGCATTCAAAACATGTGACGTTGTGCTTTTATGAATTTTTTATAAATTTTATAACATGTATCTTTTGTATCTTTATATGCAATATCAATGAGTCAGATGAATTTATTTATGAACGTTTTTTTTAGTAAAAATAGGAAAACATTGAATACTTGAGTTTGACATTTCTACGAACCTTCACAATGGTTACAAGAAACAATTTACATTCCTTAATTTCCCCATCTCTGCCATACCCTTATGTTCGAGATATAATTTTCCAGGCATTTCTGCAAGCTCTTCGTTGATTAACGAATTATAGCGTTCAGGCAAGAACACTTGTCAATCATCCAGCGAAGATGCGATCCTGATACCGCATCTTGTTTGAGCTCTGTTTAAGGTCTTTCTCATATTTAAGATCTATTTCGAGAACTTGAACTCACCGAGTCGGCAGGAATCTGCTAATAAAAGGTAATTTATATATTAAACATCATTTATTTCTTATTCGCTATATGTTCTCTTGTTTTTATATACTTTCAAGCCAATCGTGGGATGACGTAAGCAATTAAATACGGATTAATTGGTTAAGTTCTGATATTTAACTCACATCAATGTCTTTTAATGATGTAACATGAACGTTGATCAATCATTTAATTCATCTCTAAAGCATTGCATGAAAACTGGTTTGTTGTATACCACTCATTTTAATGCTCTGAGCATATTAACTTCAGACGTATAACCTCACCGATAGACATGATGTCTGACTCTATCAAACATATCTAAATTCTTTCCATAGCTAACTGTATATGATGTTACACCAACAAGAGAAGTATTCTCACACTCTCATTCCGTCAGATGTTGCCATTCAAAGCCTAGCACAACCTCCACCACCACTACCATTGCACCAAGGTTAACTCCAACTCTTATACCGCAATACTTTAGAAATATTCACTTAACAGGTAGTGTAGAATATTTTCTGCCTGGTTTAGTTAAATGCATATACTGTATTATTTCATGTTTTCGTTCCCATTTCAGTTCTTACTTTGCAGCTTCCCTTTATTCTCCAAAGAATCAGTATACAATATGGCATTCCTGTACGCTTAATACTCAGTTATCGCTGAAAACCATTACATTTCACTACAATCACAAGCAAAGTAATGTTTCCTGAGTTACACAGATTTTAAGCTTATAGAATCGAACCTGATAATGCTTTAATACATGTATGTTTAGTAATTTAGCTCCCCTGCTTCATCATCCAACATATAATCTTTACTCAAAGCTGGTATGATTCAGAGGCTTGAAGATATATGAAATCGCCACTTCGGGATTCGAACTGAATATTTTAAAGTAATGTTTGTCATGCTAACGATATTTTGGGAGCTGGTTTTCTGTTTACTGTTTATTTGACGTGTCTATCTAAACTATGTCATAAGCTATTTAATTTGTATGTAAATTTAATTTAATCCGTATTCGAACCCAGAACACCAGACACAAAATTATTTATAATACTCGTTTGACATATTTAAAAGCGCTTTATGCAGTTATAACATTAACTTAAGTGATATATTCTAGAGTATAGGGGAAAATTGAGGAAACCATTAAATGATCGGGATTCGAACTAATGACTACTAACTGTCAATTATATGCTTTATTAATTGTACATCATAGGAGCTAACAATCATGATTTGGTCCGCAACTCTATCTCTGCTAGTTTCTGAGATAATGGAAATATAAAAATTAAAGATCGAACACATGACGCCAGGCATCCAAGTATACATTCATAAGAAACTACCTATTGGTATCAAAGTAGTAAAGTTCATTTGACGTCTTTATCGTTATTAATTTTGGAGTTATTAGAAGATGAATTTGTAATCACTCCTAGAATTCGAACTCAGGCATCCCGGCCAGCTTAGAACAATTCGTAAATGGCGTGTCGCATTCCAAGGTTATAATTAGTTTTGTTGCATCGTTTTATCTCTTCATTCAGGGTGTGTGCGTGTGCGTGAGTGTGCATGTGCATGTGTGTGTGTGTGTGTAAGTGAACGTGTGTGTAAGTGGACTGGTGAATGTATGGGTGTGTGTGCGAGAGTGTGTATATGCACTGATGTATGCTCATGCACTGTTGTATGTGTGTGTGTGTGCACTGGTGCATGAGCGCGTGCACTGCTGCATGTTTGTTGATCTATGTCCAAGTGCTCGTGTATGCGTGAACGCTTGGATGTGTACAAGCCGAGGAGAAAGAAAGAGATAGATAGATAGATAGATAGATAGATAGATAGATAGATAGATAGATAGATAGATAGATAGATAGATAGATAGATAGATAGATAGACAGACAGAAAGAGGGAAAAGAAAGGGAAGAAGAAGAAAGAAAATAAATAATCGTGTCTAGGCATCGGTATATCTAGGTATACGCCAGGGTTTGATATAAATAACTATATTTGTTAAATGCATTTTAATCCGACCGTCCATGCTCGCCTAGTTTTATATTCCTTATAGCGTTTCGCTGGGTAAGATTCGAACTAGGGTCTCTGGATACCTAAGAATGCAGCTCATTAAACTTCTTAATGTGAAATAATAATTAACTATATTTGTTAAATACTTTTTAATCTGCCCGTGCATGCTTCCATAATTTAATAGTTATTACGCATTGGAGTTTTGCAGGGTAAGATTCAAACTATGGGCCTCTGGGTGCTCATGAACGTATTCCATTAATCAGGGTAATGATACATAAAAATTAAATTATATTTGTTAAATGCATTTCAATCTGACCGCACATACTCTCATAGTTTAATATTTATTAAACATAAGACTTTCGCACGGTAAGAATCGAACTAGGACCTCTGAACACACTTTCATTAATCAGGGTAATGATATAATATTATCAAAGCCTCAATTTCTCATTAGCAATTTAAACATTAAACTTTTTGATTGCACTAAGAATCGAACACGATCTATGGATATCTGAGTATACACATGGGTTTGATGTAGGTAATGATATACGTGAAATACATTTTTGATATCGCTGTTTGAAAGAGACGATAGAAAAGTAAACAGAGCGCTTGTTTAACTATGTTCGGTTATACCCGTACGACTTCGTGAAGACACTGCTCTCGGAGGGAAGTAACCTTAGGCAGGGAGGGCGGCATGATGTCGGGTCGAGCGGTGATGGAATTTATGGTCTAGCAGGTAAACTGACCTCTCTGTCTTTACCACGGTCAAATAAAGACAGGACCAGCTATAAAGCCTCCACGAGTTTCTTTTGTTAACGCTATGCCAGAATGCTTCTTTTGTTATATTCACCTAACGTGTACGTGTCCGGGACAATGGAAAGGAATACAACAGAATCTGTTCCTTTATTAATCAATGCTTTGTTAGATCGGTCCAGCCTCTTCTATTGTTATTTTGCGCGTGTTCGTCAAACAATGCGACTACGAGGTTGCAGGTGGCATTTCTAAAAGTACACACTCAGGGAATTCAATAGAGCTGGAACAACAGCATCTGATCCTTTGTTTGCAATACTCTAGCATTCTCTATTTCTCATTTTGACAGGTGATGGATAGCCTTTTGTTCTTTTGCACGTGGTCGTTAAACAATGCGACTGGGAGGTGGTTGTTTCAGTGCAGAAGTGCAAACGTGTGCGGATATGGAGTGGGTAGAATAACGTCTCCGCTTTTGTTACAAAGGATAATTTATTATACCTATTGCTCATTTTGACAGGTGATTGACAACCTGAATTGCTTACCTGTCAAGCTTTCCATTATACTCAACAAGAATGATGACCCTCAGCTGCAAGCAGAAAGTACCAGGGGAGGGGGAGGGGTGGGGAAAACCTCATTTGCATATTAATACACATTCCTGCATATTAATTGGATTTAAACTGCTATTTATCTCCTACTTATATGTATGTATATATACACACATACATACGATAGGATGTAATATTCGAGAGTTTTACATATTTTCAGTGCGCACTTCAATGCGTTTCATTTTATGACAATTTTAAACTGTGTTAAATTATATGACGCTCTTTCAAAATAAAAGTAGTAATAACAATAACTGAATGGCTTTTAAAACACTGTTTTAAAAGTTGGCCTACAGCCAACTTTACAGTAATTTAGCTCAGATTCAAAACAGTTATTAATATAAATTTAGCAAGCTGGCCTTCAAAAATTCTGTTAATTTACTGGCCTAAGCTCAAAAGTGGTTGACAACCCTTATATAGATAATTCAAAAACCTAAGAAAATATTATTTCCAGTACAAACTTACGTAACACTGTTTTTAATGGAAATGCCGTATTATTGCTGGTGTAAATGATAACATGAAAAATAACATTAAGACTTATGTTTGTTGTATTGCAATAACTGAATTGTATGTGAACTTCGCTTGAGATACAGGTAACGCTCACATCCTGAGGTTCATCTGCGTCGTTTAGACTCAAGCGGTATCTTCACGTTGTATTGCGTTCAGTTAATTGCGATGAGATTCGAACTGCAATTCGACAAAATCTATTCTAAATGTTATTTTTTCTATTAATGATTGCACGAAAATAATATAAAGGGTAGTTAAATTATATTCGAACCCACTCGTGGCCTCTCTCTATTGCGCGAGACAGCCGGCAGTCGCCGAGGGAAGTTGCGCCGGCAGAGGTGGGCTAAAATCCTTACCTTATAATAGATGCTGGAAATGTTGACCTTCCGCTCTCAAACATGCAGCATATCTCGTGTAAGTATTCTAGTTCACTCTCCGAAGCTCAGCAGTAGGAATTCTTGTGATTTCTTGCAAAATGTTTTCTCTAAATTCCTGTAGTGTGCGAGGATTGGAACGATACACTTTGTCTTTTAAAGAACCCCATAAATAAAGTTCACAACTCGTTAAGTCAGGAGAACGAGAGGGCCACAAATCAACACCAATTATTCTATCATCAAACACCTCTCTTATTGCATGTAATGATTCGGCAGTCGTATGTGCTGTTGTAGAATCTTGCTGGAACCAACCATACGATTTATCTTCTTCTGTCAAGCTTCTGTGTATTAGGATATGTGTTGTCTCCTATCTATTCTATTAAACGCTTTCAAAATCTATGAACGTGTTAGGTGCTCCTAATTATATTCACTGCCCTTTTCTGTTTGCTTTACTGTGAATGTTGTCAGTACATGTTCTACATGTACTATATCCATTTTGATCTTGTATTATGAAAGTTTCTGTCGTGACTTATATTTTAGTTAGGATTTTTGTAAATATTCCACATTCATTAAAATACTTATTCTACAGTTATGACAATTACTTACTTGAGGGTTACTGCATTTACAGAGTTAGAATAAAGTTTAGGCAAAGGCTTGGATACGGACTTCGCTGTATAGTATTTGAAAAAATATATCTAACATCATTAGGATCAATAATTTTTTTTAATTCGCACTGTCTTTTGTTTGCTTTTTGCTTCTGCAAAGCTTAGCTGTTAACATCGCGACAACCATGTTTATTGTTTGAAATAAAATATAAATCGGCTCTTTTTTTACGCTAATTTTTTGGGAAATAACAACCACGGTAAATTAGAAGCTGTCTCAACAGCCCCTGGGAAGAACAGAGCTATACGGGTGAAAGAATTATCAAAATTGATTGAGTGGTTTTCTTACACACACGCACAAACACACACGTTTTCTCTTTTGAATATTAGACATAGATGTACAATATGGCTTAGGCTTTAAGACCTATTCCGTCTCCATATGAACCGCTTGCTACAGAAACCTGATATGTCCAAATTCAGTAGTAGAGATAAACACCTCAATAAAACTTTCACTATCTGCAGTAAACAGAAAACTGAAGGCATTGATAGGCCAGGCTAACGTGCAGAAAGTATCATTTCATTGGTAAACGATGCATTGGCCCATTTAAAACTACAGTCCTCAAAGAGAGAAAGAAAGAAAGAAGAAACAAACGTAAGAAGATAAAGGAATGTGTAAATATTGAACTAGTTGCCTTTGTACAGTAACCAGTACATATGTAATCTAAGAATAAATTCCAAACTTGATCACCCCGTCTCTTCTTAGGTCAGTTAAATCACCATTGCCTCTTGGTCTATAACTATACATTTATGATTTACATGTTGCTATACGTTCCATTCTGAGTATATGATTATGCCATTTATTCATGTATTGTGACTTTGTCCAGTTTTTCAACACATTTTTCTCAGTTCTCACTGACACTGTCACTCTCTCGCAAGAACCCTCGCTCATATAGTCAGTGGAACATTTCTACAAGGTTCTCGAACGTTCTAGAACAATTTGGACACACTTTCTAGAGGACGGGGATAAGAAGCTTCCGGAAGGTTCTAGTTATCTGCCGATAACTCGTTCGCTGTTTATGCTGGCGAGTTATTGTTGTTTATACCGACCGCCGGGCGCCGACCTCCCGATATCCATTGACCAAAGCCGCTATGTCACACAGCTCCCTTCTCAGAGCTGGTCGTCCCGAGCGGCTCCGCGATATGGGGCTGGCTGATCAAGATGAACCACCATCAACTGTCCTCGAGGTTGATGCCGAAAGCGGTATATCACATCGTTGATGCAAGTGATTACCTTATATGGGCCCTCCCAGGAACGTTGCAGCTTCGGCGACTCCCTTTGGTCATTTTGGACGACAGCGCCATAAGAGGTTGCCCTCCTGAAATTTGACAGTGTTCGCAGGACGGTCATAGCGCATTTTCATTCGGCCACTTGGCAGCCTGAGGTGTTCCCTAGCTAAATGGTGGATTTTCTCCAGCATATTCGTTAGCACCTCAACATAATTCGTTGCGGGGTGATCAGCATCAGGAGCCGTGCGGAACAACAGAACACAAGGTAGCCGTGGCTCCCGTCCGAATACAATGTTGGCCGGTATCGTGCCAGTAGACTCATGTACTGATGCTCGGTGGCCAGGTGGAACAAGCGCACGTGCACATCCCAAACTCGCTGATAGCTTTATACCGGAAGTGCTCCTCGACGGTGTTAATATAACGCTCCACCATTCTGTCCGACTGTGGATGAGGGAGATGGTACATGTCTTGTGGATACCGAGGCGCTGGAAAATCTCTCGCATAAAGTTGGATTCAAAATTCGTCCCCTGGTCACTGTGGAGCTTCTGAGGAATCCCGAACCGTCGAAAGAAATTGTCCACCAATGCATTAGACATGGTCGAGCCCTCTTGATTGGGAATCGCGGAGGTTTAAGCGTAACTATTAGGCTATTTGGATAAATAGTCCATAGAGAACAGCAAGTAGCGATTTTCTGTGTCTGTCCTTATAAAAGGACCTGCCACATCGATTGCAGTTCTTTCGAATGGCGCTCCGAAGTTGTACTGTTACATCCGGCCCCGACTTCGATTCTGGGGCTCACGACTGGCCATGCAGATGCCGCATTGTTAGCACCACGTCGCTACGAATATGCGACCAATAAAATCGGAGACGGATATTCTCCAAGATCTTATTAACACCCAGGTGGCCTCCGGTTGTACCACCATGGATCCTCTCGAGGACTTCTTCACCTTACTCCTCAGGAGCACTGACTGTTCCACCTTAGTTCTTCCGTCGGCGGACTTCAACACTCTCTTCAATACACTGTTTCTGACCACCAGGGAGTTTCACTGGGTCCAGTAGCTCTAATAGATCAGACTCCTTTAAATGACGTCCGCCCACGTATGTCGTTCACAGATTCCTTATCCGTCAGAATCAGCCCTATGGCTCGAGATTTCTGGTTTAGAATGAGCCTTCCTACCCGGTGCTCCGAGGTAAATTTAATTTTCCCGCACCCACTGGACTCAACCAACAGTCAAGTTGGGGCAGAATGGTCCGTTTGGAGGTGGAAGTCCTGTGTGTAAAGGTACTTGCGGAAGTTTTTCAGGATCTCTAGAATAGCCAGGAAATTTCCCTTACACACAGTAGCTTCATTTAGCCTTGGGCAGTGACTACTGAAGTAGGCCAGTACTCGCTCTTTTCCGTCCTGCTCTTGCGACAGGATACCCACAGTGCTGAAGTCACTGGAATCTAAGTCCATAATGAACTTTTTATCTAGGATTGGGTATCGTAGTGCCGGTGGTGTGTACCGGGAATTCTTTGGGGTCTTTAAAGACGTATCGGTTTGGTCGGACCAGTGGAAGGATCGTCGTTCCTCTGTCAGCTTTGTCAGCGGTTTTGTTTTTGTTTGCATACTCCGCCACAGATTTTCGGTAGTACGTGCAGAGGCTCAGGAACGGGTCTCTATACGTACTCTAGCCGGCTTTTCCCGTTTACTTCTTGGTCAGGGCCACTATATGACGGCTTCTAGTTTCTGAGGACCAGCAGGCAGTCCATCAGGGTTTACGATGTGTCCTAGATAGCGCACTTCCTTTTTAAACAGCCGACACTTCTTCGGATTTGACTTAATGTGTCCAAGCCTTTAGAACACCTTCCTCGGATTGCTTAGATGATCCTCGAACGTCTTGCCTATAACAATGATATCGTCAGGTGAAAGAGACAGCTGTCGTATGCGAGGCCTCTCATTACAGATTCCATCAGTCTTTGAAACATTGCGGTGACATTGCAGAACCCGAAATGTATTACCGTGAAATGCCAAAAACCATGTCCAGTAGAAAATGCTGTCTTCTTCTTGTCATTGGATGAAGTGCCATTTGCCAGTATCCCGATTTCACCAGTGTGGAAAACCACTGAGCTTTCGCTAAGGTGTCTAGGATATCGTCGATCTGTGGCAGCGGGAAGCAGTCTTATTTGGTGAAGTCAGCTTCCGGTAGGCAACGCACAGACGCAGATCTCCATCCTTTTTCAATAGCACTACCTGGTGCTGACCATGGGCTATCGGATTCCTCTGTTATTCCTCTGATCATCATGTCCGCTATGGGATGTCTATTTCCTTCTGCCTGGTTAGTGGGTCATGGTGAGACGGCATCCCCGGTGTCGATGCGATTCTTCACTCTATCGTTACGGCCATAATGATCTTCTGATAGGCTGAAGATGTCCTGGAATTCCGCGGTTAATGATGTGCCTCGCGAGAGGTTCTCAGCCACTTCCTGGACCAGGTTACTTAGACATTCTCACTAGTCTAGCGACTATCCAGTTTCTTGATGTTCGATCGGCTAGGTGATTTTGGCCTCAGAAATTATAGAAACGACCAACTGGACTTCTCCAAGGCAGTTCCGCTAGGCAACTCCTAATCCCGATTGGTGGCATTAAGGACTCTCACTGGGATGGTCTCCCTAGCATGATGGAGCCTCCCTTCGACATAAATCTCATTCTGTTCGAGTCCCTCCCTGTCCACAATCATATTCTTCGCGGGTTTCTCTGCCCGTGCCTTCACCACCCTCTAACTCCACACTGGAACCATGTCTTGCTCGGTGAGCGAGAGCTTCATCGGTTACAACCTGTGCTCGGGATGGATGGCTCTCGAAGCAGCCCAGGGTCAATATGCGGCTCCCGACGTCCATATTGGCATCCAAATATCGAAGGGTGCCATGATTATGGCAACGAACACCCACATTTGTAAGCTTCTCCTGGTATGATGGCCAAATTCAGATAACCTTCCTCAGTTACGGGCAGGGTTTCACCCGAGGCGGTTCGTAGCTCATAGCGCCTAATCGGTATCCTTTTTAATAGTTCCGCATCATGGTACTGGTGATTGTAGTGAGGTCCCTGTGTCCACTAGCATTATGCAGGGAGATTCCGAATCCATCCGTGCGCTCCAGACTACCTCTCCTTGTATTCCCTACCTCTCTCGTATAAAGCGCATTCTTCCTCCTTCAGCCTCTGTCTAGCCTAATATCTCTCCCCATTTTCTACATCTTTCCATATAAAGTATACTCTACTCCTCAACCCTGTCTAGTCTTGCACTTCTGCGTATCGCCTACCTCTCTCATATAAAGTGCACTCTCCTCCTTTAGCCTTAGCTCCACGTAGTCATTCTCCTCGTTTTTGCCTATTTCTCCCATGTAAATACTTCTTCCTCCTTGAACACTCTCTCAACCTAGCATTTACCCTCGTTTTCCCTACCTTTCCTCATGTAAACGCAAGACAGTGTGCTCGATCTCTTTTATTTAAACTACTGCTGTAGACAACGGTCTTTTCTTACACTTTAAGCTTCGAATTTTCAAGCGGAGAGCCAATAAAGATAAGGATAATCGTTAGAACCAATGAGAGGATAGGGAGACGTCGTTGTATGTACAAAAATCCAGAGGCTAGTAGTAAGTTGATATATGTAAACGTAAGCGTGGATTCTACACAGTCTGTCATGATTCTTCGTTAAATGAACACGTAGTACTCCGAGTCAGTAAAGGACGCGAAGTTCCAAAATTGGTTGTGTGTCGCGCAAGAATATAACTACAGAGTGATTATTGTGGAATATTTGTCTAATGTGCTAATAATATTTGTTGAGATAATTTTTATCCAAACTTGTATGCGATTTGATATTTGTCAGTGACCACTTCAGGTTCGCGCAAATCCAAAGAACGGTGATAGAGCACTGAGATATTAAATAATTAGCCGGAGCAAGCGTTAGTGTTACCAAGAGATAATAGTGGGAAGACAGTGTTAAAGTATTGCACCTGTTAGGGAATACCAGAAAATCTTGCACAATTTCTAGGAATAAGACCGCCGTAGTGAGAAAAGTGAAAACAGTGTTTCTTTCTAGACAATATCTTGGTGTCACCACTCCCGTATCATATCCTGACATAATCACAGTTTGGAATTTCAGATCGATTCGCCTACAGCTGACCTTGAGACACAACTGCTTTCTGCTGACATCGGTGACATCGATTTCTGAAGACGACCCCCTACGATGTAGCGGAGAACGTCAATGGCAACAATATAAGATGACAAAATCGACAAGGGAACCACTATATACCTGGCGCCCAACGTGGGGCTCGAAAAAAGTTCTAGATCTACATCGCAGAGGACATCTACGACGGGAAATTACAACTTAGGAACTTCATGCCCACACGAGGCACAAGATTCGAACCCGGGACTACTAAAACTTCAGCGACTGTGACGGTAAAACGTTACCGCGACGAAAAGTAAGACAGTGCAAAATTCCTAAGTGTGCTCAATGTTTTTGAGAAGTGGAAAACCTCTATCTGATCTAACAATAATGTAAGACCAAACAGGTTGCAGAATGAACACGACCGAAAGTAACAGTTGTTAGCGTAACCAGAGCAATGACCTCCATTCTCCAGAGAGGTCTCCCATTAGTGAACCAGTGTATCCTTCGAGAGTTACAAGGGATTTATTTACTATTCACAGACCTGTTTCCCCACCAAGGTTTGATTTTAACCTTTTGTTCGAGATATTTAATGACACTCTAAAATTTCAGTTAGGGGAAGACATCAAAAGTTTAGAAAATAAAGTAAATGCCTCTTTGAAAGGTTTAGAAAATAAAATTATTGCCACTCTAAAAGCTCAACTAGAGGAAAGCAACAATAAGTTATAGGGGAAAATTGACAGATTAGCAAATGTAAGAGGGGAATTTGAAAAAAAGCTTTTCTAATCAAGGCTCAGAAATTCAGGGAGTTGTTAGCAAATGGTAATAAGGAATTACAACAGGGGATAGATAACATAGTTTCTGAAATCGCGCAGATAAAAGAAAAGTGTCAGAAATCTAACAAGGAAACTGAACAAAGAATCCTGGTAATTCAGCAAAACAATGCAACAGTCAATCGCCTGGAACGAACAGAGAATAAATATGAAAATTTGGAAAGGAAATTAATTTGTTAAAAGGAACTATCAATAATGCAACTAACAATGTGAGCAATAATGTCAACAATAATTATAGTAGTTCATCCCAGCAAGTCTCACTATCTTCCAACGCTAGTGATAGCGCCAGCACTAATAGAGTGTGCACTGATATGTTTAATTCACAGGTTAGGTTAAGTGCATGCAATAGCAACACCCATAGTAGTCTTACCAGTAATAACAGTGACAATGTAAATGCTGTATATAGTAATGATTGTGGCATGAATCATTCTTTCTCTGGCGGTAATCATCAATCCCTCCTAAATGAAAGAAGTGCACCATTTTTCCATGGTAGAAAAGATGACTGTACTCTGTCATTTATTCGCGAGCTGGACGAATATTTCCACCTTTAAAAAGTTCCAGAGGCACTTAAAATGCCTATAGCAAAGAAGTAGCTGCAAAGCAGGGCATCGAATGGGCCAGAATTGTATTTGATAGTCACACTAACTATCT
The DNA here is from genome assembly GCA_030765065.1 of Deroplatys truncata. NCBI lineage: Eukaryota > Metazoa > Arthropoda > Insecta > Mantodea > Mantidae > Deroplatys > Deroplatys truncata. Next base: position 99,383,032 of record CM060976.1, on the reverse strand, counting down.
TACCTTCAAACAAGTTTTTCTCGCGCACTATATCTCCAAATCGCCATCAGAAGGAGATTAACTGGAAAATATGACCCCTCCTTACTTCCTTAGGATAGTCAATCAGAGTAGACTTATAGAGCCCAAGATCTTGCCACGGGACTAAATTCAGATTGTTATTGGCCACTTTCCTCCACAAACACGTAACTTCATCCGAGTGGCGGAGTAAGCAAATACACGCTGTTCATGGAACTTCTAGCTTCCCTCGAGAACCAGACTTCGAGACCGGAACATGCGAACAGAGGATCCCCAAACTACTAGAGATACCGCCGGAGCACAGAGATAGACGCCAAGTGACATTTATTTCGGCCAGGGAGCAAGAAGTTCATCACATAGTGACCGTGCCAGTAACCGATATCAAGATCGTGCACATCGTTTCCCTGGAAACGACAGAAATCGCCGACCAGGAGACAGTCCACAACCCCCGCGAGGAACACAAAACCTCCGCAAATTCATATGCTAGTTTCCAGAGGAGCCCGAACCAAAGATGGCAACACAACGGTAATTCAGGGGAAGCGCAATACAATAGAAGAACGGGAACCCGATTCCAGAGAGTCGACGAAACGACAAGTCAAAGCCAGAGACTTTATAGCCGACTTAAAGCAGCTATTACTCATCATGCCAGCATGAAAACGCTACAAATACCTTTCCTGTGACTATGACGTCATCGGCGGAAAACTAAGTCAACAGCACTAAGGATTATCATGAAGTTTCCCTCCTGTGAACTGATCTACGACTGGCCTTGGCATAGCAACTGCGACGAATGAGAAAATTGCAGAAACATGTGATGATGAGCAAGACCTTCCGACATTATCATATAAAATTTCTCCGACCTTACAAAGTACCACCTCCTACAAAAAATCCTGAAAAATTGTACACCAGAGATCGAAAAAAAAATAATGCAGAGAAACAAGATGACAATTAATTAATACCAAGTAAATTATTTGTCTTACATGATGTGCAAACACGAATGATTAACATAATCTGTGTCTTTGTGTTCAAACAATCACAGATAATGTTATCCTGTACCAAAAAGTTAAAGGTAGGTACTACATGTGTATGTAGTACCGAAAAAATCAGAACGACTGGTAAAAGGAAAGCAGAAATTTATAACTTCTAACGTACCACATTTAAAACTCTCTCTCTCTCTCTCTCTCTCTCTCTCTCTCTCTCCGTGTGTGTGTGTGTGTGTGTGTGTGTGTGTGTGTGTGTGTGTGTGAAGGAACATTTCGGGAAAAGAATTAAGTTCTATCTGATAAACTTCCCATGTAAATACAGTATTTAAAGCGCCATGTTATTTTGCACGCTAATACCCCATTATTCAGACTGACAAAGCGAGGAGTTTGTTTGTTATGAAAACACAGGTCAATAACCATATCACTAGTTTTTGTCGGAAAGTACTATGTGAAAAGGGACTGTATCCCACTTGAACGCAGGTAGGCAAAAGAAAAGAAAATATAGGTCACCAAATTAATGGGAGGTATACAATAGTCACCGCAAACACTTAAGGGTGAACATGATAAACGTCTGAAAGAGCAACAGAGATAGCCAAACTTTTTCATAAAGTGAAAAAAAATGCTTTGTAAATATTTATGTAACTGATTTTATGTTAACCTAGGTTAGAGATGTTTTTATTGTTTTTCAAACTTTTCATGTAAATATTGTTATATCCACAGCACTTAAGTGCACTTTGCAACATTTATGTGTCACATTGACAACACTTATGTAATTTTTATGTTAATTTGCATCCATCATATTCCAGGATCAGTTATGTATATTGTGTGTTTAAATTATCTATTTTTGTAATCGGTCAACACATTTTAGGGCAGTATTTTGGCTGAATTCGATTTTCTTTTACAAAAGGAAGCATTTTGTAGCGATATTGCTCCTGCACAAAAAGGAATTGTTAAGTAATTATAAATTAAGAATTATTAATGATTAATTAACATGTAATTTGATGATTTTCTGCAATTTTAAAATAATTGAATTAAATACTACATCAATTAAGTGCCCATTAAGAACTATAAATATATTTTAAGCTTCATTAATATTGTTCAATAAATAGAGGCGTAATTGCGTAAGAATATCCGCAAGATTTAGGCGAAATAGAGTAGCTTCACTTCAAAATGTTCCTCGCATTTTTCCGAGCATGGGACCATAAAAATTCAACGTTTCTTTGTACTTAGAGGGGAACAACCTAGTTTTAAGAGAAAGTAGAAGCTGTAGACAACGGCCTTTTGTTACAGCTTAAGCTTCGTATTTTCAACCGGCGAACCAACAAAGATACAGGACAATTATTAGAACCAATGAGAAGATATGAAGACGTGGTTGCATATACAGAAATCCGGAAGCGAGCAGTAAGTTGATATAGGTAAACGTAAGCGTGGATTTCACACAGTCTGCCATGATTTTTCGTTAAGTGAACACGTAGCACTCCGAGTCAAAAAAGGACGCGAAGTTCCGAAATTTGCTATGTGCCGCGCAATGATGCAATTACAGAGTGATTATTGTGGAATATTTGCCTACTGTGTTCATCATATTTGTTGAGCTAATTTTTATCCAGCTTGTAAGCGATTTAGTATTTGTCAAGTGACTACTTCAAGTTTGCGCAAATCTAAAGAACGGTGATAGAGCACAGAGATATTAAATAACCAGGCGGAGCAGGTGTTAATGGACCAAGAGATAATAGTCGGAAGGCAGTGTTAAAGAATCGCACGTGTTAGGGTATACCAGAGAATCTTGCAGGATTTCTAGCAATAAGACGCGCCGGAGTGAGAAAAGTGAAAAAAGTCTTTCTTTCTAAACAATAACCTGGTTTCACCACTCCCGCTTCCTACCCTGACATAGTCACAGTAGGGAATTTCAGATCGATTCGCCAACAGCTGACCCTGAGATACGACGTGCTTCCTGCTACATCAGTGACATCGACTCCTAAAGACGACCCGCTACGACGTAGTGGAGAACGTCGACAACGACAAGGTAAGACGAAAGTGACGACGAGGGAACCGCTACACGTGTCTATTTTTATATGTGGTGCGTGTGCTCGCGCGTGCGTGCTTTAACACAGTTTAACTCAAAAACTAAAAGATGGATAAATATCAAACTTGGTATTCAAGTTGTTCTAAATCTTCAACCAAAATCTTTAAACAAATTCCCCACGTCAAACTATCCTTTACATGTTAAGGTTTTCATTACTCTCAAAACTGACTCTAACATTTGTAATTAAAATTTCAAATTGCTGAAGATGACTAATAAAATGTATAGATGTATTGAACTTTTTGCAGAGAATATGTGATGTCCTCTTAATTCTGAATGAATTTTGCATAATTTAGTATAAGTAGTGAATTAGATGGAATAGAAAAAATATTACTACATGAAATAGCATAAAATACTTAGATCTCGGAGTTTATGAGAAATAAACCTTCCTACCGCATGCGTCATGTTTCGATATCTCTCATTTTATCAGTTATAAAGTCGAAATGTAAAATTCTGGAAATTTCGAAAATTCTGGTTACACCATCTCCGTCTTTTCTACGCCATCTTAGGCGATTCTTATTACTTCTCTAGCACTTATTTATGGTGGGTAGAGGAAGATAAAGGCAAAGGTACATATTGTCCTGGTTTAATTTGTAACTAGGAGGGCGTAGGGGAAGGATTAGATGGGAGAAGAAAAAAGCCAAATGGCATGCCATGTTGTTTACTACATAGGATAGAATATTACAAGTTTAGGGCCACTAATTGCAAGAGAAGAAGCTAACTATAAAAACGATTGTTGCGAGTGTTAGTCTAGTATAGTAGCTAAGGTTTGATTAACAATTAAGGTTACATAATACAGAATTTAAATACTTAACCCTTAGGAGTATGTCACCATACTAGAGGCGTAGTTACGGGGTCCAATAACGGTATTCTGGCGAGCAACACGGTGGTAGGAAGGTTCCTCGCAAGTCAGGAGTCCCAGGGAGAGCAAAGCCGAGTTATCTAAGCTACATCTTCTATAGTCTCGTGGTTGCCTAAGGAACAGCGCGACATCGTGACGCAGGTTAACCATGTACGGTAAAACAACACCCACTTTGAAGTATCACATGCCTACGTGACAGTACCAACTTCAGCATGATTGTGCTTGTTACTAAGCAGAAAATGATGTAACTGTATAGTTCCATGTAAGTTGTCAAAGTTCTGTTTAGGAATGTCCCAACTCAAGAAAGTTAAGTAAAATTGTAAATCATCAAAGCTAGAAAGAATTAAGACTTTAATAAGTTTTAATATATATTTACGTTTGCGTAATTTAGTATACTTCCTAATAAGAATATCTGACATCACAGAGGGGCGCCCGGACCGGTGTACAGCACCGCATGCAGGCCAGTCGGCCCTTTTTGCTTCCAACGTGATCCCTGGGAGGGAAGGATTAGGGGAGAGACCCGAAGGGCGACCAGATCCAGATGCCGACGGGCGCTAGCATGAACGGGGTCCCTAGCATTTCCAGATAGAACCCATCCAACGCCGCACGGTCCCTGCCCACAAGCCACCAACCTCCAGGGTTCCCCGGAGCGGAGCCCCACGCTGAGGAGGGACCTAACTGGGCGGTACCGCAGCGACACCAGGGAAGAAACCTCTACAGAACGCAGCCACCGCCCATCCGCAACCCGCCTAGTCCTACAACCCTGAAACAGATGACAATAAAGATGGTGGGTACAGGAAATGAGGGGCAGGAGAGTCGTAAAAAATGAACTGCTCCAGCATTCGCCTGGCGACCCGAGGAAACCACGAAAAACCCATAGGCTAGAGTGGACGGTCGCCGACGATCGATCCTGGGACTTCCCTAATGCGGGAGAACGTAACCGCTTGAGCCATCCCTCGGTGGAAGGTAGAGTAAGTATTATATTCTGCTAAAAACCGGTCTCAGGATTTCACACAATTTGAGGCCTCATGAACCAAACGCAAGCTCCCAGAAAAGGGTTTGTGTATGTGTAAACACAATAGCTCAGAAATGAAAAGCAGCATAAATGGCTTGTATTTGATATATGCGATAGACAGAGAAAAGAAAAATCGCAGACTTATAAGTAAGTTCGTCGAATGACGTGATGCTAAAGTGTAAACATGCAACATGAAACATTTCGAAAATGGCTAAGGCTATTATTTTATTGAGTTCAACATTTCCCTTAATATGTTTCTGCCTATCTCTTATGATTTCCAAGATAGTACAAAATTCGATTGGCATGAAGCGAGCTTTATGGAGAAAATTCAGGATAGATGGACATTTTACGAGGGCGGATCGAAAAGTAGCGCACAATAATTTGTTTCTGCCTTGGTATTGCAGCTGCAAAGTTGCAATTTCACACAGATATAGTTTGAAGCTTTCACTACAGAGGGTATTTTTTGTTTCATGTGCAGCTCTTTCTCTCTCTCTCTCTCTCTTTCTCTCTCTCTCTCTCTCTCTCTATATATATATATATATATATATATATATATATTAAACCTTCTCTTTGAAAACATCTATAAACTTGTTGAAAATGTTTCCGCTTCTTTTTACAACATAAACACATCATAGACTCTTGTAATCCACATTTGAGCAGGAAAACATTAGTGCCCTAGCTGTTATCTTTATTCTAGGAAAGTATGATGCTTTGAGTAATGTTTGCTCTACTTAACTGCCGATATTTTGTAACATATTTTCTAATAAAATTCAGAAAGTCGTAACAACAAAGTGTATTTGGCTTTATTTATGAATCTAAAAATGCCTTGTATTTCCTTTTTGCATTCTCTAACACGTTCCTATTAGATAAAGAAGTATTGCATTTCACTCAAAAATTCAATATCGAGATTTCAGCAGAAATACATGTTTTGAGGTCCAATCCGAATAAAGCATATTTGGAAACATGTCCGTGTGCGTGTGTATGTGAACAACATAACTCAAAAACGAAAAGTCGGACAACGACTTTAAGTTAGCATCTTCCAAGGATGCGACACGAGGATTTTCAAAAAAAATCTCCCACCCCAACTACCCTTTACAAGGAACATGTTTCGTAATTTTTGATTTTTTAAAAATGACTAACAGTTTTATTAAAATACAACATGTTAAAGATATTCTGGGAATAAGCTGTAAAGTCCTCTTCATCTGGAAGGATTTGTATAATTTTGTATAACTGGTAAAAGTTAAGCGATAGACGAAAACGTACTACAGAACAAATGTAGTGGCATAAGCTATTTCTGAGATATCCGTTATTAATGGTTCGAATTGTTCATTACTTGGTCATTCTCTTAAAGTTCTCTCAGCATTCAATTCCCCGTAGGGGAGGGGTTCCGACCCCTTCAGCTGCCGTGGTGCGGGCGCTGCGGACCCCTAGCACTCGTGGTAATTCTGACGTTACTAGAAGTACGTCGGGCCGAACATTCGAGCCCCTCCCGTTGGGGAGCTGTTCGGATTGGGTTGGTCTCGACGGGGCAATGGTTCCCGATACCCATGGGAGATTGGGTACGTCTGTATGGGTTTCCATACAGGCGGGGTTGTGAGACGCCTCAATGTCCGCCGGTACCGACTTGGACAGCCGGTAGACAGCATGCTAGTTTGCTGTCGACCCCACCGAGGTTATCGGTAGACTCCCGGGATAACGCGCGTAAGTGGCGTATCCACTTCCAACTCCGCGTAAGCGGGGGCCCTTTTTTAGGAAACAAGATATTGGCCTCATGGGAAACACCCCACAATTTGGAGAGCCACTCGGTTGGCGTTGAACCCTGGGTTAGAAGGGTGACTTGGGCTCCGACTTTTGTCCTAGTAGACCTTTCGCATAACTGTATCTCTCAATTGTGAAAACAGTATGGAATTTTAAGGCAGCACATAGTGTCCAGTTCTTAAACATTTGACTATCGCTGTTCTCTTTGTATCTATAACGAAATGTGCAATTTGGCTATTTCTGTAAAGGTTTATTTGGATTAAAATGTAGTAGATAGAAAAATATACTTTAGTAAGAATAATTTGTATACTCACCAGCAAAGACAGAAGCAGAGAAAGTCTTGTGAATATATCACATCAGAATTTTTCTTTCTCTGTCATTTACCAACGGTCAGCTAGGTAAAGAAGAGGTTATAGCATTCCTCTAACAACTCTGGTATCAAGATTTCACCTGAAATACTTTGAGGCACAAAAAGCTTTTAGAAAAGAAGTTGTATATGTGTGTGTGTAACTTGTGTATCTAATAAAAAATGAAAAGGGTGGTGAGTAACCTCGAATTTAAGCAAATTATTCAAGGAAGAGAGATGAAGAGATTAGCAAGGGAAAGTTGGGAGAGGATTAAATGCACAAAATATGGACCACAGATGCTAATAGTATAAATGAAAAACGAAGAAGTTGAATTTCCCAATATTTTAAGTCTACGACGTGTTTGAATCGTTAAGTAAATAATCCTTTGTTTCTCCCGATGTCGTGCAAAGAGCATGCAATATCAAAGCCAGCGAATAGTGGCCTGCTTTTTAAACATCTGTCGACTTAGCTTCTTTTATCTACAACAAAATGCATACTGAGGTTATTTCTTGAAAATGTTTAACTCGATTAACATGAAATAGATGGAATAATATGCTTTTATATGAATAGTATGTATAATATTTGAAAATAGGTGATAGTAAGGAGAGTAGGGAAAGTGTGTGACTCTAAATGCATCAGTTTTGGTTTTTATTTTGTTGGCTTTATTTATTTTACATATTTGTTTAAAAACTGTGAGTATGCCTTTGAGCTATGCCCCTGATAACGTTTAAAGGGTAATTATATTTGCACAAGGGCGCGGTCTATACCTAATAATTCATTTGGTCTTGTCGTTTCTTTAAATGTTACATTATGATGTAGTGACTGTCCAGTTTATCAACTGTCCCTCTCTTAGTTTTCACTGTCGCTATTCTAAGTTCTCATGTAGTTCACTTTCTCTGGGAGTTCAATTCGTTCACACTGTCACTTCACTAAGGTGAACTAGTTCAATTCTGCGTCACTTCACTTCCTTCGTGACGTAACCTCCATTTCCGGACGGTTCACTCGCTGGAGAGTCGAACACACGACCTCCACAATCTCTCCTCCAGCAGCAGTTGTCACCAACTCGCTCGGAAAATCGCGCTTGATGTCGCACGGAAAACTCATCTCTCAACTCGCTCGCTCACTGACTCGCCGATGCAACTCAACAACTCGACTGACTGCTCTCGGAGAACCTCGCTTATGTAGGCAGCGACATCTTCCGCAGAACATTCTAAAAGTATTTCGACACACATTCTGGAGGAGGGGAGAGAAACAACGGTACTTATCTTGTTTATTCCAATGCCCGCCCCGACCTCCCGATAAGCTTGAGCTATAGCCGCTGCCTCACATATTAATACAATCGCCAATCTTTCTCCGTTGCAGAAGTGTTGTGTTGGTCACATACAAATAGCTGACTTTTTAAACATCGCTTCGAGGTATTGGTCATGTCGCGACAGTTACTGCAGGTTCATTGGTTCACCTGAGTCACTGAATGCCAGACACATGGCAATAGTTGTATAGTCGCCTTCCTGTACCACCTGCTTGAGGAGATAGTGATGGATGGCTATTTCTTTTGCTCTGTAGGTGGAACTTTGGGTTATAATGGGTATTGAATCCAGTGTTTATCTAGCAACGGAGAAAAGCAACATAAAAGCCCCACTCAGATTCGCCAATAAATGGGATTCAAACCCGGAGCTCCCAAATCTGAAACACAGACGCTACCACCTGAGTCATCTCACTGGGTAAAGGGAAAATTGTTGGAGGCTCCTTTTTCCAATATTCTCGTACAATATTACGATTCATGTATAGAAAATAAGTGCTCAGCATAGTGTTAGGCATGTTTAAGTTGTTTTGTGTCTAATCTGTACAACAATTATACCACATTAAATTGATTTTCCTTCTATGAATTTTATGTTGGTCACAATGGAATTGTGGTTGTACAAGGTCTTCTTGTCTTAAGAAAGCGAAATAATGTAGCTAGAATGTGCTGAAATAAAATGTAAATGAATATAGAGAGCATAAGATTAAACAAAATAAACATATTTATGACCTGTTACATTCACATGACTTTTTCTACTCGCTCTTCTACAAACTATCCTCACAAAGCTTATGCTTCTACTTCTTGTTAATATATATATATATATATATATATATACAAACCTTCAACATTTCAACATTTTGTGTTTTAGGTACAAGAACAATACAATAAGCTAAAGCGACAGTTAATTCTCTTGAATATCGCTATTGGATGGATTTGAAATTAATTTTTCTTTATGTTCCATTTATATGCCGCCTTTAATACCTCAGGTCATATCGGCGGCTTTGCCTTTGGAAAAATTGCTCATCAGCAGTGATGTTCACTCACTTACAGTGGTGATAATCTTTGGGTTGGTATTACTTGGGTTATTAATTACATTAAATTTACACACAAATACATTCACATTCCTATTCACACCTCCAGACTCTGGAGAAGATGGGTAAGAATCCTGTCTAAAGAAAAATTCCCACCCTCCAGCCGGGAATCAAACGCGGGCCCTCTGGATTTGAAATTCCTTTCTCTTTACATGCTACTTAAAAAAGACAAGAAAAACAATTTGCAGTTGAGAAAAAGTATAAAGCATTTTAAAATCAAGGCAATGACAAGGAATACCTCGGAAATAGTTGACGGCAAAAAATATTCAATTATGTGCCTTAACGAGTCCTACATTATTTGTGAAGTAAGATTTTGTCTAACTTTTGCGCTTTACCAATTACACAAAAGTCATTCAGAATGAAGAGTACTTCATAGGCTATTCCTAGAAACTTCCATATATACATTTTATTTGTTATGCAAATATCTTAAAGATGTGGTAATTCTATCAAAATTGTTAGAACCATTTTTTAAAAAAATAAACGTTTTCGAATACTTTTTCATGTAAAGGCTATTATTCCGGTTGAGGATTTTTCTCGAAAATCCTCCACCACCTTGGAAGACTTCAATACTAAGTTTAGTATTTAACCAACTTTTTATTTTTAGTTATAATGTTCACAGACAGACACGCGCGCGCGCACACACACACACACACACACACACACACATAAATCTTGGATTCAGGGAGTCTCTAAACGTGTATTTTGGTTGAAATCATAGTATGGAATTTTTTAGTGGAATGCAATACCTCCTCTACTTACTAAGGAAAGCTGTAAGAAAGTAAAAAGGCATATTAGGAAGCAGCATTAAAAGTAATGGTAAAAGATGGATAGAAAAACTGGCAAGCAGGTTGGATCCTAGATTTATGAAGGCAGTATTAGCGTGAAATGCTAAGGAAAACGAAAATTAGGATGATCCAAATGTTGCTGGAAGTACCCCTGAGGGCAGAATGGAATAAATAGCTGCCAATCCACTTGTGAAGAACATAAACTCTGTACTTGTATACCCTCTGCTTTAGCACCAACCTTTGCACTCTGTCACAGAGTTGAGGGCGGGTAAAGTATTACCTTTGTGACGATGGATTCCTTAATCGCTATTGCATGTTACACAAAGAGAAAGTTTTGTGAATAATGTGCAAAACGATTTATGATGGTGCTAGTTACCGAAACCTTTGTTTATTTCTGCGGAAAAGAAAACAATGACCTTTAGATTTCACCATATGCCACAGGTATAAACATGTACCTAATGTATGACTCTCAGCATCTCTGTTTGACTTGCATCAAGGGTCAAGAGTCAAAGGTTATCTGGAATGCATTTCGAAGCAATCAAATAGCAAAACGGGCCAAGAGAAAACATTGGTATTTGATAATAGGTCACAGTGCAAATAAATTTAAGAATATAATTTCAACATGGTTACTGATGACGACTTCTAGGAAGTTCTGAACAGAAATGGCATGCCAAAATAATTTAGGTCTGGACCCCAAACCAGTTCCACTTGTACAACACTTATTTTTACAAGTAAATAATCAAATATCTGTAAACCTTTACTGGTATTTTATGTAACATATGGGTAAAGCCTGTGACATGTATGAGGTAAACGGCAGCATTATGGTAGAAAAACCTTACAATTTGAAGCTTTTACTTTATCGGATTAAGAATGGTGATTTTAGCTACATTTTCTCAGAAAAGTATGACTTTAATTGCTTGTTTAGAGAGTGTTTAGCTAAATGATAATGGATACACCCATTACAAACAAAATCATAATAGTATACCCGAAATATATTTATAGACAACTTGACCAAATTAGTAGTGCTGCAGGAAGAAATACGAATGTTGTGGTTAAGGAAATTATTAGAAGTAATAAATAGGTCTACAGGCGATTCCCGTGTTTTATTTTTAATACAAAATATTTAAGTAGTTCATTGGAGACCAAAATGTCCTTTTTTTGCTAAAAAAGCAAAAGTACTATTTGTTAATACTTTCGGCGTTGAGGTACACTATATACAATGAATTAGAAACGAAAATACGTATATAAAAGAGAAAACAAAGCAATATGCCACTATGTACAATGAATTAGAAAAGAAAATACCTGTATAAAAGAGAAAACAAAGGGATATGCCTTTATAGGACCGAAGATGAGTCAACTATTTAAAGATAAGAATTCCGAGGAGTTTACTATTCTTTCTAAAAGGGAAGCTTGAATTGACTTCAAAGAAGTGGTCCATAAGTTCCTGGAGATATTAGAAAGGTCGACACTATACACGGCATTCCGAATCGTCGTCGAATAGGCGACGCAAATGACATAAGAGATAGTGAAATATTCCTACTGTTTTACCATTACATTACTTATGACTACTTGCTTCTATTTTAAATCATTCTGATATTGTTTACGCTGTCACCGCCTACATACCAAAAGTTAACTTTGAACGTTACATCGATCTAACCGACATACTGATTGTGTATCTTTGCTTTTGTACTTCGTATAATCTTATATTATAATGTTTTAATATAAATGCTAATATAATATTCGTTATTATTATTATTATTATTATTATTATTATTATTATTATTATTATTACCCCTCCGAGGAAACGTCGTCTTGTCGCTGGCGGAGGGGCTTAGCAACAAATGACGCAGACGTCTGATTATGTGAGCTTTTCTACAAATCGGAAAGAGGAGAGGGTAAGTTAAGAAGTTTTACAACCGGTAGAACGAGGTTCGATAGTTCTGAAAGACAACTCATCTAGGAGAAGACTCCAGTTTCAAATTTTTGGTCCTCTAGGTGGGTTGTGTGGTAGGGCTGGTTCCCTCCGAAAGTTAATTATTGCTAAGCTACATAAAGAAAATAGCCACATGATCCATTGTTGGTGACTGAGGCCAGAAAAAGAAATATTTCAGGTCAAACACTGGAATTTGTGATATACAAAGTTTGGCTAACAAGGAAGAAGAATTAGGAAAAGAACTTAAATCAGCAAATATTTACCTGACAATACTCTCGGAAACAAGAAATTAAAAGGATCGGTTGAGATAAACTATTATATAATGGTTATAGTGGGGTTGACACTGATAAACGCGCATCAGCAGGAGTAGCTATACTAATTGTAAAAAATTTAAGAAGGAATATACAGGCGTATATTTGGATTAGCGAAAGAATAGCAGAATTGAAGTTTAAATGCAACAACAAGAAAAGGCAGTATTGGGTTAGTTCACCTATGCCATGTACTCCAGCAACACTTAGTGCTTCACAATGAAAATACTGAAAGGGATCACAATGCAGGTTTTAGATTAATGGATATTTCTTTACTGAGCTCTGCAATAAAAAATGCTTGCTCCTGTTCCATCTGTGGAGGAAAACATTTGAAGATGATAATAAATATGAACGTATAGTGTACAATCTTCATATTATCTGTGAAGACTGTAATTCAGACAAAAGTTTTGAAACCTCAAATAAGGTATCAGGCTCCCAGTTTTATGAGGTAAATGTGAGGTTTGCTTATACAGTGAGATGTCTCGGATTAGGACGTAAAGGGGCAAACTTATTTTCTGGAATAATGAATGTGCCACCACCTTCCCATAGATTCACAGGTGTAAATAAATTTATTCATCAGTCAGCCAAAATTATTATGACAATTAAAGACAATATGAAAACAGCTGCTGTGGATGCAAATAGTGATAATGAAATATCATCTGATATATGTTTCTTGAGACACAATGGGTGAAGAGGCGACATTCAAGTTTGCACGGTGTATCTACTATAATTAGTGTAGATAATGGCAAAGTTCTCGATTTGGAAGTTCGCAGTAAATATTGTGAAGTGTGCAATAATCACAAAGCACTGAATGATGTGCAAAAGGAAAGAGAATGGCAAAGGTAACATCAGAGGAATTGCCATAAAAATCATGCTGAAGTTAATGGAAGAATGGAGCCAATTGCCATGAAAAATAATTTTGCAAGATCCATGGCAAAGTACGGGGTCCGGTATACAAAATATCTGGGAGATGGTGACTCCAGTGCTTACCAGCAAGTACGTGAAAGCCTTCCATATGGCCCAGATGTAATAGTTGAAAAGTTAGAATTCTGTACCATGTTCAGAATGGTGGCACACTTCTAAAAATCACAAAAGAGATGAGGAGTGTACTATTAGAAAATGGCAAACTATTGGGAGGACTTTATCGGCTAATTAAAAAGGAAATAAATAATTTGCAAGTTTATTATGGCAAAGTTACAAGAGATCATAATGACAGTGTGGAAAATATGCAAAAGGTTGTGTGGGCTATATACTTCCACAAATTGTCCATAGACGAACATCCACAACATGCTCTTTGTCCAGACAGTGCATCATCATGGTGTGGATTCAGGAGGGCTAAGTATACTGATGAAGAATACAAACATGTGCATAATCTACCTGAGCCAGTATTACTTGCAATAAAGCCAGTATTTAGAGCTTCAGGTGATCCTGCATTGCTGCAAATTACCTTCATGGTGGCACTCAGAATGCCAATAAAAGTTTAAATTATTTAATTTGGAAGCAGTGCTCTAAAACAACTTTTGTGTCCAAAACTGTGGTTAAAATCGGAGCATGTGATGCAGTTGTTTTTAATGATAGTAATGCAGGAAGAATCAAAGTTCTTCAGGGGCTTAGTATGGAACCTGGATCATTTAAAAAAAATTGCAAGACATTGACAAGCAGCGCATAGAATCCGCAGAGGCTACATTGCAAAAGCTACACCAGCATGCCAGACAAGGTAGGAGAGAGAAAAGGAAGATCAGGAGGAGAATGTTGATTATGATTATTGGCAGTTTTAACACTTCTAAGGACAATGAGGTACTATAACACAATGTTTTATCTTTGCTCTTCGTTTTCGAAACTCTCATTTTTCAGTGTTGCAACAAAATTCCAATATTGGCGTTATTCTAAAATTTACATTATAACATGAGCTGTGTTTCAATGCCTAGGTTTGGTTCAATAATGATTTTAAAAATATATATAATGGGGAGAAGTAAAACAAAATGGTTACAAGGAAAGTTGTATTGATATATTAAAATTAGTAAATAAAATTTCAGAGTGTTGCGTTGAGTATTTTCCACAAAAAGGTACATAAGATAGCAGTGCCATGACAAACATAAAAATCTCTAAGTGGGTTACCAAGGAAAGCAAAACTCTAAGAAAATTACTGAGACACCAATAGATCATACTAACTAAGTGTGCAAATTTTCATAACTCTAGCTGCAATAGTTTAAGACAGAGGTTGCGAAAACGGGACTCGCGAGTTATTTTGACTCGTAGGCGCCGTTCCCTCTTGGCTACTGTCCCTTTGTTTTTCACATGCTGCTGAGTGATGCAGTGCGTGTTGCATATTTGGTGACTCGCGGAAGGAAGGCGTTTTCGCCGTCCATGGTTTAAGAGATACAAACAATTACCTATGCCTCTGCATTCTGACCTACGTCTCCCCTTAAACAGAGAGAACCTATGACAGCCTTTGGAGTATACATGCCTGGAGAAGGGAGAGCACTAGAAACAAAGAATTCTACAACATGTTGTAATTGTATACAGATAAAGTACCTAAAAATGATTATTTAATCATATGTGGAGATGGGATGCAAGAGTAGGTAACAGATCAATCCAAGGAATCCTAGGCAAACATGGAGAGCAACACATAAATGAAAATTCTTAATATATATTGGAAATTTTATGGATTTACAATAATGAATGCTTACTTTCTACACACAATATATATAATGATACCTGGTGCGCACAAGGAAGTAAATCTATCACCAAGTTTCAGCAAATAATAAAACAGCTGCTCTAGTAGAATATGTTAGGGTGTGCAGAAGCTACGATATAAGCTCAGACAATTTCCTTCCAATTTCTAAACTAAGGCTACCAGAAAATTGATGAAAAAACCGAAATACAAAACAAATGCTGAAGAGGCTTTTAAAGTACGTTTTTTATGGGATGAAATCATTAAAATGCTTATCGTGTTGCGCCGATGACCAGTTTGTTCCTTTTTCCAGGAAAGTCATTACATCCTTGGGATGCACTCTGGCATGCAAGTTACCTTCTTAATAGGTATTGGTATTGCGCCGACGAATAGGTTGTTCTCAGACTACAACTGATTTCTATTACTGTGTTTATTAGTCAATGTGTATTCCATGTACAGCAAACGAAATCGCGAGATGCGTGTTGTTGAACATTTCTGGATATAAAGCACTGATGAAAATTTTTTCTTGCAAATCAAATTTTAAACCGGCAGAAAATCTGTATAACAGAGCTGCCAAACCTAAGCCTGGGTACAAGTGTGAGAGAAATTTTATTTTGAAGCTAATGTGTCTATGAAAACTGGTGAACATCATTACAAAAAGTTAAAAACTTATTTTTAAAATCTTTAAGATATGTAGTTATACCCCAAACTTTAATTTACTTCGTTAATTAATTTCGGCAACGATTAAAAGCATCATGCATGCAATAAAATATTCCTCTGCACAGTACGGCAGTATACATTACATTTATTTAAAGTGATTTTACTGTCAGCGTTTTACATTAGGTAAAATGATCCATGCTATATACTTTTCGACTACTTAAATGGAAACTTTTTAGGGATATTTCCGTCTGATTAGGCATGCACAAAAAGGAACTCTGCGATAATTATAATTTAGGAATTATTATTAGTTAATTAACATTCAATTTGGTAATTTTCCATAATTTTAAAGTAATCTGATTCAAAACTGTATCAATCCAAAGCCCTTCTGAAGTTGTAAATATGTTTTAAGTCTCAATACTGTTGTCAAATAAATGAAGCGTAATTGTCTAAGAGAAACCGCTAGATTTAGGCAAAATAATAGTAGCTTCGTTTCAGACTGTCCATTATATTTTCCGAGCGTGGGGCCATAAAAATCGAAAGCTTCTTTTGTACTGCGAGGGGATGAGGTAGGTTGTAAGAATAAACAGACGCTAATGAGGCAACGGGTTTTTCTTACAGTTAGGCTTTGAAGTTTCAACCAGGGAACCAATAAACGTAGAGGATAAGTATTAGAACCATGAAAAGATAGGAAGATGTAGCTACATGTACAAAATTTGGATTGCCATGATTCTCCGTTAAGGAAGCACGCATCACGTTGAGTCAAAAGGAAAGGACAATAAGTTCCGAAATTTACGAAGTGCCGCACTACGGTGTAATCATAAAGTAATGTGTGTGGAATAATTATATAGCGTGTTACAATGTTCGTTGAAGTTATTTATCCAAGATAATAAGTAACTTAACACGCCGCAAGTAATTACTTCAAGTTCGCGGAAATCAAAAGAATGGTGACAGAGCGCCTTAGATACTAAATAATTCGCCGAAGCAAAATGTTAGCGGAATAAGGGGGAAGATATTCCTATATAAGACCGTTCTGAGTAGGAAAAACAAACATCTTGCAGTATTTCTGGCAGAAATATGCGCCTTAGTGAGGAAGTGAAAACGTGTTTTCTTGATGAATAATATCCTAATGCCACCACTCCCGTAATCACACCCTGACAATAACAGTAGGGAATTTCAGACCGATTCGCCAACGGTTGACCCTCAGATGCGACGATAAATGCTTCCTAACTGACATCGGCGATCTCGAGTCCTGAAGACTACACCTACAACAATGCAGAGACGATAACGACACAGATAAGGTACCCCACAACGAAGTAGCGGGCAGAAAACGCTACAACTTTCAGCATAACTTTGTAATTGTTACAAGGTTAACATTCCCGCCTTACTTCCTTTACATGTTAGGTAAGAAAGGTTTGTACGCCAATAAAAATTCCATTGCTTCGTGTCAAAGGTGGTGCTTCAAATCCTACCTTAATGACGCTCAAACGTTTTGTTAGAAAAACGAATTTTCATGGAAATACGCGTATTGAAGTCCCCGAAGCATTCTTGAAAACGGTCTCTTTGGGTGTGTAGGTGTGTGTGAATAACATGACTAAGATATCAAGAGATTTATATTTAAGTTTTGCTTGGTCCAATGATATGATATGGAGCTTTTCACAAAGTTCCATCCATCCAAAACACCCTTTACGTGGAAGAATTTTGATTATGTTTTATTTTCTTAAAACATAAATCGATTTTTATTCAAATGCCAAATGCTTGTGGCATTAACATCGCAAATAAAATGTATATATATATATATCTTGAATTTTCTCGGAACGGGTTGTGATGTTAAATTAAATTAAATTTTATTTATAGACCCTCTTTAACTTCTTAGCGTTCCATTCTATATTGGGGTGCAAGACCTGAAATTTTGCTCAGAGGCCTCTTTATCAGGCTTGAGATTCTTTTATGTGCCGTGCTGCGCCGTGCTCTACGACACCGGACTGCCGGTTTTACTTTCCTTCCGAAGGAAGCCATGCTAAGGATTTTTACGCCCGAAAAAAATTCATGGTCCTCCGCCGGCTTTGAATCCGCGACCTCGGAAACTAGAGGCTAACATGGTATCCCTAGACCACGGAGGATGACAGATTGTGTTCTCCTCCTTATCTTTAGTGAGTATTACAAAACTGTATTTGACTGGAAAACCATACGAGATAAGCAAAAGCATATTTCAAGAAAACCCTAGGAGTCATTAATGTACGAGATACATGCAATTCATTAACACTAAAAATGGCTTTGCAGGCTGTTCCTAGAAAATTCAAGATATAAATTTTATTCGCCATTCTAATACCTGAAACATTTGATGAGCCGTTTTAGATAATCATTAAGGTAGGCAGTAGAGTAAGAAAACATGTCTGGCTGATAAGCTGCATCGTAAAGAGTATTTAAGTGCCGGAAAACGTCTATAATATAGTTTATGTGAAGATTTTTTAGCCACGTGCATATTTCCATAAACAGTACAATATGATAACAGGAATCTTTGTAATAATCTTTAGCAAATGTGGGATATGGGAGGAGTTGAAATTTCGAGAAACCTGCAAATTGCCCTCTACTAATCTCGTTGAGACTCATTGGGATAACAAACTGTTTTACACAAAACTGCCTCTAATGAATAAGCATTAACATTAGTTAAAAATTGAATCTATTATCCCCAAATTCCCCTTTATGAACCTTTATATGTAGGTATGTGCATGTGTGTATATAATTCATAAAATTATTACTTAACACAAATATAGCTATATTAACTTTTTGTGAAGATTTGTTTTATCCTTTCCTTCTTTGTACCTATGGTCTAATTTATCCAACCGGGCAATTTTTCCTTTAACCCCATTGATTGACAGCTCCTTCCTAATGACCCCATTAGCCGGGTCCCGAATGGAAACTGACCATCGGCGCAATACAAATACATCGTAAAAATAGGGTCCCTTGAAGTCACAAAGAAACATAGATGGTGAATGGGAACACTTAAAGAATGCATTGTTGTATATTGCTGAAAGCCGCTGAATAAGCACTAGGTAAGAGAAAAAAAAGGAGAAATAAGAGGTTTGGAATGATGAATTAAGTAAAATAAACAAGGATAAGAAAGGTGCAAACTTATAGTATCTTTCAGCTAGACTCCTGGAAAATTAAATAAAAAATAAAAGAAAATCGGCTGTAGTAAAAGAGCGAAACGTAAAATCAAAAGTTAAAATTCAGACAAACTTATAGCACACACATTGAATGTGACGAACACATGGTTCCCAAGTAAAAGTCTACAAGGTGATAAGAGAGCTAAATTCTTCAGAAGAGACACAGTACGGTTGAATATTATGCAATATGACTGCCTTAACCACTTTCAGAAATTATTGACAAATACTGAAGAAGAAAAAAATATTTAATTTATGTCCATGTCAAGAAGATGCTAACCCTATTGCTGAAGATGAATAATTATACGCCGTTTATTATCCTTTAAAAACCAAAAAGCTCCTGAAATGGGTAAAATAAATATGGAAAGAGGCCGTGGATTTTCATTTAGTGTAACTTACAAGATAAGCTCGAAGTTTATTACAAATTTTCAAATATTGTTACTTAAACAAGGCAAGGAATCGGAAAAGAACATTCATTAAGAAGAGAACTACATTAGTGATAGTTTCACATATTAATTTACTGCAAATTATTGTCCATCTGCAGATATTTAACTTATTCTGAGGCCATTGACTACAGTAGCTTCTAACCTCAAACCAACAATGTCGTCTAAACAGCTCAGCTATGCTAATGTTGTCCAAACTGAACCAAAGAAGAACCATGCCATCGTAATTGAGCCTCACAGTGGCATCCTGTTTCTTGAATACATCATGTGAGTAAGTAAAATCACTTATGGTTCCAATATCCGCTTTGCTTCTCGCATCTCAAACTCTCGCATATGTATCTATCTTACTAATGCAAACGTTTCTGTTGATAATGTCATTCTTCCATTTACACCCTTTCTAACACTAAATAAGAGGATAGTAATATCAAATGTTTGACCAACAATATCCAACCATCTCACTGAACAGAAACTACGGGAATGCGCTGTAAACCCCACATCTACCATCACGTATCTTCATGTAGGAATATCTGAGCCAGGTTTTACACACGTGTTAAGCTTTCTCAGACAAGTGTACATACCCCCACAGGAAATCGATCTGCTACCACCAAGTATGCAGATAAGCTTCGAAGGGACCAATTATTCGATATATTTCTCCTCGGAAACCCCTGTTTGCTTCACGTGTAAATGGGAAGGACACTTTCTAAGCGCTGCCAGGAAAATAACTCTATGGAACATGACTTAGATAACCCCATGTTCCTGAAACAAAACAAACTTGTCCAGCAGAGAGCACAAACCTATCCTCACAAAATCCCGCCAAATACAGGGCACTTAACGAAACTGCCAACATCACACCTGATCTAAACCATGCTGGGGAGAAAAGGGATTTAAACCCAACGTCACCAAAGCTGGTAGTAACTGAAACCGATATCCAAACTAACATTGTCAACACCGCCACAAAATGTACCCTTGGGTACCAAACGCCCTGTTTCATCCTTCAGTGATAGCAGTAGTGATTACATACCTCCTACATATTTAACCCCAAATGGAAGTTCGTTAGTCAATTGGTTAAAATACAAAAACCCATTGCAATTGGCTTCCAGGAACTACCAACTCTCAGGTACTGTAATCTACTAGACATCCATATAATTATTTAAAAACTCACAGAACACATACATCAGCAGACCTGCATATTCCAAAAACTATGGCACCACCCAACAAAAGAAGTGCAACCTGGTGGAAGCAATCATGCAAAGATGCCATAAAAATAAGAACAGAGCATTCTACCTGTACAAAAGACACCCCTCCTGGGAGAATAAAATTAAGTTTCAGAAATACTGCTCAGAGGAACGTAGGACTATCAAATGAAGTAAACGCCAAATGTGGATTGGTTGTCTCATCCTCAAATCATAATACTCCTGCCTTTATTCTCTGAAACAGAATTATAAAACTAAGCGGCACTTTCAAACCAATACAAATCACATGCCTCCCAAAGAGAATCAAAATCTAAGAATTACATCCCTAAACACATAGCTGACGCAATAGCAGATCCTTTGAAAAAGTTTTGAACGTGCGTCGAAACACTCTGCCAGCCAGCAATATCGATCCATAATACCAACTTCCATTCATTTTCTGATTACTTTGAAGAATACTATAACGAAGAGTTAACTATGGCAGAAATGTTGGAAGAATTAAAATCATGTACTTCACAGGCATGCGGACCAGAACAACATCCCTCACGAGGTCGAGGGTTTAAATCCGGCGGAGCGCGATGGATTTTTTCGGGCGTATAAATCCTTAGCATGGATTCCTTCGGAAGCGAAGCAAAAGCGGTGGATCGTGTCGTAGGTTTACGGCACATAAAAGAACCTCAAGCCTGATAAAGAGGCTCTGAGAAAAATTCACGCTCAATATAGAATGGGACGCTAAGGACCACAGCAATTAAGGTGCATCCATAAATAAAATTCAATTCAATTCATCCCTTACGAATTTGAAACAACTGTCACTCGAAGAACTTGCTTCCCTGAAAGTTCTGTACAACTTCATTTGGATACAGCAAGTTTTCCCTAATCAGTGGCGCCTATCCATTGTTGTTCCGATCCCCATACCAAAACAAAGACCACTCAATTCCTAAGAACTTATGCCCAATGCCCTGACATGCATCATGTGTAACCTTATGGAAAAAACAGTAAATAAAATATTAAAATCGATGTTGGAAAAACATTTTTTCACTGACACCCAAAATGGCTTTCGGAGACAACACTCAGGGTTGCGCATTAATCACACTTAAAACCCAAATCATGGATGCCTTACCATCATCTGAACATCTATTTTTTTTTGAGGACTTGGAGGTCTACAAAAGCTCCGGTTTCACTGCAGCCTAAGGCCTATTGTGCTGACCGTGTAATAATTCCTACCCCTTCATACTAGTGCTGTATTCCTCAGCAGATTATACAGGCCGAGTAGTATGGTTGGGTTTTAATAAAAATTGAGTTTTTATTTATGCACGCTCTTTAAGTGTTGTGGTCCATAGCGTCCCATTCTATATTGGGCGTGAAATATCGGTAATTTTGCTCAGGGCCTCTGTATCATGCTTGAGGTTCTTTTACGTGCCGTAAATCCTGTCTTTATTTCTCTTCCGAAAGAAGCCATGTTAAGTATTTTTACGCCCGAAAAAATCCATCGCTCCTGCCAGTTGAAATACCGTGGTTACTAGACCCAGTGAATTACTAAAACTACACCTAGGTCTTAAACCAAATACCCCAGAACATGACCCTGAGTCTGCTTTTGAGACGTCTATGAACCAGATCAAAGAACACTCAGGTAGTGTCTTATAGAATTGTTGCCATAAGTTCTCTTCATTTATCGTTACTTTGAATTCCTTATGGTAATGTAAACTTTTTTCCGAGGTAATCTGTTTCCATCTTGAAAATTGGATATACCAACTCCTTCGTTATAGCTCAGATTCCCGTTACAGCTAGGAATCTTAGTTGTTTTTGTATGCTGCCATTCTGGTCCCCCCCCTTTATTAATATATCCAAAGGGGTCAGGCTCATGGGTGTTTCCATTGCTTCAGTAGCGGTCGTATCCATTGCCCCAATTATTGTAGACAGACCATCCGTTGGATCCTGCTTAGTTTTGTTTTGGTACTTAATTCTCGTTTCCTAGTCCACCAGATTATAGCACCGTGCAGTAATGATGGTCTGATTAGCTTAGTATATAGCCAGTGTAGCAATCGATGTCTTAGTCACCATCTTTTACCGTACATTCATCTTACTAACGAAAAAGTAGTAATGACTTTTTTATACTTTTCCCATATGTTGGTTTCAGGTCAGCTGAGACTCAAGAATTACTTCCAAGCCCTTAACCTCTCCCGAAATATTTAATTGCTCACCATTGAGAAACAAGGCCCAATTTTTTCTAAGTTTCACCTTCTGGTAAAGGAGACCAGGGTTGTTTTCTGGGGACTAATAGTTAGCCCCTCAGAATTTAACGATTCCACTACCTGATTAAGTGCTCTCTGCATTAGTTCCTTAATCGTGTTTAAATTTGTCCATGAATTATAACGAACAATATCGTCAGCATAGCCGAAGATTGTGTAGCCCAGACCGCTGATCATTTCAAGCAATCTATCTACAACCAGATTCCACAGGAGAGGAGACGTATGGACATCCCCCATGGACTATTGTAGTAAAATTGCCGCCCGCAAAGGATGCATTTATCACTTGGTTTTTTTAGCATGGATTCTATCTACCCACAAGAGGTTCCATCGACTTCGCGCTCGTTAACAGCTGTGGAAATTGCCCTGAAGAATGTATTGTCAAAAGCGCCCTCAATATCCATGAAGGCATCCAGCTTCACTTCCCCAAGTCTCATAGTTTTTTCCAGATTGTGAACTATCCTACTCTATAGACAAACCGATACTGATGTAAAGGTTTGGTTACCAAAACACCACCCCTGATCCAACACATCTATCCTTAATCAGCCTGAACACTGAAAAGGCGTATGATACAGCAAACAAATCTCAGGTAATAAGAACCATTTGAGACATCAACGTTAAGGGCAATAAGATAAATGTTATAAGGAATGTTCTCCAGAATCGCAACATACGTGTGCAAGGGAATGCTTCCGAAAAAAGTTAAAATTGAAAACGGAATATCCCAAGAATTCATAATAAGCGTAACCTTGTTTCTTGTGGTCATTAAACATGTGGTAAAATATCTAAGCCCGCCAATCAAATATAGCTTAGCCTTATATGCAGATGACCTTACAACATACTGTAAAGGTAACAATATCGTCTCTACTTAAAATGTTTCAAACTGCTCTTCATCTACTCTAACAAAGGTCATCAGGCACGGGATTCAGGTTCTCTCCTCCAAGACAAATTGTATCACATTCTCCAGGAAAACATCTCCACCAATAGATTTGCAAATAACACCAGTGTATCCAAAATATCAATATACTTGGACTGACGTTTGACAAGAAGCTTTCATGGATATCACATTTGAAAAATACAAAGAACGGCTGCATAAAACGCCTCAGTACTCTCATGACTTTAGCAACGAAGGGATGGGGTGCCAATCTCTCTGTGCTCCTAAACACGTATAAAGCAGTTACTAGATCTAAATTGGACTATGCATTCTATCGTCTATGCCTCTGCATATCCTACTGCACTAAAATGCTGCAAAAATACAATCTACCGCTCTAAGATTAATTCTTAGTGCTTACGTTACTAGCCCTGTGGCGATACTCCAGATAGAAGCAGAACCATCACTCCGTCCTCGCAGGAAGACGGAGTCTATCGTACACCATCAGCACAGCTTCAAACTCAACTGCTGCAATGCTTCGCTGCATTTTTCCTACTCATACATCATTAAGAGGTTATCAGTAACAGCAGATTAAACTTTTTCATACCAGAATTGCTGAATACTGCAAAGAAATTAATTTTAAATTCCCTAAAATCCATAGAAATCCGCTCACATCCACTCTATGGCACTTCCGGCGCCCTAAGTCAACCTTAAGCTTCACTCTCACCCAAACCTCCAAACCCCTCCTTTCATTTTTTTTAAAGTTCCCTTGTTTACCTTACTTTACCGCATATTACCGCAATTGCACATACACACACACACACACATACAAACAGCCATGCTCATGGTGGGACTCGAACCCGCGACCCATCTTAAAACAAATGTGCAACAGCTTACGGGAAAATTACACAGATGCTGTAGAAATCTTCACTGATGGATCAATAACGACCAATGGTTGCGACTGTGGAGTAATTATATCCCACCCACACTATGAATTATTCGTTACCGCAGTATTTTTCCATCTTCACCTAGGAAGCCTTTGCAGTCAAGAAAGCTCTTCAATACATCAATTCTCCTGTGCATACCAATTTTATCATATACACAGACTTATTAAGTACACTTCATTACAGCTAGAATCCATAGTATTGACACCCCATTACACAAGATACTCTCATATAATATTGTTGAATATAAAATTCAACACTCCGGGAAAAAAGTAACCCTTGAACGGATCCCATCATATCTTGGGCATTAAGGGAAACGAAAATGCCGATGAAGCCACAAAGGAAGCGACTCAACATCCTCTCAGTGACATAACAATACTTTCAACACACCAAGATAGCATTAGCAACACAAAAGCAACAGTTTATTGAAAAATAGAAAACATTGGTTCAATGCAGAAAGCTAACTACATGACGCCCACAAAGCCAGTGACAACGGTTTTCAACCTCGCCGAACTCTCAAACGTCGAGAGAAAATAGTAATAACAGTAGCATAGATAAAAGAGAGCTAGCGTAGTATTTTGCATTTATATGGGAAGAGATAGGGAAAACGAGCGAAGATGCTAAGCTAGGAGAGCGTTCAAGGAGGAAAATGCGTTTATATGGGGGAGATAGGGAATACGAGGGCAGATACTGGGCTAGACAGGGGTTGAAAGGGCATAATATACGTTTTATACGAGAGAGATGGGGAATACGATTTGAGATGCTAGACTAGACAGGATTTGAAAGCGCGGAATATACGTTTTATATGGAGGAGATAGGCAACACATGGAGAGATGCTAGGCTAGATATGACTTGAAGGGTAGAATAGGGCTTTTATGTGGGAGAGATAGGGAATACGAGGAGAGATGCCAGGCTAGACAGGGTTGAAAGACGGAATATGGGTTTATACGGGAGAGATAGGGAAAACGTGCAGAGATACTACACTAGACAGGGTTAAAGGGTAGAATATGCGTTTTATATGAGAGACACAGGGAAAGCAATGAAGTTTGTTATACTGGAGAGGGTTAAAGGGCGGAACATGTGTTTTATGTGGGAGACATAGCAAATCGAGGAAAGGTATTAGTTTAGGAGGGTAGCACAATAGAAATGGCATTTATATGGCGGAGATATGGAATACGAGGGGAGATGCAACGTTAGAAGGGCTTGAAGGATGAAATATATGTTTTATGGGAACAGATAGGGAATACGAGGAGAGATGCCAGGCTGGACAGCGGTTAAAGGACGGAATATTGGTTTACACGGGAGAGATTGGAAAAACGTGGAGAGGTGCTAGAGTAGGAGGAGGATTGAAGGGCAGAGTATGCGAGTAGGGTAGAATTGAGAGTTCTAAAACAGTTAGCCCCGCCCCCTCCCTCCCCCACCCCCACCCCCCGCTGTGCCTTGGTAGTTTTACTTGCAGCTGCGGTCGTAAATCTTGTTGAGTACAATGGAGGCTTGACAGTTAGGTAATTAAAGCTGTCAATCAACTGTCAAAACGAACAAAGGGGTCATAAATTTAAGGTTCTGTAACAAAGGCGAGATGTTTTTCCTACCCATTCCACATTAGGCCACTTCTGCACCTGGTCAGTTACCCGCCCCCACTTCCATTGTGTGTGTCGAACACGTGGCATACTCGTTCCACTAGCTTTTAACAAAAGAACAATGCTTGCCCTTCAGCTGTCAAAATGAACAAAGCCCGTGATGAATTAGGGTTGTAACAAAGCCTGACCCTTTCCATTGTGTAAGAGATTCTATTGTGTGTGCCTTTCTATTGTCCGATGCAAGCATTCTTTAGAAAGACCACCTGCAGCGTTCCCATCCCAATAACAAAGCCTGACCCTTTCCATTGTGTAAGAGATTCTATTGTCCTTGGCAAGGCTAGTTTAGAAAGACACCTGCAGCGATCCCATTGTTTGGCCACCTGCTAGTTTAACAAAAGAATTCGAGGGTTGCTTTATACTCGACTTGTCTTTGTCTGACTGTGGGAAAAGAGAGAGCCATGAGTTCCCACGCGTCCTGTCCTTGTTTGTGTGAAAGAGAGAGAAACTTGTTTACCAACTCTGCGTGACGTCATACTTTAGAAAGACACCTGCTCCATAACAAAGCCTGACCCTTTCCATTGTGTAAGAGATTCTATTGTGTGTGCCTTTCTATTGTTCTGTGCAGGGCTAGTTTAGAAAGACACCTGCAGCGTTCCCATTGTTTGGCCACCTGCTAGTTTAACAAAAGAATTCGAGGGCTGCTTTATACTCGTCCTCTCCTTGTTTGTGTGAAAGAGAGAGAAACTTGTTTACCAACTCTGCGTGACGTCAGGTCGGCCATCATGATTTTGCCTGAGGGAGTTCTCCCCGATGTTTTACGACCTCCTACGAATATATCCGAGCATAGTTAACAAGCATTCTGTTTCAGCCAACGACTCCGAAAAGCATCTAATATACATTTCATTACGTGCATTAAACCTCTGAGTGATATCCATAGATCGGTGTTCGATTCTTACTGTAATCAAGAGTTTATTGCTAATGAGAAATTAATGATTGATATTATTATATCATTACCCTAATTAATAAAAGTGCGTTCAGAGAATTCTAGCTCGAGTCTTACCAAGTGAAACTCAAATGCGTAATAACTATTAAACTATGCACCAACAGATTAAAAATGTATTTATCAATTATAATTTAATTTTTTATACATTATTACCCTAATTAATGAAAGACCGTTCAGAGGACCCTAGTTCGAATCTTACGCAGCGAAACTCTAATGCTTAATAAATATTAAACTATGCAAGGTCAGATTAAAATGCATTTAACAAATATAATTTTTATATATCATTACAATAATTAATAAAAAGGGTGTTCAGAGGGTCCTAGATCGAATCTGCGAAACTCTAATGCCCAATAACTATTAAACTATGCACGGCTAGATTAAAATGTATTTAACAAATATAATTTAATTAATGAAACGGTGTTCAGAGGGTTCTAGATCGAATCTGCGAAACTCTAATGCTTAATAAATATTAAACTATGTGAGTATTGGGCGGTCGGATTAAAACGTGTTTAACAAATATAATTTAATATACACGACATTACAATGTTTAACGAGCTGTATTCTTATGAACCAGAGGTCCGTAGTTCGAATCCTGCCCTGCGAAACGCTATAATAACTATTAAAATATTGAAGCAGGGGGGGGCGGTCGGATTAAAATTGCAATTAGCAAATATAATTATTTATATTAAACCTGGTGCATACTTAGATATCCCGATGCCTAGACAACATTCTTTCTTCTTCTCCTCTCTTTTTCTTTCTATCTATCTCTTTCTTTCTCCACGACTTGTACACATTCAGGCGTTCGCATATACACGAGCACTTGCACACACATCAGCAAACATACACTGGTGCACGCATGCAAGCACATACACACACGCGCATACATACACCAACACACACACATACATACACTAGTACACACACGCATTCACGCACCTCATGCGTATACCTACATACACCAGTGCTCTTACACTCGCACATACATATACATGGACACACACACATACATGCACACACACTCACGTACATACATACATACACCGTTACACTTGCACATGCGCACACGACCACACACACACACGTGCAAGCACATATGCCTGTTCACTTACACCCAACAGCACACGACCACACACACACACACACACGTGCAAGCACATATGCCTGTTCACTTAAACCCAACAACGCCGACCCACACACGCACACACCAACTCACGCGCATGTCCTGAATGAAAAGAGACAAAATGATGCAATAAAAACTAATTATAGCTCGGGATGCAAGGCTCCATTTACGATTGCTCGAAACCGGTCTTCTAATAACTCCAAAACTAATTAAAATAAAGACAGTAAATAAACTTTATTACTTTTATGCCATTAGCTCCTTTCTTGTGCATGTATATTAGAGTCCAGGTGTCATGGGTTCGATCCTTAACTTTAAATCTCAATTATCTCAGAAACTAGCAGGGATTAAGGTGCGGACCAAAGCACGATTTTTAGTTCCTACGATGAACAATTAATGTTTTATATAATTTCCAATCAGTGTCCCTAGCTCGAATCCCGATCTTTCAGTGACTTCCTTAATTTTCCACTGTGTTCTAGAATATATCACTTAGATCAATGTTGCAACTGCATACAGGTCTTTTAAACACATCAAACTAATATTATAAATAATTTTGTTTCTGGTGTTCTGAGTTCGAATACCGATTCAATGAAGTTTACTTATAAATTTAATAACAGTAAATAATTAAGACAAAGGTACCAAATAAACCTATTACGTTTATGTCATCAGATAATATCTTGCGGGTGTATATTAGGGTACCTGACGTCCAGGGTTCGATCCTTAAGTTTAAATCTCAATTATCGCAGAAACTAGCAGAGATAGAGCTGTAGACGAAAGCATGTTTGATAGCTCATACAATGAACAATTAATGCTGTATATAATTTTCAATCAGTTGCCCCTAGTTCGAACCCCGATCTTTCAATGACTTCACTGATTTTCCTCTGTACTCTAGAATACATCACTTAGATTGATACTTTAACTGCATGCAGCTGTGTGAGAGAGAGCGAGAGAGGGAGAGAGAGAGAGCGAGAGAGGGAGAGGAAGTGAAACAAGCAGGGATAGAAGTGCTGAGGGCCTCTGCGCATGCGTAGCAAGAGATGATGCCATTGGCTGCAATAATCACGTGACGTGTAAGCATCACAGCCATGATGACGTGCAGGCATCGCCTGGAGGGGGTTTAGATCCCTATATAAACAGACATCTGTCCCATGTTAGAACTGTTGTGTACTTATTAACTTTACATTCAAGTTTTAAAGAGCTTTAAAAGCAACGTGAGCTACAGGCAGTCTACACATTCAGCACATATCAAAACGGGGCAATGCAAGGTGAGTTTTAAATAACTATACAAAATCAGTGTTGGCTTTTACAATACATTTAATTTTATTTAAACGTTACAGTACATGAAAGACGATTCGTTACAAAGAGCATCATATTTTCTAATCTGTGCTTTACATTAACATGGATTTCACTGCATACTCTTCTTCAGTTCACATGATTTTCGCCACACATTCTTCTTACATAAACATTCATACGACTTTCCCCTCATTCTTTGTTTCACTATACACTCACATGATTTCCTCTACTCATTCTTTATTCCACCTACAGGTTCATGCTTTGTTAACATTCACATGACTTTCTCTTCACATTCTTTGCTTCCATTAACATTCACATGATTTTCGCCACACCTTCTTCTTACATAAACATTCATACGACTTTACCCTCATTCTTTGTTTCACTATACACTCACATGATTTCCTCTACTCATTCTTTGCCCCCCTGCAGGTTCATGCTTTGTTAACATTCACACGACGTTCTCAGCTCATTTCTCTATTGACATTCACATGATCTTCTCAACACATTCTTCTTACTTAAACATTCATACGATTTTCCCCCTCATTCTTTGTTTCACTATACATTCGCACACGATTTCCTCTACTCATTCTTTGGTTCTCTGCTGGCTCATCTTCAATGCACATTCACATGATTTCTGTACTTATTCTTTATTTCTCTACACCCTCATAGGCTTACTTACAAAACATACACACCCTAGTTCTTCAACTTGAATAATGTAGTGAAAATAATAATTCATGACAATGTCTGTTAACAAGATGGTGGAAGAGCGTAGTTTCCTACCGACTCGCCGAGTTCAAGATCTCGAAATAGGTCTTAACTATGAGATAAAGTCCTTAAAGAGAGTTCAAACAAGATATGGTACCAGGATCGTATCTTCGCTGGAGGATTGTCAAGTGTTCTTGCCAGAGCGCTATAATTCGTTAACCGATCAAGAGATTGCAGAAATACCTGGGAGCGTATACCTACAGTATAATGGCATGGCAGAGAAGGGGAAATTTAAGACATGTAAATTGTCTTTTTTACATGCAAAGAAGGTGCGTAGAAGTGTCAAACTTAAGTATTGAATGTTCTCCCATTTCACAATGAAAAATTCATAAATAAAACAACTGACTCATTGATATTACATATAAAGATACAAAAGATGCATATTATAGAATTTTATAAAAAATTAACGAAATTACAATATCACATGCTTGAGTTTAATTATATCTAGCGCATTGAAATAACTCTAAATATCCGAATGTTTATACAAATCTTTGTTCTTCTTTTTACATGTGCCATATGCTTCATTTTACATGTATCATAACAAAAAATGTAATTCTTTACAGGTTGCCTTTACTTGACCAAGATAGTTTTCTAGGACTTTCATTGTGCAATGTTTCAGGGTGTGCAATAAGAGGAAGAAGAAGAAGAGGAATAGCCTGCTGCCATGCAAAGGATGCTGACGCTATGGGAGGGTAGAATACCTGCAAGAAACATTTCGGCAAGAAACGGGTGCTGAGACATCTACATCACCGAAACACATTAAGACAGGATCCTTATATAACATTACAGGGTATACAATGAAAAAATACGGTCAATTTTGTATACAATTCAATGCATGGCTGAGAGTTAGCTCGAACTAGTCTCCCTTAATTCACTGAAATTAAGCATTGTGAGCAATAATTTAAGTGACTGTGAAAATACTTTAAGTAATGGTGAAATTTGTATCCTAAAAGACTTGAGCCCTGTATACATTAACAGCATTAAGACTGTTTGCCACGCTGGAATACAAATTATGAAAATAAAAAGACTTTCATTTAAATAATAAGGAAATTTGCATAACCTGCTGTTACAAGTGTAATGACATATACAGAAACAAAGAGTCGGGCGAGAAAGTGATGGAAATGTAAGATAAATAATAACAATAAAAGAATTAAGGTATGCTTTTACATAGTGTTTTTATTCATTAAAAATCCTTGCATTCCTAATGAAAAATAAATCATTACAATGATTAGTTTAAGTTATGTTACAATGATCAAAAAGAGAACCGTCTTTAGATGCATTACTCGATCTTAAGTCAGAGCACCAAAAAAATGACAAATCACGGCTTCTCCATTTTAGATGTGGTGTCACTATTCAGGTAAATTCCTGTAACACAGCAGGTTGAGTATGCAGATCTGTGGTCCTAAATGGGTGAAACAGAGTCTTATCCAGCTTAACAGTCTTGAGATCTCAGCATCAGAAAGTCGAATCACAAGCCTTCTCCACTCGATGAGTACAGGTTTAACAACAGCATTCTCTTCACCCTGAGACGGTGTAATGTATATAAATGTTCAACTTGACAAGGGATTCTAAACTCGTTGTTAGAGTCCAGAACTGATGTATTATATGGTGAAAACACATGTTCCTCTTTTTAGCGATCTTGTCGTCGAATCTCGGTGTCGATAACATTGAAGATGCCCATGATTATAGGATTCTGAAGCCCAAAAACTGTAGGAACTGCTGATTGCGTGATGTTAACCTGATGGGCGTCAAGGGCAGAGCATGATATGTGCGTCGAATCATTCCATTATTATATCCTCGACGTCGTTGACTTCTTCTAAAAACTATAGGCATTATGCTTATATCCTTGTTTCTAAAGGCAATGATATTGCTGTTAGGCTCCCCTGTTTGCTCTATGAAGCGGATGTTTATGAACAACAGGTAAAATTTGATTTGATGGTTCCTGTGAAATACGTTATCCAGCCGTAACAGATGGGAAAACTGGTAGATGGAGTGTCCACTTTTACTATAGAGGAAGGAGACTGATGCAATACTGCGCTAAATTCGTATGATGCTCAACTTAAATATATTCACTAGGAAATCAGATTCAGACAGCTGATTAGATGGAATAACTTTGTCACTGAAGGGTCGCAGAACGTTCCTATAGAACAATCACTGGAAAAAATCAAGAGTGAAAGGACATTTTAATGACATTTTTATTATTATTATTATTATTATTCACTGATCTAATAAAGAAGACATTCGCATCCTAATATGAGGAATCTTTAAACGTCGGGCATACAAGTCAAGGTCTATGTTACTCAATGTTTTTTCCGGGACAAGTATAGCCCTCTGCCAGAGTTTTTTGAATTCCCTTTCAGGCTCTGTCTCCTCTTCGTTTCTGTGTTTCTTCCCTTATTCTTCTTCACTCGAAAACCTCTCCCTCTTGCTTCAATTTCTCTGTTACGTCTCATCATTTCAGCAAGTTGTTTATCTGCAGCTTTTTCTTATTTACAGCTGTAGCAATTTGTGATGCACCTCCAGCGCCTAGTGCTGCAATAATCGGTATGAGCGGTAGAAATCCTCCTCGTTTCTTCTTTTTGGACCCTCCGACAACAGATACCTTTCGCTCAATTTCTCTCTTATGCCTCATCATTTCGGCAAGTTGTTTATCTGCTGTCTTTTTCTTATTTACTGCTGAGGCAATTTGGGCTGCACCTCCAGCAGCAGCGCCTAGAGCTGCAATAATTGGTATGAGAGGTAGAAATCCTCATCGTTTCTTCTTCATGGTTACTGCACCTGGAGCCACCTTTCCCTTCATAATTGCTGTTACTAGTCACGCTGCCAACTTTTTCACCTAATGTAACATCAGATTGCACGCTTTTCCAAGTCGTTTCAGTCAGATCTTGGCAGCAATGTTTCTCGAAGCAGAGACCTTATGCTGAGCGTTGGCAATGCCGCTAAGATTACACGAATCGTCTAACGGAATAATTCCAGGGTCTCCTCTCTTTAATTTTTCTCTAGCTTTACCACAGTTCCTCAGCCTATGTAACCAGGTAAATGTACTTCAACGATTGCAGGCTAGTGAGAGAGTTAATTAAACCGAAACCTTTTGCGAGCTTAACCCCTTAGCTCTCACGTTATACTAATCGATTTTATTCAGGATAGTTCTTTTATACTTTCTCATTAGCGTATATACATTAAGAGCAATTTATTTTATTTTAGCCGTCAAGCTAGAGAGGATGAAACAAGAATGCTCACAGCCTATTCATATGTTAGACTTTGAAAGCGACTTTAGATGTGAACTTAGTGGAAAACTGTTTCATGTCAACGTTATATACGTTCCCATCATGTAACCCATTCAGGGAAAAGTTGACCAGCAAAGGGAAAAAGGTGACCAGCAAAGGGAAAAAGGTGACCAGCAAAGGGAAAAAGGTGACCAGGAAAGGGAAAAAGGTGACCAGGAAAGGGAAAAAGGTGACCAGGAAAGGGAAAAAGGTGACCAGCAAAGGGAAAAAGGTGACCAGGAAAGGGAAAAAGGTGACCAGCAAAGGGAAAAAGGTGACCAGGAAAGGGAAAAAGGTGACCAGGAAAGGGAAAAAGGTGACCAGCAAAGGGAAAAAGGTGACCAGCAAAGGGAAAAAGGTGACCAGCAAAGGGAAAAGGTGACCAGGGAAGGGGAAAAGGTGACCAGGGAAGGGAAAAAGGTGACCAGCAAAGGGAAAAAGGTGACCAGCAAAGGGAAAAAGGTGACCAGCAAAGGGAAAAAGGTGACCAGCAAAGGAAAAAAGGTGACCAGGAAAGGGAAAAAGGTGACCAGGAAAGGGAAAAAGGTGACCAGCAAAGGGAAAAAGGTGACCAGGAAAGGGAAAAAGGTGACCAGCAAAGGGAAAGAGGTGACCAGCAAAGGGAAAAAGGTGACCAGGAAAGGGAAGAAGGTGACTAGCAAAGGGAAAAAGGTGACCAGGAAAGGGAAAAAGGTGACCAGCAAAGGGAAAAAGGTGACCAGCAAAGGGAAAAAGGTGACCAGCAAAGGGAAAAAGGTGACCAGCAAAGGGAAAAAAGTGACCAGGAAAGGGAAAAAGGTGACCAGCAAAGGGAAAAAGGTGACCAGGAAAGGGAAAAAGGTGACCAGGAAAGGGAAAAAGGTGACCAGCAAAGGGAAAAAGGTGACCAGGAAAGGGAAAAAGGTGACCAGCAAAGGGAAAAAGGTCACCAGCAAAGGGAAAAAGGTGACCAGCAAAGGGAAAAAGGTGACCAGCAAAGGGAAAAAAGTGACCAGGAAAGGGAAAAAGGTGACCAGCAAAGGGAAAAAGGTGACCAGGAAAGGGAAAAAGGTGACCAGCAAAGGGAAAAAGGTGACCAGCAAAGGGAAAAAGGTGACCAGGAAAGGGAAAAAGGTGACCAGCAAAGGGAAAAAGGTGACCAGGAAAGGGAAAAAGGTGACCAGCAAAGGGAAAAAGGTGACCAGCAAAGGGAAAAAGGTGACCAGCAAAGGGAAAAAGGTGACCAGCAAAGGGAAAAAGGTGACCAGCAAAGTGAAAAAGGTGACCAGGAAAGGGAAAAAGGTGACCAGGAAAGGGAAAAAGGTGACCAGGAAAGGGAAAAAGGTGACCAGGAAAGGGAAAAAGGTGACCAGGAAAGGGAAAAAGGTGACCAGCAAAGGGAAAAAGGTGACCAGGAAAGGGAAAAACGTGACCAGCAAAGGGAAGAAGGTGACCAGCAAAGGGAAAAAGGTGACCAGGAAAGGGAAAAACGTGACCAGCAAAGGGAAAAAGGTGACCAGCAAAGGGAAAAAGGTGACCAGCAAAAGGGAAAAAGGTGACCAGCAAAGGGAAAAAGGTGACCAGCAAAGGGAAAAAGGTGACCAGCAAAGGGAAAAAGGTGACCGGAAAGGGAAAAAGGTGACCAGCAAAGGAAAAAGGTGACCAGGAAAGGGAAAAAGGTGACCAGGAAAGGGAAAAAGGTGACCAGGAAAGGGAAAAAGGTGACCAGGAAAGGGAAAAAGGTGACCAGGAAAGGGAAAAAGGTGACCAGCAAAGGGAAAAAGGTGACCAGCAAAGGGAAAAAAGTGACCAGGAAAGGGAAAAAGGTGACCAGCAAAGGGAAAAAGGTGACCAGGAAAGGAAAAAAGGTGACCAGCAAAGGGAAAAAGGTGACCAGGAAAGGGAAAAAGGTGACCAGCAAAGGGAAAAAGGTGACCAGGAAAGGGAAAAAGGTGACCAGCAAAGGGAAAAAGGTGACCAGGAAAAGGAAAAACGTGACCAGGATAGGGAAAAAGGTGACCAGCAAAGGGAAAAAGTTGACCAGGAAAGGGAAAAAGGTGACCAGCAAAGGGAAAAAAGTGACCAGGAAAGGGAAAAAGGTGACCAGCAAAGGGAAAAAGGTGACCAGCAAAGGGAAAAAGGGGACCAGGAAAAGGAAAAAGGTGACCAACAAAGGGAAAAAGGTGACCAGGAAAGGGAAAAAGGTGACCAGCAAAGGGAAAAAGGTGACCAGCAAAGGGAAAAAGGTGACCAGCAAAGGGAAAAAGGTGACCAGCAAAGGGAAAAAGGTGACCAGCAAAGGGAAAAAGGTGACCAGCAAAGGGAAAAAGGTGACCAGGAAAGGGAAAAAGGTGACCAGCAAAGGGAAAAAGGTGACCAGGAAAGGGAAAAAGGTGACCAGGAAAGGGAAAAATGTGACCAGCAAAGGGAAAAAGGTGACCAGCAAAGGGAAAAAGGTGACCAGCAAAGGGAAAAAGGTGACCAGCAAAGGGAAAAAGGTGACCAAGAAAGGGAAAAAGGTGACCAGCAAAGGGAAAAAGGTGACCAGCAAAGGGAAAAAGGTGACCAGGAAAGGGAAAAAGGTGACCAGGAAAGGGAAAAACGTGACTAGGAAAGGGAAAAAGGTGACCAGCAAAGGGAAAAAGGTGACCAGCAAAGGGAAAGAGGTGACCAGCAAACGGAAAAAGGTGACCAGGAAAGGGAAAAAGGTGACCAGAAAAGGGAAAAAGGTGACCAGGAAAGGGAAAAAGGTGACCAGCAAAGGGAAAAAGGTGACCAGCAAAGGGAAAAAGGTGACAGCAAAGGGAATTAGGTGACCAGCAAAAGGGAAAAAGGTGACCAGGAAAGGGAAAAAGGTGACCAGCAAAGGGAAAAAGGTGACCAGCAAAGGGAAAAAGGTAACCAGCAAAGGGAAAAAGGTGACCAGGAAAGGCAAAACCGTGACCAGCAAAGGGAAAAATGTGACCAGCAAAGGAAAGAACGTGACCAGCAAAGGGAAAAACGTGACCAGGGAAGGGAAAAAGGTGACCAGCAAAGGGAAAAACGTGACCAGCAAAGGGAAAAAGGTGACCAGCAAAGGGAAAAAGGTGACCAGCAAAGGGAAAAAGGTGACCAGGAAAGGGAAAAAGGTGACCAGCAAAGGGAAAAAGGTGACCAGCAAAGGGAAAAAGGTGACCAGGAAAGGGAAAAAGGTGACCAGCAAAGGGAAAAAGGTGACCAGCAAAGGGAAAAAGGTGACCAGCAAAGGGAAAAAGGTGACCAGGAAAGGGAAAAAGGTGACCAGCAAAGGGAAAAAGGTGACCAGCAAAGGGAATAAGGTAACCAGCAAAGGGAAAAAGGTGACCAGGAAAGGGAAAAACGTGACCAGCAAAGGGAAAAATGTGACCAGCAAAGGGAAGAACGTGACCAGCAAAGGGAAAACGTGACCAGGGAAGGGAAAAAGGTGACCAGCAAAGGGAAAAAGGTGACCAGGAAACGGAAAAAGGTGACCAGCAAAGGGAAAGAGGTGACCAGCAAAGGGAAAGGGGTGACCAGCAAAGGGAAAAAGGTGACCAGGAAAGGGAAAAAGGTGACCAGGAAAGGGAAAAAGGTGACCAGCAAAGGGAAAAAGGTGACCAGTAAAGGGAAAAATGGGACCAGAAGAGGGAAAAACGTGACCTGCAAAGGGAAAAATGTGGCCAGCAAAGGGAAAAATGTGACCATCAAAAGCAAAAGGTGGTCAGCGATGGGAAAAAAAGGTGACCTGCAAAGGGAAAATGACCAGTATCTCCCTTAACTCTCGCATTTTCTGTGCTAACTATCAAGAAAACTTGTACTCTTACTTCTATGAATCCGTTTCTAGCTACTTGAATCTGCGTGTGCTTAATGAGATAGTTATAATTAACGGAATTACAACTATTATGCGGAAATGCTACAATATTTTGCTTTGTCTAATTCGGGCATGGCTGTTTATATGCATCAAAACCTGAGTACATATATAAATACATAAAAGTTAAAAAATAGCTCAGTCTCGTGTTATCGTATACGAATTCAACATCTACAGCATACATTGACTAGTTTATATATACTGCTTGAGCATGAACACTCACAAAGACGGTCAATTACAGTCAATTTACGAGAATCTTGATTTTTCGTATGTTTCCCAAGGGGGGAGTAATCGCTTTGTTAAGTGCTGCATATGTAATAGAACTTTAAAGAACAAGACAATTTCAAGGCTTAAACAACATAGGAGAAGATGTTGTAAAGCAATGACCAGCTGTGCATTGACTACAACACCCAAACGAGATCCTGAAATCTTCTCAAGTCCCGAAGAGCGGGATTCAAGATGTACCGTACTTGGAACCAGTTCAAGCGACCCTGTAATAACGTCAAGAGCTACCACTGATGAAGCAATGACAGCAGTTTCTTTGAATGAGCAAGCTCTGAATAAACACACCAATGAAAGCAAGCATACTAGTGTCAAGTCACCTAGATTAGAAGATATATCCAAAGCGAATACAGAGGAGATGCTATACCGCTACACCGATCCTAATGATTTGGTAAACATGCTAAGGGTACTCATGATGCTTCATACACCAGATAAAAATGACTTTTCCGATGCGATTAACGACATTATTCAGGATTTAAAGCTGGGTGGTTTTATAGCGTGATTAGCATTTGCAAAACCATGAAAGAGTTAGAAAGATTCCTCATATTAGGATGCGAATGTCTTCTTTATTAGATCAGTGAATAATAATAGTAATAAAAATGTCATTAAAATGTCCTTTCACTCTTGATTTTTTCCAGTGATTGTTCTATAGGAACGTTCTGTGGCCCTTCAGTGACAAAGTTATTCCATCTAATCAGCTGTCTGAATCTGATTTCCAAGTGAATATATTTAAGTTGAGCATCATACGAATTTAGCGCAGTATTGCATCAGTCTCCTTCCTCTATAGTAAAAGTGGACACTCCATCTACCAGTTTTCCCATCTGTTACGGCTGGATAACGTATTTCACAGGAACCATCAAATCAAATTTTACCTGTTGTTCATAAACATCCGCTTCATAGAGCAAACAGGGGAGCCTAACAGCAATATCATTGCCTTTAGAAACAAGGATATAAGCATAATGCCTATAGTTTTTAGAAGAAGTCAACGACGTCGAGGATATAATAATGGAATGATTCGACGCACACATCATGCTCTGCCCTTGACGCCCATCAGGTTAACATCACGCAATCAGCAGTTCCTACAGTTTTTGGGCTTCAGAATCCTATAATCATGGGCATCTTCAATGTTATCGACACCGAGATTCGACGACAAGATCGCTAAAAAGAGGAACATGTGTTTTCACCATATAATACATCAGTTCTGGACTCTAACAACGAGTTTAGAATCCCTTGTCAAGTTGAACATTTATATACATTACACCGTCTCAGGGTGAAGAGAATGCTGTTGTTAAACCTGTACTCATCGAGTGGAGAAGGCTTGTGATTCGACTTTCTGATGCTGAGATCTCAAGACTGTTAAGCTGGATAAGACTCTGTTTCACCCATTTACGACCACAGATCTGCATACTCAACCTGCTGTGTTACAGGAATTTACCTGAATAGTGACACCACATCTAAAATGGAGAAGCCGTGATTTGTCATTTTTTTGGTGCTCTGACTTAAGATCGAGTAATGCATCTAAAGACGGTTCTCTTTTTGATCATTGTAACATAACTTAAACTAATCATTGTAATGATTTATTTTTCATTAGGAATGCAAGGATTTTTAATGAATAAAAACACTATGTAAAAGCATACCTTAATTCTTTTATTGTTATTATTTATCTTACATTTCCATCACTTTCTCGCCCGACTCTTTGTTTCTGTATATGTCATTACACTTGTAACAGCAGGTTATGCAAATTTCCTTATTATTTAAATGAAAGTCTTTTTATTTTCATAATTTGTATTCCAGCGTGGCAAACAGTCTTAATGCTGTTAATGTATACAGGGCTCAAGTCTTTTAGGATACAAATTTCACCATTACTTAAAGTATTTTCACAGTCACTTAAATTATTGCTCACAATGCTTAATTTCAGTGAATATAGGGAGACTAGTTCGAGCTAACTCTCAGCCATGCATTGAATTGTATACAAAATTGACCGTATTTTTTCATTGTATACCCTGTAATGTTATATAAGGATCCTGTCTTAATGTGTTTCGGTGATGTAGATGTCTCAGCACCCGTTTCTTGCCGAAATGTTTCTTGCAGGTATTCTACCCTCCCATAGCGTCAGCATCCTTTGCATGGCAGCAGGCTATTCCTCTTCTTCTTCTTCCTCTTATTGCACACCCTGAAACATTGCACAATGAAAGTCCTAGAAAACTATCTTGGTCAAGTAAAGGCAACCTGTAAAGAATTACATTTTTTGTTATGATACATGTAAAATGAAGCATATGGCACATGTAAAAAGAAGAACAAAGATTTGTATAAACATTCGGATATTTAGAGTTATTTCAATGCGCTAGATATAATTAAACTCAAGCATGTGATATTGTAATTTCGTTAATTTTTTATAAAATTCTATAATATGCATCTTTTGTATCTTTATATGTAATATCAATGAGTCAGTTGTTTTATTTATGAATTTTTCATTGTGAAATGGGAGAACATTCAATACTTAAGTTTGACACTTCTACGCACCTTCTTTGCATGTAAAAAAGACAATTTACATGTCTTAAATTTCCCCTTCTCTGCCATGCCATTATACTGTAGGTATACGCTCCCAGGTATTTCTGCAATCTCTTGATCGGTTAACGAATTATAGCGCTCTGGCAAGAACACTTGACAATCCTCCAGCGAAGATACGATCCTGGTACCATATCTTGTTTGAACTCTCTTTAAGGACTTTATCTCATAGTTAAGACCTATTTCGAGATCTTGAACTCGGCGAGTCGGTAGGAAACTACGCTCTTCCACCATCTTGTTAAGTCTATCAGCTAAACAATCTGTAACAGACATTGTCATGGATTATTATTTTCACTACATTATTCAAGTTGAAGAACTAGGGTGTGTATGTTTTGTAAGTAAGCCTATGAGGGTGTAGAGAAATAAAGAATAAGTACAGAAATCATGTGAATGTGCATTGAAGATGAGCCAGCAGAGAACCAAAGAATGAGTAGAGGAAATCGTGTGCGAATGTATAGTGAAACAAAGAATGAGGGGGAAAATCGTATGAATGTTTAAGTAAGAAGAATGTGTTGAGAACATCATGTGAATGTCAATAGAGAAATGAGCTGAGAACGTCGTGTGAATGTTAACAAAGCATGAACCTGCAGGGGGGCAAAGAATGAGTAGAGGAAATCATGTGAGTGTATAGTGAAACAAAGAATGAGGGTAAAGTCGTATGAATGTTTATGTAAGAAGAAGGTGTGGCGAAAATCATGTGAATGTTAATGGAAGCAAAGAATGTGAAGAGAAAGTCATGTGAATGTTAACAAAGCATGAACCTGTAGGTGGAATAAAGAATGAGTAGAGGAAATCATGTGAGTGTATAGTGAAACAAAGAATGAGGGGAAAGTCGTATGAATGTTTATGTAAGAAGAATGTGTGGCGAAAATCATGTGAACTGAAGAAGAGTATGCAGTGAAATCCATGTTAATGTAAAGCACAGATTAGAAAATATGATGCTCTTTGTAACGAATCGTCTTTCATGTACTGTAACGTTTAAATAAAATTAAATGTATTGTAAAAGCCAACAGTGATTTTGTATAGTTATTTAAAACTCACCTTGCATTGCCCCGTTTTGATATGTGCTGAATGTGTAGACTGCCTGTAGCTCACGTTGCTTTTAAAGCTCTTTAAAACTTGAATGTAAAGTTAATAAGTACACAACAGTTCTAACATGGGACAGATGTCTGTTTATATAGGGATCTAAACCCCCTCCAGGCGATGCCTGCACGTCATCATGGCTGTGATGCTTACACGTCACGTGATTATTGCAGCCAATGGCATCATCTCTTGCTACGCATGCGCAGAGGCCCTCAGCACTTCTATCCCTGCTTGTTTCACTTCCTCTCCCTCTCTCGCTCTCTCTCTCTCCCTCTCTCGCTCTCTCTCACACAGCTGCATGCAGTTAAAGTATCAATCTAAGTGATGTATTCTAGAGTACAGAGGAAAATCAGTGAAGTCATTGAAAGATCGGGGTTCGAACTAGGGGCAACTGATTGAAAATTATATACAGCATTAATTGTTCATTGTATGAGCTATCAAACATGCTTTCGTCTACAGCTCTATCTCTGCTAGTTTCTGCGATAATTGAGATTTAAACTTAAGGATCGAACCCTGGACGTCAGGTACCCTAATATACACCCGCAAGATATTATCTGATGACATAAACGTAATAGGTTTATTTGGTACCTTTGTCTTAATTATTTACTGTTATTAAATTTATAAGTAAACTTCATTGAATCGGTATTCGAACTCAGAACACCAGAAACAAAATTATTTATAATATTAGTTTGATGTGTTTAAAAGACCTGTATGCAGTTGCAACATTGATCTAAGTGATATATTCTAGAACACAGTGGAAAATTAAGGAAGTCACTGAAAGATCGGGATTCGAGCTAGGGACACTGATTGGAAATTATATAAAACATTAATTGTTCATCGTAGGAACTAAAAATCGTGCTTTGGTCCGCACCTTAATCCCTGCTAGTTTCTGAGATAATTGAGATTTAAAGTTAAGGATCGAACCCATGACACCTGGACTCTAATATACATGCACAAGAAAGGAGCTAATGGCATAAAAGTAATAAAGTTTATTTACTGTCTTTATTTTAATTAGTTTTGGAGTTATTAGAAGACCGGTTTCGAGCAATCGTAAATGGAGCCTTGCATCCCGAGCTATAATTAGTTTTTATTGCATCATTTTGTCTCTTTTCATTCAGGACATGCGCGTGAGTTGGTGTGTGCGTGTGTGGGTCGGCGTTGTTGGGTTTAAGTGAACAGGCATATGTGCTTGCACGTGTGTGTGTGTGTGTGTGGTCGTGTGCTGTTGGGTGTAAGTGAACAGGCATATGTGCTTGCACGTGTGTGTGTGTGGTCGTGTGCGCATGTGCAAGTGTAACGGTGTATGTATGTATGTACGTGAGTGTGTGTGCATGTATGTGTGTGTGTCCATGTATATGTATGTGCGAGTGTAAGAGCACTGGTGTATGTAGGTATACGCATGAGGTGCGTGAATGCGTGTGTGTACTAGTGTATGTATGTGTGTGTGTTGGTGTATGTATGCGCGTGTGTGTATGTGCTTGCATGCGTGCACCAGTGTATGTTTGCTGATGTGTGTGCAAGTGCTCGTGTATATGCGAACGCCTGAATGTGTACAAGTCGTGGAGAAAGAAAGAGATAGATAGAAAGAAAAAGAGAGGAGAAGAAGAAAGAATGTTGTCTAGGCATCGGGATATCTAAGTATGCACCAGGTTTAATATAAATAATTATATTTGCTAATTGCAATTTTAATCCGACCGCCCCCCCCTGCTTCAATATTTTAATAGTTATTATAGCGTTTCGCAGGGCAGGATTCGAACTACGGACCTCTGGTTCATAAGAATACAGCTCGTTAAACATTGTAATGTCGTGTATATTAAATTATATTTGTTAAACACGTTTTAATCCGACCGCCCAATACTCACATAGTTTAATATTTATTAAGCATTAGAGTTTCGCAGATTCGATCTAGAACCCTCTGAACACCGTTTCATTAATTAAATTATATTTGTTAAATACATTTTAATCTAGCCGTGCATAGTTTAATAGTTATTGGGCATTAGAGTTTCGCAGATTCGATCTAGGACCCTCTGAACACCCTTTTTATTAATTATTGTAATGATATATAAAAATTATATTTGTTAAATGCATTTTAATCTGACCTTGCATAGTTTAATATTTATTAAGCATTAGAGTTTCGCTGCGTAAGATTCGAACTAGGGTCCTCTGAACGGTCTTTCATTAATTAGGGTAATAATGTATAAAAAATTAAATTATAATTGATAAATACATTTTTAATCTGTTGGTGCATAGTTTAATAGTTATTACGCATTTGAGTTTCACTTGGTAAGACTCGAGCTAGAATTCTCTGAACGCACTTTTATTAATTAGGGTAATGATATAATAATATCAATCATTAATTTCTCATTAGCAATAAACTCTTGATTACAGTAAGAATCGAACACCGATCTATGGATATCACTCAGAGGTTTAATGCACGTAATGAAATGTATATTAGATGCTTTTCGGAGTCGTTGGCTGAAACAGAATGCTTGTTAACTATGCTCGGATATATTCGTAGGAGGTCGTAAAACATCGGGGAGAACTCCCTCAGGCAAAATCATGATGGCCGACCTGACGTCACGCAGAGTTGGTAAACAAGTTTCTCTCTCTTTCACACAAACAAGGAGAGGACGAGTATAAAGCAGCCCTCGAATTCTTTTGTTAAACTAGCAGGTGGCCAAACAATGGGAACGCTGCAGGTGTCTTTCTAAACTAGCCTTGCACAGAACAATAGAAAGGCACACACAATAGAATCTCTTACACAATGGAAAGGGTCAGGCTTTGTTATGGAGCAGGTGTCTTTCTAAAGTATGACGTCACGCAGAGTTGGTAAACAAGTTTCTCTCTCTTTCACACAAACAAGGACAGGACGCGTGGGAACTCA
This sequence comes from Deroplatys truncata, assembly GCA_030765065.1. Taxonomy (NCBI): domain Eukaryota; kingdom Metazoa; phylum Arthropoda; class Insecta; order Mantodea; family Mantidae; genus Deroplatys; species Deroplatys truncata. Next base: position 99,338,684 of record CM060976.1, on the reverse strand, counting down.
TGGCTCTCTCTTTTCCCACAGTCAGACATGACAAGTCGAGTATAAAGCAACCCTCGAATTCTTTTGTTAAACTAGCAGGTGGCCAAACAATGGGAACGCTGCAGGTGTCTTTCTAAACTAGCCTTGCCAAGGACAATAGAATCTCTTACACAATGGAAAGGGTCAGGCTTTGTTATTGGGATGGGAACAATGCAGGTGGTCTTTCTAAAGAATGTTTGCATCGGACAATAGAAAGGCACACACAATAGAATCTCTTACACAATGGAAAGGGTCAGGCTTTGTTACAACCCTAATTCATCACGGGCTTTGTTCATTTTGACAGCTGAAGGGCAAGCATTGTTCTTTTGTTAAAAGCTAGTGGAACGAGTATGCCACGTGTTCGACACACACAATGGAAGTGGGGGCGGGTAACTGACCAGGTGCAGAAGTGGCCTAATGTGGAATGGGTAGGAAAAACATCTCGCCTTTGTTACAGAACCTTAAATTTATGACCCCTTTGTTCGTTTTGACAGTTGATTGACAGCTTTAATTACCTAACTGTCAAGCCTCCATTGTACTCAACAAGATTTACGACCGCAGCTGCAAGTAAAACTACCAAGGCACAGCGGGGGGTGGGGGTGGGGGAGGGAGGGGGCGGGGCTAACTGTTTTAGAACTCTCAATTCTACCCTACTTATGCGTTTATACGGGAAGAGACAAGGAATGTGAGGAGAGATGCTAGGGAAGACAGAGACTGGAGATATTTAGGGGTGTTTTCCAGAAGACTGGGTGGAACAATTTCAGGGGTATTTACAGCACAGACATATTATAACTATTTCGAATGGCACTTAGAAGCCCTTTTTAGGCAGCCTATTAGCAGGTATTCTGAAGAGTTTTTAGAAACTGTGGTTTTGGTGGTATTTGCATATGGTTTTAGTGTATGCTGATGGTTCTTAAAATAGCAGGGCATTCTGAGCATTTTATAAACTTTTAACTTCAATATATATTTTTCGAGGAATCAGGCAAGAGTATTTTGGAAAAGACATTGCACTGTGAACCAGCTTGTCAATGGAAGAATGGTTAACTTCGTTTAACACCTCAGATGTTAATAAGAATTTTTTATCTGGAGGTTCAGGAGATAATATTCCTATAACTACACTAGCTATAAATTTCCTAGTAGCATCTGTGGTTTCGTCTATCGAAATCCAAATATTATGATCTCCCACAGAACGTCTAATGTTATTCAGAGTATTATCATAACAAGGATACAAATAGTACTTGCGTAATGTGGACTCACGAGGAACATTCATAGCTGTATATTTCTCCAGAAGCTTTTTTAAAGCAGGATTTTGCAGCTTATCAAATGGGATGTTTGCGCTTTCCACCACGTTATACAAATCCCTGTAAAATTCGGTTTCGCTACATGAGTTCGTGGTTTCTGATGTGGATAATATGTCCTCACTCCCTCATTTCTAGGAAGCAACGTCATATTTTGTGAGGTTTCTTTTTTTTAGATTTACAGTGTCTTGCAATAGAAAAAAGCCTTCTCTGTCCTTTGATTTCAATGAGGCATACCTTACAAAATATATTTTCCCCTCTTACATCAAAATATTCACGCCCATATTCATTTACAAGTAAGATACTCTTCTTACTGGTTGTTTTCAGCATGTTTTGTCAGCTAATAACGGCCGGACTTCATAACTTCAGAACAGGCTGTATATGTCCTGATCGCTTGTTTAGAGTGAATGACTGGCAGTGCTTGGTAAGAGGGAGATCGCTGTGAAACCCTGTGCGTACGTAACTGTTTTCCAGTCAAAGTGCAACGAAATAGCAACCGTGTCCGAAGCCTACTAATGTTATGTTTTATCTTTATAAGGTTTAATCTTAAATCATACCGATTATACAGTAAATAGAAGAAGCTAAAGTCTTTAGCTAAAACGACAAAGTAGGCACTTCATAAATACATCGGAGCGTGATACCATCTAAAAGTACAAATCCTTTCAAAAAAAGAAATAATAGAGTTCCGACCAAGTATCTGGCACAGGGCAGAACAAAGTAAGCCCAAGCCAAAGTTATTTGAACACTTTATTAAAAAATAAAAACAAAGCACTTCGGATATCATAATGGCATCCCTTGGCTGCCTATATAATATATAACATTTTAAACTATACCCGGTCTATGATTAAAAAAAATAAAAAGAACAGAAAAGGTTCATAAAATAGTAAAATGTCAATGAGCCCACCCTAGGCTAACATGCATGCCTATATACATATATTTAAATACCTTTTAAAATTCTACTAAAGCAACAATATTTCTTAACAATCAGCATATAACTACTCTCCATTAAACCAGAAAATAAAATTAACTGCATCAATCGAATACCAATTAAAAAATCCACAAAACGCTTTAACAACTCAACAAAAGAATTTTAAAGAAATAAACAATTTAGCAAATATTATCCCATATACTAAATACAAAATTTAACGAAACTACGTGTATTAAAACAAAATAACCACATTGCAGCAATCAAATTGGTAACTACAATTTCTCTATCCTTTTATTAAGTGGAATCAAAAAGAACTAAATCATATTATATATGTTCACTATGTCCCACAGTAATAATATACCGGGCATAAGCCAAAGTAAAACCACAACCAAAAGTATATATACAACAATAATCACAAAATTAGAAAAGGAAAATAAATAAAACTCAAATATTTTTTAACTTTTTGCTTCCTTACAATAATATATTAACATAATTAAAAGAAGGCATAGAAGAACAAAACAGCTAATATTCATCAATAATCCCAAAATAAAAACCTTGCCCCAACTGGCTAAGCATAAGATTCAAATGGGAGAAGTTTATATTACCAAAATCCGAAAAATGATTACACCGTTTTAATACTAATAAAATGCTCTATATCAATCAGTTTGAATTAAATAAAACGAAATAAAATTCCCTAAAAACATCTAATCATGATTACCTATACTCAATCAGCTTTCCCGCATACAACACGTTACTTGGGCACCATAAATTCAGTCAGAGAATCAACTACCAACGATACACCCTTTTAAGAAACTGAAACCTTTATGCAAATATATCTGTAAACGAAATAAAGCGAATTTAACGCAAAAACTGAATTATCTTAAAATAATAATAATATCAAGTTGTAGTTCTACCCAAGTTCTACAACAATTATGTATGTGCAATTACCCTCTAAGTGATAAACCCTGCATAATTTTACAAATATATGGTATTTTAAAAAACACAAAACACTTGTTAACGTAAACCACATGTACGATATTCTAATACAATGGCAAGAAAATTAACAAGGAAAAATAGGTCAGCCCAATTTTTTTCCTGTGGTCACACAAAATAATTAAAACACCAAAGTCTCTCCAGCATACGTCACAAAGAAAAGAACAAGCGATCAGAATACGGCCAATTTAATCCCAGAAATTAAATCATAAAAAGCCGAAAGGTCGGAGATCTTACCTCACATATGTACATATTAAAAATTGACATCGAGTATCCTACAGAACTTCACGATCTGCAGAACGATGTACCTTTCCTGGATGAGTGTATGAAGCCCAACGAATCATCTGGAAAGAATTTAATACCCCATCTTGGACCTCGAAAGAAGTATGTAGTACATTACATGACTTCGAAGCAAGCTCTTCGTCATGGACTACGGCTAACAAAAATTCATCATGTGCTACAATTCCGACAATCTCAGTTGTTAGAAACTTATGTGGAATTTAACAACAGACTATGACAACAGGCTGCAAATGACTTCGAGAAAGATCTTTACAAACACTTTAACAACGCCATGTTTGTAAAAAACTATGGAGAATCTGCATAATCGTATGGATACACGGTTGGTTACAAACGAGAAGATTCTGGAAAAGTTGATCACAAGTCTACGTTTATCGATAGAACAATATATGCTGCTAATCTAGATGCTGTGCATATGGCCTCTCTACAGATTGTATTCAACAAGCCTATTCACATTGGAATGAGAGTGTTGGACATCTAATACATTAATGTATCACTATCTTATGATTCGTTGTTGCTATTATGGAGCTGAAAACCTGAAGCCTATGTATACGGACATGATTCATTTATTCATCGGGTGACAACTGAAGATGTGTACTAGACAAGCTACGTTTTCTTGAGCATTTAGATACAGCTGATTACCCTGTCAACCATATATGTCACTTCACTCAGAAAAAAAGGTGCTGGGAAAGTTTAAATATGAGGCTAATGGCAAACTCATCCTCGACTTTGTCGGACTACGACCTAACATGCATGCAAAGCTCAATGATAAAAAGATTAAAGGTATAAAAGGTTGTGCTATTAAGCAGTGCATTTACATTTGACAGCTATACAAACTCTTCCCATATAAACGTATATTCTCTCCTTCAACCCCCTCTCCACGTTCTCCCTATCTCTACGTATAAATCAATATTACGTCCTTTAACCGCTGTCTAGCCTGGCATCTCTCCTCGTATTTCCCTATCTGTTCCCATAAAACGTATATTCTACCCTTCAGGCCCTGTCTAGCCTTACATCTCGCCTCGTATTTCCTACCTCAGCCAAATAAATGCTATTTCTAGTCTACTGCCTGCCTAGCCTAATATCTCTCTTCGGTTTCCTATGTCTCCCATATAAAAACATATTCCGCCCTTTAACCCTGTCCAGTCTAACATCCCTCATTGTTTTCCCTGTGTCTCTCATATAAAATGTATATTCTACCGTTTAACCCTGTCTAGTTTAGTATCTCTCCACGCTTTCCCTATCTCTCCCTATAAACCCGTATTCCGTCCTTCAACCCTGTCTAGACTGGCATTTCTCCCGGTATTCCCTATCTCTCCCATATAAAAGCCCTATTCTACCCTTCAAGCCCTGTCTAGCCTAGCATCTCTCTTTATTTTCCCTATCTCCACCATATGAAACGTATATCACGCACTTTCAAACCCTGTCTAGCCTAGCATCTCAAATCGGATTCCCCATCTCTCTCGTATAAAACGTACACTCTGGCCGTTCAACCCCGGTCTAGTCTAGCATCTGTCCTCGTGTTCCCTATTTCCTCCAAATGTCGTCCTCCGTGATATAGCAGTTACAATGCTTGCCTCTAGTTCCCGAGGTCGCGGGTTCAAACCCGCCGGAGGGCGATGGATTTTTTCGGGCATGGCTTCCTTCGGAAGGGATGTAAAACCGATGGTCCCGTGTCGTGGATTTACGGCATTTAAAAGAACCTCAAGCCTGATAAAGAGGTCTCTGAGCAAAATTACCAGTCTTTCACGCCCAATATAGAATGGGACACTAATGACCACAGCAGTTAAAGAGCGCCCATAAATAAAAACTCAATTTGTTTACATTAATTTACCTTACAATAGGTATCATTTATAATCTAATTTGAAATTGTATAAGATTATATATTCCATATTATATAACTCCGTATACTACATAATTATTATGTAAACGAATTTAAGGTCGCGATATGGCCAAGTTGATAAGACGCCCCGTGATAGCACCGCAAGCAGGTCAGTCGGCCCTTTTTGCTTCCAACGTGATCTCTGGGGAAGGATGAGGGGAGAGACCCGAAAGGCGACCAGACCAAATGCCGACGGGCGCGAGTATGGACGGGGTCCCTAAACTTTCCAGGTAGAACGCATCCGATGTCGCGCGGTCCCTGCCCTCAAGCCACCAACTTCACTGTTCCCCGGGGCGGAGCCCCACGCTGAGGAGAGACCTAACTGGGCAGTACTGCAGCGACGCCAGGGAAGAACCCTTTACAGAGCGCAAGCCACAGCCCGAACACCGTCGTCTGGTCCCACAACCCTGAAACAGATGACAAGGAAGATGATGGATACAGGAAATGAGAGGAAGGGGAGTCGTGGAAGAAGATGAACCACCCCAGAATTCGTCTGACGATCGGGGGAAACCACGAAAAACCTTGGGCCAGAGTTGTTGGTCGTCGGGGATCGATTCCTGGGCCTCCAGGATGCGGGCTACAGACGTAACCGCCTGAGTCATCCCGCTTGGTAGAAAATGGAATACATCGTCAGTTGTCCCGATTTATGAAAAAGGAGATAGAAGTAATTGTGATAATTATAGAGGCGTCAGCTTATTCAATAGTGCGTATAAGATAATATTCAAAATAATTCATTGGTTAAAATCAATAATTGATATCATACCGTAAAAAGTACCTGTTAGGTATCTGCTTTGACCTATACAATATGCTCAACTGTGCTTTGTGAACGAGTGGTTACGCCGGCGGGTTTCTAAGAGAGAAGTTCCGAGTTCGATTCCCGCTCCCTTTTGCAACATTTTATAATTACCAATAATGCATACTGTACTTCAAGTCTATCTGTAATATTTATGACCTTAAACTAAAATAATATAGGTATATAACATATATACGTAGTTACGTCCCTATTTCTAGAGATTTCTAGTATAAAAGCGCTGTTTCTCTCGTACGAGAGGGTCACACAGAATTAAGATAACGAGGGTGCACACTAATAAAGAGCGCGTATCCATGTACAAATGGTTGGTGAGGTTGGAGCAAATCTTTGAAGTGCACGAAATGTGTCAACTGTTTCTGCGACGTCGTTTGCCTTCGCGTTATATACCTATTTGCGCGCATTCTTGTGAGACGCACGGAACGCTACGACCGGCCCATGCACCAAGGGTCAGGCGGTTGTTGATAATGGTCAGGAAGATGCTCAGGATTTTTTTGCGAGTACTCCCACATGAGCATTTGAAAAGGCGCGGCCGACTTAGGACTTGAAACCATTTGCTTTCATCGAATACTCCAAGGACAGAAGTGGCAACATACCAAACTTTAGTTGGTTCAAGAACTAACAGAAAATGACTTTCAAACCAGACTAGCTATTGCTCTACGATGCTCTGCTACCTCCAATAACAGCTGGATTTTATCTGTAAAGTTCTGTGATCAGACAAAATTACCTTTTCCAATACTGACAGTTAAACCAACACAACGTGGTGTTCTGGCAGATCGCAATCCTCGATAATTCCATAGACATCATACCCAAATTCGGTAGAAGATGAACGTATGGTGTGGTGTTTTAAGAGAACATTTTATTGGGCCTGGAAGGTTAAGTCGATGGAGAAAGTTTCGTGAACTTCCTGCAGGCACATCTAATCGGCGCTGGCAACACGTCATTGGTTACAGCTAAATGGCACACCGGCACATCATGCCTTCATGGTGGCACTCTTTTTTCTCCTTCCTTTGTTTGTTTGTTTCTTTTGCCTATCCAAGGAGTTAAATTAGCGGCAAAAGTCCCATATACTCTTAATTTTGTTTTTGTGGGAACGCCAAAAACCACAGGTCTATTGCAACAGGCCAAGAACCATTGCGGTTCTCCGCAGACGAATTGCAGCTGTTTTCCGTAATTGACACCTACGGCGGGTACATCAGGACAACGAGCAGTGTCTGCTACGCATTGGATGGATTGCCAAGCGAAATTCAGGGTTAAAGGGAAAGACGATACTATCCAGTTGTTTACTAACCTAAATTTCAAGTGAATAAGACAAAGTCACATGTAAAACTTCATTACTTGAATAGTTATAGTGTATTAAAGTGTTAATTAGTTTTAATTTTATATGAAATAGTTCAGGTTAACAGTTTTCATCGTGTCTTAGTTCCTTTATTCATATACTAACAATCATGTATCAACAGAAGTATAGTATGAGTTCACAGAAAAGAACCTTAAGCCTGATAAAAAGGCTTCTGAGCTAAAGTACCGGTCTTTCACGCCCAATATAGAATGGGACGGTAAGGACCACAACAGTTAAAGAGCCTCCATAAATAAAACTAAATTTTAGATTACAAAATAGGTTTTCGGTCAAAGATTAATACTTCTTCAGTTTAGTGTAAACCCCACCTTTATTTTTGTCACATAAGAGACAATTTGCACTACCTTTAGTATCACATTCATTGAATTCCACGGAAATATTTTCATTAGTCCTTTTAACCATCATCCACGTGACTTTCTTTACCCACTATCGTTTGGTTTTATATCTCTGCAACAAAATATTTTTAAAATGCTTAATTTTCTATCCATTTTATGTTAATGGAGATAAAAGATTTTCAGAAACATTTGCACCAACATTTGCTGATAACGCTTTATTACTCATTTCGTTGCAGGTACGACAGGGGATACAGGACACTACAGCGATAATGAAATGTTGCAAAGCAGGTTTCTGTATGCTGGCTTTAAAATTTAATACTCTTTGCATGGCATTACCAGAAACAAAAGAATGGTGACTTAGCACTAAAGTATATGATGAAAGTTTTGGAAATTAAAGAGAACAGCAACGAATATTTCGGAAATATTTAATGCCACAAATATTATATTTGACAAAAATTGTGCATTTTAACTGCCGGAAGTTTTATCTCCTTATGGACAAGTTTTCCGGGTAAAGGATAGTCTGGGATGCTGAAATTTTTTAAAAGTCTTCCTAAAGATGCTGAACGTAAATACTAAGTTTGATAGTTATCCGACTTTTCCTTTTTGAGTTACCCTGTTCAGTTACAGACACACATGCCCCGAGAACCTTTTATTAAAAGTACTTTCTTCGGGTTCAGTTGACCACAAGACGTATATTTCTGGTATCGACCCGAATTTTCATTGCAATACTTATAGCTACGAAAGGTGAGTGGTAGAGAAAGTAATCAAAAGAAATAACAACCATCTTGGCCATACTTGTCAGTCAACCCTTCACTATGAGGGAACACTACCACCTACCTGCTCAACATCACTGCACGGCCGTGAATACAAAGCTGAACTACAGAATGATCGCTGTATGGTGGGGCCGCAGATTGCGTGTATGCATGCTCCGCCTGCACTGGAGTGACCTCGGTATTTTTCCGCTCTTTAGTGGCGAAAAACCTTCTCAAGGCTACGTTTCTCAGCTGTGCTATACTAGAACTGCGTCAGTTGCTACCTTCTGTTCGTGCTGCAGGAACTGGAGTTTGTGCATCTCAAAGGTGAAGGCTTATTCAAGACATATGGATTGTGTGTTCTTGTTATTGTTGCTTTTCTAATGCCTACCGACAAGTTCATGCTTGAACAGTGAATTTTTATGTAAGATACACATGTAAAAACCGAACTATATAGGCAGATATGTAGACAACTTCAGGATAACTTTCCTGGTTCTCCAGTTCCAGCTAGAGAAACTGTTAGACGCCTGGTTAATAAGCTTAGGATAAAGGGATCGCTAAACGCTAAACCTAAGAAGCGAAAACGAAATGTTCTAGCAGAGGAAACAAATTGACGAAATTGGCGCATCATTCGAACCATAAAAATTAAGTTTATAGGAACAATACCCACACCATAGACGAAGTTAAGGACATTATAAGAATTATGCAAGAAGAACTTATGCATGTGAAGGAAATTTCATCTGAAGATGCCAGGAATACCTCAGTGCAGCTGCACTTTAAACACCACTTATAACAAGTATAGTACTCATTATACTGCTTGTTACTGTCACTCGTGAGTAAGTAAGGCGGTAGATTCGGAACGACCCCCCCCCCCCAGTGTAATGGACATTGCGAGGAGCACGCATACATGTGATTCGTGGTCCCACAACATAGCGAAGGCTCTATATTTGCAAGTTGATGATAACTGATAGAGTAGTAGTAAGTTTGGAGTTTTTCCCTTAATATGAGAAAACCTCATGATAGGGCTTCTTGTTTATGACGTACATATACTAATTTCTCTCTGTTGTATGAAAACAATATAACTAGTGCATTTCTATTTAAACCCTATTTCTTTTAAGCATACTCCGCGTCCACTCTACCCTGATTGGCTAAAGCTATTGGCGTCATTAAATGCGAATTTCCTAACAGTGGAGACCGTGGGACCAATGACGCATAGTCGTGATTGATTTGAAACATGCACTCATATGAATGAACTGTCGGAAGCATGAATTGTGAAGTTTTATCTATCTATCTATCTATCTATCTATCTATCTATCTATCTATCTATCTATCTATCTATCTATCTATCTATCTATCTATCTATCTATCTATCTATCTATCTATCTATCTATCCATCTATCTATCTATCTATCTATCTATCTATATCTACATCTATCTACATCTATCTACATCTATCTACATCTATCTATATCTATCTATATCTATCTATCTCTATCTATCTATCTCTATCTATCTATCTATATCTATCTATCTCTATCTATCTATCTATATCTATCTATCTATCTCTATCTATCTATCTATCTATCTCTATCTATCTATCTATCTATCTATCTCTATCTATCTCTATCTATCTATATCTATCTATCTATCTATCTATATCTATCTGTCTATATCCATCTATCTATCTATATCTATCTATCTATATCTATCTATATCTATCTATATCTATCTATTTATCTGCCTACCTACCTACCTACCTATCTATCTATGTATCTATCTATCTATCTATCTATCTATCTACCTATCTATCTAAATGAATGATTGTCTGTATGTCCTTTATAGAATCGTAAACTATGCATTTGATCATGTGATGATCTTCAGCAAAGTGTTGTGCATGAGCCCACGAAGGTTTCTTAGTTGGTACGACTAATCTTCGACAGATGGCGCCACTATCATTCCAATGACTTTCATATATTGCCGTGACACTTAATGCTGATTTGAATTGAAATGAAAACAGCAAACGAATGATGACGTTTCGAGTTGTGGGTGACGTAAAAATTTATGTAAATTGTGAAATTCATGTCCGGCTCACATTGAACAGACAATATTTCACGAAGATCATCGAATGTGTATGTAAAGGATCTGACTGCTGATAGACGTTCCGAACGCATTTGCTGTGTAGTTTTTTTCGGATATAACCGTGAGTGGAATTAAAATCGATTTCAACAATTCTCGAATGCTGATTTTTTCACTTCAAATTTTCCTCAGCGAATTGGTGATCACCGAGTGTGAACAACCGGTTCAATTGGTTTGGATACATTGTGAGTTTCGGATTGCTGATTGACATCTAATAAATTCAAACGCATTTTTCACGTTGTTTCCGTAGAATTATGCCTCCAAAGCGACAAGCAATTGGCCGATCTACACCTCAAGCACAGAAGAAAAGAGCATTACGAGCCTTAGAATCAGACGAGCAACGAGCATTAAGGCTGGAAAATATTCGAGTGCATGCCGCTGAGACCCATTCGTCTGAATCATCTGAACAACGAGAAGTGAGGTTAAAAACTGATCGAATACGAACTACTCAGGCCCGTTCGTCTGAGACAACTGAACAACGGGAAAGAAGGCTGCAAAATATTCGAATAAGCACCTCCCGATCAAGACGAACACTGCACGCTGATTTAAATCTTGGTGCATTCCATTATGACAGTAATAATGATTATAGTCTTCATCCAAGTGTCGTCATTGGAAAAATTTGCATGTATTGTAGCGCCCTCAAATTTAAAAACGAAACGCCAGGAATGTGTTGCGCCAGTAGAAAAATTAAACTGCAAGAATTACATCCACCACCCGAACCACTATCAAAATGAGAAATTCACAAATTGACAAGGAAACGAATAAGAAAGTCAGTGCCATGAATTATTATTCGTATCGATTGATGATTCGTCAAGACGCTGAGAACCACATTTTGAAATGTCGACAATTGTTTCATCAGTACATCGTCGACATGTACACGAAGATTGAAACCGAACGACTTCTATATATTCGATTGAATCAAACCGAGTTGCGTTCTGAAGAGTACTTACATTTATGAGACGCAATCGTTAATGATGGTAATGTGAATCCAAACGATTTGGGAAGAATGGTCATATTACGGTCTACATTCACGGGGAGTCCACGGCACATGCATGAATACGCACAAGATGCGATGACATACGTTCGCGCATATGGTCGTCCAGATTTGTTCATCACATTTACATGCAATCCAACATGGGATGAAATTAAAGAACTTTTGTTAGCTGGACAATCATCTTCGGACCGGCATGACATTACCGCACGCGTATTTAAACAAAAATTGAAATTTTTGATGGATTTATTATCAAGATCACGTTTTTGGAGAGACACGCTGCTGGATGTATTCCATTGAATGGCAGAAAAGAGGATTGCCACATGCACATATTTTGGTTTGGTTAATCAGCAAAATTACGCCAGATAAAATTGACCAAATCATCTCAGCAGAGATACCAGATAAGGACATTGATCCAGACTTATTCGACGTCGTTACCAAAAATATGATTCATGGTCCATGTGGCGCATTCAACAACAATTCACCATGCTTGTCTGATGGGAAATGCACGAAACGATACCCAAGAAACTTGGTTTCTGATACCATCACTGGCAATGACGGATACCCACTGTATCGTCGACGATCAGTTGAGGATGTGCGGCAAATCCATCGTTCTGAAAGTACGAAACGTTGATGTCGAAGTCGATAATCGTTGGGTTGTGCCATATTCACCGTTGCTCTCAAAGACCTTCAAAGCACACATTAATGTTGAGTATTGCAATTCAAAATTATGACAAAACAGAACAACGTCTATCGGGTCCGATAGTTTAGTAATATTTATAACTTACAGTTATGAAGTGCTCGCTAGTGGCTCAATTTTTTCCCTGTCGGAGTTTGATTCCGTTATGTCATGTTCACTGTCGGAAAAATAACTTTCCAAGTTTCCTCTTACAAAGTTTGAGCTCAAAGGTAGCCACGGATTCTGCTATTTAGCAGCATTATACGATGTATGGAAAACTCGCGCACTTTCAGTCGACAGTGAGTAACAGTTAATGTTAATGCAATTCAGCTTTGAGCTCAACTTAGATATTTATCTGCGATCAAGCACCAACCACTAAAGAACCTGCGATGCAGGTGCCTTCCGATACACGAGAACTAACCTCCACACGTTTCATAATACTGTAGCATTAATAAACACGTGACTTAATGCCTCCACGTACAGTCGAGTGCACGGAGACATGCCGATACCTTTGGTTTCCTAGTGTTTTCTTTATTTAATGTTAGCAGAAACGCCTTATCACCTCTGATCCACACCAGCCCTGGATGAGCCAATCTCTTATTGTTTGGAATTCAAGACCGATACACACGCATTTCCAAAAACTTCTTTTTTTCCTCTTTCATGAGAAATAAGATGTGAAATTATACCAAATCCTGGGAGAATTAAAATGTAAACTTCAGGCCAGAAGACAATGACAGAAGACTAGATCTACGCTAGTAGGATATATAGAGGAATTCTGGCACACTTTTTGGGCATATATGGGAAAGGATAGGGAAAACGAGGGCAAATGCCCGATTGAGAGAGCCTTCAAGGAAGAAAATGGGTTTATATGGGAGAGATAGGGAATACGACGAGCGATAATAGGCTAGACGGGGGGGGGTTGAATGAGGGAAGTGCGTTTATATGGAAGGGATAGTGGAGAGGTTAGGCTAGACAAAGGATGAGGAGTAGAGTATGCGATTATATGTATGAGAGGTATAGGAAAAGGAGGAGAGGTGTTAGGCTAGACAGAGTTTAAGAAGTAGAGTATGGTTTATATGAGAGGTATAGCAAACCGAGGAGAGGTATTAGGCTAGGAGAGTTTTAGTATGTATTTATAAGGAGAGAGGAGAAAACGGAGAGGGATCCCATGCTAGGATAGACAGGTGTTAAAGTTAGGTTTATATAGGTTAGATAGGAAACCAAGGAGAGATACTCAGCTAGACAGGGGGTAGGAGGGGAATGCGCTTTATGAGAGGTAAGGGATACGGGGAGAGATGCTAGACTAGACAGAGTTTTAGAGTAGAATATGCGTTTATATGTATGAGAGGTATAGTAACAGGAGGAGAGGAATTAGGCTAAGGAGGTTGAGTATGAGTTTATAAGGAGAGACGAGAAAACGAGAGATCCTAGGCTAGGATAGACAGATGTTAAAGGTAGAATGTGTTTTATATGAGAGGTATAGGAAACCAAGAAGAGATACTCAGCTAGACAGGGGGCAGAAAGAGAATACGCTTTACGAGAGGTAGAGATACGAAGAGAAATGCTAGGCCAACAGATGCTGAGGAGTAGAGTATGTGTTTATAGGGATAGGGAGGATGCTAGACTAGACGGAGGTTGAGAGTAGAGTATGCGTTTGCATGTATAAAAGGTATAGGAAACAAAGAGAGCTGATAGGCTAGACAGATACTGAAGGAGTAGGAATATGGGCTTATATACAGGAGATATAGGAATAGGAGGGGAGGTGCTAGACTTTGAAAGCGACTTTAGACGAGATCGTCACGGAAAAGATGTTTCCTAACAATGCTGGAACAGTAAATCTAGACAGCTGTAGCACGTAACCCTCTCATACTAAAAAGGTGACCCACTCACGCTAAACGGTAAGTAATTCAGCTAGTATCACAGGAGACTAGATTCCAGGGGCGGGGCGTATCATAGTTGTATATAACTTCACAGGCAATTCAGCTAGTATCATGAGCATTTAAGCTAATTCAGCTAGTATCACAGGAGGGTATATTCCAGAGCCTGACTGCATCACAGCTGTGTATGATTCCACAGGTAATTCAGATAGTATCGTAGGTATTTGAGATTATTCAAGTATCATAAATGCTTAGAGTAACTCAGCTAGTATCACAGGGTAGGACAGATTCCAAGGTTTAGTGTGTATACAGTTCCGTATGATTTCACAGGTAATTCTGATAGTATCTTAGGTACTTAGGACAATACAAGTATCATAGGTGTTTAGAGTAACTCAGCTAGTATCACAGGAGGCTAGATTCCATGGGCAGGGCATATCATAGCTGTATATGATTTCACAAGCAATTCAGCTAGCGTCGTGGGCATTTAAGCTAATTCACCTAGTATCACAGGAGGGTACATTCCAGAGGCTGACTGCATCATAGATGTGTATGATTTCACAGGTAATTCAGATAGTATCGTAGGTATTCGGGCTGATTCAAGTATCACAGGTGCTTAGAGTAACTCAGCTAGTATCGCAGGGTAGTTCAGATTCCATGGTTTAGTGTGTATATAGTTCCGTATGATTTCACAGGTAATTCTGATAGTATCGTAGGTGTTTGGGCTAATTCAAGTATTATAGGTGTTTAGAGTAATTTAGCTAGCATCGTGGGCATTTAGGCTAACTCAGCTAGTATCACAGGATAGTATATTCTATAGGCTAACTGCATCATAGCTGTATACGATTTCACAGGCAATTCACCTAGTATCGTTGGCATTTAAGCTAATTTAGCTAGTATCACAGGAAGGTGTATTCCAGAGGCTGACTGCATCATAGCTGTATATGATTTCACAGGTAATTCAGATAGTATCGTAGGTATTTGGACTAATTGAAGTATCATAGCTGCTTAGAGTATCTCAGCTAGTATCACAGGGTAGGACAGATTCCAAGGTTTAGTAGTTCCGTATGATTTCACAGGTAATTCTGATAGTATCGTAGGTTTTTGGGCTAATTCAAGTATTATAGGTGTTTAGAGTAATTCAGCTAATACCACAGGAGACTAGATTCTAGGGGCAGGGCGTATCATAGCTGTTTATATTTTCACAGGCAATTCAGCTAGTATCGGGTGCATTTAAGCTAATTCAGTTAGTATCACAGGAGGCTGACTGCATCATAGCTGTGTATGATTTCACAGGTAATTCAGTTAGTATCGTAGGTATTTAGGCCAATTCAACTAGTATTAGAGGAGGATAGATTCCAGGGGTTGGGTATAGCATAGTTTCGCATTTTACAGGTAACTCAGAGAGTATTGTATGTATTTACGATAATTCAAGTATCATAGGTGCTTAGAGTAATTTAGCCAGCATTACAGGAGGGTAGGTTCCAGGGCCGGTTATTACGTAGTTTCGTATTTCACAGATAGTTCAGGTAATATCGTAAGTATTTGGGGTAATCAGCATAGTTTCACAGATACTCGTGATAATTTCGATCAGCGATTTGTATCACAGCTATTTAAGGTAATTGCAGGTGATTCAGGTTGTATCACAAGTATTTGAGTCATTTTAACAGGTAATTCAACTAGTATCATTGATATTTAGGGCAAACCAGATAGTATCACAGGCGCTCGTGCTAATTTTGAGCACGAATTCGTATCAGAGCTATTCAAGGTAATTTCACATGATTCGGGTAGTATCACAGGTATTTAAGTTATTTTAACAGTTAATTCAGATAGTATCACAGGTATTCATGGTGATATAGAGAGTAATTAGATTATAAACATTTCTCATCCAACGTCACAACACTTTATATACTATTTTTCTAAATCTTATATGATAAACAGTTAGTGTGCAAGGCGGAGGGGGATAAACTGCATATTGGTTTACAAATTTAAAAGATTTGGGTCAGCATATCTTATTTTAGTTTTTTCTAGGTGCCTCTCCCCTTTATCAAGGCTTGAGTCTAGCACTAGGATTGCTCCTAATGGCAGGGTTAACATCTTCCCTCTTTTTATTATTTTTCTTTCTTCATCAGGCGTCTGCTAGTTGCATACACAGCACAGGATAAATTTCATTTTTAAAATTGTAGACTCACGAGAAAATCTTCATATTCGACTTACATTCTCTTAAGCACTGTTTGTAATACTGTAATGTCCATACGCATAGGTAGCTATTCCATCCTCGGAAATAACTCTTTTATTATCAAAGGGATTCAATGTAATTTTATTCACTTGCACTGTGGTAACAGCGTGCTTTCGTGATAAGATTGGATCCATAGGCGTTCTGAAGATTTCACAGGTTTTAAGACTGTCTGTATAGCTGTCAAACGTAATGTGCTGCTTAATAGCACTACGTTTTATACCCTTAATGTTTTTTACCATTGAGCCATGGAAATCTAGTGCATACATCTTAGCTCGTAGTCCGACAAAGCGGTGGATGATTTTACCATTAGCCTCGTCTTTAAATTTCCCAAACTTGTTAAGAGCTGAATAGCATATATAGCTTGTAGGATAATCAGCAGTATCCAAACGCTCAAGTAAACGTAACTTGTCATGGTACACATCTTCAGTTGTTACACGATGAATGAATGAATGAATCAGGATCCATGTACATAAGCTTCAGGTTTCTAGCTTCGTAATATGGTAACACATCATAATGATAGTGATACATTAATGTCTTGGAAATGTCCAACACACTCATAGCAATGTATATAGGCTTGTCGAGAGCCCATATGTACAGCAGCTAGATTAGCTGCATATATTTTGCTACCGATAAACGTAGGCTTGGCGATCAGCTTCTCTAGAGTCTTTTCATTTTTCACCAGTCGTATATCCATGCGGTTAGGCAGATTCTCCATAGTTTTTCCAAACATAGCGTTGTTAAAGAGCTTGTAGAGATCCTTCTCGAAATCATTTGCAACTTGTTATAGTAGCCTGTTGTTAAATTCCACATAAGGTTTTAACCACCGAGACTGTCTGAATGGTAGCACACGATGGATTTTACTCAAACGTAACCCATGATTAAGAGCTTGCTTCAAAGCCATACTTCTTTCGAGGTCCAAGATGAGGTATCAGTTTCTTTGTAGATGATTTCAATGGTTTCATACACTCAGGCAGGAAAGGTAGATCGTTGTGTAGATCGTGAAGTTCTACAGGATATTCCATATCTATGAGGTCACACCCAGAGACAGGATGTCTGACAGTACCAAACATATTTAAATTCGTTTCATAGCTAACTGTATATGATGTCACACCAACAAGAGAAGTTTTCTCACACTCTCATTCAGACAGATGTTGTCATTCAAATCCTACCACAACCACCACCACCACTACCACCACCCATTGCACCAAGGTTAACTCCAGCTCTATTATCACAATACTTAAAAGTAAAAGCTTAAAAGGTAACGTAAAAGATTTCCCCTTATTTAGTTAAATGTATCTATATACTACATTATTCCAGGTATTCATTCCCTTTTCAATTCTTCCTTTCCATCTTCCCACAGAAAGACCATTACATTTCACTACAATCACGGGCAAAGTAATTTTTCCAAAGTTACACAGATTCTAAGCTTCTAGAATACAACCCTGTATTACTTTTAATAAATGTATTTTTAGTAATTTAACTTCCCCGCATCAGCATCTACCATTTAATCTTCACTCGAACCTGATATGATCCATGGGCTTGAAGATATATGAAATCACCCCTTCGGGATTCCATCTGAGTACTTTAAAGTAATTTTTGTCATGATAACGATATTTAGGAACAAGGTACTCTGTTTACGTTTTACTTGACGTGTATATCTAAATTAGATTACGAGTTATTAAATTTGTAAGTACTCTTCATTGAATCGTGAGAGTGTTTTAATGTTATTTATTTGTATTTATTGTTGTTTATTGAGCCCTACGTTGGGAGTCAATTTGCGGTGGTATTACTTATAATGTTTGTGTATTTGTGTTTACTTCACGCGTTGAAGCCATCTTGTGACGTGATTCATTTGTTAGGTTTGTTAGCTCCATCTGGTGTTAGCAATTTGCGGCAGTATTAGTTTTTGTTTGAAAGCATGCTACTTTTATTTTATTTAATTTTGGTTCTCTGTCCTCCGGCTAGCTATTATCTTTTGGTCAAGCACTTCTCTTTATACAGGTTGTGTAAACGGAAGGGAGTCTCTTATCCAAAAATAACACTGATGAAAGAATTTGTTTTACACTTTTATTGTCGAACACATTTACTATCACATTTAAACATTGATCTTGACACTCGCCAAACTGAAACTGTTATAACAACTTCTTACTGATCACTTTTAATTTGCGTACTTCAACTTTTTGTATAATTAACTTTATAACACTTTCGATTTTTCATAATTCTGCTACGCGTAACTTGTGAATCGATAGCCGACGTGTAATATTTCTGCTGGACTGAAGGCGACGTGTATCATACAAATATTTTCGACGAACTGAAGGGAATGCGACGTGTAGTGTACAAAGAATTTTGATGAACTGACGGGCTCTACCTCAAACCTACTCTTTTTATACTCCTACACCCAGATATGCCTAAAGATTATAACTGAGCTGCAATTGGCTAATAAAACGCGCCAACATTAGCGTCTATTTTTATATCCAATGAAAATTATGAATACATATGCTCTAGGGAAATGTTCCAGAAGATTCTAAAAGAAAAACGCGCCAATATTATGTAACTTCCTCGTTTCCAATAATGATAAACAGCTCACCCCCTTGCTGCATTATTGCACGCTATTATTGTCAGTTTCAGTAAGGCAGTATAAACTTACTTCTCAACAATAATTACAATCAATAAACATCTCAAATCAATGTCACATAAAAATGCATATACATATTACAATCATTATTTACATTTAAGTAATTTGTGATACAAATTACTGGCAATTTGAAATAACATTTATGGTTGTTTTGTTAGCCCCACGTTTGGGAGCCAATTTGTGACGGTATTATTTATAATGTTTTTGTGTATTTGTGTTTACTCAGCATGGTGAATCCATCTTGTGACGTGATTCATTTGCTAGGTTTGTTAGCTCCATCTGGTGTTAGCAATTTGCGGTAGTATTAGTGTTCGTTTGAAAGAATGCTACTGTTATTTTATTTAATTTTGGTTCTCTCTCCTCCGGCTAGCTATTATCTTTTGGTCAAGCACTTCTCTTTATACAGGTTGTGTAAACGGAAGGGAGTCTCTTATCCAAAAATAACACTGATGAAAGAATTTGTTTTACACTTTTATTGTCGAACACATTTACTATCACATTTACACATTGATCTTGACACTCGCCAAACTGAAACTGTTATAACAACTTCTTACTGATCACTTTTAATTTGCGTACTTCAACTTTTTGTATAATTAACTTTATAACACTTTAGATTTTTCATAATTCTGCTACGCGTAACTTGTGAATCGATAGCCGACGTGTAATATTTCTGCTGGACTGAAGGCGACGTGTATCATACAAATATTTTCGACGAACTGACGGGAATGCGACGTGTAGTGTACAAAGAATTTTGATGAACTGAGGGGCTCTACCTCAAACCTACTCTTTTTATACTCCTACACCCAGATATGCCTAAAGATTATAACTGAGCTGCAATTGGCTAATAAAACGCGCCAACATTAGCGTCTATTTTTATATCCAATGAAAATTATGAATACATATGCTCTAGGGAAATGTTCCAAAGATTCTAAAAGAAACACGCGCCAATATTACGTAACTTCCTCGTTTCCAATAATGATAAACAGCTCACCCCCTCGCTGCATTATTGCACGCTATTATTGTCAGTTTCAGTAAGGCCGTATAAACTTACTTCTCAACAATAATTACAATCAATATACATCTCAAATCAATGTCACATAAAAATGCATATTCATATTACAATCATTATTTACATTTAAGTAATTTGTGATACAAATTGCTGCATCAATCGGTATTCGAACCCAGAACACCAGGAATAAAATTATTTATGATATTAGTTTGATATGTTAAACAAAGCTGTATGCAGTTACGCCATCAATCTAAGTGATATATCCTAGAGTATAGAGGAAAATTAAGGAAATCATTAATAGATTGGGGTTCGAACTAAGGACAAGTGATACGGAATTTTATACAGTATTAATTACCCATCATAGGAGCTATGAAACATGCTTTGGTCCACCCCTCTATCTCTATTAGTTTCTGAGATAATGGAGATTCAAAATTAAGGATCGAACCCAGGACGCCAGGTATCTAAATATACATTCGCAAGAAACGAACTAACGACATAAATGCAGTAAAGTCTTTTTACGTCCTTATCTTAATTAGTTTAGGATTTATTAAATTTATAAGTAAATTTCATTTTATCAGTATTCGAACCCAGAACACCAGGAACAAAATTGTTTACAATATTAGTTTGACATGTTTAAAAGAGCTACATTCAGTTACGACATCCATCTAAGTGATATATTCTAGAGTACAGAGGAAAATTAAGGAAATCATTGAAAGATCAATTATATACAGCATTAATCACCCATCATAGGAACTATCAACCATGCCTTGGTCCATCCCTCTATCTTTCTTAGTTTCTGAGATAATGGAAATTTAAAAATTAAGGATTGAACCAGGACACCAGATACCAAGTATACATTCACAAGAATTTACCTATAATATTAATGTAATAAAAATTTATTTGGCGTCTTTATCTTAATTATTTCCGGAGTTATTAGAAGATGAATTTGTAATCACTCCTAGGATTCTAACCTGGGCATACCGGCCAACTTGGAACAATACCCTAATGACGCGGCGCATTCCAAGCAATTAATTACTTTTTATCCCATTGTTCTATCTCTTTTCATTCAGGAGATATAAGCGATTAAACAGTAGGAGGATATGGGTGGCTAATTACTGGGGGAGGGGTGTAATTAGCATATTAATTGCACATTCCTGGATACTAAGCGATCTAACTAACACCTGTCTATCCTATCATGGGATCTCTCTCCGTTTTCTCGTCTCTCCTTATAAACATATACTAAAACTCCCCTAGACTAATACCTCTCCTCGATTTGCTATACCTCTCATATAAACCATACTCTACTCCTCAAACTCTGTCTAGCCTAACACCTCTCCTCCTGTTCCTATACCTCTCATTCATATAATCGCATACTCTACTCCTCAACCTCTGTCTAGCCTTATCTCCCCACTATCTCTTCCATATAAACGCACTTCCCTCATTCAACTCCCCCCCGTCTAGCCTATTATCTCTCGTCGTATTCCCTATCTCTCCCATATAAACCCATTTTCCTCCTTGAAGGCTCTCTCAACCGGGCATTTGCCCTCGTTTTCCCTATCCTTTCCCATACATGCCCAAAAAAGTGTGCCAGAATTCCTCTATATATCCTACTTACGCTCTTTTGTTTACATGTGAAGTAAAGTAAGGGGAAACTGGGTATAGTATATTTGTTAATCTTATATGTGTATACACTGAAAAAATCCAAGGTAAAACCTGTTGTTATACGTATAAATCTCGAGATTCTGTCATAGAGAAGAAATGGAATTTAATTCCCATTACTTCAGCACAAAAAGAAAATCCTTTACTGGCTACAAAAGCGTTCTTCCGAAAACAATATTGTAGTTCCGTGTACAGTTTTTTTTAGATACATTTATATATAATGTCATATATAAACGCCATCAATGTGTGATTTTTTCGTGCGACTTTTTGAATTAAATGTTAAACGACTGGAAGTGTAATAAGCGCCACCTTTCCTACAGGTTTACCGTATTTATGGACGGATAGATATAAATAATCACATAAAGAAATATAAGTAATATAGAGGAATAATTGCAATAAATAATTTCCATATATTAAAGCAATGTATAATGTAGCAAGCTCGAATTTAAATTTTGTCCGGAAAGACGCAAGTAATTAGGATGTCAGGATAGCTAGTCATTAGTATCAGTCGAAGTAACCAACACATTAGTTTAAAGATTCTGGGAATTCAGTTAGGTTATAATCTCAATACATTTGCACTTAAGTTTTGAGAATTTATACAGGCCTCTTCGTAAAAAAAAATTAACAGAGGCACACGTAGGATTTAAAGTATTGGGCCGGGCAACATGTAAGATTTGAAGGAGGAATAATATGTAAGCGGAGCTAAAAGTCATAAAGGCATGTAATTTTAGATCAGAGAGTTACTCTGACTGTGGTTCCGGCACTGGTACTCCCATTAGTTCGTGCACACAGTCGTGCATGCATTGATTCTCTCAGGTACCGTCACCGGTACGTATTGCTCGTGTGTTATTTAAGCGCCTCAAAGATTTCGCGGCTATTGTGAGAGGTCCCGACGATAAGCATTTTAGCGACTCACGCAAGTTACACTACTGGTTTCTTTTATTACGGAAACAGTTATTTCAAATCGTAAAACTGATACTGTAGAAGTTAGCAGGTACAATAGTTCAGCTGCTACAATTCAGGACCAGTCTATTTCTTCATCTCAAACGGTCGGCAACTCATACCAATAACTCAAATATTAGTTCGCAATACATTTCTCAGTCAATTTAATTGGTATTGTCCTTCACAATACGAGGGGGCATTGATAAGTCCATGACTTTGACGAGAGATAGCGTTCTACCACAACTTTCTAATTGCACCCATTCTGCGCGAATTTTTGTGTATGAGAAGGCTGTCAGCAAGATGGGTGCCGCGACTGCTCACAGTTGAGAACAAGTGGAATCGTGTGAACATTTCACAGGGGTGATTGAACCCAGCGCAATCCAAATGAGTTTTTGATGCGTTATATCACGGTTGATGAAACTTGGATACATTACTATCAACCTGAAACCAAACAACAATCAAAGCAGTGGAGTTCCTTCGGTGAACCTGCTCCAAAGAAAGTGAAAACCATTCCGTTGGCATGGAGAATCATGACAGCTGTTTTTTGGAATTCACAAGGGGTGATAGACATCCACTATCTGGAAAAGAGTAAAACGATCACAGCTTCATATTATGCCGCAATGCTGGATCAGTTTCACAAGGAATTGTTAAAGAAACGACCCCATTTGGTGAAGAAAAAGGTTCTCTTTCGCCAAGATAATGCACCCGCACACAAGACAGCCATTGTCGTCGCAAAATTTGTTGAATTGGGCTAAGAACTGCTACCTCACCTATCATATTCTCCAGCTTTAGCTCCGAGCGAATTCTTCCTCTTCGCAAACCTGAAAGGTTGGCTCGCTGGAAAAAAGTTCACGTCCACTGAACACATCATGGCAGAAACAGTCTCATATTTTGCAGACTTCGAAAAATCATATTTTAAGGAAGGGTTAAAAAAATTGGAGAAATGTTCGACAACCTGTATTGAATTGAAAGGATTCTATGTTGAGAAATAAAATTAATTTTTTAGAAAACATTGTTATTTTCTTTAAAATGTCACTGACTTATCAATCCGCCCTCGTACATCCACACATATGAGAGAAAGATCTCATATCCATATCACCAGAACAGCTGGCGCACAGAAAACAGAACGAACTGCGAAATCACGACAGCAGAAGCAACAACGAAGCAGGTAAAGTAAACGGCTTCAGAAGTGACGATCAACGATCCCATACCAAACTGGCGCACCATCGCGGCATTACAAAGATCCTGCTTCGAACTTGAAATGTTGATAGTACTTCTAATATCCTTTTAATTTATTCGCTATACTGATGTTATTGATAAAATTGGTATGACTTAGATGCGTCGATATCACTTCACCGCACTATAAAATACGCAATAAACAGTGACAATTGTCAATATTTTCCATAGAATTGCGGTCTCTAGTTGTCAGACATACTGACTTTCCCTTACGCTCATTATCCTAGAACATCAACATGCCATTAGCTCCACATTAAAGCAGTTTTTATGTAATATTTCTATGAAATATGAAAAATGTAACATTTTCATTGAATTTCCTAAAAGATTTTACTTCGAGTTCATGGTGAAGTTTCCAACGCTGCCACTGGTAACTTTTGTTTGCATGTTGCCATGGATCTTTAAGCCCAAATTGCATTTATGAAATATTTCCTCAAACTTTTTTAAGCCAACGGACTAAATGATTGTGCTGTGTTTATTATTATTATTATTATTATTATTATTATTATTATTATTATTATTATTATTATTAAAATAGTAACGCCCCAAAGCAGTTCCTTCATTGAAAAACCACTCGCCTCCACTATTTTTTCTTTTTCTTTTCTCGTCTGCGCTTATGAGCCACTTTTACTCTACTAGTAAGTAGAGGAAGTATTGCATTCCACTCAAAAATTCAATACCGAAATTTCATCGATATAGACGTTTTGAGGCGCCCTGAAAAAAAATGCATTTTTAGAAACAGTGTGTGTGTGTGTGTGTGTGTGTGTGTGTGTGTGTGTGTGTGTGTGTGTGTCATGCTAGTCAAAAACGAGAAGTCGGTTATATAACAAACTTGGTATTTAAGTGCGGCATTTTACAAGAATGTATTCGACACGAAGATTTTCAAAAAATCCTTCCTCAAACTACCCTTTGTATTGACATTTTTTTCGAAAATTGATATTTTCTGAAAAATTGCTATGATTTTGATAACAATACTATGCTTAAGATATTTTCATGATAAATGTATATCTTGAATTTTCTGGAAATAGCCTCTGAAGTCCTCTTCGTTATGAATGAGTTTTGCATAATTGGTAAACCGTAAGGGATAGACAATGTTAGTATACAAAATAATATGGGTATATATTGTTGAGGCGCATAATTTGTCAAATACAACAGACTATATCTTTGTCCGAAACAGCTACTATTTCCATAACAACTATCAGCTGGATACTTTATAACTTATTATTCATGGCTGTCCAAAACGTAGTATGTGATAACACATGCCTGGCTTTATTTTTCTCGTAGGATTGCTATAGTCGCAAACATTCCTATTCCCAAAATGGAACTCCATTTTATACTTGCATTATAAATCAGTATTTTGATGCATCTGAATCATAACGCAATGCTCTCATTGTGACACCATCTCACATGGGGCACAGCTTCAATTATTTTAGACTTAGTTACAGTTTAAGACCCTTCTTGAGCCATCAACGTTGTACCATTACAAGTTGTTGAGTGAAATTCTATTTGTAAATAGAAGAACTGATTTTACCGAACTCTCTTAGGGAGATCCTCCTTTTAAAAACAAACAATAATAGTTGTTTTCAATTTCAGAAATGTATTTTGTTATATCAAATGGATCATTTTTTTAGTAGCCACAATTCTTCGAAATTAGTCAAACTATGTACAAAAGAAGTTTCGGATGGTTAATTTTTTTTTATTTTCATAAACCATGCTTTGAGGTTTGCAGTATTTGAAAAATATGAAGGTACATCTTTTCTCCATGTATTTCTTTTGCTGCTCCTTCCGAATGAAACCATCTCCAGAGTATGTTAACTATTTTATATCTCTGCTTTTTTGTCTATTGTAGCTTAGAAATGTATTTAGGTATGTTATATACAGATATGTGTACCTTAGCTATACGAATAAGCTTCTATATTTTTATGTGTTCTTTTACGATTTTAACTCTAAAGCAAAAGGAAATTTCACATAAGCACAGTCAAGTGATAAATTCGATTCACGTTTACTACTGCAGAACAGCAGTAATGCTTTGGTGGCCATGACGTCACAAGTATTCGTGTGTGGTGGTGGGGTTAAACTCTTAAAACCGTCGGCAACGTCCGCGGCCTGCATTCGAGAAGCGACCGCTCACTCTGGCCCAGGGGATTTTCGTGGTTTCCCCGGTGGACAGACGAATGCTGGGGTGGTTCATCTTCTACCACGACTCTCCTCCCTCTTATTTCCTGTGCCCATCATCTACCTTGTAGTCTGTTCCAGGGTTGTAGGACCAGACGACGGTGTTCGGTGGGTTGCGCTCTGTGAAGGTTTCTTCCTTGGCGTCGCTGCGATACCGCTCAGTTAGGTCTCTCCTCAGCGTGGGGCTTCGCTCCGGGGGACCCTGGAGGTTGGTGGCTTGTGGACAGGGATCGAACGGCGTCGGACACGTTCTATCTGGAACGTTAGGGACCTCGTTCACGCTTGCACCCGTCGGAATCCGGATCTGGTCGTCCTTCGGGTCTCTCCCCTCATCTCGCCCACCCAGAGTCACGTTGGAAGAAAAAAGGGCCCTTACGGCCTTCTTGCGGTGCTCTGGCCCGGTTCCGGGGGCCCCTCCGTAATACTTACCTTTACCCTTAAATTCTTAAAGAACGTTACCTCACTTGGAAAGGCGATAATAATTAACTCCCAAGATTGAAAAATCTTTTCGAAATAATAGTAGGAAAACGAATAATGTAGTGCCACGCGATGTTGATTGCACTTTGGGAAAGTCAACTCGAATGTCATGCTGACTTGAAATATGTGGGACTCAGTCATTCCTTTAAGCAAGGGTTCCTGGTTTATTACAAGATTCATTTTTCATGTAGATGAGATCAGGATAAAAAGGGCACGCAAGGACCAGTTTCTGGTACTTGGCATTCACTAGACCGAGGGCTAACTGCGCTTATCTTAGACCTCGCAGAGAAGTTGTTTCTCTTAACTTAACGAGCGTATACATTTACGTTGATATCTAACATCTGGTACGTGCATGAAATGCATCTCATTCCCTTTGGATGGTTCTGCTCTTACCAAAAATTTAGTACAGGAAATTATTTACTTTCACTAACCTTTCCGCATTTTGGTTTTCAGTTTAACTTTTTGGCCATGACCTTCGCTGTTTTGCCTTGGGCAGAACAGCAAACCAAGACAATGTGATCGATAAATACACGATTTGAAATTGTATTAAACTTTTCACAATAACTTCTAGTATACTTTTTACTTTCTTGACCACGTAACTAATAGGAAGAGGAAATGTTCCACAGAAAAAGGTTGATATCGATATCCCATTGTAAATATGTCTTATGAGGTCCCCTGAGTCCAAAAAACACTTTTAGAAAAACCTCTGCGAGCGCGTCTGTATACAGCACTCTAGTTCAAACTCGGCAGAGGGGGATGGAATTTACGAGCGTAAAAATCTTTAGCATGGTTTCCTCGAAAGGGAAGTAAAGCCGGTGGATGTCGTAGATTTACGGCACGTAAAAGAACCTCAAGCCTAATAAAGAGGCCTCTGAGCAAAATTACTGGTCTTTCATGCCCAATATAGAATGGGACGCTAAGAGCCATAGCTATTATAAAACCAAATGGAGAAATATCAAATTAGTATTAAGTGTCTTTCAAGGAAAATGTTCAACAATGCCGTCCCTCGAAGCCGTGGTCGCTCCGGCGCTCCGCCAAGCTGAGGGTCGCGGGTTCAAGTCTCGCCACGGGCATGGGTGTTTGTGTGTGTGTATGTGTGTTGCGGAAATAAGCGGTGTGAAAACAGTAAAACACAGTAACATAAACTGGGTACAACAAGGGAACTTAAAAAAATCCCCCAACCTATTAGAGACCTCAGCCACTGCTTCGCCGCCAGCCACCGCCGCTTCGCCGCGACCGCGACTGCAGCCGCAGTCGCCGCCACTGCAAACACGGCACGTGGGACCTCAGACCTCACCGCGCCAGCCTGTGCTTTAAGGGAGGCACAGTGCTGCTATCTACGGGGTTCCATGGGACCATCCAGCTAGGTACCTTACCATCGCAAGCAGTGGCCCTCGGCAATGAGAACCAGCCGGATCAGCGCACACCGAAGAACCTACATCACTAGTCTGGCTTGAGTTTGCAGACCCTGGTGACTACGAAGCGACCTTGAAAGCGAGCCTGCCTTTGTTAGGGCGGTGTTTTATGCATCGAGGCCAGCCGAATAGAACGTCAGGTACCCTGCCATCGCTGCTGTGCCTACGGGTACAGCGCTGAAAGGCCCCTTCAATATCGAGGAAAGCCTCGGTGTGTTTACAATCCCCCACACCAATTGATGTAAGGCTGCCTAACAGGATTTACCTTGTTGATGTGAATGTTGGTTTAAATCTAAGGGCCTCTGAATCAAGCTGGTTTCCCTAATATGCTTATCAATTAGTTTCTCCATCATTTTAACAAAAATGATGATAAGCTGATTGGTCTGAAATCTTTGGCTTGGGTATAACTGCTGCGCCCAGGTTTTGGAGTAAAGACCACTTTTACATGCCTCCAGGTTATTAGCACATATGAAAACGCCAAACTAGCCTTGAATAGCTTGCATAACACAGGTATGAGAATTTTTTTCTCTCCTCTAACAGAGCAGGGAAGATCCATCTGGACCTGGGGATTTAACTGAATCAAATGAGTTGATGGCCCACGAGATTCTGTTATAGTAAAATATCTGAGATGCCATTCTCGAGTTTCGAACTTTAATAAATAACTGCAAATTGGCTCCAGTGTTAAGTATCTGAGTTTAATCCTAGATAATAAACTGACCTGGAATCTCATTTGCAGAAAATAATTAACAAAGGGAAAATGGAACTTATGGTAGCCAGAAGAACCTCTGGGAAATCATGGGGTCTTAAACCATGGATGATGCACTGGTTGTATAAAGCAGTGGTAAGATCCATAATAACTTATGGCTGCGTAATATGATGGCCAAAACAGTGGCAGAAACAGGCAGCAAAAAACTCCTCTCAAATGTGCAGAGGTTAGCATACCTATGTATTACAGGGGCAATGGGAAGTACTCCTACAGCTGCAATGCAAACCCTTCTCCACTTGTCACGTTTAGATGTTTATATCAAAGGAAGAGCAAGGTTGGGTGCGTACAAACTGAAAAAAATAGCAACTGGTGCAACCGTAATTTCTTAGGCCACACCAGAATTATAAATATAATAACAAGAACCAACCTTTGAGATGAGCAGTGATTATATGCTTCCTAAATTATCCTTTGAGAAACCATTCAATATTTTCTTCGAATGGAATCAGGATAAAAGACTGTCACACTAGAGAACTGAACTGATCTGGTACAGACGGTTTAAAGATGGACATTGGATCAAGAGCTGGAACTTATGAGGAATCTCCTAGATGCGATATTTCTATCCCTCTGGGAAGAAATACCACAATATTCCAGTTTATGCAATTGAAACCTGTGCTGGGGAGAATCTCCGTAGGGGCTATAAAAATAGCACCATAAAGATTTTCTCTGGTAGTCAGGCCGCTCTCAAAGCAATTGCAAGTAACCAGACAACATCAAACCCGGGATTTGGAACCGCCTGCAAAATCTTATACAACTGGCAACACACAACAAGCTAATACTTCGTTGGGTACCAGTGCATAAAGGGATTATAGAAAATAAAAAGCTGACACCTTAGCAAAGAAAGGTTGAGCTGAAGAATTTATTGGCCCTTAGCCAGTATTTGGTATTTTCTTATTCACTGTAAAGAGAACCATTGCAGAGTGGGCTTTAAACAACCACCAGTAACAGTGGGCACAAGTGGGAGGACATAGACACAGTAGGAGAATGTTGTTAATATCAACCTTAGCTCTTACTAAAAAATCCTAAATCTCAGTAGGACACAAATGAGGCTGATAACAGGTCTCTTTACAGACCACTGCAGATTAAGGAAACACATACATACTTTGGGTATTTATAAGGAAAATGGAATTTGTAGGATGTGCGCTGAAGAGGAAGAAACTGCCTCTCGCACAATCTTCGACTGCAAGACATTAGCCAGACGAAGACGCACATACCTGGGATTGACTGGTTCAGAAGATCTCCCAAGTAAGAGTATAGTTAAAAGTCTACAACTCCTTATTAAAGGTACTGGCCTATTTAACTAGAAACAATAAAGATGGAGAATAATGCAATAGATCTTCGGATTTCCATGTTAGGGCACATCCCTACTCCATCTTTATGTCAATCCAAAACCTAAAAATGTATATGAATGTAACACATCAGAATTGTTTTTTATTCAAGTGGACCCGAAACATACATATATCTCCGATGAAATCTCGATAGTGTACTTTTGGGTGGAGTACGATACTTCCTCTAACTACCTTTCTACTATAATACATCCAAAAGAAAAGGAATCTGAAGCAGCCAAAGGAGCGCCAGCAGGAGCGCTGCGTTGGTAGATGCTTTGTGTGACAGAGAGAGAGAGAGAGACGAGACACACAGCGTGAAGCAAGATACGGCCATTGTAGCATACACATTCACCCCGATCACTTGGAGCGGAGTCCAGCGGGCATGCTTTCATCATTGTTAAACACTTGATTAAAACCACTACACTTATAACACTAGCTCTGAAACTTTAAGATAATATAAATAATACTTTCGCGTGTAAGTACACTGTCCAAAAGGTAAATTACAAGCAAAAATTAAGAATTGAGTTTGACACGTCTTCACTTCGCTAATCTTGGAACCCAACTGCTCTAAACTCTTGCAAACAGACCGGACGTAAACACAATACTGCTGATGGTGATGTACAATGGTCAAGGTCTTTCAGTAACTCTCATAAATATCTGCTTTGACATATAACTAAAGAACCAAACATCGTAGAGACAGTTTTTGGACAGTCTGATTAAGAATGTTTAGCTCTGCTCAGCTATAATACTATAAATGATGAATACTTAACAAACGTTTAACAGCGCAACTGAAAAGTGGAAACCTACAGCGAGACCGCGCGGCACTTGAACTACTGTTCGCCAACGGAAAGAAAGTCCCTGACAGGAATGTGCTAACCTTATCTGTTTGGAAAAAGTGCGACAAGGACAGTGAATGTGTGACAGAGAACGCATGCTACGCAAGGAAACTATTCAACTGAGCTGTCGTGTGTGTCATAAATAAGGGTAACGTAAGCAAGTAGGCAGGGTTCGGACCGTGTCTAATCAGCAACTTTCCCCTCTGCCCTTCATTCCCCGGGGACTTTCTTTGCTGTGGAAGACAGTAGGCAACCTTGCTCTAGCGCTATTGGCTGAGCGACTCTCACCAGCTCCGCCTCGGATTCCTTCTCGTTTTGTACAGATAATAATAGGTAGGCGGTGCAGAAAGAAAAACTGTAGAAAGTAGGGAAGTATTAAATAGTTAACATTTCATTAAAATTTTAATAAAACAAAAATTAATCATTGTCAAAGTTACAAAATGATATGCTCCCCGCCTCTGTGGTGTGGGGGTAACGTGTCTGTCCCACATTCAAGAGGTCCCGTTCGAATCAGGGTTAGGGTGCGCTACTAAGGTTTTTCCAGGGTTTTCCGTTTTCCGGAAATGACGAATGTACGGTAACTCCAAGCTCTATGCACCACGGATTCATTTGAGCATCATTTCACCCATTTCAGTCGTTGTTCGATATGACCTAACCGGTTAAAGGACACTAAACTAAATACAGGGAAAAAATGATAAAGATATTATGCTACAGTAATCTGATAACATATGTCGCAAAATTACTAGTGCATGCTAAGCAAGCTTTCAGGAACTTGAGTATAAAAAATAGCAGGTGCTGTTTAACAAGAATTCCCAAACACCTTTTTTCTTTGTTTGTTTTGTTTCTTTTTATTAAACGTGTTGTTATATAACCTCTTGACGAAGGTCACATTACTACTTGTGGACATCCCAAGTATCTAAAGCTGTAAACTCGCTCCACTATTTCATTTGGAATACTCAATTGTATCTTCTTTAATTGTTTTCCAATAACCAAGACTTTGGCATTCTTAGGAGCTCGTATAATAATAATTATTGTCCCTTTGTGCTTCCATTTGGAGCAACTCGCCAGCCGTTGCAAGTACGGAGTTGAGATTTTATATGTAAGACTTAAAGATGCCCGTTGTTACCAGGTTTATACTGATGTAGCCATAGACCAATGGCAAAGACAGATGAGCATTTTAAATTAGGTTCTTTTTATATGAATACTATACTAGCTTATCCTCTCAGATTCTGTAGGTCTACAGAAAGCAATATGTATATATTTTACAACAAATAACAAGCTATGAGTTAAAAATCTGACATTACATTCACATGACTTTCTCCAATCAATTTTCAAAACAACTGTTCTTGAAAAAAGCTTACATGCTGTGCGAGGGTCCCGGGTTCTATTCTTTTGCGGGGAGGGAATTATTCTCTATAATTTTTCTCTTTATAGCTAGGATTATTCCCTATCCTCCCCAGAGTCTGGTAGTATGAACGAGAATGTAAATATGTTTGTGTGGTCTGATGTATAAAACTAAAAGAAAGACCAGAAATCCAATGACAACTATACACGAGTTAACACCTTGCCGATAGGCAGCATGTTCCAAATAGGGCCGACATGGCCACTGCAGTTAAGAGGGTATAAATGGGAGGGGAAGCGTACTGTTATATCTATTTCTTGTCAACCCAGATAAACTTTCATTACTCATTTACACATTTGGTTGTGGTAGGTAAAGTGATAGTCACATTTTTTAAAGAATGTGTCGCTATAAGATGGCTTTAAAATTCCATGCATTTGCATGACCACGAGAAAAAAAAGAATAACGACTTTCCAGTTTATAAAGGTAAAAGTATTTGGAAATTCAAACAATAAGAAGGAATACCTCGGAAAACGTCAACTACAAAAAATTGATGTGACATAAATTGTGTGCTTTAACGCTATCAACATTTTTTCTGTAGTATGGCTTTATCTATTTCTTATGGTTTACCAATTATGCAAAAGTCGTTCAGAATGAAGAGGACTTCAGAGACTAATCCCAGAAAATTCAAGACATGCATTTCATTTGTCATGCAAATATCTTAAACAAGTGGTAGTTTAATAAAAATAATTAGAGCCATTTTAGAGAAAATCAAAATTTGCGAATAATTTTGCATGTAAAGAGTAGTTTGGCTGGGCGGATTTTCTTGAAAATCTTGTGTCGAATCCTTGGAATATGTTGAACTTAAATACTAAGTTTGGTATTTAACTAACTTTTCATTTTTGAGTTATGCTACTCACACGAACATGGACCTTTTACTAAAAACCTTTTTTTTTGGATCCAGAGAGTTTCAAAACGTGTAGGTATTTTCGGTGAAATCTTGGTATCAAATTTTTGTGTGGAACTTCCTCTACCTACTATAGCTAAACAGTAGGGGAAGTAAAAATACTAGATACAGTACAAACCTAAGTAATGGTTTTTAGAGGAAAGAGCCTATTAGAACGAAAATATAACTAAATGTAAGTAGAACTGAGCAAGTTAATAGGTTTAATTATCTGATAGAATAATTTCATATATTGAGGATCGTGATTTAGAAAAAAAAATATCTAAATTTCAATAT
The DNA here is from genome assembly GCA_030765065.1 of Deroplatys truncata. NCBI lineage: Eukaryota > Metazoa > Arthropoda > Insecta > Mantodea > Mantidae > Deroplatys > Deroplatys truncata. The sequence goes on along the minus strand of CM060976.1, from coordinate 99,305,046 downwards.
ATAACAACTTAAATTTACAGAAATTTGAAAAACAAAACAAGATTAGCGACAACTAAGTTTTCAAAAGTTTAAGCTTCCTACTTCTAACATATGATAGTAAAAGTTGGACCTAAATAGTGAAGAAAAAGAGGCTCCATAAAAAAAGCTGACATGATTTATGAATTACATAGTTGAACGTTTCCGAATTTGTAGCCCAAGTTTTCCGAACCGCAACTGAAGGCTAACCACTAGCTATGAGAAACACTTGCAATCAGATATAGCTACTACGTAATTCACTGAAACTCGACGGGAGGAAATAAAACATGCCCTTCAATTCAGTTTTTACTGACATAGAAAAGGAATGCAGTCATGATGCAATCCAGTGCAGCGATCGATCTATGGATAAACCATTTTAGATTCATTTGATGGTGTAATGGTTAGCAAGTGGACATACCAGGCAGAAGACGGAAAATGTTTTCTCGCCGGCATTAAATATTGTATTGTATGTTATTTTTTCTTACGAGGGCTATACTGAAAACGTTTGGAATGTCATGTTTCTAAAACAAATGAAACTTGTTTATATATTTGACACATATCTACTTTCTAATGTTTTGCGAGTTGATTGCGGTGTAATTTTTTCGATTTGCCCTAATAGTTTGTTAATTAATATCATTTAAATATTTTGTGCTCACCTAAAAATGATTTTTTAGGGCTAGATTTGCAAAACATTCTATCACACAACTTAATGGTAAAACCCACACATGTGCAACATTGCGTCACCGCATATGGGAAGAACGCTTCTTCTTTTCTTTACCCAAACACATTAGCTCATTGGGAATTCCATCAGCTCCTATTGTTTTCTCATTCTTCCTTTCCCTTAGTTGAGCTGCTACCGTCAACACTGGAAATCCTTTTTCATACTGTGATATTTTGTTTCATCTTCTGCAGCCGAACTCTTCTACATATTTTCCTCTTCCTTTAAACATCGCTTGGTTATTCTCTATTTCATTGCTGTTTTCGTTTTCTTTTAGTAGGATTGCATTCCAGTTCTTCTTTGTGTATTCCAATAATTTAAATCGTATCTTCCTCTTTTGAATAAATAAATAAATTATTAATTCGCATTTCTATTTCATCCTCTCTTTTTCTGGGGGAGAGGCTATCAGTTTCTCTTCTTAGTTTGTTTCTGGTCTCTTGTAGCTTGTTCTACACCCTTCTCTCTCTCTCTCTCTCTCTCTCTCTCTCTCTCTCTCTCTCTCTGTATGTATGTGTGAGACAGAAAGAGTAGGAGATTGTATGGGTTTTTACCTCTGTATATTTCAGCTTGCCGTTTCGGATTCTTACCGTACTTGTTTTCCACTTTATTCGGACGATTATCTACTTCGCAAATCAGTAAGACAAAATCTGAGTTAGTACACTCAGCTCCGAGATGGCGAAGAAGAAGGTCCGCTCTGCCGCCGCTCCTACTAAGGCAGGAACCTCTTCGTCTCCTCCAGCACCCGCCGAGGAGATCTCGCCGCAGCCGCCGCTGCCTAGGACTACCTATGCCGCAACCACCGCTTCGCCGCCAGCCAACGCCGCTTCGCCGCTACTGCCTCGGCAGTCGCCGCGTCACTCACCGGCATCCACGCTGCCGATTCTGGGCACTTCCCAGCCACCGCAGAGCCAGCCTGTGCCTCATGGGAGGTACAGCGCCGTCGTCCGTGGGGTTCCGAGGGACCTGCCAGCCAGGTTCCTCGTCACCGCAGCCCACCAGCAGTGTCCTTCAGCCTTGAAGGCCACCAGGATTCACGGAGCTCAGGGACCCACATCGCTCGTCAGGTTGGAGTTTGCAGATCCTGGCGACTACGAAGCTGCCTTGAGGGCGGGCCTGCCCTTGTTAGGGCGGTGCTTACGCATCGAGGCCAGCCGAGTGGAACGCCAGGCTTCCTGCAGACGCTGCTGTGCCTACGGGCACAACGATACGACCTGCGCAGCTCAACCCAGGTGCCACTACTGTGGAGCAGCCTGCACCACCGCATCGTGCACCCAGCACGACCTTCGCCGCCGACGCCGCTACTGTGCGACCTGTGGAGGGTCATCCCACTTCACCGGCCAGGCGCTCTGCCCCCTGCATCCCCGCAGGAAGGCATCGCCGACGCCGCCAGCACCTACGCCGCAGACAGTGACATCTCCACAGCCACCGTCTCCAGCACCATCACCAGCGCCGACATCAGTACCAACGGCGACACCAGCACCTTCACTCTCGCCGTTCATCGAGGAAGTCCAGGGCCTACGCGACGCCGTTCAGGATCTCCACGCGGAGTTCCTGAACATGACGACGAAGCTGACAGCCCTGGAGGAACTCATCCGGGAACTTCAAGCATCATCATCTGCCCAACAGGTTTTCCTGGCTGGGCAGTTCGACAGCACATCTTCAAGACTCACAGCCATCACAGAAGCCATTCGGGTTTCATCGCTCGGTCACCGGCCGAAGCCAGACCCAGCCAGAGTCACGAGCTTCTTGCAGCAATGCAAGGAGTTCAACCAGCAACAGGAACATTATCGTCAGCACCATCCTAAATCCTAACTTCTATTCACTTCCTAAACCCTCGCCATTCCCACTAGTGTTGCAGTCAGGTTTCATGGCTGCAACCTAGTAACTACCTTTACCCGCTTCCCGCCCACAGGGCGGCAGCCAAGCAGTATTCAAGTACTAATGCGGGTGCTATGTGGGACCGCAAGAAGCCACGCCATTCCACTTTTACCTTCTTCCTTTTTCCAACCGGTGGAGGAGTTTTTAGTGGGTATGCTGACTATTGGTGAGTCCCACACTCTCAGTCCCGACTCCCATCGGGGCTGGGGTTAGTGATTAAATCATTTTCTCCTCCACTCGAAAAAAAAAATCTACTTCGCAAATCAGTAAGACAAAATCTGAGTTAGTATCCGTTTGTACGAAATATTTTAAAGCAATTACGGAATCTTTCTTGGATTAAAGCACAGCATATTATGTCCTATCTGTCCACGTGTATCTTTTCCTCCTGTGTTCCTTGAATAATGAATTTCCACAACCGTTCAACACATTTCGTTTTCATCTCTGTTTCGCATTCTATTTTCAACTGTTGTTTCATCTTGTCCTTCGATCATTGCATTCAATGCTGACTACATGTGGCCCTTTCTGCTTCTACTCCAGTATCTCTTCTGTCTTGTAGCTTTCCTCCACTTTATGTGCAGTTAATCCACTATGTGGCATGTACATTTGCACTATCACTAAATCTATTTTCTTCCCCTGTAGCACATCGTTTTATCTTCCTAATATTCATAGCACATGTTATCTTTTCTCTTATAGTGTGGTCCCACTATCATTACAACATGAATTGCTTTATCTTCAGCGTGGGAATGTAAAACGTTCTAAATCCATCGCTTATTAGCATTATTTTCCCATCTCATTTCTGATATTCACATAACATCCAACTTGTTTCTTCGAATTTTACTTCATTGTCTTCCAACTTCCCTACCTGAAGAAAGGTCCTCGCTTTCTACTCTCGAACTTTGTCGCCTTAACTGCTGTGAAGATTCCTTTTTTTTTCTCGAAGGTATGGATGTGGGGATCGTTTACCATGAAAAGATATATCAAGCGGAAAAGGAGAATGCGGTAGTTTCTCATTGTTCTGCTCACCACGTCTTCCAGGGAAGAACGGCTTGAAGAGATTGAATTTCCGTAGTTTTCTCTAAACTTCGCTTAAATTCGTCCTAGAACTTACATATCGGTTCCATCAGGAAGTTTGTTCTGGTCAAAGATAAACAAATCCATCTCAGCCTGTGTTCCGTTATCCGCATCATCAGCATCTCCCTTTGCTAGTTAGCCTGTAATAGCTCCTATGAACAGATTAGCATTATATTCGGACATGCCCATGATATAAACAGTAACTTATTTGAATAGCATCCGTTGTTCCGCAGAATTTCTTTTATCAAGTTTATGGACGCTTATATTTCATCGATCTGGATCGGGATGGAACCCGAAACCCCAGGCACAGAAAGCCAGCGTTCAAATAATTACATCACCCAGGCTGAGTCTTTCATAATATAGGTTAACGCAGCGGACCCCAACCTTTTTGACTCGGGGAACTCTTTTTAGAATCAGTTTCTGTGGCCGATGAGCTTATAGACCTACTGGGTAGCATTAACTCATAAGGCATAAGGTGGACCCTACTCCATGCCTTACTTACAAGTTAATGTTATCTGGGGGAAGAAAATGGGATTGATTGTAGGAGAAAATAAAGTTAAATCTAAACCTAAACAACAACTGCACAATTTCCATGGAATTAACTTATATTTTAAAAGCTTTGAAACGTATCACGATAACTTAATTCATTCTCAACTAACACTAATATTTATGGTCGTGTCAAAAAAATTATATTATTTATATTTTCAATGAAACACCTGTGGTTGCATTTTTTCTACAGTTTTCTAATATTTGATTCAATTGATGATGATTATTGTAGTTGCTACAATACTACCTAAGGTTTGTTTCTCGGACATAATTTTGAATTAATCTGATAAATGTAGCCGAGCTCCCGATAGCGTTTGGGTTTAAAACGCTGTGAGATACCAGATCTATGAAGACCTTGTATTCCACTGAGTTTAATCTGGGCATTTTTTTGTTCACACTGAACACAGTCTCTACCCATCTGAAGATATCAAGCGCCTTCTTGAGCTGTGGGAAAAATAATGTTCAAATGAATCTTTCGATGCTTCATGATGCGGCTGAATATTTGTCTGTATTTTTTCTTGTTGCTTGATGCTATTCTCATTCAAGAAGCTGTTTATAAGACTGAAACCATCAATGTTTTCCTCCAACCAATATATACACTCAAATATATAAGATTTATTTTCTTAAAAGAAGGCACTTTGGTGTTTGCATAAAAATCTATGGCTGTTTCGCTTGCAATGAACAATTCATGTCGTTCATTTTGTAAAAAAATATCGGCCAAATTTGCACACCTAGTCATTTAAAATCGTCTTCAGTAGAGCGTTATGGTCTATGAAAAACGCTCTGCACGCAGATCCACCCTACATGCAGCGTTTTTAGTTCAGAAGGCATTTTTCTCGAGACTAGCGCGTATATGAAGAACCGAATGATTAGTGCTACTGGTCTTTATTTGTATTTAATTGTTGCATTTGGCATGTAACCCGTCATTAACTTTACACATCAGTGCAAGCATATATCTGTACAGTTTTCCCACTTTATTTAATTTGATGTGAAGAATTAATTCTCTGAATTTCACCCTCTGATGTGTTAGTTGGTAGTGGTCTACAAAGAAGAAGGTCCCATCCTTCTGGTAGGTTTATGATAGGTAAACATAACGAACAAATACCATTAAATCCGCCAACCTGGGCGACGTTAGTTGCTTCATTCATTTGTGATGCGAATTTGATACAACTGATGCGACCGATAAGTGCATCCTTCACTTCATCAGTGACACCCCTTATACGTCTAGTAGTGGTGTTGTTTGTAGCAAAGATCTTTAAGGCGTTGCCGGGAGGTTCATAGCTCAAATCCTACCAGGACCGTCCTCCCTGAATGATTTTTCTCCAGGTTTTCCTCAGTCTTCATAATTGGCAGATGTCGGGGAGGTACCCTTAACTTAGGCCTGGAACGTTTCCCTCCCAAATTTCGTTTCCCAATTATAATTTCATTTCATGTATCATCGGTGTCCACCTCCCGTGGCGTTGTATGTAATAAAAACGGGCATTAAACACTATAAAAACGCGGTGATATATAAAAGAGATGTTGGAGATGAGCTTAACAGCTTGTTCATCAAGCAAACACTTGACAGTATCAATTTACAAAGTTTAATGAGAGATTCTGCAATAAATGTTCTTCCTAAGATGGAACTTTGGATCGTCGTAATAAATGTCCAATCCGATATTTACGACTGGGAAACCATTAAAAAAAATGACAGATTAATCGGCTTTTGGGATTTGAACCCGGGATCTCACGAACGCGTTACCGACTGAGCCATCCCCCTCGGTGATAACTTATTGCATAGGAAAACTTCCAAGGGTTTTGCACTTTATATTTCATCAAATGTTGTAATTTTCTGTGGAGTAAAAAGTTCCTTGCACTTCCTCTTGAAAAATTCAGACGGTTTATCTCAGAATTCGGGATGGCTTCTTCTTTAGAAGAACTCTTACTGTAATTTATTGTTACAAGCCCTTTCTTATTATAGTGTGTGTTTTGTACAAGGATTTGACAATGAAGCCATTTGAATCAAACTTCCCAATATTTGGTGACACTCTGGTTGCATGTTCAGTGTTTTGCGCGGTCTTTCCTTATGTTCACAATGGGCAGTTTGGTAGTGTGATAAAGGCAATTCTATGGAGATGGCTATCTAGGCAATACTAACCAGTGAATAAGACGAAAGGTTGCAGTGGCACCTTTTAGTGGTAATTATGGAATTATTCCAGAGCTTTGTGCAATCTCTGTCTATTAATAGTGCTCTGTTGTACTTTTTAAAGGCATAATTAAATTTATTTTCCTTGTTATATGTATGATTAATTCATGTGGGAAATTTATAATAGTTCTTTATTTTTCAAATTTGAGTTCATTTCTATGCAAACATACCAACCTTTTTACTACCATCAATCCCAAAGTGAGATAGAATCCACTGTAATGTAACTATGTTCCCTAGTTTGATAGTCTTTTTGGATCCTCTTAGGGATTTTTTAATTGTTACTTTTTCTGCTGCCTATCTATAGTACAAAGAGATATTCCACTCAACAATCTGACACAGAGATTTCGCTGGAAGTATATGTCTTGAGGCCATCTGAATAAAAAAAATACATTTTAGAGGTGTATGTGTGTATGTGTGTGTGAGAGAGAGAGAGAGAGAGAGAGAGAGCGAGAGCGAGAGAGAGAGAGAGACACACACACACACACACATACACAGAGAACAGTGTAACTCATAAACCGAAATCTTGCATAAATGCCCAACTTTGTAATTAAACTCAGGAAAGTGACATGAAGATTTTTTTAAAATCCCCCCACCCCAAACTACTCTTTTATGGAAAAGTTTTTGTTACTTTTTATTTTTTCAAAAATAGCTGTAACAATTTGGATTAAAATACCCAATGCTTAAGATATTTACATGACAAATAAAATTTAGAAGTATATCTTATATTTTCTAGGAATAGCCTGTGAAGTCCTCTTTATTGTGAATTAATTTTGTATAACTTGTAATATGTAAGAAATAGGCAAAAGCATATTGTACAGAAACTATAGATCTCATTAAAACACACATTATGTAAAATAATTTTTTGTAACATTAACCATTTCTGAAACATTCTTCACTAATGGCTTGAATTGTCGAGTACTTATACTGATTTCTAATGCTAAGTCTCTATTAGTTCTTTTTTCTTATGGTCATGCAAAGAGAATGAAACTCACGGTCATCACGTAATGACCTTTTAAAATATTTTACTATTGCTTAAGCCCTTGGTATTCCCCATGTATCTACAATAAAATGTGTAATATGACCATTTCTGCAAATGTTTAACATGAAGCAGATAGAAGAATATTTTTTGTAGGATGAGTTTGTTGTAGAAGGGTGGGTAGAGAAAGTCATGTGAATGTGACAAATCAGAACTTTTTTTTTTCTTTCTTTTTTGTTATATTGCTGCCTGTGAGTTATTTATATAATAGCCATGTTGTTGCATTTTAGTAGCCAGGGAAATATATTTTGCAATGTTATGTAAACAGCTTCTACCTCTCTTCAAAGTTTGTGGTATTTATTTCAACACTATTGCAGTTCCAATAGAAGGATATTCTTCTGAAGGAATTTTGAAACAAACAACAAAATCAGCATCAATGATATCTATATTATTTATTTATAGAAAAATATTTTTAGTCAGAAATGTTAACAACTGTATCACAAATAGCTTCTGCAATATGTCTGACATTAGAGGAGTTGATGGCACACATATTTGCTCTTCCTGTTGGCAGTGCATGTATATGATGCTTTGTTGCCAGATGGGTCACTTGGTTTGCTGAAAAATACATAATATAAAAATAAGTATGTTTTAGTTTACAAAACTTTCATGATGCACAAGTTCTAACATTCAGTAGTTTTGTGATTAATGATTCTATAAGGCATTCATTGTTTCCAACACTTTTCATCCAAAAAGAAGGGGTGTAGTGGTGCCAAGGCACACAAGGGAGCTGGGCTGGTAATTTTTTTGCAACCTTGATGCTGCCCTGGTAATTTCTCTGTCCCATTGGAGCACCTTTAGTATTTTTACTTTAACAAATAATGGCTTTACTAATGCCAACTCACACTTAGCAGAAGCAAGATGTAGAGAAAAGAAAACCATGTAAAGTAGAGTATTTTTGCTTTTTAATTAGTTTACATGTCAGTGCTGACCATCAATTATTATCCATTTCACCCACTATCAGTTTCACTTTATTTGTATTAATTGAGAAGTGTAAATGAGTAATATTTATAATAGCGGGAATAGTAGTAGTAACAATAACAAAATAATAATAATAATAATAATAATAATAATAATAATAATAATAATAATAATAATAATAATAATAATTCATGAATATGCTATTTGTGAATGAAGCATCTGGATAGTTTTTCTTTTATGACTACACCCTTGACTGAAAGGAAGTGTGTCAATTCCTTTATGCAAAATAAGATACTGCCAACTGGTATAAAATGGAATGAAATGACAAGTAATTTCTTCAGTAGGTATACTGTACCCACACAGCTAATATTATACATATCTAGATAGGAGTAAACCTCAACCTTTACATTCCTTATTACTTATTAACAATGTATAGACTATTAGTGGCTTTACCATTGATGCGATTGATGTGATAAATTGACTAGAAGATTAAGTAGTTCAGAAGGTGTTAGTAAGAAGATATCGCCTGAAGACTTTAACATAGACTCTGTTAAGGAAATAACATCACACATAAATGCATTCACAGATAACGCTCTGACTTTAAGGAGGCATATACATCTAGGCAATAATAAGGAAGGATTTATACTTAGTGAGGTAACATGTAATTATGTTGAAAAAGTAGTCTTTAAACTTAAAAGTTCAAATACTGAATATTTATGGTTTTTCAAACAATTTTATTTAAGGAAATAGTACAATACATTTTAACTCCTTTGACTTTCTATGTCAATAAGTGCTTTGCAGAAGGCATTTTTTCAAAACATTTAAATATTCAAAAGTTATCCCAATATATAAACAGGGAGATAAGGGGAAACCTATCAGATATAGGTCCAAATCAGCAATTCCCACATTAGCAAAAATATTTGAGTATCTTCTAAATAACAAGTACAGAATTATTTTGAGTCATAAAATTTGTTTTCTAATAATCAGTTTGGATATTGCAAGGGAAAGTCAACAATACTTGCAGTGGATTCATTGATAGAAAAAAAATCATCAAGGTTTTGAGGGTGCTTATTTTGCACATGCTACACTTTACGACTAAAATAAAGCGTTAGATTGCAGAAACATGATATATTATTATTAAAGAAATTAGAAATATATGGAATAAGAAACCACAATGCACATATTTTAAACCCTACCTAGAAAATCGCTAGCAAATAGTATCGGTCATTGGAAAGAATCTCAAGTATTAAAACTAACAACAAGAGTTCCACAGGGATAAGTTCTCAGAGCCCTGCTTTTCTTAATAATAATAATTAATGATATGTCAAAATGTTTTTCATCATATATGGTTGTCTATGCAGATGATACAGGTTTTCTTAATATGCGCAAGGATCTTGAAGTGTTGTCAGAATTAGCAAAAACAAATGCTGAAAATGAAAAAAGTCTCAACAATGGTTTAAAAGTAATGGTTTTATATGAATGAATGTAAAACACAGAATATTCTTTTTACCTTAAAAAAAAACAATGAATCTACCAATAATATACCTAAGTGAAACAGCTAAACTTCTTGGTGTAATCATAGATAAACAACTATCCTGGAATCCACACATTGATCACATATGCAAAAAATTCTCATCAGTAGTTTTCTTGTTAGCAAAGTTAAAAAAGCGCAGTATCAAAAGACTTTGTTTTAATGGCTTATTTTTCATTCTTTCAGAGTATTTTTAGATATGGATTAATACTATGGGATAGTAACCTAAGGATAGCAGAAATATTGACAATACAGAAAAAGATTGTTAGAATATTGACAAACTCACCCAAAACTGAACACTGTAAACAATTATTTGTTACTTTGGAAACCCCTACAGTAGTAATTTTGTATATTTTTGATGTTTTAGTCAATATGAAAGAGAATCTACATAATTATAATACAAGGAGTATAACAACATGAACACCAAACAAGGAATGTAAATAAATTTGACGACTATATCACAAACCGCAAAAAAGATTTAAATATTATAAAGTAAGTTGAATAAGGCTTTTTAATGCACTTCCTCAAGAAATAATTAACTGAAAATTCAAATATTTAACAGCAGAATATATAAATGGTTAGCAGAAAATCCTTTTTATTGTTCATACATTTTTTTTGAACAAGATAGGAATAACCTGTGAAGTTGTATTTGTATGGGTATTTTGTATATTCTAACCTGTTGTTTTCTTATCTTGCTGAAGTCTATTGTAATTTACGTAATTAGTAAATGACAAATAAATATAATAATAATAATAATAATAATAATAATAATAATAATAATAATAATAATAATAATAATAATAATAATAATAATAATCATTGTTGTTGTTGTTGTTGTAGTTATGTGTCGCAACCCCCATAAAAATTATTTTTCACAGTTGTTATTAGTTTTAACTTTGATAGTCACAATTATATAAAATTCAAACACACATTTCTAACTCCTGTTACTAGTTTCTGCAAATTTCCAAACAATGCTAAAGTTAGCAGTGGCAGTTTGAGTTACAATTATCGCCTTCTTTTGGTAAAGGAAATGTGTCTATTGTTGAGCATTTTCATACCTGGGAGCAAGAACAGTCTATTGCACCATTTAAGGTAGCGATGGCTGGATGAATATTGTTGTTATCCATTTATATGTGTTCATGTTTAATAATTATTTAAAACAAAATAATGAAGAATGTACTTATACATGAATTTATAACGTGTAGTAAAAGAAGATAATATGACTAGTGTTTAATGTGATTATCAAAGTACAGCTTTGTATTTATAATGAACAAATAAGACAACTTTAAAATGTAAAAACAATGTGATTTCAAAATGACATCACAATCTAGTTCCACATAAATAGAGGAGCTTGCATTTCAGCCATGAATTCAGAAGTAAATTCTGATCATTATGTATTTGATCAATTGTTAAAACTGCCATTTGGTAAAGTTTCTTTCACTGAAAAAAGTAAAATTACTAGTGATGGACATAATTATATAAATATACATAAATCTATAACATTTTCACTTCTTAATTAGATTTTTAATTTGGTGTTAACCATCTGGTTGTGTTAGCTGCTTTTCATGTTTTTTAATCAGCCTCATCCTCTTACCAAAGAGCCATGAGTCACCATTGGGGGGAATACAATTTCAAAATTGTAAGAAATGTATTCACTTTCTTACTACTATAAATCATATACCTAAGATTATAAAGCAACCTACCATCAAATTATATTTCAGTATTGACTAATTTTGAAGATTTAGAAGCTAGTAACAGTGATGTGTCATAATTTAAAATAGAGAGTTGAGGGTTGTTACACTACATCACTATAATATTCTTACTTGAATGCGTTTCGGGAGACGGCTTGTTCCCATCGTCAGCATTTTCTCTCAACTTTAAGGTCAAGATGAAACGCGTTCAAGTAAGAATATTATAGTGATGTAGTGTAACAACCCTCAACTCTCTATTTTAAAATATTTCAGTATGTTTTTTCATTACATCCACATGAAAAGTTACTGAGTCCTATTTGGTAGGTATTGCAACTTAGTTCTAAATATATAGTTCCCTGTTGTCACTTTGTCCCAAGTTAGTTCCTCATTGAAGGTTTCTCAATTGATGGTGTTTGGTTATTATTTCTACTTTGAAATATCTGCTGGTTAATCTTGTGGAAGTGAGCAATCAACCAGATATTTAAATCCTTTTCATGTTTCATGCTGTGCAAGCAAAATATATTTTGTTTTCTTAGAATGAATTCATAGTCACCTAACTTCTCTCTCTCTCTTATTTTTTTTTCTGTAGCAGGATTTTTATACACTTGAATGTCTCTAGATTGCTTAGAGTGCTACACTTTTGTTTATGTATTCTATAAACATAAATGCAACAAATGCAGTAATCAGTTTTGGTAGTACGTATAGAACTATTAACTCACATGTAAGTCCTGTGTAGCTGAACATTCCTATCTGATTCACTATATGATCCCAATTTCCTGGAGTCCCTAGTTTAAAAAGCTCATCTCGAAGATTTTTTCTTGCAGTCTTTAACCGGGAAGTAATTTCCTGAAGGCATTTTTTCCTAGATCAATGAAGAAAGCACTGTATTAAATTTTGTTAGTTTCCTTCTTTAATATATGCTTCAGCATATTTTATAACCCCAAGACTGAACTGTGACCAGAACAATGACAGAAATCTGTATCAAACAGGACAGACAAGACAGCACATTTTATTCTCTTTGTTTTCAGATTCTGTAACTAATGTGTAGCTATATAAACTCAAATTTATTTTAAAATTAATATGCCAGCTTGAAAATTTCCATCTACAAGTTTTCCTCTTTGCATATGGTAAAAGCAAACTATCGTATTATAGTCCAATATAAAAATATGAACTAAATAACTTATAGCACATAGTTACCACAGTTTGTTTCCTCAGTGGTTCAGGTTTTAAAAGTCATCTTAAAATGGTGCATAGATAAGGCTTTTATTTCAGTTAATTCACTGATACTGGACAGTTTCTTTCATAATACAAAAAAGTCCTATAAGCTGCCATAATCTATGAAGTAACTGCAGCCCATAGCTTTGATGAGGGCTAGGATACATCATTTTCAAAAAGTCAATATTAGCAAAAATATAGGTATAGGTATAGTAAAAATGTACAGAAAAGGAAGGTTTAGCTTCAGTGTAAATTTTCATTATTGTAGACAGCACTTTTGTACAGTAGGAATTATTTCATTTTTATATAAATGAATTATATAGATCTCCACATACCATTGTTTTATGTGCTCTGGATTCTCTAGTACACCAACAACAATGCTAGCGCCATATCTTCCAGGACAAAGACAGAGCCCTCTTGCTATTACTGTTAGAAGCATCCTTATGTTTGGAATTTCTTGCTGACGACCTTCTCCTAACACCAAAGTCAAACATCCTATGCGGTCACCTAAAATTAAGTAATAGTGTACAATTAAAAATCTTAAGATAAAAAGGTAATTAATTTTGATGTCACAAGGTAAAAAACTATAGATGCAGCGAAAAATGCTGTAAAAGAATCACAAGGCTTGATAAAAGTTGATGAACTTGGTGTAACATTTTTTGAGGTTACTATAGGTACTCATTCAGTGGTGGTCTGTGCCTTAAATAGTAGGCGAAGGACTGCAGACTTTAATAAACAATGTTAGCCAAATTTAAAAACAATAATTTAGCAAAATAATATTATCATGCAAGACTCACCTATTTTATTTCTTGTATATTAAGTCAAACCTCCGGTCTTTGAGAGCAGCCAACTTATCCATGATGTCCTCATAAAATAACTCATTCCTTATAAGTTAACACAAAAGTTCCTTCTGGAGAGAGATGTTTGCTAATGATATAAGTCTGCCTTGTGATATAGGTTTCTAGTGACAGATTTAATTCTTTTCAAACATGAAAAACTTCTTTTCACTGTTGCACTTAAGGATGAAATTGTTAAAACTAAAGCAAATAACTTGCACAATTCCTCAAATACATCCTTATTTTCCAGGTACAATTTAAAATACTCCATTGTAGTAATAGACCTATACACCTCATCAGCATACAAAAGTTGCAGTTCATTCTTTAGACGATCAATTCTTTTAAATACTCTTTAATAACATCATTGTAAATTTTCAAGAGCTGAAGAAGAAAACTCTTTAGTGTAATTTTCAAATTTTGTAGTATCCACAAGGGCAGAAATTGGGAATTGTCACAATCCTGAAAACTTACTTTCATTTCCACTGAAATGGAATCCAAAATTTTGTAAAATAAAATCTTAAAATTTTTGAAAATTTCATCCTTTGATCAAGTTTTCATGTTCACTTCTCAGATTGGTCAGTGTTTTGGCTTTCTCAAATAATACCAAAAAATATTGTCCATTTCATTTATTGCTTATTAAATCATGCGTTGTCACCCTGATCTTTGAAATGCAATAAGCAATGTCTCGTGATCTCTTTTGCGAATCTTCAAAAAGAATGTCTGTCAAAGACAACATGTCACTACAGCCAGAAGAATAAATTTGAATCTATTCATTTTGTTCAAAAATACCTTTCTGAGCTGAACGATTTTTTATCAGATTGATTGTCATTCATGATATTCTCAAACATGTGTTAAAATTTTTCCCAATTTTCTACAATTACAATGAATTTTGAGGTACAATGCTACCGCTAAGGTTGGAATATGTCTAGCTGAAACTGAATCTAATACCTGTTTTCTCTTTGAGAATTATAGAAAAATGAAGGAATCCCACTGATACTTGCAAAAACTATGCAACATTTAGAAATACAATCTAAACTTTGTTGAAGCACCAAGTTTAGTCGATGAGCTAAACAATGCACAAAAACAGATTGAGGTGCCCTGTCTTTAATTTTCTTCTGAAGACCATTTAACTGACCTGCCATTGCACTTACCCCATTCATAACATTGAGTCACTAATTTGTTCTCATCTGAAAACTCAGACAAAATACCATCCAGAAGATTAAACAAAGCCTCAGATGCTCTATCAGCACTAATATCATAGAACTCTAAAAAATGCTCAAACACATTTCCTTCAAAATTCACACATCTTATTATGATAGAACATTGTGGTGTTTGAGTTATATCTGTACTATCATCAACTTCAATAGCAAAAACGTTACTGTTATGAATTTCATTTTTTACATGATCTTGTATGTATTCAGATATGCAGTTTATGACTTCATTTTGAATTGTCTTGGAGTCCCCATGAATACACTATTAATTTTCAAATAGTGATTTGAATTTCCAATGTACTCAATATTAATAAAGTAAGCAGTTCCAAGAAATTTCAACGGTTTATTGAACTTACACTTTCATCACGCCCCTGGTTACCTAGCGCAGCATCTATAACCAGCTGGAAAAACAGTCTATTCATATAAACATTTTCATTGAATTTAATCATAAATAGCCTTGATTTTTCCTGTAGAGTATCAGAAACTGTATTTATATTCTTTAAACAAGTGTTCAATTGTAGTTTGCATTTCAGGTGTTGAGTGGAAAATTTGTTTATTTAGAGCTTGTGTAATGTTCTTAAAATCCAAAAATCCTTCCTTATTTCAGACATTATGATTTTTATAATAATAATAATAATAATAATAATAATAATAATAATAATAATAATAATAATAATAATAATAATAATTTATTTCATCCAGTTTATCATACATCTGATTTTGGACATGTCAAAACAAATACATCTTTACAAATCCTTTAAATCATACAGACATTTGTTTATTAGATACACCCTCAATTTCCTTTTGAATTGCTGTTTAGAAACATCAACTACAGATTTGATTTCCAGTGGTAATTTATTAAATAGCGTGATTCCAAAAATATATAAATCCTTTAAACATACACTTTTTTTTACACTATGCCTAAAGTAGTCCAAATTTCCTCTTGTATTATGTTCATGGATTTGGTTGTTTTTAATTGGTTTGTACTTATCTATTACATACATTATTGTTCTATATGCATAGAGAGAGTAAATAGTAAGCAATTTATTGTTAACAAAGGTTTCCCTACACGATTCCCTTGGTTTTAGGTTAAACATGATTCTGATGCATTTCTTTTGGTATATAAGTAATTTATCCATATGCATTTTTGCAGCAGTACCCCAGATTTCAATCCCATAGAGTATGTGTGGATAAAAACATCCATAGTATATTAGTTTCAATATGTTACCATCACTATGATTGTTGAAATATCTGAGTAGATACACTGTTTTACTAATTTTAGCACATATATGTTCAATATGCTCAGCCCATGTTAGCTTATTATCAACAATAAGACCTAAAAATTTATGAGATTTTACATCCAGAATATTATTATTATCGACTTTTAGTGATATTTTACCATCATTTTTATTGAATTGCATCACTTTAGTTTTTTGCATGTTGCAGTGTAGATTTATCGATTTGAAGTAATTCAGCAAAGAGAAGGTGGTATTGTTTATGGTAGTATTTAATCCTTCTACTGTTTTATTCCAGCATACAGCTGTGGTGTCATCTGCATAAGTTATCACTAAAGTATTTGGTGGATTTTTAATGTCATTAATGTAGATAATAAATAATAATGGTCCCAGCACAGTGCCTTGTGGTATGCCATATTTCACAGATCCCAAATGTGATTTGATTTGTTCTATACATCGCCCTTTTTTGTATGTTATTTCTGTAATTTGTTTTCTTCCAACCAGATAACTACGGATTAGGTCCAGGGGTAATCCTCTTATGCCGTAGTTTTCCAATTTACTAATTAATATATTATGGTTGACGCAGTCAAAAGCCTTAGATAAATCAAAAAATAATGTACTGACCTTCTCATTGTTTTCTAAATTCCCAATTATTTCATGTACAGACTGGTTAATGGCAAAAATGCTGGATTTCCCTTTTCTAAACCCATGTTGAAACTTCCTTAATATATTGAATTTACTTAGATAATTATCCAGTCTTAACAGCAGGATCCTTTCAAACAATTTAGCTATCTCCGATGTTAAGGCTATAGGTCTATAATTGTCAATATTTAGTTCATCCCCTTTTTTGAATACTGGTCTGATTATCGCTAGTTTCAACGTTTCTGGAAATTGCCCCAGTTCAATGGAGAAATTAATCAGATAGGTTAATGGTTTTACAATAACATATTTAAATTTATAATAACATATTAAAAAGTAAACAGGGCCAGCAAAATAGTCCTTCTGAATTGGAGCTACTGCTCAACCATGGAAATTTGGAAAACCAAGAAGTTTTAACATTATAGCATTTATCGTCCTTTTCCATTTACATACAAAGATTTAATGGCATGGTAGATCTTCCAACTGTTAACACATCTTTCTTATCCTCTCTTTCTGCCTGGAAAATGGTGGCTCCAGTAATAACAAACTATGTCATTACTTGGATTCATTTCGCAAACACAAATGATAACATCCACAAGCCACTTGTAAACACCTCACTCACAATAAGAAAGCATGACTCAGTGTGAGTTTGTATATCCCCTGTCCCTGGATGCTAAGCCCTTAAGCAAGCATGATTCACAGTTAGTTGAGAAGGAGGTGAAAGGATTCTTATCTGTTGAGTCCATCCTAGCACTTACCGATTTAAAATCACAAGCAAAAAAAGAGTTTGACGTAACATTGCCATAGCAACCATGTAAACTAGAGGGAGTGACAGTGTTTGGCAGACATATCCCTTCACATCTACTGAGTAGGTGGTCAGAGAGAGATAGAGCATACACTTCCTCTTTGCCAAGTGTCATTTCCTTGCAAGCCTGTCACCTGAGAATGCATAAACCTGTGAAGCAGTGCAGACTGCAGAAAAAAAACATTGCAACAGCCCAGCTTCTGGGAACCACTAGGCTGAGAATTTTCAAACAAATATTATTTGCATGAGTCTTTAATTTTTAAGTACAAAGAAGATGAAGGGCCCCTTCACTCTCTTCACCCCAAAAACTACCACTATACTCATTATTAATCTTCTTTATGTTTTCTAAAAGCCTTTATTTTTCATGCACTGGAATACTAGGATTCTCAACAAGGTTGGGGCAATCATCCAGAAAATATACATGTCAAAATAATAATGATGATGATGATGCATTTATATCTGATATGTGAAGTAGCAAAAAGGGCCCTAGTTACAATAACTACAAATATGTAACTACTAAAAGGAACAAGATTAATATAATATTATTCCAGAAAGCAATTAAAAATTGGTCCTAAATTATGGGTATGAATCACAATATGAAAATCATTTCATACAACTGCATAATACAGATCTTTGATGTTTTGTTTGTCACATTTTCTTGTGTTTGTTTTTTTGGTTCTGTAAACAATAGCAGATAGTCTATTACTTTTTCTTTCTCTACTGTATTTAATAAGTGGGGGAAGTATTGTATTCCACCAAAACTTTTATGTTAAGATTTCACCAGAAATATGTTTTGGGGCCCCCTGAATCCAAATAAAGCATCTCTGGAAACATGTCCATATGTGTGTGTGTGTGTATGTGTGTGTGTGTGTGTCTGAGTGTCTATCTGTGTGTCTGTGAGTAGCATAACTCAAAAATGAAAAGTCAGATAAATACCAAGCTTGATATTTTAGTATCTTCCAAGGATGCGACACAATATTTTCAAGGAAATCTCCCACCTCCAATTACCCCTTACATGGAACATTTTTCGAAAATTTTGATTTTCTAAAAAATAGCTCTAATGATTTTGATTAAAATATCATAATGAAAGATATTTACAAGACAAATAAAATCTTGAATTTTGTGGGAATAGCCTAGGAAGTTCTCTTCATTTGGAAGGAATTTTGTATAATCTTGATAGACGAAAATGTACCAACAAAAAATGTAGATCTCTTTAAAACACACAATTTACTTAAAATAAGTTTTTGATGGCATATGCCATTTGTGAGAAATCCATTATTAATAGTTCGACTTCTTCAATACTCATTCTTTTAAAGTCCTATTGATTTTCAGTTGTTTCTCGCGATTGCATGGAAACGGTATGAAATTTTAAGGCCAGCATACAGCATCCAGTTCTTAAACATTTGACTATCACTGATCTCTTTGTATTTGTAATGGAATGTGCAATGCAGCTATTTTTGCAAAGGTTCATTTGGATTAAATGTAGTGAACAAAAAATGAGCTTTAGTAAGAATAGTTTGTATACTCGCTAATAAAGATAGAGAGTAGAGAAAATCATGTGAATGAATTACATCCGATTTTCTTTTGTATAAATACAAACTTCACCCCAGCAATGACCATTTAGTTATACTTCAGTAAGTATCCAGTATAAAAGCATACATAAGTTTAATGAAAATTGCTAAATATAAGCCATATTATCTGATAATCTTGGAGTTAAGTCATCTACCCAATTTAAACATCATATCCCTAAACTTAATAATATGGAGTTGCTTCCTTGTCCTGTCATTCATCTGCGGAGCACATTAATATTATTATGCAAATCTTTAGAATATAAAACGTAACTTAGCTCAAATTATTGCATTCAAATGCTTCTTGTTTTCCAAATACCAATATATGCTTTATTGAGCAGGTTGTAAATTAGCCAATTTTTAAAAAGGAGCATTAAAAAGGTATTATAAAACACAGATAGCTCTCAATGTTGGCTAAAACTCTTTAATCTTCTTTTGCAGATACATATTTATGAACATATAAAATGACTGTATTTAATGTCATATATTTAATTGATAGTGGCTAAAAGGCATGTAAATTTTAGATGTCAACTTTAGGAGGAGATTTTAGAAAAATACGATTAAAATGGTTAAAAGAAATGTGAAGCAAATGGAGAAAATATGGAAAAAAGGTAACAAGGCGTAGAAGTAAATAGTGTATACATTATACTTCCCCATTATATATATATATATATATATATATATATATATATATATATATATACATATACATATATAACAGAATGTTAAATTAAGGGGGAGAAAAATAATAAGTAACTCCAAGAGGGAGTATCACACTGTATAAATTGTATGTAAAGTTTAAAGCAGACAATAAATGATTCATTTATTCATTCATTCATTTATTGAGAGGAGATCATTGTATGAATTAGGACCCCAATCACTACCTTACAGCATTGATGGATACTGCATTATGAAACGATACATATTAACTATTTCAAAATTTGTTATTAACACCTTGAAACACTTGAACTGATATGAAATGACTACTAAATAAATTTGAAATTTAGTAAACAATGAATCTATTGATCCTCATAAGAATTAGTTTCATTCATCAGTCAATATTTTATGCAGTAGCACCTTTATTGTAATACTAAACATAACAATATCATTTGGAATATGCTGTTGGTTTTTACATGTGAA
Organism: Deroplatys truncata; assembly: GCA_030765065.1. Lineage (NCBI taxonomy): Eukaryota > Metazoa > Arthropoda > Insecta > Mantodea > Mantidae > Deroplatys > Deroplatys truncata. Next base: position 99,284,808 of record CM060976.1, on the reverse strand, counting down.
TAAGCATCCATACAGTTTTCTTTTAGAATAAATTATAAGATAAAATTGAGAAATCCTAATAACTTCATTGACATAAGTCTTTATATAGTGATTTTTAAGACAATGTATCGAATACCAAGAGAAGAGCTTAATGAATGATGGATGGGTAAGTAAATTACGGAATATTTTGGAGAAAAATGGGTTAGGAGATATATGGAGAAGGAGAGAAAATAACGTAAAACATTTTTGGAAAAAGGCAAGGAAAAGACTGGAAGATATAGAAATACAAATCATGTTCAGTGAGATTGCCGAAAAGAGCTCATTAGTTTATTATACGCCAATGAAAAATACATGGGGTAGGGAAAAATATATAGACATAGTAAATAAAGAAGAGAGAGAATCTATTGCATGGTTAAGAACCGGAGCATGGAGGCTAAAAGGGCTAAGACAGGGTATTCCTCAGAACCAATGTCCAATATGTGGTGGTAATGAAGACATTGAACACATAGTATTTAAGTGCCAAGGAACAGAAAATTGGAGAAAAGAATTTTTTAATAAGAAGTGGTTAAGGGGGATAGAAATACACTTATAATTGAAATGATATGCAAGGACACTAGAAGCATTGGGCAGTTTTTGTGTAAAGTAAAAAATAAATGGCTTTGGACAGTGGAAAGAGAAAAGTAAGAGGTAGTGCATCTTACTTTGAATGGAAAACTATAGTGAATGTGTTAATTTAGTGACAAGAGATTGTAAAATGTAAATAAACTGTAGTGATTGTCTACTGAATAAGTGACCAGGGTCAAAATGCAGTAGACAATCTAATTTGTAAAACTCTTAGCACAATAAATACAATACAATACAATATAGTGATTTATATGATTTACGTTGCTCAGTTTAAAATATTCAATTATAGACAATTTTTACATCAGTTGTGTGCTCTTTAATGATAGAAGTATTTCCTTTTTACTCAAATTAAAGGAAAATAATGAACGTAAATAAACATATTATAGAAGTAGAGAACAGGGAGCCTAAAAAAAATTAAGTTTTCATGAATGCAGTGGGAGTATATAAATCACTAATAAAACACATTAAAGCCATATGCACAGTTTATTTATTCGTTTACTCATTTATTTACCTATTTGAATCGCTTATTCAAAAAGCCTTAAATCCATTATTTTTACTTTTTGAGTTACATACACTTATGTGTTCCTTAGAGGTCAATCCATCATTGATTGCAGAATGGGTCTCTATGGTCAATCAGACAACCGCAATATAGAACAGAGAATATGTTGTTTATTGCTAAAGAGCCCTATGTCCAGGATATAGGGCGTTTTTGCAATCAATGTTTGTGAACATTGTAATACTGGGTCTATGCATATGTTTCATCACAGATGTAACTGGCAGGAAGGCAGCACAGTAGTTGAAATAATACAGCAACAATTAGTTTTAACCTATTCTTAAGAGCAAGAAGTAATATTGTGTTCTCATGGTATCTTATATTTTCTAATTAATATGAGTGAATCTGAATGAGAAGTTGTACCTACAAATAAGAAAAGCAAAATTGTGTGCATCATCCCAAGCAGTACATAATAAATGTATTGAAAACAGCTAAAATAAAAGCATTGGGGCACACTAATTATTGAGCTAAGCTCATACTAGTAAAAACTGTTGGACAACCTTGCAAATGCTGTTCTAAGTGTTTTGACTTGATGAGTGATGATGATAAATGATCAATTCTTACACATTTCCTTGATCTTAATACTAAAAATGAGCAAGATTTCTATCTCCAAAGCTTAATAACAGCAGCCAATGTACAACGGCATAGACCAAGGGAGGGGAAAAAAGCCCAAGACAAATTCTTTCAAATATCACTGCATGGTGGGAACAAATTGTATCCAGATTTGCAAATTAGCATTTTTATGCTTGTTTGCTGTTGGCGAGAAAAGTGTACGAGGAATAAGGCAACTACTTCTGCAAAGCAAAAGCCCTAAAGATGGGCAGGGCAACTCAAAAGTGGCAACTCAATCCAACAGCTTAAAATTGCTAAAGTTTATGATCACATATCATCATTTCCAACAAAGGAATCCCATTATGCGTGCTGACCTGAATAGAAAGATTATGAATGAGGTTTTCAAACAAACATCCCCTTTCTCCTATTAAGTATGAATTATAGTGAAAATAGTTAACCAAAATTTTTATCTTCATTTTGGTAGACCATAAGTAGATGTTTGTTGTGAATGTGAGCAGTTAATGGTGAAAATTAAAAACAAAACTTTGATTGAAGCATCTAGACAGGCTGCAGTTTGTGGTCTGATGGTGCACAAGAGAGCAGCCAAGGAATTTTATAATGCTCTGAAAGTAAGTGAAAGGCTTTGCAAACAAAATAAGGAAACCTTGGCTTGAGTTTTGACTTTATGCAGAATCTCCATCCACCAAGAGTGCCAACCTAAGAACAGTTTTATCTTTAGCAATTTTTGGTATTCACAATTTGCAAGATAACAAGCCATTTCATTAGTGTGGGTGTAGCATACAAAGATCCCAACAAAGTTTGCACTTTCTTGTATGATTACTTGACAGCTAGTGTCCCTGACAGATTTAAGATTATCCATTTGTTTTGTGATAACTATCCAGCACAAAATAAAAATTACACTTTAATAAGAATGTGCCAAGCTTTTGTCGATGCTGGAAAATTTCAGAAAATAGAGTTACTCTTTCCTGTTAGGGGACACTCTTACTTGCTTTCTGATAGAGGCTGTGGCACAATTAAGAGATCTCTGCGAAGGATTGACAGAGCATACACTATAATGGATTATGTTAAATTGATCATATAGTCTACTACAAAACGACAATTCTCTGTGAAGCTTATCTCAATAGATGAAACCTTGAACTTCAAGTCACGGTGGATGAGACTGTAAAAGAAGACGACTCATTCATTAGAAATTGCTACTTCACCAAAACACTTGAAAGTAGCATTATTCAGTATTTTAATATTCCATCATTTTGTCTTCAGTTTTTTTTTCTTTCTTCTTTTTTAAGTTTATTATGTTTGGAAACTCTGCTTTAACTGCTGTGGTCTTTAGTATCCCATTCTATATTGGATGTGAAAGACTGGTAATTTTGCTCAGAGGCCTCAGATGAGGTGTTTGGGACTATAAGAGCCTGCATAATGACCAATGGTTTGAGCACCTACGCATTCAGATTGGAATTTCTCAATCAGATGTCAACTTGCCAGCTGTTCAAGCCTATCAAGATGACTACATCCCAATCAATAGAAATAAGAGATGGTAGACATAAAGAAGTTAGCTGCTTACATAGTACAAGAAGAACCTGTTATAGAGTTCTGGAATACTATTTGTCAATGATCAACTGCTATGGAGGCACAAATGCAGAAGATGCGTAATTTCATTTGTTGCAAATTTGATTTCATGAACAGGATTATTTATGCCTTAAATATTGCCTCTACCTTTAAGTTACATGGTGATTAAACATATTTTTTGTGTGACAATAAAGTTTTGAAAATTTTAGTTTTCTCACTTATTTCAGAAAGGCCCTATATCCAAGACAAATATTTAGCTCTGACAGTAAAATAAATGCATATATGAGAATAAAATCAGTCAGTTAGTACATATTGATATCTTAGAGTGGTAGTTTAAAAGAAATGAAAAAATTCCCTCAAAAGCATTTAAACAGTTTTTTCATCTTTCTCAAAACTAGGTTGCATGGACATAGGGCCTTCCAGAATATGCAATTCATTTATTTAATTTTTTAGAAAATAAACAATAAAACATCATATATATCTCGCATGAACAGTTGGAAAGTTTGTATCACATATAAGTGAAAACATTCAAACAATATTTTGTTACGCAGATAATGTAAAATATAAAAGAAGAAAAATAATATAAGAAAATGCTGAAAAAACAAATGTTATAGAAAATGTATTTAGATCTCCAGGAAAAATTTCCCAAAAAAGTACTAGAACATTTGGATTATCTGCTAGAATATTAATTGACTGTGCAGTCACTACTATGTATAAATATCCTTGTTTATTCGACATTCATTCACCTGGAGTTTGGGTTTATCCAGAATGATTTTTCCTTACTTTTTCACCATGAAAATGTATGCAGCCTTTGGCAAATGCATATGAATGTATATGGCTGTAATATTGGCATTGCAGATGTGCAGAGATCACCATTGGTTGCATGCTTCAAGTTAACAATAAGTAGCATTACCATGATCATTGTCATAGAACAACAAAACTAAAGAGTGTGGGAATGTTTCATTAGTTTTCATGTCAGTCCTGATAGCGATTTGCAGACATTTCATATGGATGGCACTCAATTCTTTTCTCTTCTGCTTTTGAAGTGATATTTCACTATCATATATCAAAGTTTGTATTCATTTAATAGTTTTTTTTTCCAAATTATCCAGATTTTCATTAATCTGGATTACATGCACTCACACTAGTCCTGATATGAGGTTCTTGTATATAATTTTAAACCTTCTTTAAACCTACTAAAGTATTCCGCAAATATGCTCTAAACAAATCTTTGTTTTCAGATTTTTTATATCCTTAGACAGCCATGTAGTATCAATTTCAATTAACCCAATGTCATATCAAGCTTCAGTGAACATTTAGTAATGCTTGTATATTAATTATTAGTTTTCGTTTTAGTCAATGTAAGGATTCTTTAGTAACATGAAATGGGGATAAAATTAGATTTAAATAAGAAAAGAAAGCTTTGAAGAATCCTGTTTTTTTGTTTTTGGTTTTTGTAACCTGATAAGTGCTGATTAATGAAAAGATTTATCCCATTTTGCATACCTACTGCACAAAAGCTGTAACATATCTTCCCTATTATATGTCAGTTTACATAACATTATTCCCATTTGTAAACATTTTCAGCTTTCAACATGATTCCAACATTGGTTTGCTATCTTCTGAATTTTTATAATATATTGACTATTGCTTCTCTGAGAATAAATAGCATAATAATTTGTATACAGAAGTTTAAAACTATTATGTGTTTGAATTAGATTTTGTTTTTTGAGTAGGAATTGTAGTTTTAGATGATTTGTGAATTTCTTGAGATTGGGTTTGTTCAAGATATTCCAAAGCTAATCACCAAAATTTAATTCCAAAAAATTTAAAAAGAAATTCAAAATTACATTAGCTCCCCAAAATAACTTCAGCCTACAAAATATGCTATATATAAACCTATAAGAGTCCATCCCAGAACACCAAAAATCATTTACAAAATAAACTGTATAGATTGCAAGAAAATATACATAGGAAAATCCAAAAGAAATATAGAAACAAGACTGAAGGAACATCTAAGAGCAAATAAATATAAACAAACTAATAAAATCCACTATTGCTCGCCACTTTTGTTCAACCAACCACAAAACAACACAAAATATAACAGTCATACGATCCACAAAATACACAACAGAATTAGGCTTGGGAGAAAATCACAATGTGAAAAACCAAAAGAACATACTGTATTTTGATTTATTGCCACACAATATTCTCTGGAAGCTCATAACATAAGCACCCATCACATTTAAGCTAACCCCTTCCAAAACCACCAGGAAATATGCTAAATCAGTTGGAAAATGCTGATGATGAGGTGAACAAGCCTCCAAATATTTTCAAGTAAAGCTTACCTTTTAGTGATGTTTTTTAAATTTCAGTTTCAACACAGAAAACGAAACCTAAAAGTAACATATCGGAGAGACTAAAACATTACACCTCTTTGGACTTGGCTCCTTTTGCCAATGAATGGCAAAGATGTAATATAAAATAAAACAAATTGTACACTGTATCAGAAAATAAGCCAAAATAATGAATTAATTCATCTTATGATTTATGTAATGTGGTTTTATTTTGTATTAGTTTTAATTGCACTTACCATAAAGTCCCAAGTTCTTAGAGAAGGATTGGGCTATTAACATTTCAAACCCTTGATTGACAAAATATCTCACTGGCCAAGCATCTTCATCAAGATCTCCAGTTGCAAACCCTTGATATGCTGCATCGAAGAATGGTAAAAGGTTTCGTTCCTTAAAACAATAACATTTTGAATCATTTAATTTACTGTGTGAAATGTTATGTAGCACCAGATAAAATGTAGCAATCCAACAAAATAAAACCTAGCTTTAATTTTGGGTTATTTAAGGGAATTATTAAACTATACAGGTAGAGTGCTTAAATACTTAATATAAGCATACACAGGATAAAAATACTGTCTCTGAAGACAGGCATGATAGAGGATATTGTATCAGTAAAATTTGATACAGGAACGGTTATAGAGGAAAATATACCCAGAAGTCACGTGTGGTAACACTTACTTTGATCTAGACATACGTATAACAAAGGTCTGTTTATTTCAAAACGATAACAATGAAAACTGCTTTCTGTCATGTAGTTGTGCTTTTTGACACTTGAGAACCACTGAACAACCCTTCAGGGCATGTTGATGCACTTGAAATAATGTATTGTCATATACAAAAGCAACCTAATGCTCCAGAATTTTTATTACTATGTAGTACTACACAATTTTTATTTGACTTAAATGTTCACTCATTTATTAAGATAAATAGATTACTCTCATACATATGCTTTAAAGCTGTGTGTATCATTACTTTCTACTTCATTTTCTTCTTATTTCATTCTTCACAACATGGGCTTGAGTAACTTTTCACACTCAGACAAGGAACTACAAATTGCATAAAGGAGTAGGCATGGAGCCTTACATCTTTACGTTCTTGTTTGGAAATGTATGTCCACGGCAATTACCATCACCCCAATTTTATTAATTCCTTCATTGTTAAAAAATACTGTTTTCTCAGTTAACTTATGTAACAAGATATGTATTTCCAAAAAAATTTAAATAGAAGTTTAGAAGGGGTCTTTCATACTCATGTCACATAACTTAATTTCTATTTTGTTGAATGTTATCAGGGTGTTTTGAAATCATTTATTGCAAATATGACAGATGTTTTAGGGCATTCCAGCATTAAGGGTTAAAGGGGGAACTTAAAATGAATATTGAGGCTCTGTGATATCCCTGTAAGATAATAACTATTACCTTCTATTATTACTCCTAGAATCAGAACTTATAAAGTGAATCAAGCACATTCTTATACTCCATAGAACGTGCTTTGAGGTAAAAATATTTTTATGAAGCATAAGAATGTGTGCGACTCAATTTTATTAGTTTTAATATTAATTGAGTGCTTCATTGAGAACAATTATTCTATTCAAATTATCCTCTAATTCCTTTGATCACTGATATCAATGAAGTATTTTCATCTGACTTGGAGGAAAGTTAGAATACTTGTGTTTTAGGATTCAGCAAAGCTGATAGGCTATCCTAAAACTTTCAAAGACATACCCTTCCCTTATTTTAAATTCGTTACACAAAGTTCCACATTGTTTGATGTATCTGTAAAAAAATTTATGCAATTATGCAATTGGATCTGATGAAAACTTTAACAGTTTTACATGTTTCAAAAATGACCCCATTTTTAACTCACATCTATTCTTTACATATGAATTTAAATTGTTTAGCTATGTGGGTTAAATCTATTAAGATATAAGAATTTGTTTCTAATTGGGTATGTTTGTTGTTTGGTACTCTAAACTTTCAAGGGTAAAAACAATGAAACTTGATTGATTTGATTCAAAATATGTTGCATGATCTACCATTGTTTATTCAGGGAAATCTTTGTGCATGGCAGATGGAATGATGAAAGAGCAATTTGGAAGTATGGGATGTTTAATGAGAGAACTAGTGGGAGTTAGAATCTGAGTTAAAACCCATACATGGAGAAACATTATCCACACAAACAATACTTGTCCCATTTGATATATGGGAAACATTGCAGGATAAAGTATTGGTTGCTATATTTTTTTTTGCATGTTTTGATATGATCTATTATGTCCTAGTCTTTGAAGAGTAAATTCAGACTTAACACAGTTAATACGTGAAAAAAACTTTGTCTTTTGTTGTATTTTTATTTGTACATTTCTTTAAGATAAGGACGAAATGGAATAGACAGAGAAAGTGTAGTGAAGCATAGGAAAGAGAATACAAGGAATAAGAAAAAGCATAAAGAATGAGTTAAATGTATTTGTATATATATTTTTTTTTATTTTTATTATTTTTTTTTTTTGTGCTAAGCTGTTTACAGAGTTCATATGGGCTGTAGCTAACCCGGGTTTTATTTCCCAGGCCATATAACATAATTAATAACACTACTTTCTAAAACTATTAGTTCATACAGTGCTGTTACCATACTATGATTACACTTTATAATTAACAAACTAGTTTGTGCTATGTACTTCAGTTTAATTTACTGACTATGTCTATTTATTTTTAACTCTAAATAAGAGCTCTCCTAAATTAATAATCTGAGATAGTTTACAACAATTTTTTTAAATTACTACTATTTTGACCATCTTCACTCTTTATGTTGAATGAACTCTTTTCTTCAGATATCTGCACCTTTGCATTCTAATAAAATATGGACTGCATCTTCTTTGTTCCCGCATATAGGGCAAATTGCCTCTATAACCTTTTAACCTCCAAATCCTATTTTAAACCATGCAATGCCTTCTCTTTGATCCCTATTTACCCTCTCAATGTACATCGTTTTCTTATCATTACCTCCAGAGTCCTTATAACATTTTAGAGAACTTTTTTTTCTCCACCATTGCCCATAGATTCTGCCTGTCCATATCTTCCAGCTGGTATCTAACTAATTCCCAGAATTCGTCAACATACTCTCTCATATATATTGCCCATACGATTTATTGTAAGTTGGTTTCTGATTTCACCTAACCAATTCTTTGAGTGAATGCACTTTACTTGTACATTTAAATAATTTTTCAAAATGTGTCCCTTTGGTAAGTGATAAATTCTAAACCAATATTTTAACACTCTTTCCATAATCATCCCTCATACACTCACTTTGCCTAATTCTAACATAACCCCTTCCCCTGCAGAATTATATGGAACTCTTATAATCATTTTACAAAACATTTTTAATGTCATGTCCATATTTGCCCAACCTTCCTCTGTACCCCAGATCTGTATTTCATACAGCTATCTTGAGACTCCACTAAAGCCTTATAGCTCCATGGCAGCCAGATCACATTCATCATCAAAGCTATGTACAGACATTTACTGACCAACTTCAATGCCGATTTTCCTTGTGCCAAGGCCATTTCTTTATGCTTCATCCACCCTCCAGTGCTATTAAATTTTATACCCAAATATAATCTTTACAAACAGGAGTACATGTACCATTGGAGAAAGAGGAATACCAGAAGGAATACTAACACATTATCCACATAGTCACCATGAATGGATACCAGAAAACAACAGTAGATAAGAAGATTAAAAAGTTTGAAAAACAGAAATACATTCAAACAAGCGATGACTTTACTCAGACAACAAAAACCACAAACATATAGAAAGTTCACTTACCACCCTTGGAACATCATAAATTTTAAAGGATTTTCAAGAAATACAACATCACCCTGACAATATAAAGAAACTACTATGTAACAGAACAAAAGACCCTATCGCCAACGATAAGTTAGCTGGTGTATACAAAATAGTTTGTAATGACCATAACCTGGTATACATAGGAAGAACCAAAAGAAATTTGGAAGTAAGACTTAAAGAGCATATGAGCTGCATTTACCAAAAACAGACGGATAAATTAGTAGTAGCACATCATTTCTGGTCTTCAAACCATGAAATTGCTCCAAACATAAAACTTAAAACCGATCAACAACAGCTATGAATTGGACATCTGGGAAAAAATACATATCGTCAAACACAGGAATCACTTAATGAATTTCGAACTACTGCCACCTAGCAGCCTTTGGAGGTTCATCAACCAGGCACCAGGGAACACCATTAACCACACGCATCCCCCAGACAGTAACTGGTAAAATGAGTTGGAAACGAGCTGACGGTGGAGCAAACTATTCTCCAGAAATGCGTTCAAAGTAAGCACCTTTTAGTGATGTAGTGTAACAACCTCCGACTCTTTATTTTAAATTACAACACATCACTGTTACTAGCTTCTCAATCTTCAAATTAAGAAATTATATTGTTTACGTAGGTAATAGAAATAAAAAAGGTCCTCTAACAATGGCAAAAACCAGGAGAACCTCCTGACCATATTGTTTGAAAGCTCTATCTAAATTTTAAACTAAATCATTTTATAATCAACAGCACTTTATTGATCCTGTTTTAGATACTACAGAAAATTGCTTCTAAGCAGGACATAATGACAACAGTTGTCACATGATTCAGAAAGATTAAAATATGTTTAATCCATGTTTTTAAACTACTAAAAATAATATGCCTTTGCCCTCTAACTCTCCTTAAAAGAACATTTTAGTTCACAATTTTTTTTACAGTAAGAACAGTGAAAAACAAATTACAGTTTATAATTTCTTTAGAGTACTGATACTTACTGTGGAGCACATACTATCTGTTAGCATGGAGTTGAGATTTTTTGTATTGGAGTTTGAACAAAAGTTGTCAAAAATTTCAAATTTAGCGTCGTTTAGATGGAGAGCCTCCTACAATAGCTCATTTCTTAGACAAACTACTTCACAAATGCAGTTGAAATTTTATGCACATGAGTTAGAGCAATATTTATCAACACGTTAAATTTGATTGAAATCATTACAAAATTAATCATAGTTATGAGCCATCAAATCCAGGTTGCAGCTGAATTTTTCAGAACTGAGGCTAAAGGCTTTGAAACTCTGTTAGCTATTTATTGCAATAAAATATATACATGACTGGTTAAAATGGATGGGAGGAAATAAATTCACTGGTTTTTAGTTTTATTTCATTCTTTTATTCATTAGATGCAATCATAATGGAATCCAAGGCATTGGATAAAACTAATTAAAGTATTTAGAGATCCATTTGAAACAGTTGTTGCATGGTGTAATGGTTTGTGCTTGCATTTTTCAGGTGCATATGATTGCCCACTGGATATGTAAAATTATAATCTATCTTATTAAGCATAATTGAATTGGTCAAACATATTTTTAATTATCTGAAACGTGATTGAAGGAACTAATTACACTTTTTATTTTAAATTTATTGCGATAAATTCAGACTTCTTAAACAATCTCAAGTCCATTGGCATGTCCCTGAAAATGTCAGTTTTTCTTGAGCAGCACTTACAAGATTTTTACAAATTAAAGCAGTACAAAAGCTACCATTAATGGTAAATAAAACCTTAGAGAACCCCATAGATATGCAAAACATGCTTTCATACAATGTAATGCTAAAACCTCAAAACCTGCTCCCTCATATATATAATGAAACAACATTATATTGGTTATATTCCTTGAACAAGAAGTACTGCAGAGCAGGAGAGTTAATGGCTTCATTATCAACAACTGAGCATTAGTCAACAAACAAATAAATATTGATTAAGTTGTAACTTTTTAAATATTGAGAAAACAAGTTAAGGTATTAAATAAAGGACGTTAAAAAATTCTAAGCAAATATTCTGGATGTAATTTGCTTAAAATTAATAGAAATTTCAAAGTGGTTTATATACAGAAAAATATGTGCAATTTTTGGGACTATTTACTAAAATGTATACTAAATACCTGAATGCAAGACACAAAAATGTTACAAACACACCTTAACATATATGTATATTTACAATCTTTGTGCATTTACTTTGTTTTCATTTAATGTTGGGAATAACTCTGGTACAAAGAATTGTCTACAAAGAACTTTTGTTTATATTTTTTTTGTTATTGAGCTTTCATTCTGCAAAGAAGAAGAAGAAGAAGAAGAAGAAGAAGAAGAAGAAGAAGAAGAAGAAGAAGAAGAAGAAGAAGAAGAAAACACTTTCACTTAGTACCAAACATAAAGTTCACTTCTTGTAAAAATTACTCAGATCTGACATTCTCTTTCATTGCAGTAGTCTCTCTATATGTTCAGAGAATTAGGCCATTTCAAAATTTATCGCATAATTTATTTATTACCATAGGAACCCTGCTTATTATACATGTATTATATTGCAGTCATTCAGTAATGCTTCATTGACAAGCATTAAAATAAGTCAGATCAACTTATTATATGTATAATAGTTGGTATTGGTGTTTCTTATTCTAGTCAGCCTTGCTTAAATTTAAATATGTCTAATTTGAGTACTACTACTGACAGAAGAAACTGTAATAACCTTGGAAGAAAATAGCTTGTAACTACCACTACTGCTTCTGAACTTAATAAGTTAAAATGCATAGCCCCTTTTTTTCCATTATAAATGCTCTTATACCTGGCATTTTTGGTGCTGTATTTTACGTTAGCATAAAATTGCCGCAGTTGCTTACTGGACCTGGGAGAAATGCATGCATTGCAATTAATGTTTTCATAATTGCTCTCCTGTGATTAAATTTTGAGTATTGGATTTGGTAACTACTCATTTTGTACATTGATTAAATGAATTGAATTAATGCTTGAACCTTGTGCAAATTGAAGTACTTATCTCCTCATCGCAGTGTATCTTATTATATTATGATTTTTTTCTCATGCAAATCCATTTCTTGTTTAACATTATTAACTTATCACACATATTCCTTGCCCATTCTATTTCTAATTTCAACAAAATTCTGGGGAACCTATTCCCCAAAATTATATGGTATGTTTAATTTCTCAGTATGTTTTAATCCCCCATTCTAGTTCTTCCAAAAAGCTCTCAATGTTGTATTATCAAATTACATATACCTGCTGTTGTAGTAATGGTAATGAAAATGGAAACATATAAAAGCTTATTTATAGAGCCTAATAATGTGCATAAAGTTTTATAAATAAGTAATGAAAAATAATACCTTTAATATTGTAGAAACTTTACGCCACTGGTCACATGTCAGATCACAGCCTGTAGGATTATGTGCACAAGCCTGAAGAACAATTACAGAATTTTCTGGGGCCTGAGCTAAGTCTTCCATCATGCCATTAAAATCCACGCCATTTGTGACAGGATCAAGGTAGCGATATTTCCTGCATTCTTTAAAGCCACCATTTAGGAATGTTGTCTCGTGATTGTCTATTTTTAATTAAAAGGAAACAAATCTACATTTTATAACTGCTTCACTCTGCATTTAACTGATAACATCAAATTACTGACTATGGACTTTTAAAGCAACTTATGATGTTCAGATTAGCTTAAGTAAACATTGGTTTTATTGCATTAAAAATTTTTAGTCACCTGAATGTGTTAATGTCCCATCAACTGTCTTGATTTTATAAACAGTTTCTGATGTTCATAAGTTCTTTACATTAGATTATAGCTTTAGGTTGGGAATGGAGTAGAATTTTGGCACAGTGGCCGGTAGCTGGTTAATTGCACTTATGTTACCACTGTAAGGAAGGAATAAGGTGGAGGGAGTCAATATCAACAGTCATAATGCAGGTGGGGTCTCTAATATTTCCAGATGTAGTATCCTGATGCCAGGTGATACTGTAATTATTGATGGGAATATATAAATAAAGAAATTATAGTAAAATATAGAAATAATTACAATAAATAATTTCCATATATTAAATGAATGCATAATGTAATGAGCTTGAGTTGAAATGTTTGTCTAGAAAGGTGAAGGTAATTGGGAAGTTAGTTTAGCGGAAGTCATTAGCAACAGCCAAAATAGCGAATGCATTAACTTAAAGATTCTGGGAATTCAGTTACGTTATAGGCTCAGTACATTTGCAGGGCCACATAAGCAGAATTCTGGAAAAGAGAAAGGCACTTAGATTCTGTGATTTTAGCCAAGTTCTCTGGTAACAAATTTAAGAGGTGTGCATGAAGAGTGTTTTAAGCATTGGCTGCACATGAAAAATAACATTGGTGGTGAATAATGAACTAGGCAGAGCTAAAGGTAACAAAGGTGTGCAATTTTAGATCATAGAGTTACTCTGGCTCTGTACCGGCACTGATACTTACATTCATTCTTGCACACCTTCATGCACATAGTTGTACATACATTATTCTCTCTGCTGCTGCTATCACCGGTACTTACTGGTCATGTGATATTTTAAGCGCTTAGTGATGCACTTATTTGACTAAGATTTTGCGACTTTGTGAGAGGTCTCGTTGATAAGCATTTTAGTGACTCATAGCAAGTTACACTTCTGGTTTCTTTTATTGCGGAAACAATTATTTCCAACGTAACTTTGATACCACAGAAGTTATCAGGTATAATAATTCAGTTGTTACAATTTTGAGTGCTACAATTCATAATTAATTTTATTCTTTTTCTTCAAATGGTCGACAACCCACTCCAATAACTCAAATATTAGTTCACAATAAATTTCTCGGTCAAATAAAACTGGTGCTGTACTTCACAATACATCCACACATACCTGAGAGAAAGATCTCATATCCATAACACTAGAGCAGCTAATGCATGAGAAAAAAAAATGAGCTATGAGATCACAGCAGCAGAATCAACAACAAAGCAAGTAAAGTAAACAGCTTCAAAGGTTCCAAAAATCTTCTGCTTCACAGCTCATCTGCTATTTCCCACACCTCGAGTTGTATTAGCAGATTGGACATAGGTTTCCACCTCAAAGCCCCCCCATTCACATAAACAGGTTTGGGTAGATGGGACTATGCCAAATGCCAGGGTAGAAAGTTTTCCTAAGAGCATGTCTTAGTGCCATAAGCGCACATCAGCACCTGTGTATCTGGCCTTGCTAACCTGAATTTGAGGGATGTAAAAGTTCATAGTACGTGATAATCCACCCCAGCCTTTGCCTAGCAGCTAGAATAAATCATGAAAAACACTTGTACAGGATAGCCTGTCAAGTAAACATTGGGTTTTATTAACCCTAGACATTGAAATATGTACATTCACTCTCACATTTATACCTTCCAGTTTCTATAGAGGATTAGGAATGAACCTAACTAAAACAAAATATCTACTAACAAACCAAAATGCAAATTTTGGACATCTAAAGCCAGTATGCTTATATTTGGCTACAGTTGTAGTTACACTTGCATAGATTTTTTATCATTTATTTTAGTAATATTGAAAAACAGTAATATTGCAAATTTAAATTTTAAGGTTTCATGCACATATGTGAACTTTAGGTTATTACCTACATTAAAATTATCCTTATTTAATTCTTTCTGTAGGGTACTTATAATTACAATATCAGAGGAATATTGTTTGATTTTGCATGATGCAAACATTGCTGTATATTCTTTTTTACACCAGGATTACCTGTTCTGTTCAACTTTACATAAAAGAATATAACCCTGATATAACCAAACAAAAATGTCATGTGACCATAAAACAGCTATGAAATATGCAGTCAATTTTGGAAATAGTTTCCTCATAATGAGTATAGAAAGAAAGGAACAGTGCAATTCAGTCTTTAGCATCTAGAGTATTTTATGCCACAAAAGTAAATGCTAAAGACAAGGCAGATGTAATGAAAAGAGATGCAATCCAAATAGCAATTAAAATAAATAGTGATTAATTTTAGTTAATTTTTAGTTTTTAAAAGTAAACTAATACCTACAATATTTTATCAGAGAACAGTCAGAACCATAAATTTACTTACCCCATGTAGGTTCTGAGAAATAGACAGTGGTGAAGTTAGCATGTTGAGTTAACAGCTCAGCTCCCATTCGAAGCGCCCCACAGCCACCTATAGACTGCACTGCGAAAGCCTGTAAAGAATAATATGTTTTCCTAATTTTGGAATTGAATTGGTAAAGCAATGAGATTATGTAATGTAAGCAGCCCATTGACTTAGAATCTACTGCATACTAATAGAAGTGTGCTATATACTCATCATTTCTCCAGGTTTTTATTTGAAAGTTTATTTGAAATTAATTTTGAAATAGAGAAACTAAGATCAGCTGAGACATTAGTTACATTGGCTCAGAACCTATGAATACAATATTAATAGTTTTCAAGAAAGCCTGTAGATATCAACACTTTTTTATAATTCCCTAAAACTTGCATAAGGAATGAACTTATACATCCTTTCTTGCTTAGCATGCCAGTTTTTACTTTCTCTATAGTGTACTTACCAATAGTAAGTAGAGGAAGTATTGCATTCTACCCAAAAACTTGACATCAAGACTTCACCGAAAAAATACATTTTGAGACTCCCTGAATTAAAAAAAAACTTTTTTAGGAAAAGATCTATCTGTGTGTCTGTGAACGCATAACTCAAAAGCAAAAAGTTGGTTAAATACCAATCTTGGTGTTTCAGTTCAGCATTTTTCAAGACTCTGACATGAAGATTTTCAAGAAAATCCCTCCACTATAAACTACCCTTTACATGAAAAGTTTTTTCTTTATTTTTCTCAAAAATGGGTATAATGATTTTGATTAAACTTACTGTTTAAGTTCAGCATCCAAAGATCTGACGAAGATTTTCAAGAAAATCCCTTCACTATAAACTACCCTTTACATGGAAAGTTTTTCTTTGTTTTTCTCAAAAATGGGTATAATAATTTCGATTAAAATACCATATGTTTAATATATTTGTTTGGCAAATTAAAAAATTGACAAAATTGAAAACCTTGACATAAATATGTCTCGAATTTTGTGTGAACAGTCTGTGAAATCCTTTTCATTGTGAATGACTTTTGTATAATAGGTCAATCATAAGAGTAGAAAAAATTTAACTACACCAAAAATATAGATTTTGTTAAAGTACAGAATTTATGTCCAATAAAATGTTTTGTGGCATTAATGATTTCCAAGATATTTTTTGTTATTGGTTAGAACTTTCAGATACTTTTCTCAAGTGAAAAGTTGCTTTTCATCTTTTTCTTTCATGGTCATGCAAGGAGCATGGAATTTCAAAGCAATCCATAGCAACAGGCCTTTTAATATTCTGACTGTCACGTTAACCTTGTGTGTCTTTCTTGCACCTTAAACAAAATTGTAAATGTGCAATGAAAGCTCAATTATCAAGAAGTACTTAGAAGAACAGCTTTTGGAAGAATAGTTTGTAGACAGGTGAGTAGAGAAAGTCAGTGTAAGCATCTCAACAAATTTTTCTAGGACATGTTGCACATACATTTTTTCACATCATCAGGTAAGATACTCATTGACTGTCAGGGACTTCCGGAACAATTCTTGTTATGGTTGAAACTTTAAGAGGGGTTTGAGTAGCTGATAATGTGGGCAAATTCATGCAAAACATGTCCTGGAAAATACTGTATGGAAAAGGAATACTTGTACCCTACAGTACATATTGGATTGTAAAATAGTATATCTTAAGTAAAAACATAATCTTTCCCTTTTCATATTGCTGTGAACTGAGAAATAAGTAGTTTTCTTAGCAAATACATTTTAGCTAAGGATTAGGCATAAAGAATAAGCATTGGTTCCGTACTCCATCTACATGGTAAATATAATAATGTTGCTTAATGTTGAGCTTTTGCAAGAACCTTTTCTTTTAACTCAAATTAACAATCAAATGAAGCAGAATGTGATGTTATATTCTGGAAGGACACTGTTGCTGTTAATCACTGAATGAAGTAAAATTATTGTGCTTATACAGCACTGTTGTTAATATAATCAATGTGCTAGTAATTGTAGGAGTGTCATTTTATTTCTGCTTGGAGGGTGGGACAAGATTGCATGAAACAGTTGTCCAAATAGTCATTTGAGCTTTAATGACACATTTAACCTAAGAGAAGATAATCTTTTAAATGTTTGTATTAAAAGTACAGTTCTAGTAATAATAACCAGTAGCCTAATTACTTTTTAATAACTTGGGGGGGTGTAATTGACCCCCCTTATGCCCTGAAATGATGCCCCTGAGTAGTTGCCATTGTCATGATTTAGACACTCAACTTTATAAGTATTTATTGCATTGTCTTTTGTATATAATTTGTACACAATAACTTAACATTTCTCATATCACATATATGTGATCAGAGAAAGAAAATAAATTATTATTACAATTACAATCACAATAAAAATACATATTTCACCAATAGTATAACAGAGCTATTCTTACCCTACCATCCTTAATGACTGGATTGTCTTCACCAAGAATCAATTTTGGAGCCAGAATGTTGAGTTTTTCATTACCCAAGAACAGGATGTAATCATGGTTGTAGTCTGGGGAATTCATCATGCTTGTTTCTAGCTCTTTCACAAATGGCAGAACATATGGTTTCCCATCACCAGTCTTATAAACTGAAAGAGAAAAGTATTGTATAGCACTTTTACTTCTCCATCAGTGTTTTCAAGTTAAATATTTTTAAATCAAATTTTAGTAGTAATCAATAACTTCTTCCTGCTGGATCTTTTTACTCATAGTCACTGTGTTTAACTGTTAATTTTCCTTATTTTACAGTAGCCAATAGTTAGGTTTATTGCATGCATTATGCTTTTTGATTGTATTTATCTTAATACATGGTATAGTCTTCATCCTTTTAATAAGCATTTATTATTTATTTATTGTGACAGAGCTAAGGCATTTATCCTTCTGTTCTACTTTAAATCGACAATCCTGGAAATAAATACTGTCAATACGACAGCAGAGACCCAATAGTAACAAACACATTACTTACCTATACAACCAATTATACAAAACACGAATAGTGAATAAATAAAACTAAGCAAAATCTTGTTAAAATCTAAAGTAAGAAATTGGCAAAGGTGCTTAAGTCTCAATATATAATTATCCTACATATCCAATACGGTCCTAGTCTTACAAAATTAGAAACATGATTATTATACATGTAGCATAATTAAATAAAAAGATTAGATGGCTTATTTACTTCTTATTGCAGCTTATTACTAACATGAAAGGAATTTCATTTTGGCTACCTACCATTTCATATGTAAGAATTTATTTGATAATTTTTGGGGGATAGAGATCTATTAAAATGCAGAGTGCTATTAATTTTTGCATCACTTTACTTTGTCAGGCTGATCCAGGATTAAACTAAAGGACCTATAGCAATCCACCTTTCAAAGAACAATTTTACTTTGCTAAAACTTAAACCCTGTATCTGCCATATTTATTGGAAACACAGTTGTGATTTTTTCTCTCCCACTTATTTCCACCTTAAACATCTAAGGTAATTTGGTGGCTTTGTGCTTGTTTAGAAACAGTTGCTTATCATCCCTGAGGTTCAGTCTTATTCATATTGGTTGTAATCATTGGGTTTATTGGTACTTTTTAAACTTTTGATCTCTCTCTCTCTCTAATTGTCTCTTTCACTCTCTCAGATATACAATCTCTCTGGTATTTTTGGATTCTAAGGGGAATGCAAAGTAATCCTAATCAAAGAAAAATCCCCCATTAGTTGGAAAATGAATCTGGACAACTGGATTTAGCGGATGACATACTTAATGATTTTCATTTGCTTACTTGGAATGATAAAATGCCTACTCTTGCTTTGTGAAAAGCTGTGACCATTCGGATACACTATAAAAAGCACCATACTGATGGAGTACACCCCATTATCTCACACATTGCAATTGGCCTTCAATATAGGTGATATCACTTCACTACTCTGTTTGTCTATACAGGATATTGTCATTGTGCCTTAAACCACTATGTGAATTTTGGTGGAAAATCAGTTATGTAGCGCAAAAAGGAGCAGAATGCTGTTAGGAATCTCCCTTATAATCCAGTATGTGAATAGCCAATGGATTCGACTGTATTGTGGAAAAGTAAATACTGCTTTGCATAACAGCTTCAAGATTGATCCATTAAAACCAGATTTTTATTATCACTACCATACATTCCCAATGGAATGAGATACTCCTTTAAAATGCTATGAAAACATCATATGTAAGATTTTCAACAGCATTGACATATATTCCCTGTGCAATAAATGGAACACACAGTGACTTTTCATGCAAAGTTCATGCTTTTTCACTCTTGGACCAAATAATTATTCTTCAGAATACTACAATTCCTGTAAATGGTGGAACACTTGCATTTTAGCCTATTCTGAACTAAGAACATTGTAGATTTAAGTTATCAGATCCAATAACTTAAGTCCTTCATGGCCATCGCAAAGAGAACTCATAAGTTGATAACTAGTATACAGAGATTGCTCTGTTTATTATCTTAAGCAAAATATAACTGGTGTAAGACTAAGAATAATTAATAAAACAACAAACTTACCAAGACATTCAAAATGAAATTTGTAGCACTTACACATACATACATTACAAAATTTGTGTGTATTTTATGACAATATAAAAAGTTAAGTAATAAATTACAATAGTACTTTGGGATTAGAATCCTGAATTGCTGTCTCATCCTTACGGCAAGCCTAGCTGTAAGCATATACTTGACTGTGATGTCACCCTGTAATTCTACTTGTATGTAAAATTTTCGCATGGTTTTAAGTCTCTTTTAGACATTCCAAGATTATTAATCAAGTTGCACAAGTTATTATGTTTGCTATATCACACGTAACTGTGTTGTTTCCTTCAGCATTGGAACATTAATTTAACATTTTATGTCTGACACGTCTGTATACTTATATATATATATACATAACACATACAGTGACTTTATCCAGTTTTTCAGCTGTCACTTCTCTCAGTTCATACTGTCACTGATCTAAGTTCTTATCTAGTTCCATTTCACTGAGTTCACTGAGTTCACACCATCACTTCACTAAGGTGAACTAATTCAATGCTCCGTCCCTTCACTTCCTTCGTGACGTAGCCTCTTCACGCCGGACGGTTCACTTCACTCGGGAGTCGAACACAGGACCTCCACAACCCGTCGCTCCGCAGTAGCACTCACTGCACGTCACATCAGTCGTCACCAACTCCCTCGGAAAATTATTCTTGTATCACACGGGAAAATCACTCGACAACTCGCTCGCTCACCGACGCAACTCAAAACACACTCGACTCGCACTGACTCAACTGCCGCAAGAGCTCTCGCTTATATAATCAGTGGAATCTTTCCAGAAGTTTCTCAAACGTTCTAGAACTATTTTGGCACACTTCCTGGAGGAGGGGGGAGAAGAACCTTCCAAAAAGCTCCAGTTATCTCCCAATAATGCGCCCAGTGTTTACGCTGGCAAATGGCGGTTATCTTGTTTACTCCGACGCCCGGCGCCGACCTCCGGATAACCTTGGGCCATAGCCGCTGAGTCACACAGGTCCTTCCTCAGGCTCCACGATCTATAGCAGGACGGTCACAATGAACTAACACTAGCTTCCTTTGGGGTTGACACCGAAAGCGCGACGGAGTCCCAGGAGCCGTGTCACGGATATCGCATTTCTGATACCTTGCTTTGAAGAAGCAATCAATATAGTCGGCGACGTAGCTTCGTCAAGGTCTGTACGCCTCCAGATATCCCCCGGTACTGCTGGCATAGTGCTGAAGACTTCTTTCACAGTTTTCTTCGGGAGCACTAGCTGTTCCGCCCTAGTCCTTCTATTATCTATTCCAAACCAGAGTGCCTTTCACTGAAAACAAACTCTTTGTATTATCCGTGCGAAAGTAGTTCGCAATCCCCGCCCATAATGTCTGCTTGTTCCCCTCCCACGTGCTTGTTGAACACTATTTAATCTATAAAAAGGCGCCCTGCGTGAGAATCATGGTTCAAAATGCAACCCGAGGTAACAATCGATTTTATAAGTATGCGGCAATGAACACTTACGTTAATCACAATCCTCGGGCAAAAGTGCAACACCCAAATCCGAATTCTCCGAAGGTAACTCAGCTGACATATCGGAATCGGAACTACTCTCCAAAATAATGACAAGCTTATCCACAATTCCATAGCATTGTCGCACTTAAAACTTTATTCTCTTCTATGTTGTATTATGTCTGTTTGTATTCCAAGTTGAATATATGAAGTATTGTTTGTTTTTAGACACTTTTTAACTGTTTCCCGCTTCTGTGTTTGACCAGTTTATTCGCACTACACGCACCTTCCTCTGCCATATGAGCTCAAATACCAACTGACTAAATCACAAGATTTGACCTGAGCTGAGCTGTGTATTAGTGTATTATGAAGGACTATTCGCTTATCATATATCCTGTGTTACGCAAAGTGTTTATTCGGTACTCAGATAGCACCTCTGGGAATTCATTGCTGCATTTCTTGTGCATGTATGAGATTGGCAGTCGTTTATACGGTTGGTATTAACAACCAAGATGCTCTCGGCGTTAGCGCAATAGCAGGCGAAAGTCATATTTTGTAATCTCTTAACAGCTAGTGTATATCCATTATATTTAACGACGAGTTCTTATGATAACCGCAATAAAATGTGCAGTTCTATACCTTTCCTGCTCTAATATTTCATAATACAATACATGTATTAAGGAGCTATTTACGTTGGGTAAGAGTATATTCTTGGGTTCGTGACAAGCCGAAGCACGTGCTTCTGTTTACATCAGAGGGAACTCTGGTTTGGAATGGACAATAGTTGCGAACTCCCCACTCTCTTCGATACACCGTTTCTGACCTCCAGGGAGTCCCACCGCGTCCAACAGCTCTCATTGTTCAGGCCTCTAAGAGAAACATCCGCTCACGCGGATCGTACGCCAGATTCTTTATTCTTCAGGATCGGCCCTTTGTCTCGATCCTCCAGTTGCTCCCTCCTCAAAGTCTCCACATCCCATTCAACTGCAAGTTGCACCATGACTGGGCGTAGGGCTGAAACATTCTCCCTCACCTGCTGGTCCAGACGCTCGTCCATTGCGACCTCTTGTTTTCTTTCTCTGCCCGTCTAACTGTTTTTCTTGCTGATCTAGACGCTCTTCCACAGCATTAATGTTATCTTCCTTGTCAGATTTAGTTCCTTCTAATTCCTTTGCAATGTCGTCCTTCAGGGCTTTCACTGTTACGTTTATCTCACATCTTCAGATCGATGACACAATCGAGTTCGGATCTCATTTTCTCCATTCCAGATACTATTTCGTCTCCATCTTCTGCATTCCGGATTTCACGATCTTGATTTCAACTAACAATTATTTCATCATTGCTTCCATCCCACTCCTGACATCAAGGTGACTTGATTCGCAACTGACTGGACTATGCGAGGACGCTCGCTTATATAATACACACATACACGTGTTTCTTTTTGGTCATAGGCTATCGCTTCATTAATTGTATAGATCTTTTCTTTTTAAGTGATTTCTATACTAGTAGATCCATATGACAGATGATTCACTCATTTGCAGGTTTCTGAGGTCGGTAGCAGTGTATACCTACCTACGCTGTACGAAAGTTTATAAAATCAGTTGGAAAGCTGATGCTATAGTCGAAGTGCTTTTAAGGCGGATTTCAATGTAGAATAACTTGTATTCCTTGAACCGCTTTTTCGCTGAATATGGAGCCTTTATTTCTCTAAATAAGTAAATGAGAAGTAATGAATACCTGCCAAGCACGATGCATAAATTGAAAAGAAAACTACGGTTGCTGAATTCAGTTGGTGTATTTTTGTGATTTAGTTTAAAACGCAAATAAATTGTTTATAAACAATTAAAATTTCAAATAAATAATTCAAAACATACGGAAACTATTTATATGTTAAACTAAATCACACACGTTTATCAAATTCGCAAACTCGATTTAAACGTTTGCTTGATCCTTAACTAAATAATATTGCTAGTATTAGAATATGTATAACTTCACAATTTTTATCTGTAATGAAAGCATACTCTGATTGGACGGCAAGTTATAGTAACAGTGTAGGACTGAGAATATTTTCCTCTGGCGATTAAGAGTGAATTATTTATTTAGTAAAGAGGGGATTCCTTCTCAAGTAAATATTGAGTTAGTAAACCTATTCCATTTTTCCATTTGGAAAGACTATTAATTAAAACTTCAAATTAATAAGTTAGATTTCAGCCTGTGCGGCCCTTTCTCAATTAGTTGCATGCAGAAACACACTACCAGAGAGTTAACACAGATGGTAACTGAAGCAAAGTTATCTCTCTCTCTGTTTGTGAAATGTTTTGTTCAATCTGTCTACGATAACAATATTTGCTTGTGCACACGGGAAAACATTGCAATATTAGGAATGATAATTGGCAGCGTTTTGTGGAAGATAAAACACAGCACAGCATTTAAATTAGTAGTGAAGTACCTAAACAAAATGGCTGCACTAGAGTGCAAAAAGAAAGAAAGAAAAAAGGTAGAATATATTTTCCATGTGAAAGGGATTAAAAGCTCGTGAGCTTGCAAATAAGGAATATATGCTCTTATCTTTCATCATAGTCTTTTTGAACCTCAATGTAATTCGTTTCAGTAAAGCTCTAATGCTTTGACTTCATCCCGAAATCCATTTACTGAAGGATGTCAAAACATTTCATTTCTACCTGATTTTCATCTGACCAAAAAGTTTCACTCAAGACTAGCTTTGCAAATCTATGTATCTGATAAAGTAAACAAGATAAATAAGGCAGTAGTTCAAAACTTCTCAAATGAGATTGCATAAAAAATTAAAAGAAAATACTTTATTTTACAAACTACACCCAGGACATTCTGAGCATAGTGCAGTAAAGGGGGAAGCATGTAGTCAAATATAACAGTATGCTCTCAACATGCCTCTTACTACATGCGGATTCCAGGATCTTGGCCGCCACATTTCTGTATCGTTGCTCCTCGGTAATCGGTCCCAAGGACCTGAGTGCATCCCTTACCGAGCCTCCCAGCGGGAAAAAAATATCTCCATGCGCATACCGGAAATCGAACCCGGGTCCCTTCACACCACGAGCAGCAGGGCTTCGTAGACCGCTAATAATAATAATAATAATAATAATAATAATAATAATAATAATTATAAAACAATTTTATTCAAATAAAATTAGACAATCGGGCCCGGGCCGGGTGGTGCAGTATAACTTATTCTCGGGCCGGGCCGAACCTAAGAATTTCGGCCGTTCATACCTCTGTTAGGCTAGAACATGGGTCCAAATCTTACAACTCCCCCCGTACCCGTTTCATCCTTTCTTTGAGTCAGGATTGGATATTTTTTATAATAAACTGTATGAATGTTACATTATACGTTTATATTGCTAGTTTATCAGGTGTACGCACTGTTAGGTATACTGAAAAGAATTATGATTAATACTTGTGACATTCTCTTACTTCATTCGATAAGTAACTAACATTAAAGTCGTTATTCTACAGCTCCGGATACATTACGGTGACTAAATTATATGGTCATAATTAATATTGATTTTAATAACTTCGGTTTAGTTGATAAAGCATTAACATAGAATAAATACGAGAGTTACGCAGAAAGTAACAACCGTTTGGCTTTAATAAATTTAAAAATATATTTTATTTAGAAAAAAACAAGCCATTTACAACATTGAAGATTACTTTATTTCTCCACATAATCATCTTTATTAATTGAGCATTTGACATACCTGTACATGAGCTTAAGAATTCCCGCGTTGTAGTCGGTTGTTGCCAGTCCATTAAAACAAGATGTGTGGACACAGTTTCGCCAAACGAAAAATGTTTGGGAAAGAAATCTGTAACTCGTCTAGAATTACGCGTCTGTATTGTAATATTTTGTTGTTCACTTGATTCTACAAATCATCTGTGATGAGTAGAGTTACGACTTTGCCCTATTTTCTTATTTTATTCCTGTGTATAGAGATTTAGGTAACTTAACCCAAAATCCATATTTGGGTCATTTGTAAGCCTCTGTGTGAATTTTATAGTACCCATAAATGCCTATTTGAGGGGTTATCTCCTTCTTGTGGCATTCGAGCCTAAGTGCTTTTTTCCGAATTATCTGCATGTTGTTATAATTTATTTATTTTAATAAATAAACAATACATGTATGAGGAGTGGCATTTTCAATGTAACTTTTGTATGCCTTTCAGAGTTTACGCTTGGGAATTCCGAGTTGCTCGTATTTACTTGTTCTTTGGAAGCATGGTAACTAGAAGAACACAGTAGGGCTCATGGCATGGGTGCCCAGTAAAGGCTGGCTCACAACCGACAAGAACGCTAATCAGAACGAGAAAGTTGAAATACGTGTATTCAAATGGAAGCGTTCACAATCGACGGGAAGCCTTCCCGGGCCCCGGGATCGTGAAAGAAGACTTGCCCAACTTTTAACGTTCTCGTTCCCGGGCACGGCAGATTAGATCCATATTGTGCATACGTATTACACTCTTCACCCTAGAGGTTATTCTAGGCGGCCGTGACATGTAACAGCCGCTAGTGCTCTCTATAGTCGCAAGCTGGAAACATAAAACTGGAGGAAATGAGTAGTAAACGTGCTCCAAACCTCACATCCTGACACCCGCAAATACAATGAGTGTTGTTCCACTGGTGAAAAGTTCATCTGTAGTTTGTGTACATGCAACTCAAAACTGGCTATTGCCTAAAAAAACAATGGCAAAAGCTACAAAGAACAGCAAAACCCGGTGGAAATTTAACAAAGAATAATAAACAACTGTAATATACGCCATTAAATAAAGGAATGAAAGCTTGGCACAACTAGAGGGATTGGAAATGTAATGAATATGCATTTAGATAATGTCTACTCTATCAATTTTGACTTTGGCTAACCCGAATTATGTTGGCTAAATTGGAAGTAGGTGAAAAAATATCATTGGTCAGTTAAAAGCAAATGAAATCCCAATGCGCAAAATCGACTTTCACTTTGTGATCGATATGATCATCGATATACATTCCCGTTCTCGTTACCGGTCTGTTGCAGCATATCTTGTATGCGGCATTGCTTCCCATTCTCGTTTCCGTTTTGGTTGCCGTTCTCGGGCGATTGTGAACCAGGCTTAAGAAGGTACGGCATAGCCACAGAGAGCTCTGATGTCATGCGGCAGCCAGCTACACCGATGCCATGTGCTCAAGCGGAAGTGTTATTATTCGTCATCGCAACATTAATGACCTTGATAGTGTTAACGTGAGTTTGCTGTTTACTAAGTTAAAAGCTTTCACCCTCAAGGATGCCACGCTGTGCTATTGGTGGATGCAGACACATGAGAAACAGTAAGCAGTTTGGCATTTTATTACATAGGTTTCCGAAAGCAGAACAGTCAAGAAAACAGTGGTTACACGTTACTTACTATTTTTGTGATTTGCCCATTGACGACTCTTGTGATTTTAGTTTCATTTTTATTTTGTGTTGCGCCTAGTGACTCCCTTGAGATAGAAAGATTTAGCACTATTGTAAGCGATCTTTCCAAGTAAAATACGGCAATTGACGCTTCGCATAATTATTATTCTAAAAATAATTTAATTATTTAATTCAACAGTCGGAGACTCTTTTCAAACAAAATATTTGAGTTAACATTAAAACGTATCAGCTAACTAAACTGGTGTTATCCTTTCACATTACACTCATGCACACCCTGAGACAAAGAACTCATAGCTATACCACTGAAGCATCTGGTGGACCAGATAACACAGAACGAGCTAGGAGACGACATCGTAGAACTCAAGAACAAAGCAGGTAACAATAAACGTTATCTAAATGGATATAATTTTGAGATAGCAGCATCAAAATTTGAAACAAAGAGTACGGCTTCGAAATTGTCACGAACGGCTTCAGTTCATATTTAGTTCATTGCCACAAATGAGTTCAGTCCGGAACAGAAATAAAATAAACAATAGCTATATGCTTTTTAAACAACAGATCCAGATGTATTTTTCTAATAAATGTGTTCTCAGTTTTTTCTCCACATATTCCAGAAAACTCCCTTAGAAACACTGTGCATTATGTAGGAAAATTAAAGTCCTTTAATAATTGTTTTAAATAATTTCAGGTGCTTGGTGAAATAAGGGATGAATTAGATTCTTATTTCTATATAGTCGTTGATGAAACAATACACAGGGGTATGCAAGCAATCGGTTGCCCTATGTCAGAGGTGGCGAAAAAGTGCTTCGCGAGTTATTTTGACTCGCAGGCGCCGTTCGCTCTCTGCAACCGTCCCTTTGTTTTTCACGTGCTGTGAGTGATGCAGTGCGTGTTGCATATTTAGTGACTCGCGGAAGGGAGTCGTTTTCGCCACCCTTGCCCTATGTTGTCAATGGAAATTTAAATTCCGAGGCAGTTAGTAAATCTAATTTGATCGCAAACAACAATGTTGGAAGCTACTAATCGTTCAACAGTTGCTCATGTAGTAAGGGGTGCTTTGCATAGTATTGGTAAAACATAAACGGCTTTAATTTTTAAAGAGTTCAAGTTTGTATTATTTATTTTTATTTTATTTCTTTCTGAACAGGTGTTTTCCGGCCAGATGAAGCAAATAATAATACATTTCTTCTTTTCTTAACGAATGGCGCTTTATATAATATGCTTAAAGCTACAGAATCTCTGAAAGAGATTTGATAATTTGATACACACTACCATGCACCGAATAGCGGAGGAAGTTCGTCGACACTTCAAAGAGGTCAGCAGTTTGATCTCTATTGTCAAGAAAGTATTTCTCAAGGCTCCCAACAGAATTTCAACCTTCAAAACAGCTATTCCTATTGTACCACTGCATTTATAGCCAATATTAACCATATGGGTTCTTGGCTTGAAACAGCCTCATATTATGCAGACGATTTCCATCATATATCACAGGTAGGTCCCGTGTTAACATCAATACAAAAATGATTTCTCTAGCTGAGATAATCAATAATTTTATGTTAACTTAATCTTCTTTAATTCCTAATCCTATATTTTTATTTACTTAACGAAACAAGACTGTCAATTTTAATCTTACAATGAAAACTGATATTTATAAATAGGTCTATTTAAATTCTTATGTTTAGTTTTAAGTTACAAACTGTAAATTTGTTCAACTTTTCAATGCTCAAAATATTTCTACGCCATTAAAATGCTATACACACCCGTAATTTTTAAAACTAACATAGTAAAATAGAAATTCCATTTTGTTGTTAAAGGTTGTAAATGGTTTCGTTGAAGACGCAGCTGTCGCCATCAAGGAAGCGAAAGAGTTTCTGTCATCTCCAATTCCCAAACATCAAAATCGAGATTCCTTACATAAAAGTAAATTTTGGAGACATACCGTAGCCACGAGAAAGCTGGAGAGAAGAGATCTTCTGGAGGCTACTGACATCGCTGCAATACAAAACAAGTTGGATAAGTAGGTGGCGGGATGGGCGAAGCTGTTGCCTTGAAAATGACTAGTGTTCAAAACCGTAATCCAGGCTGGAAGTAACCTCATATCTTTCTGGGGAAACGCAACAATATGTAAATTTTGATCCTGCACGACATATTGCTACCTTAAAACATGCACCAATAAGTTCTTGTGAACTGGAAAGATCCTTCTCTAGATACAAGGAATCCTAAGCGACAAAAGAACTTGTTTTCTTAGAAATTCTGGAAAAATACATGATTGTTCATTGCCCCTTTGAATTATAGATCATTATCAGAGTTATCGTTATAAGACAGTTTTTCCTATGATAATGTGGTGTGTTTAAATGATCAATGTTAATATTATTAAACATAAAATACACAGTACTGCATTAATTTCAAGAAATAAAAACAACCTTCTAAGACAAGTATGTAGGTATAATATTGTCCCTCACCAATCACAATAAAACTATTTTAAGTTAGTACATTTTGTTATTTTAAGCACTTATTTTGGATATTTTAATGCATTTTTGCCTGCCTAGTTTTGAACCTTTTGGTGCCTACATGTCTGAATTCTAGTGATGAGTGACAGTCGCCCGTATCGAGTTTCGTCACGCACATTTGTTCGTCCATTTTTGAGCATTTCACACCTCCTTACCATGTTTCATTACTGTATCACCACACGGTAAATTTCCACACGTTTCAACATCCGAGCCCTCAAATATCAAAATACCTTATAACTTTCTATCACACAGCTCATTTTGAACAATCACATAATGCAGTTTCGACTGGCATTCAAATAACACTGAGAAAAGATGTCCAGGAAACCATTCGACCTTGGAGAGAAGCCCAATGGAGATAAGCACTGCGGGAATGCATTGACGGTGTTACTTCTTGGATCACCCTCTAAGTGGATTGACATTTATTTTCTCATTGGAACATTAGATACATAACTTGCCATTTTACAATCTATTACAAAATACAATCTAAAATGAGCTAATCTTACTCATCTCAAGAATCTCTTCTCTGAAGACGCCTACGCTTATTAGCCCCAATAGGCAACTTCAGGTTATTTGTGCATTGCTGCTTATTTATACATATCCAGTCGTACTCCTCTAAGATTGCTTCACCATCTATCTTCCCTTTGATCATTCTTATAAATTTCTCTCTTAACTTTGCCCAAATAGTTCCCTACAATTTCAATATTTTCCCTGCTTTATGGTTGAAATATTTCTAATTAATATTTCCCATCTAAATAATTATTCCCAATTATGTTGCCATTCCTGTTCTCACCATAACTTTGATTGCAGTGTTGTAAACAATGAAAATCTTGTTTATTTTCCTAGACATTGGACGTTTTGTAAAATCCTTGTCGTGTCTTAAAACTTTTAAATTCACAACTCCATTTCTAGTCCATGTAAATCTCAACCTATCTTATCATACATCTCTATGTATTTTTCCCTGGGCCCATTCCATTTTTACCTGCCTGTACAGCCTCAGGGAACTTTTTTCTCTCATACTACCGCAAATTTCTTGTCATTCAATATCTTCCATTCTTACATTTACTTTCTTCCAGATATTTCAGTTTTGATAGGTACTCCTTATTAATGCAAGATTTTCTTATGCCTATCCCTATGCAGAACTTCCTGCAATTTAAGAAACCATGATCTTTTTCACTTACACTTCTTTTGGATATAGAATAATTCTTTAATAATACACTCTTCAAAATTCCAATTTGGTAATTCTAAATGCAGAAGAACCTCGCTTAACCGAATTAAAGGAATAATTGATGGTAACAATTTTAAGCGACGAAATGAAGAAATAATCCTATTTCAAAGGCATGTAATAATGCTTAATGAAAACTACTACTGTATACACAATTAAAATATGCGTTTCAGTATTTACAATAACTGTATCCTACCTTTCTTTTCTAACGCTTGCGAGCAGTTAGATCAGCCACCGTTTCATATGCATTGTATCTGTTACCTAGTGTTAATTCACTGCTTTTTTTTTCAGAACGCAAATAAACCCAAAAACAATAAGTTTTGTGCTATTGATAGGTAGAACCGTAATTCAATGTTTTCCGTTAAGTTTCGAATACAAATCTCTGATCTTTCTTACCACTAATACTTTGAATCCCTCTGTCGCTAACGGCTTCGAGTTTCTGTTCAATATGCTTTATTTTTGCTGATATCTTGAATACAAACCGCACTGACAACACCAGCAATAAAATAAAATTGAATGAGTGTACAATCATTAACATTTGTTATAATGGTAAATATTTCTAGGAATGCGGGATAGGGGCTGAGAATTAACTGCATACAATATTAAGTACCTGTATCGAAATCTAGGGTTGAGAGGGAGCAAAAGAACATTGTTAACAGTAAAATTTACCGGCTGTCGGAAAACTTAAAACCTGTTTACAAAAGCTTCTGTTAATTATATCAAAAAAAATTCCAGGCATAATCTACGACCCATATTTCCACTCCATTTAACACCTACTACCCCCCTTCCTATCTGTTGAAAATACCCTTAAACCCACAACTTCAAGTCCAGCTGATACTACTAAAACCGGTCTTTTTTTATTTTCACTCGGTGAATCAGTTGGGCTGAACGTTTCACTAGCTTCCTCGGTGACGTCATTGGTGATGCATGCGCTCTTTCCTACCTTTGCCGAAATGCCGACCAGTTTCCCTCTTGTTTGCCGCACAGTTTAATTTCCATCTTCTACAACAATGTGATTACTCCATTGAGTACATTTTGCGAACGCTTTTTTTCCATTTTCCCTTCTTCATTTCCCTCAATGCTATAGATTTTATCTCTCGCTGCTATTCCACCAAACCCTGCTGAGTGAATATTTTGGTGCCTTTCAAGTTCTTAGTGTTTCTTAACACTTCCCATTTATATTTCATCTTGCCGTTTGAACAGTTATAAAACAATCGGCTACTTTCCCATCCCACAATATTTCAATTTATTTTTGTTTTTTGAAAACATCTTCAACAACCTGCAACGCTCATCTTTCTCTTCCCTCCTCGACTCCAAAAATTATTAAATTTAACTTTCCATATCTTCCAGACGTGTTCATATTTTCTTACACTCCGCTATCTCTTCAAAATGACCTGTTATTTATTTCATCTCTTCCAATTTGCCGTCAATTTTCTACTCAATTCTATTTTCCACGTTTCTTATTTAGTTTACGTATTCCGTTGCTGATGTTTTCTAGAATCTTTCCCAACTGTTCCATTGTTGGTCCGGGATTCGTTTCGATTCCTCCAATTACTAAAATCATCAGGATTACGAGAATGGACAAAAAACTGGCTTCTTCACATCCTGTTGTAGGACTTTCTCTGGCAATTGATTACTCTTGCATTGAAAATACTGATTCTAACTCTGTTCGTTTGCACGATATCCATCTCCTTTCTGACCCGAACCCATTAAAACGTCCACAATTAGCAGTTCCATAGGATAAATAAACAATATATATCACGGTATGAAACTGAAGCTATCGTTCGTCCTACCTACCTGCTTTTGTTTCCGAACTTCCCAACATATAGAGCTGCTGTGAGTAATAGACTCACAATGGACCATTACTATGATATCTTGCTTTTAAATATTGCGTATCCCATATTTTTAACTGCTTTCTCTGTAGCAATTCAACTGTTTTAGTACATGTTGAGTACACACAAAATGTTTAGAACAGACTAAGAAAGAAGGCGAAAAGGGGCGGGGACATCATGAAATGCAGATAATATTTTGACGTTTGCATTTCAGATTTTAGCTAACATTTCATGTAACAGTTCAGTTCTCTTGGTATGGGATCTTCATCCTTCCTGAATAAACGGTCACATCTCTTGATGGAAAGCACTAGAACACATCACAATATGAACAGTCGCCAATACTTAATAGGTATATTGCATTGTCTTATCAAGTTAACGCAACGCCGCCTGGAAAGCATGACATGTTCTGGGTATTTAACGCACTCTGTAGTTGGAGGGCCGTTTATTTATTTAATATTTTATTCTTTCATTTATAGACACCTTTAACTTATGGGTTTCTGTACTCGTGTGTTTTAGTTTGTGCCTTTCTATTCCTTGAAACTTAAATCGCATGGCCTTCTTGGATGGTAGCGAATGATCATAAAGAATCATTCGCCCCTTTCAGCCGAGAATCGCAGCAGGGATCTCTGGGTATACAAACCAGTAAACTGGACACTGGACCGAAGAGTCTGATTCATAGGGTCTGGTTTTTATTTATTTAACATTTATTTGGCTTAATCAATCTCTGAGATATCCGTTAATAATGGTTCGAAATGCAGCTATTTCTACAAAGATGTATCTCTATTATAATGAAGTAGATAGAAAAATAAGCTTTCCTAAGAAGTTTGCGTACCCACTAATAAACGATAGAGGGCAGAGTAAGTCATGTGAATGTAACACATCAGAGTTTTACTTTCTTTACCACGTAGGTACAAAGTCTTATTTTGTCTTATACGATACAGTTTTCCGTCATTGCTCTGAACGCACTTCAACCTTGAGCTTATTGTCCTACACCACGTAGGTACATAGCAGGTTAAGGTACTGCATTCCACCCAAAAATTCGATACGGAGATTTCACGGAAACACATGTTTTGAGGACCCCTGAATAAAAAAAAAGCATTTTTAGAAAAAGGTCCGGTGTGTGTCTGTGAGCAGCATAACTCAAAAACGAACTGTCGGATAAATACCAAACTTGGTGTTTAAATTCATTACCTTCAAAAGACAAGCATGAATTTTCAAGAAAATCCCCCCACCCCAAACAACGCTTTATAGGGAACTTTTTTCAAAAAAATTTATTTTCTAAAAATGTTTTTTTTTATTAAAATAACATATATTAAGGATATTTACATGACAAATAATATGTATATTTAAAATTATCTTAGGAGTAATCTGTGAAGTACTCTGTATCCGGAAGGAATTTTGTATAATATTGTATTACTGGTAAAGTTAAGCGATATGCCAAAATTATTACAAAAACAATGTAGATCCCTTTAAGAAACGTAGTTTGTTTCAAATAACTTTTTGTGGCATCAGACATTTCCGAGATATTCGCTAGTAATGGTTCGGTTTGTTCAATACTTTGTCATTCTTTTTAAGTCCCATCGATTTTTAGTTGTTTCTCGCATTTGCATGGAAACAATATGGAATTTTAAGGCCAGCACATAGCGTCCAATTCTTCAACATTTGACTATCGCTGTTCTCTTTGTATCCTAACGAAATGTTTAATGTAGCTATTTCTGCAAAGGTGTATCTGGATTAAAATGAATTAGATAGGAAAATAAGTTCGTAGGAATAATTTTATACCCACTAATAGAGGATAGAGAAAATTATGTGAATGTAACACATCAGATTTTTAAAGATTTGATTATTGCTTTAGACTGATGTATATCTCTTGTACCTACAATTAAATGAGTAATGTAACCATTCCTGCCAATGTGTATCTCGATTAATATATATAGTACTAAGTAGTGTATATACACTAGTAATATATATATATATACCTATATATAGTAGGTAGATAGAAAAATAAACTTTTGTAAGAGAAGTTTTGTATAAGAGAAATAAAAATAAAGATAGTGGATAGAGAAAGTAATGTGAATGTAACACATCAGATTTTTTCTAAGCACTAGTATACTAAACAGTGTCAGTACGATTTACTTGTTTGAATAAACTCCGGGCTTGTATGCGGTGCATTTTTACTTTCTCTACCACGTAGTACATAGAAGGTGGAGAACGTATTGCATTCCACCCAAAAATTTGATATGAGATTTCACCGGAAATGTTTTGAGGCCCTCCGGACGCCAAAAAAGCATTTTTAGAAAAAAGGTCCGTGTGTGTGTGTGTGTGTGTGTGTGTGTGTGTGTGTGTGTGTGTGTGTCTGTGTTGTGAACGCCTAACTCAAGTATGAAAAGTCGAATAAATACCAAATTTGGTATTTAGGTTCAGTACCTTCCAACGATGCGACACGAAGATTTTAAAGCCCTACCCCAAATTACGCTTCACATGAAACATTTTTCGAAGTTTTTCTAAAAAATGGCTCTAACAATTTTGGTTAAAATGCCATGTATGAAAGATATTTACGTTACAAATAGAATGTATATCTTGAATTTTCTGGGAGTAGCCTGTGAAGTCCACTTCATTCGGTAGGAATTTTGTATAATCTTGTATAACTGGTAAACCTTAAGCGATAGACGAAAACGTACTCCACCAAAAAAAAGTGTAGATCTTTTTAAAATACACAATTTATTACAAATTACTTTTTTGTAGCATCAGCCATTTCTAAGATATGCGTTATTAATGGTTCGAATTGTTCAATGCTTTTGTAATTCTTTTCAAGACCTTTTGATATTCAGTTGTTTCTCGCGATTGCACGCGAAGAGCATAGCATTTTAAGGCCAGAATATAACGTCCAGTTCTAAAACATTTGACTGTCGCTATTCCCTTTGTGTCTATATCGAAATGTGTAATGGAGCTATTTCTGGAAAGAATTAAAATGAAGTAGACAGAAAAGTAAACTTTTGTAAGAATATTTTGTAAACCCACTAATAAGCGATAGGGAGTAGAGAAAGCCATGTGAATGTAACATATAAGATTTTTATTCTTTCGGAACTGTAGACAGGTACTCTAAACATTGTCGGGCTTCAAGCTAGGTGAGGTGGTGTTGATACATCGACGTTTCGGGAGCGTGCTTCTCTCCCATCTTCGGATGCTGATTCAACTTGGTATATAGGTACAATACCTTCCAGAAATGCTACGTGAAGATTTTTATGAAAACACTCCATCCCAGACTACCATTAACATGGAAGATTTTTCAAAATTTTTAATTTTCTAAAAACTGGCTCTAACGATTTTGATTAAAATACCATATTTGAAAGAGATTTACATAACAAATAAAATGTCCATCTTGAATTTTCTGGGGATAGCTTATGAAGTCCACTTCATTTGGAAGAAATTTTGTATAACAACTGGCAAATGTTTAGCGATAGAGGAAAACATATTACCCAAAACATGTAGATCTCCTAAAAACACACAATTTATTTCAAATAAGTTTTTTGTAGCATCAACTATTTCCGAGATATCCGTTATTAATGATTGGATTTGTTCAATACTTTGTCATTCTTTTTAAGTCCCATCGATTTTCAGTTGTTTCACATGAATGCATGGAAACAGTATGGAATTTTAAGGCCAGCATATAGCGTGCAGTTCTTAAACATTTGACTATCGATGTTCCCTGTATATTTATAACGAAATAAGTAATATAGCTATTTCTACAAGTTTATTTAGATTACAATGAAGTAGATAAAAAATAAACTTTGCTAAAAATAGATTGCATACTCACTGATACACAATAGAGTGTAGGAGGGTAGAGAAAGTCATGTGAATGTATCACATCAGAATTTTAGAAAAGATCCACCTATGTGTGTATGTGTGTCTGTAAACAGCATAACTCAAAAAACGAAAAGTCGAATAAATATAAAGCTTTGTATTTAGGTTCAGTATCTTCCTAAGGTGCGACGCGAAGATTTTCAAGAAGATTCCCCAACCAAACTATCCTTGATACCGAACACTTTTCGAAATTTTTAATTTCCTAAAAAGTAGCTCTAACTATTTTGATTAAAATACTATATATGAAAGATATTTACATTACAGAGAAAATGTGTAACTTGAATTTTCTGACTCAGAAACGAACAGTCGGAAAAACACCAAACTTGGTATTTAGGTTCAGTATCTTCCAAGGATGCGACACGAAGGTTTTCAAGAAAATCCCCCCACCCCAATTTACCCTTTACATGGAAGATTTTTCGAAAATTTTAATTTTCTCAAAAATGGCTCTAACGATTTTGATTAAAATATCATATATTTAAGATATTTTTATGACAAATAAAACGTATATCTTGAATTTCCTGGGAGTGTCTCCAAAAGTATTCTTCATTGTGAACGACTTTTGCATAACTGGTAAACCATAAGAGATAGACAAAATTTTACTACACAAAAAAATGTAGATCGCGTTAAAATACACAATTTATGTCATATACATTTTTGTTGTTGAGTGAACCATTTTCGAGATAGTACTTGTTATTCCCTTAAATTTTTCAATACTTATTTTCCCAAATGGGAATTCGTTATTCATTTTTTTTGTCTTGGATATGCAAAGAGTATTAATCTGTGGCAAAGGGAATGGTGCTGCACCTAGCAACCAGCTATTAAGAGATATGTATGTGCTTAAAGGCTACTGTATTTCTATATTGCCCTTGTAAATATATATTCCCCTTACATCTACAAGAAAATTAGCAATAAGATAGAGTCCAAATGTTTATCTCGATTAACATGAAGTAGCTGGAGAATAAGCGTTTGTATAAATAGTTTGTACAAGAGTAGAGAAAGTTATGTGAGTGTAACAAATCAGATTTTTTTTAAGTCTAACTGCAAGTCACTTATCGGTGGCCTTTCCTTTGGAACTTATTGCCCATTTGAAACAAGGAATTCCCGGAGCTTTGATGCCTTTTATAGTATATATTGAAACAATTTTTGCTCGTATTCAGTTGTTGGATTTCGATAAGCTTGGTTTTTATTCATTAGATCACACATACACATATTCACACTCTCATTCATACTTCAAGTCTCTGGGGAGGATAGGGAATAATTCCCAACCCCCAGCCGGGAATCGAACCCGCGATCCCTCTCAGGTGCTTAACCAACTGAGCTACGAGGCCTGGCGCTGTTCTCTTTGTATCTTACAAAATGTTTAAATGTAGCTATTTCTGCAAAGGTTTATCTGGATTAAAATGAAGTAGACAGAAAAATAAACTTTCGTAAGAATAATTTATATACCTACTAATAAATGATAGAGAGTGGAGAAAGTTATATAATGTAACACATCAGATTTTCTTATCAGTCTAATGAGTTGGATTAAGATACCAGAAATTTAAGATGATTAGTGACTAATAAAATGTATAACTTGTAATTTCTGAAAATAATCTGTGATTGCCTCTTCATTCTGAATGAGTTTTATATAACTGTCAAATCATAAGAGATAGAGAATATCACACTTGACAAAAATAGAATTAGCACTAGTCTTATTACATCTTTAAATTTTCCTAGTTTGAACTGCATGTGTATAAAACAAATTAAGCGATTCCTCTGTTTTTCCGCGTGGGTTCATTAGTAACGAAACACTACTTAAACAACTGCGAGTAGTTATATTTTGTTCCCGCACTGCGCTATTGCGCGTTAACTAAGTCCACATTGCCAAATTTTAGATTATTGTGAGTAGTTTAACCGAATAGCAGCATCGCTATTTATATTTACGGCATTATGAGAATGTGTAATGAGTAGAGAAAATTGTGTGACTGACGCGTGTGTCTTTCTGGAAGGGGATTCAGGCTCCCCACGACGTGTATCTCCAGTGAAATCACTGTATCCAATTTTTGGGCAGAATGCAATGCTTCTTCTAACCTTCGTTCACCACACATTTTCGCGAGAGCCCTTCACTGGCCACTCCGCTTTACATGTGCCAAGTATTTTTTGCGGAATTTGCGTCGCATGTGACGTAGAGAGGTAATTGCCTCAGCTGACAGCTATTGTAAAGGTCTACATTATATGGCAGCATACACCCAGATGAAGTCATTATTATTTCAGCGTCTACTGCACGCCTGTGGATCATTAACACCGAAAACTTCAACGCTGACGCAACATATAAAAGTATTATGTGAAAATAAGGCGTAAATGAACATTCAAATCAAATGTTATTGCAAACAGAATGTCTGACACACATTTAGTGAAAGCTTTTTTTCTATTGATCAAATTCTTTATACTTCCTAAAGCTTTTTGTAACACTACAAAATTAGCTGTAGAATAAGTAGTTTTTGAAAACAATTTCTGCGATACATTCACATGGCTTTCTCTACCATTTACCGTTTATTAGTGCGCATACAAACTATTCTTACTAAAGCTTATTTTTCTATCTACCACATTCTAGTCCAAATAAACCGTCCCAGAAATAGCTACATTACACATTTGGTTATAGATACAAAGAGAACATGGATAGTCAAACGTTCAAGAACATGGCACTATATGTTGGCCTTAAAACTCCATGCTGTTTCCATGCAATCGCCAGAAGCAACTGAATATTGAAAGGGCTTTAAGAGAATGATCAAGAAATGAATAATTCGAACCTTTAATAACGGATATCTCGGAAACGACTTATCCCACAAAAAGATTATTTGAAATAAACTGTGAGTTTTAAAGAGATTACATTTTTTGTGTAGTGCGTTTTTTCAGTCACTTAACGTTTATCAGTTATACAAGATTATATAAAATTTCTTCCAAATGAAGTGAATTTCACAGGTATTTACAGAAAATTCAAGATATAAATTTTATTTTTCATGTATATATCTTTTATATATGGTATTTTAATCAGAATCTTAGAGTCATTTTTTAGAAAATAAAAATTTTCGAAAAAATGTTCCATGTAAAGGGACTTGTGTGGGGCATTTTGCTGAAAATCTTCGTGCGACATCTTTGGAAGACACTGAAGCTAAATACCAAGTTTTGTAATTATGTGACTTTTCGTTTTTGAGTTATGCTGTTCACAGACACAGACAGAAACACACACGCCGACATGTTTCCAAAAATGCCTTATTTGGATTCAGGGCACCTCAAAACATGTATTTCTGGTGAAATCTCGGTATCGAATTTTTGGGTGGCATGCAATACTTCCACTACTTACTATACATAGCAGAGAAGGTAAAAGTAGAACTAACTACAATTTGAGCCGCTAAAACGCCCTTAAGTATTTAATTTTTTTAAAATGATTGTTAGTAGTACAATAGAATTATACGAGCATTTGTATTAGTTTTGCTGCTGATAAAGTACTTATGCATATACATTTTTACTTTCTCTATACATAGTAGTATTGTATTCCACCCAAAAATCCAAATCGAGATTTCACCGGAGATGCATGTTTTAGCCCCCCTGAATATAAAAAAAGCATTTTTAGAAAAAGGTCCGTGTGTCTATCTATCTAAGCGTCTGTGTGTCAGTGAACAGCATAACTCAAAAACGAAAAGTCGGATCAACAACAAACTTGGTATTTAAGTTTCGTATCTTTGAAAGATGCGGCACGAAGATTTTCAAGAAAATCCTCCACCCTAAACTACCCTTGACATGAAACATTTTTGCAAAAATTTCGATCTTCTAAAAATTGGCTCTAAGATTTTGATTAATTTGCCATATAATAAAGCTATTTACATAGGAAATAAAAGGTATGTCTTGAATTTTCTGGGAATAGCCTGTGAAGTTCACTTTATTTGGAAGAAGTTTTGTATAATCTTGTATAACTGGTAAACTTTAAGCGACAGACGAAAGCGTACTATACAAAAAATGTAGATCTCTTTAAAACACACAATTTATTTGAAATACGTCTTTTTTGTGGCATAAGCCGTTTCTGAGATATCCGTTATTAAAGGTTCGAATTGTTTATTTCCTGGTCATTCTCTTAAGCTCCTTTCAACATTCAGCTGTTTCTCGCGATTGCGGGGAACAGTATGGAATTTTAAGGCCAGTATATAGCGTCCAGTACTTAAACATTTGACTATCTATGCTCTCTTTGTATCTATAACGATTTGTGATGTAGCTATTTCTGCAAAGTTTTATTTGGGTTAGCATATAGTAGGTGGAAAAATAAGCTTGAGTAAGAATAATTTGTATACCCACTAATAAAAAAGAGGGTGTAGAAAGTAATGTGAATGTATCACATCAGATTTTTTTAAATTTAATTTATTATAAATAACTATTAAGAACCACAAAAGTTTTAAAAAATAATTACATCTTAAAATCCTTGCATAGAAATTTAGAATAAACAATAGAACACACACAGCTTTTTTCATCAAGATTACTCAATATTTTCTGCAAAAGGTACGATCTATTCTGTCTTTCGTTATTGTTTCATTCGCATAGCCCCCTTTAAATTTTATGGTTATATCGAGGGCTTTGACTTGAGAAATACCTGGGGTTGTTTTTACTCGTTGAACTGTAGTTTTCTTAACAAGCTTTTTATTACCTTTTACTATTATGCATAATTACATTCAGTTCCACATTCATGAACGGAGTGAGATGGCTCCGCGGTAGCGGTTCGGGTGGTTTCGGATTCAATTTCCGTTGGACCGGCCACTCTGACCTGGGGTTTCCGTGGTTTCTCCAGTCGGTATACGAACGCTGGGATGGTTCCCCGTCTACCAAAACTTTCCTGTGCATCATTACCTTTCACAGTTGGATTTAAAGACCAGGCGCCGGCGATTGGTATGTTGCGGCAGGGTGGTAGAATTTACGCTCAGGAAAGATTCTCCCTGACATTTGGTGGGGCTGCTGGGGCACCCTTCCTGACAGCTGTCTTGGTTGCCACGATACCCCCGGGTAGCTCGGGTCTTAGGCAGAACTAGCCGGCCTGAGGATTGGTACCATGTGGAACTGATAGGGATCCCATCCTTGCTAACACACATCATCGTCCGGATGTATTCGCCCTTCGATTCTCCTTTTCATTCCTTCTCACAAAGGTCACGATGGAAGCAAAAATGGTCAACTATGGCCTATTTGTAGTGCTGTACTCCAATTACTGGAGCCCCTCTGCCTGCCTGCTCCTAACTCCCAGATTCATACTTCCAGACATTGCGGAGGATAGTGAATGAACGTGGTTAAAGAAAAATTGCCCCAGTCGGAAATTGTATCCGTGATCTCTGGAACTAAGAAGCCAAAATGCTGATCAGTCGGCCAGAGGTAGTCAAATACTCCATTTTAAACCACTTTTAAAGGTTAGAAATCTACAGCGATAACATGAGCAGTTCCATAGCATAACACAAAATCTACATCACTATACCGAACATAAGCCAACCAATAGAAATACCGCTATTTACAGATTTACACACACAAGAATTGTTGCTTTATT
Source organism: Deroplatys truncata (assembly GCA_030765065.1). Taxonomy (NCBI): domain Eukaryota; kingdom Metazoa; phylum Arthropoda; class Insecta; order Mantodea; family Mantidae; genus Deroplatys; species Deroplatys truncata. The sequence continues at coordinate 99,242,753 of CM060976.1, read as the reverse complement.
TGCACAAAACATACAGAAATCTTCATATAAACCCACTCCAAAAATAAAATTTAGTTTCCAACCTTCAAACCCGGCCCAGACCGATGGTTTTAGTGTACTTAAAAGCAATAGTACATTTACTAGCATGTAAAAGAACACCTGCAGGACCAAATTCCGGCACACCCGCAGCACTGATATCCTGGCAATTGACAGCGTCGTTAACAAACTATCTTCTATACCTATATATGAGGCATGTTCCAAAACTAAGGTTCGTTTGGTCATAATAACAACATCGCTCATGAGACAAGGTTTTTATTAACAGTAATATGCGCCTACATATATACTTTACTTTTCCATATAATCGCCGTTCTCATCTATCACTTGCTGTAACGCTACACCAACATCTTTAACCCCTCGCCATGGAAGTCTGCCGCCTGGGACTTGAACCAGTTGTAACGTTCGTTCTTGAGTTCATCGTCGGTTTGAATTCGTTGTTCACCCAGCCACCGTTTCAAATGTAAGAAGAGGAAATAGTCCTTAGTGCCTGATCGGGACTATACGGAAAGTGGTAAAAGAGTTCCCAACGAAAATCTTGAATCTTCTCTTTGGTTTTGGCAGCGGTGTGCGGGCGTGCGTTGTCGTGCAGAAGGATGATGCCAGATAACAGTTTCCCGCGGCGTCGATTTTGGATCGCACGTCTCAGTTTGGTAAGCGTTGCACAGTACACGTCAGCTGTAATTGTTGACCCACGACCCATGAAATCAATCAAAAGGACGCCCTTTTCGTCCCAAAACACAGTAGCCTCATTTTGCGATTCGTTTACAGCGATTTCTTACACTTTTTTGGTTTGGGTGAACCGGAACGGCGCCATTGCATTGACTGTTGTTTCGATTCTGCGTTGGTGTACCCTATTCATGTCTCGTCGCCCGTAACAATGTGTGAAAACAAACCATCTCCATCTTGTCTATAGCGCTCCAAAAATTGTCGTGTACTACGCATTCGTTGCTCTTTGTGCTGACCGGTGAGCAGTTTTGGCATCCACCTTGCAAAAAGTTTCCGATATCCAAGCTGTTCAGTGACAATCCTGTAAAGTAAGGTTCGAGCAACATTTGGGAATTTATCAGCCAGACACTACTCGTCAAACACCGATCACTTCGACGTTTTTGGTTCACTTGCTCAACGATATCGCGGTTCGAATACTGGGCCTACCACTTCGCTGTTCATCGTGTACATTTATGTGGCCATTTCGAAATTCTCGACACCAGTGTCGAATCTGTTTGTCATCATTAAGTCCGGTCCATATACGAGGCATAGCTCACGATAGATGTCCGCAGATGACAATTCTTTTGTCAGCAAAAATCTAATCACACCGCGCACTTCACAACTAACGAGATCAACGATTGTCGCGGCCATTGAAATCTGCTCTCACCGACTGGCAAACGCCTACTGCGTCACACCAATACTGCGGTAGGTTCCTCAGGAGTCGGTAGACAGCGCTGCAGGCGTGAAACATTATTCAGTTCTACCATCCGTTAAATATTGCTCACCGGACCTTAATTTTGGAATACGCCTCGTATAATTTGGAACTGTACACGAAATTTCGCATTAATATTGAAATTACTGGCTAAGTATAGCATAACAATCGAAAGTTCTATGTCTCTACAATGTCGAAAAACATTAAATTCTAAAATTATTTCGTTATTTGCCAAAATACTTGCAAAATATGCCTCAATTTCACAAGAATTGGCTGTTGTAAGTACATTGCCACCTATATTAGCTGCGATCAAACAGAAGAATACGTTGATCACAGCGTTGGTTATTATACCATCAAATGTACCTGCTAAAAATAATGCGGTGCTATAAGCTTTAAACTAAATATGCGCTTAAAACTAAATTATTGTGTTCTGTTCGTTGTGTTATTGCAAAACATGCATCAATTTTACACGATTGGATGTTTTAAGCTCATAGCCACCTATATCTGTTGGAATCAAACAGAAGAAAGTGTGTATTTTACCATATGTTGATCACAGCCTTGGTAAGCATATCACCAAATGTTTACCCGCTAACAAGAAGATGGTGTCACAAGCTTAAAACTAAATATGCGCTTAAAACTAAATTATTTCGTTCTGATCATTTTGTTATATTATTTATATGCTTTATTTTCTAATCTTGAGAGTTCAGACTAAGAGTAGCATACCAATCGATGCTGTTCAGTCTCTACAGTGTTGCAAAAATATTGAATTCTAACTCATATGTTGATCACAGCGTTGGTAACCATTTCACCAAATGTTTATCCGCTAAAAACAAGACGGTGTCACACGCATAAAAGTGTTGAATTGTTTTGTTCTGTTCGTCGAGTTATATTGGTTTGCTTAATAATGAGTCATCGTTTAGGACATCCCAGGCGGCGTGGTACAATGCTAAGGGATTCTTCAGCAACAAAAGCCAGAAATCAAATGAGAATACAAGATATTCATGAAAGAGATGCAAGTCCATTAGACCGTAACAGTACTGAAAATGAAAGCTCTATTGCACAGTTCTGTGTAGGTCTGTTAAATGAAATATACAACCACTGTGAAGCAAGGTGTTTTAAAAATGAAATTGGAATGGACATTTCAATTTATGTTGCCATAATGGTTTGCTTCATTTTCTGCAGCTGCAGATAAACAATAATCTTAACGGTTTAATGTTAAAGGAAACTTCGTGAAACATATAAGAGCATATAATAGTGCAATGGCATTTGCTTCCTTTTCTGCTAACCATAATCATGTTCCTGGAGTAGGCCCTTACTGTTTCAAGATTTAGACAGATTCATATATATCAGACTTAATACCCCGCATCTTAAGTTGCCTATCATTTTATGGTCAATTATATATAATATATCCCTGTCTTACTAATAGAATTAGGTGTAAACATGAAACAAATTCTACTCTAAGAGAGGATAGGACTAGAAGCGGAAGGGGATCTAGCTCCTCGAAATGCTTCTCTAAATCCACAAACAGTTCACATTCTGTCCAATATTCTTAACAACAATCCACATGTCATTTCATACCCTAATGCTGGTAATCTATCGAGGATTAAATTGTTATCAAAATTAAATTAAACTTAGTTTTATTTAAGGACACTCTTTAACTACTACGGTTCTTAGCGTCCCATTCTATATTGGGCGTGAAAGACCGGTAATTTTCCTCAGAGGCCTCTTTATCAGGCTTGAGGTTCTTTTATTGCCGTAAATCTACGACACGGGACCACCGGCTTTACTGCCATTCCGAAGGAAGCCATGCTAAGGATTTTTATGCCCGAAAAAATCCATCGCCATCCGTCGGGTTTGAAGCCGCGAGCTCGGGAACTAGAGGCTAGCACAATACTTCTAGACCACGGAGGACGACGTTATCAGATCACCCACCTACACTGATTTAGGATTTGTCGAGAGCATATATTTGGATCGGCGTAGATACAATCGAGCAACAGCAATTGAGATTGCAGGGGTGTTTTTTTTTTTTACAGAAACTGGTGAACCACCAGGTTACAGATACGTTGTCGCACATGCTAAGGAGGACCAAAGTTTCTATCATTGTGATCCGATGATGTACCCTCTATTTTCCCTTCAGGTGAACCAGACTGGGAAAAAGAAGTGACACATAATGGAAACAGGCGTCAAAGAAGCAGGTAAAAATATCGCTGCTTCAGTTCATTTGTTTTAGACTTGCAATTAGAGAAGATTGTTCTCATTTACACCAGCCTAAGAAACTTTTCCAACAATATTTAGTTAATCAGTACACTCAAGTTGAGACTCAAACATTAGAATATGAACAAAATAATCAAAAGTCCCTAAGGGTAAGGGTGGAACATTTTCAAGCACTACAAGATTTTGTAGTTAATAGAACTCACCAACATGATCTTACGGTAGGAAAGATTGTCAAATTACCACTATTTTCCAAGGAATCCCTTAGAAATATGCAACAATGTTACCAGGATGCCATGGCAGTAGTTAGGAAGTATAGAAAACCTGATATTTTCCTCACATTTAGGTACTTACAATCCACAATGCCTGAAATAATCTCAGCTTTGCATCCAGGTGAATCTCCTGCTGATGACCTGACATAGTTTCGCGGGTTCCTCTTTGCAATTAAAGGAACTTCAAATGATATCTTGCAATAACATGTAGTCAGCAGAGTTGTTGCATATGTTTATGTAACAGAGTTTCAGAAAAGAGGGCTGCCACAATGCCATATGTTATTAATACTTGATAATACTTATAAGTTTGGGGAACCCGAAGATATTATGTGCTGAATTACCTGATAAAGAACTGTATCCAATGATGTACAGCAGAGTCATATCATTGCATGGTACGTGGCCATTGTGGTGAGCATAATCAAAATTCCCCATGTATGAAAGATGGAATATGTAGCAAAGACTATTCTAGGGACTTCCAAGATGTAACTCCTTAAAATTCAAATGGGTGCCCTATTTATCGGCATCGAGGCATTGCACATGGTGTAAAAACTGTTCAAATTGACAATAGAGGTATTGTACCGATTAATAAATGTTTCATTTTGAAACACAATGCGCACATAAATGTTGAAATTTGCTCTACTGTAAAGAGTGTGAAGTAATCTCTTTAAATATGTTTATAAGCTATATGATGCTGCAAGTACGGTGTTTTTTAATAACCATGATATAAAAATTATGATATATTAGTTATGCAACTATGAGATATGTGAGCCAGGAGTAGAATATTTCACAAATAATATGGATTATAAACTAAATTGCACTTTATAAAGCTACGGGAACCAAATACTGCAGGAAGAAAATAAGAGAACGAAAGTATTAACTAACGTTTATTGCATTGATCTAAAATTCATTCTTTATAACGTTTATTTTACTTATACTTGTATATTAATAACATAGTTACAAATCAAGCTGTGAGTGCACATTTTCTCACAATATTATGTTTTAAGTGTTGTGCAATTACATGAATATCCTTGATAAATGCATTTATACCTTCAAGAATTGCAGTCTTTAATTCGCAGCTTAAGGTGCAATAAATCCCTGGTGTGTATATATAAATATATATACACGCTATATATAATGAGTCTTCTTTGCGCGTTACGTTACTTGCGATATACTTTTACTTAAGATTAATTATTTCAAATTACTCAAGAAATTCTTAGTTATAACATGCATAACCAATAATATTCGTGGTAATAAGCTCTTGCGAATAAGAATGAAAGAGCGAAAGAAACGCCAAATTAAAACAAGAATCGCAAATTTTCAGCATGTACGTCGGATGATGCTTAAGAAGGGTCTAAACTTAGAATATGGAATATTTCGAAAATGGTTAACGCTACGCTTTTCCTATAGTAAGCTTTTGCCTATCTTTTAAGATCTCCCAGTTTTATAAAATTATATAAAATTCAATTAAAAGAAGACGAATTCATGGGCTAGTAGCAGAGGATTTTCTTGAAAATCTTTTCGTGTTGCATCTTTGGAAGATGCTGAACTTAAATATTGGTTTGTTATTTATCCAACTTTTCATTTTTGAAGTATGCTGTTCGAGGATACACGCACGCGCGCTCACACACACCCAAATACATACACTTTTTAGCTGGAATACAACACGCCTTCTGCTTACCTACTATACTTAAGGTGGAGAAACTAATAAGCACAAAACTACAGGTTGTTCTTCGAAATTTCAAAGAGAGGGTGGCTGTGGTGGAAGGGGTGGAGCCCGATAGGTAATTATTCGTGGTTTAAAGTTTACGTTTTAATGTATATATATAAAATTAAAATTAAATAAGTAATTATTTAGACTGGGAAGTTTTAAAATGGAAACCTTGTGTAACAAATTAAGCTAAGATAAAAAAAAAGCATTACTTATTACAATTAGTAATAAGCATTACAGTACCAGTTAGTTTAAAATTCTTAGTATCCAACAATAAAAGGAAAGACTCACAAAGGATGGTGTGGAGCATATTCTACTCACCTCCAGGAATCATATCGATCTTTTGTTCGAAGGTATCTGATTGATGTTTATAGCATGCTGTTATCATATCCGCAAGCTCTCCCGCTTTAGCTTTGGCGAACTTTGGGGACGACATCTTTACAGGAGTGCGGTAGGCTGTCAACTGCGGCGCGTCTCTAACCAGGTGTCAACGTTCAGTAAAAACAGAGTTCAGCATTTATCTTGCCTGGTAACAACGCTACGATATTAATCACATTTAACACTCATTAGCTTTTATTTACGAGTTGGTAGTATCTACTCTAAAGAACTAAATCAAGAATGCTATAAATTTTCTTTTTACACGAGTATAAAGGCAGTCATTACAAGCATATTTTTACTTTCCCTGTAACCACTACTGTAGGTAGAGGAAGTCTTTGTAGTATAGTTTTGAGAACCCCTGAGTCAAAAAAGAATAAGACTTTTTTCTTTAGAAAAATATACGCGTAAATGTGAATAGCATAACTGAAACATCGAATTTGTTACATTCACATTACTTTCTGCACTTACCACGATTTATTTTTCTATAGCTTCTAAAAGCTATTCTGAAAGACTCTTTTTCTATCCATTTCATGTTAATCGAAATAATCCTTTGCAGAAATAATTCCAGTACACATTTCCATGAAGATATAAGGAGGATAGAGGAAAACGAATCGACGGCCAGATATTTAAAAGTTAGTCGCTATATATTGGTCTTAAAATCGCAGTCTTGCTATGACATCGCGAGAAATAAGTAAATAGCGATAGCAATTTAATAATTTACAAAATTATTGAGTAATTTAAACCAATAAATAATAACAAATATCTCGTAAATGACTGATGTCACGAAATAAGCATTTGAAACAAACTGTGTTCTTTAAAGAATTCTACATTTTTTGTGCAGCAAGTTCTTATCCTGCACTAGATACACAACATTATTCAAAATTCTTTCCGTGTGAAGAGGACTTCACAGGCCATCTCCAGAAAATTCAAGATATACGTTTTATTTCTCAGTAAATGTCTTAAGTATATGATATTTTAATCAAAATCATCATAGCTATTTGTTAGAAAATAAAAAAATATCGAAAAGGTTTATATGCAAAGAGTAATTTCGGGTGGGTGCTTCCCTTAAAAATCTTGCGTCATAACTGAAAGATACTGAACTTAAATACCAAGTTTGGTATACTTTTCGTTTTAGAGTTATGCTGTTCACAGACACACAGATACACATGGGCGTCTTTTTTGGGTTCGGGGGCCTCAAAACACGTATTTATAGTGAGTCCATGCATAGAATTTTTGGGGAATACAATACTTCCTCTACTTACTGTAAGTTCATAGAAGAGAAAAAAAATTATCTGAAACGGAAGCCTAGTTTTTAATTCAGGGTGATCGGATATAGTCTGTAACCAAAAACTGCATTTACAGACTTATTCGTAGCTTCTTCTAGAACTGCAACATACTTGCTCTACATAATGGAATGTAAGATACAATTCAATTAGTAACGAGGCATTTTATGGCTTTTTTAGGTACAAGTTAGCAACATCGCAATTGTGAATGCGCAAAAGATGAGAAGTATGTACTAAGGCAGTCGTGCAGTGGCAGGCGTTCCGTGAGGTTGTCTGTCCGCTGTGTGTTAGTGTAACCGGCCGGCACTGGTGCGAGTTATTTGTTTGCTGTTGTGTACCGTTTTCAGTGTCTCCGAGTACACGCTTGTTTAATTGGGTATACTTTCTTTCTTGTTTCGTAAGTTCTAAACGGTAACCATGGCGGTTTATAAACGTGTGAATACTCTCAAAATTCAGTTTACGACGACGGCGATTACACCCACTGCACTAGAAATCCACCAGTGGCTAGTGAACTTCATGGGGCTTCAAGCTGATCAGGTCGACACGCTCCAGCTTCACACCAGGGAACGAGCTATCTATGTGAAATTGTTATCGGCGGTATTGTATGATAATCTTCTCTCGCGGTATAAAGAGGAACAAAATTTTACATACGCCTCCGGCGACATAACAAAAGTGAATATTACACCGGGTGATCAGCAAACAGTAAATGTTCGGGTGTTTAACCTGCCTTCTGAGGTGCCCTTTACGGTACTGTCACAGGAACTAAGTAAATATGGTACAGTGTATGATATCCGTAGGGAAAGATGGGGCTCGCAGTATCTTCTTTCGTCTAACAACGGAGTGCATGCTGTAAAAATGGGGCTCAAACGTCATATACCGGCTAGTTTAGTTATCGATTCGTATTTGATTGCCATCAGTTACATCGGCCAACCACAGGCTTGTCATTTGTGTCATGACACTACCCACTTAAAAGCAGCTTGTCCTCTACGTGCCACGCGGCTACCTATAACTCCAAGGAATCGACCGGTAACATTCAGTGAGGCGGCGAGTGCTGCCACCTCTTCTGATGCAGTCGCCCAGAAGCAGGCTTCCATTATGTCACAAACGTCTGTGGTAGAACCTTTGTCGGTGAACCTTCCAGCGCGCTCTTCCGATTCAGGAAGTGGTGGTCCTGCTGGGGCGGAGACACCGCTGTTGACTGCAGCAACCGAACATGCAATTGTGGACGGATCTATTACGCCCTTTGTTGATCGGAAGGCGGCATTCGAAATGCCTGAGGTACCCTCTTTTTCGCAAACTTCTCAGGATGGGGACATGGAGATCGTTTGTGATGAAGAAGTAGAGATATCGGCAAGTGAGGTAGCACTTTTAAGGCAAAAGCCTTCTGCTTCTTTGTCTAGTCGAGATCCTCGGATACGGAGCCAGCATAGGCGGATGGATGTAGAAAGTGCCATGATACGACAGCACTCCCAAGATGTGCAACCGTTGTCCGGTAACTCTCCGGCTCGTTCCACAACGAAAGAGGCGGACTCAGGCAAGCGGCCGGCAGTAGATGACAGCGATGATTTTGAGGATCACCAACGTTCCCCTAAACTTACAAAGGATGACCCGCACCCGGATAGTGATGATTGAGATTGTGTTGTTTCTGGAGTGCTCCCTGGTTGTTCTCCGCTTGCAACCATTGAATATACGATCCTTGCCCTTTAAATGCCGGTAGGTCTTCAAATATGGGCTTCGCTCAACGTTAACGGCCTGCGACAGGTTATTAAACAACAACTTTTAAAGGAATTTTTGATCAGTAATGACATAGACATTTGTTTTTTACAGGAGGTGAATCTTTGTAATCTGGATTTTTTGTATGGCTTCGATTACGAAACCAATCTTGGCCCCGAGGGTTCCGGTACGGCAATTGTTTACAGACAAGGCTTACGATTACACAGTTTTGGATACCATCCTTCCGGTAGGGTTCTTTCGGCAGTGTATGATGACGTGACTTTCGTGAATATCTACGCACCTGCTGGTAGTAATAAACGCAAACAACGAGAGGAGTTTTTTCGGCAAGACCTCCTGACCCATATCCCATCGGGTGCTACCTTTGTACTTGTCGGTGATTTAAATTGTACGTTGGCGGCCAAAGATCAACGCGGAGCCTTTAATGGGTGTGTTACTTTGCAGCAGCTGGTGGAGCAAATGCGGTTAAAGGATACCTGGGAGCATACGCATGGTTCCGCAGTACAATTTACTTTCGTGAGACGCCTATCAGCATCGCGGCTGGACCGCATGTATGTGCCGGCTGAACTCTTATCACGTCTTTATCGTACAGAGATAGTGGCTGTCGCATTCAGTGATCATAATGCACTCATACATGCCTTTGAAGGTAGGGCAGCGTTCTACACTAGAGGTAGAGGTTATTGGAAATTAAACTGCTCGTTGCTTATGGATGAGGAGGTGCTAAGGGATTTCCAGGATCTTTGGTCGCGGTTGCGGGTATCCTTTCTGCTAGCACAGAATAAAGCCTTCTGGTGGGTGTGTAAAGCCAAGCCTGCGCTTCGGTATTTCTTTCGGGCTGCAGCCTGTCGTCGGGTTCTGGCTAGGAGGGAAACCATGGACTATTACCTTCAAGTCCTTCAGGAACTACACATACGCCAACAGCAAGGTGATGATGTTCAGTCTCTTATGAGAGGCATCAAGGAACACATTAAGGCCCGAAAATCTAACGAGTTACAGGGGTGTTTGTCCAAAGTACACTCGGCGGAAGTGGTGTTTGGGGAAAAGGCGAGTTTTTACCATCTGGCGAAGGAACGTAAACATGGTCGCCGGAAGCTCGTCACTCATTTGGAGGTTGATGGACAGAAAATTTCCACTACAGCCGGAATTCTTCGTGAAGTGCACTCCTTTTACGTCCAACGCTTCTCCGTCCCAGAGGAATGCTCCAGTGCTGTGGGCGAGTATATGTCTGGGGTTGCTCCGGTTGTCCCGGAGGAGCTGCGGCAGGATACGACACCTGTTTCAGCAGCAGAGTTCATGGAAGTGATCCAGTCGTCAAAGCTGCATGCGTCTCCAGGACCTGATGGTCTACCATATGAATTTTACAAGCACTGTTGGCGCTATATTCGGGAAGAATTACTTCAAGTTTTCCAGGTAATGTGGACCTCAGAGCGATTTCCGCCTACTTTTGCAGATGGGATAGTGGTCCAGCTTCCGAAGTGTGCGCAGCCGAAGACTCCACAGGATTATCGGCCGATCACGTTATTGAACTGTGACTACAAGTTGTTTGTTAAAATCATTAGTGTTCGTATGCAGAAGATTCTACCCTATATACTTAGCGAGATGCAGGCTGCCGTACATAAGGGGACGGCCATTCATCATACGCTGGCGGCATTGAGAGGTGGTATATTGCACTGTGCACAGGAACAACAGTCAGCTGCAGTCATTAATTTAGACCTTGAGAAGGCCTTTGACAACGTCGTTCACGGGGCACTATGGAAACGTTTGGTTGCCTTGAAAGTGCCCGATAAGCTCCGTAATCTTATCCGAGCGCTATATGATGTTGCTTCGTCTAAGATTCTCTGCAATGGGTATCTGACAGCTGCTATACCCGTTAAACGTTCCGTCCGACAAGGTTGTCCCATGTCTATGATACTATTTGCCTTGTATGTCGATCCTTTACTTCGACGTCTTCAATCTACTCTTACCGGAATCGATGTGTATGGTCAGAAACTGGTGGTACGAGCCTACGCTGACGATATTACTGTAATGGTTACCACACCCCGCGATATTATGCGCCTAAAAGATTGTTTACAGCAATATGAGGAGACTACCGGAATGACATTTAATATGAGGAAGTCCGAGATATTGCCCATTGGATTACAACCTCCGGATACATCAGTTTTGGGCATACCTGTTGTGCAGCGTACGAAAGTTCTGGGGATCTACTTTAGAACTGACGCAGAGGATATGCGGGAATACAACTGAACGTCTCGTATTAATATCTTACGTGGTGTGATGTATCAGCAGAAAACCAGGATGCTGAATTTGGTACAACGTATATGGTTTTGTAATAGCTTTGCGCTCAGCAGAATTTGGTTCCTTGCATCTGTTCTTCCGCCCTCAAAACGCCATTGCCAGAGAATAGAACAGATATTAGGTTATTTTATCTGGACAGGAAAGCTTTATCGTATTGCGCGTACGCAACTCCGTCTCCCTAAAGGTCAAGGTGGATGGGGATTATTAGAGGTGGTTCGTCAGTCTCAGGCCTTGATGATGCGAATGCTCTTGCTTGCCATGAATAACCAGGGTGACCCCGTGGATATTGCGCTACAACGACAATACTCATCCTTTTTGAATCGGGGCGAGCGTGACAAGGTTCCCCAAATGTTACGTGAAGTTTATCAGGTCTTGGAGAAGTTACCACCGGAGAAAGTGGGGAATGGTGACTTTAGTACGGTGAAGAAGATTTACACCTTTCTTGTTCAAGCTGCTCCCATTATCCCTCATGTCCAGCTGAAATACCCACAACTGCCCTGGAGGCGCATTTGGAGATGTTTTAACCTTCCACAGATTAACTCCGATTGGATGGCAGTAACGTATGCGGTGGTAAACGAAATCCTTCCAACGGCGGACAAACTCTATCGCCACCGGATGGCTATTTCCCACAACTGCCCACGTTGTAATGCCGAAGATTCCCTTCCTCATCGACTGATGGAATGTTCCGGTAAAACTGTGGTCTGGACTTGGGTTTTAGGATATTGTCGTACTTGGATACCTACCGGATGGATTCCTCAACCCTCTGATATTTTGCATTTGAACATTCCTAAAGTAAGCCCCCCATTGTATAATTCCCTACTCTGGCTGATTATGGGCACCTTTACTTGGCTACAAACGTTGGACGATGCAGCTGATTGTGTACTGCCTCATCTACGACAATTTTTACGTGCTGAGAGATGGCAGATGATTCGGCAACACAGAACAGGGCCATTCCAGCCTTGGATATTCAGATTTAAGCTCCACTAGCACAGTAATACCGTTTTCCTTTTTGTTAGGATCCTGTTCTTCCTTGCTTAAAAAAATAATAAAAAAATATAAAAAAAATAAAATAAAAAAAATTAAAAAAAAAAAATAAAAAAAATATATTGAGCTTGCAACAAGTTAAAAAAAATACAGGTTTTTTGTTACAATGCTCTTGTGTCTTTAGTCCTGCCTCTACAGTTGGATAGTCACATTAGTGGTGTGATAAACCATTATGTAAAAAAAAAAATTAAAAAACAAAGAAACAAAAAAAACAAAAAAAAGTTCCGCAAATGACGCAGTTAAACTTGGAAAAAAAAAGGCGATAATAATGGTATCGTAATGTCCAAATAACATACAATTATCATACGTTTTCAATTTAGACACAAAACCGAGCGAAAGCAAAGTCATGTTCGAGATATAACACTCAAAAGTATAAATGAAATTTACAAAGTAAATTGATCGTGTTTTACCTTGTTTATAAATATCCACGAACTCGTGAAATTGGCGTGTATATCTTAAGTTTTGTTGTTAGCCTTCTGTTACTTCCTCTCGTTTTTTTTTGTTTTCTTTTTTGCTTACTGTGAAGTTGTCAAAACTTATTTATAAATCTATATAATAATATAATTGTAGCCTATAGCCGTTCCTGGTAGGTGTAATGAGCTACCCTGAATACAAAAATAACATTTTTTTACTTTCTCTACTACGTACATAGTAGTTAGAGATGGTATTGCATTCCACCCAAAAATTCGATTACCGAGATTTCACTGAAAATACATGTTTCTGAACCCCCACACAAAAAAAAGCATTTTTAGAAAAATGTCCGCGCCCGCGAGTACGCGCGCGCGTGTGTGTGTGTTAATAGCATAGCCCAAAAATGAAAAGTCGGATAAATACTAAACTTGATCTTTAGTTCAGTGGTTGAAATGCGACACGGAGATTTTCAAGAAAATCCCTCACCTCAAACTACCTTTTACATGGAATTTTTTTTGGGAAAATTGTTATTTTCTAAAAGATGGTTCTTACGAGTTTTATTAAAATGCTAAAGGTATTTATATGTATATCTTGAAATAGCCTGCGAAGCCCATTTCATATTGAAGGAATTTTGTATAATCTTGTATAATCTGGTTAAATGATAGACAAAACGTACTGCACAAAAATGTAAATTTCTTTAAAACACACAATTTCTTCAAATAACTTTTTTGTGCAAAAGCTATTTCTGAGATATCCGACTTTAATGGTTGGAATTGTTCAGCACTTAGCCACTTTTAAAGTCTTTTCTATTTGCAATTGTTTCTCGAGATGTCATGAAGAGAGTGTGGAATTTTAAGGTCAGCATATAGCGTGCAGTTCTAAAACATTTGTGTATCGCTACACTTCGTATCTATAATGAAATGTGTAATGCAGCTATTTCCGGAGAGGTTGATCTCGGTTAGAATGAAGTAGACAGGAAAACAAACTTTCGTGAGAATAATCCGTATATTCATTAATAAGCGATAGGGGTAGAGAATGTCAAGTGAATGTAACACACCAGTTTTTTTAAACATTTATTTGTGTTACCTTTTCACTCAAGACTGGCCGAACCGATTGTTGTGAAATGTTGTATTTAATATGCCGGGTAATCACTGCACGACGGAAGACAACATTGGGCAATTATTTACATATTCATTATGTAATACGGTTCTAATTATAACATAGGACGCGACATGAAGCTATTAAAAACCATACAGGTCCCTTCACATCTGGAAATATGGGAAAAGATCTTCATCCACTACAACTTCAAGAATATTCTGAAATTTGAAATTCCACCAGCAGATTCCTTGTAGCAGCTCATCCAATCAGCTTCCAGGATAGAAGAGAGAAGACAAGCGAGTTCCCAAACTTCACCACAGTAGGCAGTAATTTCAGCACAACCAGGTTACAACTTTTCCCAACAGAGGACAGCAAAATTATCTATTGGTTAAATTTTTGGGGATCAGGGGAGGAGAGCTGAAATTAGTCGCTTTTCAGCTGAGGATGGGAGAAAGTCTTCTTCTGAAAGCGCTTCTTAGTAAAAACCTAAGCGCCGACTCACCGTATAACATAATTTGAGCAATTACTGCAAAAGAAATGACCGTTCTGCTGAGCTATTTTAATAGGTCATTTTGATACTGCTCCTAAGAGATGTTAGACATAAAAATGTAAATGGATCATTACCCAGCAAGAGATTTACTGGCATAGCACTTGGTGGTTGTCTTGCATTTATTTCTTTTCTGTAGGAATGAAATCTAATAATTGTCTTTCTTTTGAATTCACGACAGTCAGCTGTACCGTGATGTTCCTATATCTCTGACATGAAAAAAAGCTTTCAAATCCATATTATTCTTCCAGGTAACTGAAAGGAATGACTACAAAATATTATCCGTTTTCCACAAATAATTTAAATACTTCCTTGGCCCCGCCAAAGAAAGAAACATACTTGCACACACACAAAACCGGATCTTTTGGGAAATGTCGCATTAACGTGCCCTTCTTGACTGAATTACTCCAGCCTTCTGTGGCACAACCAGGCATGTTTAAACACCCCCGAGGGGCCTACTACGGTAGGTACGGGAATGGCCTTACCGGGACCCGAGCCATGCTCTCGAATGCGTTCCTCTAAGAGGTGAAAGGGCTTATGCCAAACGTCCAACCAACTTTCGTCCACAAGCTTGTTTGGTCATATAGCCGCTAACTCCCTGAACAAAGTCTGACGGATACTGCTACGCGGGGCGGGGAGGGGAGTCGCAAGGTGTGACATGGTAACGCGTAATTTTCAGCCCCTGAGTATCATGTAGGACTGTGTTCGTATCCGCTGATAAAGGTTAGTCCCGGGGAGGGGCCATTGCATGAGCTGTTACACTCCTGAAAGCGATTGCGTTCCTCTATCATCTGGGAGGTGAGATCCTAAGGTGAGCAAGGCACAGGCCAGGACTCTCACCTAATTCGGGGTGGCGTCCAGGATGTGAGTATGTCATCGGAAACATTTGTAATGGCGGAGGAATTTATCACCATGGTAAAATCGTCAAATGAAACCTCGAAGTTGATGTAAACGAAGTAGTCGAGTCTAGTGGTCCTCGCTGTATAGTTAACAATAGAACTGAGGAAGGAAGGAAGTTTACTACGGTGAGTCCATTCAATATTCAAAACGGTCAGGTTAAAATTGCTGATACAGTAAAATCCTGTGTTACAACTGGAAATGATACGTTCCTGGTTGAGGCACATTCAGCATCCCAAGCAGCAATTATACTGAGGGCAAACATTAGCTAGCTATCCCATACGAGTTGAGATGCACAAGGCCTTGAACTTCTCACGCGATGTTGTCAACACTCGCGCATTGGTGGTGTATCCAATGAAAAGATTCAAGAAAATCCTAAAGATCAAGGTCTGACGTCTGTATATGAGTTTAGAGGAGAGATAGAGGTGTATTTGCACCTACTTGTACCGTGATTCTTACCTTTGATCGGGTAGACCTCCCTCAAAGGATTAAGGCAGAGTTTGAAGCCTTTGAAGTTAGGCGATATATCCCCAACCCGCTGAGATGTTATAAGTGTCAGCATTTTGGACACATAAGTGATTTCCGTAACGGTGAAGCTAACTGCGTTAATTGCGGAGAATTCTCACACAAGGAGCATGTACTTCAGCTCCAACGTGCGTTAACTACAGAGGTGAACATCTATCTAGTTCCGGAGAATGTCCCCGTTTTACAGAGGAAAGAGCAATCAAAGAGATCCGGATTAGGGAGAAAGTGTTCTTCTCGGAATCCCGGAAACCCTGCGCATCCGCCAACCCTCTGTCCCAAAGTTCGGTACCTATAGCTCAGATGCAGCTAAACAGGTAGCGAGTCGGGAAAACGCAATTCAAACCAGTGATATTAATGGGGTCACAATTTCAGAAAAGATTCTCGTAGCCAGATCACTTCAAAAGCCCGCGAAGTCTACATCAACATCTACTGTCAGTTACTGTCAAGATCCCTTCAGTAAAGTCACCACCAAGACACTTGACCTCAAATAATAACACTGACAAGCCCGTAACGTATAATGAACGAAAGATAAAGCTCAAGGCCAGCTATGACAGAACCGAATTCCTGAAAGAAAATGACAAGTCTGTACCCAGAACATCTAGCGGGAAACAAAGTCCACGATCATATTCTCTGAGTTTCCCTTCTGAGGAACCTTCTGGGAAGGATTGAGGTCGGCAATCTTCATCTTCGTTGACCTCAACTTCCAATAGATTCGAGGTTCTCGAACCGAAGATTTCAATTGGAACAGGAGAATTCTGCCCACACTGCCAGATTCACAGTGAAAAAAGAGGCAGGATAAATCCTCCGCTAAAGGTGTTCCGGCACCAAAGAAAAAGGCTAAACTGATTCGACAACTGCTTTCCTCAACGTAGTAGACTATGACGATTGAGAACTTAGCCATTACAATTACCATGGTTATCCTACAATGGAACATACGTGGAATTAGAACACATCGACCAGAGCTTGAACTTTTGCTTAACGAAAATGAGCCTTTGGTCGTATGCTTATAAGAAACTAAACTCCGTCTGCAGGATAGCTTTCAAATCAGTTGGTATACCCCAGTATGGTGTAATCTTATACCCAAAGAGGGTATTCCTACACACGGGGGCACTATGACGCTTATCAGTGATGATATATTTGTGGAATCTCTATCCATACAGTTTGCCATCCAGTCAGTCGCTATAAGGATTAAACTGCCATCGATCCGATTTACCATTTGTAACCTTTATCTGCGTCCATCTGACGACCTCTTACTCATGTATTTAAAAGATCTAGTGTCCCAATTACCAACACCTTTTCTGTTCGTGGAAGACGTCAATGCCCATCACACCCTTTGGGGCTCACCTCGGGCTTGTGAGAGAGGCAAAATAATTGCCGATGTTTTTGACGATTAAAACCTAGCTCTTCTGAACACCGGAGAACCTACATTTCTTTCAGATTCCTCCAACACCTTTTCACACCTTCGTATAGCAGTTTGTTCACTGCTGTTAGCAATTTACTTACATTGCAAAGTCATCTCTGATTTACACTCTAGTGGCCACTTTCTATGTCTTATTAGTCTCTTAAAACCACATATATGTTCCACAAGCTTATCTAGGTGACGCTTAGATCAAGCCAACTGGAACCTTTACTCCCAGTTGGCTGTGTTTGGTTACAATGAGCACGACTCTGTGAATGTTTCAGTCGAACATCTCACAGAGACGATTCTTTTTGCTGTTGAGCAATCCATTCCTCGGTCAACTGCCGATCTCCGTAGATTTCCGGTCCCTTTGTGGAGGGATGAATGCTGAAATACCATTCGGGCTTGCTCGCAGGCGTGCTCTTAGGGTTTTCCAGCGCCCTACACTGGATAACCTGATCGAATACAGGAAAATGTGTGCCAACTCTAGACAAATTATTAACGATAGCAAACATAATGGAACAAGTATGTAGCTTCATTTAATCGACGTGCACCTTCCTCTGTCGTATGGGATAAGTTAAGGCGTGTGTCCGTAAAATCGACCCACATTACAATCGCCGGTCTTAAAACAGCTGCAGGAGCTATTGTTGATAGATTTGATGTGGTTAATACATTTGGCAGTATTTTCGCTCAGGTGTCTAGCTCAGATAACTATTCGCCCTAGTTCCTCAACGTTAAGACCCAGTGGAATCTCAAAGTTTCTGGTTTCATTCTTGAAACCTTGAAGACTACAATAACATTTTCATAATGGCGGAGTTGGAAGACGCCTTTCATCTTCGTCACTATCAGCACAGGACCAGATGGTATCCACGTACAAATTTTGCAACAGCTTTCCTGCTGGAGGTCTATAATCGTGTTTGGATTGACGCCACTTTTCCAGAAAAGTGGAGGGAGGTCGTCGGCATACCCATTTTGAAAGCTGGAAAGGACCGTCATCTTCCGTCCAGCTACACTCCTATTTCCTTCACCAGCTGCGTTTGTAAAGTGATGGTACGCATATCAATGGACGGTTGGTATGGTGGCTGGAAACTCACAACCTACTGACCAACACTCAGTGCTGTTTTCGACGACGCTATTCAACAATGGACCACCTTGTGTCATCGACGCAGATCATGAAGGGATTCGTGAAGGATTATCAAACCGTTGCGATATTTTTGACCTTGAGAAGGCTTGTGATACGAGTTAGCAGGTAGGAATACTACGTTCCCTGCACACCTAGAACTTATGTGGATGCTTACCACTTCATTCAGGAGTTTATGAAGAACCACGTTTTACTAATAAGAATCGGTTCTGTTTCTTCGAACCTTTTTGTTCAGGAAAATGGAGTGCCTCGGGGGTGGGTACTAAGCATTATACTGTCTGCTATAACAATTAATTCTATCTCGAAATGTGTTCCTTCAGGGGTTCGTCATGTTTATTACTAGATGACTTCGCCGTTTATTGTTCTTCTCAGGGTACGCCGTTTTTGGAACGCCGTATGCAGCAATGTTTAGACAGTATTCAAGAATGTAGTTCTAAAAACGGCTTTCGTTTCTCAAGTGAGAAGTCAATCTGCATTTACTTCTGGCGCCGTATGAGACGATTACCACCATCGCTCCGATTCGGTCCCGATTTACTGCCATTCGCAGATGAGACGAGATTCCGGGGTTTGACGTTTGATAGGGAACTTAGCTGATCATCGCATATAGCACAATTGAAAGCTCGCTGTGACCGATCTCTGAATATCATGCGGGTATTAAATGGAGAATCTCAAGGAGTGGATGGGCCAGCTTTGCTGTGACTGTATCGCGCACTGAACCTTTCCAAGATAAACGATGGGTGTATCATTTATTCCTGAACACGACCACCTGTGCTCAGAAGATTAGACACAGTCCATAATCATGGCATTCCAGTGGCTATCGGTGCTTTTCCAACTAGCCCACTTATAAGCCTTTACGCCGAATCGGTAGAACCTCCTCTGCGATATTGGTGTGATGTTCTATTAGGAAATTATGGCTGTAAGCTTAAATGTATCCAACATTTGCTTCTTTTTCCCACACCGCGCTAGACGAACGTTATAGCAACATCCGCATTAATCCAAGACCTGCAAATGTTCGTTTCCGAAGTTTCTTAGAAAGAATGATATTGAAATGCCTAGCATGTTTCCTAAGGAGGAGCGGGTGTTCCCCCTTGGTTACGTGTGAAATCTCACGTAGATCTTGGGATGGCGGTATACCGGAAGTCTACGATTCCTGAGTTTAATATCCGCACTTCTTTTTTAGGATTTTGTCAGGTTACAATGACCGAATTTTGATCTACACCGATGGATCTAAGTGCACCAACGGTATTGGATGTGCTTATGTTCGTGGAACCGAACTCCATGTATTCGGTATTCATGGTAGCACTTCCATTTATTGTGCAGATCTGTATGCCATATAGTGAGCTATTTTGTATGTGTACCGTCGAAAATTGGGAGACTGTCTCATTTTGAGTGATTCCCGTAGTGCACTTCAGAGCCCTCGTGAGCTGTACAATACCGTCCCATTGTACAGCGCATCCAGGATGCCCTCCTTATTTTAGACTCCTCTGGCGTTAATGTGGAGTGTGCTTGTATTCCTGGTCGCGTTGGCTTGCCGGGGAATGAACTGATGGATTTGGCAGCTAAGGCAGCGACCATAGAACCCAGTGTTGCAATATCTAGTGTAATGTTGGAAGATTTTAGGCTGGTTGTGCGGAGAGCGGTGCTATCGTGCTGGCGCGAGGAGTGGTTAGCTCTCCGCGGAAATAAGCTTAGTGTAGTTGAGGACATTACGATAAACTGGATAACTTACTCTCGTCTATCTCGTCGTGAGGAGGTGGTTTTGGCTCGGTTGCATCTGCCACTGCAATTTTACGCGCAGTTACCTTTTTAAGCGGGCCCCTGTTCCTCTTTTTTTGCTGTGTAAGGAAGGTCTGTCGGTCCGTCATGTGTTGCTAGAGTGTATTCCTTTAGCACAACTTCGTGACTCTCTGCAACTGCCGGCCAGTCTTACAGAGGTCTTTGCGGACGATAATCTAGTGATGAAAGGGTTTTTAAGTTCCCGTCAAAAGTTTACCATGATATGTTATTACAAGGATGCTAATGATCTTGAAGTTGAGCGCCCTTAAATACAAATAATCATCATCATATTTGAACGCTGAATAAGCTTATGCATTTCTCTTTTTATTGGTATATCATATCAATAAAATAAATAGAGGTCTGATTGTATTCAGATCAAACCTGTACTGACATGCAAACACGTGCACAGCTAGCCATGTATGATAGATAATACCATGTGACCTCGTTGACCAATAAGAATCGACGTACCATTTGTCAATTTGTCACTGTCTTTAATATAGGTACACGTTATACAACGCACTGCGACCTACATAGTACTATTGTGGCTCCCACCCCCAGGCGGAGGGGCTGATGTGAAGGAACCATAAGAGGCTGCAGGTCATAGGCATACAGAACACAGAGACGCGCGGAAGTCTCAAACTGTTCCAGGCTCGAATAACCATCCCGCTGCTGGAGCTGCCTAGAGAAGGCGATGAACGACCCGTAGACCAAGCAGTCTTCTAGGTTCACGCGGAGTAGTGAGCAGGAGTAGGAATCCACGACATATGCCACGAAACCTAGAAGCATGCCTTAAAGATGAGAAGCAAACGGAATGAAAGGGAAATGATGAAAAGGAAACCGTGGTAGATGAGAAACCACCCCAGCATTCCTACCGACCAGGAAAAGGCGCGAAAATTCGACAGTCAGAGTGGACGGTCGACTATTTATTGAGGTATGCTGTTTACAGAGAGACGGATAGACAGAAAGAAGGACACAGATACTCAGACATGGATGCTTTGCCTAAAATGCTTTTTGTATTTAATGGTCCTCAAAACGGCATTTCTGATGAAATCTCCATATAGAAGTTTTGGGTGAAGTTCTAGGTACTTTCTCTATCTATTAGAGGTAAATGATAAAGTACAAATCATCTATATGCTATTTATTATGCTTCATTAAAGATTCATACAATGCACGTGTCAACTAAATCTCAATTTTTCCCTAAGATCTTCACTGTGGTTTCTGTACACTGCATTTATACTCCTCTTTAGTGAATTCTGTAGTTACTCCTTTTTAAGCCTTTTTCAAGTCACAGAAACACCCGGTCACCCGGCAGAAAGCTGTGACCACGGACATGAAAACGCAGCACACTTTTCCCACATTTTCAGTGTGTCTTGCCAAAAAGTATACCATGGTATGGAGGACGTTGTTGTTTTTGTTTTGTACTTTGCAGCAATCGCAAAAGTTGATTATTGTTTTACTTTGAAGATTAACGCCTACAGTTTTGCAGAAAATCAGGTAAAGCTGAGGAAATTTCAAAGGAACCTCGCCAAGTCTGTTATTCGGACCTGCTGTAAAAGAATAGCATCTTTCGATTTTGATCCAAAATACAAAAATTGTAGAATCCTAGTTTTATGCTTGTTGTATGGCCGTTTTTGGCAGTGGCTACATCTATTGAAGGTCAAAGCAGTACTTAACTATTTCTTCAGAATTATTGTTTTTACGAAGTAGGTCATAAATGCAGCAACTCTTTTCTTGTGTAGCCTTTTCTGAATCATCAATTCAGTTTTCAAAGATATGCATTTAGTAATTTCTGTTTGCTGAGTAAGTTCAAAGCAATAGTTGCATATATCTAAAGCCTGCGTTGGGAATCAATGTTGAAGTTACAACAAAAAATGTGTTGTAACATTGATCTTGATACCATGAATTCTGAAGAGAGAGAGAGAGGGGGAGAGAGAGAAAGAGAGAGATAGCTGCTGTAAATCATCCAGTGCTTGGACAATGATAAATCACAATGGAAGGTACACATGGACTGATTTCTGTCTATTATAATGAGACTTACTTCCTTTGAGATTTCCAATACGTTTTCTGGTCTTTTCCTTCTTTATTGCGGGCTTAAAACTCGCATGATCAGCACCCTTCCTTCCCTTAATAGATGCACCAGGTTTTACTAATATGCAGATGTTGTTGAGTCTAGTCAAATGCATAAAGAATTGCTTACAAAGTGGAACAACGTTTCCTGTCTTATTTGGCACACAACACTTTACATAAAATGAATGTGATTTGATCTTGCGAGGTTGAGCACGTGTTCGTTGTCGTTTTATACTTGACAAGCTAATCCTTACCGAAACTGTATTGTCTTGTAATACTTTATATTGATGAGCAAATAGTAAGTCTCTAATATTCTTTGTTCAGTCTTTTGAGACAGTGGAAGGGGTTGCTAAGGACGTCGCAAGGCCGGTGGGCTATCACAAAGAGCCGCCACACGTAGCCGATCTGGAAACGAGCAACCGGTTTTCTATCTCCTATCCACTATCTCAAAAGACTCTGTGCATAGAATAAATAAGGCATCAGAAGGCTTAAGTTTTAAACAAAAAGTTGCTTATTGTTGTGATTGTAACCAGAAACGAGGTAGATACTCTAGGAGCACTTTCATGCTTCTTTTTTGCTTGTTCCTTCTTGTTATTCGTACCTGACTTTCTTTCACGGCTGCATCTGGAAATATCCTTTGCAAAAGCATTTTCTTCTTCTATTAATTCCATTGTGAAAACCGCAACTTAAAGTCTAACATTACTGCTCTAAAAGAACACACGGCCAGCTATAAATCACAAGATTCCAAAGCTCACGGTTACGTGATCTTAAGTTTCTCTGTGATTGGCTATGTGGACAGGTTCTTTCTTTCTTGAACTACCACTGCGGATATATTTGCTTTTGCCTGAAACTTGTAAATCGAGAGTAAAAATACACAATGAATATTTGTTTTTTCACTCTAAAAGCAATCTAAATCCATGCAGTTGATAGTCTAATATTCGGCTTCACTGAAAACTTAAAAAAAAAAAATCCGTTGGACACGTTTGGTTCAGCATGAATGCTCCTCTTTTAATTCAAATCAAATATGTTAGTGCTTCCCTTATATCTGTATTTCATTTGTTATCGTTTATGTCAGGAATATTACAAATTATGGTAAGTAGGGGGGAATTGACTGTTCTGGCGCAATTAATTTATGCATGGTATGTCTATTCATATGCAAATGAACTCCCCACCCCCATTTTCCCCCACCCCCAGCTCCTTGGTAGTTTTACTTGCAGCTGAAGGCCATAAATCTTGTTGAGTACAATGGAGGCTTGACAGTTAAGCAATTAAGGCTGTCAATCAACTGTCAAAACGAACAAAGGGGTCATAAATTTAAGGTTCTGTAACAAAGGCGAGATGTTTTTCCTACCCATTCCACATCAGGCCACTTCTGCACATGTGTCAGTTACCCACCCCCACTTCCATTGTTTGTCGAACACGTGGCATACTCATTCCACTAGCTTTTAAAAAAAGAACAATGCTTACCCTTCAGCTGTCAAAATGAACAAAGCCCATGATGAATTAGGGTTGTGACAAGGAGAACCTAAGTCTGTTAACAGAGAAACAAGTTCTATTGTCCGGTGCAAGCCTTTATTTCTCATTCCACTACCTCCATAACAAAGCCGGTCCCTTTCCATTGTGTAAGAGATTCTATTGTGTGTGCCTTTCTATTGTCCCGGGGCAAGCATTCTTTAGAAAGACCATCTGGCATACTCATTCCACAACACAATAACAAAGCCGGTCCCTTTCCATTGTGTAAGAGATTCTATTGTGTGCCTTTCTATTGTCCTGGGCAAGACTAGTTTAGAAAGACACCTGTGGCGTTCCCATTCCACTACTCCATAACAAAGCCTGACCCTTTCCATTGTTTGACCACCTGGTACCTTAACAAAAGAATCTGAAGGCTGCCTTATGCTCGTCCTGTCCTTGTTTGCGTGAAAGAGAGAGAAACTTGTTTACCAACTCTGCGTAACAACGTCAGAGTCGGCCATCATGATTTTGCCTGAGGGAGTTCTCTCCGATGTTTTACGACATCCTACGAATATACCCGAGCATAGTTAACAAGCATTCTGTTTGGTTTATTTCAGCCAGCGACTCCGAAAAAGCGCCTAATATACATTTCATTACATGCATTAAACCTCTGCGTGATATCCGTAGATTGGTGTTCGATTCTTACTGTAATCAAAAGTGTATTGCTAATGAGAAATTAATGATTGATATTATTATATCATTACCCTAATTAATAAAAAAAGGCGTTCAGAGAATTCTAGCTCGACTCTTACCAAGTGAAACTCTAATGCGTAATAACTATTAAACTATGCACCACCAGATTAAAAAATGTATTTAACAAATATAATTTAATTTTTTATACATTATTACCCTAATTAATGAAAGACCGTTCAGAGGGACCCTAGTTCGTATCTTGCCCAACGAAACTCTAATGCTTAATAAATATTAAACTATGCAAGGTCAGATTAAAACGCATTTAACAAATATAATTTAATTTTTATATATCATTACAATAATTAATAAAAGGGTGTTCAGGGGGTTCTAGATCGAATCTTACCCAGCGAATCTCTAATGCTTAATAAATATTAAACTATGTGAGTATTGCGCGGCCAGATTAAAACGTGTTTAACAAATATAATTTAATTTATACAACATTACGCTGTTTAACGAGCTGTATTCTTAGGAACCAGAAGCCCATAGTTCGAACCTTCATAGGGAACTCTATAATAAATACTAAATTATTGAACCGTGAACGAGTCAGATTAAAAATGTATTTAACAAGTATAATTTAATTTTTATATATCATTACAATAATTAATAAAAGGTTGTTCAGATGGTTCTAGCTCGAATCTTGCCCAACGAAACTCTAATGCTTAATAAATATTAAACTATGCAAGATCAGATTAAAATGCATTTAACAAATATAATTTAATTTTCATATATCATTACAATAATTAATAAAAGGGTGTTCAGGGGTCCTAGATCGAATCTGCGAATCTCTAATGCTTAATAAATATTAAACTATGCGAGTATTGGGCGGTCAGATTAAAACGTGTTTAACAAATATAATTTAATTTATACGACATTACAATGTTTAACGAACTGTATTCTTAGGAACCAGAGGTCCATAGTTCGAATCCTGCCCTGCGAAACGCTATAATAACTATTAAAATATTGAAGCAGGGGTGCTCAGATTAAAATTGCATTTAACAACTATAATTATTTATATTAAACCCTGATGCATACTTAGATATCCCGATCCCTAGACACCATTCTTTCTTCTTCTCTCTTTTTCTTTCTATCTATCTCTTTCTTTCTCCACGACTTGTACACATTCAGGCGTTCGCATATGCACGAGCACTTGTACACACATCAGCAAACATACACAGGTGCACGCATGCACACACACGCACACACACTCACATACATACAACAGTACACACACACAAACACGCATTCACACAACTCATGCGTATACATACATACACCAGTGCTCTTACACACATACATATACATGGACACACACATACACATACATACACCAGTACACACACGCATTCACGCACCTCATGCGTATACATACATACACCAGTGCTCTTACACTCTCACATACATATACATGGACACACACATACACGCACACACACTCACGTACATGCATACACCGTTACACTTGCACATACGAACACGACCACACACACACACATACACACACACGCAGGCACATATGCCTGTTCACTTACACCCAACAGCGCCAACCCACACACGCACACGCCAACTCACGAGCATGTCCTGAATTAAAAGAGACAAAATGATGCAATAAAAACTAATTATAGCTCGGGATGCGACACGTCATTTACGAATTGTTCGAAACTGGTCTGGATGCAGGGGTTCGAATCCTAGGAGGGATTACAAATTCATCTTCTAATAACTCCAAAACTAATTAAAATAAAGACAGTAAATAAACTTTATTACTTTTATGTCATTAGTTCCTTTCTTGTGCATGTATATTAGAGTACCAGGTGTCATGGGCTCGATCCTTAATTTTAAAATCTCAATTATCTCGGAAACTAACAGTGATAGTGGAGCGGGCCAAAGCATGATTGTTAGCTCCTATGATGGGCAATTAATGCCTTATATAATTTCCAATCAGTTGTCCCTACTTCGAATCCTGATTTTTCAGTGATTTCCTTAATTTTCCAGTGTACACTAGAATATATCACTTAGATCAATGCTGCAAGTGCATACAGGTCTTTTAAACACATCAAACTAATATTATAAATAATTATCTTTCTGGCGTTCTGAGTACGAATACTGATTCAAAGAAGTTTACTTATAAATTTAATAACATAGTAAATAATTAAGACAAAGACACCAAATAAACCTATTACGTTTATGTTATCAGATAATATCTTGCGGGTGTATATTCGGGTACCTGACGTCCAGGGTTCGATCCTTAAGTTTAAATCTCAATTATCGCATAAACAGGCAGAGATAGAGCCGTGAACGAAAGCATGTTTGATAGCTCATGCAATGAACAATTAATGCTGTATATAATTTCCAATCAGTTGCCACTAGTTCGAATCCCGATCTTTCAATGACTTCACTGATTTTCCTCTGTACTCTAGAATACATCACTTAGATTGATGCTTTAACTGTATGCAGCTTTGTGTAACGACATTATGGATGTACTCTGTGTGAGAGAGAGCGAGAGAGGGAGAGAGAGAGCGAGAGGAAGTGAAACAAGTAGGGATAGAAGTGCTGAGAGCCTCTGCGCATGCGCAGCAAGAGATGATGTCATTGGCTGCAATAATCACGTGAGTGTAAGCATCACAGCCATGATGACGTGCCGGCATCGCCTGGAGGGGGTTTAGATCCCTATATAAACAGATATCTGCCCATGTTAGAACTGTTGTGTACTTATTAACTTTACATTCAAGTTTTAAAGAGCTTTAAAAGCAACGTGAGCTGCAGGCCGTCTACACATTCAACACATATCAAAACGTGACAATGCAAGGTGAGTTTTACATAACTATACAAAATCACTGTTGGCTTTTACAATACATTTAATTTTGTTTAAACGTTACAGTACATGAAAGACGATTCGTTGCAAAGAGCATCATATTTTCTAATCTGTGCTTTACATTCACATGGATTTCACTGCATACTCTTCTCCAGTTCACATGATTTTCGCCACACATTCTTCTTACATAAACATTCATACGATTTTCCCCCCTCATTCTTTATTTCACTATACACACACATGATTTCCTCTACTCATTCTTTGTTCCCCTGCAGGTTCATGCTTTGTTAACATTCACACGACTTTCTCTGCACAGTCTTTGCTTCCATTAACATTCACATGATCTTCTCAACACATTCTTCTTACTTAAACATTCATATGATTTTCCCCACTCATTCTTTGTTTCACTATACATTCGCACACGATTTCCTCTACTCATTCTTTAGTTCTCTGCTGGCTCATCTTCAATGAACATTCACACGATTTTCTATACTTATTCTTTGTTTCTCTACACTTTCATAGGCATACTTACAAAACATACACACACCCTAGTTCTAATATAAAGAAGTGTATAACTTGTTCTTCAACTTGAATAATGTAGTGAAAATAATAATTCATGACAATGTCTGTTACAGATTGTTTAGCTGATAGACTTAACAAGATGGTTGAAGAGCGTAGTTTCCTACCGACTCGTCGAGTTCAAGATCTCGAAATAGGTCTTAACTATGAGATAAAGTCCTTAAAGAGAGTTCAAACTAGATATGGTACCAGGATCGTATCTTCGCTGGAGGATTGTCAAGTGTTCTTACCAGAGCGCTATAATTCGTTAACCGATCAAGAGATTGCAGAAATACCTGGGAACGTATACCTACAGTATAACGGTATGGCAGAAATGGGGAAATTTAGGACATGTAAATTGTCTTTTTACATGCAAAGAAGGTGCGTAGAAGTGTCAAACTTAAGTATTGAATGTTCTCCTATTTCACAATGAAAAATTCATATATAAAACAACTGACTCATTGATATTACATATAAAGATACAAAAGATGCATATTATAGAATTTTATAAAAAATTCACGAAATCACAATAAGACATGATTTGAGTTTAATTATATCTAGCGCATTGAAATAACTCTAAATATCCAAATGTTTATACAATGTCTTGCAAAATGAAAGTCTTAGAAAACTGCTTTGGACTAGTAAAGGCAACCTGAAAAGAATTACATTTTTTGTTATGATACATGTAAAATGAAGCACAAAGATTTGTATAAACATTTGGATATTTAGAGTTATTTCAATGCGCTAGATATAATTAAACTCAAATCATGTCTTATTGTGATTTCGTGAATTTTTTATAAAATTCTATAATATGCATCTTTTGTATCTTTATATGTAATATCAATGAGTCAGTTGTTTTATATATGAATTTTTCATTGTGAAATAGGAGAACATTCAATACTTAAGTTTGACACTTCTACGCACCTTCTTTGCATGTAAAAAGACAATTTACATGTCCTAAATTTCCCCATTTCTGCCATACCGTTATACTGTAGGTATACGTTCTCAGGTATTTCTGCAATCTCTTGATCGGTTAACGAATTATAGCGCTCTGGTAAGAACACTTGACAATCCTCCAGCGAAGATACGATCCTGGTACCATATCTAGTTTGAACTCTCTTTAAGGACTTTATCTCATAGTTAAGACCTATTTCGAGATCTTGAACTCGACGAGTCGGTAGGAAACTACGCTCTTCAACCATCTTGTTAAGTCTATCAGCTAAACAATCTGTAACAGACATTGTCATGAATTATTATTTTCTCTACATTATTCAAGTTGAAGAATAAGTTATACACTTCTTTATATTAGAATTAGGGTGTGTGTATGTTTTGTAAGTATGCCTATGAAAGTGTAGAGAAACAAAGAATAAGTATAGAAAATCGTGTGAATGTTCATTGAAGATGAGCCAGCAGAGAACTAAAGAATGAGTAGAGGAAATCGTGTGCGAATGTATAGTGAAACAAAGAATGAGTGGGGAAAATCATATGAATGTTTAAGTAAGAAGAATGTGTTGAGAAGATCATGTGAATGTTAATGGAAGCAAAGACTGTGCAGAGAAAGTCGTGTGAATGTTAACAAAGCATGAACCTGCAGGGGAACAAAGAATGAGTAGAGGAAATCATGTGAGTGTATAGTGAAACAAAGAATGAGGGGGGAAAATCGTATGAATGTTTATGTAAGAAGAATGTGTGGCGAAAATCATGTGAACTGGAGAAGAGTATGCAGTGAAATCCATGTGAATGTAAAGCACAGATTAGAAAATATGATGCTCTTTGCAACGAATCGTCTTTCATGTACTGTAACGTTTAAACAAAATTAAATGTATTGTAAAAGCCAACAGTGATTTTGTATAGTTATGTAAAACTCACCTTGCATTGTCACGTTTTGATATGTGTTGAATGTGTAGACGGCCTGCAGCTCACGTTGCTTTTAAAGCTCTTTAAAACTTGAATGTAAAGTTAATAAGTACACAACAGTTCTAACATGGGCAGATATCTGTTTATATAGGGATCTAAACCCCCTCCAGGCGATGCCGGCACGTCATCATGGCTGTGATGCTTACACTCACGTGATTATTGCAGCCAATGACATCATCTCTTGCTGCGCATGCGCAGAGGCTCTCAGCACTTCTATCCCTACTTGTTTCACTTCCTCTCGCTCTCTCTCTCCCTCTCTCGCTCTCTCTCACACAGAGTACATCCATAATGTCGTTACACAAAGCTGCATACAGTTAAAGCATCAATCTAAGTGATGTATTCTAGAGTACAGAGGAAAATCAGTGAAGTCATTGAAAGATCGGGATTCGAACTAGTGGCAACTGATTGGAAATTATATACAGCATTAATTGTTCATTGCATGAGCTATCAAACATGCTTTCGTTCACGGCTCTATCTCTGCCTGTTTATGCGATAATTGAGATTTAAACTTAAGGATCGAACCCTGGACGTCAGGTACCCGAATATACACCCGCAAGATATTATCTGATAACATAAACGTAATAGGTTTATTTGGTGTCTTTGTCTTAATTATTTACTATGTTATTAAATTTATAAGTAAACTTCTTTGAATCAGTATTCGTACTCAGAACGCCAGAAAGATAATTATTTATAATATTAGTTTGATGTGTTTAAAAGACCTGTATGCACTTGCAGCATTGATCTAAGTGATATATTCTAGTGTACACTGGAAAATTAAGGAAATCACTGAAAAATCAGGATTCGAAGTAGGGACAACTGATTGGAAATTATATAAGGCATTAATTGCCCATCATAGGAGCTAACAATCATGCTTTGGCCCGCTCCTCTATCACTGTTAGTTTCCGAGTTAATTGAGATTTTAAAATTAAGGTTCGAGCCCATGACACCTGGTACTCTAATATACATGCACAAGAAAGGAACTAATGACAAAAGTAATAAAGTTTATTTACTGTCTTTATTTTAATTAGTTTTGGAGTTATTAGAAGATGAATTTGTAATCCCTCCTAGGATTCGAACCCCTGCATCCAGACCAGTTTCGAACAATTCGTAAATGACGTGTCGCATCCCGAGCTATAATTAGTTTTTATTGCATCATTTTGTCTCTTTTCATTCAGGACATGCTCGTGAGTTGGCGTGTGCGTGTGTGGGTTGGCGCTGTTGGGTGTAAGTGAACAGGCATATGTGCCTGCGTGTGTGTGTATGTGTGTGTGTGTGTGTGGTCGTGTTCGTATGTGCAAGTGTAACGGTGTATGCATGTACGTGAGTGTGTGTGCGTGTATGTGTGTGTGTATTCGTGTGTGTCCATGTATATGTATGTGAGAGTGTAAGAGCACTGGTGTATGTATGTATACGCATGAGGTGCGTGAATGCGTGTGTGTACTGGTGTATGTATATGTATGTGTGTGTGTCCATGTATATGTATGTGTGTGAGAGCACTGGTGTATGTATGTATACGCATGAGTTGTGTGAATGCGTGTTTGTGTGTGTACTGTTGTATGTATGTGAGTGTGTGTGTGCGTGTGTGTGCATGCGTGCACCTGTGTATGTTTGCTGATGTGTGTACAAGTGCTCGTGCATATGCGAACGCCTGAATGTGTACAAGTCGTGGAGAAAGAAAGAGATAGATAGAAAGAAAAAGAGAGGAGTAGAAGAAAGAATGGTGTCTAGGGATCGGGATATCTAAGTATGCATCAGGGTTTAATATAAATAATTATAGTTGTTAAATGCAATTTTAATCTGAGCACCCCCTGCTTCAATATTTTAATAGTTATTATAGCGTTTCGCAGGGCAGGATTCGAACTATGGACCTCTGGTTCCTAAGAATACAGTTCGTTAAACATTGTAATGTCGTATAAATTAAATTATATTTGTTAAACACGTTTTAATCTGACCGCCCAATACTCGCATAGTTTAATATTTATTAAGCATTAGAGATTCGCAGATTCGATCTAGGACCCCTGAACACCCTTTTATTAATTATTGTAATGATATATAAAAATTAAATTATATTTGTTAAATGCATTTTAATCTGATCTTGCATAGTTTGATATTTATTAAGCATTAGAGTTTCGTTGGCCAAGATTCGAGCTAGAACCATCTGAACAAACTTTTATTAATTATTGTAATGATGTATAAAAATTAAATTATATTTGTTAAATACATTTTTAATCTGACCCGTTCACGGTTCAATAATTTAGTATTTATTATAGAGTTCGCTATGAAGGTTCGAACTATGGGCTTGTGGTTCCTAAGAATACAGCTCGTTAAACAGCGTAATGTTGTATAAATTAAATTACAATTGTTAAACACGTTTTAATCTGGCCGCGCAATACTCACATAGTTTAATATTTATTAAGCATTAGAGATTTGCTGGGTAAGATTCGATCTAGAACCCCCTGAAAACCCTTTTATTAATTATTGTAATGATATATAAAAATTAAATTATATTTGTTAAATGCGTTTTAATCTGACCTTGCATAGTTTAATATTTATTAAGCATTAGAGTTTCGTTGGGTAAGATTCGAACTAGGGTCCCTCTGAACGGTCTTTCATTAATTAGGGTAATAATGTATAAAAATTAAATTATATTTGTTAAATACATTTTTTAATCTGGTGGTGCATAGTTTAATAGTTATTACGCATTAGAGTTTCACTTGGTAAGAGTCGAGCTAGAATTCTCTGAACGCCTTTTTTTATTAATTAGGGTAATGATATAATAATATCAATCATTAATTTCTCATTAGCAATAAACTTTTGATTACAGTAAGAATCGATCACCGATCTATGGATATCCACACAGAGTTTTAATGCATGTAATGAAATGTATATTAGGCGCTTTTTCGGAGTCGCTGGCTGAAATAAACCAAACAGAATGCTTGTTAACTATGCTCGGGTATATTCGTAGGATGTCGTAAAACATCGGAGAGAACAGTCCCTCAGGCAAAATCATGATGGCCGACTCTGACGTTGTTACGCAGAGTTGGTAAACAAGTTTCTCTCTCTTTCACGCAAACAAGGACAGAACGAGCATAAGGCAGCCTTCAGATTCTTTTGTTAAGGTACCAGGTGGTCAAACAATGGAAAGGGTCAGGCTTTGTTATGGAGTAGTGGAATGGGAACGCCACAGGTGTCTTTCTAAACTAGTCTTGCCCAGGACAATAGAAAGGCACACAATAGAATCTCTTACACAATGAAAAGGGACCGGCTTTGTTATTGGGTTGTGGAATGAGTATGCCAGATGGTCTTTCTAAAGAATGATTGCCCCGGGACAATAGAAAGGCACACACAATAGAATCTCTTACACAATGGAAAGGGACCGGCTTTGTTATGGAGGTAGTGGAATGAGAAATAAAGGCTTGCACCGGACAATAGAACTTGTTTCTCTGTTAACTGACTTAGGTTCTCCTTGTCACAACCCTAATTCATCATGGGCTTTGTTCATTTTGACAGCTGAAGGGTAAGCATTGTTCTTTTGTTAAAAGCTAGTGGAATGAGTATGCCACGTGTTCGACAAACAATGGAAGTGGGGTTGGGTAACTGACACAGGTGCAGAAGTGGCCTGATGTGGAATGGGTAGGAAAAACATCTCGCCTTTGTTACAGAACCTTAAATTTATGACCCCTTTGTTCGTTTTGACAGTTGATTGACAGCCTTAATTGCTTAACTGTCAAGCCTCCATTGTACTCAACAAGATTTATGGCCCTCAGCTGCAAGTAAAGCTACCAAGGAGCTGGGGGTGGGGGAAAATGGGGGTGGGGAGCTCATTTGCATATGAATAGACATTCCATGCATAAATTAATTGCGCCAGAACTGTCAATTCCCCCCTACTATGGTAGTATTCTTCCCAATCTTTAATTCTATGGTTTGTATTGAGGTGACTCCTTTTCTGATTTATTTAAATGCTTCATTATTTTATAACATGACTCTGTGTTCCATGCACATAATTTTTAAGTTCTATGTTTATAATTAAACTTGTTTTTCAAAGTTTTTATCTGTAAATATATCTAAATGTGTTGCTTTTATTATGCTTTCTTTCCCATAGAAATATTTAAAGCCACGGAATTTGAATTTAAGACATTTTGGAAATACAAGAAGCTCTTCAGTTCAAACGAACTAGCAAATATTTAAGGCACTCGAGGCTTCATATTAATACTCAATGAAAATGAAGGTTTTGCAACGGTTTTATACACACAATACAAATATACAGCATTCATTATTCCAATAAATGCTGCTTTAAACAAAATATTAGAGGTGTTTTTGAGGAAATAAGAATAACGAAAGTTTTCCACAAGGGTTTGCTGAAGTGGAAGGATTTTCCTAAATTCTTCTCTGACTTCAGTCTAGAATTTGGAATTTCTGCAGCCTTTAAGTTTTTGGTTATGTAGTTCACAGCCAGGCGAAATGTTCTTTCCAGCCACTTAGGTGAAATGTTTCCGTACCCTCCCTTTTCCTCGCTTATCTAGGCGTAATCCTTGTCCATCATAGGCTAATGTGTGTGTGTGTGTCCGACTTTAATTCAAACCAATAAGAAAACGGCTCATCCAATGCTGTTGTGGATCATAGAGATAGGGAGATTCTGTCATTTTAAACGAAGAAAAACGGTGTAGGAAATCAAAATATCGGCACGTTTCCGTACATTCGAATGTACATAAGAGCATAAAAGAGACAGAGAGGATAATAAACTGTTTTAAAAACAGTTCGGCAAATGCCCGGCTTTATTACTTAGGTACTCTTTGCATGAACTAATGGGGAAATAACGGGAGAGCCAAGAAACTACGAACCGGCTGCGCGGTGTTTTTCCACTGGACGTGCGGAAACATGATAATGCACTGCTGCTATAAAACAAGGACAGGCTTTTGACGTGGTTTTACTCTGCAGTGTGAAGTGCAGTATTGAGTTGACGGTGATGTGATGTAGTTCAGTTATTACGAGTTATTTATTATTTTATTCTGTACTTAGTCACAAAGTATATTATGGCTCACTATATGTTTTCTGCTGCACAGCGTATATTTATTTATGATTCGTATGTATTAACTCAGTCAGCTCGCCAAATGAAAGTACGATTTCCAGAAAGATTTCCAGGCTGTACAACTATCTATGAACTTTACAATAAATTTCAGGCCACAGAAGTGTTCAGGCTAAAATATCTAAAAGACGGCGTACAGTTCTTACCGAAGAAACATTAGACGACGTCGGTCATCGTTTGGAGAATTACCCCCAAAAGTCACTCAGACGTCTTTCACAACAGGCAGGCATTTCTTATGGCTCTGCGCGAAGAGTTGCCAACTTGTTGAAGTTAAAACCATATAAAATAACTGTGGCACATGCTCTTCAACCAGGTGATCCTGTAATTAGGCTTACATTTTGTGAGTGGAGTCTCAATAGTGTACACAATGGCGAAATAGATCCATATTTAACATTTATCACGAATCAGGCTTGGTTCCACCTTCATGGATGTATGTGTGTACACAAAATAATCGTCATTGGAGCTCTGACAAACCTAATATTGTTCATGAAGTACCCCTTCATGACGAAAAAATTGGAGTACATAGAGATAGGGAGATTCTGTCAACTTTAAACGAAGAAACACAGCGTAGGAAACCAAAATGTCGGCACGGCGAAAATGTTAAAGGACCAATTTTTTTCGAGTCAATAGTTGACGCCCATGAATTCAATTTTGCCCCCCTTTTTAGAGAGTTAACAGACAGGAAGCGTGAGTTTGCCTTTTTTCAACAAGACTCTGCAACAGCTCATACGACCAATATTTCAATGAGAACAATTGAAAGTGTGTTTGAGGACAGATTTGTTAGTAGAGATTTGTGGCCCCCTCGGTCACCCGGCCTAACCTCCTGCGATTCCATCTCTGGGGTAACTTAAAACATAAAGTGTACAAGACAAACCCACACACCCTGGGAGAATTAAAACAAAATATCCGCCAGGAAACTGCCAGCATATCTCAACGTGAACTACGGCGAGTGATGGATAGTTTCCTAAAGAGGTGCTAAAATGTATGGGCAACGACGGTGGCAAATTTCAGCATCTCCTTCCATAAAGTTGGTAAGTAAAGTCTTTAAAAATAGTTTTAAAAATGTTGTATGGTTTCATTCGCGCATTTCTATGATAGTAGCAGACGGCAACGAGCGCCGATGACGAGTACAGAAAAAACACCGCGCAGCCAGTTCGTAGTTTTTTTGTTTTTTTTTACTCTCTCTGTATAAGAGCAATGCCTCACAGCAGAGGCAGCTAAAACGGACTCGCAGGTGCGCTCGCTCTCTTCCTAGCCGCTCATTTGTTCTCGTATTGCTGAGTGATGTAAAGCGTATTATATATTTGCTGACTCGCGGAAGGAAGAAATGTTCGTCATCCCTGGCTTAAGTGTACCTATGCTTAAAACGCCGAATCAAACCAACACAAGCCATATTTGAGAAATAGCACGTGAGAAATAGCCACGAAAAAATAAATATGTTGCGATAAAAGTGCATCTTTGCAGAACGAGGAAGAAGTTCTGCAGAAGTAATGACGCGTGAGTTGCGCTGCTCGTGGGAAGGACTTATCCGGTAATTTTAAGGCTAAAGCTCAATCAACATCGGTCAATTTAGAAAATTAAAATGCAATATTTACCATATACGCATACTGCAATATTCCCTTATTAGTATTACTGCTACATACAGGATGTACGAGTACACAAGGCTAAAGCTTTTCTGTCAGAAACGTAACAGACATTAAACGATTACAGCGGAAAACAAAGCAGTTACAGCAAATTTTTGGGCGTCCCACAATGTATATACCTACCTAACTCTATATGTAACCGAAGCACTTATTGCATTTGTAATTCGTTAACCTTAAACTTAAAAGAAAACATAAAATCGCATGCGTCAGCATTTGAGTCTGAACTATTGATTTAAATTCTTTAATATTTTTTCTCAACTTATAAGCAACCCAAGCTGCATTAATGAAAACAGTAAATTAATAAGATAAATAATATTGGTAGTGACTGCCTCCGTGTTCGAGTGGTCAGCGAGCTGAACTTCCCAGGTCCCAGGTTTGATTCCTACCCAGGGGTGGGAATTTTCCTTTAATTAGGATTATTTCCTACCCTTCATAGAGTCTGGCAATGTGAATGTGAGAGTGAGCGTGTGAAAATCAGTTAAAAACGATGAAAACCTGCGTTATCCTAACTATAAGGTTCAAAGAGTAAAACCATCATCAAATATTTCAGTCAAAGCCCCCGACATGACCATAGCTGTTAAAGTGTGCTATAGAAATGAACCCCTTTGCAAATATTGGTACTTATTATTAACTTTGTTATTATTAATATCATTGGTAACCTTAGCAATAGTATTCGCTACAATCTCTACGAAAAGAAATCGCAATATCAGTTAATTATGTAACTAGCGCGGAAGCCTAATGTTGAAATACATGTGCGTAACTTTTGCATCGCTCATCTCTAAATTCGAGCAATATGGCAAACTCTAACAATACACATAACGCATTTTTTTCTCAAATTTTTTCGTTATTTATTTATTTATTTATTTATTTATTTTTGGTCCTGGTAATGCAAAGAGAATGGAATACTTCACATAGCAACCAGCTCTTAAAATATTTGACTATCGCTTAAAGCCTACCAATTCCCCTTGCATCTACAAGAAAATTAGCAATAAGATTAACATCTCGATTAACATGAAGCATATGGAGAATAAGCGTTTGTAAAAATGGTTTGTACAAGAGTAGAGAAAGTCATGTGAGTGTAACACGTCCGATTTTTGGAAATATGTATCCTGTGTATGTCTTGTGTGTCTGTGTGTCTGTGTGTATGTCTCTCTGTCTGTCTGTGAACAGCATAACTCAAAAACGAAACGTCGGATAAACACCAAACTTGGTATTTAGGTTCAATATGTTCCAGGGATGCGACATGAAAGTTTTCAAGAAAATCCCCCCACCCCAAACCACCCCTTACATGGAATATTTTTGGAAAATTTTTATTTTCTCAAAAACGGCTCTAACGATTTTGATTACTTTTTTACTTTCTCTACGACGTATAGCAAGTAGGGTAAGTATTGTATTCCACCCTAAAATTCGATACGGAGATTTCACCGGAAATATATGTTTTGAGACCCCCTGAATAAAAAAAAGCATTTTGGAAACATGTCCGTGTGTGTGTCTGTGTGTATGTCTGTGTGTGTGTGTGTGTGTGTGTGTGTGTGTCTGTGAACAGCATAACTCAGAAACGAACAGTCGGATAAACACCAAACTTGGTATTTAGGTTCAGTATCTTCCAGAGATGCGACACGAAGGTTTTCAAGAAATTACCCTTTACATGGAACATTTTTCGAAAATTTTAATTTTCTCAAAAATGGCCTTAAAGATTTTGATTAAAATATCATATGTTTAAGATATTTTTATGACAAATGAAACGTATATCTTGAATTTTCTGGGAATGTCTTCAAAAGCATTCTTCATTGTGAACGGCATTTGCATAACTGGTAACCCATAAGAGATTGACAAAATTTTACGACACAAAAAATGTAGATCGCGTTTAAATACACAATTTATGTCATGCATTTTTTTTGAGTGAACCATTTTCGAGATATTGCTTGTTATTCCCTTAAATTTTCAATACTTATTTTCTCAAATGGGAATTCGTTATTCATTTTTTTGTGTTGGATATGCAAAGAGCATTAATCTGTGGCAAAGGGAATGGTGCTGCACCTAGCAACCAGCTATTAAGAGATATGTCTGCTTAAAGGCTACTGTATTTCTATATTGCCCTTGCAAATACAAAACAAGGGGAACAGAGTACGCCTTAAGCGAAAGTCAAATATTTTTAGAACTGGTCGCTAAGTGTAAAATGTAATTCTCTTTGCATGTCAAAAGACCGTTTCTGCAAATGTTTATCTCGATTAATATGAAATAGATGGAGAATAAGAGTTTGTAAAAATAGTTTTACAAGAGTAGAGAAAGTCATGTGAGTGTAACACATCAGATTTTTTGGATTCAGGAAGTCTCAAAACATGTATTACAGGTGAAATCTCGGTATCGAATTTTTGGGTGGAATGCAATACTTCCCCTACTTACTGTACGTAGTAGAGAAAGTAAAAAGCATTTTTGGAAACATGTCCGTGCTGTCTGTCTGTCCTTGAACAGCATAACTCAGAAACGAACGGTCTGATAAACACCAAACTTGGTATTTAGGTTCAGTATCTTCCAGAGATGCGACACGAAGATTTTCAAGAAAATCCACCCACCCCAGATTACCCTTTACATGGAACATTTTTCGAAAATTTTAATTTCCTCAAAAATGGCTCTAATGATTTTTAATAAAATACCATAAGTTTAAGACATGTTTATGGCAAATGAATTGTATATCTCGAATTTTCTGGGAATGTCTCCAAAAGTACTCTTCATTGTGACCGACTTTTGCATAACTGGTAAACCATAAGAGATAGACAAAATTTTACTACACAAAAAAGCTAGATCGCGTTTAAATACACAATTTATGTCATATACATTTGTTTCTGTTGAGTGAATCATTTTCGAGATATTGCTTGTTATTCCCTTAAATTTTCCAATACTTA
The DNA here is from genome assembly GCA_030765065.1 of Deroplatys truncata. Taxonomy (NCBI): domain Eukaryota; kingdom Metazoa; phylum Arthropoda; class Insecta; order Mantodea; family Mantidae; genus Deroplatys; species Deroplatys truncata. The sequence continues at coordinate 99,203,393 of CM060976.1, read as the reverse complement.
CACTTTTTCTCAAATGGGAATTCGTTATTCCTTTTTTTTTCGTCCTGGACATGCAAAGAGAATGGAATACTCCACATAGCAACAAGCTCTTAAAATATTTGACTATCGCTTAAAGCCTACCAATTCTCCTTGCATCTACAAGAAAATTAGCAATAAGATTAACATCTCGATATCTCGATTAACATAAAGAATATGGAGAATAAACGTTTGTAAAAATAGTTTGTACAAGAGTAGAGAAAGTCATGTGAGTGTAGCACATCAGATTTCTTTATTCGAACTTCCGAAAATAATTCAATACTTTGCCCTTGTGCGGGTATAAACACCGAACTGCATTCGCAAGTTTCAGTGCTCTGCTGGCGTCCGTATGTTCCACTTGCAGTTCAGCAACTTGTCGCTCTTATCTTGTAATATGCTGAACGTGAAGACGGCAGTAAAATAGCTGGCAAGGTTAACGGCTGCAATGTGCATAATTTAGTTGGCAGGCAAGAAATGAAACAATTCTTTGTTCAAAAGCACGGCCAACGCTTTAAGAAGAAGGGAACACTTATATATAGTGCCGCATTAAGGATTCGCTTCAAACATCAAGAGGTTAGGACCCGATGATAGTTAAATACATGAGTTGCATTTCGCAATCTACCTTTCTTTGCATACATGTATTACTCGCGCAAAACTTCTGGAATCGTGACCTTGATTGCCAACCCAGTTGCCCAGCCTAGGAATGGTTTATGTTTAGCTTTATCAACGAAAGCGATATAACACCTTTGCTTACTCACAGTGCGTAACACATACAGTCTGCATAGAAAGTGTCTGCATCTGGTTGTAATTTTAAAGAGAGCTGCAGTATCTAAATAGTACTTATTTTATATTTGTTATATTTATAACCATGGCTCCTATGTTTTCAAAGTTAAGTGGTAAGGTGTTACATAGTCAAATAGGGAAATAATTGCAAATGTCATCGACTTCATGAAGCAAGAAGCAGAGATGAAGGAAGAAATTACATCCGAGTTCTACAAAAGCCTTATGAGAGTGAAAGAAAGAGTAGTCAAAGCAACTGGTGTTTCACCGAGTTCCGTTTCCAGAGTTCTCAAAGATAATAGAAAAAAACATATGGATGAAAGATTACCATTTGACACACCTGGGAAGAAACATAAGGTCCCTAAACGTATTACAGAAATAGACGATTTCGAATGCGTCATTCGGCGCACGATTCACAATTCCTATGTGGAAGAAAAAACTGTGCTAACAATAAGCAGATTGCTTATCCAGCTGAAAGACAGCAGAAACTTTCAAGGTGGTGCTACAAATCTCAGAAAAATTATTAAAGATTTAGGGTTCAAATGGAAGAAACGAAAATCAAATAGAAGAGTTCTAACAGAAAAGCAAAATAAATAAATAAAATAAAATAATAATAATAATAAAATAAAAAAAATAAAAATAAAAAGTAAATGTTGCCATGATAGCTTAGTCGATTAGAGCAACGGCACGGAAAGCCTAAGATCCGTGGTTCAAATCCCGGCTATGGCATTGAATTTTTCAGCCTGATTCTACCTTTCCAAATGACTATAATTTTATATGTACTTATATCAGTGTGTACTTATATCACCATCAATTTTCAAGGTGGTGCTACAAATTTCAGAAAAATACTATAATGTATGAAGATGAGTCATACATACACAGCAGTCATACAGCATCTAAAAGTTGGAGTGACGATAGCGAATTAGGTTTCCAGGCACCTGTTGCCAAAGGGCAAATACTTATTATCGTTCGTGCTGTTGGAAAGATCGGCTTCGTTCCAAATGCCCTTCTTTTACAAGTCGCAACAAACAACAGGAGATTTTCATCAAGAAATGAATACAGAAAATTACATGAAGTGAATCAACGCCATATTGATACCTAATATGCCTGCTGGGTCTGTTCTGGTCATCGACAATGCTTCTCAATGCGTCAACACTCAAATTCACAAACCACCTACCTCAACTTCCTTGAAAGAAGAAATGAGAGCTTGGTTACTTAGACATAAAGCTTTAGATGAAAGCATGAGTAAAACAAAGCTATATAACTTAAAGCCAACAAACTCTTCAGAAGTCATACATACTTGACCAGATAGTAATACAACATCGCCATAATGTACTTAGACTGTCATCGTATCGCCCAGATCTAAACCCAATCGAATTAATCTGGGCTGATATCAAAAAATTGGTGGCATGCAGAAATATCACTTTTAAATTAAAATATGTGGAGCAGTTATAACGCCAGCAATTTGCTGAAATTGGAAGGCCAGAATGGGAAAATGTATGGCGACATGCTGAATAAATTAAGAATCATTATTCCGAAAAATACGGAATTGCAGAAAATCAAACAGAAATAATTCTCATGCAGGATAATGGTGCAGAAAGTAGTGACAGCAGTGATGACGGCAATGATGTGAGTGATTCCGCAGAAGAGGAAGAGTTGTTAGATGTGGAAGAATTGGAGGCAATGATTGACAGCGTTTTTTATATTAAGCGCTTTTTACAGCGTGGATTTTAATATACTGTATATAACTAAGTTTATCTGAACAGAAATAATTCTCATGCAGGATAATGGTGCAGAAAGTAGTGACAGCAGTGATGACGGCAATGATGTGAGTGATTCCGCAGAAGAGGAAGAGTTGTTAGATGTGGAAGAATTGGAGGCAATGATTGACAGCGTTTTTTATATTAAGCGCTTTTTACAGCGTGGATTTTAATATACTGTATATAACTAAGTTTATCTGTGCAACGCAATGCATAACCGGTGAGGATATTTGACGATGACTGTCCCTCGCACTCCTGCAGTATTCAGTCGATCGGTCACCACCTGATGTGGTAAGCAACTCGCATCATAGCCCTCATTAAGATTTTCACGTGTCTAGAACTGTTGCGCCGATTATACGTGAAATCATGTTTGACTAATATGTTTTCGAGGTTGATAAGATAAGGTTGTTTAGTTTCCAGACAGCAAAACTACCAGCAAGTTACTTTATGAAACAAATGCTAGGCCATTGCTCTTAAATACGACTATTTTAAATTCTGTTGATTTTGACTCTTAAGGTAACACGTATAGGTGAACCGAGCGGTAGTGTCTGAGGCTTGCATTCGGAAGGTACCGGATTCGATTCCCGTGAGACGGGTCACCATGACCGTGTTCACTTTCTGGTTTTCCCAGGTCGGCAGAGAAATTTAAATAGTGGGAGCATCAAAGAAGAGACCGGGGGTGCTCAATTTCTGAAACGTTAGGGACCACGCTGCGCTGCGCCTGCCGCTATCAGATCTGGCCGCCCTTCGCCGTCTCTCGCTTAATCCCTTCCTCCCGGAGGTTTAGTATTGCAATAGCTTATCGTTGGCCACTGAGCTGAAAACCTTCCTCTGATGAAGTTTAGAGAACGGTTTTAATGATTAAAAATAAAAATAAATTGTTTTTTGTAACTTTTGAACTTGTATTCTCAAAGACAATTTCGAGCTTTGCGTTTTAAATCTTGTAAGTACTTTCCTGGTTAGTTGCATTAGAACCATTTGGTTATCTGGATAGCTGAATCTCAAACGCTGGTCTTGCTCTCTACAAAGAAAGATGCTATCTGATTTCGATTAAAATTTCAAGGCATGTGTATACAGAAATAAGCAATGAAAAATCCGGTGTATCCTTTCCTTTAGCGATGTCATTGTTGATGATGACGATTATGGGTGTTCTGCCCGAAGACAGGCAAACCTTTGGCTACGCCATAAGTGACAGCCATTATTCCATCAAGGACGTACTCTACAGTCTACTCTACAATATGACTACTGTTGTGGCCTGCCATTGCCTTCCGCAGTTTCCCTTAAATGTAAGCAGTTTGATTTCAAGTCATTCTCAAATTAACATGTTCAATTTGTATAAACTAAATGTGACCTTTTTGTAAACCAAAGACAATGTTTAGACAGCTGACAATAAAGTAGAGCTTTAAACACGAGCCGGTCATAGTAGAAACTGAGATCATAACACTCAGTGAAATAAAATTTTTATAACATTCTATTGTTACCACCCTGTTTCTTGCGATAGAAATTATATGCATGTTAAGCGGAGGCCTTATATCGATTATTGTAATGGCGGCTTATTTAAATGACTCGAAAACGGATTCATCAGAACCAGAATAAGTTTTGCAAATAGCGGAGAGGACAATGTTGGAATTATTAACAAATAAATTGTGAAAATAGTACGACATTGCATACAATTGATTTATTAAATTGTGCAAGGTAAAAAACGTGCAAAATAATTACAGTGAAAATGTGCTAAATAAATAAATTGAATTTTATATATCGACCCTCTTTAACTGCTATGGTTCTTAGCGTCCCATGGGTGAAATTTTGCTCAGAGGCCTCTTTATTAGGCTTGAGATTATTTTACGTGCCGTAAATCTACCCTTCCGAAGAAAGCCATGCTAAAGATTTTTACGCCCGAAAAAAATCCATCGCTCTCCGCCGGGTCTGAACCTCCGATCTTGTGAAGTGTTGTTGGCGGAAGAAAAGTGCAAAATATGGCAATCTTCAACATTGTAGGAAAACTATTCTATGATTAAGCTGTGTCTCACTGTAAAGGATAACCAAGCATTAGTAAATACTATAAACTTATAGCATACTTACAGCGGATCTCTGAAGCTTACCAACAGAAAAAAGCACCTACTAAAAGTTATTGTTACACTTACTGTTGATTTATTTTGGGCATAGACTTCTATACAATATTATAGAGTTTTATGACTGTGTAAGTGATCATGTTGACAACATTGGTGCTATGAAGGTCAAACAACGACGAAGGCAATCAACAATAGACTAGATCTCACCATTTTGCATGTCCGAATGATATACTGTTATTTCCACACAAATTTCAGCTAGATAGTTCATAATTTAATATTCAGGGCTGTATAAAGCAGTATTTGACAACACATGTTAAACACTCTACTTTCGCCTCGTTTCTGCAAACATTTCCTTCTCGCAAAATAAAACTGCACCTTAAACGCTTGTATCATAAATAGGTATTATAAGAAAATGTCGCGCTAATCACCTAGCAGTTGAGCGCCCTTAAACATAACAATAAGAAAATGCCCGTCGCATATTCCTATTGTGTCGTCCTCCGTGATGTAGTGGTTACCATGTTAGCCTCTAGTTCCCAAGGTCGCGGGTTCAAACCCTGCGGAGGGCGATGGATTTTTTCGGGCGTAAAGATCCTTAGCATGACTTCCTTCGGAAGGGAAGTGAAGTCGGTGGTCCCGTGTCGAAGATTTATGGCACGTAAAAGAACCTCAAGCCTGATAAAGAGGCCTCTGAGCAAAATTACCGGTCTACACGGCCAGTGTAGAATGGGACGCTAAGGACCACAGCAGTTAAAGACGTACATAAATAAAACTCCATTTAATTTTTAATCTAATATTTCTATTGCACAATTTAACTATTGTGTCACTTAACAGAATGGCTCTTCCAGCACAACAAATAGTCAGGTAATTTTTACTTCCTTCATAGCCTGCCTTTAATAGGTAAAGGAAGTATTATATTCCAACCTCGAAATTTCACCAGAAATACACTGAGGTCCCCGAGGCCCAAAAACATTTTCAGAAAAAAGCTCGCGCGCGCAGTGTGCTTGCTTGCGTGTCTAAGAACAACGCATCTCAGAAACGGAGTTGGATTAATATTAAATTTCATACTTGAGTGAGACCCTGTTTAAGTATGCTAGGCGAAAATTTTCAATAAGATTATTCCACCCAAAACTACATTTATATGTGAACATTTTCGTTATTTTTCATTTTCTCAAAAATGGCTCTAAAGATTTAATTATTAACTAATAATTTAAAATATAGGTAATAATTATGACATATGAATGTGACAAATTATGTAGCATTTTCTGTGGATAGCCTGTTAAGTTTTGTTCATGCTGACTGAATTTTTTATAGTTTTATATAGCGGGAAATTATAAGGGGTAAACAAAAATTATTGCAGACAAAATATAGAACTCTTAAAATACACATTGTGTCAATAGCCCTTTTTGGTAGCATGTTTACACATTTACAGATAGTCATCTGAAGGCATGCTTTAAAGTTTCCGATTCTTCTTTTCACAACAAAAGTCTATTGCTACGACTAAACATTTGAGTGCTGTTTTCACGTATAGTATGTATTTAGAATTGTTTAATTTTAAATATCGTAATCCTTAGGTAAACCTACAGGTATATAGTGAGTAATGTAGCGTGATCACCAACAGATACATGCGAATTTTCATGGACAGAGAAAGTGGTGGAATTGCTCACATCAGGTTTTTAAAGATGCTTTCTGTGCAAACCAAACTAGGTGGCTTATCAGACGGTGTTGTACGAGTAGCTTTTTCAAAAACATCAAACTATTGATTTAATTAATTCAATTTGCCTTCATCTACATTCTTTATGCAATTGTATAAATGTAATTTAATAAACTTCCCATAATAACCCCAATGACGGACGAGAGATGCGCTGATATTCAGGAAATTGGATATAAAATATTGTCAGATGTTGTGTTTCTGATTTCCTTACCCCCGATAATATTCCAAAATATAGAAATGTTGTATTGTCTGTAACTATTGTATCGGAATACTGGAGTCATTTTTAATAGGAGATAATATTTTAAGCTTTTGTCCCTCCTCTTTGATCCTGTAGTTATTAAATGGCATAAAACATCCACACTTTGCATATAACATAGAAATACCTGGCATCAATATTCATCAAAGTAGGGCGAAGCTAGAATATGAACATTCCCTAATCTCAGACCAACAATGTAAACATTTTGGAAATGGCATATATATAAGCATCGAAAAAAGTAATTTTCTCAGTTGCTAATTTATTATAAATATAATACTATTTTAAGTAATCAGCGAGACGGAGCTATGCAATAATTCCTTGCGCTAATAGCGGCAAGCTTTGTTCTAAAAGTTAAGGGGTTCTTCTCACTTTAATATATGCTAAAATATATTTCGCGAGGATGACTTTTACGGCACTCAAAACTGAATAGGGGAGAAATGAAATGGACGTAAAAAAATATAACCATTATATATATTTTTGCGACGTGTTAGTCATAGATTTGATTTCCTTATAAACTTGATCTCACCGGCCGGTTTAAAACGCCATTATTATTTATCTATGCAGCCTAACCTCATATAAGTAATTTAACGTTTAAACGTAGGACTTTATGCGTATATAAAGTCCTGTAACGTAGTGTAATGAGTTGCAGCGTGGTGCTTGGTTTCCAACAATGAGGTGGAGATTATTCGGCTCTGTATTGGACCGGTATTTAGTGAGTCGTCTTCCGGGTTTAGTACTGGAATTGCCGAGGAGTACGCATAAAAACGCAAGGTTTTAGCAGACTTCATCCAGATTAACTCAGTACAAATTGCGTTACTTACTGAAACCCACTTTGGGGAGAGACCATTTTTCGATCCCTGGCTACACGGTTTATAGGACAGACAGATATCGAAGGGGAAGGGGGACGGCTATAGTCGTTCAAACTAACATTAAGCCGCTTGTACACGATAAAATTTTTGTCATATTCAATACTTTACAAGACCTTTCAAGAGTTGTCACAACTTTACAACTTCTCTTGTCAAATTGCTTGCAATACTTTCAAAGTCTTAAGTCTTGAAAGCAAATAAGGACATGCTCTCTAAACGATCAAACATTTCAAAATGATTTGATGGCTTTAGCCAATGAAATGCGAGTATTCATAGTGCGTCACGAAATCTGCAACATGGCGGAAGGCGAAAAGTAAACAAAAATGACTACCCGGCCAAGGTATGTTGTATGCGAACTGCTTAGGTTATACATAAGCTAGTCACGTCCGTATGTCTGGGACTCCGTGAATTACCACAACAAGATGAAGCAGATGAAGGCAGTTATGAAGAAGTAATTGCCAGGCAGATTTCCGAATTAAGTATACATTAATCAGTTATATAGTGTGGTTAACTTATCAGTTGGTGTTATTTCCATTGTGTTCCATAATTGTAATGCGATTTTAATGCATATAATAGAACAGCATTTCATTGCAAACTGTTATACCGTGACGCAAATACTAAATTGCTTTGTGCGTGATAAATTATCTATTAATGTGTTCTGAAGGGTTTCAGTTTGAAAAAAGATAACTTGTAAATACACATTTACGACATTGTCAAATCTTGTGCAATCTTGTCACACATTGAAAAATGTTCGACAATTTTTCTTGTAAACTCTTGAATTGAAAAAAAAGTTTTATCGTGTACAAGGGGCTTTAGGCATCATCAAATGCACGTTCCAGAATTAACTCGTTTGGAAGTTACAGCTATTAATATATTCTCGTTTAATACTGAAATAACACTAGCATCAGTTTATAACCCTCCATAGATGTAGATACCGGGACATAGACAAAGTTATGAATTTAGGGGCGAAGGTCATAGCGACCGGGGACTATAGCTGTAAACATCCGCTATGGTATAGTATAAATCCAAATCCGCAGGGTACAAAATGATTAAACTACTTTTATAATCTAACTATCTCATATCAGTCCAGAAGAGCCTACTCATATCCCATATAACAATAATCATGCCAGACGTTCTGGATATTGCCATAATGAAAAACAATTTCTTTTGATATAGAATTTAACGTTTTAAACGAATTAATGTCAAATCACCTACCGGTGCTAATGGAAATTGCACTTCCGGTAGCTTTTGAAGCGGAACAGCTTAAACTTAATTACACTCAAGTAGAATGGGAGTTCAAGAATATTGTTGAGCACTATCTCCCCAATTTAGAAGTAAACTCGCCACAATCGCAAGATAAAGCTATAGATAAATTAGACTTAGCAATAAAACTAGCGACACTTAAATGCGTACCGCTTAAATACAAACTTACAATAAGCGCCCAATACCCGACAAACATTAAACCATTCCATCAAAATCGAAACAGGGCAATGCGTAAATGACAAATAACTAGGAATCCGATTCATCAACAAGAATACATCAAGCTCGGAACGAGACAAAAGCCCGAACTAGGGAATATGTTGGCAACCAATGGAATCAAACCCCAAACAAACTCGGTTTGGCGCATAGCAAAATGCCTCGCGCGTTCCAAACAAACATACCCCCACTGATTAATCATCTTAATAACACGATAGCTGAAACCCCTCGGGCCAAAGCGGGGATCTTTGCATCGCATCTTGAAGACACCTTCAGACCCAACCCTTTAGGGGGGCCAACCCAATCAAATACAAGAAATTGAGAACGAAATAAGCGAAACAGAGTATTCGATCACACATAACAAAATACGAAAAACTAATGCAGGTGAAATAGGTTGGATCATCCCCCACCTGCCAAACAGGAAAGCTCCTGGGCCTGACGCGATACCCAATGTGGTTCTCAAGAATCTCCCGCGGGGGAGCGCTACTGCTCCTAGCCAAAATATTTAACTGCGCCCTAGACAAAGGTAGATTCCCATCACAATGGAAAGTGGCAAAAATTATAATGATCCCGAAGCAAAACAAAAATCCAACACTACCGGCAAGCTACGGGCGAATTAGCCTATTATGCACCATTGGGTAGGTATTAGAAAAAGTAGTTCTAAAACGAATAAGTTCACACATTCTGAAGAACAATTTCTAGTTTCAGAGCAATTTGGATTCGATCATAGCACTCAACGACGCTTCAACTCTTACGATTAACTGAATTAATTACCAAAGAATTCAATACCAACAAATCAACGGGCCCATATTCTTTGATATAGAGCGCGCTTTTGATAAAGTATGGCATGCAGGCCTCATTCATAAATTCAAGTCATACAATTTTGCCGACTCTATGATCGCCCTTATCAGAGACTACTTAGCGAACGTCAGTTCCGAGCAGCGGTGGAAGATTCCTTCTCCTCTCTTAAGCCTATCAAGGCGGGAGTTCCACAAAGAGTTCCGACACTCTTTAGTCTATACATTAATGACTTGCCAGAACTCACGCGTACAAAAAAATACATATACGCTGACGATACGGCGCTAGTAACGCAGTCCACGCAGCCCAGGATGTTACACCTGTGCCTAACAGAATACCCTAAATGAGTTAGAGCTATGGTATACAAAATGGAGAATTAAAATAAACACTAACAAATGCCAGACAATAATTTTTACCAAAAGAGTGCAACACAGACTACATAGACATGCTCAACCACCCTTGGCATACAATGACAAAAGAACAGCGTGGAAGAACCAGGTAACCTATTTAAGGGTCACTGTGGACCAAGATCTCACCTGAAAACAACACATAAATAGCGTAATGACAAGGCCAATGGCCAGCTAAACAAGTGCTACCCTATCATAAACATCAACAGCCAACTTCAAGTAAATGTGGGCCTCACGATGTATAAGACACTAATAAGGCCCATAACATTGCAGCACTAGTTTTGGGATATGCTGCAAAGTCACACCCATATAGGCTACAAACCGTTCAAAACAGAATAATTAGAGTTATAGCGAAACTCCCACCGGTCGCTCCAGCTTATCTGGTTCACGAGGAGCTAAAGCTTCATTCCATAGAAGAATTCATTAAGCTACACAGCTATAACTTATACAACAGAAAGAACAAAAATTTCAACCCTCTAATTCGAGATTTAGATAATTACAACAACAAAAGAGATAAACACAAATACCTCTATCACTATTTGATAGAAACATTGAACTGGGGGAACCAGAGATCAATATCCAAGACTACCTAGACGCTCTAATACAAACGTAACTTGACATAAAACATAAAACTCACAAACTAGCCATGGTATGTCACTATCTAACATGAATAGTGACCCCTGAAGTCCTTGCTCTTAGAGTCAATTCGGCCCCGGGGGAGGGGCACCCCCACCAGAGTGATGTCTGAGTGCAGCCGCGCCACGATTGGGTAGGCTGAGTTGTAGGCGGGCGCTCACAATTCGACCACGGCAACTTAAATAGATACGGCTGGAAAACACCAAATTAGTCTCAATGTAACACAAGTTTAATTACACAGCTCATCGCCAAGACAACACTAAACATTACAGTATAGCATGATCAGTACCAATGAATATCAATAACGAGGCTTTCAGCAAAATCATAGTAAGTATACTAAAGCCTAAACAATTCATTGTTTCAGGTTGACTGCAGAGCTCGAGGCCCTAACGTCCTAGGGTAAATTGACGACCACCCCCTTAGGGGGACAGCTTCACGTGTGTTTCAACACTACCAGCGGTCTAAGCAGCAAACCAACTTCACTTATATAATAAACACTAATGACCATTTATCTTTCAGGACAGCAAATAAATTACGACCAGTATGACGGGGTCTCCATCAGGAGACGCATCACCCTAATTCATTTAATTCCTCACTCTGAATTCCCAAGGGCGTAAGTAGGACCTAGGCCATGCTTGAGTCCTAGCTCTCATTTCACCTGGCTTAGCTTCCTTGAAACAGCCACTATATCCGCTCCCAGAAAGCGTAGGTGCAATAGCGGCACTGCTGCATTTCCTCACCCGAATTACTTATTTTTCATTCTTCATTTTCCTTTCAGTGGAGGAGTTTTTAGTGGGTATGGTCACCTACTGGCGAGCCCCACACTCTCAGCCATCCGACTCCCATCGGGGCTGAGCATAGCACGTAACATGTGTTTTTCTGCTCCAATCGAAAATAAAACAACAGATTTTCACTTTCTTATAGAATCTCACCGACACTTAGTGATACTCTCTGCACCCTCCGTGTGCAGTTACATTAGGCTTCTAATTTGTTATTATGGTGGGAATTGTTACAGATGGGAAAATCTAGCTGCCCATAAGTATTTCTTTGATAATAAACCACATTTTAAAGGAAATGCAGTGTATTTTAATTTGCCTCACCTACGAAAACCCTGAGACCAGTAGAATAGTTATAGGTAATTTATTAGAAATGGAGAAATCATCAGCCCCTGAGCACAGGTCGCCGGAGACTAGAACACTGCAGCAGAGGGCATCAACAAGAGAACCAATGATTTTCCGCTACAAAAGACGTCCAACGTTTTCCCGCTACAAATGGCGCCAACGTGGTTTTAGTAAAGGAGGCACCACCCACGCACAGATACTTCAAGGAGTCAATGGACATCAGCTTCAAAGTAGTCACCACCCACGCGGCTACACCTCGACAAAACCTTTAAGTCTACAAAGAGTAAAATACCAAAATATAATTTATAAATTTATACCACTCACAAAATTGTTAACTGTTAAAATTGCATGTTGCTCAGGAACAATAAGATTTTAATCATGGTAGAAAAAGCTAATGCTGACAACCACGTAGAGGGAGAAGCCACTGCTCTACCTCTGGGTCAGCATAATAACACACAACCTGGGTCACACATTGTCGCAATTCAAAACAGACCAGATGATTTGCCAATTAATGTGGTAGAATCCGGACAAAGCTCTGCCAATTTAATGCAGATGCTGCAGTCCATGCTCACCTCAACATTGAGAGATTTGAATAGGCAATTACAGGAACAATTGTAAGAAAAAATCACAACAAATACTCAACAATTACACAATGTACAGGAAATGTTAAAGCAAATTAATTTAGGGCAGGCAAATACTCAAACTGAGGTTTTAACATTAAAACAGGATTTACAAGTTAGCAAAGGAAAAATGGTTACTTTATCAGAGTTTGTCAACTCACAGTAGGAACTTTAACAGCTGATAATGTTAGAACTCAAAACCAGTTAAGGCAAGTAAAAGAAACATTGGCACAAGGCCAACAAGCATTTGTAAACGGGTAGATTCTGAACTCACAGCCGTTAAGAAGGTTGTAACTGCTTCACAGGTAACAAATTCACAAGAAATTAATGAACTTAAAAATGTTGTACAAACTATGAATGCAGTGCATGATAGGGAAATTAATGAATTAAGGAATTCTATGCAAAGATTGGAACTGGAACCTAACGCAAGTCAAAGCTCACCCAGTGATTGCTAAAGATGGGCAGACCCCGGCAGCACTCCAATGCTACTGGGAGAAGCCTCCAACAATATACATAATGTAATTTTGATGTGTATGCTAGAAGTGTAACGCCCGGTCACCTGCTCTCATAATATCAACAAGTTAAATTCTCATTTATTAAAGGAGTTGTCACCGCCCATATTTGATGAAACAAAAGGAAATCATTCAAAAGAATTCATAAGCGAATTGGAACAATATTTTAGATTAAAAGCCACTCCCAAGGAGATAAAATTAGTTGTAAGGAAATGCTTAAAATGGCGTGCACTGAACTGGATACGTCTCAGGTTGGGATATTCTTTTTCGTACACTGAATTTAAACAGGCTTTTTACTACGCTACTGGAGACCAACAGAAATTAACCAAGTTAGACTGCAGCTCAACAATGGCCGCTATAATCCGAACATTCATGGTAGTTTAGTAGACTATGTACTTAAATTGGCACAAAAGAGGAAGCAGGTGGAACTACCACTGTCAGACACAGAAGTAATTGCTCTACTCACTAATCACTTCGATTCACAAATACGCAATGGTTTGATTGTTGCTGAACCACAAACTATATAAAAAATGCTGGAGCTCATCACAGCTTTCGACCAGAAGCCCAACACAAGCAACACGTGGCAGACAACACAACGGAGCAACTATGCACAAGATGGCCGACAATCATCACCTTTTATGGGGGACCAGGGCAAGAGCCCCTCACTACAACAATGAACGGCATCCGACGTCCCCGAGGACAAGGAACAGATTCCAGCCACCACGAGCTGAAAGAAGGCAACAACCGTATCACCATAATAGACAGCAGAGGCCCCATGGAAGTTAAAATTAAATTGAGTTTTATTTATGGACACTCTTTAACTACTATGGTCCTTAGCGTCCCATTTCATATTGGGCGTGAAAGACCGGTAATTTTGCTCAGAGGATTCTTTATCAGGCTTGAGGTGCTTTTACGTTCCGTAAATCTACGACACGAACCATCGGCTTTACTTCTCTTCCGAAGGAAGCCATGCTAAGGATTTTTATACCCGAAAAAAATCCATCGCCCTCCGCCCCATGGAAGAGAAGCACACATCAATCATATCCACTACAGAGGGCGTAGCCATTATAACAACGGCAACAGCAACAATGAAGGCAGAAACACGCCGGGACAAAACATGAACTGAGGAAACCGTGACAGATACAGGAGATATTCGAATGGATCAAGAAGACACAGCCCGGTATCCTAACAGACTATCGAAAACACGAACTATGAGTGCAGATGGGGATAAAACCCGGAATTGAGCAATGAACACCCGAGTACAAGTAATAATCAGAATCCAGGAAATTAAGCCCAGGTATTTGCAGCGGCCAGGTTAACACCTTACACACTAATGATAGGACCAAATCGTCAAACTCAGGGCCCATTGCCTCATTACAAAAGTGCAACAAGGAAGAAGGATACAGCAATACTGGCAAAAGGATAGATAATAAGGAAAACAATGAATCGCCCAGAATTACCTTGGAGATAATGGATGTAACGACATACTTTTAGATAGCGGCGCAAATATTTCTGTGTGTTCTGAGGATTACTTCCAACAATTGTTGAATAGAAAAATTAAAATCATGCCGCTACCCATTAAAAATGTTTATTGTACTGTGGAAATCTCAAAAAGGGAAGAAATGGTAAAGCACCAAGACATGTTCTCAATAAAAATTGGAAACAAAGTATTAATGTAATTTTCTTGATTGTGCCACACCTGCAACAAAATGTGATTATTGGTGAAGATTGTTTTTATGCTTTGAGAGCCATCATCAATTTTGAAGACAGAGGTCTGTCACTGGAACAGGGATCCATTCAAGTACCGTTCAACAAAGAAAATCTAAATAAAGACAGCGGTCCCACCAAGGAGGAACAACAACTACAAGAGAAAGAGTTGTTTGTGGAAACAATCACGGTGCAAGAGGTATTCATGATCGACATTATAAATGCGAATGAAGAATCAGAGAGCATTAGTGTGGAAAGCGAAAATGTAAAGAATTACTTCACATTAACATGCAGGCTATTGGCGGGGAGTCGGAAAACCTTGAACTGCGTATGTTACTTGCCGACCGGCCGACAAGAGAGCAAAAAACCGGTCCTGACCACTCATCAAGAGGTGTTAACAGCCGACAAAGATCTCGCGGCTAAAATAACGAGAAAAGTAGACCAAAGAAAGACATCAGCAAAAGGCACAGGAAGAGTGGACACAGCAGCTTGGAGGTTTAGTTTAGGTAAGGAATAAGCAACAATGGTCAGCCTAGGGCAAATAATGCCATAGAATGTATTTACTGTACAGAGGGCCAGAGGAGATAACATCATAAATTGGTACACACACTTATCAATTAAAGAGTATAGAGGATGACAAAATTTGGGGGACCTATCATCGGCAACTACTAAAGCCTTCAAAGCATAAATAATTTGTTCCAACTCGCTGAACTTCTCTAAAAATGTATTATAATTTAGTGTACTTATAGTTATAGTAATGTTCAGGGTAAATGCTATGTAAAATGTCATTGGTTGCATTTTGGCCAGTCACCAATTAATTAGAAATGGTAAATTCGCCACGGGCAAGAAAAAAGCACCTGAATAATTAAGAAGTAAATTAGTAACAACAAATGTAAACAAGAAATATTTACACTCGTTTGTGTGAGAGCAACTTTGATTCTTGCAACCAAATCACTAAATATGTGAATTTAACATTTGTAATTTCTACAGTAGGTTTAATATTTCAAGTGTAAGGGTTCATTCAATAATAATTTGTATGTTTTGTTAAACTAATGAAGGGGCAACAGTAAATTTCATGTGCTATGAAAAATGTATGCAAAATTCAATAAGAATAATAAATCAAAATTTGAGGGTTAATTGAGATTTTTTTTTAAAAAAGAATTGTTTTTCTTATGTTACAAAAAACATTTATGGTTAAAGTCTCAGAGAGCAGGGCACCGCTGCCGACACTGTAGCATCTTAGTTAGCCAAACAAATATTGTAACTAGCTGTAAGCAGTGCACACAATATGCGTGTGAAGTGGCCTAAAAATACAGGCAACCAAAGGGCTAGTGCAAGTGAAAAAGTGAAATAATGCCCAAAATATCAGTTTCCGGTAAAGTTGGAACGGTAAACTACAGTGAAACCAACTCCGAAAACGAAGAGCAACAAGTGTATTTTCTTACTCTCTCTTTGTGCTACTCAACAAAACACAAACAATTACCAGTTGTGCTGGACACTCAAAAACGATATGAATCTATTTCAAATTACAGCATACTAAAATGTAAATATACACATAATTGTACATACTTGTTATTACTTCTTTTGTTGTCAATTTAAAGCAATTTTGCTGGTGTGCAAAACCTAAGGACTAGATGGGTAAAGTAACATAAATGAAGTACTTAGGGAAGTAGATGAAGATGCGGGAGCATGTTGCCAGATGTCTCTCACACGTACGCAGAAAGCTGGACGTCACATGACGTCAGTGTAGCGAGCCTATAGTGCCAAATGAGTCTGGTCCCGCAACACGGGGCAGTTGACGAAAAAGGACAAGACGGTGTGTGGCAATTAGCGAGCTGTTACGGTGCACTGTAATGGTGTTCTTCATTGCAACATGACCCTATGGATGACTTCATAGGGTAAGAATCATCGGGAAACTGGAAGAAGGGCGAAGTGTGATGAGTGTTGCTCAGGAGTTTGGAATTGCTCCGGCATTGTTTCACGTGCATGGGGAACCTTCCAAACCACAGGTACTGCTGTCCCAAGGAGAGGTGGTGGTCGACCACGCTCAACTACAGCAGCAGATGACCGCTAAATTATGCAGGCAAGAAGGGTTCCACGCCAAACAGTGGGTGCAATTGCAACCACATTTAACCACATTTAGGCACGCAATGTCACGATAGACAATGGCACGGCGACTATACAGGTGTGGTCTCTTTGCCCGACGACCAGTACGTTGTGTTCCATTGACATCCGCACATCGACGGCACTTTTTGCGATGGTCCCAAGATCATCAAAATTGGACCAACGAGGAATGGGTGGCGTGCTCTTCTCGGATGAGAATCGATTCACTCTAAGTAGTGATTATCGACGTACCCTCATCTGATGAGAGGTGGGAACATGTAATGAACCCAGAAACATCCTTGAACATGATCGTTTTGGTAGTTCGGGTGTTATGGTTTGGGGAGGCATAATGTTGCATTGGCGCACCGAACTCCAAATCTTTGACACGGTACGCTCACTGGTCAACGTTATTGTGATACTGTACTCCTTCCCCATGTGCATTTTTCAGGGTTGCAGTCGGCCCTTACTTAATTTTTTTCGATGACAATGCGCGACAGCATCGAACAGCGCAGGTGGAAGATCTCTTGGAACGAGAGGACATTCGGCGAATGGACTGGCCTGCCCGTTCCCCCGATTTAAATCCCATCGAACACGTGTGGGATGCTTTGGGGAGTCGCATTGCAGCACATCCACATGCACGAACGACCATCCAATAGTTGTCAACAGCGCTGGTGGAGGAATGGAGCACACTACCATAAGAACTGCTCCCAACCTTGTGGCCAGCATAGGAGCACGATGCAGAGCATGCACTGATGTCCGTGGCGATCATACACCCTTTTAAGCACCATGTATCTGTTTCTGTAAATCTAGAGAGCCATCATAGGTCGTATTGACTTTAGTGTAGCTTATGGTCTATGAATAAAGGTGGCATTTCTGTTCGTCTCATTGCATATTTCGTTTAGTTGCCTACTGTAGCATACCGTAGGAGTTCCCTCTATGTATGATTCAAGTTTCATCGGGCTATGTCACTTGGCAGTGTCACAGCATGCGAAGATTACTTTTGTCCTTTGGTTTTGCACATCAGTGTATATTGTACATTTGCCATGTTTTGTGTGGGGACATTCATCTATGTTACAAACATATCCATGCTGAAATTTAGCAACATAATTGTGGGACATTTGAAAGGGGATATACCACACACATAAATATCAAACAAGAATTATGCTTAATAATATAATTCAACGAGAAAGATGTTAGAATATTTGGCAGCCAAGAAATGTGCAAAGCAGATTGTAACTTAGATAAGTAAGGGACGGGCGAGCTAGCCTAATTTCAGGTAAAAGGTAATTCTAGGTAGAGCCCACCAACTTTCACCAAGCTAATGAACAAAGAACTCGAAGCAATAACAAAAAATAGAAAGAGATGGATATAGAATCGAAAAACACAGAGATATCGAAACTGCTTCCGGACGCGTCCTTGGGATGCGTATGCGAAAAGTTTCGGATCAGAATATTTTCATGCATAATAAAGTAATACGGATTGAGGAAATTAGAAATGTTGTTGCATTCTAAGGCGCGAAGGTGAGCGTCTCTAGGCTTAGCTATGAAAGGGGGAAGAAAGCTCCAGATTTTCACTCTCTTACAGAATCTCATCGACACACAGTGATACTCTCTGGAGAACGGATGCACGTGGATGCATATGGGTGGGAAGTGTGTGAGGTTAGATTAGGTTTCTAATTTATTATTATGGTGGGAATTGTTACAGATGGGAAAAGCTAGCCGTCCATAAGTATTTCTTTGATAATAACCACAGTTTAAGGGAAATGCAGTGTATTTTAATTTGTCTCACCTACGAAAACCCTGAGACCAGTGAAATTAGTTAGATAGGTTATTTATTAGGAATGGAAAAATCATCAGCCGCTGAGCAGAGGTAGACGAGACCGGAACACTGCAGCAGAGGGCATCAATCAGAGTACCAACGATTTCCCTCTACAAAAGAAGCCCAACGTTTTCTTTTGCCGCCTCTGGTTCTCGAGGTCGCGGCTTCAAACTCGGCGGAGGGCGATGAATTTTTTTCGGGCGTAAAAATCCTTAGCATGGCTTCCTTCGGAAGGGAAGTGCAGCTGGTGGTCCCGTGTCGTATATTTACGGCACTTATTAGAACTCCAAGCTTGATAAAGAGGCTTTGAGTAAAATTTTCGGTCTGTCACTCCCAATATAGAATGGGACGCTAAGAACCATAGTAGTTAAAGAGCGTCCATAAATAAATAAATTTGGTATTCGCTGTGCATCGTAATGCATTTGAGGAGCTACGATAGATTGCATTATATAGGTCATGAAAGCAACGTTCCGTTTGGGGGAACCATTGTGCTGACCACATTTTTACCCAGTGGACGATCATCGGCTGGATGATCGACGCCTTGTATATATGGGTATGTAGCGGGCAACCAGGTTAGTAGGCCAAGACTTACAATGGCTGCAGGGCACGAATTTATCTTTAAGCATATTTAACTAATCCCAATATGTATTAGGCGTAAATATCTGTGACAATAATTTATATTACGTTATTATTACGTATATTACAATATGTTTTCGCTAAAGATAAAATGCTGTCTAGCTGACGAGGCTCCATTTTACTGGAGATTTCCTTAAATGTAAGCGACAAATAAAGTATCTGTATGGCATTCTTTCGGTCGTTACCATAGGTCACAACAGTCCTATCCAGTCCGCAATGTAAGGGCATACTACACTTCACTAAGAAAACCAAGATTTAGCATTCCATCGCTTCATGAACAATATAGTTAAATATGGTTACAGCCACTGCAATTTGTGTGCGACAACACTGCCCTCTAACTCCTCTGTTACGTTTCGTGGTTTTAAGCTTTATGCTCCCTCCTCTAAATTATATACTCTCTGGAACCATCCGAGAAATTGCTGAAAGAGGCCTTGTTTACTAATCGATCATCTCTAGAATAACTTCCGGTTGTAGATAAATGACAAGTGAAGAAGATGAAAAGGGCAGTGATAGGCAGTGATTTGTGACAACGAATTTTTAACGTACAATGAAGCGAAGTAGCATATAAAGATGCACAGGAGACTGGTATTCTTGGGATTTTCATACTCACTAGGCTTTTCAGGTAGTCAACTGTGTAAGTTTTTTTTCGTGGTTAATGTAGGGCAGATCTGGGATTTGTTTACTGGGTCGAGTGGGTGAATTGTCAAACGACTGCGTATGAAGAAGTTTGTGTTTGTTCCAGTTGCTGCTGGCCTTTCTGGAGAGTGTGTAGATCTGCATGGTAGAACAATTGCTCCTGGTTTGCATTATGTGCCTGGACCTGATACGTGCACATTGTGTGTTTGTGACAACGGTAACCCCAAATGGTGTAAAGCAGTGCTTTGCTCACCACCACAAGTAAGTCTTTTTACAACCGAATGAAGAAATAAAACGTTTTTCGGAAATGGTAGAACTCAACAGTTTGTTATGCCTACATG
Organism: Deroplatys truncata; assembly: GCA_030765065.1. Classification (NCBI taxonomy): domain Eukaryota; kingdom Metazoa; phylum Arthropoda; class Insecta; order Mantodea; family Mantidae; genus Deroplatys; species Deroplatys truncata. The sequence goes on along the minus strand of CM060976.1, from coordinate 99,183,122 downwards.
CCCTGTTAAAGAAAGGTGTAAGAACAGTCTTAAATGTCAGCTGCATTGAATTGCATTTTCTATAGCTGTAGCACACTTCACGAATAGATGGTGAGATAAAGGCCCCCCCCCCAAATGAATGGAAATTGAAGGGGGGAGAGTATGTCTTACTTCTAAATTTAAACAATCTGATGGTTTGTGTAAAAAATTCTCCTTTTTTCATTCCTTTAGGTATGCTTTACTTCTCTTGTAGCTACCAAGACACAGAGTGGACAAATTAATGTTTATGAAAGGACATGGTAAATACTTTTTAATTCAAGCAGAGAAAAGTGAGGAAATAGAAAAAAGTAATGGAACCAAATATATCTTATATACCTACAATATAAAAATACCCAAATAGATTCTGCAATGCTGTCCATATGGAAAGCAGAACATAGTCAGTGGTGCTTACCATGAAAAATTGTGTAATTGAAGCTGTATCAGACCAAAATGTTCCACTGCATAATTAAAGCTAAGATGTATTTCCAAAAATGCAGCTGTTGCAATTATAGCTGCTTGATTTTCAATCACAAAAATCTGCTCATGCATACCATTGAATAGCTCAATGGCAGCACTTCCAGTCGTGCAGCATCATTGACTTATTGGTTGGAATACCAATCCAACTGCAGTGTATTGCATTTTATAGCTTGGAAAATTAATTTTTTTGTGGAGACCAGATTGATTTATTGGAATGGTCATAACGCTTCCTAGCTTTGTTCATAATAGTCAGAAACTCCTTGAGCCAGTCGTATGCATGCACAACTTAAATTATGTGCAAATCTGATGATAGCCATTTGCTTCTTATTATAATATGAATAAAGCTATTATTTGGTCCTGCTTACTAAACCATTGCTATGTGCAAGAAATATTTATTAAAATTGGGAACAGGTTGCAAAAATGTGCAAGAAAAGTCTTTAATGCACATTACTTGTTCATATTTACTTGCACAAACTTCCAATTGATCTATACATTTTGTTTATTTTTATTAGACAAGGTCAATAATAGCTTACTGCTCTAAAGACTGTTAAAAATAGGCAAATTGTGGGTATAATATATATTTGTGGTATATATATTTATATTGTTTATGCTGGCTTATAGATGAACCTGAATGAACCTGATGGCTAAAACTGCTCTATACAGCCCTCCCCCCACCAAAAAAGGAAATTGTAAGAAACAGTCAAATGAAACAAAAGTACCTAAATAAGAGGTTTAGGAGAAAATGCGTACACTTTGAAAGCATGGAATCCACCCTCCCACCTTTTTAAGACACCTTCTTTTATGGCAGAATCATTGCAGAATGTGAGCAAAGAACTCCATCTTGTTACTACTGCACATGAGCAGAAGAAACTGCAAACCCAAGCGATTGGTTTATATGAATCCCATTTGTATACATACACTAACTCAGGTGTCGTAATCTAATGAGGGTTAAATTTTGATACTATATGTCATCCTGTTCATATACATGCTCTATCCTAGACATCGTAGCCTAACTTTGGGCTAAATTTTGAAACCACGGGACCCTGTCATCTTACTGTGTATGTTTCACTCAAATGTTGGCAGTGCTTTTTTGAAGTGCATTGAGAGGCACAAAGTTTCCTTTACTGGCTGAAGTGCAAATAAACCAGAGTAGTTGGAAAATACCAAACTTGTTATTTAAGTTCACCATCTTCCAAGGATGTGACACAAAGATTTTCAAGAAAATCCTCCACCCCATACAACCCTCTACATGGAAAGAAAATTTCTTAATTTTTGATTTTCTCAAAAGGCTAATGATTTGGATTGAAATACCATATGTTGAAGATACTTGCATTACAAAGACAATGTATATATTGAATTTTCTTGGAGTACGCTGTTAAGTTCTCTTTATTTTGAACAACTTTCGTATAATTGGTAAACTGTAAGTGGTGGATAAAATCTTACTGCATGAAAAATGTGAATCTCATCAATGCACACAATTTATGTTAAAGTTTTTTGTGGCGTTAGCCATTTTCTGAAATATTCAGATAAAATCTTACTACATAAAAATTATAGATCTTGTCAAAGCAGACAATTTATGTCAAAGGTTTTTGTGGCATTAACTATTTCCAAGATGTTCTTTGTTGTTAGTTTGAATTTTTAAATACTTATACTTTTTTCATATGGTTAGCTGCTAGGTTCGTTAGTTATCCGAGAGTTACACACTGTTAAAATCAATGACAATTATCAGGATATTTTTTGTAGGAATGTTAATTAAATTGAATTTTGCATATTTTGTATCTATTTTTTAATTTGCTATTCTGATCAAGATAGAGGCACAAAGATCAATAGTTATTGATAAGATTAAAGCTTACAGTTGCAAAAGTTGATAGGAGTTATTAAATAATCACTAAAAATTCCCTATAATGGATTTTCAATTACACAGCCATTTGGCAAAAATATATGCATTAAATCAAATAGATGCCTGAAATAATGCATATCTCAGCTAAGTTACAGAAACAACTCCAGGTTAAATTGCAAAACCTAAATAAATGCATACTTAGCTATCTGATATTACTGACACATTTTCATTATTAAGCAATCCCCTTTGTTATCAGATTTCTTAAACTTTTTCAGCACAGTAGGGCTCGTTTTGTAAGCTAAGACACTTAAACCCAGCTCAAAAAAGGTACTTCACTCAATAAAAACACATATTGCCATTCATGTCAGTATGGGTGTTGTATTCATTTCAATTTAGAAGTTTGTGATCAAACTCTGTAGTCTTTGTCATGAAACAAAAAACTGATACTTATGTTATATTTTGGCACCATCTTCCAGACCAGCAGTTGCCAAGAACCACCATCTACAAGAAGCTGGTTCTATAGGTGTCAGTTCATGATTTGAGCTCTCATGAAATCAGTAATTGTTTACAATGACTACATCAAAGAGATCATTATTTTTAAATTCTTTGCAGAAGCAAATACTTCAGAAAACTATAACAAGAGAACCAAACATAACCTAACGCTTATCATCTGTTACTCTATATATTCGGCCCTATCCTACTTTGTTAAGGGCATTTAATTAGAAATATTAACATTAATGTCAGGACATAAGCATATGACATGAACATAAGATTTGCTTTGCCATTTATAATGACAACAAAATGTTAGTGTCAGAACAAGATAATTGAAGTATGAAATGATTAAAAATGGAGGTTGTGATGATTAACAGTGCATTTTATGCTGCAACAATCTACATTAAATGTGTTTGTGTTATGTATTATAATTTTTCATACCTGAAAGAAAATTAAATAATTTATAACCTATAAATTTTCACAAAGACACCATAGTAATAATAATTAAAACCTATTCAGTTCATTTCCAATGTATTTCAAACTATTTTGTTTAAGCAAAGTATCTTTGCAACATTTATGCTCTTTGTCATAGATAGTAAGGAGTTTTAAATAAAATTAACTTCTTATCAAATGACTCCATTTGTCTACTTTTTTGTTTCTGTGCAGTATGATAATATTTGTTCTTTTTCCTTGGATCCCATTAATGTGAACATGAAAGTTTGGAGATCGCAAGGTTTGGCATTAGCATTTGGTGATAGGGTTCATGTTCATGAGAATCATTGTGAGTGGCTACATGTATTAACCTGGCCACAAGTTTTGTATTTATTTTGCATTAGCATTAATATTTTTATACTCATGGGCTCTAAACCTATCCCACCCCACTTTTATCTCATTATGCAAGGGAATACAGTGAAGCGTAGACTTCTCCTCTGTGGTATATTATGTTTAAAATGATATTCAACAAGATAATTCATGTGGTGTGACTTCCTACTACCATATTCACAATATTCAGTCATGTTTCTTGTCATTTGTGTTCTGTCAGCTGAATACTTGCTGGCTTAATGTAATAAAACCAAAACTTAAATTAATACACGTTAATTTATTAAATCCTATAATATGTAAAAGCCTGAATCCACCAGTAAAGCTCAGCAACAATATGTTATAACTCAGAAGCCTAGATCATAAAAGTAGGTATGGGATGATAGTATTTCTCAATGCTCAATAGCACTGATACTGATTACCTAATACTCTATAAAAGCTGTAAATGCCATAGCGTGTTCACTGAATTATTGTGGCTTTATTTTTAGTTTTCAGTATATACAAAGAGAGCCAAAAAATTACGAACCGGCTGCAAAGTATCTTTCCTGTGTGCATCCTTGGCGCTTGTTGCCATCTGTCACTATCATAGAAAGGTGTGAATGAAACCATACAACATTTTTTAAAACCACTTTTAAAGGCTTTACTTACCAACTTTGTGAAAGGAGATGCTGAAACGGCCACCGTCGTCCATACATTTTTGGCACCTCTTTAGGAAACTATCCATCACTCGCCGTAATTCGCATTGAGAAATGCTAGCAATTTCCTGGTGGATATTTTGTTTTAATTCTTTCAGGGTGTGTGGGTTTGTCCTGTACACTTTGTTTTAAGTTACCCCAAAGATAGAAATAACAGGGGGTTAGGCTGGTGGACCGAGGGGGCCACAAATTCCTACTAATAATTCTGTTCTCAAACGCCCTTTCAATTGTTCTCATTGAAATATTGGCCGTATAAGCTGTTGCAGAGTCTTGTTGAAAGACAAAATCACGCTCACGTATTGAACATTTAGAAGCATTAAAGATTTATTTCAAAGTACTAGCCAATATTTGATAACAGTAGCATCGAGTGTAGAGTTTCCTCACTTATCTAAAACCATTATCAGTAATTTCACAGTTCTTTGCAACAACCACAAATTAATGACTGATTACCACAAGAGAATAACATAAATAAGCATACATGAAATACATTAAACATCTAGATAAAATAAATGCTGTAAAATAAGAAAAATTATAAAAAAATGAAGCATTACAGCAAAAAAAAAACCAACATTCCCAAGAAACGATAGTAAACCAAAAAATCTAATGTGATACATTCACATGACTTTCTTTACCCTGTATCCTTTATTATTGGGTATGCAAACTGTTCTTACTAAAGCTTTTTTTCTATCTGCTATGTTTTAAGCCAAATAAACCTTTGCAGAAATAGCTACATTACATATTTCATTATAGATACAAACAGAACAGCAATAGTCAAATGTTCAAGAACTGGGCACTATATGTGAGCCTTAAAATTCCATACGGTTTCCATGCGATCGCGAGAAACAAGAATTTTGACAGGACTTCTTTAAGAGAATGACTTGGTGATGAACAATTCAAACCATCAGTAACAGATATCTCAGAAATGGCTTATGCCAGAAAAAAACTTATTTGAAATAAATTCTATGTTTTAAAGAGATCCTCAAATTTTTGTGTAGTATGCTTTCGTCTATCACTTAATGTTTACCAGTTTTACAAGATTATACAAAATTACTTCCAAATGAAGAGGACTTCAACAGGCTGAAAATTGAAATTAAATGCAGTTTTATTTATGGATGCTCTTTAACTGCTATGGTTCTTTGCATTCCATTCTATATTGGGTGTGAAAGACTGGTAATTTCGCTCAGAGACCTCTTTATCAGGCTTGAGGTTCTTTTTCGTGCTGTGAATCTATGACATGGGGCCGCCAGCTTTACTTCCCTTCCAAAGGAAGCCATGCTAAGAATTTTTATGCCCAAAAAAATACACATCCTCCCACCGGGTTTGAATCTGTGACCTTTGGAACTAGAGGCTAGCATGGTAACCACTACACCATGGAGGATAACTTTCACAGGCTGTTGCCAGAAAATTCAAGATAAACATTTTATTCATAGGTCAGAATTTTATAGAATGTTTAGTAAATTGAACAATGAGAACTGTATATTCACCTCAGGGCATTGTAATGGGTAAGATTCCTTATGAATAACTTTAACACAAGTATTTTCCAGTCTAAATTCTCTTTTATTTTTAAATAATTTCTCTTTACATTTCTCTTATATTTTTGTTTATAATTCTTGCCGGCTTATGAAATCAAATATATATTTATAAATATGCCTTGGTAAAAGGTATTTATTACATTCTGACTACTGTTGGAATAATACTGTCTGGATACTGGCCTATACAGCCTGAGTACAGGTGAGATAATAATTCTTCTTACTATGAGAGGAATGTTATTTATTGTTCCTTGGCAATACTTTTTGTTTTCTTAACATTTCTATGTACAAAATAACAAGTTTGTTTATTCGATGGTCATCTAAAGTAATTTATACAAATTTTCTTTATTTATAAATGTAAAGTTGGCTATGATATATTTTAAATTACTGTTGTTATTAATAAGTGAATTTATCTTCTGAAAACATATATATATATATACACACACAAGGAATAAATTCAAATCCCATAATAAATATAAGGTCAAATAAGACCAAAGATATGTAAATAATACAATACATAAATGCACACAACATTATAACAAATAAATTCCACATCATTAAGGTCATATATGCACAGGTAAGTCAGAAATAGTGTTAAATAAATATTTCTGTTTTAAATACTCTTGTGGTGTTATATTAATTTTAAGAGTTGTAAATTTAAATAAAACCCAACCTCTTCATATACGAGGATGGTCTGAAAAATTTCCGACCTAATGAAGATACAAAACATTTTTTCAGATTTTTTTTTTTTTTTTTTTTTTTTGTTTTATTTTTCAACATAGTCTCCTTGTAACTGTACACACTTCTCCCAGCGATGCTCCCATCTCTGTAACCCGTCCAAATAGTACTCGGCGTTTTTCTCTGCAAAATAATTGTTCACGAAGGTGATTACCTCTTCATTTGACGAAAATCTTTGTCCTCCGAGCGCAATTTTCAAATGAGGGAACAAAAAGAAGTCGCTTGGAGCTAGATCTGGTGAGTAAGGCGGATGGTCAAGCAGTTCAAACCGTAATTCGTGGATTTTCGCCATTGCAACCGCTGAGGTGTGAAACGGTGCGTTGTCTTGGTGAAACAGGATTTTCTTTTTCTGCAAATGTGGTCGTTTTTCCGCAAGTTCTGCCTTCAGCTTGTCAAGTAATGATGCGTAGTATGCTCCTGTAATGATTTTTCCTTTTTGAAGATAATCGATTAAAATAACTCCATGACTATCCCAAAAACAGTCGCCATCACTTTCCCAGCCAAAAAAACAGTTTTTGCTTTTTTTGGAGCCAGTTCCCCCTTTGCAGTCCACTGTTTGGACTGTGTTTTTGTTTCGGGCGTATAATGGTGTATCCAAGTTTCATCTACAGTAATTAATCGACGCCAAAACTCGGATTATATGCGCCTAAACTGCACCAACAGAGCGTTAGAAATGTTCATTTGAACACGTTTTTGGTCAAACGTGAGCAAACGCGGCACCCAACGCGCAGACAGCTTTCTCATGTCTAAATGTTGATTTAATATGTGACAAACACGTTCTTTTGTCATGTTTATAACCTCTGCTATCTCTCTCACTTTAATTCGGTAGTCGTCTAGCACCATTTGGTGAACTTTGGCGATGTTTTTGTCGGTAGTTGCAGTTTTTGGATGTCCCGAACGTTCGTCTCCCAAGCTCTTATGGCCACGTTTAAATTCAGCTGCCCAAAATTTCACTGTGGTAAATGATGGTGCAGAGTCCCCATACACAGAATCCAACTCATCTTTGATTTGTGTAGGCCTATTGCCTTTCAAAAACAAATATTTAATGACAGCTCGATACTCAATTTTGTCCATTTTCATAAAAACACTCACATCACCTCCTTCAAACGACAGTTTCATAACAACTGAGCATCCAAAATGGCTGAAACTTTGGTGAGTAACTGTCAACAGATGAACAACGAAATTCACTAGCTTTTATTTACGAGTGCTGCCATCTTCATGTTGAGGTCGGAAACTTTTCAGACCACCCTCGTATTGTGTATTAAGTGCTGGTGTCTGACTTTAGAGGGTGTGAATTATCGAAGGAATTAAACCTTGTAGATGATGAGGAAACCAAATGTTGTATGTGGCCAGCCTTTATACATTTCCCTCTATTATCTTTTGGTTATACATAATTATTATAGAAGCTTCTATTCTCACTTGAAATACCATTGCATTAGGTGTAGCTAATCTACTTATTATGATGCATTCATTTTATTCCAAATATTCCTCTAAATTAATAAACAAACTCAAATAGAATATACCTTATTTCATTTTTGTATTAATCATGCCATTTATATTTATTTTTGTTATCACAATTTTAATATTATAGTTTCAAGGTTATAATTATTTTCTGAGAAAACTAAATTTGTCATTTTTTCTTATTTATTTTTATATCATCACAGCAATTTTCCTTATCATTTATTTTTATATCATTGTAACATCATTAATTTTGTATTATTCCATCCACAATTAAAAATTTACACATTTATGTTCTTATAACCATTATGGCTAACTCCTTCAGTAATACTCTTTGGTTAAACTGTATTATTAATAATTACGTATTCCGTGGAAGAAAAATAAATATATATGATTTTTATTCTCACTTGATGTTAATTACTATATTTTTATGTGATAATTATATTATGATGTACATACAATGTGATCTGTAAATGTATTTCCGATCGCTTCCATTGTACTTGATTATTTGTTAATTATTATGTTTATAAGATTATTTGGGATATTCACAATATTATTTTTTAAAGATTGATAAATATGTGTATTTTTTATTGTATCTATATTATATTTCAAGTTATTAAGCTTAACATATGCATATTCCTTCACTGAATAGTTGTAGAAAATTATTTCCATTTATTTAAGATGTATGGTTACCATGGATACGTGTTCCAAAATTTTAAAACATTTACATATATACATTTTCTTTTACTAATTTAATTTATACTTCTTTGAAGGGTTTCAATTTACTTTTGTAAAAATCTTCCCAGTCTTTCCATTTAAATTTTGCAACTCATATGTGTGATCTCCAAATTGTTTTATGATTGCAACGGTCCCATATACAATAGTTCCATTTTATAATTTCTTTTTGTTGAAGCTTTTGAAATATAGTTTTTTTTTTTTTTTTTTTTTTTTTTAAGTAGAATTTTACCTCCTGGTTTATACAGTGTTCTGTATCTCATGATTTTATATCTGTGCAATTATAGGTGAGCCTGATCTTGACTTCCTGTGCGTGTGCGTGTGTGTGTGTGTGTGTGCGTGCGTGCGTGGTATATCCGGATTTCCCTTTTTCATGGTGTTATGATTCTTGTGTGCCTTAATGTCTTTTACTTTCATGTCGCTTATTCCTTGTGTCTAGTATTCTGTGCCTGTATTTTTCTCAGATATTTTGGAATATACCATTGTGATTTGATGTATATCTCTGCTTATGTGCCTCCTTCCCCTCGCGATTTTTCTTTCTTGAGTTTATCATTATGTGTTCATCAAGTAAGCTGTCTGTCATGTTCCTATATGTGTGTGAGATTTTATTTTTTGTTTTATACATGACAGGTATTTTATTAGTATTTTCATTCAATTCACATTTTTCATTACAAATTTGCAATGCATTTAGAACTCTTTATTTTTACATTCAATTTTTCCCTTTTCTACTTCTTATTTTAAATCTATTACCTCACATTTTCTACTTTCTGATTCTTCTTTCCTATTGCATTCTATCTTTTGCCCATTTAAGGATTAACTCCTTTCTGTATTTTTTATTTCTTGTTTTAATTCCATCATTTCTATTCCCCTACTATCTGCATGTTCTTTCCATCTTCTGTCCTACTGCATGTACTGATTCCTTTTTACTGTTTTCTATTTCTTTTTTGTTATACCATTTAATTTGTATGTGCTTTTATACTCCATATCTCTTTTCCTATTTTCCTTATACTCCTTCATAAATCTATTCAAGTCTTCTAATGTTAATCCTGTTCCTTCTCCCTTATCTGTTTCTTTAGACATTCCCCCCACCATCTCCACATTTCCTACTTCTTCCCTAGCTGATCCTACTGCTGTATTTTGAATATTCATCTTAGATGGTATTATTTTTTTATTTCTCAGTAAAAATTTTTGGAAAACAAGTCTTGTTCCTACTATTTGATGTCTTCTACTCTTGTGATCCTTTTCCGCTTGCTGCAATCCTTGGCTATCTGATGGTCGCTGTCTTCTTGTCGTCCCGTATCTCTCCTAGTTGATGTGCTGTCATTCCATCGCCAATCATCCTTCAATCTTCTTACAGTGACGTAATGTTGTGATGCCTCTTGTGTTGTCCTCTTCTATATTAAATTTTTGTTTTTAATTAATTGGAATTGTCCTTTATATACTCAAGCCCCACGTTTAGAAAGTCATATACAGCAGAATTTTATAAAATGTTTAGTTAATTGAGCGATGAGAACTACTCATCTCAGGCATTGTAACGGTTAAGACTCCTTATCATGAATAACTGTAATGCAAGCATTTCTTTTCCAATTTAAATTCTCTTTTAGTTTTAAATAATTTCTCTTTATATTTATATTTTTATTTATAATTATTGCCAACTTATTAAATCATACACACATTCATAAGTATGTCTCGGTAAAAATGGTTATTGCATTTCGATTACTGTTGAAATAATACTGTCTGGATATTGCTCTACACAGTCTAATACAGGTGAGATACTAATTCTGCCTACTATGAAAATAATGTCATTTACTTTTCCTTGGCAATACCTTTTATTTTCTTAACATTTCTTTGCAGAAAATAACAAGTTTGTTTATTCAATGGTCATCTAAAGTAATTGATACAAATTTTATTATTTATTTATAAATTTAGTTAAAGTTGGCCATGATATATTTTAAATTACTGTTATATTAATAATCAAATTTAACCCTCTGTTGGTCGCTAGGGGCCTGAGAGACCCCTGACATTATATAAATGTTGTAATTTTTGAACGAACACACCTATGCAATTGCCTGACTAGGACATCTAACATTACACCTTGCGCGATTATTTGCTGCAGCGATAACCTTGTCTGTTTATTTGTTTGGCTGGAAGAATGACTAATCAGCAGTTACATGTCGCACAGTTCAACCAGACCCCACGCGCCTGCTCTCATTACATATTGTTGACAGATTTGTTTCTCATCAGCTTTAGTGCAATATTGCTTTGCTATTGTAAGGAGCTGTTACTGCTTCGTTACGAATACGAGTAAAAGGTACGATCTACAAAATCCGAATATTTGGAAGAAGTACATCGCCTACTTTGCGATGATGATGCCTTGCCCGTGGATGACAACTTATATGAATCAGATGATTCTGATTCAGAAGATAAACTCGAAACGAGATCTTTAGATTCAGAAACTGACCATGAAGATGAAGAGGAAGATGATGAAAGCAGCTTCTGTGATAACATGTATTTTATAGGTAACATCATATGCTTATATAATTCTTCTTATTATTATTGACAATACATTCTGTTGTTATTTACAGGAAGAGATGGAACAAAATGGAAAAAAAGCACTTTGGAAAATAACACAGACAATGGCTCACAATATATTGACAAACTTTCTGGTGTGATAGCTGCCAAAAATGCGAAAACGGAAATTGATTGTTGGAACCTTTTTGTTACCGAAGATATAGTTGATTTGATTGTTGAAAACTCAAATACTTACATTAGCAGTGTGCAGCACAAATTTGATCATGAAAGAGACAGCAGACCTACAGATGTAATAGAAATAAAAGCTTTCCTAGGCTTATTGTACCTGGCAGGAATTTTTCGTGGTGGACGCCAGAATATTCACGATTTTTGGAGAACCGATGATCTTGGAATTCCTCTATTCCGAATGGCTATGTCCGAAAAATGATTCAGTTTTCTAATACACTGTATTCACTTTGATGACAAAAGCTCAAGACTGGAGTGACGAAGATTGGATAAATTGGCTGCTGTTAGAGAAATGTGTACATTGTTTCTGAACAACTGTCAGAACCATTATTCTCTTGGGCAAAATATCACTGTCGACGAACAGTTGCCGGCATTTCGTGGTCGATGTGGTTTTAGACAGTATATACCATCCAAGCCAAACAAGTATGGCATAAAGATATTCTGTTTGAATGATGCAAAACTGTTTTATACAACTAACATGGAGATTTATTGTAGACAGCAGCCGGACAGATCATATTTGCAAACTAACTCAGCAGAGATTGTAGTGCTGAGACTTGAGACTAACTGAACCAATCTCTGGCACTGGACGAAACGTTACTGCAGATAATTGGTTTACCAGTGTATTGCTGGTGAATGAATTATGCAAAAGACAACTTTCTTTCGTCAGTACAGTGCGAAACAAAAAAGAATACCCACTAATTTCACTTCTCCAAAAGATCGCAGTCAATATGAAAGCATATTTGGCTTCACAAAAAATGAAACACTCATTTCATATATTCCAAAAAAGGGTAAAACAGTAGTTTTGTTTTCAAGTCTACATGTTTCATCCACACAGTTATTAGAAGGTGATGAGAAAAAGCCTGAAATAATCCTGCATTATGACGACACTAAATCTGGAGTTGATGTAGTAGATAAATTGTGTGCTACATACAATGTAGCCAGAACAACGAGAAGGTGGCCCATGGTAATTTTTTACCATATCTTGAACATTGCAGGTATTAATTCTAGGGTTATCTTCTTGGAAACCAAAATAAATATTCCACAAGGCAGGAGTATTTGAAAGCACTATCTTTAGCTTTACTGTTGCAACAGCTACAAAGGAGACAGCATTAAATCTACCTGCTGATTTGAAAGGCCTTTTGACAAAATATAAACCTGAAGAATCTGACGTAGATGAATTATCAAATACACCGCTATGCACATTGAAAAGGAAACGATGTGAACCCTGCAACAAAGACAAAATGAACTCAAAACTGAATATGCATGTGGAAAATGCAACACCCCCCTGTGTTTGAGCAAACATGCTAAAATTATTTGCGATAGTTGCTTAGTCTGGGAAAACATGGGCGAGATAGTAGATGCTTCTGAGTAACTGAACATTTGAAATTACAAGCTGTATGTATATCTGAAAATGGCAATGTATTTCTTTATACTTACTGTAATACAATTTATAATGTGTATGTACTCATATTTTAGCTTGTATTTTATGTTGTAAGATAATACCTACTAATGAAAGCCATGTATGCTTAATCTAAATAAAGGGAAAAAAAGAAAATAAACGAAAGAAAACAAAAAAATATAGCGCAGGTCTACCAGGCCCTGCGCGACTAACGGCATTCTACCAAATCGCGCACCTGACGGAGGGTTAACGTGAATACAGATATATGTACATCAACAAGAAACAAATTCATAATCCGGTAATAATAAGTATAATAATCATAACACCAAAGTGATGTGAACAATACAATACATAAATGAGTACACTATTATAACAAATAAATTCTAGTTCATTTGTCAGGTAAATATCTTTAATATATGTATTATAGTCAAAATTGTTAGAACCATTTTTTAGATAATCAAAATTTTCGAAAAATGTTCCATGTAAAGGGTATTTGGGAGTAGGGGTATTTTATTGAAAGTTTTTGTGTCGCATCCTTGGAAGATACTCAACCTAAATACCAAGTTTGGTAGTTATTCAACTTTTCATTTTTGAGTTATGCTATTCACGGACAGACATACATACGAATGTTTTTCTAAATATATATATTTGGATTCAGGAACCTCAAAGCGTGTATTTCTGGTGAAATCTTGGTATCAAGTTTTTGGATGGAATGCAATACCTTCTCTACCTACTATGTATGTGGTGGAGAAAGTAAAAATTACAAAGGACTTTCATGGTATTGCTACCTCCTTTAACAAAGCTACTGATATTGGATCACCCAAAGTGTACACCTATGTGGCAAAATGTAGAATGTTATGTGCAGTCATTGATGGGAGCCTCATATAAGATGTTTTTAGTCTGTCATAGATTATTTAACACATGTTGTGCAAAGTCTTCATATTAAAGCCTATGTGAAAGGTTGAATCAAACTTAAAAAATTCAATGATACGGCTGGACTTGAACCACAGATCTTCAGCTTTTCATGCCAATGCTCTTACTGCTTGAGCTACCATGGCAAGATATCTTTACATGCATTAAATCTTCTCATCTAATATGGATATCTTGACATGGTAGCTCAAGCAAGAAGAACATTGGCGCAGAAAGCTGAAGATCTGTGGTTTGAGTCTCGAACCATGGCATTGAATTTTTGAAGTCTGATTCAACGTAACTTGGTGCCTATGCGTGACTAGTGTGAAAAAGCAATAATTATCAGATATAGATTAATCCTAATAGAGGTTAGCCATTAATTCCAGAAATTTAAAGCATCTCCAGCACTGCAAGTAACCTTTGAAGTACGAGGGCAGTCTCAGAAGAACCCGACCTGACATATAGATAGTGGTTGTTGTTTCAAACAAATTACTGTGATAGAAAGTACCAACCTTATAAAGCTTAAGTTAGTGATGCTACATTGTTTAATAATTGTTTGGCATCCATCAATTATGAACACTCTCAGCTAATTTGTAAACACGGATGAAACTGGTCATTGTTATGTGATACAATACTTTCATTTGAAAGGTCTTAGTCCAACTAATATTAAAGCTGAACTAGATTCTACTCTGGGAGAGTTTAGGCGAGGCCGTATGAGCTGCCAAGATGGACATCACAGTGGTCGACAAATGAAGTGAGCACGCTAGAAATTGTGAAGAAAATCCACAAAATGGTATTGGATGACCGTCAACTGAAAGTGCACGAACTAGCAGACATCGTAGGCATTTCAAAAAGTGCTGTACATTGCATACTGACTGAAAATTTAGACATGAAAAAGCTTTGCACAAGATGGGTGCCACATTTACTCACAATGGAACAAAAGCAGCATTGTGAGGATGTTTCAGTCGAATGTTTGGCAATGTTTCGCTGCAGTAAAGCAGAGTTTTTGTCGATTCATAACCATGGATGAAACATGAGTCCATCACTTCACACCTGAGACAAAGGAACAGTCAAAACAGTTGATTGAAAGGGGAGAATCGGTTCCAACCATCTGCAGGCTAGGTCGTGGCGTCAGTTGTTTTGGGATGCATGTGGGATAATTTTCATTGATTATCTTCAAAAAGGAAAAGCTATCAATGCGAGTATTATGCAAACTTATTGCAGCGTTTGAATGATGAAATCAATCAAAAACGGTCGCATTTAGCGAAAGAGAAAGTCTTGTTTCATCAAGACAATGCACCAGTTTACACATCCATTATCGCCATGGCCAAATTAAGTAAGTTAAATGTGAATTGCTTCCTCATGCACCCTATTTGCCAGATCTAGCCCTCCTCTGATTATTTCTGTTTCCAAAGTTGAAGAAATGGCTTGGTGGTAAAAGATTTGCCAACAGTGAAGAGGTGGAGTCTGCAGTTGATGACTATTTTGCAGAACTCGACAATTTTCACTATATACAGGGTATCGAAGCTATTGAACATTGCTGGGAAAAGTGTATCAAGCTGAAAAGAGACTATGTAGAGAAGTAAACATGTTTTTTCCCCAAGATTTTTGTGTTTTCTTTGTTAGGTTGGGTACTTCTGGGACAGCCCTTGCGTATAATTTTGAATGTTCAGGATCCCCCTGAAGTTTTAGTGGATATTTAAATCAAATGAGATTCAACCTTTCAACATACTGCTACACATGGCAAGCATGAAAGAATAATTATCATGTGTAAAAACTTATTTTTCTATCCATTTCATAATAGTATTTGTTAGAAATGGTTTTAATCCATATTTTGGTGTAACGGGTCATCGAGAAGTCACTCTGCATCTCCCGTGTAACCAAGATTCCCCATGAGTCAGGAATTCTGGTGGCAGCACTGGCTGGCGTGAGCGTATGGTGAAAACGTTTCGCTGGTTAAGAAAACTTGCTAGGTTCACTATATTTTGCATAAAAGGTAATGTAGAAAAATAATATGCAACTAACCTGTCTAAAGAAGATGTTGAAAATGTTTACCATTTTCTGGAAGACACAAATTCACTTGTTTTAATTTATTTTCGAACACTGTAATTAATGTCTCTTTTGTTACAGATGTTATGTAATCTTCTATTGACATTTTCAGCTCATCGATTGTTTTTGGATTGTCCTTAGAGACCGAAGCTCTAGCGGCTCCCCAAAGAAAATAATCCAGAGGGGTAAGATCAGGAGACCGCTGAGGCAACAGACCTTTAGAAATTAGTCTTTCCCCAAAAAATTCCACTAAAGTCCCATGGATTTATGTGATGTATGAGCAGTGGCGTTATCGTGTTGAAAAAATGCACCGTTCACTTCATCCTCATTTAGCTGTGAAATAAATGGAAAAAGAATATCCGAGCAATAAACATCTGAATTAATTGGGTTATGGAAAAAATTTGGCCCAATAATTCGAAAGCGAGAGATTGCACACCATACACCAATTTTCTGTGAATGTAAAGGGGTTTCCTGAATTGCATTAGGATTTTCAGTAGACCATACTCGCATATTTTGTGAATTTACGTATCCTGATAAGTGGAACCAAGCTTCATCAGTAAAAAATGTCCTATCTAACATGTCTATTCCATAGTGCAAAATAAACCTCTGAAAGCATTCACAATACTAAACTCTTTTCCCGTGATCTGTGGGTTTTAAATCGTGGACGACTGATACCTTATATGGATTTTTTGACTGCTTTGTATTGGAACCGTAAGGAATATCACATTGTTGTGCCAATTTGTTTATTGATTTCTATGGACTTTTAAGCATTCTATCCAATATATCCGATAGTTTTTCTTCTGTTAGCACACTGGGTCTTCCACTTCTAACAGCATCATGCATGGAACCTGACTCCCGAAATTTATTAAATAAATCATGCACAGTATCTCGGTGCGGTAGTTTTGAGTTAGGGAACCTGACAACGAAATTTTGCTTCACTTTCTCAGTATAATTTCCACGTTCATGAAAAACATTCTCCACTAGAAACACACGTTCCTCTGTAGAATACATTGATTTCGCTTCAGGCACACGTCAGAACTCACAGCATAGTAGACTATACTAACCAGTACAATAACTCATGCGCTCGCAGCCGTTGATAATCATAACATCCCATCGGAATCGAATGCGATAAACCTAGGGATGCCAACCTTTTATCGAGCGGTGGCCAGCAGCAAGGTGCGGAGGAAGTTCTTGATGACCCGTTAGGTACACAACATACAAAACTGCATCAATTATATAAAAAGCAGGTCAATGAATATTAGCCATAAGCCACTCAAGCATGGGCTCAGGAGAAATTAAAGAAAGGCTGCTTAACATTTAAAGGCACACTGCTTTAGATATTAAAACATTCAAATAACAGTAGATATTTGGGAAATACCAATGCTACAATAAAGTTTACATAAATTATATATTCTAATGAGCATTATGTTTCCCTTCATAAGTTTCCATATTTCCCAGTTAAAACATTTTATTCACCTGTGAGAAACAGTTTTTCCATGCAAAGTATTTTTGTCTGTATTTCTTAGTTATAAAAAATGCATGCAGTTGAAGAGATCTCCACTGGGGCTGTTAATAGAAATTGAAGACATCCATTTTGTTCATAATGCAAATATCTGGAATCAAAATCATTTGTGCCATTCTTGAGAAAATAAAAAATAATGGGAAGTTCAAAAACACATTCACATTCAGAAACACACGTGGTACAATAGGATTTATTTTTAAAAATATTCATTTTCAATTCAGAGGCTTCAAAATGAATATTTCTGTTGAAATCTCAAGATCGAATTTTTAGCATAATACCTCTTCTACCTACCATAGATGAGCAGTAGGGAAAGTAAAAGGTAGCAGGAAGAGTAACAACTGCTTCAAGAGATGCTCAACTTGAGGCAGCTTTGCTTTTGTTGTAGTAGTATGTAATGTGTATTGGAAATGAAGGCTGCAGTTTCCTCTGCTTATAATATGGCAACAAAAAATGCTGTCTAGTGAACAGAAAAAGATAGCGGACTAGGCAATAAGCAGTGCTGTGTAGCCTAACCTCGGTCTTAGTTAAAAGTGATACAGAGTCATTCTTTTACTTTTGAAATAGTAAAGCTCTCTGTTTGCTATCATCAATATTTTGGAAGATGAATCCTTATTGAAACATAACTTAGCATTTGAATTCAAAAGTTGTGCCAGATGGTGCATATGGATATTAAATGTTTGCCAGTTTCACACCAAAAATTGTTGCTCTAGGCTTTTCTGCAGTAACTGCTCATGATGCCTAGCAGCTTATGAGTCAAATAAAATATTACTCATTTGGTTTCTTTTTGTGCAATTCTTTTATTTGGAGCAACAGCATTTGATTTATTCAGCCATATGCATAAAATGCAGTAAATTTATTTCCTATGGTTTTGGAAGGAAATACACGATTGCTTGCATAAAAAGCTTTGTATATGCTTTTCCTCATAGCACATTATCAATCTAGTAGGTTATGCTTCTACCTTAGAATATACAATGATTGTCATGCATAAAATGCAGGAAAAGAGTTTGCTTCATAGGCAATACTAAGAAAAATTGTAGTATGCCTTTCCCCAGGCTTCACTTGTTTAGCAAATGTCTACAGTAAAGTAAAATGGCTGCATTTCTTCAAGTTCGGGCTAGAAAGACGTTTAAAGAAAGACAGAAGCCTAGAGATTCTGATTTTAAGCAATTATATCAATTCAATAAACTGAATGTGGAGTGATTAAGTGATTATTTTATTGGCAACATCATTGGTTTTAATTCCTGCACTGCTGAAGCTTTCATATTTGTCACTGCAATGCTTTGTGGACTATTCAATAGCACTGGATAGTACTTCAACAAATTTACGAACTGTGTTTGTTCTCCTTGTTTCTCATATTCCTCAGAGCATTTTAGATGTTTTACATAAACAATTATGTTATACTAGATTTTCCAATTGTTGGACTTTACTGTCTTCTATAATCTGCCATGTTAAGTTTTAAATGAGAAGGGCCATTACAAGAATGACCAAATAGAACGGAATTGTCCGATTAATAGGAAATTCAGTTATTATCAAAATGTAATACTGTGGCATAGAAGTATAAACTTTTTAGCAATAGGTTATGTTTTAGCATGTACAAAATGAAGTATATGCTATTCCTTTGAGCTTTTCCTGTAGGTTTTAATGAACACCACTTTAATGAATATTTCAGTTTAATGAAAAAAAACTGAAATTCTCTTCTATATCTCCATAAGCGTCTATGTTACATATTTCAATTGTATGAATGCCGATGCAATGAAAATCGCAGTATAGCAAAAATAAGAAATTCCTCTTAATGAATATATGACCAATTGAACAAATTTTAAAACGTTTTCTTGACTTGTTGAACAATTACAGCATTGTTTCCTGATTCAAAGAGTGGGTTTATTCATCTTTGACGTGAGTTTTGCCTCAGCTTTTGCCATAAAAGGTCTCTTGTCCATTTGAATTCCATAGTCTAGCAGTCTGTTTAAAAGATACCATTAAATGGTAAAGTTTTGTTTTGTCTGCTTATTATCATCTCATGTAGTTTAACGTATGTAAGACAAGAACTTCAGCGTGCTCAGAGCAAGTCTGGTTTAAACATTGTCAACCATTGGAGTAGTGAAAAAGTAGATGAAAGCAGTTTTTTCTAAAAGAAAAGTTAAAAATCTTAGAAGAAGTTGACTATATGACGAAAAGTACAAGTTGCATTGTAAATTACTTGGAAGAATCAACTCTGAAGTGTTCTGTCCAGAAAAAATTAGCCTTCTCAAAATGACAACATTTGTAAGATATGTTTTGTAGTATATAAGCTTACTACATATTGAATATGTAATGTTGCCATGTTTAATGTTTTAAATATAAAATTACTTTAGTAGCAAACTTCAAACAATATTGTTTCCCTCCTATCCATTCCTAATAGATACATATTACATTAAAAAAATAGGTATAGTATCGTATTAGATTTAAAAGTTGCGATTTTGGCCGTTTTAAGATAAGACTATCAAATAACGGATTTAATGAAATTTCAGTACAACATTAATTTCAAAGTCCCCAGAACTTCATTATAACGACATTTGCCTACACTACATTTTATGCATGTGGCTCATCTTCACTTCATCTAAAGAAACACAAAAATGTGAGATATATCTAAATGAGCAAGATTTCATTATTGTATTAGGAACGTTTGAATTTTTTCTGGATAAATTTTCAGAAAATAGTTCCTCTGTGATGTATTCTGATGTTTACAAACCATAATCAGTCAGTACTTATAGCGTTTTTCATAAGTAAAGCATACTGCCAATAAACTGAAAACTCATTTTTTAAAAAGTGCGCCAATTCGTCAAATTGAATGTTTTTAGAGACATATTTTATAAACATCTGATGTGATATATTCATATGACTTTCTCTACCCTCTGTTGTTTATTAATGGATATACAAACTATTCTTACTAAAGCTTATTTTTCCATCTGCTATGTTTTAATCCAAATAAACCTTTGCAGAGATAGTAACAGTACACATTTCATTATAGAAACAAAGAGAACAGTGATAGTCAAATGTTTAACTGGATGCTACATGCTGGCCTTAAAATTTCATGGTTTCCATACAGTTGCAAGAAACAGCTGAATGTTGACAGGACTTTAAAGAGAATAATCAAGTAATGAACAATTCAAACCATTAATAACAAGCGATCTCAAAATTAGCTTATGCCACAAAAAAACTTATTTGAAATAAATTGTGTGTTTTAAAGAGATCTACATTTTTTGTGTAGTATGTTTTCATTTACAGTTATATAAGATTATACAAAATTCCTTCCAAATGAAGAGGACTTTACAGGTTATTCCCAGTAAATTCAAGATATACATTTTATTTGTCAAGTAAATATCTTTCATATATAAATTATTATTCATTTTTAGAAAGTCAAAATTTTTGAGAAATATTCCATGTAAAGGCTAGTTGGGGTGGAGATATTCATATTTTTTATAAAAGGTTTTGCTGCTAGGAACAATTTTATTCATTCTTAACAGAAGATACACACAACTAGAAATATGGTATCTGTGTCCTGAATGAAAGTGTTGAGTGAAACTCCATTCCAAGCTCATCCATCTCAGAGACTTCTAAATTTGAGGTGTCCAAGCATGTTCCTTAAATTTTAAATTATAGTATACTATGAGTACTTATAAAAAACATGCATATTCAAAGTTTGACGTGTATTTGAAATAGCATTAAGATTTGAATTTTTACTTTCTCTACTACATATAGTAAATAGAGGAAGTATTGTATTCCACCCAAAAATTTTATATTGAGATTTCACCGGAAATGCATGTTTTGAGACCCCCTGAATCTAAATAAAGAATTTTTGGAAACATGCCCATGTGTATATGTCTGTGACCACGATAACTCAAAAATGAAAAGTCTGTTAAACACCAAATTTGGGATTTAGGTTCAATATCTTCCAAAGATCCGACACAAAAATTTTCAACAAAATCCCCATACCCCAAACTACTCTTTATTTGGAAGATTTTGAAATTTTTGAATGTTCTAAAAAATGACTTAATGATTTTGGTTAAAATACCATATATGAAAGATATTTATGTGACAAATAAAATGTATATCTTGAATTTTTAGGGTTAGCCTATGAAGTCCTCTTCATTCAGAAGGAATTTTGTATAATCTTGTATAACTGCTAAACATTAAGCGTTAGACAAAGGTACTGCACAAAAAATGTAGATCTCTTTAAAACACACAATTTATTTAAAATAAGCTTTTTGTGGGATACACTGTTTCTGAGATATCTTGTTGCAGTTCAAATAGTTAATTTCTTGGTCATTCTGTTAAGTCCTTTCAACATTCAGTTGTTTCTTGTGATTGCATGGAAAGAGTATGGAATTTTAAGGCCAGTGTAGAGAGTCCAGTTCTTAAACATTTGGCTATCACTGTTCTCTTTGTATCTATAATGAATTGTGTAATGTAGGTATTTCTGCAAAGGCTTTGTGTACCCACTAATAAAGATAGAGGGTATAGAAAGTCATGTGAATGTATCACATCAGACTTTTAAATTATTATTTTAATGTTTGAAATCAATCAGTTAACCATGCATCAGCAATATCACTGCATCTGCTTGACCATGCTTAACAATCAATTGTCTACAAATAACTAATGTATACTTTTACATATACATTGTGCTTAAAAACAATATGAAGAAAGTTGTAGAGTAGAAAAGTGGTATCAAAATAAGTATTTTGAGGATAGGAACAAGGGATTGCGGATGCAGTACAATAGGAAGAGTGTTTCATGAACATAATTAAAATCTAACTTTATGAAACATCATTTACAGTCAAAATGAAATATAACTTACATGATAAGTGTGTAGTACTGGTACATGATGAGAAAGTGTTTTATGCTCATACTGTACTGCAAATTCAAAGAAAACTCAAGATATACATTTTATTAGTCTCAAAATCATTACAGTCCTGTTAGTGTTAATAAAAAATAATGAATCATATTCCATATAAAGGGTAGAAGTTTGTGGTAGGGTAGTATTTGCTTGAATAATTCCATGTTGCATCTTTGGGAGAAGCTGAACTTAATTACCAAGTTTGATGCGCAGACATACAGACACACACAAATATACACTTACCTTTTTGGGGGTTCAGTGGACCTCAAAACGTATATTTACAGTGAAATCTTGTTATTGAGGTCTCACTGTAAATGAAATAATCTCATCTCCCTATAATTTATACATTTGGAATGAAATTGCTGTAAGAGCTGAACTTGGAACATCTAATTGGACCCCAATAAATCAAGGCATTCAACAAGGCTGTGACCCCTCACTTCTTTTGTTTATTATATTATCTGTATTGATATTATAAGGAGAGATCATTTTTTTTGTCTGTGTGTATGTATGTAGGGTAATTTCAAAAACCGCTTAACCAATTTTGATAATCCTTTCACCATTAAAAACCCAATTTGCTCTTACGGTCCTGGGGATATAAAACACCTAATTTCATTTTATAAATTACTAAAAGATTAAAAATGATTTACAAAGTCATTGTGTTTTATAAACAAACAGGAAGAGACGAAATAAACACGAGTTCAAATAAAACAATTGACAGCAGTGAAACAAGCTTGGTAGACCCAGACAAACATTCACTGTTGCATTGGCTTCCAAGTACTTCCTGGAAAAACATCAAGCTACATTAACTCTGGTGCACTTTGACCCAGTATTTGGAAAATATGGGACATTAGGCCTTAAGTTGCATATGCATTATATGTATGTTTTCTTTACCTAAGCTATAGGAACGTGAATTCTACCCAAAGATTCTATGTGGATATTGCATTGGAAAAATATGTTTTGAGGTTACTTGTACTCTTAAAAACTTTGCTGTATGTGCTTGTGTGCATGTGAGAGAAAGAAATATTTTTTATTTGCTAACAGGAGAGAGGATGTCTGGTTCATTGCATTTAGATTGACTTTCTCTATCAGCTCTTCTACAAACGTTTATTTTTCTTACTACTGTTAATCGAGATAAGTTTTGCAAAAATGGTTTCATTACATATTTCGTTGCAGGTACAAGAGGGATACAGGAGCCTGGAGTGATAGATGTTTAAAAATTGGGTTACTATATGCTGGCTTTGAAATTCCATAGTCTTTGTATGACATAACTGGAAGCAAAACAATGTACGATAAACTGTTGGAAAAAAAAGCAATATTAACAAATATCTTTTAAATGGTTAATGCCACAAAAAATTGATATAAATAATATGTTTAATACCTATACCTATCAATGTCTACATTTTTGTGTAGTAAAATTTTGTCTATCTCTTATGATTTGTCATTCAGAATGAAGAGGACTTCACATGCTATTCCTAGAAAATTCAAGATATACATTTTATTTGTCAGGAAAATATTTTAAACATGTTATTTTGATCAAAATTGTTACAGCCATTTCTTAAAAAAAAGTGTCTTTTGAGTTATTTAGCAGCAGATTAGTTAATATTAAGTGAAAATAATACTTGGAAGAATAATTTAAAATGAGTTTAAACCATAAACAGCCTTTTGGATTATCACCTACTTCTCTGCCCAGTCTTTCATCAGAGTATTGGAGTGCAAGAGATTGATTGAGACTTCATTGTCAACCACTGAACAATAGAAACCAACCATAACTGGTATATAACCTCCAAATCTAACAAAGAATTTCTGATGACAAAATGTGTTCTTAGATTCTTCTGGAGAAGTCAGTTGAGGAAATATGTAGTTAGAAAGTGAGAAGAACAGCATCAAATTGTGGTTGAGGGAATTTCATTGCTTACTAGATATTACAGACTGGCATATTGTCATTCCTGATCGGGTCCCTGGACATATTTGCACTTACTACCACCAGGATCTCTTGATCACAACCCTGAAGTATTACAGAATTGTCAAAGTGAGTGATTAATTATGAGTTGTAGCTACATTGTAAAACTTAAAAAGAAATTGAGACTGTATTTGTGTTTTTCTAAGATACCTTCATAAGTTCTCTGTGCTGTGATGTATAATGGACCCAACATTAAGTGACATATTTGGAGGTTAAAGCAGTTTGTAAACATTGCTAATGATTTTTGGCAGTTATGCAGAACATGAAAGTTATGAAGAAATCAGGTTATATCAGTTTTACTTAAATGTTATTAACGTATTTGGAAATTCTGGAATTAGTGATGTATAATGGTCCCAAATAAGTGGCATTTAAATGTTAAAGCATGTAAACTTTGCTTATAACTCCTAATTTTAACACCAAATACAGCAATAAAATATACATACACTAAAAATTGTGTTATGTACTCACTGAAGAATTAACATGTCTATAATATTTAATAAGCAATTATACTTCTCCCACTCCTAACCTATGCCATTAATCATAAATTTGACATGATGCACAATTTTGCAAAAGATGATTTGGAAAAGAAAGAAAATGCAAATGCATTTCCTATTTCAGTTTTTGTTTCCACATCTTAAAGATTGAACACTTTTTTTATGTGGTGGGGGACCTTCAAATATTGATGGCAAAACTTTGTAGATGTGCTGATTAATTAGTTTGTTTGAAATGCCTACTACAGACCGCAAACTTTAGCCATAGTGTCCAAAGAGAGCCCATCTTGTCTCCTTGGCGAGAAATTACTATGCCATTTCTCTTTCCGTGCATTGTCTTTTGCGAATGCTGGAATGACAAGCCATATTATTTTTCTTGCCTTGACTTAAGGCAAGGCTACACAGCAATAAACCATTTTTATTTAATTATCGACTTAATGCAAATATTACACATTTCAATTTAGAGATACAAACACATACATAATACACACAGACATGCACACTGTAAAAACTATTGCTTAACTGCAAGTATTGCATGTAGTGAAATGTATGTTGATTAGAAAACTTAAAACAGTGCATTTATTTCCCACCAGTTCTCTGATTTGCGATAATTGTATTGGTATAGCAAAGAGAAAGAGAAAATTATTTGGGATGTTGGATCTGCATATGTGTATTTATGTCATGTTTTATAACAATGGAATTTGGAATCATTCATTATTGTATAATTTAAATCCGCATCCAATAAAGGTCCACTAAGTGCTATGAACATGAACATGAAATATATAAACAATATTTTAAATAAGTCGCCAAGATTTTATTGTCATTATAGCTGTCTGCTAGACATTTAGGGAGTAGTTGAACACCTCTATCGGCAAAAATTGGCAGGAACCTGTTTTACCATCAATTCTCATGCTGATGCGCAGCTTATATCTAGTAAGCAATGGGGATACTAAACTTGAAGATGGAGTGCTTAGATTGCCTTCAGGTATAGAAAATGAAGTTCCATGCACTGTGCATAAAGAAGAACCACTTGCCAATAATACTTATGAATTGTTAAGAAGTACTATGTTTTATTATCATCCTTTTAAATATTTAACAAGTACAGCATATAATTTTACATTACTTTTCCTTAACATTTTACCTTCAGTATCAATTATCCTTTTTTTTTTGGTGTCACTGAAAGAACAAGAGCTTCACCTTCACCATTGTTTATGGAGTATTATTCTCAGTTATACATAGCTTCTAGAATATAATACGTTGGGTTGTATTTCTTTGATATGAATTGTCATCCAGTATTGTGAGACAAGTAAAACTGAATTTCCTCTCCATTAAATGGGTGCCAAGATACTCCCTGAAACTCCTGCAGAATGTATTTGATTTGATGTATGAATGTAAGAAAATTGTAAGAATTCTGGGACACTTTGTGTATTTTAGAAATATAAGTAGAATGTACTAAGAGTATCTAATGTTACTATAGCACGAAGAGCTTGTTGCTGATTAATTTACATTTATTTATTTGGTTTACAGTCCTGTAGTTCATTCTTGTCTTTAAGGCTATCAAATCTACTCTCTAGCTATTAGCTAACAAGGGACATTCCACTTGCTTGAAACTAGGTTTTTGTCCACGTTTCATGGTTAGCTGACAGAGGTGGTGTTGGCTCAAAGGACCATTTTCGAGTGGCAGTTTTGGGCATTTATAGCCACTTATTCAGGGGTGCCTTTTGCTCCATTTGATGTTTACAGCGTCACCTATTCTTCCTTCCATCCTGTGCCAATCACCCAGAACCTCAACCCTTGAAAATGGTTACCTTAGGGTGAAAACTGTTTCAATTCAAGAAGTATGTTACCCCAGCCAACACCCATGCTACCTGAATGAAATCCCTAATTTTGAGCGATTGGAGTGTTCCTAGTAAACATATGCTCTAGTTAATGCTATTTGTTCTTTTTGGTTTATTCTAGGACTGTAAATCATTCCGTGTAGGCAACTCTTGTTGTGAGTTTATATGTTTGGATGATACATTGCCAAAAACTTCCTCGGATGGTAATGGGCCTGACAGTGGTACTGACTTAGGCTTACGTCTCATTGCTAGTGCTGTGACTGCAATCCTATCACTGTCCCTTCTCTTCTTCCTTATACATCGTCTCCGTCAACGGAAGATAAGAGGTAAATTGTGCTTACAGAAATGTTTGTTTCTAGTGCATTCTAATTTTAAGGTGCATAACTAATGACAGAGTAAGTTTGGATTTATAATGGAGTCAACATGTATACAGCTTGTTGGCCTTTTCATATGTGTATATATCTTTTGGATTAATAGAGAGGGTAGCAAAAATATGATGTACAACATATGAAACACCACAGTAATATTTGTATTATTCCAGTAAGCAGGTTACTTGGAATTTGGACTAATGGTCAACATTATTTTCAGTTATAGTGGGGAAATTGGTGTACTGCTGAGAGTTGCAGAGTTGACTAGCGACATATGAAGAAAGCGAAAGGGGAAAATGGATATTTTCTGGGAGAGGGATGGAGTGACATGAAGGGAATGCTCATGTTTTGCACAACAGGTGCAAAAGTCTTGTTGCAGCAGATTCCTAATGCTGACCATCTCTTGAACTCTGAACAGTACAATTCATACAGAAACTTATGGTCCTACTTATAATGGTATCCTGTTAATTGCACACTTTATACACCATTTCTGGACATTTCAATATATATTTCTACGTAATTGTATTGCATACGAATTCTAAAGAATTGTGATTTAAAAGTATTACTATGACTGATTTAGTAGGTAACAAGTTTTAACTGCCACGTTATCAGGAACTTATAAATTTGTCTCCTTATGCCAATTGTAAAACTAATGACATTCAATTGTTGTGACTTTGTCCAGTTTTTAACTGTTACTTCATTAATGTAACCTATTTCAACTTCTCACTGTCACTTCTTTCAAGTTCTCACTATCACTTCACTTTCTTTGTGGAGTAGTGACACTTTGAAATATGCACGACATGACCTCTTCTTCCAGACAGTTCATCCACTGGGAGATTGAACACGAGATTTCTCCAATATCTCGCGGAAGCAGCACTCACCTCATGTCTCAACAGTTGTCACAAACTCCTTTTCATTCGCACCAAAATGCAGTCGCTAACTTGCTCACCAACTGATAGGCCAACTCAATTCATTTGTAAGAGCATACACTTGAATAGCCATTGGTAGCTTCCACAGGGTTTAGACCGTTCGAGAAGAAGAACCATCCAGAAGATTCTGGTTATCTGATGATAGCATTTCTGGTGGTTACGCTGCTGAGCACTACTTATCTTTATCTCTGACTGTCTGGACCTCCCGACAACCTTGGGGCGTGGCTGCTGCATCACACAGCCACCTCCTCAGTGCTGGTTGTCCCAAGCAGCTCCATGATATGGGACAAGATGGACCACCATCAGCTTTCCTCTGGGTTGACGCTGAATGTTCTATACCACATTGTTGATGCAGGAACATTGCAACTTCGGTGACATCCCTTTAGTCCTTGTAGGATGATAGAGCCATTCAAGGACACCCTCTTGAAATCCGGCATTGTTCACTAGAGAGTCATAGTGTGCCCTCATTCAGCTACTTGCCAGCTTCAAGCGTGTTCTGGTAAAGTGGTGGTTGCCTCCCAAAATTTCCATTTTTGCCCTGATATTTTCATGTTGCGTTTGGCATGATTGTGTGACATGGGCCCAGGGCCTGCTGCATTGCTGACACCACCTCTTCACATCACTTTGAAGATTCAACCAATAGAATTGGCAACATAGATTCATTGAGATCTTGTTCTCATCCAGGTGCCCTCCCAGTAGTATTGGCATGGGTTTCTTTTTACTTCCTTCAACCTACCCTTCGGGAGCACCAGCTAGTTCCACCCTAGTTCTTCCATCTATGAACTCCCACACTCTCTTGAATACATTTATCCTGATCACCACAGAGTCCCACTATATGCAATATATCTTACAGGTTAGAACTCTGGGAGAAACATCCATTCACGTGAATCATATGCCAGATCCTATATCCTTCAGAATTGGCCGTATGTGTCAATCCTCCAGTTGGTTCCTTTTCTAGGTCTTCTCGTCTCAGCCAACTGCAGGTTGCACTGTGACTGGGCATAGAGCTGCAGCGTCATCTGCTGGTCCAGATGCTTGTCCATTGTGGCCTCTCTCATCCTCTTGTTTTCTTTCGTTTGCCAATCTAGCCATTTTTCTTGCTGATTTAGGCACTGTTGCATTTTATTAATTGGATTTTCCATGTCAGATTTGATTTCTTTTAACTCCTTTGCAAAGTCATCTTTCAGGGTTTTTACATTGCATTTATCTCAGATTTTATAGCGTCAATGATAAAACCTACCGTGGATTTCATTTTCTTTATTTCAGTTTTCATTTCTATTTTCACGCTCTTCATTTCACTTCTCATCTCCTCCATTTCAGACTTTTGTTCATTTCCATTCCTATCTGTCCATTGCGGATTCCATTTTTGTCTCCATCTCCACCATTCCAGATTTCACCATCTTTACTTCAGTTCCTATCTCCTCCATCCCAGATTCCATCTTCTGCATTCTGATCAATAATTTTTTAAACATTTCTTCCATTGTGGCTTTTATATCCACTCCTGACACCAGTGTGCCTTTGTCCAGTTTTTAACTGTCACTTCACAAACGTTCTCAATGTCACTTTGTTAATCTATGCTAGTTCAACTTTACACTGCCACTTCTCTGAGTTCTCATTGTCGCTTTCTTCATAGTGTAGTGGCATAATGAAATACGCACATGTCTTCTTCCAGACGGTTCAACCATTGGGGAGTCGAACACACGAATTCTCCAATATCTCGCAGAAGTAGCACTCATTACACATTGTGGCAGTCATCGCAAATGTGCTAGGAGAACAGCACTTTTTGTCGCACCAGAAATGCACTTGCTAGTGCTACTTAATCTTTATCTCTGACTGCCTGGCACCAACCTCCTGATAACCTTGGGCCATAGCTGCTGCATCATGGTACTAATAGTTAAAGGTGGAAAAGAAAAGTTATATAAGTGTTATTTTGAATCTCACTAACACAGTTGTTCGAGTATTTTAATAATCAGATCCAAAAGTAATAAAGAGTATACAATGGAAACTTGGTTATCCGTTGTAATGGAGGGAGTGTGGTTGATGGTTAACTGAAGTGACAGATATTTCATCATACTTAATATAAACAGTAGGTTTAATAAGCAATTACACAAAAAACTCACTTAGCACACGATCCTATGTTACATTTAGAAAAATTGCAATAAAGGTGATTGTTGCCCATGGGGTAGGGTTGCGCAGTAAGTAGTAACAAGACTTTTGCTCCGTAAAGCCAATACAAGTGCACACGCTTACTTGCTCACATGCATTTTTTGTTTTTGGTAAATTTTGTAGGTGCATCTGTAGGCGACAGCAGTATTAAGAAAACTACTGTTGTCTGATTGACCACTTTGTGATTTGAAACTAAAGCTTAAGTAATATACAGCTGAAGGTATCAGAAGAACCTCTTGACTAGATAACATACATCTTCATTCTGTATTCAATTCATAACATTTACATTATTTCTATGGGGAGATTGCTTGTTTTTTCTTTTTTCTACAGCCATTGCAACCCCTAAAAGCATTTTGCTGTGCTATAAATCTAGTTGAAGCTGCTGAAATATGAATTTAAAGGTGATATGGCTCATTTGGAATTTTTCTAGCCAATATAGCTGTTCCCACCAAGTTCTTGTTTACTTTGGGGCTACTGTAGGAAAACATTGTCAGTATACTAAAAAACATTGTCAAAATATCATAGTGGGTTTATCAACAAGAAGATGGCATTGTTATGGGAAACCTGCTTGGGCCCACCGCTGCTAACTTTTTTATGGAACATTTTGAATCTAAAGCTCTAGACACTGCTGTGTTGAAACCTAGTGGTTGGTATTGGTATATTGTCAATGTTTTCCTCTATTGTCCCCATAGTAAACAGGAACTCTCAAACTTTCTGGAACATCTTAATAATATGAATTTCGAGACTCAATTCAATCTGGAAACAGAAAACAACAATCAGACAGCCTTTTTGAATATTCTGGCAATAAGAAATGGCGGATGGATTGCTGTCACATACTGTTTATTGGAAACCTATCCATGCTGACAGATATTTAAATAAATATTCTAATCACTATCCACAAAAAAAAGAGGAATAATTTAAACCTCAGTGAACTGAGCCAAACGGATTTGTATAAGTTAATTTTTAAGTGAGGAGATACTGCATCTTAGGGTAGCTATGTTACAAAATGGATTTGGGAGCAAAGATTTTAATAGAGCAATCCACCCTAAAAGGAAACCAGCTAAAGTTACAAATTACCTGTGCATAAGAGGAAAGTTTTCTTACCCTATGTATAAAATGTTACAGATCGCATTGGAAAAATACTTAAAAAGTACAAAATCAATACAATATATAAATCAACAACAAAAATTCAACAAATTTTAAAATCTACTTAAGATAAGAGAGACCCCTTTTGTGTTCCAGGGGTATATAGATTACTTTGCCTGTGCTGTTATGTTTATAGGAACGATTAAATGCAGCATTAATATTAAATAACGCAGCATAAGCAACATTGCCATCTTGAACAAACAGATAAGTATGCAGTCACCGAGCATTTTGTCAACATGAGTCATGATATCCTCTATGAACACAAAGTATTGACAACAACAAAATATTATCATGCTAGACTTCATAGAAAACCTGTTGAAATATGTAAGCATTCCAACATCAATAAAAAGGAGGAAACATTTAAGTTCAATCTCACATGGATACCAGTGATGGCATGCCACTGCTGACCTGCCATTCATGAGCCATTTCTGACCATGGCATGAGATAAATTGTGAAGCATTTGCCACTTTGTTGGCAGCTGTCATCAAGCTGTCCAGGGTGTCGGCTTTTTGAAGATGGCAACTAAAGAGTTGATTGAAACATCGGGTGTAAACAATTTTACCCATAAAGCATGGCCTTCTAGCCCAGATGATTTTACTATATCAATTAACTCTGGCCGTGAAATTCTTCGCACTTATTTAATTTTAAACATTATTAATCATAATGTCTATTGTGTTTTAGAAAACCAACATATTATTACAAACTTACCAAATTTATCCATTCAGTCTCAATCAAGCATCTGAGTGACATTTGCATATCTGTTTAGTAAAAGAATGATCAGAAACTAATGTAGGAATTGAGTGGCTCAATGTTAAAGGGACACATTCCACCTGTAGTGATTTTCATAACTAATAATTTCTTGCAGAATGGCATGTGCCCATTCTTTGATAGAGGATTATATATTTGCTAAGTTTCATGACTGATACATTCTCAGTGGAAAAGAGGTCCATGCCATTCGTTGCTCTAGGTTTTATGAGTCGATTCTTCTCATTGGCCAACTCGATTTCAGACAACCAATCAAAAAACATTTCTTAAAGTTTGTTTATAAGTTTCCAAGTTGGTGGCAGAAGGTGTTGATATTAATGCTGTTGAAGAAAACACAACAATGCATGTAAAGCAGTTGCAGATCCAAATAATATGAATTTACAAAATTCTTGAACCTTTTTAATTCCCAAATTATCTGCCATGATTGTATCCTGAAACCTTAGCTACAGACAATGATACAAATATGACAACATTCGAAGGCTTCTTTTAATTGTTTATTGTAAATTGTTATAAAATGATATACTGAGCAGGATGGCTCAGGCGGTAACGTCTGTGGCCTGTATTTGGGAGGTCCCGGGTTCAAATCCCTGGGGCCGAACCATCTGACCAAAGGTTTTTTCGCAGTTTTCCTTAATTGCTAGGCAAATGCTGGGTTGGATAATTTGTTCTGCAAATTTTCCTGTCATCACTACATTTCATTACCTTCTCTTCACCATCATACCAGGCATTGAGCTGATCACCCATCCTGAATATGCTATGTTCCAAAGTTTGCTTGCTCCTCGACAGGCTACTGACCCAATACATTGGCTTGTAAGTCCTTGGGTGTGTAAGAGCAGGGTAATCTGTTAATGAAGAATGAATGAAATGACTACCATGCTAACCTCTAGTTCTCGAGGTCATGGGTTCAAACGCAACGGAGGGTGATGGATTTTTTTCGGGTATAAAAAGCCTTAACATGGCTTCCTTTGGAAGGGAAGTGAAGCTGGTGGTCCCGTGTCGTAGATTTATGGCACGGAAAAGAACCTCAAGCCTGATAAAAAGGCCGCTGAGCAAAATTTCCAGTCTTTCATGCCCAATATAGAATGGGACGCTAAAGACTACGGCAATTAAAGAGCGTCCATAAATAAAACTCAATTTTTTTTTTAATAAAATGACATAATACCAAACCAATATTTAATAGTATTTGCAAAGAACCATCTAGTTTATGTAACAAGTGTTGGTATAACAGCAGGAGTTCTCATGTTTCCATACAAAACCAGATCTCCTTAATTCCCTTTTCCTGAAATAACATACTCTGTTGCCATGAGTCCCTTTTCCACTGGACCCCTCAATTGTAAGTCACGGTATCCTCTAGTTTCATAGTCTTTAGACATCATAAATTACATTGCCAGCGATAATGATCTTTTTTTAAAATGATTTACTTACTAGTAAACTCCATAGATATTCCTAAACAATCTCTTAAAATATGCAGTTTCGAACATCCTAATATACAGTATCTAGCACTTTTCCTGTATGCAGAAAAACAGATAACTTTTTTAGCAAACTATATTTTCAGTATATTTCCTTTTTTCTTTTTACTTTCTCTACTACGTATAGTAAGTAGGGGAAGTATTGTATTCCACCCAAAATTTCGATACCGAGATTTCACCGGAAATACATGTTTTGAGACTCACTGAATCCAAAAAAAGCATTTTTGGAAACATGTCCGTGTGTGTGTCTGTCTGTGTGTCTGTGAACAGCATAACTCAAAAACGAAGAGTCGGATAAACACCAAACTTGGTATTTAGGTTCAGTATCTTCCAGAGATGCGACACGAAGGTTTTCAAGAAAATCCCCCCACCCCAGACTACCCTTTACATGGAACATTTTTCGAAAATTTTAATTTTCTCAAAAACGGCTCTAACGATTTTGATTAAAATATCATACGTTTAAGATATTGTGATGACAAATAAAATGTATATCTCGAATTTTCTGGGAATGTCTCCAAAAGTATTCTTCATTATGAACGACTTTTTCATAACTGGTAAACCATAAGAGATAGACAAAATTTTACTACACGAAAAATGTAGATGTAAAATACACAATTTATGTCATATACATTTCTTTTGTTGAGTGAACCATTTGCGAGATATTGCTTGTTATTTCCTTAAATTTTCCAATACTTATACTTTTTCTCAAATTCGTTATTCATTTTTTTTATGTCCTGGACATGCAAAGAGGATGGAATGCGCCACATAGCAACCAACGTTAAAATATTTGACTATCGCTTAAAACCTACCATATTCCCCTTGCATCTACAAGAAAATTATCAATAAGATTGACATCTGGATATCTCCATTAACATGAAGCATATGGAGAATAAGCGTTTGTAAAAATAGTTCGTACAAGAGTAGAGAAAGTCATGTGAGTGTAACACATCAGATTTTTTTTTTTAATTCCAGCAGGCACTACAACATTTAAGGTATGAGAGCACAAACCACCATGAAAGTATTCTTTTTAAACAACTGCTATATTGCATTCAGTTTGTTGAAGTGTATTATTTGTAGTATTTTCAGTGTCAGAATTTTCAAATTATATGCTCGGCAAGCTTAAATCATCATTAATTTTTTTGTTAATACGCAGCATTGTACAAAGATAATTCTGGTTTGCAAGAAAACAGTTTATAAATTGTTATTCTGTTGTTATGGGATGTGTATATTTCCAATATTTAAGTTAAGCTTACTGCAGAATTGCTATTTACGGATCTGTTTGTTTATACTTTCTTTAAACAGTAATAACTACAAAATGACTGAACCAGCATAGTCAGCACAAACAGTTAATGAAATGGAATTTATTGTTCTTCCACACAAGCCATGTGTTGGACAAGGTTGGAAAGGTAGAATCAGGCGACTGAAAAATTCAATGCCATAGCCAAGATTTGAACCACGGATCTCCCAGTCTTTGTCCGGTTGCTCTAACCACTGAGCTACCATGGCAACATGTCGGTAGGACATTAAATTTCCCAACTGATTCGCATGGTTCAAATCCCGGCTATGGCATTGAATTTTTCAGTCGTCTGATTCTACCTTTCCAGTTAATGAAATGTTTTACAATGCCATATTAACCATTTCTACTGGTATTATCATTTACAATCTGTATTTATAACAGGAAACAGTACATTAAAATTGATTAGAATGGACAACAGAGGTATAGGGAAAATATTTATCTGAAATACACATATTTTTTTCAATTCATCTGTGGTTGCAAAGATGATGTAGAAAATAAAACTGCAGATAAATTAGCACCATACTAAAGATATTCATAATTTTAAAGCCCATAAAATTATTGTATGCCCACGAAGAAACTGGGAAGATGGCTTTAATATTCTTATGTGAATGGAAGATGTGTTAAAAGCCTACCTTGAAGATGAGGAGGATGATGATTTTTTATAAAGTCCTCCTTTTATGATCATATTGGAGCTTTGACTGTAGAAACAACTGATAGTGTTACTAATGTGTCTTATGTTTTTAACTTTTATTTTATTAATTTGTGTTAGGAAACGTTTCCACATTCATACTTCCAGACTTTGTGGAGGGCAGGTAATGATTCTAATTAAACTTCCTTTCACTCCAGTGGGGAATTGAACCCAGAATGCTGACTACTTGAGGCAGCCGAAAAGTTCATGTCCATGATTTATTTTGTGTATTTTATTTTTTAAGTTAATTGTTCAGCACATTTTAGTGCCATATATTCTCCTTACAATATGTAGTAATACATATACAGAATGGTCAATAGCCATGTTCAGGCTTCTGCTTAGTGAACACCATACCCTGAACATATAAATAAAAATTCTTAATTGAAAAAATTCATGAAATCAGGAATCACTCAACACAACATCAAGGCGCTCTACCCACTCTGCTAAAGGATGCAGAATAAGTATTAATACAATCAGAAGAGTCTATAATGAACAACATGGTTGCGTGGCCATTAGTACACATAAATCTTAATTTAATTGTAATATAAAAGGCTGCACATGTCAGTAAGTTGCTAGCAGTGTAAAGGTTTGCTTTTTGATCTAGCATTTAAAGAATGCTGTTAACATAGCAATAGAGTTGTAGGTCTTTCTTGCAACATGTTTAGTTATATTTATAGGATGTGTAGAGTATAATGAATCAGTAAATCAATTATTGTAGTATTTTATATAACAATGCAATCTAAAGATTCCAAAGAATATTTGCATTTTTGTGGAAAGTCAGCTGAAGCTAGGTTATCCCTTTATTGCAGAAATGATAAATTTACCATCAGATAAATTGCAAGTGAAATTTTGGGTTATGACGGGTCCTCAGGAAAAGAGGGTGCTAGTTTTCTTACTCTGTTTCATAATATTGATTTTTCAGTATAAAG
This sequence comes from Deroplatys truncata, assembly GCA_030765065.1. NCBI lineage: Eukaryota > Metazoa > Arthropoda > Insecta > Mantodea > Mantidae > Deroplatys > Deroplatys truncata. The sequence continues at coordinate 99,146,763 of CM060976.1, read as the reverse complement.
TAAGCACATCCTTGATGGTCAAACTGACTATGTATCATATTTATTTGAGTTATTGAAAACATTAAATTTAATAAAGTTGACATGAACTATTTTTTTTCTCTTATGTTACTTGCCAGCAACACACACACATCTTTTTACAAATCCCTGTGTTATTTGTTGCAGGCCGCCAAAATAGACAACTAAGTGAAGATGAACGAAGTCTAGCAAGTATAGGATATATTGCTGGCAGCTTAGCCTACTTGCCAGGAAGTATGGGATATCTAGGGGCTGGAACCCAAGATAGGCATTTGGAATTTCACTATGAAGAACCACCTTCAGAATATCCACTTTGGAAACCTCCTGGCAATTACTTTCCAAGAGGTGAGGCGCCTCCACCTTACGAAGAGGCAGTGGCTGCAGCAAGAGCAGAGGCTGCATTAGCTGCTGCAGTGGCCTCCTCACACAATTTAAACTCTACTAATGCTCCTGCTTCAACCAACAGTACTCTGATTACATCTGGTACTGGCCACAGAACCATTCCCATTAATCTCGCAACTAGTGGCAGCTTTCGCATTGAGACAAGTGCTGTTGTGGGACGAGAGGCAGAACCATCCAGATCAAGGTCAGCTGAAATAGTAGTAGAGGCTATTCCTCCACCTGTCATAGAATCTCGACGATCTTCACGTGTAATGGACATACCAGCACCTCTTCCAATGACAGCAGAAGAGGAAGGAGCAGTGGCTGCCATTCGATCAGATGCTTTCTATGAAGATGTGATCATTGGGCCACCTCCATCGCTTGCGTCTCCTGTTGAGTGTTTCAACTCTTCCGTTACTGCAGGGAAAAGCAAGATTAGCACAACGGCCATTATTCCCTCCCAAGAAGGCCCTGCTTGTGCCAGTGATGCCAACATATCCTTACACCCAGGGTCTCCTTCAGACTGTGCTTCTGCTGTTGGCAAGGACCATGATGCTGCCAAACTTAACAGTCCTAGATTAAATGATTTAAACAAAAATTCTTTGGACAGCGGTACCTGTAGTTGTTCATACCAATGCCTCCCCTCTACTCTTCCACCCGATGACAATGATGATTATCGTAGTGAATGTGAAAACTGTAAAAGTACACAGGGATCCAGGTATTATTTGGATCAAGAGCCAAGCATAACTTCCCCTCAAGAAACCATGACATTGCATCGAAGACCACAGGATTATGACGCAGAAGACCAAGGCTATTATCGCACATCTCTTACACTTCCAATTCATACAAGAAGATTGAGGTAAGGTCTCACACATGTTGCTTCCATGCTAATCTTAAGGCTTTGAGGTGCAGCTATTTTATTATTTTAGCATATATGTTTTAATGTTCTTTTATTAATTTTACAATTAGAGATCCTATTTTAAGCTGTGTTGTTTTGCATCAAAAGCATAAGTTCTGCATTATTTTGCACAAAAATAAAATGGCTTAATAGATGTTATTTCTGCAAACACAATAGATTTGCAAAGTAAAAATGGTGAAGTAAACAAATTAGGATTGAACATTATTAGTTTAATTTGTAGAAAAGAAAGAAAAAAAAACGCAGCTGAAGTCTCTGCCATCACTTAAATATTAGAAATATTTAATTCTAATGGGAAAATCGAAATAACAAAATCCAGATGCAAATTGCCTATATTGGCAATGCTGTGTACTGGCAAACAATGAACCAAGGTACTCTTAAGTAACTGTGGTTTTTAGTCTGATGAATTTTTATCTTTGTTCAGATTTCCTATCCTTCATTGCATCTGCATAGTTCACTGGAATTGCTACATGCTCAAAATATACTGCTGCTGAAGCACTTATAAAGCTGGTTGACTGTGTAGTAATGCTTACAATTCTAGTTTGCCTTGCTATGCACAAAGTACTCTGCATAGTGTATTGTGTGTTTGATCCACAAGGAATAACTTCCTCTGTAATGTTTTTCCTCCTATAGTTGTGCACCTTCCAGAGGCTGCTGAATCAAAAAGTTCTGACGCCAAGAACATTCCTCCAAAAACATAAATTGTGGTGTAACTAAGCACTTAAGAAAGAAAGTGAAGATGATAATTGCCTTAATTGTTTCATATTTTAATTAAATGATACCTTAGAAATTGCACAGAATTTATTTTTCATAGCTGAGTAAGTTCTATAAGAACTAAAACAATATAATTTTTCATTCATGTTTGTGCATCTCCTAAGCAATGACCTCTCCTCCTGAAAGATTTATCAACAGCATAGCAAAATAGTTATGCTCAAAATATTGCAAATAGCTTACAGTTTGGCAAATAGTTTAAATAAGCCTTGCCCATTCCCAAGAGATGGTAGTAATGGACAGAGAAAGGAAGTTGCAGGCCATGTAATCTCTCCATTTTTCGAGATGACTTGGATTCCCAAAGAGCTGATGCATAGCTGTCATAGAAATTCTAGCAGGGCATGCCCCTTCTTGCTGGAATTGTTTTAGCTGCTCACTTGTAGAGTTTAAAAACAATATTAACAGAAATTAATGCTATTCCAATGAAATGTTACAAAAATCTCTTGATGACGTGACATGTTGGCAGATTGTCATTGCAGAAATGCAGGCCATTTGTAGGACATAATTTTCAAATGAGAATTTTCCTCTTTTGTATAAAAAGACACATTATTGGCATTAATTTCATATATTTGTTAATTTACGTAAATAATAAAATTAACCGCGTGCTAAGTTATTGGAAGTTATTATAAACACTATATAATAACAGCACTATTAATATTTACTACACAATTGTAAGAATTTAATTTCATTGAATCATCTTGTATATGCAATTAAATGATATATTGTTTAATAAAATGTTTGTAATTATTTAGCTTTATCTGGTAGTCCTGAAGTTGCTTAAAATCTACAAAATATTGGGCCTTTGATTTGACTAAGTGGTTCATAATAGGTTTAGTGCATCTCTTGATAGGGTTGTCATATGTCCATATTTTTGTGGAGATTTGTGGTATTTTCACTCATCGATGCCTGTACCATATTTCTGACAGAATAAGGATACATCTATATTTTCAGTTCCCAGTAACACACTATATTTCTATTTCAGTCATTTTATCTAATAGAACATGACATAATTTTAAAAGAATTGCATATACATAAATTGTTATAATGTTGCGTATTCTGCCTGTTCAATTTTAAATTTAATTCAGCAATAGTTTGATGCCACTATTTGTCATTTCATTTAATTTCACTCTCTTGTTATGGTTGGTTAAATAGCTGGCAATAAAAATAAACACTTAGTACGTCAGAGTAATCTGTTATTTTTGTTGTATTGGTTTATGAATAAATGTAGAAACATGATCATAGTTATGTAGACATAGTATTTTTATATTTATTTATCAATAAATATTCAGTAATATTTTCTTATGACTTCTTAAGATCTGTGTCATGATGATTTCCTAGATTCTGGCAACTCTATTTCTTGAGCAGTTTCATTAAAGGACTGAACTAAACTTTAAAGATTTATGACAGTAAAATATAAACAATTCTGAGCACATTGTTGAAAACTGTATCATTCTGTGACCTCTTGTTTTCATTCTGGAAGCACTTTTATGTTTAATACTCACCTCGCAGTGACTTCATGAGGTTAGGATCATGCCTCACTACTGAATGTCACTTGTGTTGCATTTAATTCCTCTCGTTATGTAGTGAGTGTAGAACAGTTTTTGTTTCCTTTTCTGTGATGTTTTAAGTCAAGAATGCCTGCGTGCAATGCTTATGATTGTGCAAATAATTCCAGCATAAACAGAAATGTTGGTTATTACTCATTCCCTCATAGAGAGAGGAATCAATATGTGTACAACTAATGGATTGCTGCTATGAGAAGCAAAATCTTTGTGCCAACCAAAAATGCTAGAGTATGTGGAATTCATTTCAAAGAAAGTGATTTTAATAAGTCTCAGGTGTTATGAAAATAAGAATACTGAAGAATGAGAAATTCTAAAGCCCTAGACTTAAAGATAATGTGGTGTCTTCAAAATTTTAGGACTGGAAGGAAAACTTCCCAAAGAAAGAAACTCAAATTTTCTTAAAAGAAAGCAGTGCTACAGCTAGTCGATAATTCAGTAAGCAATTCTCAGCAAGAAAGTGAAGCTACACTAGTTTCTCAGTGTAGTTGAAGATTGATGCTGAAATTCATGCGAGTTGGGAACTGAAACTTTTAGTGCTGTAAATGGCACTAATGTGAACCAAAGTTTGACTGATGAGGAAGGTGAACTTTCAGCTGAAAATGATGAAGAATATAAACCGAATGAATATTTGAGGGAATCCAATGAAGTTGGAGATGATGATGTGGGCATGTCAGAAAATATTCTTTTATGTTTGATGTGTAAATGCTTTCCTTCATTATTCACTATTTGTCACACATGTGGTGGGTCCGTCACTAAAAGAAAACCTAACACACAAGGGGCATTAATGCGAATTATAATTCATTGTGTGAATGGGCTCACTTACAAGTGGTGCTCTGGAGCGAAAGTGGAAGTCTGAAAAGTAATGTGTGCACAGCTTCAGGCAAGTATCTTTGGGAATGGCATTTGACTGTTTCTTGGCATTTTCAAAAGTAATAGAACTATTATTATTATATGAATCATATTTTTATAGACTTATTAAAAAATGTGTGTTTTTCCTTCTGTACACAAAACCTGCTTACAAGAAAACACAATTTTGCAATTGCAATGAATGATTCAAATTTATGTTGTGTGAGAATGGACATTATGACTCCTCAGGATTTTCTGTTAAATATGTGACATATTCTATAAAACATTTGGCAACAAATAAACTATTAGACTTCATTATTGTACAGAGAGAAACTAAGTGATAATATTGAGAAAGCTGCTTGCAAAAATATACTGACTTCTATAAATGAAAACCTGCCCATAAAATTGTTCCTGACAGATGGACACATGGGTATTAGAGTTTAGATGAAAAAGAAATTTCTGCATATACGCCGTGAATTTGACATAGGCACCTTGCTAATAAGGTCCCAAAATCATAACTCCCCGTGAATGGAAGCATTTATAATCATCTATGGTGGGCATCTGCTACTTGTGAAAGTATCATTGTACTCCTGATGGAAAAGTTCATGTCAACTCTAAATCACATTACTATTGTCCATAATTGGGTAGGTTTTGAGAAATTTCATTCATGTGCTCATGATGTGTTGAGTAAAGAAAAAGTTAAAAAACACAAGAATTCCATAGAATACAATGACTTGTGCAGTATCATAAATAATGAAAGTTTTTTCTTTGGTGACATGATGCACATAAATCATTTTCATCATAGAGGAAACCTTGAATTCTATCACAATAAGCACTTGAAGTATATCTGAAAACGAACACATTTTTAATTTCTAGCATGCATGTCAGATCAATGATAACTGCTCTAGATCATAATTTTCACCAAGGGAATTAAGTAGTATGCATTTCATATAATATTCTAAATCAGCTGGAGACTGAAAGAAGTATAGGTAAAAAATTGTGTGGAGACAAAACCTTTTGTAACACAAATAGTGAGTGAAGTAAATGAACACAAGCTTTAATACAAGTATGTTGTACCAGTAGTTACTGACCATGGTGATATTCCTCATAATATTGGCTCACTCCAGAAAATTGAACCTAATAAGCAGGAAATGGAAGGCCATTACTTCTGTTGGTTTGGATTATCTTTCTGAGAAAATGGCGTAAAAAAACTAATAAAATACATAAATAATGAGACAAGTTCAAAGAAGTGACATTTTAAAGTATGAGTATTCAAGGCACTACATTGACTACACATTCCTGTTGAAAATTAATGCTATGTTTGATCAGCTGCTCTGGCAGGAGATACTAGCTTCAAGAATGCTGGCTAGCTGCATTAGGTCACCACAGTGCACTCCCAGTGTGGAAAATATCCTGCAGATGTTGAACAGTAAGTTATACATTGTTCCAATTTTCAGCATTATTGTGCACAACCCAAGATCTTGTAGAATAGTAAACAAAATAGATATATGAATTTTTAGTTCACTCATCCTCTAAGTAGAAAAACATTTAAATTGAATGTATCATATTTCACAAGCGTGAATATTATCCTCTTGTGTTTCTTGAGTCAGTAGTACTGCTCTCTAAAGAAATATAAATTAAATTTGAGGCTTTGTTAGGCTTAAATCAGTTTTTTCTAGGCAAACCACAGCTAAAGTTGAAAAATTATTCTTTTTCTAAGACAGTGCAGTTGTGAAATACTGCACAAGTATAATACTGGTAAAAAATGGAAAGAAAGAAAGAAAGAAAAAATAGCATTGTTTAGATATTTGTATCTCTTTGTAAATTCAGCTCTCTTATAATATCTCCAGTTAAACAGCTTGGTCAATTTAAATGCAGTCATAATATACATTTAAAAGACTAATCATGGAGTAGCTTTTGGCACATAGTAAAATTTGAAGTCTCCTTTCTCCACTTCATTATTTTGAACATATCAAGGTGAATAGAATGATAATTGGAAAACACTTTCTGTTAGATTTTAAAAATTTTTTTAAAGAAATGTGCGAAAGCTGCATATTTGGATTTTTAATATAATATATAGCTTTGTATATAATTTTATTTTGAAAACCATCACATTTTAATTATTGTCACAAAACTGATTTTCACATTGAAATGCAGAATATCAGGTTCATTTCAACACACTCCTTTGATAGTCTCTGATCAGCTCATGTACAGGCCTAAAATTGCCTAAATCAGAGGGGGCAAAAATGTGATTCGCGAGTTATTTTGACTCGTAGGTGCTGTTCCCTCTCTGCAACCGTCCCTTTGTTTTCCCATGCTGCTGAGTGATGCCATCCATGTTGCATGTTTGGTGACTTGCGGAAGGAAGTTGTTTACGCCACCCTTGACCTAGGTAATGCACTTATGTGGATTTAGCATTGGTTACCAATAAGAATCGATACATGGCATTTGCTATGTAATGATTCTGATAGTCAGAAGTTTATTGAAATCTCTGAATGCAGTGTGCGGATAAAGTGAATTAGTTGGAACACACTGTCCAGCAAGACATTACAGTACACGTTCAAACAATTAGGGAGTGTTGCTGGAGCAAACCTCTTGTATTCATAAACAAATGAGCATCTAAGCTTTATACAATTTTATAAACAAAGATAATTAGAATTGTGAAAAAGTTCCGAAATATAGAATTTGTTAAAATTGGCATGCATAGGATGTCATTTGCGACAGAAATTTTAAAAGAAAACAAAACTTAATATTTTCAAAATGATTATGGATAAAACAGTGATATTTTTTATGTTTTCTCATAGGACATAGAGCATGCATTAAAAAAATCTCAAATATGGAGAATGAGAAGTGTGAATTGTGAACACGGATAGGAAATCAGGAAAATACTTAATTTGTCAGTTTGAAAGCAGTTGTGTTATTGTTTTGGGCTAAGTATGTACGGTTAAATGGCTCTGCTAGGAGCTGATATATGTCTAAGTATATGCTGAGTAAATTTTATTGTTTATTCTTTCTTTTATAAAAAAATAACATTTTTATCATGTAGTGAAAAATGTCCTTAACGTATATATAAAAGAAGCCGGAAACAGTGATGCATTTTAAATATACTCTAAATGAGTTGGAACACTTAGGATGTAATGAATTATTTTTCCACACAAGCTGTGTTTAGGACTGGGCGAGTGGGGAATTTAAGATTGTACTAGCATGTTGCCATAGTAGCAGTTAGAGCAACCGGATGGAAACCAAAAGATCCATGATTCAAAATCCCAGCCATTAAATTTTTCAGTTGTTGGGTTCTACTTTCCTACTAGTAACACTATTACTTACTGTTCACTAAGTAGAATGAATACTCAGTTTTTCACATCCTCCTCTTACTGGTTCAAAATTGAGTTTTATTTATGGACACTCTTTAACTGCTATGGTTCTTAGTGTCCCATTCTATATTGAGCATGAAAGATTAGAAATTTTGCTCAGAGGCCTCTCTATCAGGTTTGAGGTTCCTTTATGTGCCATAAATCTATGACATTGGACCACTAGCTTTACTTCTCTTCCAAAAATTTGCTAAGGATTTTTATGCCTGAGAAAAAATCCACTCTCCGCCGATTTGAACCCACAACCTTGGGAACTAGAGGCTGACTTCGTAGAGGTGGTGTTTAGGTTGCAGTTGAGGATACTGCGACTGCCAATAACCACAAGCTGAACATTTGTGTTCTCTTTAGTGTAAATGGGAGATTCCTCCAATTCCCCTGCACATAAAATATACAAGCAGTGATAAACTGCTTAAACATTTAAATATGCAGTAGTGTATAACTCAGCAAATATTTTCATTTGGAAAGTTTTGTCAGTATTTGGGTATAAATAAACACCAATGCTGTGGGTGTAAGTGAAACTGTCACTCATGTGTCACTATGCTAGGAGAATGGCTATTGTAACCAAATAAAGTAAATTTTTAGAAAAACTGGTGATACTAAAGAACAAAATATTGCCATAATTGTCTTATTGATACATGATTTTCATTTACCTTCCATCATTGGACATGTTTCAAAATGTTGATTGTCTTTTGAAGCATAAGTCCTTGTATTCGTTTTTTGCATCCATCTGCATATCTGGTGGAGAATTTTATTAAGTCATCTGCCAGCTGTATTTAAAAATTTTCATGATATTGTGTGCATTTTATCTGTTGGAGATATTTTTCATATTGTAAGTTCTGCTGCAGTTTTAGCATGTTTTTAACAAATTGTTCTATTGTATTCTTGGGCTACAGCTATTACAGCTTGTTGAAGTATTGACAGCATAGATCTCTAGCCAAATGCAGTACAGTAATGCTTAAAATTGCTTGCTGCTTAACCAGTAGGATAAAGCATGGTAATAATTTTAAATAACATATTACAATAATAAATTAGATTCAAATTTTTTAGTAATAACTTAACCCAATTGCATCATATTTAAATGTTGACTCAACTAACCAAGAAATCAGATTTAAATCCCCCAGCAATGAGGCTGGTAACAGCTTAATGCTTAAAACATAATTTAAAATTAACCAATAAGAGTTTTTTGCTGAAAATTTGTGTGCACAATATTAAAAGCATAAACTCACCAGTACTACTGTCCAAGTACTGTTGTTTTTGTGATAGACATCAAAACAATCCTCTAAATGAAGAGCAACTTCATCTTTTTTACTTAAAATTGGAGTGTCAAGGCATTGGTTTTTGCTCCAGTACAATTGAATATGCGATTCTCGCACTTGAGACATCAAAATAACAATATAGGCCCTCCTGCCATAGTTCTAGACCATTTTTTGTCAACATTTTTCTGTCAGATGTTCCATTGCCTTGTTGCATAAGCATTAGTTTCATAACATGTTTTGTCAGACAATGGTTTCATGTATTCTGAAACAGTTGAAAACGTAGATGACATCTGTGATGCATGTTTGCTCCGTAAGTTTTTACAAATGCCACTATTTGCAGTAAAAGGGTAGAGAACGGAGTTATTGTCCATTTTAGTACAGCTTCAGTCACACTTTTTTTTTTTTTTTTTTTTTTATTTTTTGTGTTTGCAATATAAACATGTTTTGAAGGGTCTGGTGCATCATCATTGGTTTCATAATTATTTTCCTTGCTGCTTTCTGCACTAGATTCATTATCCCTGTCACTAGAACTTTCTTCAGTCTCTGTTTTATATTCGAAAAAGCACCACTTTCACTATCACACTCTAATATTTTGTATCAGTTTTCTCAAACCCTCCTCATCATCCACACAGGTTGTTTTCGCAGCCATGATGGCTACTGACGTGAGTGCAGGAAGAATAAAATTATTTTTCTTTGGTTGAAACACAGTTGGTAAGGTTATACTGGGAGAATTACAAACATCACATGTCAGCACTTCATTCGAAACGTATACAAATGACATCTGTCAGAAAGAACCTAAACTACATGTAGTTATGTAGAGCAATGCAGCATTGCAAGTTGAGCTCATCATACGATTCATATGCCAAAAAAGCCTGTGCGAGCCCTGGTCATCAAATGATGCAAATGGGTGAAAAAACAATTCTGTCACTTCCACATGGCATAAATGTTTTAAGCAAGGTTTGTAGATTAGTAAGTGGAAACCTAGCATGCCTTATCATACATTAAAAAAAAACATTCCCTCAAAGAAACTGGCTACTATCCTGTGGGGATGGTACTGTTGGAAACCCATTGTTTCTATACTAGGGAAGAATAAATGGGGCAAAGCCTGGTGAAATGAGAGTGGTAGCAAACCTTAAGCTTAAATGCTAATACAGGGCATCCGTAAAGCCACTGTGCACTTAGACTACAGAGATGTGTACTATGTTGTAAGTTCAAACCAAAGTTAGGTTTTTGTCTACAGAGAATCTTAATGGAAATTAGTATGATTGAGTCTGCATAGGTCCATGACTGTTATTTGTTGCATTATTGCACAACATTTAATTGAGTCAATATTAAATTTGTAAAAGCTATTGAAAGATATACATGTGGTGCTTAGTTCAATATAATTTTAAATTACAGTGCTTTAGATTGAGGAATGCACTGTACTTGTTGAACGTGTCTTTCAACAAGGCAATAAATATATTTATTACAGGAGGCATTTGCTGAAAAATTCCCAATAACACTATGCCTCATTGCAATGCAGTTCATTGACTTATTGAGAAATTTCAAGATGCCATACAAACTGGAAGGCCACTTATGCTAAAGGAAGAGGAATTGTTGGATATTTCTTACTTATGTTGCTAAACCTATAAAAATCATATCATAGATTGTTTCAAGAGAAATATATTGGGCTTGCAACTGTGCATAAAATGGTTAGGAAAACCTTGAAGTTCTCATTATAAAGTAACAGCAGTATAAGAATTTAAAGATGTGGATCATGAAAAGCAAATTCGTTAATGTGAATTTTTACAACTCTTATTCAAAGGAATACTATTAATATTCTTGATGTCACCTTCTATACACACAAGTCACGATTCCACCTCTGGTTAAGTTAACAAACAATATGCATAACTATGATCAATGGAGAAATCGTGCTGTGGATGAAACACTTTTGCATGATTACAAAATTGGAATGTGGATATCAATATCCAGATGGTCCATTATTGGCCCTATGTCCTTTTAACAAACAATGAATATTACTGTTTAATGATACAAGATTTCATGGGCTAGTCAGGACAAAAGAGGACAGAGGACAAAATTTAGTACTCCTGGTCTCAAGATGGTACCACTGCATACATAATTAACAATCCTATACAAGTTCTGAAAATATTTTTTGGGCAGTCATTTCTAAGTTTAAGGCCACCTTGCTTGCCTGACTTTACGTTATCAGAGTTTTTTCTTTGGGAAGGAGCAAAATCTTTAGTATGTTGCAACCATCCATGCATGCTTGGTGACTGAAAACTGAAATAACTTCATACATAAGAAGCATATAAACATATCTGCAGAAAGCATTTCTCAAGAAAATTAAGCAGATTTATGCTTTATATTTGCATTTCCAACATGTGTTGTAAGTGCAGAGCAACTTTCTGAACATACTGTATATGTACATACTTAATATTTAAAACAAATGCAAATTCTGCTTTGGATTTCTCCAAATATTAACTTTATTGTATAGTATTTGTGTACATAATTTTAATTACGTCTAAAATATGAAGGAGTATCCTTGTTTGTCATAAGGAAATCTTACATTGGTAAACAGATCCTCATCTTCTCAGATAGCCAGGCTGTGCTTAAGGCACTAAGTAGTCATAAGGTAACATCAGGACTGGTTTTAAACTGCCTAAACTTGCTCACAAGCTTGGCAGAACAGAATGAAGTCCAACTCATGTGGGTGCTGGGTTATAGTGGCATAGAGGGAAATGAGAAAGCTGATGAACTTCAACACAAGGCAAGGGGCAGCTTAACAATTTATTGGGCCAGGGCTGTCTCCAGGAACATCTCAATGTTTAGTAATAGTTTATAAGAACTGGTTCAAAGTAGAACACCATAAAACCTGGTTTAAAACTCCAGGAAACAAACATGGTAAACTATTTAATAGAAAACCATGTAAGAAAAGAGCTGAAAGCCTACTTAAATGTAGCAGACTTCAGCTGAGAACAATTATTGCGTTTCTCACAGGATATGCTCCTGTGATAAAGCATTTTAACATGATGGGAGTATTTCAGGATAACTTAGATTGCAGATTGTGAAAGAAAGAAACTGAAGCAGCCCAGCACATTATATGCCCCTGTGAGGCTTTGGCTCATAGGAGATATACTGCTTTTGGGAAAATGTTTTTAGAACCAGAAGAATTTGAAACCATAATTGTTATGAGACTATATTCCCTAGTAAAGGGTTCAGGCATAATGAATTTGCTTTGAAACGATACAAATAGCACAATAAGCCCAAGGCTGAAGTGAGTCCGGAGAAATGATGGAAATCTGTATCATATAAAACAAGACAAGATCCCTATTTGTCCATTATTTTTCTTAAAACAGTTCTATTCATAAAATCCAATGCCTTTTCAAAGTCAATAAAAACAATATTAGTCTCCAAATGACTCCTTGTCTTTGTTCTATAGCTTGTTTAATACAAAAACATTATCACTGCATCAATTTCCTTTTCTAAAGCCAGTTGGTTTTTCTTCTACTATTGTTTAAAACACAAAGTGTTCATTGAAACAGAGAGGTTTCAACATGGTAACAGTCCCTTCAGCTGGCTATATACACCAAAATGATGCTAATGTTCAATATGATCTTTATAGGGACACTTAGGTGCAAAAAAAAGTGCCGATATAATGAATCACGTGTTATGTTGGTAAGGGATTCCTTCCCATTTATAGCTCCACCCTACCCCTTACCTAGTTTTAGCAACCCAAGTTAATTGGCAACTTTTACATAACCTTTGTTTTTTTGTTCTCCCCGCAATGGTGGATGTGCACAAGAGGCTAGGGTCCAAATGCAGTTTTAGATTCATTAAGAAAACAATCATTCAGTTTTATTAATTGTTCGGCTGGAAAGGTAGAATCAGAATGAAAAAGTATGTAAGTCGACATTGGGGTATGTTGTCTCGAGAGAAGTTAAGGATGCCTTGTGGTTTACCAGGAAAGTTGGAGTCACATGGAGAATTTTATGACATGTTATCATATTGACATTGCAGCTCAGACATGGGAGCAGCAGTATGGGAAGCTGAAGATCGGTGGTTTGAATCCCGACTATGGCATTGAATTTTTTACCTTTCCATAGTTAATTTAGAATTAGTATTATCTAAAATAAATTTATTATCAGATTTTGCAAGAAAAGGAATATAAAGAAGGTTGCCAACATTTTTCAAAGAATGCAAAAATGCTATGTTTTGCGACTTTTTAAATGCTTTTTCATTTTATGTGGTTCATTTCGTATAACTCAGTTCCTTACCATGCTTGTTTGTGATATTTTATAATTTGAAATCAATGTGTTTGTTGCTTTGCAAAGAATTACTATTGGTGGATAGTAATATAATATATTAATAACAACTCCATAATGTTCTAATCTATTAAATGAGTATTATTCAAATACTTTTTTATCTCTCATGAAAACTTTATTTATTAAACTGTTTTCTTCACATGTCCTTTAATTTTGCTTTGTATCCCATTGGATATGTTTCTGAAGCTCCTGGTGCCATTTCTTATGCATTTCTAATTAAATACACCACCTGGTTTACGTGTCTAGTAACCATATTTGTGGTACTTTTTTACCAGTTTAACGATGTTCTTGTAGTGCTCTATAGCTCTGCAGCCCTTCTATGCTATAACCTTGCTCATTAAGGGCAATATTTTTTGGTTTGTTATCCATATCCTTTGTTCCTTTCAAATGACACAAATAATAAAGAGGACATTGTTTACAAGCCAATTTCATCCAACCACTTCACTTTATTAATTACTTGAAATTAAAATGTGCCCTTATGATTTGTATTTACTTAATTTTAAGTTGTGGTTTTATATGACTTATCTTATGGCTTGTTTGTTATTCATATCCTTTGTTCCTTTCAAATGACACAAATAATAAAGAGGACATTGTTTACAAGCCAATTTCATCCAACCACTTCACTTTATTAATTACTTGAAATTAAAATGTGCCCTTATGATTTGTATGCACTTAATTTTAAGTTGTGGTTTTATATGACTTATCTTATGGCTTGTTTGTTATTCATATCCTTTGTTCCTTTCAAATGACACAAATAATAAAGAGGACATTGTTTACAAGCCAATTTCATCCAACCACTTCACTTTATTAATTACTTGAAATTAAAATGTGCCCTTATGATTTGTATTTACTTAATTGTAAGTTGTGGTTTTATATGACTTATCTTATAGCTTGTAAGCTCTACAAGATAAAAATAAATACGTGTCTATTTCACAATGTTTGTCTTACCCCATCCCCTCAACTTCCTTCCCTCCTGAGCCAGGAATTGACCACTGTTCATTGGCTAGGGTTTAGTGCCAGACTTTTGACATCAAACCAATAAGAGGCAGACAGATTTGTCTAGTACCTTGCAACCATTCAGGTAAAATGCTTCCATTTCTTGCCCCTTTTGCCAGTCCCTTTGTTCAAACCAGTAAGAGCTTAGCACATCCAGGTAGGTGTGGAATACAACCGATAAAGAGGATTCTGCCAACGTTAAATAAAGAAAAACACGATTGGAACCAAAAGCATTGGCACTTTTTTGCACTGGACTGTACATATCACATCTTTTACTGCTGCCTGTTAAAACTGGGATTTGTGACTGTGGCCATATGTGGTAGTATATGTAGCATTGCCACATTTCTTCACTCACAATTCTCATAGGACTATGTGTTTACATTCCATTGACAGAAGTTATGGCCATACTGTGTAGTTACACTATATTGTCATAGGATTTATAAACATCTTTGTCATGATGTGTTCTAGCATTGCATTGTACTGTCAATTGTTGTAACTCCCATATAGCATTAAGAACTACAGACAAGCAAGCCAAGCCAATTAATTGCAGTCAAATCCAGATTTTATAGATGTTTATCAGGACATGAAAAGTGTCAAATCTTTTGTTTTAAATTACACTTTACAGATGTAGGTCTTATATTGTAAATGTTAAAACAGTGTTAAAAATTTGATCTTATATGGAAAAGTTGACTAATTTTGAATGCTGCCTTCTTAAATGCAATCTCACATTTGCAGATCTGTGCCAATGCATGGTGCAGCAGTGTCTTCCCTTCATGGTGCAAGAGAAAATTGGTTTAGCAGCATGCCAGCATCTTCCACATCATCAACGTCTTCAGAAGAAGAATAAGCTCACATTCCAGCCAGCATTTTTAAAACTGTGTTATGATTCACATGGTAAGAATCTCTCTATACTTACTGTTTAACCACTTGAAAGTATAAATCCAATGGATATTAATATCCAGTCTTACACATCAACCATTAATTCATCGGCTGTTTTAACTAATAAGTGATGGCATTTAAATTTGAGAGGAAAATTTTTGTTTCTTCAAATTTTTTATTTTCCTTATTTTCATACAATATATGTGTGTATATGTAATTGTAATATTACTTTTATGCAATTGTTTATACTCTGAGCTTGTGATGAATTTTTCTTGATGTAAATATGTTAGCTGCCCTTTGCAGTATATGGCAATATATTTGGTTTTTTACATAGAACATATGCAGTAGAACACAAATTTTATCATTCCTGTTAATAATGTTCTAGTAGAATATAAACTTAACGTTATGATTACAGTTTTAATTAGGGATGGGACAATACTGCTATTTCTCAATACTGATGCTAATGTTTAGTACCAATACTCGATACTCTGTGCTCAGTATACAAAAACCATATAGAGGCAAATAGTTCCTTCACAGAATTTTTTATGGTATTCATTTTAGTTTTCAATGCATAAACATTTATAACTAGTTCCATATTAAATTCTGCCACAGTTGTTTTTGCATTCTTAAATTGGCAACAGCTTTTTTTCATTTTGATGAAGCTGCAGATAATGTATCTCCTGATATATTAAGATGATAATTATTTCTAACAATAAACTAGGATGACAAACAAGTCTTTGTCTCTCTTTGTTTCTAACTCTATATTGTGTTGAAAAGTTTCAGTTAAAGAATGTTCATTCATAGATAAATAAGAACAGCTATAACATAATACTTTATTTTCAAACTGGAAAAGTATCAAAGTATTCACTGGACAATCTGTAAACTCCATTCAATGGAAAGATGCAACATGTTTCTTTAAATTTATGCAAAAATATTTTCCTACATATTTTACATGCTTTTTAAATTTGTGCAAAAATGTTTTGCTGCATATTTTACATGTTTCTCTGATGTTATTAGATGTTATTCAAAATAGCTCCACACTTCTATCATAACATCACTACTGTGCATAATTTAGCACATTCAATGAAACATAATGTTTGACAAAACCCAGCACACATTCTGGGCTACACTTATCGACCTGAATATAAGTGCGTAGGCATAAACAGATTGAAGGAAAAACATTTACCGAGCGGTTTGCTTGCACTGCAGTGACTTTGGTATTGTTTCTCTAACCTACTAGTGGCAAATAACCCACTCAAGGCGGTGTTTATAAGCCATGAATCTCAATTGTCAGTTGTTACCTTCTCTGTAATGACTAGAATTTGTTCATTGTGCATCTCAAAAGTAAAAGCTTTATTCAGACAACTGTGTTATGTGTGAATTGCTTTAGAGTATTCTTATTATTGTTACTGTGTTTTGTTATTAGTCCACTGAAATGCCTACCAAAAATTTCACGCTTACAAAGAATTTTTGTGTACATACACATGTAAAGACTGAATCATGTAGACAGGTGTTTAGACAACTTCAGCAGATATTTCTTGGTATTCCAGTCCTAAATAGAGATACTGTTAGATGTCTGGTTAATAAGTTTAAACAGTGGGATTGCTAAATGCCAAACCTAAGAAGTGAAATAGACATGTTCTAACAGAGAAAAATTGACATAATTGGTGCATCATTCGAATGCTCTCCAAAGAAGTCTATTAAGACATATTGCACAGCAAGTGGATGTTTCAAAAACCTCTGTTTTTACAGATTTACAGTTTTTAAGCTAACTTTTAAAATTGAAACCCTGCAGAGTGACCATTGTTCGTGAATTACAACCTCATGACGAGGAATGTCTCAATGCAGATGGACACTACTTATAATAAGGTTGGTGTTAATTATAGAGCAAGTTGTTATTGCTCATGAATATATGACACAGGAATTTTAGAATGGGAAAACCTCCCCGGTGTAGTAGACATTGTGCAGAGCATGCATACGTGCAGTTTGGCCCGGGACATAAAAACAACTGCTCTATATTTTCATGTGTTGAATGATTTCATTTCTTAAGTATTGATTTATCCTGTCACTGTCACAAGTAAATGTAAAGGCTGACAGTGAGTCACTGAAGTAGGCAAATGGAGAAACAATGCAGTGTGATACCTTGGGTAATTTTGGTTTCAATCACAGATCATTTAACACTTCAGCTTACTTGAGTTCCTCCTGCTGTCACATTGTTTTGGATGTTTTAGATAAAAGAGCAGACTGCATAAAACACAAGATATACAGTCAAGAACACTGAATCCAGCTTGACTTCTTTCATCCTTTCTAGCATGAAATTAAATTCAAACTGCCAGCAATAGAATCTGAAATAAAAAATGCAAAAAATTAAACATTTAAAATTATGGAAAAAAGTGTCAATGGTTTATCTCAAAGTGTATTACACATACATTGATACTACTGAGTATGATGTATTGACAGTATTGGTCCCATCCCTGGTTTTAATGCATTTATACAATCACAAACATTAATGACTAGAAATGGACAAAATGATGATGAAGATATATTTATATAGAGTTTAAATGTATCTTTAATGCATATTTGTCTCATATCAAACCTGTTAAAAGCATGCTCATGTTAATTTGGGCACTTATATGTACTACCAAAGAAATTGATTTACTTTGATATATGGTCATTGAAGAAACGATACTGCATAAGAGAGATTTTCATAGTTTTCAGAATTTTGTTATGCTTGAAACTTTGGGGCTGTATGTATTGCCCACTATAAGACTGTATATTTTTGCATTTAAATGAGTGAATTAAGATTTACAACTTAATGAAATTCAATTCCTCTTTTAGTTGAAACCACTGAGGCACTGAAATGCTGCATAGGTAATGTTATTTGAAACCTCTGCATCTGACATACAGGAGAATCTCATTAATATGCTTTTGCAAGACCCAAGGATTTGGATGCAATGGATGAAAAAATGTGATGATAAAAATAAAGAATTTGTAATAGTATTTGAACTTTATAATAATATTATCTAATAATACATGTTACCTCACAGTCAAATGCAAACTAGAATGTTTAAACTGGTTGAAATAGGTATCTATGCATGGTTGCTTTATTGGTTTTAGTTTAAAAATTGCACTCTCCATTTTATTTAGCAAAGTTATTATCTCATCAACTTCAAGAATATACACATATCACTTAACTATGTCCACTTTTGATACTGTAGCAGTTGGCTCATCATTACTTTCATTTTGCACTGATGTTTCTACCTTCTGTTCTTCAATAATTTCATTTCATCATCATTACTGTATATTTTAAAGGTGACACTTCCTGCTATTTGGCATCATTCTTCACTCTTGGAAAACTCATTTTCTAGTGTGACATTGTCATTGAGCACCTGACGAAACCGAGCTTCATTGAAGTATTTCTAGGCAGCCTTAATGAAAAGCATGCCATCTAATACCATGATTTCTCTCAATTCCAGTGAAGTTAGCATTTTTTTTCCAGTTACGGAACAAGTGGGGGGGGGATTGGAAGGACAGTCAGGTAAAGAAAATCTCTGCAATTCTGAGTTGCATTTACTAGCAAGACTGAGGCTATGTATTCCGTGTTGCCTTCCCATCACTCCTCTGATCCCTAACATTGATGGCATTGGGCATTGTCAACAAAAACACACTCCTTGAAGTTTATTCATAACGTGATGACTGGTACATTTAAAAGATGGCAGATTCTTGAAGCAACATTGATTGTGTGCTTTTCCAATGACCAATGATAACAATCTCTTAGTTCCACTTTTGCTATAGCACAACAGAACTATAACCTTTCCCTGCTAAACTTGCTACCATGACAGTTTGTGCCCTTAATATTCAGAGTTTCATATGGAGATGCTGAAAAAATTGCTATTTCATTTTCATTGATGGAACTATTGTAGTTTTTCAGTTTCAAAATTTTCATACACTGCAGAGGAATCCAGCCATGAATGTTTCAAAATTAAATCCCATCCTCTTTGTTGATGCAACTGGAGCACAGTGCCATCTAACGGCGTGCTTGAAGCCTGCATTTGTGTAAACCACTTTAATAGAACTTCTTCTAACTCTGGAAACTGACCCTATGAAGACATTTTCTTTCAACATTTTTCCCCTCAAAAGCAATTTCAATTAGTTTGTGTTTAATAAGTATAGCGCCAGAGAAATGCTCAACTTGACAACAGCTTCATTCAGTTTAATGATCTACTCACTGAAGGATCCTCAGTTTTTCACTGTTTGTTATTCTTTTTCTCCATTGATAATACTGAGTATAAAATGCAATGTATTTGTAGACAACACTAGAAGCTACCATCAATGCATACGACAGAGACCACATTCACACTGCTCAGTTCCCTTACTGCATTACTATGCCAACCTAAAGCGTTCTGTATCTCACAGATCATTGTGCACCACTATGACATGTACATTGTCATTAGCTGTCAACTGGACTACAAAAGGGCAAGGATTGGCCAAAATATTGAATGAGTGTCATCAACATTTGAATGTCGTAAGCAGGAGTTAGTAAATGTGTTAGAGCAACTTTTTTATATTATTTAGTGCATTTGTTATGATTTTATGTCGTACATGAGCAAAACAATAGCCTTTGTTATACAAATAGAGCTAACGTTTAAGGTCTGAGAATGATAATTGTGTGACTTCCATGCAGTCTAAAACATGCTGAAGGTAAAGATATAGATTTTGATAAATTTCCTACAAGATGAATGTAGGATGACAAGATGATATTAAAAATTGTTTACATTATAAATTACTATTCCAAGAAACCGGTCTGTAAACTATCTTTGAGCTGTATATTGTAGCAAGTCAACTGAAAATTTTAATGCATTTTTTTTTTTTTTTGCATCATTAGTATATTCTCCTGCATACGTTATATTTGATCAGTTACATGATATTGTTTCTTCAATGACATAATTCCTTTGATTATTTTCATGACTGCTTTGGAAGCATTTATTGTGTTTTTAATAGGTTTGCAGAACAATTGATTTTCAAGTACGTTAAAGTAGTTAATATGTTTAAAGGAAATATAATTTAGTGTAGAGAAATACTATTAATTTCAGATGTATCCTTATAATAAGTTTTATATATAGAGCTCACAGTCTACCATAAATGAGCAGCACTGTGTGGTAGAAGTGGCATTCAGCATGTTACATAGGCCACAGATTTTAGAATTTTCTTCAAGAGAAAACATGCATGATAACCTTGAATTAATGTTCATTTTTTGGAATAGGCAACTTAACTCACACCATAAGGGATGAGTAAAACTGCTGGCTAAATGACTTAGCAGCTACCTATTAAATATGTGCTACAATTACAAGCTCAAGTATACAACCCCCTGCATTCAACGTGATACAAGGGCCATGCAAGAATAAATCATTTAAAAAGTGAACATTAATTCTGGGACATCTGCTTACAGTTATTCAAAAGTCAGCTGGGATTTAATATCCTTCTCAAATTTTAAGCAGAAGAAATAAAACTACAAGTTGTCTTTTTCATCCAGTGGCCTTTTTGAGTATTTCTAGCTCACAAAGAATCTTGCATCCCAGTACAGTTTGGCAATATCACCATTTTGTTTAATGTTATCTAGCATCTTACATGTGGGGAGATGGTCAGCATTCATGGTATTCTGCATATTTGCACTCATTTGAGTTATAAATTTTAGTTTTATATAAATAGGCAGCCAAACAGCCATGTCCTGTTTTTAATCTGAATCTTTTCCACTGATACCTTCCGTGACATTTTGCTGCTTCTTGACCAGTTCAGATCGATATTAGACCATTGTTAATCAGTAGTGACATTTGTTTTTAGTTTATTTTTGATATTCCTTTTTATTAAGGTTATAAACTCTTTTGTTTCCAATATATTGTTTGTTTCATGTAAACTGGTTCCCTGGTTTACTTTCTCATCCATGTATATAGTAGGTAGAGAAGATATTGTATTCCACCCAAAACTTCAATATTGAGACTTCACCAGAAATACATGTTTTGAGGCCCTCTGATTCCAAATTTTAAAGAAAGTCTGGGTGTTAGAGTGTCTCTATGTATGTGTCTGTGAACAGCTTAACTCAAAAATGAAAAGTCGAATAATTGCAAAATGTGGCATTTAAGTTCAGTATGTTCCAAGGATGCAAGACAAAGATTTTCAAGAAAACTCTCCAACCCCAAACTAGTCTTTGCATGCAAAAGTTTTCGAAGTATTTTATTGTTTAAAAACTGCCTCTAACAATTTATATCAAAATACCATATATTTAAGATATAGGTGCTCTCACTATTCAGTAGTTTCTCACGATGTTATGGAAAGAGTACAGAATTTAAAGTCAGTGTATGGAGCCCTACCTTTAAACATTTTATCATTTTGGCTTACTCTATTCCCCTTGTACCTACAACAAAATGTGTATGAAACTATTTCTGCAAAGTTTTATCTTGATTAACATGAAATGTTTTTGTAAGAATGGTCTATAGAAGGTGTATAAAAACAAACTATAGTGGGTGGAGAAGGTTATGTGAATATAACATGCAAGATTTTTGCTAGTGGATCTGCCATCTCATTCCCTTACAATCCCATATGAAGACGTACCCATTGTATTGAATGAATAGCTTACTTCACATTTACATCAAAATTATGTTATAATGATACTACTCTACATGGAGTTGCTTGATTTCAGAATCCCATATGATTTAATAACCTACAACCTTGTTATTTGTTTATAGTGGATCCTACCCTTATCTTTGTTTTTCTATAACTGTAGTATTTCTAGGTAATTTTATCCATCTCTCTCCTTTTCCCCCCATTCATGCATATTTTGCAATTTTGTCCTCAGTTGTATCACTAGTCTTCCTTTGCCTTAATAATTTTCCTCCACCACTTATCTTCCCTAAATAGTTACCAAAACCTTCCAAAACCGTTTCTCTGATAATCTACTTGTTTGAATGCTGTTAAGACTCTTAGTGTCTTGTTAATTTGCATTTTGAGGCTACCTTTTAAGACATCTATAATTTTACATAGTAGATGACTCCCAGTCGTACATTCTCACAACCATAATCTGTCATAGAGAATAAACTACATTTTCATCATCTGAAATAAGACACATTGGTGAAGAATCATTGTTAGGAGTGGTGATTGTTACATTTTCAAATCAGCAATTTAGCATTTTATAACATTTTAACGTATAATTTGAGTTATTTCTGATAAACAGATAATATCTTTTGAAATAAAATTAATATGAAATTAAAATTATATATATATATATATATATATATATATATTTTATTGTTCCATTTATATCACACTTCTTTTACCTTTGGAACACATTTCCTATCGGTAATGGTGTTAAACTACTCTGTATTCACTCTTAGGTTGATCCACGTCAAAACAAACCCCAGGTGACCAGTGCACCGCTATAATGTATCCTTCCGCCATTCGCACTAGAAATACTGTCACACTTTCAGACCATGTGGCGAGCACAAGTGGCACGTAGTGCAAAAAGGAACACAGTCCTTATTTCGACAACTGAAATGGTGACTAGCATATTCTGTTAAGGGTTAAAGGTGATAAGATTGATAGTTGCAACAAAATAAATGTTTGCACATATAATAATAGTTAATTCTAAAATAAATGAGCAAAAAATAAAGTAACAGGTATGCAATAACCTAATTTATTCGCTCTCTGGAAGCAGCACTTTATTAACTGTTGGCGGCTCATTTTAAAAAAGAAATTGTGCACTGTTACGCGAATTGCATTCTTCTTAAAATCACTACATTCTTCCATCGCATATTTCATATGCTTTCTTTTTTTTCCGGGTGTAACCACTTTTCTCGTTTCAGATTTTTCTGCACAAGCACTGTTTATACTTGTACTCGAAACACCAGTGAACTCAGAAGTTAATTTCACCATTTCTTTTGCGGAAAGTGTTGGATATTTCTCACATAACTTATAATAAAGATTCAACACTATTGTTTTTTCACCACTAGTCAATAGTTTGCGCTGCTAATGCTTTACGTAATTCGACAAAAACACAAGAGCAAATTCGTCTACCATGATTCCAAACACAACTGCTGGTTTCTGGCTGTAAACAATATTCTGTGCCTACCCGGATGTCAGGTGACTCATACGAATTGCGTCATGGGACTTGTAGCTCTATTTTACGGTATAAATCATCGTTAAATAAAACCTTAGGTATTTGTATAGAATATTATACTATTTAAGGATAAATTCATTCTAAAATTCAGAGATTAGCATGAAACCGTTTTCCTGGGCGCATTGCTACTGTGTTGCACCATGGTGTACTGACCACGTGGATTTGTTTTGCCGTGGATCAACCTAAGAGTGAATACAGAGTAACTCATATACAGTAGTAATTGATTTCTGTTTTCTCTTGGGGTTTCAGACATTAGATCTCACACATGCTTGCATGCACATGTGCACGCACACACACACACACACACACACACACACACACACATTCATTCACAATCTTATTCATACTTCCAGACTCTGGGGAGTATAGGGAATAATCTGATTAGAGAAAAATTCTTACTCCCAGCCGGAAATCGAACCCGGGACTCCTCGCACAGCAGGCAGATGCCATACTGACTGAGTTATGGGAAAGCCAAAACAAAAGCACATTTGTGAGGGGTTATTAGTAAGATAAATATGTATAAAGTAAATTATGGAATTATTTTTAGTTAATATAAGTTAAAATAAAAACAAATTGATACAGTTTAAAGCATAACACAAAAAAGATAAATTTATACTGCTGAAAAACACAATAATAAAAACAAAGTACACAAAATTAACTTCAGTATGGAAGTTCATGAATCAGTAACACTGTTGAATGAACTCTGAGAACATACCTCACAGTTTGTTCCTTCATTCGTGTTCCCTTGTAACGATTGTGTTTACCGAAAAATCTTTCACCATGTATACTGTTATAGGACCCCAAATACATCGCATCGCTGCTGGGGCAAACTCTGGGTATTCGAGCTTAACAGCCAACAGCATTTAGAAGCAGTCTACATATTTATTTTTCTACATACTTCATATCAGTTGTATGAATGAAAATATTCATATCCTTCAAAAGCTATCTATATTAAGACGAAAAAATAGGACTTTCAACTCTGTTAACAGTACTCAGCCAGCAATGACAGGATTAGAAACATTACTAACCTCTTGGAAAAAAACATTTGTCACATTTTCTGATATGTGCTCAGCTTTTTGTGCCAGTAGAACATACATTCCATAAACTTGGTTTTCAATTTACTTTTTACATTTTCATTTGAAAAAGAGTCCATGAATTGTAACATATCTGTAGGTAACCATCCTCCAGCATACCTTTTCAGCACAGTGCATTAAGTCAACTCATCCCACAATTTATGTGCAAAAGGCTAGGAAGAGCCCTCCAACAGGTTAATTAATTTAGTAGTTGTGATTGAGATTTGAGTCACAAATTGAGTTTTTTTTTTTTTTATTTATTTATTTATATATGGATGCTCTTTAACTACTATGGTCCTTTAGCGTCCCATTCTATATTGGGTGTGAAAGACCAGAAATTTTGCTCAGAGTACTCTTTATCTTGCTTGAAATTCTTTTACATGCCATAAATCTACAACACAAGACCACCGGCTTTACTTCCCTTCCAATGAAGCCATGTTAAGAATTTTTACAGCCGAAATAGTCCATCACCCTCCACTGGGTTTGAACCTGCAACCTCGGGAACAAATTTAGCTTGACACTGTACTTCAAAATAATTACATTCATCATTAAAAATATTTAGGGGATATGAAGAACTGCTGTTTAACAACTTTTCATCCAAAGATTGAAAAAAAAAAAGTTAAAGGGTTTAATGCTTGTCAATTTATTCCACGGATTGAAATCATGAATTCCAACTTATGAGCATGGGTAAAGGAAATACTACTGCTGGAGGATGTGGATAACTTTCCTCAAGAAAATTCTTATAAACACTTTTCATTCTTCTTGAATGTAAGAATGTCATTTCCAGTTTTGACACAAAGTGATTTAGGGCCAGTTGTACAAACTCAGAATAAATCTTGGAATAATTATTCTTGGAATACCCTATCAGAGTTATAAATGTGGCAATGACTTGTGCAATGCAGTTTTAGTCCTTAGCTATTCGACTGTTTGCAGATTTAAAACTAATGTTGGCTCTGTTGTGAGTAATTCATGGCCAGCTTTATATGTAATCACAGCTTTGATGATGATGATTTATTTATTTCAGCTGTTTACAGTACTGTGAAATAATTATGAATGCTCACAAGTATGTTCAAATAGAAAATTATGATTTTACAACTACTTTATATAAATAAATACAAGCACTGTCTCTATACTTGTTGCGATAGGGTAAGAGTATGGGACCGCATAACCTTACCTTTTGCGCAAAGTTGCATCTTGTGCTGTATGCAAGTTTATGGCATCTTTCGTTTTCTAGGCTCAAAACAGCTAATGCGCTTAACCTGGCTTCTCTCATATTCCTTAGAATACTTTGTAATTGGAGTTTATAACATTACATTTTAATTGTTGCTGACATCACTGACAATTTAAGATATAATTGAATCGCTTTTTCAAGATCAATTACCTAAACAATTTGCTAAGCAGGTAACTTTAACCAACAGAAATAAAAAATGCTTTGTGCGAATAGGATATTGGAAAACATTCCCATTACAGCTTGTATTTTGCTGATGCTAATACTTATTCCAACAGCTAGAAATGGTCAGTAAAAGCAATCACATTGAGAACATTATCTTTTACTGACTGTGTTTTCTATTTGACCAAAGCTTGTTTCTAATGTCATCTGCTCCTCAAGCCTGATAGAGAGGCCTCTGAGCAAAATTTACAGTCTTTCACGCCTAATACAGAATGGGACACAGGGCAGCATGCACCTTGTTGGAGTAAATTGCTTCGGAAGTAACGTTTACTAAAGAGCTCCCCACTACTGAAGTAGGTTACTATGGGAGCATTTTACTCCAGAAGTAATGTTGGAGAGCTCAATTACAATTTACTCTTTTAGTTAAGACTATGGAAGTAAGAGCTCCGAGCGACGGGGAAACATACTGAAGAGCAGCTTAAAATTCTGGAAATAATGTTTGTAATCTTCATTTTCTATCGCAGATAACTTGCATGTTGATGGAGAAATACCCTTTCTGATTTCAGAAACGTTCACCGAATTTACAGATGAGTACAAAATAGTAACATGCATGCAGTCAATTCCACACACAATGTGTGGGAAATCTGTAAAAGTGAAAAAGAATTGCCTTTTATTTTCTGAACACTCATGTATATTTATGTGTGTAGGTACCTTGCTCTTAACCTCAAAAGTGCTTTGACAACGCAATGAAATACATGACCAGCAGATGCGTGGTGAAGATTAGCCTGTAATACCGGGATTACGATGAACTTTACTTAACGTGACATGAAAATGCTGGTAAACTAAAGGTAGTATTGACAAGCACTTAACGTAATGGGAATGACTCTTGATTGATAGTTCTTTTAGTAACTTCAGGCTAGATCTGATTGGTTCTAATTACCATGTGAAATCAAACTTGATATAACGGAAGGAAAAGTTTGACATTGCCAAACTTTTAAGTTACATCGCGTTAAGTCAATCCTAATATCTCCATTTAATACTGTGAAAGACTGCCACATTACATTAAATTCGTCGTAATGCTGGTTCAAGCATCTGAAATATTCCTGTGCGAAACACATAGAATGCATAACAATAATTGCAGTTTGGATTATAGAGATGAATTTGTGTCTAGCTTTGTTGAAATGTTCTCCAAGCAGGTTCAAAAGATGTGTATAAGATTCTTTCCTAATACTGAAATGTTCATTGAACTCTCTCTCTCTCTCTCTCTCAGTATCATATGGTTCTCGTATACCACTATTGCATTCCTATTTTTGCGGTTGAGATCATCATTGTAACCTAAGTAATCGCTGTTTTCTTCGAGATCATCAATGTAATAAGTAATCCATGAACACGTCAAAAATATCTTCCTCCAAATACGATATGGTGTTCTAGTTCATTCGCCAGGTTAGCTACTCCATCCAAGTTGTAAGAGTAAATTCTAAGCTATATTTGCGCTCTACTTAATTCAATAGTAACATACTACAAGACAGTGCTCTCCGACATTTACTTCTGCAGTAATTTAATCTGGGAGTATCTGAAAGGAATAAAATTCTTCGGAAGTAGTTTACTCTCGCATGGAAGTTGCCGAGTGTTGACTTGATTAGTAGTTTAGTACGAAAGTAGAGCATACTCCAGTTAGTGCACACTGCCCTAAGAATCATATTAGTTAAAGTGCATCTATAAATAAAAGTCTTTTTTTTTTTTTTTTTTTTTTTGCACAGAACATTCACACAAACATTCACACTTGTGGCTAAGTTGCATTTTGATTGATGTAACCAGTTCATTGTGTTTTGTTGATAATAACGTAACCTCACTCTTAACATTGCTATGTGTCATAGTAGTGAATTGCTACACTGTATTTTGTGTTTATCTTGGGTAGTGTTTAACTTTACTGTTTCCATAAAACTAGATGTATTTTGCTGATAAAATTCAAGATATGTTGTACTGTTTTAAATAGTAACTTCATTTTATCTATCTGCTTGGCATGTTCTAAATAACCATAAAATTATCTCAGTGCAATGCTCCTTCTCAACTTGAATCTCATTGCCAACCTATTCATTTATTTCTGCAATATATCTTTTTTAAGCCTTCTGGTTCTCAAAAACCATATTATAAACAAATTTATTGTTTATGCTGGATATAATTGTTCCAGTACACAAGCAGCCATTTTCCTTTTTACACATAAGTTATTCCATGATTATTCTCATGATAGGCTCTATTTCAGTGTTATACAACACAATTTAGTGCCTAACCATGGAGTAACATCTATTAGAAGTTTATTTCAAGTTTGTACAACTGACCCTTAGTTGTAACATTTCTTTTATAATCACATCTCCAACTAAGTTTACCTTGTGTGCAAAACATTGAAAATGCATAAGATGGTCACCAATCATTGTCTGCAATGCTCCAAAGCATGTTCCCATGTATAGAGCTGAATCTATAGCAACCCAAGTATGTTTTCATAGGAGATGTCATATTCTTTCAAAATGTCAATGATTACCCTTCTGCAACTAGTACTACTTGCTTTGTCAAGAAAGCTACAAGATTGCCTTTGTGGTCTGTGGTTAGCATGCTAACTTCCAAATCCAGAGGTCCTGGGTTCATTTCCCTGCTAGAAGATAGGAATTTTTCTTTAACCAAGATTATTCCCAATCCTCCCCAGAGTCTAGAAGTATGAGTGAGAGTGTAAATATGTATGAATTTGACACATAAAGAAACTCAATGCAAACAAATCTAAAGATCCACAATAGTAAATGAGAACATTATTGTGCTGGAGGCAATAAAGTCAATATGACCTTAGAATGTTAAAGGTGGCATATAAATGAGGAAAGAAGAATCTACAAGCACCTAGAAATATGTTCTGGTTTGCTTTGTCTTACACTGTTCAGAATAAAACAGCAAAGTTCCATCTGCATCTAACCAAATGAACTTCCATGTAGGAGCTCCTTAATCTCGGGTTTCATTGGTTGTCCACAGCAAGGTACTTATTCACATCACAATATAAAGGGTAGCTAAATTATATTTGAACCCACTTGTGGCCTCTCTCTACTGTGCGAGACAACAGCAGTCGCCAGGAAAATTACACCAGCAGAGGTGGACTAAAATCCCTTACCTTATAATAGATGCTGGAAATGTTGACCTCTCAAACAGGCAGCATATCTTGTGTAAATATTCTCACACACTCTCCGAAGCTCAGCAGCAGAATTCTTGTGATTTCTTGCACAATGTTTTCTCCAAGTTCATGTGGTTTGCGAGGATTGGAACGATACACTTTGTCTTTTAAAGAACTCTGTAAATAAAAATTGGACTAGAAACTTTTGAGGAAGAGATCAGTGTTGTTTGTTTCTTTGTATAATTTAAGCAGGTTTTGAGATTAGTGAATGTTTTTGAGAAGAATAAATTGTGAATTATGGAAGCAATAAAAGTGGCTTTGCTGTATGTTTTATTACACATGTGATAACAATTTCCGCTAAAAAAACAAAATGACGAGCATGCAGTGTATTGCAACGAGTACAGTAGAAGATGGTATCTTTGGCGTATTCAATACGATTTGAATGTGGTAGGTCTTTCCATGCAACAGATTTTGATCCAATCCTCTTCTGATCCTACTTTCCAAGAGGAAAATTTTGTTTTAGCATTTTTCCCTTCTTCAAAAGCAGTTTCAATCAGTTTACATTTGCTAACAATTGCATTTAAGGTTGGCAGAGTAATGCTTAACTTCTGTGCTATATCTGCACGTTTCATATTTTCATTGCAATCTACTTCTTCAAGGATTTTCAGTTTTTCACTGTTGATTATTTACCACGCTTTCTTTTTCTCCATTGCAAATGAAAAGTTAAAGTTCAAGACTCAACAATAGAAACTATCATTGGCGTTTACCTCACCAAGCCAACACCAAGCTAAGGCTTTCTCTCTCCCGCCACTAAAGTATGTACATACATGTATGTAATTGGCTGCCGGCTCCACCCTGTGACCAAGGATTGATCAAAGTAGCGAATGAGGACGTCAAACTTCAAGCATGTTAAGCGCCTACTCACACTCAACCGACCAAGGATTGGCCAAAACAGCGAATGAGTGAGGATGTCAAACTTAAAACATAGTAAGTGGGAGTGAGAAACAAACTAAACAAACGTTATTTATTACATTTGGTGCCAGAACTTTTATAATTCAACATAATACATAGGAAAAATTGTTAATGAATGTGCTAATGAGGTTCCACTGTATTTCTGAAAACAATAAATGATTAAACAGCACTTGGTTTACAGAATGCTACAGAGAGCTAAAATAAGGACAAAAAAAAAAGCTGCTCTTGCATGCAGTTTGAAGTGTGAAGAAAGGTTCGGATTTAAGGGATGAAAAATGGCCGCAGGAAAATGTAAAGTTCTCCTTTAGTTTTTCAGTTGAACCACAAAAATAAATGCTAGGTAAACAAATTAATAGGTAAGAGAAATATGAAGAAGAAAATGAATTAAGTGTACACTTTGCTATATGCCATCATATTGTTTTGTGTGTTCATGAAAATGGAGAGCTAGCACCAACCTCATGACTTCATAATTCCCTGGCTGATTTTTGCAAGTTATTCTGTAATTCCTATAGGATTAATTCTTTTCCTTCAAGTGATCTCGGTATATGTAATTACCGGATTTACGTCTGTAAGATTTTGATTTTTGTAAGTTTTACTTAATTTATTTAAAACTACATTAGAGTTCATTAGAATAATATTAAAAAAAAATTATAAAATATTTTTAATTCAGCAAACATATTACTTGCAGGCTCTGATAGAGGAGTAATTTGTTGACTAGACTTGTTATTGGACAGTAGGTAAAAATACGTAAATTATTTTGGATGGTAGAAGATTCTTTAATCCTTGTTACATAGTATATGTTGTCAACTCTACCATTTAGGGGAAAATGGCATGCAGGCTCATTGCTTATGCAATTATCATTGAACACTCAATGATACATTCATGAAGGGCATAAGTAATTTACCTTTACAAGGCAGAGCTGAGCAATAAACATTTAACATGCATGAATAAGAAATATCACAAAACTTACCAATCAAAGCAGATGGCTTCAATCAGAATCATCTCGATGCGGCTGTATTCCATCCAGGTCTGCTTCACTGATGATATCACACTGTCACAATCACTACTGGAATCGGATCCATTTTCTCAGCTATCTGCAGCATGGTCAAAAATTCCTTCAGTTTCTGTGGTCTTCCTGAACTCCTCAACTGACTCCTTCTCTTCCTCGCTTTATCCATTTCCTGCAGTATGAGTCCACTTCTTTTGTTGTAATCTTGTTTTCAGCAACAACGTAACTTCACCTGGGCCTAAATTAATGTTTATTGGAATTAAGTGGCAGTGGTATGGTGGAATTGTACTACTGTGTGTCTATGTTGTTTTGATAGTTCATCCATGTAATACGTTGGAGTCCTGGGTTTGATGTTGATGTAACAACAATCCTTTCGTAAAACTGCAATCTGCTTGTACCCCATGCCTTATAAGCCTCTCCAATATCTCATCTTTTTGTGAGACAATTATAGGTACCTTATCAAATTGCATGGTTTGGTTTTCTGCAGTGTTTGTTAGAAACTGTTCCAGAAATAATGAAAAAAAATTGTTTGTGGTCTATTTTTCCGTGTGGTGTTTTCTTTGACATAAGAAGAAGTGCATTAATAAATCCACCGGACCTTCCAGCTTGCAGAATAATTAATCTACCTCCCTTTCTGGTGTCCTCAATTTTGCCTTTGGACACCATCCAAACATCCTTGATGGTGTTACTGGTCCAGGCTTTAGACTGTGTATGCCCAGCATTAATCCAGGAGTCATTGAGCCACAGCTTATTTTTAAATTTTCCTTTGCTATACTCCATAAAAATTGGTATCTCGCTGTTACATCTCCCCTGTTCATCAGCTTTTTTTCTGGGATTTATTTTTTGTACCCAAATCCCAAATTATCACCATTTTCCACATTGAAGAATAGTCACCCTCAAACAAATACATTCTTTAATGAAACAAACAGCTTCTTAAATCGGTCTTCTCTTTTTACGTAGTAGGCATAGATATGACCTGTGTCATGTCTTCTTGAAAAGCATCCAAGTTAGTGACGGTAGAATTTCTGGGCCTCGTTTTCCCTGGTATTTGACAACTTGAATTCACCTTTGTAGAATTAAATTTTTTTCCTTGTAAGCCTCCAAACAGTATTCTTGCTGATACATAGAGCTTCTGTTGTACATTCTTATATTTTGTTGGAGGGTATTAGTGAGGCATTTGTTTGGCAGATGCTTTAGTTTTCTCTTTCAAAACAATTTCTTGTGGATACTATCCTCTCCCTTTTCTGGGATTGGATTTGGAAACTTGGCCAGTAACACGAGATTCACATGTAGAATGAAGCCTCAGTTGATATCTTTCTGAAATTGTTCTCATAGACCTACAAATAATGCAATGAATAACAAAGAATACAGTATAGTCCAGAATAAAGTATACTAAAATATCAATGTATGGTGTATTTGAGTTCATTTCAGTTTGTTTGCAGTAGCAGTTTTAAGTGAGAATGCAATGCAATACAAAACTTTAATACAACAATAATCATCACAAGATATGTTCCAAATACGAACCAAGCAACTCAATACATCTTTCATACCTGTGCAGTAGGTTTGCAAATATTCTTGCTATTGTGTTTTGGGAAATGGAATGATGTTGGTCTTCAATGCTTAACTTCATAAGGCACTGATCTTTGTACACTTGTTCTTTTAAAATGCCCTTCAAATATACACATAGTGGTGTAAAGTCAGGGAAATTTGGAGGGTATGGATAATCAGTTAATAAGGAGGTGTCTGGTTTCGGAAATGTTTGTTCAGTCTATTGGAAGAACCTTTGCATTGGTGCAGAATGGACTCTGTACATCTAAATTCCTCTTTAAACTGTTCCAGACGACACACTCGGTCCTCCTAATCGGCCATGGGTGGAAATAATGCTCTCCAAGAAATGCTTTTTCTGGCCTGCTTAAAACCATTGTTGTCACCTTGAAATATGATTGTTTCAGTGACAAGCCAGGGTCAAACTGCAGATGACACAAAAACTTATTGTGCACATGTCCTGTGAGTCGCTAAATTTTAGTATACTTTATTTTGGGCTGCACTGTAATAACAATTAACTGATACATTTAATAAATAACACTGATGTGAAATAATGGAAAACAGCAAAAACACAGTAACTGCAAGCTGAAGTCAATAGCATATACACAATACAAGCAATGAATGACCACATGGTAATGTGATGTTGGTAATGCTGGCAACATGCCAGCTGTTACCATAGCAATGGGACGGCCATGCTCACTTGTTTTTCTGACTGCAGTGCTTACGTCAGACCCTCAAAAATAGAGATATAACTTGTTGACCTAACTCTACCTTAATCCTAAAAATTTTATTTTGTGTTCATTTTTAATTGAACTGGCAATTGCATTTCTAAAAAAATCTAATGTGGTACATTCACATAACTTTCTCTACCCTCAATCACTTATTAGTGGGTATACTTACTAAACCTTCTTTTTCTATCGACTTTGTTTTAATCCAAATAAACCTTTGCAGAAATAGCTAAATTACACATTGCTATAGCTACAAAGGGAACAGCATTAGTCAAATGTTTAAGAATTGGAAGCTATATGCTGGCCTTGTTTCTATGCAATCGCAAGAAACAACTGAATTTTGACAGAACTTAGAATGACCAAGAAATGAATAATTTGAATCTTTAATAACAGATATCTCAGAAATGGCTTATGTCTCAAAATCTTATTTGAAATAAATTATATGATTTAAAGGGGTCTACATTTTTTGTGTAGTACATTTTCGTCTATTGTTTAACGTATACCAGTTATACAAGATTAAACAAAATTTCTTCCAAATGAAGTGGACTTCACAAGCTATTTCCAGAAAATTCAAGATATACATTTTATTTGTAGTGTAAATATCTTTAATATATTGCATTTTAATCAACATCGTTAGAACAGTTTTTAGAAAATCAAAAATGTTGAAAAATCTTCCATGTAAAGCATAGTTTGTGGTAGGGGGATTTTCTTGAAAATCTTCGTGTCACATCTTTGGAAGGTGTTGAACCTAAATACCAAGTTTGTTATTTATTCGACTTTTCATTTTTGAGTTTGCTATTCAGATAGACACACACACATGCATACCTTTTTCTAAAAATGCTTTTTTTTTTTTTTTTTGGATTCAGGGGGCCTCAAACCATGTATTTCCAGTGAAATCTCGACATCAAGTTTTACTGTACTATATATAGTAAGTAGGGGAAGTATTGTATTCCACACAAAAATTTGATGCCGAGACATAGTAGGGAAAGTAAAAATCGATCCACTCTGTCATTTCTAGGTAAGTTTAAACCAATTCACTACCACTCCTCTGATAACCATATCTGTTCAAATTATTTAGCAGTATTCTGTGGTCCCCATGTCGAACACTGGATAAATTTGCAAACAATCCCTTCCTTAATTCACCTATAAATAGACGCTTTCAACAAAGTTAATTGTTGCCAAGTTCATAGATTTCTTTCTTTTGAAGTATTGGCAACTATTGATTATATTACTTTTGTTGAAATTTTTTTTATTTAATCTTGTTAACTTTGCAGCGTCTATTGGTCTCATATAGTTGTACTGAGTGTAAATTAATTCTCACACACTAAACTCTGGGCATACTGAGAAACCTTCTTGTCATGTGATTTTTTTTAATAATACGTTTTAAGATGCGTATATTACAGTTTATAATTAAATAATTAGAACTGCCAATTATGGCTTTATCTTGTTCTTTAATTCTCTTGTTGCCCTCAGTTCATTTTCTGAAACTGATTAATGGATTAATATGTTTTTTTTATTATTATGCCACTGGTATTATTATCCTTAGCAGTAAAACTTGTTATATTTTCTACATTTTTTAGTCATCGCTACAAAATATGTGTTAAATACATTGGCTATCTGCTTGGGATTAGTTTAAATTTTGTTTTCCTGTCTTAAATTAATGTTTTTCAGGGGCAATCTGATCATCTGAAACGTACGTGTTACCTTTTTTTTGATTGCCTTTTGTTTATACATAAGCTGTATAAGGCTGACTTTTGAATAATATTTAGTTTTATTATGGTTTTATGTAAGCTCAAACTCTTTTAAGGGCATAAAACTTAGGTGAATAGGACTATAATTGAAACAACAATCTCTTGAAATCAGGCACAAAGAATGTATATAAATAATGTGAGCAAACTTAAATATGTTACAATTGTGTTATATGTAAAAATGTAAAATGGTTTGTATTTTATACCAAACACATGGGATGTTTAAATGAGGCCAGGACAGTGCTTGAAGGCATTATAATGTTTGTTCACGTGGTTGTAGGCTTTTTATGTAGCAGTAATGCATCATCAGAAAATAGCAAGTCTCCACCATCTTGAAAATATTTAATGTTTTCATCTGATTAAGGTACAGTATTACATGCCAGTTGCTTTTGGTTATTTTTCTTAATAAAGCACCAGAAAAAATTAATCTTTATGCTTTTTAATGTAGTTTCATGCACTACTGTTGCAAATAGCTGCAGACCTTTAAAGTGAAAAGAGGAGAAAAAAAGGTGTTTTAAAATGCAATTATATGAAGCAATTCCAATGGAACTTCTTACTAAGGCGTAAAATTTAATTTTCATTATTTATTTATGTTTTTGTAGATATTTATGTCTTATGGTTTAAGCTAAGAAAGCTTGCACAGATCTCCCCATGTTTCACATATCTCATAATATTGAAAACAGAAAAAAAATGAAAATGTTTCAATATTGCATTTGAAAATTTCAGTATGTAGGCTTTCAATTTTAAACAAGTTTTTTTTGGGCCATACTTGAGATTACTTAAAAGCGTAGTGTAAATCAAGAGTGACAGTAAAGCTAATGAGTCATTTTGTGATTTTGCCTTGGAACCTGGTTTCCATTTTATACTACATGCTGCTAGGTGGTAGCCTGATCTGTTCTTGGGGTTTAGGAAAGGAACGTGCTTTTGCCATTTCTGGTGCAGAGCATTTATAAGGCATTCTAAGTAAATTTTCTGACTTCTTTATTACTGCATAGTCTTGTCAGAGAAAGCCATGCAAAACATAGATAAAGATTTATACAAAGAGAAATAAATAGCAGAATAAAATTTCCTTCTATATTCTGCATTACGATATTACCAAATGCAGTAGAACATTTTGCCATGAAGTTCAACACAGTATGAGCAGTTGCTAGAGACGAATTAGTGAGCATAGATGAAAGTTAATGCTTGTAAATGCTGCAAAAGTATTAGCACAAAGGCAACACGATTATAAATGGACTGTAAGAGAACATGGTCACTATAAAGAATGGAAAAGGAAAGGGCAATACCCAGGAAAACTAAAAGTGGAGGAGAACTGATTAAGGCTGAGAATAGGATAAACAAAGTGAGTGAAAGACAAGGTGCATAAAGTTGAAGAAGGAAAGTCCTTGCCATTACAGCACTGCCTGTACTAACATTCAAAATCAGGTGCATTATGAAAACATGTTTAAGCATATTCAAAAAAAGCTTATTGGCCAAAATGTTTCCAACCCATAAACCCTTTTTTTCATAAAAAGGAAAATCAAATACTATACGATGTTAAAGTGAGTCTTAAAGGTCTCAAAAACAATGTAATATCTTATAGACTCCAGGAACAAATGCTTTCAAAAGGATCCATATTGATGCAGAAATAAAAGACATCTAGTTAAACTATTTGGTGATGATTTTGGAATAAGTATTGCAGAATAACAATAGAATGCATGCTTTTTTTTTTCCTGCTACACTCTGCTCAAGTGTATCTGCAATGTTACATTCAATACAATGGATATATTGTACACAATAATGTGAAATTTCTTCTTAAAGCATTGCAGCGGAACAAGCTTTGGGATTCTATATCTGATTTGATTTGTGATCGGAAGGAACACCGCTCTATGGATTTAGGTGATGAAAAGTATCATTGGAATCATTAGACAATGAAGAATGAGAGTTTAGGTTGAAGTACAAGAGGGATCTGTATGGACTGCATGGAACAACTGAAAAACCAAATGCCATTTTTTTAAACCTTATTTGTGTTAACAGACAACAATCACAGGTTTTTAATTGTGCCTGAGAAAATGTACATAATGAAGCTATCATGTAAAGAGACTTCCTCAAAAAAGTAAGATGCAAGAAGAAAAAGAGGACTCAGTCTGTCCACTGAAACAGTATCTTGGTATAGAAAAGAATATGGTTAAGGGATTCAGAAGTATTTGCTTTGCATCTGCTTGTGTTACACATACATTGTTGATAGTTAAGAAACATGTTTTCAGTTATGTTGGAAATTCTAACTAATGCTGGTGAAAAATATTTTCTGATAAACCTGCAAGTCATTTTAAGCAAAAGTATGCTTTAAGCAACATAACATTTTTGTTGTATGTGCCATTAGTGCAGGAACTTGGTTGTGATTGTTAGCCTACCTGGTAAGGAGGAATGATCCAAGTGCCCGCAGACAATATGTTATGCCAATGCACTGTTTCTGAGTACTTCTCTATTACAGCAAGCTCTGCTAAACTGTACTGAATACTTTTAGGATACTAAATCGGTGAACTTAGAGATACAGGATGGGGTCGATCGCAATAATAAAGATCCTGCCTATTTGGAGAGCAACATAGGGGAAGGAAGGCATGGGATTAAGAGGAAGATTAGAAAGGTGATATTCACTTCCACCAGATGGCATACTGCGCATTCTGCCTGATGAAAGCTGTGGTCTTGGCAAGAGTTGTGTGGCTAATGCCTTAAATGCAAAGCAGCTGCTTGTAGTCAGCAGGCATGACCAATGCATAGTGATGCCATCTCTGTTTTACGTAACTATCTGTATATTGGTGTCTCTGAGTGGGTGATCATACACTTATTTACTATGTTATTTTAAGTTTGACTCAACTCGCCAGCTTACTGCATACCGCGGAATTGTGATGAACAGTTATCACAAATGCCAGGTCGGACAGTCACAGCATATTGTGACACAGTTGCTATGGGTGCAGTGTTATCACAAAGAAGGTGCCGAGCGACCAGCTGGTTAAAGAGATAAACAGAGATAGGATGATTGTCCCCTCATCCCTGACATAAATACAGAAATGCACTCAGTAACTCACTAACTTGTCAGCATGCTCACTTATATAACTACTGGAGAATTCAACAATGTTTGGGAGGCGATAAGAAGGTTATAGAATTATCGGGCATTGTGAGTACTTCTGGAATTTATGTCAGGGAGAAGGAGAATGCTCCTCCTTTCTCTGTTATCTCTCTAACCAGCCACCTTTTATCCGATAGCACTGTGCCATAGTGCTGCATTACAATATTCTTTCTTTCTTTTTTTTTTTGTTCTTAACTTCATATTTAGGTTTTAGTGATTTTTAAATGTTGTATTGAAGCAAATGTACCTGTATTCACAGCAACACAAAATAATAAGCTTAGTTTCCAAACTGGTTTTTTCTTATCATTTGTAATGTCTTTAACCATGGACTGAGAATTATGAGTGGGTCATCAATTATAAACATCAGTAAGAACCAAGAATCATTTTAGGTTTTAGAGTGCTTCAATATCACTGTTGTTAAGTTTGTGCTTCACTGTGAGAAATTCCAAGGTAGCATTTTTCATCAATGCCAGTATGTTGCTTTTGGGTTATACTTACCTAATTATATTTCACTTTTGGAAAAATTAAATCATGGCCATTTTTTGCTGTGTTGAAAACTGTCAGTAGTCTTGTTGTTTTCTATGAATGCATTAAAGCATTAAATGACTAAAGGAGAGTAGAATAACTATGCATGAATCAGGAATTGGTCATGTTGCAGTGGAAAGGGAAGAAAATGTCAGGAGAAAACTGAAATGTCATAAGTTTCATTTGTTTATCGTTGTTTAAACACAAATTTTTTGCATTGTGAGATGCAAGTATATAAATAAAAATTTTCATTTTAATAAGTACAGGGGATTTTCTTATGACTTGCTCAGTGCTAAGCATTTTTCATACTTACTTGCAAAGGCACAAAGTAAAGGAAATGTTATTAACATATTTTGTTGGTCCTTAATAGTAGCATTTTGTAATATGGTAATAGGGATTAATATTCTTTATACTGTCCCTTGATTGCCAAAAGGGTTAACATTGTGGTTTTTAAAAGGCATAATTTGCCTTTTTGGCATTCACAGAATGACATATGGATCTCTAAATGCAACAGTATAGTTATAGATAAATGTATGTTGGAAAAATTAATGGCATTTTATATCCTTTTTTGGCTTTTATAGGATACTCTATAAATTAAGCCTAATGTCTTTATTTTATGTGTTCATCTTTTGTATGAGATTACATGTAATACTCGTGCACATTCATGTGGAAAACTATAGTTGGAAACAATGTTGATACATCAGTGGTAGCAAATGTACTAAAAACAGTGTTCATAAACAGCAACAAATATTTCAAATCAATAAGTTGTGGTTATTGAATTTTAAATAGTAAGCTGGGTAAAGACACTGAATGGAAATGTTCCATTTTTGTATAATTTTTATTACTAATTTCATGATTTTGTGTACTTTTATGTATTTATCATTTGTATTCATTGGTTTTGTATAGATGTGTTTTAAAATTTGGCTACACATTTGTATACCAGCTCTGTGTATTTGTTACGTCACACTATGTATCTTTAGAACTTGTATCCCTGCAATTAAATACCAGATTTTTAGAAGAAGCTTAACTCATAACTTTTTGTGGTGATATTTTATGAGAATGTGACTGTGGCTTTGTTGTTACGCATCATTTAGGGGCATCATCATCCTAATCATCATCATTATCTTCATAATCATAATCTATACAGTCAGCCATATACTATGAAATTCTGCCAGCTCAAGAAAATGGTGCAGAACCTTGGAGGTGCGAATTATACACTGCCATGTGTCCAGACCACATAAAGGATGAAGTGTGAAGTGAATTTTTAACATAACTGTAGTTCTTCTGCCAAGCATTCCTGCTCCCTATTTTCCTGTAATGGAATGAATGTTCTAATGCAAGCTCAACAATGGAAAAAAAAATTGTTCTGATGAAAGCCCTTTGTACTGTCAGAATAAAACAAATACATTGATGTAAAAATAAATCTTAAAAATTGTTATTGTTGTCAATTCTGGA
The DNA here is from genome assembly GCA_030765065.1 of Deroplatys truncata. NCBI lineage: Eukaryota > Metazoa > Arthropoda > Insecta > Mantodea > Mantidae > Deroplatys > Deroplatys truncata. The sequence goes on along the minus strand of CM060976.1, from coordinate 99,106,570 downwards.
AAGCTATGTGTATTTTTGCGAATTGTAAGTATAAGTAGTTCTGTGGGGTGTATGTAGCATAAGACTCTAAAAAGAAAGAAAAAACATTAATTGGGGATGTTTTGTGACTTTCTTTCAAAGTTATATTTTTAACATTGTGGACCAGTGGTATGATAAGTGATATTTAATTAGAGAAAACATCTCTAAAACTCTTTGAGCTTTCTCTTTTCATGGCCTATTTTGGTGTGTTTTGTAGATTAAACTTTAAATGTATGATTACAGGGGCCTGTAGATTGCTGTAAAGGCATTGCCCCAGCTGTTGTAGTTGCATAAAAATAAGTATTTATTCATGTACTAATCAATTTCATTACCTTGTTCACAAGAAAATGCTACCAAATAAGCTCAAACTATCTGTAAGCCTCATATACATTTTGCTGAACATGTTTTATTTATTTTATAATATATATACATATATACATATATATAATATGTTTAAAAGCATTGATTTTGTTGAAAGGAAGCTCTAAATTGTGTAGTAATTGTTAACAGAACATCATATTTATTGTTATGTTAAGCTGTCCAAAGAACCATTATCAAGTGATGTTATAGATGTTTTAACTTTTTTCAGTTACCACAAGTAATAAAAAATTGACACACACTTAAGTGACTACTTTGAATTCTACCTTCCCTCTGCTATTATGTTAAAGGAATATTTGTTCTATTACGTCCTCGTTCTGATTTGTTAACATGTCTTAGTATTTCATATTTAGTCCTCCTCAGCCTTTCCTGTATGTGCAGTGGTTAAAGTATGTAATTCAGACCTATCCTATGAAGGAGAATTGAAGTTTTAAGACTGTCCTTTTTATTCAGAAGACTTTACATCCTGCACATTCTTTCTTTTTCAAAGCACCATCCTACATGAGCAATATATTTTTACTTTCTCTGCCACCTATCTTTAGTAGGTAAAAGCTACTATATTCCACCCAAAAACTTGATGTCAGGATTTCACAGAAAGGTCCTCTGTCTCTGTGAACAGCATATCTCAAAAATGAAAAGTATGAAAAACACCAAACTTGGTATTTTAATTTCTAATCTTCCAAGGATACAACACAAAGATTTTTAAGAAAATGTCCCCACCTTAAACTACGCTTAAAATGGAAAAACTTCTATTTTTTCAAAAACAGCTCAAATGATTTGATTAAAAGTCACATGTTTAATACATGGAGATGAGAAATAAAATGTACATCTTGTATTTTCTGTGAATATTGAGTTAAGTCCTCTTTTTTGATTGAATTTTCTATAATTTTATGTAACAAGGAAACCTTAAAATGGACGAAAACTTCTCAGCAAAAATTAGAGGTAATTAAAACACACAATTTGTGTTAAATTAGTTTTTTAGTGTTAGCTGTATTCAAAGTATTCCATACTGCCATCTGAGGTGCTTGTTTTCCCTCTTCCCCCCGCTTCTTTTCATTGCAAGAGCTTTTTACTATGAATGAACATTTGAACGCTGTTCCCACATGTAACAAAGTAATTTTTTATTAATTTTAAATCATTCCTAGGGAAGTAACATAACATTGATAGAAGAATCACTTTTTATGGATGCATATGAATTTGTCATCGGTAAAGAGTGTCACTGAATGTTGCGTCAGACTTTCTATAGCATGTTATGAACATTTCATGCACATGAAATAGTTTTATGTCTGTTTCAGTACTACATAAACCCAGCTCTTCTACTGCATCATCTGAAGGAAAACTCTTGATGCATAATTATTTTTTTCCAGTTTGGGAATACCAAAAAATCATTTGTCACCTAGTCCAGCCTGTATGAAGGGTCCTCTAGTGCTGCTTGCAAATGGGCCCTCAGGACTTCTTTGTAACAGGCATGGTTTACAGTCATTTATGTGGAATTCAGTTCAGTATAATTATCCCCTGCACATTAAAGAAAAGCAAGGATGTAGGTTCACCTACTAAAGGAGCTGTTTGAAATTTTTTAGGCAGAGACAAATTTGCACATTTCCACACACTCAACCATTGTTGTTAGTTGACCATAATGTTAAATCCATGATTCATCTCATGTCACAATTGAGGTTAGGAAAGACAGTATTTTTGCAGACATTGCAAGAGTGTTCATGCATATCTGAACTCATCGTTGCTTCTGAACATCAGTGAGATTCCAGAGTACCCACAGTGCATTTGCAGTACCTGTTTTACTCTTTGTTGATTACATTCAAAGGTTATGTTAAAGTGAAGCAAAAATTTTAAGCATGGTGTATTCTTCATAACTATGTTTCCTGCATGTTTCAGTACCACTAAGTTTAATACAGAATTCAATTACTAACCTCTGCTTTATTTTCACAGACACATCTTCCTTATCCACCATGACAACACTGGTTCTTGAAACTTTTTAATCAGCTCTTGTGATTTAATCCAGGTTCTCTAAAAAAAAAACCGCCTCTGCTGTCCACCTAAGCCTAAAATGCATCTCATTATTTTTGAGTTGCTGAGATTTAGTAATTCTGTAGCTCTGAGCCCAATTAAAAATTGAGTTTTATTTATGGACGCTCTTTTAACTGCTGTGGTCCTTAGCATCCCATTCCATATTGGGCGTGAAAGACCGTTAATTTTGCCAGAGGCCTCTTTATCAGGCTTGGGGTTCTTTTTCGTGCCATCAATCTACAACACGGGACCACGTTACTTCCCTTCCAAAGAAGGGCATGATGAGGACTTTTACGCCCGAAAAAATCTGTCACCCTCCGCCGGGTTTGAACCCACAACCTTGGGAACTAGAGACATCCTAATGAGAGCATATCTTGGGTTATAAATGCATTACTGAAGAAAGCAAAATATGAACTAAGACTATGAAGTATTTATAGTTAACCCATTCGCCATCAGCCATTTAAAGCATACCTGCTGCTTTGTATGTCAGCTAATATCAGTTTAAAACCCAGCCGGCAATTTAGCTTTACACAATTTGGTTAAAATGAAAATTACTCCTGAATTTTTAAAGATATTTGTGTGAAACAAAAAACACACATTTACTGAAATTGTAACCAATAAAGACAAATCTACTAAAGATAATCATGGATTGTAGTTTTATTTGAAACTGGTGAAAGAAATTTAATATTTTTTTCTTTCATAGAAAACCTAGATAGCTACTTGGGGCTTTATATGCAGAGAAGTTTGTTAGATACTTCACTTCTGCTTGCACTATTTTGAGCAAGCTAGCTGAAGAGAGAAAGTCAGCACCCAGAGTCTAATGACCAGAACAGGATACCAAGAACTTCCTACTTGAAATCATTCATCTTTGTTTACTAATAGAGATGTACCTTCTTGTATTAACCACCATGAATCAAAGAATGCCTTACCACACACAAATATAAGTAAATACTTGATGAAAAGGTGTCTTTGTAACTTGCTCCTAATATCAGGTGTGCTACTTGATCCTGTGTTGGTGGTTATAAGACTTTGGTGATGATATTTTGGTCCAGTAGACTTTATGGAGTGCTTACTCAAAGGGACAAACTGCTGGTTAGACTGTAGGCTTCTATTAACTGTCATGTATATATTTTTATTTGCAAGAAAAACCTCTTTCAATATATCATAAGTAGAGTGCACTAAATCGGCAGGAGCGAAAAATATTCATATGCACATACACTGTGTGATCAAAAGTATCCGGACACCCCCACAAACATACGTTTTTCATCTTAGGTGCATTTTGCTGCCACCTACTGCTGGTACTCATCTGCAATCTCAGTAGTCATTAGACATCGTGAAACAGCAGAAATTGACGCTCCGTGGAACTCACGGACTTCGAACATGGTCAGGTGATTGGGTGTCACGTGTGTCAGAAGTCTGTATGCGAGATTTCCACACTCCTAAACATCCCTAGGTCCATTGTTTCTGATGTGATAGTGAAGTGGAAACGTGAAGGGACATGTACAGCACAAAAGCATACAGGCCTACCTCGTCTGTTGACTGACAGAGACCGCCGACATTTGAAGAGGGTCGTAAAGAGTAATAGGCAGACATCTATCCAGACCATCGCACAGGAATTCCAAACTGCATCAGGATCCACTCCAAGTACTATGACAGGCATGAGATGAGAAACCTAGGATTCCATGGTCGAGCGGCTGCTCATAAGCCACACATCATGCAGAAAAATGCCAAATGATGCTTCGCTTGGTGTATGGAGCGTCAATATTACATGATTGAACAGTGGCAAAATGTTGTGTGGAGTGATGAATCACAGTACACAATGTGGCGATCCGATGGCAGGGTGTAGGTATGGCGAATGCCCGGTGAACGTCATCTGCCAGCGTGTGTAGTGCCAACAGTGAAATTTGGAGGTGGTGGTCTGTTTTTCCTGGAGGGGGCTTGCACCCCTTGTTGTTTTGCATGGCACGACCACAGCGCAGACCTACATTGGTATTTTAAGCACCTTCTTGCTTCCCACTGTTGAAGAGCAATTCGGGGATGGTGATTTCATCTTTCAACACGATCAAGCACCTTTTCAAACTGTACGGGCTGTGGTGGAGTGATTACACGACAATAACATCCCTGTAATGGACTGGCCTGCACAGAGTCCTGACTTAAATCCTATAGAACACCTTTGGGATGTTTTGGAATGCCGACTTCGTGCCAGGCCTCACCGACCTACATCAATACCTCTCCTCAGTTCCGCACTCCATGAAGAATGGGCTGCCATTCCCCCAAGAAACCTTCCAGCACCTGATTGAAAGTATGCCTGTGAGAGTGAATGCTGTCATCCAGGCTAAGGGTGGGCCAACACCATATTGACTTCCAGTATTACTGATGAAGGGCGCCACGAACTTGTACGTCATTTTCAGCCAGGTGTCCGGATACTTTTGATCACGTAGTGTAAGTTGTAAGATAACATGAAACGTGTTAACCAGAGTAAAACTCCTTCACAGTATGCTTCAGTTGTTACACTGGGTTTATGGCAAATGATATCTGCAAGTTAATTGCAAAACCACATGGTTTCTTATTGTCTTGTTATTTATTATCCGAAATGTAAAGTTTTATAATGCTGGAATATTAAGCTTTATCAAATCGGGTTGGAGATGTTGCCTATTTTGTTTAAATTAACATAGCTGTAATCCACATGTGGAACCATTCAGTCCATAATATGTGAAGGGCACCCACATGCGGTAGAACTGTTCCATCCATAAAGGCGAAGGGGTTAAGAAAACAGCACAGGTCTTATAGCAGCAAAGTTGCCACATAACAGAAGTTAATGCATCTCTAGTAAGTGTTTGTTTTTTTATATTAACTAGCAATGTGTAATCTGGGATTATGGCAGAAATAAATTCTAAATTTACAAGTGAACAGATATGATAAAGACTACTCTTGGGATCAGTTATCATTGCTAGTTAACTCGCTACCGATATTATTAACACTAGTAGGAAATATTTGAGATATTATCTGATGTGTGAAGAATGAACAAGCAACAGTTGCTGAATGAGCAGAGAATGATGAAACTCCAACGTGAATTAGAACTCATTTACTTTTAATACCAGTAATTATGGAAAAGCTATACAACGTGGAAGCAAAGATATGACAACCATTAAGGGTTGGTTCTGTAACTGTATCAAAATGTTTAAGTAGCAAAAGCAGTAACATAGCAAGAAATTATTCATTTAATACCTTTAATTTTACCAGAATTACATAACACGTGTGAATTTAGGCATACCCTTGTCTTAGAATAGAGAGGTAGTATATAAAAAAAAATCTGATGTGTTACACTCACATGACTTTCTCTACTCTTGTACAAACTATTTTTACAAACGCTTATTCTCCATATGCTTTATGTTAATCGAGATATCGAGATGTCAATCTTATTGGTAATTTTCTTGTAGCAGCAAGGGGAATATGGTAGCTTTTAAGCGATAGTCAAATATTTTAACGCTGGTTGCTATGTGGCGCATTCCATTCTCTTTGCATGTCCAGGACATAAAAAAAATGAATAACGAATTTGAGAAAAAGTATAAGTATTGGAAAATTTAAGGAAATAACAAGCAATATCTCGAAAACGGATCACTCAACAAAAGAAATGTATATGACATAAGTTGTGTATTTTAACGCGATCTACATTTTTTGTGTAGTAAAATTTTGTCTATCTCTTATGGTTTACCAGTTATGCAAAAGTCGTTCACAATGAAGAATACTTTTGGAGACATTCCCAGAAAATTGGAGATATACATTTCATTTCTCATGACATTATCTTAAACATATGATATTTTAATCAAAATCGTTAGAGCCATTTTTGAGAAAATTAAAATTTTCGAAAAATCTTCCATGTAAAGGGTAGTCTGGGGTGGGGGGATTTTCTTGAAAACCTTCGTGTCGCATCTCTGGAAGATACTGAACCTAAATACCAAGTTTGGTGCGTCTCCGACTGTTCGTTTTTGAGTTATGCTGTTCACAGACACACACACAGACACACACACAGACACACACACAGACACACACACACACAGACACACACACACACAGACACACACACGGACATGTTTCCAAAAATGCTTTTTTTGGATTCAGGAGGTCTCAAAACATGTATTTCCGGTGAAATCTCGGTATCGAATTTTTGGGTGGAATGCAATACTTCCCCTACTTACTATACGTAGTAGAGAAAGTAATAAAAGCCCTTAAGGCCTGTAATGTTTTCTTAAGTTTAAATTCACTATAATTTAAAACCAAGTGCAACTTAATGGTTCATTAAAGCTGCTGTGGTAAAACATAATGAAATGTTGAGAATATTTGAGAATGAATCCTAGTCTATCTTAGCCTTGCAAGAGCATTCAGGCCTATCCTAGACAAGCTCCTTCCTAGCAAAGAAGACAAAAAAGAAACCCTACATACTAGCCTACATCAACCTATGGTAGATATTATTTCCATGTTTTGAAGAGACAAAACTGTCTGAATGTTAGCCTATGCGGGGTGTATTCCACTTTTTAAAGAGAAAACTGAATGTTAGCAAATTGTGAGCAGCAGCTATGGCCCAAAATTCAGGTCAGTGCCATAGTCGGAGAGATAAACAAAGATAAGCAGCACTCTTGCCAGTGTAAACACTGGAAGCGCTATTGTTAGATAACCAGAATCTTCTGGAAGTTTCCCCTTCTAGAATATTCTGGAATTCTAGCCATTTGCTATATAAGTGAGCATTCTTGTGAGTGAGTTAGTAAGTGAGTTGGCGAGTGTGTTTCTGGTGTGACAAAAAGTGCTGCGCTCTGAGCGAGTTTGTGATAACTGTGTGATATGCAATGAGTGCTGCTTCTGCAAGATATTGGAGAAGTCCTGTGTTTAATTCCCCAGTGAGTGAGCTGTTTGGAAGAAGAGGCTACTTTGTGCACATTTCATTGTGCCACTACATTATGATAGTGAAAACTAAGTGAAGTGGTAGAGAAAATTTGAACTAGATCACATTAACAAAGAGACAGAACTTAGTGAAGTATCAGTTAAAAACTGGGCAAAGTTACACTATGCTAGCCCATATTCCACTTTCCAAAGAGACAAAATCTGTCTGAATGTTAGCCTATGCTGCTAGCCTGTACTCCACTTTTCAAAGAGTACAAAAACTATTTGAAGAGAGGTAACAGTCTGCATATTAGGCTATGTAAGCATATACTCTATTTTTTACTTTTATACTATTACCTAGTAGATATAGGAGTATTCCTTTCCATCCAAAACATGATACTGAGATTTCACCAGAAATACATATTTTGAGTCTCCTTAAATTCAAAAGTAGCATTTTTAGAAAATGTTCCATTATAATAGGGTCCAGCACACAGCCTGTGCACAGTATCATTCAAAAACGAAAAACATTGCGTAAATTATAAATAACAAATTTAATATTTGTGTTCAGTGTCTTACAAAGATATGACACAAAGATTTTCAAGAAAATCCTTCCCCAAACTACTGTTACATGGAAATATTTATGAAACTTTTGATTTTCTCAAAAAGGCTCTTAATGATTTGTATTAAAATATCATATATATATGCAAGATATTTGCATGACAGATAAAATGCATATCTTGAATTTTCTGTGAATAGCCTGTGAAGTCCTCTTCATTCTGAATTATTTTAGTATAACTGGTAAACCATAAGAGAGAGAGAGAGAGAGAGAGAGAGAGAGAGAGAGAGAGAGAGAGAGAGAGAGAGAGAGAGAGAAAAATCTTATTGCACAAAATTGTAGATCTCATTAAAGCACACAATTTATGTCAATTTTGAACTTGTATGATCTCTACTAAATCTTTGTCAAATTCATAACTGCAAAGAAGGCATTTAAATGTAAATATTTCCTGCTAGAAGTCCCTCTAGTCTTATATAGCATATCTATCTTAAATACTCTTCTTGCTTTGCTGATGGTTTGTGATCTGCCAGTAGCTTTTTGACAACAGAGTTAAAAAGCGTTTTGGTCCTTCTTTGAGGGGGTGGGGAGGGAGCTTGGGAAATTAAAGATCTGCAGCAGATTAAGCTGCACTTCCTAGAGCGTACAACATTTTAGGATGCAGACATAACATTGGGAGCAAAATATGTATGCATATTCAGCAATACTCTGAATATGTTTGTGGACTGTGTTTAGCTAACACTGAATATGTAAGTGTAAAAGCTTAAAATAAGCCATAATATGATGCAGTTAGTGGCTTTGAATGAACAAAAATAATTTGTAACGGCTTTGAATCATATTTATTTTCAGTTCATAATTTGTGTAAAAAATTTTCTGGATTCCTTAGATAATAAAAAAGTTCAGCATATTCCAATAAATATTGCTAAATATAGTAGATAAATATGACAAAATGCACTCTATTCATACATATTTCATTAGTATTTATGTATAAAGCCAATAAAACTGCAGTCCTTCTTACAGGTGGCAGCTAGTGTAAGAGTATGTGAACACCCTAATTTTTGACACCTTGCAGATTTATTGGTTAGTTTCTCTTTGAATGCTATTACATGTAATAAATGTAATTTAAAATCTGCAGTGCTTCTATTCTAACCTCAAAATATGGCAACAGAATCACGATCACAACTTTACTTGTCACGTTTTTAGGAGCTTTTGCACATGCGCAACTGATATGATGTAATCACCTTAGAGTGAAATACATTCATACTTGCACACTTGAAGACATGCCTGCCCTTACCATCCATCTCTCAGCAACAAGTTTACATCAATGCTACTATGTGGTAGCACACTAGTGTACAAGTGTCATTCTTATGAGAGTGCAAGGGGGGAAGTTCGGAAGACCCATTTGCTTTTTGGTTTGGTATAAATCCTGCCAGATGGTTTCATACTAAACAGTATAACAATATATTCACAATACAGCGAAATTTAGATCATTTGAGTATATGTAATAGTTACATGGATAAAAAAAGCTTATATATATAATGGATATTTGGGTGAGTTATGGTATGTTATGATACTAAAGACTTCAATCATTGAGTGATAAAGCTATCTGCATGATTGAAAAACAGACACATGGATTTTCTTTATAAGTAAATGGTGTCAGCCATGATGCAATATAGTTTTCCCTATTTAACGTGTACAGATAGTGCAGTGTAACACGTTATATTGATTAGGTTTTGTTTGGATTATGTGGAGAGACAGGGCATTTTATAAGAAGAAATTATGCTGTTTTCGTGCTTCAGAAAATGGGACTTAGTGAGTGCTAATAAATTAGCAATATTAATATTTGGCAATGAAAGAATGCAAGAGTGCAAATGGAGAGTAGCAAAAACGGTACCATGACGGTACTGCAAAACTTACACATTACTTTGTTGTTACTTTAAATTGACTTAATTATGCACAAAACAATAAAAAAATCCACAAAAAAACCCTTTCTTTTGTGAGGCAGCTTATGCATTATGGTTATTATTATTATTGTTGTTGGGAGCGGCTGCAGTATCACTTTGTTTATAATCATAACCATTATGCAGTAGATGCTATTTCACATTTTCAGGGCTGTCTGAATCTTAACATTTTGTGAACACCCAAAATGTATACTCACTAGCTGCCAATGCTCCTGAATGACAGAATTATGCATGCTGTGTAATGTGAAATATTCAGACTGATATCCAATACTCAGCTTTGTGAGAGGCTAAATTCCTGAAAACTAAAAGTAAACAGCTCTAACTAATTATTTACCCATAACATTTATAGAGTCTGGTTGCATAACGTATTATGATAAATCATTGTAGTGGCTGACATTTTCCTAAAATTGTCTTTTTGTTGCTTTGAAATGCTATGCACCACAGTTTACATAGCAAGTTGATGAAAGAGACTGGGGGAGGAGGGGCAGAGAGAGATAGTATGAGTGAACATTCCTTTGAAACAAACATCTGCTTGTCTTACAATACATACATTATCACAAAATCTGAAGGTGCTATAATCCCATTTTCCAGGGTGCTGAAGTATGCATTTGTTATTTCTTTACACGCAGACAGAAGACCAGAAGAAAACACTTTGTGGAAGCATATATAAGACAGATTCAGTTATGTAATCTATAAATCATCATTCAGTATTAGCAACATCAGCAAAGTGATAATTTTCATATTTTACACAGTCAAAAATAATGTTAGAGGTAATTTTACTTACATGGCAGAATAGAGGCACTCCTTATTCTTTTTCATATATGTGCAAAACTGAAGACATAGTTTGCAACTTATAAAATGCAAATAACTGTATTTTTACATATTTATAGCTTATATTGTTCAAATAATGACATTATAAAATATGAAATATATCTTGGCTAAAAAAGTAACATCATTATTTAGCTCTTACATTTGGCAAGCCACTGCAATGAGAAAGCATAAGACTTCCATCACTAGAAGGGATTATAATAGGTGCAATCAATGCACTGTACTGTGAACTTAAGATTCACAAAAGTCCAACATTTTGATATAATTTTTACATGATAAACAGTTTCATATTCATCATAGTTGTCACAATAGCTGCATGTGCAGTCATATGGGGGGGGGAGATAGAAAAGCATGTATCAAGATTATTAGGAGAAACTACAAGTGCCAGGATTTATTCGTAAGCTTCACGCTGATCCAATTCTACTTAATCTAATCTCTATATTTCATAGTACCTAAAAAAAATATCTAATGTTTATAATGTTGCACATTCATTTTCAAGTATGTATAAGATTAAATGACATAGGTGACAGTATCTCCAGAAATACTAAGGATTATTAACTTAATATGAAAAATAAGAATGTTGAGCAAAGAGCCATGCTAAACAAGTAGAATTGAAGGACATCTCCAGTACAAATTTATTAATATATTTTGGATACATTCTTGATTTATGCTGAGTCCTACAATATAGTAAAATATATATTATTAGTTTAAATCCTGCAGAACATCTTAGGATGGTGGTAGTTCTTAAAAAGTTGTTATGGTAGACAAAATGCAAATAAAGTACATGATGTCTTGTTACAAGATCAATGAGTGACTTAAGAAACTAGGAGAGAAAACAATCATGTAACACCATAGTGTTTATATTATTTTTAACTAAAAAATTAAGAGAGGAAAAAAATTATTGGCAAGATGGTTATCTTTGAAGTTGATAATTATTCAAAATTGTCAAATAGTAAACATTTCCACATAAACAGATTTTTGTTGTTGCAGAAAAAGGAACTACAATGATGGGTGATTATTAAGCAGATATGTTTTCAGAATTACCAGATGCAATCAAGGATAAACATGAACCAAACCTGAAACAAGATGCTCTTTTTGTTGCAATGGTAAAGATTAATAAAGCATTATTTGAAGTGTTGGAACATTCTTAACCTCCAAATCTAGCTTATAGTGACTTCAAGCTATTTCCAAAATTAAAAGAAAACCCTGAAAGGAAGCAATGTTGATCACATTATGAAGCCATGGAGGAAATAAAGCACTTAGTGATTTGGATAGGTTAGGTAGCCTTTCTTTTAGGAAAGAAGCATTTAGACATGTCAGTCTTCAAGTGAGTGTGTTGAAAAGTGAAATAAGAATAACAGTTATAGATAAGCTGGAAATAGGAAACAATCTATAATTTTAAGTTAGAGACCTTTAATTACCATTCCAGTATCACAAGCATGTTAAGTTCCTGGAATCATTATACCATTAGCAGTGGTGATTTCCTCCCCAAATGAGAGAAAACCAAACTACTTTCAAATGAATGTAGTTATTTCTCATAAATTTCAAAATGAAATGTGTTCTGTATTAAATATCATCAGGGGAAAGAGGACTAAAATAGTATGCCTTTGATGGACCTGACAGCAGAGGAAATATCTTTCTATTATTAAGTTAATATGTATTACAAGTAGGCTTTAGAATTCTTAAATAGTTAACATATCATTACTTTCAAAACATAAAGTCAATGCAAAGAATGAAATACAAAGTCAGATAATACCAATTCAATCTAGTACAGGAGTATAAGATCAGGAGAATGTATGACTGCCATTATATACCACATTATTATTATTATTATTATTATTATTATTATTATTATTATTATTATTATTATTATTATTATTCTTATTATTATTATTATTATTATTATTATTTTATTTGTATAACTGTCTTTAACTTCTGTGGTCATAATGGGCAGCTTTGACTTTAGAAACAAATTACTCATTGACTGTAGGTTTTTACTGCTGCATTTGACTTATTTTCGTTAGGAAACACACTCATATTTGCTCCCACATTCATACTTCCAGACCATGTAGAGGGTAGCGATTGATTTTAATTAAAGAAAAATTCCCCACGGAACACAGGAGCTCTGGGTTGAGAAGTCAGAACAGTGACCACTCGACTACAGAGGATGTCACCACATCCTTATTTACCTTTTATTGTGGGTTTAGTGCTAGGGAATTCTGAAGCTGATAAGATATTATGGCATACTAATTACATTCTCATGCAAAATATGTATACATTTTATGAGTTTATACAGGGTATGGGGGTGTAGGGTATACAATGGAAGGGCTCGCCTCATGCACTGCAACTTATGTGAAATCTGTTATGGTTACCACCTCCAGGAGGAAGGGGTGAAATGAAGGAACCAAGGAGACTATAGGGTGCAGGCAGAAAGTATACAGAGATGCGTGGAAGTCCCTAACAATTTCTAGTCGAAGACCTGTCCCACTTTTGGAGTTGCCCAGAGAGGGTGATGAATGACCCGTTCAACCAAGCAACCCTCTAGAATTCACGGGGAATACACTTTCCTTTAAGCAAGCATTCACACTATCTTTCTGGCACTGCCATATGCCACAAAATGTAGAAGCAATCTGAGAGATGAGAAGGAAACAGAATGGTAGAGGAGAAACTATCCCAGAATTTGCCTACCCATTCAGGGAAAACCACAAAAAACCTAAGGTGAGAGTGGGTGGTCGATGGGAATCAAACCCAGTACCTCTCAAATACCAGCCTCACATGTTATCACAGAACCATCTTGCTCAGTAAGAGCTCATACAATTCTGAACACTTTATATGTTTTACTGCTCCATTTATAATTTTCCAACAAACATGCTTATCACTGATTTGAATGGCACAAAGCCAAAGTAGAATAATTGTAAATCAGGTAATTTGTAAGCTAATAAAATTGTAAGTTAATAATGCTTCAGCTCTCATTATTAACCCAAAAGAAACTGTTTATAACTTTGCAGTAGGTACTATTTTGTATGCTTCCTCTGACACTTTTCCGGTTTATTTGTGCTTTTACCAATGCTACACTAAATCAACAACTTCAAAGCCATACAGTCATACATTAGACATATATGCAACAAGAAATACTTGCACACTGGTAGCATCGGACTGTACATTATAAATCACAGCTTTCAAATAGGACATTCCCTTTGGAAGCAATTGAATTAAATGGGTTCCATCTAACTGAAAAATTGCACACTTTTTATGCAACTTCCTCCATTTCTCTCCGATGCTCAATAGAGTGCTTCAGAAATTGGAAACACTCTTCTGTCTAATTGACTATCTTATTAGTCAACACAGAAAATGTATTAGAACATTTTTGTAAATAAATGGATACAGAAAGTTGCAATCTGTTTTCAAGACTGCATAACAGCCTGAGGATTGCATTATTTTGTCATATAAGCCTCTAAAATATTGTTAATATATTTCTTATTACCTGAAACACACATACTCTTTCAAAAAATAACAATGATGTGCTTCTTCTGAATGTAGGTTTATGTTTCATTAAGTTTAAAGTAATGAACATGGATTTCAATTTTCTTTACAGTATTTTTTAACTTCATCTGCATATGCAGTTTTGTGGTAAAATTTACAATTGTATTTTGCTAACTACATAGTTATCTGTAGCTATTTGTCCACTCATGTCTGTTTTGATTTAATACTACTGCTATTCATTTATCTTTAAATGCATAACTAAACTGCATTATTCTCCACAAAGTACAAATACAAAAATTTCTTTGACAGAATTCTTTATGGATTGACAATTTGTGTATTTTGAACACCAATTGAACTGTCTTCCTCTGAAGGAAATAATGTCTGGTTCAGAAGCACCATCATGCTCACTTGTATGCACAATTTCCTTTTCCACTTTGTTGATGAAATGGAGTAGGTACTCCTTCATAATAATTTGGCATCATATCAGATGTCCTTACTGAACACTGGCAGGTATCATTTTTTCCACCTGAAAATGAATATGTTGTTGTTAGTCAACTATTAATAAGTTTGTTAAATATATTTGTTTAAACATATAATTTAAATGTTCAACTGGGTTTATATACCGAACAGAAATTACATTTCAAACAACTTGAAATATCACTGATAAAGCAATAGAAATTGAAACGTTAATGCTATCACTCAGCAGTAAGAACAACAAAGCAGAACAGCTTGTTATTTCAAAATGATTTAAAGCTTAACAGTGCTACATCATGAAGAGAATTAAGCATAGTATACTTCACTCCCCTACTGTTAGCTTAAAGCAGTGCATTCCTCCATTTTGGATGGGAGTTTGTACATATACACCTACAATTGCAACTTCTAATTTCATATGTCACTTATGTTTATACTGATATTACATAATATACAAAAGAAAAAAAATAATCTGATGTGTTGCATTCACTTGACTTTCTACACTCACTCCTCTACAAACTACTCTTAAAAAACCTTATTTGTTAATCCAGATAAACTTTGTGGTGTCCTTGGGAAACTGAGAACATTGACTGTGATAGAATGAATGCGTGTCTCCAATTGGAAGTAGGAAGCCCATACATACACGAGCAGCTAAAATCATTTGAAATGTATGTACATATTTTAAAGAAGGGAATTGCAAGTGTCATAAAACACTTGCTAAAACCTGAAATGGAACAAAAATTTCATTCTCCATAGTAAAGAAAATGATTCAGCTGTATATGATGACATACGCTACATTAAAAAAAAAAAAGCGTGCACAAAGCCCAAAACAGAATTTAATAATATTGGTACATTCATTATGAATGTGATTCGCAGAACAATGTATGACTTTTATGCAAGGTGGTCAGCACCAATTTTGCACAAACTTCTTATCGTTCTCCGCAGTAAAACTGAGGTGCTGAATATGAGTTTCCCTTCCAGAGAACAACTCTAGGGAATATTGCATTAAATGGGGTTTAAATAAAAAAACAGAGTGCCGTAAAGCACTCATGGAATCGATAAGAAGTCAGGCTTGGCGCTCGTCTCATTTAACTCAGGTGCAGCATTACCGCGATCTGAGATATGAAGATGTATATACAGACGAAGCATTATATGATACTCTTGGCAGGGTACTTCGGCGCTGGTCAGATGGGACACCTGCTTGTGAGAAGAATTTCTCGACTGCTAAAGGTCAACGCATCGTAATTCTCCATACAGGAGTAAGAAATACCTTCATACCAGGAGACCTGTACATCTCATGAAGATATGGAATGGAATGAGAAACGTAGGGAAGGCGGCACTGATCCAGGAGTCCGGACAGTGTACCGTACGCCCCCACGAGGTGAGTCACTCCGGGAGGAAGGAATGAGGTGAAGGGAGACATCGAGCGGCCGGAAACAGGAGCGAGGCACAGGGTCCCTAAAGTTTCCAGACATAAACGTCCAGGTAGATCGGGGACCCCGGCAACCAGCCGAAGGTCGAGGGACGGAGGAAGGTTCAGAGAGCATCCTTTTTCCCTGCCACGCTGTACCGAAAACACTATCGCCGACACTTCCAACCCTGGAACAGATCAAACGGGGTGAGGGATGATTGAAATGAGTAATGGAATGAAATGGAGAGACAGGAAATTCGGGGAATGCAATTGTCCTTCGCAGCATTCGCCTGGCGACCCGGGGAAACCCCGAAATAAACCATGGATTAGGAAGGTCGGCCACGGGAATCGAACCCACGACCTCCCGAATGCGGACGCAACCGCCTAAGCCATTCCTTTCGGTACCAATAAAGATATGGTTGACCCTCTAGTTGATTATCTCGGGGTAATGCATGCTGCCTTATTTTCAAGCCAAGGAATGGCTTTTAGAGGCTCCTTTTGCTATCATACTCGGTGGTGCTCCTTATCATTCCTGAATCCTCTACCAACAGTGGCATACAGAGAAGATATATTTAAATGCATACGTGGTAACACTATTGAGCTTGCAGTACCACCTCCAAAACAAAAATGCAACAGATTCAGCATATCAAACGTTTATACAGTGGAAAAAAGGTATTCGTGGTTTATGAACTAGCTTTAAAATATGGTCATATTTTGCCCACCTTCTTCCTTACCACTGCTATCTAAATGCTATCGAATATGTATGGGTTGAATTAAAGAGAAATATGTCATCGAAAATGTAGATTTTGAAGACTCACCATCCGATTTTGAGTAAAGTATTGCAATGATGTTGAGCATACTGTGTATGCCTCCCACCAGCTAAAGCTTACCTGAGAGATAAGTCACTCCTCCCCCTAGTTAAAACATCGCTGAACAAACAGTAGAAACCTTGCATACTAGCCTAAAGATATGAGAAAACTAATTTCCTTTCTTATTTTAATGCGCTCTATTTGAATGTTAGGGTCCAATTGTGCCCCGGGTGACATTTCCTTACTTCTAGAGCTTCACATATTATCTTTAGTTGCTTCTGCCCTGCTTACAGGGTCTGCATTTAGCATCTCCGTTGTGGATTCCCAGAAATTATAAATGGTTTCTGAAATGACTGCGACTAGTCGGTAAACCTGTTGCTCTTCAAATGCTTTCTGTCCATGCGGATGAGTGATCTTAAAAATGCTTTTCAATTAGCACCTTCTCCAATCTTTCTCCAGAGAATGTTTGCCACTTTGGTGAAGGTCCATGGACCAATGTATGCTGACCCGTTGTTGGCTTAATTTAAGGTACAGTAGGGTTGTGATGCGATGACTGCTTGGCCAGTGAATTCAAACTAAGTCCTGCAAAATTCTTTTAAGAGTTGTTTTGGGAATGTTCAAACACTAGAGTCTAGTGTCTCTTGATGTCTTAAATTCTCATTATTTCTAATATCTTGGCTCCATCAGAACGGACAGTGAAATTCAACTATTACTACTTCAACATGAAAATGATTACCTAATGTAATGGTGTCTAGTTTAAGTATATTTCCATGCATTTGAATCTGAAACCCAAGTGCCCCTTTGTATTAGCACATTGTTAAAATGAAGTATCCACATAAAAACAACAAAAACAAATAAACAAAAAAGATCCTTTGATTTTCTGAAATAGACTATTGTTCATTAGGTTGTACAACACAGAAAATTAATTCCTGACAGTATTATCAATTGATGCACATTAATTTTACGTCCCGTTAGGCTGCTTTCATACATATGAATTACAGCTGACCTATGATTTTTTACGGTAGTTTCATACGACGAGGGCACGGTGAATCCGCTATCACGTCACCATATTGTAGCAGCGTGATTCAGCCGCAGCGATCCGTTAACGTTTTCATGTACGGCAGCCGTAGACCATTCGTGTGTGTAAATGTTTTCATAGGTCATGACTCCTCAATGTGCCTAAGCATTGCTTCTGTCTCTCCACTACAGATATTGTATCTGTTACTTAGTGTTTTAATGAACTAAACCACAGGCAGGCAAGCTTAACGAAACTTAACTTGGTTACAGCAAAAAATCATATTTGCTAATGCTGTCTATCCATCAATTTAAACTCCGAAATACTTAATGAATGTAGTAATTTGAAATTTTTTGAAAAGTTTCTTAATCTCTGAAATAATGTTTCAAGTATTGCAATTGTACCTTAGAGTATAGGGTACATAATGGCTCGAAGACCGTTCCATTATTGGAGTTGCCCAGAGAGGGCGATGGATGACCCGTCCAACAAAGCAACCCTCTTGTGTCCAAGGAGAATACACTTTCCTTGGAGCATTTGTGCGGCACCGCCATACACCACGAAACTTAGATGAGGAAACGGAATGAAAGGGAAATGAGGGAAAGGAAATTGTGGTAAATCGGAAACCATTTTAAAATTCACCTACCGACAGGGAAACAACCAAAAACCCAAGATAAGGGAGGGCGATCGACGGGTATCGAACCCGGGACAGTATGCGAGCCTCACACGTATCTGTGGAGGCAACTCGCTCGCTCAAATGTACCTTACTCCTGATATATGTGTACCCAGACATTTCTACGTAGAAGTCTTCGTTTTCTCAGATATAATAATAGCAAATGTCTTCTTTCATCCGTTGTGTTTCGCTGGTATCTATCCTCTCGAATCATGACTATGCACTGTGAGTGGCCTATAAATAAATCGCTAGTCTGACAGTAAGGTATCTTGGAGAAACAAGACCGCCCTGAAACCTCTTATCCAGTTGTCAAGCATATGTAATTAGAAATGCACTACTGACCGTTTTCTTGATTCCGTCCACCGAAAAGATGACAATATTTCTTCACATTGTTTAAGTATTCTAGATATATAGATAAGGGAAATAGAAAATCTGCTTATGCCAGTATCCTGAATGCGGTTCGCCAAAATCCGCCACAAATTCGAACAACAGGAAGGTGCTATGTGGTTCCATTGATTGCCAAGCCGTGTACATCCACTAAGTGTATCACCCTAGCTGAAACGAATAGCTTTCAAAAGGTTTTCTCCCCATCTGCCCAATCTCCTGCCCACGGGCCGTGTCTAATAGGAAGAGAAACAAGATGGATAGGCGGCGATAATTTTTCCTTCCTTTTTTTCTGTAGCGTAGCATGCTGCTTCCTCCAGTTCTTATCTTCTAACGAGTTAAGAAATATCGGAAACCGATAGGACCACATTTCCGATGAAAAAGTCCCATTTCCCACTTCACTTTGGCATGGTAACATTACCGGATCGGATAGGCTTTTGGCTCTTACAGCTCCGCATCTGCTGCACTGTTGATTCTGTTGTTTCTCTTTCTACAAATTTGAGACAATATATTTTTACCGGCTTTTTTTAACCGTCAGTCCTTTTTCTTTGAAATCAGATGATGAATACTTACCCTGGTGGGTTTATCGATTCTCATACACCAGGAATGAGAGGGCTTTCCCTCTCTCAGATAATATGAATGGCATTTCTTAGTACGATAAAGTCTCTTACAATTAACTTGGTTTCTATGGTTTTCAAAATATAGACTTACGGGGCAAATAGATAGAATTCAACATTAGGTACGGAAGTAATTTAACCCAAACTCTTCCTGTTCCTCTATAGTTGAAGTTTCGAACTTATTAAGAACAGTTAAAGTCACATCTGTGACAGTTTAGCCTATATAGGCCTTGGCCTACCAACCCAGCTGCCGACCTCAGCCTACATACACAAGGCAGAAGTGGACGTTCATTCAGCTGATAGGGGGAGGTAGGTCGGCACCATGGTTCCCTCGTCCAGTAAGTTGGCTTTCGGGCCTATAGACTGCTATCTATCGTAGCTCCTCAAATTGATCACGATACTAAGCGGGCACTGTCCTATATATGTATCCATACGAGAAATATGTACCTACACGAGGGGTCTCGAACCCACACGTATTCTGGTCTGGGAACCGCAACACCACGTTTCAGCCCATTGCGCCACAGCGCAGGGCTATCAGGAACAGTGCTATAAACAAATCTTTGAGTTAAGGGCATTCAATACTCAGCAACGCTGAAGCACAAACACATATTCGAAGCATTAGGGTGCTTCAACTCCGCAAGTGTGCTCAGCTGACCCTCTTTCGGGCTTAGAAAGTTGTATGGCAGGCGTTTAATCTGAAGATATTGTTGACAACTTTAATATCCATACCACACACGTATGTCGTATTTAGATAAATTAAGCTAAATTCGGTATTAATGCCTTGCTAATCCGACCTCAGTAGTATTAGTCCCGGATGAGCCAATTGTTTTAACGATAATCCTGCCGCTAGGGGCGCTAGTGTCGCTAGTGTCGGTGCGTGCGACGGCGGCGGCGGTAAGTTTGAAAAGCGCCCTGAGCGGTAGGATTATCGTTATTGCAATTGGCTCATCCGGGACTGTTTTCTTTATTTATAATTTGAATACAGTACATTGGATAAAGATATGTATACATAGTTTTTGATTAACATGATGTATTATTTGCTTAACATATGAATACATAGTTTGAGAATAACATAATGGATTATTTAATTACAGGAGATTAACATATGAATAGAATAAATGGACAATATAAGAAATATTAGGAGAAAAAAAGCACATTAAAATACATAGTTTTTGTTTTGAGGCACTAGGACACACAGATTTCGCGCACAACAATGATTTTAAAGTACGTGGTGCACTTTGAGTCCTCGTCATCGCTGCTGCTGCTATCGGCGGTAAATTGGTGGATAGGTTTGGTGATGCAGGTGACGAGCAGGTGAGAGAAACTTTCGTTGACGAACTCGGTGAAGGTTGGTATATAGATGGGGATGGTAAATTCGTTGTAATGGCTGGTTGAGAAGCATCCTGTGGATGTGACTTTGTTGGTTAGAGCAGGAATGTTGCTGTTGCCGAGGTATATGACGCATAGTGCGTCTTGTTTATGCTGGTGTACTTTGGTAGGTACGCATTTGACGTGGACGGCGTGAGCCCCTTGGACGTCGAGTGTGATGGTGACAACTCTGCTGTTGCGGAAATAGGAGTTGGAGATGCAGAGGATACGGATAGGTGAAGCTGCGTTGAGAATGAGTTGTAGGTTAAGATTGTTCCCCACGGGGACGGGGTAGGTTTCGTCGGACATTATTTAGGGTTATATGGGGAGAACGTGACGATGTGACGTTTGAAACCGCTGCGTAGTTTTTCCTCGCCTGCGTATATGATGCAGAATGAGTTAGAGTTGAGTTTGTTGACGAGTTCTGGAGAGGCTTTTGCAAATCTTGTTGGTAGGAAAACTTCTGTGTCGTTGTCGAGTTTGGCGACGAGCTTTGTACCGTGAACGGTGTCGATTGTTTTGACGCCGACGACGCGATATGGTACGTGCTGTTGAAGCGTAGATACGCTGAGAGTGTGGGCGCTGCTGGAAAGTTCTTCTAGCTCTTTAAGGACGTCCTGTGACATTCTGACGGCACAGATGGCAGTTTTTGATAAACGGGGGAGGACCGTCTATATGAGTGGTTTGATGAGGAAGGTTGTAGTGTTGTTTACACCTGCGATAAGGTGCGCAAACTACCTGTGCGTCTGCGGGAAGTTGGTTCCACACAAGGTCGACGTCGCTTGGGGGATAACGTTCGAAGATGTATATGCCGTTCTGCAGCAGCACTTGGCGTTCCCTGGGCAGTAGCAGGTGGATTCTTCGTCCGTTATCGAGATACCGATAGAGCACGATGAAGCAGTTCATGTGGTGTTTCTAGCGGAGTACCTTCGAAGGAATTGCTGAATTTGCTTGTTCAGATGATCGAGGTCTTCGTAGAAACCGTGTTGACACTGCGTGCACAGGAGGGTGAGACGGTGCTTAAGTTCGCAGCTGCACGTTTGGTGAAAGCAAAACGAGCAGTGGAAGTCTTTACACGACGGTCCTGGCATTCCCCACGGCTGGCTAGCACCGAATGAAGGGGTAAAGAATGCGCGTGCATAAATATAACCCAACTGCCGGAAGCAGGAAATCACTGGTGGGGGAAAAGTTCGTTGGAGATTTACCACATCAGGGGAAGTACTGGTGGGGGAAAAGTTCGTTGGAGAAACACCACATCAGGGGAAGCAGTGGTGGGGGAAACGTTCGTTGGAGGTTGGCTACATACGCCGGAAGCGCTTAGCGATTATTGCACAACATCCGCAGGAAAAACACTGTGTCCGTTGATTTAACGGTTTTCGCCTTGGAGGAGAACTCTGTTTTGAACGGTGCTGAACATGCAAACGACCACATGAGGGGGAAGCACTGGTGGGGAAAAGTTGGTTGGAGAATTACCACATCAGGGGAAACACTGGTGGGGGAACGTTCGTTGGAGGTTCACTACATCCGCAGGAAAAACACTGTGT
This sequence comes from Deroplatys truncata, assembly GCA_030765065.1. Classification (NCBI taxonomy): domain Eukaryota; kingdom Metazoa; phylum Arthropoda; class Insecta; order Mantodea; family Mantidae; genus Deroplatys; species Deroplatys truncata. The sequence continues at coordinate 99,084,160 of CM060976.1, read as the reverse complement.
CCGTTGATTTAACGGTTTTCGCCTTGGAGGAGAACTCTGTTTTGAACGGTGCTGAACATGCAAACGACCACATGAGGGGGAAGCACTGGTGGGGAAAAGTTGGTTGGAGAATTACCACATCAGGGGAAGCACTGGTGGGGGAACGTTCGTTGGAGGTTCACTACATCCGCAGGAAAAACACTGTGTCCGTTGATTTAACGGTTTTCGACTTGGAGGAGAACTCTTTTTTGAACGGTGCTGAACATGCAAACGACCACATCAGGGGGAAGCACTGGTGGGGAAAAGTTGGTTGGAGAATTACCACATCAGGGGAAGCACTGGTGGGGGAACGTTAGTTGGAGGTTCACTACATCCGCCGGAAGCGCTTAGCGATTATTGCGCAACATCCGCAGGAAAAACACTGTGTCCGTTGATTTAACGGTTTTCGACTTGGAGGAGAACTCTGTTTTGAACGGTGCTGAACATGCAAACGCCGTGAATGTGATCGGGTATGATATAGGATGCTTCGCGACCCGAATGCGGGAGCGAAGGGCGCGAGATGTTTGGGTGAGGTGCGGTTGGAACGCTGGTAGAAAAACATGCGCACTAAGAACTATTTTGTGAGATGCGCAGTGCGAAATGGGTGTTGAGGAAATGATGAACCTCGAGGAATGTTCTAAAATTGGCGCACCGTATGTACTTGGTGAACTGCGTGAAATTCATGTCATGTAAGGGAACGTTGGAGGCATGGTTGTGAAGCATGTACTTGTGGTATGCCATGATTTGATTTTGCACGTCCGTCTCTTCCTTCTTTTTGTGATAGATGATGTCGGTAATGATGCGCTGCAGGGTATGCAACACGTGCCATTCTTGTTGGTTGAGCGTAACGGATGCGCCTTGCGGTACTTTGAAAACGAGCTTTAGCTTTCCGAACACAAACTTAAACACGATGGTGACGCTGTCGCTGAACTGAAATTGCTGTAGACGTCCCTGCGGGTCATTCAAGCGTTTGTGAATGATGGGGATGGCTTCGACGAGTTTGTGCCACTGCGAGGAACTCATGACGACTGCGTTGTGCTGTCCACATTTGGCAATGGTGACGACGAGATGGTGCGGCGGCCGGGGGGAGAATCCCACACTGACGAATTTAGTTTGTTGCGGGTTGAGGAAGTAGATATCCGCCAGAGGACCCACAACTGCACTGTGTTGGAACTGTGCTGGCGGAGCAGGGCTGTCGGGATGCTGTTGGAGGTCGAAGATGGGTAGTTTCCTTTTTTCCCCGGGTTTTGAGGTGGTCGGGGTTCGACATCCGGTTATACTGGAACACACAAAACAATAATAATAATGTGAGGGATAGAGAGAGATAAACAGGATAGAAAAAAAAAGCAAGCTAATACATAGGTGCGGACCTACCTGGTCGGCGTGCTGCATGGCAGCAGGACTGTATCCGCGCGCTGCATGGTACACTCTGAATGAGGCGAGCGGCACCGTGACGTTGCTTTTTATATGAGCAGGAGCGTCTTCTGAAAGCACGTGCAAGACGATAGATTAGCTTAGATGTGCTGAATAGTGACACACACACACACACACACACACACACACACACACACACACACGTACTCACCTTCAAGGGTTGACAAGTTTGCCGAGCGTCAGAGCACTTTGCGCGGCATGCGTTTTTGAACGTTTTGCGAATGACGACATCATTATGCGCGTGATTGCTGACGTGAAATTTTGAGAAGAATGTATGCTTAGGCAAGCCGGAGCAGCGGTGGGTGAGGTAGGCGATGACGTAATGACCGCACGTGGTGCTGTCGAAACCTTGCAGCCTTCTAGCGTTGGTGGACCAATGCGTCCCGCAGACCGAATTTAAGAACCGGAGAAAATGGGGTGAAAGCGGTCCTATGCCGTAACTGTCAAAATATTCTGCATGCGAGTTTTTGTCCACAAAGATGCAAACCCAGTGTTGCCCTGATTTGGTGCTGGGGTCGGTGTTAGCCACTAGCGCCAAGGGAGGCGTTCGAATGCCGTGAAGTACGGGTAGTTTATCGCAGGGGTAGACGCCTAAAAAGTGAGAGCGCGTAGAGGGACATGTCGATAGAAACCGTTGAATTTGAAAGGTGTTCATGATACCAAAATGGATCGGTTGGCGTCGATTTCGACCGTGCGATGTATTTCCGCTAGCAGCAGAAGTATGACCGGTTCTGTCAATTTATCGGCAAAACCGATGCTTATAGAGACGGTTCCGTGGCGCTGACCCGAGATGTGAGACTCGTTAGCGCTCATGTCTGCAGTGAGATCGAAAACCATTATCGTATACCCTTGCGGGTAGGTTTCTCTGGAGATGGAGTGTCCCTCGTCCTTGAAATGAATGCCTAGGCCGTCCTGCAGGGTTTGAAAGCATTGCAAATAGTGTCCTTTTGTAAAGTCGGGTTGCAGAGGTTGGGAGGGAACGGGTTGCCCATTCACGTAGAGCTGAAAGAAGTTCATTTTAAAATGTTTCAAGTTGTACGGATTTGAGTTAAAATGGCCGGAATAGGCCTTGTCGGTGACCATGGCTACTACCACTCTCCTTGGAACTTGCCCTACGCACACGTCGCTAAACGTCATTGCCCTGGACTCCTTGGGGATGCTGAGAGCGTGAAAGCTGACGTCTTTGAGATGGTACTTTGCGTTGCCCTTTGCGAGCACGGCCTGGTGCGCGAGCTTTATGGTCGGCGAGGGCCGCACCGATTTTAAGCGCAGCGTGGCAGACACGATGTCGGCGTACCCCTTAAAGGTATCTACGTCGGAAAACAGATAAAACTGGGGAGAGGCGGGAGTGAGCTTGACGGTCATGCTAACGTTGTTCAAAAGCAGCTTCTCCTGTCTAAAAAGAGCGTTGGACAGAGGACCGATGAGCTGCACGACGTTGCTCCCTTTGGTAAACCCCTGACGCCACTGAAAACCCGCATTGGCGATAAAAGTGTCCATGATGCCTGCCGTGTCCTTTCTCCAGAGGGTAGATTCTAGTTTGGTGTTCATGGCATCTTCGGAGTAATTGAGAAGCGTCTCGAGGTAGGTTCTATAGGGGTAACCGGCTTGCGGCATGGAGACGATGACGTTATTGAGGGTTACCTCCATCTGTTGAAACAGGGAATTTAAGGCGTTGTTGACCAGAGTGGCGTTAGCGTCAGCGTTTAAGGCCTCTCCTTTGTCATCTACAATGCGCACCATGAGTTCGAGTACGACGTAGGTCAGGTCTAGGTAATCGTCCGCATTTCCGGAATAATGAAAGGTGATGGGGGCATTTTTCATTAAAGTGTTTTGAGGGTTTAGGTATAGGAACCGTGACTCCTCGATGCTCATCTGAACCGGCACCTCTGTAAAGAGATCCAGTTCGGAACTCATGTGGACGGTCGCGTCTGCCATTACGAAAATACGTCTTGCACCTTGCGCCTACCGCGTTTCAGCTTGGACTGCTTGCTCTTTCTGGATTTGCTCGGTTTTATTCTCTTGAGACGACTGGCGCCGGAACCGAGCATGGCATCGAGCTTTTTGTCGGCTTTTCGCTTTAAATTGTATCCGGACTCCTTGAGCCTCCGCTGGAGCGCTTGCTTCGGCGCTGCTCCCGCCACAGTCACATCGGACAGAACGTGAGCGCCCGCCTTTAAGGCCTCCTTTCCGACTGCTTTTGCTCCGCTCTTTAAAAACGGTAGCAACCTTCTGAAGAGTCCTCCGAGGGCTGAAAAGAGACCGCTGCCTCTTTGGTAGCGCTTGCCCCTGTAGAGAGCGAAATCGCGATGGTGGAACGCTCCGCCGGTCTGATTCAGGTAGTACCGCGTTACGGCGTGCACGTCCATTACGCCTGTTTCGGACGAAAAGCGAGAACTACAGTAGAGGAAAATCCGTCGGCGAATGGCAAGAGATCGCCGTAACCGTTCCTTAAATCTATGTTGACCGTCTTGAAGTCTTGCTGAATCAAGGGTACCCAATTTTGGGGAAAAAACGTCTTTTCGTCGCTCATGTAAGTTTTGTTGCTTCTTTCGTATTCCACGGCAGCGCTCTCTATGACTTGGGCGAAGGTGTCGCCCACGACTTGCGGGGACACTAGATTACAATAGACGAACATTTCGTAAGGAAACCCCATATAAGGATCTACGGGGTGTTTAGCAGCTTTTTCGAGAACGACGTTGACGTAGGGTTCGAAACCCAACATTTTTGCCATAGCGGGCGTTAAGAGCAAACTGTGGATGCGGTGTAGAGGTCCCGGAGGGTCCTCCGATTTTGAAACGTCTCGTTTGGGTCTGACGGAACGAGCCGCCGCGGGTTTCTGCTGCCCCGAAGCCCGGGGCTTCGGTTTCGGTTTGGGTCTCTGGTGGGGCGCATCGTTGAGAGCTTCGTATTCGCCGACCGCGTACGGTACGACCGTGCGCGCGACATTTTCCACAAACCCGTCGAACGGAATGTCGGGTAGTGGTTCGGGATGGGCGACGGCGGCATTCACGCCCACCGTCTGCTTGCGCTCGTCGAAGAGGAAGAAGTTTTCCACGTGCAAGTGTTCGAGTAGAACGGCGTTGACGAGGTTCACCAAGTCTTTGGGATTGTGCACGATGCCTTGCGGCATTTGCAAACTGAATTTGGAATGCGTTGGGAGGAGCGTCATGGTGTACTTGGCGCCCGCGAGACGGGCATGGTCTGGCGAAAGGTTATAAAATTTCACCGGATACCTGACCTTTTGCAGGGCGACCTCCCATTCTCCCTGCAGAACGATTCTCTCGGGCAAGATGTTAGAAAATCTAGCCGTGGTGTTGTCGGTAAAGTGTTCCATGGAAGCGTTGCTCACGAGAGTGATGGAGAAGGGCTTGGTCTTAATCATGTCGAATCGACGGTCGAAGCCAGAACCCACGAGTTAAACTTTGCCGGATACCCCTTCCACTTTACCAAGACCTGCTTGCGGCGCCCTCGGCCCTTGGTCTGTAAAACGCGCTCGATCTTAAACGTCCGAGGTAGCGCGACCTTTTGTAGCTCCTGGGTGTAAAATGTGCCGTCTAGGGTTTCTCCGGCCAGATCCTTCAACTTATATACCACCGGCCGACCGCGCACCACCTCGGCTATCCGAAATATTTCGTCCGTCCAATTCTGCTCGTAGCCCTTGTCGAATTTCATTTTTTCTTTAGAGATGCGCACGTGATCGCCGACGGAAAATGTGGGTTTCCCTGCGCGAGGTAGGGTCCTATTTGCATAGAGATTGCGGTACACTCGTAAAATGTTAGATTCGTTCACGTCCTTCGGAGCCATTTTTATGGACCTGTGATGCGAGCTATTGTACGACTCGAGTAAGGCCGGAAGGACATCCAGGTATCTGTAACTGTTTTTGTGCGTGAAATACCTCCACATCTTGGTTTTTAAGGTGCGGTTGAAGCGCTCCACGACGCTGGCTTTAACGTTATTTTTGGTTGAGTAATGTTTCACGTCGTGTTTCTTCAGAAAGTCGCGAAAAGTCTTGTTGGTAAACTCTGTTCCCTTGTCCGTCTGGAGGACCCTGGGGACGCGTTGGGAGAATATGGAGCGAAACGCTTGCGCGACCTCGGTACCCAGCTTCGATTTCAGGGGTACGGCCCAAGCATATTTGGAAAATACGTCGATAACGGTCAGAATGTACACGTAGGGTTTGTTATGTTCCCTCACGCTGTTCATGACGTTTAGATCGGCCTCCCAAAGATCGTCCATATTCGTCACGTGATAACATCTGGTGGGGAACCGCTTTCTGACCGGTTTGTGCAGAGTGTAACTGTCCCGGGTTCGAAGGAAGGACTCGATGTTCGCCTTAGACGCGCCCGTGGCCTTTCGAAGGGGCTTGACCGTGCCCAAACCGGCATAGTGTTCCGGTCTGGCATAGTATCGCCTTAGCGCCTTCCATTCCTTCATGCTTTACTTGTACAGGGGCTGCCAGACGCGCTTGCGAAAATGGTACGACGCGGAAGGCGATTTCGATTTCTTTTTCGGAGTGGCAGGGTTCGCCCTCTTCTTTTTGCGAGGCGAGAGGAGGTTGACCTTTATGGTTCGGGGTTCGACCTCCTGCTTCACCGGCACGCGCTCGTGCACGTCTTCGTAATCGTCGTCGTCGTCGTCGTCGCCGAGGAAGGGCTTTCTGACTTGTGCCACGAGATCGAGGTAGTTGTCCAATTTATGTTTTACGAGCCGCCACTTTTCGTCGGCAGAGAGCTTTGCGCTCTGCAGGTTCCGAATTTCTTTAGCCAATCTGGATATGGTGCGGTCTACAGCGTGAAGCTTGTCGACGGTCTTCGGTTGCGGTGCAACCAGGATCTGCCTGCCGTACTTCATCCTGTTAATTTCGACACTAGCGCGCCGCCGAGCGAAGCCAGGACGGGTAGGAGGAATGCCGGCAAAAAACCTCCTTTTTGAACCAAGATGCTCTTCTTCTTCTTCAGAGGAACCCGTTTATCCGTCAACTTCCTCCAAGAAGCCTTGTGCTTCTTTAGGCGAGCCAAGCACTTTGCGGGAAGTTGCACGTGACCTCTGCACACGTTGAGCATGCATTCGCTAATGGCCTTGATCAGATCGCCGTCGGCATTTTTTAACAACTTTTTGCGCAGAGGGGCCTTCGCCTTAGCCAGAGCCGCCAAATTACCGTGCTGTCTCGCTATGCGAGGACTGGTCAGCGTCGCGAGCCTTGACCTACCTCTAGCCATGCTTGCGCGATAATGACGTTCGCTCCAAAAGCGATACTTTTTATTTAGACTCGACGGCCTCAGTCGGGCAAGGCCCTGCCGGGATGATATGGAACGATACGAACCCGAGTCCTCTCGGCGGTCTCAGTTGGGTACGAAATAAGAGAGGTTTTCCCCCGGCAGCACGCCGGTTCGATACCTGTATCGGGCGGGCGTGTACTGGGTGCAGTCCAACACGACATACCCGTGAGGGCGTTCGGCGGCCTTCTCGAAGGCCTCCAAGAGAAACCTAGAGTTCCTGGGTTCGATCTGCTGGCACAGTCTCTCGATCTGCATCTTGTCCCGGTTGTTCTTGAAGACCACGACGTAGTTCGCATTCAGAGAGATGTTGCGATATTTCTGACCCTGCGGAAACACGTTCTGCAGGATGTAGACGATGCCGAAGCGCTTATGATGGGAGTCTCTGGTGAAAAAATTGGACACGTCCTTCCCGCCACCCTCCAGCATCAGATCGTCGAGGACGACGAGGTCGTTCTCGCCCACCGAAGCAAGTTCGGGTATGCCCGCGTGGGTCTCGCAACGCAGAGCCGAGGGTTCGAGTCTCGGCGAATACTCCGGAGGGTGGCACCACAGCACCCTCCTGGGGCGCACGTCGAACATCCGGTGCGCGTGGCGCAACAGGTTTTTCACGAAGGTCGACTTGCCGCAGCGCGACGGCCCCGCCACGAGCATCGTGCTGGGAAACTCGAATCGCCGCAGGTCTCGGGGACCGGGCATCGTCTCCTCAGGGCGCCCGGTTCGAAATGACTTTGGCGCGGCTGCGGACGTCTCATTTATGCGTTCCTCTTGAACCCGTAGGGATAGGAATCGTGATCGCCGGCGAGCACGCGCTTGTTGACCACCATCCTAAACGTCTTCGAGCTGGGTTCGGTGACGACCGTCCAAGACGGTTTCCGCGAGATCTGCGTGCCCGCCAGCTTCACCGCGCGGTCGTTGTCCCTCAGCACCGTGTCGCGAATCACCTCCGCGTTCACCAGCTCCAGGTTGCCCGAATTGAGCGTGATCCCCTTCACCTTGCACACCGAGAAGGTCTTGCCCGTTTCGGGGCAAACGATCTCCATGCAGTAGCTCTTGGGCCCCGTGGAGGCGAACCGGGCGATGTAAGAGCCCCGCCCGTACTTCTCCAGCTCGTCCGTCATGTCCCCCAGGAGGCGTCCGACGGACGGCGTCCAGTCGCCCGGAGCGGCGGCGACGACGACGGAATCGGTGTCGAAGTAGCAGACGCGTTCTCCCAGCCTCTTCAGGTAGGAGTAGAGCACCAGGCGCGCGTGAGCCGTGGTGTAGGCCGCCAGGACGGCGTTGGCGGCGGGGTTGACCTTGCGGCACTCCTCGCGGTACCTCCACACCACGTACATGTTCCGGTCGGTGACGGGCACGTAGGTCTGCACTTCCACGCCCGGGTCGTTGAGCAGCTCCAGGAGTCGGTCGTACCGGTCCACCAGCTCGCACGTGGGGAGGTTTTCCCTCTGCCCGAGTTTGCCCCAGAAGCTGTTGAGCATCAGCTTGGCCAGCTCCCGCCTGCCGGGGTTGGTGGCGACGGCCTGGGGATCCAGGGCGACGCCTTCGTGCTCGAAGAATTGCTCCACGTACTGCTGCTTTGCGGCAGGGTCGTCGCAATCCGAGGGCCAGCCGGAGGCTTCGGTCTTGATCTTCAAGAACTGATTCACGTAGTCCTCGAAGAGACCCTTGGCTCCGGTGGTCGGTTCGTGCCGCACCACGTCGTACTCCCAGATCTCGTGGACCCGCAGCAGGCGGTACCCCTCCTCCAGGGCGACCTTCATCTCGTCGATCACCCAGGTACCCGACAACGCCCTCTCGCGCTCTCCGTGGTGGCACTCGTCTTGGTTCTCCGCCTCCGCACAAGCGCGGCATAGCGGGAACATGAGCTTGCCGCCGATGCGCGCCGGTAACACCGGGTGGTACAGGTGTTGCGGCGGTAGAACCTCGCACTTCACCAACCCGCCCCCCACGTCTTCCAAGCGCGGGAATCGATCCACGTGGATCTTGGGGTGGCCCACGGGGTAGGGCTTCGTCTTGTTCACGTATGGGTACAGGCTGCATACGTCGTAGTAGTAGATCTTGCTATCCCCCTTCGCCTCGCAGTACGTCTTGGTGCAGTTGGTGCGACCTCCGTAGAAGGCGTCTCTGGGGTTCAGGGGTTCGGGTACCGGAAAGTCCCTTGCGTGGCGCGCCAGGTCCTGGTTGGCCTTCATCGCGGCGTTAAACTCGCACTCCCACATTTCCACCACGGCGTAGCCGGCGGCCTTGATCTTGGCCGTGACCTTCTCGGTGCTCTCTAACCTGGAGGTCATGGTTTCGTGTCCCGAGTTGTATATCGCCGCATGGCGATTGTGAAAGCACCGCCTGCAGCCGTGGTAAAAGCACCCGTGGAAAAAGTACGCGGTTTTTTCGGCCTCTCTGTACCCGTCCACCTTGTGCCCCACGATTTTAACTTCGCGTCCTCGCATGGCGTGCTGGATGACGATGCGGTTTTGCATCTCTAGCCAAGTTAGCCATATGCATGCGGCGCGAGACTGCCGGTCCGCTAGTCGATACCCGCCCGCTGGCAAGAGGGCAATTTTTTTAAGCGGCATGAAGCGCTTTCTATACACGCACATGCACGCCTGCGCAATGGTGACGCATTCTCTGAACGGGTCTATTCCGTTCTCGTCCAAGAATTCCCTTCTGAATTTGGAAACTCCCTGACTGAGTAGAAATACGTCCATCTTGCAATACGCCACCATTTCCGCCCTCATGTCGAAGACGTACCCGGAGGACGCCTTTTCTTCGTGCCACTGCTCGAAGGCTTTCCGACCCTCCGCCGACATGCCCTCCGGGCAGTAATGCCTTTTGTCGGGAATCGAACCCACGTACCGCTCGTTTTCCTTCGTGTTAAACAGGTACGGGAAATAACCTTTGCATTCCTTCAATCCGAAGGTCTTGGAAAAGCGGGAGAGTGGCATGGGTATGAAGTTGAGCGAGTCTAGAAATGTGACGTCACCGTACCTCATCCTGTAGATCTTGCTGCCGTTCATGATGAGCTCCGGCACCCAGTCTAAGTGCGCCACCATGTACTTTAATAGAAACTGCCCGTCGTAAGCTCTGAGGTTATGCGCCACGACGTAGACGTCCCAGGCTTCGAACCTCGCCTGCGCGATGTGCTCGAAAAGCTGCTTCACGGGCTCGTCCATAAACACCCATTCTTTGCAACCGCATTCGGTACAGTATGCCGTCTTGTGGCGTTGGTCGATGCACAGCGAACAGGCTTGGTACAACACGCACAAGTTAGGTACATGCTGGTATGTGTCCTTTTTGCCGGTATATGGAATGTTTTGCGTGCATTCAAAGTCGATAAACATAAACACGTACCGGTTTCTTTTGTTCTTTGTAGCATACGGCTGCATATAGCACATGTGGCTAGAATTCACGTGTGCCTTGCAATGATTGCAGTACTTTTCCCCGCACTGGTGCGCGGTTTTTCTGTGCCTCGCATTCACGAGCTTATTGCAAGACGTGCACACCTTTTCTACATCGCACACCGACAGCGCCTTTGGGTAAAAAACGCCTTTCTTTGCGTGGTTTGCAAAGCATGTCGGTCCCTTAAAATCTCTGTTGCACTCGGCGCAGCGTATGTAGGCGTCAAATCGCGCATCGCACTGCTGATGGCATTTAGCACACCTGGCGTCGCACCTATGAAATTCTTTTTTGTGTGCCGAGGGATGATGACACCGGCGGCAATACCATTTGCATTTAAAGCACTTGTGAAGGTTCACGATAGCATTAAAGTGCCCGGCGTGGAGCATGACGTCGATGTATTTATCGCATTTCTTATCCGACGCGTACAGCACGTGCTTCCCCGTATGATCGCCAAACACCGTCACAGCGTAGCCCTTTAACGCTGCGTCGAAGCGTCTCACGTCGTCTATCGTGCACCTGTCGTGACCTTGACCGATGCTCGCGCACAAGGCTACGGCCTTCGATTTTTGTAGATACTCGGAACGCGTCATCGTTCTATAGTTGACGTCGCGATCCACTTTGGCTTTAACTACAACAATGGCTCTTGCTAAACACAAGTTGTCTTTGTTGGCTATTTCGACAATGCCTTTATTGTCCCTACAGGCATCGCAAGGTTGGTGGCACGAACCCGAGACCTCCTTGGTCCACACAAACGTCACGTGAAGAGGCCCGCTTAGCAAGAATTGTTGGTTACTTTGCATTACTTTTTCGATGCTTCCAACAATGACATCCGCATTCAATTGCTCTATGCGCCTCACGCTCATGTTGAAGGCTTTGGACGTCTCCTTTTCGTCTGTTATGGATATGCCTAAATATCCGGGTTCGTTTTCTAACAGGTTCTCTTTCGCAAAGTTTAGAATATCGTTAAACAAATGCGATACCCATTGCTCCGGGTTAACATCTCTGGGGACCGGGTTTAACGTAATTTGAGACTCTGTAAAGCCGGAAAAAAGCTTTGGCAACCTCCTCTGCTTGTGTCCTATAATTTCGAACGTAGGCTGCAAGGTGTCATCGCGACTTCCTCCGGGTTGTTGGTCCATCTTATCGTCCGAATGCACCGATCGCTCTTTCCCTGCAAAGTACTGCGGCTATTTTGTTTTTATTTTAAAATTATTTTTCGTCAAATAGAACGATTTTGTAGAAAAACACACTATCGCTTTCGTTTCTAACTACGGGCTTTTGCTGTTCGCACAGGGTTTTTATAAGCTCGCTTATCGCAACCGTTGTTTCATCATTTGTGTCGAGTTAAATGCCTCGTTTCGCTAAAAAATTGTCTAGTTTTAAAAACTTAGAGTCATGCTGACACCAACCGCCACTGCACAATTCTCACCGCCGACATAAAGGTTGCATTTATTGTATTGCTGACGAATTTCCGCATCTCTCACCTTTCACTGTCATCAGCACACGGCTCTTTTGCGTGTAGCGCTGAATGCGAACGAGCTGACCTCAGTTATTCCTGATGTTATTAGTGCAATATTAAAACTATGAGTATCGTGTGTAGTGTTTTATGTTGTGCCAGTGCATACGTGTTATGTAAAATGTATGAATTAAATACAATCAGCAGATACTTCCTTTCTAAGGAGTAACACCAACTGTTGAATATAAATTCTCAAAGTGCTCCGTTCGTACGACCTCTACCCTCTATTTCTTATAGGTGAGTACGAAAGTTTATTTTCATATCCACTTAATTTTAATCCGGATAAACTTTTCGGGAAATGGTTGCATTGCACAACCGTTAGACATCCAAAGGGACGCTATACACTGGTCTTAAAATTCTAAATTCTTTCCATCAACATGGCGAGCAAGAACTGAAAAGCGTCATGCCTTTTAAAAAAGAATGGCTAAGCACTGTACAATTCCAACCATTTATAACACATATCTCGAAAATGGCTGACGTCACAAAAAAGTTATTTCAAATAAATTGTGTGTGTTTCCTCAAACCTTAGCAGTTATACAAGTTCATAGAAAATTTCTTCCGAATCAAGAGGACTTCACAGGCTATTTCCACAAAATTCAAGATATACATTTTATTTTCATATAAATGTCTTTAATATATGGTGTTGTAATTAAAATCGTCAGAGACAGTTTTAGAAAATAAAACATTCCGGAAAATAGTTCATGTAAAGGGTAGAAGCAGTTTGAAAGAAGCGAAGTAAACGCGATTTTTCACTCACTAGGGGCTAGAAAATCGAATTTCTTGACTTTTTGAATACTCAGCATTTTTCGTATATAGAGGCTTATTATGAGGTGATACATTCATTTATATGATTTTTAAGCAGTTTGAAAGAAGTGAAGTAGAATGGCTAAGCATTGTACAATTCGAACCATTTATAACAAATATTTCGGAAATGGCTGACGTCACAAAAAAGTTGTTTCAAATAAATTGTGCGTGTTTTTAAAAAGATCTAAATTTGTTGTGTTCTATGTTTTTCTCAAACCTTAGCAGTTATACAAGATCATAGAAAATTTCTTCCGAATCAAGAGGACTTCACAGGCTATTTCCACAAAGTTCAAGATATACATTTTATTTTTCATATAAATGTCTTTAATATATGGTGTTGTAATTAAAATCGTCAGAAACAATTTTACAAAATAAAACATTTCGGAAAATAGTTCATGTAAAGGGTAGTTTGGGGGTGGAGGGGTTTTCTTGAAACTCTCTGTGTCGTATCTTTGGAAGGTACTCAACCTAAATACCAAGTTTAGTATTTATCCAACTTTTCATTTTTGAGTTATGCTGCTCTGACACATACACACACAGAATTTTCTAAAAATGTTTTTATTCAGTGGACCTCAAAACAAGTATTTAGTTTTCCAGTGCTGTTTCACTTGTGAAATTCCGTTCTCTTTGTATGAAAATGAAAAAAGAAAAGTTAAACGAATGACGAGTTTTAGTGAGAAAGGTCTAAAGCTTTTAAACATTAAAATCAACATGCAAACTTTGTAAATACACAACGCCACAAAGTAATAATAATAATAATAATAATAATAATAATAATAATAATAATAATAATAATAATAATAATACAAATAAATTGTGTGCTTTAACGTCCTTGTACAGTAAGGCTTCGTTTCCTACGGTTTAACAGTTGTACAAAAGACATTCACAATGAGACTACTTCACAGCAATTCCCAGAAAATTGAAGTTATACATTTTATTTGTCATGCAGATATCTTAAACATACCGTACCGAAATCAAAAGGGGTTAGAGCCATTTTTAAAACAATAAAAATAATGAACTTTCTCCCGCTAAACGGGTAGTTTGCGGTGTGGGAATTTTCTTGAAAATCTACGGTTTGTTAAATTTTTTTATACGCTACTATTTTAGTGTGTGTGTGTGTGTGTTTGTGTGTGTGTGTGTGTGTTTGTGTGTGTGTGTGTGTGTGTGTGTGAGTATGTGCCTAGTGTCCGTGCGCCACAAGCCAAAACGATGACATTATAGAAAAACTTTATCATCTGCCTACCTGCCAGGTAAAACGCGAAAAAACCTGAAAAAAGCTCTAAGAGTATTCTAACGCTTACCGACCTGGAAAACCCATGAAAACAAGATAGTACACTTTTTTAATTTTCTCAAAAATGGCTATGTCGATTTTGATGAAAATATCATATGTTTAAGATAATGTCATGATATAGACAAAATTTTACTACACAAAAAATCTAGATCGCGTTAAAATCCACAACTTATGTCATATACATTTCTTTTGTCGAGTGAACCGTTTTCGAGATATTGCTTGCTATTTCCTTAAATTTTCCAATACTTATACTTTTTACTTTCTCTACTACGTATAGTAAGTAGGGGAAGTATTGCATTCCACCAAAAAATTCGATACCGAGATTTCACTGGAAATACTCGTTTTGAGACCTCCTGAATCCTAAAAAAAAGCATTTTTGGAAACATGTCCGTGTGTGTGTCTGTGTGTGTGTGTTTGTGTGTGTGTGTGTGTGTGTGTGCGAGTATGTGCCTAGTATCCGTGTGCCACAAGCCAAAACGACCACATTATAGAAAAACTTTATCATCTGCCTACCAGACAGGCAAAACGCGAAAAAACCTGAAAAAAAGCTCTAAGAGTATTCTAACGCTTACCGACCCGGAAAACTCATGAAAACAAGATAGTACACTTTTTTAATTTTCTCAAAAATGGCTATGACGATTTTGATGAAAATATCATATGTTTAAGATAATGTCATGATATAGACAAAATTTTACTACACAAAAAATGTAGATCGCGTTAAAATACACAACTTATGTCATATACATTTCTTTTGTCGAGTGAACCGTTTTCGAGATATTGCTTGCTATTTCCTTAAATTTTCCAATACTTATACTTTTTACTTTCTCTACTACGTATAGTAAGTAGGGGAAGTATTGCATTCCACCCAAAAATTCGATACCGAGATTTCACTGGAAATACACGTTTTGAGACCTCCTGAATCCTAAAAAAAAAGCATTTTTGGAAACATGTCCGTGTGTGTGTCTGTGTGTGTGTGTGTGTGTGCGAGTATGTGCCTAGTATCCGTTCGCCACAAGCCAAAACGTCGACATTATAGAAAAACTTTATCATCTGCCTACCGGCCAGGGACAACCACTAAAAAAACTGAAAAAACCTCGAAAATTAGAAACGGCTTCGTCAACCACTACAGAAAACGCCTACCAACAGGGAAAACCTATGAAAAAGCAGAAAGCACTTGCATTCGTTTACCAACCGCAGAAAACTCCCCAAAAACTAGTTATTTTTTTTTAAAAAAACAAAAGACGAATAATATAAGTATGGCAGCTGCAACGTGTGTGTGTGCGCGCGAGTATGTGCCTAGTATCCGTGCGCCGACAAGGTAAAACTTCATCATTTGCCTACCGGGCAGGGACAACCGCTAAAAAACCTGAGAAAACCTCGAAAATTAGAAACGCATTCGTCAACCAGTACAGAAAACGCCTACCAACCAGGGAAAACCTATGAAAGAGCAGAAAGAGCTTGCATTCGTTTACCATCCGCAGAAAACCCCCCAAAACTAGTTATTTTTAAAAAACAAAAAAAAAAAAAACAAAAAGAAAAAAAAAAGAAAAAAAAAGGAAAAGACGAATAATATAAGTATGGCAGAAACAGCTTGCATTCGTCTACCAACCAGAGAAAACCCCGAAACACTAGTTATTTAAAATTGCTGATGAGTTCTGGATAGGCTTTTGCAAATGTTGTTGGTAGCAAAACTCGCCTTTTCCATCACCTCCAACATACCCCACTCCCACACCTTTTTTCTTTCCACCAATCATAATCTCTCTTATTCTCACCAATCAACAACTTTCATTTGTTCCTTTCCACCAATAACATCACTTCTTATTCCCACCAATCACAACTTCACACGTCACTTTCTGTTATACTTTTTATCCCTCGTTCGCCATCTTTCCCCCTCTTTCAGACCCCAACCGCCGCACAGACAACGCCTCAGCGCTCCTTAACCTCAACTTCGTGCCTCCGCCATCTTATTTAGTTCACATTTTTACCACCGCGCCTCTCATCTCCCAACCAGATTGCCGGCAAGAACAGATCTCGTTCATTCGCACCTCGACGGTTGACTCGGCAGCAGCTACGGTGAACACCTACGTCGTACACGTTTTTGACCGCTTTCGACCGGCTATGAGAACCCTGCTCCTACGTACGCTAGCGACCATCACGATGGTCCAGTACCAGGTTTTTGGTATAGTTAAATTACGCCTCTGCAAAGGGTGTCTGTACCGCTTTAAAAACCTAGGTATATCAGTGCGTAGTGATGTTGGTTGATCTTAAAGCTGGTTAAGCATTTTCAAAAACAGTTTGCTTTTATTTTTTCGCGTCGCGTGCCGCGCTTTTGGTGACGCATCCACACCGGTACCAGGTAAGTACCACACGCATAATTATTTTTCGGACCTGCTTGGCGTAGGAATATATCCTTTCGTGTTTTGGTACTGTAACCTCAAATCTCCTTACCCTCCTCTTGCGACCGCCATCTTGTTTAGTTCCCACCGCATCTCCTTGTCGCAGACCCTCCGCCATTTTTAGTTCCCACTATTTTAACCTCAAAATCTACTCTTCTAAGCTCTTGCTACCGCCATCTTCTTTTAGTTCCCATTCTCACCACCGCGTCTCTTTACCCCCCACCTCTTGCGACCGCCATGTTCACCACTAACCTCCAAATTTCCTCGTCCTTAAACCTCTTGTCTCAAACACCTTGTTTAGTTCCCATTTTCGCCACCGCATCTCATATCGCCCCCATCTCTCTATCCACTCAACAAAAAACTACCATCCAACGTTCAAAAAAATTGCTGATCAGTTCACGACAGGCTTTTGCAAATCTTGTTGCTAGCAAAACTTACCTTTCCCATCACCTCCAACATACCCCACTCCCACACCTTTTTCTTTTCCACCAATCATAATCCCTCTTATTCCTACCAATCAACAACTCTCATTTGTTCCTTTCCACCAATAAAATCACTTCTTATTCCCACCAATCACAACTTCACACGTCACTTTCCTTTACACTTTTTATCCCTCGCTCCCCATCTTTTCCCCCATTTCAGTACCGACCTCCGCACAGACAACACCTCGCCACCCAACTCCTCTCCATCACGCCAACTCCATACTCTTCCATCTTCCTTCCTTCATCTCCCACCCCAAATTAACGAACCAATCAAAACACTCCACGTCACTTCCTCAATTCTTTCAACTCGTCCCGGATGAGCCAACCGATTTAACGATAATCCTACCGCTCAGGGCGCTTTTCAAACTTACCGCCGCCGCCGTCGCACGCAGCGACACTAGCGACACTAGCGCCCCTAGCGGCAGGATTATCGTTAAAACAATTGGCTCATCCGGGACTAATACTACTGACCTCCTTAGTAGCCTGATCCAGACCTCACTTTCATTGCAGTTTGTAGCTTGTCGTAAATTTTGGCCCGCATTGTCACACGACGTTAGGGCAGAGGTATTAGTGCCTGGTTGACAAATCTTTAAATTTCGCCTTCGTTCTTTAGAAATGATCATCCTGGCTTCCAGCATAAATCAGCAAATTTGGGAACTGCGATAAGTTGTAAGAGTAATTTGGAAAATACTGACAAATTGTAAGCAGGCTGTAGAATGTTTTTACATCTTTATTCATTCGATCAATTTCACTTTTGAGACACCTCTAGACAAATTTAAGATACATTGTGCAAACTTAAAAGAAATAAAGACTTATTAAGCCCGGAAATGATTAATTACTTTCATGTTAATTGTACTTAAAGCAACAGAGCATGCTAATTGTCTTCAGTTTAACTTCTGTTTCAAAATTATACGTGCACGTATTTTATAATTGTGATGTGCATATTATTTAAGTACGGATATTTGTGTTCATTCCAATGTTAACTGCATTAAGCCTAAAATGCTGAAGCAAAGTATTGCTGCCATACCGATGCACCTACGTCACGATTGCAGCGCATTCTGAAGAAAATGCGAAACGGACAGAACGCATTATAACTTTCCTTCCGTGTGAAGGTTTCAAAACGCAACAAAGAGAATGTTTCAGACTAATTAGATAGTTTCAGATCCGCGATAAGGATATCGCGAAGCAGATTAAACGTTATTTCTAGTTGAAGTTGCACAGACAGTGATTACAGATATATCGAGAAAATATAATATTTCAAAGAAATGAGAGAGAGAGAGAGAGAGCGCGAGGGTTCAAATCTGTAAATGGTGCAGCCGGCTCCCTCCCCTCCTGTGAGCTTACACATTCCCTGGGGGGCCCGGAACCCGTAGACCGCTCGCAGTTCTAGGGACGAAGGTTTACTCAGACCATTCTTTTTCCCTGCCGTGCACACGCCGATACCTCTCGCCGACACTTGCAACCCTGAAAGAAACCAAGCAGACGAGAGGTGAAGTGAAATGAGAATGGGGTGAAATGGGGGACGAGAAATTCGGGGGATGTAGTGATCATTCTCAGCATTCACCTGGCAACCCGGGGAAACCCCTAAAAAACTCATGAGTCAGGAAGTTTGGTCACGGGAATCGAAACCACAATCTCCAGAATGCGGGCCACAGACGTTACCACCCGAGCCATCGCGCTCGGTAACAATTCCATTTAATGGAATTAATTGTTCTTTCACACAAGCCGTGTGTTGGACAAGGTTGGAAAAGTAGAATCAGACGACTGGAAAATCAATTCCATAGCCGGAACTTGAACCACGGATCTCCCGGTTTCCGTACAGTTGCTCTAACCACTGAGCTACTATGGCAAACATACCGATACGCCATTAAATTCTCCAACTGATTCGCATCTTTTCCTGTAAACCACAGGGAGATCGCAAATTGTATTGAGATGACATACCCCAGTGGCGACTTACACGTAAGTACTTTAAGTCCCGGGCTTCATAGTTTCGACCACTATTAGGTCAATTAATGGAATTAATTGTTCTTTCACACAAGCCGTGTGTTGGACAAGGTTGGAAAGGTAGTATCAAACGACTGAAAAATTCAATGCCATAGCCGGGATTTTTTTTTACCGGAAATGGCGTACCGGCAGATTTGCTATGGTAGCTCAGTGGTTAGAGCAACCGGACGGAGACTGAGAGATCCATGGTTCAAAACCCGGCTATGGCATTGGATTTTTCAGTCGTTTGATTCTACCTTTCCAATTCCATTTAAGTTTGTATGAATAAAGAAGCCGAGTAATCCCGCGGCATCTTCGCCAACCAACACTTTTTTCACATTTAATTTGAGCAGACACCGGCCTTAGCATTATGATTATGAATTTTCAAACCTTACAGTCAAGTTATTGAACGCTTTCCTGCCCTTGAATTTGGTAACAGATAGTCAAGTTTTAAATATTTTGCTTTAATTTTGTTTAAGGCACGAATTAATTCGGGTATAGAAGAAAAACAAAAGTGAGAAGGGAATTGCGTTTTGGGTTTTAATGACGCTGAATACCATCGCCATTGTGTGGCAAAGACGAGGGCGTTAAACAGTGTTATCTTAACTCTTGAGGAAAACGAGTAGCAGTGTCAGAGAGGGGAGTGTTCAGCAGATATGTTGGGCAAGAGGGAAATAAAATATTGTGAGCAGACGAAGAGGCACAGTACTGTATCACAGGAAACGGCTACAAGGGAGACAAATGTTGTGGTGACCTTGCAGCGAGTGTGTCTAAAATTGAAATAAAAAGGACGTACACTAGCCCACCCCTATACAGGGAGGATTGTTGACAAGAATAGCAACGAATCTTACAGCATGCAACTTGCATAACAGAGAAGCTCAAGTATGGGCTATTTCCAGCTTGTGGCTATAGCTGACAGATAGATGCTTTCTAAATGTAGCTTAATAATGACATGGGGATGAAATTACTTTAAAAGTTGTATTCTTATCAATGGTGTATGTGTGTGTGTGTGTGTGTGTGTGTGTGTGTGTGTGTGTGTTTGTACAGCAGTAACCTTCTCCCAAAGTCGAAGAGAGGCCCATTCAAAACCAACGTTGACTGTAGCCTACCTAATCTAGAATTATAGGATTTTGAGGTTCGGTCCTCTTTGAGATGACGATGATACTAGTTGTATGTATTGTGGCAAAACTGTTTGTCCATTTATTCAAAAGAAAACTCTCTCCGATATACCTACTAGGTCAGGTAAAATACCTGGGCAAACTTCAGAAAGGTGTATTAGCCCAAATAACACACAATGTGGCACATCTCTGAGTAATTCAGAGGCCAACTGTTGCTGAGGATTTTCTTCTTTAACCACAACAGCAAGTCACTTGCAGCATTCTATAGCGTCTATGGCCACGAATTCCCAATTCCATATTTAGACTCTAGTCGGTATTTACACCATGCTTAGAAGCTGAAGTAGAAGGTAGGTGTGCACAGCCTACCGCTGATGAAGGTTGTTTTCCTGTTTTCCATGGAGACTTGAAGCTCGTGTATGTACGAGAGAAGCGCACATGGAGATGGAGCTGGTTTTTTTTTTTTTTTTTTTACTTTCTAATAATTTTGTTCTATGTGGCGGAGAAAGCATGTTAACATAGACAATAATATAATTTTGAAATTCCTGGCTTCAATGTAAACCGCACTAAAAAGATGCGACTTACAATGTTCAACATAAAAAGTATTTACCTTATCCAAGTTCATGAAACCTTGTAGTAGTTACAGCCCCACGTATGGGAGCCAAACTTGAAGGTGCTATATTGTTGTATGTTGCACCTCGTTTAGTACAAACTTGAAACTATTAATAAAATAAACATAATACAATGGCTGTTATATACACTTTATATATTATTACATACACATATTGCTTTAAGGCGGGCTGTTATTATTTTTATATTATATAATTAGATTGATATCATTTAAGTGATAAAAATACTGCCTCAACCTATCTTCGTGTTTAGGGATAGAACATCTACTCTCTAACCGGAGCCTATGTTCTATAGCATGGTTGTATAATATTTTGATCAAATGGGTAAAACAGTGCAGAGTTCTACACAAGGGCTAATATATAGCAGAGGTAGTTTTTGAGAATTGTAAGGTAACTTATAACTAGTGCTTGCTGTGTGCCTAAGAACCTGACAAACAACCACAAGGGCCAGCGAATGATGGCGAACTTGGATCACCTAATGTGGTGCACCGCAGAAGGGCATGACTTTCTGAAAGGAATCGTCACTGCTGGTGAGTCGTGGGCATACCACTCACTACACGCCCGAAACCAAGCAGGTAAGTATGGAGTGGAAACATGCTGGTTCCCCATTGAAGAAAGAATTCGAAGTGACTCAATCTGCTAGGAAAGTGCTTGTGACGGTGTTCTGGGATATACATGGTGGACTTTGCTGAACACGGGGCTACTGTGAATACTGCAGCCTACATGAAAACTTTGAAGTTGCGTCGTGACAAACGCCACAACATGAATGTTCACGATGTCAAAATTCTTCATGACAACGCTCGCCCCCATGTTGCTGCTGCTGCTCGTCAGAAAATCACCAAATTTGGTTGGGAGTTGCTCCAGCATCCACCATACAGTCCGGACCTTGCACTGTCGGACTTTCATCTTTTTGGTCCCATGAAGAAATTCCTGGCCGGCCAACGCTTTGTGACAGATCCGGAAGCGAAATCAGCAGTCCGCAGATGGCTCTACTCCAATGAAACGGACTTCTACGAACAGGGCATATTGAAACTGGTATCACGATGGGAGAAATGTGTTGAGAGACTTGGTGACTATTCGAAAGGTAGGTAAATGGTATAAGTTCATTTGTGATTTTTGTTGTTGTTTTAACTATTAAACTTTTTTGTAAAAAAAGTAATGTGCGTTTCTTTTTGTTCCGCGCTCGTACCTACACGAGGGGTTGAAATAAGGGTAGGGGAAGTTTTTAAAAAATTATTATTTTTACCATATTCTAAAACTCAAACAGTTTTATCAAAATCATTCAAAAGTAGTCCTTAATAACATTCAAACGAAAATATGGTAATGTGAACACTGCGTCCAACTCCCATTCCATTCAATAACCCAATTCTAAATACTTTAAGCCTCCTCTTTTAGTTCTTTGGGCTGGAAGTTATCACATATCTGCTATGTTCGCATAAAGGGTAAAAAATACTCTCTGCTGTTCATATTCAGCGAAACGGGTGACCTGAATATGAAAACCTCTCCTAAACTCCTCAATTTAATTTTTTTTCTTTTTGGAAATAGTATGTGGTCTACGTCCGTGTGGAAACATCAATCGTGAAAGAATCGTTAAAATTGGTTCAATGATTTTTGAGATTACCCTACACACAGACATACACAATACAATTTTCTCTGTTTATAATATTAGTGTCGAACTTCAGATACAGATGGGATAGCCACAGTAAAAAACGTAATTAAATTGCATAATAGCAATTTGAGCATACTGGGTAAATTAAATTCTCAGAACTGTTAAATATGTTCTGGAACATTCCATCCACTACACATCAGTGCCTAATAGCTATAGACGTGTTAAAATTTATTAAATATACAATTTTCGCCTCAGCAAATATTATGGTCTTCAAAATGCTTTACTATACAGAGCGCGATAATAGGTTGAGGTATAGTGGTTTGGTGTATGGTCTTATTTAATTACATGCAGGAAAAGAAAATCATTTGAATAAATATACGGATAGTTTTAAACAACCAATTCCGGCAAGGAACACAACCAGAGGAGAATCTTAGACGCCCAGAAGTAGGTAAGTTAATTATCACAAAGTTGTTACTTGGTAAATAATTAAGCACATCTGTCAAAATAATCTCCATCATAACTAGAACTTGTATTCATTCGGCCGTGATATCTATGCTGAACGGTCAGGAATGCAACGAGAAGGAATTACTTTCGTTCCAAAATTACGCTAAAAACGGGAGGGGGGGTAATTCATTAAACACCAAAAGAAGAGAACGACGAGGCAAAGAATTGATGCCTCTTAACAATAAGCAATTTAACGCCCTTCACGTCAAAATAATGTGAGTCAGCTATATAAATCAGAGCTCACTGACCGCATGGATATCAAGAAAAATAATACAAGTACTAAAATGTGTGTTCCTGTAAGCAAAATGAAATTCCAAAGTAAATTAGGACGGGATTAAAATATGCTACACAATTAAAATTGCAAAGTAACAGCGGAACAACTGGCGCAGCCCTCAAACATAATTGTAAGGAATCTCGAGAATTTAATATAAGCCGAAGTGTCAGCTTTTCTGAAAAACAGGGTGCAAAAGTACGTCAATAGAAATTTGAACGCTACTCTTACAAGCAAAATGATATCATTATTTTCCGGTGGCAACTACTCCATCCTCACCAGTGAACCAGATACAAGACATCATCTACGAAACAAAACACTCTTGAAGCCAGGACAGCTACCCCATATACATGCATTTAGTTGTAGACCTGTCCGGACAATGTGATTAGCTAGAGAGTTTATCTCACATTAGCTGCTAGTTCTGGAACTGCGGTGCAGTTGCGAGAAAATAGTACAGGGCTTGTGGCAACAGTGCAACATGTCAAGAAATATGAGGCAATAGCATTTATTTGTTTTTCTACGTGGAGCCTCAATTCTTGCATCACTAGTCGCACAGTGCTCCGCTCTTTGCTGCTCATTACTTGCCCCTCCTTTCTCTTTTCCAGAGTGCGCGTTCGGCTTGGCAGCATTGGCATGGCTGTTCCATCTAATGTGTTGATGCACTATATTTTAAAAATGAATCGGTTAATCTAAGGGAAAAATGACAATTCGGTTTTATATAACACAATTTTTATTACCTATATAATAATAATAATAATAATAATAATAATAATAATAATAATAATAATAATAATAATAATAATAATAATAATAATAATGTTTCTTTCATATAAAACCTCAAATGAAATTTAGAGTTGCATGTTAAGGGGTATGCAGTTCTAGAATTGTTACAAGCCCAAAATTTTTATTAAGCTGCATACCACCACGGGATCTTTACTGACTGTTACCGAGTGGAAATATGATCTATGACATTTCAAATTTCATTGATCTCGCTGTTAAATTAAAGATAGCTTCCATGCAGGGCATCTTACAAATTTACAGTGTTACAATTGATATAATGATTGCTTTTCCATGCGTACAATGAAGATGACCATTATATTATTGTTCTTCGGAATATGGTTGCAGCAATTGCCATGCCTTTACATGCGAATGTACCAATTCCCCTTCCTCTTTCCGATATTACGCTGCTACAACCTGCGTCAAAATGCTTGTGGAAAGACTCGAACATTTTATCAACCGGTCATAGTTTGTTGTACGCGTAGCATCAGAGTGGAGAGCGCACTTACAGATTTCCAACATCACCACCATCACATGGCCTGTTCCGATTCCACTTTTTATATTTGGCCAATCAACAAGTCTTTGATCTTTCTGGCTTCGTTCTCCCATTTAGTTTTTATGGATACACTTGCTAAGGTATTCTGTATGGTTCCATTCGCAATATGTTTTATGCCATGTGCCTCTGTTATGCTTGTTATTTGTAGTTCTTAATTACATGGCTAGAAAGAATATATAGCACGGTGGTGGATGCAAAGATGTTATACACGGCAGAGATATGTGGCTGAAAGAAGGATGAGAAAATCTAGATGCTATACATAAGAATTTTTGCATAACAACCCTGGATTGCCAAGAAGCTCACCGAATGGAGTAGCACAGCAGAACTAGGGAGAGTGGAAGCAAAATGCAAAATGGAAGAAAGGGAAATCAAATACTGGTATATACTAAAGCAGTGCTTGGTTGTACAGGAGAAAATGGGGAAGAAAAGAAACTTGGATGCACAAGATACAGACAACATTAGAAGAAATACGAATGGAAAAACATGGGCCGAAAGAAACAAAAAAAGTAAGGTTTTCTGGGAAAAAAGTAGAACAGGAGTGGAGGATATTGAAAAGCAAGAAATTATAAGTAGCTTCAAGGAAAAAAGGTCATTAATAGATTATAAATATTCTAAAACGGAATGGGGAAAGGAAGGTACATCGAAGTATGCACAAAGAGGCCAGAATGGGGTATGCATGGGCGAGGACAGGTGTAATAATTTAAGTGGTTTAACATGGAGAAGAAGGGGGAAAGATGTACTAAATGTAATGGATTACATGGTAATTGGCATTACATTCTGGAATGCGATGATAGGGATAGAGGAAGAGAGAATTTAATACTAGAGAAATGGAAAAATTTACCAATAGAGCTAAAAGTAAGGAAGATTTTTTAATACAAGATCAAATGAATATACGGAGAAAGCAGGAAAATATTTAGGAAAAGTAAGGTTAAAAGGTTTAAAATAAATGCGAAGCAAATTGTAGAAAATACGGAAAAAGGGCAACAAAGTGTAGAAGTAAATAGTGGATACATTATCCTTCAGGATACAACAGAATGTTAAATTAAGGGGTAGAAAAATAATAAGCAACTTCATTGCATTGTATACATTGTACGTAACGTTTATAACAGACAATAAATCATTCACTCATTCATTCATTTGTAGTTCTTTCCTGTTATCTTCCTTACCTTTCATCTGCCAACTTCATTTTTGCGCCTTTTCTTTCATTCTTTCTTTCTTTCTTTCTTTTTAAATTTGTTGTTTTTCCACTGTTTAGATTTCTGATTCTTAAGTCAGCGTTGGAATGGCCATCACTTTATAGAATTTGAGTGTTATCCCTCGCCGTTTAATTTTTACTATTATATTCTTTATTGTGCATATCAACTTCTGGAACTGATTGAGGTTATTTTAAACTTATATGGGAATATGCTAAGCATTCAAGATAGTTGAAACAATTGCTCTTTCCTGAAAATATGAATATCGGGTATCTTAAAGCTCTATGGATCCGGGCTCATTTGAGCATCATTTCACCTATTTCATTAATTCATCGATCAATATGACCTACCAAGTTAAAGAATGTTAAGCTTAAAAAAATCTTTCTTGATCAAATATGTTTAATTATATAATGCTTTAGCTCTAAGAGCATAATCTCTTTAAATTCCATTTATTTGCTTTCTGGGTAGGTATTTTGAAATTTTATTTTCTGGCTACCTGAATATGGCATTTTACAAATTGTCTTCGGAGTCAGCGAACATTATCTGGTGGTCAGCAAAAAAAAAACAATAAAAAGAGGAGAGGGATTTATTTTTATTTTATTTATTTCATTATTTATTTATTAGTATATATTTATGTACAAAAGATTTAGCATTTCTGTTCTGCAATACCTTTTCTTTTTCTTCTACGTCATGGAATTAGGCCTAAAAGGGGAACGAAACATAAAAATCATGTTGCTTACTAAATGAAGGATATGATCTGTAAAATGTAGTGATAAGATTCTTTTCTTACTCCGCAACACCGTTACCGCTGAGCAAGAAATAATAACACCTTATACGTCATCAGAGCCAGCCAGCTGAAAGCATTTGGGAGATCACAAGTCAATCATTGCTGCACGTGCAGTAATACGTTTTCAAAAATTGTTCTTGTTGATATTTAAGTTCAAGAGTAATGTACTTTGTGGTGGTATTTTGGTGGTGGTGTTACTAAGTCCTTTAGTATTATACAAATAACCTAATATTGTGAAAAATAAAATACCTGCATGTTGTGCATATGGCTGTAATGTGAGAAGGGAAATACACAAAGGAACTCAATTTCACGCATTTCTAAACGGATGCAAATCTCCCAAAGATGGAGATGTGTAGTATTTTGCAAAAGAAAATATTTTTTGCCTGGTCCCTGTGCTCGTTTATGTTCTTTCCATTTTAAGGACACGGATTATGAACAGACACAGTTATTAAAAATAGCTTATGCCAGATGAAAGCTTTATTAAAACCTGGAACTATTCCTACCATAAGGAGAAATGAAGATAATTTCCAGATATCAAGTTCTAGTAAGACAATTGATCCTTCACCATCTTTATCCAGGAGCAAAAGACAAAGAACAGAACGATACTTGGCTAGAAATCGTAAAAGTATAGTTTCTGAGTTATGCAATAGTTACTTGCAATAACACTGACAGCGAAGGCGATGGTGATAAAAATAGTGAAAGAGAATTCAGAATAGAAGGTGATGAAAAGAACAAGAATTCAGAAGTACAAATGTGAACTAGGTTCTGAAATATATATTGTTGGAACCGGAAAATATCTACGAAACAAGCAATGATGAGGAAGATCAGGATAAGCTTAATGAAGGTTTCTACGAGTCTGATACAAGTGATAACGAGGAAAAGGAAGTGATTTTCACCATAATATGGAAATGAAGCTACAACAGAATAGTTCATTGTTGCTTGGGCATTTCTACTTTTATTTTTCAAGGTAAGTGTTCTTTGTACAAATGAAATCAAAACAATTCTCATTACATTAAACGGACAATGCTATGTGCTAAAACAGTGTGTTATTGCGGTAATGCATTCACTTGGAACTCAAAATGTATTGAATTATCAATTTTCCTTTTATTTATATATTTAAATAAGTAAGAAGCAATATCATTTTTATAAATAACGGTAAATAAATAAAATAAGGAGTTAAACATTATTCAATTTAATATTCTCCCATAAAGTTTATCAGAAAAGAAACCGTAAGGAAATGCTGTAATAGCAAGTTCTTTATTATTATCTGGTATATTGTTTCAGCAGTTTTAAGTCTTTCTGTAAATCACTGGGATTGACAATGTTTTTAAGGCGCACATTCAATAAAACCATTCGAAACATAGCAGCACCAGTTTCGAGCATTTTGGGTTCAAGAAAGAAAAAATCTTGAATTCATTAATAAGTTGTGGTATACTTATATGGTTGGCAGGGGATGGGCAGTATGACTCCCCAGGACTTTCAGCCAAATATTTAGTCCATTCTTTCATAGATTTAAATTCCCGAAAAATTATTGATTTTGAGCTTGTTAAAAGTGGTAATGTGAATGGTGATTTGGAAAAGGCTATTTGTGACAGCATAATGATGGCTTGCAAAACAGGAAATGTATAGAGTTGAAGCTTTTCTCTCTGACCGACACAAAGGTAAGATACCTGTTAAAAACTCAGTACTCGGAAGTTGAACATGAATTTGACGTATGGCATTTGTATAAAAGTCTAATGAAAAAAATTAAAATGGTATAAAAAATCCACAGAGCTGATGGTATGGAAAGCCAAAATAAAGAACCATTTATTGTGGGTTGCACAAAGCTGCAATGAGAACGGTACCACATTAATTGAAAAATTCACATCAATTCTTCATCATATAAAATGAACATAAATGGCTAGAAAACGTTGAATGGAAATCTTTTGAACATAATGAATTGTTGGAAGAAGACCCAAGAAATAAATCAAACGCCTATCATGCTCTGAAGAAAATTATTTTGGCACATATTCCGCATTATATACATACCCGCAGTTTAGAAAGTTACCATAGTCTTCGTCTCGGATATGCTCCGAAAATAATACATTTTTCATATAATGGCCTTCAACTTAGATCCATGATAGTAGCACTAGATCACAATTTCAATGTAAATAAAAAAAGATTGCTGTCAAAACTCAGTAGGTACTCCAAAGCTTCTTGGTCTCGGATCATGAAAAATAAATATGAGGAATCTAACGAAAAATGGAAACCGCTGAAAATGCGTAAAATAAATAAAAAATCTCTGCACGCACATTGTGTGCACCCATTACAGGACGCAACAATTTATCTCTCATTACCGAAGAATATAGTTCCCACGCTTCGACCTCCATTAGAGTTACTACGACTGAAGCGCTTCTCACGTTTTCAGTCAACATAAGAAGGCTTGTCACATACAGGTTATACAATTTTAAATAATAATAATCATAATAATAGTTGAATTTAAAACGCACTATATTAATTCTGTGTTTATTAGTGAAGCTTGAAGCCTACATATAGTTCGCGGGGTTCTGAAAAAGCATTTCTAATACTAATCACTAATATCATGTATGATAACTCTTCTTCTGTGTCCAATAGCAGTTCCATGAATTAATCCACGCTATAAGTTTTCTGTAGCAGGAATATCGCCAGATCATATTAGCAGGATTGTTGGCGGTGATACGATTTGTTCTTAAAGCTAAGTTATGTCTCACAGTATTCAAAACTATCTATAACTAATTTGTGAAAGTTAGGATGCTTTGTGATACAAAATCACTCTTCACCAAGTTTGTTTTTCATAGTCCAAGCAACACACACTTTCCTCATCATTAGTCATAGCTGTACATTCCTTACACTTACACCAGTAGATGGAACCAGCACGGTTTTCCGTGTTCACATTAACTGTCTCGGAATTGCTGTCAGAATGGTGTAAATCTTAAAAATCGTTCTTTTTTGGCTCAACTGATAAGATTGGCTACCACGTTCACTCATTTTCAAAGTAGGTTGTTGGACTATTGTTTATCACTTAATAGGTATTAACTGAATAATGAAAAGCGATTGGCTAGCTTAAGCTCTGATCATTGTTATTCATAAAATTTAAAAAATTCTAGTGAAATTAACGTGTAAACTTGTTAGTCATTTAAAACTCCTATGCTGCGTACGTCTTGTCTGGGTGCAGTAGGCTCTTATGACGTCATGCATCAACTCAACAACAGGTCGTAGCCTGATAACCATTCACCTTGGGATGGTGAAACTGCGTGCGTTATAATTTATTTCTTACGACAAATAAAAGTATCGTGGTGAATGAAATATTAAATTTTGTGTTTCGTTCCGCTTTAAGCTTGTTTCCAGATCTTGATCTTTTTAACTGTTATTGGCCTTCACTCGGTTCTTAGCTTAACATCATTTAGGTATCTTTTCTGATGACATTTTTTTTAATGTGTTTGTACGAGCGAGATGGCGGTAAGCTGTGAGGCTTGGCATACTGGAAGTCCCGGGTTCGATTTCCGTCGGGCCGACCACTCTGAACATGGGTTTTTCGTGGTTTCTTCGGGTCGGTAGTGTCGCGGTAGCTTTCGTGTTATCTTATGTGCTGAGCGCCTGTTATTGTTTTACTATTTTTAATTTTGAGTTCTTTGTCCTCCGGCTAGCTATTACTCAGTCGAGTAAATCTCTTAAGCAGGGTGTGTAAACGGAAAGGAGTTGTTACTAAAAGATAATACTGATAAAAGAATTTGTTTTTACACTTTTATTGCCGTCACACTTCTTTAATTTCTGATGTTTATTCTTGATACACGCCCGACTGAAACTGTTATATTTTCGAATGTAACTATAATCACTTATTTGCCGCACATTATTAATTCGCGTATTTCACATTTTTGTAACTAACTTTACGACGCGAGAGATTCTGTAGAATTGCTCGACGTGTAACCCGTGAATGATTCTGTTGAACTGTGTGACGTGTAACCCGCGAATGATTCTCTTAAACTGTGTGACGTGTAACCCGCGAATGGTTCTGTTGGACTGTGTGATACCCGTCTCTGGCACGGAATTTATACTCCCTCACCCCGATATGCCTAAACATTATAACAGAGCTGCTATTGGTTAATAAAACGCGCGAACATTAGCGTCTATTTTTATATCCAATCAAAATTACGAACACATATGCTATAGGGAAAATATTCCCTCCATTTCTAAAGAAAAGCGCGCTAATCTGACGTCATTTGCTTGTCTCTTCTAATGAATAAACAACTCACCCCCTCGCTCATTGTTATCCGTTCCTATTGTCAGTTTCAGTGAGGCCGTGTAAACTTATTTCCTAACAATGCTTATAATTAACAAATATCTCAAATCATTGTCATACAATAATGCAAATTTACACTGCAATCACTCTGGCACTCACAGTGTTGTGATATAAAATACTGCATCAGTAGGCGAATTCTGAGATGGTTCCTCTTCCACCACAAATTTCCTGTCCGTCATGTTCTATCCCCATCATTTCCTTTCATCTATTTCAGGGTTGGAGCACCAAGCGACAGTGTTCGGTATGTTGCGGCAGGACGGCGGATTGTGCGCTGGTGCGTTTGGTTGAACCGTCAAAGACCACTTCCTAGGGGTCTCTGAGATCCCCCCAGGCGCTACCCGGGGCTTGCGGGTATCAGGATGTGCTCCATCTGGAATGGTCAGCGATCCTGTCCTTGCTAGCGCACAACGTCGTCCGGATCTGATCGCCCGTCGGGTCCTCTCCCTCCCAGAAGCCGCGTTAGAAGCAAAAAAGGCATACTTGCGGTGTTCTGCTCAGAGCTTCTGTAGGTCCCTCCGTATATGTACTCTACTCCTGCCAGCTGTCTTATTGATTCTTCAACATACAGGGTGGCACAAAAATTCCACATTATAGAAATTGAAAGGTGATATAACAACATATAGGAATTGTACATAGTAATAATATAATTCACCAAGAAACATGTTTAAATATTCAACAACCAAGAACTGTACAAAGCAGATTGTAAGAAACAGGCGAGCTAGTAAATTCTAGGTAAAAGATAATTCTAAGCAGAGCCCACCTTTCACCAAGCTAATGAACAGGGAGCCGGTAGCGGTAAGGAGAAATAGAAAGAGATAGATAGAGTAAAGAAAGAGACGGAGATATTGAACCCGCTTCCCAACTCGTCATGGTGACGCGTAAGCACAAGACTTTGGAGTAGAATATTCTCATACATGTTAAGGTAACGCGGCCTGAGGACCAATTAGAAATGTCGTTACATTTTGAGGCGTAGAGGTAAGCATCACTAGGCTCTGGTATATAAGGGGGAACAAAGCCTCAGATTTTCACTCTCTTCTAGAATTTCGTCGACACAGAGTGCTACGCTCTTGACGAAAGATGCAAATGTGTGCATATGGGAGGGAAGGCGTGTGCAGTTAGTTTAGGCTCCTGATTTATTCAAATAGTGGGATTGGTATAATGGGAAAAGCTAGCCGCCCATAAATATTTAAATTGTTAATAAACCACATTTATTAAAGGAAATGCAGTAGTTTTAAATTTGCCTCACCCACAGCAACCCTGAGAACCAAGAATTAGCTATATCTATAGGGAAAGGTTAGGAATGGAAAACAGCAGCCGACGAGCATCTATAACCGAGGACAAGAACACTGCAGCAGATAGCATCAACCAGAGGAACGACGCTTTCCTGATGCTACTGACCAACGATTTCCCGCTACAAAATGATAATTTACATTTCAATAGTTGTTCATTATGAGTGCTGCCAAAGTGAGCATTCCTTCATGTTCCATAGTGTTTTACTTTCTCTACTACGTATGTACATACATAGTAGGTAGAAAACGTATTACATTCCACCGAGGAATTCGATACCATAATTTCACAAGAAATGCGTGTTTTGAGGACCTCTGAACCCAACAAAAGCATTTTAGAAAAAGGTCCGTGACTATCTGATGTGTGTGTGTGTGAACAGCATAATTCAAAAATGAAAATTCGGAAAAATACCAAACTTCAGCATCCTCTGAAGATGCGACACGAAGATTTTCAAGAAAATTATCCTATTTCATACTACCCTTCACGTGGAACATTTTCCGAAAGTTTTGATTTGCTAAACAAGGCTTCATCAATTTTTTTTGAAATTACATATATTTAAGATATTTTAATGACAAACGAAATATACATATTGAATTTCTGGAAATAGCCACTGAAGTCCTCTTCACTCTGAATGTGTAAGTGTAAACCGTAAGGGATAGATAAAAGATTACTGCACAAAAAACGTAGATCTCGCTAAAGCACACAATATATGTCAAATAATTCTTATTTTGTGAAGTTAACCATTTCCGAAATATTCCTTGTTATTGGTTTGATTTCAAATATTTATGGGTTTCTCAAATAGCGGTCATGCAAAGAACATGAAATTGCAAAGATATCACGCAGCAACGCGCTCTTTAAAAATGTGACTATCGCTGTACCTACTGTATCCTACAACGAAATGTTGAATGTGAATTGGAAGTTTATCTGGATTAACAAGAGTAGTTAGAGTAATACGGTTTTGTAGAAGAGCGAATAGAGAAGGTCATGTGAATATAACATATCAGGCTTTTTTACAAGACTCAAGTACTTCAGCAGCTGGTATAAAACTTCAGAATACGTCATGATGGTATAGATTTCACACAAATTACTGCATACTGTAGTTTCAAATGGGTTCTTATTCTCTAATGCCATTTCTTTGTTATCTGCAGGGGACTTGTTCTGCGGAAATGAATGGAGCTTTCAGCAAAGCCACGTTGTTTCTTCTACAGCTGATGGATCCTACTGATTGCGGGCCATCATGGGAAACACAGATCTCCCTTCACCGCCCGATTTATTCCATCTGATAAAATCGCTACTGCATTTGTGAGAGAAAGAGAGGAAACAGTCGCCTAATGATCCCAGTGCTTCTTAGGGAAGCTGGACGACAAATTTCCTAGGCACTGGGATCGACAAAAAAGATTGCTTAGAAGTATCTTTCATTAACAATCTTCTGGATGGCCTGGGGCTTGGCAAGCTCTACAGAAACTTCACAAGATGCTGCCATTTTATTCGCATTCTTAATATACTTCACAGGGTGCTCATTTCTTTTAGAATACAGTCAGATAATACAGATCACTGATATCTACTTGGAGAGAATAAATACGAACTTCATAAGCAGAAATACGTTTGTTCACTTTTCTATTTTTAAGGGAGATTTAAAGAAAGAATTCTGATATATCATATTGTCATGACTTTCTCTACTGCCATAATTCATTACATATCATAATATTAATGCCACAAATGTTTCTGCTATTCACGTTCTGTTACTCAGATAAATATTTTAGAATACATTTAATACTCCCAAATTAAGTAATAAGGTACATGAGAATACGAAGAAACAAAGCACAACTGTTCGTACATTCGTAAGTCAGTTTTTGTGCTAGTGAACACAAAACACATGCTAGATCAACTTTTAAAAACATGTTATCACGAATATTTCTAAAACGGCTAATTCTACAGAAACAGTAATTTGACATAAACATATTTCAGTGTACCTACACTATATTTTTTCTGCGGTAATGTTTTGTCTATCTCTTATGATTTACCATTTATAAAAAGTATACGAAATTAATTCAGATTAAAGAGGAATTAACAGGAAATTTATGGAAAATTCAAGATTTAAATATTATTAGTCATTTTCCAAACAATCAAAAATAAGGAACAAGTGCCAATGGAGAGGCTAGTTTAGGGCGAGAAGAAAATATTCAAAATATAAAATTATGGGTATATGCAAAATGGAACACATGATGCATTTTTCGAAAAAAAATCTTATGTTGCTTCTATGTCAAGAAACTACAAATCTGTCATATAATTTTTTCTACCATTCTTAATTTAAGAGAAAAAAAAGTTTTTCAGTTTTGTATTTGTATTTTTTTCGTTTTTTTGAATACGTTGTTATCTTAAAAAATTAGTAGCGCAAAAGATATTCATTAAACAGAAAAATTATATGACAGTTTTATTTATTTGGGTTTTTGAAATAAGCATAACAAATTTTAATATGAATGGATGAAAACTACATCGTGTAGAACATTTTGAATATGCAGAAATGCTGAAAATTAGAAACGTCTTAAAATCAAGTTTTAAAGATATAAACAGCTAGCAAGCAAATGCACAAGGGTATTTAAAAAGTCCCGTAACGATCCTGAAGCGTTCAAAAATAAAAGTGGATTCTAAAACTACAAGCAATGGAGAACTTTTGGGAACAGATCTTTTTCTTTTTAGATTTTTAGATTTTGGGTTAATTTCAGTTGTACATTTCCTTAACTAATTCAACGATTTATCTTTCCTATATTCTAATTGATTGAACTACAAGCAAGTACATCAAATTATCACTCATCAAAAGAAGGAAAAAACATGAAGCTGTTGTACTTCAAGACATAAAGCATCTCCAGATTTTTAAAAGTAAGTCTGTTTCTATTAGGAGATACAAGGTCTTTGTAGATGCTAAAGCTTCTTTCAACATCCACAGAAACCATTGGGGCAAACCTTGTATTCACTCGGAATAGCAACTCTACAGATGTGGCGAATTCTTCTGAAGACTAGATTCAAATTTGTCTTTGGCAAAGGCATCTAACTGCTCCCTCGCGGAAGTAAAAATATTCAATTGTTTTTCCTTTTCCAGACCTTGTTCTTCCAATCGTTTAATAGTCGTAGGCAGGTACTTGTAACTGTGGACACAATATAGTTCTGTCTGCAAATTATGTATTTTCTCCGGTAACAGAAGTTGCTGTGTCTTGGAAATTGCACCTGCGTCGGATGGATCCAAAGAAAGCACAAACTCCTTAATTTTGTCAAAATTCTCACACAACATAGCAGCACACTCAATCCAAGTCCCCCAGCGAGTAATGACCGGGAAATTTGGAAGGGGCAGGCCAATGATTTCCCTGTAGTAAACAACACGGCTCGGAGCTGTCAGTAGAATCTTCTTCAGAGCAGAGATGAATTGATTTGCGATGTCGTATTCGTTCCTTATGGATTCACAAACCCTGTGAAGGGCACGAGTTAAGCATGTCACATGCTTCAAGTTAGGAAATAAATGTTTCAATTGGTTAACAGCTGAAACCATGTATAGAGCTTGGTCCGTAACCACCGTTTTTCAAACTCGATACCAGTAGGCCAGAGTTTTTGGCAGAAGTCCATAATGGATTGCATTACCGTACTGTTATTGGCTTTCTGCAGCTCCTACATTTTTAACAACATGGGCTTAACTTTCTCCCCTACTAAAGGAAAAACTAAAAATATGTTCAAAACATATCGTTCCATTGAGTCTATGGTTTCATCTACAATGATTCCCACATCGCAATCAGACACTTTCTCCTTGATTCTTTCTATGGTTTCGTGGTAAACAGGCTCCATGTAGTTTTTTTATTAAAGCACTCTCATCGCGCATTGACATCTTTGCGTATTTTTCAAGAAATCCCTTGAAGGCTGGATGATTCAACTTATTGAGTGGAAGTCCTACTTGTGTAAGAGCTGCACACAAATCAATGTTTAATTCCTTCAAATTTTGGCTTTTTGAAGAACTCTGTTGAAACGCATTTCGTAATAGAGGTTGCCGTGATTTATTTGCTTGAAGAGTCTTGTTCATTTGATGCTTAGAGCTGGAAATGTGTTGTTTGATGCGATCTCGCTGGTGTTTTTCATCTAACAAAATTCCTGAATCACAAATAGTACATCGCATAACAGTTCCATCAGTGTCTATGAAATGTTGTTTGAATTCCTCTGCCAGAACAATGAATCGAGCACTGGACACCTTTGGCATGGTAAAATCTAGTATTAGTACACTCGTTTGTAGAGTTGACACTATTATTTGTTTCAAATGGGAAGAGTTCTGCTCTGCAGCGAATGAGGTGCATTTGCGTGCACAGCGTTGCCGCCTTGTTACCCCCACTCTTTTCATATTTCCCTCTCACTCGCACATCGGCCTGGCGCTAGAATGGTCGACGTAAAGCAACCCAAACGGAATTTTCTAAACTTTTATAATTCTCCTGGTGTTTAAATTCATAATTGTGAATATACTCGCATGTTACGTACATATTTTTAAGTGTTATGAATTACCTGTGCTTTTAATCTTGCCTCTCCGCAAATGCGAGACACACTACGCTTTAGCAGTAAACTGTTGAGGATTTTTGAAATCAAGTTGATTTCTGTGTTCCTCATTGTTGCGTTTTTTAAAAAACGAGTAGACCCTAAATATAATACTTCGAGCCTGACTTCGTAATACCTGCCTCTTTGACTCGCCACTAAATTCACCACAATAAGCCATTGAACTATTTTACTCTTGCTGCTTGCTCTCTGAACAACTGCATACTGATATTAACTGTGTAGGGTAAATAAACTCCAACCCAGATTTAGAAACAACACACAATAATAAACATGTGACGGCTCACGTTCTGCAGATTCAGCATTCTACAAGTAACACAAGTGAGCTAGGTGGGCTGTTTGCTCTCTCTCAGCTTTAACAAACGCCTTGGTTTTTCAACATAATTCCTTATCACCATCAAGTCAGTTCTGTATAATTACAAATATATATATATATATATATATATATATATATAAATATATATATATACATAATGTATACAATAATGCATACATACAAATAATGTGACCATTACAGTGCTTACGTGGTTATGATATAACATATGAGTATGTTTATTCGTTTGTATTATGAAAACTATTTGAGCTAAAAATATGTGGTTTTTACGGTTGTGTTACGAAAATTACTCCCTACCTTCTAGTGGGTTACTTTTTGCAAAATTTGAATTTTTGTCTTAGCGCAAAGTATATTTATTAGAAACAAATTCGTTTAGCGCGCGTCACGCTTAGCTTACGGCGAATGCAATATGACAACACAGCGGAACTCCGATTGGTTGCCGCTCTGGCCGCGCTCAAGGACAAACATCATCCCATTTGAAAATCACAGTAGTTCACTTGTTAACACAATGCGACTGTCACACAGCTCACTCTTGCGCCTATTTCGTTATCTACATTCTCTTATGACACCGCGACAATTACCAGAATGTTCTGTCATGCTTAAACTTCAGTCTCAGCGATTTCTAGTAGTTTCGAGCAGAACCCAGTCTTAATAATTCTCGGAACTGCACGGGCGAGGTTACTGCAGTCTCTGCGTGCCCAGCCTTCGCCTCCACGCAAAAGATGTCGTCTCTCACAGTAACAAACTCACATTCACGAACAGCAGGCTACTGATTCTGGTGGGATAGAATCACTCATTGTCAATTGCATTATTGCGGGCTACTTTATAGCGGTAAAGCGAGAGAAAGAGGTTTTCGTCGAACACACAATTACTTTCCATTGTTGCGGGTGTGCTTTCAATTCCCGCGCGGCGTTTACTGAAAGAGGTAGGCTTACTATTCGCACGTACACAGCAAGTGAGGGGACGTTAATTGAAAGTTAAGGAATAAATTGGAATGGAACTTAAAAGGAATAGGGGGAAAAGGGGGATTATGGACATGGTTGGGGGAAAATGGGATAAAGGTGCCAAAAAGGGGGTGAAGGTCCCAAAAAAGGGAAAAAGGTGCGAGAAAAAATGCCTCTTTTCGCAACTAGAAACAAAATTTCACACTGTCATATCTTTGCGCACAGCTTTAGCTTACCCTAAGAAAAAGGTGCGCACCTAAACATCCCAACCCTGGTCATCACCATACAAGTGAAAGACGATATTGTGAAGTTCCGGACATGTGTCACGCCATCAGTAATCCAGTGTTTAAAGAAATGATACTTAAGTATATTAAACAAGCTAAGTTATATGCCAAATTATGTTATTGATTAATGTACATTTAGAATGTAATTTATTATAGTGGTTTGTATCCTTATGGAGTCACGATATGACTAGCGAGTTCAAGCGACTTAAAATAAATAAATAGTAATAATAAAAAAATAAGGCTCATTATACTTCGTTAGTGTATAGGGTGTTTGAAAATCTTCATTACACATTCCTAGGACTTGTAGCGCAAAGAAATTAAAAAACCCGTCCACAAAACAGTTATCTATTTGCAAGCAAATGACATGTAGAGAGAACAATCTAGTTTTTAGAATTAACTTAACAAAATTGTTCACCCATGGATCCCTTTTTAGCTGCCGATCATCTTTTGCGCCGATTCGGAAAGTGAATTCTTCCAGTACTGTACATTGATTTTCCAGCAGTCTGTAGTAGGGTTTGATTAATATCGAATGCTTGTCCTACCACACTTCTCGTATTCTAGCGTGTTGATCTTCGCCGGCTTTCTTCTTTGCCGCAAATCTCATAATTTCCAGTATACTTCATCACTTAACAGAGAATGTTCATGAGGTAAATCTGTAATTTATTTTACTTCGCTCCATAGTTCAACAACAGAAGCTTTGCACACTTATTTATCCTTAAAAGGAGTTTGCGCCATCTGATGGCGCTGAACGCTGTTTTTGTGGTGCTTTAACTTCCACTGAGCAGGTGGAGTTATTTTTGTTCTGTCAAGTTCTTGACCTTGGTACCCAAAGTTCTCACCTGAAGTTTGAGTTTATTGTTTCCACAAGAGATGGCGCTGTTTGAATTATGTCTTATGCGGCTCTTGCTTTTGCCGTCCGCTTGGTTTGGTGACGTTGTATGACCAACTGGTATGGGATGGAAGATGCTTGAGGCTGCCTGCCTCATGACACTTGCGATGGGATTGCAACGGGAAAGATTTTCCCGTCTCTGAAAAAGTGAAGATTCTGGTTGCAAGAACCGTCATGAAGATTGTGTGACTAAAGGTAGGGGGATCTACCTTCGGCCATTTTAAAATCTTTTAGCTTATCTGTTGTTTCGCAAAGTCTAAACTATATTCACTCTTAGGTTGATCCGCGGCAAAACAAACCCACGTGGTCAGTGCACCGTGGTGCAACACGGTAGCAATGCGCCCAGGAAAGTAGTCCCATGCTAATCTCTGAATTTTAGAATGAATTTATCCTTAAATAGTATAATCTTCTATACAAATACTTAAGGTTTTATTTAACGCTGATTTTTACCGTAAAACAGAGCTACAAGTCCCATGATGCAATTCGTATGAGTCTCCTGACATCCGGGTAGGCGCAGAATATTGTTTACAGCCAGAAACGAGCAGTTGTGTTTAGTATATTGGCGGACGGTGAATTTGCTCTTGTGTTTTCGTTGAATTACGTAAAGCATTAGCCGCGCAAACCATTGACTAGTGGTGAAAAAACAACAGTATTCAATCTTTATTATAAGTTATATGAGAAATATCCAACACTTTCCGCGAAAGAAATGGTGAAATTAACTTCTGAATTCACCGGTGTTTCGAGTTTGAGTACAGCATAAACAGTGCTTGTGCAAAAAATCTGAAACGAGAAAAGTGTTTACACCCGGAAAAAAGGAAAGCATATGAAATACGCGATGCAAGAATGTAGTGATTTTAAGAAGAATGCAATTCGCGTAACAGTGCACAATTTATTTTTTAAAATGAGCCGCCAACGGTTAATAATTAGGTTATGGCATACCTGTTACTTTATTTTTCCCTCATTTATTTTAGAATTAACTATTATTATATGTGCAAACGTTTATTTTGTTGCAACTATCAATCTTATCACCTTTAACCCTTAACAGAATATGCTAGTCACGTTGTCGAAATAAGGACTCTGTTTTATTTTGCACTACGTGCCGCTTGTACTCGCCACATGGTTTGAAAGTGTGACAGTATTTTTAGTGCGAATGGCGGAAGGATACATTATAGTGGTGCACTGGTCACCTGGAGTTTGTTTTGACACGGATCAACCTAAGAGTGAATACAGAGTAGGTAGTGTAGTGTTTTTCTTGCTGCGTATTCGTTTTAAGAGTGGATCTGATTGTAATAGGTCCATTCCATATATATTTGAATGGTGGCCAGAGAACTGGGGCAAGTGTAAATTATTATAATTTCGTTGTAATGTTTTGTCTCCTCCGTGTTTCAATATTAGGTAAACTGGGAACATTGCAGTCATAATTTTCTTGGGCCAAATTAGACATGATCAGAGAGCCTGTTTCTTTGTTCCTTTTGGTAATCCTGTTAGAGCTCAAGTCCAGTAATTAAGGTCATACCAGATTTATGAAAATTGAATAACTACAATTTATGCACTAAGTCTAAAAGTTAAGCATTATCAAAGCAACTTGACAGTTTATATGTGGCATGGTTATCAGTTTCCCTTAAGGAGCCTTGCATTTGCGATTGCAATTTTCCTACGGTTACAAAAGTAACCTGGCATTTGGCATGCTTTTTGCCTTGTAGGTTTTCTGAGGTTAAGTCTGAATTTCAATTATAATAATTGCACAGCTCCACTTCATACTTTATTGGTTTTCCTTTAGGAATGTCACACTTGTTATTGATATAGTTCTGCTGTTTAAAAAATAACTGGGTAATTTGCATGCTTTAATGCCTTGCTAGTTTGCTGATATTGTCAATTTCTAATAATTGTATAGTTTATTTCACACTTTACCGGTTTTCCTCTAAGAAACTTCACATCTGCCATGGCAAATACTCTACAGTTATAAAAGTAACCTCACATTTTACAGGCTTCTGTCCTGCTCGTTTCTTGGAATTAATTGGGAATTTCGATTCTAATAATTGTACATTTCTATTTTATAGTTCATCAGGATTGCTTAAGGAGCTTTATATTTGATACTGCAATTATAAATGTAACTTGTTCTTTTGCATGTTTCAAACCTTGCAATTTCGGAGATTAATTTTGAATTTCAATGCTAATAATTGTATAGTTCTTTCGTTATACTTAATCAGTTTTCTGTAAAAAAAACTTTAAATTTGCTATAGATGTAATTTTACAGTTATAAAAGCAACTTAGAATTTTGCATGCTTCCTGCCTTGCAACTATTTTGAAGATTAATTTTGAGTTTCAACTTTCATAGCTCTGCAGTTATATTTCATGGTTTACCAGTTATTGTTAAGGAAGTTACATTTTCTGTTGCAAGAATTTTAAAATTGTAAAAGTAACTTACCATTTTCTATGTTTCATGCTTTCTGAAATTGATTTTGAATCCCAGTGCTAATAATTGTACAGTTCTGTTTCCTGTTTTAGCAGTTTTTCTTATGGAACTTTATATTTTCTGTGCAATAATAAAACAGTTATGAAAGTAAATTGGCATGTTGTAGGCTTTAACATTACTAGTTCTGCATGTAGCTTTAAATTGCAACTACACTAATTGCTTAGGTATAAGCGAAATTTGATGCAGTGTTACCAGCTGCGGAAAGTGTATCTTAACTGATTAATTTTAAGGATTTGCTGGGTTGGTGAAAAGGACTTGAAATATTGTTATTGCAACATATACCTTGTATTGTGTAATGTAGAGACCAACGGTCCAGCTCTTCAAGTTAATTGTGACTGCTCAATTCCAAGCATGTATCGTCATAGATGACACATTCAGGATGTGTACCGAAGTGGAACACGTGACTTTTGTAAATCGATGTAAAACGTGTTGCATAGGGAAATATAGGTTATATAGGTTATTCAGCAGAGGGGAACGACTCGCACACTTAGCCCTATATAGATCGATTACGGTTACCACCTCCCAGGAGGAAGGGATGAAATGAAGGAACCACAGGAGGCTACAGGTCGCAAGCAGACAGGCCACAGGTCTGCGCGGAAGTCCCTAGGAATTTCAGAGTCGAAGACCCTCCCATTGCTGGAACTGCTTAGAGCATCCGTTGACCAAGCGCCCTATAGTGACCACGGGGAAATCTTGAGAAATCACCCTAGCATTCGCTTACCGACTAGGGAAAATCAGAAAACTCAAGGTCAAAGAGGGCGTTTGACGTGAATCCCGGTATCTCCCGAAATGAAATTGAGCTTTATTTAATCTTTCTGGTCCTCAGCGTCTCATCTACACTGGGCGTGAAAGACCGGAAAGTTTGCTCAGAGGCTTCTTTATCAGGCTTGGGAGTTCCCTTACGTGGCGTAAATCTACGACGGGACCACCGGCTTTACTTCCCTTCCAAAGGAAACCATGCCAAGGATTTTCACGCCCAAAAAAATTCATCGCCCTCTGTCGGGTTTAAGCCCACGGCCTCAGAGGTACCGCCCGAATGCGAGCCTCACACGTTACCGCGGAGCTATTCGCTCGCTATAAAAATATATAATAATCTTTGACCCTCGCATTAGAGCTTTTTCTTTGTACAATCTTGAGGATTTCCAGGGATTAAAAGCACTGTTGATATATTTTCAAACGAGTTTTGAGTTTCTTTCGCTATCACACCATGTGTTTACCTTCACCACTGGTACAGTTAACAATTTAACGGTTTTCCAGCCAGATCTAGGAGTTTCAGCTATTAGTTCTTGGGGGGGGGGGAAGTCACCATGACTACTCGAGATGTGGCTGTTCAAGTAATAATAATAATAATTAAAAAAGAGACATTTACTTTCCTTCTCAGTAACTGTAGTGGGTATGTAGCAATGACAATGAGTTGTACTGACATTTCGAAAATCAGACCACATACGCTGTAATCTTATATATAGGATTGAATTTCTACTTTACAAAATCAAAGGCAACGATGGTTGCAAATTTTCATTGCGTTAATGTCTTAGGAAAATACCAGTAGAATCCTTTACAATTGGTTTTCTCAGCTTCACTCAGGAGAACTTCTCTGTGAGGTATTTGTGTAATTAGCAACTACAGTGATATCCAAGTTAGACTGCGGCTAGGATTCCCCTTATCAACAAGCTTACACGTGTGTTAGAAAACACGCGCTCTTGGGCCTACAAAGTTGGGTGCAAGATGTACATGATGGTGAATAAATTTTCTTAATTATTGGTTGGAGTTATTCATGACGTCTCCCAATCTTTCACGTGGTAGTTTTTTCTTTGTTCCCATATAGACCGCATGTACAGCTCTCAGGTATTTTCTCCTGAGTGGAGAACGGTGGTAGCTGGAATATTCTTAATTTTTAAGTCCAATGATAATATCTAAATTTACTAACATTTGAAGAAAACATTTGCTTGTAAAATTGTGGGTTTTCGAAGGCCAATTAGGGATTCTGATTCTTGTAGTTGAAGCTGTTCCTTCTCAAGCATGGCTTCAGTCGTTAGCAGGGGCAAACATACAGGAAGAAAGTAGGAAAGCTTGGCTTTCAACCGCCTAAGCAAACTGCAGCTATTGTTTCATAATAATTTTACTACTAGAGCAATTTCTCTGATGCTTAAATCTCGGAGACGGTGCCAGCTGTTGGGCGTTGATGGGTGAAGTCCGCCAACCTTTTAGTTCTGAAAAAAGAAAGAAAAGGCTTTAAGTTAATAAGTGTGTAAACGGCACACAAATCTTTTCTACCTATTATTTATTACAATCCTTTTGGAACATTTTAACCATGATTGCGAAATTGAGACCATCACGTGACAATTTGAACATTTCTATGATTCAGCACTAACTTTCATTACGTGAAGTCGATTTTTTTGAGTTTTAAATATCTTTGCGCCTACCAAGACTTCAAATGTTCTTTACGATGCAGTTTTAAAGATATTTATGTGGAACTTTGAAGATATTCTCTCCAATATATGCTTATTAAAAACTTTTGTTCTAAGATTCATGCTGTTTTCAATGAACCGGTAAGTATATAGGATTGGCAAACAACTAAGAATATACGAAAAGAAAGCTGAGACAGAATGTGCCCGAATTAATTTTATAATGTGTTAATTTATTTAGTGTTTAATTTGATATATGAATGATATGTGCGTATAATGTGAACAACATGTAAATAGCCATTTTTGTATAATGTAATATTTGTCATATATATATATATATATATATATATATATAATGTTCCTGTGTCACTAGTTTCGAATGTCTTAACTCTGCCGTTTGTAGAAAATATGCTATTCGCATGTGCAGAGGAAACCGGGATCTTTTGTGTTAGTCTAGGGTAAGGTTTTATGACTTTATTTGTCTCCGCTCCGGAAGTATGGAGTGAGGAAAATATAACACAGAACGGAAAATTACCAAGAGAAGCCCGGGAAAAAGTCACGTGATATATACACACTAGCCAATAAGTATATATATATAAGTTAAATAATATATAGGCACGCTGAGAGAACCGCAAAAATTCCTCCAATAAGAAATCAGATCCTAAAATTTCAAGTAGAGAGTCGTATTCCATAAATAGTCGAGTTTTACCCCAAAATTAAGGAATTGACTTGTGGATAAAGTAGTCTCGGGCATCCTTTCCCTAACCGGCTACAAAGCGAACGGAAAGCTTTGAGGCCTGACCATAAACCCATCTGTAAACGATTAGTAGGGTCTTCCCAGCCCCCAACTATACAGTACGTGGTCCTTTCTTTAGCTCCACCAAAGCAAAGCGTTGTTGCAATGTCATTTGTGTTGTTTCTTCGATTTCAGTACGTTTTAGCAGCTGTGACTGTTCGCGTGCTTTTCTGCCGTCTTTTAGTTAAATTTGTATCTGTATCTTCAGTGAAGCTATATAGTGTTTTACTTAGTGCAGTTTTGTAAATTTAGCAGTGTTTAATAGTTATTAGCGTTTAATAACTATTAAACTTGGGAAATGTACCAAGTTGCCACCCCTCCGGCCGCACCAGCAAATGACCCCCAACCGAATACCAGTAGTGCCAGGACCACGAAGAAAAGAGTTACAAAAACTTTGAATAAGCAAAGCCAGATGTTTGTGTGTAATGTTCACGAATATGTAGAAAAGAACCATTTAGGTAAGGGTTCAATATCGGAGACCGCAAGAATCCTGAAGCTGGACAGAAAAACTGTGCGGAATGTTATCCAGAGCGGTCCAGTGACTCCTAAAAAGCCAGGCAACAAAAGGGCCAAGTTTAATAAAGTGGACGATTTC
The DNA here is from genome assembly GCA_030765065.1 of Deroplatys truncata. Lineage (NCBI taxonomy): Eukaryota > Metazoa > Arthropoda > Insecta > Mantodea > Mantidae > Deroplatys > Deroplatys truncata. The sequence continues at coordinate 99,039,208 of CM060976.1, read as the reverse complement.
GGTTGTGACTTTATCAGGCGCGAAGTTTACCGATTTTATAATAAAGGACAATCGCCCACGGTCCGTGAACTATTGCAGCATTTGAAAACTGTATCAGACTTTCCTTACGAAGAAACTACACTTCGCGAGCTGCTCAAGAAGCTGGGTTTTCGTTTTCGTCGCGTAAAGAAGAGGAGCGTGGTAATGGAATCTGCAAGAATAGTGGCTTGGAGATACCGATTCCTCCATAGGCTTCGGGAGTTGCGATCACAGGGTTTTAAGATCATCTATCTTGATGAGACCTGGTTCGACACTCACGACGTTCCTAAGATGGGATGGGACGACGGTACCTGCAACTGCGTACTAAAGTCACCGTCGTCACGAGGGAAACGTATTATGGTGCTTCATGCTGGAGGCAGTGAAGCGTGGGTGCCAAATTGTCTTTTTTGTCAGCCAAGAACATTGGAGACTGCAGAGCTGACAGTCATGATGAAATGACAGCGGCAGTTTTCGAAAAATGGTTTTTGAATAGTCTGCTTGCAAACTTGCCAAATAACACAAAATGTGTAATAATAATGGAAATGCAAGCTATCATTCGCGGCAGCTATTTAAAATTCCCAGCATGAACACGAGGGTTCATGATATTATTTCCTTCATGGAAGAGCGGAATATACCGGTACCGAACCCGTTCCCATAAAAGCCGCCCTTATACAAACAATCCGATCTGCAAACATAGCCAAAAAGTATGTAGTTGATGAACTTGCAGCTTCTCGCGGTCATGAAGTTTTGCGTCTTCCACCCTATCACTGCATATTTAATCCTACAGAACTAATATGGGCCCAACTGAAAGAATTTGCTAGGAAAAACAATGTGACACCAACTTTAAGTGCCAGTGTATGTGAGCTGTTACGTGAGGGAACTAAAAAAAATTGGCTCCCAGGTTTGGGCATCTTGTGTACAGCATACTATCAAAATTGAGAACAAATACATAAGTCACGATGCAGACAGCAGCCAGGAGAGATTTGTGATACATGTAGGAGAAAGTGACAACGACGAGTAAACGTAAGTTCAAAACTTTATTTTTTAACTACAAATTTACGGTCCTTTTCTTGTGTTTCATAATTTGTTCAAATTAACTCGTAGTTTGAAAACAAGCCATGTTTACTTCCTCTTACCAAATATCAAGTAGGGGAAGTATTGTGTTCCGCGCAAAATTTTGATGTAGAGATTTCACCGGAAATACACGTTTTGAGCTCATTGAATCCAAAAAGGCATTTTTAAAAGCTCTGTGTTTGTGTTTATGAACAGCAAAACAAAAACTAAAAGTCGCTTAAACACCAAACTTTTTCGGGAAAATCCCCCCCCATCCCAAACTACCCATTACGTGGAAAAATGTTCGTTATTGTTTTGAATTTCTCAGAAACAGCTATAACGATTTTTGTATTAAAATACTACATGTTTAAGATATTTGCATGAAAAATAAAATGTGTATTTTGAATTTTATTTTCTGGGAATAACCTGTAAACTCTTTCTCATTCTCAACTTTCTGTATAACTGGTAAACCGTAAGAGATATACAAAATCTTACTGTGAGTAAAATGCAATCTGTTTATGTCAAATTGTGTTAATCGTTTCCGAGAAATTGTTTGTTACTGGTTTGAATTTTAAAATACTTGTACTTTTTACAAATTGCAATTCCCTATTTGTATTTTTCTCGTGGTCATGCTAAGAGCATGGGATTTCAAAGTCATGGTATATTCATCTGTTTTTAAAAATCTGACTATCGCTTAGCCTGTGTGCCCTTATAATTACAAATATGCAATGAAAGTTTATCTCGTTTAAGAAGCAGTAGATAGAAGAATAAGCTTTCGTAAAAGTAGTTATAGAAGAGTGAGTAGAGATAATCATGTGAATATAACACATAAGATTTTTTATTTTCTTTCTTTCGTCTTTCGTATTCTTGCTTGTCCTGCATTTTATAATACAGTTATTAATTTAATTAAACACAAGCTGCTATGCTAATAAATCTCACGGATGTTGAACAATATCCAGTTTCTTTTTATTTAAGTTTATATTAATACAACATCGCTGTGAAGCAAATTTATTATAAATTTCAAAAGTACGAAAAAAGCACCTATCTCCCCAGAGTGACACAAAAAACTTGCGTTCGTTTTGCTTTTTTCACCTGTTGCTTCTTTTTTAACTTTTACATATATAGTGTTTTTGTTTACATCTTCTGGAACTTGGTTTTTCTACATTCTGTGGTTGTGAGACAGACAAAATAAAGAATACTTTTACCATAGCACAGTAATAATTACAATAAGCCGAACTGCAAATATAGAGCCCGTACTTATAAAAATTAGCTATTAGGGTAAATAACAATAAAAATGATAATTTTGTTTGGGAGTAAACGTTCCTTTCAAAATAAATTCGTATTAATGCATTTTAATTGTTTAATGATAGTCCAACAACCTACAGTTTATTTGGGACGCGTTTCTAAGTGTCTCTCGGATATGTTAACATGCATTTCCATTCTTGTAGCGTAATGTAAGTTCAGCTCTTCCTGAGTCATATACTAAAGCGTTACTAACAGAAATGTAATTATTATGCGATGCATAGTTATTTACTGCATTTGTGTGTAAAGTAAGCAAGACAAACTGCATGATTGTATTTTGTACATGTGGAGATCAGCGGCAAAGTTTTGCTTTCAAATACTATTTTAAACTTTGGCAACAACGCACATGTGTATATGGTTGTCACTAATGTTTATGAGTGCTTGCGGTTAGGGGAGGTAGGGGACAAGTGTTTGGCTACTGTACAAAGACCGCCGCTTGGGGATCCATAGACTGCGACAACTCTACAGACGAGGAAGCCGCGCTACTCCGGAAGACAAAGTTGGTGCGCAAAAGGTGTTCTTTTGTGCGGACGTGTAAATGTGACCAATCACATAGTAATTAACAATATATCGGTGATTCCCGAGTTCTATATAGTAATAAGTTAACAGGAACATTATTCAGTGTTTTTAAAGTGAGAAGTGACAATAAATTGCAGTTACCTAAACATTATGATGAGTAGTGAATTCACCTCTGAGCTCCTTGTACCACTACCGAGATCGACGAGCTTATTAGCAATCCTGATAGGCAAAGTCCATGCAAGACATCTCCGCTGAGAACTAACTAGCCAGTGCAACATCGAGAATTACCGTACAATTAAATCAACCAGCCAGGGCAACAAGATGAAGCCACGTCGGATGGAGAACATAAAGCAGGTACAGTGAACTTTACCATTATTTCTCCTGTATCTACCACTACACCGCGTTCGACTCCAACTCGAGCGGGCATCGAACCCGGGACTGCAACCAACGGCACAGCCTTCGAAGCATAGAGGCGCGACGACTGACGCAAAGCGAAATATAAAACAAGTCACCTGTGTGGGATGGTATTTGTTTTAGTAGCTTAATTATGGCTACAATGTTACATTTGTGGATAAAATTGAAAAACTGCGTCGTATTACTTTTGGAAATACTTTAAATGTTATATAAGAAAATATTTACAAACCACTTGATTTACAAACATCAAACTATGTATAATTTCGTATAAACATATGTAATTCAAGGTAAAAAGTTTCAAATAAATATCCTACAAACTTAAAAATTTATGACAATTGTGTATTTCAAATAATGCATGACATTATAATAATTTTCCAAAATTGAGGCTGCGTTAAATACTCAGAAGAGAAAGAATTTTATAAATTACGCTCAATTCTCCTGGTTAGGAAACTAATGAAAATATATGAAGAAGAGCTAAAGTGATCGGTGAAAAGTATCTTATGCGTCAGAGCATTTTCTGGCGAAATGTTCAGAACGGCAGCATTTGCGTAGTTTCTGGGAGTTTTGTGTTAGTGGAGAGACAGAATCTAGAACCATGGCTGTTGAGGCTATCATAGATGATTTCTATTTCTCCATTTGGCCGATTATACTTCACTGATATAATGTTTTAAATTTTTGTTGTATTATATCAATAAAGCTGGTATAAACGACTGGACAGGGCAGTATTATGTTAGTGAAACATTAGTAATATCTACGCTGTAATGCATCTGCGTACTTTAATTTGATCCAACACTCCAAGTGTTTACAAGTATAGAAAGTAATATACGCAATGCTACGATGTAGTCACTTGTTTTGCAGTACAGAATGATGAAGGTAGTATGCTTTGTGGGGAAACATCTATAGGTAAAGTCCAATTTGTTAAAATCGTTACCCTTATTTTCTCCAGCAGCTTTCCCCAAATTAGAAGTTCTATTACAGCTATGGCATTTGTAGCTCAGTTATGGTGGTTATACTGTTATTTCTTACGGTTGAAGCTTGTAAAGATAAAATTTAATATATAGAATCCGTAGAAAGTTCTTGAATGAACATTCCTTACACTTATATTTAAATCGTATAGCAAGTGAGCTTTATTTTCGGTGATTGCTGATACTCTAGGTTTTTTTGCAATAAAATTATAGGGATTGTAATATTTTTAAATTATTTGTTGAGCGATTCGATGTAACCTGAAATTAATAATAATAACAATGTTTTTGTTTATAGTAAGTTAACTAAACTTAAAAAAAAACAGCGGGAGTGAAAACGATTAATTTAGGTACATGAAAACACATGTTTAAGTATGAAATTGTCTCATAGCTTTTGTTTGTATGTTCTTCTTGCCTATTATTGCTTGTAATTTAGTTTTTATTTTATTAGCTCTTCCAGTCTCAACGGCCTTGTGGGCTATACAGGATGTTTCTGATTCTAGTGATTCTGAAATCACGAATAACTTTCATAGACTACTCGGCGTCTGGAAATATTCCTCTTGATGATGAATACAAAACATGATTTGCTATTTCATTTTAGCATTGAACCCAACCGAATTTTCTCTGTGTGTCAGCTGAGAACTGCTGAGTAAAATGATTTGTTGATGTGCAAATTTGTTGATATACAATTGTATTATTAGAGGATTCCATACGATACTTAGTGATGCAAGTGATGGCAGATACTTTATTAACATCCTGGTTTAAGATATAGCTGTAGATTTAGATTCAGCAAGGGACATAAAGAAAGAGGAGGAAATCGATTACTCGTTTTGACTTGATGGAATGATGTTGACACAGGAAGATAGTTGCGTTTATTGGGCTGGAGCGTAGGTCCCTGGTTCCTGCCACGGAATGCGCATGGATTCGATCTCGCCCGTGGGATTGCGGACTTTAAGTCCCGGGTGTAGACCGGTGCCCACTCATCGCAGGAAAGTGAGGAGATGCGATAGGCAGCGACCCCGCCTCGAGAGCCAGCATTCCGGCTGGGGAATGCGTGATGCTGGCCACATCTCCTCCCCGTATTGGTTGGATGATCGCCACCGCTGCCATGTGTGTGTGGGCGTGAGACCGGCAGTCGGGTTGGCAGGTCAAGGTCCTGCATGAGTCATAGCGCCATGGGAATTTGTTTAGTTTACTTGCATTTATTACTATTTCTAATGAAGTGACGAATGCTTCTGGATCATTATCCAGCATGTTACTAGACTAGCATACACATCATGTTTTATATTATTTAACAAAATAAGTATCAACTTATTGCTTGTCATTCCGCCTATCATTCCATAGAGTTAATAGGAAGTGAAATCGCCTCATAATTTTACGAAACTTACTTTTTTCACAACCATAATATTTCATAATCATAATGACGTCATATTGGCGTGTACATGGAAAACCACTTTTATCCGACTATCACACCTTAATGGAATATGTGATTCAATTATATACTTGGAAAACTCAGGTAACCTTTATATGTAAGAAAATGTTTTTTCTGCTGCATTCCACGAACCAAATTAAACAATTTTAACTTTTACTGTTAAACAGACTGCCATTCAAACATTTGTAACGCCTATTACACTGTTTTCTAAAAAGCGTTTTTTTATACATGAAACCTCAGCAGTTGTATTTCTAGTAAAATCCCGATATCGAATTTGTGTCCAATGTAATTCGTTTTCTACTCTTCCCACATACACACACACACACACACACACACTCACACACACACAAAGACGAAGCTTTTTCTTTAAATGCTTTTTCTTAGTTATTCAGGGAACCTCAAAACATGCATTTCCGGTGAAATCTCGATGTAGAACTTTGGTTGAAATGCCTGCATTACTTCATCTATTATAAGTAGTATTGTATAATCTGCGGTAGGTATTGTGTATCTAGTATGAATCCATGTATCTATGTAATTTAGGTAACAGATTTGTTTACACAAAATGGAACCAGCAGTATAAACATACACAAGTAATAAAGACATTACACATAACTCAACGAAATTTGTAAATTAACAAGCTAATAAGAACAAAAACTCCAAAATAAAGCACTTTTTCTGTCAACTTGCAGGAAGGGAGGAAACGCGACACCTCATATTCAAGTAGAGGGCAATTAACGTTTGTCGCAATGAGAAGCTTATCTTAGAGTATAGTAACATTCAAATTAAACAGAGAGAAGATTTGTACATAATTTACAAGGACTCTTGGATGCAGTGTGGTCTGCATATCTAAAATAATTGGATTTAGTCTCATTAACTGCATACCTAATAAGAAAACGAACGTTCATTTTCTTCTCAGAGGACAATTAAAACGAACAACGGTATTTCTACGTTATCTGTAGGGTACGCTTTCTCTCCGAGTTTTGTAAGTAATTATGTTTGATTTCAGCACCTTATGCTCAGATGTTACGCGGCATCTGCTGTCATAAAGGTAGCTTAATTAACGCGCACCTTCTCTTTAGAATCAAGGAAATATAAACGGGGCGAAGAACTAGAAAAGCGAAGTATAGGTTCGCAAGTTGATTTTATTTTCTAATTCTTATACTAAAATTATTTTTATCACTTTTTATGATGTTATCAATATGATCTTTTGTCTTAAATTTAAACATTTTCATGAAAATATTCTAACTAAATACACACCTTTATTCAATTTTATTTTCATTGCATTCAACCCAAATATTAGATGTTATGATTTCAATGGACATGAAGTCAGAAAAGGATGTGCTTAAGGATACTCTGTGATAGAAGGCCAAAAATTGCGAAAATTCATAAATATCGATTTTATGGTATTAAACACTACAAAAACTTACTTCAATTGTATGCGGCATTTATATCTTTAGGAGCTTTTAAAACATTTCATATAGCGATTTAAATGTCCCTATAAGTCTAGCTTCATATAAAACTATAAGTTTTGCCTACTTTAAAGTAAACAGACCATTCAAGAGAGACCTCAAGAATCTTCAACTACTAAATTAGCTTTAGAGGAGAAGAAAAAGACGAAGGGGAGCCTGTATATGTACTAAACGTCTTTTTAAACTGCATAAGATCAGAAACACTCGTTTTAGCGTTATAATTTTTAAACTCTGCTATCATTTGTTCGCACATTCTCATTTACAAATGTACTTTTCGTACAAATGAATACAATGTTGTTTACCTCCTTATAAATAACAGGATGAAAAATGATGGGACGAATGCTTAACACTATTAGTTGTGATGTCATTAGCCAATGATAATGATTTTGTGTAAATTTTTAAACCAGAAAATTTAAGCCTCAAGTTTAACATTTATTTTCTCCAAAACTAGTACGATAATAACAAATTATCTCTATAGTTTATTAAATTGCCATTGAAGAGCTCGAATATAAAATATTAATTTTTTAAAAAAGGAAATTCATCGCATGGAGCAATTTATCAACGCAGTAAATAAAACTAAAATAAAAAAGTTAATAACCTGGGAAATAACTGAAATATGTACATGGAATTTGGTGCACATATTGCACATAAAGCCCTAATTGATGTATTAAAACTTTCAAACGAATTGAGCTGAAATTTGGATTTTGTAAATTTCACAGATGGGTATCCTTGAGAAAATCATTCGTGCGTGCGTGTTTGAATTTGTCTCTATCTAAAATACATAGAAACGTCTAATAGACATCAACTTGATAATAAACTCAGATGTCTTTTAAGGTTACAGAAAGAAGATTTTCTTGGAATTCTCCATCCTAAACAGTTGTTTAGGGATTCACGAACTCTATTAAAATATTACCTGTATGAGTTGGCATGATAAATAAAATGCACATATTAAATGTGAAGTAGGCAACCTTCATTATCTTGGAAGTTTATGTATTCAGGAAAACAAAAGGGATAGAAAAATCCTTAATGCAGGAAATTTATAGAGCTAATTGAAATATATTATTTATATCAAGCATCGTTTTCCATAAGCTAGATAATAGAGAATGGAAAGGGATTTAATCTACCGACTTAGATAAAATAAATATAAATCAACTTTGGAGTATATTAAATAGAAAAAGATGCCCCACTCGGCTGATACAAGCTTACAGAATGTATATAATGCAACAAAGTTAAAACGAAATTAGGAAATTGACGGTATTAGAAGAAATAATTATTAATTGCGATACCCGCAGCTTTCTAACATAATATAATTATATGGCGAATATTCTCAGAAATCTAAAAGATAAGATGGCAATAAGTACGCAATTAAACTATGCTACTGGTGTAAACATGGCGAATATTTCGCTAATGATAAAAAACTATTCAAATGAACCAAATTTTTATACTGTATATATATTATGTTCCATAAATAGCCTCCATTTCTGCCACGACAATTTGACATCTTGTAATGCATGTCGTAAAATGACTTTTATAACATTTCAGTCGCGAGATTCATTAATTTCTCTATGGATATTGCATGTGAAGTCTAGGAGAATTTGTGGACTATTTGAATAAACCTTATTCTTCAAATAATTCCAGTGAAAGAAGTTACAGACTGAGAAACTTGGGGGTCTTGAGGCCATGCAATGCTCCAAGTTTTATCTGATTACTTTATTTCCGGTAAGCAGATTCACTGCTGCCATGGAAATTCCAGCAGTGTGTAATTTGGTACCATCTTGCCAGAAATATTCTGGTTGCTATCTTTAGCTTAAAGACGATATTCAGAGATAAATTAATGCTATTCCTTTTGAAATGTTACAAATTTCGTTTGACCACAAGCACTCTAAGTTGGCAGATAGCCGTTACAGAAATAGGGCCATTTGGGGCCCATAATTTTCTAGAAATGAAGTGCTTTCCTGAGTTATATGACATATTATTGACATTAATTTAATATAGTTGTTATGATTGCATAAACGGGCGTTAGGTGCCTCCGATGGTAGGCTGATTATGAGAATTGGGGTGAAATGAGAGGACCTACAGCTTTTGTATTGGCTTTCGAACCACGTTGGGCCTTGGGGATACTTCACTTGAGGTGAAGGCGTGGATATGGCCGATTTAAAATTTCCACCCCAGAGCCGGGAATCAAAACCCGGACCCTCAGTAAGAGAGAAAAAACAGGAGAGAGAGAGAAAGTGCGTGTATGAAAGAGAGACAGAGAGAGAGAGAGAGAGAGAGAGAGAGAGAGAGAGAGAGAGAGAGAGAGAGAGAGAGGAGGGTTACTCAGCAGCTAACGCAATAACGCAAAGGAGTTGAATGTTTTGCTAGCTGCATGTTTTCAGATATTGTAAATGTAAATGGAAAGGTGTAAAGTCACAGTTGGCCGTTAGTTTTACACACATTACTTAGCAGTTACCCAGTATAACTCTGCCAGGATTTCATAAAAGAAAGCGCAGCAAAACAATGCAGACAATAGGTTGAAGATACCTGCGGCTACGTGTTAGATGAGAATTAAGTATAAAATGTGGCAAACACTTTGAGATTAAATTTGCACCCCATGGCGACTCCTGTGCATATCTTGTGGTAGTGTGAGGGTAGCTTCACAAATCCGTTTAATTTCCTTACCCACCATCCACTTATTACATCCCGCGAGAGTCATTTATTTCTTGGAGATCCAAGTTCCTAAACTTACCTTCCCCTTGCTGAGAGATGAGTCTGTGACGAAGTTTCTACTGAGGAAATGTAGGAGCACGTAAGAAAACAAAGCCAATTCCCACTGCAGCTCACTGAATATGACCGGAAAGCTGTTCCTAGGGTCTGTTCAGCTCCAAGGGGAATACATTCAAATTTGGGTACTGGGTTTTCTTTACACAGTAGCATGAATCACCGTTCTGCTATCTTTTTCAGTTTATTGCGGTATTACATCAATAATACAGTGGCAAAAATGAGCAAAATATAAGATGAGTTCGTAATAATATGAATCTCTTATGTGAAAATTAAATATCATTTACATAATTCATTCAGGCAAAGTTTGGAGAAATAAAGCAAATAGAGCTCAATGACATCAATATTCAACGAAGTAAGGACGGATATGAAGAACTTCAATCTTGTAATCTACCACTTTTGATACAACATTTAGCCTATGTTACAGGAGAGGAATCTTTAGATTCAATAATTATAAGTACAAAAAAGGAGTTTCTGATGTTAACCTAGATACATTTTTCTCTTTTTGCAATATATACGTATATTATAAAGAGAGAACTTTTGTAAGTAGGTGGGTGGGTGGGTGTTTGGTATTTATCCCACTTTTCGTTTTTAAGTTATGCTGTTCACAGACACACACGGACGTCTTCCTAAGTGCTTTTTTGGATTCAGGGGGCCTAAAACATGATTTCCGAAGATTTCACCGGAAATAAATGTTTTGAGGACCCGTAACAAAGAAAGAAAATTTAGGAGAATGTCCGCGAGCGTGTTTGTCTTTGAACAGCATAACTCAAAAACAAAAAGTCGGTTAAATACCAAACTTCGTTCGTTTCAAGAAAATGCCTTCTAAACTACCCTTTAAGGAACATTTTTCGGAAATTTTGATTTTTCTAAAAAAAGGGCTCAAACGATTTTGATTAAAATACCATATATTAGAGGTATTTACACGACAAATAAAATGTATATCTTGAATTTTCGGGGAATGGCTGTCAACTCCTCTTCATTCGGAAGGAATTTTGCATAATCTTGTGTAACCGGTAAACGCTAAGTGATAGACGAAAATGTACTGCACAACAAACGTAGAGCTCTTTGAAATACACAATTTATGTCCCGTGAACGTTCAGTTAGAAATTTAAGGCCAGCGTATAGCGTCCGTTCTTAAACATTTGACTATCACTGTTCCCTTTGTATCCATAACGATGTAGCTATTTCTGCAATGGCTTATTTGGATTAAAATATAGCAGATAGTAAAATAACCTTTACTAAGAGGAGTTTGTGTACCTATTAATAAACGATGAGGGTAGAGAAGATGATGCGAATGTAACACTCAGATTTATTGTTTTTGTTTTCTTTCTCTTTTTGTTTGAATTTAACGTCCTTCAAGCCGAGTTTATATCAGACGGTGAAATGAAATGCAGTAAATGAAATGAGTCTGAAATAAGCCCGGGGAAATGGGATTTAGAATTACCTGCTGGATATGCGCCTTCTGATGATAAAGGAGAATCTCACCACGGGATGGGTAATGCTATCATCATTGTATTAAATTCTGAGATTATTTTTTTCTCTCTCACTTTATCTCTCTCTCCCCCTCACACTCTCTTCGAGTTAGTCTCTCTTTCGTTTCCTCCCTCTTCTTCTCTTCCCTTTTCACTCACTTTCGTGTATTTTCTCACTCTTCTCCTCGGTCGCTAAACCCCTCTCTCTATCTTCTCTGTGCAAATTATACGTAATATTATGTTTTGAAAACCGGTAAAATCTGCTGTTTCTGAGATTTTAATAAATCCAAACATTAGTAAAAGGTTCAATAGTACACAGTCTTGTGCCTATTCCCTTTTTCTTTCATCTTAATTCAGCCAACTTTATTATACAAAATTAATATTTACAGTTGAGCTAATAACACAAAATAATTCCAAAGAATTACAACACTTGAATTGAGGATCCAGTGATTTCCTTCAGAATAAAGAAAAAGAATAGTAATAGTTTGTAAAAAGGAAAATAATACAAAGTTTTGTAAGCGGAGAAGATCAATGTGATGTTTTCTCTTCAGCCTGCGTGACGGTCGTTCTTCGGGCATGTTCTGAGGAATTTCATTCAATAAAGAGTTCTGATGGTCAACGAAGGATGTGAATAGTAGAGTATATGAAGACTGAAGAATATTTTCAACTGTAGGGGTACGAACATCTTTGTGAAGTGAAGAATTGCGGGTTTACCAAGGAGCATCCACTATGATTCGGAGAGCCCGATTCTGGAAGGTCTGAATTCAGTTGACTTGGAACCTGAGCCCCAAATTGAGCACCCATACATCCAAATAGATTTTATTACATTTGGCGCTTAGTATATTGTTTCTCATTGTAGCCGGCTTTCGTACACGAATAATAGCAACGAAACAATTTATTACTTCTAAAATATTCATTCTATCGAAATTTTGTAAATAACAAAAGTTGCAGCAAACATCATGTTTATCCGCTTTTGTGAAGTAGTGTTTTTCGAAATAATAATAATAATAATAATAATAATAATAATAATAATAATAATAATAATAATAATAATAATAATAATAATAATAAGCTAGCTATTAAAATTTTTTGGGGCAAGGAATTATGGTGCCATATACTCTATTTTCTATGTAAGGCTAAATGGATATTGCGCACAAAGTTTCATAAAAACTGGTTTAAAGTTTCTTGCGTGAGAAGCCATAATCACACACACATACACGCGCGCGCGCGCCCAAGCACACAAAATGTTAAGAAATCGCTTTGATTTTCAGCGCTAAGATAGCCCATCTAATTTGTTACTATTAAATATTCATCCAAAATCGAAAATTATCAGGAAAAAATTCTGATTTTGTTGTATGTTTTATTATATGCGCAGGTTTTCTGTTTTCGTAGACAGATCTTGTAAATTCATTTAATCATTTTGATAATTAATGTGTGCATTAGATTTTATAAGAATAGTGATGGCTTATTGACAAGGCTTAGCCAATAGCTCTTGATTTTATCTAACTTTTAAACTCAAGTTATGAAATGTAAATAAAAGCATCAAAAGCTCTTTATTTAGATTGCGATTTTCCTGAAGTTGCGTGCGCATTTCTCTCTTTGTGGACTTGATTGTTTTCATTTCAGTTACAGTCCTGTAAGGATTCAATAACAGCTGTAATACTCATATTCATCTGCAGCTGAAGCAATCAGGAATTATTGGTTTCTGATTTATCAAAAAACAAAACAAGAGCTGAACACAACAAAACAAACTGTTGAGGCAACGACCAAAAGGCATTACTTGGGTGAGCATACAGTCCGTTTATTACTTTCTCTACTACGTATAGTAAGTAGGGGAAGTATTGCATTCCACCCAAAAATTCGATACCGAGATTTCGCCGGAAATACATGTTTTGAGACCTCCTGAAACCAAAAAAAGCATTTTGGGAAACATGTCCGTGTGTGTGTCTGTGTGTGTGTGTGTGTGTCTGTGAACAGCATAACTCAGAAACGAACAGTCGGATAAACACCAAACTTGGTATTTAGGTTCAGTATCTTCCAGAGATGCGACATGAAGGTTTTCAAGAAAATCCCCCCACCCCAGACTACCCTTTACATGGAAGATTTTTCGAAAATTTTAATTTTCTCAAAAATGGCTCTAACGATTTTGATTAAAATACCATATGTTTAAGATACTTTAATGGCAAATAAAATGTATATCTTGAATTTTCTGGGAATGTCTCCAAAAGTATTCTTCATTGTGAACGACTTTCGCATAACTGGTAAACCATAAGAGATAGACAAAATTTTACTACACAAATAATGTAGATCGCGTTAAAATACACAACTTATGTCATATACATTTCTTTTGTTGAGTGAACCGTTTTCGAGATATTGCTTGTTATTTCCTTAAATTTTCCAATACTTGTACTTTTTCTCAAATGCGTTATTCATTTATTTTTTTTTATGTCCTGGACATGCAAAGAGAATGGAATGCGCCACATAGCAACCAGCGTTAAAATATTTGACTATCGCTTAAAAGCTACCATATTTCCCTTGCATCTACAAGAAAATTACCAATAAGATTGACATCTCGATATCTCGATTAACATGAAGCATATGGAGAATAGGCGTTTGTAAAATTAGATTGTACAAGAGTAGAGAAAGTCATGTGAGTGTAACACATCAGATTTTTTTTCTCATATACACGCCTCTGTATTTCAAAATGTGGAAGTTATTTCGCCGTAGCAAGCTTAGAAAAGGAATTTGCTGCTGTGTCACTGCATGTTTTTCCTCTCATTATATATATTACACATGATGAATCAGGCGCCCCTAGGTTTTTATATCTCCACAGATTGTACCCTTATCTGAAAGCATGATCAATTTCTCACAGAAACATACGTTTTGCAGCTACAATTCTTTTAATTTACTCGTTACCATACGTTTCTGACATTGACTACTACTCATTGCTCGAATGCAAACAAGCTGCAAAAAGCTTATAAGGAAATAGCTTGCTGTTAACCTGTAAGCAGGATTATACAAATATGTTTCATTGCAGAACGATTTAGAGAACTTTTTGGCGAAAAAACCCATTTTTTATTTATTCAGTTTTTATCCTTTATCACCTGGGCCAAAGGTTAACCAAAATACTACTTATGAATGATGCATTGTGTCCGGTGCTGCAGGATAATTTTGATTTAATGAATGCTAATTATTTTTCGTGTGTACGCAAGAGAAAACCACAAATATTACTTTAAATTCCTTTTTTCTGAATTTAAAAATCTTAAATGGTATAAGAATTCTAACTCGTATATAATATTCTATTCAGAAATATCCACTCACAAAGCCAAAACAATAAAAACGGTAAGCTACAATGTAAGATTTGAATCCACGCTATGGCTTCTCAGAACTGATGATTATACCACTCAGCCATGTGGCACTTTTAATCTAATTCTCTTTTAAATAGTTCTAATATAGTTTTACATTAAGAAAACTTCTATTTCACTAGGAAACTTTGCTTGTGTGTTATAGTATTTTAAGACGACTTAAGTCTGTATTAGATGTTATAATTTTGGTAATCAATTGACACGAGCTGTTAGGTGCGGTATATCAAATGTACGAGGCGTAGTTCACTTCAAATTTAAATATTAATTTAATTTCTTCTGAGTGACATGACTGTGCAATATCCATTTTTGAAGTAGGCATATCTCTTAATTGGTTATAACAGATCGTTTATTTTGCATTTTGGATATGCCATTTCCTTTTTATTTGATTTTAACACTGGTGTTTCACTAATTAAGGTTTTGGAGGTGGATGCCAAAGTAAAATTGCTTAATAAAAGTTTATTAAGTCAGATACTTTAGATGCTTTATTTGTACATTTTTTCATACATGATATTTTTTACAATATTTCACTTATAAACTAACTTAACCTATTGTACAAATTTTCTTGCCAGCTATACTACTCCTTTTGCCTGGCACCCTGGCCTTCTGGCTCATCTAAACATCCCTTGCTGCCTTTAATCCCTATTATCCATCCACTCCCTCCTCCGTTTGCCTTTCTGCCTTTCTTATCTCTCTTACTTTTCTAATCCATTTCCCTTTTTCTTTATTTAGAAACTCCTCCATATTCTCAATTTTCTTTTCTTCTTTTCTTGTTAACATTTTAATTGCTACTATTTTTCCATTCATGTTTCCCCCCATTTATCCTCCCATACTTCTCTTCTACACTCTGCCAATTCTTTGCATTCTGTCATATAGGAAACTGATGTAGCTCTAGAAGAAGGCTCTTGTTTTAAAAATAGATCTCCTCCTCGAGTAACTCATGTGCATTAAACCGCTTTTTCACATTCCATCTATGTTGTATTCATTTAAATTACAGTTACTCTAAGGGTAGAAGAAAACATTTCAGTAAAAATTCAACAAAAGTTAACAAATTTAAGAACTTTACTGTGATACACTCACACGTCAACTTTACATATATAATATTGTGTGGACCATTGCAACACTTAATTTTTTTTCCTTTTTTAAATCTTGGATGAACTGTCATTAGAAAGAGAGTACATTTAGAAATCTCTAGCATTCTGCGTCTTGGAATCATTGATAGTTCCCTATGGAATTTAATTCGAAACATTAATTAAATTAGACATGGTTTTAAAAACATGATTATTGACAATAATCCTATTGTTGTTTGATTTTGACTTGAGATGCGTCGAGGCACACTTTAAGCACTATTTACACACGGGCTCTGGTAATTTAAACGAATCTATTAAGACTGTAAATGAAGACAAATTCACTATCGACCTGGTCATTAAAATATGGACTGAAGCTAAACCAGGAAAGTCACAAGCAATTATTATGGGACACGGACAGTTATTGGAAACTCTGAATATGGATAACATAGAAAACTTTGCATTAAATAATTTGGAAATTCCATTTCAAAATCAATAAAATGTTTTGGACTTTATATGGATCAACATTTAAAATGCAGCAGTTACACATGTATGCAAAAAAAGTATTCTCAATAGTCTATTCTTTAAAATGTATGAATGACTTTCTGCCAACTTCAATTAAGAAACTATTAATACACACGTGTGTGATGGCACAATTTGACTATTGTGACACCCTTTTTACTAACCTAACTGAAACTTCGACTCTTAAGACTTTAGCGGGCTCAAAATTCGTGTGTATGATTTTTATGCATTCTTCGTCGATATGATCATGTTACACCATTTTTCGAATTATTGCATTGACTTTACATTAGTTATCATTTCTTCACCAACTCCTGCATTCCAAACTATATAAATGTCCGCTTTAAATATCTTTCTGGCTGTCATAATCGAGAAACTCGCTCACGAAACTCTTCTTTCTTGCTGTACCTGCTCATTACACAACCTTCTAATTATCATCATTCACCAATGCATTAGCTCGTCTTTGGAATTCCCTGCCGGAGGAAATAAGGAAGGAGGAAAATTAGGGTATTCATTAATAGTCCCACCTAATCTGTTGCTATATTACAGTGATAACTACCTCGCAACACTCATTTATTGTTACTATTTTATGTACTAGGAACTAATATTTCAGATTTAAATATTAAAGCATTTAGAGTAATGTGTTTACCTATATATATTCCGTTTAAAACATTCTGGTTATAATTTTTTCTTTTCTTCATTTTAATATCTTAGTTGGATCGTTGTATGTTTTTTTTTATTGTGTTGTATTGTATTTTTCTTTTCTTCATCTTAATATTCTTTGTTAGAACATTGTATTCATGCTTTTATTATATTGTATTGTTACATGTTGGGGCGAAGGCCAAAAAGATTACCAGAAAATGATTAATTTAGGTCACCCCAACACGCACATGGGGGGGCCGCAACTCGCTGACAGCTAAAGTCCGGGACCTTGATGTGTAAATTTAAGGGGAAGACGTGGGTTTTTATATTTAATTGAAAGATTACATAACACACATTACCTGGGATTTATTCACAAAAACGTTTGGCTTCGCTACATAGTTAACAAAGGAAACAGGATGAAGAGAGATGTCACAGACTGGTTCCAACGAGCACTTACTCTCGAGTGACGCTATCTTGCCCGCACAACCGTGTCTAGCTAGAGCCAGACACGGCTGACGTGATATCAGACAATTTCAAACGGATACTTCCCTTTGGCGTGGTCCGCGCAAGAAGAAAAGACTGTCAAACCGAAATATAACTAAGGGGACCCAAATAATGCTACGTCTGGTAGCAACAATACAGTACAACAGTGCGCCTGGTAATGACAAAAATTAATACGCCACAGTATTTTATTGTGTGGTAGAGTGATGGAGAAGGCCTCGTGGCTTAACTCATATCAGATTAAATTAACAAACAAACAAACAAACTCATCCAGCTTTCATTTAATACATTATCATATTTAAAAGCGTGTTCATTTATAAAGTTAACTAAATCTGCAGATCCCGATACGTTTTTTTCTTACAACCGAAAGTTGAGTGCGATTTCATCTGCTTCTATCCTCCATCTGCGATATGGAAACGAAGATATTCCTCCTTTTCTCTTTGTTCCCCTGGTTCTCTTGTCAGCTCTCATTCTGGTCCCGTTGCTGATAATGTAGGGAAACCAGAAACTTGCTAAGTGAGGCTGAATACCCAGTCACCGCAAGGGGAAGCGTTGTCCCCACATCAGAGGATAGTAAGTGTAGAAATCAGTTGGCAAGCCTCCTGCAGAGATTGCGTTCATACTGTAAATTTATAAAAGTCCATGCGCAATAAGGTTTTGTATTACATAAAGTGTTCACTATACACAGAGGGGGCTGAGGTGTTGACTCTGCACACAACACTGAGTGAAGTATTATAAAAACCTTCTACTCTCTCTATTCCTGTCTATAGTAGTGTAATTGATTTCCACCAAATATTCGAAATCCAGTTTGTGCCGGTAATACATGTTTAGCTCCACTGAACATCCAAAAAGAATTTTATAGAAAATGTGCCTATGTCTGTGAACAGCATAGTCAGAAACGAAAGTCAGTTAAACACTAAATTTGCTATTTAAGTTTTACGTCTTTACACAGTCGGGGTTTTGAAGAAAATTCTCCATCCCCAAGTACTCTTTATATAGACATTTTTGTTATTTTTATTCTCTAAAAGAATTCTTTAACGACTCTGATAAAAGATGTTTGCGTGAAAAATAAATTGTAGGTATGTCTTGAATTCTCTGCGGATAACCTATGGTGTATAATTTCGTATAAACAATAAGGGATAGAGAAACACCGGACGAAAAATGCAGACTTCGTAAAATACACAAAATTTGTTTCCAATACATTTCCTTTCCTCTCCTCTCCGCTTCTCGCCTCTCCTCTCCTTTTAGTTGAATTAACCATTTCCGAGATATTCGTTGCTCTTGATAGATATTTTTCAATGATTTGAAGTGGTTGGCCAAAATTATCTTGTTTCTTGTGATGTTGTATTAATATTATGGAATTTCAAACGAGCATATAGCAACCCGCTTTTTAAATATCTCACTAGCGCTTCAGTCTCCTTTATGCCCTTGTACCCACAATAATATGTGTAATGAAACTACTTCTGCAAGCATTTTTCTTGATTAGCATGAAGTAGATACAAACACAGGCTTTTTTCGAGGATATTTTGTAAAAGAGGTATAAAATAAACGATGGAGATTAGAATAAGGCAATTATAAGTGACACATCGGATTTTTCGTTTTGTTTTACTTTATTTTCAGTTTGCTTTGCGGCATTAACAGATATTCATTGCTGTTAATTTATATTTTCTTGCACTTAATCATATGTTTGTTAAAGTGCTAAGTCACCATTCATTTGTTTCTGGCGATGTCATGCAAAGAGTAAGGAATTTCAAGGCCAGCGTAGATAAAGCGCTTTTCAAATATTTGCCTTCGCTTCAGCCACTTATACCTACAATGCAATGTTTAATGAAGCCATTTCTGCAAATGTTTATCTCAGTGGATACAAAACCAAGCCTTTGTAACAATAGTGTGCAGAAGAGGTATAAAAATAAGGTACAGTGGGTAGAGAAAGTTATGTGAGTGTCTCAATTCCATTTTTGTCTCTTTTGTATAGAACGGTTTTTAACAATTTTGACTAAAATATTATATGTTTAAGTATTGGCGTGACTACTTAAATTTGATTTTTGAAATCACATTTTGAAATCTGAATTTTCTATAAATAGCTTGTGAAGTCCTTTTCATTCGGAGTAACTTTTGTACAATTTTGTATTTGTAGTAAATCATAAGGGACAGATTAAACTTAATACACGAAAATTTTGTTTTGTATTATTAACCATTTTAGAAGTGATTGTTGCTGTTTGTTGGAATTTTTCAATACTTTATCATACTTTTTTCACTTTTTTTTCTTTTTATAAGTGCCAAGTTTCTCGTGATATGATAAAGCATATGAAATTTCTCATCCAGGATATAGTCACCGCTTTTAAATATGTTCCTATCGCTTCATAGTTCAATATCCCCCTTGTGCCTATAACGTAGTGTGTAATGAATCACTCTTGCAATTTTTTTGTTAACATGAAGTAGATAGTGGTTTTTGTATAAAGATGCATGTGTGTGTATGTATGTGTGTGTGTTGTGTCTACAAGCAGTGTAACTCGCATTTAAATCTAGCATATTTCAAGGATACAAGAGGATTTTCACTAAATGTCTCACACCACAAACTACCTTAACATGAACAATTTTTGGGTACATCATCTTTTCTCAAAAATGCTCTATTTTGATTGAAATATGATATCTTTGAAATATTGAAATGAGAATAAAGTGTATATCATGAATTCTTGGTGCCATTCGCAAAGTGAGTCAGTCCATGATACTTTATATTTTTTCTCTGTTATTTTGCAACAGCTGGCTACTACATACGAATTAAATCCCTCCTTTTGAAATGAACATTTGGATGCTGTTTCTTCGGGTTATATCTAAGCTCTTATTACTTAATTTTAAATAGTTTATCACAATAATATATAGTGAACAATGCAAGTTACAAGGTACCATTTGAGTGAACATATGTGCTGGGCTCGTTTTGCGTCGCTGATTGCAGTGGTGGGGGCCCCTTCCTGGGGAAAATGTCTAGTTTTGGAATTATAACCATACAAAATTTGTGAATGATATGTCCTTGTTGTAGTAACTACACCATAGATAGGCAGATAGACAGACAGACAGATAGATATGGTATCTTTATTGGTTTCAAATTATTGAAGTTATTACACAAGTATTTAGTGCATGGGCCATTGACCGTATATGCATATTTAAGATATAAGTATGGTAACAAAATAAACAACAGAAAAAGAAAAGAAAACAAAAAGAACAAGAAAAAGGAAAATAGAGATAAATTACCTTTGTCTAATTGAACAAATTTGACCTGGCTTCGCGCACTTTAGTCTAGAAATTTATTGCACTGCATGCTGTATGGTATTGTGAGATGCGGCCTAGTTTCATTCAGTCAGTGCCCGCTGCTGTTGCTGTTGTAGTGCAAACAAAGGCTTCACCGAGGAACCCACATTTGGAGACTGAACTGTAGGAGTACACACATTCATATTTTTAATAGGGGCTATCAAGCGACTGGAGCAGGAGTGTTTATCTAAGGAATCACTGTGGAATGTAATAATAGAAGTTTGTCAGCATGCTCGAGGAATGTACCAAATACAAGCTCAGGCAAAGTTTGTCTAAAAATCCGGACATTGGAAAACTAGTGAAGTGCAATGACTTGGAATTCAGAGTTTGAACCAAGTATTCATTACTGCTTTCTGTTGATATTGAGGTTTTGGTTTTTCTTTGTGCATTCAAGAAGATAGAATCTGGCTTTTAAGCAAGTGGAAATGTTGAATGTGATAAGGTTCAACTATTTTTTAATGAAGTGAAGTGGAAAATGAAATAAACGTGTCTCACCTCTGAATACCTTTGCGTTACCTTTTTCAGCTTTTTGGGCAATTACTTTTGTTGTTGTTGTACATTTTAGATCAACAATTTTTCCTTCAAAAATCGGTCACTACTAATCATGCACGTTTGACATTTACAAATAAGGAAATACTAATAGTATGCAGTTCCTGCTCCCAACTATTTGATCCTATTTCTTAATTTTCAAATAATTTTGATAGCGGTCCGCTACAATATGGTTTCGTAATGCGTAGGGAAAGTCGCGTGAGTGTACCATATCAAAGTTTTTCCCCGAGAACTACAATCGCCACAGTGAAAATGTAACAATAGAGACGCCTTCTCGTGTTCAACATTGTAATGATGTACCATATCCTAACCTTATTTTTCCTGCTTATATAATGTTTATTTACGAAGTAAGTATTTATTAAATTCTTTTTATTATGTTTGCGATGAATTTGCTTAATCGTGCATGCTTATTTATTTCATTTGATTTTAAACGTGTTGTTAATTATTTTAATTGCCAATCGAAGTTTTATCTACATTCTTAAAAGTAATTATTCCACGTAGAAAACTCAAATACGCTTAGCAACTTATTACCATAGTATGCCATTTATTGTGAAATGAGCCTCCTGTAATTATGAGCTGCAATTTTAGAAAAGGTAAACATTTCATATATAAAGGATGAAATACAAATTTATAGTTAGCATAAAAGTTAATTTGTGTACTTAAATTATATAATTTTATTTATACATTCTTTTTATGTGACATTACTTGATAATACAATGCCTTCGTTTTATAACAAGGCCGCGGATTGCGCAAATGCGTGATCTGCACAAGTCTACCACACTGCGGAGTTTTCCGTTCCGTAACTCCCGCGTTACTTACTCACGAATGTTAGTAATATATGGAACGAGTACTAACCTTGTTATAAGTGTTGTTAAAAGTAGTGTCCATCTGTATGAAGATACTCTTGACATCGTCGGAGGAAATTACCATTCACACGTATAAGTTCATCTTGCGTAATGTTCATAATTTTTCCGCTTATAGTGTCCTTAAGTTCGTCTGTAGTGTAGGGATTCTTCCTATAAACTTAATTTTTTTTTAGCGTTTACCAAACCCGTAGTTCTAAATTTATTGACCAAACATCTCAGTGTCTCTACCCGGAATTGGATAACAAGGAATTTTCTGCTGAAATAGTCTACACATCTGTCTGTATCATACAGTTTTCATGTGTGTATCGTACATAAAATTATGCTGTTCAAGCGTGAATTTGTTGGCAGGCATTTCCGTGGACAAATAAGAGAATAACATTCCTAAGGAAAAAACACACAACACACCTATTGTCGAAACACTTCACAACACGAAGACCAAGCAAAGACCGAGACAGCTCACAGCTGATAAACATAACCTTGAACCTTTGACATGTCCTGCGCCGCTTCTGCGTAGAGGCATAATACCGAAGCCACTGGCGTCTCGGCCGATACGCATATAAGGTGGTTGTGGTCTTCGCATAAAACGAAGGCACTGTATTTGTAACTGAGGTATTGTATGGTATATATATGGTATTTAGAACCTTTATGGATCATGTTCTTTATGGAAAGTTGGAAGCTCTTCCAGGAGTGGAAGAAATGCCCGAGATATGGTTCCACGTGTTCGGAGCATTAATCATATGACTTCTATATTCTGCAGATGGTATTTGGAATTATTGTAGGGTAAAGTGGCTTCGGAATTTTTCTTCCCCTAATTCACTTCTTCGGGTTGACCAGTATGGCGTTCAAACGGACTGTTGGATCTATAATAGATCCAATAGATTGTTGTTTTTAAGGCGATTATGCGCATTCATTATTGGTCAATATAAAATATGCAACCTTTGAACGGAATAGTCTTTCTAAATCCTTTTTATAACTACTACGTTATCTGAATTGTTAAAGCCGCGCAATGGTACTATAATTTTAAAACGATATACTTTACCTCATTCTGATGTCATTATCTCGTGGTTCTTTCTATTGTCTCGTGCGCCGGCGTTCCAGGTAGAGTTATGAGTGCATTCTCAGGGTATACGTGGGTGAGTGTGAAAGGATAATATCAGTTTAAATTGACTGAGAAATTTAATGTTATCTAATACTTGAGCTATGGAATCGAGTTGTCGACCTTTTAAAAATAAAGAATGAATCTGATTATGAATCGTAGCACTCGAAACTGTAACAATTGAGTTATTATCTGCTAACTTTTGCAGTATCAATTTTACGCTTTGAAATAAATGTTTCCGCAATAAAAGAAACTAGAAGCGTAACTTACTGTGAGTCGCTAAAATGCTTACCGACAAAACCCCTCGCCACGGCCGCTTAATCTTACTTACACAAGCGCGTCACTGTGCGCTTAAAATAACAAGCGAGTCATCAAGTATCCTGAGTGACGAATGCATGCTGGAATGTGTGCACGAACGAATGTCGATCAGTACCTTTCTGATTTTAATTGCACAGTACTTTTGTTAAATCAAGCTCCGCCTACGTAAGAACTACCCTCCCAACGTTCCTCCTAATGCTGGCCAATCTTAAATTTTTAGGTGTACGTCTGTTACCTTGTTACTATGGAGGCCTGGTTAAACTCTCAAAAAATACATTTCACTTCTCTTTTTCAGAATTTATGCCTATGTAATGTTCAAACGTACTGAACGTAACTCTAAACTGTCTTCCAAGAATACTTAAGCAATGTGTTTGCTCCTCACGCAGTTACTAATGACTTTGCTCGCTAATTACCTTTTCTTTCCGGACAAATCTTTCAATTCAAACTTGTTACATTACACATTGATTTAATGTATGAAAATTATTTATTGTAATTATATGTTTATCTTACTGCCATTTCTTTATTTATATCTTCCTGACAATATTACGGTATCACCTTCGGAAGGAACACATTAAAAATATCTACTGAAACATCGCATAGTGATAATTATTTGAACTACACCAGGTATAACTTCGATGGCATAAGGATAAATGTGTACTTAATTATTTAAAGAATGTATTAAAATAAAAATTAAATTCAATTGAGATTTTTCATTTCAAATTAAGCTGGCATGTTGTATTTGGTTTAAACGCCCGAGATTATCTTAATTCTCATGTTCATTGTTATACCGAAGCGCTGTCGAGGACTTCGACCCTTTTAAAACCACTTAAACAATTATTTGGTAAAAACACTAATTGCATGCCGATGTAGACATTATTAAGTTTTGAGTTGTTTTAATCAATGACTGTTAATGATTCATTACAACTGCAGGTTTTAGCATCACTAGAGGTGAAAACTATTCGCTATTCATTAACAGTTTGCTGTCCTTTGCCAACAGAGCACTAACTTCATTAGTTTGTTGTTTGATGTTGTTCGTTGTTTAGTTTGATTTAGTAAATGTTCTTCTTCACCATCCACATCAATATATATATATACAGAGTGAACTAGAACTCCACCGACAAACTTTTAAAGGTTGTTCAGGGATACTTTCAAAGTATTTTGGTAAAAGGGACTCACGGACTCCGGCGGTTCGTTACAGGATGATTAAATTTCGTTTGGTTTCTTGCCCCAATTAGCTTTGCGTCTGTGTTGTACTGAAAATACTGCACAACAGTGCAAACGTCGTCGGTATGCGCTGTGCGTCTTGTTTGTAAACAATTTGTACCCATTCGCTCACGGTACCTGCTGTTGACAACAGCAATGCGCTCTTTAACTCGTTGCCCTCAAGTATACATCCCATACTGCTCGGAGCTGTCTAGGTTTTTGTTTTTCCGGCAGTGTTAGTTGTGCGTTAACAGTGATGTATTGCAATATGGATAGGTTAACTGATATAATGTTGGCCAATATGGACCTCGTGTATAGGTTCACTGAATGCAATGGAAGTGTGGCAAACGACGCTATGCAGAGCTGTTCTCGCACCCACGGCAACCACATCACAGTACTTTTGCACCTAAGAGAAACTGGATCCTTCCGTGTTAGAATGGAGATATTGGCCGTGCGAGGTGTGCCAGAACACCCGATCTGGAAGAGAATGTGTTATATGCGATTAGTAACAATGCTGTCGCAGCAGTCGCCGCGCTGCACGAGCTCTGAACACAAGCTAGTCAACTGTTTTGAGAGTCATATATAAGCCGCAATTCCATCCGTATCATTCACAGAAGATGTAGCCATTGAAGTCAGCGGTCTTCCCATTTCGAGTGGAGTTTCCATATTGGTTCCTACCGCAATATGGAGAAAGCCACAATATTCCTGCTCTGGTGTTGTTTATAGACGAGGCCAAGTTTACAAGAGAGGACATGTTCAGCAGTAGGAATAGACATGTACGGTATTACGAAAACCCATACGCACTGGTGTGTCGATCCTATCAACAGTAGTTTTCTGTGAATGTATGGGCAGGTATTGTCAACGATTTTGTGATTGGACATTACGTACTTCCTGATACATTGAACGGAGTCGTGCACAAAGTGTTCCTTCAACATGTTCTTCCACAGTTTTTAGAGGATATGCCACTGAAATTCCGCAGTTTATGCGGTTTAAACATGACGGGGCGCCGACGCACTTTGCTCTTGTTAGGAACCACATTGATGTACAGTTTGGACGACAAGGGATTGGTCACGGTAGTCCTGTTCCATGGCCAGCTCGGTCACCAGAGATCACACCAATGGACTACTTCTTTTGGGGGCATGTGAAGAGTCTAGTTTACGAGGTTCCGAACGATACTCGTATAGATCTGGTTGCTGGGATTATCGCAGCCGCGGACGTAGTACGCCAAACTCCTGGAATGCTTGATATTGTAACAATCGATAGTGCGTCGCTGTACACTCTGCCGTGATCATGGTGGTCGACATTTTGAACAATACCTGTAAGGGAATAGTTCTGAATTTGTTACGTACTTACTGTACACTGACAGATCAGATTGAACACACTATGATAAAAGCGTGTGTGTTTCGTCTGCGGGATGTTACATTACTCTGTGTTGTGTGTTGTAAGTTTTGGTTACTGCATATTATGCATGTTTGTTCACTTTGTGAAGGTATTTTCAGAGAAACAAGGGTGATTGTGGTAACAAACCAAATAAATCATATTTACATTATTATTCTGTAGTAGAGCCCCCGGAGACTATGGTCCCTTTTACTAAAATACTTAGAAGGTATTCCTAAACAGCCTTTGAAAGCTTGTCGGTAGAGTTTGTTCATCCTGTGTATCAAACGTACCGCAAAACTTTGGCACAGTATTTGTAACCAAATTGTGTATAATATAATACAAAGGGAGGTAACTCCTGGACGCTACACTGTGTAGTTGTAAAACCCTCATCCGCAAGCAAAAGCAACATATACCTACAGTTTCAATATTCTGACTTTGTCTATTTGTTTACTGTCACTGCTCTAAGTTATCAGTGTCGCTTCACTGTTCTTATCCAAGTCAACTTTCACTGGGACTTCACTTAGTTCACACTGTCACTTCACTAATGTGAACTAGTTCAATTCCATCCTGTCATTTCACTTTGCTTTCATTATCGCTTCACTTTCTTCGCGACATAGCGGCGTAACGAAATACGCACTACGTAGCCTTTCTTCCGGACGGTTCACTTGTTGGGGAATCGAACACAAGACTTCTCCAATAAGTCGCGGAAGCAGCACTCACTGCACGTCACAGTAGTGGTACAAACTCACTGAGAACGATATTTTCATCTCGCCAGAAACGCACTAATTAACTGAGTCTCCTACTTGCGAGAACGTTGCTTATATAGCCGCTGGAAATGTCCACAGAGTTCTAAAACGTTCGAAGGGGAGAAACATCCAAACGATTCTGGTTATTTGACGATAGCACTTCCGGGGTTTACGCTGGCGAGCGATACTTATCTCTGTTTACCTCTCCACTGCCCGGCGCGACTTCCTGATAACCTTGGGCCATAGTCGCTGCGTCACAATATCAAAAAGAGGTAGCAAAAGCGTTTGGTAGAACGTGACATGTTAGTAGTATGACAAGATAGTAGTTTTTGTAAAATTTGTCTTT
Source organism: Deroplatys truncata (assembly GCA_030765065.1). Classification (NCBI taxonomy): domain Eukaryota; kingdom Metazoa; phylum Arthropoda; class Insecta; order Mantodea; family Mantidae; genus Deroplatys; species Deroplatys truncata. The sequence goes on along the minus strand of CM060976.1, from coordinate 99,011,900 downwards.
AATATCTGTCTCAAGGTTATAATTTGTCTGTGTTAGTTAAATAATGCTCAATACGTTTTTCCAAAACTGCTCATGAATGTTGCGACTTTAGTATGTGATAGAGAAACAAACAAACAAACCCAGTTTTACATTTTCTACGCAAAAGTATTAATGTAACTGCATTAATTAATACACCTCAATTTGCAATCCTGTCATATTTGTCGTAATACATAGTATTAGATGTGTAACTTTGAATGCATGTACGATTTTATTCTGAATTTGATTCTTTCTGAAAACAAAAAGATTGAAAATAATTGCATACTTTTAAATAAGCTTATTTTATGTTTGCTCAGCCAGTAAATTTGTAATTAATGAACGTCTTTCGTAGTAGTGTATTGTGATACGACTGCAATAAGTGCATCTTTGTAGAAGAGGAAGAACTCTGAAAACACTAGACGAAACCTTCTTGCGTGTTTCTGCAAAGGTGTTAATGCATATTTATTGCATTTTTTGGACGATATTGAATAATATAAATATTTACGCGAAAATAAAATTAATCACTGTCAGCTTTTCAAAAGCTCTGCTAACCGGTAATCGATTAATCACGTCTGGTGGTGTTGCCCAAGTCAATGCACAACTGAAGGCGACATGGCTACTTGCGAGTTACATTTAAATGCTTGATGAATTAATTCATAAGTATATGTTAACAAATAAAGGGAAGTAAAGATGGAAAGATTTAAAAGGTAAACTTTAACTACCAAAGATGATAATATTGATATCAGCAACAATAAATATACATATTTGGAGTATTAAATGAATTTTATTAACATCTGCGGTAAAAATGTAAAATGTACAGAATGGAGTAATTTCATTTTTCCGCTCATGATAGCATGAGAGGGAAGTGCATATAAAAACCACTGTGGTTGTAAAAGAATCGCGCTTTTTAAATTCATTGCTTTAGGTTTTTTTGGTTGAATTTAACTGTTTCTTCAATTTTACCACACTGCCCGGATAGCGTGACCCATGATTTCTAGACCGTCAACCACAATTAGATCCTTTGCTTCATGCATTAACGGAGGACGTTGTGAAGATCCTGTTACTCAGATGGGCTTTACATTTCCCTTTTCGGCAATCCGCTGTATTACACATTTTATTATTGTGTGGGGATTAGGCATTCTCCTTATGGGAAAACGTTTTGCATATTAGTGAGCTGCTTCGCTGTCTTGCGTTGCCATTCCCCATAAAGTAAACCATATCCAAATACGAGTTCTCCCGTGGCGATAACTAGCTAACGCCCAAATGTGCACGGTGTGTTGCGGTGTGAACACGCACACCATCTCCTGGAGGCCGTATAAGGAATACACTCAACCTTTGCCACATTCACCGCTGCCAAGGGTACTTTACTTCAGCTCTTCTTTACTGAGAGGATAGGAGTGGTGAAAAGAATTCAATAGTCGGCGGTTGAACTAACAAACAGAGCCTGAAATCAGGTGCATGTTTAAAGGTAATGATGACTGATTTTGAAACCTTTAATACATTTTTTATTTTAATTTTGACTGTCTTGTATGTATCTATGAAGCTAATATTCTTCCTCTTGGTCTTTTTCTTTCAGTTCGAGTGGGTTTTTGAAACCCGTTTCGAGACAGAGGTTTTCATGAAAACTATTGTGTTCTCTTTTTCTTGGCCCATTTATAATTAAATTCTAGCCATGACAGTTGATCACGCGACAGCCTTCGTACACGAGTATACCATTTCTTTCTGATAAATATTTGGTCCTTGTCTTTAGATGTAGTTTTCGATTGTTTCACTCATTATTTTTCAAGGTAACTACTAGGTGTTCACGGAACCTCATTTCTGCTACATCTATTCTTCTGTCGTCCTTTATTATTAAGTTTCAGGTTTCGCTGCTTATAACGGTGTTGGTTTCTATATTATATTACGTAATCTGCATTTTCTTATATTATTACTCACACTCTGATTTATTTTAGATTTCAAAATATAATTTCCTAAGTGTATGAAACAGTTAACTTATTATAACTTATTCATACGTTTGATCTTCTATTGTATTTGCCTTAATTGCCATTAGTTTAGTTTTATTTTATATATTTGCAGAATATGATTTAATTTTGTGACGTTTTCCTGTAGCATATCTCTTGTTTCTGTTAGCAGCACATAGTAATCTGCAAACAGTATTCTGCTAATAAATTTTTTGTGTCCTAGATATACACTTTCGAGATTAATTAATTTCCATGTGTCAGTTCTGTGTTTATATTGTGCCTGTGATCAGTTTTCACTGTCACTTCACTTTTCTTTGCACGCAGTGGTGTCACGAAACACGCGTGAAGCACCTCTTCTTCCTTCCATTTCAGTCACTTCAGTGTCACTGTCACTGGAGTGTCGAAAACAGGACTTATCTTTAATCGCTTGCAGTAGCAGCACCCACTGTACATCACAACCTCACTCATAGAACATGTAACGTTTCAAGTTGCGTCACATATGAAATTCCAAAGACCGAAACGAGTTGAGTTGGCACGTCTGCAACGCGGCCAGCTTTGAACCTGTGCGGCCAGAGGTGCAAGAAATAAAATAAAGAAAAGAAACAAAAAGAAAACATAGTTATACTACAGGAGAGAGGTGAGAACTCGTGTATGAACAGTCAAATAGTACGCATCCAGCCAGCACTCAGCATGGACTGATACACATAGGCAGCAGTCAGTATCGAAGGTACATCGGAAGCAGCCTTAGTATATACGTATTTACAGTAAAAACAACTTAGCATGGTGTGCACACACAGTACGTATCTATTTAGGGAATATTGTGTGTGCAACCGCCAGTGACGATGTATTTTCCTGGGCTTAACAATCAGCATATAGAAAGTTGATCATTGTGACAAGCGATGAACCGCAACAACGGTATTGAAAGATATTGAAGATTAAACATTTTTTTTGAGCAGCTTTGGTACCTGTACGGTGCTAAAATATTATTCTACAAGTAGCGAGTTTATGCCACTGGCGTTTAACACGTTCTGTTTGTGATTTCTCAAAGACTGGGTATTATGTAATATCAATTGATAATGCATGGGCGATGAAGCCGACATCGGCTACAGAAATAGAAAGGTGGAATGTGACCTCATAAAGAAGGTGATTACGCCAGCCAGAACTTCTAGCCCAAGACGAGAGAGTATGTGTTCCTGAATTTTGGTCGGGAGTGTGAGCAGATTTCGAAATTACACTGGGTGTAACTTGAGATGCATTGAGATCGACAGCTGAGGGTTCTTACAGAGAAGGAGGACTATCTATACCAGGTACCACTGTCCTTGCCGGCATAATGATGGGCAATATTTATTTTATTTGGTTAACTTTCAGATTCATAGTCACACTATGAATGACACTAACATTTAAAGTAGTATGAGGGTGTATTTTAGATGTGTGTATTGCTAGTATATTGAATTTAATTTATTGTATAGGGTTGAATCTCACTGTTTAATGGTAATCATATTTTTGAAGAGATATTAATGGTTAAATTTCGGGAAAGTCAGTAATATAATATGAAATGATTACGAATCATCGTGATTTAGATACGTACATGACGCAAAGACTTGCATGCACATTGAATATATTTCAAGCACGTTACGTAAATAAGTGTGTAGAATAGTAAAAAAAAAAAAAATTGAACTTGTAATGTTTTTACTTAATCCGGCAGGCTATTCTATTATCGTATTGTAAATGAAATTAAGTGAGAAAATTTTATGACATTCATTATTTTATGACGCATTTTTATATGTATCCTGTTACTACTTCTAATTAAAGTACTATAACCGTTTGTTTTTGTTCTTCGTGCTTTCAACATAGCCAATCCTAAGTCACATAGCAGGTATAGTCGAACAATAGATATTAGTGATGCGTTTAGTGATTGACGGAAATGCGTATAAATCATCTATTCCACCCTGAAGATATTCGGGTTAAGTTATCTTGGGGCCTAATACGCTGTAATCATACTAGACTGATTGTTGAAAATAATTTGAGAGTGTAAGGATGGAGCAAACACATTGAGTTATCAGCACTTTATTGCGCAACAAAAACTCACTTATTGAGGCACACTTGCACATATATTCGCAGGGGATTCGAGTTAGTTCGCGGGAGTTGGGCGAAGAAACATCCAGAAATATCTCGATAGAGCTTCTAATATTTACGTCAGCTGAGAGGTCCCTCTTCTTCCAGTCAGCCAGTTAGCCGGACAGCCGGCCATCTTAGGGGGAGGAGTCTTAGGCAAGAGTATGGCTTATAACCAGTTTTCTTTGAAATATATAAATAAATAAGTAAATAAATATATGCATATACACCACATTTATAAACCCTCAGTTCTTTAATGCTTTGAGACTTTCTTGGCGTTAGTTATTTACTATCTCTTCGCGGGATCGTAGCCAATGATATGTGGTTCTATGAACAAGCTTCTGTCCTTCTGCAATCCGAGGTCTTCTCAGGCTGCAATCCCGTGAAGATAGTAAATTCACAGTTCTTTATTTCTGAATTTTAAAGTCAATTTTAAAAATTCCAGTAACACGTTCACTGCCATGCAATTTATTTTTCAGTTTATATTTTGTCAAAACATTCCACATATTATATGCACCAAAATATCTGTGATTTGAGGCACAGAAGGAAACATTTCAGTGGGAATTTTTACTTTCTCTACTACATATAGTAAGTAGGGGAAGTATTGCGTTCCACCCCACAATTGGATACAGAGATTTCACCGAAAAATGCATGTTTTGAGGCACATGTTTGAATCCAAATAAAACATTTTTGGAAACGTCCGTGTATGTGTGTGTGTGTGTGTGTGTGTGTGTGTGTCTGCGTGTCTGTCTGTGAACAGCATAACTCAGAAACGAAAAGTCGAATAAATACCAAACTTGGTATTTGAGTTTAGTATCTTCCAAGGGTGCGAAACGGAGATTTTCAAGAAAATCCCCCACCCAACTAACCTTCACATGGAAATTTTTTTGAAACTTTTGATTTTCTAAAAAGGTGGCTCTAATTATTTTGATTAAAATACACCATGTATGAAAGATATTTACATGACAAATAAAATGTTTATTTTGAATTTTCTGGGAATAGCTTAGGAAGTGCTCTTCATTCGGAAGGAATTTTGTATAATCTTGCTTAACTTGTAAACTTAAGCAACAGACGAAAACGTACTACACAATTTATTTCAAAAAAGGTTTTTGTGGCATAAGCCCTTTCTGAGATATCCGTTTTGGAGGTTCGAATTGTTCATTAGTTGGTCATTCTCTTCCAATCCTTCCAACATTAAGTTGTTTCTCGCGATTGCATGGAAGCAGTATGGAATTTTAAGACAGCACATAGCGTGCAGTACTGAAACATTTGACTATCGCCGTTCTCTTTGTATCAATAACGAAATGTGTAATGTAATTATTTCTGCAACGGTTTATTTGGATTAAAATATAGTAGGTAGAAAAGCAGACTTTAGTAAGGATAGTTTGTATACCCCTAATCAAGATAGAGGGTAGAGAAAGTCATGTGAGTGTATCACATAAGATTTTATTTGTAAACGTCTCTTGATTATTTTTCGTTAATCATTAAACAAACCTTAGCGCATTTCTTCTACGCCATGCAATTAGGTCTTAGGTTATTTCCACATTATGAAATCGAGTCGTGGCCTCAGCACAAGGCGTCTAACGGTTCGTCCCTCGGGTTTGTAGTTTAATAATAATTTAGGCATCATGTCTGATGGAATTATTTAGATGTTTTTGTTCGAGTTATATTTAATTTGCAGTATTCTTTCACTTAAATTGAAGATGTCCAAGTCTCTTTTTGTATTTTCGTTTCTTCTTCCGTCCTGAACAGTAACGCTTGTTATAGAACATTGAAGATGTTTAATTTTATTACGTTGTTTGCACCACGCTTTGGGCGCCAATTTTGAAGATGTTAGTTTTGTTGTATTATTGTTATTTGCCCCACGCTTTGGGAGCCAATTTGAAGATGTTTTGTTGCTGCTACGTATGGAAAGTCAGTTTGAAGATGATGTATTTATTACATTTCAGCCGTTGGGGAGCCGAACTTGAAGTAGTAGCAACCGCACGTATGGTAAACAAAGTTTCCGGTAGCCTTCGCCCCAAATGTACTTTCCGGTGGCATTTGCCCCAAATGTTCAAAAAATATTAACTTTGTAATTTCTGACTGTTTCTTTAAATATTATATATTTATATTTGCCTCGGCTGCGTCAGTATTTATATTTTTTTAGAGACATGAATATCTTAACAGGGAGTGGTGCGACTGAATAATGTAGGCTTACACAGATTATTATTTTACTTCACTCCCTTTATTAATGCTTGACACGATTTAAATAACACTTCACTGATATAGAGAGAGACTTGTGAGACTTTTTTTATTAATTGCTTGCACTTTTTAACACGTAAACTATTTTTGTCTCACACAAAATACATATAAAATTTCTCGAGGACACATCTCGCGTCCGGTTAGGAACACTGTGTACAAGCAACGCGTCCAGTTATGAGCGCTGTCTACAAGCAACTCACTTGATTTGTACCGCCTAAATTTGTAAATTTCTGTATTTCAAGTCTCTGATTGGCTATTCCTAATCCAATAGAATAATTTTATTTAACTTAAACCGTTTTCTGGTTGTTGATTGGCTATTTTATAAATTGTCTCAAAATTTAAATTATTGTTGCTCTAGTAATGACTAGTAGCATTGTTAAACTTTCTTACTCATTATTGCCTCAAAGTTACCTCATTGTTACCTCATTGTCAGCAACTTTTAACCCATTATTCTCACAGCTCTTACATTATTAAATTACGTAATACATTCACATAACATTATTGAACATGTATACAATAATATAAGCATATACAATGACTGTAATATACACCTTTATATCTTGTTACATACACATATTGCTTTAAGGTGGGCTGTTATTGAATTTATAAGTTATATAATTAGGTTGAAATCATTTAAGTGTTAAAAATACTGGCTCAACATAAGAGCTTATTTCTGTAGTTTTAACTTTTCTTCTGCCTGTTATATTTATTCTTCACACATTCAACTTACGTAAACTACCTAATGTGACACACTTACAGGAAGTTTTCTACCCTGACAGATTCGCACATAAATAAAGCGATATACAGTGATTCTATTCAGATTACGTTATTCACGACATATGCTTGTCTAGGAATGATTTCAAATTAAGCAACAAGTGTTTAGTTAAATGCATGCATAAACAGCATTCAAATGTTTTGTTATAGTAAGAAATGTAACAAGCTTTCAAGCATGTTCGTTCATATGACCTTATACTTAGTAACCTGTAAACACCTAACGCTACGAACAGCATTGGTTTGATGGAAATTGATGCATTTTATGTTCTACATTTTCCTATAGTAACCTCTGAAGTAACCTTTACATAACCTCTCATAATTTTAAAGTAACAAAAATTCTATTAGTATGAATACTTCAAAGGCCGCTCGTAGAAAATTTCGGAAATATATTTAATTTGTTGAATTAGAATCTCAAATTCATTTTAATCACAATAACTATTAATTTTTGGGAAATGAAAAATAGTGAAAAATAGTTTGCAGAGGGGGGGAATTCCCTTTAATGTTCGCTTAGCATGCTTAAATTCAAGTTGAAATTCTATGTTTAATCGACTTTTCATTTTTGAATTATGCTGACGGTCACATACGCATATCTTCTTTCTATTTTTTTAGTGTAGCTCAAAGCCTAGATTTCCGGTAGAATTTTATTTAGAATTTTTGGGTGGAATACAATATTTCCTCTACCTACTACAGATAAGCAGTAGAGACAATAAAGATTAGCTTTTCTTCACGTATTAACTCGTTTTATTTAATGCTTCGATATTTATATGTGCTGTCAAGAAAAAGGGGCCATTCATGATTGAATATATTATATTATTATTTGGACTTACAATCTTAGGGTCCGTTAACTAAAGTTGACTGCACTAGAGTATATAAACTGGTACGTTCCTGCCTACTGGACTATATGAATGCGCATTCCATTAAGCGGGAAGATAATCTGAAACCATGCATTCCGCTCTGTTGGTTCCTGAAGGTTACAAGTCCACTTATTACTATACAGGGTGTCTCAAGAGTCCAATGTTCTGAGAGGTGGTAGTTTAAAAAAAGAAAAACAGTCCGATGTCCTAAAATTATTTCCCAAACGCTTGCTTTAAAATTCCTGTAGGCCGCCTCTGTGGTGTCAAGGTAACGTGTTTGCTTTACATTCAAGAGGTCCCGAGTTCAAATCTCGGTTAGGGCGAGTTACCGGATAACTTCTTAGGGGGGATTCCCTTATCCTGAGAAGATGAATGTCGGGTAACTTTTATATGAACCCCGGGTTAATTGGAGTATCGTTTCAGTATCATTTCATTCATTCATCGTCCAATATGAACTACCAGGTTAAAGGACGTTAAACTTAAAGAAATTCTTATAGTAACAGAGAAATAATTTCTAATTGTCAATAAAAGGGTTTAAGCAATAGCATTACTTTTGAAGACCAGAAAGAAAAGAAGTTATAGCAAACATCGATCCTAAAATTAATACGAAAATGTGTTTTAAAATTACTGTTGTCACTGCATTTAAAGGGAGGAACCAGTTAATCGCGCGTGGGGTTATTGTTGGTGCTACGCAAAATCATATATATATCTGTGTGTGTGTGTGTGTGTGTGTGTGTGTGTGTGCACTGGAACAACTTATTTTTCTTACAAGCAATGTGTTTGCGGCTGGGTAATCTAACAGCAAGTTATTTCTTTTAGAATGTGTTATGTAATGGCATAAGTAATATAATTAGCGTAAAACGAGGATTAATTTAGTTTAATGTGCCTTATAAGGAGTAAAGCGGTTTACAGTTAGCACCTTTATGTTTTGATGCTATTGGAGATTAAAACTAAATTGCAAACAAATTCAACCGGACCTAATTTCTTTGTGGATTTGTTTTATGAACTGTAATGCACTAAATAACAGACTATTTGAAACTAGAGTTAGTCCACTGCGGTGGGGATATTTCAGTATTGAAATCAGATACCAGCATTTATCTCAACAATCAGGTTCACAACCGTTGATGGTGGATTATGTTTATAGTTATCAAATGTTGTTAGAATTCAATGCCTGCCCTGCTAGAATCAAAGTATTCATGGTGGCGGATGAGTCCAGATTGCGCAATAGCATTGCTCTGTGTCGCATAGCAAGTGACAATGAAAGAAAGAGATGTAGTATATCTCTCTCGCTATCTGTGCAGTAGCTTCCCTCATCCGCCATCGTGTGTACTCCTGGCCAAGCCATTAAGAACAGTGAGGGAGTGACTCATAGTGGCTCGCACCTGGAAAACATCAATTAATATGTGTCAATCTTATGGTATTAATGGTATTAACACAATAGACAATACATCGTTTATCCTTGGACGACGGGGTGAGGGATTTTCTTGAAAATCTTCGTGTCACATCTTTGAAAGATACTGAACCTCAGTACTAAGTTTTGTATTTATCCGACATTTCGTTTCTGAGCTATGCTGTTCACAGACACACATCCACATAGACACATACACGGACCTTTTTCTAAAAGCGCTTTTTTTAATTCAGGAGGCCTCAAAACATGTATTTGCGTTGAAATCTTGATATCAAATTTTCGGGTGAAATGCAGTATTCCACTACTTATTATTTGTAGTAGAGAAAGTAAAAAGTTAACATAAATTGTATATTTCAATAAGTTCTCTATTTTTCGTGTAGTAAGTGTTGTGTGTTTGTTATGGTTTATCAGTTATACAAAAGTATATCAATCTTCATTATGGCCGAAGGCGACTTCACAAGTTTTTCACAGAAAATGCAAGTCATTAATCATGAAAATGTTTTAAGCACGTACAGTAGTATAGGGTACGATATACAACGGAGAGGGACACCGTAACCTATACAGACCTATTGTGGCTCAGCTCCCTGAAGGAAAGGACCACAGCAAATGTAGGTAGACAGGCCGCAGAGATGCGCAGAAGTCCCTAGCAATTCTACCCCGAGGACCCGACCCAGCGTCAGAGCTTCTCAGAGAGGGCGATTACAACCCTCTGGTATCCACGAGAAAACTCTTTCCTTGGAAGAAGCATCTGCGCCACTTCCGGTACTGCCTCACACCGCAGAACATGAAACAGGACAACGGAATGAAAGAAAATGAGGAAAGAAAATCCTGGCAGGAGAGAAACCACCCACCATTTGCCTGTCGAACAGGGAAAACCACGAAAAACAGGTCAGAATGGGGAGTCAATGGAAAATGGACTCTGGGCGGCCTCCAGGATGAGAGCCTCACATATTACAATATTACTGCGGAGCATCTAGTATATTATATAAAACCATTAGAGCCACTTTGGAGAAAATAAAAAATGATGAACATTTATCCATGTAAATATTTTGGAGCGATGGATTTATTTTTGATCTTTAAATGTCAAATAAATGTGCTCGTCTTGACATCACTGATATACGCATTCGACACTAAATAGAGTTTAATTGGCAAGTTTGTGAATTACAGCAATTAAGTTACTAGCTTTTGTATTCAAATAGGATAATAGGGTTGCTTTTTCATACTTTACCGAAACAATTTTTTTATGCCTGGGACATATCCTGCTTTCCTTTTTGGTATTACTTAGAAAAGGTTCAGAAGCAAAGAGACATTAATAGTATTTTTTTCTTTAGCTGTTATTATTGCCAACTTTCTCACATTATAATCATGAGCAGGAAGAGCGAATGCCAGTATCTTGATTTCATATTTATTTTGCGCAAAATGTTAGATTTTGAAAGTAATTTGAAATATTGTAGAGCTCGACTTCAGCAATTTCTTACGCATTTGAACCTTTTCTTTTGACAGACGCGACAGGAGTTTGCTGTTACTTTTTCTGTAAGGTTTCCGTAATCCTATTAGATTTTCTAGAAGCTATGCATGATCTCTTCGTTTAAGGCTGCGTGGAGCTTTTCTTTTTCTAAACCTAAATCCCTTGTCCATCTCCAACTATTGCGTTTTTCAGTTCACATATCACCTTAAATGTATTGTTATTAATTCTAAAAGCTTGTTTATGAACGAAATAATTCAATTCCTTCTTCCAGAACATTACCATATGACTTTGTAACTCATTTATTAAACATTTTCATAATATTAACATGTTCTATGACCTTCATTGTTAATGTGTTGTAATATGCTGAAACTAACTAGCAAACAGGACGAACGGAGAAAAACACAGAAAGACACGTTAACAAACAAGAGACGGGCGCGCCGGTTCCTCAAGTGAATGTAGCGCAAGGACAGGATAAGAATGCAAATATCTCAAACAACGTCAAAAATTAGATTGTTGTTAGCTTTTTATAACAATAGAGGTCCCTGAATTACGTCTATTCCTTTATTTGGCATTAAGAACAGAAGTAGCACTCTTGCATTGCTTCTGTGGTGTAAAACCCAATGCTGTAAACGCCTTATAAAGAAAGAAACATAATTTTAATTTCTTCTCTGAACCTAACAGTTACATTTAACAGCAGCGTACACTTCTGCAGTTGAAGAAATTTCTCGTCACGTTGGAGACTCACAGTAATCTTTGACTCGAGTTTAATTTCGTCGCGATCTATATATGTACATAAAGCTGGAGTCGCAGCAGGGGGATTCCAGGAGAGGGCCAAGATTACATTTCAATTAGAGAAACTTTAGAGTTGGCCTTGCCCCTGGGGAGTCAACTTAATATTTTTTTAATGTAGTACACAGTTTTCAAATATTTAAAAAGGATACGTATAGAAACAAGCAAAAGTCGTTTCTAATTACTGGATTTCGAGAACAAGTAAAATATTTCTGGATTAAAGAGCCCGTTACATAGGATCTAAGAGAACAGCAACTGTAATCTGAATTTCCATGTCTTCGAAACTGTTTATTACATTTACACGTATAAAATCAAATGAACACCAACAGATAAGTAAAGAAAGACAAGAATTAAGTTTTATAAAATAATGGCCATGCCAATCTTGATGTATAGCGGAGATAGAGGATTACTGCAGCTAATAAATCATCTGCTATGAGGTTTATGAGATCTGCAAATAGAATATTTCCTAAAAGTTATGAAGAGAAATAAATAAATAAGACAATAATGCAATATATTCGCTATAAGTTACAGCTTATTACAAAATAAGCTAAACTGGAAAAACTCTATTAAGATTTGCCGAAGCGTACTTTTAAAAAAGCAAAAGGAAGACGATATTTTGGACGTCCATTATAACATGGTACAGAATATTGAGGTTGCAATAGGAAGATTTTCCATTATGAAGAGGAAATAAGTAAGCCAGTAAGTTTAACGTGTAAATTTCATTTACACCCTGTGAAGTCCTCCTCATTCTGAACGAGTTTTGTATAGATAATTGGTAAACCTCAAGAGATAGACAAAACTTTACTACACAGCAATGTAGATTTCATTAACACACACAGTTTGTAAATTTTTTGTGTAAAATTAACCAGTTCCAAATTATTCTTTATTATTGCTTTGAATGTTCAAATGCTTATGCTTTTTTGGGAAGTCGCTATTCGTTTTTTTCTGGTAGTCGTGCAAAGAACATGGAATTTCACAGCAATCACATACCGACATGCTCTTAAAAACCTGACCATTGCTTTACCTGCTATATCCTACAACGAGATGTGTTAGTGCGAATTGAAAGTTTATCTGGTTTAACAAGAAATAGTATAATAAATTTTGAAAGAATCGTTTGTAAAACAGCGAGTAGAGATAATATTGTGAGTTTAACACCGATTTTTTTGGAACGGTTCCAAGAATAGAACGTTTCACTCACTCACTCACTCACTCACTCACTCACTCACTCACTCACTCACTCACTCACTCACTCACTCACTCACTCACTCACTCACTCACTCACTCACTCACTCACTCACTCACTCATTCACTCAACAATAGATTAAAGAACTCACTACAAGAAAATATTCCTGACTGCTTGTCAATCGAGAGCAGGTTGCAGAAACTCAATTATTCAAGAATTTTTCAAACATATACACATTTTTCTGTGTATGCTAAGTTAATGTCAACATGTATGTTGACATTAACTTCGTCCTTTTCTACTTTTGCGCTGTCGCCAAGTTGCTTAATAACATCTTGTAAATATAAAGTTGACATAATTTTTAGCTTTGAACACATTTTCCTATGCAAAATATTTTTTGTATCATATTGTATCATTTTTAGAGCCTTTATAAATTTCTGTTGTCATAAAGTTCTAAATAAATGGAGTATTTTTCAGCAGAAGTTCGACATTTACTGTCTCTATGCTTATCATGCAGTAACTAATAAATTAACGATATTGTTTTCGTTGCTAGACTAAAGTAGAGTGGTGATACCTGCCAAATTTGCATTCTCTGTCTCTAATGAACATTATAAACTTTTAAATTGAATATTTTCGGAAAATTTTGCAGTAGAAAAGTCAGCCAGCGAGAAAATGTTTTGTTATTGGGTTTACAACGGGTTCACAGCGAGAGAAAATGTTGAAGAGGGTTAGAGACAGTTTTAAAAAGAAGTCAGAATACTTTAACTTCTTGCATTCATTGTGTATGACAAACAAAAATGATCTATCTATTCGGCTAACAGGTGCCAGGCGCGAGGCAGAAGGCAATAAAGGTTAACACCAGTTTTAAGGAAGTGTGTGCGTTTACAGTGTGTGGAACATTGTGAAGTGTTATGTGGATTGTTTATTTAACGTTTTACGTGAATATTTATGGAGTTATGGAGGGAGAAGCTAGGAAGAGACGATGTGTTGGTAAACTAAATAGAAACCAAATTAATAATGAATGTGTTAGATTATTCAAGTAAAATGAGTGTCATTAAGGTAGTAAAAGAAACAGCTAACGCTACCGAGTCTTCTTAAAAGTAGTGAGTAGGGAAAAAGAAAAAGGAACGAATGAATTAAAGGACCTCTATGGATGCCACCAAAAAAAGAAAGCAAAAAGGGCGGGGGAAACAAAAGCACGCTAGGTTACGCAGTAGGTATAATGGAATAACACAAAGTGGAGTGCGGCGCATAGTGCATTCCTTGCTGTTTGAAATCCTCCACCCATGTTGAATGCAATGTTGTCAGGGGTAAACAGTGATGATATCCTACAAAAGTATACATTTTATTGTTTTATATGCTCCATATTTCTATGTTAATATATATTTTACGCCTGTAGAATCGTATTTCGAAGTATTAAATTACCAAGAGGAGACAAATTGTAGGTGTAAACTAAATGTCTTACATTAGTCTTAAATAGCAGTGCAAATATTTCGCTATTTGGTGATACATCACTCACAAGATGACACTGACCAAGCGCAGCTAGGCGGCGAAGTTGCGAGCGTACATATAAGTACATGTATCAACAGTGCGCTCCATTTAACCTATACTGTATTTTAAGAGTGAGACGCACTATAGTTAATATGAGGTTCAGAGACTGGGTTTGTCATATATTACTTACTGATGTGTACTTACGTATTTTATGTAAGTCTTTTTATTGAACATTAAAAACATATTGATAAATTTGAGGTCAAGGTTTTGATAGGCACATTATTTACTATTCTTAACTGAAATATTGCAACATATGGGGTTATTATATGGTTTATAATATACTATTAATTGAAGGGTAGGAGGAATATTGGTTAAAAAGTCCATTGAAGGGGAAGAATGTTGAAAGCTGGCGTGATCTCTCGCTGGCCAATGAGAAGGCTGGTAGAGGTTACGTGCAGCTGGGGTAGGGGATTGAGCCTTAAGTGTGATGTCCTTTAGTCGTCGATCTGCAGAAAGTTCTCGTGGTAGTGAGAGCATAATTTGAGGAACAGAATGTGACGCGTGGTAGCTAGGACAGCTTCTCTTCTGGAAGCAACCATTCACCTAAAACCAAAAGTATGTAACCAATTACATAAATAAAAGATGTGTTAAGTTCTAAATCCGAGAAGCGTCTAATAGTTTAAACGTGTCCATGTGCCTCCCCGCCTGCCAAGCGAGTAAATAATAATATAGCGGTGATTTCTTATAACTTTTAAAATTGAGAAAGTCCCCCTTACCTGTCTCTTGTGTTGGGGTACGTTAAAATACAAATCTGTGAAATGATAAACTGCGATATTATGGTTATTTACCATTTGTTTTCAAACATTTTCCTTTAAATGTGGGTTGCCTTAACAGACAAAATATAGCAAATACAATAGAAAATGAACATTCTATGGTACGAAATCAGAAAGAAAGAAAGAAAATGAAATTATGAATTAACATATCACTACGCTCTTTTAAGATCCTGCATGCACAAGCTTTTCAATATATGAGAATTAACCGCTGTTAATACAGAAATTCGCTTGATAAAATAATTTTGGAACAACGGTAGTCTTAGTGTCCAAAAATTTTAAGTTTCTAAACCACCATATACCAGGGAAGCAAAACTTCAATTTTATTTCCTTCTATAAGCATAAATGGACATGTGGTGTTTTGTACTATGCAATCGTTAATCTTTAGACTTCTTGGTGAACTGCAAGGAATCTTGTTCATGCAGTACTGCTGTTTGTTCTCTATTTTGTAGCTCTTAAGAGAAGAAATAGTTTCATATATAATTTCACATGTATATTGTAATTAAAGTATAATTAATTCATATTTATTATATTTTTGTAAAATATTTATTTTAAAGCTTAATTTCACAGATGTTTTGCAACTAAAATAAGTAATAAACCATTGATGTGCAACAATGAATTTCTAAAGATGCTTTTTATCATTGAGTTTTCCTGTAGACATCTAATTATATACATATAATTACTAAGGAAAAACATGTTTACTTCATAGCATGGTCCATTGCTCCAGAAAAGTTTGTTTTCAATGATAAGTTTCTGCAACAGCACCGACATAAAATATTGTAAAAGATAAGAAGCACGAGGAATCTTAAAGATTTTGTATCCTCCAATGCAAAGACAATAAATGAATTAAGTAAGAATAATGAGTCTACTAATAATGATTTCGTAGAAGTGTTATTTGTTCGCTAATAAAGCTATGTTTTGCAGTTTTCATGATTATTATAATATTATAATTTTCCAAAAATTTAGGATAAACGATGTATTGTCTATTGTGTTAATACCATTAATACCATAAGATTGACACATATTAATTGATGTTTTCCAGGTGCGAGCCACTATGAGTCACTCCCTCACTGTTCTTAATGGCTTGGCCAGGAGTACACACGATGGCGGATGAGGGAAGCTACTGCACAGATAGCGAGAGAGATATACTACATCTCTTTCTTTCATTGTCACTTGCTATGCGACACAGAGCAATGCTATTGCGCAATCTGGACTCATCCGCCACCATGAATACTTTGATTCTAGCAGGGCAGGCATTGAATTCTAACAACATTTGATAACTATAAACATAATCCACCATCAACGGTTGTGAACCTGATTGTTGAGATAAATGCTGGTATCTGATTTCAATACTGAAATATCCCCACCGCAGTGGACTAACTCTAGTTTCAAATAGTCTGTTATTTAGTGCATTACAGTTCATAAAACAAATCCACAAAGAAATTAGGTCCGGTTGAATTTGTTTGCAATTTAGTTTTAATCTCCAATAGCATCAAAACATAAAGGAGAACTTGAGAACCGAAAAAATAAACAGTCCAGTAGTAGGATGGGATTAAATAGTCATCTTCTTATAGTTCATTTTCAAGGTATGATAGCGAAAGCAGAAGTGTTCCGAATATTTAAAGTTCTTCCTCTTTGTCTGAAATGCAGATCTTGCAGTGATATTGCTACAAACGTAGCCGCTAGCCTTTCCTCACCCTGCTAGAAGTGACTGTTCTTGTTGTTTTTTCAAAAAATTAAAATAATTTGTTGTAAATTGAATAAGTTACTTGGCCTAAATGTGAAATTATCGGACATAAATGAGTAAACTTGTTATTTTAAGAAAACATGTAACTAAATCAATCGTGCATGTGGGAAAGTAGGAAAAGTTCAAATTAGGTGTCATATTGTTGGCTATGCCTGTCTTTGACACCAAAGAAGTGAAAATCAGCCAACTTGTGCCACCTGATAACTCCGAAGAAGAGGTTTCTTAAAGATATCCAGAAATGTATAAGGAAGTAAAGATTGAAAATTAATTTACTAGAGAAGAGTAAATGGAAGCATTTCGAGATAGAATCAAGACGCTATAGGGACAAATGAATAAAGCATTTACAAAGAATGACTAACAAAAGATCTAAAAAAAATGTTGTTCTGAAGGGAAGCCGATTACCGGGCAGACCTAGGAAGCATTGGCTAGATAAAACAGGCTTGAGCTTATTCATGGAAGATGAAGACGAGAAATAATGTGCATTCCTTATGACATGTGTCAAGCAGAGCTAGAGAATATTATAAAAAATTTCCCTAAATTATTAAATGCTACTTTTGAGAAAACAATTGAAACCAAATTAACGCATTTAACGTTTTTTCTTTCGATTTTGCACACTTTCTCTTTTTCTCTTGGTGAGAGCATTGCAATTATGAAATTCAAATTTATTTCCCAATACCAGAAAGGCTAATCTTTTAGTATTTAAGAACCCTGTACTTTAATGTTATACTTGCGTACCTTCTAAAACATACACTACAAAACGCAAGCATCAATTTAACAGTTCTAAACTCGTATTAGAGGATATATCGAGTGTTTTCCAATTGTACAGCACAAATTACCGCTGATCTATTCATTCCAGCAAAAAATTAATTTGCTGTGAAATTGCTTTCCTATGAAGCGGACGGGTACATTTGTTTTAGAATTAATTGTTGTTTACTGTTCTGATGATTTGAAACACCGTTTTTACTCGAAACTGCGCTTGCTTAAACATTGCATGCTTTATGTTTATGGAAGAAAATAGTAATGAAATGTTCATATGCATTTAACTATTTTTCATTTGTATTGCCTGTAGGTATATTGTTATTATAACTTTCCTAATTAATTGTATCATAAACTTTGTTATTTTAGGCAGCTTTCAAATGCAGGAAGTAGAATATTATTAATTAAATGATTGGTTACAGATGTTCTGATGCAAATCGTCTCCGTACTTAAGTATAACAGCTCAAAAAGACTATTTTTCTTATTTACATTAATGATCAGCTTATCTGAGAACAAGTAATGCATTTTCAAATGCTTTATGCTTGTTTATATACGAGCAACTTTTCAGAGAGGTCTTTCAGAAAACTGCTCAGTAGAACTTTCCTAAAGCTTACTCTTTTGGTAGCATTATGAAAGGGCTTAAATGCTGGCAATTTTACAGAGGTATAAGCGGAAAACATCGATGAATCCACTTGTTGCATCAATTGCGTACTAATTTCCTCTGAGACTGTCTAGGTATTCACCAATTTCGCCCAGTATTCTTCTGTCAATATTATCCGTCTGTGCGAACGTTTCAGTGTAAATGGTGTTTATTTTTCAGGGTACAGTTGAGAAAAAGTCATATATCACACCAATTGGTTCTCAAATTATTCAGTCTCCTTCCCGACAAAAGATAACATTTAACATTCCATTGTGTTTTTTTCAGAATGGAGTTATCATTTAATGATGTATCTAGCCTACTTTATGTTTTAATAGAGGAGATTTGATAATCTGACAATAAGGCTAATCCAACAGTAAACTCTCTTAATTTATTATTACCAACTGTTTCATGTTGTAATGAAGATATAGGCGGTTATTATTTTTTTCCAAACTGGGGGAAGAGAAACTAGAGGGACTCATCTAGCTGGCGTAATTCTATTGGTTTAAATATACTTAATAAAGCATTGGGATATTATTTTCCTTTTTAATAACAGGAGAAAGGCCTCAGATTAAAAATTGTAATAATGTAAGTTATCAATTTTAAACGATTTTTAATTAGTTTTTTGCCAAAGTTCAAAACGATGTGATATTAATTTCCATTTATATTACTTGCTACTTATCATGCTGTACATAATGTTCTTCAAAAATACGAGTATATGAATATAACTTCCCCGTTTAATCCGAAACTTCAAAAATGGATCCATAAAAAATCAAAAGATAAATATATCTATGAATTTTTCCAAGAGCATTTTTACCAAAACTGAACTTATTAAGTATTTATGGTCAGAATAATCCTTGTAGCTTATCATGCGTGCTCGTCATGCGATTTAAACTTCATTACTAACTTACGCGAGTACAGCTCGTCATACAGTCTGAAGGGGTTAAGGGCGTATAAACTCTGGATATTCATGTCTGCTCTTCTTTAATTTCTTTCATTAGATCAATATTATTGGTGACTATAAATCCTAGGTGTTTAAAAGCTTTGAGTAGCTCATGTTTGCCTTTGTTTATGAGTATTTCATTTCCTCTATTCATTATACTACTAACATTATCGCCGTTATTATATTTATTTTTATTTTATGAGAAATAGTTAGTTGAAATCGATTCATTTTTAGTTATTTTAGCAGGAATAACAAAAAGTGCACAAATTACTTTTCATATTTGTTTAATTGTTAATCGAAACCAAATTAATTAGAAGTATGTTATTAATATAAGTAAGAAGCAAATCAATTTATGAATTTAGCATTAGTGTTATTAATTTCCAGATCAGCTGTACTCACTTTTAATTAGGTTTGAATCAAAACTGCATTCATTGCAGGTATATTTCTAGTCAACAGTACAATATCTTCTGTATCCGCAGACGTCTTATGCCTGTGAATGCACTAAATTCTTCTGATATTTATTTTGGAGTTTCACTTTATTCACTGTATTAATGAGTGTCACTTTAGAGAGTCTGATTACTACTGCTACTGCTGCAGCTCCTGCCACCAGCAGCAGCAGCAGCAGCAGTAGTAGTAGTCGGCATTAGGAAGAAAAGTGCGAAGGAACATGTGTTATCGAGAAAGAAGATTATCAGATAATTCTAACACTATGTTATCCTTTATTATCAATCAAGATTGTTGGGAGTTAATTTAAATGCAAAAGCTTCAATGTACTATGAATATTTTGCGCTTTACTTCGCAACAACGAAATGTAACTTTTCTTTTAAATATGTCATGTTTACGTTGTCTTTGTAAATCCTACTACTATATCTTGAACACAAAAGATTCTACGACAAATCTTCGAGAGACAAAACTTCATGGGTATTTATAAGCAATTTTTCGACAGCGAGTTAGAAAATGTCTAATTTGGTAACTATGGATATGATAAGGGTTTCTAATTTTAAACAACAGTAGCATTGGCTACATAGACTTGATCAATATTGGCCATATCTACGCCAGCATCAATTAATTGAAAAACTCTTCGATGTTGTCACTCCGCTTGGAGACTTGGCAGAACGAGACATGGCTCACCAGAACGTTTAGTGGTGCCTTGATGGTACCTTAGTTCCGTTGTCACACGTTTGAGGTTACCAGGATTGTTTTTTGCTGAAATGGATAGGAAGAGAGGGTCCAGACCATTGGAGCTGTTTTAAGTGTCTTTGACCTAATTTCCTCTTGGGAATAACATATCAGTTGAATCTGAAGAGATCCCAAAAGCAATAGGGATTACCTATTTTTGACAAATTCTTCTGTTTCCCATAGTCGGCAGTACTTTGTTGAATAGCCTTTGATGAGATTGGGACAAAATGGCTTGAACAAGTTGAGTAAGAAGGCTGGCCCCGTAGCTCAGTCGGTAGAGCAACTGCCTGCTGTGCGAGGGGTCCCGGGCTTGATGCCCGGCTGGGGGTGGGAATTTTTTTCTAGCCAAGAATAATTCCTATTCTCGATAGAGTCTGGAAGCATGAATGAGAGTGTGAATGTGTGTATTATCTAATGATTAAAAAAAGTGCAAGAAACCCAATGACAGAGTTACACGAATTAACACCATTGCCCAATAGGCAATAAGTTCCAAAGGAAAGGCCGCCGATAAGACCAATGTAGTTAAAGGCGGGGTGTATAAATGGAACTAAAAAAAACTTGAGTAAGAGTATTTCAAATTGGTATTACTATGCACTGGGTCCCCCCTTCCCTCAATATTTTCGATAGCAATTCATTCTTGTAACTTTATTCTCTGCTACAGAATATATATGCTTTGCTACAACAATACACACAGTCTTGACTGCCTCTACAGTCTAGTGCAGGGTTCGCGAACCCGGCCCGCGAGCTGCTTTGTATGGCCTGACTAGTCTTAAAAAATACAAACGAAAAGAAACGGTGCACCTGTGTTAGATGGATTTATTCACGAATTTCGAACGATTAAATCAGATTTTAATTGAATACAGTACGATGAGCTACTGAAGGACAAACACGAGGAAGTTAATTTGGTTAATTTTTACAAGTGTCTGCCGAATGACACGTTTCTTAGTTTGAAAGACTTTAGACGAGGACTGTTCGTTCAACGTCTATCTGTGAAGACATTTTCAATGAAATATGTCAAATCAAAATATAGGTTTGCTATGACTAATGGACATTTAGAGTCCGTTCTGTTGAAAGGCAGCACAAAATGAGAAACATAAACGTTTGCAATTATAGCACAGAAAATTCAATTTCATTCTTTTCATTGAATATGAATTGCTATTTTCACATACATGAACATTTTTATGTAACAGAGGTAGCTACGAGGGCTGTTCCAGAAGTACCCCACCTAACAAAGAAAACACAACAATTTTAGGAAAAAACATCTTTATTTCTCTACATAGTCTCCTTTCAGCTCGATACACTTTTCCCAGCGATGTTCAATTGCTTCGATACTCTGTTTATAGTGAGAACCGTAGAATTCTGCAAAATATCCATCAACTGCAGACTCCTCCTCTTCATTCTTAGCAAATCTGTTACCACCCAGCCATTTCTTCAACTTTGGAAACAGAAAATAATCAGAGGGGGCTAAATCTAGTGAATATGGTGCATGAGGAAGCAATTTGAACTATAACTAATTGATTTTGGCCATAGCAATAACGAATGTGTGAACTGGTGCATTGTCTTGATGAAACAAAATTTTCTTTTTCGCTAAATGCGACCGTTTTTGCTTGATTTCATTATTCAAACGCTGCAATAAGTTTGCATAGTACTTTTCATCGATTTGTTTTTCCTTTTTGAAGATAATCAATGAAAATTATTCCATGTGCATCCCAAAAAAATGACGCCATGACCTTGCCTGCAGATGGAACTGCCTTCGCCTTCTTTGGAGCCGATTTTCCCCTTTCAATGCACTATTTTGACTGTTCCTTCGTCTCAGGTGTGAAGTGATGGATACATGTTTCATCCATGGTTATGAATCGACGCACAAAATCGGCTTTATTGCAGCGAATCATTGCCAAACACTCGACAAAAACATCCTCACGATGCTGCTTTTGTTTCATTGTGAGTAAACGCGGTACTCATCTTGCGCACAGCTTTCTCATGTCTAAATTTTCAGTCAGTATGCAATATACAGCACTTTTTGAAATGCCTACGATGTCTACTAGCTCGGGCACTTTCAGTCGACGATCATCCAATACCATTTTATGGATTTTATTCACAATTTCTGGCGTGGTCACCTCCTTTGGTCGATCACTGCGATGTTCATCTTGGCAGTTCGTACGGCCTAGCTTAAATTCTGCCACCCAATATTTTATTGTTGTAAACGAAGGAGCAGACCCCCCAGATTAGAATCTAGCTTAGCTTTAATATTAGTTGGACTAAGACCTTTCAAATGAAAGTATTATATCACATAACGATGACCAGTTTTATCCATGTTTACAAATTCGCTGAGAGTGTTCACTATTGATGGCTGTCAAACATTTACTAAATAACATAGCATTGTCAAACTTCAAACTTAAGGTTTATAAGGTTGGTACTTTCTATCATAGTAATTTCTTTGAAACAAAAACCACTTTCTATACGTCAGGTCGAGTATTTCTGGGACTCCTCTGGTATACATTGCCTATGAGTTGCATTGTTATGAGACTGAATGAAAGACTAATACTTTGTTAAGCATTTAATTACATTGGTTATTAATATGACTGTTAACTATAGTTCAATAAACACTGTGTTTGAAAACTTTATGTGCGCCTCATACCTATGAGTTTATTGTTCCTATTTTAAAGGCTTCGCTCGCAACTCACTTTCTGACTGTTAATGTGGCCCCATTATGAGAAGTTTGGCAACCTCTGGTCTAGTGATTTGTATGCCAAATTCAGATGTCTCGTGTTCGAACTCAATTTAGAAGGAGGATTTTCTTTATTATTCTTTGTACTCCATCCTGTCTGAAAGAATAAATGTGTGAGAGGGAGAGAGGGAGAGAGGGAGATTAACATTTTAAAACTAATGTAAACAAACTTAAACGAGAGAAATAATGTGTTATGAGTCCGCATCGTTGCTGCATTCAACAATAGTTATAGCAGGCCTTCCCATGAACCCATGGATCCTATATATAGCAAGAGCAGATTCACTGAGTGAATGTTTTAAAGGAAGACTAGAAAGTTGGAATGTTCTGTACAAAGTTCACCTAAATATGAGTTTTATATGCAGTTTCGCCACAATAATGCCTCTATAATGCCTAAAAGGTATTAACAAATACGCAGAAATAATTTGTGTAATACTTTTAATTGACTGGTTCTACAAAACTGAAGAATATCTGAACAATACTCAACCTGAAAGCAATAAATTCTTAGGATTTTGTTGTTGAATTTGGAATCCTATCAAGCGAGAGTGAATATTTGCCAAACTGTTTCATAACCCCCAAGTCTTTATGTGTTTTACTTTCTTGAACGCAGATACATACTTGTAAAGATAGCGCACAAAGAAAAGAAGCGACGCCCACCCTTTATGTAGCTAGCTGAATAATCCGGCACGTTTCCGGGAACCAGAAGTGGGAAGAGTGAGATAAAGGTGCCGTATTTTTAAGGATAACAAAGGATTACGCGGAAGTTGGAGTGTAATGGGACAGTAAAGATGCGGTTCCAGAATGGGATGCAACTTTTTCTCTTTATTTGGTACTCCAGCTATTATCGCAGTTAGTCTTGCTCTAAAACAAGACTAGGTAAACCAGATTTTTTTTGTCTTACTACTTTCTCTAGTATCTACTTAGAGGAGGAGGTAGAGAAAGTTTAATAAACATATGTTTTAAGATTCCCTAAATAAAAAAAATTGAAAAATATCCAGTGTTATGTGTGTAATTAAAAGCTAAAAGTCGGATAAATATGAAGGTTTGCATTTGAATTGTATATCTCGTATTTTCTCGCTTTCTTTTCTTTCAAGAGCTCGTTACCACGAATAAATACTTGAATTCTGTTTCCTTATGTTCTAACTAAGCAAATTTTGTTAGTCTGAAATCATTCCTAAGCAAAAATATATCGCAAATAACATAACGAGGATAAAATAATCACTTTTTATAGGAATACTCCAGATAGTATACGAGTATTAATAACCAATGCAAGTGGTTTTTCGTCAATCAAGAAAGTACTGTGAATGTATGCAGCAAACTGTTTATGATTTCTTTTGTAGAACTATCTGTTTGACTAAACATTCCCTTCTAGTTTTATTTAGCAATTTATTTTTATACACTGCCGTATACCTATAACTAATAATCCTTGAGAACAGGATTTTGGGATGCCATACAATATAATTATGACTTTTTATTAGAGGATTTTATAAATTTAGAATTTTTTATTAACTTAAGGATATTAACACGTCATTCTTATTTTATAGTGATTTTAATTATTATTTAATTTGTATATTAAAATGTTAGTCAATATGGCATTTTTCCTGGTATTTATTGAAGAATATGAGGTTATTGTCATGAGTATTTATTATTAATATTAATGTTCATCTGATTTCGCTGAATAACTCCGGATGCTGGTACAGCTTTTACCAAACCTAATAACATTTGGAGATGTCTATTATCGTTTTGTGGGTTTAAACTTGTATTCCATTAAATTTATTCTCGCCCATGCCGAAACGGGAAATTTAGGCGCGAATAACTGTTTGTGATACTATAGTTAAAAGCGACTGTTTTGTGAGTAAATAAATATCTGGGAGGTGAGAGTGAAGTCTAGTTCAACAGTCTTACGTAAAAAGTACAACACTCTTAACATATGTCATATAACCCTGAATAAATATGGCCTTGTTCAAAATATACCAATAACATATTTTCCCTATCATTAATCTGCGTGTTTTGTACTATTGAAGAAACTTTATTGTCTGTAACGTTTCACGTTTACGCTGCTTTCAATATTTCTTTTGGCTCTGGGAATTAATTTTCAAGTCATTCAAATAATCTTCCATTGCATTAGTGCATACAAAGTGCAGAAGGAATACTTAAAAGCTTTTGAAATTGAATAAATATCAATTTAGTTTTCATGTGCACCATAAGTTTGGTCC
This sequence comes from Deroplatys truncata, assembly GCA_030765065.1. Lineage (NCBI taxonomy): Eukaryota > Metazoa > Arthropoda > Insecta > Mantodea > Mantidae > Deroplatys > Deroplatys truncata. Next base: position 98,986,568 of record CM060976.1, on the reverse strand, counting down.
TATAATGTTGAACTTAAAATAAAAATAAATTATTAATATGCAACAGAACTTGCAGCTTGAATCCGCTTAAGCATATTATGATAAACTTGTTATTTAATAAGAAACCAGCATTGGTAACATTGGAGTGTTACAATTTTGTATAAAATGATCAGTATTAATTTGAATTCCTTTTGTTAAAACATTAATTTTAAGTATTACCTGCCTAAAAGGAGTATTTAACACTTATTTTAAAGCATCGCCACGCAGCGTTTTCTTTGACATTTTAAAATATCTAGAAGTCAAGATCGACTTAGGATGTAAAGGGTCTTTCAACAAGAGTGTCCTATCTTTAACTGTGATAGCTGCCGTTATTATTGAGTTACAGCAGTCATTTTTTTCATGTGGTTACAGTTGTTATTGAAAAATAGCCATGGAATGTTACAGCATTCAGCAAAGCGTAGAAATTGTGAAAATGTATTATCAAAATGGATCATCTGTTCGCCAAACCTTCCGTGTATTGCGTGAAGCTTACTATGTGCATAATCATCCCTGCGAGAGAACGATTCGGCATTTAATCGACAAATTTGAAAGATGTGGTTCTGTCAGCAATCAAAGAACGCCTATACGTAATCTACGTAAGCGCTCCAACGAAAACATAGGCGCCGTTCGTGAGAGTGTACGCGAGAACGGAAACAAATCAATTGCTCGTCGAGCGCAAGAATTGCGGCTTTCGCCGACCACAACTTGGCGAATTCTGTATCTGGACTTGAAGTTTCACGCTTACAAAATGGTGTTAACTCAGGAACTAAATCCCAACGATCATAGGTTGCGCCGTGTATTCGCTGACTGGGCTATGGAGCAATTGGAAGCTGACCCGGATTTTTGTCGAAAAATCTTCAACGACAAAGCCCACTTTGTGTTGTGTTAACAAACAAAATTGCCGCTATTGGAGCAATCACAATCCAATGCAGATTCAAGAACGACCATTTCATCCCCAAAAGGTTACTGTGTGGTGTTGCTTTTGGTATGGTGGAATCATTGGTCTATATTTTTTCCAAGATCCATATTTTTGGCTTCAATTGGATGGTATGGATCTCAGAAACATCTGGTTCCAGCAAGATCTCGAAACAATCGATCTTTTGAAGGAGAAGTTCAGAGGTTTTCCCGTGGTGGTGATGTTAACTGGCCCCCGAGGTCATGTGATTTAACGCCGTTGCATTACTTCTTGTGGGGTTATGTTAAATCTCGAGTTTATGTCAACAAGCCAGAAACAGTAAATGATATTATGAATAACATCACGTGTGTAATTCGTGAAATTGCAGCTAATTTACGTTCTTCTGTCATTGAAAATTGGGTCAACCATGTACGTGCAACCCAACGAAGTCGCGGCGGCCACTTAACTGATGTTCTCTTCCACACGTAATGACTAATTATGTTCCAAAATAAAAAAAGAAATAAACCTCTATCATTTATAGAACATGTTATATTCAAGTTCAAAGATAGGACACTCTTGTTGAAAGACCCTATACAAGCGCAGTTACCGAATTTAACGCGTCTCCCTAAAAACATGATCATTTGAAAATTCTGATTACACATATAAACAGGAATGATAAGGATTTAGAATTAAATAAATAAAATAAATGGATTAATAGGAAGAAAATTTGTAAACTTCATATCAAGAAATATACAATTAAGGGGATACATAAAATAAATGCGAAATCAACGATAATGTTTAGTTCCGAAACTTGGATATTAAAAAGACCGGACGAGAAAAGGGTTGAAGCTGAAAGATGAGATTTTTAAGGCCTCTAATGGGAGATGATTAAGAGGTCACATTCACAATCAGATTATTAGGGAGAATTATTGTCAAGAAAATGAGACAGTAAGCAAAAGCGGAAAAAAACATGTATTTAAAATGGATGATTAAAGAATACCAAAGTCAGTGTATCAGTATAGGCCAGTGGGAAGGAGAAAATGTAGGCAGGACGGAGAACTGAGGCTCGGAACAGGTCCTGGGGTCCTGGAAGAAGACATAAATATATAATAGTATGGCTCACTACCTTCATATCTGTTTTATTTGGTTCTTTCCAGCCACGTAAAATATTTCACACACGTCTTTCTCTTTGGACAATCCAACCCTTATCTCTTCAAGGCAGGGTGAAAGTTTGATGATCTTACTATGGGGTAAATTTGCCTCTATTGCATTTTTAGGGCAACGTTCTATGTCATTTATTTACAATATATAGCAACTACAGAAAACATTCGTCTCCACTTTAAAAATTCTAGTAGCTAAATTAAAGGAACGATAATCTCATTAGTAATATGTAGAAAGAACATACATGTTCTAGATTTCGAGTATTCAATAATGTTCATTTTGTTAGTTTTATACATTTTTTAAGTGTACCGAAGTTTCAACCATTTTTAACGTATGGTGTTAACAAATTTATTTTACATGCTTTACGTAGACAATATTTTTTGGTATAATACCTGAAATTGCAGTGAAAATGGATTTTGATCGCACGGAGGTAAACAGCGCCAAAGTCAGGTACTGTCAACGTTTTTACTGAACCTTTCCGTAAACAACTCAGTTTTTATAACTTCACAAATGTATTACCGCTAGCTAAAGTGAAACATCGGTAAAAAATATAAATTTTGTAAGCACGGCGGATAAAGGAGCTGCGGTTTTGAAAACATTATAAACCAAAAAATTATTGAAAAACATCAATATCCGCAAACTGTACATAATATCGTTTGTTCTTTACTGACATTAAAATGAGCATTTCTCTTTGTTCCTTTAGCTGCTAGTACTGAGACGAATACCTTCTGGATCTACCGTCTTCCCCGGCAGTGGAACATATTAAATTTAGTTGGCGACGTTCATATTTAATCCAAATGCTCTTTGTACTTTCTCTACTGCTACCTAAAATACGTAAATGAATGTACTTCACCCAAAAATCCCATATCGTTTCACTGAAAATAAACGTTTTGAGGTTCCCTAAATAAAACAAAATCTTTAGAAATACATTTCTTGTGTGAGGCTAACAAAACTCAAAAGAGAGAAGAACTTCTGCATTTTCTAAAAAGGTTAAAAGAAGATTTTAAAGAAAATTTCCCTCCACAGGCTACCTTTATGTATAAAAAAAATTATTTTTCATTTTCTCAAAAATGTCTAGCGAATTTAATTAAAGTACCATATGTTTAAGGCGTTTGCGTAACTAATGAAACGTATATCTTGAATTTTCTGCGAATAGCCTGTAAAAGACCTAAGTCCTCCTCAATCCGGATGAATTTTGTATAATTTTGTATTACTGCTAAACCATAAGATATGGGAAAAAGCTTATCGCACAAAACTGTGCTAAGGCTACGTTCATTTCTTTCTCGGATGTCATGCAAAGAATATGCAAATTCCAAGCCAGCATACAGCGACCTGCTTTTCAAAGCTTTGATTATCACATCAGCCTCCTGTATCATTCTTATAGCTGCAACGAAATGTGCAATGATATCATTTCTGTAATCGTTTACCTCGGTTATCATGAAGTAGATAGAAAAATACTCCTTTTTGAAGAGTGGATTGCTGAAGAAATGTAAGAATAATGATAGTGGATAGAAGAAGTCATGTGAAAGTAACGCATCATATTTTTAGATTTAGAGTGTGATGTTGAAGTATCGAATTTTATTACCGGTTGTTCTGAAAAAGGTTTTGTGACCTACGTCAAAACATTACCAGTTTGATCTATCAGGAAATTTTGACTGTACATTTAGTGACGCAGCGGCTATGACCCAAGCTTATCTGAAGGTTGACGCCGGGCAGTTGGAGAGATAAATAGAGATAAGTAGACACGGTAGCGCCCTCGCACAGCGTATTCACCAGAAGCGCTATTGAGAGATATTCAAAATCTTCTGGGAGCTTTCCTTCTCCCCGCCTCCAGAACATTCTCGAATGTTCTTGGAAAATTGCAGCGGCTGTATAAGCCAGCGTGCTCGAGAGTTCGTGAGCTAGTGAGTGCGTTTCTGGTGCGACAAAAAGTGTTATACTCCGAGCAATTTTATGGCGATTGCTGTGGCGTGCAGGGAGTGCTGTTGTCAGAGATTAGAGAGGTCTTGTGTTCAATTTCCCAGGGGGTGAACCATTCGGAAGAAGAGGCTACGTCGCTACGTCGTAAGAAAGTGAAGTGGAGGTGAAAATTGGAATAATATCGCATTAAGAAAATGTGCAACCATGACTAGTTTCGTGAAAAATATCGTGCAAATGTGGAGTACCCTATCTTGAAAGTAGCGTGATAATAACCCTTGTCAAATTATATTCTGAAAAAAGAATTTCGATGTGTTGCATTCACATGACTTTCTGTATTCACTTTTAGAAAATCTTATTCTTCATATACTTCTTTTTATTCGAGATAAACGTTCAGTTCACATTTAAACATCTTGTTCTAGGATACAGTAGATAAAGCGATACAGCTTTAAGGAGCGTGTCTCTATGTGATGGCGTTGAAATTCCACGCTCCTTGCATAACCACTAGAAAACAAAGAAGGAACAGAAAAGTGAAGAAAAAAGTATTTGAAAACTTAAGCCAAAAGCTAGGAATATCTCAGAAATGGTTAAATATACAAAAGGCAATTAGACTATATTGCTGCTTTAATGATATCTATTTTTTTGTGTGTAGTAAGATTTTGTCGATACCTTACTGTTTACCAATTATAAAAGAAACTCACTCAGGGTGAAGGAGAACTTCATAGGCTATTTCCAGAAAATTCTATGCATACATTTACTTTTTATGTTAAATGTCTTAAACATAGGAGCTTTAATCAAAATCGTTAGAGCCATTTTTGAGGAAATAACCAAAATACTCCATGTGAACAGTAGTTTGGAGTGGGTTTTTGGTATTTAACAGACTTTTCTTTTTAGAGTTATACTGTTTACAGACACACACACACACACACACACACACACACGAATCATTTTCTAAAGATTCTTATTATTTTATTCAAATGGCCAGAAAACATTTATTTCCAGTGAAATCTCGATATTAGATTTATGGATGGAATGCAATGGCTTATCTATCTACTAGGTACGTGGTAGAGAAAGTAAAAAGGAAACTCGAGCACCATTTTTGGGCATCAACATATAAAAGATTGTGACGATCCTTAGAACTGCCCATAATTATTTTCGTCCATACAAAATACTGCTATTGTTTCTTTCCTATTTTGAAAACTGTTTGCTATGAAGTGTGAAAGACATGCAGAATGAGAGTGCGAGTTTGTTTGCAGATTATCTTACTGCTCAGTGGTGCCCGCTAACGTATAAGAAAATTGTCTTTGTTATCCCATCTTTCACTTGGAAACATGATTACCCTAATTTGGTATGAATAAAACCACAGTGAAACCAGATGCAGATATGGTTGATTTCGATGAGAGGGTGTGCTGCACGAAGAGGCTGTTGCATGAATTATTACTGCGACAAGCAACAGTGTGCGCATGACAGTTGGTATGACGTATGGTAGTATGTAGTGTACCAGGTAATGGGGGAGGGGAGAGGAAGCAGTGCCGGATGTTGCGGTAGTTTTAACGTGAAGGGGTGTGCGGGAGGCAAGTACAGATGATGAAACCACTACTGCCACGATATGAGCATCCAAAGAGGAACCCCTATCCACAAGTCGATACGAGGGACGTCCAATCTGAAATAACATAATTTTTTGTAGAATGTGATATAGTCATCGCCAAATAACCATGTGGAAGTCTTAGCATAAATGTCACTTTAGTACCCACAGAGTCGAGGTTTTCTGTGAACCAGAGGCGTAGCTAGGGGCGATGGAAGCCCCATTTTGCTAAAAAAAAAGTGTAAAAATTAATAGCAAAAGTAGCTCCGTTACACTAATAACACCTTTCTAGTTTGACGGGAACGAGATAATTCCTAATCCTATCACTGGAATCGCATATTTACGCCGCATGTCTTGGACAATATCGCCAAAGGTGACAGCAACAGAAATTGTACTTAAGATGGCGCTGGTACAACTATATTAAAATATTGAGGGAATGTTTTGTTCCGGTTCTAACTTTGAGTAGTTTCCAAATGAGTGCAATATCTCCCAATTTAGAACATAAGTAGAAACCCTGTTTTATAGTGAAATAACATGTCCTCCAGTGGTAATATAAACTACTTCATTAGTGGTCATTAATTCTCATAGTACAACAAAATGCAAAACATTCTAGCCTGATTTTAATTACAATTGCTGCATCTTAATCTGTGAATATAAAATCGATTTGTTTAAATATTCCAGCTCAGAGTTAATCCATATTTATAATTTGAATTGATACAAATTGCTTAAAAAATGGACCGCTATATAGAACCTCCCTTAACTTTTTGACTACGCTACTACTGTGAACCGTAGTTGTGGGCGAAGTCGTGATAAATAATGACAATTTATAATTTTGATAATGAAATAAGTTAAAACCTAACTTGAACTTGGGATGTTTTCTGGTATTATAATCAATTTCAATATATTTTGTCAATATGAAGGTTAATGAATCAAAAGGTAGAAATTTAATGTGGAATCGTCACGGTGGATCACGAAAAGAGCAATCATACGGAAAGGAAAGGTAGAATCAGACGACTAAACCTACCGTTCCAACCTTGTCCAATACACGGCTTGTGTGAAAGAACAATTAATTTCATTCATACGGAAAGCTGAACATCCGCTGTTCTATCTTCGACCATAGCATTGCATTTTTAACATTTTAGATTTTTGGATGGCGGATTCAAAGTTTATTTTCTCAAAATTTTACATATAGAATTTTTGCAACCGTTAGACTCAATGGACTATTGACGCAGCCACGCTACGTCCTCCAACCACAGAAGCAATACCTTTGCCTCACGGTTGCTGCTTGTCTCCTCCTAGATGGTTCTTCTTTTGCCACGGCTGCTCCAGCATGAAACCTTAATTTCAGGGTCTGCGTGGGTGTGTACAGAGAAACACGAACGCTGTCTTGGAACACTTATTTTCACCATTTAAAATAAAACTTAAGGTTTGCCGATCACTTTTAAATGCATACGACGCTACTGTGTCTTTACCAAGACCGAAGATTATTAACTACAGCTGAACGTTCTACCCTCTTGGATGTTCGCCGCCAATGTTCACAACTCGACGAGAATGTCGTCCCGCTCTCATCGATCGCTCAGGACAGACTGAATTTCACCACCGCGCTACGAAGAGGAAAAACTCCTAACTTCCCCTCTCTCCCCTCAAAACATTCTCCTCAAACTTAGCGTCGTGAAGCCTAGAGTGACCTTCACCAGGCTAAGTGCAGCTGTCCTCGGCTGTTACCAGAAAAAACTTGCTTCAATGGTATTTACCCTTTCTACCTGAGGCTGGTCCCTAATTAACAAAGCTGTGTCTGTCTGGTCTTTCTGTCGCTTTTTCAGTCAACAATTTTCACAATGCTTCTCCTTTTTATACATACACTGATTTTAAATATATTATTACTTATTTTATATCGCTATCCTTCTCAGAATATTATGATAATGATTGCCTTTATAATTCCGGCTTCACTATCCATTGCTACTCCCTCTTTTAGTTCGTAGCAGTCCCCATTCCGTTGAAAATAGCAGTGGTGGAACAGAGTTGTAATATTTTCTTGAAAGCGTGGACCAAGTGTATTCTATCGGAAGCCTCGTGAAAAGGAAAATCACGTCGAAGCTTCCTGGTTGTTCTTGTGCGTCAAATTTTATCTTTCCCGGCTTTTCAATGATGTACAGAGAGTTTTCATGTGTAGTGTGGTTGATCTTGTGGCTTGATCTTCACAAAATCGGTGATCTTGGTTTTGTGGCGCAGTGATACTATGTATTTTTCTTAATAGCCATGTGGATATCGAGACTTAAATTAGGTGCAGAGCACATTTTTTCTGAAAGTAAAAAATAGTTTATTGCCAATGGTGTTTTAATGAAAGATAATAAAGATGATCAGTATTAACCTTTACCTTGAAATCTATTGAAGTGAAAAAAGTGTAAATACACTTAGTGTCTTTTTGGAAACAGCTTTATCTTAGGCTAGTCATGTCGAATATGTTTGCAGAAGATTGTCTCGTATTTTATATTTGCTAAAGAAATTTAATAACTATTGTTCCTAATGAATATCTGAAATTGCTTATTAATCCTATTTTAAAAGAAAAAGTATGGACACTTAAAACCGAAAGGGATGGCTAAAGCGGCAACGTTTGTGGCCCTCATTTAGGATGCCCCGGCTTCGATCCACGTCGACCGTCCACTCTGACTCATGGGTTTTTCGTGGTTTCCCCGGGTCGACAGGCGAATGATGGGGTGGTTTATTCTCTATCACGATTTCCTTTACCTCATTTCTCCATCATTCCGCTTCTTTCTCATTTTTCAGGTGTGTTTCTGGATCTCGTGGTGTATGGTGGGCCGGGCAGATGGCGCGGACGCATGTTCACTGGAAAGAATACTCCCCTTGGACAACAGAGGGCTGTTCAATTGCTGGGTCGATCATCGCCCTGTCTCGGTGGATCCGGCGGTGACACACCGACCTGAGAGCTTGCAAATGTTGTGACTTCCGCGCGCCTCTCTAGCCTGTCTAACTACGGTCTCTAGCCTCCTGTGTGGTTCGTTCACTTCACCCCTTCCTCCTGGGGGTTGTAGGCACAATAAATCTCTGTAGGTCGCGGTGCCAAGGTGTCAACCACCGTCGAGCAACCTATATAAGCTATATGGATTCTTAATTTGGAACAACAGTGCATACATTAATGAAGTATTTCTACTTCAGAAGAAAGCAATCAGAATTTTAACTGAGTCAGCTGTTGATGGCCATTGTAGGCCACTGTAGGGAGAGAAAATAATGACAGTTGAATCCCCTTTTATACTTGATGCGCTAAATTTTGGTAAAGTATAATTATAATACATTTAATATTCTACATAAGTTGCAGTCTCATAATACCAGACGGCAAGACAATGTCAATGTTCCTTTCAGCAGGCTCACAAGAGCTGTGCAGAAGTATCCAATTATGGTTATTAAAGTAGCTAATTAATTTCTACGAAATGTATTTCAATTAAGAAAATTAGCGTTTAAAAAGTTATCTCTAATTGGCTCATTAATAAGGCATTTTACTCCATTGATGCATTTTTCCACAGTGAAATTAATTTATCTATGTTCTTATACTGACAATGTCAGTTGCACAAATCTAGAGCTCTAAGGCAGTAATATATACTAATATAAAATGAAAATGGCCTGAGTTCTTTATGGATCTTGGGCCTACCTACAGCTCTTTCGCTAGTGCTGATGGTCTTTTGCACATCTTGGTGAGAATTAGCCTCTTCACTAGTTGGCTTGCTATCCTTTAAAATTTGTTTGTGGGGTCTCTCTGTAGCTTCTTATAGGTGATACCGTAATTATTGACGGGGACAAATAAATAATTAAATAAAGAAATGATGGTAAGATGGTGAAGTAACAGCAATAAATAATTTCTATATATTAAATCAATATATAATATAAGCTTGAGTTCAAAGATTTGTCCGGAAATAAGAAATTAATTAGCAAGTCCTGTTAAGAAAGGTCATTAAAACCGATTAAAATAAAAGAAATCATTAGCTTTAGTATCAGCGAGCTCGCTAGGCATAAATATTCTTGCAATACACTTAGGTTATAAGTTCAGTACATATGCAAAGTCACGAAGGCCAATTCTGGAAATGGAAAAGTGAAAGGTTCTTAGATTTAAGCGAAACAAGTGGAGGTACCGCGTAAAACAAGATAACAGACGCATACTTAGGATTGTAAGATTGGCTCCGCGCAAGAAGGAAAGTTGGTGGGGTAGTTCTAGAGTAGGTGGAGATTAGTTATCATAAGGGCGTGCAATCTAATCAGACACACATTCATTCGTGCACTCTTTTCGTATGAACATTCGTGCATGTATTCGTCACTCTGGATACTTATGACGACTCGTGTCATTTTAAGTTCTCCACTGACGCGCTTGTGTGAGTAAGATTTAGCGACCATCGCGAAGGGTTTTGCCGGTAAGCATTTTAGTGACTGACGGCAAGCTACGCTTTTAGTCCTTTTATTGCGTAAACAGTTGTTTCAACCCGTAAAATTGATACTGCAGTAGTTGGCAGGTATAATTCAATTGTTATAGTTTAGAGTGCTGCGATTCATATCGGTTTCATTCTTTATTTTCAAACGGTAGACAGCTCAATTCAGTAGCTCAATTATTAGAGTACATTAAATTTCTCAGCCAATTTAACTGGTGTTCTTTAAAATATACTCACACGTACCCTGAGAAAGTACTCATAGCTCTGCCACTGGAGCACGAGACAACAGAACGAGCTACGAGATAACGACAAATCAGAAGCAGGTAAAGCATACTTTTCAAAATTGTTCCACCATGCTTTAAATATTCAGATACGTCAGTACGTCATACTCCATCGAGTATGGCACTGGAGATATCGCTGTTAAAGTCTTGATGGTCTGTCTATTCTTTCTACGGTTATGGTATCCCTGTGGCTTCAGAACACTTCTTCTACTTGCGATGAAGGAAGAGACTTGCGGCTTAATGTGGGCGACGATTTCTTCTATTTGTGTATATATATATATATATATGTGTGTGTGTGTGTGTGTGTGACCGGATTATTACGTAATTTCTGCAGTAGGTAGGAAAAGCCGAAATGAGAACAGCTATGTTCTGTTTTCGAATCGGCGCATGTGTGTAAGCATAGTAAAATCGATTTTCCCAAATCGGCAGCCGATATGAGAACAGAAAGCTAGTGTGTGTGTGTGTGTGTGTGTGTGTGTGTGTGTGTGTGTGTGTGTGTGTGTGTGTTTGCGGTTGGAATCGGTGGGATGGTTGGTTTGGGTTTGAATATGAACGATTATGGTACTTATACGTGATGTGAGTGGAATAAAGTGTGACCATGATCCCGTGTTCAAGGTGGGGTGGAGGGCAAAGAACTGCATGATGGACTAAATGCATGCGTGCGCGCGCATGCGTAAGAATCGAGTGTAACAAGGTGAGGGGAACTTATTGTAAGTACGTGTGATCATGGTCCCGTGTTCACATCGTTTCAGAATACATTGTTTTCAAATCGGATATTGTTTCTTGGGTGTGGGGTTTGTGGTTGTTGCGCGGGGTTTGTGTGTACGTAAGTACCGACTGAGGCAAAAGTGTGGGTGCGTGTGCATGTACACCGGTGTGCAAAACCTAAGGACGAAAGTAATCTTCGCATGCTCTGACACTGTCAAGTAACATAGCTCGATGAAACTCGAATCATACATAGAGGAAACTGCTACGGTACGCTGCAGTAGGCAAGTAAACGAAATATGCAATGGGACGAACAGAAATGCCACTTTTATTCATAGATCATAAGCCACACTAAAGTCAATACGACATATAGATGGCTCTCTAGATTTACAGAAGCATATACACGGTGCTTAAAAGGATGTATGATCACCACGGACAGCAATGCATGCTCTGCATCGTGCTCCCATACTGGCCAAAAGATTGGTATGCAGTTCTTGTGATTCATTCCTCCATCAACGCTGTTGACAACTGTTGGATGGTCGTTGGTGCATATGGATGTGCTGCAATGCGTCTCCCCAAAGCATTCCACGTGTTCGATGTGATTTAAATCGGGGGAACGGGCAGGTCAGTCCATTCGCCGAATATCCTCTCGTTCCAAGAGATCCTCCACCTGCGCTGTTCGATGCGGTCACGCATTATAATCCACAAAAATGAATTCAGGGCCGACTGCACCCCTAAAAAGACGCAATGGAGAAGGAGTACAATGTCACAATAACGTTGACCAGTGAGCGTACCGTGTTCAAAGATTTGGAGGTCGGTGCGCCCATGCAACATTATGCCTCTCCAAACCATAACACCCGGACCACCAAAACGATCATGTTCAAGGATATTCCTGGGTTCATTACGTGTTCCCACCCCTCGCCAGATGAGGGTACGTCGAGAATCACTAGTTAGACTGAATCTGCTCTCATCCGAGAAGAGCACGCGACCCATTCCTCGTTGGTTAAATTTTTATACTCTTGGGATAATCGCAAACGGTGCCGCCGATGTGCGAATGTCAATGGAACACAAAGTACTGGCCGTCGGGCAAAGAGACCACCTCTGTGTAGTCGCCGTGCCACTGTGTATCGTGAGATTGCGTGCCTAGTTGTCCTGTTAAATGTGGTTGCAATTGCAGCCCCTGTTTGGCGTGGATACTTTCTTGCCTGTTGCACAATGTAGCGGTCATCTGCTGTTGTAGTTGAGCGTGGTTGACCACCACCACTTGGGACAGCAGTACCTGTGATTTGTCAGGTTCACCTTGCACGTGAAACAATGCTGTGAGCAATTCCAAACTCCTGAGCAACACTCGTCACACTTCGCCCTTCTTCCAGTTTCCCGATGGTTCTTCATCGCGTGAAGTCATCCAAATGGTGTATAGAACCATGTTGCAATGAAGAACACCACTACAGTGCACCGTAACAGCTCGCTAATTGCCACACACCGTCTTGTCCTGTTTCGTCAACTACCCCGTATTGCGGGACAGACCTATTTGGCACTATGGGCTCGCTACACTCACGCCATGTGACATCCAGCTTTCTGTGTACGTGTGAGAGATCTCTGGCAACATGCTCCCGCACCTTTATCTACTTCCACCGAGTAGTTTATTTGTTATGTTACTTTACCCATCTCGTCCTTAGGTTTTGCACACCAGTGTAGGTTAATGAAATGCGAAAGAAGTTCGTTCATATCCATTCAGGTTCATGGATAATCTAAATTGAGGATGATATGTAGGATGGGCGAGTTACCTGGGTGCATCGATATAAAATGAGGTCACCCATTCCCATGCAATAATGAACATTTCCAAATCCCCTCCCCTTCCATGCAAGCAAGATCGTGAAAGTATCGTCGATTTGTATGCACAGTTGACTGTGAGCCGTCAAGATGAATAGTGAAACAATTAAAAGCGCAATCGAGAGCCACAACGCTTGCTGGGTGAACCTCGTTGAATACGAGCAAATGAAGCAGCACTGTCTCAATAAGCACGAGGAAACGTGTAATGGTGATACGCATAGCATTGTCTTTAAGGAGCCTTCGTAGCATGAGCAAATGAGTACCTTCTTCCGCTGCGGAGACTACTGCGACGTGTATCGGAAGATAAAAGAGTAAGTAAAAAAATTAACATGAGAAATGCGTGTCAGGTGAAGATAACTAAAAGTAAAACTAAAATTATATATTTACAGAATGCATAAAGGTGAAGATATACTCCCTTTACCCGATCAGGAGTTGGATTGCCCGACGTCGACGTCTGAGGGAATTATCTAGCCCGTGGACGAGAATGAACGCGTAGGAGCAGAAAAAGAAAGGCGAGTACAAAAAACGAAAGAACCTAAATGTCAGTAAGTAAAAGTGTTCTCTTTGTTAAAAAAATATCGCGTTTGTATGTGTCTTCAGGTCCGATAAGGGCCTGAAAAGAAGAGGAAGATGTCGAAGATTGACAGTAAGAATAAGGTGATCGCCGTTGCTCCAAAGAAAATTATAGTAATCATCCTCGATCCTATTTCAGATAAAGATGAAATCAAACAGCGTATATAGGCTTGACGACATCTCCAAAAGCTCCAAACATCGTGTGAATATAGGACTTCATTACGAACTTCCATCTCTCTATACATAACAAAAGTGGAGTGGGTATTATCGGCGCAACAGTTCTAGACATGTGAAAATCTTAATGACAGCTAGGAAGCGAGTTGCTTACCAGATCAAGAGGTGACCGGTCGTCTGCATGCTGCAGGAGTGCGTGGGACAGTCATCGTCAAATATCCGTACACTGGTTATGCACTGCACAGCGCTGATAAACTTAGTTATATACCGTATATTAAAATCCACGCTGTAAAAAGCGCTTAATATAAAAAACACTGTCAATCATTGCCTGCAATTCTTCCACACCTAACAACCCTTCCTCTTCTGCGGAATCACTCACATTATTGCCGTCATCACCGCTGCCATTACTTTCTGCACCATTATCCTGGATGAGAATTATTTCTGTTTGATTTTCTGCAATTCGGTATTTTTCGAAATATTGATTCTTAATTTATTCAACATGTGGACATACATTTTCCCATTCTGACCTTCCAATTTCAGCAAATTACTGCCGTTATAACTGATCCACATATTTTAATTTAAAAGCGATATTTCTGCATGCCACCCATTTTTTGATATCAGCCAAGTTTAATACGTTTGGGTTTAGATCTGGGCGATACGATCACAAGCTAAGTACATTATGGGGATGTTGTATTACTATCTGGTCAAGTATGTATGACTTCTGAAGCTGTTTGTTGGCTTTAATTAGCTTATATAGCTTTGTTTTACTCATGCTTTCATCTAAAGCTATATTATGTCTAAGTAACCAAGCTCTCATTTCTTCTTTCAAGGAATTTGAGGCAGGTGATTTGTCAATTTGAGTGCTGACACATTGTGAAGCATTGTCGATGACCAGCACAGACCCAGCAGGCATATTAGGTATCAACATGGCGTTGATTCACTTCTTGTAATTTTCTGTATTCATTTCTTGATGAAAATCTCCTGTTGTTTGTTGCGACTTATAAAAGAAGGGCATTTGGAACGAAGCCGATCTTTCCAACTGCATGAACGATAATAAGTATTTGCTCTTTGGCAACAGGTGCCTGCAAACCTAATTCGGTATCGTCACTCCCTCTTTTAGATGCTGTATGACTGCTGTGTATGTATGACTCATCTTCATACACTATAGTATTTTTCTGAAATGTATAGCACCACCTTGAAAGTTGATGCTGATATAAGTATACACTGATATAAGTACATATAAAATGATAGTCATTTGGAAAGGTAGAATCAGACTGAAAAATTGAATACCATAGCTGGGATTAGAACCACGAATCTTAGGCTTTCCGTGCCGTTGCTCTAACCGACTAAGCTATCATGGCAACATTTACTTTTTATTTTTAATGTTTTATTTTATTGTTATTATTTTATTTTATTTATTTATTTAATTATTTTGCTTTTCTGTTAGAACTCTTCTATTTGATTTCGGTTTCTTCCACCTGAACCCTAAATCTTTAATAATTTTTCTGAGATTTGTAGCACCACCTTGAAAGTTTCTGCTGTCTTTCAGCTTGATGAGCAATCTGCTTATTGTTATACAGTTTTTTCTTCCACATAGAAATTGTGAATCGTGCGCCGAATGACGCATTCGAAATCGTCTATTTCTGTAATACGTTTAGGGACCTTATGTTTCTTCCCAGGTGTGTCAAATGGCACTCTTTCATCCATATGTTTTTTTTTCTTTCTTATCTTTGAGAACTCTGGAAACGGAACTCGGGGAAACACCACTTGCTTTGACTACTCTTTCTTTCACTCTCTTAAGGCTTTTGTGGAACTCGGATGAACATATATTTTCTTCGTTCATCTCTGCTTCTTGCTTCATGAAATCGAGGACATTTGCAATTATTTCCCTACTTTGACTGTGTAACACCTTAACACTTAAACGTAGGAGTCATGGTTACAAATATAACAAATACGTATAAAGTAAGTACTATTTAGATACTGCTCTCTTTAAAATTACAACCAAATGCAGACACTTTCTATGCAGACTGTATGTGTTACGCACTGTGAGTAAGCAAAGGTGTTATATCGCTTTCGTTGATTAAGCTAAACATAAACCATTCCTAGGCTCGGCAGCTGGGGTGGCAATCAAGGTCACGATTCCAGAAGTTTTGCGCGAGTAATAATAATAGTTCAAAATATAGCAGTGATTGAAACGTATCTTATAGATGGGAAACTCCCTCGTGTTACATATAGTGAGAATGGAATATACGCATATAATATTGCATATGAATAAAGTCAATGAAATAGCTTTTGTGAATACGCGTCTAAACAAAAATGTTATAAAGCTGGACAGTGGTACAATAACAGGACTGAAGAGACTAATGCCATACATTGAAAAATATTTATTTCAGCTGAATAATGTTCATAAATTAATGTTTCTACTATGTTAGATGCAGGAGTGTTGGACAAAGGGTTAATGAGGTGTATGCTAAAATAAATAAAACGATTATATAATTCATATTTCACTCTTTATTAATGTAAAATACGTTTTGTCTTGTATGAGAGACTGAACAACACGAGTTAGGAATTGTAAGTGCACAACTCATTGTGGATAATTAAACAAAATAATGATATTTGTGCAGGAAAATTTGCTGATGTTTGAACTTCCAATCTGATATTAACTTCGCCGGTCACAGTCTTCTCAGGTTGATGATAACATTCTATAATTAATATGGCGTATATTTCAGAAAGTCGTTTCTCTTCAAAAGAAGGTAATTTTCCTTGCCATAATAAGAGTACTGAAATTTAGAATACTGGTCATAGAGAGATGCAGATATTTAATTCCCGAAATACAAATACATGTCATGATAGGGATAACATTCGCTGTTGAGATAAAACTTCAGCTTGGTAATATCGCAGTAATCAAAGAGAGATCTGTCTTTAGCGAGATAATAATTCAATCTGTCGACTTGTGCACCCACTATGCAAAACGAGGTTTCTCAAGTTTTGCTGTTATTGCAACATTCCAGGTGAGAGCTGTGGTACTGCAGGTTGAGTGTGAAGGTCCAGAGTTTAAATGGTAACGTGCAGAAATTGATCTGACTTGACGAGTTTAAATTTCTTCACCTTCTTGGTATCAAAGTCGAAGCACAGGCATCCTCCTTCCGATTCAGGTTAGGTAAATAACAGTCGGTTCGTTGCTCAATAGACAATTATTAGAATTTTAAATGTAAAACAATTTCAAACTTGCTATTAAGTATGACTTCCTTGCAATCGTCTGCAAAACCCATAAGCATCGAAAGAGGAACGATAATGTTGAAGATTCCAGTCGATGCGTTCACGATGTCTACACCTTCTCCGGAATAGGTTTACCAGCGTTTTGTAACCGAGTCGAGTCCAATGTGTTGAGAGATGCATAGATGCAATTGCTCCGTAGTTGAGGAATTGCCAGGATTCTGGTTCTATCTTTAGTAGTACTATTCATACCTAAGTGAATTTTATCAAACAGAAAGGCCATGACATTGTTGGTCAGCTTTGACGCTGAGGAATCGCCATTGGGTTTAGTAAGAGGTCCCTCTATGTAGAAATAACTTCTGTTCTGCTAGGAAGAGCATACAAATATTCAGTTTGTTCTGGTATTCAAATTGCATCGTGCATGTCAAGAGCCGACGTGTTGTAAGGCAGGAATAGATGCTCTTCCTTTTTACTAATCTTATCATCAAATGATGAAACTCCGGTCACATCTAAAACATCCATCACAGAACTTTGGAGCCTAAACTCTCGAGGAACATTCGATTAGATGATGTTAGCAGCTTGCGTGTCAAAGACTGAGTAGGTGTCAATCTCGAGAAAAGCTTTTCATTATAGTAATATCTTTTAAAATTTATTCTCATTCCGTCTTATGTGTAGCCTCACGGTAATAACTTCGCTTCGGAAGTCGAGCGTATCACCGTTCTAATCTGCCACTCGAATGTTGAGATGATCAATGAGTTTTGTGTCGATGATGGGTAGGTATATAGAACTGGGCGGTTCCTGCGAGATGTGGTAGCGCGGAAGAACCAATGGAAAAAATTCGTGAGAATGGCCGCTTTTACCATTAATTAAAGGGCCAGTGGCAAGGCTCCACTCGATGCGTATTATGTTGATCTTAAAGATATTTACCAGTTCATCAGACGCGGTCAGTACAACCGGTTTCACCATGCGTTTCCGGTGAAACCGAGAAGAGAGCCAATCGATCTCTCGCGAGTAAAATTGATAGCATAATGACACTGAATCTCCGCTTTCATGGTGTTATTGTTGGGACGTAGAAAACACGCTGGCCGCTAATCTATCCTCGAGTAAATTATTTATATCCTCTATTCCATATATACCAGATGGATTCACTACGGTTTCAAGCCTTCCATCGCGAACGTAATCGAAAAGTCATTGCTGTGATCAACATTTGGTATCGAGCAAAATGTCTCAAAATTCAATAGAGCAATAACGCAAACGCCATTAGGATCCGGATGGAGTGGTGAATTTAGAAACGTAGAGAAGCTGGAATTAGAACCGCTCACAGTGATGGCGTAACCCATTCTGACCTACCAACACTATGACGAAACTGTTTAGTAACGAACTGCAAGCACATGTGACAGCAAATTATAGAATCGAAATCTTTATACCTGTGTCGGTTATACAAGACTTTGACACGGTGAGGTACGATTCAAACTCCCTTGGCGGCTTCAGATTGCCGAAACTGTCAAAACAAAACGCTAAATTTCCATCCTTTGTATGGCAACCAAGCGAGTTCCCAGATTATGCGAGTTGTCCAAGCTAACGGCAATCCTTCCCGTATGCCTGGGCCTTATAAGTAGTCTGTCTAGTATGTACACACCTCTAAAATTAGGAATGTGTAGATGTCTAGCTTCAATCTCTGTACCGCTAAGGTTTTTTTCTGGGATATTTACAGGTCTCGCCCGTGGTGTTTGGACGTAGATACTGGTCCTTTCCCCTCCTTTGCCGTACGCCTCCTCGCTTAAGACCTCCTCTCATAGCCACGGCTTCCATCTACTGATTGTGACGAATCATCTCGTTCAGTTCGTTCTCGGCAGCGCGCTTCTTATTTACGGAGGTAACTATCTGAGCAACACCTCCGGCCAAGCTACCCGCTGCATCCAAGGCAGCCAGCAGCGGTAGTAAAGTTAAGAGTCCTCCCCTAGCGGCTGGTGACAGTACTCTCTTCCGATGCTTATGCAATCCAGAGCCCATGGTCAGCTTCTCCTTCATGGTCGTGGTGACTAGTCGAGCAGCAAGATTTTCGCCAAAACTAGCGTCAGCAGACTGCACGATTCCAAGCTTTTTCTACAAGAACCTTATCAGCCGAATGCCTCGAACCTGCGTACTAATGTGCAGCGTAGGCGATATCGTGTTTTCTACACGTGGCGTACAATTCGCTTATAGGAGCATCTCCTCGCTAAAGTATTTATGTAGTTTTGTTCCAGGACCGCAGTATCTGTAACCGAGCAAATGGACACCAAATGGGAGAGAATTAATTATGGAATTAATTATTACGGAACCATTCTTGGGTGACTTCCGAACTCGTCCAGAGCCCATGGTACACTATGAAATAGGAAGCATATATGTCCTATAATCTTAGTCGCAAGATGGAAGTAGTGAAGTGTGCTCGCTACTATACAAGTCCTAAACTTCGATGATGATATTCGCAATATAAATTACGGGTCTCTCTTTCCGAGCAACATCAGAGCCGTCATACTCGGTAGCTCAAATGCGGGAAAGATCTACGTTCTACTTAACCTGCTAATTCAGGAGAATGATCTGAGGTTTGAGAATTTTTACATACACTCGAAATCGTTGTATCAACCCAAATATTAGTACCTGCATAAGGTGTTAAAAACCATACCCGATATATGAGTATATACTTTCAAGGATGATGAAAAAGTGCAACAGAAAATTCAATATTCGTATTCGATGACATCAACGAGAAGCAGGGAAAGATAGCATTGTATTACAGCATGGGTCGACACCGCAATGTCGATGCAGTATACCTGGCACGGTCATATGCGAAAGTATCCAAACATTTAATTACAGGCAATCCAAATATGATTGTGCTCTTCAGACAGGATAACAACAATTTATAGTATATATATATGACGATTACGTAAACACTGACATAAGTTATACGGAATTCAGTAAGCTGTGTAAACAAGTGTGGGAAAGTAATGACGGATCGAATTCGAGATCTTTTGTCGTCATAGTACCCGAATTTCCTCTGAATGAAGGAAGATACCGACTCAGATTTGACGTCTTTATCAGAATGAAAAAATAAGGAGTGTAATGCATTCCAGCTATGAGTATTGACAGGTTCGGGTCCAAGGAGAAGCATCCCTCCAGGTGTGTACTTAATCGTTATATTATAAACCGAGATGGTTCGGGAAACTGTCAGTTCAGAAAAAAACATTGTGCAACGTTCTGGATCCTGAAGAGGGCGACGATGCAACGATTAAACACTATGTTGATACCTTGAACATGAGTGGTCATCGAATGCAAACATTTGCCGAAAAGACTTCACATGAACGCATGTGCGAATTTTAAGCTTTGCTTAGGAACTACTGCAAACATCGTTTGATGCCCAATATGAGAACCTAATCCAATGTCTAAGTACTAGGAAATAGGCCCTCATATGTGATGCGGAACACAATGTTATTATGGATACGATAAGAATGAAAGTACTATTACCACCGGTTCACGATCAGGATGTTCCGAATAAAAAATATGTATTGGGCTATATAGATGCACGGACTTCTCTTCACGATTGAAACGGAAGCGTTTCCTTTCGAAAGAAAAAGATAAGGGAGATAGCAGATCCTGTAGACGATAGCGATGCAACAACTAAAAACTTTATTAATGATTTTGTTGTAAAGAAACAATGAAGCTCATCCTGGTTTAAAGAGAACTCTAGACTCTATGGCCGAGATATCGCCGGAGCAATGAACAAATATGGAAGGTATAATAAACCACCAGACTTTCCTGGATAAATACATAACCTGAATAATGGATAATGTTAGTATTCTTAAATAGCAAGTGAATGTCATAAGTGCTCTATTACAGGAAATGAGAGCACAGCTGATTATTAAACTGCAAATGAAACCGTACAGAGGCAGCTCAAAGATATATGTAAATGTCGGGACCCGAATACTATAAGTCGTCGTAAACGAAGAGGTGATTCACTGCAGTTGATCTCGTAAGCGCATCGATGTTTGAGATAAACGATGAGATAACTGAAAGTTATCCAGTACCTATTCTGACAGGCGATAAATTAATCTTCTCTGCTCCTGATAATCGATCAAAGACTGTGCATATTCGAATTATTGAATTGAAAATTACCAATAAATTGACACCTACGGTCTAAATACTCATTCATTTTAAGATGAACGCAGAAGGTATCAAACTCAAAGAATACATCGCTCGACACAGTAAGACGAAAGGCAATAAGGGAAAAGTTGCGTTCCCTAAAAGTCTCAAGTTCGAAACCTAAAGTGTAACGTCTGAGGTGTTCCAAACCGTAACCGATCCTCTGAAGAATATAATAAAGAATCAGAAAAAGCAAAAATCCCTCTCTCTCTCCGCCTGAAGAACAAGAAGAGGAAGAGGCTGGTGGTGTTTCAAATTACCTAGAGAAGGTTCGTGCAGATAGCGCGAGCGATATGGGCGCCACCTTTGGAGTACGCTATGAATATGGCTACTGTAAGGTAGGGAATACAACAATTATATTTGCAGATAACAGTATTCAGATAGGAGATGAGACCTATGAGGCTAGCCCCGGTTTCTATGAACTAATATCCAAGGGAGTACCTCAAAGTTCATAGCCTACCGAAAAAAATTAAACTGAGTTATATTTATGGACGCTCTTTAACTGCTATGGTTCTTAGCGTCCTATTTTATATTGTGCGTGAAAGACGGAAAATTTTGCTCAGAGACCTCCTTATCAGGCTTGAGGTTCTTATACGCACCGTAAATCTACGACACGGGACCACCAGCTTTACTTCCCTTCCGAAGGAAGGCATGGTAATGATTTTGATGCCCGAAAAAAGTCCACCGGGTTTGATGAACCCGCGACCTCGGAAACTAGATAGTATGCCGAAGACGATCTGGACATTATTCTCAGATTAAAAAAACTGTAGTTCACAGATAGGGCTACAGCAGAGACGGTCGACTGAGGTCCAGCAGCTGATTTAAGTACAAAAACATAATACAAGGTCTAATTGGTAGCAAGACCAGCTTGGGTCTCGAGTGGAAGGAGCACAAGCCCTATAGGAAGTTAGACTACGTGTACTGGTTCGACCCTAACGTTGTGATTAACAGGCTCTGAATCATTCATCCGAAATTCAAGGGATTATCACAGAATTGAAAGCCTCAAAAGCCATCATGGTCAGCTAATCACATTCAACCGCTAGAAGAAGATTCCTTCGCAGGAAAATAGTTAGTAAAGGTCTTAATGAATTACTACAAATACATTTTACTTAAATGATACCATGTACAAATAGAAACTCTAAGCACATTTTTATTGCTATTAATTGTTATTAAAATGGCTTATGGACCTCTGAAGGATAAACGTAGAGTTAATGTTACAAAACCGATGGAGATATGTTATCAATCTGGATTCACTGTCTAAGAATATTCAATCCGATAACGGTAATTTTACTATAGACATTTCACGCAATTAATGGCTAGATAAGAACTAATCATTACATTACATTCAGCGCCACAATAGCTGCTGCTGTCGGGCGTTTTATTGAGAACCCTTAAAAGTATAATGCATAGACAGTTCTTAGCTAAGGGTTTCTATAAATGGGTGGATCTCCTACCAGGAATCATTAACACTTATAATAATACTTACCATTCAACAATTCGTGAAGTCACCAATGATGATCTCCTCTTCCCAGTGTTTCGATATGACGGGTTTAGAAAGAAGAAGAGGAATGCACGGAAATTCAATGCGGGAGACTATGTGAGAATCTCTAGGCATAAGAGTTTACTCGAGAGTTGGTACATACTTAATAAAAGTGCCGAAACAATTCGTATTCATAGGGTGAGGAATACTGTCCCGCTAATCTATCTTCTAAAGGACAGCAATGGATAGGAAATGCAGGATGTATTTTATGGTCATGAAGTATTAAACCTCGGTTCTCTGAAGCTTATCTGGTCGAAAAGGTGCCTCGTCGACATGGGAACAGTTGCTCGTTAGGTAGTTATGATTTCCTGGGACCGAATAGAAAGAAGAGGATGCTGTAGTGTAGATAAAATCAACACACTGAGTGCTAAAATAAATCAAACTGTAAAAATGAAGGAATCAGGATTCGTTAAATATGACATGTATTTTGTTTTCTTGGTAAATTAAAGCATAAGATACCATTGAAATAATTATGTTTTAATTAAATATTCCACTCTATCCCAACGTGTGCCTTTTTGTTACATGAAAAAGTTATATAAGTTGAAAAAAATCACTCTCTCTCTCAGTATTAAACTAAACACTAAAACAAACAAAAATGATAGGTATTTAATTATGCATTCCAACATATCCCAAGCTTTTTGTTACATAAAAATGTCTAGGTTGAACAAATACCCCTCTCTATATCAAATTAAAATTATGAAACAATTCAGTATTAAAAAGCAGAGACATAAACATTCAGGACAAAAGTGAAAAACATTTCAAAATAGTACACAGGGCTTGACTCACAGCATGCGAGCTATAGATGTAACAATATATATGTACCTAAGACAAAACACTTTGTTTTCTCAATATCAACTTAAATTAAAAGAAACAATTCACAATTGCAATCTTCAGAATATACAAAAGTATTACAAGATACATATTTGATTGCAATCCTCTCACATGCTCTTTCTTTTTTCTTGATAAATAAAAAATAGGATTCCAATGTGTTTTTTTTAAAAAAACTATAACTGATGCTCAAAGGTAATAGCATTTGCATCAATGAAATAATGATTCCAAGCTAAAATTAAATGAGATTGTTGCAGCAAATAACGCTTAGAGTCCAACTCCTGCAGCGCAAGCTGATTCGTTTCTACTGTAGGAACGTCATTTCGAAAGTTTTCTGTTTAGCGAAATGTGCTACATTCATGTCACTCAGACATGATAAATAATCGTGAAAGTTATTGAACGCATGGCTGTCTTTGAAACACATTTGACCTTTTTTATCAAGCTGACAATCATAACTAAATGAATATGATTTTGATCTTAACCCTGCGTACTCAGTGATTACCCTACCCTAGAGTTCATTTTTAAATACCCCATTACTTTCTTGTTTACTAAAGGTATTCCGTATATGTTATCAGCTGGGTAATTTTATGTATCAAAATACTGTATGTGAGTTTTGATAAATTCATAAATATCGGTACTGGTTTCATACAGATTTGCGTCTGTGTCCATATAATTTAAAGTTAGATCATTTAAGTTATTTTTCAGACCGTTATAATAAGTTAAACATTGTATATTTAGATATATCAAGTATTGCTTGTCCAATGTATACGGGCTTTCACATGTGAATTTCCTCTTTTAGTAGTTCAATTCCTACAAGGTTTTCATCAAATAGTATATAATGCTGAAATGTTTGCGCGATAGGAGTTGTCGTTTCCAAATTGTAACAAGTCGGAAGTCTTTATAACCCCATACATTCTCGGTAAAGTTCCCGTATACGCAGTTCATTTTTTCCCATAGATTCTGCCCAAAGTTGACTCTTCCTCAGTGCGTTTTGTAGCAGTTAAATCAATATATTTTTTCAAACAAAAGGAATGTTTACAAATTACAGTTCTGTGTGTGTATTTCAACTGCATACCTAATTTAACGCATTGTTGCAGATTGCGGTAATTAAAACACATTTCTCCTTATCTGATGATGTTACAAGCAGCTTTTTGTACTTACCCATTAGCGGTATCTCGCTCTTTGGATAATGAAGCCTGTTATGCGTATCATGGATTTCTTTTGGGTACTCGAGATCGGCTTCCAGCACATGCTGTAATCTGCTTTTGCCGGTATGTTTAGGAAATCGATTTCATTAATTCCATTTTAGTTAACCATCTCAGTTCCCCATAAGACATAGGGTTTTGTCTCATGCTATACACATATAAATGTTTGCGGTTTGCATATGATTTATCAATATAATAAATAATTAAGGGATAAGGATTTTTATAAGCGCTTATGTATTTATTTGCTTTAGAATATCGTTCTGACACTGTGCAAAGCCCACCCCTGATTACCGATTAGAAAAATTCTAACATATCTTTGTCAGTGATTAGCGATATTTGAACACCAGTCGTGTTAAGCATTGCATCAAATGCCATTCCTGGTATCTTATAATAATGGCACGTGTCCAGTTCATATAAATTTAGGCATAATTCTCTGAATTTTTTCGAATATATCCGCTAATAATAGCGTCCATTTTAAGGTATAAATCAAAGTATTTACCTAGGTTCATTATTTGAAGGCTCTCCATACTGTTTGCTCGTGCAAATATTCTTCATGCGGTATACCGTCAAAGTGTATAACATCAGGTAGTGCACTTCCATCCAATTTCTCTATGCAATCTAGGTATGTGTACGGAAAAACACCTTTACATCTCACTAACTCCAGGCGTTGGAATTTTCGTATGTTCTGTTTGTAATTTTAAAGTTTAGGGTTTCCCGTATCAGTTAGGTTGCTGTATTTATCATCTAAGAATCTATAACTGTTAAGAAATCTTAAATACTCATATATAGTTTTCCCCTTGGACATGTATCTCTTACGGAATAAAATGCACTTTTCACTCGTCTCCAAAATGCAAGTAAGAGTTCTAGATCGTAAGATAGGATTTTCATGCCAAAATGTGCATTGTATTTTGATTGGTAGTGAAAAATGATTAAATGAAATGTGAAAATTTTCTATTAAAATTACAAGAATTGTGTGCTGCACCTGGATAGTTTCCAAGAACTTGACAATGGTCTCTCGCTCGTGGTTCGTCGGACTTAAAATTGCGTTTACAAAGGTATACTGCTTTGCATTTCTGAAATTTGTCACGTCTTTATCTGTTATTTTAACTCCTTTTTCTTTTAAAAAATATAAATTACATCATTTACAACACTGATTCTATCTTCTTACATATCAAATCCTCTTTCCTCTGTGCACTAACCGATTTTCCTTTAGATTTTTTGCTGGAGGTATGCTTTCTTCGCTCGCTATTCTCTTGAATGCTGCATTCTCTGTCTGCATGCGCTCGTCTGAAGTTTCTGCCCCCTCTGGTACTGATTTATTCAGAATTGATTGCATAACACTCTCTGAAATAGTAATGACATTTTAAATAATGATAATAGTAATAATAACAATAATAATAATAAATAAGCTGAAAAAGAAAGATTCTATTATGCAATGACATGGATTTTTTATTTTTAGTTGAAATGTACGGGTGAGTCTTCTGAGCCTGCGGATTCAGAAGTTGTGCAGTTACGGCGTTGTCCAGCCTATGCTGTAAACACTGTCCATTGTATCGGGTCTACCAATTTCGGCCAAAATGACTGCCTTGCACCGCTATGTCTGCATTGAATTGCACTCGTAGCGCAACAGTGTGCGCGTTGGCCTATAGTGGCCGTAGGTTCAAATACTGCGACTTGAAGGTACTTTTTATGTTAGTAAATTTAACGAGAACTGATAGTTTGGCATTGAAGTGTCATTTCACTTAATTAGTTTATGTGAATTTCAATAAAACACAAATTGTTACTTGGTAGAATATGCTTTAATCAACATCATAAATAAACACACAAAATAAATAAAAACACATTTATTCGCTGCGGTGATTTGAACTTCCGACTTTTACCATGACTTCCCAGCATGTTAACCATTGCTCTACAGGAGCATCTTAGCAACAAGTACCACCATAGCCCTTATCAGCGGGAAGGTAAATGCGGTGTCCGCCTGCATTTCGCATCGACTGTAAAATGAAGGGTTGCCTAGTAACCAATCTGCAGGATGAAAAGACTCACGCGGTATTTGCATATTTTAAAATGTATTGATGTGTGTATCACTATAACTTTGATGTGCTGTTTTTTATTTTCAAGTTGCAATCTGTTTCCGTAACTAAATTCAATATTTGATTTGTATAAACTTTATGCTAAGCTGTTTTTATCCAATGTATGCACGCAAAGAAACCTCTTTTATTTAAAATATGATAATAATAATCAAAATAGTTATAATAATCTGAAAAGAAGTTTTATTATGCATACAATTTAGAAATTATGATGAACACATACACGTGTCTGAAACGTCGTATTTCAAGAAATATTTACGTAGTCGAATTAAATGTATGGTTTGTATGTCATGCATGCTAAGCTGATTTTACCACGCGCATAAAATATAACTTTTTTATATATTTAACAGACATTACTTTGATGTATTTGTTTACTTATAATAATACTCCGAACAGAAAAGTTTCGTTATACATACAATTCATTTTCATCTGAATGAGATGATACGCTTCTAGATAATGGCTTTATTAGCCTTTTGTACCAATTTTTTCTTTCTTACCTTGGATGTCTGCTGATTATGCAATGATGCTTGATTGCCTCGCCCCGACTTGCTTTACTGTGGTGCCTGAAATTGTAAATTAATTATTAGCAATAGTGTAACAATAAAGTAATCACTTTTATATAATAAGGTTCACCGCAGTTTACCTTCGCTTGTAAAGAAGTGATCCTGTGCCACTTATAACCGTTGCTTAGCATGTCCTGTCCCATGTAGACTATTTGAACTTCTCCTTTGTTAATTGCATCTTTTGGATCTGTCATATTCTTGAAACGTGCTCGTAGATCTGGTGTTCATGCAAGGTTAGGACTCTTCTCTCTCCATACTTAGTGTTGAGAGTTTTCAGAAACTGTATTTTTAGGGGCACCTTTTGAACTGACTTTGATAGTTTTTTTCTCGCCCCATCTTCTAATTCATTTAGCTCTTACATAATCTGGTCCATAATATAAAAATACAAACGTTTTTGGGAGATGTTTCGACTTGTTTGGACGCGTAGTTTCATTAGAGTTAAACATTACATAGTTTTATTTATGGACACTCTTTAACTCTACGGTCCGTAGCGTCCCAATCTATATTGGCTGTGAAAGACCGGAAATTTTACCCCGAGGCCTCTTTATCAGGCTTGAGGTTCTTTTACGTGCCGTAAACCTACGACATGGGATCCCGGCTTTACTTCTCTTCCTAAGGAAGCCATGCTAAGGGTTTTCACGCCAGGAAAAAATCCACCGCTTTCCACTTGGTTTGAACCCGCGACTTTGGGAACCATTTAGGTCAAAGGGAATAATATATATTCGCCCTTCCCCTATCGTCACGTTTCATGTACACTGAACAACCAACAGATTTTATGATTTTGTATTTCACTAATAACCATGTTTACGTTGTTCTTTAAGAAAATTGTCATTAAATACATGCATGAAATTATTATTGGAGATAAGGATTGTATTGTTCAAACACAGTAGTAGATATTTCACGCATACTCGAATACACCTAAACTAAATACTTTTATATATGTACACGAGATTATTGAAAAAAATGTATGACTTGGAAAACTGTATCCTAGCGAACTGAGAAAATCTGCAAACTTCATTGTTATACATTTTTGTTTTCATCAAACACATGCTTGAAAATTAAAGACCGTACTAACCCTTTAAACACATACAAACACATTATTATGATTATTGAAACAGGAATGTACAAGGTTTTTGTGAGCTATATACTACGGAAAAAAGACAGCATACACACACACACATCACTGAGACATCACATATAGATATCGCCTTCTGGTACGTAACATATCATTTGCTTACCAACCATGCTCGCTGCGTATTTTCTCGACAGTCACTGCTGAATTATCGTTTTTCTTCATGTTACGTTAAGTTTTATATTTCTTCTTGAAAGATATATTGCCTTACTTTTTTGGGCGCAGATCCCCACCATTCAACTCTAAACTCTTAATATTTTTATGATTTTTTCTGCTTTTGTTCCTGACGGTTTAAGCTGAATATGGGTCAAGTCTTATAGCTGATTTTTTCCCATTGCACGCTTTATGGAGGGGGATATGCGCAGGCATGTGATTAGCTATTGGTATATTTTTCTACACGCCTTTTTGAAACACTGTTCATACACGAATGACGAGCGGAAGAGACTCGCTTTAACCGACTATTTTTTTATATTTCCTGTTTTGAGTGAACGTGACTCTTTAGAGGTTACAATCTCTATTTTTACCTCGACTTTTTGGAACGTTTACAGCCATCTGCTTCCGTGTTGAAAAATACGTAGTTACCGCTGGTTTCGACTGTTACTTCATTTAAGGGTGGTTCACAACCGTCCGAGAACGGTAACCAGAACGGAAACGAGAACGGAAAGCAATGCACCATGCAAGACATTGGTTCACAACAGCGCGGTAACGAGAACGGGAATGCATATCGATCACAAAGTGAAAGTCGATTTTGTGCATTGGGATTTCATTTGTTTTTAACTGACCAATGACATTTTTCCACCTACTTCCAATTTAGCCAAGCCAACGTCAAAATTCGATAGAGTAAACATTATCTATATGCATATCCATTATATTTCCGATCCCTCTACTTATGTCAATCTTTCATTGCTTTATTTAATGGTATGCATTAAAATTGTTTATTGTTCTTTTTTCATTTCCACCGGTTTTAGCTGTTCTTTGTAGCCTTTTCCATTGTGTTTTAGGTAATAGCCAGTATTGAGTTGCATATAAACAAACTAAAAATGACCGCTTCACCAGAGGAACCAACGCTGATTAGATTTGCGGGTGTCGAGATGAGGTTAGGAAGCACATTTACTACTAATTCCTTCCAGTTTCATGTTTCCAATTAGCGACTATAGAGAGCACTAGTGTCTGTTTCATGTCACGACAGCCTAGAATAATCTCTAGACTGCAGAGTCTAATATGCACAATATAGATTTAATATGCCGTGTCCGGGAACGAGAACGAGAAAGTTAAAAGTTGGGCAACTCTTCTTTCCCATTCCCGGGGCCCGGGAAGCTTCCCGTCGGTTGTGAACACTCCCATTTGAATACATGTATTTCAACTTTCTGGTTCTGGTTACAGTTCTCGTTGGTTGTGAACCAGCCTTTAGCCTTGACATGCAAATCACCGCCTATTTCGAGAGATAAAATCTCTTTGCGTCTTCCTCGACTTCTTAAATATGATCTACCATGCTTTGTGGAATGTAGAGAGTCACCTGGCTATAGTATGTTCCGCTACATCCAAACTGTTACTTCATTTTATCTGCTCACACAATTACCCATCGTATTTCGCGAGAGAGGGATCGCATCATTGGAATAGAATCGTTATTTTCCCTCGCTATGTTATATATGGCTTTTCATGTTTTGTTGATATATACGAAATACCTGCTCTCCATGTAATCTGTTAGACTGGGCTTTTTTCTGAACACAATTACCCCACCTTTTTCGAGACTCAGATTTGTATCATTGCGACACAGTAGCTTACTGCTTTCCTTGTATTCTCATTAGACTAACTTTTATTAATGATGACGCATCGGTTTTACGATCGAAGCACGTCTACCCCCTCACTTTGCGTTTATTTATTTTTTCACAAAGACTATTTGCTAACTTACACCGTCATTAAATATACACATACGTTCCCTACCACTCTCAATTCTTATATTCACACAAACACCTCAACCCCCTCCAAATAGCCGATTTGGAAACAGTGTATTCTGTCACGATGTGAACAAGGGAACATGATCACGCATACCTAAATTGTTTTGAAATATACACATATGTTCCCCCATCTTAACACGCTCGATTCTCACATAAACGCGCACACGCAGCATGTACTCCATATGCAGCTTTTTTGCCCTCCATCCCACCCCACCTCTAGCACGGGACCATGGTTATACGTTTCACCATTCACATCACATGTTCAAAATCGTTCACATCCAAGCCAAACCAAGCATCCCACCAATCCCAGCAACACACACTATCTTTACTGTAGTCATATCGGCTGCCGGTTTGGGAACAAATGATTCTGCTAACCTTACACACATGTGGCGATTCGGAAACAGGACATAGCTGATCTCATTTCGGCTTTTTCTACCTGTTTTCCGGCTTTGGGTGTGAGTGATGTTTCACTTGTGTACAAAACCCTCTTACTCAGATAGGATGTCCAGTTAATGATTTAATGGGCATTCCAACAGTACACTCTAGCAATGTCCAGCCAGGAGTCAGAACCTCCTCTCGAAGTAGACCGAAGGAGCGACGGACGAAGGTCATTTTTCATCAAATGACCACATCCTACAAGCTCGGAAACTACATTTTAAAAGATTAACACCGGTCATAAAAGCCTAAGCGTGTGGGATTTGTTGTTTTTGCTTCACACTGCTGCCATTAACTTGTATATCAGTAGCGAAGGTAGTACTCTCTAAATCGAGAAGAAATTCTGAATGTAGTGAATTGCACGAGTAATTCAAAAGCACCTGATGGTATGTGCCACTCATTTCTTGTCGCTTTGGAAAACTGATGCGCTAAGAAGTGGGTTTTAGCTAAAACAAGAATAAGATAATTATGTTTTCCTTATGTAATTAAGCAGCACACTCTTTTGAACCGTTTGCAGAACGCTTGTATCTAGTGATTAATTTTTTCCATTTTTCCATTTTGAGAGATTTTATTGTACTACTTGTGACATATTAATAGTACTTGTGCAAATATTACACCCACCAAATAAACTAAAACTTATGGCACGTGGTAAAACATAATGATTTCTTGATCATAAAGTGTAAGATTCCAGAGTTTCAATCAGAGCTGCTAAAGAGCTTAAGTTTATTTATAAGCGCTTAAAATGTATATGGGATGGGCTTCCTTTTGAAAGTTCAAAAGGTGGCCTATCATCTTCGTAGCTTCCTATGGCTTAAAAATCACATTTCATGTGTATCCTTCAAAAAGTTTAGAACAATGTGGAATGCTTAGAAAACAAAATACAAAATAGAAAGACAGAGGGAGAGAAGGATTAGTTTATGACCGTGTCTGTTAATCTAAAATTATTAGCAACATAATAGGCCCCTAAAGCGTAAGTGACCAACATTTATACAGATCGGGTATTTGTACGTGGTTAAAAATAACATATGGACAATTTTAAAAGCTGCAAGGTAGTCTGCCCTTTCTTGCTGCCTTCCAAAGTACAAGTGTACAAAGGCTTCTTCTGAACTGATCAGATGTTACAACTTTATGTGTAAACCGTTGGAAGGTTTTAAAGCTGCATAAGTGCCCAAACTCTGACCAGATAGGGCGGACATCGGATACTTGTATTTAAAGGAAAAGTTTTGAAAAAATTTATACTGTTATATTGAAATAAGAACAATGAAAATCCTTGAAAGCTGCATTTAATGCAACTCGTCATTTTGCTGGGTTCTACAGCACAAGCTAGTGCACCTTTACGCTCCATCGCCTAAAGGAGAACAGAATCATAGAACACAGCGATGTTGAGAAGCAATCGCGCTGCCCAGTCAAGCTATGGGTGCAAGTCGCCCAAGTACTTCAGCATTTTCTACGGCACCAAGCACAAACAGCGATACCAATGTGTTGATGATCATTCACCTTTTGATATGTTTGTGCGTTATACTTAATATTTTCAAGAATATCTTCGTACTGGGTGATAATTGCATTTATAATAGCTTTTTTTCTCTTCAGGGAAGTGTTTACCCCTATATTTGTTAATGCCAATTTTATTTAATTAAAATGTACAGATTTCTGTAAATTATATCACTGCTAACAGTGATATGCCTGGTGAACGGAGTTCTACGGAGAAAACTATTGTTGCCGGCTGCATTTGCTAAGTCCTTTTGCTTTTGACTCTGTTTAAAGCAGGAATAGCTATCGAATCACAATTGCAACAACTTAAAGTTTATATGGGAATATAGGTATTTATATCCCAAAGATTAATGATAGATTTACAGCACTGTGTTATCGTAACCTAGCAAGAAACGATCTCAGCGAAACGCAGCTATTTAATATCACACATATAATTTGTGATCCCGAATAGTGGGTAAATAGCGTACGCATTGAAAAAGAAATGTTGCCTTTGATGAGTTCTAAGACCCAACTTCATCTACAACTTAACGTCTCAGAAAGTAATGCAATTAGAGTTTAAAGCAAGCACTATATGACACGGACCATTATATTTTGCTGTTAAGAACATATGGCACAAGATAGAGACAGCCTTGAACGCAACAAGGCTTCTCTGTCTCAGCTTACTAACACCAGGCAAATTATCACTGTTGCTTGAGGGAGCAGTGACGTCAACGAGAAACTTGAGTGCCTAAATCTTAACCTACTGAAAGAAGCAAAGGTCTTGTGTATGCTGTGGTATGATCCCTGTTAAAAGGCCTCCATGAGGAAATCTATACTCTTACAGGCTGTTTATGAAGTTTGGATACATTTTTGAGAAAATCACATACTATTAGATCTTAATCCATGTAATGCTTAATACACAACACATAATCGGTCTATCTCAGCCATGTTCCACATTTTATCCGAGCGACGCACTGCTGCAAGAAACATCTGTTCTATCATTGCAGGTGTAATACTCAGCAGCGCCTGTCGGCAACATTATTTAACATAGGTAATGGAATTGTACTGATATTACACACTTGCGACTTAATGCATCCCCATGGAAACAAGTCAACACATATGAGATTCAGAAATGTGGGAGTCCAAATGCTATCAAGCTCCCTCCAACTTATCTAAGTGGAAATGTGGCATCCATATGATCACGAGTAATTCTAACAGAACGAGGGGGCTCCGTTCCGTTGAAAAACCACATTTCGAATATGCAAACCTGCTCCAGTTGCGGTTGAATGTCGAGGTACGAGGCCAGTAACCATTCTTCTGCGAAGATCAACTCTATTGTCCATATAAAGGAACACATCCAGCAGCCTTTGCTCAATGTAACACTTGGAAACGTGTTTTGTTTTGCTTGCTCTCTGCTCCTTTACTTGTTTGTTATTTTATTTTTTACAGTGTAGTGATGCAATATAGCAGTTGTGTTTGGAGATTAATGATGGCGGTGTAAAACATGAGCGAGTATATTTGCATAAAATGTTTTCAAATCTATTACCCCATGATTAACTGAGACCCTATAATTACCCTATATTAAAATTGTCAACAAAAGACTGGTTATTTTTACTTTCCCTACCAGGATTGTATTTTTATATTTAAATTTTAGATCTTTGTTTTTCATTCACGGTACTAGTAATTACAATTTGAGTTTGTGCTTACGTCGACTTTAGGACGTTCAAAACAGTGAATAGAAGTTGTCAGACGGAGAGCCTTCAGTAAGTGGAGCACAGCACGCATGCAGGCCACCACGGGTCCTTTGGGCTTTCAACGTAACCCTTATGAGGAAGGGGAGACCCAACGGGCGACCATGTGCCCCAGCAAGGACGGGGACCTAACGATTCCAGCATAACACCAATCCTGACGCCGCCAAGCCCTGCATTAGTTATTCGCAACCTGGGTCCCGGGAATAGACGAAACAGCTCCTGGAAGAGAAAGGAGGACGAGCAGTTGCACCAAGCACTAGGCTGGAATGTTTTCATAGCGCAAATTCTACCGTTCTGCCGCAAAAAACCAACCGCCATCGACTGGTCCTACAACCCTGAAACAGATGAGGTAAAAGAGATGACAGGAAATTCGTGTTAGGATTCGCTACTGATCCGAGGAAACCACGAGAAAACCCATAGTAAGATTGGCCACCCCCGACGATAATGAACCTGGGACCTCCGAAATGTGACCCTCACTCGTTACCGTGGAACCACCTCGCTCGATTGTGAAAATTTAGAATGACTACTTTTAAAATTGGATGCAAAATGAGAGTGAAAAGTCTCATTGCTATCACGTTGTTTTATGTTTTGCTAATATAACTTTGCAATACACAAAGCCTTTTTGCAATTCCATCTTATTTCTTTTACGTATGCGTTTTTCTTTGGTATTTATTCAACATTTGTTTTTGAGTTAACCTGTTCATAGAATACGCGCGCACACACAGACATGGAACTTTTTCCATGCTTTGCTTTTTAATACAGGAAGCTCAAATCGCGTATTTTCGGCGAAGTCTCGATATCAATTTTTGGGTGGAAAGCATTATCTCCTGTATCTAGTAAATATGTATTGTTCTGGTTGATATCCCCTCCTCTACATTTTCTACGCGATAACAGGTTTCAGTCTGATAATAGCAGCCCAATGGTGATAGCATGCTTGGCTACGTCTTCCTTATGGCGTGAGGAATTGGTGATATCTTGGATAACGTTGTCATGCTCCAAGACGTCTGATTGGCTACTTGGCGGACGACGGCGGCAGCATCGCCAACTGCGGTGGTCTGCCTGATGGTTTCCCGGGAAAATAAGGCAGGACATAACACATTTATGCACTAGCGGGGTGATTTCATTTTCAGAGGCTAACAGGTGACGCAATATGCATGGCATATTTTCGGATATATCCCAAATTTAATACACCATTTGGGTGAGAAATTCTCAAAATTGTATCTTTGTAACGGAGAAGTATACCTCATTGTCGATCGGAAATGGAACACGAGGTGTGATCAAAAAGTTTCCGGAATGACGCCATAAATACTACACAACAGTTTCTTTTGTCTAATCTGCACTGTCACCGTCGCGGTAGTCTCCTTGGGAGTTGATATACTTGTCCCAGCGTTTCTGCCACTGCTGGAAGCACCTCTGGAAGTCTTCTTCTTTCAACATGTCGCGAGAAAAGAAAGAAAGTCTGCTGGTGCCAAATCTAGAGAATAGACTGGATGGACAACAGTATTCATCCTATTTCTATCCAAAAAATTGGCGAACAAAAAGGGCTTTGTGCGCGGGCGCATTGTCATGATGCAGGAACCAGTCACCACTACTCCACTTCTCCGGCCGTTTGCGTCCCACATTCTCACTTAATTTTTGCAGCACTTGTTTGTAGAACACTTGATTTACTGTTTGACCCTGTGGCACAAATTCTTTATGTACAATGCCTTTAGTGTCAAAAACATAACCATCATTGACTTTACTTTGGATCGAACTTGTCTGGCCTTTTTCGGGCGTGGAGATGAAGGACTCTTCCATTGTGAATATTGTTGCTTCGTTTCTGGATCGTACCCATAAATCCACGTTTCATCACCAGTAATAATTTTCTCCATAAACTGTGGGTCATTTTGTAGCTGTTCTTTAAGATCCGTGCAGGCAATCGCACGGCTTTCCTTTTGGTCATTTGAAAGAAGGCGGGGCACGAACTTGGCGGCAATTCTTCTCATGTCCAAATTGTCTTTTAAAATGCTTTAAATAGTTCCGAAGGAGAGTCCTAATGAGTAGAAAGTTCTCTTATTGTAATGCGCCAATCATTTAAGACCATTTCCCTCACCTGATTGATATTTTCATCAGTTTTGCTGGAACAGGGTCGCCCCGAACGATCTGCAAATTTAACTGATGTCACACCACTTTTAAATTTCGAAAATTACTCAAATGCTTGAATTTTGCCCATAGGTTCCTCCCCATAAGCTGTTTTTAACATTTCATAGGCTTCTGTTGCAGTTTTACCGATTTTAAAGCAACATTTGATGTTCGTTCTTTGTTCTTCATAATCTTACATTTTTGCTACGCGGAAATATCGCAGCACCTGCAAAAAACGTGTTCACTTCAGAGCGTTTACCTCTTCACTGCATGGTCACAGGAAGTCACGTGACCTCTCATTTTTATTGGCAAGGAACGCTGCATGTACAGTCTGGGCAACAATTAAAGAAATCGCAGCATCAGCATTGTTGTGAAGCCATTCTGGAAACTTTTTGATCATACCTCGTATAGTTAGGCTCTGGTTCGTGATAAATATCACACTGTTTTAGGGCAATCTTCAACGAAACAGAAAAGCTATACGCATTTCTTGTATTCATACTTACCATTAAAAGGAAACTTGCAGTTAAAATGCTGAAATCTGTTTATTACGTTAAAATTATGAAATGAAAACTTTAATGTGAATGTCATGAGAACTAAATGTTATTCGAAAATTTTAAAAAAATTAATTGGCATTGTTCATTGTTTGCTACGAATTAATAAAATTTGTAGAGAACTGTTCCTGTTGGAATTCATCCAGAATTCCTTGTCGCATTATGCCTTTAGTCATCCCCGATCCCCGAGTTTATGTCTTTTGGGAGGAAGGGAGATAGTTCTATATGTAGAATTGTTTGGTTTCATTACGCACAACAGTTATCGTATCAGGGATTAATTTTATCCTTTTACAAGTTGAATGATTCAATAAACAAAGAAATTGTATAGCGTAGGGAAAGTAGAAGTGAGGAAAACATTTAAACTTAGATCCAACAAATCTACTGCCTTTCTTTGCCTGTAAATGTACGTACGTGCAACTATCAACATGATGAGAATCACACTTATAAATGTGGATATGTCGATGGATGGAAGGTTAATTCCGCTAGTTCGTTTGTGTTTGGGTGTGGGTGAAATGATTGAACTTCTTTAACAAATAATATTAATAAGGTATAACCAAATTAGCATGTCATCGGATTTTATATTATGTTTTTCGTTATTATAGTTGTTAAAATAAATTATTGCTTTAATTAAAATGTATATCAAACAAAGCATATATCTTGCTATGTAATGTGTTCCAAGTAGTTCATGATGAAAAACCATGAATTATAATACCTCCATTCAATAAATTAAGACGAGCCAATGAATTACGCACCCAGGTTGTACAGTTACC
Organism: Deroplatys truncata; assembly: GCA_030765065.1. NCBI lineage: Eukaryota > Metazoa > Arthropoda > Insecta > Mantodea > Mantidae > Deroplatys > Deroplatys truncata. The sequence continues at coordinate 98,949,184 of CM060976.1, read as the reverse complement.
TCTTACATATTTTAAAATTATATATGAAATATATACAATTATCATTATATTGGTAATTACTCTACTTCACGCCGTAATAAACAATACTGAATAAAGTTTATAAAATCTAGTGAATAAAACATTGAATAACATTTGTATTGTTAATGTCACATTTTAATGAAGATTGTGCAAACTAAAGTTATTCAAATGCAAACGTGTTTTATTAATACATTTGCTTTGATTTTTGTGCTTATTTTTTCAGACCTTGTGAATTTTAATAGTTCACTGCTTTTAAAATATTTTGTCCGTCCCTTAAATTTTTGACACCAACTGCAGAAAAGTTATAAGTGCTAATAAAGGGCTAGTTATTAAGATAAATGTAGGTACGGAATACTTAAGTTAAAAACATGTGAACTCTAATATTTAATCAACATTTATTTACTGATATCTATAACGATTACTACTGGAACTAGAAATTGTAGTAGTTTTACCTACGAGGCGCATTCACAAAGTTAGTTTCCCTATTTTTTAAAACAAAGTAAACATATTTGCATGAAAAGCTTTTTTGGCAATAGGTACATCAATGTTTTAATTATTTTTCGACATAGTCATCACAAGAATTGAGACAGTTGTCATATTGTGGGATCAACTTTTGTATTCCTGTGTCGTAGAAAACTGCCGCCTGTGAATGAAAGCAGCGGGTGGCAGTCGTCTTCAATCTTCGTCGTTGTCAAAACGCTGACCGGACTACAGAAATTTCTTAAGGTGCAAGAAAATATGGAAATTGCTGGGAGCAAGAAAAGGACTGTATGGTGGATGATCGAACAGCTCCCAGTCAAACTCCTGCAAAACAGTTGCTATGCGCCGAGCGTACGTGCATGAGCATTGTCATGGAGCAGCACAACACCTGCAATAAGCATTTCACGCCTCTTGTTTTGAATGGTACGTCGCAATTTCCGCAGTGTTACACAGTACTGTCAGCATTCACTGTTTCACTTCTGGGCAAGAAGTCAATGAGCAGAATGCCCTTCCTGTCCCAGAATACCGAGCACATCACTTCCTGCACCGACACAGTCTGTTTGAATTTCGTCTTGACCGGAGATCCACTGTGACGCCAATGCATTGGCTGCCGCTTGGTTTCCGGGGTAAAGTGCGAAATTCAGTTTCATCGCTCGTGATGATCCTGTCGACAAACTCGTCGCCGTTATTATGATACCGCTGAAGAAATGTCAGTGCTGCTCCTAAGCGTTTCGTTTTGTGCTCGGGTGTCAGATTTTTCGGCACCCACACCATTTCCTGAACAGCAGGTGCATAGTGACAATTTCATGCAACAAGGATCGCGTTATCTGAGCTCCGTAATCGTGAAGCGGCGGTTCTCCACGATGCACTGTCGCACCAGCTCAACAAGGTCTCATTGAGGAGGGATGGTCGCCCACTGCGCTCATCATGGAAACTTTGACGACCTTCGAAAAACTGCCTACACCAGCAATACATCATGTGTCTGCTCACGACGTTCGGCCCGTAGACCTAACAGAGCTGACGATGAATTTCGATCGGCGCTATGTTTTGTGCAGTAAAGAACTTCATCACTGACCGAACCTCGGAGGCGGCGGGAGAACGAATAGCGGCCGCCATTTCGGGCCACTACTGCCGCGCTACTGGCACCAGACAGGCTTGTGATTGATACGTCATAGATCTGTTACGCATGCGCAATTTTCCCGTCTAAATACATTTAATTTAAAGGAAATAAAATCGGGAAATTTACTTTCTGGATGTGGCTCGTAAATATATATACATGTCGCAGACTTTTACAGGGGTTCAAACATCATTTTCTCCTAGATAAAGGCTGGGCATTTTTAAGGAATGCTTTGGATTACAAAAATCTGTATACATGTTTAGACTTTTAACTACGTTGTTGTGTGCTCTGAGAAATGACAAGCTAAACTTTACATGCAGTTTTCCGCAGCCATGTTTTTATTCCTGAAACAGGAACGCTCAGGTAAAGTATTATTCCAGATATATTAATATTGTTTTTATTTTACATGCTTAAACTGCATATCCGTCTGACTTTATAAACGTTTATAAACGATATTGATATACTTTGAATTCTGGCTTAAAACTCCTGATTTTATTTTGTGAAAAATAATTACTTTTAGGCATTAGATAATTTAGATTTCGAAAGCGAAGTGTTCAATATGTCAAGCAATCATTAAGCAGCAGGAAGGGAAAATGAGTTTAAATGAAAATTATGATCCAACTATATGTGCACAAAGTTAGCTTCTTTTAGTTGTAGCTTGAAGAAGCCAAACGTTAAAATGTCACTAAAGGTACACTGTTTTAGAGCTGAATCTCTTCCTGAATTATATTTTGTAAAGTTTATTATAGGCTTAAAGTTATGTACATATAATAAAATAAATAATGAATACAATTGTACGCTGTTTTATGGCTACAGATAGTGCGGATTTTAATTTAGGGGTCACTGAGTATCGTGAAATGAGCAAAACAATAGTAATTACATTGCCAATAGTATTTTCTGAGGCTTTTGTCATTTGAAACTCTAACTTAACTGGCTTGAATTCCACATTGCCAGCTAGAATTAACGTTTGATTCTAGGAGGATGTAGAAGGAATAGGGACTACTGATTCTAGCTTGAAAGATTTAACAGAGGGAAGCAGGATATAATAAGACCTTGAAACTGATTCAATACGAGTTCAGTGCTTGAAGTTATTCTCAGCATTGCTTCCATGCAGATGCTGGAACAGTAGGACTATTCTTATCTGTTGTCTAACTTGCCGAGTTAGGTTCCGAGAAGTTCTGAAGGCCTGATGGGTCAGTTTGTGAGATGCCGTCATTGATGAGGGTATGGCGGACATCTCGGTTTATCTCCAAGTTGTTCCACTAGAAGCTACTACTTGTATTAAAATTAGAAATATCTGTATGGAAGTTCATTGAAATGCTTGTAGCGTACAGTTTACACAGCTTTTGTTTTACAATGATTAGATTATATAGATCGCTGACAAAGCTTCTTAAAATTATAAAATATTTCTATTTATATAGAATTCTTTAATAAAAATGTAACTTCCTTAATTACTTAAGTCCTAAGAGACATCTGATGTGTATTGATATCCGAGAAAACATAACTAAGTCTAGAAGTTCCTAACTAATTTAATTCCGAGGATCTTAATACCAGTTTTGCTGGTACATATGTTTTAGGAGGTTTTAAATTGGCAAAGCAAAATATTTTCTAGAAGTAACCAAATTTTTATACCATATATTTTAATGGTTCCACAGGTTATAATTTGCAGTATAACTGATACATATATCAATCATTCCTCTGCGGTATATTTTAGTTAAGCGCAATTAAGGCTAAGGGCAATTTAAAAGAAAGTGAATTCGTTTTGCCTGTACATTTATTTGTACAACTAACGCGTTTCGTACAATTCGACATTGAAGTTTCGGTAGAATTTTCGTCGTGACAACGCTGGAGGCTATCTTCGCAGCGCGGCAGTGAGGTGGTGTTTAGTAAAAGCACTTGGGTTGTTTTCAAATGAGATGATATCTGTCCTTGAAAACCACGAGACCGTCAACCAACGAGATTCTTGCAGTGTTATCCTATTGTGTTTCCGCTAGTAGGAAGTGCAGCGCATCAAGTGAATTCATCTCTAATAAATAGCAGTTACATTAAGCCCAAATATTCTAAGTTGGTAAAAAATTAACCCACAAGGAAGGTAGAGGGCAATGCTTGTAGGACAACCATGAAAACCACAATTTTTCGCTCAAATAGCTTTCATAATACAAATGACTAAACACAACCATAAATTCAATCGTAGCCACGCAGACACTGAACTGGCCATCATTTGCGTATGTGTGTGTATAGTTGTAATTGCATAGTATTGCCGGGATAGTGCTGAAGGAATTTGAACAAGCACCATCAATTGTTTGTTTCCTCTCTTTGTTGTTCAAGATGAGAGCCAACAGCTCATTTAGCCTGTTAAGCAGAACGCTGCATCTGGAGACGTCAACTGTGATATGTTTATGACGCGTATGTGGGCCTTCAGAATTCAAATACTTCATGTCAGTAATCAGTTTTGCATTAAGTAGGAATAGAACGGGCGTGAATTCTTGCAATGGCCTTGAGCGGTGAATTTAGTGGCTATTCAAAGAGGCAAGTATTGCGAAGTCAAGCTTGAAATATTACTTTTAGGCTATACACATTTTTTAGAAGATGCAACGAGAAATATATGTCAACTCTGAGACAGTAACTATGGTTATATATGCCATATATATAATAATGTGAATTATAATGTGAAATGGTATTAATAAGAAAAATACTTGTATAAATAGAAGTTAAGGCATACGTTTTATGTATGTGAAAGTGTAGCTGGAGCTGTGGAATTCTTGTTAAAAGCCGAAAAACATATCTTTGTGTTAGAATTAAGGCCCAGGCAAAAAGGACTTGTACGAGAAGGTCATAAAAGCCAGCCCTCGAGTCTTTGTGAAATAGAAAAGGCGCCAAGCGAACACAACATATTTTTGTAGAGAGGCCACATGTTTGCAAACGTAGAACAATATCCGGGTAAGTCTTCTGGAAGGTTCCAAGCTGAACGAAGACAGACAATAAAATTTTAAGGAAGAATATCTTTAAAATTTTAAGAGGAGAAATATCAGTTCTAGCGTCCCCATCAGCCAGGGCGGTTGAGTGTAGTGTGCTGCAATGTGAATAACATACATGTAAGCTCTCAGAAGCAGGCGTTATTAGTAACTTCTTATAATGTAGAGGAACATTGAAATGTTATCAATTTAAAAGTACATAGGATGAAGTGGTATATTTGTTATTAGTTGGTAGTTCCTTCATGTTTATCTGGAGGCCAATTTGTCGCGGTCATTTCGTGTTATCTGTTGCTGAGCGCCTGTTATTGTTTTATTAATTTGCATTTTGGGTTCATTGTGTTCCGGCTAGCTATTATTTATCGGTCGAGCACATCTCTTGAACAGGTGTGTAAACGGAAAGGATTTGTTACTCAAAGATAACACTGATAAAAGAATTTGTTTTTACACTTTTATTACCGTCACAATTAAGTTCACATATTGATTCGTGATACACGCCAAACTGAAACTGTTACATTTTCTAATATCACTATCATCACTTATTTACTGCACATTATTAATTCGCGTTTCACATTTATAACAAACTTTAAGACGCGAGAGATTCTGTAGAATTACGACGTGTACTTTATGTATGCTTCCGTTGAACTACGCGACGTGTAACCCGCGAACGATTCTGATGAACTAACTGTGCGACGTATAACGCGTGAATGCTTCTGTTGGACTGACCAAATCTGCCTCTGACTTTAGCTTTTTATACTCCCACACCCCGATATGCCTAAAGATTATAACCGAGCTGCTATTGGTTAATAAAACGCGCCAACATTAGCGTCTATTTTTATATCCAATCAAAAATTACGAAAACATATGCTCTAGGGAAAATATTCCCGCTATTCCTAAGAAAAGCGCGCCAATCTGCCGTCATTTGTTTGCCTCTTCTAATTAATATTCAACTCACCCCCTCGCACATTGTTATCCGCTCCTATTGTCAGTTTCAGTGAGGCCGTGTAAACTTATTTCCTAACAATGCTTATAATTAACAAACATCTCAAATCAATGTCATACAATAATGCTTATTTACACTACAATCACTCTGGCATTTACATTATTGTGATATAAATTACTGCCACAATATGTTTAAAATCTTTAAGAGGAGAAATATTAGTTCTAGCGTCCCCATCAGCCAGGGCGGTTGAGTATAGTGTGCTGCAATGTGAATAACATACATGTAAGCTCTCAGAAGCAGGCGTTATTAGTTACTTCTTATAATGTAGAGGAACACTGAAATGTTATCAATTTAAAAGTCCATAGGAACGTGTGATAAATATTACAATTATTTCTAGAGCACGTATAAAATACTTGATTGCTTAGCGACCGCAAGTTTGGCTTACGAACGTGGTAGGGCTTGACCGTTCTACAGCTCCAACTAACTTAAGAACTGTGTAGATTATTACTAAGACAGTAAATGCGTGTGCCATTAAATCATAGTGTTCTTCATTAACTTAACCAATTGTTACAGTTGTTACTTTTTACCTTCCTTCCCGTATCACACCCTGCAAAGTTATACAAGCTCTACCAAAAACCCAAATAACAGCAGCCGTGGCAAGAAATAAAAATAACACTTTAAGAGTAACAACTAAAACACAAGATAATTAACAGTATCACCATAGTTCATATATTAATTCATATATTAATATATTGGACATACTGCGAGTTATGCTCTCCCACCACGAGTATACCGCAAGTCCATTTCAAAAATGCTCAGTAACTTACTGCTTAAGCTGGTGGTGTAGACAAAACACATGTATCTCGCGAGTTACATTACCTTGCGCTAGAATGCGCGAGTGAGAGGGAAATATGAAAAGAGTGGAGATAACGCGTGTCAACGCATAGTTCGTAACAGCACCCGTTTCGCTGGAGAGCAAACTCTTCTCATTTGAAACTGTAGAAAAGATATTTGTACTACTTTGCACTGAGGCGAGACTATCTAGTCGAGAGAGAAAGAGTGACGGAAAAAAGAAATTACCAGCAATAACGCTTTTTGGCAAATCGGAAATATACAGAAAATGCTAATTCATGCTGAAGTAAGATGCAGAACTAGATACACAGTTTTGAAATTAAGTTTTCTAGCAGAAAATATTCAGATGTTTTTCAACACGAGAAGGGTTTTCTCTATAAAAGAGAAAACTGCATGCACCATTCAGAAATCCTGATACAGAAAAATACTGTTTCATAGACAAGCTCTGGAAACGAGCAATAAAAATATAGCTTGCATGGTTGAAGCTTCCCAATGAACAACATATCATAAAGTTTTTATAAACAATGGCCTTAAATTACGATGGGATCAGTATCTATCCCGATTATAGGGATTTGAAACTATGGATAGAATTTCTACATTGTCAGGATCTAGGAATCGCATATCAGATATTAGCGGCAGATGAAGTGATATTTTCGATTTTAATAACAATCTTACGTGGATAACTGGGAATAAACATAGCTAAAGGAAGTATATTTTTAAGAATTATCTACAAATAACTTAGGTAAATGTTTCGTTTCTGTTTTACCTTGCAGCAAGACGCCCTGCTTGCAGTTCTTTATTCGCTGTTACAAGTTCTGTGAGGCAACAGCGAAAAAAAAAATTAAGTCAACGTTTCATTTATGTGTCATGAAAAATGTTCATAAATAGAAGCCTGGACACTTTTTTGTCTTACATAATGATACTTTGCTTGGGATTATTTATTAACTTGTTTGTTATTAAACTCTAGGGTGTACGTATAATCCGTTACAAAGTAATACGAGACCATAAATTTGTTGAACATGCACACAAAGCTTCCCCCTGTTCTATTGGTAAAGACGACTGGCACTCTGCCAGCGTTTATCCAATATCTACTTGTTTACTCCATAAATTACCTATGATGTCCATCACGGGATATGGTGCGTGCTCCGCATGTTCCTACGGCGCCCAGTGTTACTAGATATGGAATTTCAAACTGCTTAATTTTAGAGAAATTCTTGGATATGGACCAAAGTTTATTGTGGATTTTTGTTCTTTTAAGCAAATTTAATTCCTGATGTAATCATCCTGGCCAAAGTACCGATACATATGGACTTTTAATGGGCAGAGAAAAGTCATATATATGTGTGCGTACCACTGAATTACGAGTAAAATCTACTATGGTATATTCCAATATTTTCATTGAATTAAGCGCTACACGAATAGAAATAATTGATAAAATATTTCATAATTTAATGCTTACCAGCTTAGGATGATGTGGAATTTGTAAAAAATATTTACTTTACCAGAAATTATAATTAAGCATATTACAATACCTATAAGAAATATTTTTCACACATAGTATTAAGATAAAACAAATAGAATTTTAGTAGCATCTTATAACGCGTATCGAAGTGGGCGGCAAAAAACTATATTCAAATAACATTCAAGCCGAACAAGTGAAAAAGAAAGAATGAAAACCTATGAAAGAAAAATTACCATTTCATTTAAAACGCAGATTTTTTATGCAGCCAAAATGTCATGATAGGCACATAAGGTTTTTAAGCTTTCCGGGAGCTCCTCACTTTAAGAAGCTCATGAACGATGCTAAACCAGGTGTGTCATTTTGTAAAGCTCCCTCTTTCTTCCACCAACTTCATGTGTTGGGATTGTTGGAGTTTACGGCGGCACAGTGCTAATAGCATAGAAGCTCCTTGGACGATAGGCAAACCGAAGAATGAAACAACGGGATAGGTTAAATCTTGTGTCCCTTCCAGTGGCAACTCTGTCTTAAAGTATCAACACAACATTTTATGCATAACTCGTAAAACTCCATTAGCTATTCAGCATTATATTCTAGCTTTTCATGAAATAGTATACCTTGCACTGGAATATTTTAAATATTAAATATTTAAGTTCCTTTATAAAATATGATAGATATACATGGTATAATGTATCTAACATCACAGTTTATAACGCTTCTTTTAATTATAAACTAAGTTCTTGTTTTCCGTGTTCTTGTTTTATATGCATTATTTGCACAGAAAAGCGAAGCGGATAACCCATCAGCATGAGAACCAATGTTTTCTGATCAAAGAATCCATACCTAAAAGCCCCCCCCCAAAAAAAAATGGCCCATTCCCCTTGGTCCTAATACAGTGTTTTCTTCCGCAAGGTTTCCACATTTATCTAAAAAATACTAGATTTCATCCGCACTTATGTCTCTCTATGGCTGGGGTGAGCAAACCCCAAGAAAGAAACATGAACCATGAGCGATTTTTGCTGTGTGTATAATCTTGGAACTGCCAGAAACTCCCTTAAAGCTTTTCTGCTCTGATCCGTGTAAACAAGTAGAGAGGGTTAGTGATTAGTGACTCGAACTTACAGAGGGAGGCGTGGTTAAGAAATGTGTTACCCGCAGCGCTGAAATGCACAACAGCCTAGTTTTTATGTCAAACGTTTCTCCTTAAGAAGACATTGAAATGACTCATTGCGAATGCGAGACAGTGATGCAGTTGGAAGAATTACTCCATTGAATGTCGCATCCAGCACTCGTGGGAAAGGGGACAAAGCGCGTTACTGCGTAAGGTATCTGGTCCAAGTTCCTCAAGGAAAAGCTCCGAAGATATCTTGAATTCGGATTTTGTATGAAACGTCTTAAAATAGTTCAACAGACTCAATCGTAAATGGCGAGTTGTTTCCACCAAGAGGGCATTATTTCGACACATTTGTCAATTTCAATACAAATAAATTTCATTCACAAGCATTTAGATAAAACAATAAACAAATAAATAATAAGTTATAATTCAATTGTCGTCGTAATTATTGTTGCTGTTGACAATAGCACTGATGTGTCGTTAAAATATGGGCTTTTCATCGACCAGCCTTATTGGACTGGACTATCATCGTCAGCGTTATTGATATTATTATCATTGTCATCAACTATATTCAGTTAGCAAGAATTTAGACAATTCATTGTCAGTGTTGCGCTGCACCTATCTTTTGGAACGACGTAAGCTACTCTTATACAAGAGTGGAGGTAGGAAGGTGAAGCTTTAAGGAAACGGAGCTACACAGTTCAATACCAACATATATCCGGTCGTTCCTACATTGGTAATGTTTCTGCTCTAAAACGTAGCATTCAGTGGGTGCAACGGTAAGAGACTACACCAACAACCAAACGTATAAATAAACCCGCATTGTACCTTAATCCTTTATTACAAGAATTATTTTGCTACATATGCCACTCTTCCTCTAATTCCTAAACCGGTTGTTATATTACTGTCATAGACACCTTGTTTGAAATGATTCAAATAGTGGTGATCGTTGAGGCGAGACGAAATGGACTGGCCATCCACTTAAAGACGGCGTTGCGAGTTCAACTCCAGAGACTGTAGTAAAGATTGGGGGTGAGGGTTGCACGTAAAAGAACGCTGTGATTGTACGCTTGGATGATGATGGGGTTACATTTGACTGCAGTTGCATATATTTTGCTTTTCATTCTAAAAAATAAACTAACTACAAAATACTGAAGTAATTTTATATTTTTGTTATAAAATGGCTACAAAACTTGTACTTTGTCTTTAAATGCTAACAGTAATAATATGAAAATAAAAAAAAGATACTCAAGCTATTCTGAAACGTGGACTTAACATCCTTGTTGTCAATGTGAAATAAGGTTAAGTATATACTAACATTTAGTTGAATGTTGTGGATGAAACCGAAATGTTTAAATACACTGCCGTTTGTGAAAATTGAAACCTCAAGAAGGAAACGCATGAATTCGATGAGTTTAATACCACAGGTCCGGTACATAACAAATAACAAATGATACACTTTTGAAATCCATACATGACCTTTGAGCCCTAATATTCAGTATTTGGTGTGACCTCCATGCGCTGCAATTAGAACTGCTATACGCCGTGGCATTGAATCAAAAAGGTTCTGAATAAATTCCTGAGGGATTTCCCTCCAAGGAGTTTGTATTCGAGCACACAAATCCGTGACACCGGTTACTGAAGGACCGTGATGCACCAGGTGCCAACCAACTGCATATATCACAGACGTGTTTGATGGGCGACGTGTCAGGTGAACGGGCAGGTCAGGGAAGCAGTGGTACCCGTCGCTCTTTGAAGAAGGCTTGTACATTCCTTGCAATACTCGTATGTAGCCGGACATTGTCCTGTTGAAATGTGCCCTGTGGAGATGCCTGAAACAGGGGAGTACCTCAGGCTGTACACCCACCGTTAGGTACCGGTTGCTGCTCAAAGTGCCCTCAATTCGTAGGAGGCAAGATAGGTTGTTGCAACCAATGGCGTCCCAAACCATCACACCTGGTGTTTGTCCGATATGCCGCTTAACAATGCAGCCCTCCAGGTTGCGCTTACCACGGTACCACTGGACACGTATGTGGCCATCACTGTAGGATACATTGAAGCGGGACTCGTCCCAAAAGACTACATTTTGCTACTCAGCACCAGTGACGGTGTTCACGTGCCACTGCAGTCGGAGGGGATTGTGGTTTCTGGACAGTGGAAGCCGACGTAATGGCATACATGCAACCAGCTACCAACCTGCAGCAGACGGCGATGAACCGTTGATACAGACAAGTTCACACATGTCACGGTATGACAAACCGGCTTCTCGGAGACCGACTATTCTGCCCCGTTCGAACTCACTCACATGCCAATTTGGCTCCCTTTGATGTCGACGAGGCATACTGGCACTCACTTTATTGTTTCCACCTTGTTTGACAGCTCTGCACTGACTGCACTGGGCGCAACACTGACCTTGTCGTACCAACACGAGAGGGCTCTGGTCGGCCTACGTGTAGCCCATCTTTCTGCGAACCTAATCACTTATTGCTTGCACTCTCTTCTACACTTCCATCAAGTTTGGAGCTATTCGGGAAATTCTTTCTTGGTGTTGCAATTTTCACAAACGGCAGTTTATGTTTAATAAGGTGATCATTCTCATTTAGTTTGAATACAATGCTCCCTGCCTGTTCACTAATTCACAATTGTTACAAGTATACATACTAGAAATTAAATACTTTAGTAACCGAAACAAAAGGAAAGAAACCTTATGGCACACTATATATATAGACATGAGTCAGAACTGCGAACTAACAAAAGAGCATGCTGCCTGTTCCTGGTTCAGTTCTCGAGGCCACGACTTCTGCTTGAATCACGACACGCTGTTCCAGCTGGCCGTTCTTGTAATGCCCTGTCTGCATTATGGTCTCGGTTTCAGAGTACCAACGATATGCGATCTCTGTGGCCGCAAGATACCTTAGAAACCTGGGTACAGCTAATGAAAAATTGGTTTTTAGAATAAGATTCATGAAGTATAACAGTTTGCATAAACTTAATGGTGTAGACGGCGTTCAACATATACCACTGGTAGTACTTTGTGACTTGGAAGCCTTTTTCCAGTTATGGAACTGTTTATGTCCATACTTTGAATACTGATGTTCTTACAAAATACATACATGCAGTTTTTAGATCATTTCAAGATTATTACAACCTATACAGAGAACTTCGTAATTCTATTATTTTCTTTCTAGAGTTACTAATCTCTAACTCAGAAAATAATTTGCAAAAAGCAGTACATGAATTGAACAAAGTAGCAATGAAATAAATATACGATTTCTTTATGGGCAAAGAAAGTACAGTACAGAAACAGTTATAGGAAATAATATAATAAAACCGGTATACGAATATAAATGTTTGGGATATCGTTTGTCGTAAAGAAATAACACTGATCAAGCTAATAAAATAGAAATATTTAATTGTCTGAATAAAGTTTATTAAAATAAAGAAGAAGAGACATAATAATGCGATTCTACAAGGTGATATTAGTGCCAAAATCATTATATGGTAGCAAAATATATATAAATGGATTCCAAGTAAGAGAAGTGAAATTCCTAAGGATGACCGTCCAAAAAGACATGAAGAAATGAGAGAAGAATTAGGAATATACAAACTTGAATGATAAAGCAAAAGAGTACAAAGTGAATAACCCAGGTAAAGGATATAACTAAAAGATAATCATTTTACTTATGAATTATAAACCAAGAGGGAAGCGAAGTACAGGAAGATTTGTTAAAAGATGGCATGGATAAGATATATATATATATATATATATATATATATATATATATAGCAACATGCAGAAAGGCCTAAAGCATGAAGGAAAAAGAAGACTAATATCACATTAAAGCTGTCCGTTTTGATCGTGCAGAGTAAAGTAACTGCCATATCATTAGTTCAAGAAGCCCAGGGGGTGCATTTTATATCCAACTAAGAATTTATTTTATTTAAAGTTATTCCCCGTGATCTTAAATATAATGGTATTGTGATCTACATTGTTCTCATTTTCTGAAAACCAAGTTTAAATTCAAAATACTTACCACCACCTTTACAAACATTTGGTTGCTTTGGCTTACATGGGGAAAGGAGGGAATCTAGAGAATAAAAACAGGAGTATATTTTAAAGGATGGGATTCTGTAAGTTATGTAAGTAGGTAAACAAGAGACATATATTCAATCATTTAATTATAATTATATACAAGTGGTTACAGGTAAGGACTCAGGATTATTTAGTTATATAGGTATATGTTTTCACATTTTATCCTTAATTTTATCATCTACACTGTTAAGTTTTCACTTTTCCTTCACATACGGTTTCCACGCAAGATACGTAGTACAGAGTGTCTTGGAATACCTACAGCTGTTGTAGTTGTCCTTTTTCAGTAATTATACTCTGTAATGAAAATACATGCTTTGAGGATACATTACATTAAATATATTTAAATAATGCAGTTTTTGTAAAAAAATTAAACACTACGATACATTTTTTTTTCTATTTTTAGAAAAGGAAAATCAAATACTCTGACCTGCAGGTAGTTTCTGTAAAAAGGTGCTTCTCGTATTCTGTGTATCTTAAAATAATGTCATGATTTTGCATGATAAGCTAAGGATAAATATCTATTTTAATTTTTGATAATAGGTAACAGATATATTCTTATTTCTGAATTTGGAAAGCTATTAACAATTACTCCAAAAGTAATAAAAAAACACGCATATGGGCATTACTAAAATGAAATTTTCTATCCGAAAACCCTACATGGAGTATGGAGGATCTAAGAACATTTTTGAAAGCTACAAATGTCTAGATTGTTATAATATTTCGCAGTATTATTTAGTGAAATTTACAATGACGTTACAAAACTGTATTTTAAAGAAGAGGTTGAATAAAATATATTGCAGTATGTTTAAGAAGGCGACTCGGTTTCATAAGGTCACCTAAATATATAGAACATATTAGATAAAACAAAAGCTGAGAGTCAAGATATTCGCTGTCTCTTCAATTTACGATTCTAACAGGATGTACCGCACACACATTTCCTACGAACTCTTGAAGTATACCAAGAACTGACAAGGCTATTTATAACTACTCTAATAATATATGTATTCTAGGGACAAATAAAAATTTTGTTTTAAAGATTAAGGTCTAATATCTACATATCCAAAAGCACTTCTCAGAAGTAACATGAGTTTTGGGACACTCCTGCATATACTAATATAATGATGGCCTAGATGATAGTAGTGGCAGCGCTGACTTAAAACCTGAGGTTTGCAGCATAGGTTTTGATACTAGCGTCAACAGGCAAGTTGGTTGTGTAGCAGATATCTGTCGGGCTTTGTAAACACATAAATGAATCATAAGGTTTGTAAGAAAAAAATTAAAATACATATCTGACATTAGACATTAAGGTAAACGGTGGTAATAATTTTAAATTTACCACACATTATAAGAATTTATGTATGTACGTGTATAAAAAACAATCCAGAAGTTTTTCTTTTGAAACATGATGAATCCGTCTGTAAATAGTGTTTAAACTATGAACTCTTCACTTATTTTATGAATAGGAAATGACATTGCCCTAAAATTTGCAATGGAATAATTAGTTGCGAATCGATAAACGGTTAATTTATGTACATTTTCTTTCAGTATACTTTAATACTAATAGCATAGGTATTAATTTACTGAATATAAACTTAATAAGCGAAACGCTTTAAATGATGTCAAAATGAGCTCATTTCCAGAAATAATTTATACGAAAGTGGCATAACAGATACAAGGGTCATTCATTGATCTTTCATATCAATGATCATCAGATAGGTCATTCATTAAATCAGAAAGAACGAGAAAGCGCGAAGAGGAAATGATAGAATGAAGCGCTTTATGAGCTCATTTATTCTAACCTAGACTGGTAGATTGTGGATCGTAGATCACAAGATTGCATTTCATCTATTTGGAATAAAAGAGAAGTGTGGTAATAACGCGCTTTCCCTGCAGTAGGGTGAGAAAGCTTCAACTTGAGTAAGTGATGGCTACCCCATAGTATGCAAAATGGACAAGTGATTGTGCATATAGCTTTATTGCTTTACGGGAAACATACGAAATTCGCTGGTGATATTTAATTCGGAGGGTAACTCTTTTATATATTTACAAAGACGTTTTGAATATTTATTAATTGTTCTTTCATATTGTATATGATGCTACTTACATTCGAAATACACTGGCGTTAATCTTGAATGAAGGAATGAAAGAAAACTCTTTAAACTTAAAGTGTTGTTGTTTGCTTTTAAAATAAAGAAAAAATTGGTGCAGTAGTTTTATATGGAGGCAAAGAGTTAACATTTCCTAAACATTCAGGGGAAACAAATAAAAGAATAATAGGTATTTATTGTTAATTATTGTTAATGATTTAGTGAAGTACAACGAAATATTATTTAAGCTTTTAATAAAAGATACGGAGAGGCAACCTAACCGACTTTTATTTAAACACTCCGTAAAATACAATTAAATGTTATACAATATTAATAACGCTATTCATGGTTTGGGATATTACCGTTGCTTGGAGTGCGCAAGGTCAGGTCGCATGCCTCCTGTGTTAATTTCAATGCAAATTACATAGTTACCTTACATAGAAACATAAATAAATAATATCTACAGGGATTTCAGTCCGCAGAGTTATTACAAAAGTACACGAAATGCTGGCACCTTGCTTACCGATGTCCTGACAGCAAACCCAATCTCTATTTGAGCAGCGGTATTTTTAAATTTCAAGTTGCCCTGATAACTGATTTTCTGTTAAAACTAAACACAGTGTCTCAACTTAAGTATATTAGTTTATCTCAGTATTAAAGCAAACAGGTATAATTTGAGCGACAAGAAGAAGAGAGACAATCATACTACACTTTTAATTATTTACTATAATGTATTATGTAGGATACACACTTAATTATTACTATATATACGAGTCCTATATATCAATTTGAGCATACTGTATTTAGAAAACAATATATTTTGGAAATTTGTTATTATTTATCAGTTTTATTTATTAGTTTCTGTTATGTTTAGAATACAACTATCACATTATGTTATTAAACCCATACCTTTGATCCTTTCTTTCTAAATCCATGCAGCCAAAGGTATTTTCAATTCCCGCCGAAACCTTTTTTATTATTATTATTATTGCGAAGCACTTTGTTTTGCAATAACATTCAATGAAAATCGGAAATGAGGTATAGCATTGTTGCATTTGGACACTGCGGCGATAGTTAGTTCTCTTTCCGCTGTGAATGAGAAAATATCATGCTGTTTACACATCTTATTTTTGGTGCTGCTATTGGGTATCTTTTCAAGCTCATTCTTTGCAAACGGTATTCCGATCTATCGGTATCCTTTATCAGAAGTAGGTATATCCGTTGAAAGTGTGACTAAGGCAAAGCTAACCGTTCTCTTCTCCTTGCCGTACCTCCTTGGCAGGATTAGGCTGGACATAAACCCGTGGAGGTGCTTTTAAAACCTGCCCAGCCTTTTCTTGTCTTACGAGCTCGATGATAGTGCTCATTACAAACTCACACTTCATCGTATTAATTGTATTGCGCTTAATAATACAAAGGGGAACGCGAGGAAATGGTTCATAAAATCGAAACCAGAGAGTCAATGATATAGGGTTGTAAAACCAAAGAATTACAGACTTCAGGTACTTATACGTATCTCAAGAAAATTTCATTCTCTAGTTAATAACCCAGTCTTTTTATATACATCAATCTTCCAGCTCTGTGATAGTGGCAGAACATTCCAGAAGAGTTATCCACAATCAGTTTTCAATAGTACTTAAATGAACGATTTCAAGGACAATACTTTACGAGAAGCACATAATTACAGAACTATTGGGTAAACTTCGACGATCAGAGCTTTTAGCTTTCCCTCTCTTTATGAAAGAAATTCGGCTCACAATTTCATTAACCTTGCTGAGATATTTTGTTTTTCTTGCTGCTTAGTACTGATATTGCCTTGTCATGTTCTCCAACTGATGTACATTATTTCCTCAGGTTACATTTAACAAGTATAAATATGATATCACATGTTTTAATGTCTAATATAGCGACCTCTGGTTTGAGGTCTGGGATGTATGAAAGACTGAATCTAACAGGTGCCAGTCCCCGTTTAGCATAACATTATTTGTTTTCTCAGCTGGACCAGAGGATTTTGTGACCTGCAACTTACTGAATACTTTCTCAAGACATCTGTTTTAACTAATATAACTTTATTAAACTAGAAAACGCACATTCCCTTTGAAAATGAATAAGAATATAATGCGAAATCAAAGCACAGAGTTATCTTAGTTAATTTAAGCGCATAAGGATGTAAGAGAAGATACGTGTACATAAGGTACGTAGACCGCGGTGCAATACATCGCGATCATAAGCTTCTGTATCCCGTTATTTAAAGCCAAGTTTTAATATTTTTATTATTAATTTATCTGTGACAGCTACTGCCCTCATAGCTTTTATGATACGCTGACGCATGCGTCTCAGACTTTAGGCATAAATTTTAATTTGCGTATTTCTCCCTATAATACAAATAGAATAGTGCAATAGATTCCTCGCTTGATTGGCACCTGGTCGTATCACGTTTTAAAGTGAAAAAAGTGGACTGACCTTGTAATAACGTTTCTTTCACACTATGTTATTACAAACTAAAATCAATGTAGAAACTGAGACTTATCGTCTCAACAGCTATTTGCCAAGCCATATGTTTGCAACATACTGATACAAATATTTATATTGAAACATTTCATGTTATTTCAAAATAAGATCAAACAAATTACAATTAAATATTTGTTTTACACTTCTTCATACATCGGAATTTTTCGTTTTTATTACATTGTAGAGTGAAGAAATTTACAACAGAAATTGTCATTTAATGCACCCAAATCTCAATATCTTCTAAATCCAACTCCTAGAAATTTATATGTTCGCATTAACCTGTAATAAATGCCAGTCTACCTACAGACTCAGCATTGATTTTAATAGTTAATTAGAATAAGATCATTCGACATTGTGAAAAACAGGATTAGAGCGTCCTGCGCCATGGCGCAGTGGGCTGGAGGGTGCTGCTCTGGTTCCCGGCCACGGGTTGCGCCCGGGTTCGATCCCACCCAAAGTGGTGCGGATTTTAGGTTCCGGGTATAGGAGCGGTGTCCACTCAGCAGCATGAGGAAAGTGAGGAGCTGCGATAGGCAGCGGTCCTGGCCTCGCGAGGCAACTTTCCGGCTGAGGGATGCGTGAGGGATGCTAGCCACATCACCTCCCTGTATCGGTTGGATGATCGTCCACCTCTGCCGTGCGCACGTGGGCATGAGGCCTGCAGTCGGGTTGGCAGGCCCACCTTTTAGGGTTATAGCGTCACAGGATTTATTTATTTTATTTTTAGGATACAGACCTGTCAGATTATGTTTAGGCCGGGTTGCGCGGGAGCAGTAACTCAGCGAAGTTGTGCCTGGTTCCTGAAAGCTTCATTCCGTGACGTCCCACTTATTTTAGTTATATGAAAGCAACATTCCAACTTTAACAGTTTAGATACCGCACTGCTGAACCTTTTGAAGCACCTTTTCGTGGGAATGATCACATACAGATTATTACTGGTAAGCGTTCTAAGTCTACTCCAGTTTCATTCGGTTTCTCCTCCAATAAAACTATTCTTTTTCACTCGTGAATTCTGGCGTTTAACGAAGCAATTTTTCTAAGAACTTAAATGTATCTTTGGAACTTCAAAGGCAGGGAAGGAGACCTCTCGACATGAATCAGTTTTTACACATTATCGTGTCCTCTGTTCTATTGTAAAGGGTACAACCGTCATTCCAGAAGCATAATAATCTGCATATAAGCATGTACTGTAATTACATTAAACAAAACCAAAATTGTTCTGGAATAAAGAAGTAACTAATCACGCCGTCGGAACAATCGGACTGAACTAGGTTCTTATACAGAGCCTGTTATACATTTGCAGTAATACGAACCTCAAGTGGATGCACAAGTCCTCGACCTCTACCTGCTGAAAGATAATCCCAAGACGCTGGGTTCACCCCCGTGTAATATACCTTGCTCTATCGGCCGAAACATAATCTAACTGCTCAACATATTATACAACTGCTGTAAAAGCAGCATTGCCTTACTGGTCTCGAATTAAACATTTCAATACTAATGAAATTCGTCATTTTATTTAGAGATTACGTACATATTTATCCACCTTGTAATCAACGATTACGGGAGAGAATTAAAGGATATGTCATATTTTCTGTGTATACGCACTAAAGCTATTCCATAATCTGGAAGATCTCACATTTATGTCAATGCTTTATGGGTGGAAATTGAACTCTTATTTGACGAATAAGTATAACAAACTATGATTTTGTAGGTTAGTGGGAATTTTATGTACTTAAAATAACTTGAAGTCTGAGATGATGACAAATAACTCCAAGTAGCTTGTTAGTAAAGTCCAGCACAGTTTTTGAATAACATTGTGAGCCAATTTTCAATCCAATGAACAAAAATGACACAAGAAGCATTAATGTATCGCAGATATCGTACACAAAGTATGACACAAGAGAAAACGATCGCCTGTGAGGGGTGTACATATATCTCCGAGAAAATACACAACTTTGCGTTGAACATTGACACCTCATATCTATCCTTGGCCCTTTTTTTCATTTGCCACACAGGTTGTATGCATATCCATTAACATAATTCAAAAAGAAATTCATAAAATTTGTTCTGTTTCTTTGAAAATAATAAGCTACTGTTGTAATGTCACATATTCGCACAAGAACACACAAATACGCCACGCTTATTTACATACACATCTCACTGTAGTCAACACAACTTCAGTGTCTTATGATGAAATCTCAAGTCGATAGAAGTTTTAACTTACGTTGCTCTTGTATGTACAATATAATGTTCCATTGTTAAAAATAGTTTCTGATTATATGTGAACAATTGTTATGGTCTCTCAATTCAAAATGCAGCAAAATTACAGTATTTAAGTATATCTTTTTCACGTCGTACTGTTGCCACTGTTCATTGAACCACAAAAGTACGATTATAAAACACTGTTATTATTCACAAAATGCGCTGTGGTTATAATGCTTTAAACTTTTACAGTTTATCTTTGGTTTACGGAAATTCTGATTCTGCAGAAACTGGCTTACTGAACTTTAGTTAGTCCAAGTTACCATAAGAAACACATTTGTTTTTACCATCAGTTCAATACTCAAAGTGATAAATTGTCATAGTACCTACCAGGAACTTAGTGTATAACAAAAACAGAAAGAAAAGATCTCATTTCTTATTGTTTATAGTGATTTGTATATGACGAAACTGAGGAGATTATATAGCGATCAGTAATGTTGATTTTAAAAAACCATATCCAGCATTCCGAACATAAGGCACTCCCCAATATATATATCTTTGTGTTTTTTGAAGGACTAGGACTGATAAGAAAGGTTGACATTTTCATGTTCATTTCATTTTAACTCAGCTTGAATGTGCAATAATACTTACAGCATATTAACACACTGACATATATATATTGAGCCAAACAAAATATCAATTAAAGAATGGTAAATATTGTCCGCCTTCGAGATTCCTATTTCTTCCACTAAAGTTAAGTTTTTCTTATCTAATAAGGAACTGAAATATGAACAAAGAGCTAAAAAGCAAGGCCAATATTCATATTTTTGCCAGCAATATGCAATCACGAGCTTACAATTTGCCAATCCTTTTATAACACAAAAGCCATTTTTCCTCCGAAAGTAAAACTAATATTTGACCTTTGTAAATTATCGCTTTTATTTCTATGACAGATCTGAAACATGCTTCGGGAATTTTACTAAATTGGGAGCAAGAAGGGGTGTCACAAATTTGTTACGAGTTAGGCGAGACTGGAAAAGGTTGACATATCAATAAATATTAATTTTTTAAAATTTGAATTACAACTAAAATTACTGAACTTCGATGACCATGAGTTCTTTTGTTTCTGAATTTACTGTGAGTCAGCTCACAATTTATGCAGGTTTTTGCCTATAGGAGCCTTATAGCTGAATTTCAATTTTGTTTTCTTGTAATTTCTATTGAATAACACCAAATTACTAGTTTTTAGAACAAATGTTCTAAATATAGGGATGTAAAATATATGGCCGTGGATTATGTTTGCTAAGCCCCAAAAAGCTGAAAAATGGGAACTCGAAACACAAAACTTAAACCTACATTACTAAACTACAATTGTGGTTTAATCCTTTGTTGGGCTCAGGCTTTCGAAATATCCTAACTTATGCTATGTACTTATATTAAAAAAATATAAGATTTTATTGAAATACAATCTTTTCCATACCATGGCGTGACAATACCGGCAGAGTGCAGTAGTATCAAGAATTTGAGGGAATCCGTTACTAATTAAATGTTGGTAATATACACAAAAGGGTGGAATAATCTCGGCCATTTAGAATTTAATCATCAGTTTCGCCGCATTCCATGGGTGGGTGACATGTAACCAAAAAGGCTGTTGCAATAAAATGAAAAGAACAAAAGAAATTAAATAATATTTTTACCGTATCTCGAAGCTCCTTTGTACAAGAATCATTTCTATAGCAGGAGTCCTGACTACCTTTGTTACTAGGCATACAGCCTGCAGCTAATTTGTGGCGCAACTCTGGAAGGGCAACTTTAAACTCAAGACTCCCTTTTAAATCTTGTTGATTCTGTGTGCAGACTGTAAATCTCTTCACTTTAAATTGAATTATAAGAGTACATGCTTTTTAAACATTATAAGTCGCTTTAAGGGTTCAAAACAACAAAGTAATATCTGAATATGCTTCTGTCAGGTTACCAAACCGTCACAACAGTCGACTCCACTAATCATGATTATGGACCTTGGAAGAAGAAAAACAAAGAAGGAAAGAAAGAAAAAAAGCAAATGAATGTCCTGCTTTTTCAATCTTTGTTCTACAGTCAAGTTGCGATGGCATACTTATTGTGAACGTTGTTTTGGATTTTGATCATAAAGTATCTGATAACCTTATGTAACAGTAGATGACCACCTGGCCCTTTCCTGTATAGACCTTCACTTATGTTCGGCTTTCCATCATGGCTCTTGATAGTCAGTAAACATAATAAAACTCACAAATTCAAGTAACTTAGAAGGCGCTGCAAAGATCATATTTCTATAAATGCATTTGGAGATGTTGCAGGAAAAACGCTTCATGTTGAGTTTATGCAATTTTCATTTCCGATCAATTGTCTGAATTTTCACCTATACTAAGCATACCAGTAAGCCCAGTTGATTGGGACAGTACTGTGTTTTCAGATCCTTAAGAAATATCTCATACTTTCGCAATCAGGAAACATTATGTAGTTGTTTGCTAGCTCCTGGAGGGACGAAGACATCACGAGTCAAAATCGGTGGCCTAACATAGTGAAGCACGTTCTTATATTTTAAGTAACTGATCACAACTAACTTATTCTCATTAAATTTATATATAAACAATAAATTAATATTTAAGCCCAATGTATGAGTCTAGGGGGATACTCTGTTGAAAATTCAAGATTTTTTATCAAAAATTTTATTATTAAGTATTTCCTTATTCCTTTCATAGTTATTGGTGTAATTCTTTTACCTTCGCCACTCAAATGAAAGAACAGGCTTTTGAACTTCAGATTCAATGGTGGTGCTAGTAGGTCGCACACGTCATTAAATTTCCTCAGTTTTTTCTAATGGTACTTCTAGCTTTACAAAGGCCTCCTTGCTTTGAAACTTAAAATTGTTACAAATTTAAGGAAGGATTGAAAGACCTTGCCACCAACGATAAGTTTTCTTAATTAATAACCTATTTTTCAGAAACTTTTTAAGATATCAGATTGAAACTTTTACGACATGTAGATGTATGCCCTCTAAGTTCATTTATTTATTTTTATCCAAACATTAGCTCATTACGTAAAACATTACATTTTTCTCAATTATAACACCCTTTGATTAAAATTTATCAGCAATTATATTTTTAAAAAATAACACACCATCTTTTTAATACAAAAGTACATGTAAAACAGCACTTAAGAGTTTGATCTTATCATTTTAAAATTTGATTTAGCTATCCGGTAGCTTCTGAGAAAACGGGTCATTTGAACAAGATAACATCATTCACAGAAAAAAGCTGTTCAAAGCAAAAATGTAGGAAACACACTCTCATAATAAACCCTATGACTGAGTATACAGAAGCCATTGAGAGTACATATTCGTAGAAAAAACTGTCCCCTAAAAGATGGACTAAGGTTATGTCTCTACTCCAAATCGTTTATTAATCAGGATTCTTTTATGTGAATTGGTGCAGAATTTATAGTGAAATTAACAGATACAGTAGGATTTTTAAAAATGTTTAAAATGTAAGCATTATGGCTATACTGATAAAATACATATAAAATTAAAAAGGATGTTGCAATTTATAAGACGGCATAAACTGAAAGAAATTTTTTTTTTTGGCAATTAATTTTGCCTTAACAAGTTAGCGTTTAAGAACCTACTTTATAATTTAATAATTTTAAAATAAAGGAATTTATGAATTAAGGTTTTTCCTTTTGGTAAAGTACAATATCCAGACTATATGTTAAACTTGCACATATAAATATACTGTTTATTTACTCTCTACGTTATGAAATTATCGACAAAAGTTTGAAACAAAAATGCCTTTTATAAAATGCTACTGCAAAAAATCCTCAAGTACCTATTCTAGAATCAGATTCCAATTACGGTTTTGTCTTTCTGGTTATTTAAATGCTCAAACTCGATGTTTAAATGAACAGCCTATGTGTTGGCAAATAGTAAGCGAAAATTTAAAATTTGATATTATCGTACCCTTGTTTTCTTATTGTTTATTTCTTACATTGACTCTCATTATACAGTTTTTTCCAATTTCTTACAATTAATTTGTTATTTGAAATTAATAAAGAAAACTAAAGAGATTTTTTATCGATATCAAAGTTTAGGATACCAAGATTTGTGTTTAGAATTCTAGAAAATAAAAGGTGTTACATACATTATTAATTTTTCTCGTGAAAGTTCTAATGTTACATAACATTTAATATTTGATGGCAAATAAACAATATTATAGGAATGATATGTAAAATTTAAAAGTTTAAACATTTAAAGTTTTCATCCCGCTGAGTATTTCATTTGAGACTCAACTTTTTTTTTTGAAAATAATTTTCTTGAAAAGTTAGGTACATAGGAGCATAAAAATTAATTTTGTGCCATAATTCTGATGATAACCTAAATAAAAATTTTAGAAAATTTGGTTAACGTTTTTAAAAATGAGTATTTTTGGTACCTAGTGCAGTTGGCGTAACATTTTTTACGAAAGACAAACCTTTTAATTAACTGAATGGGCTAGAAAGCTGCTGAAGAAGACTAAAATTTGCAGCTACCACTGCTCACTCTGAAGACTGTTTTTAAAAATAATACTTAATGTGACCATAATCATAATGTTTTAGTTCTCAGCTATCTCATAATTACGTGCAAATATCACATGAAGCGTTTTCCTGTTTTGTTTGCGTTTTGTTTCAGGCAACTAAACACAATAAAATTAAACCTTTTTGACCATGCAGCTAACTAGGTAAGGATCAAATAATTAAACTCTTTTATTCCCAATGAAATAAATTAAATCATTTTAAGTTTCTGGTATTCACTTCCCTACAGAAAAGTTTCCCATCATTTAGTGCCCTTTAATCTATTTTAATGTTTCTGCAAATCAGTTTTTTCCTAAGCTCAGGTGCTTAGGATATGTTATTATTGGCAACGCCAAATTTTCGACAGGCCTTGAAGCAATCCATCCATTTGAAGCTTAACAAGAAATCATAGTAGAGTTATACATTAGGACTGAAGAAGAAATCCGACGCGATATTGTCCGTACACTTACACACCGTTGCAGCAGCGTTCTCACTGCAGTTTTATACACATCACCTTGTAATGAAGAGGGAAGCTGCTTGTATGGAATAGCTGATGGTCAAGAGTAAGAGCGCTGATAGCGATCGGGAGGCTCCTGCACTACTGCTGTTTCCATGTTGCATTGCTGCTGGGTGTTCACCTGAAAACATCAAAACCGCACATAAAGTATGTGACCGAGCTAACACTTTTATACTCAACTTCTGTTAATATGTATTTTACAGTCACAAGCAAAAAATGTTGTCGGGTTTTACGGATCGCAACAACCGAGGTGTTCTTACAAAAGCTTGTTCTTCTATCTACTTATTGTTAATCGAGATAAACCTTCATACACATTTACACATTTCGTTGTAGGTAAGAATGCAGTAGGCTAAAGCGATAGTGGATTTTTTTTCTTTCTCTACTCACTATAATAAGTAGGGGAACTATTGCATTCCACCCAAAAATTCGATGTGGAGCTTGCACCGAAAATATATGTTTTTAGGCCTCTGAGCTAAAAAAAAACAGCTTTAGAAAAAAGGTCAGTGTGTGTATCTGTGTCTCTTGCGTCTGTGCCTCTGAACAGCATTATACAAAATTGACAAGTCGGATAAACACCAAACTTGGTATTTAAGCTCAGTACCTTCCACAGATGCGACAGGAGGATTTTAAAGAAAATCCCCCACCCCTAATATACCCGAAAAATACATGCAAGAGTTTTCGAGTTTTTTATTTTCTAAAACAAAATGGCTCTAACGATTTTGATTAAAATAGTATATATTAAATATATTAGCATGATAAATAAAATAAATATCTTGATGTTTTTAGGAATAGCCTTTGAAATCTTCTTCATTTGGAAGAAATTTTGTATAATCTTGTATAACGGATAAACGCTAAACGATAGACGAAAACTTACCATTCAAAAAATGTAGATCTCTTTAAAACCCACAATTTATTTCAAATAACTCTTTTGGAGGTATCAACCATTTCCGAGGTATCGTTATAATTGGTTCGAATTGTTCAATACTAAACCATTATTTTAAATCCTGTCGATTTTCAATTGTTTCTTGTGATGTCATGGAAGAATATGGATTTTAAGGCGCATATAGCGTCCAGGTCTAAAACATTTGACCGTCGCTGCTCCCCTTTGTATCCATAACGAAATGTGTAATGCAGCTATTTCCGAACTTCGATTTCAATCTGGTAGGCTAGTGGTGAGCCTAAGTGAGTTTTGCTATGTACCTACCTTGGAAGGGCTTTACCATAGGTAGGATGGATTTTTTTAAGGTGACGGTTTGGTGTTGATGTTGGGGGTGTGATGGGAGATAGCTCTATGTTTTTATAGGCTCCTCAGTGGCTGCCTTTTCAGGAGCAGCGCCAGTGCCCTGCTGCTATTTCCGAAAAGGTTTATCTCGAGTAAAATGGAGTAAATAGGAAAATAAACTGTCATAAGAATAATTTGTATACCCACTAACAAACGATAGAGGGTAGAGAATGTTATGTGAAGGTAACACATCAGATTATGTTTTTAAGAGCATATCGCTGTGTGGTGGCTTTGAATTCTCATGTTGATTGCATGACCACGAGAAAAGAACAAAAAGCGATATACCACCTGAGGAAAGTATAAGTATTTGAAAATTTAAACCAATAACCAAGAATATCTTGAAATTGTTAACGACACAAGAAGTTTATTTCATGTAAATGTGATATTTAAATTTTTTACAGTAAGATTTTGTCTATCTCTTATGGTTTGCGAGTTATACAGGTCATTCAGAATGAAGGGGACTTCACAAGTATTCGCAGAAAAAGGAATACTTTTTATTTTGTCATGTCTTAAACATGTGGCATTTTAGTCAAAATCCTTAGAGAACGCTTTTCCAAGTTTGTAGCGGGGGAATTTTCTTGAAAATGTTCGTGGCACATTATTGGAAGATGCTGAACTTAAATACAAAGTTTGATATTTAACCGAATTTCCGATTTTGAGTCGGAAAACAGACACACTCATACAGACCTTTTTCTAAAAATGCACTTTTGGGATTCAAGGTGCCTCAAAACGTGTACTTCCGATGAAATCTTGGTATCTAATTTTTGGGTGGAATGCAATACTTCCTCTGCTTACTATAGGTAAGTGGTAGAGAAAGTAAAAAGTAGTTGTTATTGAAGTTTGCCAGCAGGATACGTTTCTTCAGAAGAGCAACGAAGAGCACTTCCTACCTCAGTAAGGTGGGGTGTACCTCCAACCGCAATTGGAAGCTGGATGGATCGATTCCTGCCGTATTTTGTGTGCTATAATTCCACTTATGTGAGTTAGTAAGGGATCACAAAGCGTTAGGGTTTCACGTTTTCTGGATCTCACAACTCTACATTTCTGCATGGGGATGACCTATGACCAGCGAGCGGAGGGGACACCTCGCACCTCGATCCAACTCGGATCTTTTGTGCTTACCATCCGCAAGAGGAACGGATGAGTTGTAGGAACCGCAGGAGGTTATAGACCGGCCGCCCAACAGAGACACGCAGAGCTCCCTAACGATTCCCAGCATGATGACCCAGTCACACGAGCGGGCTGCTCAGAGAAAGCTTCCCTCTGGCGGAACCGGGGAGAATTCTACCTATCTGAGGTGGTTCAGAGAAGACTGCCATCTGGCAGGCCGAAAAGAACTTTCCAACAAGCAAGCAAGCAAGCATTTGCGCCATCTGTCGACACTGTTTAACACTGCACAGACCCTAAGCCTACCTGAAACATGAAAGGGTAAGCAACATGATAGGGAAGGAAATTTGTGGTAGAAGAGAAACTAAATCAGTATTCGTCTTGCCAATCAGGGAAGACTACAAAGAAACACATGGTCGGTCACAGGAATAGAACCCAGGACCTTCCGCGGTACCGCGGAGCCATCTCGTTCGGTAGCATGAGAAGACATTAAGAGGCAGTCATACGAGATCAAAATCAATTACATTCCCCATCTAAAGTATGTGACACTCAACACCACAGTTTCATATGCATGTATGGTCAATGACCCGTGCACTAAGTAGTTATGTAATAACTTTAATATTTCGGCACCAATAAAGATACCGAACACCAGCTATTTCACGCAGTGCCGGGAATTGTGTGTAAAATACACGGCGATCGTGTGTAACATGACTGACACAGTACTGTGATGGATTATGTTTAACCGTATGTTAGGAATATAGTTGCATACATTGTTTCGAATCTAATGTGGGTTTGTCTCAAAAAGCATGTTCTTTATAATCTGTTCTCTATACAGATCTGTTCTTTATAATCACCCTGGATATAATATATCGGTTTACATAAGGGAGAGGAATACATTCTGTGCCAAATAGAAATATCTATTTTTCAAGAATTGAGTTAAAATAAGGAATTTGTACCTCTGCAATTAAATGTGGGACAGTTTTTAGTTTCTAGAAATTAGGTGCTATGAAGTGCTATCAAGTTGAGGGTATTTTAAGAGAAATATAGTAGTAATGACAGGCTGTACTATTTACTATTTAATCGGGCAGGCACATTGGCCGATAAATGAAGGTGTGAAGTGAACGCTACTTCACTAAAGACACTTTGTCCTCATAAGATAATTATTATTAAGACAAATCGTCTAGACTGAGATTGACTCTGCTCCTTGAAACGGCAACTCTAGGCCGAGCCCGAGAACTGTAATTATAGATAATTTATTAATTAACTTTTATTGATGTTAAATCATACTATGTAAATATCTTTTTCTCATACTGCTTGTACATTTTAAGAAGGGTGATTTAACGTTATGTATGTATCTAGGTTACTAATATTAGTAGAGTTATAAATGGTTTAATGTAAATAATTTAAGCGCTATGTTAAAATACTGTCCACGACGAAATGTTTTAGCTACAGGAATAGTGCTTTCGAAGGCAGAAAATCTAGTTTTATGACATCTCTTTGGGTCGTAGGGCCATTATTCCTACAGCGAGGGTGTAACGCCTTTGTTCCTTTATTTGATAATTCGCCGTGACCAAGAGAGAGAGAGAGAGACAGATAGCTTAACGGTAAATGTAGGAAAAGCCGCGATTTATATTAAACTTGGACCAATGAGATCCCTGGAAGTTTATACGAAATAGTTAGACGCGTCGAGTGGCGCTAAAAATGGACCAATAGGGAAGGAAGCAGCCTCAGAAGCCTGCGACTATAAATGGATCTGTTTGGAGCAAATTCGGGGCAGTTTTGTCATGGAGTTTTAGCAAGACAGTTTTGTCAGGGAGTTTTAGCATTGCAGTTTGGTAGTTTGGCATTTCATTTCAGCTTGGCATTTTGTCATGTGTGGTCAGGGAGAGATGCTGCAAGACGTATGAGATATCGCGCCAAAAAGGGAATAAAGATAGTTTTAGAAACACACCTAAGAACCGCTACTCGTAAAGAGATAATAAGCATATTTAAACTTCGTGCCATATCCGCGCCGCATTTTAACAGCGGGGGACAGTATTTTAACAGCGGCAATACCAGTTTTGTATACTACGTGTGTTAGTTAAATAAAAAAGAAACGGCAGTGTCATCTTTTCATAAACAAAGCACGTCTATGTCTTCCTATATCACCACCCGAGATCTACGCTTTCCTTTACCGAGGATAAGTCCATGTTCCTATATAGTTTAAAGAAAACTATTGCAGCTAGCCGAGGATAAAATTGAAGAGAACCAGCACACTGCGAACTTCTGGAACCAACGGGAGAAGCATCAAGGTAAGCCTACAGCAACGGACGGAGGAGGTGACTGCCGCATCCTCCAGATTATGAGAGAGACACATTACATCTGCAACACGAAGGTACGGAGGCACAAGAAAGTGTATTAATTTGAAAATTAAAATTATGAACAATATTACATTAACAATGAAACAAAAATATTAAAGGGTATGTGTTACATCTCTCACCAGCACTCTTAAATTGTTTCGTTTCTATAGTCCCTTTTTAACTTCTGTAGGCATGCTGGGGGCTTTGTTTTGAGAAACAAATTTTGGTGTTAAAAATCGTTGAACTGTAGGTTTTCCTAACGTTATTTTATAGTGTAAACCTTCATGGACACTGTTGTTCATTATTCGGGTATTTTATGGCTTAAGTCATTAAATTAAATCCAGCGTTTCGAAGACATTTTAGTTTTTCTCTTCTGGGATCTGTTGCCTAAATAGTGCTTGTCGAAGGCACCTCCTGTTAAGAGGAAGCTGCTCTACTGTTGGTTTCGTTGAGTTTTTTACCATAAGTGCACTCACATCCACTCTTCTATTTCAGACTTTGATGAATGCACAGAACCAATCTAGTTCAAGAAAAATGCCCCCGCTTTGGCCGGGGATCGAAAGGAAGACCTTGGATTGGGAAGCTGTCACAGAGACGGTGTACAAAAGGTTGTAACTTTCAGGCGCTAATATTTCAAGAAAATAAACAATGGCATCACAGAAACTGTTTCCATGTGGAATATGAAACCTGGATCAATTGTGGTGGTAGACATTTTAGTCAGCTCTTCACTTCGAAGACTTTTGTGGTTTAGTTTCACGTGTTATTTTAAGCGTGCACCAAATATTGTAGACATGGGCCAAAATTAAATATAACAGAAGACACGTACTGTTATAATTTCAATTGAGTGAACTTGTATTCGTATAAGAGGTCCCTAGTCAATTAGTATGCATTTAGTTATACATGCTTATATGATTCTTAAGTTTGCAATTGGAACTCCAACACTTCAAATTTTTATTGTCGTTATCGTCGTCGTCGTCCTCATCATCTAGGGTTAGATCCGGCTCCAGGAGTAGACCGAAGTGTTAATCTGTTAGGCTTACTGGTTGCTCTATGGACTTTTGACTCGCAAGATAAAAGTACTTATACATAGAATGGACATAAAGAGAATGCTAATGTTCTACCAATCACATTTTCTCTCTTCAGTAATTTTATTTAGACATTTCACTTCTCTTAGCATTTTCATTTGAGGACAATTTTATATGTTTTCACTGTTATGTAGTACAACTGATGTTACCATTAGTTTGTGGATTTTATTTTATTCATTGTGTAGGTGCTTCGTAGTGTTCTTTTCGTATTACACATCTTTCGGAGTTTATTAAATTTTAAATCTATATCTTTTTGTTTATTTTAGCTATTTTTTGTTAACTTTATAACAATAATGTTTCTGTTCTGCTGTTCACGAACTATGTACTTGGGATTTTCAAGAATGGATCCAGTTCAACGGATTGCTAAGTATGTGTCTAATTTTAAGGGGTTAATAGCTATTTTCCTCTTTTATTTCTTCCTATGAATGAATTAATTTTAAAGGAACTGATCATTATGTAGAACAGAGTTATAGTATCACTTTATGCTTATACTTCATTGCATTTTACTACAAAATGTTTTCACACTGAGATAAAAGCTCTTAATCTGTGTCTGCGACTTATTTCCAAGCACATTTACAAATTAATCCTCCACTCCCTTTTGGTTTTACATTTTAGTAATGTCTCGAGCCAAAGCTATGTGAATAATATCATAAAGCTAGAAGACGAACTTCATCATAGGATTACTAGTTTCTTTTAAACAACGGCTGTAAAATATGTAGAGAGCACAGAGTCTGGTTGTAACTCTAGCGCAGCGCTACTATCTCATTAATCACTTCTCCCCACATTTTATGTACGAGGTGTTACACTGGTATAATTTCTTTAGTAAATTAAATGTCAGTGAAATTAATGTGAGATAAAATTTATTAAGAGAAACATGCCTTAACTAACCACTTCTAAAACGAAAGGCAGAAAAATATGACCAGCGAGTTGGAGAAGTTGTCTAAGGACTGAAACTGCAGACGTTAAAGTGTGTAAATTTGCCATATGCAGAAACGTGTGCTTCAACTACTAATTTTGCTCAACTTTCATACTACCCTCTTACTGAAAACAGTCTCCTCGTTTGGCTCCTCCAAAACGAAAACCATAATTGTATCATCGTCGTTATCACAAACATCATTAGGTCATACTCTGTTCCATCTTCTCATTGGCAATATTGCTATTTTTAAAATTGATTTCCGTATCCTTTCTTTGTTTTCCCCTAGATATCTGCTACCTGCTAGCAGCTGTATAACAGCTCAATATTATTTTTGGAGTGTGAATGACAAGATCGGCTGATTCAACCGCTATGAGCGGCTTGGAATATTAGGGACCGATAGAGTGCAACAGAATGGTTTCGGGTTAGTTGAACTGAGGACTCTGGATAGCTTTGTTTGCAGAGAGTAATTTTAAACCTTTGAATAATTTTGCATCTCCAGCAGCTATGTCTCTTTTGGCCTACGCATGTTTCTCTTTCCGGCTGGTTTAGTTTTTTAAATCTGTTTAAAATTTACACTTAGCCTATAACTTGACCATCATTTATATGAAACGTATTGAGGTACTCATCATTTTTCAAACAGCAGAAAAGAAGAAATAAAGAAAGATTTCAATGCGGGTGCACCGTAATCATTTTGCATGAAAAAGTAAAACATTTAGCTTGAAAGATGGAATTTTGTTCATATGACAATTGCTTACAACCTTTAACCTTAGTAAGCAGAATTTGCTGATACTATAACCCCAAAATGACACATTGCTGCACAGAGGAAATGCCACAAAAATAAGGAGGAATGTAATTCATAGGCCCTAAAGTTTGTCGTCGCCAAGCTTGTGTTCAAAAGCTAGTGCTATGTATGCTATACTTGCGAATTGCTTGAATCACTTTTATTCTTTCTTCTCTAATCGGATTCAGCTAACGCCTTAAAGTTAAATTCCTGTCTTACAATTTCATTTACTTTGTATTTTCCAGTAACTTCCTCCATTGATTTGAGGAATCTAATTTTTTCTGCTTGTGCTTGCTTTGTATTTTTCCTGCCATGTTTTATTCCCACGAAACCTTACAGGAAGTTTCGTAGCTTTGTAGAATTTCGGCTTTATTTCCTTTCTGGTCTTCTTTCTAATTTTCATATTATTTTCTACAGATATGGCTAAATGTAATATGTTCTGTCAAGTTTCCTCTTTATAAAATTACTTTGACATTCTAAATAACTGAAAGCTAACATTGATGAATATTGTGTTTCTCACACTAATTTTTATGTAGTATTTCCTTAGATAACATCCTCATAATATTATCCGATAAATCACCAGTTTACATATAAAGAAAAATTGAGCCTTTTTGCCTAGGTTTTGTCAGATTGCCGTATTTGGCACTTTTTTTGGAAACAGGGAATTTTTAATCTTACAGTACAGAAATAGGCTTTAAAGAGTTCACAGAGATTCAAATCGGAAATATTTTGAAAACTTTTTTATTCGTTTCTCCGACTGAAAAATTGGCAAGGATAATTGTAAAGAAAATATCCTTTGAATTTCTGAAAAAAATATTATAGTATTATTTGTGAACATTTTGAACATTTTGCGTTTAGTTTTTAGATTTTTAAGTAAGAACATACTACTGAAAGATATAATCTTAAAAATGGCTTATGCACCACGATTATACCGTCCTGGTTTCCAGTAATTATTACACACCAAACTACAACACACCAGATAGTCTAACAGAAAAAATACTTGAATTTTTGTTGCTATGACAACATATGCGATGCTCTAAACAGCAAAAGTGAAGTTAAATTCAGCGTAATTATGAAGCGTAAACATTGAGCGTAGTTTCAAAAATATCAGAGTTAACAATAAGTATATATTGAGAATATGACTTCATCCTATTTCCACATGACCTACATGTCTTAATGTGATCAAGATGTCGGTGAAGGAAACTCTTTAGAATTTTCGTGACATATCTTCCAAATAGTATGAACTGTTTATGAAATGAACCCAAGTGTTATACAACATAAAGACCAGAATATATTCTGGAATAACATTCGAATACTCTAAGTGCTACACCGCATTTCTAGCATGTTTTACAAACATCTACTGTGTTGTATATTGTGATCGTAAATAGATTAACAGTAGTAATATCTAAGGACAACAATTTCACGCAAATATATTTTTGCGGGATCATTGCCCATAGCTCAAACTTAGTACTTAACCATTTCATTAATTTCTGATTCCAAATATGTGTACCTTTCGTGCATATTTGCATATTTTGACCTTTTTGGAAATAAAAACATGCATAATGCATATATAAGCCATTTTAGAATACGTCGTACAAGGTATCACCTACACTCTTCAAGTTCGCAATGCTATTTCCGCTAGGTGCACGACTGCAAGGAACATTTGTTTCTTTGCAACGAAACATCTATATCATCGTGCCTTCAGGTCGATGACAACCTAATGTTTTCGCGCTATCCTAGCATTTACTGGTTGGGTTTTAAAATCAATAAACATGCGGTTGCAAGACGTAAAGCTGTGAAAGAACTAGGTATTTCCTAGCAAAAGAAACATTGCTTTTGTGTAAGATTAAATCTATGGGTTGCATGGGAACGAAAACCTATGGGAATCTGATTCATCCAGTTCACTTGAAATTACGAAAGTCTACTGATCTGTCTAGATAGTTCCATTTCTCCCGTTATTTAATGGTGGCAGAACCACCTTATCATTTGACGCCCAAACCAGCTCCTTGATGAACTAGATTTAAAGTAAATTAGGCACATTGTACTAAAGCCATTTCTAGGCGAGAAGAGAGGGAAATAAGGGAAGTGCTTCGTAAAAGGTGTTACAATTTAAGAAGTGAAAAAGAATGTTACAGGGCTGCAAGGGCTACTGAGCAATATGGTTAATTTGAACTTTCTTGTAACATATTACTGAATAAACCTATAATATTATTCATAGAAAAATTTAGGACTGAGCGTGACGAAATGCTACTTTGTTTGGTCTGAAGTTCGTTACATTGTAGGTATTATTATTATTATTATTATTGTTATTATTATTATTATTATTATTATTATTATAGTATTTGTTGTTGTTACAAGTAGCAGCATATACTTTAAATGAACGCAGTAAAATATAACTTATAGTCACATTTGTGACTAAGGTTCCAGCGTTCAGAAGACCCTATCCAATTAGATAAAAGTTCATAAACAGGACTGAAAATTAATTGGTTTTAATTATTTGCGTTATCAACTAACGTATGATACATATAAATAAAGATGTGACAAGTAAAATAAGTACATGTAATCATAGGTGCGGGTCAATCAGACGAAACCTTAAAGGTATAACAAGAGAACAGCCTGACATTTTATCGAGTTATGGCAATTTTAGTGCTTTTACATGAATCTGGAAACTGGACTCTGATAAAAAGCAGCACAAAAAATTTTTTTAGACTTAGCTGGTATACTTTACAAGACCACAGAAGGAACGAGTGAATACGTCAACATATTAGTAGCGTTTGAGAATTGGTTGACCAATATTGAAATGCTTGGCTACATTATCTTAAGAGAATGGATGACGGACATTTCCCAAAACACGTATACCTTTATAGACCTAGAGTAAAGAGAAGTATGGAACGACCCATGATAAGGCAGAAAGAGCAGTTTTCATGAGAACGAGCAAAATATAGATATAACCCTTTTTCTTTTAATTGTTATTATTATGAAGCATATTTTAAATATTTTTCATCTTCTGTTTTAGTTTAAAGGAGCCGAAGTTCCACTCAATTTTATATAAATTCTGAAACGAAGTAGAACACGGATGCAACATGTTTACGAACACCAATTCTTACCCTACTATATTACGTCTGTACTTTATGAAAGCAATTTTATGTATTTTTATTTGACAATACTGTTTTAAATGTGTGTTCATATTCATGATTTTAAAAACAACGAAACTCTTTAAAATTATTGGATTTTAGTTTTATTTTAAAGCTACTAATATTTAATTAATCTCTTCCCAATAAAATATGTAAAATATGCATTTCATATATCATGGAAAAAATTTAAATATTTGTATTCACTTATTGTCTGCAAACCAGACGATGTAGAGTTAATTTAATATATAATATGCATAATTGTACATTTTGATTAAGATTTATGAACCCATTAATTTTAAAAACGGGCCATTACTTAGTATACCAATTAATCACACTTGTACATCGTACAGAAAATAAATGTGAACCTACAATTGATGCTGGGGGGGGGTATTAGATACTAACGTAAACCATTTATGTGGACATGTTTCCATGAAATGGAGTATATTTATACATCTTTGATTTAGCACACAGGTAGATTTCATTGTGGTTGAGTGATCAGCATTCTGGCTTCCCAATTGGGTTCAATTCTTGGCTAGGGCGGGTGAATTTTCTTCCAAAAGTCTGGAAGTTTGAATGTGGAAATGAATGTGAGTATATTTAAACTTAGAAACGATTACAACCAAACGTTAAACGAGTCAAAGAGTTAACCATACAAGTTAAAGGCAGATACACAAATGAAACAATAAATAATAATTATAACAAGGTAGATTTGTCTCAAAGCACGTAAAAGGAGCCTCAAAATAGTCAATTGCAGTAGAAAATTTAGCTGCTTAGGTGTAAGAGAACAAACATAAGTGGGTCTTTATTCATGTGATTCATAGCAAGCTGAATTAAGAGTGAATTACAAGTCGAGAAGGAAGGAAAGACCAGACAACACAAACATGTATAGCAATAAATCAAGAGTCAACGTACCGTACTCACCGTTGAGGACGTGAACCATGACACTGGCAGAGTCTGAGCTGGACGGTGAGCAGGTGTAGTTGCCCGAATCCTGGGGCTGAGCTCGCGAGATGAGCAGGCGACTCGTTCTCGTCTGTTTCTCCGTGACCACGTTGATCCCACCGCGCTGCGAGTAGTTGATCACTTGAGGTCCCTGGTACCAGTAGATGAAGGACGGGGGCTCCGGCGTCTGCAGTACCACACAAGTCAAGTTGATGTCGCTGCCACTCTTGATATACAGCTCCGGATTCCCCAAGATCTTCGCCTTTGACACTGCAGTAGAAGATAAGGATACTCCTCTATAATAGGGATCACTCTGATGGGTGACAACACAAAGCAGTAAATATGCCTAAGAGAAAAACTGCTTCTCAACAACTGACTTTATGATTTGCTTCAATATATGCTCGTATAACTTACTCAGACAAAGCTATTTTAATACAAAATAATTGAATCTGAAGTCAGTAAAAGCCATTGGTTTCAAAACGTTAATGAAATTTGTATTTTTTCTTAAACTCAAATTTGCATGTGTCCATGCAAAAATACTACAAGTGGTTTCCCTCTAGTCGATAATTTCACAAACCAGAACGTAGTGAACATTGATACAGAGATAAAAACAGGAGTGGTATAAATCTATTTCGTGAACAGAGTTCCATGAATGACGTGAACTAAATTCAGTTTACTTAGATATCTTATTTCAGAGAAGTTAAACGTTCTTTTTATGACCTTAGTATGATACCATCTCAAGAAATTGAAAAATCAGTTACAATAATATCGCAGAAAGTGGAGCAATTAGTGCAATAAACTCATTTCCAACATTTTCAGCAACAAGCCTCCGTGATTGAAACTGTAGTGCTCTTTGGTTGTATTGGCCAATATTATCAAATGCGAGTTCTTAACGACTGAATTCGCAGACACTAACATTGTGCTTATGTACTAGCTACTGCAGGTACAAAACCGACGAAGCTCTAAAAAACTATTCCTGCCTGTCTCAAGTCTGCATACGTTCATCGGGCTATATTGTAGGACAGTTGACTGCAGTGGGAGGTGTTAGTTTAATACATTTGTATCCCTACTAAGTTGAGGGATTTCTTAATCCACTGTCGCTTTTTTGAAACATGTTCTATTGTGCACACATCTGAAACAGAGATATAGGTGAAATATAAATCATGAACGAAAACCATTGTCTACTTCCTGCCTCCGTAGTGCTTGGCAACCAATCGGTGAAAAATGACAATAAATTTTCAAGAATAATTGTGTTATAGAACAGAAATACAACAAATGGTGTAATCTACATTTTTAACAGAATAAAATCCTTGGTGAGAAACAAAAAACAGTAATTGAACCTGCCAACTTGAATATCACAGACAGAGTGTGTGACATTTCTTCGTGCAAATACTTGCAGGCTAAAACTAAAGACAGCATTTTGTGTTGCGCGTTTTGCTTTCTTTCTGTTACTGAATGCTACTTCACATCAGTTTACCTTTGCACCGTTTTCTAGAAAATGACATGTTGCCACAAATAGTGTACCTTCTCTCTTAAACTACTCAACTCAGAGCAGTGAAACTTCGTAGTATCTTATAAAACCGTTCAATAAACAATCATGTGGAACAGCTTTTTGACATTTTAAAAATAATGACATTTATGATTATGCATATAAATGAATTTAAGGAATTATTTTTAAAACCAAAGCTTCATTTAAAAAAATAGCAATTTAATAAACATTTTCTACACACAATTTATCATCCCTGCATAAGGAACTTTACCACAAAGTTTTATTACAATTCATTGGTATATTTATCACAGAAGTCAAAACCAGGAAGTGCTGCTTTTTAATTACTTTCTTTTGGAGGGCAATGATGTTAGCATGATAGGACAAAGTTCAAAATTTCAGTATTATTTACAAAGTGTATTTCAAACACTGATGTCAAGTTTCATTACATTATCTTAAAATTTTGTGGAGTTATAGCTTAATGTTTGCATTCTCTCTTACGTCTTCCCTTAAAGAGGTACTTTCAAAATACACTTAATGAGTTTTATCGTCCATTTATTTCTGTGTTAATATATCTCATTAGCACGAGAAGTGTTGTTCAGTGTAATAAAATGCAAATTTGCAGAAGTCAAATTGAAATTCAGTTCTGAAAACTCCATGTTCCAAAGTGTACTCAGGTTACGAGAAAACATTTTTAACAGAAATATTTTTGGACTTCACTGATTGATTATTGTGGATTTCAAAGTTATTATAGAGAAACAAAACACATGGCAGCGCGTACTCTCTAAGGCCACTATTATAAAAATAAAGATTTTTTTTCAGGATTCTCGTAACAGACATTTATAATAATGTTAATCGTAACGAACGTAATGTAAATTACTGTAGTGAGAATGTCAAGTGTTCAAGTTAATATAATTAAATAAACTACTTTTACTACCGTCCGTTACTGCCCTGCGCAGTGGCGCTGTGATTAGAGCGTGGAGCTCTGGTTCCCGGCTACGGACTCGCCCCGGTTCAATCCCACCATAGGCGCGAATTTTAAGTCCCGGGTATTGTTCCGGTGCCTACTTAGCAGCAAAGTGAGAAGCTGCGATAGTCTGCGGTCCTGGTCGCGAGTCAACTTTCCGGCTGGGGATCGTGAGCTGGCCACATCACCTTCCCATATCATTTGGATGATCACCCACCTCTGCAGTGGTAAGTGGGCGTGAAGTCGGCTGTCGAGTTGCCAATCTGCCAAAGATTGAATGAAATAGTTAAACCTAAATCCGAGGCTTCCCATTGTAATTCATTAAGCATCTGGCATATTTCAGCAGACTTATGTTTAAAATGTTGAAATCTTCGGTATTACTCCGAGCACACCATTGCAATCGTGAATCACCCTGCGGTTATGCCGAAGGTGTTATGATTTTCACGTAGAGAAACTTGCTTCTATGTACTTGAAATTCACTATTACTTTCATTTTACTCTTTTACGTAAATATCAATAGGCTATCCACTTGCTGATCGAACTCCCCACTGTGTAGGCTTTGGACTCTAACGCGCTTCATTTCCAGAATCAGCCAAAGGATTATTTTAAGCTGGTAATAGCACCCTTATAGGAATTTGTACGAGAGGATTCAAAAGGACCGAAGTGAAAGTCAAAGGTAGGTAAAGCATTGGAAGAAAGTGAGGCTAGGTGGCATTTCGTCAACTACAAATTTCAGTTATAAAAAACAGTGATATACATCCAGGAGATTGAAAGACTAGGAATGGGCCAATAAGCTAAATTGTGTCAATCCTAATGTTTGTTTATTAAGCAAAAATAAAGTTGGGAGTATTTTGAACAACTTAGTACTGGTGCCGCATCTTCTACTATATGATACAGCTGAAGTGTTGCATTAACATGGCTTTCTCTAAAAAATAGTTGCTTTACACATTTCGTGGTAAACGAAGGTACTAGGAGAGCGAAGCGGTAATCAAAAGTTTAAAATCGGGCCGCTATATACTGACCTTGAAATTCCGTACCCTTTCCATAACACCAGGAACAACAGAATGTAATCAGTTAAAATGGCAATTTAAAAGTTAAATCCAATAATAACGGATATTTAGAAAATGTTTGGTCCCACAACAAAACTTATTAGAAATAACTTGTATGCTTTAAAGAGATCTGCATTTTTTATGTGGTAGGTGATTGTCTATTTTTTTATGGTTTTCCAGGTACATTAAAAAATTCCTTCCGAATGAAAAGAACTTCACGGGCCATTCCCAAAAATTTAATATACAGATTTTAGTTGTCAAGTAAATAATATGTTAAATACTTTAGTGATTTTAGTAAAAATCTCGACATCGAATTTTTTAGTGGATTGCAATACTTCCCCTCTTTTGTAGATACGTGGCAGAAAAACTAAGAATACATTCTTTGGTTTAACAGAGTCTCAAAACAGATATTTCGGGTGAAATCTCGACATTAAATGTAGATTGCAGTATTTCCTTCAGTTACTAGGTAGGTACGCGATAGGTTAAGTAAAAACACGTTTCCGCTGCTTCTGAAGCGACACCTATGCAATCGGCTAGGACCGACTCCTGAGAAATGGTACAAGGGAACTTAAATAACATAGGCAACTTAAATATTTTAAATCACCTTTAAACCCTTGTAATTAAGGGGTTGAGAGAAAGAGAGAGAGAAAGAGAGCTATGTCATAAGCTTTTAAAATTGAGCTTTTCTTCTCTCCATTTTTCTGTCGCTATATTTCGCCCATTATGTGCACTAGAGTATGTGGAAGGCCACCACTCTCTCTGCAGCGAATATTCTAACAAAATGTTCTCCCTTGAACCTTGCATAAACCCTACTCTACTTCTATTACTCAAATAATCATTATCCTGGCTGTCTTCACGAACACCAGTGAAGTGTTGTGATGTTTGACACCAGGCTTACATGGAACTCTGATTTAAAGCGCAGTGTGAACTTAGCTTCAGATCGGTTCTTAAAAATGTATCCAGGATTCAACCGTCCTCAGCTACAGGTCTTGACTGTTCTCTGCTTCTGTATACCGCTCTTCTGAGACTACCACTTACCTATGCAGCTCCTGTTGGGAGAGCCGATAGCAAAAACTGCATTACCATATCCAAATGATTCAGAATAAGGCACTGCGTATAGTTCGCCTGCTTTGAAAATTTCCATAACACACCAGTACATCTGTTATGTCTCCAAATCTTGTTTCTCATATCTGCAGAACATCGACACAGGAAGTTGTTAGCCAACTCGATTGGAACGCAGGCCTCTACAAACATTTACTT
This sequence comes from Deroplatys truncata, assembly GCA_030765065.1. Lineage (NCBI taxonomy): Eukaryota > Metazoa > Arthropoda > Insecta > Mantodea > Mantidae > Deroplatys > Deroplatys truncata. The sequence continues at coordinate 98,907,888 of CM060976.1, read as the reverse complement.
CTTAGTGAGGCTACCAGGGCGGCTTCAGTAATTGACCTGTATGTTCTCCGTATAACCACTGCTGGACGTTTTCTATTATCTCTGCCTGTTCACTGTACTTTTTAATTTCTCTACTATGTGTAGTAAGTAGGGGAAGTATTGTATTTCACCCAAAATTTTGACATCGAAGTTTCACCGGAAAGACATGTTTTGAAGCCCCTGAATACAAAAAAAGCATCTTTAGAAAAAGCTCCGTTTGTGTGCCTGTGAACAGCATAATTCAAAAACGAAAAGTCGGACCAACATCAAATGTGGTATTTAAATTCAATACCTTCCAAAGATGCGACACTAAGATTTTCAAGAAAATCACCCACCCTAAACAACCCTTTTTATGGAACATTTTTCCGAAATTTTGATTTCCTAAAAATGGCTGTAACGGTTTTGATTAAAATATCACATATTAAAGATATTTAACGAAAAATAAAATGTATATCTTTAATTTTTTGAGAATAGCTGTGAAGTCTACTTCATTTGGAAGAAATTTTGTATAATCTTGTATAACTGACAAACGTTAAGCGACAGACGAAAATGTACTACACGAAAAATGTAGATCTCTTTAAAACATACAACTTATTTAAAATACGTTTTTTTTATCTATAAGCCGTTTCTGAGATGTCTGTTATTAAAGGTTCGGATTTTTCGTTTCTTTGCATTCTCCTAAAGTCCTTTCAACATTCAGTGTTTCTCGCGATTGCATGGAAACAGTATGGAATTTTAAGGCTAGCGTATAGCGTCTAGTTCTTAAATATTTGACTATCCTGTTCTCTTTGTATTTATAACGAAATGCAAAAGTTTATTTGGATTAAAATATAGAAAGATAGAAAAATAAGCTTTGAGTAAGAATAGCTTGTATACCCACTAATAAAAGATAGAGGGCAGAGAAAGTCATGTGAATGTGTCACATCAGATTTTTATTTATTGGAGGAAAGGAGCCATTTGGACCGAAATTTATATTCTGTCATGGACTACTTGTTCGGTTTTGTAATCGCTGATCTATAAAATACATGTGCCGATCGACCATTCGTATTACATAGTTGCTCTACGTTCCTGAATACACCGACTATAACATTTTGAGTAAGAGTTTGTCAAAGTGGCATAGTTGCGCCCCTCAATTGATCTTTCGCTTTGGCCGCGCGTGTAAGCTAAGCTTAGATATAAGAATCAGACGTGAAAAATACCAGAGTTCGAACCATGCATCTTTAGTGGATACTCTTCCGCCGTACCACCGATATGGGAGCAGATTAATTTTGTAATTAAATACACAGGTTTAGCGCAAATAATACATTTTCAAAGCGTTATACTTTCCAAAGTATTACACTTAAGATAATGAGAAAAGACACTACATGTTTTCATCAAAGAATTACAATTAATTTTCAATGCTATAGCGCGAAGCATATCCAAATGGTAGCCTGGTTTAACTATACATTATTATATAGAATAGTGGCCGTCATTACGAAGGTGGAATGGCGTCAGGGCACGCACTGCCTGTGCGGGCAACACGGGCAGGACACAAAGGAGTCCAGTATCATTACTGTAGCGGCGGTAATGCACATGGAGTGTTGATTTGTTCCATGGCGGCTCATGTGTGGAAGACTTAATATTATTCTAGGGGAATAGACATCAACGCAAGGCCATCAGCACCAATGTTTTTGCAAGTGTGGGAAGACTATTTTTATGTACTGATTATGGTAGCATAGTAAAGTGTTTAATTTGTTGTAAAGTGCTTCAGCAAGTAAAGAACTATAATTTACAACGCATAATACGAAAAGTGATTGAAGAATTTGACTCCAGGTTTAAACAAATTATAGACATGGAACCTGATATTCAATTATTTGCTGTATCTTTCTTTGTTGCAATTGATACTATTCCTACCACACTGCAACTAGAACTGATAGAGTTGCAGAATGCTCGGAGATAAATTCCAAAGCAGAAAGAATCTAAAGACTTCTACAGCAATTTCCCTCGATCATGGTTTCCACGACTTCATCACTTTGCTGCCAGGTATGTTAGCATGTTCGCACCTACATATTTATGTGAGCAGATTTTTACACCGATGAAGACTTGTAAACCACGTCACTGAAACCAATCATCAGACCATAACTTAAAATGTACTCTTAGTTTGTGTGTGAGTCAGAACATGGTGTACAGTATTAAAAAACTATTGAACGACTAGAGAAGTAAAAAATCTCCACAAAGTAGTACAGGATCTTAGTAATTTATACTCTGGTTAGATCAACGGTGTATGCATTGTAAAATAGGAATCCCATTTTCACAAGGACGAAGGAAAGGTTTGTGTAAATATCCTCAGCAGAATTTCATTATAATTGCTCGGAGATATAATACAAAACGTTATTTTATAAACTGTTTTCGGTGTTCTGTATGTATTATTTATTTAAGCGATATGTAGCAGTATTTTATATTCTGTGCAATACAGTACATTTCTTTTCACAGTCATTTTATTAAAATCAATAACATGGAACACCCTCCTTTGTCTATCACAAAGATATCACAAATAGTTTGTGATTTATAAAACAAGATATGTATCGAATATTCTCCTTTGAAACCAACAATCGTGGTACAATTCACGTGCTCATTCTGTTTCTAGTTAGATTTTCATATGTTGGCAGACGAATGGGGATAGCAGGAAAGATATTAATATGGCAGACAGAAAGATAGCAGACATATTATTGACAATTTTGGAAGTATTGCTCATGCATGCCCTTTGTTATAGTGCAGGTAGCATTAAAAAACTACACTGAAGCTATATTGCCAATTCTATTCCAGCAGTCGTCAATTCCATTCAGAATCCACTTGTGAATACTTATCATAAATTGCGTCATTTGGAGTTATGGCTGCGGATGAATTTAATTGTGTTTAAACACAGCTCAAATGAAGAGTCTTAGATATTTTGTTCTATTGTCATGAACCAATAACGGCTGTAAGAAATCCTGTGCGAAATATCAAATATAAGGAAGAATAACAATGCACCCTGAGAAGTCGACATTATTCAGCCTACATTGATCTGATACCGCGAATTTACTGTTATTTTATTTGTACTCAAATGAATCTCGAGAACATGTTTGAAGATGCCAGGACATTATCCAGTTTTTACCACCACTTCACTGAGTTTTCGCCGTCACTTTACTAATATGATATATCGTTCAAATTTCACCGTGACTTCAGTTGATCCCACTGTCAACACAAACTCACTTATAGAACCACACCTAATGTCACACCAGAAACGTACTCACCAACAGCCTCACTCGCGAGAACACTTGCTTATATAGTCGCTGAAATTTTCCGGAAACCTACAGAATGTTCGAGAGACGGGGAAAAGGGACATTTACAGAAAATTCTGGTTATTTTTCGTTAGCATGTCTGGTGTTTACTCTGCGGGAGAGCGCTACTTATCTCTCCGTATATCTTATCGGCCCGGTCGCTTGGCGTCATCCAATTGATAGCTCCGCACGTAACTGCGTCACAGTATCTATCAATTGCTTTATTTATTTATTTTCTGTATCTAAGTGCCATGTCTTTATGTTATTTGCATTCAGCTGTATACGTCAACACGCATTGATATCAGCTCCCTGCCAAGGTTTCTGAAAGGTGATGCAAGGAAATGTGTCAGTGACCACGGCAGTGATTAAGATAAACTCATGTGGACTACAGATACATTCATTTCAAGACTGCTTACATTGCTGCTTCAAGCGTTCTCACGTAATCTCTCACTCCTCTCCTTCATGCTCCCCGAGGAGTTCTCTTGCTCCGACGAGCAAACAGTCTCTTCCGTTCCTTCAGTTGGGATTAGCTGCAGCGCCTTCTTTCTGCGTTGTAACATTTTTGAATCTGAACTGAGCATTTCTAGCACAGAACATTAATCATAACAGAGACCTGCAACAGGACTTACAATAACATAGTTGTAATCACTGTTGCCTTGTGTCAGATGTGCAGTAGTAGATTTTAAATGCATCTTATTACGTTTTTATGTAACGATAAATAGAGTTTATTAAATATGCATCCATATATCCACTCCGATCCAACACGTGTAAGTAGAATGTTTTTGAAACTAGAAAAACGTCTGACATTTGGCACCATCTGGCAAACCTATCTCGAAGGAATAAGTTACAGGGTGTAGGGTCAGAACACAGAGGAGAATTCAACGCCCATTCCATCACTGCAAAATCGCATTGTCATATAGCGAAGTGGATCGCTACTAAAATTTGTGATGAAACTCCGCGAAGAAAATAGGTAATTTTATAGTTATTCTTGTTTTCTGTTAAAATTTTGAAATGGATTCACTATTTGCACTGTTTGTATCTGACTGCTGGTAGCAAGAGCTTTTTTGTTTTAAAAAGAATACATACACCTGCAGTAGCTTAAACGTCTCCACAGTATAACAAAACAAGATCATCTGTGTTACGGCACTATGTAGTGCCCATACATTTTTATTAAGCATAAACTCTGGGCCCCAGGGTATCTGAAGTTGGCGAATAGCACAAAATATCACAACAAAAGTTTCGAATGCTATGGTACATTATATTATAAGAACGTATAAAATAATAGTATGACAAAAAAAACCTCCGTGGGAATGTGGCCTTGTTGCGGCGAAGAAGCTCAGTACCCAGTTGTGTGAGCGCAAGCTACCAACTGACAAGAGGAGAGGGGAAGCTAAGAACATTCCACATCGGGTAGATGAGACTCTACAGTCCTGTATGACCACTCATCTAGGAGAAGACGACTCCAAAATCAAACTCCGGGAAGACGTCTCTAGTTAGTGTCGGAAGACAACCGTCTAAGGAAAGGAGATCCTGACAAAAAAAGCCTGGTCCTCCAGGTTGGGGATCGTGCGAGGGGTTGGTACCTCTTCCAAGTAAAAAAAAATTCTCATAATCTTCACATTCAGATTCAGCCGGATGGAACAACTAATCGACAACCCAGGTGCGACAAGGACAAACGATTTGGTATTATAGAAAGACTAAAAATTGCGACATCTCGTACATGAGGGGATTAGGAAACAAAGAGAAGGAACTTAACAATGAATTAAAAGAGAGAAATTTGGATATAGCAGTGATAATTTAAATTAAGAAGAAGCTGAAAGGTACAAAGGAATTGAAAGATTTTATTAATGCTTTATAGTGAGGTTCCCCAGAATAAACGTTCCTGCTCAGGAGTAGCAATATTAGTTAACAATAAATGGATAAATAGACTAATAAGCTATAGTTATATAAATGAAAGAATAACTGCATGTAAATTCAAGATTGAGAGAGGGCATTTAACAGTTATAGGGGTTTATGCCCCTGAAGAAGGAAGAAAAGAATACACAAAAACGTTTTATGACGAGCTGCAGAACGAGGAAATAAAAGTAATCAAAACAGACCATGTCATAATAAGCGGAAACTTAAACGCAAGAATTGGAAATCGGCCAATAAAAGGAATAGTGGGCACTTTTGTAGAACAACACATTAATAATAATGGGCAAGAGCTGACACAATTTGCAACTTATAATCAATTGAAAATAACAAACACCTTTTTTTAAGAAGAAAGACATCCATAAGTACACTTGGAGTGCAAGAGGGACAAGATCGTTAACAGATTACATAATAACAAACATAAAATAAAGAATCAAGTACAAGCTGTCAAAGTGTACAGAGGAAGCTATATGTATTCTGATCATTACCTAGTTATAGGAACCATCTTATTATTGGCCTGGTGGAAAAACTTAAACAAAAAGTAACAAGTATCACAGAAGATGTATTCAAAGTTTACCTCCTACAACAGGAAAGTACCAAAAATCTTTACCAAAAAAGATTGCAAGAATACTTAATGAATACAGTAACAAAGAACGACGTAGTAGAAGAGTGGAAGAACCTAAAGGAATACATCATAAAAGCAGCAAATGAAGCAATATGAAAGAAAAAGAAAATAATAAAAAATGGATTAAGAATATGGAATGATCAAATAGATACAGCAGTAAAAGAGAGCGCATATAAAGTTCCTACAGAATAGAATAAAGGAAAATTAAGATACAATAAAAAAGGCGAAACTATGCAAAGCTACTTGTAAAGAAAGCCCATCAAGATTCTTGGGACCAGCTCATAACTAATATAGAGCACATGGGCCACAATCCTTCGCTTATAAATTGATGCGACATTTTAATCAATCTGAAAATGACACCACAAAAATAAATGTAATTAATAATGAACAATGGAAACAATATTATAAATCTCTTTGAAATAATGATGTAACAACCGATACTGAAGGCATGTGACCCAGCTATAATAAAACCGTAGACTTAATTAGCTTAGACGAATTACAAATTGCCTGAAAGGTATGGAAAATAGGAAGGCTTGTGGACCAGATATTCAGGTTTAATGTGCCAACTAACACTATTACATTTATACAATGAGTGTTGGAGAAATTATAAAATACCTGAATCCTAGACAACTGACGAGATAATTCCAATATTTAAGAAAGGTCAGAGAAATGATTCAAATAACTATAGAGGAATAAGTCTTTTGAATTCCGCTTATAAACGTTATGCTAAAATTATAAATAACAGTTTAAAACCAATAACAGATGTTATTTTAGAAGAACAAAAGACCGGTTTTAGAAAAGGACACCCATTCAGTGATAATGTTTTTACTATTAAACGTATTTTATAAAAAAGACGAGAGGTCAATTTAGGGACTCGTATTGCTTTTATTGACTTTAAAAAAGCATATGAATTGATGGACAGAACCATTTTATGGAAAATAATGGACAATCGGGGATATCCTTGGCACATTTTAGAGGTAACTAAAAGTATATATATATACACACAAACACTAAAGTTATTATAAACTCAAGCACTACAAAATCAGCACCAATAACAACACATCAAGCAGATGACAAGGATGTAGCCTTTCACCTACTTTATTAAATATATATATATATATATATAGATGATATTATAAAACACGGAAGAAGGAAGTGCATCCAGGAATACAACTAAATCAGAATTCATACTTAAATATAATGTTATATGCAGATGATGTAGTAAAACTGCAGAGTAGCGAAGATAACCTACAGCGTTCTATTTATAAAATATACCAACTGGGAAACAAATATAATTTAAAGATTTCCTTAAAAAGACCATAGTAATAGCTCACTGAGACCCAGTGAGAACAAAAATATACACTGGAAATAATATCCTGGAACAAGTCATGACTTTTAATTATTTGAGTTGTGACATAAGTTTCGATGTGGATAGGGATATAGGAAATAATATAAATAGATTTCAACAAATATGTGGAACAATAACAACAACTCTAGAAAATAAAACAAGGAAAGAAACAAAGCTGAAGTTCTAAAACACCATGGCAGTCTCGGTGATCATGTATGGTAGCGAATCTTGGATAATAAAAGAAAAAGACAAAAGTAAAATTCAATTGGTAGAAATGAGATTTTTACGGAGAACTAAAGGATGCACTAGATTAGACTTTGAAGCCGGAATTATAAAGGCAATAATTATCATAATAATCTGATTAGGATAGTGATATAAAATAAGTAATAATATATTTAAAATCAGTGTATGTATAAAAAGGAGAAGCATTGTGAAAATTGTTGACTGTATAAGCGACAGAAAGACCAGACAGGCACAGTTTTGTTAATTAGGGACCAGCCTCAGGTAAAAAGGGTAAATACCATTGAAGCGAGTTTTTCCAGGTAACAGCCGGGTGCAGCTGCACTTAGCCTGGTGAAGGCCACTCTAGGCATCATGACGCTAAGTTCGAGGAGCGTTTGAGGGGAGAGTAGGGGAAGTTTAGGCGTGGTTTTCCTTGTAGTAGCGTGAGGAGGTCAGTCTGTCCTGAGTGCCTGGCGAGGACGGGACGACATTTTCGTCGAGTTATGAACATTGGCGGCAACATGCTAGAGGATAGAACGCTTATCTGTAGTTAATATTCTTCGGTCTTGGTAAAGATAAAGTATCATCGTACGCATTTACAAGTGATCGGCAAACCTAAAGTATTATTTTTAATAGTGAATAAAAGTGTTCCAAGACAACGTTTGTGCGTTTCTCTGTACACACCCACGCATACCCCGAGGTTAAGGTTTCATGCTGGAGCAGCCGTAGCAAAAGAAGAACCATCTAGAAGGAGACAAGCAGCAAGCGTGAGGCAAAGGTATTGCTTCTGTGGTTGGAGGACGTAGCGTGGCTGCGTCATATTGCGCCTAAACTGGGGCTGAAAGAATTACCTGTGTCAACTTAATAAGAAATGAAACAATTAGAGAAGAACTGAATATTTATAAATTATATGAAAATTGAAGAAAATAAACATTGTTGGAAAGAGTACATGAACCGCATGAGTGAAGAAAGAATACCAGTATTAATCAATAAATATAAACCGCCAGGAAAAAGAGAAATCGGACGCCCAAGAAAGAGATGGGAATAAAAAGAAAAAAAAAATGCGAAGACGGAACAGGTGTAATACTAATCCTTGAAGTGAAGAAGAAGACAACAAAACCATTAGGGTAAAAGCAAGGAAAACATTGGGTCTTTAGCATAATGCAAGATTTCTCAGAACTTAACTGTTTCCTACCTAGCAGTACACACAATTATAATAAGAAGATATAGTAATATATATCGTGCTCTGTTTAAAAATTAAGTTCATTCTTAAAAATGCGTGTACTTACACGAACCTGTATTTTATTTGTTAACGAGGAGGGTATACTTCAAAATAGACAAAAATATTAAAAATACTCTATTTTTGGCCGCAAACTCTCCTTCGATGTGTCAGAAATTATACAAAAAGTACATTTAAAGCTATACTTTATTTGTGTCTGAGTAGATTTGTGATAACTTTACAGCCGTTGTTCTCAATATAATTTTTACTTTCTCTACCCATACTTAATACGTAAAGAGAGTATTGTATTTCACCAAAAATTTGATACCGAGGTTTGACATACATGTTTTGAGATCCTAAATCCAAAAAAGGATTGTTAGAGAAATATCCGTATGTGTGCGTATGTCTGTGAACAGCATAACTCAAAATAAAGGATTAATATCAAACTTGGTATTTAAGTCCACTGTCCTCCAAAGATGCGATACGAAGATTTTCAAGAAAACTCCGGACCCCAAACTACACCTTACATAGAAGAATTTTGAATATCTTTTATTTTCTCAAAATATTTTTATTAAAATATCATATACTTGTGATATTTACCTGACAAGTAAAATGTTTATTTTGAACTTTCTGGGAACAGCCTAAGAACTGCTATTCCTTCGAAAGGAAAATTGTATAAGTTTGTATAATGGCTGTTGCTGAAAAGAGTATGGAATTACAAGGTCAGTATATCGATATTCCTTATGTATAATGAAATAAGTTCTCAAAGAAGTGTATAATCAAAATATTAGTGCAAACGCTTATTTCAATTGATTGGGAAAAAAACCTTAGAAATATAAACTTTTACAAGAATAATTTATAGTAGATATATAAAAATAAACGAAGTGGATAGAGAGAGTAATGCGAATGTAACAATGAAGTTTTTTTAAAAATGCTGGTGCTATAGCAATTTGCGTTTAACTCTCACTTCGGTTTCCTGTAACTAAAACGATATGTTTAATGGAACTAACTGTGCGAACTTTACCTCTATGATATTAAGTAGATAGAAAAACAAGTATTTTTTACAATAGTTCGTAGAATTCACAATATTTAATAATATTTGCAATAGTTGGTAGAGAAAGTCGTGTGAATGTAACACAAGAGTTTTTATGCTTTGCATCACAGAGCAAGTTTCAGCTTCGATAAATATTAAGTTACAAGCATGAGTTTTTGTGCATGTCCATAAACATTTCATATCATTCACTTCCTCGCTCTTGCACCAAGCATCGGGCTGATCACCCGTCCTGGGTATTCTTTCTGATCCAAAATGCTCGCTCCTGGACTGGCCTCTGACCTCAGGCACCCGCTTGTAAGTTACATACGAGGAGGGTAAACAGCGAAAGAAGAAGAAGATCCTCCCTTAATTTCCTCTTTCCCCTTAGCATCATTGATTTTCTTCATGAACAATTCTTTCCCCGAATTAACAGTCTTTTTAGATTTGTGATCCACCGCTAGCGCTGTTCTCTGTACAACAGATTAGGTACGTAGTATAGGGCAACTACTTGGTCTCAGCTGAACGGCGATGGTGCCTCAACTGTGGCCTTATAAACTGCGAGGGGAGTGGAAAATGTGCATGCATAAACAAAGTAGTCAGTAGTTTAACATTTCAATAGATATGTACAGATAACAGATATGACAACGAGTGTAAATAATTTACGCCATCAAATTGTTACCGTCAAGAGGATATAATTTCGATGTGCTTGTCAATTTCAATAATTACTTTGATTTTTAAGTATTTAATAATAATAATCATAATAATATACACATATTTGATGTTCCCTGAATAAAAAGTAGGTACATATAAAAAGGTCCATGTGACTGAGTGTGTGAAAAGTAAACTCAACAGCTAAACGCCTGATAAATAGCAAATTTCTTATTGTTCAGCATCCTCCAAGGATCCACAAGAAAATACTCCCCCACAAGCCACCCTTTACATGGAGCATCGTATTTTTTATTTTCTCAACATGGCTCTAACATTTTTTTATGAAACACCACAAGCTTAACATATTTGCATGACAAATAAAACGAATGTCTGGAATTTTCTATAAATAGTCTGTGCAGTCTTTGAAATGATTTTGTATAGTTTTGAATAACTAGTAAACTGTAACTGGTAACCTACATTTACCACATAGAAAATGTAGTTGTTAATGCTTTACATGTTCAAATATTTTATAAATTTTTGAAGAGGTAAGTAATGTTTTGTTTGTTTATCGTGGTCGTGCAAGAAGTGAAATTTCAAAGCCTTCTGCATCCCTTTTGTACCTAAACAAAATGTATAATGGAACCATTTCTGCAAATGTTTATCTTGTTTAACACGAAGTACATAGAAGAATAAGCTTTTATAGAATAACTTGCAGAAGGCGATTAGAGAAATTAAATCATTGTGCTTTTTATCACAATTGTTTTTAGCCACCACAAAAAGATGTTGAATCAAGTGCTCCTTCCTTTTATAAATGATAAAAGAAACAAAAACAAAACAAACACACACAATCTGCCTACAGTGATCACACATGATTGTTTCTGTGAGTTTTACTCTTTATTCTGATTGTTGTGTTTATTATAGACTTTGAATATCTCTGAGAATATGACTTGGTAAGCCTCTATTCTTTACTTCATCGCATATAACGTCTTTCCAAACAATCAGAAAGCTTAAGTGGATTGAATACCTTTCCTCTATAATTAGAATAATGGAAAATATGCTGCCGAAGTACGATTTCCCTTTCATAGTGATTTTGTATCTCTAGCGCAGTATATCCAATTTTAAACGTCACAGAATTTACTATTGTCTTGGTTAATAATTTACTACAATTCGCAATGCTATTACTTCATTTATTAATCTGGATTAACACTAAAGAAACCTGTGCGATTAAGATATGTCACTTATGCTTCTCTGAATAGAAACAGCTAGCAGCTCTGAAAAACTCTCGCCACAGGTCTCGTAACTCTCAATACGTATATGTACAAGAAGGTACTGCTCCCACTACTGACGCAGAACGAGGGGCACACCTTATTACTCACTTTCCAATCCTGGTGGAGCAAAAATAACCAACCCAAAACGACGTAGTCTCACTTTCTTCATGCTCTTCGTCCTTGGTGGTATATGACAAACATTACCCAGCCTTGAACATATTTATTATTTATCAGCAATACATGTGTGTTTTCCAATATTTCCATAAGACAATACATTATAGAATCCGCAACTGCAATAGGAAGTTATCCTTGCTAAGCTTCAAATTAATATTTATAATATTTACTATTTTTACGTTTCTGTGGCTGACATGGTGCATGACATACCGTATTCAGTATGTATGACATTATTTGAAATTAAACCATTATGCTATGTATCACATTTCTTTTTAGCCACCACAAAAAGAGGTTGAATTACGCGTCCCTGCCTTTTGTAGATGGAAAAAAGAAAACAATCCGCCTACAATGACTGCACCCTTGTGTAAAGAGCAGAACATTCATTTTCACTCCTGTTACAGCGTAAAAGTTTAAATTTCAAGCACGGCAAGAGAGCACATACAGCCCATCGTTGTGTTGACATATGCAGCAGGTGATTGTTTTCCTGCGAAAACAAAAGGTGACCTATTACTTCAGTGGGGTAGCCAACCACAGGTTTAATTGCCAACCTGGCCGCCCTTTGTGTATTGTGTTCGGCTACAATATGGCGCTACAACACACAATGCTTGTTTACGTTAAAATAACGTTAGTGATACCAATATCAATTTCTGTTCCAGCGATCCTCCTTTTTTCTGGGCTCAATATGCCCGGGGATGGTGACTTTAATATATGATTTGCATAAAAAGCTGGATGATGAGATCCAAACGGTTTTCACTAATTTAAGCCAATTCACCGAAGTTCTACTACGCGGTGAGCAACATTCATTTACATTTCAAACTAATCTAGCGACACGATGCCACGCGAAGCAGAGCTTTTCAAACCAACTATTTTATGGGCAGCACAAATCCATGAGGTGCTTTTTATAAATCGAATGTAATCAGACTAATTTTTAAACAATATTAATTGATCTCGTCGTAGCTCGCTTTGGTGTTCTCGTACTCTGCTTATGTGTAGGGTATACAACGAAGGGGGGCACCTCGCGCACTACGAGCTACGAGAGATCTACTGGGGCTACAACCTCCAGGAGGAAGGGATGAAGTGAAAAAACCAAAGGAGGCTATAGGCCACGGAGACGCGCGGAATTCCTAACAGTTCCAGGCTAGAAGACCCGCCGCACTACTGGAACTGCCTAGAGTGGGCAAGGACTCGTCCACCAAGCAGCCCTTTAGTGTCCCCGGGAATATTCTTGCCTTAAAGCAGGCATCCGCCCCTTCTGTTTGGCACTGCCATACACCAGGAAACTTAGAATCACGTCTGAAACATGCAAACAGAATGAAAGAGTAATAATAGAAGGAAATCGTGCTGGATGGTAAACCACCCCAGCATTCGCCTACCGACTGGGGAAATCCGTGAAAAACCAAGATTGTATTGGGCGAGAATCGAGACATCCTGAATGTGAAGCTCACACGTTACCGCGAAGCCATCTCGCTCGGGTATTTATTTATACTAGCTCCACTCATGTAGATATGTTAATTGTGAAGGTGGTTTGTTACCCCCTCTCTCCCTCCATCTACCTCTCTCTCTTTGTCATGTATACTTTGGCTTTTATTGTGTGTTAGTAAAAACTAAAGGCAACAATAAGTTTAATGTTATAAAATTGTGCCCTTTCCTTATGTTTATATTGTTTCCTTTGGTATCCAGAAAACGATGATTGAAAAAAATCAGGAATTCCAATAGCGTTGGAGTAGCGTGTCCGCCTAAGAGGTCCCTATTCGAATCTCGGTTAGGGTGAGTTACCCGGATAAGCTCTGTCCGGGGTTTTCCTTATGCTGAGTAGATGAATGTCGGGTAACCCGAAGACGAAGAAGAAGAAGAAAAAGAAGAATTGTAATATACACTTAACTCGTTAATGTATAAAATAGTAATGAAAATGTGTACTCCTTAATTATTATTATTGTCATTGTAATATACAAAAAAGTATGACATAAAACTTACGCTCTTTTGTTATGTAAAATGTTTATACATATCCCAACAAATGCGGTAATTCAACCTTTTTTTTACTTCGTGCCCCATTATAACTCCTTTTGGTGACCAAATACCTTTGGCTCGTATATAAACATGTTATACACCAAGTCCCGCAGCACCTGTTCAGTCACACTTGCAAGACAAGCTAACACATTTACCCATACATAATTATATAAGAACATACATTTAAATGCACTGTTTATTGTTATAATTAACGTCAGACATTTACTAAAAATCTAATGTGCTAAAATCGCAACAATTTCTACTCAGTACTTGCATACAATTTGCCTGCATATCTATTCTTTAAATTATACGTAGATTCTTGTTTTTGTACTTCTTATTAATAATAATCATAAATGTTTTCTGAAATGCTTGAATATACATTTTGTTGTAACTACATAGAAGCGCACAGAACCTAAGTACATGGAAACTTGAGTATCCTTTGCATGGCCTACTGAGAGGAAGAAATGACGTAACATTTGAAAACTGTGCAGTTTTAAATATTGATATATATATATATGGTATTTTAATAAAAATTATTATAACCGTTTCTGAGAAAATAAAAATTTTCGAAAAATATTCCATGTAAAGGGTAGTTGGGAGTAGGGGAATTTTCCTGAAAAATCTTCGATCGTATCCTTGAAAGATTCTACACTTAAATATAAAGTTTGGCTTTAACCAAATTTTCGTTCTTGAGTTATGCTGCTCAAAGAAAGACAGACGACAGAAAGAAATATGTATAAAATGTCTTTTTGGATTCAAGGAACTTCAAATCGTATGTTTTCGGTGAAATCTCGATATAGAACTTTCTGGTGGAATGCAATACTTTCTCTACTTATTATAGATAAATGGTAGAGACAGTAAAAATTATAAATATTTGAAATTTGAAACCAATAAGCAGGAATATCTCGGAAACAGTTAAGGCCACAAAAAATTTATTTCACATAAAAATATGATTTAATGTGATATACATGTTTTTGTCCAAAAGGCTTTGTCTATATCTAACAGTTTACCAATTATACAAAAGTCACTCATAATGAAGAGGTTATTTACAGAAATTTCAATATGTACATTTTTTTAATATACAAATATCTTAAGCATATGGCTTTTTAATCAAAACATTTTGGGGAAAATAAAACATAACGAAATTTATTTAATGTAAGGGGCGGTTAAAATAGCGATTTTCTTGAAAATATGCGTTGAGCGTTTAGAAGGCGTTGAACTTAATTAGTGGCAAGTTTTGTATTTAAGTGAAAGCATTTCGTTTTGGGGTTATTCTGTTACACACACTTCCATCTTTTACTTAATTTTTATTTTTCAATTCAGGAAGCCGCGAAACGTATATTTCCGATGAAATCTCGGTATAGAATTTTTGGGTGCCATACAATACCTCCTCTATTTACTGTAGGAAAGTTGCAAATAAAGTATAAATAGATTCGCTGATACAATACATTATATAGGTACATACAATATAAATTTTGGATATGTACAGTTTAGTGTCTTAATTCAGTAAAACAACTCTTCCTCTGAGAGCCTTTTCATTGTTCTAATGAAGTCTGTATTGCGTAGAGAAGAGTAACGTCATGAAGTGTTGTACAGTCCATTTTACATCCAAGTACACTCGCACGACAAAGAAAAGACGGAAAATTCATGTCTTCCTCAATTAAGAATTGTGCCAATTCCGCGCAATAGAGCGGCAGCACAAGCCGGAGTTGGACCTTGATCATAACTGAGGCTCGAGGTTTATCAGATTGGTAACCAAAAGAGCATAATTCTGCAAAACAGCCATAAGGCTAGTTGTAAATATCTTCAATTTTTCATCGTTACTCTTTTATACAACTGCACATTAGCTTTACATCTCCCTAGTAAGCGCGCTAGGACCCTGGCGGGTTTGAAATGGTCCGCACTGATTTAGACTACTCGTACTGTGGTTGTACTGAGAAGAATAAATGACTGGTTTTGGAGAATGTCTTTCCGGACATGCCTCTAGATATCTCTCGCGCTGCACAGGAACTTCACTTTAGTTCATAGAACAATAGCATGATGAGGTACTCTGCATTTGAAAGGTCTGTTCATTACTACCCTTACATACCGTAAGGTAAACCTGAAGTCAACAACGCAGAGCAGGCCGACCATCTGGATGCTACTTTCTCTATTTCCGTCTATGCGGGGCTTCATGGGCAAAGGGCAATGGCAGAGGTGGATTTGATCAACAAGCTGATCCCTCCGTTTGCTTATTTATGATGCCTCAGATCTGAGAGTCTCCACTTTTTTCGGAATTGGTCCTAAGGGACATCATTAGGTGAGGAATCAGCGATCGATCTTGTGAACCTTTGCATCGCATCATATACCAATACTATCGTAGCGCCAAGGGGACGCGCCTTTTCGGACTATTAAAACTTTGAAGTTAATTTATAGTGCAAAAATACATCCCAAGTGCAAAGTTTCCCACCGTAAATATTGTCCAATATTGCTTCGATTTGAAGAATATCAAGACTTACGCTTGGAAGCATCATTGTTTGTTTTTATTTTATAAGATTTTCACATTTATCTAACCGATAAATTTTGTGATAGCTTGAAACAAGTCTCAAGATATAATCATGAACGAATTAACGATGCTATATTGGCTATCAAAGGAAGGAGCCGGGCCTTAAATAAGCTCTAAATTCTTCTCTGATTTTGTGAACAATTATAAGACATGGATAGCCCAATGTACTATAAATAGCAGCTCGGCCTTGTAGAGGGAAGGTTGGGTAAGAAATAGCGTTATGGCTGTTTTGCACAATTGTGCTCTTTGAGTTACCAATCTGATAAAATTCGAGCCTCTTTTATGAGCAGTGGTTCATCTCCGGCTTGTGCTGCCGCACTATTGTGTGAACTGGCACAATTCTTAATTGAGGAAAACATACATTTTCCAGCTTTTTTTTATTGTGCGAGTGTACTTGGGGCTAAAATAAACTTTGTTTACCTACGAAGCTGGAATTGACAATATCCATAATAATGATGCCAAACATTTCTTCGGAAGCAGGTGTCGATGCAGACATCAAGAGAACATGCCTGTCTATTTCTGTAATTAATTGATCCATTAGCAATACAATACAATAGTACATGAACAATACAATAGTAACATTGACAGATAATTATGCAACTATTATTATTATTATTACTAGTGTTGTATAATTAGGCCGTATGGCCTATTTGGACTTCAAGATGTTAAATTTGGTCCTGCTATCTGGATAAGAATCTTCCTTTCCCTATACGCTCTCAACCTGTAGGAAAATGGAAATTTTGCAACATGGCATCGGAGATTAATAATAAGGATAATGATGATGATGATAATAATAATAATAATGCATTATTACACTGTTGTTGCCATATTAATCAAAGGTTGTTAAATGGACTATTAACTTGATGCTTATTAAAATTGCCATAATTATTATTAATTTAACTGTATTAAACCAGCAAAAATGTATACAGCTCATTGGCAGTGTTTCACCTCGCTCATCTTTTGCGATGACGTAAATAACTTGTCAATAAAATAGAATTGCGCAAGAAGGGAGGAAGAAAGGTAACGCTTGGGGAGAGCGAAGTTAAATATTTCAGTACCAACTTAAATTCCCTCGTTGCTTTATAGACCACCAGTTTTTCTGTTCGTAAGTTATGCTGTTTTAAAAGCCTTTAATTTTAAACAGCTGCACAACAATGTTCCCTTTAAGATGACCATACAAAAAAGTTATTCAAAGTTTGCAATGTTAGTTTTTATTCCATTTAACAGGCCATCTATTGTAGATTTAAAAGTGTCTGGTTTATTTGTGAATCAAATATTTTTATATGTAATTAATTTTTTCTTTGGGGGGTGTCTGCTGACGGCTACAAAGATCGACTGTCAAAAAATATCATTTTTTTTCGCTGCAGAATTTCACCAAATTAGCTCACCTCATTTTCAGACATCTATTTATTTGAATATGATGGCACCACATTTTACACCACATGAATTTAGTGAGCCAAAACAAAGTATTCTGTGGTGTTAGCAAACGTTTGTGAAAATAAATTAGCGTTCTATTGTTTATGATGAAAAATTGCGTTTTCAGAGAATAATAAGAAAGAAAGAGGCAAATCTGTAGGACTTAGTATTTCAAAGCGAAAAGTTCGAAAGAAGAAAAACTGTAAATATGTCTAAACGTACATGCGATTAACTTAGGGACATTTTACAGAAAATTATCTACTGTATGTCTTGGTGAAGAAGTTAGCGGTGATAGTAATACTTATTGATTTTCCTTTATTTTTTGAAAATATGAGGGAATACAAAACAACTGCCAAGGAAGGAGTTGTGTATGAGCCAGCAGATTTTTGATGGTATCCTAGTACTAATTTGAATAAATATTTATTTATTTACATCTTTGTAAACGATCTAGAATAAAGTAATTTTTCTATTATTTGTATTCGTAAAAATGCAATAAGCTTTCACATAATAGAGATATTCGCATGATTCATTTCTCAATTGAAGATAATACATGACTATGTGTTCCAGCATTCAGAAAAACTATAAAAATGGAACTTAAATCGTTTGTTGGACCATGGTGCTAATCTGAATTTGAAGGAATTTATAAAACACCTTTACTTTTAGTCCTTGACCCTAATAAATTTAAAAATAATGTTAGAGGACATTATTCGTGTGCTTTAGACTGCTATAGTGCAAGTATCCGGAATTTGGTTTAACAATTAGGGAGTTAGATTTCTAACTAGCTAGTGTAAATAAGAACAAATTAAAGTTGTTATAAAGAACTGCTACAATATTGTTATAATATAAGGCTGAAACCGTATTAGCTTGAAGGTTATAAAAATATGGAAAAGAATCAAACGTGTTAGACTTTCTCTATCCACTTTCGTTTATTTATTTGTTTTTCTGCACAAAATTGTTACACAAGTCTATTTTTCTGTCTACTTTATATTAATCGAGACAATTGTTCGAAAAATAGTTTCATAACACATCCCATTATAGGTACAAGAGAAATTCATGAAAATGAAGCGATAGCCATTTGTTTAAAAGCTATATGGCAGCCTCAAAATTTAACATTCTTTCCGTGACAAAGAGAGAAACAATTGAATGATGACCATTCCAAAAAATTAAGTAATGAAAAATCAAATCAATAACAATGGATATGTTGAAAATGGCTAATGCCAAAAAAATTTACTTTAAATAAATTGTATTCTTCAAGGAGATCTACATTTTCTACATTTTTTCATTGAGTAAGCTGTTTATCTCCTATAGTTTAGCAGTTATAGGAATTATACAAAATTCTTACCGAATTAAAGGATTCTGTCTATTTCAAGAAAATTTAAGGTATAAATTTTATTTGCCACATAAATATCTTAAATATATGGTAAGAATTTTAATCAAATTATTTAGTTTAGAGCTTTGTATTTGCATTAAAATATAAACTTTATTTATATTTATATATAGAATTTATAGAAATATATTTAATATAGTCGATATAGAATTTGTGGAGTAGAATTCATTACTTCCTCTATCTACTAAACTTGGTGAAGAAAATAATTGCCATTGCAGTACTTTGATACTTAAAAAAAAGCCTATCGCCAGTTGAGAACGATTAGGCACATTGTATCTATTTGTTTCCCTAAATGATTATGCGAGATGTAGGATATAGATATATGTGTATGTTCCCCGTAAAGTCCAAACTAACAAGGAGAATGTTATGGAAGATGGTCCGGATTCACAAATCCATTCTCTTTTTCGTCCTGTTTTGTTATGGGCATCATTATCGCGCCCGCTCCACCAAAGACTTATCATGTTTTGCGTGCAGGAGAAAGCTTTGAGGCGCCTCTTCCCTTTTCCGGCGCATTCTTAGCTCTTTGCAGTCTTAACGAGAGGGCCCATCATCAACAGCACAAACGCTTTGGAAACTGGGTTACTGTAAAAGATGTTTTGATATAAAGCAATACTGTTTATATAGACCCATCTTCCCTCGAAAAGGGTGGAAGAAGCGAGTAAAAGGAAAGCGAGCTTAAAGAGAGATGAAAGAAGATACCTTGTAAGTGTTCTGCTTGTTGAAATAGACATATCACAGCTAAATTTCACTCTAAATTCTAGCTAAATGTGAGAGAGTGTGAAGTAAAGCTGATACATAATGTTGTATGAAACGCACAATGATATACACGACACTGATTACTACAAATTTAGAAACCATTTTAGCTATTTTGATTTACTAAAATAACTGCACTCAGGTATTAAACAAATAATTGCTCTATTAAATGCATACAAAGCAATTTCACCACGCATGATAAAACTTGAGAAGTCTCTGTGAGTTTAAAAATAATGAAAAATTTTGAAAAAGGCCAGAATATTTTAACTCAATATCAATGTTGTTTCTACATATTGAAATAAGAATTTCTTCTCTCTTAGTTTTCTCCTAAAAATGTTTAATGCGGACAAGAATATTTCTGGGTCCACTCAAGCTGACAAGAAAGAATGCTGATATAATGTGATCACCGGAGTTTCAGAGTATCTTTTACTTTCTCTACTACTCACCTATAGTAAGTAGAGAAGTGTTGTATACCACTAAAAATTCACCGACATTTTTACCGTAAATACACGTTGTGAGACTCCCTGTTTAAAAAAATTAGAAAAAAGTACTTGTTTGTTTTTTTGGACGAAAAGTCGGTTAAATACCAAACTTTAGTTCAGCATCTTCCAAGGTTGTGACAGGAAGATATTCATAAAGTCTCGCCACCGCAAATTACCCCTTACATGATAAGTTTTTATTTCTTTTATTCTTTCAAAGTGACTAACAATTTTAATTAAAATACCATATGCTTAAGATATCTGCATGGCATAAAGTGTATATAATGAATTTTCTGTGGATAGCCAGTGAAGTCCTCTTCATTATATAATTGATGAACCGCAAGAGTTAGACAAACACTTACAAACAGTTTAGAGCTGATTCAAGCACACAATTTATATTAATTACAATTGTTGTATTAGTCATTTACGATATATTCTTTGTTATTAGTTTGAGTTTTCAAATACTTATACTTTTTCAAGTGGTAAGTCAATATTTGTTTTCTCTGTGGTCATGAAAAGAGTGGAAATTTCAAAACCATCACATAAAAGTGGTTTTTAAAGAATATGATTGTCGCTTTAGGCTACTGCATCCTTCTTATACCTCCAATGAAATGTGTAATGGAAGCTTATCTTTATGAACAAGAAGTGGTAGAAGAATAAAATTTTGAAAAAATAGTTTGTAAAAGAACTGGGTAGAAAATGGCATGGGAATGTAATACATCAGGGTTGTTTCATTTGTCCTCTTTATTATTCCACTTTTTTAATCTAAAGTCACTACTCTCTCTTGGAACAACTGTTTATTGGCAATGACTTTCACTATTTAGATTGTTTGTTACTTAAGGTTTTCGTTTAAGCATCATATCGCATACATATTAACTTGGAAAGATAGGGAATAATCCTGGCTAAAGAAAACTTACCACACTCCATCGAAAATCGAATCGGAACCACTGGATTCGGAGGTTACGAACCACCAGACCACAGAAGCAATCTCTCAGAATAGCTGTTTTTGCACGATAATACGTTTTCTTGACATTACAGAAACTGCGCATTGGAAGTTGGTTCAATGGAGTCTATCACAAACTCCGGGCTGTCGTTTTTCTAGTGATGTAGTATTGCATTGGACGAGCGTTCTAAATATAATCACTACTTTCATCGCATGTTAATTATTTCGGCTTTTGGAATAATTACAATCACTTGAAAATAGTTATATAATGAATGTTCTTCACGGCCGACTCTTTCTCTCCGTTTCTCCCAATATATCAAATTAGCCTGAATATTCAAGTGTTAACTATGCAAAATATGTGCTTAAAATATATTACATTGCTCGCTTTGCTCCTTATTTTGTAAACAAATCTTATATTCTACAAAACTCATATTCCGGCCTTATTTTGAAATATAATGTTAAAGTAACAACTAAGAAAATCATTCAACTAGGTTAGAATTTCCATGTGAGTGGGGAAATGCCAAATCATTCTATTTGTTAGTGTATTTTATGCCGCAATACATAGAAATTAAATTAGTTTGATTAAAGTTTGCTATCTTTTGAAGTAGCAGGTATACCAATAGTTCATTGCGGGGCAATATAATAATTATATAAGTTCGTATCCAATAGTGGGATATGAGCAATATTACTGCTCGAATGTGTTTTGCAAGAACGAGGCATAAACCGAGTTCTGTAATTACATGAGAGCGATAATTATGTCCATTTCACTAGTTGCATTCAATATTTTATCCACGATCATTTAATAATAACTACTTAGCTTATCTGCGTTCATGATACGATCGTTGATTTATTAATAATCGCATCATCATTCAATAAACACTATGATATTCAATGTAAACCAAGCCTAGTTAACATATTCATAGTAAAGTTGGTCTAGAAACCAAAAACAAAACAAAAAGACTAATGTAACTATACTAATTTGTTTACGACAACAATAGAAGAGTAAAGGTTATCTAGAATCAAGAAAATTCGTTAAGAATAACTGTGAAGAAAGTGCCTTGAAGTAGCAGTTTTGTTGCATTCCTGTTGTCAAGTAAATCAAGAGCAGAGTATGAAGAGACATATGGGCGCTATGTGAAATTGTGCGAAGTTAAAGAGTGAGTATTATGGTACACTCGGCCAAACTAAAATTGGCCGGTCTCTTGAGCAGTTAATTTTGTTCAAGAATCCCTTCGAGTGAGCGCGCGCTTCACAACAGTCAACTTCTATGCACCTTTTTGGCTAACTCTATAATAAAAATAACAAGGCACCGTGCTTGGCGTGGAAGCCGAAGCCGAAGCATGTTGGCAGGCTGAGGGCAGCCTGAAGGAGTGTTATGAAACTACCTACCCTTGTTAGGACTAAACCACTTGTTGTTAGGAGAAGGTAATTGCAGGGTGGCGGTTGGGAATAAGGTAATAGGGGTGAAAGGAGGTTACAGTTTTGCTCCTTAACGACTGCAGGTAAGGGTGCAACGACCCTAGTGAACTGCTGGTGGAAGATGTTTTCAAAGTTTGCGTTGGGTTTAATTTAGAATGTACCAAACAACTTGTAGTAGGACTGTATAGGAGCACAGCTTTTGCTGCTGGTTGGGGTAGCTCCTAGGTTACTGGTACCCGCAAGCCATGCGGGAAACCGTTGGGTTATATTCCCTCAGAGAGCGAACGAGGGCACTGCAATGGAAAGGTAAAAGTCGTAGAGTTTTACAGCCCGGAAACTAATTTCATCCTCCAGGTATGGAAGAGATGGAGCTTCGTCGAGTAGCCTTACAGAGAAAGCGCATTATACAGAATAGATGGTCCAGAGGTCCCTATTTTGTACCCGCTGCAGTCGAAACAGGCTGGGGTCTGCGGCCATGTCCCAGATCTCGCAGGCGTACAATAGGGCGGGGATTATTAGCACTCTAAAAAGGCGCTACTTAAAAGGAATCGGCATCTCGGACCACATCATGGGGAACAAGGAGGTTGTAGTCCCCATGGACAGATGCGAGAAGTTCCTGATATGACCCTCAAACGTTAGATGCCTGTCAAGAGGAACACCTAAGTAAGAGGTGGAATTGGTCCACTCTACTCTGCGTTGGAGAGGTTGGCGGGGAAGCGAAGCTTGGTGAAAAGAATGATGGACAATCGTCAACGCCTGCATCACTTTTGGATGAGGCGTAGTTGTTGCTGTATGGAGTTGAAGGCTCTGCGTGAGTTTCTGTTTGTGCAGTATAACAGCACGTCGTCAACATATTGAGCTATATTGACGTGCTGCTCTGCTGATAGGTCGGCCACATAGACGATAAATAGTGTGGGTGATAATGCAGAGCCTTAAGGGGACTCCGCCTCATATTGGCCTGTGTGTAGATCTGTTCTCCGCTACTGAAACAACAAAAGATCTGTGTTTGAGTTGAGTGTAGAAGGTGTGTGGTAGTTCTAGCTGAATAAGCTTGTACAGCGGAACTACATGCCAGGTCGCATGAAGGCCTTCTCGACGTCCGGAGACATTGGCGTGGAGAGCGGTTGAGTTAAACTTCTACGCAAGCAGCTCGAGTTAAATTCTCGTAGTGGATTGTTATCTTATATTTTTTACGATACGCTTTACTGTTATATAGTAAAACAATATTGTTTGTGTTACTCTATTTAACTTATAGTTACACAATGGTGGTGAAATTTATGGTTATAAAATTAAATCGACTGAGCAGAAATCTCCTCCCAACCGGTAGATTAGTTGCCATCTACCGACATGCCGGACTACTAAGTAAACACCACACACATAAAGACGAATAAAACCACTTATAGTTTTAATGATGTATTTAAAATGAAAGGGAAGGAAGTTGAGTAGCTCCACGGAGATTTGAATTTAGACCTCAGGAACAGTAAGCTAACTCTTCCATTGAGCTAAGAGTACTGCAGTAAGCGTGGCATTGTAAGGAGCTTTAGTAATACTCTATTTGAAAACCATAAATTAATAAAGTGTGATTTGGTTACAAATAATCGGGTTTGAAATACTCTGAAAAATATGTTTATTTGAAATGTTGTATATGAATTATTTTCTCGGCAGCTTTTTGTGATTATAGTTGTGTTCCACATTATAACTACTACAAGAATATAAACAGTCTTGTAAACAAAGCCTGGCTATCCCGAGCGCTCAGGAAAGTGAAGTACTAGATTCGAACTCCGTCCCTCAGACTCCAGCCAGTTTTAAATTGACCGAGTGTACATGAGAAAGCTTTTCTTACATATTTTGATATTTATCATAATCTTACAAACCTTCGTCTCTGTGGGCATATTATTCTATACATGGAGGTATATAATTCATTACCGCATTAATTACACACACTAAGTGTTGTAATGAATGCTACTACCATAGTGATATGCGATGAATAAGTAGCCATTATTAAATGGTGGCGGACAATGAATGATCTGATTGTTGTGCTGTTCTGTTTTATGAATTTAGAAGACTTCATAAATTAGAATAGGCTTCGGCAGAGAAGAAACTGTCGCAGAAAAAACATCATATGCGGACATTGTTGCTTCACACTACTTCATAGCTTCACATTGGTTTTATTTTAAGATTTTGATCACGACGTCAAAGAAGATGCTGCTTTTATTTTACCTATATGCTACGCTTGGATAAAAAGTTACTTCCATGAACGAAAATTTCAAGGTTCTTGGATAACCTGTGAGAGCATAATACATTCTTTCAAATTAATAATTTACATCTTCCATTTACTTTATTCAGTGCGGAGTGAGATAGCTCAGCAATAACGTACAACATTTGCATTCGGAAGGTTCCAGGCTCGATTCCCATTGGGCTGCCCACTATGATCTTGCATTTTTTGCGGTTTTCTGTAGTTGGTAGCGAATGCTACTATCGATGAACAGTGCCGCGAACTTTTTTATAACTTAATTTCCTTATCATGTTTCAGGGCCATCGTATCAGGCGAGTGGACAGCGGGCGAGGTCTGTGGCTTGCGTCGGTGTGTGATGGGCCGCCAGAAGATCTCTCTTTAGGGAGAGGTAGGCCTTTATGGGAGGTCCCGCCGGCGTCAGAAGTAAGTTATGGAGACTTTAGGGACCCTCCCTGCACCTGATCCTGCCATCGCTGACTTAATCAACCTCTTGCGTCATTCGTTTCACCACTTCCTTCCGGAGGTTCTCAGAAGTGCAATAGGCCTTCAAGTGCGCTTAAGTGTGAAATCCTCTGCACTTTCTGGTAACCATAGTTTATTGAATACTACCAGCTGGTCCAATAGCGTCGTATTTCACATGCGCAGATATCCCTTCGTTCGTTCAAAGAGTTGCAGAATTCAACGGGACACTTCTAAGTAAACGCATGTCAGTGGAGAAGTAGTGTGATCGACTTTCGTTCTACTCCTCTGGCTTAGCGAAGACGATGACCAGATCGCTCTCATTGAGAGGTAGTTCCCCGGCTTGCAATATAGTTTACAGTCCACGAGGATAGCCAACATGTAAACAAACCTAGAAAGGTCCTAGAATGTTTTTCGCTTCAGCTACGAGACTTTATTTTTGTGGGAATGAACTCACTTTTTAGATTGACAAGTAATTAAAATGTCTTTATTTGAACTGTCAGGTATTTTTTAAATTGTGTTTACGCTGTGCTTATCTAATATTATACTACACATTTTTGTACCATTTATATGTCGCCTTCAACATCTCAGGTCATATCGGCGGTTTTTTACCTTTGGAACAATTGCTCATCAGCTATGATATTCGCTCGTTTTACAGTTCGGTGCTATTACATTGGATAATTACACTAAATTCATACAAACATCCACACTTTCATTCATACCTCCATGCGGAATAATTGTTTCCAAAGAAGAAATCCCATCTTTCAGCTGGAAATCGAACCCGGGGCCTTTAGATTTGAAGGCTAGCACGCTGACCACCAAACCATAGAGGCACTATACATTGTAGAGTTAAATCAAAACGTTAAAGCGCTTTAACGAAAACCATGCAGCATGGAAACACGCAGTCTTTAAACGATATTTTGTTAACTTCTTCTTCTTCTTCTTCTTCTTATTATTATTATTAATAATAATAATAATATTGCTGTTGCTGAGGTACACAGCTCATAGATTTAGTAATGCAAAGAAAATTATCGATGTTTTGCTTAACTCTATACCTAATTTTGTTTTACTTAAGGCGATTTCAAGGTCCGTATTAGAGCTATGGACCTACTGCTTATTTCAGGGCATTTTAATCAAGAGTACCCTGAAATAAATAGTACCGGCGCTGGATCGGCCGAAGGTGCTCCTTATTGGCCACCAAGACCTCCTGATTTCAACTCAGTAGATATTTTTATTTTAGGTCCACATCAAGAGTACTGTGTTTGAAACAGATTCCCTCAATGTGTCTTAAGTCAAAGCGTCAATGAAGCATCTGCCAAACCAACGGTTCCCAGAAACGTCCATATGGATACAGAGACGGTTAAATATTGTACCTATCAGTCAGCCGGGGCAAAATGTCGAACAACTATTTTATGAGTGAAGTGACGATAACAGCGGATTCTCCAAGAGGGCGAGAAGAAAGCAACACACTCAGCATCCGCCGAGGGAAAGGGAAATAAGCAGTTGCTTTGGCCTCGGTCTCTGCTTCGTTGGCAGCCACCGCCGCTTCGCTCACTGTCATTCCAACTGGCTGGCGCCGGACCGGTAGTGGCAACATCTCAGTCCCCAACTCATTATGGCTGCTTTAGCGTCCTGGTAACTGGAATGCCCGGGGACCTGCCGGCACGTTTCGTGTTGGCTGCAGTGCAGCAGCAGTGGCCTGCTGCATTGAGGATCGCCAGCATCACCACTGCCCGGAGCCCATCACCGCTGACACGAGTGGAGCTGGCCAGCCTCGCCGACCTGGAGGTTACCTTGGCGTCAAACCTTCCCTTATTAAGAAGGCAGTTACACGTCGAGGCCAGCCACAGGAACGGGTAGCTCCGTGCCGCGGCTGCTGTGCCTATGGGCACAGTGAGTTAACTTGCACCATCCAGCCAAAGTGCCACTACTATGGCATTTATTGCACCACATCTACGTGGTAGCCCACGACCTCCGCCGCCGCCTTCGCTATTGCACCACCTGTGGGGAAACCTCACACTGAATCGCCAGGCGCTCTTCCCCCTGTACCCACATAGGAAGGCACCACCAAAGCTCCAGTTCCAAGGACAACACTACAACCTCCAGCATCGACCATCATCATTGCCAGGCAGGAAGTCCAAAGCCCAAGTGACGCCGTCCAAGACTTCCACGGGGAGTTCCTGAATTTGGCGCCTAAACTCACACCTGGAAGACCTTATCAGGAACTACAGAGTTCAACATCCACTTCACTTTAGCAACACCAAGCCATCAACCAGGACACGCTACAGCAACTGGAATCCATGGACCTAACTCTTCGGGTTTTGGACAACAACTTCGATGAGTTCAAAACCCAACTCCGGCAACAGCAACAGGACGCATCCAGCTCTCAAAGGTACGCCGAGATCTTCAAGGCTAGGATGCCAAGTTGACAACGCCTTCGGACCGATTTATCTCACCTTGCATATCCTTCTATCCCTAACCCTATTGTCACCTTCAAACCTCTAGGCTCAATCAGGGCAGCTTGTCATGGCTTAGCCTAGGACATTACCTTCACCCGCCCCCGCCCATAGGGCGGCAGCATTGCAGCTTTCGCATACAAACGCAGGGGCAATGCGGGACCGTGCAACCTTCACCTTAGATTCCTTCTTTTTTCTTCTTCTTCCTTTTTCCTTCCGGTGGAGGAGCTTTTAGTGGGTATGGCCGACTATTGGTGAGTCTCACAGTCTCAGTCTCGAAATCCCATCGGGGCTGGGGTAATGCCTAACAACATTTTCTCCTCCACTCGAAAACAGAAAAAAAGCATAACAGTGCCCATTAGATGATGAGGATGATAATAATAATAACAAATAATAATAATAATAATAATAATAATAATAATAATAATAATAATAATAATAATAATAATAATAATAATAATAATAATAATAATGAGCGAACAAAGGTCAGTAAAACACAGTGTTCTCATGTTTGCATGGTTTTAATTACCGCGCTCTAATGTTTTGATTTAAATTTACAATGCGTATAGCCTGTAATATTAGACAAGAACATCGTAAACACAATTAAAAATAGCTGTGACCTCGTACTGAGAGGTAAAGACATTTTAATTATTTGTCAACCTAAAAAGAGTGTTTATCCGGTCAAAAATAATGTCTGTGTAACTTAAGTGGAAATCATTCTCTGCGTTTACTTGGAATTGCCCCGTTCAGTTCTGCAACTCTTTTAACCTAACGAAGGGATATCAGCACACGTGAAATATGGAGCTATTCATTCATCTTATATTTTTCAGACAGATTATTGCAAAACTCGATCTATGAGAAAGTAATACCAACATGAGTTACGCTAAGATAAAAGCAGTGACTGAAATTAAGAAGACATCCATGCGCAAAGAAAAATGTCTAGTTTACTCAAGACGAGGGCACAGTTCCAGGCATTTTCAGTGTCTCGGCTCTTTGCGCCTGACTCATAATAACGTTAACTTTATTATCCAGTCGGTCTTTGCTAAAAGTTGCTTGTCGCAAGCTGTTACATAAGCAAGGTCTTGGACTACGCTAAACCAACATTTCTATATTTCGTATTTGTGCAACTATTTAAAGATGTGAAATACTCCAGTGAGACATAGAAAAATATTCTGTAATTTGTATTTTTACTTTATTGCGAATTTTTGTGCTGTGAAACCTGAAATACGCTAACACTGTATTTTATCCTGGTGTAGGTCAATAAACATGTCGTATTGAAAATAGTCGCTGAAAGTTCCGTTACCGTTCTTTCAGTTTGAGAGATAAATTTTAACACAAAGTGAAAAAAATGCATAAAGCGCGACTGCTCTTCATTTCGAATGCGTGGGGATGGGACATGAATAAGCAAAGTAACATAAGCCGGTTTCGTCATAGTACCATCGTTTCAATGAAAAGTCACTCTACTGTGACCGCTTTGCAGTAAAGATGGTACTTGTGAAGAATAAGGCGTAATTAATCAGTTCCTTTAAGTAACGTTTCTTAAGAACATTTTTATACATATAATAAAAGTGTAACTGCACGTTTGTACCAATTTTAGGTTTAAAATATATTAATGCAGTAATGGGTTACCCCGAAAGTGCTACCGCTTTCACATGGCGTCTTCAACTAATCCAGAGATAGATCTCTAGCATATTGGAAAGGTGAATGAACATTTCTTTTATCTTTCACATGCAGAAGATGCTTCGAAAGGCAAATACGTTTGGTAACAGCGCGCTTTTGCTCATGCTGGGTTGTTCATTTCAAAGTGTGCCACGATATGTTTTATGAAGTCAGTTGCCTAGCCACTGAACCTAAAATTCAATCCGCCTAGTACTCCCGCAGAGAGGTATAACTTGTGTGTCAGAGAAGTTGCCTGACAAGTAAGGCGTTATCTGATTGTAAGAACCTTCCATGTCCTAGCTACAGATGGTTTGTACAGTCTCTCCTACGAAAACGTGTTTTGCACTGTGCTTTTTTTGGTCGGTGAAAGCTATAAGCTGGGTACTTGTTATCATTACTAGTGTAAGACAATAAAAATTTGTCAACAGGGTGTGTTGCGGATCCCTTAAAATGTAAATAAAGAAGCTAATGTGTTATGTTCACACGACTTTCTCTACCCTCTAGTGCATCTTACTAAAGCTTACTTTTCTATCAACTACTTAGTCACGAGAAACAACTGAATATTACAGGAAAATATATATTAAAGAAAATAACCAAGAAATCAACAAATCGAACCTTTAAAACGGACATTTCAGAAATGGCCCATGCCACACAAAGAAAAGGTATTTGAAATAAATTGTGAGATTTAAAGATATCTACATTTTTTGTGTAGTACGTTTTCGTCTATCGTTAACGTTTATCAGTTATTTCTTCCAAATGAACAGGACTTCATAGGTTATTCTTAGAAAATTCAAGATATAAATTGCATTTGTAATGTAAATATATTTAATATATTGTATTTTAATCAAAACCGTTACAGCCATTTTTTATAAAATAAGAAATTTCGAAAATATAACATGTAAAGGGTAGTTGGGGATGGGGACTTTTCTTAAAATCTTCGTGTCGCAATTTGGAAGATACTAAGCCTAAATAGCCTATTTTTCCTTTTGAGTTATGCTGTACGCATACGCAAGCGCACGCGCACACGCACACACACACACACACACACACACATACAGGACCTTTTTCTAAAAATGTGAGTGATGCATTCTCATGACTTTCTCCGTCCCTATCGTTTAGTAGGGGTATGTAAACTGTTATTGCAAAAGCTTATTTTTCTGTATACTACGTTTCAATCCAAATAATCTATGTAGAAACAGCTATATTATACATTTCGTTATAGATACAAAGGGGAACAACGATAGTCAAATGTTTAAGAACTAGACCTATATGCTGGCCTTAAAATTCCATACTGTTTCCATGCAATCGCGAGAAACATTGAGTGTTCACAGAACTTAAGAGAATGACCAAGAAATGAACATTTCGAACCTTTAATAACGGATATCTGAAACACGACTTATGCAAAAATATCTTATTATTAAATATTTTGTGTTTTAAAGAGATCTACATTTTTTGTGTAGTACGTGTTTGTCGCTTAACGTTTACCAGTTATACAAAATTATACAAAAGCTCTTCCAAATGAAGTGCATTTCACAGGGTATTCACGGAAAATTAAAGATATAAATTTTATTTTCATGTAAATATCTTTTATATATGGTTTGAAAATCGTTAGAGACAGTTTTTAGAAAATCAACATTTTCGAAAAATGTTGCATGTAGAAGGTAGTCGGGGTAGGGGCATTTTGTTGAAAATCTTTGTGTGTCATCTTTGGAAGGCAGTGAACCTAAATGCGAAGTTTTGGTATTTATGCAACTTCTCGATTTTGAATTATGCTGTTCACAGTCACGCACGCGCACACACACACAAAGACCTTTTTCTAAAAATGCTTTCTTTTTTATTCACGAGGTCTCAAAGCATGTATTTCCATTGAAATCTCGGTATCAAATGTTTAGGTGGGATGTCATACCTTCTCTACCTACTATGTACGTGGTAGAGAAAGTAAACATTGCCTGTGCGGAATATGTCGATAAGGTCATACAAGAATGAGTAACTTGTTTGATTGTTTATTTTGTTATATTTTATTTTAGCTTTTGCGTGCGATATTGCAAGACACGTTATTTGGTCTTGTTTTACGATTAATGTTGTCAGCACTTTATTTCTCTTCGTGCTGAACGCCGAGATTGCTAGGCAACTTCTTTGTAACACAAGTACTACCTTATGTCCTTCCCCTTACATCTGACATTCGCTTAAAATTGGGCTCAAAACAATGACTCCATTACACATTTATCCTTGACCGTAAGGTTAGGTCTACCACTGAGTATAATGTGAGTAGAATGTGTTGCTGCGAAGTTGTTGCTGAGTTATGGGAGTAATATTAACTTTGCTAGTGGTGTTCAATTATCCTTATGTTATTTATGTATTTTCAATGTGAACTAAGGTTTAATCAAAGCTGTTAATATCGAAGCCAACTGTTAAGTTTTAAATAAAAAAATAAACAAAATCAATCCTTTAAGTTAAGCTTAATATGCATATACTGTAAAAACCAAATAAGTACAGTGCATTATAAATATCAAATACATAAGTAAATAACAAATAAGAATTTTCGGGAGGAATCGAAGTGTTGATTGCGAACAAATAAAAGTAATTTATGCATTTTGTTTAACAGTTTAAAGAAATGCAATAAAATAAAGTATATTGTTTTATTTAAAAATTTAATAATTAATGATACTAACTACTAAACAATCTTATTTTTATTATTTGAAAACCCAAAACAACAAAATAAAAACGAAGTACACCGCTAACTCATGGCGAAGCAAGAAACTTAAGAGAAGAATAAAGATAAAACATATGTATTAGTTGATGTTCTATCACATACTTCAATAAGACATCTTAATTATAATATGAGAAACACGTGGAAACCTAATTTTTCTGCTGAAACACATATTCAGTAAAATTGTATGATATATTTCCATTACTCTTGTACATAAGAGATTTTACTATATATATTTAAAAACGATGGTAAAAATAAAGGAATGAGAAGCACAAAGGAAGAGAACAAAAAATTCTCCAGTACACATAGATAAAAAATTAACCGTAGCTTGTATGTTTGTTTCGTTTCCACTAGAATGCTCTGATTGTCTTGCGATTGGTAAATAAAATTGAGACTTATTTTATTGGAATTAGTACTTGGTATTAACTGGGTCTCATCCAGCAATAAAATGTCATTATCTCTAACCTGTTATTTCCAGAACCTTGCTTTTCATCCCTTCATTTTGGACAACCTCTTTTAAAACACCCTGTGTATGGATGAAGTGACTGTTATGAAACTTGGTATATACAATGCGTCAGTACCAACTTAAAAACAGGTTAGATGATATCTCAAAGGAAAGGATCTCTAATCACCTGCAAAGTTAAATCAGATTTAGCCTTCTGCATGTTTAACGGATACTGCAGAGTAACAACAGATACAATGTAACAATAAAACCGAAACTGCTAATTTATTTAACGACAACACTGGCTTGATAAAATGTTTTGATGTAGATTGGACCTGAAAAAGCTTCTATTCTAGTGTACATTTTTTGTGGATTTTATGTCACCCATAGCCTATCCCAAAGCATTCAGATTGCTAAGTGTAGGGAAAGCGGTGGTTAAATGAACTCCACACTTTATTCAACAGTGTTGTCATTTTCAAGAACTTCTGATGTCGCTTTCTCTACATTCACTTGATGGTAACATAAATAAATATGTTTCAAGATACTTTATTCTAGTTCATACTATATACTATAACGTGGGGTGACTGACCAAGGGTTTTGTTTTAAATTTGCCACATATTTGTAAAGATACCACAAATTATGTCACCTCTCTGAGCTTGGGATAAAATCACTCCATTTTACGGTGCTCAGTTTATATATAATTATTCTACTACAATATTAGGTTGGATTACTCTAACTTTGAACAACTGTATCATCTCTGTATCCGTTTACAATTTCTCGCATCTACAGAGAAATTAATGAAGTAATTGCTGAAATGACTTTGGATTTGCAGAGTTATGAGTTACCTCGAATTTGTCCTCTGTGAAGAGAACAAGTAACGTTCATCAGCTGTCTCACCCTAATCAAATTTTGAATTCGGGTCCGTTGGATTGAGGCGAATTGGATACCCCAGGCCATGAATGTTAGTTATTTCAATGTTGGCTGCATAGCAACGATTGCTAGTTTTGTTTTAATGCTCTTCTTTCTCGTCTTCTAAGTTTTTATTGAGCCAATTGCATGAATAGGTGTCTATCGAAAATCCTTAACAAACAGAAGAACATGCACATCATAGCAACCTCGGAAGTGTGAATTGTAGTAATGATGCAACGTGCGCTTTAATGATGTTATGGTATTGATTGAGCAGATATCCGGGGCTTCCATTGATTGCATCAACACCCGAAGAAGCAGGGCGTTAAAGAAGGTTTAAAGCCAGGACAAAATGACCTGTTTGAACCATTGTCATGTTATCTATGTACACTACAAAATAACACATTGGCTATTGTTCGAATTACGGTGACGGGTTTACGAAATTTCATTTAGGTGTTGTATTATTTAAGACAACTCGTACAACGACAGCAAACTAGGGTCTTCCCTGTGGCTTTCTATACATATTTTTATTACGTACTTTTCATGCGAAAATTTAAGTTTTTGTTTAAACCCAATTTCCTAAATAAAGAGCCATTCGAAATATCTGTCAGCATAAAATGAGAGACTGAAGTTATGATGTTCTTTACTTACTGAAATAGTAGTTATTTATATAACAAATGCTAACCTGCAGGATAAGGCAGTGAGTAAATACTTAGCGCAAGAGCAATAGTGAGTTTATTCATTTTCACGAGTGCCTTAGTCACAATTAAACACATATTTATATATAGTTTTGTGCAGTTCTAATTGATAAAAGACAATTATTAATTAATTTTACAAAAATTACTTGATTTTGGCCTGTATTTCGGCACTATGTTACGACGATATCATTTCAGCAGCAGCAGCAGCAGCAGCAGCAGTAGTAGTAAAGGTGGTGGTAGTATGTGACAAATTTCACGTTTAATATCTCTGGACAAAAGTAACCTGTTTTTTATCTTGTAACTTGTTTGGCCAAGGCTTAATTAGTACAG
The DNA here is from genome assembly GCA_030765065.1 of Deroplatys truncata. NCBI lineage: Eukaryota > Metazoa > Arthropoda > Insecta > Mantodea > Mantidae > Deroplatys > Deroplatys truncata. The sequence goes on along the minus strand of CM060976.1, from coordinate 98,873,278 downwards.
CACAAAGATAAAATAGAGAAGTGTTTTTGTTTGTTTTTATGTCAATAAAAATGTTTTCTTTCTTAAAGAATAGTCTTTTAATAAGGTAATTCTCGGATGTTGATTATTTCTTACTGGTAACTTGTATGAAATTGTGTACAAAAGGCGATAATAACGTCAATCCTTTGCAATGATTGTAACACGCTTGTCATTATTAGCCGATTATAATTATGCATGATTTTGAATGTGATAGCTGCCTACTGATACTACAAACATTGCATAAACACTTTGTCATGGTTGAACTGATAGCGTTAGCTCTTATTGCTTATCCCAAAGACATTGTTCAATACAGCCTAACCCCAAGCTTGCTGTATGTACATGGTTGTTGAAAATGCACAGATGTCCGTTGTTCAGGCAGTGATTATAGCAGGTGCACTGCATTAAATACTGCCGATTTTTGTTTATAAATTCAATGATTTTATCAATATAAAATCGAAGTTTTCGCAAAATAATATTTTGAATCATGTACTAGCAATGCCACAGAGCGTCAAACCTCTCGCCTCGTGTCGTTCAACATTGCCCTTCATCACACGAATCAGACTAACTATAACCTCAGTGTAGGTTACACTGAAACAAAGATAAATGACGAATGGTTGTACAACCGTGGACAAAAATATAGTCATTCCCAGACTCCATGTGCGAATCCGAAGACTTCGTGTACCTTCGTAATAGCTGTATTTACAACGTGCATGCAGGAAATGTAGAATGGCCTGCACCTGTAAGGCAATAGGAACCTTATAAGCTACTTAAAATAGAGCATGGAACGACGTTACGGTGTTCGAGAGGTTAAGAAGGCACAGCTTGCGCTCATAAGCTCCTCGGTTCAAATCTCACATTAGTTGTTATTTTGTATGTTGTGTCTAGATGTGTAACTCAGTATTGCTTTAATATAACTTAAAAATGTGAAGTTTTAGGCATATCTATGCACACAAAGATATAATTCTACCAAACATCCGTTTTAAATAAACAAATAAATACAAATAGACTGCTATCCTCTAAAACTAAAACACATAAAAAATAAGCAAAATTAATATTGAGTGTATGGACTCTCAGCACATATAACTTCCCTCAATCTTCGGGACATAGATGAAATTAAATTCCTGCAGTAACGTGGAAGAGATGCTATAACATCCCAGGTTTCTTGAATTTGTGCCCAGAAGTCATGTTTTGTCCTTAGCGCATCTGCAGGTAAATTCGAGTGTAGCTCCCTTTTCATCTTATTTGTCAAACATTTTCAACAGGATTGAAATCTGGTGAACAGGGAGGCCAGTCTATCACTCTAATATCGTGCCTCTCTGAGAACCAATTTGAAACCTTTCAACTTGTGTGGACAGGATGAATAACCAATTCCATGAGAATATCTCATCCTCAGAGAGAGAATCAAAATATTCTCAAGTATTACAGTGTATTGCGCACTGTTCAGTATATCTCAAGCTGCCACAGCACACCTTTACCGTCCCTTGATATCCAACAGATACTCAACCATGATGAAACTGTGAAGCCATTATTTTGCAACGTTACGGCACCGCTTTGGACGGTAGACAATTACTTTTCTCTTACGTGTGGAAGTAAATGTCACATCGTCTGAGAATATCATGTTATTCCAGTCGCGGTTGGCATTTCCCTCTGTAAATGTGAGGCGAAACAACCTGTGATCGTCTGTCAGATATTCTTTTTTAACTGCCCTTCGTGAAAGAAGTCCTGCGTCATTTGCACACTGCAGAGTTGTTCGAGCTGATCCAGGCAAATGTGAGTATGTCTTCATTTCAGAAACAGCTTAGAAAGAGTTTCCCTCTGCTACGACAATTAAAACTGCATCCATTTCAGGAGTGGGCACACAACTTCTTCCTGAACAATCTCACCTCTGCGCTGTAATTGCAGGGAGTCCAATATGAGGTGCAGCTTCACGAGCAGAAAAGCCTGCTGCATTGACTAGTGCAAGGAGACTTGTCATACTTCAGACCAGTACCTACACGTCATATTACATAAACTTTTTCATTTTGTTGTTTTTAAAGGTGTATTAACAATATTGAAGTCGTCAGTATGTAGGCATTTAAAGATTTATATGATATCTTCTTTTGTGTTTTTCTTCAAAATGTATTTTCTCAAATGTTCCTAACGAATCAGTTGTGGTTAAATTTTGATGATAAATACAACTTGCAACTCTAGACATTTTTGTTTCATTATATTTGTATTGGATGAAAATAATAATTGTTATTTTTAACTACCAATAGAAAATTTGCTCAAAAACACCTAAGGAAGAGAAGTTAATATCTCAATAAGTAAATGAATGATTTCAAATTCAATGTCATGTCAAAATTTTGTATTTCGATTTTATAAAGTATCTAAAATTGTAAACTAATAATCATCTGAAATGTTGTATATGACTAATCTTAAACACAAGAAACAGAGTACAAAGCTTGAACTAAATAATTTCAATGGTAAACAATTTTCTTCCGCACAAGCCGTGTATACGACACGGTTGGAAAAGTAGAAACAGACTGAACAATTTAATATTATAGCCGGCATTGGAATCACGCAGTTATGGATCATCCGCCTTACAATCCAAATATCTCCCCTTCCTTGATGGCTTGAACTCATATCAACAAACACAAAATGTCTGCTAATTTGTATCCATAATAAGCAGCACAGCGTTATTATGGGTAACAGCTGCTACCATAATGAACTTACACGTTTTTGTTTACACGTGCTATGAGAGAACTCCCCTATTCTCTCACGGCCTCAGTGGTCTCCTAAAGCAATCGTTTTTATTTCTTATTAACACCAGATCGTTTATAAGACCCCTATAAGGGCACTACAAAATGCGAGAAAAGATCACGAATATACTTGTTGTTAGCAATATTGGGGTGTTGGGACATGTGGCAGGAACTTAAATATAGGAATGATGTTCGCTCATCGCCAATATTTCAAACATTGGACATCTGTAAGGTGCATAATAAACTTTGGAAGCCTCCGTATCTTTCGAGACGAGTTATTTTTCTGCGTCTGCCAGAGTACAATGCTTATGAATGAGCTGTACAATCTATGCGTATATCGCCCTGGAAATCGTTACTTTGTTCAGCAGAGAAGATGCTTAGACCATATTTTATGATTGAACTCTACATTTTCTAATACTGATAACAACAATATCAATGTGCGCTTGGTCAATTTAAAAATGGCCGGCGTCTAAGAGACGGCCACAGGGGGAAGCGAACGCACTGTAGTTATAATCGGGAACACAATATTAGTCGCAAAATATACGAGAAAAGATAATAGATTTCGAGAAAATAATTCATATACGAGATTTCTTACAGACAGATGTTTCAGACTGTTTCAACACTGCATATTTGTAACCACAATACACTTTATTGAATTATGGCTCTCAAGTGGAATATGACTAAATCTGGTTACAATGCCACGCTTACTGCAGCATTCTTAACGCATGGTAGAGAGTTGGCTTACTGTTCCTGAGGTTGCTAATTCAAATATCCATGGAGCTACTCAAGTTGCTTTTCCCTTTCATTTAAAATACACGACTAAAATACAATAGGTTTTCTTCATTTTTTACATATATGACGTTTATTTAAGAGCCCGGTATATTGATAGGAGTCGTAAATTTTATTACAACTATAATTAACATTAAATAGTTTACATAAATCAAACTTTACATGAATTCGGTTGGAAGGAGGTTTCGTACCCAAGTAAATTTAATTTTATAACCACAAATTTTACAATTATTGTGTAATTATATTTGAAAATAAAATGAAGTAACACAACCAATATTACTTACAGTAAAACGAGTTGTAAAATTAAAGTATAATAATTCACTACGGAGAGTCGAACTCGAGCTGCTTGCGTAGAAGTTAAGTAGCTTAACCACAGCTCCACGCCAAGCACCGTGTACAGGTAGTCCAAATCAATGCCTTGTTAGCTGTATTATAGAGTTAGCCAAAGCGGCGCACAGAAGTTGACGGTTGTGAACGGTTGATCACTCGAAGTGAACAAATTTAACTGTTCAAGAGACAGGCCACTTTAAGTTTGACAGAGTGTACATTCCCTGTGAGCAGTAACAGTATAGTTAATGGAAGTTATAAGAGTTCCCTTATGAGCATTCGGAAGTTGATTCCGACACGGATAGCCGAGGTCGTTAAGGCACGGACTTCCAACGAGAGGTCCGCTGATCAAGTCCCTCCAGGATCGTCCTCCCTGACTGAGGTTTCTTCCAGGTTTACCAGTCTTCATAACTGGCAAATGACGGGGATATACCCTAAACTTATTCCTGGAACGTTTCCTTTACAAATTGTATTTCCTACTAACATTTCATTTATCCAGTTTCACCGCCTGTGGTGCCGTATTCAGCAAAAGCAAGCTTTGAACACTACTAAAAACAAAAACAAACGGAAACTTTACTACACTCTTTGGAACATCAATAGGCTGCGATTATTGTAAAATAAATGTTTTTTTTAAGTTCCAATTATACCCCGCATTTAACTGCAATGGTCTTGTCCTCCTCATTTCCTATGGAAAATATTATTGCCTAGACAATGGAAAAGATGTTATGGCAACAGCTACTCTAAAAATAAATGTAGCAATATGAGAGTTTTAAACAGTACACAACACAGTAAAGGTGTGCTGAAAAAGTAATGCGACCTTTTTTACATTAACTTTTTAAAATGGCTTATATAATGAATATTGAAATTTCTAATAAGGCTAATTCTAAGCAACGCCTAAATAGCAGATCTTGCACATTGTTTAATAATTAGTCTACATTATTAGCTGGTTACACAAGCCATGTCATCTTTTGCTTATTTATGCTAACTAAAATATTTTTAATTACTGCAACCAACTTCAAACACCGACTTCAGATATCCTCAGTTTGTTGGCTTAAAGTTTTTTGATATCGTTAATAATTCAAGTCATATTCATTTTCCAAACCTCTAAATCCAAGGTCACAAGTATATAATCCTAAGCAACTCACCGACGACATTGAGCCGGAAGGCTTGGCTGATCTTCGGCTCCGTGCTGACTTGACACTCGTATGTGCCGGAATCTCGAACTTGCGGTGAACTCACTTTTAGCGTCCATTCGTCTGAACCGTCAGAGTGCAGAGATTGGAAGCGTTGGTCGTTCGTGTAGGTAAGTATGCCCACCGTGAGGATGTGCAAGTCCCGCTTGCGTATCCAAGAAACAGCCCTGTCTCCCAGGTTCCTAACACGACAATGCAGATAAGCACTCTGTCCAACCGTCGTCGTCATCTCTCTCTTTGTAGAGTTGTCGAAATATGGCTGTGAAAACGGCTGCTCCCAATACGGCACATGGTGCTCCACTACCGCTCCTGTAACAGAGATAACGTCATGTTATATGCGAAACTGCGAAACGAACAGGACGAAGGGATTACAATATATATTTTAAGACATGTAGAAACAGACCATTAGATCCCAAACTGCTCCAGTTGGTCTCCATTTAATAGCCCTAAAATACCCATGCCCTCAATTGTATGTATGTATGTATGTATGTATGTATGTATGTATGTATGTATGTATGTATGTATGTATGTATGCATGTATGTATGTATGCATGTATGTATGTATGCATGCATGCATGTGCGTATGTATGTATGTATGTATGCATGTATGTATGTATGTATGTATGCATGTGCGTATGTATGTATGTATGCATGCATGTGCGTATGCATGCATGTGCGTATGTATGCATGTATGTATGCATGTATGCATGCATGTGCGTATGTATGTATGTATGTATGTATGTATGTATGTATGTATGTATGTATGTGTGCGTGCGTGCATATGCACGTATTGTATATTTGTATGGTAATCTGGGAAATTCTCAAGCGACGATAGTGACTCTTTCGGCTTCAATGAACTAATGTTCCCAATGGATATAGGCTGTAGACACCTAACTTTGATTCCTATTTGACTAGAATACTAAAGGTTTACAAGTCCTGGATATAATAATGTGAATATTTTGAATCATAAAGAAACATATGTTACAAAATTGCTAACCTCCTCTCAGGCGCTTGGAAATTTCAGCCCGCGAGAAAGCAATGTAACACAAAACCTAAGTATTTAATTACTATCCAACATTAACATCATCACCCTCAATATAGACATCTTCACTAAGTTCTTCATACATAATCAGCTATAATAATTAGAGATATAATAGAAATTTCAATAATTAAACAATCCTGAACCCTCGAGTGGTAACACCGACGCTATCATGATAGAGTGATTATAATGATGCTCTTGGTATATCTATTATGTTTTAAAAATACACCAGTGTAAAGAAGAAATTATGTAATACTATTCTGTGACGTACTCGACAGAGTTTCGGAAACAAAAGCCGTCTTTTTTATTTTATTTTTTTTAATTTTTTTACTTTCTCTACCCAAGTAGAGGAGGCAGGTATTGTATTCCACAAATTTTATATCGAGATTTCACCGAAAATACATTTTTCTAGGATTATGAAACCAAAAATTAACTTAGAAAAAGGTCCGTGTATGTGTATGTATGTATGTATTATACATGTATGAGTGTGTGTATGCATGTATTATGCATAACCCTAAAACGAAAAGTCAGATAAATACAAAACATAGCATTTAAGTGCAGTACTCTCCAAAGAAACGACACCACGATGTTCAAGAAAATCCCCGCTCTATACTGTGAAAACTTTTTTATAGAAATTTCATATTCCATAATATATATTTATAATTATATAAATTCGTTTATTATTTTATTTTTACAAAACTAGCTCTAACGGTTTTGAATAAAATAACACATTTTAAGACATTTGCGCGATGAATAAAACTACATCTTGATTTTTTGTGAATAGCCGTGAAGTCTCCTTCATATGACTAGGAAATCTTAAAAGGTATACAAGAACTTGCTGCAGAGCTATTCAAAGTACATAAGTTGTGTTAAATATTTTCAAAATGTTAGCCACTTTCAAATACTCCATGTTTCACGTTTAGACCTTACCCAAGCGTCGTCTAACGGAGTTTTTTAACTTTTACCAATTCTTGCTACCTACACCCCTTTTTCTTTACTTCCATCACAAGAGCTTGTTACTGCGAATAAAAATTTGAATGCTGTTCCTGCATTTTGTAAAGCTTGTAACATCTATGGCTGTAATCAAGCCATATTTTACCTAATTTGAAACTATTCCTAGGTGAAAATATATCATAAGCAAGGCCCTGAAGTTGGGACCTTGTGTACCTAAGCGAACGATATTCAATGTCAACAAAGACCTCCTACCACCACAGAGGTACTGTCACTGAGTGAACGCTGTGCTAACTTAAACCTGCAGCTCCAGTTGGCCGCAGGGCGCACCGAGCCCTAAGCTCCAAGCCTTAATCATGAGTAATGTATAGCGGATAGGAGAATCACTTTATATAAATTGTATAATGAGGCAAGTTTCTCCACTTCGTCACAGGTCGATTTCTTTAAATCAGACAGTTAACCGAAAGATGACAGCTTGACGCACGGTGTCTCCGCGCTTCTGTGAAAGCTGAAGATCAATCACCAGCTTCGTTTGCCACTAGTTATTCTCCATATGATGTCAGCAGTGTTTGGTGATATTTCTTGAACTACATAGCTATCCTATGGGATAACTAATACGATTTTATACTGGGTGTTCATTTCAAAGAGTGCGACATGCTGTATGACATGACTTATCTAATCGCTGAATCTGGAATTCAGACTGCCTAGAACTTCCGCAAAGCCTTACGACTCGAGTGTCGGAGAAGTTGCCTATAAAGCAAGGCCTAAACGTGAGATCTTTCCACGTCGTAGCAACAGTTGGCGGTCTGAGTAGTGTGTCTTAGCAAACGTCTTTGCAGTATGTTTTGCTGGTCGATATCGAAGGTCCATGAAAGCTGTAAGCGAGGTACTTGTTATCATCGCTAGCGTAAGTCAGCGCATGAATTTGTCAACAGAGTGTGTTATGGTTTCCTTCTGTGAATATAAACAAAACCCTTACCTGTGCGGAATGAACTGAAGATAGAAGGATTATGCAAGAAAGAGTAACACGTTTGATTATTTATTTCATTTAACACTTTTGCGTGTAACATTGCGAGGAAGATTATTTGGTCTATATTTAATGATTAATGCCGTTACCGTATGAGTACTATTCGAATTGAAAGCCGTGCTGGTTAGCAACTTCTCCGCCACATGTGTACTACGTTACGTTTTCGCTTAAAAAAATTGACTCAAAACAATGACAGGACACATTTTGAAATAAATACTAAGTAGTGTAATACATGATTTTAAAACACATTTTATATGTTTTTAGTTGTGTTATTAGAAGTACGTTTCCGTAGTCACATAATACTGTCTGACGGTTTCATTACACATGTTCTTCAGCTCACCAAATAGAATAACTAAGATAATATTTTTTAACTAAGATAAATTGTTTTTCCCATAGTTGTCGTTTTTCGATTTTCAGTTAGTGAGTGACACTGAAATGGTATCAAATGAAGTTTCTTTATCAAGGTGATTTACGTGTACATTGGAATTTATCAGTATGATTAATTATAAAGTAGAGTCATACTGAAAAATGCAATGCCATAGTCGGGATTTGAACCCGCATCTTCCGGTTTCCATCCGGTTGCTGTAACCAACTGAGCTACCTTGGTAACACGTCAGCACGACATTAAATTCCCCAAGTGACTCGCATTTTCCCGGTAAATATCAAAACTGTAATGTACTATATGTGTGTATAATTTACATATTTCAACGTAATTATATTAAAATGCAACAAATCAGTGGTTTAATGTTGTTAAAATATTACTTAGAATACTTTTAGCTCAAGTAGCGAACTTAGGGTAGTATGTATTCTAACTTTGCCAGTTGCGACCCCCACTGTTTTTAAATGTTAGGAGTGAAACGGCAGAAATGGTCCCTGCGCACAATTATTTTCGATACTCTGGAATATTAATGTGGGTATGCTAGCTTTTACAATTTCAAGAAAACCTACAATCTTATTTTCTAAAAATAAATTTCCCTATCGTCGTGAACTCAGGAAGATTTATCAAAAATATGAAAATTTGTCATGATAGGGAAAGTTGGTGAAGGTACATAAGAATTTTTAAAATTATTGATTCATTATTTAGAATTCTTCCAACTCTGGCGTGTGTAGCTAATTCTTCTGTGAAACAGATGTTTGCATTCGTAAATAACAATGGTCTATGATTCCCTAAGAACATTTATTTGCATAACCTCACGAGTGGAAGTCCCAATATATCTCAATAAATGGTATCGATATCGATTGCTGTATTATCTTTTGTTCACTAAGCATTGGAATTATATGAGGGCTTTGGTCCATCGGAATATTAATTGCACATTACCTTTAATGGGTACACGGCTGGTAGTAGAGAGAGAGAGAGAGCGTAGCCATTAGCAAGTACAAGGCACGACACGTGTTTCTGATGCTCCTTTTGGCGAGTCAAGGCTCTAACTAAACCACTCCGGCTAATTTAGATTTATGTTGAGCTTATTTGTATCTCGACCAGCTGATGGTAACGGAGCGGAACGGCACGGGAGTCAGATAGCCAGAAAATGCACACATGTTACAGCACACCTGGCTTCTCGGTAACTTCTTGCTTCAGGCTTGCTTCTGCCATAAAAAATTAACAGATTCAGCGGTTGGGCTTTTCCCGCTTCAAGCGACACTTTGCGCCTCATTTTGTTATCGAAGATCATAGGGTTTACAGAAAAAGTTCTATGTTTCCTTTCTGTTTTGTAGAATCAGTTGTTTAAGGCAAGGTATGGGCGAAATTGTAGTAAGAAACAGAAAAACTACGTTTCTTAATGTTTGTTACATAGTCGTGGTTTTGTGTATTATGCATTCAGTTGTGAAACTAGCAAATTTAAATACTAAATGAGTTCAATATAATTTATTTACCAGTAAAACGTTACAGCCACATTTTTTCATTCAATTATTTCAACATTTCCTGACACATAAAGTGCTTCTTGAATCAGAGTTAATTTAATTACAGTGAAGTGTCCAGGAAACGTGAAAAGCTATTTTCATCATGTACTTAGATACATAATGTCATATGTTAGCAACATATGCTCGTTTTTAAATTAATGCACTCGTATTACATTAACACGACTCGTGTGAAGTATCCTCAAGGCCCATAGTGGTTCGGAGCTCATGGTAAAAGCTATAGGTCCTCTCATTCTACCACCATCGTCATCATTACCTTGCCTTTGGAGGCAACGGATTCCGCCTGCTGGAAGCCTTCACCTCCAAACTGGGTCTAGTCACTGGTAGAATAAGGCATTCCCTGAAGGTGTCATACATAGGCCATATAGGGAGCATTAGAAATGACGACTTCTCTAGCCAATATCGTTTGTAAAAGCGTATTTTTTATACTTCATGTTAATCGGGATAAATGTTTGCAGAAATATTTTCATTACACATTTCGTTGTAGCTATATACAAGTGGGATATAGTAGACTGAAGCAATATTTAAATGTCTAAAATGCGGGTCGTTATATGCTGTCTTGAAATTCCATACTCTATCCGTCACATCACGAAATTCAAGTAAATGGTGACAGCAGTTCAATATATGGCAAAACACTGAAACCAATAACAACGAATATCTCGGAAATGGTGGATGCTACAATAAACCTATACGTATTTTAAATAAATTGTATGCTCTAAAGATATGTCTTTCTTATGTAGTAAGGACTTGTCAATCTCACATGGTTTGCAAATTATGCAAAATTGTACAAAGTTCATCAAAATGAAGAGCACTTCACAGACTATTTGCAAAACATTTGAGTTAAACACTTTACCAGTTGACAACGAAAGCCCCTCGTAATCTTTTATTTTAATAATCACATGAAGAGACGATTTTTGAAAACAAGGAACCGTTTATAATGTAAAGAGTAATTTGTATGGGAGTTTCTTTAAAATCTTCGTGTTCCATCATGGAAGATGCTGAACTTAAATACCAGTTGGTATTCACATTAGTTTTTGAGTTATGCAGTTCATATGCACACACACGCACACACTTTTCTAAAATACTTTTTTGGAAGCATTCAAGGATCCCATAACAAGCACTTTCGGTAAAATGTGATATAGAATTTCTGGATGGATGTGGTACTTTCTCTAGATACAATTAGTAAATGCTAGAGAAGCTAAGAAATTGGCAGAACGAAACAAATAATAGAATAGAATCAATAAAATCAAAACATGCAATACATAAAAACATATAAATCATAAAATGAAACAAATAAAATCATAGTGCACAAAAATGATGTGCACATGTAGATCTGGTTAAAGTACACAATTTATGCCAAATGAAATTTTTCTGGCGTTAACCATTTACAAGATATTCTTTGTTATTAGTTTAATTTTTCAAATCCCTCGAATTCTTTCAACGGCAATTCATTATTTTTTATTGTTCAATTTATATACCACCTTTAACTTCTAAGGTCAGATCGGCGGCTTTGCTTTTGAAACAATTTCCTTTGGCAATAACGTTCACTCATTTACTATTCTGCGTCGTCTGGTTTTCTTTATAAACATTAAATTCATACACACATAAAAACACACACACACGCACACATTCACACTCTCACTACTTCCAGGCACTAGGGAAGATAGAGAAAAATTCCTATCTTCCTGTCGAGAATCGAACCCTGGATTTTGAAACTAGGATGGTAACCACCACACTATGGAGGCAGCTTTATTTTTCTTTGTTTTTCGTGCTCATTCAAAGAGAACAGAATTTCAAAGCCATTACATAGCAACCGACTTTGAAAAGTTTTGACTATCACTTTAGCTTATTGTTCACTACTTACACCTACAACAAAATGTATGAAGTTTTATCTGTATTAACAAGAAGTAGATAGAAGAATAAGCTTTTGAAAGGATAGCTTGTAAGAGAAGAGAAAGTCGTTTGAGTGCTACGCATAGGATTTATTTTAAATCTCTAACCGCAAATGCGGTCAATCTTTAATGACAAAGTATTTCAGAAAATTTGGGAAGTAATGAATATTTAGAGTACATTTATCTGTTCATTCTATTAAATACTCGAGGAGGAAAAAACTTTAAGTGGTTTTAAAATCTCTAAGAAGCTCAAATCCAATAGCCACAGTTAAAATATGAAGCTGATGTTTTCGGCAATTTCTTGGATATTTTACTGCACGGGTCTTATAATACCTTCAGCAGTATCTTTAATATTTCCTTATATCCGCCAACCGTCATCTATCCTCCCCTATTAATTTCGTCCTCCCTGACCTAGTTTCGATCTTTCTCAGCTTCTTCCTCCTTTGTTTTTTTCTTACATTTGAATAATCAATAATGTGGAGTGGTTGAACGATCCCGGGAATTGCAATCTATTTCCTCCTGTTGAAGTAATCCGAGCATTTCTTTCACAAATGCTTACAATACCTCCGCTTTAAGTAAGACTATGCTGGTGTTTCAAATATCTGCAACTCACTTTTAATGAAATTCGGAGAAGTGAAATTTATATTTGAAGAGAAAAGTATCGAAGCTTCATTTCTATGATCAGGGATTATAGGTGCTCTCTGATTAATTTGTACACACCTACAATAAAATTTCTACCAAACACGATGTAACACAACACTGTCAATCGCTGTAATAATTTCCTAAACTAAAGGTGGCACACAAAGTCTACCAAAATAATATGTAAATAGCCATGTGATCTGTACTTTAATATGTAATTAAAAGAAACTCAATCCTTTCTGAGAATGCTATTTTTAGGAATTACCCAAACTTAACAATACTAAAATTAAAAAAACAAATTCTGGAAAGAGGAATTTTAAACGCATGTCCATGCACCTAGGTGGAGCCAAAATTACATGTCTATTAATCATTTTAAGGAGAGGCATTACTTATCCAAAATAAAAAAAACAGGAATCGCACAAAATGCAAAAGGAAATTAGGGGACACAAACACTTAGTAGCAGCGCTCCGTTTACACCGGGGAAAGCATAATGCGGGAAAAAACAAAACTACCCTGCAGAGAGGGGCGGAATCGAACCACGGCCTAATGAAAGGAAGTAGAGATTAGTACCTCCACCAATCGTGACATAACTGATCCGGAGCCTCCACTAATTGTGACCTAAGGATGGCGGCGACACCATCGCACCTTCACCAGACGTCCGTAAAGGATGGGAACGTAGCACAAGATGACATAAAGAAGGTTACAGGCTGCGGTAGCTGGAAGGGTGATGAAAAGCTGACATTATCAGACATGTATTTCTGTTCCCAAGAGAAGCTTTAATCTTTCTAATAACAAAACTAAACTACATTTCATGAGGAAAAGAGAGGGTTAGACAGCTTGTGGGTTTACATGGTGGACAGAAAGTCCGACGTTCCATCTTCGTCGTGCCTGGAGCCTACGTCGAAGTTGCAAGTTAGCACTAAGTAAATTTAGGTACGTGATAGGTCGAGACACCGCCGTCAAAACATTCTAAGTTTAAATAGCCACAGAATGCTGACTAGTGTTTAGCTAGTAATTGGCGTAAGCATATGTCATCAGAAGTCATAACTAACCCACGTGACAAATATAAGGTGATCTTTCCCCTAAACACCGTGCTACCAAACCCCTGCTTACTACGGCATCCAGGAAATGACTCAGAAGACATCTAAAGCCAATTTCCTGGATTTACTTAAAGTTTGTCCTAGATATTTATAACATTCTTTTAAAAATAAAACTATAACCGTCAAAATATATGCTGAAATCAAACCCAAACATTTAAATCCACCCTGGTCACAAAATAATAAAAATGAACAACTTAATTACGGGAGAATAAAACTGATGCTTTTCTAGCATTCTTAGCGTTCAGGAATATAACTCATTATGAACTCGTGATTACTGAATCATAATAACTGTTTTCTCTTACTATTGTGTTAATTTTGTACATTTTATCATTAAGAGTGATTTATTAATACGTTAAATAGACAACTTCATTCATGCTACCATTTTTAATCACAACATTGCTTTTAGCATCTTTTATTACGATGAATTTGTAGTTTTCAGCAATTATTTTGGCTGTAAGCATTTGGCTAATATAATAATAGGGTTATACTTTATAATTATTGCGCTTTTGTAGCATAAAGACAGAATTTAGTAGTCAAAACCTCCTTAAGTAAATGAACTATTACCGCCAGCCTTATTAATATTATCGATTATTATTATTATTATTATTATTATTATTATTATTATTCACTTAACTGTCAAGAACATAAGACAGCTCATTGAGCTTGTTAAGTTCGTCCAACTTTTGAAATGACGTAAGCAAGTTTTCTATCAAGTGAGGAGGTAAGAGGATGCCGCTTGAAGAGGAAACAGCTACACATTCAATACTAACTTAAATCCTCTCATTTGTATATGGGTAGCTTTTTCTGATCCTGTATGTACATTCACTAAACATTGCTTCAACCGCAATATATTAGCACTGTTACGGTTATCAGGCGTTCATATCGTTAATAGTCACAGTCATATTGCTTTTAGAATAACAAAAATGATAACAAAGAAAGAAAAGAAGTCAGCAAAACCTTATCTACCAAAAGCTGTAGCCATAGCATTGGATGACTACAAAACAATAATGCTTCCCGTTTGCAAACACACTTCGCTTAATATACCGATTTTAGGACTACAGTCTTTCCAGTCCCAGAATGGTTCCGCACTTAGTATGGAGCACAGCTGTTTACTTTCGGGAGTTCAAGAAACTTGCATCCGTACCTCCGTACTATCCTTCATCAGCACTTAGTGTTAAATAAATACATGCCCATATACTTGATAAAGAAACTAAATGTATTGATATTAAATCAAGAAAGGATGAAAAGGTTATGAAACGTACGTTAATGCTGCTTATCGCAGAAAGCACCTTATCTATGGTAGGGAGCTCATTGTTTAAGAAAAGCCTATGCACCTTGAAGCATATGACACTTTTAGAAAGTCGTCCACAACCTGCACGTTGATAGATTTTCTTTTTAGGGATTTTTCACAGTTCCCGCCTCCTTCACATCCTTGCATTGGAAACACCATTCACAGACGAGGGAGGGCGATGAACGGCCCATTAATCAAGCAGCCCTCTGGTGTGCACGGGGAGTTTTATTTTCACTGAGTAAGCATTCGCGCCATCTATCCTGCGCCGCCATACACCACGAATCCTAGAAGCACTCCTGAAAGCGGAGATGGAAATGGAATGAAAGGGAAACAATAGAAAGGAAATTGTTGTAGATGAGAAATCATATAGCATTCGCCTGTCGATCCCGAGGAAACCACTAAAAACACGTGGGTCAGAGTGGGCGTTCACCGGGGATCGAACCCAGATCTCCCGAATGCGAGTCGCATACGTTACTGTGGCGCCACCACGCACGCTACAAGGACATCATAACAGTCAAAAAATAGTTGAATGCATTCTAAAGTACCGTATTTTACATTTTGAGGACTTTGCCACCTCTATGTTTAATTACACTGCTCTGACCTGCTACTCGTGTCATGATAGGGATATAATTATTACTCCATTAGCATGACCGTTGCTTCCCTCCAATAAACAGCGAGAGAATACAATGGCTGCACCGCAATGGTAATAAATAGACGCTAATTACTTAAGTTATGTTTAAGTCAAATGACCGTTTAAATACTACGCTTATTCACTATGTTTATTAGTGAAGCACAAAGAAGGTTGTAGTACACCGAGTACAGCAACAAACACTTTTATTCGCTTGAAAGGTATGTTGCGACGAAGGAAAGTGCGTTTGGTTACAGCAGTCCCCTTTTTTGGTGTGTATTGAGTATAGCGATGTTTTGTTTGCGAAAGCTTTGAGATGTTATTAGTAACACGATGTCAACTGACTGAATTATCACAATAAGCACGTTTTATTTGGTATATTAATAACTGTATTTTTATTTATTACATATAAAAACACTGATGATCTATTATTAGATCAACCACAAGGTTTGATAAGAATATCTGATGCTCCTCATATGTGTATATTTGTGAAATAACGAAGTTTTGATATAAACAATCAGTTTATATAAAGTAGTGTTCATATATGTTACATATGCCGGGTGGAGTTTATTGTTGTTTTAATCCCACTCAATGAAGATAAGTGTTGAAAATGAATGACAGTGCATCTATTATATACAGCACCTCAATTATTCTACCCAAATAATTTTATATCTCCAAACTGTGATGCCCATCTCCATAAGCTAACATCCCTTGTGGAACCTTGCTTGGTTAAACATGCCTACAATAAAAATTAGGTGTAACCACATATATAATAATTATCGAGTAAACACAAGTAATTTATACGATTGGATGATCAAACGCATTCGAAACCTCCCAAAAGTCATTAGTCATCAATGACGTCTTTATTTAAGAGAGTTCAACAATGTATATTGACCACTTAAACCCTGTTACTTATAACGTTGCCCCGCTGATACGTATTCTTTCGCGTGCTTTTCCTTCCCCTTTTCTCTGATTGGCTA
The DNA here is from genome assembly GCA_030765065.1 of Deroplatys truncata. Classification (NCBI taxonomy): domain Eukaryota; kingdom Metazoa; phylum Arthropoda; class Insecta; order Mantodea; family Mantidae; genus Deroplatys; species Deroplatys truncata. Next base: position 98,856,746 of record CM060976.1, on the reverse strand, counting down.
ATATACACCTTGAACTGCAAACAAGTCCTGTGCAGTACAAACCTAGGCGATAAATGACATAAAACACCGTGTCATTTCATCCGTTATCGCATGTTCGTTATCCTGTAAGGAAGATTTAAACCGAAGGATCCAAATGAAATTGAGTTTTATTTATGGACGCTATTTAATTACTATGGCTCTTAGCGTCCCATTCTATATTGGGCGTGAGTGACCCTAAATTTTGCTCAGAGGCCTCTTATCAGGTTTGAAATTCTTTTACGTGCCGTAAATCTACAACACAGGACCACCGGCTTTACTTCGCTTCCGAAGGATTTTTACACCCGAAAAAAATCCATCGCCCTCCGCCAGGTTTGAACCCCAATCTCGGGAACCTGAAGGTACCCTTACCAAGGTACTCCTACCTATCTGTCGACAATATACAGGCATTCAAGATGCATAACTCTGTTACGTAACATAGTTGATTCATATGGTTATAAAAATATAAATTTGGCAATTCCTTTCCAATATATTTTGATAAATATTAATGTTAAATAAGGAACTAGCTTGTATCACACAACAGCCTATTACAAGACAGAGCCAATGAGAGGTCACTGTGCACGCGACGGCTAAAAAATGCAGGAAAAAGTTTTACTGGCCAGCATTTAGTTCCTAGGAACTTGGGTGCCTCCAAGAATGAGGAGAGAGGAGAGAGAGAACCGCTGACTAAACAGAAACCAACATGATCTCGTCGTAAACAATCTTGTTTCAAAACTATCGTAGTAATTTCTGAAATGCACTGAATCACCTTAAACTCAAAGAGGTTCACTATGTCTCCCAGACTTAGCTCTCGAGCCACTTACTAGGTCGTGCAGTTGTGCTCTACTCTCTAATATGATCTTTCCTGTTGTCCACAAGATTCGCTGACAAGCAGTTAAGCATACATTTAATTTATTGGAACCGGATTTCCATTAAATTTGATCACTCAGTATTTGTCACATAAGCATGTGTATATTTCCTTTTCTGCTACTATCTTTAACAAAAGTAAATGGTCAACTCCAATGCGACCTGCGCGAAGGGTCACCTAATTCTCAGGCGTTGTTACATAGATGGTATAAGAATGAAGTTTATCATATGCTTCCCTTGCTGTGCAAGGTGACAGCCAACAGCTCACCTCGCAATTCTGAAGAGCAATATTTCAGCAATAATTTTAAACTAATTAAGGGTGAATATTGCAAATTCAACTTCAGCACACCTGTTGAAAGTATGTGGTTATTGTGTTTCGATTAGTGGAGCAGAAGCAGAAACGATTCAATGTTGGATGCTTTGCTTACAAACGTGTGTTTAATCACCAAGACGTTTTTTCTGTGCTTAGAACAGCTGAACTCATTAAAGCGTGTTACTGCTGATCAACAGTAGTGATCGAGTCCCATGTAATGGATGGTTTTTTTCTATAGGGAACATAATTATTTATATAACCTATGCCAATTAATATAAAATTATACAAATTAATTGAATCTCTTTCTGATAAATCTCCTCCTTGAGAGTGGTAAATTACAGGGTTATTTGCCCGCTGTCTTACAAACGCTGCAATATGATTGAAATTTTATAACTGAATGCTTTATAATATATATATATATATATATATATATATATATATATAGCAATTACTGCAAACAAAACAGGGAATACGCCTACCTCAACTATCAATCATTCCTCCCGAAATTAATAACATTTTACTTTAAATACCCACATTCAAAGGCATGTTTGTATAAATCTCGAAGACCATTATCATGTTAAAGAATTTACTTCATTCATCTACTGTTAATGTTAATATTAGCCTATAGTGCATATACGAAAGCATTATATCTTCATGTTAGAAGGTCTCGACGAACTAGAAAATTAAAGTGTTTCAGGCACAAGAAATGAAAATATATATTTTACAAATTCTGAGTGAGCTCAGCATGATTACATTCCTTTATAGCTAATTGTGCAGTATTACGAAAAAAATACCAAGCTATGTGAGAATCGAAAGGAAATGAAGTTAATACATTACATATCACGGGAAAGCATTTAATACTAAAACGCGGTATTAATTGTCACAAAAATGCATTGTTGGATGCCAGTGAATAAAGTAGTTAATGTGTATTAAACGGAACACAATGCAGTCGTAGACTACTTGAACGTGAAGCAACCGTTTGCATCTAGCGGCTTGCCATGTCCTCATTAACTCAATTTCTAGAAGTGTGTCTATCCTGATACTATGCAAGAACGTCTGAGAATTAGGTGACCTTTGCGCAGGTCGCATTACATTTATTTTTGTGAAGGATAGTACACTTATCTTCAAAATCTAATGAGATATCTACAGGGACATATATAATTTGTTTAATTGTGGTGTTCGATAAATCATGATACATAAAAGTATATGTCAATGTAAAATGATTAATCAACCATTAAATAATTCCATAAAAATCCCTACTGTCTACTGTGCTATCAACTATTTATTCCCCTAATGCAGCAGATTGTTATACTCTTGATTTGTCCCAAACTCTGTTCTCCCTAGTTCCTATTTATGCGATTTATCGGAAACATTTACATTTGGTGGAAGGAACTTTCTCAGTTTTAGGTCGTACACTACTACTGAGCATCGCTATGTCCGTACGTACGCATAGAATAACTCTCCACGCGCTGCAATTAGGACTTGAGAATTTATATATAGGATTTTAAAAACAGCTGTCGACACATTTCAAATTTGGTAAAGTTTATATGTAAGCCATCCACAAACTTAAACTGTTAAGCTAAACACTGCATATACTGACTAAATTTATACTCAAGAGTTGGTACAAAGTTTACTGGCACATTTCAAATTCCGTTGAATGCAAAATTAACCGGTATTTTGCGGACTTTAGACCGAAACCTCAAAAAATCAGTCATAATGTTATTAGTACATAGTTAAAGGCTTGTGAAGTGAGTTTGTGGTTGAAGTTTTCGGTAACCGAGGCTAAAGGCCAGAATTCCTAGCTAAAAATACCTGCAATCAAATACTAGCGGAGTGAAATTCATCGGAAGAAAACAAAAATGCTGTTTAAGTTAATTATTATTGTCATTAAAAGTGAAAGACGACCATGATATATCGAGCCGAGTGGCCGAGGTCGTCAATGCCGAGAGCTGGAACGGGAGGTCAGTAGTTCAAATCAGCCAGGACTATCCTCCCTGAGTGAATTTTTTTTCTTCAGTCCTCATAAGTATAAATACCGGAGAGGTGACCTAAACTTGGGCCTGGAACATTTCCTTCCAAATTGACTTCCCAGTTATCATTTCATTTCAGGTATCATCAGAGTCCAGCGCCTTTGGTGCGGTATGTAAAAAGAACTGGCGTTAAACGCCATTGAAAATGACATCCAGTGCAATATTCAAAATTTAGAGACGCACTTCTCAACAGCTGTCTACGCGGTGTAATAGTTGCGCATAGGCCTACCACGCGGAAGACCAGGGTTAGATTACTCACCGAGGTTATATATTAAATTGTAGCAAATTATTTCTATTAATCACGCGCAATTGGGCTGAAGGAAATAAATACTTCTTTTATTTTAAATTTAAATGTATTGCTATGAATTTACAAAAATATCAAATTCAGCAGCATGCCCCCAGAAATATACTATTTTATTGAGCCCTCTTAAGAAGTTCTCGGAATTAAAACAATCTAAAGACACCGCTAAAATTAAATAAAACCTTAGGAATATCATAGATTTACAAAAGTTCTAAAATACAACGCAGTAGAACACTACAAATATGCAAACCTCATGCTGATGTAGGTATGTAATAAAGGATATAATATTAATTATTTTGGACATTCTTAAATGACAAGAAAAACAAGTGAAGATGCTAAATAGGAAGTGTTATAAATACGTAAGGGAATGTTTAAGGATATAATTTAGTGGAAATTGGTTCAAATTTAACAGTACTTTATATGGGAGGCCTGTAAAAATTTACGATTCTTGGGACTGCTTCTTAAAATGTACAATAAAGATACAAAATGTTATGAAATTCTTCGTAAACACCAAAATTTTTATATTTCAAATGTTTCTTTTCCTTCCTAGATTTGATGGTAATACTGAATTCCGTATTCATTCAAGTTTAAATATGAGTATGCTACGCTTGAAAGTTTTAATACATGACACCCGTAACTATACACTCGCCAATGTAATGTTACAGCAAGACTGGTTATTTGTGGCATAAATACACGTAAGCCTGAAACACACGTGTAACAGAGAGTTGGACTGACTAAATGCCTGGCGGCAATATTTTTGCAGGGTATTGGAGGGTGTTTCCCCCGTGCACTGTATCTTATAACCACTTCCCCATCTCACAATTTACAGCTTAAAGCTGTAGGTAATTGCTAGGGCTATGACATGTGGCGGTGGTCAGCTGTCTGCAGCTTAATCAAAGAGAAAACGTAATAGATCCCTTGTTAACCACTACTAATGAGTAAAGTGCTGGAAACTAGCCAAAGTGAAGCACCAGCAAAATGTTACGCTTGCCATTCTGTTTAGGACTTTGTCTACCAGATCTATGATGGCTGCATCGCATAACTTATTATCTCACTAAGCACCGCTAATTGCGTACTGCATGCACGGCAGCAGGCAGTAATGTTAGCTAATGTAGAATCACTGCGTTAGAACATATCTAAAGCAAAGTACAGGAGAATAATTTGAAAAATCTGAAATAACTCTATTTCTCTACCATATTACAAATTTATTTTCATAACCATTCCTTTAAAAGAAAGCATTAGCTTTTATATTTAACTAATTGTTTGCTATGATACATATTTTCCAGTAATGATTTCAATATACCATTGTTATAAGTATGTACACAACGGTATAAGAAATCATCTGTTTAAAAATAAGTAGATTATTATGCTCTAGCTATAATAGCATATTCTCTTTACATTAAAAGCAAAACATCAGTCATTTAATATTTCCAAATGTATGCTTGAAATCTTGCAATTTTTAACAGAACAACAGCGCCACAAATGCCACAACATTTCTAACTTCAGGTAAATTCTATACTTTAGCGCGATCTACACCTTTCTTGAGACAGGCTTTTTGTCTCCCTCTCTCTTACATTTTTCCCAGAGAGAATATTATTATCTCATGCAAGATTCGATACGATTGAGAGGCTATTTATATAATATTCAAAATGACAATATCCCAAACATGTTATACAGGGTGATTCAATGAATGCAAACGTTTACAATTGCGTAATAAACATTATATTACTTATATGAATTAACAAACATGAGATTAATGCCAATTTTCTTTAATTTTGTGCAACACAGGGAAACATTCTATTTCTGAAAACTATGTCCAGCAAATAGACTTCATTTCTGCGAAGACAATCTGTCAGCCTCTGATGCATACATTAAAATGACTTTTACATCTCAATCGCATCTGATTATAAAGTATGATTTGTATGCAATACTTATACCAAAATATTTAATACCCCTTTATGCAAGAACAAATTGCTATGTGTTTGCATTCAGTTCATTACTAGGGTACGCTAAATAACTTTATAAAGGAGTGCGCAACGTATCACCAGAAATTAATCTATCGATATCTAATAATTTACAGCTGAGAAGATTATTTTTCTCAGTATTACAGAGTATTGTGCTAGTTCCAAAACGCTTAACTTGCAGCGTGGTAATGGGGCATCTTCCTATTCACCATTTTCATCCCTCTTTCATTTTCTATTGATGCTAGAGATTTCTCCATTATATGCAGACTGTGTACATTTTAAATAACTACGGGAGCAAAGAGAAGGTACAAATTTCATAGATGGGATTATCTGAAATAATTACTCGACTAATAGTCCAACGGATACTAAGGGTTATACAGTATTTCAGAACTTTGGGGAGGTTAAGGGACTCTACGAAAATACCTATAAGGGATAAAGGAGGCAATTCACAATAAGTCTTCTAGACCATCGTACAATGATCACTGCATGGTGAGGTAAATTAAGTTAATTGAGTAATTACTCCAGGTTTAAAATGTTCCCATGCAATGTCGGTTAAGCATCTAGTACATTCGGGAGATCCCAAGTTCAATTTCCATCGACCGCCCTTTCTGACCTTGAGGTTTTGGATTTTCTGGTCGGTAGGCAAATTCTGTGGTGTTTTCTTATCTACCACGATTTACTTTCCATCATTTCAATTTCATTTCGTTTCCTTCTCATGTTCAGGTGTGCTTATGAGTTTCGTGGCGTACGGCGGCGGTGGACAGATGCCGCGGATACTTGTTCAAAGGAAAGAGTATTCCAGTGGACACTAGAGCCTACTTGGTTGTCGGTTCTTTATCGCCCTTTCTGGGCATCTGCGGTAGTGGGACGGTTCTTCGAGCCTATCAGGGACTTCCGGGTGTCTCTGTGGCCTATCTACTTGCGACCACTAGCCTCCTGTGGTTCCTTTACTTCATCCCTTCCCCTCTGCGGGTTGAAGCCGCAAAAATTCTCTCTCGCAGGTTTCGATGTGTCCCCCTCCGTTGTATACCTTATACCCCTAAAAGCATAACAGAGTTCTGTAACTTACTTAACTCAAAGACATGTTTGTGTCTGCAATACATGTTATACAACAGCAGTAACTACAAAATAAGGTATTGTGAAGTGTCTTTATGTTCCTTATAGCTCGGGATGAGCATGTATACGTGTCGCTGGCAGTGTAATTTAATATTTAATTCCATTCTGCCGCTCATTTTGCCCTCGCTTCTGTTATGCGAGGTAATTGAAACTGTGAGAGCAGTTGCTTTGCATCTGCTATAGCTTGCATGACGAACCTGCTCTTCTCGTGTTATCACGGTGAAACTGTTTCAGAGACAACCGGCTGAATATCAAATGTACATCTACACTGACAACGCAATTCAATGATAAATATTATGCTTCATATAGGCAGTTCCTTTAACTAACATATATTTAAAATGAGGTAACGTTGTTGCATACAGGTAACTAATTATTTAAAAACTATGAGAAAGAATATTGAATTCGGTGTTTGACATTATCATTGCGAGAGAGAAACTCTTAGATAACGATTCTGTTTTCTGGTAGGTAGAAAAGGTATTTATTCCACCCAAAAGTTCAATATTTAGATTTTACCTTAAATACATGTTCTGAAACCTCTGAATTCAAAACAAGCATTTCTAGACAAAGGTCAGTATGTGTGTGTGCCTGTGAATAGCGTAACCTAAAACCAAAACGTCTGATAATTACCAAACTGGGTATTTAGATTCAGCATTCTTTAAAGATGCAATACGAACATTTTCAAGAAAATCTACACACACAATAACTAATCTTTCATGGAATATTTTTAGAAATTTTCGATTTTCTCAACAATGGCTCTAACGAATAAGCTTAAAAAATGTTTAACACATTTACATAACAAATAAAATTTATATTTCGAATTTTCTGGGTATAGCCTGTGAAGTCCTCTTCATTCGGAAGGAATTTTTTATAATTTTGTATGGCTGTAAACCACATGAGAGACAAATACGCACTAAATAAGAAATGTACATCTCTTTAAAAGATACAATTAATTACAAATAACTTCTTTTAATTTCTCTAACATCTACGTAGAGGTAGAGAAGGTACTACATTCTACTCAAAAATTTGATACCGAGACCCCAGAAATACATGTTTTGAGGCCCCTTGAACACAAAAAGCATTTATAGAAAAAGGTCCACGTGTGTCTGTGTGCCTGTGAACAGCATAACTAAAAAACGAAAAGTCGGATCAACACCAATCTTGGTATTTAAGTTTAGTACCTTCCAAAGTTGCGACACGAAGGTTTTCAAGAAAATCCCTTACTCTAATCTACCCTTAAATGGAACATTATTCGAAATTTTTTATTTTCTAAAAAGTGGCCCTAAAGGCTTTGATTACAATAGCGTATATTCAAGATATTTACATGACAAATAAAATGTATATCTTGAATATCCTGGGAATAGCTTTTGAAATCCTCTTCATTCAGAAGGAAATTTATTATAAACTTGTATAACTGGTAAATTCTAAGTGATAGACGAAAACTACTACTCAAGAAATATAGATCTCTTTAAAACGCACACTTTATTTCAAATTACCTTTTTGTGACATTAGCCATTTCCGAGATATGCATTATTAATAGTTCGAATTGTTCAACACTTAGCCATTGTTTTTAAGTGTCATCGATTTTCAGTTGCTGCTAGCGATTGCATGGAAACAACATGGAATTTTAAGGCCAGCATATAACGTCCTTAAAAATTTGACTTTCACTACTCTCTTTATGTCTTGACGAAATGTGTAATGTAGCTATTTCTGCAAATGTTTATCGATTAAAATTAAGTGGACAGAAAATTAAGCTTTGGCAATACTAGTGCATATACCCGCTAATAAACGATAGAGGGTAGGGAAGTCATGTGAAGGTTTGTAGAATTAACCATTTCGATATATCCGTTGCTATTGGTTTAAACTCTTAGGTGATGTCGCTATGCAGTTGTTTCTCACGATGTCATAGAAAGCGTATGGAGTTTTTAGGCCATAATATAGGGATTAGTTTTTAAAAATTTGAAATTCGATTCGGGTTCCTCTAAGCCCCACATACGTTCAACGAAATGTATAATGAAATCATGTCTAAAAAGGTTAATTCCAATAAATTAAGTAGATAAAATGAACTTTCGAAGGAATAGTTTGTAGAAACTATTTAAAAATAAAGAATAGAGAAAGCCATGTGAATGCAACACATAAGGTTTTAATACGTTATTCGAATTTTGTGTCAAAAGTACTAACCAAGCACAAAACAGTAGTCATAGACAACATTAACGCAGAACTACTGACATATGAGGGATATTATCACATCTAGGAATATTACACGTTATCTAAAACGTGAATATTTTAAAGTCACTCTACCTTCTCTACACATCGCTTATTTTTATTTCTTTTCTACAACCTTTTTTTTACGAAAACTTCTTTTTCTATCGCCTTCGCGTTGATCCTGATAGACTTTTACAGAAATTGTTTTATTATACATTTCCTTGTGGTTACAAGAGGAATAGGAGAGGCTGATGCCATTATATCTTTAAAAACCGGGTCGCTATATGCCGGCTTTTTAATGCCATAATCTTCAATGGTATCACGAAAAAAAAAACAAAAAAACAAGAAGATGTCTTACAACTTCAAAAAATCAATGTGATATATTTGCATGACTTTCTCTACCTTCTATTGTTTATTAGTGAGTATACAAACTATTCTCACTAAATGCCCATAAGCCGTGTGTAGGACAATGCTGGAAAGGTAGAGTAAGATGCTGAAAAATTCAATGCCATAGCCGGGCTTTGAACCTCGGATCTCCTGGTTTTTGTCTGGCTATGGCATTGAATTTTTCAGTTGTGTGATTCTACCTTCCCTATTCTTAATAAAGCTTATTTGTATATCTACTACGTTTTAATCTAAATGTGTCAGAAAGAGCTACATTACAGATTTTGTTATAGATACAAAGAGAACGGCGATACTCAAATGTTTAAGAACTGGACGCTCTATGGTAGCCTTAAAACTCCATACTGTTACAATCGTTTCTCGAAGTCGCGAAAAACAACTGAATGTTGAAAGAACTAATGAATGACCAAGAAATGAACTGTTCGAACTATTAATAATGGATATCTCAGAAACGGTTATGCCACAAAAACTTATTTTAAGTAAACTGTGTGTTTAAAAGAGGTCTATATCTTTGTGTGGTACGTTTTCAGCTATCGCTTAATGTTTACAAGTTATATAAGATTATACAAAATCCCTTCCAAATGAAGAGGACTTCAAAGGATACTCCTATAAAATTCAAGATAAACGTTTTATTTGCCATGTAAGTATCTTTAATACATGGGATTTTAATCAAAATCGTTACCATTTTTTAGAAAATAAATATTTTCTTAATTGTTCATGTAAAGGGTAGTTGGGATGGGGGGATTTTCTTGAAAATCTTCGTGTCCCATCCTTGGAAGATATTGGGCTTAAATGCCAAGTTTGATATTTATTCGACTTTTCGTTTTTGAGTGATGCTGTTCACAGACAGACTGCTGTTTAGACATACACATGGACCTTTTTCTAAAAATCTGATGCGATACATTCACGTGACTTTCACTAACCTCTATCTTTATTAGTGGGTACACAAGCTATTCTTACCAAAGTTTATTTTTCTATCTACCACATTTAATCCAAATAAATGTGTGAAGAAATAGCTACATTACACATTTCATTATAAATATAAAGAGAACAGCGATAGTCGAATGTTTAGGAACTGGACGCTATATGCCAGCCTTAAAATTCCGTAGTTTCGTGAGAAACAACTGAAAATCGACGGGACTTTAAAAGAATGAGAAGTATTGAACAATTCGAATATTTAATAACGCATATCTCAGAAACGGCTTATGCCACAAAAAAACTTATTTTAAGTAAATTGTGTGCTTTAAAGAGATCTACATTTTTGTGTGATACGTTTTGGTTTATCGCTTAACGTTTACAAGTTATATAAGATTATACAAACTTTCCTCTGAGTGAAGAGGACTTCCTAGACTATTCCGAAAAATTCAAGATATGTATTTTATTTGTCATCTAAAGCTTTCATATATGGTATTTTAATTAAAACCGTTAGAGCCATTTTGTAAAAAACCAAAATTTTCGAAAAATGTTCCATGTAAAGGGTAGTTGGGGTGGGGAGAGTTTCTTGAAAATCCTCGTGTCACATAAGATACTAGCGAAGATGCTAAACTCAAATACCAGTTTTGGTATTTGCTAATTTTTCGTTTTTGAGTTATGCTGTTCACAGATAGACACACAACACACAGATAGACACACACATGGACGTGTTTCCAAAAATGTTTTATTTGGATTCAGGGTGCCTCAAAACGTATATTTCCGTTGAAATCTCGATACGAATTTTTGGGTGGAATGCAATACTTCTACTTACTATACGTAGTAAAGAAGTAAAAATGAAAAGTTTTGGAAAATTTAGAACAATAACCAATATATCGGAGATGGTGAGTGCTACAAAATGGTTATTTAAAATAACTTCATGATTTAAGGGTATCTTAAGTTTTTACATCTAAAGTTTTTATCTATTTCACCAGCAATACAAAATTACATAAATTTATTCAAATGAAGGGGAGCTATTCGTAAGAAATTTAAGATATATGTACATTATATTGATCATGCCTCTTAAATATATTTAAATCAAAATTCTTAAGAGCCATTTCCGAGAAACTAAAGATCATTAATTAATTAGCTGCCGGATCAATCTTTCATTGCTCTTTTTATATAGCAATTTACATAATAGGTCGCGCCGTGGACGAGTGGTTAGACCGCCTGCCTCCCATCTAGGCGACCGGGTTCGTTCCCAGTGACATGCATGTGGGATTTGTGGTGGACGATGCGGCATCTGGGCGGGTTTTCTCTGTTCTCCCTCCCCCCAGCGTTCATCAAACAATTGCTGCATCATCACCTTTCCTTTCATTCATTTGACCTTCATTTCATATCATCTTCTTCCTCACTGTCATACCTGGCTACGGGCCGATCCCCGTTCCGGGTTCTTCATTCTCTGATACAATGTTCGTCTGCTCCTCTACAAACCTCTGACCCTAGGTAAGGTCGTAAGCCCTAGGGAGTGTAAGTCCGATATACAAGGAGGGTAAGCAGACTATGAAGTAAGTAAGTTACATAATCTGGAAATTTAATACATTTTATGTAATTATATTGCAATGCACGAAACAACATTTTTCAGCACATTACTGGCAGCTTTTTCAACCGCAAAAATTTACTCTATACACAGGGGTTTTGACGAACATCTAAGCTTTTGATGACGAGGTTTGAGACTTAAACTTGAGGTGAATATTTTTTTAAAAGCAAAATCTTTCTCAAAACTGCATTAATTAGGATGCTAAATGCAGAATGCAAAGCAGTTTTATTCCTAGTTCAGAACTGACTCGTGTTTTACACAAACCATTAATGGCAACCTCTGTGTTTGTTTAGTATGTAATGCGTACTGTTGTCAGAAAAAAAAGAACCGACGCTTAATATCTTATTAAATAATTAAAACAGTAATGCAATGATTCAAAACGATATGTTTGGGAAGCCAACCCATTTGTAAAGGGGGACACGATACTAGTCCGAAAAATGATGTTTGGGTATTGAAGGATCTCAAAGTTCGACAACTTTCGTATATGGTGTTGGGGTGTGTTCCGCATTTTGTCAAGGACATTACACGTGCATTAAATTACAAAAGGGGTTCAAGTTGTCGACATCCTACTTCATCACAGTGCCTTAATGCTACCAATAATGTTAATGTAATGGCACATTACACAAGCTACCCCATTAGCATGCGAACTATACATTGTGGCGTTCAGGCGCAAGAAGTTATCTGCCGGAAGTCTATCTACCTCGCCCTGAGAGCTAATTGTTGTATGGACATTAAAACAGGCTGAAGAGACTTTATAAGCCGCACAGCGCTCAAACCACGCGTTTCTGGACAACAGTCCCTTTAGAAAAATCATTAAGTTTGTCGTTTGAATCATTCAGGTAAGTACTCTTTCTATTCGATTAAGGTATGTATTCACGTTTAAAAAGCCGTTTTTTTTCAACATTTCAAAATTCGGTTTTTGCTGTTTTGTAAAACTACAGTCTTTCGTGTTTAAAATGACATAAGGTTTATTTAAATACTTTGACATATAAGTAGACTAAAATGGATTTAAATGGTGCACTGCGCTCCCGGGTTTCAGAAAGGTGCGCGTGGTAGCATATTTTGAGTTACTTTGCTACTGTTCCTGTACCTTTTCTGATTTAAATCTCCCTCCTTTAAGCTAGCATGGCTTCTGCAAACATTTCCTCAACAACTTGATGTCAACAAATGAAGCCAAGAGCAAATGCCTTAGAGATTGTATTTCAGGCCTTACAGGGGCCTTGACATACCACGCATCGTTTGTTTACAAACAAATTTCAGAGTTGTTAGCATTTTGTAAGCAATTGTGAGTTAAAATGGGCAACAAAACTAATATTTGTTCACAGAAGACGAGGTTTCATGGTAGTAAACATACTAAACAGTGCAATGACAGCAGTGAAAGTGTTCAAACAATGAATACTGATAGTTAATACCAATAAAACCAGTGCTTCTCATTCTAAGATTGAATGGGCTGACAGTGCTAATTCTGACAGTGATTGTATTAATATTTAAATATGTTTAAAGTATAATATGAGATATAGTGTTTAATAAAGAATGCCTTCTGCATTTTAAACTTTTCAAGTAAGTGGTTTGTCATACTAAATAACATCTTAATTTTTGAACCCATTTTCTCAAAAAATGGACATACCTACGCTTTGCAGACTTCAAAACAACAAAAGCTATAGTACTAGAAATGTAACTATAAACTTAATTTATACATCACATTAAATCTTAAGGAATATGCTCTTTTGTGAACTAGAACTTTTAAATTACAATGAAAATCAGCACTGCTATGAATTTTTAAAATAAATTTGCTCAAATTTTTAGGTAACCTGCGTTACGTTGATCTTCAAAAGCGATGAAAATGATGTCCTAAATCTTCTACAGATGCCACCCTATGTCATCCTCTAGCTCCATTACAATGCTGGCAACATATGAATAACAAATACCGCCAAAGTCAGTGAGATACCGCCAACACTCGCAGCGTGCGTTCCTAATTACTTTTTATTTTAGGTTTATTAGTTTTTTACGTTTCTAATTTACAGGAGATTATGTTAGGTTATTCTTTTATATAAGCTTAGGTTCCTGGTTCACGGGAGGATAGGTTAGGGCAAAGTTTTTTTTTAAATATAAGCTTAGGTTACTGATTCACGGGAGGTTAGGTTAGGGTTAGTTTTTTTATATAGGCTTGTTTTAATTAGTCACCAGTGGTTACACCAAAACACGCTTGCTTCGCTCCAGTGCGTTCCTAAGCTTAAGTGTCTGATTATCCGGAGGTTAGGTTTATTTTTTTATATAAGCTTAGTTTTCTGATTTATGGGAGGTTAGACAAGGTTTTTTTATATAAGCTTAGGTTTATGATTTATGGGAGACAAGGTTTTTTTATATAAGCTTAGGTTTATGATTCACAGGAGGTTAGGTTAGGTTAGGTTTAGTTTTTTATGTAAGCTTAGTTTCTGATTTAGGGAGCTTGGGTTAGGTTTAGTTTTTTTATATAAGCTTAGGTCTCTGATTCATGGGAGGTTAGGTTAGGTTTAGTTTTTTATGTAGCTTAGGTTTCTGATTTAGGGAGGTTGGGTTAGGTTTAGTTTTTTATATAATATTAGGTTTTTGTTTCACGGGAGGTTAGGTTAGGTTTCGAATTCAGGGACGCTGGGTTAGGTTTAGTTTTGTTATATAAGCTTAGGTTTCTGATTCACTGGAGGTTAGGTTAGGTGAGATTTAATGTTTTTTATATAAGCTTAGGTTACTAAAGTATCTAAGTTCTCCATACCTAATTGCTCTCTCACTACCATATATATTGTATTTTTACGTCTTCCGCAAGGCATTTTGTTTCCTGTAATGCACTATTAATAACAATGCATTGCGTTTATATCAGCGGCAAAAGAAGATCTAAGAACATATCACTTATTCCGCGGATTTCACTTCTCATTTAGCTTGGCAGTTCCCATTGCGCATATTCAATAGTGATAAGATGGCCACGTTTGTTGTCTTCACACCATCATTTTGCTATAAAAGTAAAACACCTAAAACGGGCGAGCTGGTGGGCACCAGCTATAGAATAGACATCTGATTCTAAAACCCACTCCTAAGGTAATTTGTTCACTTTACTTTAACGTTTTCAATGAAGACCAAAGTAATGCGGAAAAGTCACATTTTTTATGAATTAAACCAAAAAATTGAATTGCAGTATAATGATATTCAAAATATTCTAGTTCACAAAACAAAGCTTGAAAAACATTGTGAAACATAAAAATTTTTAGTAGTTCTATAAGTTTTGAAGAAAGGCATATTTTTTTCAAGTTTTGATTTTTTTATGTGAAAATAATTCTTTAAAATGTTGTGATAAGTATTTTTCTTAGCTAAACTTCATCTCCCTCCTCCTCCTCCTCCTCCTCCTCCTCCTCCTCCTCCTCCTTGCAGCTATTAGGCCCTCCAGTCTGTTAGGGTCTCATTGCCATTCCTTTCTGGGTCGTTCCTTCTCCTGAGGGTGGATATTTCAAAGCAATTTTTGGGATCCTAGTTTCTTCCATTCGTTGCAGATGTTTTCTCTCCAATTTTCCCTATAGTGTAAAATTTTATTATCTGTTGCATAAATACTCAATTCCTCTCTTATTTATTCATTTTTTATTCTGTCCCATCTGGTACAACCTCTAACAGCTCATAAGAACTTCATCTCTGTTACTTGGATGAGACTTTCAGCCTTTTTCTTGTGAATCCACGATTCACTACGATATAAAGGGTCCTTAGTTAAACGTGGTTGTTTTCACTGTAAAAGTTTCATAGACTCCCTATCATAACTTTAGAATTTCTTTCCAAATATGAATAAATGAATAAACTAAGGAAAATCAAAATAACAGAAAGACTAAATATAATTTTAGGGCTTATATTTAGGCATAATTAGAATATATCCAATTAACTGTCACCTCTTGAGCCCCTTATTGATGTGGTTTTGAACGGCCCGGTATATTATCCCATTGAGATTGTAATAAACCTACAAAACTGGGAAAACAAACATTTGATGTGTTACATTCACATGGTTTTCTCTAACCACTATGTTTATTTTTACACAACTTCTATACACTTTCTTACGAAAGCTTGTTTTTCTACCCACTTTATGTAAATCGAGATAAGCATTTGCGGAAATAGTTACATTACACATTTCGTTGTAGTTAAAGGAGATAGAGATGTTTAAAAGCAAGCCACTTGAAATTCCGTACTATTTCAGTCATATCGCGGGAAACAACTGAACAGCGACACCACTTTAAAAATGACAAAGGTATAGAAAACCTCAAACGAATAGTAACGGATATCTCGGAAAGGGCAGATGCCACAGTGTTTATATGAAACAAATTGTTTTGGAAGTGTTCTACAGTTTCTGTATACTACATATTTGTCTATCTCCATGGTTTACCAGTTAAATAATGTATACAATATTCCATGCAAATGAACAAGACTTAACAGGTTATTCTCAGAAAATTCAAGATGTACATTTTATTTGCCATGCAAGTATGTTAAATATATGGCATTTTAATCAAAGCCCTTAAAAATATTTTTAGAAACTAAAAATTGCAAAAAATGTTGTATGTAAAGGGTAGTTTGGATTGGGAGATTTCCTTGAACATGTTCATGCCCCATCTTTGGAATACGTTGAGCTCAAATATCAAGTTTGGTATGCATCCGATATTTCGGATATTTTTGAGTTACGCTTTACACACACACACACACACACACACACACACACACACACACACACACACACAGAGTTTTTTCTAGAAATGATTTTATGGTTTTAGTGTGCCTCAAAACATACATTTACGGTGAAGTCTCGGTATCGAAGTTTTGGGTGGAATACAATATTTCCCTTAGTTACTTGGTACGTGGTAAAGAAAGTACAATGAAATTTAATTGAAGTTTATACAGGGTGATTTATGAAGAGCTGGCACATTTGTTTCTTTGATTATTCTGTCCATATTCACCCAATGCCCCAATTTTAGTACCAAACTAAGCGGAATGTTCTGGAGTTTCGATTTCCTGTCACTAGATGCGTAGATGTTCATGTTTTATTCGTAATTGTTTTATTGTCGGTAACTGTTTTGAGATTTTGTTCTAGTCAACGTGAAAATTGAGTACAACTCTTCCTTGTAAAGCAATAATGAATTACGAATTCAATTCCAGCTACTGTTCGGAATCCTTTCCAAAGAAAGACAATACTGGGACTGGTAAACAAATTGGAAATAACTGAATCTCTGGTGAGTGATAAAAGGCAAAACGCGTTCATCTAGGCTTCCCACAGTTGTTGTGGACGTAAGAGCACGACTGGATCAGTCACCCAAAAAATCATTAAGACGTTTGTCGCAGGAAACAGGGTACAGCTACTCAATGTGTCAGAAAGCTGTGAAAAGTGCAGGCCTAAAGCCGTATAGGATTACGGTTGTCCATCAGTTGCAGGAACCAAATAAGGATAGACGACTGAATTATTGTCGTTGGTTTCAGGCATTCATTGTGCAAAATCCTGCCATATTGTCCATCACATGGTTCACACATGAAGCATGATTCCATTTTTCCGGCTATGTAAACTCAAATAACTCACGCTATTGGGCCAGCGAAAATTCACGTTATTCATGAAGCACATATGCACCCGGTTAAAATCGCAATTTGGTGCGCAATATCCGCACAGAGAATAGTGGGACCACTTTTTTTAAACAATGTGAACACTGCAGAGTTCCGAAGGATTTTCATGGAGTTTGCTGAGCAACTAGAAGATGTAGAGCTGAGTCAAGGATATTTTCAGCAGGACGGCGCTGCATGCCATACATCAAATGAATCCATGTCACTAATTGAAAGTTTCTTTGACAACCGGATAATTTCCAATAACCTGTGGCCACCGAGATCTCCGGATTTGACATCGCCGGACCTCTTTTTATGGAGTTACTTAAAAGACATGGTTTATGCCACACGTCCCCAGACATTGGACGATCTGAAGCATATTACACAGGAGAATCAAGCTATTGACAAGACAGTCCTCCAACGAGTGGCTATTAGCATGGAACGACGTGTTGTGTTGCACCTTATGCAGGATGGAGGACATTTTCAACATTTTCTATAGAGGTAAATACTCTCCCAAAATTCCTCTCCATTTCAGGTATAAGTTGTCGCTAGCGTAACTCGTTTTGAAACAGTTAAAGAAATAAATGTGTCAGTTCTTCATAAATCACCCTGTAGTATATTTTTCAGTTGTTTTAGATATCCTTGAAAATTTCCGAATGTTGCAATTATTTGAATATTTAATATGTCTAGGAAAAACATTCTTCCCCTTCGCATTTATTTAAATTCAGTGTTTTATTGTACTGGCTCTGAATTACATATAATGCCACGGCGAATGAATTATTTTGCAAACGCTTCTTTGTATTCAACCGCTAATTTTGATTTATACTCATTTTATTACCTAAAAGAAAGGCTTTTAGATCATAAAACTACTTTCACACTGCTGATATTATTGGAGAGTTATGTAAATAACTTATTTGTGTATCTACTCCTCTCTGTTCGTTTGATATTATTATTTATTCAGTCCCTTATTTGCTTGTTTGTTTATTCATGCAGCACTTATTCCATTAACAAACGCTGTCAGCATTAAAAATGCATTATATTTTTAGCGGTACAGAATCAGTTAAAAGTAACTCATATGGAGTATAGTTAAATGTCCACTAATGGCTTGTTTACAATAAAGAGCTTCTTGATTTTCGTCCCAAAGTTTCAAGTTGAGAGGGTTGCTATATGTGTGGCAAAGTTCTTTCTGTAAAAATGTAAAGTACCCAGCAGCACATGGGAAAAGCAATCTGTACTGGTGGGAAGAAGAGTGGGGGTGATAGAATTTCGGGTTAACAGCTGCGTCAACCAGCAGTTCCATTAGCGTGCTCACCACGAGCTGCTGTATAGCTAACCTAACTTACAAGGGACTTCACCCCCCCCCTCCACCTCCCTAACCTACTTTTTATGGCCACAGCATTTTTATTACAACGCCCTTTACAAATAATCTTTATAGAGCATGCCGTTGGTTATTATGGTTTTTTTCATTTAACCCATAATAATTAGCGTTCTGTTTCGTTTTATTTTAGTCTATGAACTGTAACAACAAATATCTCAAAAGATATTAAAGCCGATGACAACTTCATATTAGAGCTATTTTGGAATAACATGTACATACCAATACAAAAACATTTATATACAAAGCTTTGAGTTTTTCCATTTTAACGGTAAAAAAGCCGAAGCATAAGAATTCTAGAAGATTTTCTAGCCGTTGTTATTAGTTACATAGGAATCCTTATATTGCTGTTTGTTATCGTTTGTGTACGTGCGCGCTCGCTTTTCAGCGGCGCTAAGGGAGAAAAGTGTTGCCCCAAATTCGTGGAGAATCTGGATGCAAAGTGAAACGTTTAAAGACATTTCTTTACCAAACATTTCCTTAGTAAAGCTTTAGTTATATTTACTTTTTCTAAAACACTTCTGGTTTGAGGCAATGGCGTGATAAACCAAATACCCTTGAACTGACTGTATATATCTGCCAGTGTTGTTTTTATGTGGAGAGTCGTGTCTCTTTAAAATATGCAATTTGGTGTAATTATACAGTTTCGAAATATGTTGGGCAACATTTTTAATATTTCTCAGATTGTGATAGGTAGTGTATAGCTAAATTCACCATTTGGTTCTTGGAATATGTGAATGTAAAGGCTCAAGTGTGTCGTTTGCAAGGCGATAGGAGAAACAATGCAATATAGTGCGTGAGCTACATAAATCATATTAGTTAATGCTGCAGGTTATATGAGTGTCTCTCCCCTTTCCCCATTGTTATGCATGTCTTCATTCAAATGTGATCAAATGGAATGTTGCATTGGTTCACACACGTTATTTTTTAACTTTATGTTTATATGATTTACCTTGTGTTACTTTCTCCTTATATTTTACATCACATACACACTCACACTCTTATTCATACTTCGAGACTCTAGGGAGGATAGGGATAATCTTGGATAAAGAAAAATCCCCATCCTCCAGCAGGGAATCGATCTTGGGGCCTCTGGATTTGAAGGCTAGCATGCCAACCGCTAGAACGCAAAGGCAGTCTAAAGGGCAGCTAAAAGTAAATATTAAATATTTGCTTTAGATAGTAAGTAGGGATAGTAAATTTATTAGAAGATATTTACGTTACAGAGAGTAATAGCGAAAGTAAAGAGCGATAAATTCAGCTGTAACTGTACCAAATATTATATAACTTTTCTTTCTCATGAGCTCATTTCTAATGCCCTTCTTCATTTTTTTATATGACTACTTTCTTAGTCTTATGTATAACGGTGTTTCGGGTGTGTTTAACAGGATCGCAACTTGGAGAGCACACTAGGAAGGGAAAGTATTTTTTTCAGCTTGAGGGGAAGAAAGGCTTTCAGGAGCAGCGTTTCCCCATTACTGTGTAAGACTACCACGACTATAGATTGAAACATATTTGCTGAAACTGCCATATGCAGAACGTTTCGCGAATAATTTAAACTTTACCGAAAAATAAAGTATACAGAAAAGATGTAATGCTGTATAGAAACGTGTGATAGAAACTCATAAGAATATTTTTTTTTAAATTAAGAAGTACAGTACGAATTACCCTAAAGCTGTAGCCCTACAAGATCGGCTAAGTGAGTGCAAAGTAGGAATTTACAAGGTGAGCATAGCCAGCTGATTAGATTGTATGGTTTAATATGGCCGAGTAAACGTTTAAGTGCTTGTTTCGATTATGTCAATTAACTTGTGTTTTTCTTTACGCGATAGCGGTCAACATATCATGAACCCTGCCACTCACATAAGTGGAACACTTTCTTTGTTGGAAAATTACAGATATATTATCTACTGTGATTCATGCTGTACTAGTTCTATTCCCTGTATCGTCAGACGGCGCATGTAGCATAGAACATCGCATCAGTCAGCAGCAAGGTTCGTGAACGCTCGCGCAAGAGGTGGAGGTAGTTCGCTGGGGAGTTGCACGGACATCTACTGTGCCGATCAGGTGATACGACTGCAGCGCCGGGCATCTTTTTTCTTTCTTTCTTCATCTTCTTCTTACTTTCGGTACATTTTCAATCTGCAATTTTAACTTAAACTTTTTTTGGAACTAATTTATTAAATTCTTCTTAAATTATATGCCTTATTTATTTATTTATTATTGTTTTATTTTTCTTATATTCGTATTAGTTTTTATTTTTATTTATTTATTTTAATTTTATGGGAAGTTTTCACCTGAGAGAGAAAAGATATGGGCAGGGTGGTATAGCATTGTATTGCATTATTCGCCATGGAAGGGGTAAACTCAGAAGATAATTCTCGGTCAGACTAAAAATGAGAAATTGTAGTCACCAAAGGTTCGTTGAAAGGTGCGACCAGAGCAAATCTTCCATCTGCCCTGTACAAGAAATCTAAATACTGCTGGGCATCAGTAGCTTCGGGGGAATTCCAAAGTAGATATTGGACACTGTGTGCAATTATATAAATGAGACTATTGTGCTGCATAGGTGGAAACCGGAAGTCCGGACGAAGAAAGCTTTCCGGAGTGCAACTGTGGAAATTCAACTTGCGTAAGAAGGCCACCGCAAGGTTATACCAGGTGAGTCAGCTGCTCCTAGGTATTCGCATCTATGCAACCCGCAGTTTATAGTCTAATGTGAAAATATTGACCCTTTTAAGAAACAAACTGTTATTGTAGCTCTGCCCCTCTATTTGGTATTATATGCAATCCCCATTAATGATTACAGCCTGAATGAGAACCAAAGAGCTGCAAAAGCCTTAAAAAAGACGGCGTTTCATGGATATAATGCATGCAAGGATATGGAGGAACGTTTTCCCGAAGAACGGGATAAACTACGTGGGTTCTGGCCGAGTGGTTTAGCTCGGAAATGTGGTGAAGCAAAGGTTAGTTTCAGAGGTTCGAATCTGATAAAAATACAAAATTGTTTTGGTTCTTTATTTTTTCCTCTCTCCTTGTCTTTATTTACTGATTTTTAGTGTATTAATTCATTTAATTTTGTTACTGGGTCGCCTGTGAGCCAAAGACATAAGAATCATAATCAGATAATTGTATATCATGTTTATCCTAATAATCTGTACCGTATCTGGTGTTGTAAACGGTGTTACGTAGCTAGCTTTCATTCTCTTGGGTACATATCAACGATATGAAATATGACAGTTTTTGTTTCATGTGTAAACCTTATGTTTCACTTCTTCTATTGACAAAGGAGTTGTAAATGTGCTAATTTCACGCGTAAACAGAATAATCAATTGTTAAAGAGCGTGAATTTCATCAAGGAAGTAAATGTCCAAAATGACGACCCCCTTCATCAATGCACATTTGTGTACGTTGCCGGATAGACCTCCGTGCATGCTGTAACATGCGCGGTGTAATCTGACTGCATTCTCCGTGTATGAGTGTGCCTGTATATGATTTGGATTTGCGGTGGAAAACATGACGATTATTCTATTTTGTATACACATTTATAATGTTATCGAACATGTGATTTACATCATAATATCAAATTATAGGCCCAAAGAGAATAAACAAAAGGTAATAAAAAGTTTGAAATTCACAGACAGGGTTTGAACCCGAATTAAAGTGGCACAGTGTTAAAGAAACCATGCTAATACCATTCGGTCAAATGCTACCTTGCGAGCTCAGCTTCCTATATGAATTAGTAATCGCAGAACTAGACACCACTTCGAATCTTTACACGCTTTTTGCAGGGTCATATAGTGTTTGGTCGTTTTAGTTCAAACAAATAAACTGCATCAGTCATTAGAATTACTGTATGATCTGAAATACGCCATAGTTTGTGAAATAAGAGAAATTATCTACCTAATGCTTAACATTTTTGACAAGGCTGTGCGTTGACTAACGGCTTAAATCCAATTGGTCGCACTGCGTAGATTTGTCATTTTATTTTCAAATGGTTTTGTCCACCGATGCATGATAGGTTGTTCCTTCAGGGGCGTTTTCAAAGGGGTGCATGGATGTATGCTAAAGAATAAAAGATTGTAAGATTGGCAAAAATTGCTACTACAGCTCTCAGTGTCAGGGTGGGATTTTTTGCATTGACATATATAGGATTGAATTCTGTCCCGCAAAACACTTATGCACTGAGTTATATCCCTCCTCTATAAAGTGTTACGCAAATCAGCCATTAGAAGGCATTCAAGAAAGGCGTAAGTCACATATGTTGCTTAGCATATTGCATAAATTCAAACATAAATAGGCGCAGCTGACTCACCTGGTATATGCCATGGAGCAGCTGGAAATGCGATGTAGTAGAGTATCCGGCTGTTGACAACGCAGGCACAAGGAGGAGTCACATAAAAGAAGACTCGCGAGCCGCTGACGGGTTGGTATCACGTCGTGGTTTGCTTGGTACCAAATGGAGCGAACCGTGTAAGGGAGTATAGTGCTAGTGATATTTTTTCAGAGTTGTTCGTAGTCAAGGTTAGCTGGCGCAATGCGTTTGAGGCGCATCGAAGGCAAGTCGCATACATGAATGAGATGTTCATACATTTTGCGCACCATCCGATTGCCAGGCTGTTGACAGTCTAAACTCAAATAACCCCATTCCAAGAAATATGTGCGCAGATAGAGTAGAGAGGCAGAAATGGATCAACCATCCACGTGATTTTGGAGACCCAGGTGAGTGGACCAAGAAGTCACCAAAGAGGCAGAAAAGGTGGAATTCAAGGCTTGTATCTTCCTCCCGCGACAAAGGAATAGCGCTAAGCACCTGAAGCCAACATTAAAGAGCCCGATACCTTCTCTAAGGAAAGATAAGTGCAAGGTAGACATAGGAACTTTAAAGATACAGCCCTGCCAGAGTAACCAGGAGATTGCGCAGGTGATCTGCCGGGAAAGTTTCGGCAACGGCAAAATTTGGGCCACAAACCAACACTGCGATAGGAGGTTCACATGCACCACCCAACTGCGTTGATACAGGCACAGGTCGCGATGATAGAAGGTCTGCACCGTGTTGTTAATGCGGCTAACAATTGGTTTCCAGTTTAGATGTTGCACTTTACCCAAGGATGTGGTAAAGGTAATGCCCAAACTATTGAGTTTTGAAACTATCTGTAGTGGTGCCAGTGATGGAGGTGGTGCCCATGGTCCAACGAAAAGAGCTTTAGACTTCTCCTGATTGATTTCAAGGCCGGAAAATACGTTAAATAAAACATCCCACAAGGAGCGTAGATCAGCATCGGTAAGGATAACACTAACGCCATCAGCATATGCCAGTGCACCCAATTTGTTAAGAGGTGTAAGTAAAGACCTAAAACTGTGTTTTGAAGCTGACAAAGCAAGAATGAACAAGGACATCGAGGCTGGGCAAAGATCATGGGAAACCTGCACACAACTCGAAATTCCGTTACATAAACATTTGATATATGAGATAAAGGTGTCACTTAAGCCAGTTCAAGCCAAACATTAAAACAAATAATCATGACGAACACTGACAAATGCGCGCCTGAAGTCCAAAAAAGTAAGGCAAAGTGGGCGCCCTGGGAGGAGAAATAAGCAATTAGTTACGTAAGGAACACACAACATCAAAAATGTTTCGTTGCAGGACAAACAGTGTTATGAGGGATGACCAAGCTGGCCGAGAAAGGTTGGAGACGGTTGGTCAATACACGGGCCAGAATTTTATAATCAAATTTGAGGTGAACAATCGGACGGAAATCAGCAACAGAGCAAGAGTGAAGTTTCCTTTTGATGAGGACAATAATTCCTCGCTTTTGTGAAGCACAGAGTTGTCCATGTTGTAACATGGTATTGTAGACCGCTGTTAAGTCATAGTTATCATATTCCAAAAGCAACGACAGAACTCCATGGGTAGATCGGCACTTCCAGGAGTTTTGGAGATCTTCCCGTGAAGAAGGGCAATAAACACTTTTGATTTATGAATGGGGTGGCCAAGGCATCGGCTGTCCTGCTCAGAAAGAAGTAGCGGTCTATGTACCAGGTGACTGAGAGGAGGGCGAGGAAGATCCCAGTGAAAAATGTGTTCAAAATAGGATCTAAAAGAACAGTAAATGGAAGTTTGAGTAGTATACATGGTTCCAGATTTAACTTGCACCTGTAAAATGAGATTTTCTCGACGTCGTTTGTAAGTTGCATGAGATGATTGATTCTTTCCTTCTCAACCGGAGTACGCAGATGACTGCGAGCCTTTAGGCTCTCCATACGCCTCCTATAAATAGATGAAAATTTTGCCTTGTAATAATTCGTCTTCGTGTGACGGTTAACCAAATCGATGGGACTCTCTTGAAGATTCCAAAGACACCCAAAGTAACGGCATAACGAAATTTTCTAGCCGACCACTGCTTCCATAGGTCGGATATCTCGGCAGCAATGAACTCATGATGAAGACAGTGGTGTTTAGTTTCCAATAGGAGCGCCAATGGGTAGAAAGGGGAGATTCAGATCATTGCGTAGAAGAACAGCTAAATAGTGGAAAAGAGAGTGGGAACAAATACACTTTCCAAGGCCGTGGGGAAGATAGAAGTGATTCAGTCGGGAAGCAGAATTAGTGGTAACATGGGTATACGCCACAGTCCGTCATTGCATCAGCCGTGCATCCACCACATGCAGATTGGAAGTCAATTACTGCAAATTCCTACAAGGTCGATAGCAACTGGTATAGTCATCCGGGTGAAGCACACAGTTCAAGTCTCCACCCAATATATAATGAGTAGCTAAAGTGTGAAGCAGATACGGCAAGTCCGTACGAAAGAAGCTTTCTCTTTCCTGCTGTTTATTACTTCCGGAGGGGATATAAACGTTAATAAAACGACAATCCCGGTAAACACCACTTATGCCACGTCCAGAGGGAAGACATTCAATGTAGTGGAGAGCAATACCAGGCTTGGTGATAAGTGCCGTACCCCTGCGGTTGGTTCCTAAGTTGACATGCGCCTTGTAGTTGCGAAGAGAGGAAAAATCCGAGGGGACGACTTCCCGTAGGAACGGAATATCAATATCAAAGTCATATAGAAAACGCTGCAAGACATATAATTTGGTATGAGGGTAACTGTCATTGTAGTTAGCGGTAGCAACATGGTGCGGGTCATACAGGAGAGAAAATAGAACGGTGAGGTAGGGAAAGACCGAGAAAGCCAACCCGTCAGCGTGTGATCTACTCCTGGGGACGAAGAAGAGGAAATCCCAGTTTACTGCCTGCAGCCTTTTTACGATGCTTACTTGGAGAACCAACAGGCAACTCCTCGCTCAGCACCTCCTGTGGTATCGCCACCGGAGTGTCCGCTGCTTTAATTTCGGAATTTCAACTATCTTTCTCCAAAGCCATGGCATTCGGTGAAACATCGGCAGTCCGCAAGTGCTCGACTCCAAATGGGATAGTGCCGCTGTCCTCACCAGCCGACAGATCACAAACCCCAACACTGACAGGGAGTTATCATTAATACTCACAAGCATTCCGGGTGGAACACGCGAACCAGAGAATCCAAGTTCATTACCAGTGTCCGTTCGGGATTCCGAACGAGCTGTACCACGTTCTGAAGTAATGTAGTGGAGTACCGCAGTGGCTGCATTGAACTGCTCAGAGTCAGGAAGCTGTTCCAGTTCCAAGGACAAGCTGGAATATGGTACTTTAGGGGCATCCACCTGCAGATCAGTCTCCATCTCCACCACATCCGCAGCAGACGCTACCGTAGGGACATCAACACTTGCCAAAGAGATAGTTGGAGCCAAGGAGGTGTCACCAGTAGCCGGATCAGATGATCTATGTGGCTTGAAGAGGTCACTGAAAGTGAGCTGGGTTCTTGGTTGAACACTGACTGATTGGCGGTAACCTCTGTTGGGACATGCATGTCACAAATGTGATATACTGGCACACGAGAAACAAAATTGTGTCTGTCAAGGATAGATGACGCAGGCCTCGTGTTCAACAACAAAGATGTTTACTAAGCTTTCATGGAAGCGATTCGGATACCAGTTTCAACTCGATACCTGTAAGCCCAAGTTTCCCGTTCAACCGATCGAACCTTGCCGTAGTTAACTAACACATTGCGTACACAGTCAGTAGAAACTTCGAGTGGTATGTTTAGAAGACGTACAGTAGCCAGGTCCTCTTCTGTCGGAGTGATGTTGATCAAAGTAGTTACCCCATTGAACAGTTCGATAGAAGATTCACCTATGTGACGCTGTAAATACCTGTTATACACCACCTCGTTTGTAAATTTAATATAAGCTGCGTTCTGTTTACATACCAGCTGAATTGCTAGGAGTTCATCCTTAGCATGTAGAACTTTGTCAATACAACGATATATATCCAGATCTGATGTCCGTGGATCGTCTTTCTTGAAGGTATGTATAGATGAATGTATCTTGTCGCCATCGTATCCAATTACGACAGCCAGTAGATAAACATAAAGAAAGATGGAAACGGAAAAGCAGTATAAGCCGGAGCTCACGTTCCACACGTTGTGTACACTGCGGCTGCGCCGTTCGAATGGCATCAAGACCGACCAGGCCCTCCTGTCTCAGGACATAGTAGCTTAGGTAGACAGGGACCGTCAGCGCCAGTAGCGAGGAGCATATTCAGAGCAACATGGTATTGTGTAGCGAGGGCAAGCTAAATTTCATGTTTCGGACTATTCAAAAATTTTATACACTTCTTGTGTAATTTCATTTAAGGTTCGTATTTAACTACACGTGTGGTAAGAGGAGGCACGAAGGTTACTGAACATTACGGTTATCAAATTTGTAATTACATAATTAAAATGGTGTATCAGAAAAAAAGACCTGAAAGTGTTTAAATTGCTTGTTTAAGAGATTGCTTATTGCCGTCTGATGTGGCCAGTAATGTATTCAGTGAAAGCATTTTAAAGCGGTTGAAATAATTACAACGGAAATGCAGTAAAACGTCTGTTCAAGTTTTAAAACTGCAGTTAAATAAACTCATATATCCTTTGTGATTTTTCATGGTACCATTCGTTAACGGTTCCTTGGCATAACCCTGTACTTTGGATTTAGGTTACCACACCTTCAGGGGTCGTTCTCCGTGGTGTAGTGGTTACCACGTTAGTTTCTAGTTCCCGAGGTCGAGAGGTTCAAACCCGGTGAAGGGCGATACATTTTTTCGAGCGTAAAAATCCTTAGCATGGATTCCTTCGGAAGGGAAGTAAAGCCGGTGGTCCCGTGTCGTAGATTTACGGCACGTAAAAGAACCTATCAGCCTGATAAAGAGCCCTGTGAGCAAAATTACCGCTCTTTCGCGTCCAATATAAAACGGGTCGGTAATGGCCATAATAGTTAAAGAGAGTATATAAATTAAAGTCAATTTAATTTTTTACACCTTCAGGGTATTTATGGTTTAGCACTTCTAATTTTTTCTCAGAAAATTTAAGGTAGTTAATAGTCTGAGAATTTCTTACACGATATATTGTTCCACACTGCTAGTAGAATATAGATTATCTCAGATATGTTAGCAGACGAGTGGAATGTTACAGTTAGCAGTAAGTAGTCTAAAATTCAGACATGATCACGGTGTCTTTTGAACAAAGAGGATAACAGTTGTGTTTTTATAGTCTCTTGTATAAAGCTAATTTTCTTGTGGTATTCTGCGTTAAGCAGTTAATGAAGGACCATTAACAATCGCAAACGTTGCTGAATTCCTGACCTTTTGTACAGTTAATACGATCCCGAAAAATTAACTAAGTTGATTTGGTGAAATCTAACAAAAGCGACCAATTTTTTTTTATTCTTGTTGTTTTGTGCTGCAGTTTTCTTTCCCTAATTTCGACCAACTTTAAAGTACAAAACAGCCACTAAAAGCCCCCGTGCATTTTAGGTAATTTACAGTGACTTTGTGCCCTTTAATTAGCTCCTTTTTCAGAATTATCCATCATTTAAAATCCTCCGCGTTCCAGTGTTATTAATGTATATGAATAAAATTTGAACGAGCTTCATAAATTAAGGAATTAAAAATTCTTGTTCAGTTATTTTGCGAATTACCTAAATGTTTTATTTGCAGTTAAATACTTACCATAATTTATGTTAGTAGAATTAAGAAATTCAATAATACGTTTATAAAACAATTATATTTTGGAATATTAATTAAAGTTAATAACATCTGCATCAAGAGTTTTCTGCAGCTGCCAATAGTAAGTCGAATGATGAGCTGTTTGATACAAGGACCTTTTGTATCAGGATGTCAAAAGTGTTTAAATACGAAATACATATTAGTATATCATAACTATTTAAATACTCCTAGTTAACCCAAAGGATGTTATGGATATACAGTTTTTCACAGATAATTTATCTTGAGTTAAATATGCGCGAAGACAGAATTATGTATATATCCGGAGAGACATAGCCAGATTGCGGGAAAACAGAGCCAGATATGCGGGCAGACAGCCAGATATTTTGAGAAACAGAGCCAGGTATGCGGTGAGACATAGCCAGATATGCGGAGAAACAGAGCCAGATATGCGGGGAGGCATAGCCAGCCAGAAATGGGGAGAGACAGAGCTATACATGCAGATATTCGGAGAGATAGGAGAGACAGAGCCAGATATGGGATGAGACAGAGCCAGATATACGGAGAGCCTGAGCCAGTTATATGGAGAGGTAGAGACAAATATGTGAAGAGACATAACCAGATATGCGGGTAGACAGAGCAAGATATGCGGAGACACATAGCCAGATATGCGGAGAGACAGGGCCAGATACGCGGAGAGACAGCCAGATATGTGGAGCTACAGAACAAGATATGCGGAGAGCCAAAGCCAGATATGTGGAGACACATATGCATGCACGACTGGACGGGTTAGCCATTCCATCCTGGAGCTCCATAAATATATAGCACGCAAAATAAAATGGAAATCAGGCCGTCTGCTAGCCAGAGGGTAAGCAGTAGAGGGAGTCCAAGCAATCTTCAGACAGTGTTGTGCCACACACAGAGAAAGGACCGAACAAACTTGTATATCCGACATTCGGATATAAGATGTCAGAGCGAACTCATGGCCGAGCACAACCAAGTGAATCGATTAATATGTTCGATTATTCCTTCAGCCGGTTATATACCTACAACGGAAGCTAAATAAATGTCATCTCCCCAACACCACATAAGGGATATTTTGTTTCAAGTTTACCTATGCGTCATAGTCTGCACATTGTTTGCGGAAGGAGAACCTATACCCTCTCTCTTCCATCCCTTCTTTTTAAGTGCTAAGATACGTTGCAAAATGATAAGACCCACTGATAAAACTCGTTATGTATAGAGAAAAACTAAAATCAAATATATTTTTACTTAAATAGAATTATATAACTTTCATGGTATGATTAGTTACAAACAAAAGCAATCCTTTTAACACTGTGAATACAAATAATAATTTTATTGCAAAATGATAAGACCACTAGTCTTGAATATCCTATAAACGAATTGTTTTTCAGAACTAACTGAAGCATACAACCCGTCATGCTCTCTACAAGTTTCTGTAACACTGACAGCTCAAGTTCATTCCATGCAGAGATCACGGAGGTCCTTAATTCCTGCACATTGGCACATTGCTCTCTATCACGATAAACTGGTCTGTATAAGATTCCCCCAATCCTTTTCCACAGAGAAATACCGGCACATTCCATAATGGTAACACCTTTGCGACAAAATCAATTCCTCGTGTATCCAGCAGTGTGGATACTTGCATTGTCCTGCTGAAATATCCAATCCACTGTTCCAATCCTCTGTGCAGGCGGTTTAAAGGCGCTTTTCAAGTAATGTCTGATAGTATTAGCTTTCATACGACGCAGAGAATGCAAGATGTATTTTCCCTCCCTATCCGAATCCACCTCATACCACACAGACCATTGCTGCCTCTTTGAAAACATTTTCTCTTCCTTTCTGAGGTCATGCTAGTGACATGCCTAGCCATCAGTGCGGTCTAAGTTGAATTTCTTTTCATCATAGAATAGTATATGCTTCCATTCTTCCTTCCAGGTGACAGGTTCCTTAGCCCAGTCAGCATGTCTCTGTTTATGGTGGACTGTCAAATAGGGTTGCGTTTTCCGTTTCTGTATTTCAACATGTTTGATTGTCTGACTAACCTGGACAACGTCAATTTGTGAACATTCATGCTAGAACAACTTGCTCGTGACCCCACCATCAATCACCAGCAACGAGTCTTCGAGGCGTAAGTTTTTGAAGTCTTCCACATGACCTTTTTGTTCCATAATTACTTCCTAGCCTCAAGGAAGTTATTATACGCATGGTGTCCTGTCAAACCTTGTTGCTATTTCTCGAAACGAATATTCCTCTTCTTTTAAGGCTTTAACTTGACCTGCTCGAAGCTGACCATCCTGCCTTCTTACCCATACTCACTTCGATGGTTACCGTGCAGTCGTCATTAACACAATTGACATGAAGCTACTCATTTTTTAGCTGCAGCATAGCATATGAGTACGGTCAGAATTATTCAGCCTGGTCTTATCATTTTCTGTCTTCTAACCTGTGTGCAATGAATGAGTTTATTTGTAACTGGCCCAACGATGCAAGTAAAAATGTATTTGATTTTAGTTTTTCTCTATATATGACGGGTTTCATCAGTTGATATTATCATTTTGCAACGCAGCTTACTCTCGTGGTTTATGGAACGGGTCTACAGTCTCCCAAAATGTGGGCTTGGATTGGAATCATATCGAAGCTGGTTAAGCTTTTTAGTGAAGGTAATATCATATAGTTTTAATGTCTTTGTTTTGGACCTCTCTTTATTTATTCATCTATAACTCATTAATTCGCCTGTTCGCTTAAAAAATTGTAACTGCCGTTATACATTAGTTGGTTTCATGTTCGTCATGTTGACTTGTAAAATAATATTTCGATAAATAGTATTGAAGGTTCTCAAACTGAAAATAAGGAACACAAATATCGTTGTGGTGTATAGTACTCTACCGGCTAAAGTAAGTGATTGCAGGTAGTGCAGTCTCATGTGGGATTATGTTTTATAACTGAGACCAAAATAAAGTCTGTTTACTCGTGGTGAACTTATATTACATAATCTTTACAGAATATGTTTGTCAATTACGCATATATTTGTACACATGAATTAAAACTGATCAGTTGTACATATTTACTGGTACTCCTAACTATACTTAATAAATTTCCTCAAACAACACTATCATAAAATTATCGACATGATTTATCGTAAATGCCGACACCGGTGGTCGAGGTCATTAAGGCAAGAACTCT
Organism: Deroplatys truncata; assembly: GCA_030765065.1. Taxonomy (NCBI): domain Eukaryota; kingdom Metazoa; phylum Arthropoda; class Insecta; order Mantodea; family Mantidae; genus Deroplatys; species Deroplatys truncata. Next base: position 98,824,775 of record CM060976.1, on the reverse strand, counting down.
GGACTCGTGAACGAGAGGCTCGCGGTTCAAATCCCACCAGGACCGTCCTCCTCCGCTAAGTTTTCTCAAAGCTTTCCTCAGTCTTCATTACTGGCAAATGCCAGGAAGGTAACCTAAACTTAAACCTGAAACTAGATTTTCCTTCTCAGTTATCATTTAATTTGATGCATCATCAGTGGCCAAAGCCTATGTTGCCTTATGTAGTAAGAGTGGGCGTTAAATACAACTAAACATTTACTGTAAATTAATTAAGTCAACAAGTCATTTTTATTAGGTCCACTGAACTGCTAGATTATATCAGAAATAAAATTAGAGCTCAAACCATTACAAAATTCCCGTCAGTTCACTTTTATTTAAGAGCGAGATCTGAGGATCACAATAATTTGTGAAGAATCGCGCACAACAATTTGTATTTGATAATATAATGTGCAGTAAAATAGCTTTCGTTAACGTTCAACATGATTGATGACAGTTCAGCTCGTCGCGCGTCGTGTATCGCCTCCAAGGAAAGCAGGGCACATTAGAAACAGCAAGAGTGAGGAACATTTGCCGTACGGTACCTATATTACCGAAGCGGAATAAAAAAGGAAAAAAAAAACGTTCCTTTAAAAACGTAGTGTGGTAACCTTGTCTGTGTACGCTCATGCAAGAGATTAAAGCGAGCTAGCTCTAGTGCTCAGCTACCCTTTTCTGGCTGTTGCAGTTATTGTACGTTATATCACTTCCCGCAGTTGTGAGAAACCAACCAGTGATATGAACGGAAAGCCGCGATATCTCGGTGACCAAGATGAGTGGAGCGGAACCTAAGAGGATTGCATAGAGTCTATAAATAAACTTCTTTCCAACAGCTGCGAGTGGATGGTTACGTCTTCCAATAGAAAATTCCATACTCAGCATTTCCTCTTCTTTTGTGCCTACTTTTCATTTTTAAGGGATGAGGAGCGAAATTTGGAGATCCTTATGGTAAAAGGGATAACTTGTCTATTTATTATTCTGTATTTTATTATTAAGCGCAGAAAGTCCAGCAGAAGTTGTACTTTTATACTTTTAACATATTTATTAAAAATTAAAGATTAAATGCCATTTAAAAACCCTTATCTCCTACAATAAATTTCGAAACCTTTTTAAAAAGCTTTACAAATACTTTGAAGTATAGCCCTATACAAACGTTATCATGGATGACTGATGGTGTCCTTAAAAATATAAAATATGCATTAGTGATAAACCAAAGTAAACACAGTAATTCTTTGTGCGAAAACATATTTTTAAAAATTTCGCTCTTGGTCTCAGAAAGGTAGTAAATAGGGATCGGAACAGGCAAAAGCATCACAAATTAAAGCAGAGAAAAACGATTTTGAAGTTTAGAATTTATTTTCAAAACTCGAAATGCTAGTAAAACGTCTACCTTTTATTCTACTGTGTAAAGGGCAATAATTCCCTTAGCCCATTATTTTTGGTTGACTCTTTCATTTTTTACATTTATATAACACTTGCTCATCAGTAATCAGCATGTTTTTGATTACAATCTTGGAATGATGCGCACATTCACGCCAATCAAAATTCCTGACCTTATAAAGGAAAGTAATTAATCCTAATCAAAAAATTTCTACCCTCAAGCATTAAATCGAAACCAGGGATTCTGGATTTAGAGACTAGTATTCTAAGCACTAGATCACAGGTGTAGTCCTTTTGCAGGTTAGTTTTCAGCTAAACAAACAATATGAAGAAACTGCAAGAAATCGCTCCTTTTCCTTTATTCCAGCGGTGTAACTTTTCATGCTGGTCTAACTCTGTTCTTCCACTCAGATTCTGGAACATGTTTCCTAACTCTCTAGAAGTAAGTGTCATACAAAGAGCGTCGAACCCACTATAACACACTACGGATAAAACAAATGTTAATGCTTACATCTACGTCAGGATTGGAGCGAAGTGACACGATAGCCGGATTGTGCTGGTATTCCCTATACCTCATGCTTACAAAACCGTCCTTCTAATTTTTGGCTATATCTAACAATGAGCCGAGCAGAGTTGGGCTTAAGATATATAATGCTACAAGACTGTGAGTACCATTTTTGTTCTAAGCTGTATATAACAGGGTGAAGTAGGATATTTACTGATAAACGTTTAGCTCTCACTCTATATTTTGGCAGTAAGTGAAAGATAGATCTGTAATTTTACTGTGGAGTAACATTTTTTCCGCTTCGAATGCAAAACTATACTTTTAAATTGTTATTGGAAGTATTGATTTAAAAGCTTATATTGGAACATTATAGGTACACTTTCGGGGTTCTTCTGTTAATTATACTCTCTCCATCCATCCATCCATCCATCCATCCATCCATCCATCCATCCATCCATCCATCCATCCCATCCCATCCAATCCATCCATCCATCCATCCATCCATCCCATCCCATCCCATCCAATCCATCCATCCATCCATCCATCCATAAGCGCATGTATGTATAAGCAGTGAGTAATAGTTTCCTTATAACAGGACATCCAATTCCACTGGAATGACACAGGTATTACTATCATTGCAGTCCAATCTTTCTGAAAGTAACTGCTGCGACTGACGATTGCAAGTCAGATCATAGATTGGCGAATCCACTCAAACATTACCGTTACATTTTTAAAAACATGACATGCATCAAATAGACACTCCAAAACATGGACTGCACTCTCTTCACGTGTCTCCAAAAGTAAATGCAAGTAGGATTTGTCAGGTGACAGTGCGAGCCATGCAAGGATCCGCCTGGACCCATCCTTGTAGGAACCAAGATTCAGATAGCGGCTCATACAAAGAATGAAACAGGATGGAGCTCCATTGTGTGTTAACCATACTATATACTGTCGCACTGCAAGTAGTGTGTCCTTGATTAAGATGGGTGCATTGTTCTTCAGTACGCGACGATACAGTGCTTCACTGAGTTGTTGTCCAAGAATTTGGGCCCCGATAAGATGGTTTCCAGGAATTTCAGCACAAGAATTGATTTAAATCACTGTTGACTGGCTTCAATCATGTCTTGCTTCCTCCTGGATGTGTCTGAAGTGAATATCGATGATACCATCCCTATTGAGGTAGCCCCACCGCGAGTAATACCGAAGGCAGAGTTCGCAAAAATAAAACATTTCTGGCCATACATTCACAGGAGGTTTTGTTTTCATGACTTTACAACAATATTCTTCTCCAAACTTTGCCCCTACGTCCTGTATAAAACACACACTCACAAACAACTTATTGAGCCTCTCTTAGTCTTTTGAACTATTGCAAAGTTCTCGCTCACATTTCTCTATTCTGCTTTGTACCCCATTTGCGTATTTAGATTTTCACGAAGGTGTTCTATGCAAACAGCGTACATTTAAAGGAAGCAAGTCGTTCTGGACTGAAGTATTTTAGAAAGGTAATAAGTTTCCGTTGGGAGTTATGTGGATTGTAGGCGATTTTATAAACCTCTACTACACAGCATGCATGCATTGCCTACTCCACAGGATCTTTATGAACGATCCACCTTCAAAAACAAATGCCGTCTCAAAAGAAGTTAAAAAAATCTATGACATATGTAACTTAAGTAGTGATAGGGTGCGACCTATTATAGGCAGGTGAGAAATATTTCTAAGAAACAACGTATATGTTGTTTCTAACGTTTCCCATATGGTCTACTATGACCTTCTGGGGAACTTCGTCCCTGCAAGCATTTTTTAGCTGGAGGCTACCTGCGTGCAATGTCGTTTGCATCTGATAGTCGGATGATAATAAGGATGACGATGGATCAGCTGCATGGACTCCGAAACACGTTGGACCTTGGGATACTTTAGCTAGGTAGTCAATGGTGGAGGCCGGATAGATGTGTTCTAACATCTTCTCTCCATAGCCGGGAATCCCCATAAGCTGAAACGTGTAGCAGAGGCTTAAGTCTACATTAAAAGGCTGTAAAGTATAATAAAGGTTTGAGATTATAATCATAGTAGTGCAGTATAAAACTAATCTCGCTGGCTTTGAAGGATCAAAGCAGTTGACGTGGTATATGTACAATCATTAAATGTTACGAAATATCAGGGTTTCGGAGTTAAACAGTAGCTTAACTCCCCGCTGCCGCTTGTTTACTGCTTGGGGTTTTCAATTAAGATATTTCGGCATAAATATAAAATTGCACGAAAATTACTAATGGATTTGCTCCCTTAAGATTTTAAATCTTAGTCGGAAACTTCATAAATATTGAAATTAATATTTGTGATTGTTTTCTAAGCACTCTTACAAAAGCTGAGGCAAACGTTATATTGCAACACTGCATACAGTAATACACATTAATAATTACAATATTATAATTAGTGTTTAGATCACCTGATGGAGAGCTAAAATGGAATAAGTAACAAAAGAAACTTCTTATAGAACAATGTTTAAACTGTCGATCTTCAGATCTAATTTATTTGTATTAGAGAACTAATAAACTCGTCAGCATGCAATCTTATCTAAGATTCTCTACAGAAGCGTTTAAATGTCACTCTGCTTTCAAATATCCGCCAACTTATTGTTTCTAAACCTTCTATAGCTTCATCGAATTTTAATATCAAATAATTAATGGTGAATAAACGTGCTACAAAAAGAATATATAAAGGGAACACCCACCTCACGCCAAATATAAAGAAATTATGTAAAATAAAGGTATTGTAGGAAATATGAATACTTGTAGGAGGAAGCATATCAAAGTAGGAAATAATCATAAAATACAAGAGAGACTAATTAAGAAAGAGTGGAAAATTAGAAAGCAGATAAGAATAGCGGGATATTTTACAGAAAGGTAATTAGCCACCATTCTACATAGTGAGTAGTCTAAACAAATGACCGAAGAGCACGGTGAAGGGGAGAGGAGAAATAGTGACTGGAGCGAGTAAGATAGGAATATTAGAAAGAGAGTTAACTCGGAATTTCCGAAGTAGTCAAGTTTGCTAGAGAAAGATACACGAGTGATTTTATTTTTATAAACCAGTGGCCACATACAGTAGCCAATGGATGACACATATATTACAGCGGGAAAATTAGCGTCGGTCTAGCAGGTGCGTGATTCTGAAAACCTTCCCATTCTGGTCTTCAAGAGGTCTACTTCGTGTCGGCCAGGGCGAAGGGAAGCGTGTGGACTCAGTTATAGATTCAACTTAGTGAGAAAATACTGGGGTAAAGGTAAATAGTTGTGTAATTCGGGCCATTGCAAAGTGCTCCGGACGAGTAACTGGCTAGACGTTTTCATTATTGTTGTTTATTAATTGGAATAAATCCATACAAGCAGTAATACGCTTCATTCAATTATTATAGCCCGACCCCAGATAAGGGTAACTTGGCAAATATGGGCAATTTAGGACAATAACAACAGTGAGAAGAAGATAGTAAACCTGGTGCCAGCATCCCGGACTTCAATGGAACACCTCTAGAGTCGGCATCGACCCTCACGTTTATATGTAACTACAAAAAGATTAATTTTATGGCAAAGGAAATTGTATTTTCATGAAAAACCATAACCTGGGGTTGTATAGATACGGAAATCATTTGAAATTATGTAGATATGCATTTTATAAAGATTGATTTGCACAAGGAAGAATTAATATCGTTAGTTTAGCTGTTTACTTTATAAGTGTAATACTTTTCATTCTGGAAACTGCTACTAAGTGTCAGCAGTAGTTTTAAAATATTGTTTTTAGCCACATTAAATGAATACCGCAGTTTTATATCCAACATTGTGAGCTCTAGCTTTAGCAGTTCCCATTGAATATCCAAATAGCAGCTTAGAGGATCTTACATAACAAAAGAAAAGGAAGAGTCGAGCTCTTTCAGCATGCTTTGTGATACGGGATAAGAAAAGATTGTGCAGTGAAAGAGTCTTTTCACAACTGGTCAGTCAGCTATTTACGAAGATTCAGCAACTCTTCCATACAAGATGAAATCTCTCAAACCGTTTTCAATTTTGCAGTTCAGAATATTGCAAAGAATCAGAAAAGTGCTACTTACGGAATGTTGCAAACGTCGTACCATTAAATGAGAAGGATTTTCAATTTAGATTTTATTATGCTGTGCACTATTCTCCCCAGAGATTCAACTGAACGCAATTTCTGGAGCTTTTCCCTTACTGCTAAAGCCGGAATATGTTTCCTGCTGGCTCATATAGCCAAACTCTATGTATCTCCACGGCTATCTCAGTAGTAAGAGAATTGTGGCTTATCGGTGAAATTATTTAAAAACCACGATGAGAAAGGATATTGAGTTTGGTGTTTAACATTACTAATAAAAGCCAGAAATTCTTAGAGAATGGTCTATTTTCTGTTTATCGCTATTACACTGACATCTATCTTTATAAGTGAACGGGAGAGAGATCACGTTCTGCTACGCACATTTTCGAGCTTAAATCTAGTATTATGACGACAATGGTAACCGGGACAGTGCTGTGTGACCAGATAAATTGGGAAGATATCTTTTAGAGTATAAAAAGCTCTGAGCACAGCATTTCTGGATGTTATATCAGGGTAATAATAATAATAATCTTGCGGGCACCTCTTTTGATTTCTTAAGCTTAATCCCTGGTCCAACAAAAATGTTTACCGAAAGAGCTTGCTCGAAATGCAACGTGTAGTTTTGACCAGTCCTTGTTTATGACGAGCAAAATAACTTGTCCTCCACCAAATTGTACATGTAGTTTTCCTCAGTAAAGTGGCCATCGTTAAAGTAGTATTAACTTTAATGCTCCTGTAGTAACGTTAAATAAATCTTGGAAAATAAACTTAAATTGATGAAAAAATTAAGTTAGAGTATGAAGGCATATACCACGTTTGTTCGACTGAATATAAATAAGGTGCACTGGAAAGTATAATGTCTTAGGAGTGGATGGACTGATGGGTGCATTATTTGTCGGGAAAGATATAAAATATGGAAGACAGGATTAAGAGAAAGCTGGTTTTTGAAAACAGAGAGACTGATATTTCAACTTAAACTACTGGTTTTGTTTTTTGTTTTCTCTTTCTTTCTTTCTTTTTTCAAAACAAGGAGCAGATAGTTAGATGCACTAGGAGTAAGGTAGAGGATATCGGAATACGCATCATCTTTATTTTCTTAGCAGTTATTCACTAACCTTGCTACACTGTTTTGTTTCAACAAGCTCGTTTCACCTGTGAAACAACCTAATTATCATATGAACAGATGTCATTTTATTAAATCATAGTCTAGCTGCTGAGTGAGGGGAAAGAGTTCCACATCAGAACTGTTGAGGGCAACGCAGTCTATAGGGTGTATACCATATCCAAAATGTTGGGACAAACATTCTAACCAATTCGACAGATTTTAAAGTCTGTAGGTTTCATGACAGGCATGGTCGGTTTGTTTGGAGAGGCATAACCATTCAACTTCCAACTATAAGACAAAATAGCATCTAAAGTTGGTAAGGGAAATGGGGAAGTTATTGTTCAACTTATCGATTACTATAAACGTTGAAGGTGTTTGTGCGAACAATTATTGTGTAAGAGCGATAGCCTAAATTGTATCCTTATCCACAATAAAAGCCATCGTATACCCACACACAACATGGAGCAAAACACGGATCATTCACAGGATAGGTAAGCCTCAGCATTAGATAGATTTTATTGGGTTTAAAGGATTGTTTTTAGTTGAGTAAACATTAATAAGAAATTTTAACTATTTCAAAAGTAGTATTAACACTTATTCCATTTATAATATGCATTGAAATAACTAGAAACACCATTCGACATTCTGATAGCCGTAGTCTTAACTTTTATTACATATTATTAAAAGTACAAACAAATGCAATGCTAGAAATAAATGTTGCATTTACAATTTCGCCTACATTTTCCTTTTCTTTGGCGCTGTATCTGGATTAAAATTATTGCTGTTAACTCAGCTACACATTTTTAAACTGGAGCCATGCTTACGTACAAAAGGCACAATCCATGCTGACATCTGTCGAGAGGTGTGTAATCTCGCTCTCCAGCTGATCGTCCCGTCGGTCGTTCCGGCATCTACTTTGACTCGTGATTGGAATAAGGTGAAATTTAAACTTTAAAAATAATTGTGAGCGTAGAGCATTAATACAGATATTTGACAAATTCAAACACTTCCAAAAGTTAATTTCCTTGTACTCCTCTCAAGTGAGGCTAATAGCCTTTTATCTGTTACTTTAAAGTGAGCTAGATCGGAAATACAGGATTTGCATACTGTATTTTGACTTTATGAACAACAGTCGCCCATTCTTCTAGACCGCAATAGTGTTTTTGTAAGGTTTCTACACTAATCTAACTGGCACTAGGTTCCATTCAGCTCTTATCACTTCTCACTTTCATGGCTTGAAACAAATCCCGAAAAACAAACATGGAATAATAGGCGATGTTATACTGGCCAGGAGGGTCAGTAATAACGTCTCAACGAATTCCACTCTGATTCATATAAACAAGTAAGATGCCTAGCCCAATATAAAAGGATTAGCGACCCTCCCTTATAGAGGAAGGGGTAAGTGAGAAATGAGTTATCCGTAACGTTAAATTGCGCAATAGCAACACAATGTAGTCTATAATTACTTCTGAAGTAGATGTGAAAATGAAGTCTAAGATTATGGCCGACATCGAATGGGGATGTAGCGTGCAAACACTGCCGAACTGTGTGACATACTTGAAAGAACCAAATTCCGTTGGTAGAAAAATGATCTATATAAGATGTATTTGTCAATTTAAATAACATATTATTTCACAAGCATTTAGATACCAGCACCATAACAACAAAATAAGGACAATAATAATATTCAGTAACTACTACTACTACTTCTTCTTCTTCTTCTTCTTCTTCTTCTTATTATTATTATTATTATTACTATTCAACGGTGACACTAATATGTTCTGGTAGTCAAAAAGCACTGTTAAATAAATCAGTATTATCGTCATCTTTATGAATACTTTCATGATTAAATAAACTTCGGTACCTACTCAACTATTAAGAACGTAGCTCATTAGTAGTGTTACCTTCCGCCCATCTTTTGGAATAAAGTAAGGTACTTTTCATAAAATGACTAGAATTGTGCAAAATGGAGGTAAGAAGATAACGCTTACAGAGGGCGGAACTGTGCATTTGTTATCAAACTAAATTGTTATATATTGCCTGTATAAGACACGTTTTTTGCATGTAAGCGTACATATGGAGAAGGAGATTTATCACCTCTGAAACAAAAAGTATACGTATAAAAATGCAAAGTACGCAAGAGTTTTATATCAGTTTGTTCACCATTCTTGACTAATGTAATAGTAAGTCTACGTATTCCAACATTGCACCCACAAAATGAAACGATCGAATGCCTTTTCAGTCAGTTGTTCTGCCGACTTGTTGAACGCAATAAATAAATACACATATAAATAAACAAATATATGATCTTTGTCTGGTGGGCTGCAGCTTCTCTGCATCTATAGGTTTTAGGAGGAAGATTAAGCTTACTTATGTCGTATTTTTTTCTTCTGAAAGTAAAAAAAAATCACAGACAACAAATATCCAGAAAATATTGCCGAGCAATTGCGGTAACTAAAATCCTATTATTATTATTATTATTATTATTATTATTATTATTATTATTATTACTATTTATTGTTGTTACTCCTGTTCCTGCGGTGATGGTGGAACCAGTATGTCAGCAGCAGCAACAGCAGCTAAAAGGTAATTGCAAATGTTTGGAAACACTTTGTTTAAATATAAAAATTGTCACTGAAAAGCTGTCAAACGGAACCCTCTACTTTGAGTTTTACTTCATGTGCAGAAGAAGAACAAAAACACTTTAATTGGTTGAAGTGCTCTATTGATGGAGCCATAGGAGCATTCTTTCCCAGATGGTAAACAGGTCAAACGCTCGTCCCATAACGCGATGTTGATTGATTAAAGCAAATGAAGCAGTCATTCGTGGCTCAATCAATAGAGCAGTTACCCCTATACAACTTACTTGAGCCAAATTAAGAGCCAATTTTGTCTTAACTACGTGGAGCACAACCCTCTGCTTTTAGCTCTTGTGGTAATTTTAAAATGTAATGTAATTGTTTTATCATGGTCTAGCGATAACACGCAACGTGTATTAACTACTAATTAGTATTTTTAACATAAATGTTACCATTTATATTCACTGCTCGCAACAATCCTTACTGCCCATTCACAATAAAATGTAAGCGCAGAGGTAGCATAAGTGCAAGACTTTATATCCACATTATTTAATGGAAGCATTTACATAGAGTCACACAACACGCTACGTAACGCAAGAGTTTATGAACTCCAAACTTTATGCTTGCGTTGCGTGCATAGAGGAAGGATTATACACTTGTTTCTCTATGCATTCCCTGCTATTCAACAGCAGACAGACGATCGCAATGCGAGATTTTACGCCGCCTAATGTACACGCATGCTGCTCTTCCATTTGGCGCTGCCATACAAATGTTTATGGGTCACCATCTCTCATTTCTTTTAAGAAATGTTCTCTTAGTCTCGTTGCTGAGTCCTCCTCTGATTTAATAGATGAATCCACCATCTGTGAATATATATCTTGGCTTTCACAAATCGTAAGGCGCAAAGAGATAATGCACACTGCGTTATTATAACTTGTGCAGCTGTATCATCACATATATAACTTACTGCAGTTTCCATACTTGCACAATAACTATTTTCAATATTTTAGTCAAACAATCGTTACGTCACTAACGCTGCGGGGTCATTTGTGCGTATTTAGTTTTGGTGACCTATTTATTTACAAAATATGGAATGAAATTTCTTATTTGATATTGTGTGCAATTAATATAAGGATCTAGAAACCCGTGCCAAGTTCTTGCGTTACGCCAACAGCTGCTTTGTGAACCTTCCGTCACGCCTGCGCTTGTGTTGGATTATGTTAGTGCTTACATGCAATCCACTGAGGAAGTTAAGGGCTCATACTCGTAGCATATTGCTTTTATAGCCTGAATACAACGATATAACAGTACATAATCTGGTATTCTACTAAACGTTCTCACTCTGATAGAAGCTTTGAATTTTACCTATGGCTTTCGATTTTGTATCGCATAAACACTGACTAAATTAGAAAACCGTGGAAAAAGTAAAAAGCCAATAAATCAATGTCATCATATTCAGTAAAAATATACACAGTTCACGAAATTCTTTTCTGAGATGTAGAACTTTCAACCATCAATGATTAAATCAAGCTATAGAAAAGTTACCTTACGGGGATTACATGGTTCTGTTGTAAGCCCTTTGTTGTTTCTAGTTTATATGAAGCATACTCTCCTCAAAAAAGAAAACAACATCACAACTTATGCTGATGTTTTTGTTATCTACTCTGGAAAACAATAAAAAGGACAGAAACAGCATTTGTGTATTGTTACAAATGCCGGATTACTAAAAGTTAACCTACTTTAAATCAAGTTGACCAAAAAAAAAAAGCGTATTGAACTTTAACTGAATGAGATACAAAACAGCATTAAAATAAAGTACAGTGAAACACATAGCGGAAATAAATTGAAGCGATAATTGTAGCGGTCAGAGAAGAAGCAACTAACTATCATAAATTAAGAAGTTATTGGCAATTAATCAAAATCAAATCTGATAAACTCCTACAATTTTTATCTCGGAATATAAAAGCAATACCGTAAGAAAGGCCGCAGAAAACCACCACAGTGTTATCAATCCTGTAAATATTAGTTAATAAATGACCCCGTAATCACGCAGTGTTGCTGGGAAGATTTTCTGTACAAAATAAAGTTTAGGTGACCTTTCGTGTCTTTGTTATATTTCAAAACAGTAGCGTGGGTGACGTCATTCTATTGTGTTTTTAGAGACTTCACCGAAGTGTAATGGAAACGCAGCGTCTAACGAAGTATATGCTACGGTTGAGATTACGAAAGTTGAACGCGCGCCAATGAGGAATCACTAAGACAGCAGAAAAAAAATCTAGCCAATAAAAATGTTATAAGGATTAACTGCATGTAGAAATCAAAAAGGTTTGCATCTGAGAGTATATATAACTTAGTGGGGGATGAATAGGTAGTCGGATATAATTCTACGTGTAACAGGTCAGTCGGCGCGGCGTGCCGCTCAGAAATATGTACACGGTTATTTTTTGCGAGATGAGAATTTAATTCCTCGCAGTGTTATAATAGCGGCAGAAAGATAGTGATACATATTAAAGTACTGGAACCCACAATCACACAGGCGAAGTGTTAATTGTGGGAATAATTAGAGCGTTGTAAGAACGTCAAGTGAATAAATCGCCGCGCGAGAAGCAAGTTAGGAACACGTGTGTCGGAGGAGTGAAGAACAAAAGAACGACAGACTAGCAAATGGACTGTTTTAGTACTTCGTAATAATCTTGCAAGTAGCATAGTGGTTCAGACAGTGTCTTTGGAAGTGAATCATTATGTTTTCCTTCAGTGCATCCTAAACCTGCATTCTGGATCTCTGGATATTACCCACAATTACAGCTTTCATTGAAGCCAAGGAGATAAGAATCACCCTGAGAAAAACTGTGGATCCTGAAACGATGTAGAGGTCAGAGGACTTCGGGGCCCGATAAAGTAGGTGTCATCACGACGTGTTAAAGTTCAAGAAGGGAGCAGTGAGGAGCCTACGTCTCACCAGAGCATACGGACTTCGAACCATGGGCACTAGGGTCGCACACAACCAGAATTGACAAAGGAAGATAATTCTTAATTATCAGTGTGCACGAGCTCTTGCGGTTGAGGAACGGCAAGGAACTTATCACTCCCAACATGCAGAACAATCAGATCACAGAAAACGGCACGAGTTATATCAGCTGTGAGAGGGGTAATGACGTGCAGTCAAACCCTAGACCTCTCAGTGTAACCATCCCGGCACAAAGTGAAAATACAGCAACTGTTCCCTCCACATACACACACGCACGCACACACACACACCATGCAGACAATAAATTTGGCTATACTCCTTGAGAGATTCAACTGACTGGGCAGCAAAATAAATAACACGATAAGGCAACGCAACAAAGAACTGGAGAATAAGCTTAACAACGCTCTAAAGGAACAAAATAAAGAGTTAGAAAATAAATTGAAAAGGCATAACAAAGAGCAAGACAGTAGGATCAACAACACCATAAAAGAACACAATAAAGAGTTAGAAACTAAATTAGGGGACAAAATGGATAGGCAAAACCAGAAATAGGAAAACGAATTAGTTAACATTTCTAATGTCACAGAAGGGTAGACAGAAAGTTCGTTACTCAAAACCAGCAATTGAGGGAACTTCTAGCTGATAACCATCCAGAATTTCAACGGGGACTGGATGAGGTAACAAATGAAGTAGGCAGTAGTGCCAACAATCTATGTAGTAAGAAATTTTAAAACAGGGTGTTATCTGCGATTCAGCGTAATAAAGTGAAGAAGGTAGTTGTTGTATTGTTATTTGCCCCACGTTTTGCGCCAATTTGAAGAAGTTATTTTGTTGTAGGAGTTGTATTGTAGTTCAACTGTTGGGGAGCCGAACTTGAAGTGGTTGCAACCGCACGTATGGTAAAAACTTTCCGGTAGCCTTCGCCTCAAATGTACTTTCTGGTGGCCTTTGACCCAAGTTTAAAAAAATATTAACTTTGTAATTTGACTGTTTCTTTAAATATTATATATTTATGTTTGCCTCGGCTGCGTCAGTATTATTGTTAGAGACATGGATTTCTTTTCAAGACGTAGTGCGGCTGAAGAATGTAGGCTTACACAGATTACAATTTTTAATTCACTCCTTTTTATTAATTCTTGACACAATTTAAATAACACTTCACTGATATAGTGAGCTGTGAGATTCTTTTATTAATTATTTGCACTTTTTAACACGTAAACTATTTTCGTCTCACACGAATACGTATTAAATTTCTCGAGGACACATCTCGCGTCCGGTTAGAAACACTGTCTACAACCAACGCATCCAGTTATGAGCGCTGTCTACAAGCAACTGACTTGATTTGAACCTCCTAAATTTGTAAATTTCTGTATTTCAAGTATCTGATTGGTTATTCCTAATCCAATAGAATACTTTTATTTAACTTAAGCGTTTTGCTGGTTGTTGATTGGCTATTTTATAAACTGTCACAAAAATTACATTATTGTTCCTCCAAGAATGACTAGTTGCATTATGGCACTTCCTTACTCATTATTGCCTCAAGGTTACCTCATTGTTAAAAAATTTTAACCTATTATTCTCACAGCTCCTACATTATTAAATTACATAATACATTCACATAACATTATTGAACATGTATACAATAATATAAAAATTTACAATGACTGCAATATACACTTTTTATATATATTGTTACATACACATATTGCTTTAAAACAAATTGCTTGTTGTTATATTTATATTGCATAATTAGACTGAAATCATTTAAGAGTTAAAAATACTGCCTCAAAAGATGATTTGGCAAGAGCACACTCAGAATTAGCACAAGCAGTTGAAAAAGAATTGGTAGTCGTTAGCAAATAAATAGACGGGGTGAAAACCTTAGCATTGTCAATAAGTGTACAGAACGTACATACAGACGCTAAACTGGAAGAAATAAAAACGAGGCAAGAGAAAGAGAGATAAACCTGATAAAATAGAAGATGAGTAAATCAAATGCAAATCAAGGACCTCACGTACCCATGTCTTAAAGTACCTACAGCTGAAATTGACAGTTCAAGTAGCAGTAATAGTGACTGGCCACACCCACCTCAAGTGCCAGATGCATGTTGAAATATACATAACGTGCCCCCATGTAACCTTAAGAGTAACTTATCTGGTTTAAGTGATTATGGTACACATGTAAATAATTCTGGTGGAGATTCACAATTTTTCCTAAATGAAATTGTTGCGCCTACATTTCATGATAACAGAGACGACTGGCCATTGTCCTTTGTTAGAGAAGGATAAGTGATTTAAACTAAAACAGGTACCAAAACCTTTGAAAATGCCAATCGTTCGCAAACAGCTAAAGAGGCAAGCATCCGAATGTTAGACGCACATATACATACG
Organism: Deroplatys truncata; assembly: GCA_030765065.1. Classification (NCBI taxonomy): domain Eukaryota; kingdom Metazoa; phylum Arthropoda; class Insecta; order Mantodea; family Mantidae; genus Deroplatys; species Deroplatys truncata. Next base: position 98,809,731 of record CM060976.1, on the reverse strand, counting down.
GTATGTCCAAGCAGGCTTTCCTTGCGCACTACTGTAGCGTGCACAACCGGACCGCCATTAGCAGCAAATTCTTTTGGGATAGTATAACCCAAACGTGATTTATTCATGCACGACTATTTCCTAAAGATAATAAATACAAGTCGACTAATTGAAATCGTTCCACGGGATACAACTAGTTACCAATCCATTCCACTACAAACTTGTAACCCTATTTCTACTCTCAGCTAATGGAGTAGCTGTCCTCGCTGGAAAGTTATGCATCTAGACAAAGAGGTGAAAACCGTGGGTCACCAAATCAAAGTGGGCATCGCAGCAGATTCCGCGATTGCCGCCACGGCGAAACTTTATTAGGGCAGGGGGCAGAGATACCACCCCTGGTAATAGTACCCAAAATCGGTACCAGAACACCGTGCCACACTTTGACGTATACCATAGACCGCGCGGAACACGAGGAAGCCCTAATAGCCGCAACAGAGGTAGACAATTTTATCACCTTTTTGTTACCAATTTTATTACCTTAGCGACAACGAAGCCACCTACTGCCGCGCGCCTGACAACGCCATTAGTATGAACGCCGCTGCCACCAACAATCACCCATCGGAAAACTAATTCGGTGTTTCATTGAGACCCAAAGGGAATCCTCTAACCAGAGAAGGAAGTTACTTCACCTTAAAGGATCAACGTGTGCTCGGATAAATAATGTATTTTGCCTGGGAGTATTGGAAAACAATGCGATTGAGAGACAAATTCAACCAGGAGAAAGCCATTGTTTCTGGAATATCCATGTGCGGATTAATAGAAAGTGGCGCCAAAATTCATGTATGTTCCGAGAATTTGTATAGAGAGGTGGGGAAAATTACAGCAGCTGCCTGTGACAAACGTATTCTGCGCTCTAGCAGTGGGAAAGAGGATACTAAGGCTAAAAGAGCAGGTACTATTCCAAATAAATATTGGATTTTTTTGGCAGTGAAATTATTTGTCTAATAGTGCCACAATTGAATGTGGATTTTCCAATTGACACGGATTTGTCGTATAAGCACCAGGCTAAAATGGATTTCCAAAATAGAATTGTGAAATTTGAGATCGAAGGAAATACATTCACAGTGTCTTATACAAGCAGTCAGTGAGACTGATTTACAAGCGTCTTCCCGAGGAAAGAGACGTAGAAGAGCAATTTTTCGTGGAAGTAATACAAATATGCGTGCAGCTTAAATGTGATGAAGGAAGTAAGAGTAGGTAATAATTATGTAATGAGCGCCGACGAAGCAAATAAAGAAATAATGTATATGGGAACCGATATTTTAGAAGTTGAGAACGAGCTGCATAATGAGTTCACTAATGAGCATGTTGATAATGTAACATACAACGGAGAAAGAGACCTATATTTTGCCGAGGGAATGCAGGTACCGAGCGAGATACCGCTGAGCGGAAAGGTCTCTCGAGCCAAAGGTTTAATGCCCTCTTGAAGAGACGGCATACTACAAATGCTAACAAAGAATAGACGTGCATTCTCGGAAATACCAGGAAAATGCAACAAATATACTTACAGTTTTAAGGTACACAATTTACAGCATTTCACCCGCAAATCCTGCAGTCTTCCCATATCTGCAGGCAGAAGTTGAACGAGTGATAGGAAATATGCTAAATTAGGGTATTATTGAAAATTTGAATGCTCCTTACGCAAGTCCTATTTGTTCGGTTCTAAAACGAGATAAACGTTTAAGATTGGCCATAAATGCCAGAAAAATAAATGAACACACTCTGCCTGACCACTTCGCCCACAACCGATTCATTATCTGCTCATAGGGCAAATCGGGAAAAGTTTTTCTCCATAGTTGAGCTCATACCATCCTATTGGCAGCATGCAATTGGTTGAAGTAATGAAATATTATATTTCCTTTTGGAAGTATTCCGTTTGGGAGATGGGAAAGTCTTCCGTTTTTCAAGGGCTGCCTTCGGAATGAAAACCTCAGGGCTGCACTGCTAAGTGCCACCCGTGTCATGTTTGGAGATAGCGTCAGAAATTATGCCTATCAATATGTTGACGATTTTTTTATCTACAGTGAGATGCTTGAGGCACATCTACAACATTTGGACATAATTTTAAAAAAATTGCCGAAAATGGCATGACAGTGCATCTCAAGACGTCACAATTTGTTATGCGGGAGGTAAACTTTCTGGGATGTATCGTGTTCCATAAAGGATAAAACCAAATATAGAGAAAATAGAAAACTTTCCAAGCTCAAAGAATATCAAGCAGTTATGAAGAATTTTCGGCCTCATCCAATATCAGCCTACATTCCTTATAAATTTTGCAAAAGAAGCAGCACCACTCCGCGCACTACTTTGCAAAGGGACAAGCGAGCGAAGAATGGCGACGCTTAAGAGGATTATTCGCCAACATAGTGCTTCTTGAGAGACCGCGTGACGACCATGATGTTCATATATGCACCGGTAACAGTATTAAAGCATTTAGAGCAGTGTTAACTCAAGTAATTCTCATGTACTGGCGACAGCAAGCTGGTCGTTATTACCAGTATAAAGAACCAGTGCATCACATTACTAGAAATTGCAGCATTATTTTTCGTTCTAACCAAATTTCAGCACTACATTCTCAATTGCAAAATCCTTGTGTATACCGATCATCCTAGTTTGTCATTTGCACAACAATGCGAGCTGACCAGCAGCAAAATATCACCATACGTGGAGGAAATCACTGCACTTGACATTGAAATACAACATATCACCGGCACACAAAACATACTTAGAGAGCTTCTTTGCCGGTTACAAGGAGCATTACTCGAAAATAACAGCAAGGAATTCCACGAGGTATCTCTTATGAAGTTGGACTTATCCATGAACAAAAACCTACCGAAAATTTTGCGGCAAATGGGCAAGCATCACAGTGAAGATGAAGGCCTGAAAGCGTTATTTCACACAACACCGGAAATTGATGCAGGGGAAGATAGGCTAAAGGAGCAGTGTACTCTCTAAGTTGGACGGCTGAGAAGACCGAATCTGGAAGCCGATGATTCCTAAAGCAATAGAACCAGCAATAATTGAAGCCTTTCACCTTTCGCTCAATCATTCAAGAACCGAGCGTACAACGCTTAATACTGCGCGCGTGTTTACATAAACACTTATACAAAAACCGTCTGCGACCTTTGCCAGCGAGCGAAGTCTTTATCAAAATTGCTAGAACGTGGCGAAGAATTGAACTCCGTAAGGCAAGAGTGAAAAGACACAAGAGGAAATGTTTGCCAGAAATAAATTAGAAAGTACTTGTGAGATATCATTGACTCTCTTATTAGATCAACAAAAGATATTTCAGAATGAAAATACTCTACATCGGCCCATACAGAATAACCAAACAATTCGGCACTCATTTCTTTGAGCTGTATTGTGAACAGAAAAAGAAAATGTTTGACAGGTATTGTGTTAAATCCTTAAAACCATACAGAGCTTAAAACACTGTAAATTAAATTCCCATATAAAAGAAAGCAACAAAGCCGTCAGGAACAATATGAGAAAAATGTATACTAATAGATGTAAAGCACTGGGTATAAACACCTGTAAATAATTTTGTTAAGGAAATTGAAATGTTATGTATTGCCATGATAGAAGCTAAGGTTGGGCAAATTAACAACAAGGGACAAATTATGTTACAACTTGTAAATAGTGCATCCAATGATAACAACTTGCAATAGCAATAAGAAAGAAATTGGCATAACCAATCTGCATCAGCAGAGACATATAAAGTTAGGGCATATATTATAATTACTAGAAACATGTAAATATGATCTATAGCAAGTAGGCTAGCTGAAGGTAAAGGTTAATAACCCAAACTTGGGACACATCCGTATCCTCTCGAGTGCGAACAAAGATATGCCAAGGACGAATGCCAAGTGTCAGTGAGGTCAGCGGACAACGTTTCAGAATGGTTCTAGTAAGCCGATGAATAGTGGCAGGGACAAACAATACTTTCACAATGTATCGTACTACAGAACTTTAAAAAGGGTTGAGCTAAGTGGCCGAAAAGGAGACAGGGATAAACAGCTCTCAAACAGAGCCAAACAAGTCAAAAATGCATTGTAGGCTTTAGTAAGCTTAAGAGAGACCAGTGTATGCTTGTATCTATGTATGTCCAGATATTATTATTATTATTATTATTATTATTATTATTATTATTATTATTATTATTATTATAGCATTTTAGGATAAGCTATGTGAGAGCCAAACTTCAACAATTGTGGGTTTAACTTTCCCATGAGGAGTAATTTGAAGCGATAATTCTGGTCAGAAAATAAACAATTAACTATCATTAATTAAGAAGTTATTGACAATTAATCAGAATAAAATCTGATAAAACCCTAAAATTTTGATCTCAGGAATTTAAACCTAACACCATTAGAAATCCCGCAGAAAACCACCATAGCGTTATCAATCTTGTAAATATTACTTAATAAATGACCCCGTAATCACGCAATATTACTGGCAAAGATTTTCTATACACAATAAAGTTTAGGCGACCGTTCGTGTCAACACGGGTGCGTGGGTGACGCGCAGTTCTATTGTATTTTTAGGAAATTCACCGAAGTGTAGGGGAAACACAGCGTCTGTCTAATGAAGTATAAGTATACGAAAGTTTGAACGTGCGCCAATCAAGAATCACTAAGAGCTTGCAGAAAGAAATCTAGCTAATGAAAATGTTATAAACATAGACTGCAAGCAGAAATCAAGATGGTTTGCAGCTTACAGTACATATAGCTTAGTGGAGGGATGAAAATGTCAGTTGGCGCTTAATTCTACGTGTAATAGGGCCTTCGGCACGGCGTGCCACTCAGAAGTATGTAAACAATTATTTTTCGCGACATGAGATTTTAATTTCTCGCAGTGTTATAACAGGGTATAATGATAGTGATATGATATATGTATATCACTATATGTATAATATATATGATGTATATCACTGTATATCATATATGTATAGTTATATATAGTGATATATCAATTTAACTGGCGATATCAATTGTGTAATTAATTAGAGGCTGTAAAGAACGTTAAGTGATAAATCGTTGCGTGAGAACCAAGTACGCCCGTGTGTCGGAGGAGTGAAGAACAAAAGAACGACAGACTAGCAAAGGGAATATTTTAGTACATATTTCATAATAATCTTGCAAGTGGCATAGTGGTTCAGATGGTTTCATTGAAAGTGAACCATTGTGTTTTCCTCCAGTGAACCCCAGCATCCTGGATCCCTGGACATTATACACAATTACAGCTTTCATCGAAGTCGTGGAGATAAGGATCCTGAAACGACGCAGAGTCAGAGGACTGCTCTTCTAGATCGGGCACATCATTCACCAATTAAATATCATAGCAGTAAATCCCCACAAAATGGATAAGACAGTAATTAAACCTATAATATCCATGTCGATGCTATATATCAAAAGTGATTTCAAAATTGTATATATTGTGAAAGCTGTCTAAAGATTTGGAAACCAATGTAGTAAAACAAGTTATTATGTGTTGAATCAGTTTCAGTTTGTTTATTGTACAGAATTTTGTGAAGGAACGTGCACAAAAAGCTTAAGAGGAGTATTAATTGTACAAAACCTCTAAGATGCATATAGAGGATGTCTACTAATTCGTACATTAACATTATTCAAAATCCTACTTCAAGGACAAATTAGAGAGAAGACGATTATGGAACATATGTTATGAGTATAATAGTTTATAAGTTACAGCAGTAAAGATAATTAATGCAAAGGCACGATAGAGCATCACAGATCAGTGCCATGCACTACCAGCTGTTGGTTAACCCTCCCCTTACAATCCCACATTGTCCTGCAGTGTAAGTCAGTCAAATACTCCGGGCAACCCGCATATAAAGATCCACACAAAAAAGATAGTGTTCTCTGCAATAAATTATCCACTTTTATTAAACCTGGTCATCATATTAAATTTGGAGTATTTTGTAGAGATTTTTTTGTTGACAGATGCTTGACAAGATGAGAAACCTTTTAAATACTAGTTAGAGTGAGTAAAGTCAAATAAAATCTGTATAATTACCTTGTGTTTTTGTTGCAATTATTTGTAACAGATAATTAAAATGTGTTGTAATATACCCTAGCTATTTATATGTGCATTATATAATTCAGTTGGAATAGCCATTTTTTATTGTAATTTCGTAAACCTTGTACTCCAATTTTGCAAGCAATAAAATAGTTCATCATAATCATCGTCACCTCTTGAAGCATGTAATGCCTTAGAAACACTTCCATAGGCTCTGCATTGTGAGCCATGTGTTGATTGTATACAACTGAGAATCCCTTAAGCAACCCCTTACTGCGCACTTGTCACACTCACATGTTCATTTTCCCTCACTAATGCCACACTTACCCACGTCGATGTCAAAACGCGCCACACATTTCCTATTAGCCACTTGCAACAGTGTCTGCGATTCAACAGTGCAATAAAGAAATGGATTAATTTGCGTTTTGCTTTTTTGTCAGCCATTACAGCCTCTCTAACAACGTTCCATATATATTCAACGTTACAAATCGCATCAGATAAAATTCTGATCCTAAATGCGTGTAATGCACGAGGACAGAATACATCAATACCATTAACATTAATATTTAAGCATGAGTTCAATATTGAAGGGAAGTTTTATTGATAACCACGAGGAAGTTTTGTTAACTTAAGACGGCTACACTTTCAATTTACGTTTTAATACGAATTGTAAAAATTAGATAATCTGAAGTACTTTTTATTCTGGATCTTTAAGTCTGTTCTATTTCCAGAAAGTGAAACCGCTCTTACCACTTCTTTCTGGACCTACTAAGATCTCTTCTGGTTGATAGAGGAGCATGTATCTAGAAGAGTCAATGATGTCAAGAACACTATGGTCGGGAATCAAACCCCCGGACTCTCGGGTGAGAAGTCAGATCACTGACCACAGGTCCACGGAGGTAGTACTGTATCTAAATTGTTAATAATTTTGAAAAATACATTTATTAATATGCACCTATATAAATATATTGATGTTACCGTTTCAAACAGTATGAATTTCAGCCTAAGTTTTTTTTTTTTTTTTTTTTTTTAAAAAGTTCCCTTGTCGTTCCCAGATTATACTACTGTGTTTTTCTGTTTTATAGCGCTTATTTCCGCAACACACATACACACACACACAAACACCCATACCCGAGGCGGGACTCGAACCCGCGACCCTCAGCTTGGCGGAGCGCCGGAGCGACCACTCCAGCGACCACGGCTACGAGGGCCGGCCCTAAGTTAAGAGTGGGGTTAGTTTCATTCTGAAGCAGTATACATGCATCCTTTATACACACAGAACATCTGCAATATTTACGAATGACGCATTCTGACAATGATGTAGGACAAGTTGGATATTTTTAAATTATGGAAGTAATTTAGAAGACCTGCTAAATATATGAATCCTGGTTGATATTTTCAGTTCGATGCGTTCAATATACTTTGCAATCCTCATAACACGTTTCGGATTTTCATTTTAATCATCCTTATATAGAGAAAAGACACATTGCGGATCACACTGTCTCCCAAGTGTCTACAATGTTTGTCCTTTGACTAACGCCTAGGAAGGGCCAGGCAATGTTTTTATGACATTTATAGCTGGAGAAGCCGAGATGCCATGTGACTGCACGCTCTCCCCTTCAACTGTTTTATTATTGTAATATTTCACCTGCGTTCCGGCCATCTTTCAACGGACGCGCAAAAATAAGGGAAGAAAAAGAAAGCATACTATAATACAGAATCACTCCCGAGGAAATGCTTTTTTCTGCTTTCTAGGAAGCAAGGAGAGAACAAAACCAAGAAGAATAGAAACGCAAAGGGAGCTGCTTGCCCTTAACACAATGAACTTCCCTTTTTTGCTTGTCTCTTTGTGTGTTCTGCGCTTCCTATATAGGTACGATAGATTGTTACTTTTCCTCTCAGATATGTTTGGCAATGCTTTTTGTTTTGCTTTGTTTTCTTCTGACAGCTGTGAACACATTTCCCCCTTCCTCTTTTCTTTCAAAGAGATCGATTGTCCTTTTTCCGGGGATATTTCCTGTAAACACAAAGCAGTTTTCTCCAAAATATTTCTTTATCGTGTTTGTGACATCTTCTTAAAGATGAAGAAAATGCACCAAACATTTTTCAGCTAAATTCATTCAGTGCTTCCTTGAAGCCAATATATGGGGAAGTGGTAATGCGACTGAGGAGAAAGTACACTAAATTCCAGGTCTTTATGGAATTTAGGTTTGCTCCATTTTTTCAGCACTTGAATAGCACTTAAAGGTGCTTTTGAAATAAACTCCGTTTTAAACCATTTACCAGAAGCAGTCTTCTCCTTTAAAGTCATCTACCTATGTTTATCCAATATATGCAACTTATGGTAGTTTAAATGCCAAATTCGGGACAACTACCCTCAAAAGGGTCAACATTTAGTCAGCTTAATGGAATGTAACAGTCAAAATCCAATTTTCTAAAGCTTTCAGCTAATTTGCCTAACAATTTAATCCTAGGTTTGTCTTACGTAATAATTCAATGGTTTTAAACTGTATTTACATATATCTTTTTTAAATGTAAACGAGGTTCAAAAGTGAATTTAATTTTCCATACAGTGAAATTTTAAAAACCAGCCCCTTTTAAATATTCATAGTTTATCGGACCATAATGCACAAAAGGTTCAAATCAGCTTCCGTGCTTCTTTTAAATTAAAACAAATGTTTTAAAAATGATCGATTTAATGTTTGCTTTTCTATAACTCAAAAACATTTTCAAACACAGAACATTTATGTGACTGTTTTAATTAACTAACGTTTCGAAATGTACTTGAAAACTTTCGGAGAAATTGGATGAAAATTCCATGTGTAGAACACTTTGAATGTATGAAAGTGTGGAGAAACATATTTGTCAAAACATCAAGTTTTAAAATTAAGAAAGAAATATTGCATATTTTATATTTTTATATGTATGTCTCCAAGATACAAAATTTGAAAACTTAATTTTGAAGTATAGTGTTTGTGTATATGTTTGGACACATGGTCTAATCGTTCATTTTTCAGAGATGTTCACTCAGTTTAGCAGTACATTTCCTTGAGCAGAATCTACATTTTTTACATTTTAAACTAAAAATACCACAGCAAAATTAGCGCAGAAGTTCTCTTATGTACTGTACAAAATAAATCAGGATAATAATAGAGCTTCTGCTCTGGAGCAAGATATTTCGTCATAATTATGCTAGGTTGTAGTATTTAGTGTAATTAGGAAAGCGATGCAACAATAATTACAACTGTTATATAAGCTAACATAATTTAGAAATTTTGCAATGGCATTTTCGTAACGTATTCTATAGGATCAATTTGTGACTAAGGGTAGCCGGACTATAGTTCTTGATAGATCGGGACTGCGTTTACTGTGGGTAAAACAATGCAACATTCCATAGACTCTTGTATCTAAATGAAAATATGCACAAAAATGGGGAAGGGATAGAGGTACCTAGCACTTAAAGTGCATAAGAACTATTTTTGTGGGCAATATGTCTTAAAAGTGGAAGAGACTATTTGCATTTGCGTCTTACATTTATGGAGCTCAACATTGTAGCGTAATTCTACAAAAATTAGACACTGAAAGCCGTTAAATAGTGCGTCTGTAAGCCCAGATTTATTTTTACAACTGCATATTGAAGCGTAGATTCTAACATACTTGCGTTTCCCTCCATTTTAGCTCCGCTGTTTCAATAATCTGCACAACTCTAGTTTCGACCATTAAGTGGGAAGGAAACGTGAAATTTCTGTCATGATGGCTTATCGTTACGAATTAATCTATACTAGGCACCAATATTCAAAAAGAGCAATATTCAGCCTTTTTACAAAGCTTTTATGAATATTAGTGTATATTCCAATTATCGGTTTGCTTTTTGTAGTTTTCTAGCGTTTGTTATATAAATATATTATAAATATTTCCAGAAGTTGATAAGATCACAATTACTGCCACTAGTTCTGCTTATACAGGGTGGAAAATTTAAGTTGAAACTGTACAATATCTCCAAAATTAAGTGTTGTAGAAAGATATATCTTGAACAAAAGTTGCTTGATATTATGGGGGAAAGTAAATGCCATTAGTCGTGATTTATTTGGAGGACGTTGTAAATTTAAATTGACCCTAATTGTAGGTTCCCATTTAAAAAATTAAATTGACCCTAGAATGACCACCATAATGTATTCCAAACAAAAATAGCATTTATTTTCCTCATAATATCAAGCAACTTTTATTAAAGACTTTCCTTCTACAACGCTTTTTTGGAGATGCTGTACCGTCTCAACTTAAATTACTCACTCTGTATATTAGACATTAGCTTACAGAAACTGTACCTTTTAAAATGTTAACTCTATTCAATTGTCCTCAATTAAAATTGAATTTTATTTCAATTGAAGAATTGGAGAGAAAGGAGAAAGCTTTGAGTACTACGTATTTACAGCCTATAAATCAAAACCAAGGATAAGGTCTACTTTGGAGTATGTGCTTTCATTGCCTGTTTGAAGCACATTTAAAGGGTCTTCATATGAACGCAAAATGCTATTAATATGGGTTTGTATTTTTACCCGCATTTCTCATTCATCATTGGTGTCCTTCTATAGAACATTTCTATAGGGAACTATGCTTACGTTTTCGAGGTTGTACAGGCTTTGGCTCCTAATGTTTGTATTAACTTGTTGGCGATTGTCATTTGTTTTTAGGTACAACTGTTCCTTGAAAGTGAGAATGACAATTATCTATTGGATACTGTGGCAGTCTATAACCTCTGCTACATGTAAGCCTCAGCTTCATAGATTGGCTACAGTTGGACGAGTATTTTTCCTTGGATGCTACCAAGCAGGAATCCGCGTTGCAGTCAGTGCGACGAAAGACATTGCTTAGGGGCCCCAACTCATACTCTCCGGCGAAGCCTATTTTATCTTGTATAGCTCGCAGGTTTAAGAAAGCGTTTCGTTGCAACAAATAATTCCTCTAAACTCTTTATAATATAGTTCGTGAATACGGAAATTCTGACTCAGGCATAATTGTCGACTGTGTGTAAAGAACTGAAGAATGATTGGGTAATGGGACATTCAAGCTGGGCAAAATAATTTCCTAACACGTGATAAATGTTATTTTAGCAAGATTATTGAGAATGACTTTAATTTGTGTTCATTTCATATTCTATACTTTGTTAAAGGTGAAGTAATTAGATGATCTCTACACTTAAGATTAGTTGAATTGTATTTAAGTTTTACGTTCATTATCGTCATACACTTTATTCTATATTTTATTGCATATTTTTAATGAATTAATTCAACTAAATATTATGAGAAGAAGTTGTAGATATTTTGCTTCCTCAGTTTAGGAAACTTATGTTAATCCGAACATTTCCAGAATAATTGCTAAGGCCGAAAGGTCAAGGAAACATAGAGAATAAATTTAGAATTACCTAATATAGGAAAAGGTTGCCACAATACGCAATACCTGGGCATGTAGGGAATAGCTTTTCCGACTGTCCAGCCTTTGATAACATTAATGGTATATCATATTGTCTAACTTAAGAGAGCATAAAACAACCCATAAGAATAAATACTGTGTGAAAGTATTACTGTTCTCGCTGTTTTAACAGTCTCTCAGTAATATCGCTGCCTACCAGATCCAGCAGCAGCATTAACATCAAAGATAACTTTAAAGTGCGTGTGTGTAAAAATTGCAGCACGTAATACCATGTCTCCACAATTTACAAGGGATACTAATGACCGCTCCAGCTCCTCCTGCAACAGTAGCGATTGACTAAAACTGTGACTGTAAACGCATTGAACTAGCTACGTTAATCATAAATTCTCAAGCACCGCAGATAACAGTTTGAAGTGGGTGTGCGTGTTTTAAAATCACAACTGAATGTATCTGAGTGATTGCGTCAACACGGTTAATAAATATATCCTCATAGGATAGCCATAGGTTGACGATGGAGGAAGATTTCACACTGTTACAGTTCTGCCCATATTGAGCTTCAGGAAGGATTAAGGTGAGGGATCATCCTAATGTTTCCAGATGGTGTATCCCGAAAGTGCGTCCCTTCGATACCCTCCCTATCCTCACGGACAACTTCAGGCATAAGGTTCCAACACTACTATAGAAATCCTTTTACTTAAAGCGCACCATCGTCATATACCTCAAAGACCATCTATTGTCCTTCCTCCCAATCCTTAAAATTTGAGGGGCAATTGAAATACGCAGGGAGGGTGTGTAAATGAAATCCAGCATTCGCATATTTACCAGGCAAAACAATGAATAAAACCCAGTCACCTTGTGGTTAGAACCTGTGAGCCTCAGACATGTAGCCTGGGAGCCTCCTTACATCACAAACTATTAAATATTATTACCAAGAGTGACCTGGTCCGTGACTTCAAGTTACCGATGCACAGAGCATAATTTCTTGGTACGTGTCCCCTGGGTACAGACGGTGGGTAAAGAAATACATTGTAGTTGGCATGATGTTCCGCTTTGGAAACAGGTGTGTATGCAGTACAAGGTAGGTCAACCTCATAAACCGCCCCTTAGTAATGATTATAAGATATAATACGTCAGCGAGAGTTTTATGAGAGTCATCACAAAAAAATAACTGAACGAATGTTTATTCTACTTTTCATTTATTTATTAATTTCAGGGATCTACGAGCAGCATTTAAAGGAGAAAGTGCAAAGGGCATATTTCCGTTCCTTAAAAATAAAAACCAATTTAATACAAATAACGAAATGGAATACAGTGGTATCCTAATTGACATATATACTTTTTTCATTCAAATTAAAAATGTAAAATAAATGATCGTGATAATAACAAATCCATAAAAGCAGAAATTTCTGTAACACTTGTCTCATAGATTGTATCACAGTAAAGATTGTTATGGCCTTCGCCACCAATTCCATTTCTGTATTTTTATTACAATATTCAATATCCAATCTATTGAGCGGAATTAAAAATTTATGATAATACAATCTACCCACCTTTTAAAATGACAAAATTGTTCTAAATTTCTGATTGCAATACAATACTTTATTAGCTTGTACGTGACAAATACCATATTGATTGGTTTTGGTTTATGGAACTATGAACATAGATGTATAATATGTGATTTCTAACTAGTATACAATTTATGAGTATTTTTAATAAATGTAAATCTAAGATTTTATTATATAAACGTTTTTGTGATGACAGTGTCAAATTAAACAGGTTGTCGTGTAAATTTTCCATCGCATTTTAAAATTACATGGAATCGTGGCCATCAAAGGGCAGGAATCGCCTAAGTATTGATCATGGACTTTGCCTTTGGTTCCTTATTTGTATTAATATCACAGCATTCATTGTAGTAGTCTTTGGCGTTCTTCAGCCACATTTATTTGTATTGAAATAAAGAGAGTGTTTGTTACTCACCGTTTTAAAAGCACTTGAATGCCACGTAAAGGAGACTCAGAAAAGAATGTCGAAAAAGAGCAATCAGTAACAATGTAATCAACAAAGCAAGCGGTGGCAATGGCATGGTCTTCAATGGCTATAAAGTGCATTGTCAGGTACGTATGGCGTTCCTTCAAACCTTGGTCCCCTAAGTTACAAATGCCAACATTATGGTGGTTTACACTGCATATAATGTATTTTAATTTAATTAAGATACATTAAGTTAGTAATTATAGTTGATTACGCTGTAAAGTTCACCGAGTAAGCTGACTCCGCGGTAATGTGTGAGGCTCGCAACTTGTAGTCTCCTGTGGTTTCTTCACTTCATCCCTTCCCCCTGGGGGTGGTAGCCACAATATATCTATGTAGATTGCAGTGCGCGGGATGTCCCGCTCCGTTATATAACCTATACCTATTGTGAAGTTCAGAAAATAAATTGCTCCCAATTAATTTGCTCGATTTCAAGCAACGGGCTCACTGGGAATTTCTTTGAATTTTCTAAGCGCATGGATAAGAGTGTTCCAAAATTCTTGTACGTATGCAATTTAATCAAACCACGCTGTAAGTAGTCTTGCGTGTCTGGTATGCAATGGTGCAATTATTGTATTATTTTATAACAGCAATTGTCTAGATGATTATGTAATTGGTGAATAAGCATTAAATTCAACTCAAACGAGTTTAGTTTTTATAGAAAAATACACCCGTTACTAAATAAAAGTATATTATGAGATTGTTACACTTCCGTAGCTATGGAGTAGAATGATCTGCTATTTTAAAGATTAAACCAAAGCCACAGCATACGGTTTACAGGAAAGTCAATCCCGCTTCTCGTGGTGACGTCACTGTGACGCCGTATGGTCACAACCCTTAATTAGCCTGGTTCAGGTAGTCCCGGCCACCCTACGAGTTTCATGCTTCATACACATTCATTTGTACAAGCAGTGAGCAATGTGTGTCCCCTTCGAGCTAAGGCAAATTGCTGTTTTGTTTCCAAAGTAATACACTGCACCAAGATGTACCGGGTAATAGTGCATCGCGCCGACGGCCGCTTCGCCCCCGACCTCTTTTCCAGGAATCCCATTCGGTGTATACGTCCGACTAATGAGGTCATTAAGAAAGAGCTGTCAATCAATCCGGTTTAAGAAAAAATTACCCGGTTAGACAACTAAGACCATAGATAGAAGGAAGAAAAGGATTGAACGAATCTTCACAAAACATTAGTATAACTGTATATTTATGCAAAGTAATAATTTTATGCGTTATATACGTACATGCATACAAACGTATAAAATTACATACAAGGAGAAATTGGGGAAAATAGTAAGTAAAAGATTTAATTTGATTTAGTTAGTATTAATACTTATTATTAGGCATTTTGTGTAAAACAATTTACCTCGATGAATTTGAAATAACAATATCAAACATCTGTGATGGTGTTACTGAGAGATGTGGTAGGGAATTTGTACGTTTCTGGAAATCTCTACTCTTCGTTTATCCCGCATCTGCTAAAAAATTGTTGCAAAGTTTCCTGTTTGCATGTTGTATTGTTCATGGAAATACATAACTTAAAATCCTATGCTCCCAGAAATTGTATTTTATAATTTTTCGCACTTAAAATGCTCGTTAACGATGCAGCATATCAGAGCGACATTTTAATTTCTCTGCAGCCTACCTATTGCTTCTCATAAAAGGGCCCTCCAAATGTTTCAGATATTAGAATGGGAAATAGAATGTATATCTTGAATTCTCTAGGAATAGCCTACAAAACCATCTTTACTTTATGTGAATTTCATGCAACTTAAAACCATAAGGAATAGGCAAAAACCTTTTATATAAAAAAAATGTAATCTCAAGAAAATGTTCAAAATATTTTTTTTCCTAATGTATTATAGAAATATTTCTTGTCGTATGTTTACAGTTCCCACATGTAAGTATATCTGCACATAATGCGATTCTTCTTTTTTTTCCACCCGCATAATCTCATCAAAAACGAGAAATATGATGCGGTACACTTACATGATTTTCCCTATTCCTTACAATTTCACAGGTATTTACTATTCATACAAAATGCAATTCTTCCTTTTCCTTACGTTCACTAGGATAAAATATTTGGGTGGAAATGATTTCAAGTTTAGCGAAATTAATAGTTTTTACATGTTTATGTTCAAGGCAGTGAGCTGTTACAACTCTCTCTCTCTCTCTCTCTCTCTCTCTCTCTCTCTCTCTCTCGCTCTGTGTGTGTTTCTGTCATGAGATCATGGAGGTAAACAAATGAACAATTCGCGAATTTTCAATCTATATCTGCCAAATGTACTTAACTTGACAAAATATAAATGCATTATAGCATGAAATATTTCCAAAACGGTTGACACTAAGAAAAAAGTTATTTTAGCAAGGTATGTATTTTAATGAGCTTCACGTTTTTCCTGAAATTGTTTTTGTCTATCTCTATGGTTTCTCATTTAAATGCAGTTTTGTAATATTCACAAACATATGGTACGTCGTTCTTCAATCAAAATCGCTAACATCCGTTTTTAACAAAATGAAAAATAACAAAAAAAGTAGTTTGGGATGGATAAAATATTGTGAAAATGTTCATGTCACATACTTGGAAGATATAGAACTTAATTGAATTAGGGACCTGAAAACATGAATTTTCGAGTGATAACTCGCCTTAGGTAGGTTGTAGAGAAAGCAAGTCGACTTTCTTACAATACTTTCTTTCCTACCATCTAGAGGAAATAAAAACGGGAATGTTAACCTTGTAAGAATTCCTAAGTTTTGCTGAAAGTTTAATTCAAGTGGTCAAACAGATATAAGCTGTTATATTCCCTAGCAATTCTTTTTCTTTTTGCTGAATCATCATTATTTTCCCCAATAAGTCTGTAATTCACGTCGTTATATACCTCAGAGAAGAAATGCGCGTTTCAGTTTTTACGTCTACATCGCCATTTCTGAGCGGCCAGTGTAAACTGCACTTTGCGATATTTGAAAATTTCAATAACCCGCAACTCGCGGTACCGTTTGCTGTACATGGAATGGATATTCATTAGTAAACACAGTATAAAAAGCAAGATGAAGTATGAGAACGTCTTGATCGTCGGCGCAATACCAATACCTAGTTGGATATAAATTTAAAATGTTAGTGAAAATCTTTCCTGCAAATTAACTTTTAAGACTTTCATCGAGAAGGGAAAAGTTGGATATAAATTTAACACGTTAATGAAAAACTTTCCTGCAAATAAACTTTTAAACTTTATTCTGATGTACCAAAGCCTGTCCCCTTTCTTGTATGTACATGTGGTCCTATTTGATTAACCAGTTTTTCCTTAAACCGCGGTGATTGACAGGTCTTTCCTAACGACACTCATTAGGCGGATCTTAATGGATTTTGGCCATCGGCGCAATGCAACAACACCGGATGTACCTTGGCACCAGTTCTGATGCCGAGTGAAGAAGAATTGTTTTAAATAACTCTGTCGCACAGAAAGCAAATGGGATCATGAAAGCGTTACGTTCTTAGGATGTTCTTATGTAGTTCTACCAGATTTAGGAAGTACTACGTGTTTTATACACCTCATGTGGCCTATAAATAAAAAAACTTATGTGGTGCATATGACCTTCTCTACTCATTCTTCTACAACTATTCTTGCAAAAGTTTATATTTGTATCTAATTTTTGTTCATACAGTTAAACCTTCATTATTCATTTTTACATTTCATTGATGGTATAAGTGATCGCTTATAATAGCTTTGAAATTCCCCTCTCTTTGCATGAACAATGAAAAAAATGAAAAACGATTTGCAGTTGAGAAAAAGGACAAATTATTTGAAAATAGCCAATATCATCTCCGAAATGGTTAATGGCACAAACATCAATTGTTTGGTATAAATTGTGTGTCTTAATGAAATCTACACTTTTTGTGTAGTAACATTTTCCTATTTCTTATAGTTTACCAGTTATACAAAAGTCATTCAGAATGAAGAAGACTTCACAGATTATGCGCAGAAAATCAAACTACGTTACGCAAATACCTTAAACATATGCTTTTTAATCAAAATCGTTAGAGCCAGTTTTGAGAAAACAACAAAAAATACAGAAATTGAAAGGGGATATAACACACACACACATATATATATATATATATATATATATATATATATATATATATAAGAATTGTACATAGTAATAATATAATTCGCCAAAAAGCATGTTAAAATATTCAGCAACCAAGAATTGTACAAAGCAGATTGTAAGAAACGGGCGAGCTAGCAAATTCCCGGTAAAAGATCATTCTGAGTAGAACCCACCTTTCACCAAGCTAATGAACAGGGAGCCGGTAGCAGTAAGGAGAAATAGAAAGAGACAGATAGAGAAAAACAAAAGACATAAGTATTGAACCCGCTTCCCAACGCGTCATTGTAGCGCGTAAGCGCAAAACTTTGGAGTAGAATATTCTCATACATGTTAAGGTAACGTGGTCTGAGGACCAGTTAGAAACGTCGTTACATTTTGAAGCGCAGAGGTAAGCGTCACTAGGCTCAGGTATATAAAGGCGAACAAAGCCCCAGATTTTCACTCTCTCTTCTAGAATTTCGTCGGCACAAAGTGCTACGCTCTTGACGACAAATGCATGTGTGTGCTTAGGGGCGGGAAGACGTGTGCAGTTAGTTAGGCTCCTGATTCATTCAAATGGTGGGATTGGTATATAAAGCTAGCCGCCCATAAGTATTTAAATTCATAATAAACCACAGTTATTAAGGGAAATGCAGCATAGTTTTAATTTGCCTCATCCACGATAACCCTGAGAACCAAAAATTAGCTATATAGGGATAGATTAGGAATGGAAAACACAGCAGCCGACGAGCATCCAAAGCCGAGGACAAGAACACTGCAGCAGATAGCATCAACCAGAGGAACGACGCTTTCCAGATGCTACTGACCAACGATTTCCCGCTACAAATGTCACCCAACTACCGTTTCCCGCTAGAAACGGCGTCAACGTGGTTTCATTAAAGGAGGCACCACCCACGCAGTCAAGGTGTCAACGCACATAAGCTTCGAGGGTGTTACCACTCACGCAACTAGACCTTCCAGAACTTCAAGTCTACAAAGTGTAACGTACCAAAACATAATTTATATGTTTATATCAGTTCAAATTGCATGTTGCTCAGGAACAACAAAATTTTAATCATGGCTAAAATATCCAATGCTGACACCCACGTAGAGGGAGAAGCCAACAATCCACCTCTGGATTAGTATAATAATCACACACAACCTGAGTCACATATCATTACAACTCAAAACATACCGAATCATGTAACAAGTGATGTAGTAGAATCCGGACACAGCTCTAGCAATTTAATGCAGATACTGCAGTCCCTGCTCACCTCAACATTGAAAGATTCGAACAAACAATTACAGGAACAATTACACACCGTACAGGTGAGGTTCGTTTCTAGCAATCAAAGATTAAAAGAACAAATCACAACGAATAATCAGCATGTACAAGAAATGTTCTTTTCTAGCAATAAAAGGTTACAAGAACAAATCATGACGAATAATCAGCATGAACGATAAATGTTATTTTCTAGTAAGCAACAGATTATAACAAATAGCCAGCATGTTCAAGAAATGTAAGAACAAATCAGCTTAGGACAAGCAAATATTCAATCACAGGTTTTGACATTAAAACAAAAGTTGCAAGTAAGTGAAGGTGAAATAACTACTTCATCCAAATTTGTCACTTCACAGGTAGTAACATTAACTGCTAATAATGAGATAATGCAAAAGCAGTTAGGGCAGGTAAAAGAAACCTTAGCACAAAGCCAACAAGCATTAGCAAACAGGGTAGATACGGAACTCACAGCTGTTAAGGACGTGTTAACTGCTTCTCAGGTAGTAAGTTCACAAAAAATTACTGAACTTAGAAATGTTGTACAAACAATGAATGCAGCGCATGATAGAGAAATTAATGAGTTAAGGAATTCTGTACAAAGATTGGAACTGGAACCTACGGCAAGTCAAAGTTCACCTAGTGAATGCCAAAGATCGGCAGACTCCGGCAGCACTCCATTGTTACTGGGCGAAGCCTCCAACAATTTACATAATAAAAGTAATTATGATGTGCATGCTAGAAATGTAACGCCACCGGTCACCTGCTCTCATAACAGTAACCAAAATTCTCACTTGTTAAATGAATTGTCACCCCCAATATTTGATGAGTAAAAGGAGATAACCCGAAAGAATTTATTAGTGAATTGCAACAATACTTTAGATTAAAACAACTCCTGAAGAGATAAAAATTAATTGTTTTAAGAAAATGCTTACAAGGGCGTGCACTAAACTGGCTGCGTCTCACGTTGGGAGGTTCTTTGCCGTACAGTGAATTTAAACAGGATTTTCTATTACGTTACTGGGGACCAACAGAGGTTAACAAAGTAAGACTACAGCTCAACAACGGCCACTATAATCAGAATATTTACGGCAGCTTGATTGATTATGTACTCAAATTGGCACAGAGGAGCAAACAAATAGAACCGTCACTGTCAGACACAGAAGTGATTGCTCTACTCATCAACCATTTTGACTCACAAATACGGAATGGTTTAATTGTTGCCCAACCGCAAACGATTTCAAAAATGCTGGAGCTCATCACAGCTTTCCACCAGAAGCCCAGAACAAGCAACACGTGGCAAACACAACGGAGCAACTATCCTCAAGATGGCCGACAGTCACCACCATTTTCGGGGACCATAGCAAGAGCCCCTCATTACAACAATGAATGGCGTTCGACGTGACCAAGTACAAGGAATAGATTCCAGCCACCACGATATGAGAGAAGAGGCAACTATATCAACATAATAGACAACAGAGGCCACATGGAAGAGATGCACACATTAATAATATCCGCTAAACAGGACGTAGTCATTATCACCAAGACAACCGCAACAATAGAGGCAGAAACTCGCCTGACCGAAACGTGCACCAAGGAAACCGTGACGACTCCGGAGATATTCCAATGGATCAGGGAGACACAGTCCGGTACACGAACATTGGACAAAGTTGGGGATCAAACCCGGAATTGAACAATGACCATCCAAGCACAAGCAATAACCAGAATCTGGTAAACCAAACTCAGGTATTGTTGCAGGGGCCAGGTAAACACCTTACACACTGCTGACAGAACAAAATCGTCAAACTCAGGGTGCATTGATTTCTTACAAAAGTGCAACAATGGCGTAGGATCAAATACTGACAAGAGGTTAGAAAATAAGGAAAACAATGAATCGCCGAGAATTACAGTGGACATAATGGATATCACTACAACGGTACTCTTAGACACTGGTGCAAATATTTCTGTGTGTTCTGAAAATTATTTCCAACAATTGTTAAATATAAAAATTAAAATAATGGCGCTACTCATTAAAAATGTTTACTGTACTGTGGCGATATCAAAAAGGGCAGAACGGGTAAAGCACCAAGCCATGGTTTCCATTAAAATAGGAAATAAAAGTTAACGTAATTTTCTTGATTGTGCCACGACTGCAACAAAGTGTGATTATTGGTGTAGATTGTTGTTATGCTTGGAGAGTCATCATCAATTTAGAAGAAAAATGTCTATCGTTGGAACTATTCAAGTACCGTTCGACAAAGCGAATTTAAATAGAAACAGCGGTCCCACCGAGGAAGAAGTGCAACTGCAAGAGGATGAATTTTTTGTGGAAACCATCACGGTGAAAGAGGAATTTATGATCGACATTATCAATGTGAAGGAGGAATCACAGAACATTACTACAGAAGGCGAGAATTGTGAAGAAGCACTTTATGTTCAGACGCAAGCTATTAACGAAAGGTTGGAACGCTTTGACCTGCATTTGTTGCATGCCGACCGGCTGACAAGAGAGCTAAAAACCAGGCCACCCATTAAGAGGTGTTGGCAGCCGAAAAAGATCATGCGGTTAAAATAGGGAGAAACGGAGATAAACATGAGAAATCAGCAAAAACAAAAAGGCTCAGGAAGCAATGGACACAAAACCTTTGAAGGTTTAGTTCTATTAAGAAATGAGAATAAGTTAACATCGTCAGCATGAAGCAAGGAATATCATAGAATGCATCTATTGTACCGAGGGCCAGCGGAGATTACAGCCCAGTTTGGTGCACACACTTACCAATTAAAGGGAGTATATGATAAAATTTGGGGAAACTATCATCGGCAGCTATTAAATCCATTTAAAACATAACCAAGTTGTTCCAACGCCCTGAACTTTCGAAAAAGGACTTATAATTTGTGTACATACAGTAGTAATATTTAGGGTATATTTTATGTATAACGTCATTGATCACTTTTGACTGGTTACCGATTACTTAGAAGTAGTAAATTCGCCACGGGCGAGAAAAAAATAAATTGTGAAGACAATTAATAACAAGAAACTTAAACAAATATTTACGCAATTTATGTGTGAAAATAGCTTTGACTCTTGCAAACAATAAATTAATATGTACATAACGTTTCTAATTTGTAGAATAGATTTAATATTTCAAGGGTAAGGGTTCATTCAAAGAGGTTGTATGTCTTGATAGCTAAAGAAGGGACAACAGTAAATTTAATGCCTTATGAACAAATTTGCAAACTCCAACAAAAATAAACAACTAAAATTTGAGGGTTAATTAAGAATGCCTAAAACTTGTTTTTCTTATGTTACAACCAAGATTTACGGTTAATGTCTCATCAGTGAGCAGGCCCCGCGGCCGAAACTTTAATTAGCTATACACACATTTGTAATTAGTTGTAAGCAGTGCACACAGTGTGCATATAAAGTGGCCTAAAAATACAGGCAACCAAAGGGCTAGTGCAAATGAATAAGTGAAATATTGGAAAAGAGCCCAAAATATCAGTATTCGCTAAAGTGGCAACAGCAAACTATAGTGAAACCACCTCCGAAAACAAAGGGCGAAAAGTGTATTTTTCTTCTCTCTCTTTTCCTTGTGCTACTCAGAGCACAAAAAATCACCAGTTGTGCTGGACACTTGAAAACAATATGACGATACGTCACATTATAGCACAATTAAATTGTCAATGTCTACGAAGTTGTGCATACTTGTCATTAATTTTTTATTGTTAGTTTTAAGCAGATTATTTATACATTTTGAAGTGACGCAGTATTTTGACTGTGCAAAGGTAGCATAATCATTAGTCTTTTATTTGAGGGCTGGTATGAATGGTTGAATGTAGCAACAGCATTTATAGGTTATGTTTTGCCATGAGGGCAAATATCATTTTGAGGTGTATTATGCATTTATCATGTTTTGTTCGGGTACATTTATCTATGTTCCAAAAATGTCCATGCTGGAATTTTAGCAACATAGCTACGGGGCATTTGAAAGGGGATATAACACACACACACACACACATATATATATATATATATATATATATATATCAGAAATTTTACATAGTAATAATATAATTCACCAAGAAACATGTTAAAATATTCAACAACCAAGAATTGTACAAAGCAGATTGTAAGAAACGGGCGAGCTAGCAAATTCCAGGTAAAAGACAATTCTAAGTAGAGCGCACCTTTGACCAAGCTAATGAGCCGGTAGCGATAAGGAGAAATAGAAAGAGACAGATAGAAAAAAGAAAGAGACGGAGATATTCATCCCGCTTCCCAACGCGTCATGGTGACGCGTAAGGGCAAAACTTTGGAGTAGAATATTCTCATACATGTTAAAGTACATGTTGCACACACATGACTTTCTCTGCTCATGTACAAACTATTTTTACAAAAGCTTATTCTCCATCTACTTCACGTTAATCGTGATAAACATTTACAGTAATTACCTTATTGCTAATTTTCTTGTAGGTGAAGGGGAACTAGGAGAAATACAGCAGGCTTTAAGCTATAGTCAAATATTCTAAGAGCTGGTCGCTATGTGGTGCATTCCATTCTCTCTGCATGTCGAGGACATAAAAGCAAAAAAACAAAAAAAAAACAAAAAAAACAAAAAAAAAAAACGAATAACGATTTCCCATTTGAATAAAAGTATAAGTATTGGAAAATTCAAACAAATAACAAGGACTAATAATTGAATTACAACTATCCGGGCTTCTAGACAAGGTCTACCAGCCCGGATAGTAGTAGTTCAATTATTAGTTATGACGCCGGCCGTTAAGCCTCAGTATGTACAAATAACAAGGAATATCTCTCGACAAAAAGTGTATCAGACATAACTTGTGTGTTTTAACGAGATTTACAGTTTTGTGTAATAAAATTTTGACTACCGCTTACGGTTTACCAGTTATGTAAAATTCATTCAGAATGAAGAGGACTTTTGTGGACATTCCCAGAAAATTCAAGATATGCATTTCAGTTGCCAAAAAATATCTTAATCATATTATATTTTAATCAAACTCGCTGGAGCCATTTTTGAGAAAATCAAACTTTTCCAAAAATCTGTCATGTAAAGGGTAGTCTGGGGTAAGGGGAATTTCTTGAAAATGTCCGTGTCGCATCTTTGGAGTACTGAACTTATATATGAGGCAGTATTTTTAACACTTAAATGATTTCCGTGAAATTATATAATATAAAATATAACAACAGCCCGCACTAAAGCAAAATGTGTATAATATAATATATAAAATGAATGTAACAGTCATTGTATTAATGTTTATATTATTATGTACATGTTCAACAATGTTATGTGAATGCATTATGTAATTTAATAATGTAGGAGCGAGACTAATAGGTTAAAGGTTGCTAACAATGAGGTAACCTTGAGGCAATAATGAATTAGAAAGTTTAATAATGCCACTAGTAATTCTTGGAGCAACAATAATGTAATTGTTTAGACAGTTTATAAATAGCCAATCAACAACCAGAAAAAGCTTACGTTAAATACAAGTATTCTATTGGTGTAGGATTATCCAATGAGAAACTGAAATAGAGCAAATTGTACAAATTCAGAAGCCAGTGGCTAGCAGACAGCGTTCCTAACCGGACGCGAGACGCGTCCTCGAGAAGTTTAATACGTATTCAGTGCGAGACAAAAATAGTTTACGTGTTAAAAAGTGCAAATATTACTAAATAATCTCATAGCTCTCTATATATCAGTGAAGTGTTATTTAATCGTGTCAAGAATTAATAAAAAAGAGTGAATTAAAAATTATAATTTATGTAAGTCCACATTCTTCAGCCGCACCACACCTTGTTAGGAAATTCATATCTCTACAGATTAATACTGACGCAAACATAAATATTTAATATTTAAAGAAACAGTCAAATTACAAAGTTAATATTTTTAAACTTGGGGCGAAGGCTACCGGAAACTTTTTACCATACGTGCGGTTGCAACTATTTCAAGTTTGACTCTCCAACAGTCGAAATAAAATACAATAACCTTCCTTAAATAACAAGTTTGGTGTTGATCGGGCATTCCGTTTTTGAGTTGTTTACAGACACACAGACACACACACACAGATCTTTTACTACAAATGTTTTTTATTCAGGGGGCCTCAAAACATGTATTTTCGGTGAATTCTCGGTATAGAATTTTTGGGTGGAATATAATGCTTCCCCTACTTACTATACGAGTAGAGAAAGTAAAAATGCTCTTTTTGGATTCAGGGAGCCTCAAAACACGTATTTCCGGTGAAATATTGCTATCGAATTTTGTAATACTTTGTCTGCCTATATGCACGTGGTAGAGAAAGCAAAAAAGACCTGTTCTGATACATTCACATGACTTTCTTTACCGTCTATTGTTTATTAGTGGATATGTAAACTGACGCAGTAATTTGTATCACAAATTATGTAAATGTAAAGAGTGATTGTAGTGTGAATATGCATTATTGTGTGACATTGATTTGAGATGTTTGTTGATTGTAAGCATTGTCGAGAAGTAAGTTTATACGGCCTTACTGAAACTGACAATAATAGCGTGCAATAATGTAGCGAGGGGGTGAGCTGTTTATCATTATTAGAGACGAGCAAATGACGTAATATTGGCGCGTTTTTCTTAGGAATTTGCTGGAACATTTTCCCTAGAGCATATGTTTTCATAATTTTCATTGGATATAAAAATAGACGCTAATGTTGGCGCGTTTTATTAACCAATAGCAGCTCAGTTATAATCTTTAGGCATATCGGGGTGTAGGAGTATAAAAAGGGCTAGGTCAGAGTCAAATTCGTCCAGTCCATCAAAAACAATTGTGCATTACACGTCGCTGAATACATCGCACAGTTTATCGATTCGCAGGTCATGCGTAGCAAAGTTATAAAAAAATCTCAAGTGTCGTAAAGTTAATTACACAAAAAGTTGAAGTTCGCGAATTAATAATGTTCAGTAAAGAAGTTATTATAACAGTTTCAGTTTGGCGAGTGTCAAGATTAATATGTGAAAGTGCAAAATATGTTACGACAATAAAAGTGTAAAACAAATTCTTCATCAGTGTTATCTTTGGATAAAAACTCCTTTCCGTTTACCACCTTGTATAAGATAAGTGCTCGACCAAAAAGATCATAGCTAGCCGGAGGACAGTGAACCCAAAATTAAATAAAATAACAGGCGCTCAGTAAATAACACGAAGTGACCGCGACAAATTGTCTTTTATACGTGCGGCAAATAAACAGTCTTTCAAACAAACCTAACAAAGAATCACGTCACAAATTGGCTCCCAAAGGTGGGGCTCAATAAATAAATAAACTAAACCGCAGCAAAACTACTATTAAGAAAGCTTATTTTTCTATGTAAATTCTACGTTTTAATCCAAATAAACCTTTGCAGAAATAGCTACATTACACATTTCGGTAGAATACAAAAACAACAGCAATATACAATTGATCAAGAACTGGACGCTATATGCTGGCCTTAAAATTCCATAATGTCTCCATTCAATCGCGAGAAACAACAGAATATTGGTAGGACTTAGGAGAATAACCAAGTAGTGAACATTTCGAATAATTAGTGATGGGTAATACAGAAATGCTCTGCGCCACAAAAAACTATTTGAAATAAATTGTGTATTTTAAAGAGATCTTCATTTCTTGTGTAGTACGCTTTCGTTTATCGCTTTACGTTTACCTGTTATACCAGATTATACAAAATTTCTCCTGTATGGAGAGGGCTTCCCAGGCGATTCTCAGAAAATTCAAGATATACATTTTATTTGTCATGTAAATATCCTTAATATATTGTATTTTAATCAAATTCGTTAGAGTTATGTGTAGAAAATAATTTTTTTTGAAAAAGCTTCCATGTAAATGGTAGTTTGGGGTGGGAGATTTTCTTGAAAATCTTCGCATCGCATCCTTGAAAGATGCTGAAATTAAATACCAGGTTTGGTATTTATCGGACTTTCGTTTTTTAGTTATGCTGTCCACAGACACACATACACACACATGGATCAACCTTCCGTGTTTTTTGTGGTAGTACTTCTAATGTTTTTTACGAGTCTCGCTTTTTACTCAGGTATACACAACAATGTATTTAAACAATGTGGACATACTGTTGCTCTATGGTGAAGCAAGCCGCTTATACGAGTAACGTGTTCTAGGAAGAACACCACCAGCATTGAAAACAACCAGCATATCAGCTATAATTATGTTCAAGCACCAGTTTTGAGAATATTTCACCGCAGCAAATTTCAACCCTACCACCTATGCACAAGTACACCAATCTCTCTGCGAATCTGATTACCAAGCACGAGCGGTGTTTTCATAATTATTACTGCAGCAGGTGGAAACTGATGCCAGATTATAAAACAATGTGATTTTTAGTGATGAAGATCTGCCGTCCTTATTAGAAGGTGCCGATAATGAAACTGGTATGATCATGAAATGCATGTGACGATAATGAAATGCTGCTTCCAGAAAAATGGAGCGTTCCCACACTGGTCTCTAATTGTACGGAATTACATACATAGAGTATATTCAGAAAAATGGATAGGACAAGGGGGGACCTCTTCCAGCGGGGCTATGTAAAAGAAACTGTCTGTAGAGGAACCAGAGAACTCAAATAAATTAGGGCTGCTGATTAGAGAAGCATAAAGGCATGTCACACCAGGCGTGTTGCAGCACATAAGAACTTCTTAACAACGTGCTCAAATCTGCATTAACAAAAGCGTACCCAATTTTAAGCATTTGCTTCATCAATCAAGTTCTATTTTAGCAACTTATTTTACCTAAGACGTTTAGCTGAAAACAGTAATTACTTTAATAAAATACAAACGCCTAAAATTAATACAGACAAATGAAACAAGATTAAAAGGAAACAAAATAAAACAAATAAGCCAAAAGAAAAGAAAGAAGAAATAGAAAAGACACTGCCGTAATGCATGTGAATTCCGAGCTCGACTGCTAGACCACTCAAATACAACAAGCCCTTTTTTTTTGAATGTCTGTTCTGGAAATAAATAAATAAATGTATATACACACATCAACTGGGCTAAATTCTACAAAAAAGCAACATTTCGAAGCCTTTGGCAGCTGTTTAACGTTCACGCAGCGTTTCATCATTGAAAATCATTGATGATAGGCCCAAAGTCGATTAAATGGATTAAAAAAATATAGCCAAAAATCAATTATTGCTCGGAAAAAGGGTCATGTTTTCAAGCAAGTCTATAATCTGCGGGTTGCATGGATACGAAAGTATAGGGTGAGCGGATTCACCTGGTACATTGAGAAGTATATACGATAAATGTAGCGCATTTGGATGCCACATGTTTATGTGTAATCGGTATCCTTCATCTGCTTGCGATTAAGCTAACATAACATGGGTTAATCGACTTGGAAATGAATTGCATCACACCGGAAAGGATATCTCGCATATGGCTCCCACTTGTATAAACGCAGGAAACTGCGCACAATGAATACGTTGCATGTGAGGCCAGAAACCTGAAGAGGACGGAGCAGAACTTCTGATATCGTCCAAGGCTCCCGTTGATTGCGATCTCTCACATCTTTAAATACACATCTTAACGAGTTTCCACTGTCGTTCTTATTATGTCTACCGTTCACTGTGAACCACATGCAGGTACACGCCAATACACATAAGATGCGTGTATTCCTAGGTTTCGATAACTGTTTCACCCTAATGCATATTTTAAGCAACTTCATCACTCGTCATTGAGCCGATGCGTACTGGGGAATGGCGACATCATCTTCAACTTCTTCAATAACCATCTCTCTATGTCGACATTTGCTTCTGAATGAGTCCCAGATTAATGGTTCTACTTCAAAAGCAAGAACTGTGTGAAATGAGAAAAGGATAAATGAGTCCTTAATAATGAAGATTCAAAAAGGGTTCCTTTACTCTTCACTTTATACCAATCTGTAGAGCCTCTTCAGACAATGTGATGGAAAATAATGTCATTAATAGAACGTGAGACACATCGTCGTATAAAATTGCGAAGTACTGATTTTCATTATGCTCTTAATATTACGATATTTGCTGTTAAGCTCAGATCAAATTAAGATATAAAATGTGTACTTAGCTTACTGCAAAAGTCCTATCGCTTCTACAGCTTATGGGTGAATTTTAAAATAGCATGTTGGCCTGCCCTTCCCATAGGCAATAGTCAGCGAGTTATGTAGATTCCCAGACCTAGAATGTGAACTTGTTCTTATTTAAGGATTATTTCTATGGTAACTTCTCCTGGAACATTATTTCCACTTTAATATTACCACTCAACTCCTTCGCACTGATATAGCAGCACCTTACAGGCGCCCCAACTTACGAGGTGGGTTACGCCATCCCATTTGCCAGGAAGATCCCTAGAATTCAATACATTGGGTGGCATAGTAAAATAATACTTTAGAATATGACAGTAATTTCAGCAATGATTAAGTTAATGCTTCTGAAACCGTAGGAATTTTATTCAGGCATTTTAGATTTGTGTATTTTGAGGTAACCTTTAAGCTGAATGTGTTCAACAAGTTTACACTGACTAGCGAGATCTTACATTGGACTAAAGCATGGCTCTAATAAATTTTATGGTTTTAATATTAAGAGCACTTTGAAGTATAAATACGTAAATTCCGAGTAACATGAAAAATATTTCTAAAACCTTGCACAGAATTCAGGGACCAGCATTTCTTGGATCACTACTTCACCTACAGGACTTAATGAGAATTACTACAGGCGGTGTCGCGGACAGCGTATCAAAAGCTGTATTTTGTTAGCGAGCAGCATTGCAGTGTAAGGATGCCTGAACTTATATCGAACTCCGAGTCACTAGCATGCAGAACTGATCTTCCTTTGACAACTGTCGCAATAAACCTTTCTTAGAGACTCATTGCGACGGTGCTATCTTATCACACGCTCATTCGTTCTACAACAAACAAATTATCATTTACATCGCGGCCTAAGAGATTATGATAAAATCCCCAAACTTTCCTGAGAGAATCAGGTTTGTATTGCGGCGACAAAAATAAATGTTTCAGTACGCGCAACGATCTTGGAATGTCATAAATAATTACTGAATAAAATTAAGCAGCAGGCTTTAATTTCTTTAATAAAAGCTTTCATTTCTATTTCACTGGTATCATTAGATACATTCAACTTGTTCTTCTCTACATTACAACCGGAGCTTACAAATAGCAGAAGAAAGTATGGCGTTAGTTCATTAGACAGAAGGGGTCAGACTGCCCTTTTCTTCACTGTCGTACTAAAGGAACCAAATCCTGCTACAGCCGTCGCTCTTTTGGATTCCGAGACATGTTCTCGCCTTGTAAATTACATGCCATTAAGTCTTTGTGACGCGATACTCTGAGAGAGGGCATGGAAACCCACTCTTTCTTTGAGCTTTGTCATCCATCTACTAATTGCAACTCTGGAGCCCTCCTCAATCTTCCTTGACAAGAAAGGGCGTATTCTTACAACGTTATCACGTGTTATTTCCCAAAAAGACTATGGAGTTGATTCATTACAGTTGGGTTAAAACTGAGATTATACTTTTGGAATTTTTTCATATCTCCAGCATTTCGTGGTTTATTCTGAACACTTTTCTACGGATTGAGGGATAAGCATATCTAATACCGTACCCTATGATCCATGTCATAGGAACAGTAGCATAGGAACTGGATGCGGTCCCTTACCTTGTATCGAGTGGCGGGAAAGAAATGCATATAATACAAAAGAACGGCCACAGCTTTTAACAAGATAATATTTAACGAATAAATAAAAGACAACAAAATGATGAACTCGAAATTCTATACTCATAAATGCAGAAATAGAAAGATGATAAATGTAAATCTAAACATTAAATTGAGAATAACAAGTGTTTGCAACCAGTGAAATTTTACGAAATTAGGAAATGTAACTTGACAAAGCTAGTGTTGGACGTATTACAAACAATAATCCACTAAGTTCAAAGCTGCAAGTAAAATTAGGTCACGTGCACTTACACAATTTCCTTTTTTTACATTCAAGAAATTATCAACTCCGCTAAAATCATTAAAGTTGAGATTACGTGTAATTTGAATATGCAGCTCTTAATATCATAGGTTTCTTGTCCCGTTATACCTTTGGCTACCGTCTGCATTCGCATATAAACAACCCAAGAGTATCTAACACTCGTTTTCTAACCAGTGCATTTCAATTTAGAATTTAGAAAATACAATCGCGTTAAAATTATAAAAAAGCAAAACAAAAGTGCAATGTTAAATACTATAAAAATGTTTCCTGAAAGTAACACAGTTGACATTTTATGTATACGATAAATGATTGTATGGCGGTGAGCAATGTCCACGGATAAAGTCTGTCTGTCTGTCCGTCCGTCCGTTCATCCATCCAAACATACATTATACACACACACACACAATGTAGGAGTAAAAATGAGGTTATGGGCTCCACTAGAAAATACCGATTGTAAAAATAAAATATCAGAGTAGAAATAAATATACATTGCCGTTTGTGAAAAATGCAACACCAAGAAGGAATTTCCCGAATTACTCCAAACTTGACGGAAGTGTAGAAGAGCGTGCAAGCAATAAGCGATTAGGTTTGCAGAGAGATGGGTTACACGTAGGCCGAGCAGAGTCCTCTCGTGTCGGTCCGACAAGGTCAGTGTTGCGCCCAGTGTAGTCAGTGCAAAGCTGTAAAACAAGGTGAAAACAATAAAGTGAGTGCCAGTATGTCTCGTCGACGTTAAAGGGAGCCATATCGGCATGTCAGTGAGTTCGAACGGGGCTGAATGATCGGTCTCCGGGAAGCTGGTTTGTCATACCGTGACATTTCGACTCGTACAGGGCATGCTGCTACGACGGTGATGCGTGTATGGAAGCAGTGGATAGATGAATGTCGTACGCAGCGAAGAGCGGGTACTGCACCAGAAACATGACCACAGAACGGGATGACCGTCATCTTGTCCGCATGGCCATAACGGACCGTACAGCTTCATCCACAGTGTTGGCTCGACGCTGGAGCACTGCAACAGGTGTGAACTTGTCTGCATCAACGGTTCGTCGCCGTCTGCTGCAGGTTGGACTGGTTGCATGCATGCCATTACGTCGGCTTCCACTGTCCAGAAACCACAAGCTCCTCCGACTGCAATGGGCAGGTGAACACTGACACTGGGGTGCTGAGTGGAAAAATGTAGTCTTTTCGGACGAGTCCCGCTTCAACGTGTCCTACAGTGATGGCCGTATACGCGTCCGGTGGTACCGAGGTGAGCACAACCTGGAGGGCTGCATTGTTGAGCAGCAAGCGGACAAACACCAGGTGTGATGGTTTGGGGCGCCATTGGTTACAACAACCGATCTCGCCTCCTACAAATTGAGGGTACTTTGAACAGCAACCGGTACCTAACGGTGGTTGTAGAGCCTGAGGTCCTGCCCCTGCTTCAGGCATCTCCAAAGGCCACGTTTCAACACGACAATGCCCGGCCACATATTGCGAGGAATGTACAAGCCTTCTTCGAAGAGCGGCGGGTCCCATTGCTTCCCTGGCCTACACGTTCGCCTGACATGTCGCCCATCGAACATGTCTGGGATATGGTTGGTTGGCACCTGGTGCATCACGGACCTCCAGTAACCAGTGTCTCAGATTTGAGGGCTCGAATACAAACTGCGTGGAGGGAAATCCCTCAGGAACTTATTCAGAATCTTTTTGATTCAATGCCACGGTGTATAGCAGCTCTAATTGCAGCGCATGGAGGCCAGACCAAATACTGAATATTAGGGCTCAAAAGTCATGCATTGATTTGTAAAGTTTATCGTTTGTTACTTCTCAAGTACCTAACCTGTGGTATTAAATTCATTGGATTCCTGTGTTTCCTTCTTGGTGTTGCTATTTTCACAAACGGCAGTGTAAATAAAAGCATGATTGATGAAATTCTGTGATATAAAAGTGACTGAATCTGACACTCAGAAAAAAATGCAATATTCGGAACTCCTTAAGATCGGCATTATCGACGCAAAGGAAAGGAAGGCGTGGAAAGATCTTGTAAGAGATGGTCTAACTCGTTGTTTTGAGACTGGAATATGTTTGTGTAATTTACACAAATTATGATAATATTGGACAAAGCGTTAGAGGGTAAGTGAAACGATAATACGTAAAATGTACTATCTCTTCACAGGATTGCAGCCGAGCGATCATGGAAGCAATTCCTACTCGGCTAAAATCCCGTGAAGAGATAGTAAATAACCAAAGCCAAGAAAGCTTCAAATCATTAATAAATAATACGTAAAGTGTTGCGTAAAACATAACTGAACCGCTAAACTTATAAGCCAACTTAACTTTAAAAGAACTACATCTGTGTTCCTTTCGCATTTATACATTCACTGCTAAAGCAGAGAAATTTATTTGCAAAACCTTCTTCTGTACACTGGAAAACTGCTGTGTTTACACAACATGGTGTTAAACGTCAATTGATATGTGAAACACCCTGTTGCCCGCGCAGGTCTATCGGACGCATGGGTAAACGGACTAGTTGACGAAGAAATGGAGGAAAGCAAAAAGAGAACGTAAAGCGCGAACACAGCAGTGCCACTTGGCGAAAAACGAGTTGCCCTATTTGACTGGTAGTCGAGGAAAAAAGAACTACGAGATAGAAAGTAAACTCCCATACAGTTTACGTTGTTTTGACGCGGTATATCACTCCTGGTGCTTGCACTCGGAATTAGCATACACATTCCAGTTGGCGCGGAAATGTTTGTGAGAAGAGGGATATGCGAGGGTGGAAAAGTACAAACCGGAGAGAAAATGAATCAATCAGCATTACCATTAGATGCGGTCAACAATGTGTCTAATAATCGCCAAATAACCAACACAAACTCCCATGCCATTTCAAACCGCATTCTCGGTCCCAATAGACACAAACGATTATTTTGTTAAATTAAAAGGAAAAACTTGCTCGTTTTCGAGATTTTCGTTTTTGAGGTTTTAGGACAATCTGAGAGATAAACTTTAGAGCCAAAATTATTCCAACAAATCGAGTATGTTGCTAAGGGAATGTTCGGAAAGCCGAGGATGATAAACATTAGTTTTGGGGTTCGCTTTTAATATTAATTTTTCCATAACCATGATTTTCATTTGCTGTAAGCAAAAGTTATTTTGAAACGAAAGGACCTTTGTTGTGATGGTCATATCAGATGGGGCACTTTCAGAATAAGTAGAGAATTCTAGTAGTTACATTTCACAACCAAGTGTTAAAGTATGTAAAGCATTTCAATGCCATTGTCCTATATTCCTTGACAACAACAATAATAGCAGTAATTTAGATGCTTGTGTGAAACACTTGTAACCCTACTGCACCTAGCAGTAACGCCTAAATCTTAAACGGCGCCACTTTTTGTCTATCCCGGTCTATCACTGCAGGATAAACATTACGAAGTTTTTGGAAACTCACCGAAGGAATGCACATTCCTTATCACCGTCACTCAAAATTATGAGTGACTCTTCTCAATACGCTTAAACAGCGACTACCTCCGAATAGACGTAGTTTTTGCATGTGTCTGGTTTCGTGATGGTAGGTTATGCAATCCACCAAAGCTTGAATTCCCTCTCACGTTCGAGGCACACCACATTAACACTGCCTGGAGATAGGGAAGACTAGCGGAAGATCACATCCTATCAAACGATAGCGCTGCTTTGGTACTCAACCGATCAACATGAACACATGAGCGTGTTTACGTCTAGTACACCACTTGAAGTGACAGGGTTATATAACTAATACATGCTCCGGTCGAACTCTACTGACGATTTGAAAGATTCACATCATCTTCTGCAATATTAGCTGCATTTATAGGAGCCCTTCTCTGAAAGTGCTTAACTACACAATTTTCAAGGAGATTAATTGAAATTTATACCATCGGAGTATGCTATTTACTATATAAGTAATAATAATTTAAATTTCAGTTCAGTATTTTAAACCTCTGGTGACTTTGGTTAAAAAAAGAGGGTTGAAACCCTTGGAAAGAAATCCCTATGACGAAAACCCTCAAAAAACGAAATTTTAAATATAAGCATAAATTTTTATAGATCCCTTTCAGAAAAAATAAGCGTTATATTATACATTACGTGTAGTTTTATGGAAAAACGCTGTAAAAGATTTAATTAAACTTTTAATTAAAGAAATACGAACGAGCTTTTAAAAATAAAGCCGCTACCCCAGAACTATTCAAGTATGGTAAAAAAACGCATCGTAATATATATTTTTTGAGGTTTCAAGAACTTACGAGAACTTATTTTCAAGTTTCAGGAACTTCTCATATGTTGAAAATTTCAAACAATTTGGATTACAACTCCACCGTGTGGAACATTTGCAACTCGAAACTACTGCTGAATAAAAATAACAAGAAAAGGTAGTTAAATTTTAAATTTTCTATAGACATATTCGCATCAGGCTGTAGGGTATTTAATATGAATTACGTAGGAAATACAATTGGAGTATGAATCTACATAGTTTAGAGACTTTTCTTAATGAGAAAAGAAGAAAGAAAAAGTTGAATATTTTTCAAAATTTCAGTCGTGGATCCCCTTGGATTAATACTCCCCCTGTAAGTATTTCATTTTCTAATTGAGTACTCTCGAAATTAATACTTGGCAAATCACTTTATTGCTGGTTTCTTACAATTCAACATCTAGTACGTGCTTAATGCTAATCGCCTAACGCCAGTACATCCATCGCCTAAGATAGCGATGCCAGGTTGTTATATTCCTATAATATTTCAATTTCCTTATATAAGTTTCCCGTTATTATGAGGAGTCCCAAAAAGTCGTTAAAATAGGCTAACGTTTTCAAAAGGAACTCATGAAATGCGATGTTTTGGTTGAGTTTAGTTTATTTATTTTTTAGTTTGGACGATTTTAAATGTCAAACCCAGTTAATGGGTATAATAAATATGAATGGGTATAATAAAAGGGATATGTTGGAGTTCTTCAAATTATATAATATGTATGTTGTTATTCAGACAGCAAAGAAATTCGTGAAAAGTCTGCTTTATGAATCTCTTCTTTATGTCACTGCAAGTACAATTAGTTTACATTAACGTAATTGCTATATTATTTTTCAATTATCTAAATGTTATATCTCCCATTTAATTGGTCTGTGAGTCCCTGAGCTAGCTGCTTCCCTAGCCAGTGGACTGAGATGGGGGCGGAAAAGCCGTAGAATATCTACAATACCCTAGAGATGAGAATGTGCGTTTGCTTTAACCAATGTTTACTTTTACTTTCCTTGTCTGCGCACATCCAACGATAAAGACAATCAAAACCAGGCTCTATGCATCAGAGCAAACTTTGAAAACCGCGCTATCAGCGATTTGTTTCCAAGCTCAGCTGAGCTTCTCCCTCGTCCTACTTCATTCTTTTTTGTACGGCGTGGTGATGATTACTCTCTCATACGGAACTGAGACACAAAAACATTTATGTCTCAGTTACATAACAGTTACATTTCAGCTTAAAATGATCGCTACTTCAACCTCTTCTGCTTTCAAAATCAGGCATCCATAGTTTTTGTCCAGTAATACAGAGGACGCAGTGCGTATCCGTCGGTTA
This sequence comes from Deroplatys truncata, assembly GCA_030765065.1. Lineage (NCBI taxonomy): Eukaryota > Metazoa > Arthropoda > Insecta > Mantodea > Mantidae > Deroplatys > Deroplatys truncata. Next base: position 98,773,227 of record CM060976.1, on the reverse strand, counting down.
AATTTCTTTCCATCACAACAAGTTGCCAAAACATCCCATAGGACACCCAAAGTATATTTAATATTAACACAATATTTGCAAAAACAGTTTAAACTTAAATCATGATCAAATTAGCATTATTTTGGTAGAAAAGCATATGATTTAAAATATATGTGCAGAAAACAATTCAATTTGATTGGTGCGTATTATAAATAGACTTTTAAAAATAAAAACATATTATTATAGGAGAGAGAAAACAGAATGTAGTAACTGGGTATGAAAGAGTAATTTAAATGTTTGGGTGTTATAATCAGTACGATGGAAGAAATTATTCACAACTACAAACACGAATTACGTAAGAAAAGTCTCCTATAACTCTTTTAATAGGTTTTTTGGGAAATAGGACTAAACATTTTATAATTAAATTGTTAAAAGTACACATCTATATGGCCAAGAAGTTTGACAACTAACTAATCCATACAAATAAACAATTAGACCAATAGATCTTTGGCGATGTTCTGCTCGAATTTCACAAAAACAGATAGGAACAATACAATAAGAAAGAAAATGGATGTTATAAAAGATATATTACATGGTATTTCAAAAAGCAACTAGTATGATATGGATATTTGATGCGAATGAACCTAGAAAGATTACCAAAATTCGCTTCCGAAAGGATTCCAGACGGAAAAGAAAAAGAGGACGACCACAAGCAACGTGGAAGATAGGCATTATGCAAACGATGAAGACGTTTCATTTAGGAGGAGGACAGTGGATAGAGGAGAATTGTATTCGGCACCTATAACAAATTAATATTATATTTAAATCTTATGTTCAAATTATATATGAATCTGTATGTATTTATATTTGAATGTCAGAAGCTGTTATACATTGTAAAACTACCTTAATAATAATAATAATAATAATAATAATAATAATAATAATAATAATTGTCGCGTGTCCTTGCTGTGTGGTGTGATGATCGATCTGGTGAGACACGTACTGAAACGGCAACTCTAGGCCGAGCCCAAGAACTATAATTACAGATAACTTATTAATTAACTTTTAGTGATGTTAAATCGTATTATGTAAATATCTTTTTCTCATACTGCTTGTATATTTTAAGAAGGGTGATTTAACATTATGTATCTATCTAGGTTATTAATATTAGTAGAGTTATAAATGGTTTAATGTAAATAATTTAAGCGCTATGTTAAAATACTGTCCACGAGGGAAAGTTTTAGCTACAGGAATAGTGCTTTCGAAGGCAGAAAACCTAGTTTTATTACCTCTCTCCGGTCGCTGTGCTATTATTCCTACAGCGAGGGTGTAGAGCCTTTGTCCCATTATTTGATAATTCGCCGTGACCAAGTGAGTGAGAAAGACAACCTTAACGGTAAATGTAGGAAAAGCCGCGATTTATATTAAAATTGGACCAATGAGATCCCTGAAAGTTTATTCGAAATAGTTAGACGCGTCGAGTCGCGCTAAAAATGGACCAATAGGAAAGGAAGCAGCCTCAGGAGCCTGAGACTATAAATGGATCTGTTTGGAGAAAATTCGGGGCAGTTTATGTCATGTGTGGTCAGGGAGAGATGCTGCAGGATGTGTGAGATATCGCGCCAAAACAGGGAATCAAAATAGTTTTAGCAACACACCTAAGATCCGCTACTCTGAAAGCGACAATAAGAATAGTTATATTTCGTGACATATCCACGCCATAGTCTAACAGCGGTGGACAGTATTTTACAGCGGCAATACCAGTTTTGTATACTACGAGTGTTAAATTAAATAAAAAGAAACGGCAGTGTCATCTTTTCATAAACAAAGCAAGTCTATGTCTTCCTATATCACCACCCGAGATCTACGTTTTCCTTTACCGAGGATAAGTCCATGCTCCCATATAATTTAAGGAAAATTACTGCAGCTAGCCGAGGATAAATTGAAGAACCAACACGCTGAGAACTTCTGGAAGCAACGGGAGAAGCATCAAGGTAAGCTACAGCAACGGATGAGGAGGTGATCGCCGCAAACTGGCGCCATAACGTGCGGCTCGAAGGGAAGAACGACACGAACGGAGGACTAGGAAACAACGAACAGACGAAGAATCTTCAGAGGAAAGGGGCACAGCAGAACAAAAATTACAACGCGAACTTCTAGTCTACCTACGTGGGACAACAAAACAGCTGAGAACATCGCTTCTAGAACTTCACCAGGATTCGAACCCGGAACGCATCAGTTAACATTGAAAAAAAATACAGGTTAGAACTTTTATTCAAAAACAAACAAAAAGGCATGCAGAGTAGTGACTCAGTTTTGTGAACACATGTTATTGAGAGGGGGTAAAGTCATTACTAGGGAGGTAGAACTTGCTAACGGAACCATGAGTAGGTCAAGGGAAGATTTGGAAGAACTGAATGGGGAGGCTATTGTCAGCATAACAACAGATGGAGAAAATATGGGTGCAGCTGAAGTAGAAGTTAGGGAAAGGCAATCACCGATTGAGCAGGTCATTGACGCAGGTCAAAACCAGCTGCTAATATTGCTTCAACATTTGAGCGCAAAGATAGATGAGCAGAGTAAGGAGTCAAAAAGAAATTTGAGTGAACAAATTAACAATTTAGAAGGGAAATTAAATGAGCTGAGTAAGGAGTCAAAAAGAAATTTGAGTGAACAAAATAAAAATTTGGAAGGGAAATTAAATGAGCAGAGTATACAGATAGGTGAATATGTCAGAGAGGAAAACAGGAAGATGAGAGGGGAATTAGCTCAGGAGATGAGGGAATATTTAGGTGAACAGGTCACCCGATTACAAAGTCAATTGGACTCCAAATTCAGTCAGCAAGGGATGGTAGTGCAAGAAATTCAGGCAGGACAACTATGTCTAAGAAACGATGTAGAAAAACTAAGGAAGGATGTAGAAACAGAATTAAGTGTTACCAGCTTAGCCATAAAGGAACAATTGGATGATGACTTAAGAGCTGTAAATGTTTCTTTAGAAAAAAAACAAAGTACCTTAGAATCTAACATTCAAAGGGAGTTCAAAGAATTTAGAATAGTGTTAGAAAAGGATCAGGGAAAGATGAATGAACTTTCGTCAAAAATGACTGAACAGCTCTCAAATCATCATGAAATTGTGAAGAGGGTGGAAGAGCATGAAAATTGTGTAAAGGAGTTAAAACGCTCTATTGGTAGACTAGGGATAAGTGTGAGACAGAGTGATGATAGCTCACCCAGTGAAACTAGCACCACTTTTAGGGAGGTAAATGGAGGCCAAAGTCCAGCTGCCGACCCATATAATTTTAATTCAGGGCACCAATGTACATCTAACCATGCAAGTAATGCAAACTACCATTTATTAAATGAGATAGGGGTACCTACTTTCGAGGAAAATTCGGCTGATAATCCTAAACAATACCTAAATGACCTTGAGGAGTATTTCCGTTTGAAGCAGATTCCGGACGAGCTAAAGATGTTAATCGTTCGTAAAGGTTTACGTCAAAGGGTTCTCCAATGGGTAAGATTGACTTTGGGGGAGAATAATAATTTTGAATATTTCAGAAGGGCATTTTTGAATAAGTACTGGAGTACTAATACTCAGAACCAGGTGAGATCTATCCTAGTTAATGGCAAGTACGATGAACGCGGAAACCTAAGCATGGTAGATTATTTGCTAACTAAAGCACAGAGTAGTAGACTAATCGAGCCACCCATAAGCGAGAGGGATTTCATTAATATGATTGTACCACATTATCCAGAACGTATACACCATTACCTACTCATTGCGAAGCCAAATTCTATTCCCGAATTGATTGAGTTGGTATCATCATTCGAGACAAGTAGTAGGAACCACGTACAAAACTATACAGTTCGAACATTACCGGATAATTCAAGGAATGCGAATTGGAGAGGAAACGCGAGAGGGAACTATAACCCCAGAGAGAGATACTGGAACGACGTACCTCAATCCGGGAACAGAAACTGTCAAAATAACCGTTTCAGGAGGGAAGGTGATAACCAATATCACATAAATGCTATACAAACCAGACCAAGATATAGTGGCCGTTTTAATTATAGGAGAGGCAGAAACAATGAAAACAGATCCAGAGAACATTATTTTTCTGACCGAGGGGAAAGTGATGTAGGAGAAAGGTATGACGAAAATTATCCAGAAAGAAACGAAAGGAGAGAGAGACATTCCCGGGGACATTTTAGAGGAAGCAGAGGAAACTATAGGCAAATGCAGAGAGAGGGAAATGTGGAAGAGACTAGCGGAGCACCAAATAGTGTCGATAACCCGAAAAACTAAGACAGGATCCATTCAAGAGCTCGGAGCGGATTCTAAGCGCGCAAAATTCTCAAATAAACAGAAAATGTGAAACAGGGCTCAAAAATGAATTTATACTGGGAGAACTGATAACTACTATTCAAAATCACTCGGAAAAGGATCTGACAGATTCCCCTAGCATAAAGGTAGTATTATTGGATGAAGAATATAACGCTTTAATAGACTCTGGAGCCAATGTGAGTGTATGCAGCCTGAGGTTATATCAGAACCTGGTAAATAAAGGAATTAAGCTAATGACATTACCCATAAGGAACACGGTATGCCGGGTAGCAGTTAACAAAGAGGTTACCCGAATAAAAATGCAAGTAATGTTGAACATGAAAATAGGAGAAGAAAATTTTGAGTTTATTTTTCTGGTAATCAATAATTTGATTTGTGACATTTTGATTGGGTGTGACGTTTTGTTTGAATTAAGAGCTAGGGTTGATTTTGCTGATAAAGTTTTGAAAATAGAGAAGAACAGAAAAACATTAGAAATCCCTTTTGTAGAGGGTATGAAGCAGGATACTTATAACAAAACCCAAGGAGAAGAAGATATAGCCGAAGAAAGATTTTTCGTACAATTATTACAAACAGGTAGGAGTGAGAAATTAATTGCTATAGTACAAGGGGAAGAAACCGATGAGATGCATGCGTTCGCTGACAGGTTTTACAACGGGTATACGGAGCACAATGAGAAAGATTATGGTTACGCCCGAAATAAAGAATTCCAAGATACCGGCAGCCAGGTAGAAGCAGTAGAGGAGAAAGTGACCCTTGCCGAGAACCTCACAGAGACACAAAGGCATCTATTAAGGCGAATGTTACAAGAAAACAAAGCGGTATTTTCGGACGTCCCAGGCAAGTGCAAAGCATACAAACACAGTTTTAAGGTACAAGATATTGCACCCTTCACACACAAGTATCGGGATATTCCGATTGCATTAAGGGAGAGAGCCAAACAGGTGATCGATAAGATGTTGAGAGACCGAATAATACAAACGTCAAATTCTCCGTACAGCAGTCCATTATGTTGGGTGACGAAACGCAATGGCGAACTTAGGATGACAATAGATGCTCGAAGGATAAATAAATATACACAACCAGACAGATTTCGGAGCGAAAGTGTAGAAAAATTGCTGTCAAAAATAACCAAAGGCAAGTATTTCTCCACTATTGATTTAACGGCGTCATACTGGCAGATTGAGCTTCACGAGGATGTTAGAAAGTATACTTCTTTTTTATTTTTTGGGAAACAGTTCGAATTTTTGAGAATGCCTTTTGGTATGCTTACGTCATGTAGTGGACTATTAAGAGCCATCGATAAAATATTTGGCGACTCAGCCGACGAATTTTTGATCCAATATATCGACGATTTTCTAATAGTTGATGAAAATTTTGATGAGCATATTAAACATGTGGATTATGTGCTTAGAAAGCTGAGAGAAAACGGTATGACGGTGAACATTAATAAATCCAAATTTTGCATCCGTGAGGTGGAATTTCTAGGCTATGTAATTAATGATAGAGGAATGAAGCCAAACGAAGAAAGAGTAGCGGCTGTGAGAAGAATACCAGCGCCCAAGAGTGTTAAGCAGGTTAGGTCCTTTCTTGGAGTGCTAAATTATCAAAGCAAATTTATCCTGAGGTACGCCGCAGAAATAGCGCCTTTGCGCGAATTACTTAAAAAGAAAGTGCGATGGAAATGGGACGAGGTACACCAGAAAGCTTTTGAAAAGATAAAAGAACTATTTGCGAAATCAATTCTACTAGAGAGACCCAAGGACAACCTACCATATGTAATTTACGTGGATGCTTCAGGTCACGGATATGGGTGTGTCCTAGCCCAATCAGATGAGGAAAATCAACTGCACGTGATAAGTACCGCTTCAAGAGGTTTAAGTCAAATAGAGAAAAATGCTTCGGTCACCGAATTAGAGATCTGTGCTGTGTATTACGCACTACAGAAATTTAGATCATATATATATCTACAGAAGGTTATTATATACACAGATCATGTGAGTCTTTCATTTATGAAACGTTGTCGGCTTACGAGTACTAAATTATCTAGGTACATCCATGAGATTCTTTCGTATGATGTTGAGGTGAAACACATTCCAGGAAAAACAAATGTTTTTAGCGATTTGCTGTCTAGGTTACATAACAACAGTGAAATACCGGAGAGAATAGAACGCCCTAAAAATGAAGTAACATTAATGAGTATTGAAATACCCTTGAGTAAAGGATTGATAAAAGAATTAAAAGGAATAGGGGACCAGCAGCGACGAGATGAGAAGTTAAATAAATTAATAAAAAAGGCCCCAGAAATAGATGAAAATATCAAGGGAAACATAGGGTTAAAAGGGGGCGTGTTATATAAACTACATGGCAGTGAAATACAGAAATGGAAGACATATATACCTAAGAACATGGAGAATGAACTCATAAGCACGTTCCATCAAGCTCTAGCACATTCTGGCTCAGAACGCACCGCTTTAATGATCCAAGAAAACCTGTATATTCCAAAATTACACCATAAAGTAAGGAGAATAATTTCGACATGCTTACAATGTCAAAAAGCAAAGCCACTGAATATACAATACGAATACGAGACAAACTCAATACTAAGAGAAAAACCAGGAATGTTAGTGACCTTGGACTGTCATGGTGAGATGCCCCGTAGTAAATTTGGATTTAGGTATATAATAGTGTTAATAGATGTATTTTCAAAATTTGTGAAAATTTACCCAGTCCGGAAGATTACAAGTGAAACATGCCTAAGGAAGATAATGAAGTCGTATGTTCCACAATTTGGAAAGATGAAGGCAATTTTATGTGATAATGCTTCAATATTTACCAGCAGAAAATTTGTAGACACCTTAAAAGAAAACGAAATCACGTTGTATCATTGCTCAAAATACCACCCACAAAGCAATCCCTGCGAAAGAATAATACGGGACATTTCGGTTTATTTGAGAATTTTGGCCAATAAAAAACACAGTGATTGGGCAAATCACTATCAGCGCATCGAAAGTATTTTAAATGAAAGTGTGAGCCCTACTACCGGTTATAAGCCCATCGAGCTGATGAAGGGGAAATTAATGGAAACACTCGAAGGGGAATTACCACAGACACTAGAAGCTAAAGATCCGAAAGCACTAACGGAAGAAGAGATGTTTAAGAAAGCTTTTGAAAGAATGGCCAATAAGGCGCAGAAAAGAAAAGAAAAGTTTAAGAAGAAGAAACGAAAACACTGGTTGATCAAATTGGGAGACTTAGTATTGGTACGGGACAAGAAAAAGTCTAGCATTCTGAACAAAAGGTATCATAGAATGGAAAATTTATTTAAAGGTCCATACCGGGTGATTAACATTTTTGGCTCGGATACATTTGAGTTACAAGAAATAAAGAATTCCAAGATCGTAGGGAGATACCATAAACAGTTGCTCAAACCGTACAAATGTTTAGAGAATGAGAAGGGTGAAGAATATAATGAAAAGAATCAGGTTAGTTTTACTCGAAATGAGGTAACACCCCTGTGAACAAATAGTAAAGGTAATACACCCGATAAATAAGGATGTAAAGAAATAAATAAAGGCATAATAATTATGTACCAATATGTATGTAAATAGATTTAATTTTAGAACTTAAATTGGGTATTAGAGTATTTGTATGCGTCACAAGTTATTCGTGTGCGGGAAATGTATTGTGTATAAGAATGTCTCTCGGAAACCTGTTTTTAAAGGGAGAGTGTAGAGTGAATGACCCAAATATAAACATCACCGGTTTGTCAGAGCCCTTGTGAAGGAGCAGGTATAGCGAAGGGTCTCTGTCAACAAAACAAACGAACAAAGGCCATAATCAGAGGAATTATTCTGTAAAAGAAAATTGTATCAAGTGTTGAAAAATTTATTCTTTTCCAGAACAGGGCAATTTGAAACGGCAACTCTAGGCCGAGCCCAAGAACTATAATTACAGATAACTTATTAATTAACTTTTAGTGATGTTAAATCGTATTATGTAAATATCTTTTTCTCATACTGCTTGTATATTTTAAGAAGGGTGATTTAACATTATGTATCTATCTAGGTTATTAATATTAGTAGAGTTATAAATGGTTTAATGTAAATAATTTAAGCGCTATGTTAAAATACTGTCCACGAGGGAAAGTTTTAGCTACAGGAATAGTGCTTTCGAAGGCAGAAAACCTAGTTTTATTACCTCTCTCCGGTCGCTGTGCTATTATTCCTACAGCGAGGGTGTAGAGCCTTTGTCCCATTATTTGATAATTCGCCGTGACCAAGTGAGTGAGAAAGACAACCTTAACGGTAAATGTAGGAAAAGCCGCGATTTATATTAAAATTGGACCAATGAGATCCCTGAAAGTTTATTCGAAATAGTTAGACGCGTCGAGTCGCGCTAAAAATGGACCAATAGGAAAGGAAGCAGCCTCAGGAGCCTGAGACTATAAATGGATCTGTTTGGAGAAAATTCGGGGCAGTTTATGTCATGTGTGGTCAGGGAGAGATGCTGCAGGATGTGTGAGATATCGCGCCAAAACAGGGAATCAAAATAGTTTTAGCAACACACCTAAGATCCGCTACTCTGAAAGCGACAATAAGAATAGTTATATTTCGTGACATATCCACGCCATAGTCTAACAGCGGTGGACAGTATTTTACAGCGGCAATACCAGTTTTGTATACTACGAGTGTTAAATTAAATAAAAAGAAACGGCAGTGTCATCTTTTCATAAACAAAGCAAGTCTATGTCTTCCTATATCACCACCCGAGATCTACGTTTTCCTTTACCGAGGATAAGTCCATGCTCCCATATAATTTAAGGAAAATTACTGCAGCTAGCCGAGGATAAATTGAAGAACCAACACGCTGAGAACTTCTGGAAGCAACGGGAGAAGCATCAAGGTAAGCTACAGCAACGGATGAGGAGGTGATCGCCGCAGTACCTGTTGGAAGCTCTGAAGGTCTACTGGTGCACGTTGCTCATCTCTTGTTGTGGTAACCCTGGGATAATCTTCTCATTCCAGTTTGTGTGTGTAACTTGTATTATTGTGGGTGTGGAGTATTAAAAGTGTACGTAATTGTTTTAATATGAAGGCACTTTGCTCTTGCAGGGAGTGGGAATACACAGGAGTTATGTTGAATAACTAGTACACTGTTCTTTAGTTTTGATATATATATATATATATATATATATATATACCAGCACTAATATATATTAAAAACATTTCTTGTTGTTTACACACAAAAAGATCAATACGTTTATACATGTGTATATTCTAAAGAAGCTTGCCTGTGAGTCGTAGTGAACTTTAACGTGTATGTATGTCTATTTGTTATCATCTTTGTACAGCATTATTTACATTCGTCTGCCACTGAGAGCAACAAGCCACGAGCTGAGTTGTCTTAGTAGGAGTGTTGTAACGTCGTTTCTATGTTTGAATTTAAACTTGTAGCTCAACCATGATTGGCTCTATGGATGACGTGTTCCTCCATATAGCCAATAACAGCAATGCTCTTCCATATTTATTTGTTTGTTGACTAAACTGTTCACCCAGCTTTCTCGAGAGGGTGTCTTATTGTTAGAGATAGCCGCAAGACCTTGACTTGTTCCTTTGTACTTAGGGTTCCTCTACCTTACCATTGTGTGTTTATGACAAACAAGTGTCGCGTCTCGCCCTCACGACTCACATCACATGACTTACTTCTATGACATCTTAAACTTATACAAAAATGTAGCATTACAAATATATTAGATCTTTAGTTACAATGCATTAATATTCTAGGTCGGCTTTCTCAATTAAAATTTTAATTAATACCTAATAATAAATATATATATCATAATTCCCGTTACATAATAATGATAATAATAATAATAATAAATAATGTAGTTTTCACAAAACAGCGTCGGTTTTTCTTTTTTCGTAGCACATTATACACCATTATTTCTATGATCTTAAAGGCACGTTAATTTTTAGCTCATATTTTTTAAGTTTCTAAGTTTATTCCTGTGAATTGAGTTTTATTTATCGACGCTCTTTAACTACTATGATGGACGTGAAAGATGGAATTTTTTCTCAAAGGCCTCTTTATCAGGCTTGAGGTATTTTACGTGCCGTAAATCTACGACACGGGACCACCCCTTTGACCTCCCTTCCGAAGGAAGATCTGCTAAGCGCTTTTACGCCCGAAAGAAATCCATCGCCCTCCACCGTGTTTGAACCTGCGACCTCGAAAACTAGAGGTATAGTACGTTTATTCTACCTGATCCTGCAGAAAGGCAAACGAGGAGAAGGTTGTGGAGGGAAGGGGAGAAAAGACCGTCATTATTCCCCTAGAGCAGTGTCACAGGAATGACTAAGGTACGTATCGGCTATTCTACAACTAATCCAAAACCTCTCCCAAGAGATAATGGGCTTATCCAGCTATTGCGCATCCAGTTGAGTATGTACTCCTAGACCACGGAGGATGACATACGCGGTGGCGTGTTAAGTAACCTACCAAAACATGGTCTTTAGTGGAATTCAGCAGAAATCTGAGCTATCATATCATTTGGAACGTACTGCGAAGGTGTTAAAGAAAACCGTGGTGTACCTCAAGGTTCCGTATTGGGACCACTGCTATTTGCTAGTGATACCTTACTGTTTGTTTCTGGGTCTTATTTTTGTGATACTAATTTAATGATGAATAAGGCTTATAAAGAAGCTTTTACATGGTTTGAAACTAATGGTTTTAAACTAAATGACAAGACCAAAAAATATATTTGCCTTGAAAAATGAACAACAGCAAGGGGTTGTACTTTCAGCAAAGCTACTTGGCATATGTTTGGATTACCAGTTTAATTGGTCAACTCATTATAACCATATTTGTGCCAGATTATCACGTGTGCTTCAATTGCTGCGTTAACTGAAATCAGTCATGTCTAAAATGTATTTAAAGCAAGCGTTTTATGCTTATTTTCATAGTATATTGATTTCTGGTATTCATATCTGGAGTTTATGGTATTCATGGTAACTGGAGTTGACAAAGTATTAATTTTAAGAAAAGGCACTTCGTATACTAGCAAACTCAGCATATGATGCTCATTCTAAGTCAATATTTGTTCAGTAAAGTATTAATCGATGTATTTTAAACAGTTTGTATAAGATAAAATCCTCTCTTGAGGATGTCAATAGCAGGCACCAGATTCATCAATGTTCAACGCATTATAATTATTTTCTTGACCAACCACATGTTAGATTGACTAACAGAAAAGATTGACATAATTTAGCAATTGACATGTTTAATAGATTACTTGTAGCTGCCTATTCTGTAGGTCTCGTTAGATTTAAGAGTGTAATGAAGAAATGGCTTGTATAAAAACCGATTTTATAATATTGATGAACACTTTGATGCTGATTTTAACATAATGTTTTGATTGTATACATGACTCCTATCTATAGCAATAAATCGGTGATGATGATAGTAAATAAAATTAGTTGAATTGAAAAATAAGACCATTCAGGAGTATGAATGGATATCTGACATAGAAATAAATAAGAATTATAACCCTGAAGGAAGCTAATAAAGTGATGCCAAAAGGTAGCGGTTCCCACTTTAATAATCATAACAATCAATTTAATGCAGAGAAAGTTGTAATTTTCAATCTTCAGAAGGAATAAACGATGTTAGACTTTGCGTGTTCTAGGGTTGTTAATATTTTCATATATATATATATTTTCACCTGAATAGTTTCGGCACACACCCGGAACACAACGCAACTCATCCGTCGAATCACAATGACAACTGAACTACTAAGTGAAAAATCACAACTGAAATGCCCTGGCACTTCCACTTTCCTGTTGTAACCTCTTAACTAACCGAACATCTCCGTCCGGGCAAAAGCAGCCCCTTATATAACCGCAACAAAGCGAAATGTTCTAAAAGGAGAAGCTACTGCAACGGCTGAAAGGAATCTTCTGCATCAGTAAAAGCGCTCCAGAAGACGCTCGTAAGCGGCACATAATGTGTTTGACTGCCTATTGTTCTGAAGATTGGTTGAGGGCCCCGTCCAGGTGTCGAGCCGGGAGGAGCTACCGGCGGCCCGAAGGTAGCTCCACGAGTGCGGACTTGTGTGTATATACGAGGGCATTTCAGAAAGTTCCAGACGTTTTGGCCTATCGTGGCGATGAGTAGGACTAGAGCCGCCATCTTGGTGTCAGAATGTTCCTACATTCAGTATGCATTCAGCTGTGGTAGCTTGAGGACTGTGCCTTCCTTACTGTGCTGTCTGTGAGTTGTTAAAATGTGCGCTGCAATAGAAAATCCCGCCACTTGTGAAGTGCGGTTGGCTATAAAGAACAAACCAATTGAAATTTATCGTCACTTTGTGATGTTTACGGGCGGGAATAATGAGTGAAAGCCGAGTCAGGCAATGGTGCATTGATTTTAAAAATGACCGTACCAATGTTCACGACGAGGATCGCAGTGGTAGGCCAAGCTTTATGACGGATGAGCTGTCAATGCAAATCAATGAAAAAATTCGTGAAAATCGTCGTTTAACGATTACAGAACATTTTCCCCAAATTTCACGGAGTTTGGTGCATCAAATTGGTGCTTCGATACTGACGCTGAACTGCATGCGGTGTAAACCAGTGGCAGGTGGCAGATTTCTACAGAGAGGGTATTGAAAAACTTGTTCCACGGTATGATAAATGCCTCAGTTTGAATGATGATTATGTAGAAATACAGCTTAAGATTGTACCTTGAAGATGGTGTTTTATTGTAATTGTTATTTGCAACACGTATGGAGGCCAATTTAAGAAGATGTTTTGTTATGCTATTTGCACCATGCTTTGGGCGTCAATTTGAAGTAGTTTGTTTAATTGGAGTTGTATTATAGTTCTTATGTTGGGGAGCCGAACTTGTAGTAGTTGCAACCGCACGTATGGTAAACAGTTTCCGGTAGCCTTCGCCCCAAATATACTTTCAGTTGGCCTTTGCCCCAAGTTTAAAAAAATATTAACTTTGTAATTTGACTGTTTCTTTAAATATTATATTTATGTTTGCCTCGGCTGCGTCAGTATTTATTTTAGAGACACGTTTCTCTTAGCAAGGTTGTGGTGTGACTAAGAATGTAGGCTTACACAGATTATAATTTTACTTCATTTCTTTTATTAATACTTGATATGATTTAAATAGCACTTCACTGATATAGAGAGCTGTGATATTCTTTTTATTATTTAATTACACTTTTTAACACGTAAACTATTTTTCGTTTCACACAAATACGTATACATCTCTCGAGGACGCACAAGCAACGCATCCAGTTATGAGCACTGTCTGCAGGCACCACGTCTGGCTATGAGCACTGTTTGGAGGCAACTGAACTGTTTTCCACCGCCTAAATTTGTAGATTTCTGTATTTCAAGTCTCTGATTGGCTAATCCTAGTCCAATAGAATACCTTCAATTAACTAATGCTTTTTCTGGTTGTTGATTGGCTATTTTTGTAAACTGTCTCAAAAATTTACATTATTGTTGCTCTAATAATGACTAGTAGCATTTAAACTTCCTTACTCATTATTGCCTCAAAGTTACCTCATTGTTAGCAACTTTAAACGTATTTTTCTCACAGCTCCTACATTATTAAATTACGTAATGCATTCACATAACATTATTGAACATGTTTACAATAATATAAGCATATGCAATGACTGTTACATACATTTTACAAATTATTACATACACATATTGCTTCAAGGCAATATTGAATTTACTTATTATATAATTTGACTGAAATCATTTAAGTGTTTTGTATTGGTTACAAAACTATTTTATATGTATTTAGTAGAGCAAATGTTTTGCATAACACGGGAAATAGATGTGAACAAAGAAGAAATGTGAAACTAAGAAATTATCAACATTTTGACTATATTTCCTCATCAACATCTCAATTTTCACGACTTAATAAATTTATTTCTCCGTCTTTTAAATCATATATTGATGGCAGTATAGAAACGTTTCTATACTAAAAGTGTATCATGTCTGTAGTTTTAAATAGGACAGCTGCGTTAGCTCACATCATATTGCTGTGTCCTTAACCAGGAGCAATTATGATGCACCGTTTCACTTTCTCTAACAGGCTACTAGTTGGTAGAGAAGATATTGCATTCCACCCAAAAATTTGGTATAGAGATTTCACTGGAAATACATGTCCGTGTGTGTGTGTGTGTGTGTGTGTACAGCATAACTCAAATATGTAATATCTAATATATACCAAACTTGATATTTAGATTCAGTATCTTCCAAAGTCAAAGGTGCAACACGAAGGTTTTCGAGAAAATCCCCCCAATGTACTCTTTACCTGAGATATTTTTTCGAAGTTTTGGTGATGATGATGATGATGAGATGCGGTTTAAGGGCACTAAACAGCTAAGGTCATCAGCGCCCTTTCGAAGTTTTGGAATTTCTCAAAAATGGTTGTAATGATTTTGATTAAAACGTTATATGCTTAAGATATTTACATGATAAATAAAATGTATATTTGAATTTTCTGGGAATAGCCTGTGAAGTCCACATCATTTGGAAGGAATTTCGTATAATTTGTAACCGTTAAGAGATATGTAGATAAAAATGCACTACATAGTAAACGTAGATCTCCAAAACACACAGTTTATGTCACATAACGATTTATGTGGCATTGGGCATTTCTGAGATATATGTTTTTATTAGTTTGATTTTTCAATACTTTGTTATTTTTTTACAGCGCTGTCGCTATTTAGTTGTTTCTCGCAATGCAGTGGAAGAAGAATGAAATTTCTAGGCCAGCGTTTCGGTTCCCTCTATCCCTCTTGAACTTTGAAGAAATGTGTTACAAGACTGTTTCTACAAAGGTTTATCTCAATTAACATGAAGTAAATAGAAAAATAAGCTTTCGTAAAGATAGTTTGTGAAAGCTATATACAAATAAACAACAGTAGGTAGAGAAGGTCATTTTTTAATGCCCGTTAATGTGGTTAACGCCCGTTCTTACTACATACGACACACTTGCGGTGTACAGCGGTGACATGTGCAGTGAAATGATATTTGATCCAGGCGTAAGTTTAGGATACCTCTCCGGCATTTGCCAGATATGAGGATTGAGGAAAACTTCTGGTGTGCCTGAATGCACCATAGATGATGTGTGGCCTCCTTGAGAAGCCTGCACGTAGACTTTTGAAGCCCTTGTTGTGCCTATTGTCCCGGACAATAATCAAGTCTGATGGTGCGGATAAAACGGGCCACGTCCTTGATAGCCCTTCTTATATCTTCAAGTAAAAACTAACTTAGGGAGACATATATATGCATAGCAAACCCTTCGCATTCGCATAGTATTTGCTGTGAGGTTTCAAAATGCCTCTGACATTTCCTGCATAAAGGGTCTTGAGTAAGTCCCATTATGTATGAATGTTTACCCAAACTGTTGTCACCTGTAACGTAGCTAAAAATTCTCTGAGCTTAGATGTAGTTAAATTCAGGAGAAACGCACTCTGTTTTCCAGAATGAAATCATGGACTTGCCTAGCGGTAGTTTGTTTATTCCAGATCTCAAGACGAACCTTCACCCTAAGCTAGATTATCTCATAATTGACATTTCTGGGGGATACACCATCAGAAGGTTTCGAGACCAATTAAATCAACCCCATGCCCCTTAGAAAGAATGTCCACCATCTCATTTCCTCTAAACCAGCATGTCCGGGAACCCAAAAAAGGGTAACCGGACAACAGGCACAGAGTGTATCCAACATCCTTTGGCACTACCCCATCAATTTGGATGTAATCTTCACCGCTCTAAGGGCTTTCAAAGCTGCCGGGTTATCTGAGTAGATATTTACCTCCGCCCGTCTGCTTGACAAAGTAAAAATATGCATAACACAGGATAAAGTTACATATATCTCAGAATACAACATAGATAAACACTATATGAAGTAAGGCTACTCCTGTTTAAAATATTAATCTCTAAGTGGGGCAAGTCTTAGAACAAAAACGAAACTGTTAGTTGGAGTTAGGTGCGTGAAGATGATTTTACCCACAAAAACAAACCTCAGTTTTCACACAAAGCAGAAATTAAGTTCCATAACACTGGCTAAAGAAACTTGGGTAGTTATTGAATTTCAACTTAATTTCTATACATTAGCTTATGGTTTCTAACGATGAACTCAAACTTATTCGGACGGAGCCCACAAGATCCGTGGTTCCAATCCCGGCTATGATATTGAATTTTCCAGTCTGATTCTACCTTTCCAAGTAGTAATTTGGTTTAAAAATAACGTCTGTTTTTTAAATAAGGGTTTAGATAGGGAGCGTGATAGAAATAGAGCTTAACAATTTGGTATTTATCTCTTTAAGTGTACAATTAGTGCTAATTAGTTGTAATATACTGTAGAAGTGAAGAAGGTTTATTTTTTGATGAAGGGTTTCTTAATAATTTTAGAAAGCAGAAAGTGAGATGAAAACAATTTAGAGCTTTTTCTGTAATGTATTACCTCATAATACGAGTATATGTAAGATTATTTTGATTTATGTGGTTATCTATTGACGCATGATTTAATTACTAGCAGCACGGTTTGACTTCAAGCACCACTCTTATCTTGCATCCTTAAATACGGCTTTCAAGAAATTTCATTAGGAATGATGGACTGACATCCGAGCAGGGAAATTTTCCGATCTTTTACGCTTAATTGATATTCTCTAATATGGAATTAATGCTTGCTCAACCGGTTCACCCAAATCACCGGAGTTTAATTAGGAGCCCTCCGAGGAAAACCAAGAGTTTCACATAACCCTAATGATAAAGCTGAATTTCCTCATGGAAACATTTGGACTCGTTTCAAACCTTTGTGGAATTCTCTCAAACGCTTTACTAGAAAGTGTAGTAATTAAGAACATAATTTCTGCCATACTTTCTGTAGAAACAAGGACGACATGAATTCCTAAATATGTTTAGAAACTTCTAGAAAAAGACAATTGAGTTACCCAGAATGTGTAAACTTCCAGGAGAACACTTTAATGTAAAAATATTTCCGAAATGGTTTCTTTTCTGTAAACTTGCCGAAACTGCTTTCTTCAAAATCAATATCTTTTTATTTGGTAACCCTCTAGAAATAAACTTAATGATCGATGAAAGAATACCACGGGGGTAAGCAGGAACTTAGGAAGTTACGATTTAGAAAAGTTACAATTAAAGTCATAAGACCAATGTATAGCTTTTAAACCACAAATTACATATTAATTTAACACCTTTATAAATCACACCTAAAAACGGTAAAATAGTTTCCTTAGAAGGCGTCAGCTATTTTATCAGCATTATTGTCTGTTCAGAGTCTTATGAGCCGGTGGAGAGGGAAAGGTAAACAAATGCTAGCAGTCGGCCAGTTCGCTTCGTGTGGCTGTTCCAGCTACTGTGCCGACCGCGCGAATTCACCCTTCCACTGGGAGAAATGAATGAGTCGGCACTGTCTCTGAACAGGCAACTGATATATATTTTTCCAAGAAAGGAAGAAACATAAGAAAAGGACTCCCTCTGTGCTCTTTCGTTAACAGAAAGCACAATAAATCGGTTATTATGGAAATAATATGAAAGTATTTGGTTACCTCCTTGAACAAACATACCATTTTTACATAGTAACACTTAATTTTTAAAGCATATATCCAAATAAAGGCGCCTTGTCCTTAAGGGCTTAAGGATGGCAGGTCCTAAAATTGAAACTCGTTGCTTGTATCCGTACATTTACTTCGGATTGCCTATTTCTAAATGTATATTTGACACATTTTAATTACATTTATATATATCCTCGACGGATAAACAAGGACTTTTGCTGTATGTTTCACGGTCTAATAATTACATTTCTTATGAAAATTTGTCATTGTGTATGCAACACATAAAGGTCCTGTACACAAATGAGAAAAAAGTTTAGGTGATGATCAGCCAGCTGAACTACATGCGTCTTAACAGTATGTGTGGCTTAACTACAGCAATGGCGCAGTCCGGGAGAATTGTTGGTGAGAAATGTAAAGAGGGTATAATTAGTAGATTAGCTGCGTCATGTTTAAAATACGGTGGTGCATTTATCTTGCTCCGCGAACATTCTCCTATCAGTAACTTTGTATTTTGTCTCGTGTCACTGTCGCATCGCTCTCTGTACTGGGTGCAAGACAAACCGATTTTCCGACGTACAAGAGATTTAGTTGGTCGACACTGGTTTAGTTGGAATATCTCATTGGAATATCTCACGCACTATGATTATAGTGTGAAATCATGGGCATTAAAAGTACATATATAAACTATGCGCTTAAAAATGGCAAAACTCCACGACCTAGTAAGATGACCTGATAGCCAAAACCGGGACTCCCTCACTCACACTAGTATGCACAAACCAGAACTTTAGTTTTAAGAAGACAAGCTTCAAAAATATCAAATTGCGTCTCAGGGTTTAACAAATGTTTACTTTTTCCATGGAAAATAATTAAATAAAACACTAAATTAATTAAACAACATATACCGAATCTGCTTCTCAATAACAGAGCTACCTTATTTAATACTCAATTCACAATGTGATGCACGTCTGCTAGCTTTTACTCTACGTACACAGTAGGTAGAGAAGTTGCATTACACCCATAATTTCGATACCGAGAGTTCACCGGAAATACACGTTTTAACACCATCGGAATTCAAGAACGATTTTTTTAAAAAACAGTTCCTATGTGTATTCGTGTGTATGTGTGTGAACAGCATAATTCAAAAACGAAAAGACGGATAAATGCCAAACTTGGTATTTAAGTGCAGTGTGTTCCAAAGATGCGACACGAAGACTTACAAGAAAACCTCCCAAACTTCAACTACCTTTATATTTAACAATTTTCAAATTGTATATTTTGTAAAAAACGGCTCTAACGATTTTGATTAAAATACCATATATTAAATATATTTACATGACAAATAAAATTTATAGCTTAGAATTTCTGGTAATGGCCTGCGAAATCCTCTTCATTAGGACAGAATTTTTATAATCTTGTATAACTTATATATGTTAAGTGATAGAAGAATATCACACAAAAATTGTAGATCTAATAAGGAATCACTTCTTATATTTTTGTGGAATAAGGTATTTCAAAGATATCCTTGTTAATGGTTCGATTTGTTGAATACTTGTTTTTTTTTTAAAGTTGTCGATTTCCATTGTTTGTCGCGATATCATGGAGGGAATATTGTGGCAGTAATTTGTATCACAATAATGTAAATGCCAGAGTGATTGTAGTGTAAATAAGCATTATTGTATGAATAAACAAATGTTTGTTAATTATAAGCATTGTTAGGAAATAAGTTTACACGGCCTCACTGAAACTGACAATAAGAGCGGATAACAATGAGTGAGGGGATAAGTTGAATATTAATTAGAAGAGACAAACAAATGACGTCAGATTGGCGCGCTTTTTTTTAGAAATAGCGGGAATATTTTCCCTAGAGCATTTGTGTTCGTAATTTTGATTGGATATAAAAATAGACGCTAATGTTGGCGCGTTTTATTAACCAATAGCAGCTCGGTTACAATCTAAAGGATATCGGGGTATGGGAGTATAAAAAGCTAAAGCCAGAGGCAAGTATTGCCCAGTTCAACAAAATCATCCACGCGTTACACGTCGCTGAGTCCAACAGAATCATTCAGAAGTTAAACGTCGCTTAGTTCATCAGAATCGTTCGCGACTTACACGTCGCAATTCTACAGAATATCTCGCGTCTTAAAGTTTGTTATAAATGTGAAACACGCGAATTAATAATGTGCAGTAAATAAGTGATTATAGTGATATTAGAAAATATAACAGTTTCAGTCTGGCGTGTATCACGAGTCAATATGTGAACTTAATTAATTGTGACGGTAATAAAAGTGTAAAAACAAATTCTTTTATCAGTGTTATCTTTAAGTAACAAATCCTTTCCGTTTACACACCCTGTTTAAGAGATTTGCTCGACTGAATAATAATAATAATAATAGCTAGCCGGAGCACAATGAACCCAAAATGCAAAATAATAAAACAATGACAGGCGCTCAGCAAAAGATAACACGAAGTGACCGCGACAAATTGGCTTCCATACGTGGTGCAGATAAACATGATGCATCTTACAACTACCTAAAAAAATAATCTACTTCATAATGTAATTTTAAGTCCAACATATAGCGTCTAATTCTTAAACGTTTGGTTATCGCTGTTCCCTTTTATCTATAACGAAATTGTAATATAGCTATATCTGCTAAGCTTTGTGTCGATAAAATGAAGCAGATAGAAAAGTAATTTTGTAAAATATTTTGTATGCCCAGTAATAAACGAGAAATTAAAGAAAGTCATGTCAATGTATCTACCATGTTTTCAAAACCTGTTATCACTTTATGCGCTGTAGCAGCTTTCTCTTCCAAATTACACATTCACATTAAAGATCGACACGTCAATATCTGGATTTCGAAAAAAAGCGAGTATTTGTATGGATACAAACTATGCTAATTTGGTATTGTTATGTTAAGTGGCTTACCATGAACTCGCCTCTAAGAACTTTGAAAGGTGATACTATTACAATGTGCCAGTAATGAGAAAATTTATTACCAAGATAAAGCTTCGAGGCTCTATAAAAATACAATTTTTACTTTTTCTACTACTTACCTAGAGTAAGTACAGGAAGTGTTCTGTTCATCCAAAAATTCAATACCGAGGTTTCACCGGAAGTACACTTTTCGACACTCTCGAATACAAAAAAAAATTGCCTGTGTACGGCATTAAAAACGAAAGTCGGTTAAATACCAAACTTAGTAAAATTTAAGTTCAGGATCCTTCAAGGAAGATTTTCAATATGAAGATGCGACACGAAGATTTTCAACAAAATCTGCCTACTCAAACTACTTTTTACGTGGAAACGTTTTCATTATCTTAAAAGTGGCTCTAATGACTTTGATTAAAATACCATATACTGTATTAATATATTTTTTATGATAAATTAAATGTTCATCTTGAATTTTCTAATGCATAGGATGTCCACTTCAATCTGAATGACCTTTGCAAACAAGTAAATCAAGAGAGAAAGAATCCTACCAGACAAAAATATAGATCGTGTTAAAGCACACAACCTATGTAAAATAATTCTTTTTGTAGAGTTAACCATTCCTGAGATACACCTTGTTATTGGTTTGAATTTTCAAACAGCGTGGTAACGCAAACAGAGTGGAATTTCACAGCCATCATATACGCTGCCATGGAGGAATATATGACAATAGGAGGAGAAACTGACGTCACTGTCATCTATTAGAGCATGCTAAACCACAGTAGAGTTGCATGCTACCTGTGATAAAACTATATGATATCGTCACCGACTACTCTGCCATCTAGTGCTACATTTCAGCTTAACGATAATTCTGCCACCCAGCAGTAGGCGAAGGCGAAGCATGTTGGCAGGCTGAGGGCAGCCCGAAGAAGTGTTGTAAGCGTACCTACCCTTGTTAGGGTTTAACCACTGGTAGGTAGGATAAGGTTTTGCAGGATGGCGGTAGAGACTGAGGTTGTGCGGGTGAAAGGAGATAGAAATAAGCTCCTCGACGACTGCAGGTTAGGGTGCAAGGGCACTAGTGCATCGCTGGTGGAAGGTTTTATCGAAAAATTGTTTGGTTGCAATTTTGAATTTACCAGGAACTCGTGGTAGGACTATAAAGGTGGTCAGATTTTGCTGCTGGCTGGATTTTCTCCTTGGTGTTCGGGGGTGGCCGCAAGCCATGCAGGGAACCCGGTGACTTCTGAAGCGGTGTTCTCTGAGGTTATAGTTCCTAGAGACCGAAAGAGGGCACTCCGATGGAATGGCAACTGGTCGTATAATTTCATCCTCCAGGTATAGAAGAAATGAGGCTTCGTGAAGTAGTCTCACGCGGAAAGCGCGGCATACAGAATAGATGGCCCGGAGGCCCCTGTTCTGCACCCGCTGCAGTCGGACCAGACTGGAGCCTGCGGCCATGTCTCATATCTCGCAGGCGTAAAGTAGAACGGGATTATAAGTGCTCTAAAGAGGCGCAACTTGAACGGTGTCGGCATCACGGACCCCAGCATGGGGTACAGGGTGCCGTAGCCGCCATGCCCCGACGCGAGAGATCCCGGTGTGATCCGCAAAAGTTAGACGCCTATCTGTGCACCCAAGTTAGTGATGGAATTCGTCCACTCTTATCCTACGTGGGAGAAAGGTAAATGAGGGGAAGTTGGCGGGGAAGCGGCGCTGTGTGAAGAGCATACTGAGCTATATTGACGTGCTGCTCTGCTGTAATGTCGGCCACATACACGTTAAAGAGCGTAGGGGATAATACAGAACCTTCGGGGACTCCGCCTCGTATTTGCCTGTGTGTTGATTTGTTCCCCGCAACTGAAACAGCAAAAGATCGGTGTCTTAGGTATGAGTGTAGCATGTGTTGCGGTGTGGTGGTAGCTCCATCTGGATAAGCTTGTAAAGGAGACCCGCATGCCAGGTCGTGGAGAAGACCTTCTCGACGTCCAGAGACACCGCAGCAGTAAAACCCCCGTCCTGGAAACCCAGGGCAGCGGCTTCCACCACCCGCAGTAGCTGCTGGGGCGTCGAGTGCCCAGGACGAAAACCAAACTGATGGTCACGGATGACGTGAATGGCACTCAGTACAGGGGACAAGCGGGCAAGTGCTAACCTCTCGAAGACTTTAGTTGGAGCCAGGAGCAACAACAGGTCGCCCGAGGGTTGATCGCCACGATACCTATGCGTTTATTTACGGATTTACCCGTGCGATAATATAGATTTAAGTGTATTAGCAAGCGTTTGTGTCGTGGTTAACTTGATGATGGCGGTTGTTGGCCCCTCGTGTTGCTATTGACGCGGGTCGGTGATACTGCCTGAGCGGACAAGCGTCCAGGCGGTGGCTGAGCTTGATGCTGCTTAACTTGGCCGGTCGCTTGCTGTACCGTCAAGTAAATCAGTACCATCTAGCGGGGGAGCCGGAAGGAGTGGGTACTATGGTGATTAAGTGCCAAGGAAAGTTGGGGGGTGCAGCTGAGTGGTCAGCCGAGCAGTCGTGACCCGGCCCAATGCTGCTTAACATGGGGGATGTGTTGTAGAAAGGATGAAGTGGCAGTTTCTACCAGTCAAGGGCATCCTTGGGAAGGTGGTAGCTTATACGTCGTCTTTGTTGGCGATGGTCGTATTGACTAAGTACATTAGCCAGTCTCTTAGGATGGGGGACAAGTTTAGTGTAAATTGTACGAGCTCTTCCTCGTACAATATCCACTATGTATGGGAGACCCGATTGAGTGTAAAGTATGTATGATAGAAACCTGCGGTCTGTGCCGTCGATCATCCGAAGTGCCCGGTTCTGCACGACCTGCAGTCTGCGGATGGTAGACGCAGCCACCGAGCCCCAGACCTCGCAGCCGTACAGAATCAGCGGCGGAATGATCGCCCGATACAGGCGCAGTTTAAGGTAGGTAGGCATGGTGGAGCGGGATACAACTGTCGAAGGGCAGCGTGTCCTAGGCTGACCTTACCCTTGACATGGGGAGTGAATATGAGGCCGCGGTCGAGCAGAACCCCGAGGTACTTGGCGGAGTGAACACAGGGGATCCTCCTCCGCCTCAACCTTAGGGACCTTTCCGGCCGCCAGCGACGTATCTTAGCGAGCAGTAGGGCTGAGCTCTTCTGCCGGCTAATGGCCATTCTCCACCTTTCACTCCATCTGCCAATGACCTGGAGCTGTCTCTGTAGTGGAGGGAAGCAGTAATGGACAGCGAAGAGTAACGGCGACAGTACACTGCCTTCTGGTACCCCAACTGCTATGGATCTAACTGAGGATAGCCGCCCCACTACCCGCACCCTGAAAGTGCGACCCCGTAGGAAGCTACCATTCAGGGTGAGGTAGGGGGTAGGAATGTTTGCTTCATTGAGCTTGTACAATAGGCCCTTGTGCCACGTTGTGGAGAAGGCCTTTTCAACGTCCAACAGTACCGCCATGGTTTTGAAGTTTGCCTGGAAGCTCACGGCAGCCTTCTCGGCCAATCGCAGTAGCTGCAGGTTCGTGGAGTGTCCCCGACGGAAACCGAACTGATGATCCGGAAGGAGATGCCTTTCCTCGAAAAGAGGTGCTAGTTGGAGGGATTCTTTCTGCTATTTAGATACACCTATCCTCGTGCGGCCAACTGGTGACAAACACTTTCAGTATTAATCCCTCCCACTTTCTTGTAGGTTTAATTGAAATTCAACCACGACGAAACATGCTCTGTTCAAAACTATATCGTCATTGGTGTATGTTACCTCAAAATAAATTTAAGAATGCTTTGTGGTTTAGTGGGAAATAAGTAAATATGTGAATCCGTTGGGGAATTTAATTTTCTACCCACAAGATGTCATGATAGTTCAGTTGGTCGGCGCGACAGACGGTAGTCAAGATCCGTTGTTCAGACCCAGGCTACGCATTGAGATTTTCAGTCTGATTCTACCCTTCTAAGTTTTCCTAAGCTGAAGCGAATCTAGGGCCTGCTTTTAGAGAATTAATACTACTCCGGAAAAAGGAAAGTTTGAGCATTACAATTTTATTGTACCTATTGAACTGCAGCAATAGTGTTATGCATAGCAGAAATAAATATAAACTGCGAAATCAAAATTCCATAGAGCGAAGCTTTAAAATTAACGGTTAACTTGACTACACTTAAATTAGTGTAGAAATCAAATTTCTAAAAGTAAAAGTTCAAATCTCGTCTAGGACAACATTTTTTTCCCAACCTCAGAAGCTCCGACCTCGGGATCGTTTGAGCATAATTTCAATCAGTTCATTCATTCGTCTATCTGATAGTACCTAAAATTGAACTAAGGGAAAAAAGTACAAACTAGCGACAATGTCTAGGATAACAGCCATAAAATATAAATCTACTTATCCTCGTGGTTCCTTTAGAAATGCGTAAACGATTTCTTCGTTCTCTGGCATGTATACATTTTGACATCCAGGGGCACTACACTTAAATTTAATTAAAGGTGGGGGAGCCTTAATTTTCACTTTTATTCTCGAGTTCTACGCCTCATTGAGTGGTACAGAAACAAAATGACCAATCTAGTTGAGGCAGTATTTTTAATACTTAAATGATTTCAGTCTAATTACATAATATATAAATTCAATAACAGCCCGCCTTAAAGCAATATGTGTATGTAACAATATATCAAAAGTGTATATTACAGTCATTGTATATGTTTATATTATTGTATACATGTTCAATAATGTTATGTGAATGTGTTACGTCATTGAATAATGTGGGCGATGTGAGAATAGTAGGTTAAAAGTTGCTAATAATGAGGTAACAATGAGGTAACCTTGAGGCAATAATGAATTTGAAAGTTTAACAATACTACTTGTAATTCTTGGAAGCAATAATGTAATTTTTGTGACAGTTTATAAATTAGCCAAGCAACAACCAGAAAAAAGCTTAAGTTACATAAAAGTTTCTATTGGATTAGGAATAACCAATCAGAGACTTGAAATACAGAAATTTATAAATTCAGGCGGAAGAAATGAAGTGAGTTGCTTGTAGAGTTGCTCATAACTGGACGCGTTGGTTATTGACAGTATTTCTAACCGGACTCGAGGTGTGTCCTCGAGAAATTTAATACGTATTTTGTGTGAGAAAATAGTTTACGTGTTTAAAAAGTGCAAGTATTTAATAACAGAATCTTACAGCTCTCTATATCAGTGGCGTTATTTAAATCGTGTCAAGTATTAATAAATGGAGTGAAGAACAACTTAAAATCTGTGTAAGCCTACATTCTTCAGTCGTACCGCTTCCTGCTAAGACATTCGTGCCTCTAAAAATATATAAACACTGACGCAGCCGAGGCAAACATAAATATTTAATATTTAAAGAAACAGTCAAAAATTACAAAGTTAATATTTTTAAACATTTTTGTTGGGGGGGGGCAAAGGCCACCTGAAACTTTTTAATATACGTGCGATTGCAACTACTTCAAGTTCGGCTCCCCAACATTCGAAATGTAATACAACTCCTTCAATACAATCTACTTTAAATTGGATCCCAAAACCTGGGGCAAACAATAAAATACACCTTCTTCATAGTTCACATTTAACAAAGTCACACGTCTTTTATCATATTTTCAAGTAGCCATGTATTTGATAGGGAATATGTAAATACATCTTATTGTACTAGATGGCAGTAGCTGCGCAGGAGATCCAGCAGTTCTCTTCCTATTGTTATATATTCCTGCATAGCAACAAGCTCTTTAAAGATATGACTATCGCTTTACCTACTGTATCTATGACGAAATGTGTAAACGTGAAGTGAAAGTTTATCTAGATTAACAAGAAGTAGAATAACATGCTTTTTTTTTACAAATAGTTGGTAGAAGAGTGACTAGAGAAAGTCGTGTGAATGTAAGACGGGCGTTTCTCGTGTCGCCTTTACTTCACGAACTTCTTTGTTCTCCTTCACCTGCTGGTGGCGATTCGATTGCCCCAGAAGGTAGATTTCCTCCATGTGCACCTGACATCCATCACTTCGGCTATGCTGCGTCATAAAACCTTTCGGCTCAAAATGTAACGTCTTTAGATTTGTAAAACCTTCCGCAGGTCACAAAACACCACAACATTACGCAAACGTACTTGAGGTAAACTATGTAACGATATGTATTTGAAGTATACAATTTACTTTATTTGTGTTATTAAATTGTTTCATAACGTGAAGTATGTTTAAATTAATATGCACTCCGATGTAAGACATTAACTTAAATTTAAAATCGTATGCTCATATCAGCTTCTTGTACACAGCACAATTTATAGACATTCTCTCAAACAGTTTACCAGTAGTAATAACTTTATAAGTGTGAAGAAGTAAAATATATCATCACAGAACCTGACAGAACAGCGGACCATATTTTAAAAACCCTGAGAATGGTTTTGTCTTGAAAACGGATGTTTATAATGCAATAACGAGGCATTTAAAAGTCAGGAAAAATAACCCATTAAAAGACAGAAAACAAGAACAGAACGAGAGACAATTTGCATACGGTTTTAAAACGAGTGCTACACTTATCTAGTCTCCTGTCTAATTACACTACCTTTTAGCAAGATTCTAGGCTCCATCCTAGCTCTTAATTTTATATAAATTTTACGTAATTGCTATTTTTTGTTTCAGAGAGCTCCAAACTATCTTTAAAGTCATTAGTTCAGTCAGTTTAGTTTACAGAATTCCTTCGGAACTGCCTAATGCGTTTCCCGATAAAGACGCCTGTAAATAGTAGAAATGTAAATAATTAGAAAAATATAGCTCTTAAACGTTTTGTTGAAGTTTTCAAAAACAGAAATATAAAAAAAATAAAATATGATAATTTAATGGCAAAAGGCGGATGAAGCGCCTAAAAGGGGTTTTGGACATGAACTAAAGCGAGGACAATTCATTAATTAATTCTAAACATTATAAATTTACGCGTTTTGGGCTTACAATGGCAGGAAATCGGTTTATACCTTCAAATCCATGGTATACGAATAAAAGAATAACACAGGTAAACAGGGAAAAATTTCTTCTTTTGTTGTAATTAAAAAACATTACATTAAATAGAATGAAGAGTTCCTGAGACGTGTTCCTGAACGTTGTACAATATATAATCGTTTTAAGTTTCACAAGTTTCTAGACATTTGGCACTAAAAGTAGAGATTTTAACACCAGCCACTAAAACTATAAACTGAAGATTATAACCCTCCATTGTAACCGACCTGTATCTTGCGATGGAAGTGATATCTACCTATATTAAATGGGAGGCTTGTATGGAGTAATGTAATGGCGGATTATTTGAATGACTCGGAAATGAATTACTCCAGTGAATTCTGTTTCCAATCCAAAAAAATGTAATGAATGATGTAATCAATACCAATGCTATTTGCTTTACACAAACAATTAATATTATAAATTGTAACAATTGCACAACCAACATCACAATTACATCAAAGGAATAATAATGTTAAAGAAGCTATATGTTTAATATTAAAATCGTTATTACACTTATTGTTTTATATTTGGCACAGCCTTGTGCATATACTATAGAATGTTATGATTGTGTAAGTGATCCTGTTGTCAGCATTAGTGCTATGAAGATCAAACAACAGTGAAGGCCAAAGAACAACAGTGTAGAGCTTACCACTGCGCATGTTCGAATATATACTACTTATTTCCAAACAAATTTAAGCTGGATGCTTTATAATTAATATTCAGGGTTGTTTAAAAATTCTATATCACAATACATGTTAAAATTGATTTTATTTTGCTCTTAGGATTGTCACACAGGGCTTTCAGCCTCGTTCCGCAAACATTCTTACTCGCAAAATAAATTCCAATTTTAACACTTGATTTATAACTGCTATTTTAAAGATGAATTTTGCTTCATTCAGTTATCTGTAACAGAAAAAAAATCAAGATGAATGCTAGTGCATCCTGAACTGCCTTCTAACTACCCCTAATAACACCCACACCAAACGTTCATTTAAATAACGAACTTCTAAAGTATTCTCCGTGAATACCTAGAGTATTCTAGGTATTATTTGAATTCGATTGGAGAACAAACTGTTAGGCATTAAAAAGATTTAAAAGCAAACGGAGAGTACAAAAATTGTCCTGTTAGCAGAGCAGTCATTATGTGGACAGCAAGTTGTGTAAAGTGGCGCACAGTCACTGCACTTACATAATAAAGCACAAAACTGTATTAACCTCTTATTTATTCTAAACCACTTTCTTTTATACGGCCGCATAATTACATGTCCGCCAAGAAGGAATAATTCACTCTGGAAAAGAGAATATAAGGGCTATCGGATTAAACCTAATAATTATTTTCCCTTAACTTTGCTCATTAAATTAGAGCTATTAAAAGTTTGTAAGGAGAATGGACAAAGAGAGACGGATTTATACATCAAAGCAAATTTTTCCTCCTCTAACCAATACGTCACAAAAAATCTCCGTAATAGACCTCAGAAGAGGAATATAATTAAAAGCTCAAACTTTTTATTTTAGGGCTTGATCTCTTAGATTCGTGGTTTTTAATCGACGTTATCAGAACGTGCTTCATAACATTCATTGGAGTACAAGTACACATGTTACTGACCAATTATTTAATATTACACAAAGTACTTATTTTATTCAATGAAATGAAATGGTTCAACAATCTGCAAGAACATTTTAAGTTTTGAAACAGCTCAAGAAATATATGTGGTCATACTCTGCATTTGCTTCTTCCTTCGCAGACTGCTATGGCATATATAATCAAACTGCGAAAAGCTATGGATTGTGGGGTTGTCTCAGCATTCGGGCTAGATTGCAGTTAAGCTAACTATTGTGTTTTATCTCAAAATAAACTGAATTAACCATCAATTAAGAAAACATTACATGCTTCTGTCAGAAGGTGCAATCCAGCCTCTCAGAGATGGGTGAAATTCAAGGAAAACTGTGTGATGGAATACTAAAGCTTGCAATGTTATGAAACTTTATTGAATACGTGCCGTTTTGTTTTGTTATAGCAAACTTAGATCTTGGCACTTTAGAGGGGAGGCAACGCGATGGCATAGGTCTGCAAGATGGCTGTATTCCTAGTTTATTCCTATGTGCGTTATAATCGGTGGATTTGTTTTATTGGTATTCGCAAAAGTTACTTTTCTTTGTTCTGATAACATGGTAGTTAGCACATTTTTGCGAGAATGCATTCATTTTATCTTAAGACTGTCTTATCGAACAGTGTCTGATACTTAATGCAACATCTTTGAATTTGGATCTTTGTATCCATTAAGAAATGTCATCAAACCACTGCAAACACTGTTCTAATGGTACACGCTTTTGGAATATCTCAGAGTCAGAACAGAAGTACTCCACACATTTCTGCAACAAAAGCAAGCGCTGTACGATGGATCCATTAATTCCATGCCTGAAACAAATGATATCTGCCGATAGGAAGTCCTATTATCATAATGAGAGGCAATTGAGTACCGCATGCAACTTTTTCAAAGCCTGTCAACAAACAGGTGCTGGTATACCATTCGGCCTAAGAAGAAAGAGATGTCAGTTTCAAGGTGATAAAACAAATCCAGCGATCCGTTTTTGTAAGCTCTTCAATCTCCTTTCCATTATGTTTCTTGGGAAATATCTGTTTTTCTAATTGCTTATTATTTTACATATCTGAGGATTCTCGTTTCGCCATTAACGCTTTACTCTTCCACAAGGAAAGGAGAATGTTTTTTTGCATTTTATTCAAACCTATGCCTACCCAAAACAACTTGGTCTCGCCAAATAGAGTCATCTTCATGAAACCTCGAAGCTTTATTGCGTGTTCCATATATCATATACGATTCTTATAATCACAGTAGAAACTACTTATGAATAGAAATTTATATTGGATAGAATAGTTCCACGAATAACACGTCACTTTCTGCATGTATGAATAATTTTCTGCGAAAAGCAGTATCCGATAGGAGCACCTTGTACATTAGGCCACCTGCTACGTATAGTTAAGGAAAAAATAATGGATCGACTCTTGGAATTGTTTTCGCAGCACACTATGCATAACTTTTCTGTTCTTTGTATTTGACTCGGATTCGTGCCTGTGAGTAATATTTATTTTACTTATTAATTTGTCGCTTTATTCTCCTTGAACAACATTACAGTTAGAGCATAGGACTAATGTTAGTCAGTTACAAAGAGTGGAACTGCTATCATCCAAATCTTGTGGGTTTTGCCTAGGCTTCACCATATTTTACTAGAAGACTAGCTTGTCTTCCTTAAACAAAATAATGTAAATAAAAATAAAAAATCATGGACTTAATAAAAAGTTTATTTTAATTTGCCGTGCTTCTGTGTTTAATAATAAGTATTATTGCTAGAGGAGCCATGCTGCTCTAGGGCATTCGTTTTCAGAAACCTATGAGATATTACTTACTTTTAATTCCAGCACTTATTGTTATTTTAATTCGAATAAACACCGTTTGGGGTGCCCAAGTACACATGGTATAAGAATGATATTTATCATAGCAGTAAACGTAAAATGGAAATAAATCTTAAGATTTTCATCTCAGGCAATTACAGTTAATAATGAATATGTTCAATAGATTTAAATTTCTCCCCTGGTGAATCCAACCCCTGTCTCTCATATGGCAAGCGGTCATAACCAATTCATCACCGAGGATTACAGCTTCATAAATAATTAATTCACTGGAATAACAGATAACCTTCTAATGGTAATGGAGAGAAACATTTATTATTTCCTGCTACCAAGTTGCAGTCAAACAATTTTGTAATATTTACGATAACACTCCTAATAGCAGGGATTTCAATAATGGTGTGAGAGACGTCGTGTCTGTAGCAGGCTTTCAGTGTCAAGCAACAGGAATATGTCATTTTCCAGCAATCCATTATTTTCGTCTAAAAGCACACATCTATACTTCAGTGAAGGAGCACGTCGTTTTGATCTTCGAACCTGTTATCCCCTCACAGGGGCAGCCATAGTGAAACATGAACAATCTGAAGAAATTATACTTGTACAGGTGTGTTTATCACTTGCGCAGTTTTTTGCTCGTACATTATTTTACTCCGTACGAGTATTCCAGTTTGCACTTCCAATGAGTATTAAAATAACTATTTTTTCTTGTTAATTATACGTTTCCTTTTTGAGAGGACACATATCTATAGCTAGGACAAATATCCCGTGGCTTACAATGTGTGTGTGCTGCTAGTTGGTATCGACAGTGCGGGGAGGGGAAGGGGGTTTCATGGGTAAACCTGGAGCTGCAAACAGGAGCATCAGAATTAATTGTTCTTTCACACAAGCCGTGTGTTGGACAAGGTTGGAAAGGTAGAATCAGACTTATAACGCAACATAGACACAGAACTCACAGAGAGCAACTCTACCAAACCAGTAACGCAAGCGAATTACTAACTGTCGACTCTGCAGTTCACTTTACAGAAAAAGTGACGTCTGAGGTTCAGAATCCTCATGTTGACGACATACTGCCTTATTGACCACATGTCGCCACTATGACTGCACTCTGCCCAGGATGTCCTAGGTGTGGATGGATGGAGGGAGGCGAAGTCTGCAGCTGCCATGCTGTTGTAGTTATCCTAAATTTGCGGAGGCGAGCATTTATTTATTATTACTACTACGATGGATATGTGCATGATGCGATAGTTTGCAGTTCTGGGCTTCCGAACACGGCAGACCAAAAACTATGGACAACTGTTTTTTTGTATGGTTGTTCAATCTGGGCTCTGCATCCAAAACTCAAGTCAGCAGAACACAAACTATACAGAATCGGGATCATCGACTTATAGCGAATGCACCGTGGTCCTGCTACACCGCTTTTTCACTTTCTTCAGTGAACATGAAAATAAAACACTAACACAGATACCTCACAGATACCAAGGAGTGAGCACGACAAAGACTAAAACGAAAACGACATACAGACCTTCTAATATGAAATTTCATCTTGCACCGTGTAACTGCTGAGGACAGTGGTTAGGTTACAACCTCACATGTTTGTGATTCCTTTGTGAATAATTGTATCTTTTTGAGAAAACTGGCAACACTGCAATCTATAAAAGGTTTCCAATAAATAAAGAAAAAACAAGCCTTTATTTTCCGTTTACTTGAAAACATTTTTCCTTATTTTTTTATTTTCTAAAAAATGGCAATAATGATTTTTATTAACATACTATATGTTTAAGATATTTACATGACAAAATGCACACTATGTTGAATATGATGAATAAATTGTTTCATGTTTATTTTCAAGCC
The DNA here is from genome assembly GCA_030765065.1 of Deroplatys truncata. NCBI lineage: Eukaryota > Metazoa > Arthropoda > Insecta > Mantodea > Mantidae > Deroplatys > Deroplatys truncata. The sequence goes on along the minus strand of CM060976.1, from coordinate 98,740,074 downwards.
CGAGACCGACAAACGTTTTTCAAATTAAGCCCTAACCCGGCCTAGGCTGGGACCCGTGCAGATCTCTCTCTCTCTCTCTCTCTCTCTCTCTCTCTCTCTCTCTCTCTCTCACACACACACACACACACAAAACACACACACACGCACGGACACACATTTATTTCCGTATACATACTTGTAGACTCTGTGGGAGACAGGGAATTATTCTGTTTAGAGAAAAGTTTCCTGCTCACCTGGTAATCGAACCCAAGACCTCTGGGTTGAAGCCAGAGTGCTGACCACTCGAACACAAAGGCAATGAAAGTGACATTGAGTTCACACTGAAAACAACTTTAACCCTTTGGGTTTATTTATGTACCTTTCTTACTTTCTTTTTAAATGGCTCAGAAGGTAACATCTGTGGACCGCATTCGGGAGGCCGTGGGTTCGATTTCCATGGCCGACCTTCCTGATCCATGGGTTTTTTCGGGGGTTTCTCCGAGTCGCTAGTCGAATATTGGGAAGGATCATTAGGTCCCCCGAATTTCCTGTCCCTCCATTTCACCTCCATTATCATTTCACTCAACTTTCATCCGCTTGATCTCTTTCAGGGTTTTAGGTGTCGGCGGGAGGTCTTTTCATGTGCATGGCAGGAGAAAAGGAATGCATGTGGAAACCTTTGTCCCCCGAAATGGGGGTAGTCTCCAGGTTCCGGCCCCAGGGGATGTGTAAGCCCAGAAGGAGGAGGGGAGCCGGCTGCACCAGTGCCCATCTGTAAATGGTAGGCACTCTGCCCTCTGCCTGCCGTGCCCCTGATCCGGCCGTTATCTGTCTCCTCTCATCTCATCCCTCCCTCTCGGGGGCACCCCGTCCTGGACATACGTACAAAAGGTTATGCAGGTCGACGTGATAAGTTTCCCTCCGCGTTTAGAGTCCTAATCCTATTTTCTTTTGAATTAAAATTAAGGAACGTCTATAAGCTTCGGCTTCCAATAATTGCACGTGATACTGTTTTGTTCATTTCACGAAGAGGCACATTTATGAATGTTACAAACTTACGATAAAAATTAGGTTTTAGAAGGAAAAAGCTTTTATACGCTAAATAAGGAACCGTACGTACCCTACTTCGTTACAGTCTAAATATAATGTACAACAGCACCTTGAGAGAAAATGACGCATATATAACGATCTTACTAAAATGGTTGTAACTTCCTTTATTGGGAAGAAAAAACAAGTTAGGTTCATCGGAAATGATCGGCAGCCAAATCATTCTTTTGCCTCAAAATCAGTCAATAACATAAATAACTAGAATAGGTTAGTTTCAATGTAGGCAACTGTACTGAACTTTGAAGTTCAGTCACAGTCAGTAATAAAAGTATTTTTCACTAACAGTCCTTCCAAAAGGAAAAGAAAACCCAGGTGAAATCTGGCAAGCCTTGTTTCTGTACACCCAAGAGTTTTGGTTTATCCGTCACCAAAGACGAAGGTAAGAGCTGTGCATTTCCTTCAATGATCTTACCAGCCCTTGGGTAGTTATGCTACGCATTGTGTTGACACTTTGCGATATCGATGTCTACATTACATCCCTTCTGGCTTGAACTGCGTATTGAACTAAATGCCCCGGCTTAGACAGACAAGTAGTACATATTTCATCCACTGGTAAGGTCATTTCACTGGACACTTAAACTAAGCTGTGCACACTCAAATTACTTACTTCAAGTCTCAGTAATGATTTGAGTGATATTTATTCAAGTTCTATTTCTCAAAATTTACATCAATTCAATGAAATGAAGCAGGATATTTGGGATGGAGGTGGTGGCAAGGGCAACTTTCTGGAGCAACATCACTGCCACGATCAATGAAAGTCGGTAAGATATTTTAGACCCATTTGCACTCGAATTGGTGTATGATAGAACATTTGAAGCTTTAAATGTACTATTATAGTAATGTCGTTATGATTTATTATTTTTTTTACATCAGTTGGCAGATTTTTGTAATATGCTAATAATATGGGCAAATCTTCAATTGCGTGGTAGAGGGAAATGTGTAAATCAAAGATGACATATCTTCACAGCTGTCTCCAAATTCAGCGAGACATCAACCAGCTATCAAAAGGCTCAAGTACGTGATAAACAACATTGAAAGTTCGTTCTGCTCCTAGGCATAAAGTCTAGGGTGGCATAAAGCGCCTCAGGGTAGACGTGAAAGCACTATCGATCTATGAGATCTCTCCAAGCACATGCCTCTATCACACCATTAATAAATATGGAAATGGACAACTAGGTAAAGATACCGCAGGCTAATTAGTGAAATGACAACTGCAGTAAAAATAGGCTGGAATTCAACCGGAGGATATTTACAATAAATTGCAAGATATTTGGGTATACCCTGACAATGGCAGTGCACATGGACAAGCATGGATACCCGTGAGAGTATAGCAGAGTGGTGCTGATAATATATACCTTTCTTAGTATCTCACTCTTCTCTCTGTTTTGCCACTTCTTTAGCAATTCAAATGCCTATAATTTATTGAATGAAAAAAGTACCTTGCAAATCTGACCAGTACAATGAAGTTATTAGGAACAGTTGTATCTTTGGATTAAGTTTATTTACAGGCATTCATACAAAGAAAGAAATTTCAGATGATAATGCTAACTAAATAATATGCAACTCTATACTATCATTTTCCATTGGCATCTAGACCATCCCACGGATAAGCTGTAGGTCCTAATTCCTTCTGTTGTATTCGTTAATATATTTGTACACCGAAATGTTATACCTGAGTAAGCTTCTGAAGAACAAATTTGAACTTCAATTATGATCTTGCTAGCACATAAAATTATTGATTTGATAAAGCGAACCACGAGATCAAGTTGTTTCTTCTAATTTTCTGAATTTAATCATTTGGTGGTTCTAGTACCTTCAGGAAGGTTTTGTGATCCCTCAGTGATATTAATGGAAGTTGTTGAATATGGAAATGTAATGCCCCAATTAAGTAATTCTTAACTTAGGAACTTTCCTACCGTCATATAAAGTAATTCTTATGCTTTATTACATTTCAATATTAGAGATCCCCAGTACTTTTCGTTTCCTGCGATACTGTACCACAAAGTCAATGCAGTTTGGTCCCTCCCTTCTGAGAACTTCTTCTAGTTACCTCATCGGTCCGGATACGTCTCCATAAATCGCCATATTCCTACCCTTACACCAATTTAACTGAAGAGTGAGCTTCTCTGTATGAAGTGTAGCTTCTAAATCTGCTTGGTCTTCATCACGGCATTAACGTGAAAATGGATATATGTTTCACAAAAGGAAATACATCTGACAAGGCTTTCAAAGCGTCTGTGATAAACTCAGGTGTGATAGAGGATGTAAAATGCAACATATTTGCTGAGAAGTGATATTCGGCGCTATTCTGCTTCTAAACAAAGAACGCTGAATGCTACAAACTGGAACGTACTTTGGATTACATGTGTAACTGGCTGAGGTGGTGTGCTTTCAGAGACTCAAATGGTTTTAATACAGGGTCGTTTAGAGTCGTTTTCTAGCATTGAAGGTTTAATTGACCATTCTTTTCGTCGACCCATGGAGTCACTGACTACCGTGCTAGTCTGTCCCTTGTAATGGGGATTCACTGCCTTTTTCTTTCTTTCTTTCTTTATTTATTTATTTATTTATTTATTTATTTCCTTCCATTTTTCTTCATGCGTTGGGCACAATTGCACTCGGTGCCCCTAAATTTCATTTCTGGGCCGAAACATTTTCATGTTCTGAGAAGCCAATCACCTCAGCCAGCTCTCGTGCAACCAAAATAAAAAAAGAGGTTTTTAAACAACCTAACCGTTTCTTATAAGCTACATAAAACAACTCGTTACTCTCGAGATCATTAATTATGTCTCATACATTTTATAAGTAAAACGATTGGAAATATGTGACAGAATTATCACTAGCTTGTTACACAGTGCTAAGAGGATGTTGTACTTTCTGTAATATTTGATTCATTTATAAAGCATATGATCAATATAAAAAAAACCATTTAGGAGAAGCTATTCCAAGGAAGCTTGAAATTAAGTTCTGAAATTTTAAATAGAATTGAGAGAAAGGTATAGGTTTTCCGTGTTATACCGGAATTACAGATTAATACTTGTGCTGCTAACGACGTATGTACATGTCGGCCACAATGCTTTATGGTCTCTCCGGTTCTATTTGGTTTTGTTTTCTCGTGGAGAAATATGTCTAGTTTTAATTGGTCGATAGGCTTGCTAGCTCTACTGAAGATTGATAGGATGTTATTCGTTTTTTGTAAATGAGCGGCGCACTTCCTGTTATTTTATCCTGTATTTGCAGAAAGCCAATAGGAGCTATGTAGCATTCTAGTCTCCGCGCTCACTCTGAAAGTGAACAAACGGTGAACAAACGGCGCGACCGAATCCACACAATATGTTTGATGTTTACGTGAAGTATGCAACAGCGTAAAAGCCAATCATTATAGCTTCAATTTAACATTCCTTTTGTGATGTGGGAAATGTTTGAAGTACCAATTAAGTCGAATACATTGTGGTAATGAAGAAAATTGAGAAAATCCGTTTGCGCTTTTACTTTCTCTGTAGCTTGGGTACAAAATAATTGCACTTGACAAAGAATTCTATATCGCAATTTCACCTGAAATACACGTTTTGCAATTTTAACAAACTCCACCCTACATGAAACAACTGCATGCACGTAAATCATTTTGTTATTTGGGATTTTCTTCTCGTTGAGCCTGCCCCAAAGCAGTGTTTGTTTTCTTTTTAAAAACTAAAGAAGGGTAAAACCCTCCCGAAATATTTAAAACATCTGCATATTGTCATTTCCGTCTTCTATTAATGAAGACTATATCCAATATACGTCCTGTTATTTACCATTTAATTCTTCTTATACAATGTATTAAATATATTTTTCGAGTCAGTTATGTTTGTCAAGGAAATCTAAATATCTAGACACTCTGTAAGAAATACATATTTTTGGAGTTTTGTGACGTTATATTAGCTTTACCGTTCTACCTTTTGGGCTATTTAAGTTAACATTAATTAGAAGCGTATGCATTTCCACAACCACACCTCTAGTTTTCAAGGTCTACTGTTGCCAGAACTGAGGGAGTCGACGAATCTCTTTCTTGCTTTCTTCTATTAAAATCTGTTCTTCTATTCCTGCCGTGAAGCAACTCCTCCATAACCTTTGACTTACTGGGGGCAGTAGGAACTTGCCCTCAGAATAGACCGAAACCTCAAATTCCTTTTACTTATTTCGGTTTTACGGTGACTCGTGTAACTTAATTTGGAAAGGTTCTTATGTAACTTTATTGGTATCCAGGGCATTTCTATTAAATTATATGATTCTAAGTGAAACAGGACAAAAATATGTTACGGTATTTCAAAGGATTTGTGCACAGCGAGTGTAGATTACCCTTAGTAGTGCATTAAAAGGTGTACTTTATTCTTGATCTTTAAATGTTTATTAAATTGTTAAATATTGTGATGGTTATACTTATATATTTATAGTAAAGTGATACGTATGATTTTGTAAAGATCGAGATATTCAATAATACATTGTTTAAGTAAATCCAGGAAATTGGCTTTAGATTTCTTGCGAGTCATTTCTCGGATACTGAAGTAAGCCGAGGTTTGGTGGCACGAAGCTTATGGGAAAGATCACACCATGTCCGACACGTGAGTTATGTAATTTCTGCTGACATACGCTTACGTCAGTTACTAGTTGGGCACGTCAGCATTCTGTCGGGTATTTAAACTTAGGACTTCTTTGTCGTCGAACTCTTGACTGACCACGTGCCTAGCAGGATCCTGAGTTGTTCAGCTCCTTAAAATTTAGTTAGTGCTGATTTACAACCTCGACGTAGACGCCAGGCAGGACGAAGATGGAACGCCGGACTTCTTCCGTACAACAAGAACTCACAAGCTGTCTAATTCTTTCCTTCTGAAATTTAGTTTAGTTTAGTTTAGTTTAGGATTAAATATTAGAAAGATGGTAAAAGAAATTCTTTCATCACTCTTCTAACTACCACCACCTTTAGCCCACTCGATGTCATCGTGTGTTACGTTCCCATCGTTTACGTGAGGTCTCATGTAGGCGTTGTCGCCAACGTTACTTCACAGTATTAATTAATTTTGTAATACATTGTTTACTGAGCGAGGTGGTGCCGCGGTAACGTGTGCGACTTGCATTCGTGGTCCCGGGTTCGATCCCGGTGACCGCCCACTCTGACCTATGGGTTTTTCGTGGCTTCCTCGGGTCGGCAGATGAATGCTGGGGTGGTTCACTTTCCACCGACCTTCCTGCTTATCATATTCTGCACCCATCATCTTCCTTGTCAATTGTTTCGGGGTTGTAGGGCCAGGTGACGGTGTTCGGCGGGTTGCGGCTGGGCGGTGGATGTGAGGTCTGTAGAGATTTCTTCACTGGCGTCGTATCGGAACTGGTCAGGTCCCTTCTCCGGATGCTATCAGGCGGGCGCTCCTTCGGGGAACCCCCAGAGGTTAGGAGCTTTTCGGTAGGTCAGGGCGGAGTCGGATGCGTTCGATCTGGAAACTTTAGGAACCCGTCCCTGCTTGCGCCCATCTGTATCCGGCTCTGGTCGTCCTTCAGGTCTCTCCCCTTGTCCCCCCTCCAAGGTGCCAGCAGCAAAAAGGGATTACTGGGAGCACAGTAACGGGGCCACTCCGTACCATTATCTTTACATGTTTTCAGTACAATTCATGAATATGTACCATTATGTAATTGTTTTCTTTTACTCAGTGAGTTTGTGTGTTAACAATAGCGTTATTAATGTACTTTTATGTTTACCTCCCAGCTTCTGATTCCAAGTTAGGATTTAGCCAGCAGCAGCTTCTTACGGGGTAGAGGGATTATATGAAACATAACAGATTATGAGGCAGTCTGTAATCGCATATGCATGTATAGTACAGTTTTTGTTATATTATGATACCATTGTAATGTAATTTTATTCAGTTTGTTAGGGTTATTATACTATGGTTAAAAATCCCAATGAAGGGGAGTTGAACCTTGACATTTACTATGTTTGCTCAGAAGGTGTGGTTATGTGAACTTAAAAGGTTTACCATGAAGGAAAGCTAAGGTGAAATTCTAAGAAAATATCAATATTTTGTGTTTTATTACGTGACTTGAAGCATTCCTGACAACACAATTTACTTTGCTTCAAATACAATTCACATGGAATAATAACCATTTGATTTTACTTCATAAGTTGCAAACTTTGCTTACAGCATTTAACCGTATAAAATGTTTAAATTAATTACCATTTGAAAGATTATTGCTTTCTGTGCAACTCGATAAATTAAATGTTTAAATATTATTCAACGCCAGTAGTAATAGTCCCGGATGAGCCAATTGGATTAACGATAATCCTGCCGCTAGGGGCGCTAGTGTCGCTAGTGTCGCTGCGAGCGACGGCGGCAAGTTTGAAAAGCGCCATGAGCGGAAGGATTATCGTTATTGCAATTGGCTCATCCGGGACTGTTTTCTTTATTTATAATTTGAATACAGTACATTGGATAAAGATATGTATACATAGTTTAGATTAACATGATGTATTATTTGCTTAACATATAAATACATAGTTTGAGAATAACATAATGGATTATTTGATTACAGGAGATTAACATATGAATACAATAAATGGACATTATAAGAAATATTAGGAGAAAAAAAGCACATTAAAATTCATAGTTTGTTGAGGCACTAGGACACACAGATTTCGCGCACAACAATGATTTTAAAGTATGTGGTGCACTTTGAGTCCTCGTCATCGCTGCTGCTGCTATCGACGGTAAATTGGTGGATAGGTTTGGTGATGCAGGTGACGAGCAGGTGAGAGAAACTTTCGTTGACGAACTCGGTGAAGGTTGGTATATAGATGGGGATGGTAAATTCGTTGTAATGGCTGGTTGAGAAGCATCCTGTGGATGTGACTTTGTTGGTTAGAGCAGGAATGTTGCTGTTGCCGAGGTATATGATGCATAGTGCGTCTTGTTGATGCTAGTGCACTTTGGTAGGTACGCATTTGACGTGGACGGCGTGAGCCCCTTGGACGTCGAGTGTGATGGTGACAACTCTGCTGCTGCGGAAATAGGAGTTGGAGATGCAGAGAATACGGATAGGTGAAGCTGCATTGAGAATGAGTTGTAGGTTAAGATTGTTCCCCACGGGGACGGGATAGGTTTCGTCGGACATTATTTAGGGTTATATGGGGAGAACGTGACGATGTGACGTTTGAAACCGCTGCGTAGTTTTTCTTCGCCTGCGTATATGATGCAGAATGAGGTAGAGTTGAGTTTGTCGATGAGTTCTGGAGAGGCTTTTGCAAATCTTGTTGGTAGGAAAACTTCTGTGTCGTTGTCGAGTTTGGCGACGAGCTTTGTACCGTGAACGGTGTCGATTGTTTTGACGCCGACGACACGATACGGTACGTGCTGTTCAAGCGTAGATACGCTGAGAGTGTCGGCACTGCGGGAAAGTTCTTCTAGCTCTTTAAGGGCGTCCTGTGACATTATGACGGCACAGATGGCAGTTTTTGATAAACGGGGGAGGACCGTCTATATGAGTGGTTTGATGAGGAAGGTTGTAGTGTTGTTTACACCTGCGATAAGGTGCGCAAACTACCTGTGCGTCTGTGGGAAGTTGGTTCCACACAAGGTCGACGTCGCTTGGGGGATAGCGTTCAAAGATGTATATGCCGTTCTGCAGCAGCACTTGGCGTTCCCTGGGCAGTAGCAGGTGGATTCTTCGTCCGTTATCGAGATACCGAAAGAGCACGATGAAGCAGTTCATGTGGTGTTTCTAGCGGAGTACCTTCGAAGGAATTGTTGAATTTGCTTGTTGAGATGATCGAGGTCTTCGTAGAAACCGAGTTGACACTGCGTGCACAGGCGGGTGAGACGGTGCCTAAGTTCGCAGCTGCACGTTTGGTGAAAGCAAAACGAGCAGTGGAAGTCTTTACACGTCGGTCCTGGCATTCCCCCACGGCTGGCTAGCACCGAATGAAGGGTAAAAGAATGCGCGTGCATAAATATAACCCAACTGCCGGAAGCAGGAAATCACTGGTGGGGGAAAAGTTCGTTGGAGATTTACCACATCAGGGGAAGCACTGGTGGGGAAAAGTTGGTTGGAAAATTACCACATCGGGGGGAAGCAGTGGTGGGGGAAACGTTCGTTGGAGGTTGACTACATCCGCCGGAAGCGCTTAGCGATTATTGCAGGAAAAACACTGTGTCCATTGATTTAACGGTTTTCCTCTTGGAGGAGAACTCTGTTTTGAACGGTGCTGAACATGCAAACGACCACATTAGGGGGAAGCACTGGTGGGGGAAAAATTCGTTGGAGAATTACAACATCAGGGGAAAGCAGTGGTGGGGGAAACGTTCGTTGGAGGTTGACTACATCCGCCGGAAGCGCTTATCGATTATTGCACAACATCCGCAGGAAAAACACTGTGTCCGTTGATTTAACGGTTTTGGTCTTGGAGGAGAACTCTGTTTTGAGCGGTGCTGAACATGCAAACGCCGTGAATGTGATCGGGTATGATATAGGGTGATTCGCGACCCAAATGCGCCGCTAAGAACGTGCCGTAGCACATGGGGTTTTCGTTTAACATTTGCTGCATTTTGTCTGTGGAAATGTATTGCTGTTCGTAGAAAACGATGTATAAACCTCTTGCCGGCACAAATTGGAACCACTGATGTTGTGCGTATTCTTTATCTGCTTTGAAATGGATATCGTTGAAGTACATGTTAGATAGCACAAAATGAATTTTGGTTTCGCAGCTGTGAACTCTGGTGGAGACGGATTTTCCGTCGTAGGTGCTGTCGACGAAGCGAAGTGCATAAGGTGTATTTTTATGGGGGTGACCGTCCACCTCGTAGTTTTTAAACAACTTACTATCATGGTAGTACACCGACAGGTAATTTCTGTACCCCATGATGCGGGAGCGAAGGGCGCGAGATGTTTGGGTGAGGTGCGGTTGGAACGCTGGTAGAAATACATGCGCACTAAGGACTATTTTGTGAGATGCGCAGTGCGAAATGGGTGTTGAGGAAATGATGAACCTCGAGGAATATTCTAAAATTGGCGCACCGTATGTACTTGGTGAACTGCGTGAAATTCATGTTATGTAAGGGAACGTTGGAGGCATGGTTGTGAAGCATGTACTTGTGGTATGCCATGATTTGATTTTGCACGTCCGTCTCTTCCTTCTTTTTGTGATACATGATGTCGGTAATGATGCGCTGCAGGGCATGCAACACGTGCCATTCTTGTTGGTTGAGCGTAACGGATGCGCCTTGCGGGTCTTTGAAAACGAGCTTTAGCTTTCGGAACACAAACTTAAACACGATGGTGACGCTGTCGCTGAATTGAAATTGCTTTAGACGTCCCTGTGGGTCATTCAAGCGTTTGTGAATGATGGGGATGGCTTCGACGAGTTTGTGCCACTGCGAGGAACTCATGACGACTGCGTTGTGCTGTCCACATTTGGCAATGGTGACGACGAGATGGTGCGGCGGCTGGGGGGAGAATCCCACACTGACGAATTTAGTTTGTTGCGGGTTGAGGAAGTAGATATCCGCCAGAGGACCCACAACTGCACTGTGTTGGAACTGTGCTGGCGGAGCAGGGCTGTCGGGATGCTGTTGGAGGTCGAAGATGGGTAGTTTCCTTTTTTTCCCGGGTTTCGAGGTGGTCGGGGTTTGACATCCGGTTATACTGGAACACACAAAACAATTATAATAATGTGAGGGATAGAGAGATAAACGGGATAGAAAAAAGCAAGCTAATACATAGGTGCGGACCTACCTGGTGGGCGTGCTGCATGGCAGCATGACTGTATCCGCGTGCTGCATGGTATACTCTGAATGAGGCGAGCGGCACCGTGACGTTGCTTTTTATATGAGCAGGAGCGTCTTCTGAAAGCACGTGCAAGAGGATGGATTAGGTTAGATGTGATGAATAGTGATACACACACACACACACGTACTCACCTTCAAGGGTTGACAAGTTTGCTGAGCGTCAGAGCACTTTGCGCGGCATGCGTCTTTGTACCTTTTGCGAATGACATCATTATGCGCGTGATTGCTGACGTGAAATTTTGAGAAGAATTTATGCTTAGGTAAGCCGGAGCAGCGGTGGGTGAGGTAGGCGATGACGTAATGACCGCAAGTGGTGCTGTCGAAACCTTGCAGCCTTCTGGCGTTGGTGGACCAACGCGTCCCGCAGACCGAATTTAAGAACCGGAGAAAATGGGGCGAAACCGGTCCTATGCCGTAACTGTCAAAATATTCTCCATGCGAGTTTTTTGTCCACAAAGATGCAAATCCAGTGTTGCCCGGATTTGGTGCTGGGGTCGGTGTTAGCCACTAGCGCCAAGGGAGGCGTTCGAATGCCGTGAAGTACGGGTAGTTTATCGCAGGGGTAGACGCCTAAAAAGTGAGAGCGCGTAGAGGGGCATGTCGATAGAAACCGTTGAATTTGAAAGGTGTTCATGATACCAGAATGGATCGGTTGGCGTCGATTTCGACCGTGCGATGTATTTCCGCTAGCAGCAGAAGAATGACCAGTTCTGTCAATTTATCGGCAAAACCGATGCTTATAGAGACGGTTCCGTGGCGCTGACCCGAAATGTGAGACTCGTTAGCGCTCATGTCTGCAGTGAGATCGAAAACCATTATCGTATACCCTTGCGGGTAGGTTTCTCTGGAGATGGAGTGTCCCTCGTCCTTGAAATGAATGCCTAGGCCGTCCTGCAGGGTTTGAAAGCATTGCAAATAGTGTCCCTTTGTAAAGTCGAGTTGCAGAGGTTGGGAGGGAACGGGTTGCCCGTTCACGTAGAGCTGAAAGAAGTTCATTTTAAAATGTTTCAAGTTGTACGGATTTGAGTTAAAATGGCCGGAATAGGCCTTGTCGGTGACCATGGCTACTACCACTCTCCTGGGAACTTGCCCTACGCACACGTCGCTAAACGTCATTGCCCTGGACTCCTTGGGGATGCTGAGAGCGTGAAAGCTGTCGTCCTTGAGATGTTACTTTGCGTTGCCCTTTGCGAGCACGGCCTGGTGCGCGAGCTTAATGGTCGGCGAGGGCCGCACCGATTTTAAGCGCAGCGTGGCAGACACGATGTCGGCGTACCCCTTAAAGGTATCTACGTCGGAAAACAGATAAAACTGGGGAGAGGCGGGAGTGAGCTTGACGGTCATGCTAACGTTGTTCAAAAGCAGCTTATCCTGTCTAAACAGAGCGTTGGACAGAGGACCGATGAGCTGTAAGACGTTGCTCCCTTTGGTAAACCCCTGACGCCACTGAAAACCCGCATTGGCGATAAAAGTGTCCATGATGCCTGCTGTGTCCTTTCTCCAGAGGGTGGATTCTAGTTTGGTGTTCATGGCATCTTCGGAGTAATTGAGAAGCGTCTCGAGGTAGGTTCTATAGGGGTAACCGGCTTGCGGCATGGAGACGATGACGTTATTGAGGGTTACCTCCATCTGTTGAAACAGGGAATTTAAGGCGTTGTTGACCAGAGTGGCGTTAGCGTCAGCGTTTAAGGCCTCTCCTTTGTCATCTACAATGCGCACCATGAGTTCGAGTACGACGTAGGTCAAGTCTAGGTAATCGTCCGCATTTCCGGAATAATGAAAGGTGATGGCGGCATTTTTCATTAAAGTGTTTTGAGGGTTTAGGTATAGGAACCGTGACTCCTCGATGCTCATCTGAACCGGCACCTCTGTAAAGAGGTCTAGTTCGGAACTCATGTGGACGGCCGCGTCTGCCATTACGAAAATATGTCTTGCACCTTACGCCTACCGCGTTTCAGCTTCGACTGCTTACTCTTTTTGGATTTGCTCGGTTTTATTCTCTTGAGGCGCCTGGCGCCGGAACCGAGCATGGCATCGAGCTTTTCGTCCGCTTTTCTCTTTAAATTGTATGCGGACTCTTTCAGCCTCCGTTGGAGCGCTTGCTTTGGCGCTGCTTCCGCCACAGTCACATCGGACAGAACGTGAGCGCCCGCCTTTAAGGCCTCCTTTCCGACTGCTTTTGCTCCGCTCTTTAAAAACGGTAGCAACCTTCTGAAGAGTCCTCCGAGGGCTGAAAGAGACCGCTGCCTCTTTGGTAGCGCTTGCCCTTGTTGAGAATGAAATCGCGATTGTGGAACGCGCCGCCGGTCTGATTGAGGTAGTACCGCGTTACGGCGTGCACGTCCATTACGCCTGTTTCGGACGAAAAGCGAGAACTATAGTAGAGGAAAATCCGTCGGCGAATGGCAAGAGATCGCCGTAACCGTTCCTTAAATCTATGTTGACCGTCTTGAAGTCTTGCTGAATCAAGGGTACCCAATTTTGGGGAAAAAACGTCTTTTCGTCGCTCATGTAAGTGTTGCTGCTTCTTTCGTATTCCACGGCCGCGCTCTGTATGACTTGGGCGAAGGTGTCGCCCACGACTTGCGGGGTCACTAGATTACAATAGATGAACATTTCGTAAGGAAACCGCATATAAGGATCTACGGGGTGTTTAGCAGCTTTTTCGAGAATGACGTTGACGTAGGGCTCGAAACCCAACATTTTTGCCATAGCGGGCGTTAAGAGCAAACTATTGATGCGGTGTAGAGGTCCCGCAGGGTCCTGCGATTTTGAAACGTCTCGTTTGGGTCTGACGGAACGAGCCGCCGCGGGTTTCTGCTGCCCCAAAGCCAAGGGCTTCGGTTTCGGTTTCGGCTTGGGTCTCTGGTGGGGCGCATCGTTAAGAGCTTCGTATTCGCCGACCGCGTACGGTACGGCCGTGCGCGCGACATTTTCTACAAACCCATCGAACGGAATGTCGGGTAGTGGTTCGGGATGGGCGACGGCGGCATTCACGCCCACCGTCTGCTTGCGCTCGTCGAAGAGGAAGAAGTTTTCAACGTGCAAGTGTTCGAGTAGAACGGCGTTGACGAGGTTCACCAAGTCTTTGGGATTGTGCACGATGCCTTGCGGCATTTGCAGGCTGAATTTGGAATGCGTGGGGAGGAGCGTCATGGTGTACCTGGTGCCCACCAGACGGGCATCGTCTGGCGAAAGGTTATAAAATTTCACCGGATACCTGACCTTTTGCAGGGCGACCTCCCATTCTCCCTGCAGAACGATTCCCTCGGGCAAGATGTTAGAAAATCTGGCCGTGGTGTTGTCGGTAAAGTGTTCCATGGAAGCGTTGCTCACGAGAGTGATGGAGAAGGGCTTGGTCTTAATCATGTCGAATCGATGGTCGAAGCCAGAACCCACGAGTTAAACTTTGCCGGATACCCCTTCCACTTTACCAAGACCTGCTTGTGGCGCCCTCGGCCCTTGGTCTGTAAAACGCGTTCGATCTTAAACGTCCGAGGTAGCGCGACCTTTTGTAGCTCCTCGGTGTAAAATGTGCCGTCTATGGCTTCTCCGGCCAGATCCTTCAACTTATATACCACTGGCCGACCACGCACCACCTCGGCTATCCGAAATATTTCGTCCGTCCAATTCTACTCGTAGCCCTTGTCGAATTTCATTTTTTCTTTAGAGATGCCCATGTGATCGCCCACGGAAAATGTGGGTTTCCCTGCGCGAGGTAGGGTCCTATTTCCGTAGAGATTGCGGTACACTCGTAAAATGTTAGATTCGTTCACGTCCTTCGGAGCCATTTTTATGGACCTGTGATGCAGGCTATTGTACGACTCGAGTAAGGCCGGAAGGACTTCTAGGTATCTGTAACTGTTTTTGTGCGTGAAATACCTCCACATCTTGGTTTTTAAGGTGCGGTTGAAGCGCTCCAGGACGCTGGCTTTAACGTTATTTTTGGTTCTGTAATGTTTCACGTCGTGTTTCTTCAGAAAGTCGCGAAAAGTCTTGTTAGTAAACTCGGTTCCCTTGTCCGTTTGGAGGACCCTGGGGACGCGTTGGGAGAATATGGAGCGAAACGCTTGCGCAACCTCGGTACCCAGCTTCGATTTCAGGGGTACGGCCCAAATATATTTGGAAAATACGTCGATAACGGTCAGAATGTACACGTAAGGTTTGTTATGTTCCCTCACGCTGTTCATGACGTTTAGATCGGCCTCCCAAGATCGTCCATATTCGTCACGTGATAACATCTGGTGGGGAACCGCTTTCTGACCGGTTTGTGCAGAGTGTAACTGTCCTGGGTTTGAAGGAAGGACTCGATGTTCGCCTTAGACGCACCCGTGGCCTTTCGAAGGGGCTTGACCGTACCCAAACCGGCATAGTATTCCGGTTTGGCATAGTATCGCCTTAGCGCCTTCCATTCCTTCATGCTTTACTTGTACAGGGGTTGCCAGACGCGTTTGCGAAAATGGTACGACGCGGAAGGCGATTTCGATTTCTTTTTCGGTGTGGCAGGGTTTGCCCTCTTCTTTTTGCGAGGCGAGAGGAGGTTGACCTTTATGGTTCGGGGTTCGACCTCCTGCTTCACCGGCACGCGTTCGTGCACGTCTTCGTAATCGTCGTCGTCGTCGTCGCCGAGGAAGGGCTTTCTGACTTGTGCCACGAGATCGAGGTAGTTGTCCAATTTATGTTTTACGAGCCGCCACTTTTCGTCGGCAGAGAGCTTTGCGCTCTGCAGGTTGTGAATTTCTTTAGCCAATCTGGATATGGTGCGGTCTATAGCGTGAAGCTTATCGACGGTCTTCGGTTGCGGTGCAACCAGGATCTGCTTGCCGTACTTCATCCTGTTAATTTCGACACTAGCGCGCCGCCAAGCGAAGCCAAGACGGGTAGGAGAAATGCCGGCAAAAAACCTCCTTTTTGAACCAAGATGCTCTTCTTCTTCTTCTTCTTCTTCAGAGGAACCCGTTTATCCGTCAACTTCCTCCAAGAAGCCTTGTGCTTCTTTAGGCGACCCAAGCACTTTGCGGGAAGTTGCACGTGACCTCTGCACACGTTGAGCATACATTCGCTAATGGCCTTGATCAGATCGCCATCGGCATTTTTTAACAACTTTTTGCGCAGAGGGGCCTTCGCCTTGGCCAGAGCCGTCAAATTACCGTGCTGTCTCGCTATGCGAGGACTGGTCAGCGTCGCAAGCCTTAACCTACCTCTAGCCATGCTTGCGCGATAATGACGTTCGTTCCGAAAGCGGTACTTTTTATTTAGACTCAATGGCCTCAGTTGGGTAAGACTCTGCCGGGATAATATAGAACGAAACGAAACCGAGTCCTCTCGGCGGTCTCAGTTGGGTACGAAATAAGAGAGGTTTTCCCCCGGCAGCACGCCGGTTCGATACCTGTATCGGGCGGGCGTGTACTGAGTACAGTCCAACACGAGATACCCGTGAGGGCGTTGGGTGGCCTTCTCGAAGGCCTACAAGAGAAACCTAGAGTTCCTGGGTTCGATCTGCTGGCACAGTCTCTCGATCTGCATCTTGTCCCTGTTGTTCTTGAAGACCACGACGTAGTTTGCATTCAGAGAGATGTTGCGATATTTCTGACCCTGCCGAAACACGTTCTGCAGGATGTAGACGATGCCGAAGCGCTTGTGATGGGAGTCTCTGGTAAAAAATTGGACACGTCCTTCCCGCCACCCTCCAGCATCAGATCGTCGAGGACGACCAGGTCGTTCTCGCCCACCGAAGCAAGTTCGGGTATGCCCGCGTGGGTCTCGCAACGCAGAGCCGACGGTTCGAGTCTCGGCGAATACTCCGGAGGGTGGCACCACAGCACCCTCCTGGGGCGCACGTCGAACATCCGGTGCGCGTGGCGTAACAGGTTTTTCACGAAGGTCGACTTGCCGCAGCGCGACGGCCCCGCCACGAGCATCGTGCTGGGAAACTCGAATCGCCCCAGGTCTCGGGGACCGGGCATCGTCTCCTCAGGGGCGCCCGGTTCGAAATGACTTTGGCGCGGCTCTAGTCGTCTCATTTATGCGTTCTTCTTAAACCCGTAGGAATAGGAATCGTGATCGCCGCCGAGAACGCGCTTGTTGACCACCATCCTAAACGTCTTCGAGCTGGGTTCAGTGACGACCGTCCAAGACGGTTTCCGCGAAATCTGCGTGCCCGCCAGCTTCACCGCACGGTCATTGTCCCTGAGCACCACGTCGCGAATCACCTCGACGTTCACCAGCTCCAGGTTGCCCGCATTGAGCGTGATCCCCTTCACCTTGCACACCGAGAAGGTCTTGCCCGTCTCGGGGCAAACGATCTCCATGCAGTAGCTCTTGAGCCCCGTGGAGGCGAACCGGGCGATGTAAGAGCCCCTCCCGTACTTCTCCAGCTCGTCCGTCATGTCCCCCAGGAGACGTCCAAGGGACGGCGTCCAGTAACCCGGAGCGGCGGCGACGATGACGGAATCGGTGTCGAAGTAGCAGACCCGGTCTCCCAGCCTCTTGAGGTAGGAGTAGAGCACCAGGCGCGCGTGAGCCGTGGTGTAGGCCGCAAGGACGGCGTTGGCGGCGGGGTTGACCTTGCGGCACTGCTCGCAGTACCTCCACACCGCGTACATGGTCCGGTCGGTGACGGGCACGTAGGTCTGCACTTCCACGCCCTGGTCGTTGAGCAGCTCCAGGAGGCGGTCGTACCGGTCCACTAGCTCGCACGTAGGGAGGTTTTCCTTCTGCCCTAGTTTGCCCCAGAAGCTGTTGAGCATCAGCTTGGCCAGCTCCCGCCTGCCGGGGTTGGTGGCGACGGCCTGGGGATCCAGGGCGACGCCTTCGTGCTCGAAGAATTGCTCCACGTACTGCTGCTTTGCGGCAGGTTCGTCGCAATCCGAGGGCCAGCCGGAGGCTTCGGTCTTGATCTTCAAGAACTGATTCACGTAGTCCTCGAAGAGACCCTTGGCTCCGGTGGTCAGTTCGTGCCGCACCATGTCGTACTCCCACATCTCGTGGACCCGGAGGAGGCGGTACCCCTCCTCCAGGGCGACCTTCATCTCGTCGATCACCCAGGTACCCGACAACGCCCTCTCGCGCTCTCCGGCACTCGTCTTGCTTCTCCGCCTCCGCACAAGCGCGGCATAGCGGGAACATGAGCTTGCCGCCGATGCGCGCCGGTAGCACCGGGTGGTACAGGTGTTGCGGCGGTAGAACCTCGCACTTCACCAACCCGCCCCCCACGTCTTCCAAGCGCGGGAATCGATCCACGTGGATCTTGGGGTGGCCCGCGGGGTAAGGTTTCGTCTTGTTCACGTACGGGTACAGGCTGCATACGTCGTAGTACTAGATCTTGCTATCCCCCTTCGCCTCGCAGTACGTCTTGGTGCAGTTGGTGCGACCTCCGTAGAAGGCGTCTCTGGGGTTCAGGGGTTCGGGTACCGGAAAGTCCCTTGCGTGGCGCGCGAGGTCCTGGTTGGCCTTCATCGCGGCGTTGAACTCGCACTCCCACATTTCCACCACGGCGTAACCGGCGGCCTTGATCTTGGCCGTGACCTTCTCGGTGCTCTCTAACCTGGAGGCCATGGTTTCGTGTCCCGAGTTGTATATCACCGCATGGCGATTGTGAAAGCACCGCCTGCAGCCGTGGTAAAAGCAGCCGTGGAAAAAGTACGCGGTTTTTTCAGCCTCTCTGTACCCGTCCACCTTGTGCCCCACGATTTTAACTTCAACTCCTCGCATGGCGTGCTGGATGACGATGCGGTTTTGCATCTCTAGCCAAGTTAGCCATATGCATGCGGCGCGAGACTGCCGGTCCGCTAGTCGATACCCGCCCGCTGGCAAGAGGGCAATTTTTTTAAGCGGCATGAAGCGCTTTCTATACACGCACATACACGCCTGCGCGATGGTGACGCATTCTCTGAACGGATCTATTCCGTTCTCGTCCAAGAATTCCCTTCTGAATTTGGAAACTCCCTGACTGAGTAGAAATACGTCCATCTTGCAATACGCCACCATTTCCGCCCTCATGTCGAAGACGTACCCGGAGGACGCCTTTTCTTCGTGCCACTGCTGGAAGGCTTTCCGACCCTCCGCCGACATGCCCTCCGGACAGTAATGCCTTTTGTCGGGAATCGAACCCACGTACTGCTCGTTTTCCTTCGTGTTAAACAGTTACGGGAAATAACCTTTGCATTCCTTCAATCCGAAGGTCTTGGAAAAGCGGAAGAGTGGCATGGGTATGAAGTTGAGCGAGTCTAGAAATGTGACGTCACCGTACCTCATCCTGTAGATCTTGCTCCCGTTCATGATGAGCTCCGGCACCCAGTGTAAGTGCACCACCATGTACTTTAATAAAAACTTCCCGTCGTAAGCTCTGAGGTGATGCGCCACGACGTAGACGTCCCAGGCTTCGAACCTCGCCTGCGCGATGTGTTCGAAAAGCTGCTTAACGGGCTCGTCCATAAACACCCATTCTTTGCAACCGCATTCGGTACAGTATGCCGTCTTGTGGCGTTCGTCGATGCAGAGCGGACAGGCTTGGTACAACACGCACAAGTTAGGTACATGCTCGTATGTGTCCTTTTTGCCGGTATATGGAATGTTTTGCGTGCATTCAAAGTCGATAAACATAAACACGTACCGGTTTCTTTTGTTCTTTGTGGCATACGGCTGCATATAGCACATGTGGCTAGAATTCACGTGTAACTTGCAATGATAGCAGTACTTTTCCCCGCACTCGTGCGCGGTTTTTCTGTACCTCGCATTCACGAGCTTATTGCAAGACGTGCACACCTTTTCTACATCGCACACCGACAGCGCCTTTGGGTAAAAAACGCCTTTCTTTGCGTGGTTTGCAAAGCATGTCGGTCCCTTAAAATCTCTGTTGCACTCGGCGCAGCTTATGTAGGCGTCAAATCGCGCATCGCACTGCTGATGGCATTTAGCACACCTGGCGTCGCACCTATGAAATTCTTTTTGTGTGCCGAGGGATGATGACACTGGCGGCAATACCATTTGCATTTAAAGCACTTGTGAAGGTTCACGATAGCATTAAAGTGCCCGGCGTGGAGCATGACGTCGATGTATTTATCGCATTTCTTATCCGACGCGTACAGCACGTGCTTCCCCGTATGATCGCCAAACACCGTCACAGCGTAGCCCTTTAACGCAGCGTCAAAGCGTCTGACGTCATCTATCGTGCAGCTGTCGTGGTCTTGACCGATGCTCGCACACAAGGCTACGGCCTTCGATTTTTGCAGATAGTCGGAGCGCGTCATCGTTTTATAGTTGACGTCGCGATCCACTTTGGCTTTAACTACAACAATGGCTCTTGCTAAACACAAGTTGTCTTTGTTGGCTATTTCGACAATGCCTTTATTGTCCCTACAGGCATAGCAAGGTTGGTGGCACGAACCCGAGACCTCCTTGGTCCACACAAACGTTACATGAAGAGGCCCGCTTAGCAAGAATTGTTGGTTACTTTGCATTACTTTTTCGATGCTTCCAACAATGACATCCGCATTCAATTGCTCTACGCGCCTCACGCTCATGTTGAAGGCCTTAGACGCCTCCTTTTCGTCTGTTATGGATATGCCTAAATATCCGGGTTCGTTTTCTAACAGGTTCTCTTTCGCAAAGTTTAGAATATCGTTAAACAAATGCGATACCCATTGCTCCGGGTTAACATCTCTGGGGACCGGGTTGACGGTAATTTGCGACTCTTTAAAGCCGGAAAAAAGCCTTGGCAGCGTTCTCTGCTTGTGCCCTATAATTTCGAACGTAGGCTGCAAGGTGCCATCGCGACTTCCCCCGGGTTGCGGCTCCATCTTATCGTCCGAATGCACCGATCGCTCTTTCCCTGCAAAGTGCTGCTGCTATTTTGTTTTTATTTTAAACTATTTTTCGTCAAATAGAACGATTTTATAGAAAAATCCACTATCGCTCCCGTTTCTCACTACGGCCGGTTGCTCTTGACACCGGGTTTTTATAAGCTCGCTTATCGCAACCGCAGTTTCAGCATGCGCGTCGAGTTAAATGCCTTATTTCGCCACAACTTGTCAAGTCGTAAACGCAGACATTTGCTGTGCATTTCCGGTCAGCATTCACCGCTGCACTTTTTTCCCTACCATCGACCACGGTTTCTCACGGTCATGTTTCAGTTATGGCGTATTTTGCAACACACGCGTCAGCATAATGTATCACACATCAGCACACGGTCTTTTCGCGTAGTGCCGCACATGAGAATGCTTCTTTTTACTGTTTTCTCCGATACTAAAGTGAGCAGAACTGTAACGCTTGCTACCTGTTGTTAATAGTGGTTCAGCTTGCACCCCCACTAGTGCAATATTTAAAACTATCAGTGTCGTGTGTAGTGTTTTTGTGTTGTGCCGTGCATACGTGTTATGTAAAATGTAAGAATTAAATAGAATCAGCAGACACTTCCTTTCTAAGGAGTAACACCAACTGCAGAAAAAAAAAAGTCTCAAGTGTTACGTTCGTATGACCTCTACCCTCTATCTCTTATAGGTGAGTACGAAAAAAACTCAGTATTTTTGGTATATGAAGGCTTATTATGACGTGAAACGACCATTTATATGATTTTTTCGAATTTTGAACGAAGTGAAGTAAACGCGATTTTACACTCACTAGCAGCTAGAAAATCGAATTTCTTGACTTTTTAAAAACTCAGTATTCTTGGTATATATAGGCTTATTATAACGTGAAACAACCATTTATATGATTTTTTCGAAGTTTGGAAGAAGTGAAGTAAACGCGATTTTACACTCACTAGGGGCTAGAAAATCGATTTTCTTGACTTTTTGAATACTCAGTATTTTTGGTATATAGAATCTTTTTATGAGGTGATACATTCATTTATATGGATTTTAAGCAGTTTGAAAGAAGTGAAGTAAACGCGATTTTACACTCGCTAGGGGCTAGAAAATCGATTTTCTTGACTTTTTAAAAACTCAATATTCTTGGTATATGGAGGCTCATTATGAGGTGATACATCCATTTATATGAATTTTAAGCAGTTTGAAAGAAGTGAAGTAAACGCGATTTTACACTCACTAGCAGCTAGAGAATCGAATTTCTTGACTTTTTAAGAACTCAGTATTCTTGGTATATATAGGCTTATTATAACGTGAAACAACCATTTATATGATTTTTAAGCAGTTTGAAAGAAGTCAAGTAAACACGATTTTACACTCGCTAGGGGCTAGAAAATCGATTTTCTTGACTTTTTGAATACTCAGTATTTTTGGTATATAGAATCTTTTTATGAGGTGATACATTCATTTATATGGATTTTAAGCAGTTTGAAAGAAGTGAAGTAAACGCGATTTTACACTCGCTAGGGGCTAGAAAATCGATTTTCTTGACTTTTTAAAAACTCAATATTCTTGGTATATAGAGGCTTATTATGAGGTGATACATCCATTTATATGAATTTTAAGCAGTTTTATAGAAGTGAAGTAAACGCGATTTTACACTCACTAGCAGCTAGAAAATCGAATTTCTTGACTTTTTAAAAACTCAGTATTCTTGGTATATATAGGCTTATTATAACGTGAAACAACCATTAATATGATTTTTTCGAAGTTTGAAAGAAGTGAAGTAAACGCGATTTTACACTCACTAGGGGCTAGAAAATCGATTTTCTTGACTTTTTGAATACTCAGTATTTTTGGTATATAGAGGCTTATTATGAGGTGATACATTCATTTATACGATTTTTAAGCAGTTTGAAAGAAGTGAAGTAAACGCGATTTTACACTCGCTAGGGGCTAGAAAATCGATTTTCTTGACTTTTTAAAAACTCAATATTCTTGGTATATAGAGGCTTATTATGAGGTGATACATCCATTTATATGAATTTTAAGCAGTTTGAAAGAAGTGAAGTAAACGCGATTTTACACTCACTAGCAGCTAGAAAATCGAATTTCTTGACTTTTTAAGAACTCAGTATTCTTGGTATATATAGGCTTATTATAACGTGAAACAACCATTTATGATTTCTAAGCAGTTTGCAAGAAGTGAAGTAAACACGATTTTACACTCACTAGGGGCTAGAAAATCGATTTTCTTGACTTTTTGAATACTCAGTATTTTTGGTATATAGAGGCTTATTATGAGGTGATACATTCATTAATATGATTTTTAAGCAGTTTGAAGGAAGTGAAGTAAACGCGATTTTACACTCGCTAGGGGCTAGAAAATCGATTTTCTTGACTTTTTAAAAACTCAATATTCTTGGTATATAGAGGCTTATTATGAGGTGATACATCCATTTATATGAATTTTAAGCAGTTTGAAAGAAGTGAAGTAAACGCGATTTTACACTCACTAGCAGCTAGAAAATCGAATTTCTTGACTTTTTAAAAACTCAGTATTCTTGGTTTATATAGGCTTATTATAACGTGAAACAACTATTTATATGATTTTTTCGAAGTTTGGAAGAAGTGAAGTAAACGCGATTTTACACTCACTAGGGGCTAGAAAATCGATTTTCTTGACTTTTTGAATACTCAGTATTTTTGGTATATAGAGTCTTATTATGAGGTGATACATTCATTTATATCATTTTTAAGCAGTTTGAAGGAAGTGAAGTAAACGCGATTTTACACTCACTAGGGGCTAGAAAATCGATTTTCTTGACTTTTAAAAAACTCAATATTCTTGGTATATAGAGGCTTATTATGAGGTGATACATCCATTTATATGAATTTTAAGCAGGTTGAAAGAAGTGACGTAAACGCGATTTTACACTCACTAGGAGCTAGAAAATCGAATTTCTTGACTTTTTAAAAACTCAGTATTCTTGGTATATATAGGCTTATTATAACGTGAAACAACCATTTATATGATTTTTAAGCAGTTTGAAAGAAGTGAAGTAAACGCAATTTTACACTCACTAGGGGCTAGAAAATCGTTTGCACTGCACACTTTTGTGTTAAAATATATATACATTTTCAATTTTGTCATTGTTTAGATTTTGTTTGTTAAATTTTTTATACGCTACTATTATAGTGTGTGTGTGCGCGCGAGTATGTGCCTAGTATCCGTGCGCCGACAAGCAAAAACTTCATCATTTGCCTACCGGGCAGGGACAACCACTAAAAACCTGAAAAACCTCGAAAATTAGAAACGGCTTCGTCAACCACTACAGCAAACGCCTACCAACCAGGGAAAACCTATGAAAAAGCAGAAAGGGCTTGCATTTGTTTACCAACCACAGAAAACCCCCAAAAGCTAGTTATTTTTTAAAAAAAACGAAAAAACAAAAAGAAAAAAAGAAAAAAGGAAAAGACGAATAATATAAGTATGGCAACTGCAACGGGTGTGTGTGTGTGTGTGTGTGCCTATTTAATTTTTATTTTCTTTTGCACTGCACACATTTGTGTTACAATATATATGCATTTTCAATTTTGGGAAAACCTATGAAAAAGCAGAAACAGCTTGCATTCGTCTACCAGCCAGAGAAAACCCCGAAACACTAGTTATTTAAAATTGCTGATGAGTTCTGGATAGGCTTTTGCAAATTTTGTTGGTAGCAAAACTTACCTTTTCCATCACCTCCAACATACTTCACTCCCACACCTTTTTTCTTTCCACCAATCATAATCTCTCTTATTCTTACCAATCAACAACTTTCATTTGTTCCTTTCCAATAATAACATCACTTCTTATTCCCACCAATCACAACTTCACACGTCACTTTCTGTTATACTTTTTATCCCTCGTTCGCCATCTTTTCCCTTTTTCAGTCCCAACCTCCGCACAGACAACACCTCACCGCTCCTTAACCTCAACTTCATGCCTCCGCCATCTTATTTAGTTCCCATTTTTACCACCGCGCCTCTCATCTCCCAACCAGATTGCCGGCAAGAACAGATCTCGTTCATTCACACCTCGACGGTTGACTCGACTGCAGCTACTGTGAACACCTACGTCGTACACTTTTTTGACCGCTTTCGACCGGCTATGAGAACCCTGCTCCTACGTACGCTAGCGACCATTACGATGGTCCAGTACCAGGTTTTTGGTATAGTTAAGTTACGTCTGTGCAAAGGGCGTCTGTACCGCTTTAAAAAACCTAGGTATATCAGTGCGTAGTGATGTTGGTTGATCTTAAAGCTGGTTAAGCATTTTCAAAAACAGTTTGCTTTTATTTTTTCGCGTCGCGTGAAGCTGCTGCGCTTTTGGTGACGCATCCACACCAGTAACAGGTAAGTACCACACGCATAATTATTTTTCGGGCCTGCTTGGCGTAGGAATATATCCTTTCGTGTTTTGGTACTGTAACCTCAAATCTCCTTACCCTCCTCTTGCGTCCGCCATCCTGTTTAGTTCTCACCGCATCTCCTAGTCGCAGACCCTCCGCCATTTTTAGTTCCCACTATTTTAACCTCAAAATCTGCTCTTCTAAGCTCTTGCTACCGCCATCTTCTTTTAGTATCCATTCTCACCACCGCGTCTCCTTGCCCCCACCTCTTGCGACCGCCATGTTCACCACTAACCTCCAAATTTCCTCGTCCTTAAACCTCTTGTCTCAACCATCTTGTTTAGTTCCCATTTTCGCCACCGCATCTCATATCGCCCCATCTCTCTATCCACTCAAGAAAACTACCATCCAACGTTCAAAAATTGCTGATCAGTTCTCGACAGGCTTTTGCAAATCTTGTTGCTAGCAAAACTTACCTTTCCCATCACCTCCAACATACCCCACTCCCACACCTTTTTCTTTTCATTAATCATAATCTCTCTTATTCTTACCAATCAACAACTTTCATTTGTTCCTTTCCACCAATAACATCACTTCTTATTCCCACCAATCACAACTTCACACGTCACTTTCTGTTATACTTTTTATCCCTCGTTCGCCATCTTTTCCCTCTTTCAGGCCCAACCTCCGCACACACAACACCTCGCTACACCGCTCCGCTCCATCACGTGTCCTCCATACTCTTTCATCTTCCTTCCTTCTTCTTCCACCCGAATTAACGAACCAAGCACATTTCGTCTTATTTTTACCAATCAAAACACTCCACGTCACTTCCTGTTTTTCCTTCATCTTACCCTAATCCTCAATTCTTTTAACTCGTCCCGGATGAACCAATTGCAATAACGATAATCCTTCCGCTCAGGGCGCTTTTCAAACTTGCCGCCGCCGTCGCACGCAGCGACACTAGCGACACTAGCGCCCCTAGCGGCAGGATTATCGTTAATCCAATTGGCTCATCCGGGACTATTACTACTAACGCCAACAGCCAAAACGCGAAAAAAGGAATTTTATCGAATAGCTACGGAAAGAATGTATAGTAATTTAGAAATTCCAAAATAATTATAATTTTCTGACCCTCGCTATGCCGTGTGCTACGTGCCTCTGAAATAAACCCCAAGCTTCTCTTGCCGCTGTCGATGTGTGTCTGCTAGCCCAGTTAAGCTTGACCCTGGAAGTGCCAGCCGTCCTCTGGATGCGTGATTTTGGCCGTGCTGTCGTTTGACGTCATCGGCGCACTCCTCAAACGGGCTGACCACCGCCTTAAGGGGTGCATTCTCGAATCTTAAGAGCCAAAATGTCGTATAATATCTAACATTTTCCATCCGCCGGCGAGCAATGAAGTAGAAATTGGCACAATACTCTCCCTACAGATCAAACTTCGGCAGCTGCCAGCTCTAAGCCGTTGCGGGGAGTTGAAAATGGCACAATATATATATATATATATATATATATATATATATATATATATATATATATATATATGTGTGTGTGTGTGTGTGTGTGTGTGTTGCACTTACCCAATAGCCTTGCGATTCCTTGGAGGCATTTAACAATTATTACACAAGATACTTAAACAGAGAATTAATTAAAACTCTAAGGACACCATAAAGAGCAAAAAGAACTAGAAGCATTGAGTTGAGAAAGCTCTATACGAACGCACTGTTGAATCATTTATAATGATTTATCATGAATGCAGCTGAGTGATTTCCACGTCGGCACATTCGAGCTGCCAAATATCATTGTTTATAGAGAAAATCTCGGTTGGGAAGAAATAATAGCAGTTAGTAACAGCGATATAACCTTGCTTATTCTCAGTAACCATCATAGATAAAACTACTGAGAAAACACAAGAAAGACAAAACAAAATAAATGCCAAAACTAATAGAAGAAGAAGAAGAAGTGGTACTTCGTCTGGTTTTATGTTATTGCTGTTATTCACTCCCACTATCATTTATATATTTCACTCATTTTTTGGTTTTCTGCTTATAAAAGCATCACAAACTTCATGTAGAGAAACAAACTCACTGCGTACAAAAATGAAGAGCTATAAATTATAAGTGAATATGCGAGCATCCTGACTGTGTTATTGCTCCATGCTCACTGTCAGGGCAAATCAATGAATAATATGTGAGTACGCTGTTCCTTTCTTATTTTGTGAGACAATGAAAGTCTAAGTAATTATTATTCTTATGTTGGCAATGATTATTACGATTATCGTTGAGAAAGATACAGATGAACTTGCAAGGTTTTGTGGGCATTACACAAAATTAAATAACTAATCATGTGAAATGGGCGACATTTCGAAATATAAGCTTGACAGTAATTTTCGCCCTATATCAAAAGTTATCTGTGCCAAGTTTGATCCAAATTGGTGCTACGGTGTAAAAGCCTATACGGAACACACACATACACTGACTTTTATATATTAATATATATAAATATATTAATATATATAAATATGTATAAATATATTAATATATATAAATATGTATAAATATATTAATATATATATATATATATATATATAAATATGTATAAATATATTAATATGTATAACCAAAATGTATATAGTATTGTAATAACTGAATATACATGTGGATATGTACCGGATCACTGAAAAACGATTTAGAATATTGCGAATAACAGAATCAGATATTAAATTCTTAATAATAATAATAATAATAATAATAATAATAATAATAATAATAATAAAATTATCATCGCTATTTATATGGGTATTCAGCCTAATAATTGATATGATGTACAAACATCAAATGCAACACTACAACTTACTGCTATAAGTTTAATATATTGGCAGCATTAAAAACTTTATCTAAGTTTTCTGTAAATAGTCTGACAATCCTGTTCATACCTTATTGTTCTTCATATAATCCCAAAAAATAACTGACAACCTTCTACAGTCAAAACGTACAGCTTATTGAAATATGCTTACCATGTGTCAATTAACCTTTTCCGTTGATTCCGAAATCTTCGTTGTTGGTTGTTTGATGTTATTATATTTGACTTCTCTACCATCTACCTAGTAGGTAGATAAAGTACTGTATTGCAACCAAAAATTCGAAAGCGAGATTTCACCGGAAGCACAAGTTTTGAGACACCTTGAATAGAAAGAGCCCTTTATAAAAAAGGTCCGACTCTCTCTCTCTCTCCCTGTCTGAACCCCATAATTCAAGAAGCCACAAGTGGATGAATGCCACACTTGGTATTTATGCTTATTATCTTACAAAGGTAATGCTCAATGATGTTTTTTTTTCATTCGTGTTTTTATCGGTATTAAGGTTTGTATTTAATCATATTCTTATATAAAATATGGTCTAGTATACTGTAGGTATTTAGTTTACTGGTTTAAATCTTCTTTAATTCTTACAACAATACTGAAGATTTTAAAAAAAATCCCCTTACCCCAAAACTAAGGTTTACGCGAAATACGATTGAAAATGTTCAACTTTCTCAAAAATTGTGTAACAGTTTTGATTAAAATACCATATATTTTGAGGCAGTATTTTTAACACTTATATGATTTCAGTCTAATTATATAATATGTAGATTCAATAACAGCCCTCCTTGAAGCAATATGTGTATGTAATAATTTGTAAAATGTATGTAACAGTCAATGCATATGCTTGTATTATTGTATCAGTATACTTGTTAAAAAGCGCAAGTATTAAATAAAAGAATCTCACAGCTCTCATCAGTGAAGTGCTATTTAATTTATGTCAAGGATTAATAAAAAGGAGTGAATTAAAGCTTAAAGTCTGTGTAAGCCTACATTCTTGTCGCATCATGCCCTGCCAAGACATCCATGTCTCTAACAATAATACTGACGCAGCCGAGGCAAACATAAATATATAATATCTAAAGAAACAGTTATATTACAAAGCTATTATTTTTAAACTTGGGGCAAAGGCCACCTGAAAGTATATTTGGGGCGAAGGCTACCGGAAAGCCGGGTACCATACGTGCGGTTGCTACTACTACAAGTTCGGCTCCCCAACAGTTGAAATATAATACATCTCCTTAAACACAACCTACTTCAAATTGACGACCAAAGCGTGGTGCTAATAACGTAACAAACCATCTACTTAAAATTGGCGTCCATACGTGATGCAAACAACTCCAACGTAAAGACAATATCTTCTTCAATTTAAGATACTTACATGACACATAAACTGTAGAACTCCAATTTTCTGCGAATAGCCCGTGAAGTCCTCTTCATTGGGAAGAAATTTTGTATAAATTTATTTAAATGGTAAACATTAAGAAACAGACAAAAGGACACAACACAACAAATTTAATTAAAATAACTTATTTTTGGCATCAGCCATTTCCAAAATATTTTATTATTGGTGCTAATGTTGCAATAACTTGTCTTTCTTAAAACAAATACAAATTATTGATATCTCGCAATATGATCTAAAAACTATGAATTTGAAAGCCAGCATAAAGCGACTCGCTTTTAAACATCTGGCAATCGATTTGGTTTCCTCTATCCCCTTTGTACCTTCAACGAAATGTGTAATGGAGTTAACGTTCGTAAGAACAGCTTTTAGTAACTGTAAAGAAATAAACAATAGTGGTTGAAAAAATCGGTGATTGTAACACAACGGTTGTTTTTTTAAATTTAAGTTTTACTTGTGTCTGTTATTTAGTTAAAACGTTTTGAGAATTTACTTTTTTTTTGCAAAGGTTTGTTACAAACAATAAATTCGTTGCCTGATTTGAAGTAATTTCTAGGACAACATAAATCGTGACTGGTATAGAGTGCCGCAGTCACCTTTGGTATTAATAATATATAAGGAATAGTTATAGAGAAAGGCATGTGAAAGTTACACATGAGGTTTTTCCATAGCTTGGAAGTTTTGAAATATTAACAAAATTTGATGTCATGCATGATGTGGCATTTAAAGGTTTATGTATTCGCTCTCAGTTGGAGAAAATTTTCCATTGTGCTATGCATAACATCAAAATCGATTGTTTTACCTGGACTCACGCAAAAAGAAAATAACACAACATCGCTGTGAATTATTAATGGACTGCAGCACTTTTACTGACGCACATTACATCACGCAAATTTGGAATTCTCTAGAAACCGTGCAGGACCGAAGAGGGAACATCTGTAGGCCGGCTAGTCCTGGTTAATACCACATGATAAATGTTTTTCTTTCGCTGTCACTTACAAACATGCCCCTTGGCTTTTGCCAGATATTAAATATTTTACATACGTATTATACACGGTAGGAGATGCGCTTTCCCTTGTCTCTTGGCGAGATCCATGTGAGGTCCCCTTCCCTTCACTGTTTCTATAAGGCTGAATGTGCCGTCGGAAAAGGGAGTAATGTATTTCACTTTTCCATGAGCATTGTTTGGCGTTGCTCTTTTCAGACAGCAGGTCATCCATCATGAAGGGCAAAAAGAAAGGGTTGTGTTATTTTTATAAGAAATGTGGAGCTCACCGTTTTCACAACTAACGCACCTTAGAGACTTAGCATGTGGAAGAATGCGTACTTCTTATAAGAAAAGCGAAAACGTTACAACATATTAGGTAATATGGCCTCATCACCATGTTATCATCAACTCTTTATCTCCTAAAATGGGTTAGAAGGGAAGCCTCCTGTGTTATTCCATTTTAAAGCTTTCCGTTGCTTTATAGTTAAGAGGTTTCATGTACAGGGTGGGCCATTTAAGTTGAGACTGTACAAAATCTCAAAAACTAAGCTTTGTAGAAAAAAAATACCTTCAGTAAAAGTTGCTTGGCATTATGGGGAAAGTAAATGCCCTTAGTCGTGTTGTATTTAGAGAAAGTTGTGATGGTTAATTTAAATTTACTCCAATTGTAGATTCCCATTTAAAAAAATTAAATTGATCTAAAGTGACCATCATAACGTCCTACAAACAAAACACCACTAATGGCATTTAGTTTCCCCCGTAATATAAAGTAACTTTTATTAAAGACATTTCTTTCTACAACTTTTAGTTGGAGGTATTCTACAGTCTAAACGTAAATGGTCAACCCAGTATATTATCACTCATGGTTTGTGGGTATTCCGAAGTGTCTTGTATAATAATTTTTGTAGCGATTTTGGATGAATAATTCTTACTAATTTGCTTGGTTGACATTTACAGGCAAAAATGGCCCAATCGACTATCGTGAAACTTGCTACAAAACTATGTTGGTGCCACTTAGCAAATAGGCTACAAGAGACCATTCTCATATTTATATTAGAAATTGAGTTGGGACTATTTTAGATGATGTAAGTCAAATAAAAATACCTTTTTCTCAGCTTTCTCTCTTAAAGCCCTAAGTTTGACAAGAAAAAAATCTGATGTGAAACATTCATGTGACTTTTGAAGCAACATACGCTACTAGCCACGGAAAAATTAATACGATGACTCATTAATGTAATAAGATATCTAATTCTCAGATTCTCAGCATCAACACTTTAATAATTTCTTTCTTTACTATTTTGTTCTAAGTTTTACGTGGTATATATTTTCTTTGCTAATATTGCACGTATAATAATTAAGAGGATGTTAAAAAACACACATATTCATAACGTACACATGGCAGAAAAAAGTATATAACGTTATAACATATAGAATATAATATGAGAGGGAAAGGTCATTGTTAGCTATACAACCAATAATAAAAATTACGCGAAATACAGTAGCATCTACGTAAGCGAGTAACGGACCTTGGATTGATAATTAAGACAATGAAGGTCTGTAAGCATATATCTGTAACATAAACTATTATTGGATATTATTGGATAGTAGCACCAATCAGGTACATTGAATCATGTCTATCATTCAAATACTACGTTAAGAAAACTGTTGAAGGGAACGCTAACAGAAGCTTATCAGACTTCGAGCAAGAAGGTAATGTATAAGCTCATCTCTAAATAAAGGCTAAAACTACGTATTTAATGTCTACCGGTTATACATATCTTAACATGTCAAAGATGATAGTGAATTTTGAATATTTGCATGTTGTTTATCTAAAATACAAGTAAAATAGTTCACAGAATACGTGTGTACAAACATATTTTGAAATTCTCCATACCTAACCCTGACAAGACTCAAGTGCTCTCCGACACAAATACAGCAGCCGTGGCACAATCATAAATTAATAATTATAACATATAAACACACACAAGAATACGATCATCGGATTCCGTCTACAGACCGTCGTGATACATCACAAGAGAACGGGCATCAAGACGACCTACAGGTACGTAATACAGCATCTGTCATCTCCCAACGGTCCATCATCAACTTAGTGGTCCATCCTGATTCCATGCAATCGCGAGAAACAACTGAATGTTGAAAGGACTTTAAGAAAATGACCAAGGAATGAACAATTGGAAAGTTTAATGACAGATATCTCAGAAACGGCGTATATCACAAAAAACTTATTTGAAATAAATTGTGAATATTAAAGAGATCTACATTTTCTGTGTGGTAAGTTTTCGTCTATCGCTTAACATTTTCCAGTTATACAAGATTATACAAAATTTCTTCCGTATGAAGGGCACTTCATAAGCTATTCTCCGAAAATTCAAGATGTACCTTTTATTTATCATGTAAATATCGTTTATATGTGGCATTTTAATAAAAATCGTTAGAGCCTATTTAGCAAATAAAAAATTTTGAAAAATTTTCCATGTAAAGGGTAGTTTTGGATGGGGAGATTTTGTTAAAATCCTCGTGCCGCATCTTTGAAAGATATTGAAACCTAAATATTTATCCGATTTTTCGTTTTTGAGTTGTCGTATTCACGAACATACAAACATACACAGGGATATGTTTCCAAAAATCTGATGTGTTACACTCACATGGCTTTCTTTACTTTTGTGCAAACTATTTTTACAAATAGTTATTCTCCATCTACTTCATATTAATCGGGATAAACATTTGCAGAAACAATTTTAATGCTAATTTTCTTGTAGGTGCAAGGATCACATGGTAGGCTTTAGCCATATCTTTTAAGAGCTGGTTGCTATGTGGAGCATTCTTTGCATGTCCATGACATTAAAAAAAAAGGAATAACGTATTCCCATTTGAGAAAAAGTACAAGAATTGTAAAATTCAAATAAACAACAAAAACCTTCAAGGAAATGGTTCACTCGACCAAAATATATATATATATATATATATATATATATATGACAAATTGTTTTAACGAGATCTACAGCTTTTTATATAGTACAATTTGGTGTATCTCTTACTGTTTACCCGTTATGCAAAAGTCATTCAGAAAATTCAAGAAATATATTTCATTTGTCATAAAATATCTTAAATATGTGACATTGTATTCAAAATCGTTAGTCGTTTTTGAGAAAATAAAATTTTTCGAAAAATGTTCCATGTAAAGCGTAGTCGGGGGTAGGGGTATTTTCTTGAACATCTTCGTGTCGCATCTTTGAAAATTATTGAAAGTTTTACCTTTGTTGCAATTGGGACAATATTGAAAGCTACTGAACCTAAACAGCAAGTTCATTATTTATCTGACTTTTCGTTTTTGAGTGTTCACAGACACACATCCACAAGACCTTTTTCTAAAAATGCTTTTTTGGGGGACATTCAGGGATCTCAAAACATGTACTTCCAGTGACATCACGGTATCGAATTTTTTGGTGGAATTCAATACTTCGTCTACTTACTATACGTAAGAGAGTAAGTACTCGTAAACATGGTGTATTTGGAATAAGGGGCCTCAAAACATGTATTTCCGGTAAAATCTCGGTATAGCATTTTTGTATGGAATGCAATACCTTCCCTAAATACTATACGTAGTAGAGAAAGTAAAAATTATTTACAAATTAGAATGATTCACTAATTATATGTAATTACTTGCATATATCGGTGTTTATGAAGTATTAAAGAGAGAACTTACAAAATGGCCCAATTTTTATCTGTTCAGCTTCTTTCTTGGAGGCACCCATCACCGAAACAAACGAAACGTAATCGCGGCCGATTTTATCTTCGCTACATGAAATCCTGATTCTAAGCTATCTTTAGTGCGGTCTTGATCGCAGATACTTGTAGCCTCGGTGCGGGGTAAAGTTTATCACCCCGTCCATCTGGTAATGTTGATACATTGACAAAGGAATACAGTATCTTCTATCCAGCCCCATGTTTCCATGCGGTGGGGTGTGTGTTAATTCTCCCTTAACATTAATTGGGGGAATAAATGTATTAATTATGAATGATCCAACTCTGGAACGTTGAATGTGTATGTATGTTTACGTCTATTTCTTTATAAGAACGCATTATAAATATGTGCCTAGATTTTCTTGATATAAACTAAACTTGAAAAACAATTTTTTTAAAGTTTGAAGTAATATGAAAAGTATTTGGAATAAAGTCTCGTATGTTCAAATTCTGCTACGTTTTGATATGAAAACTGTTTAAACATGCATAATATTATTACTTTATCTACTAGGTATAATAAGTAGGGGAAGTATTGCACTCCAACCAAATATTCGATAGCGAGATATCACCGAAAATACATGTTTTGAGGCACCTGAATCCAAATAAAGCATTTTTAAAACATGCCCTGTGTGAGTGTCTAGTGTGTCTGTGAACACCATGCATTAAAAACGAAAAATCGGATAAATACTAAACTTGGTATTTAGGTTCAATATCCTCCAAAAATGCAACACGCAACTTTTTCAAAATCCTTCCTCCCCAAACTACTCCTTGCATGAACATTTTATCAAAATGTTTTGAGCTTCTAAGAAACGGCTCGAATTATTTTTATTAAAATACCATATATGCAACATATTTACACGGAAAATAAAATGTGTATCTTGAATTTTAGGCGAATACCTGCGAAGTCGTCTTTATTCGTAAGGAATCTAGTATAACTGGCAAACGTTAAGCGATAGACGAAAATGTACTGCATAAATAATGTAGATCCCTTTAAAGCACACACCTTATTTCAAATAAGTCTTTTGTGGCATAAGCCGTTCCTGAGATATCTGCCATTAAAGTTTCGAATTGTTCATTTTTTGGTCATTCTCTTAAAATCCTTTCAACATTCAGTTATTTCTTGCAATTGCTTGGAAACATTATGGAATGTTAAAGTCAGAATATAGCGCTCTGTTCTTAAACATTTGATTGTCGCTGTATCTACACTGCCGTTTATGAAAAATGCAACACCAAGAAAGAATTTTGCAAATAACTCCAAACTTGGTGGAAGTGTAGAAGAGTGTGCAAGCAATAAGTGATTAGGTTTGCAGAGAGATGAAGTACACGTAGGTCGAACAGAGCCCTCTCGTGTCGGTCCAACAAGGTCAGTGTTGCGCCTAGTATAGTCGTGCTGTCAAACAAGGTGGAAATAATAAAGTGCGTGCCAGTATGCCTCGTCGACGTCAAAGGGAGCCATGTCGCCATGTGTGAGTGAGTTCGAACGGACAGAATGATCGGTCTCCGAGAAGCGGTTTGTCATACCATGACATTTCGGCTCGTACTGGGCATGCTGCTACGACTGTGATGCGTGTGTGGAAGAAGTGGATAGATGAAGGTCGTGCGCAGCGAAGAGAGGGTACTGGCCCACGGAACATGACCACAGTACGGGATGACCGTCATCTTGTGCGCATGGCCATAACGGACCATACAGTTTCATCCACAGTGTTGGCTCGACGCTGGAGCACCGCAACAGGTGTGAACCTGTCTGCATAATCGGTTCGTCGCCGTCTGCTGCAGGTGGACTAGTTGCATGCATGCCATTACGTCGGCTTCCATTGTCCAGAAACTACAACAGCAATGAGTACGTGAACACCGTCACTGGGGTGCTGAGTGGAAAAATGTGGTCTTTTCGGACGAGTTCCGCTTCAACGAGCCCTACAGTGATGGCCGCATACGTGTCCGGCGGTACCGTTGTGAGCGCAACCTGGAGGGCTGCATTGTCGAGCTGCATAGCGGACAAACCCCAGGTGATGGTTTGGAGCGTCATTGGTTACAGCAACCGATCTCGCCTCCTACGAATTGAGGGCACTTTGAACAGCAACCGGTACCTAACAGTGTTTGTGGAGCCTGAGATACTCCCCCTGCTTCAGGTATCTCCACAGGCCACATTTCAACAGGACAATGCCCGGTCACATATTGCGCCTTCTTCGATGAGCGATGGGTACCATTGCTTCCCTGACCTGCACGTTCGCCTGACATGTCGCCCATCGAACATGTCTGAGATATGGTTGATCGGCACCTGGTGCGTCATGGTCCTCCAGTAAACAATGTCACGGATTTGAGAGCTCGGATACAAACTGTGTGGAAGCAAATCCCTCAGGAACTTATTCAGAACATTTTTGATTCAATACCATTTCGTATAGCAGCTCTAATTGCAGCGCATAGAGGCCACACCAAATACTGAATATTAGGGCTCAAAGGTTATGTACAGATTTGAAACGTTTATCATTTGTTACTTGACATATACATAATCCCTGGTATTAAATTCATTGAATTCGTGGGTTTCCTTCTTGGTGTTACAATTTCCACAAACGACGGTGTATAACGAAATGTGTAATGCAACTATTTCTGCAAAGGTTTATTTAGATTAAAATGTAGGATAGAAAAATAAGAAGATTAGGCGGAAGAGAGACCTAAAGTCAGCGTTACAACTTAAAACTTTGTAATTTTTTCCCGGCGAATAGGGACTCTAAGGGAGAGAAAGCCGAAAAAGAATACCTTTGTGTTTTATATATTTTCACAGTAACAAATCGCAGCTCAATTTTCTGCAAATCATCGTGACAATGGCCCCTTGTAAATAACATATTAATAACTCTCTAAGGAGGATTATTCTAATGAGACAGAAATAAAAATTTAAATATATCTCATATTCTTAATTTTTAGAAAAGGTATTAATAGAAGCTTATAGTTATGATATACTTGATTATTTATGCTACATATTTATAAAACTTCTATAGCATGAAAGTTTAAGAAGTTGTACCAATTTTCCCTTGCTATTATTTGGTACGTAAACTGGTTACCACGAGAAATAGCGTGCTTCTTATCACATTGCGAACTTAAAGAGGCATAAATGAAACCTTTCGCTTATTGTTGGTTTTAAAATGTTACAATAAATATAAGTTACACAGAAAGAGGGAGAGAGACAGAAAAGGAAACAGGGAAAAGACGAAAATGCAGGAGAGAAGGGTGGATATGAGGTGCGGATGAGGATGAGGGGGAGAGAGAGAGAGAGGAAGAGAGACAAAGATGAATGTCCTCATTTAACGCAATAGCACGAGCAGAGTTACAGTCATGCAGTAGGTATTAATTCCATATTAAATAACTACACCATATATATGCCTACAGCAACCACCCGTTATGTACCCTTTGGAGGCAGTGGAACATAATTAACTATAAGTAAAATGTGTTTGGTGTGTCATTTCAAGAAAAATACGGACCACGGAGTGCCAACAACACACTGTGAGACTCCCCTGAGCAGATGGAAACAACAAAGGACTACCGACTTTCTTTCTGTTTTGGAACAGAATACCGAATAGGCCTGCTACAAAGACATATGTAACCTGTAATATGAGTATGCAGTCTATTTCGTGCTTCAGAAATTAATCCTGAAGATACAGAACCGGAAAGCTATGGAAGGTTCCCAAGAATCGCTTACTGAATGAATATTTCATGGTGAATTGAAGACGGAGCAAATAATTTAATGAGGTGATTTCTAATCAGAGCCTACACATTTGCAATTGTGCGCTATGTCCAAATTATAAAAACGAAGGAGTAATGAACTTAAAACATGTGAATAAAGCTTGTGAATAATACGCGCATGAAATGACATTTGCGTCTCCATCGCAAAATAAACATTTATTGCTACGTCTAAGTACTTAAAGTGTGAATTGAAAGAAGTAATCACTTAATTATTTTCAGAGTACTAGTTACTTTCATTTTTCAAATAAACATAATAGAATTATTGACTTCAACGTGGTATTCTTATCTCTGCACGACAGTCAGGAGACGATATTCAATAATGTTTTGTTGCTTATGTGGACGTCGTTTTATCCTTTTATCACGTTTTGTTTGGATTAAATTTTCCCGATATCATATTGCAGCTGTTTCTCTACTTCCCTAATTAAACAACATCCAATTTCATGGCTGTCTTCATCGTTTCCCAGGTCTCTTCTTCCTCTCGGCGTAGGTATAATTACGGGTTACTTTTGAGAATATTTTGGTTTCATTCTTAGCAAACATTCGGTTTGCTTTTGTACGAGGGGCACTATTTATATTTTGAGCCTTGACAACCCTGAATGTTGTAGGTGCCATCTGACGTTTCCAATGGAAAGTTTGGAATTCTTGACCATAATCTACTTAAAAATTTTGTCAATACAGCATCATTTGTTTTGTTTACATTAACTTGAAAATTGTGTGTCAACTAAAACATGGAATTAACTCGTGAAATTGTTCGTGCAATGTTTTATTACGACTATCGACGTGGATTATCAAGACAAGTGTGCATCGAACAACTAACTTCCACGTTTGGCGACAAACTCCATCCTTTGCCACTGTGAAACGCTGGTATAACGAATTTAATTGCAGCCGCCGTTCGCTCAATAATGAAGTTCGTGAAGGTCGTTCAAAATCAGTTGTTGTGCCAGAAAACATTGATACTGTGAAAAAACTAATGATGAAAGATCGTCATGCGACATATTGTGAGATTGAGGCAACTCTAGCATTAGTTCCACCAGCATATATAAAATATTGCATGATTATTTAGCCGTGAAAAAGGTTTGCTCTCGTTGGATCCCACATAATTTGACGCAATCTCAAAAAGATGCTCGTGTCGATTGGTGTACAAAAATGCTCAAGAAATACAATGGCGGTGCCTCAAGAGACGTATATAAGATTGTAACAGGTGACGAAAATCATGGATCTATGCGTATGAGCCGGAACGTAAACAGCAGTCGACTGTATGGGTGTTTCAAGATGAAGCAAATCCAACAAAAGTTGTTCGCACTCGAAGCACTTCGAAGCAAATGGTCGCCTGCTTTCTCAGCAAAACTGGCCATGTGGCAACAGTGCCTTTAGAGGAATGTAGAACGGTCAATGCCGAATGGTACACAACCATTTTTTTGCTCGAATTCTTCGGTGAAGTAAGGAAAACCAACAAGAACCGTATGATCATTCTTCATCAAGACAATGCGAGCGCACACACATCTCGTCTAACAACAGAGTATTTGAAGACTCAAAAAATCGAATTGATCGATCATCCGCCATACAGTCCTGATTTGGCACCGAATGACTTCTTTTTTTTCCCAAACATCAAGAATAAATTACATGGACAGGGATTTTCGTTCGCAGAAGAAGCCTTCAAAAACCATGTTTTGGAGGTGTCTCAAGAAGACTGGAATAAATGCTTTGACAATGCAAAAGTGCATTGATCATAAAGGAGAATGTTTTGAAAAACAATAAAGCAGTTTTCAATCATAAATTACTTTGTTTTAATTATTAGGCTCAAAATATAAGCAGGGTAGCTTTATAAATCGAATAACAAACTAATTAATTTAATTTACCTCCCCAGTTTTATTAAATTATTTATGAAATTAGTAATTTATTAAATTATTGCACAATGATCTAAACGATTTTTATTATGAATTATACTAACCCATTATTTCGATATCGAGAAAGAAAGAAAAAACCGCTTTCAAGCATGTGTCACTAATACGAAACTTGGTATTTATTTCTTTATCCCTGATAACGGCAGTTTCCTACAGTCTACATAGCATAATAATTTCCTACAACTAATAACGGATGAAAATCCCCTGATGTTCACGCAAAAAGATGTGAAATATTGGCGAAACATCGACTTCCTTAACCTCTCCCTATAGTCTTCCTAGTTCTGGAAATGCTGCATAGCCTGTAAGTAACTTTTGGCTGCGTGAAGCTGGCAGTCCGTTTCGGTAGTTGGTGTGAGGAGGCGGTAAGATGGGAAAGGATGCTTAGTGGGTTTAAATGCCTGGCTTCCTCGCTGTCCATCGTCCTCTGCGACGTCGCCTTTTGCCCTGTGGTGTCGGTAGAGCTATGAGAGTGTTTAAGATTTCTCAGGGAAGGAATTTCCTAATATTGTAGTATAATAAATCCACATATACTTTTATCTGCTTTATTTTTTTGTGCATATGTATATTACATTTTTTACCGACTACACGAAATCGAACTCGACACCTTATATTTTTTTTTTTAGTTTTTTGGGTAGTGGACGGGTGTAGGAAGAGACTTGAGGAGCGGAATTGAAGGGAGAAGTAAGCAAAGGTGGTGGGGTTCCGCTGAGCACCCCCGTTAGTAAGCGGAAGGTAGAGGGTGTGGAAATGTCCGGGAAACAGCCATGACCGTGCCAGGGCCCTAGCTGCCCCCCGGGGAGTGCGGGATTGGTTAAGGAACTTTATTAGTCTTTATTGATTTGAGCTTGGGTGTTGTTAAGTGGCCCTTGGGGAAACACTCTGCTTGGGATTGGAAATCTTGAGCTGGCAAACGTGAAGGCGTTTGCTTGCGTGTGTGCAATGACGAGGTTAGACAGTCTCTCCTGCCCACTCTTCAGGTCGGAGATAACCGCAGTCGACTCCGTCGTCGTCGTGTGCAGGGCACGCACCAGGTCATTAAGACCTGATATTGTTAGCCTAAACTCTTCCAGGGAGACTGTTGGAGCTGGCGGTGGTGTCGTTTGTGGCAGGTGGGCGATGGAGTCACCCAGGCCACTGACTGCTGTTTCAGCGCTGTCGAAGCGCTGCAGGCAGCAGGTGGTGAAGCTCTGGAAGGCAGATGAGAAGGAGGTGGTGATGACATGTAGGTCCTGAATAGCGGCTATAATACGTTTTTAATGTTTAATATTAATGATGGATACTCGTTACCATCAATAATATGTTCGTATTTTTCAGGGCTATGCTATAACTTACTGGTTAAGAAGATCGTTACCCGAGATCAAGAAGCACTAAATGAGAACCCATTTTCAACTAACTTTGATATCATTAAACATAGTTTTCTCCCTCTCAACAATATATTTTTACGATGTTAAAGAATACCAAATAAGAGTAGTAACTGGTTAGCGGCTTTAGCAAGTTGATTATTTAACCAAATGTTTCAGAATAGATATGATTGAATGTTAAAATCCTTTCCAAACAACTGAATTATCTTTGTATACCTATTCTTACTGTTTTCTTTTGTAGGTAGTGGAACATTATACTACCCCATTAATTCGACATTCAGAAAGAAAAAAAAACCGCGCTCACGCATGTGTCACTAATACGAAACTT
Source organism: Deroplatys truncata (assembly GCA_030765065.1). Classification (NCBI taxonomy): domain Eukaryota; kingdom Metazoa; phylum Arthropoda; class Insecta; order Mantodea; family Mantidae; genus Deroplatys; species Deroplatys truncata. The sequence continues at coordinate 98,698,636 of CM060976.1, read as the reverse complement.
GGTATTGTTTAGTATCTACCAAAGATATGACAAGAAAATCCACCATCTCAAACTGTCACTTATATTGAAAATATTCCATCGGTTTTGATGTCCTTTTTTATTTAAATACCACAATTGTAAGATATATGTTGAGGTAATAAAACGTACATCTTCTTCGAAGAGCCTATAGTCGTCCTCATTAGGAATGTATTTTGTATAGCTGGTAAACCACAAGAACATAATGCAGATCTCGTTAAAACATAAAATTTGTCAAAATGTATCTCCAAGATACTTTTAATCCTTTGAGTTTGTCTGCACGTTATATGCTTTTAAATGCTTGAATACCACTCTTTTGTTTCTTGTAATGGCATGCAAACAGTAAGAAATTTAAGAGCCAGTATATAACCACCTGTTTTTCAAATAATTTGATAATCACGTTATCCTGTGTATCGCCATTATGTAGGTGCATCTGACGAAATATGTAATGAAATAGTTTCTAAAAAAGTATATCTCGATTAACACGAAATAATTAAAAAAACTTTGTGAGAATAGTTTGTGGAGGATCTAATAATAATAATAATAATAATAATAATAATAAACGGTAAATACATAAATATATATTTTATATGTTTTTAAATATGCGAAATATCCTTTGAAGCCTTATTACACTGGAGGAAGGGGAGAGAGTTGAACACTGTTCGATCATAGCGCGCTTTCTTGAAGTTTTAGAGAACTAAGTATTCTTTTTTATGTTGTAAGGTTTTCACATGCTTCTTAAAGAGCTAACCTTGGTGTAACGCAGAGAATTTAAAATAAGATAGCTTTCGTTATTAAGTGCATGGAAGCAGCTTAGCTTTCGCTTGCACAAGTGAAGGAGACAATTACAGCTATTACTGAAGATAAATCAATGCTGGGCTTTTTCGATACCCGATAGGTATTTCTCAGTACCGATAACGGATATCGGATGTAAATTATCAAACTACAGCAATGTAGAGATGCATCATCTAAATGCAGTAGGGTGGGTAAATATATCTGAAATCCAAGTGTCTTTCTTTGTGAAAATATTGCGGGTAACTGCAGTTGTTTTCGCTAAATTTTGGCATTTCACAAAGAAGTCGGGTGTCCAACTGAAGGAAAGGTGTTTGAAATAAGTGTATTTCCTCTAACATTCAGACATTATTCTAAAATTGAAAAGGTAACATGCTCAGCGTGAAAAAGTCAAGCATTAATCAGACTACAGAGAGGAACAGACTACCAACGTACCACAACTAGACGGGGACTTGAATTCAAGATGCATGGCCAAAGCAGAATATATGAATGGAATGCGAGATATAACTGCTCCTAAGGGATCTAGTCTCTCTGAGGCTTCATTAAAAAGCAAGAGACATGCAAGCGCTCTCGGAAACTGGGTTAACGCCAAGTAAGCGAGACCTGAGCAGAAAAAATGCTCATGAACACAGGTACTATAAACATGTTTAAAATGCCATATAACCGCAATGGTGTGTACTGCAGAGTGGTATAGATTGTAAGCAAAAACCCGTTTACCGCCCTTTTATAGTGAATATTAAATTAACTCTATTAGACAGTATATCTGAAGCGTATACTATATATTTAGCTTACAAGGAGCCCTTTAACCCTTCCAAACCGATTTCATACTGGTTTCAGGGGTAGCTGCCTGGTGATATGTCCAGTTTGATATTTACGGTCATTTTCTATAGTCAGCCTTGGGCTCCGTGTGTTGTAGTCACGCACCGTGTAGCAAAACTTTTTATTTTTAAGAAATACTGGGTGTTTATTTCCAAGTGTGCCATGACGTCACTTACTAACTCTGATCCTAGGACTTAATCCCCCTAGTACTTACGCAGAAGCATAGGACTCGCATGCCAGAAGTTGCCTGGGAAGCACTGCATTCAGCCTGAACGGGAGCCAATTGCTGGATGTTCATGTCTTCCATCGAAGAGATGTGACAACTAATTGTCTTAACCCTCTCCCCATTACCCTGGCAGCAAGGCAGACGCTGGCTTCAGTGTTTCAAAACAGTTCACATTCCTCCCAAGACGGTAGTAGTTAGCGTATTAGTACCGAACGCCATGCTTTGTAGGCAACTTCTACGCCACTCGATATTACGTTACGTCGTTTCCCATAGAGCTGACACTCGCTTCAAAACAATGACTTTATGACACGCTTGGAAATGAAATCTCAGTGGTACATACAGAGTGAGCCAAAAGACTCCGAACCGCCTGCGCGGTGTTTTTCCTGTCCGCGTCTTCGGCGCTCGTTGCCGCCTGCCGCTATCATTGAAAGGCGCGGATGAAACCATACAATATTTTTAAAACTACTTTTAAAGCTTTACTTACCTGAAACTGGTCACCGTCGTTGTCCATACATTTTGGCACCTCTTTAGGAAACTATCTATCACTCGCCATAGTTCACACTAGGAAATTTCCTGGCGCATATTTTGTTTTAATTCTTCCAGGGTGTGTGGGTTTGTCTTATACGCTTTATGTTTTAAGTTACCCCGGAGGGGTATTTAATAAACAATATTGCCGGCAGCGTGTGGAAATATGATAAAAAACATGAATACGCACTGCTGCTATAAACAAAGTCACGCTGTTGTGGTTTTGAGTTGACAGTGATATGATGTAGTTAAATTATTACGAGTTATTTATTATTTTGTCCTGTACTTAGTCACAGTACAAAACAGCTCAGTATGTTTTGGCTCAGTAAGTTTTCTACTGCACAGGTGTATTTATTTATGATTCGTATGTGTTAACTCGGTCAGTTTGCCATGTGAAAGTACGATTTGCAGAAAGATTTCCAGATGTAAAAGTTCCACCCGTACAACAATCCATGAACTTTACAATAAATTCCAGGCCACAGGAAGTGTTCAGGCTAAGAAATCTAAAAGACGGCGTGCGGTTCTTAGCGAAGAAACATTAGACGACATCGGTCATCGTTTGGAAAATTCCCCCCCCCCCTATAAATTCCGTAATGGATAGTTTCCTAAAGAGGTGCCAAAAATGTATGGACAGCGATAATGGCCAGTTTCAGCATTTCCTTTCATAAAGTTGGTAAGTAAAGCCTTTAAAAGTAGTTTTAAAAATGTTATATGGTTTCATCTGCGCCTTTCTATGATAGCGGCAGACAGAAACGAGAGCCGAGGACGCGGACTGGAAAAACACCGCGCAGGCGGTTCGGAGTCTTTTGGCTCACCCTGTAGTAGTATGACCCTCCAACGTTGCAGCAGGCAACTTCCATGCTACTGCTACCAGTGTGCTACTTTGACATGCCTCTTCTACAGAATCTGCAAGACAAAAATGGTAATAGATCAATGCCCCAACATTTGAGTGGACCTCTTACTTGACCGCTCGTAATTGTACTATAGAGATGTGAAAAACTCACTAAAGTCACTGTAACCTATACAGTTTAAGTTAATATGCATCGTTGCAATCAAAAAATGTAGGTTTATACTAGAATCCTACTAATAATTCCCGGAATATTTGTATTTGTTACATTCATGAGCTGTTAATCTTTTTAAAACAGCAGATAAATAGCACCTGTCATTATCCATACAAAAAGTATATTGGCAGAAACATTTAACGTTCAGTAAAATATGCCATGTGCCCGTCGAACGCCCCGTTTCGCAGTGTAAACCTCCCGCGTGCATGATGACTACTGAGACGTCTAATCACTGTTTTTTCAAAAGGTCACCGCTACTGCCTGCAGGTGACATCCTGCTACGAAAGTCCACAGTCGAAAGCAGTCGGAAAACGCAAGAGTAGCAAGCCATGCGTGTTGGGGAAAACTCTCCTTGACGTTGTGCCGTGCTCTTTAGTTCTTTGCTTCTAACAAAGTTGTGTGTTCACTAAGGAGGAGTTATTATTTTGATGTATGGAGAATCAGGCCAGAGTACATTAAAGCTCGCAGACTGTTTTTTGTAGTGTTTAATGACGTTATTACTACATACGGCACCACAGGAGATGGGCACTGATGAAACATGAAATGAAATGATAATTGGTAAAGGAAATTTGGGAAGTAAACATTACAGACCTAAGATTAAGGTACCCCTTCCGGCATTTGCAGTTATTAGGATTGAGGACTTGGCTGTATTTGAACCGCGATATTCCGCTTAAGAGTTCGTGTTTTAACGAGTTCGGCCACCCGTGTCAGGCGTTATGTTCAGCGTTTTCTGAACATATGACACACATTTCATTGTGTGAACCGACAAGGATGTAATTTAGCATATTTACAATGAAGTTTTAACTTTTTCATGTTGTACTAACGCACACATTTTCATACAGCTATTTGATGAAAATTATAATGAATAGTAATGCAATTAATACTTTTAAATGTAAGGTTACACGTTTTATTCACACAAATAGAATTTTGTGATAGTCACGAGCGTTATACTTTTACTCGTTCGTTAAATAAACTCTTACACATATAAATATAGTAGATATAGAATTCAAATACTTCATGCTTACTAATTTCTACAATGAGTATAATGCACAATTTTCTAGAAAAGAGAATAGTATAATAGAAATAAGTTGTGTTATTTAATTAATTTCAACTATCGTACTGGTTTAACCGTATCAAAACGAGTAGAAATCAAAATCTGAAAGAAACATGTACTGTATAATTCTGACATTCCTTAATGATTATATCACCGCAATAGCAGAAACTCACTGTTAACAGTTGTTCACTGTTACAATTAAAGACATAAGCAGTAAACGTAATAAAGCAAGCCTTACTGAAGGAGTTACAACCCTGCCGTAATTTCGGATTCCCAATATAGAACTACTCAAAGATATCACAGTGATGGAAATTGGATGTTATATCATGATTGTAGCACCACGTAACTAATAGCTCCATGTCTTCAGATAATTAGTACAAAATGACTCGAAATACGCAGTGTGAGGTGCGTTGCATACGCTTTACAAAAAGTACTTGAGAATGAATACATGTACTAGTAGTGCACACGCACTTGGGAGTAGAAAAGTGGCCCATGCAGAAATGAAGGATTTAGGTTGGTGCTGTAACCTGTAGCTCCGTTCACTCCAAGTGTTGCCCTTCTACGTCTCCCATCTTGTATAATTCTGGACGCTTCATAAGCTACTTACGTCATTCCAAAATATGGGTGGAGCTTAACACAGCTATTAAGCTGTCTGTGTTGTTGCTGGGTGATTATCATGACACTTGTCATTATGGAACAAATCAGTGTCATGCACAGCAAAACAATTCATATATTGCAAATTGCCAAAATCTTGCTCTACTGTATTACCAAACAAGATACTAAAGGGACAGATGGTAGGTCAACTTTAATATCATGAAATCAAAAGAGGCCAGTCGCCCTAATCCCTTTTGAATTATAACGTTGTTCTCTAAACGTTATTATTTATATTATTTTATTATTGTACTATCGACATGCTTATGAACCAAAGTAATTATCAAAACTGACAACGTAGGCTGATTTTTTTCGTCCTGAACCCGCTTAACTGTATGAGTAGTAGCTGGACAAGTCCGTTATCTTCTGGGAGGTATGTTGGGGCAGTAGTAACAGAGTAGTAGGCGCGTATGCACACGTGAGATAAGGTGAAATTACCATGCGTTCCGAGTGATTCTAGTACAGTCGCGTGCATAATTGTTGTGTTACTATATCTGCAGCTAAATGTAAATTGGGTGTAGTGGTGGCTCGTAAGTATATATTTTGGGTGTTTACAAAAATTACATTCTGAAATCCCTGAAAGTGTGAAATAGCATCTACTGCATAATGATTACGATTATGAACAAATTGATACAATTGCAACAGCTCTCAAAAGTAACAATGCATAACTAGTCTGACAAAAGAAAGGGCTGTTTTGAGGATTTTTATTGTTCTGTACATAATAAAAGTCAGTTTAAATAACAATGAAGTGATACGGTAATTTGTATCACAAATTAATTAAATGTAAATAATGATTGTAATATGAATATGTATTTTTATGTGACATTGATTTCAGATGTTTATTAATTGTAATTATTTTTGGTAAATAAGTTTATACGGCTTTACTGAAACTGTCAATAATAGCGCAATAATGCAGCGATGGGGTGAGCTGTTTATCATTATTGGGAACAAGGAAGTTACGTAATGTTCGCGCGTTTTCGGTAGAACCTTCTAGAATGTTTCCTAAAAGCAATATGTATTCGTGGTTTTCATTGGATATTAAAATAGACGCTAATGTTGGCGCGTTTTATTAGCCAATAGTAATTCATTTATAATCTTTAGGCATATCGTGGAGTGGGAGTATATAAAGCCGAGTCCGAGGTAGATCGCGCACAGTTCAACAAAATTCTCAATACATTACACGTCGGTCGCTCAGTTAATAAAAATTCCTAGCACATTACACGTCGTCAGTCAGTCCTTCAGTTCGTCAAGTTACGCGCAGCAGAATTACGAGAATCTAAAGTATTATAAAGTTAATTATACACAAAGTTGAAATACAGAGTTAAAAGTGATAAGTAAGAAGTTATTACAAACAGTTTCAGTTTGGCGAGTATTTAAATCAATATGTAAAAGTGTTAGTGAACGTGTTCGACAATAAAAAATTATAAAACAAATTTCTTCATTAAGTGTAATTTCTGGATAAAAGATTCCTTTCCGTTTCACAACCTGCATAGAGATACATGTTCTACCAAGATAAGATGATAGCTAGCCGGAGGACAATATACAAAACTTTAAATTCTTTCGAACCCTAATTGATGCAAATTGCTAACGCCAGAGGGAGCTACGAACCTAACAAAGAATGACGTCACAAGATGGCAACGCGTGAAGTAAGCAGCACAATATAAGATCTTCAAGTTATAATAATTTACGTAAAACATATTACGTAAGCACCATCTCTCGCAGAAGTTCACGCTTTTGCTGTCCTCCATTTACACTCTTTTGGCAGTCAAATATTAATATTGATAATTCATTAGTACTCATCGCCTCATTTTCTGAAGCACGAAAATGGCATAAGTGTTTCATAAAAAATGTCCTGTCCCTCTATATAGACTACATAAAAGTTAAAAAATATAAATATGCGTTACACTGACTGTAGGTACACATAAAATATGAAAAACTATACTGCATAATGGTTGACACCATCTATCTCTTTACAAAGAAAACCCATGCGTCTTTTTTTCAATTGCGCAAAAGTCTTTATCACTCTATGATTGAAGTCTTTGGTATCATAACATAATACACGATAATTCATATTATATATACAGGCTGGACCATTTAAGTTGAGACTATACAATATCTCCAAAACTAAGCGTTGTAGAAAGAAATGCTTTTAATAAAAGTTGCTTGATATTATGAGGGAAAGCAAATGTCATTAGTCGTGTTTTGTTTGGAGAACTTATGATGGGCATTTTAGAGTCAATTTAAGTTTTACAAATCGGAAGCTACATTCTATGTTGTTTTCTCATTAGAAAATGGTTTATAAAAAGCTGTTTATTTTGTGATGAGGAATAAGAGGAATAAATATATGAGGAAACAAAATAAAAAACGTCGGTTCCCAATTACGAAACGTAATTTGACCATCCTAGATGGTCTTCGCATTTTGCGCTCTTCGTATACAGACATTCAGAATTTTCGTTGTTATTTACGTTGGGGTAAGAACAACTGCAAAGTGCTTTATGCAAATGTGGTTTAGTTTTTTTATGAGGAGTGAGAAAGCAACATAAAAAGTTTAGGTTTCCATTGAAAAAATTAAATTGACACTAAAATGACATTCAAATAAAACGTTCTACAAATAAAACACGACAAATGACATTTACTTTCCCCCATAATATCAAGCAACTTTTATTCAAGACATTTCTTTCTACAAAGCTTACTTTTGGAGATACTGTACAGTCTCAGTTTACATGGTCTTCCACTTGTATAATAAGATTTTCTATCCATATAACTATAAGGTATACTCACATCAGATCTAAATTTCGCTGTACAGCGAGTGAATTAGTATAACTGTTCGTGTGCTACCATCTAGCGAGATTTATCCAAACTGAAAAGCGAAAGAGAGTTCTTAATTTCCCGCCCTTGCACTCTCGCACGAAAAGTTTCTGTAGTAGTGTGCTACGTCCTAGAAGCATTAACGTAAAGTTGCTGTGAGAGGTGGATGATAAGGGCCAGTGTACGCCTTCAAGTGTGTACGACCCGTATGTATTTCACCCATAATGTAATTATGTCATACCAGTTGCGCAGGCAAAAAAGCTCCTAAAAACGTGCACAATTCAAGTTGGCTCGAGAGTCTGTTGCCATATCTAATCGACTTTAAGAGGAAAAGTGCGTTAGATTTAATCGCCGTAGATTTTTAAATGCTGCATCTATTTGCGTGTAATAGCATTCAAAGAAAAAATAACCAATAAATGCGCAAGGTGTCAAAAATTAGGATGTTCATCCGCTACTGGTTGGGTGGAAGTATTCTCAGACACTAAAGTGATATACAGTGTGTATAATTACTTTAAGAAGAATCTAGAACAAGGACAGTGACTTTACAAAGCAGTTAAGAATCTACCGGTGTATTTGTGAGCAGTACAACTTTTGACAGTACTGTACACGTTTACATTTGTGCTTCGTTTGCGAAACTTAACGGTTTCCTGTTGTTCCATGCAAAGGGGATACTGGCAGCCGTTCTCTCCCACCCTAGACTACCTTCTCCTCCTTTGCGTTTCTGCAGGGTTAGGTCGAAGAAATCGAAATAATATCCTTTTGGCGGCAACAGCTCATGGCGGCATTTAATCTTCGACTTTGCTTCTATGCCTACTTCAGAAGAAACCTTTGAAATAAATATCTGGCTGTTGCGCGTTTCAATGCTGCAGATAATTAATCCCTTATCCATTCCTAGCTCTAAAGATCCAGTTGGTAACTGTGTTACTCTGGTCTAGTCACCTCCATTTGTAGGCACAAATCAGAGTAAATTCGTTTAGAGAGGTTATTTCTGGTTCTTCTTCCTTATTTCTGGTTCTTCTTTCAACCGTAGTATAACATCATTCGTTGCTTCATATTTGTTTTTAGGAATTTATTTCAACGCACTCATAGAGAGACACCATAAGGATTGTGTGGAATCTATATTGTTTATTTAAACGTAGAAATCTTACGTAAGAAAAGAACACTTTTGTGACCTAGGGGTATCGGTCACTTTTTCTGCTCTGTATGTATTGTGGGTGCTAACCTGGTCTTCTGATGTGCGTCCTTCAACGTGTTTAATGTGAAAAACTCTGATTAGACGTTCCAGTTGCCATCAATGCAACTGTGAATATGGCGGTCGCCAGAAATGTGGTATGTTTATTAAGCAATTAGAGGAGTACTTGTGTATTTTAGAGAATATATTTTCACGCCTTGTTTTGGGGGTGGATCATAAGCGTATATGATATAAATGCGCTTGGAGGAGGCGCCACTATTTTTTATTGACAATAAGACTAGGGATCAGAGAGGAATAAGGGGCAAGGGGAAGGGGAAATGCACAGTCGCACAATGAAAACAGTACTACATTTGCAAACTTCAGCTTCGTTAGTAAATGCAACTCGGAACTGTGGATGTTTTCTTTACTTAGCTGCCCTTTTCCGATGCCCCGCCCACTTGTCTCGTAACCGTTTATTTTCTTTCGTTACCACATGCACTCATATCGTGGTCGATTAGTGTGTCAAGCTGTTCCAGTTTTCAGCTTCGTCATGTTTACCACGGTGCCTTGGAGGAAATGGGTTTATGCAGTTTAAATTCCTAGTTCAGAAAAGTTACTGGTTGGATAATTTTTCTAAGTCGACATTCACTATAAACAAAGGAATGTTAAAGATTTAGCCATAACTGTTATTATTATATTCTTCACCGGCTATTCTCAAAAATAACAGGCGGTGTTAAACTCAACGGAAAACCATTTTTCAATGGAGAAGGATCGGATAGCTTACCAAACAGCAAACTCCCATTACTGTTTAATAGGATAATATGGTGTAATCAACATAAAATGTACTCTGATACATGGCGATGTACTCCGAATATATTATAGGTACCTATTCCCAAGAGAAGATTTTTTTTTGGCGGAGATGGACCGATAGCTTACCAAACCGGTAAATTCTAATTACTGTTTAATAGAACAATGGGTTTAATCAACACCAAACAGCGGTGTTCTAGGCGAACTATATTTTACTCCTCTAGGTTTTCCTTCCATTGCTAAATGTTTTGTGCTGTGTACAACTTTTATTTAGCACCGTAGGATTCTTCGGATATGATAATTTTCTCCACCGGATATCGAATATATAGATATATTTATATTTGCTGCAAAAATCTGGCAGCTTGGCGCATATTTTCAACGAAGGCAAACAATCTAATACCAGTGGCGCACTATTTTCATTCTGTTTAACAAGATGGAAAGGGGATCTTCGTTAGCTGGCCGCAGAAATCGCAATTTCCAAGCAGTTACCGCTACAACAATACTGGAATAAAAAAAGGCTGCCTGCAGACACAAACATTTGGTGCAGCCTTTATGCCGTGCCTTGCCCATTCGTTAAGCATAAATTAAACGAGCCCCAAGTTCAAAGCTTATCTGCTCGCCCACATCAAACCTTTCGCCTGGCTGTTTTAATTTTATAGATCCCTGTTAAATTCTTCCTTTCTATGCTTCTCTTTTAGCTGCTCGGGGAGCCGCAGCTTGCAACTCTGTTCTATATTTACATTTCAGGAACTCTGAATAAAATACATGATGTAGATAAGGTCAGCTCTGTATTCATAGGAAATATTCTTCTTTTCTGTGTTTCCTTTCCTTCCATTCCTGCTGTGCTATAGCTCACTTATTCCTTTACTTTTATGATAATTCATTGGGTTTCTTTAAACCCTTTGAGGATATAAGGCAATGGAACTGCAACCAAAATTTGTTGGTAATTCTCTTATTTGGAACAAAAAAAGGGTGCTAATTTACATAATGGGTTACCCTGAAATCAAAAGTGGCATTTTAAGGGGATACTAAAAGGCCTTTGCCGTCAATGTTAAATCTGCTAAATTCATGACCAACTATATCAATAACTATTTAAGATATCAGACTGAAAATGCTAGAGGATGTAGATGCATGTCTTCTGAGTTCATTGATATGCTTTCATACGATAGGTTTGTTAGTTAAGGGGACTGGATTATTTTCTAATTATACAGTCCTTTGATTCCAATTTATCAGCAATTATCGTTTTAAAAATAATTAACCATATTATTAGTACCAAAGCAGATGCACAATAGCATTTATAGAATTCTATCACGCTAAAGTTTAATTCAGCTATTTTCAGTAATTTCTGAGAAAACGGGTTATTTATAACCAGAAAAAAGTTTAAAACACAATTCTGTAATTTAATATGTATTTGCAAATAGAGAAAACATATTACTTAGCACTGCTGCCAACAGCATCAATTTGTAGAGAAAAACTTGCTCTGAAAGCTGGGCTAAAGTTTACCACTCTACTCCAGAGAGTCAAGGAGTAATTATTTTTTCTTTCGAAGTGATGCAGAATTCATAGTACAAAATGCAGTACGATGTTTAAAAGTATATTTAAATATAAGTATGGTGCCTACAATTAAAGAGAATATTCCGGATTATTAGAGTTCATAAAAAACTAAAAGTGTCATGTTTTGACAATTTTCGCCATTTAGTCTCCCCTTAAATTGTGTGTGCTCATGTTACCTTTTCACTCGATAATTTTGGAAGTCATTTTTATGAAATTTCCTATTTTATAAACCTTAAGTATTACTATATGGCGCCTTGATTACTTTCCCCAAAACAGGAGGTTTCGAAACCGGTACGAAAAAAACTGTTTTTTGTGCTTTCTGAGAAGTATTTTCAGCAAAAGCTAATAAAATTGTGTTTCTAAAAAATTTTCTTTTTGACAAAATACGCACAAAAAAGAATGGTTGAGAAGTTCTACCAAATTTATACTACGCTTGTTCCTCTACGCTTGGGAGCACAAAAGTGGCCAATTCCCTCATATCGCAATATGTTTTTTCCTTCGGTACGTTTCCACATTTATACAACCAACATTAGTTCCCACCCAGTACTTACTACTAGTCAGCCACGATATAAGAGCATGCGGTGGGAAGAGGAGCTAAACAGTTACAGAACAAGTGAGCGGGGCATCGGAAGTGTAGTCAGGTAAGAAAAAAACAGTTCCGAGATGCATTTACTAGCAAGGTTGAGGCCTGCAAATATAGTATTGATTTCATTGTGCAACATTCCCCTATTGCTTTCCCCCTCACTCCCCTCTAATCCCTAGCCATCATGATGTTCGCATTGTCAGCAAAAACAGTGTGGCACTCTCCTACAAACACACTCATTCCTGGCCACCAGTACGTCACTCTACGACTGAATTGAAACAAACATGAACCAAAGAGCGATGCTATACTCGACGTGGGAACGAAGATAGGGTCACAAATTGCGTCTCAATGAATTCTATTCTAATTTGTATAAACAATTAGATGACTTGTAACGTAAAATGATTAGTGAAGCAACCTTGTAGAGAGAGGGACAAACGAGAAATGAGATAGATACCTGCAAGGCTACAGCGCTCAAGGAGCTCAATATGAATTTCAAATGTTTTTTCTGATGTAGACATGGAGATAAATTCTGAAATTATTGCTGTCATCGAATCGCTGCCTCAGAGAGGGTATTATTCCGATGTATTTGCCAACTTCATTCATTAATTTGTTCCTTAAGCATTTAATAATAATAATAACAATAATAATAATAATACCAACTTAAATTTGCTCGTTTCTGCTTTCAAGTGTACGTATAAGGGTTACCTTAAGCATTTAATAATAATAATAATAATAATAATAATAATAATAATAATAATAATAATAATAATAATAATATCAACTTAAATTTGCTCGTTTCTGCTTTCAAGTGTACGTATAAGGGTTACCTTAAGCATTTAATAATAATAATAATAATAATAATAATAATACCAACTTAAATTTGCTCGTTTCTGCTTTCAAGTGTACGTATAAGGGTTACCATGGGAAAGAGTATAGTTGCGATTACATACAAGGATAGCGATCAACATAAGTTTATGTATTATTAAACAATTAATTGCGCTTTGAATTTTGTTTTCCAGAAAAAGACAGTTTTATAGTTTGCACAGCAAGAGAGAGGGGAGAGGAAACAAACGGATATGGTATAAATGAAGTAGAGGGGGAGAAGATTAGGAGCGATCGAAGGAAATGCTAAGCAGATGGAAGGGAGAGCCCAGCGAGAGAGAAAGTGGAAGAGAGGAATCTTCGCATTTGCCGCAATAACGCGAGCACAGTTGGAATTTTGCTATTTATTAACATAATATTGAAACAAATAAGCCATGAATGAAACTCACCATCAGCGTGTTTGCACTTTGTTGGTCCTTAGATGATGGTACTGATAACATTTGAATACATTGTGGGATAGAGAAATATCCAGCCTTCCAGCTACTTATCAAAGTTATAACACTCACTCTCGAATCTATCATATCGTAAAACAGGGCTATATTTAAATTATATTGCTTTCCTTTACCCGTCCTTTCCTATTTGTTTCAGTGTACGTTAACAGTTGTTTTAAGTTAAGTTATATATTGCTTCTAAATATTCTAAAGAGGTAATTGAACATATGAAATAAGATGGAAACCATAATTTACGCAAAGCCGTAACACACGGAAAAGAAAACATGGGTTCTTTCTCCCATTTCTAAGGAATGCTTGTTGAAAAATCCCGTTATCTGTTGTTTTGTAAATGTGAGAATCTTCTGATGCTGGAATCTTTTTACAACACGGTTTATTTGTTCATAAAGGTACATAAATTTAGCTATCAAGTCTTAGAATGAAAATGAAAACTAAACCATGGAAGTATAACAACATTATAGTGCGCTTAAATGAAACTGAACATAAAGAAGCGTTCAATGAATATTAAAGTCTATTTGGGACGGCTTTGAGCACTTCTGAATATTGTGCCATTGGTTTATCTGGAACTAGTGACATTTGGAAAGTTTGTGCTCTTTAAAGCAAGAAATCTAAACGACGTTCCTTTTAAAACTAATAAACACTAAGGAATATTTTTTTCAAACGTATAATAGTATATTATGCAACGAGACTATAATAGTAGTAATTAAAACGCGAGTATTATTAACCGAGCGAGCGAAGCGAAGTGATACATGCTCGACCATGTACCTAAATTAAAGGTTTCATAAGTGTTCGTTTCTGGTTTGAGTGATGTGTTACAATCGTTATTCCTTTATCTATGGCTACAATACAATGACCTTGTAGCACCTGTGTCAAACAAAGTTGCTAGCGTTGTGAGATGTACTACGCAGAATAATCGATACTTGCTCTTTCACAATGTTACGCGGCCACTTCTGATTGGTCGAATACCCATACTTTAATGAACAGGTGTACTTTAATGAGGCGCATTAAAGTACTGCTACCAGTCGTATAAATACTACATTTTGGCATGGTCGAGCATAAAAATTATTTCTTACACACACATTATAGGACCAAGGTATATTAATTTTAATTCATGATCACATTTAAAATACACAACTGAATGCATAATAAAAATATTATTTTTGAGATGATACAAAGAAGTATTAAAAATATTGAAAATGCGTTATCAAAGACCGACATTAATTTTTTAGACTTATCCTACTGTAATGAATGAGAACACCAGTTTCTGAATAACACTTATTTACCACTTAGATACTCAGCGTAAACGTTACGCTTGAGTTACTGCTGTCACATATTCAGAATAGAACACATCTGATCTGTCGAATCAAAACTCGCAACTGAACTGCACTCCACTTTCAACTGTCCAAACTCGTCAATTTTTACTTCTTAACTGACTGAGCTGTGCAACCTGGCGCTAGTCAGCCTTCTATGTAGACAAAAAACGGAAAGTTCTCGAAGGGGAGGCTACTCAAACTTGCCGAAAGGAACCTTCTATGTAATAATTAGCCAAACAGTGGGCAGGCGGCAACAATGAGCGTTGCGTCAGCCATTATTCCAAAGGGCTAGCCGGAAACCCCACTCATCCGGGCGGGGTCGGGACGTGCTCACCTGCGGCCCGCAGGTAACTTCACACGCGCGCACGCGCGTTCACACTACTGAAACAAAATTGTTCAAGGCAGAGAACTGATTGGTCAGAACGCAACTATAACCCTAATGCGCACCAAAGTGATGTATTAATTTCTCTCACACTAACGAAAGTACTTTACATGTTTAATGTGCTAAGGTTAAGCTGTTTAACCTGTTACAACGTTAAATCCCTGTGTATAATTGGCTCCACTCCCAAGTGTAATGTATAACATTGTTTCGTAAGCTCATGCACACAGCTTATGAAATCCTTTATCCTTTATGTGCAAGACTGATATAGCTCTGGGAGAAAATTTTATATGCAGACTATAGCGCAAATCAAGCAACAACACTTCAGATCCTATTTGGTATTTATTGTCAAAGTTATCTCTTGTTTACCAATGTACCCGGAGTCAGGTTGGAGTTTCTAAATTTCAAGCCGAAAATTAACTATATGGCTTCCATACGGGAAAGTATCTTCCCCCAGGTTGTAGCCGAAGCTATCAAATAAGGTGGAGATTAAAGAGCTTCGCCAATAATACAGAATCTTCAATGAGCATCCAATTAATTCACATTATTCGAAAAAGCAATCATACTCTGATGATTTTAACTACTTTTATGCTGAGATACATAGAAGATTGATCTGCAAACCATTACAATACGATTAAAACAAGGACTACCTCTAACAGCGTGTAAAGTTGAATATCGTTTCGTTTTGGAATCAAACTGTAACCAAGGAATAATAATTTAGCTTGACTTCCATATGTAGTGTTGTAGTATGACATTTAGGTAGAATACTTGCTAATTCTACTCCACCAATTGGACCCAAAATAACATCAGAGAACATTCAAAAGATGACATAAATTTTCGTTACATAAGTCGAAAAGCCAGGAAAGTAGTGTGAAAGAATTTCGAAACAACTACGTGAGTTTTCTATTTATCATTTACGGTTGATTTTCCAATATATTTTTCTTTTCTTCATGCTTGAGACATTTATGATTCTGAAAAACATGTAGTTAAGTCCTTCTGTATTAACTCTCGTCCCTTTTGGTTTAGGGTATAATAAATACCTGGGATGGTCTTTCTGGTTTTATTATCTGAACTCGAGTTATGCTAATTTAGTTTTTATGTATTTTATTGGCAATTCATCTTTTATTTGCTCATTGCATCTATGGTCAGGTATTTTCCATTTTTTAACCTGCAATGATATTCTTAGGAGCTTAAATTAATTCACCTGAGGTATGCTACGTATGCCTTATCTTATTTGCTCTTATGGGATTTGACTGCACTTTTGACATTATTCCACAGAATTTTAGTACTTTATGTTTAATTTTCTTAATTTATTTATCATTTCCTTATTTTAATAGGGTTCTTATGCCCGCTATTACAGTATATGCCACAATAGACGCTGGACATTGATGAGATATTAAATAAAACGATAAATTATTGGGAAAGGAAATTTGAGAAGAAAACATTCCAGAAGTAAGTTTAGGGTACCTCTCCTTTCCCATTTGTGAGGACTGAGGAAATCTGCAAAAATGCTAATTCAGGGAGGATGGTCCTGGCTAGATCTGAACCGCAGACCTCCAGTTCATTAATACCTGTCTTAATTAGCTAAGTCGCCCGGGTTGGCTATTCAGATAATTTCCATTGCAACACTTTATTTTTAGACGTGGATCATCCCAGAGAAAAATCATCGTTATTAAAGTTTCTGTAGTAAAACTGAAGAATGTGTGTCCCAAAACGTCGACTATGTACGTGCTTAAACCTGTGATGACCAAACTGCTGCCTTGGCTTCCTTAAAATTACTTTACCTGCCTTTTGACCTGTTTATGTGCGTCTTTAAATTCTTTTATTTTTTATTGTGGATTGTATTCTATACACAGGCTCTTCCAGTTCTAAAACCTGTTTGATCTTTCAGCTACTATCTTTTAGTATACTTTATATTAGGAATTTAGAAGGGAACTACCATTATACTTGTCATGTTTTGTAGTTTTCTATTTTAAAACATGAGACTAACTGCTCACATCTTCAAATCAATATGAATAGTTTAGAGTAACCAGCATTAATTTAGTAATTTGAGAAGTGAGTTTGAATTTTGCTTAATATTTTACTTAGTGAAAGAGTCCTTTGCTTTAAGAATTAAGTACTTTCTTTGACGTGATGCTTTAAATCTTATTATTAGGTTAACATAAAATATTTACAACATGACTTCTTTTACATTTAGGACTGAATTTGGTAGTTCCAAAAGAAACTGATTTTAGCAGTGGTTCCTTTTGCTTTTTCTTTTCCTAGACGTAGCTAAATTATTACACGTCCTTATTTTGTGGAGCGATATTATCCTTGGCAATTAGAATATTCTAAAGCGCAGTCTGGAGGGGCTTTTTTATCTCGTGCAAAAACTATGCGGATGTAGAAAGTCAAGAATTCGCTGTCGTTAAAGGCAATGCGGGAAAAAGTAAGGGTTATCTGAATTATTTATTGGGCAGCGGGTTTGCGAGGTTATAACTCATTACTGCTCCCAGCTGGAATCCAAAAGACTGGGAACGCATAAAGTAAAGGAAAATGGCGAGTGTTTGCATCATTCACAGCGGTCTCCACGCGAAGCTTTTGCATGCAGAACATAATCAGTTAGGCTACAGGCTTCCGTAATTGTGATTCATATCAGAGCTATGATTTACCTTCATCAGCAGCAACGGAACTCATTTGTTAAAATGCTTTCCTAGAGCATCTTCTTAGAACGCTACCATTTCCTTATAGTACTATATGGAAATTTCACTTCTATTTCACTATTTTAACGAACAGGTTGTTCCATTACATGCTTGTTTTGTCGTTCCCATTGAATTGATAATGGAAAGAGTCGATTTGCATAGTAAATGTTTCATCTGTCAAACATTGTAGCTGTAAGTAATGGAATTAATTTAGTATTAACAGTTCTTCTCGTGTTACTGCGTCTACTGCTGCGGTACTCTCTCTCTCTCTCTCTCTCTCTCTCTCTCTTGCACCCTCGGGGAATTTACATTTTCAATCATGTTTCCTTCACACTGACCTAAGACTAAGTTTGGGAAATTGACTAAGATTTGAAAAAAAAAAAAAAATCACTCTAGAGTAGGCAGGAATATTGCTGCGCCAACATAACATTGAAGGGAGGAATGTGGTGAAGAAGAGAGGACGACCAGATATAAAATGGTTTTCATTTAGAAACGCCACTGGAAGCAATTATGAAGAATTATAAGTAATCAGATGGAGGACCTCCAGTAGCCGGAGCATAGCACCACACGTAGGCCATAGTAGATCCTTTGCGCTTCCAATGTGACCCCTGGAAGGAAGGGATGAAGGGGAGACCCAAAGGGCGACCAGAACCGGACGACCATGAGCGCTAGCAAGGACGGAGTCCATAACCATTCCACTATGATAGCAATCCTGAATGTCGGTTAGCTCTGCCATCCGCAACTTGAGGGTCCCGGGAATAGACCAGACAACTCTCAGCAAGAAAGACAGTCCCAGCAGTCCCACCCAGCGCCAGAAAGAATATTTCAGAGCGCAAATTCCACCGTCGCCTGGTCCTATAACCTTGAAACAAATAAAAGTAAACTACGAGGACAAGAAATGATACACAGAAAATTTGTGGTAGAAGGCAAAAGACACCATAATTGGCCTATCGACTCGGGGAAACCGCGAAATACCCTATGGTCAGAGTGGCGGCCCTACGGAATTGAACCCGGATCTCCCGAATGCGAGGTTATCGCGGAAGCATTGCTCTCGGCCATGAATAAACGATTGACTCTCCTCTCTCTCTAAATAATTTGGCCGTGAAATTGCGGGAACGTAATGTTTATAACAACACACACGTGTTAATTTGAACTCGTACTTAATACAGGGTTGTTCAAAAAGAAGGAACAGAATTTAAATATTTAATTCTAATGAACGGCAACAGGTGCCTACACATGCGATACATTACTGGATAGAGGAAAGTTCAAAATTTTATTTTATGCGTTGTAAATGAGTACCGTTTGTTATGCGAGAATGACCAGTGCTTTTCCTTTGCATATGCAAGCATCTTCTACGAATTTATTGTACCAGCTGTACATTTTTTATGACGTGGTAGCTCTTTTTTGAACAACGAAATGCACGCTGCAATGAAATAATAGATTCACTGTTTGCATAATGCAGCACACAAAATGACTTTTCCTGTGGCGTTGCCATTTTCTCGTAAACAAACCCAGCGCACACTGAATGGAACTAATAGGTGAGGGCTTAAAACTTTGAGCTTTCCTCTATTCAATGAGGTGTTGTATGTGTTGCTATCTATTGTCGTTCATTAAAAATTAATATTTAAAATCTGTTCCTTCTTTTTGAATAACCCTGTATAATTCCTGCCCACTTGACTCACTTTAAAGGAAAGCACAACCACCACCACCATCGACTTCTACATGATTCAGAATCAATTTCTGTTTCCGAGAACCTATACTGCAAATGGCGACAAACTAACAGCAACCGTAACGCACGAGCCCAAAAATCATAATTAAATGCCTTTAAAAAGAAAATTTCTAGCGTTAGATTTTCACTAGAATTCAATTATTGGCATTAGGCACTTCGCAGGTGGGATCCCTAAATTTGCTCCCACTCTGCCCTAAACATCGCATGAGTCGGTGAAGCTTAAATGCTAGTGTTCTTCGCTAATCTTGACTCTTCTTTAATTAAAAAGATAATTATTCGAGAAAAAAACAACTCTTAGGAAACTATGATTTTAACTCCGAAAGTCTGTAAAAATTAATCTTGACCTTCAGTCATCACTCCTCTAAGATACAATCCTCGTTTGATATTTTTTATGAATAAAGTAAATGGAAGATTATATCCAAATATTAAAGATTCAGGCGTAGTACATAATTACATAGGCTTATTTAGCAACAAAACTCCTAAATTACAACAAAAGTATACAAAATGTGGCACCAAATTTTTCAATTTACACTTTGTACATTAGTAAATTCAGAAAGAGTAAATGGAAAATGTATTGCACAATAACAATCAACTCCTTTTTTCCCAGGTATTTTCCGCCAATCATACGCATTGATTGGATATTCCGTATTTAAGTTGAGACAAATGAAACCAGTACACAATGCATGAAAATACTGTCCATTGGGCAATGTTTGCTAATACATAACGTCAGTTATAACTATACAATACATACTGTTCGGAATCGTAAACGTTTCATATTGCGCTTGTGTGTTTGCGAAGGGAGAGAGTTCGCCATGAATTTCAGTATTTAATATAACTACCTCTATCCTGTGCCGCTCTTTTTTACAAATGGTAATGTTTGAACATCGAGTTGGAATATCGAATAACCGGTTCCGTAATGTTAATGTCAGATTTTGATTGTAATTCTCATTTGCGTTCCACATATTGAAGTTTAATGCAATTCTGGGCTTTAGCTACTGCGGGTTTTGTTATGACGGCATTTCAAACGAAAATATTTCGTGAGTCAGTTTAGCACACAGTCCTCTACAGTAATGTATAATTCCATGTATTTTAAGCAAAGAGGTAACATTGTTCACAATATACAATCTAAATGAAATAGAGGTCTTCATTAACTTATTTTCAATAGTTAAACATGTTGATGTGCATATTAAAATTCTATTGTGACTTCTTTACAAATAAAAAAGCAGGACAGTCACAAAAGATAAAAAGGTCTGATGTTTTTCATTTACATGACTTTCTCTACATATCTACTATCGTTCAGTTTTATATAGCTTCTTACAAAACCTCATTTTTCTATTTACTTCATGAAAATCGAGATAAAACTTTGCAAAAGTAATTTAATTGGACATTTAGTAAGGTACAATCGGTATAGAGGAAACCGAATCAATAATCAGATGTTTAAAAGCCAGGTTGCTATGTGCTGACCTAAAAATTCCATATTATTTCCTTGACATCGCGAGAAACAACTGTTTAGCAACAATATCTTAAAAAACTACAAAGTCTTTGAAATTCAAGGAAACAACAACGGAAATCTCGGAAATGGTTAATTTCACAACAAAAGTTACTCCTTCTTCTTCTGCCTTTCAAGGATTAGGCCTATTGACCTGTTCCGGTCTCAATTCCATCTTTTAACTGACCTTCCTATGTCCCTCTTTCCTATAGGTTTATATTGTAAGACCATCTTTGGAATCCTTCCTTCTTCCATTCTTTCCAAATTTTCTTTCCAGTTTTGTTTTTGTTCTTCTAATTTATCCTTTATTGCAAAAATATTCAGTTCTTGCCCAATTACTTCATTAGGGATCCTGTCCAATTTAGTGCAATCTTTAAATGTTCGTAAAAATTTCATTTCTGCTGCCTGAATATGGCTGCAATCTTTTCTGTTCATCAACCAGGATTCACTGCCATATAATAGAAGAGGTAGAGCCATCACCTTATAAAATTTAATTTTTGTTTCTCTTCGTGTAATTTTTAATGTTCTGCTTATAGTACCGCAGATACTCTGATATTTCTATAATTTAATGTCTATGTCCTTATCTTGGTTAAAAGTAATATAACTTCCTAAATAGTTGAAATGCTGAACTTGATCCAAGACTTAATTTTCAATTGCTATTTTACATCTTACTGGGTATTTCCCATGGGCTACCATTATCTTCGTTTTATTTATTGATATCTTAAAGTTATAATCCTTTGCAATTATATTTAAAAGATGGATTGATTTGTGTAACTAATTTTCAGAATTTGCAAATAATTCAATATCGTCAGCATATAATAGTATGTTAATGTATTTATTCTTGGTTATGTATATTCCTTTTGGTGCTCTTTCTCTCCATTTTCGGATAGCGTCATCTATATAAATATTAAAAAGAGAGGCGATAAAGTGCACCCTTGTCTTACTCCTTGGTGTATTAAAATCTTTTTCCCCTTTATAATTGGGGACCTCAAGTATTATATAAGTTTCATTATACAGACTTTTAATACAATTTATTAGGTGATTTGGGTATACACGTTCTTTCATGATTTCCCACAATTTCTTCCTTTTCACCCTATCAAATGCGTTTTCCAGGTCTATGAAAGCTAGGTAGGTTGATAAATTAAACAGTAAATTATGATACGAGGAGTAAAACCGCTTTTAAAACGCGTGACATATACCATTTTTAGACAGCGCTCGAATTTGTAAAATATCAATAACATTATATTGATTCCTGAAACTAACAGAGATCACGTTTAGGCCGCGGTTCCTGAAACAAGAGGAATTACATTAAAAAGCGAGATGCCAGGTGGTTTGATGCTGTTGATTCGCTATCAGTTATTTTCACTGAAATTATTTGTTTTCTTACACCAGACAATGAAGAGATTAAATGCTATATCAAATTGCTTTCTAGATTTTTTTGGGTAAGTGCTTCTAATGTTATTCTTTCTGCTGCTTATGTAATTTCACCTGGCTCTTCCATTTCAGTTTGCCTCTGAATTCATAATTTCAGAAATTTAATCTTTGTGTAGGTTATACTAGATAAAAGAATAAGTTTTAGATCAAAGAAAGTAGAAGGCTGACAGTATAACGTATAGGTTAACTGCACAACGAATTGCCATAAATCGAGATATGGTGATTTATATTGTGAACATGCGAGCTTCATGAAAACTTAAACAAAGACATGAAAAGTAAAACCTCTCAAACCAAGTCGAGTTATTAAACAGGTACAAATAGAAACGATAATTGCCATTTGATTGGACTTGAAACCAAAGTTGGTTACACTGATATTATCGCAGTAGTGCAGTAATCTAAACCTTTTAGTTCATGTGTACTGTGTTAGAAGTTCTATTTTTAGGCCTTGCTGCCTAAAAAAAGTTATGTGTTTTAAATGAATGTATACTTTTTGTGTAGTAAGTCGTTGTCTATTTCTTAAGGTTTATCAGTTAAACAAAATTACTTCCGAATGAAGAGGACTTCACAGGTTATTCCCAGAAAGTTCGAGATATACGTTCTATTTGTCATGTTAATCACATGGCATTTTAATCAAAATCATTACAGCCATTTTTGAGAAAATAAAAAATATCAAAATATTTTCCATGTAAAGGCTATTGTGGGGTGGGGGGATTTCTTTGAAAATATTCGTGTCGCATCTTTCGAAGACTATGAAGAACTTAAATGCCAACTTTAATATTTATGCGGCATTTCGATTTTGAGTTCTGTTGTTCTCTCTGACTCGCTCACACACACGAACTTTCTCATAAGCATGCTTTTTTGAGTCCAGAGGGCCCCAAAACATGTATTTACTGTGAAATATCGACATCAAAGTTTTGGGTAGAATACAATTCTTCCTCTACTTACTAGGTATATATATATATATATATATATATATATATATATATATATATATATATATATATATATATGTACTTATCTGCATAGCAGAGAAACTAATAAATCTGCTAGAGGAGTTTCTTCACTGGCCAAGCTGATTCTTGTTTATCTAATTATATGCTCCTCTTTTTCTCTAGGCGTAGTTAAACTGAAAATGTCTGATGTCATGCGTTCTCACGACCAGTAAAAAATTCACATTATTCATCCATTAGGTATTCATTTAAGAAATGATTCTTCTATCCTCGCTAAGTTAGTCACGATATATTTTTACCTAGGGATTATTTTAAGTAAAGTAAGAAGTACTTTATGATAATAGGCGATAACATCATTCAGACCACCTCTGTGGTCGAGGGGTCAGCGTTATGCCTTCTCAGCCCAGAAATCTATGGCTTGATATCGGCTGAAGTGGGTAAATTTTTCTTTAATTAGAATCATTTCTACCCTACGCTGAGTCCAGCAGTAAGTTTGTGGGAAATTAGTAAAATAAAAGTTAAGACCAAAGTAAGCCACTCAACAACACCGTCATTTATTTCTATGTAAATGAAGCAATAAATTAAAAAAGAGCATTTGAATGTAACAAACGCTTGCGATGGGAAGAAAAGAAAGGAAATAATAAAAACAAGAATCGCTCATTTTGAAGAATGTCCGTTAGATGACGCTTAGCGAATATCTAAATTTGCAACATGAAACATTTCGAAAGAGGCTGATACTACGAAAACATTTATTTGATAAAAATTGTGTATTTTAACGAGCTCTACATGTTTTCTGATGTAAGCTTTAATTTATTTTTAAGCTTTCCTTTTTGGACAAATGCAATCAAATAAAGAGAACTTCACAGAGAATTCAAGATATGCATTTTATTTCTCATGTCAATTTAAATAAATTTTTAATTTATTGAATTAATAATGTACATATTTGAACTGGTTGTATATGGATATTAAATTGAGTAAACAATATATTAAATAAATTATGCTTTAATTAAAAACTTTAGAGCCTTTGTGAGAAAATGAAAAGTTTTACAAGTAAAGGGCAGTTTGCAGTAGAGTGAATTTTGACATACATACCATAAAAAATATATTAAAATGCATTTTTTTTGTTTCAGTGTTCTTAGTAATTATATTTCCGGTGAAATATTGATACGGAGTTTTTTGGGTGGAATACAATACATCCTCTACTTAGTAAGTAGATGGAATAGGAATGGGTAGTTAGGAATTAGGTTCAGGAATCAGGAAATTGCTACATCTTGTATGGCAAGTTGTATACCATTTCCTTATTAATTTCAGTGGCATTATATCTTAGCATCTGCATGCTGCTGAGTTTAACGGGAAACGCATGTAGATCAAAGAACAACATATGCATGCTTGTCTACTGATTTTTGCTTGACTAGACGCCTAACAGAGCCTCGTGGCTCCTGATGTAACTGAAACCCGAGTAATCAGAGCAGTTGGTGACGTTTAAGGTTGTGGTTTAAGTAATCTAACGGGCGGCTGGTCCGCTCCCAAAATAAAGGTTATTTAAATCGAGAGATTTAGTTTTCCAGTAGATTGAATGGGTTACGTTTCGAAGTCAGTGTCTTAAGTTATGATCATGCTGCTGGAGGATGTCTCGAAGGTAACGTAGGTTCTTATAATTCTACTTCACAGGAAACAGCCAGGACAGAATTAAACAATAGTACTTCATTTTAATTAGGATTGCTATCTATACCATACTTATCAGTCTCTCGAATGTCCGTGCTGGCAAGAATGAAGTTTTGCGGCTCGTTTAGACAAATCATGACACGCTTTAACAACGGAGGGATTGTAATATCAGGAAGAAGAACATGCATGATTTGGTTTAAGGTATGGTGCTGCTAGAGAGTCGTCCTCCGTGGACTAGTGGTACCGTGCTAGCCTCTGGTTCCCAAGGTCGCGGGTTCAAACTCGGCGGAGCGCGATGGACTTTTTCGGGCGTAAAAGGAAGGGAAGTAAAGGCGGTGGTCCCGTGTCGTAGATTTACGGCACGTAAAAGAACCTCAAGCCTGATAAACAGGCCTCTGAGCAAAATTATCGGTCATTCACGCTAAATATAGAATGGGACGCTAAAGACCATAGTAGTTAAAGAGCGTCCACAAATAAAAACCTCAATTTCAATTTTGTTGCTAGAGAAGAGGGAAAGATTGCAGAGTGCCGTTATTACACACACAGCACACGGAGAATGCCTCCAACCAGTGAAGAATGGCATACGGACGGGTCTATTGCGTCTTACAGCGACCTCGGCGAGGAAGGGACACCAGGGGAGATCCGAAGGGCTACAAATCTGGAAGATGATGTGGCCTAAGCGAAGGTGGAGTCCTACTGATTCCATATTAGGCCTTTCCTGAAGCTGGCGGTAGCACATTCTTCGGAGAGCACCCGAGCCATTTAAGAAATTTAGCAGTTTTTGATTATCTTTCACCCAGAACACATATAATATACCGATGGAGACAACCAATACGAAATAGCTTCCCTTCTGTTACCCCAAAATTAGACCTAACGGACTGAAAATGAAATAAACGCTTGTATGCCTCTAAAATGTACCATCACATAATAGTTAATGTATTATATACACATGGATAACTTTATTTTCCATGTTGCTTTGTCCTGACACACTGTAGACATTATCTAGAGTGCTACATATAGAATTGTTAAATCCACTAAAATTCACCGAGATCGAAAAGTTTCGCTCATGTGTAACGTGCCACAAATGACGTCTGCATAAATGTTCCTTGTTCTATATTTAGATACAGGCCTCGTTAAAGCCAGTTGACGCATGAACTCCTTTTCCTGACCTAGTTCGTCAGATTTCCTCCGAATTCCCTCAGCATTCTCCAGTTAGTGGCATCATGTAAGCTTTTGCATTCACAGTGAACGCAGCTGTGCACGCATGCGGTGAAACGGGAACAATTTGCATGTCTCCTCTGTAGCCGTTATCTTTCGAAACGATCCATATCTTAACGCCTGCCCTTCATTTTAACGGCGCTGACGTTAGCGAAGCTAGCAAAGAGAATAAGAAAAGAAGCATCTAAGATGCAGAGAACTCTGCGAAGAGATTATCTCACGAGCTTAGCTCACCGCACTTGGTTATACAAAATTTATCAAGAAGTAATAAGCAGCCTCGCTTCCTTTCTTACCATAGCATTAAAGTATAAGGCGGGCTTTATCAGCTTCATGAGATGCAAACAGCCACCCAGATGTCTGCTCGGCTTGTAATGGGTTGTATACCAATGAAGTCGATACATATTGGCAAAACAATTCTTTGTAAGCCCCTTGTTCCACACTGCACCAGAATGTGTTTATTTGCACGTTAAAAACGGGATGAAAAATGGAATTTTACACTTAAGCTATTTTTCATGCTATATGTTTGCCAACATAGATAAGACGGATGGAGTATTTCAAATTTCAGCATGACAATGCTTCACTGCAATATAAAAATATAAATTGTAGATAATTGTCATCATACGAGTCACAATTGAGTAGTTTACATTTTATGTGTATTTTATTTGCACAAAGGTTTAGGATATACATTATAATATAGTGCCCATTTTAGTTCAGAAATTTGGCCCATTCCTCAAAATTGAAATAGTAATTTTTCAACATTTAACTAATGGTAGACTCCTCCAGGTTCTTATCACTTCCTTCTATGATTAGTTTGAAACACATTCCAAGCAACAAAAATGAACCAATGAGCAAATTTATATCCAGTGTGAAACGAAGAGGGTTTACCAGAAATAGCCTTTGTAAATGAATCCTACTCTGACTGGTGTAAATAATCTGAAGTAAGTTAGTGTAGTCTAATATGGTTTGAGACTCGGTGTTGTGGAAGTAAGAGTGGGCGAGAAATGAATTTAGTGTAGGGTTAAATGCCAATAGTCGTAATATTTATACGAACATTTCCTCTGAAGTGGACATAGAAACGATGTTTAAAATAAACACGGCTATGGAATGGGCCTCTACAGTGCTGCAAAGGCTGCTGAATTGTGTAACCTATTTCCAAGAGCAACATCCTGGTAGTGAAAAATTTACCAAGAAAGAGGCTAATATTTCGATTTTTAAATTTAAAAACACAGTATTTCATAAGCATTTAGCCACAAATAAATTAATAAATTAATAATAATAACAAGAAGAAAACTGACCATTCGTTGGAAGTGTACCCCCTGTCTAATCAGTAGGGTGAGGTAAGTAACCTGTCAGTCAATTTAATAGAATGATTCCTGTATAGACCACTTTGTAACTTGGTGTAATTACACAATTACCAAGTCTTCTACATCTAACTACCAGAAAATAAAGCAGCGTGACATTTAGATGTTTACACTGTCGTATAATTAAACGCAAATTTAATTGTAGTAATGTAATTTTAATATTTTGGAACAAAATGTATTAGATTGCCTCTATGGTGTGGTGGTTAGCATGCCAGTTTTCAAATCCAGAGGTTCAGGTCACGCCTGGAGGATGGAAATTTTTCTATAGTTGTGATTATTCCGCATTCTCCCTAGAGTCTGAAAGTATTGTGTGTGTGAATTTAATGTGTATAAATAAAAAGAAAAAAAAACTTAGCATAATAGAAAGCGGGTGGACATCATTGCCGGTGAGAATTGTTCCGAAGGAAACCGTCGATATGACCTTACATGTTAAAGGCGGTATAAATAGTTACATATATAAGTATTACATAATAGCTAACAAAGTGGCATTTGCTTACTCGTAAGGAAACACGATTGCATAAATTATTATTCTGCTTCACTTAACACAGCTTGCCACCTGCTCATAATAAGTAATGCCAATGAAACTACCTTGAAGAGCACAAATATAACGACGGCACATAGAAAATTTTCTCTCTATACTTTAAGGAAATGCAGTCACTAAAATGCTGATTGAAAGCATTTCTAGCGCATACATGTAATACAACAGAAGAGGAGTAGCTTGATTTTTACAAATCAGATTTCACTGAAAAAAGACAGCATTTTAACGCAATTACTAATGCTTATTTTAATTGATTTGAATCCCAGTATCCCAAAATGATTCCTCGAAAGCTCTCGTCACGCCTCTAAGTTTCTCAGCGCAGTTGTGAGCGATGTTGTAATCTCCTAGCTAATTTGCAAATATGCTGTTAGCATTAACCGTGCTTCTGTACACGCATTAAGTGTAATTAAGGTAAGAGATCGTATGGCAGCTGCAATATCTTACTCCAGCTTTCACCTTTAACATACACAAACTTCCAAGCTGTTAGAAATTTTACTTTCCTTGCCATAAAATCTTCTTGTTTAATCGCTGCTAATTTATTATTAATAAACGTAATATATGTGTAAAAACATAAGCTTCAATGCCAATATAATACACATGCATTTTCCAAATTCTCGTTTTTATATATTTTATCATTTTTTGCTCAATGTTTCCGAGTGTTACTTCTTCAACGTTATCTCCCAAAATTTAGCTAACATTATGCTACTCTCCCCCTATCACATCGGATAAGTCTTATGAGTCGATGCAAAACGACTTACCCTTATCTAAAACATTTTGTTTACCAAAATCTCAAATAAGTACAGTCTCTCATACTGGATTACATCTGCAACCCACGTATACCTATTTTACAGTATTTGTAGCATTCAAAAGATATACCTAAAGGAGGTATACCTAACGACAGGTTGACCACACGTGTTGCAGGCTAGTATCTCTTACGGAGATTAAGTAGTGAAAATTGACAAAAAAAAAAGTAATTCTTAGTTATCTATGCAGTCTTATAAATTAGAATTTCCTCGTTGATGTGGATATTATTATGGACAAATACTTATATTTTGAATGCAGCTATAAAATCGTAATGCATCCGACATGTTATACTGTGAAGTCTAAAGAATTTCACAGAAAACTCCTATGCACTTTGGGATAGAGAAGAAAAACTTGAGCTCATCTTTTAAGGACAGGTTTCTCTAAAAATTGGTATAACTGTTAAAGTTCGAAACTTTATGTACTCAAGCCATATGTTTCTTTATTTGTAAATATATGTAAGTTTGTTTTATTTAGTTTTGCTTTGAACAGCTTTAACTGTAAATAACATTTTCTGATATAAATGAACCACTTTCAGAAACTACTGAAGATCAAATTGTAGAATGATAAAATAAACATCTTAGTGCTATTATGGATCCACTTTGGTATTAATAAGAATATGGGCTATTTTTTAAAAATAATTCATGATAACATTTAATCAAAGGATGGTATAATCGAAAATATCCTCCTTAATGAATACACTTATTGGATAAAAGTATATCAGTGAACTTAGGCGTATATCTACATCCTCTACGAATTTCAGTCTAATATATTAAATAACTTTTGAGATACCATAATAGTCATGAATTTAGAAAGTTTAACATTGGTGGATAAGGATTTTAATCGCCCCTTAAACGGACCAAGAAAAAGCCTGTGCTAAATTAAAAGTATTGCAAGAAAAACCTATGTAACAATAGAATGGGAAAGATCATATATGTGACTTCTCATGTGCTTTAGGGAGGTCACTTCAGAATTTAAAAGGAGCGATTATGTAGTTTTTGTACATTTCGGACCTCAAGCAACTAAGATTTTACTAATCTGATGTTAAATCCCTAGGTTACTTTTTGCGGGGATACGTTAAACAAAATCCATATCCACAATATATCCAACAATACAACATGAAGGATCAAACACGAAAAGGTTACTGTATTTTATCTCCATAAATGTAGGGAAATACCGAAAAAAATATCTTCAGAAGAGACTTGCAAATATTTAGACCTACATGTAGCTTATTTTGAATATTTAAAATAGACATCAGTTAATGGTTTAATTTAATTTATATTTGAGCTATAAATAAGCTTTTAGTGCCATACCACTTTTCAGGAGTTAGGTTTAGAAAAATATTTTAAATTAATTTGTTTAATTTGGCGAATACAGTCTGAGTATCTGAAAATTATACCACAATTCTACTTTAAATTCCGTTATCCAAACAAATTTTATGAAGGGGTTCATTCAAATTTTGTCCATTATGACCCCTTCGTGCAATAACTTTATAAAAGTCACCGTTTTGTTGAATTGGCTAATTTAAGATGTAGTGGATGTTAAATTGTTATATTTGTTACCCGTATAGGATATTTGCGAAATTAAGTCTATAAAAATTAGGATACGGATTTACTCTACTAGGGGTACCTATTTAATAGCAATGAACTACATTTCTCTTGAAAATGTTTAAGTTTTATTGTATCACCAGAATTACTTCATGCTTTGTGACTTGTTTCGCAAAGGTCTGAGGATCCTTTGTGACGCCAGTGTTGGATTAGCTCGCAATGAAGTCGCTATCTGACCTCTCCTGAACGTTTAAGATTCTGCGCATTGCGGTGTTTACAATCTATATTGGGTCTGAGTAACCTCATTGAGTTTTAATTTCCGAGAGTTGAACATAATATTAACTTAATTTGCTTTGGGGGAAAGCTTTCGAATGCTCAATGTCTGAATCTGCATTGTTCTTCTCCTTACAGAACGCACAAGCTTTCAAAGAACTATCATAATTTGTTCAGATATGACGCCGCATTTTGGGGATTTCTCACTTTTAGGCATACTTTACAGCACTATCTGAAGTCATGAAAATGGAGAATAGGAATAGATACAAACAATATCAAGTGCAATTAGTAACTTCAGGAACAGCCACGACACATAACTCCTTTAGTTCATCCCAAACCTGTTTCAATATGTAATATTTGAGTATTATGTTTATATACGAAACCTTCAAATCCAGTTTTCCAATGATATTTGATTTCTCTCAATTTCAATACTCCTTTGCTTCCGGCATTGTCATTTGGTTTAAATATAGGTAGACGGGTTAGTGATATTGACAAAATGTACAAAAAATAGATTAATATCAACGGAATGAAAAAGGAACAAAAGCAAAAACAAGTGGAGATCAAAGCAGTTTTATTTACAATCATAAAAAGCATGATGTGCAGCAGCCACATGCCTTTCTATCCACTTATTTATATTCGTAGCCATTCTATTCATCAGTCATATGAAAGCTTATTTTTATATGCACCACTGTAAATCGTGAAAGTAGAGAATATAAGGCGGCAGTGAACTGTTAAAAACGAGTCGAATAATATGCAAACTTTGTCATTGGGCAGCTTTTGTGCAGGCTGATGAGAAACTAAGGTGGAGAGGGGACATTTGAAAATGTTATTACTCAAAATATTGGATGAGCGGATAATCCTATAAAAATGTAGCACAAACTGAATATTGTAATACGTTCTACATTTTTTACAGTAAGTTTCGGTCTGTTTCTCAAGGTTTTGTCAGCTAAATACAACGAAGATTTCACATGCTATTCCCAAAAAATTCAAGGTGCAAAATTTACTTGTCAGTGCGGAAATCTTAGGCATTTGGTATTTTATTCAAAAACTTTAAAGCTGCTTTTGAAAACCAAGCAAAAAGGCAACGAAAATTTCTCCACGTGCAAAGTTTCGGGTTTCATGTTGGAAAGTGGTGAAGTTAAACACTAAATTTGACCGTTTTAGTTTTAAGTTGTGCTGTTTTCTCCCTCCCCTTTCCTCAGAAACACACGCCACCCACCGCACTCACGCGCGCGCGCGCGCACGCACACACACACACACATTTTTTAAACTAGTTTTATTTCAGGCGATCTGAGAATGTTACTTCCGTTTAAATTTAGACATCAAGTTCTTGAATGAAATATCAGTTCGTTTCATCCGTTTCACCTTCATACGTTTCAGGATTGTGGAATAAGGCAACAGCAATGGGTGCGTTGCGGCTAGACGCGAAGTTTGCACTGTGTAAATATTTCTCACTGTTGCTTGAATGACCGGCTGGTGCCCCTTCCTGGGGCTTATTCCCGATGGCTTGATGCCTCAAGCTGACTCGCGCCGGCGTCAGAGTCGGGGATCTCTGGAATCGTTAGAATTCCCGTCCTTGCTAGCGCACATTGCCGTTGGATTTGGCCTCCCTTTCATCCCCTCCTCCCAGGGTCACGTAAGTCGCCAAGGGCGTACATGTAGTGCTGTGCTCTAGTGACTGAGAGACCCCTCCGTCTGACTAATTCTAATCCTATCCTTATGGAATAAAGCTTCCTCTAGGTAAGCTATAAAGAATATAAAAGGGAAAATGTACATTTTCAAATGTTTTATTAAGGGACACATAGAGCGCGAAAATGTAAGTGTACAATCAGGAACATCTAGAAAACAGTAAAGCCTGCAAACAAAAAATATATTTGAACATGCATTCTATATTTTAATCTGTTCTGTCTGTAGCAAACTGCATTATTTCTGATAGTTTCCAAGTTATATAAGAAACTTAAAGATATGCATTTTACTTGTCATGCTGATATATCTGATAGATGGCATTTTAACCAAAATCAAAGTTTAGGAAACAAGAAATAACGACAATTTTCCCATATAAAGGGTAGTTGGAATAAGAAGTCTTCTAGAAAATTGGCCTTAATTTATTATCCGTCCAATTCAAAAACGAATTTTTACATTTATTTAACTTCTTTTTTTTTAGTTTTGCTACAAGCACGCACACACAAACATTTTCTAAAAGAGTTTTTCTTTATTAAGAGTACCTTAAATGAGTTTTCTGATATAATCTTTATTTCAATTTTTTTGGCTTCAGTACAATGATTCCTCTACCTACTTTAGGAATGCCCTAAGAAAGTAAAAACGAAAGAACGAGAGAAATAATAAAGTAATAATATTATTTTTATGAGCTGTCATTTAATATATAAGGGTTTCATTTTAAAGCTTCCTTGTCTAACTAGTAATAAATAATTTTAATTCAATTTAAACAAAATCTCTCCAATTTAAACACTGAGAGGGAATTTTAAAGCAATGGTTAATTGCAATTTAAATCACCATCCCTCACTCTCAGCGCATCCATGCTTTGAAATTTCAAATGAAATCCATAGATTAATATGATTGTATTTTAAATATCAGTCGCTTTTTCTTACATTTTCTTTAATTCGTTCTCTTTTTTCTGTCCTAGGAATATGTATAATTATTATTATTGTTGTTATTGTTGTTGTTGACTAGATAAATAGAACAGAATCACATACGCGTTTATTGGAATATTTGTGCATGGGTGTTACATTACTTTTTAAATGATGGATGCTCTTCAAGAAAGAACAGAAATAATCTTTTCGTGTATTCAATCCTATCTGATTTTGATATTAACATTTTTTAATTCTCTCTTGTCTTTTAATGCTGTACTATTCTTGTCTTTCCATGGCTGTCGTCCGCCCCTCCTCTTATATTCATTTCTCTTTCCAAGGACTTCAGTTACAATTTGGGCTACCATACAATTCATTTCGTCCATGATAGTTTCAATTAACTTAGAGCAAAATTAATAAAGAATCAAGGATTATAATTAAAATTACTTTATGAAAAATCATGTATTCTAGGTATATACCTTTAGCAAATGCCAACGATTTATTGCAAATCATATTTGCACTTATTATTTTTCTTTGTTTAGCTTCTCTACCACTTAGGTATACAAGAACACCCCTTTCCTTATTTTTGACTTTCTAAAATTGACTAAGAATTTTGATTAAAATATCACAAGTTCAAGAAACACATTTGGCACATTTAATAAAATTAAAAATATTGACATTTCTGTAAATGGGTCCTGAAGTCTTCTTTATTATCATCAAGTAAGCGGGAAATCTTAATAGATGGACTGCAGAAAAATATGGGAATGTGCAATATTAGTTTAAGTAATTTATTTTAAGCACTCCATTTTGTGCATAATGGCTCTTCTTTTACTTTGCACGAGCTCATGTAAAGAATATTTAGCATCATCGCGTTTACGAGGGTAATCCAGGAATTAACGACCGTTTGCGCATTCCCGCTGCGCAGATTGCTATCGGGATTCTATTCAAGGTCGAGACACCATTTATCTATGTTGTGCGAGTGCCGGCTGAAACAAGTTAATTGGGCATTCTGTGGCTGTTCAAAATGAACTGTCATATAAAAGTCCTGGTGGCCGAGAGGTGAGAGGTATTATTAAATTTTTAAATGCTCAGAAGTTGAAACCTGCAGAAATTTAAGGTCAACTAAAGGAGCTGTATGGTGATACAGTAATGA
The DNA here is from genome assembly GCA_030765065.1 of Deroplatys truncata. Lineage (NCBI taxonomy): Eukaryota > Metazoa > Arthropoda > Insecta > Mantodea > Mantidae > Deroplatys > Deroplatys truncata. The sequence goes on along the minus strand of CM060976.1, from coordinate 98,664,120 downwards.
ACGAAAGAAGTATGAGAAAGTGGTGTGAAATGTTCAACAATGTACGAACAAATGTGTATGAAGAAACTTGATCGCCACTCTTTACAAATAATTTCAAGAATCAAATGAACACAAAATCGCGCAAGACAAACGAGCTACAGATTTCTTTCCCAAACACTTCTCGTTCTTTACTTGGTGAAACTGCGTTCAAAGATCTTGGCTTAATGGACTGCGGGAGCCGATTACAACATGGGAACTCTAAAGCTCGTGGACAGATATGCCACATGCTTAAACGACAGAGGCGATTATGTGGAGTAACTAACTAAGCTTCAATTTTTAAGTGACTTTTTTTTTAAATTTACTAAAGCCAAAGGGTCGTTACCTACTGTATTGCCCTCGTATTTAATTGCCTCAGTCTACGTTGTGCTGCTATTATCCTGGGGATTAGTGAATGTGACTAGCAGAGAGTGAATAAAAGAATTAGGATTTTTATAGAAAGGAGATGGTGAATAGAGAACGCCGTGATGCATGGTTGTGTTTGGGTTTTTATGTTAGACGACCTGTAAGCCGCATCTATGGCATACCAACAGAGAAGAAGATGAATACAAGATTAATTTTCAAATGAAGGCCCTATGTTTCAGGAGTATAACATATCCAAATTACCACTGGAATGGTTCTAATCATCTAATTCACTTCTTAGGTCCAGTAATCGAAACTGTAGTGAAAAGTCAGGTAACACTAACCGCCAAGCCAAGGTATTAGTAACATTGTTTTTGAACCGTAGATTCAAACCTTGTGCTTATTTATATTTAGAAATGATGACAATTATGCTTTCTGTATACACTTACATTAGTCTACATTAATTTCACTCTACGGTTTAGACATGCAAAGCTCCACACTCAATGAAAAGGCATTTAAGAGACTACCGGATACTCTGGATTGAAGTTCCAGCACAGAAACATCAGATTCTTCTGGGTACACAGATAAAAGCCATATACTGCGTACTTTGATAGTCACCTCCAAAAATTCCTGGTAAATAAACGCCTCCATTGTCAAAACCAAACAATAACAAAACTGTGAATCTACAGAATTAGAGAAATCATAGGATACAATCATTTATGAGGCACATATGTAGCCAAAATTAATTACGTACAGAAGAAATTAAATTAATGTACCAATTCTGTCGTGAATTACCTCTTTCGCTTGAAACACCATGCATAATGGCTTGTGTCAATTAATTAACAGAAACGTCTAAATCAGCTTAAAGGCGTGTTATAACACTATAACATAAAATCTAAATTTGAAAATGCAAATAATGTTGCCTGAATACTGTGATCTAAAGGGCGATTTAAAAGGAATTGAACCTACAGGAACCAAATGACTGAGTGATTGTAAGACGCTGTATCTACTACTCCAATTCTACTTAATAAGTAAATAGTTTATACAAATGTTACCTGTTTATTTATTGATTTAAACTTAAGGAAAATGTTCTAACAAAGTTACGAGGGTTATATCGGTAGAAACTTGAAAAAAAACCTAAGCCTAATATTTGTGGTGTTCTCTATATGCACCTACGGAAGAAGAAACATTAAATAATTAAAGTTTGAGCTCCTACAGTAGCGGACAGAGTATACTATATTCCTTATTAAGTAATCATAGTATATATGTAAAGCTCTTCCGAGTGGTGAAGGATTGCAATTGATTTAAAAAGGCATGGGTTTTGGAGGAATAAGAAATTAACCATCGATTGGGAGTCCCAAGGAGTCTTCGCTAATTCACCGACCAAAGACACTTTTGTTGTATTATTCCTCAACAAAACATTCCACTATCATTGGGCTTTCAGATCAGTGCCCACTTATGCTTTTTAAATTAACTGCAGCTTATTTGCATTTTTGCTGGAATTAGTAATTAGTTCCAGGCAGACACGTGAAATAACAAATGTATTATCGTGGCTGCAGAAGAACATATTTGTTTGGCAAAAAGTGCGATGTTTTCACATGGGAATATATTCTGAGGTGTGCATAGATACAGAAACCTAGGGGCAGCTGATTCATTGGTCTGTTTCTAATGTTTACAGAAGTTAGGAATTAATGCTCTGCTTCCGCTGAACTACAGCGGTTTTATCCGTTTAAATCTGCTTTAGATACAGTAACTACAACCAAAATATTTATAGCATTGCTGAATTAAGAAACCAGTTAATCTTTGATGAAACTGCTGAGTTGGATAAACACGATGTTACTTCTGGTTATATTTCCTTCGATATCGCAGAGAGATCTTAAAAGCCCTCGAAAACGAGATGTATGCTCTTCTGACTCCAAGCCAAACCCTCGAGGACCCTGTTTCTTTAAAAGCAGAAAAATCTCGTGAGAAATGTACAGTCTCTCTCAAGCCTTTACTTTTCCTGCGATTCAGTCTAAGAGCCGCATAACTTTCGCCGACTGATTGCTGGTTCATTAATTGTTTTTAGAAACTGTTTGTACAAAGATGTTTCTGTTCACTTCATATTACTCATGGTAATGTCTGTCTAAATAATTTCATTTAATAAAAGAACGATAATGCATACTTTGTCGTATAAAGACGGTCGAGTCAACAGATTATGAATCACGTCACACGCTGCAGCTTGGTGAATAGTTAATTGAAATTATAGGTCTATGAAGAGTTCAGAATTACTTTCTGCGTCACTTTTTTAAATCTGAAAGATAATTCTAGAGGTCTTTTAATCGCTGCCCTCCTATTGTTTGAATTGAGAGTAAGACGTAATATCTGGTCAATGTCCCTAAAGGTCAGGATTGACCCAGAATACTGAAATATCATTTAAGTCAACTCATAGTCGTACTTAATAAACGGAAGGATAAGTTATGCCGTTTTTAACTAAAAATATTGCATGAATAATGATTTACTGTGCTGAATACAAATACTTATTACCTATAAAAACGCCTGTATGTATTTCCAATCAACATGTACGGAAATGGAATATGAGACAATGAAACCCAAACAGTGATCAATACTAAATTTCTGATGTGTTACTTATTTTCACATTCATTCTCCACATTATTCATATAAAATCTTCTTCTACATATTACATGTTAATCATCATAACTTTGCAGAAATGGTTTAAATACTCATTTTGTACTAGGTTCAAAGCATTTGTCTGTATTGATATTACGTAGTCCTTGCACACGTTTTAGAAACAAAAGAATGGCACTTTAAAGTGTACTGCTTAGTACTGGAAACTTCAAACGAACAAGGAATATTCGGAGGGGCTAATGTGTTGTTTAGAGAAACTGAATATTTTAGACAGCTCTATATTTTTTCAGGCATATAGATTTTCTCCATATCTTATGGTTTTAAAGTTACATAAAATGAAGTAACAATTTAATGATAATGAAGAGGAAGTAACAAAATATTCAAGATACATATTTCACGACATGTTCGTTAAAGTATATAATTTATGTGGAATACAAATTTTTATAGCGTTAACCAAATACGATAGATTTTTGTTATTGGTTTGAATGTACAAATATACCTTTTTCAAGTGGTAAGCCGTTATTCATTTTTTCTTTCGTGATCAATAAAGGAGCACGGAGTTTCAAAGCCAACGCACGGTGAACCGCTTTATAAAAATCCAACTACCTCTTTAAGCTACTGCTTCCTTCTTATACCAACAGCTGAATGTGTAATGCAAGTTTATCCCTATTAACAAGAAGCAGTAGAGGTATAAGCCATATTAATAAGAGTTTGTAGAAGAGAAGTGGTTGAAGTTATATGAATGCAACACATTATATTGGTTTTTTAATGTTATTAACTTTGCGGCACATAATATTTGTGCCATATAGTTGTTTTAATTGTAGATTAGATTACTGTTATATAATTATATGACTTGCCAGATTTGCTCAGGATTTTACACAGTGGTAATCCTGAGAATGTTGTTAATGTGCAAATTAGTTATTAATTAACCTATAGTATATACACAAACACAATACATTCATACACCAGACTTGTGCATACGGAGTAAGTCGGGAGTTGAACCCGAGACCAATCGCACAAAAGACAGGCGTGCTGTAAGTGTGAAATTAAAACTGGGGTTGGTATTCGCATCATGCATCGGCTTAATCCATCGAAGCTTCTTCTTTTCTCAAGACAGAATAAATTATACAATAAACTTTGGCACATTCCAGTATTGTGTGAGATAAGAAAGTTAGTTATCGTAATTAATCACCACACTCTTATAGGTATGCATTGCAATACAATTACATATTATATTCGTGTCATCAGGGGGCTGTGTTCAATAGAAGTAAAAGCCCATAAGAGTTGTAATTTCTTTTCAACGCCATGAGCTCTAGAAAGAGGAGAGACAGGAAAAGTAAGAAAAGAAAGGAGAGTGAACAACGATTGATAATAAGATTTATTTCGAAATGGTAATACCACAACTATAATTATTTTCTGCTTTACGAGATTTTGAGAAGTTTTTAGAGATAAGGTTTACTATTCCCTTTAGTCTGCACAATAGCCAACCGTTTGGAAAGAGAAACTGTATCTCCGCAATTGGCAAAGGTAGATCATACATGAGGTTAAATCTCAATTGATATAAACTACACGTTTCTAAGGGTATGTAGCTTTTAGTTAAGAACTATAAAAGCTACAAAGGTGCAGCTTACAGCGTTTATTTAACATAAGCTACTAAATTATCTAGAATGGTGCGAAACACTTAAAATACATTTTAAATATTGTTACGAGGAAAATAGTTTAAGAGCAAATACTCTTCAATGCTCAGTTATTCTAGATAATTGGCATGAAGTAGAATGTATCAATATGTAGCAAAAAAGCCAAGTATCTTCAAGCATTTTACGAAAAATTAGTATCTAAGGTTTCAAAATATTGCAGTTTTTCTTCCAATGGTTTCAGAAGTTAATATTTTTTTATCCCAACTACATACATATTATAATTAAACTTAAGGGGCACACATATGTTGATTCAAATTTAATGCTTTACTGTTTATACCGATTACAGCCAGAAATGTTTCCTTGGTTCAACGAATCTTACACTCCCTGATTTCTTTCACTTGATCAGAACTTTTCTATTATTCTGAACCCAAGACAGTGTAAAACTCCTTAGGATATATCTTCAATCATCCGTGCCGCCCTGAGCTAAAGCGATGAGTAGGCTTGTAATGTTATCGGGGATCGATTACAAAAGCTGAATGGTATACAGTATATAAAGTGATTCACTCCTCCAACTGGATACGCACCTGCGCACTCCTTCAGAGTGTAGTTAACCCGAAAGAATCGCAGTACTGTCTATAAGAGTCCTCGAACAATTCCGCGTACTTGGGGAATGAGTTTCACTCCTATGAAATGTAAACTAACCACTCACTCTTAAAGATATAGAAGTTCAAAAATTTGCAAACTTCATAGGATTCATAACTCATTCGTTATGTTATTCTCTCATTTTTATCGTCGAGCTGAACAAGCTTTTTCGGTGCAATTTTTTTCATAACATCAGCTCTTTGCTATATCAAGCGACGATTGGATTTTATTGTCTTCAAATAGCAAAGAGGGAGCAATGCGGTCTAATTTATTATTTTATAGTTAGCGACTTTTTTATTGCCTTTTTATTCCTTTGTCTTACTTTTCTGGTTAAACATTTACTCACTCTCATTCGCATTCACTCGCACTCACTCATTTTCTACTTCCATACTCTAGGGAGAAGAGAAAACAATATCTAATACGAGGCCTCTGGATTCGAAGGTTAGTATGAAGTCCACAAGATTGAGGTATACCGAATGAAATCGCTAATAAATGACAAGCTCTTAAGCTCTGTTAGGCTTCATTATATCCGCACGTGGGGCCGAGGTGGTTAAGTAATGGACTCGTGATCGAGAAATATGTGTTCAAATTCCACCAGTATCGGCCTCTCTAAGTGACCTCAGATCTTCTTCATTCTTCATAACTGGAAAACGACGGGAGGTACCCTAAACTTAGACTTGAAACGTTTCTTTCCCAAATTCTCTGTCCCAATTATAATTTTATTTCATGCATCAGTGTCCACTTGTGGTGCCGTATATAGTAAGAATGGCCGTTAAACACTACTACTATAAAAGGGGCTTCATTATTTCATTAGCACTGTTCACTTAAAGTGTCCCTTAGGAATGAGCTAACTGACCCATTGTCGTACAGTAATGAAAGCATAATTTACAGCTCAAATATTAGCGTTACATTGAGCCAGAGCCACGTTCAAAAACGCAATTCCTAAATCTTTAGAGAAAAATATATTTACCATGCTGATAGGTTTAAGAATAGTGTAGTTAAATTTAAGTTTGTAAGGTGGTTAGACCTGCTTTAAGGAGAGTTTTTAGCTACGTTATATTGTATAGGTAAGTTGTTAAGGTTATTTTTATGTTATAGTTTTAATATTATTCTTAAAGTGCTATTGAACATTTTGTAAGGAACAGATATACGTAATTATAATTAGGTTTTAAAAAATTATAATTTTCAATGACACAAATTTCTTCCAGCAAGCAACAATGCTTATAGACTTTAGTGTAGGTGAAGTTAAACTGCATCAGCTGAAACAGACGAAGAGCTGCAGCATTTTTGTAGTTCTCTGCTACAGAGGTAGTAGCACTTAGTACGTGTTGCCATTTTTGCTCGCCTCTTCCTGGTTGGAGCAATGATATATGGTGGGCCATGTTCTACATTAAGTGGCTTCAAATTGCTCTGTTTGAATATTCTGTCTCGTTGAGAGCTTCACGCAGAAAAATAGAAGAGTCGGTACATTCACAAACTGGCTCTCAATTTCTGTGCAAGGGTCGCGGCTACATGCAAAACTATTCTGTGAGCACCAATTATGTGTCACGTTCAAAACCTCCGCAGGCTCTTAACCCCTTTTCTAAAAACGGGGATAACCAAACTGGAGCAGCAAATAGTGTGGAAAATGGCTCATCTGAAACACGGCGTTTTTTTCTTTAGTCGTGAATATTGTATCACCTTTTAGCTTTATGCGATAATATGTGGATATGAAATAGGCCGCCAATGAGATCTTCAACATTTAAAACTTGCTGGGCACATCTACTAGCCAAACAGGCAATTTTGCATAGGGAAAAGGCGGAAAAACCCGATGACTTTTCCACCATAATATTGTGTCTTGTATTCAAGCCCGAAATATTCCTACATTCTTACCAATGCTCTAGTGTAACCAGTTCTATTGCTTTCCTTAGAACATAACTCAGTTACTTTTAGAAGTGTTTAACGCCCGTTCTTATTACATAAGGCACAACAGGCGGTGAACTCTGATTATACATGAAATGAAACGATAATTGAGAAAGAAAGTTGGGAAGGAAACGTTCCTGGCCTAAGTTTAGGGTAACTCATTTGCCTTTATGAGGACTGAGCAAACCTGAAAAAAATTCAAGTCAGGGAGGACGATCCTGATAGGATTTGAAACCACAACGTCCCATTCACGAGTCCGAACATTAACAACCTGGCTCATCCGTGTCGATGACCTGTATGAAAAATACGCTATGTTTCATTCACCTGACTTTCTCTATTCATTCTTCAAAAAAGTATTCTTATAAAAGCTCATTCTTTTATCTACTCCATAATAATCGAGATAAACATTTGTAGAAATGTATTTATTACATATTATTTCCTTATAGGTACAATGGGAATAAGGAAATAAAGTAAGCTTAAGTGATAGCAAAATCCTTTAAGAGCTGGTCTGTATGTGATGGCTTTGAAATTGCATTCTCTTTGTATGACCATGAGAAAAAACGAGTGACTTCCCATCTGCGAAAAGTAGAAGTATTTAAAAGTCCAAATCAACAGAAAAGAATATTTTGAAAATGGATAACTCTACAAAATATATGTTTAACATAAATTGTGTGCTTTAACGAGATTACACTTTTTTGTGTAGTAGAGGATTTTGTCCATCTCTTACGGTTTACTGCTTATGCGAAAGTCATTCAGAATGAAGAGGGCTTCAGAGGGTATTCTCAGAACATTCAACATATGCATTTTATTTGTTATATATATATATATATCTTAAACACAGGTTATTTTGATAAAAATCATTACAGCCATTTTTTTAGAAAATAAAAAAGAAATTGAAAAATGTTAACGGGTGATTAACCATATAAAGGAAAGGTTGAGGTCGGGAATTTAATTGAACATTTTTGTGTTGCATCTTTGGAAGATGCTGGACTTAAATACCAAGTTTGGTATTTAGCCGACTTTTGGTTTTTGAGCTATGTTGTTCACAGACACACGCACATATAAGTACATAGTAAAGCAAAAAGCCGTATAGCGTTACTCTTGTTCCATGTGCCGTATAAAATGCTTCCACACATACGTTCGCCTTGTGTATCATCGAATCGAGCATCTAATACCACCACCATCTTGCTGAATATTAATGGAAGTTGTGCACAAAGGAAGATATATTATAAATACATAATCCTGACGCTTCCCATCCCGACAGATCATAATTTACGAGCTTTCTGGCACGCTCACCAGCTCTACTTATCTGCAAAGGCGAGAGGGATTTACGATGAATAACTAAAGCCATATTTTCGTGGAACTGAAAAAGTAGCATGGGACATACTGATAGAACGATTATCATCTCTTCTACCATTGACCAAAACCCGCATTAAAACATATTTCATTGAGCGGTGTGTATTATATTACATCTGCAAAAGGGCAAGCAGTTAATTGAGAGCTTAACACAGTCATATAGATAACGTTAGGGGTATAAAAGGTATTTGAGCTCATTAAGCTTCTCCATCGCCACAAGTAGTCGCACATTTTACTCGACATTTTTTCATTCTTTCTTTCTTTTTAACGTCGCTTTAATGATTTACGTCAATTACCATAAATAATTTGACACACATGATTCAGTATGGGTGTTACCTTCATAGCCAACTTTCTGTACTATCCTGCTTGGCAAATAATTTTGATGTATGACCCCAGTTACGTAGTGGCCTTCCTATATCAATCTGATTGATATTTATTTCTTCTTTGGATGGAACATTGGGTCATGGTACCGATTTTCAATCTGGTATTTACCTGGCGATTGAAGGAAATTAGTCACAGATCCCAGTCAAATTAAACGTTACACGGCATTGAAGCTGCGACCTTCGATTAGCGAGACAAACACTACCATTTGAGATATTTCTCTCAGCACTACCTGGATTAATATCAAAATCAACAACAAACCGCTTTGAGAATCCATTATATACACAACTTGATCAGCATATCTATATGAAAAACAATGGAAAATAGGACTTTCTAAGTACATAGGCCTTTAATGAAAAACACATTGGTTTCGGTTTGTACAGGTATCCCCTTGTATGAAATAAAATGGTTTAAAACGCAAGATAATTGGCTCAAAGGGTCTGGCCAACTATGGAACCGAAAGAGAATTACGATAAAATAGCTGCGAATGTGTGGTTACGAGATGCCACCGACTATACTGCAAGGTTTGTATAATGACATTTCCAGAAATACAAATAATTAAGTCACTGGCAGTTGGATGATGTCACATTGGATTATCAACTCTCGTTTACAGCTTCATTCATAGCACACACTTTCTTGCATGATGCAACATTTGGATTATTAACACCTTTCCTTTCCTCTGCAGCCAAAAACTAGTTTATAAACAGGCTGTTTATAATTATCGTACATAATTGACTCATTATGGCACAGGTACCAATAAAAGCAATGGCGTAATACCGGAACTCCAAGTTGCCCTGGTATGATACCGTTATGTAATATTCTGTTCTCTGATCAACGAAGTTGCAAAAAACTCTGCACATTATAATATAGTTAAGATATGAATTTATGATTACTCACCATTGTGCTCTGATAGGCTACATCACATTCGCAACACCTGATCACGTCTCTGCCAGGTAGAGAGTGCATTCAAGTGCCCGTCTGGTTTATCGCTTCAACACACCAAGTAATAACAAATGAAATGCACATCTCATTTACGATATACGAAAACATTCTTATTTATTATGGACGCCGAATTATTCCTTGACTTAGTTCCTACAATTTGAAATCTTAAGATTGCACAAAATGTTGTATGACATTTGTGAAAATTGTCGCACGAACGATAGTTCGTGTAACAAACATTCACTCGTGCTACAATCATAAAGATTATCCACTTCTTACATAAATTACTATTGCGGGCAGATGTGTCAAATCAAACTAAATGTCTTGCCTGGAATATCGGTCACTTGGTATTCTGGTAGTGTCAAAACTTAACGAAATGAGCCCCTGGGGGTTGACCCACGATATCGTTTGGCTTTATCATTCTATAGTTTCAAATATTTCACTTTGTGCTATGATTCTAAACGAGAACAAATTAGACGAGATAGAGGCTGTCACAGAAAGACCAAAAAAATAGTGCTTCCGTTTTTATTGGCAGTATAACTGACTGGCCTACTCGCTCTCAAACTTTAAATCCATCTGATGTCTAAGAGTAGATAATGCTTAAAGTATGTGCAACAAATCTCCATCTACGAACTTTCTGTAGTTTGGATTTCAATACTTTGACTACAGAAATCCCTTGAGTGTTCAATAATGTGCTCAGCAATTTCGAAGCTTGTAATGACGCAGAAAAGTATCATTTCGAACACGGTTTATAACGAAAGAATAAAATCGTTAGAGGAGAAACGACGGGCGGATCCGCCACAGTTTGCATAGCAATGCCTTGGGAGCGACAGGCTGCCAGTCGCATCATGCAAGAGAAATTCAGCAATAAGTATAGTAGATTCATATAGAATTCTATTTTCAACATTGACCACATGCGGATGTTCTGCAGAAGGTAAACTAATGAAATTATTATTAGTCGGTACGCCGTTACTGCACGAACAGATTTGCATAGCAGTGCCTTGGTAGTGGCGGGCTGCTAGTTGCGTCAAGCAAGAGAAATCCGGTAATGAGGGATAGTCGATTCCTTATTTTCTGTTTTGAACATTAGCCACATGCGGCTGTTCTGCAGCGTCTCCTGATGACAGGATGAATAGTACAAGCTACATTATTTTGTGGCATTAATATTAACATTCCTGCTTTCATTTTGTGGAACCATATAAACATTTTTTTTAGAATTTCTAAATAATATTTGAAAATATGGATCAGAAAATCCCGACCTTCATAAATAAACTTCATGAACTCCTACAAAGATATTACAATGTATCCATGTACAGTCCAAGTTTTTCCAAATCTTCTGGTATAGCAATATACTATCTATGTCCAATTCAGTTATTTTTTTATTTCTTAGATATATCCTGTAACAATACGCAACAATTATACCAGTCTCAAATTTATCATTGAAACAATGTACTTTCTCGATTTTTTTGTCAGGTCACAGAAGCGCTGACTTTCAAAAGTTAAGCACATTTAGCAGAACAGAAAATGTCACAGTATTCAAGAGAAGGGTATTGATTGTTTATCTGCCCAGTGATGAACGGCGTACAAACAAAATAATATGCCACAGAGAACACTGCGTAGGCAACATTAAACAAAGCCTCAAAGAGAGTGATTGTTTCTTGCACCCTCATATTGGATGGGATTGAGTTTACTGGTGTATTTACTGTGTGAGGAGCACATCTGGGCCCTTTGCTGCAAGGTAACGTTACTCGATGGCAGAACAAAAACCTGACCTCCCAATGGAAGTGTGCCCAAAAGTGCCATATTTAGGCTTTGATGAACGGTGAGTCGTTGACCAGTAAATTTGATCGGCAAGAGAACATTTTCTGCAAGTATTTTTATTATTCATACGTTTTGAGGTCCCTTGAATAAAAACATATTTTTAGAATAAGGCCTGTACGCATACGTACGCCTCAATGTGCCCGTGTGGCTGTAAACACTAACTCAAAAACGGAAATTTGGCTAAATACAGCACACTTTCCACCCCAAAAAATCGCTTTAATGAAAAATGTTTCGCCTTTTTTATTTTTTTAAAAAACTGTTTTGAATAAAATGCCATATTCCTAAAATATTAGAATGAGAATGAAAATGCATATCTTGAATTTCCTTCAAATATGTGAAGGCCTCTTTATTCTGCGTGAATTTTGTATAATTTGTTAGTAAATCACAAGAGATAAATCTTACTACAAAATAATGTAGATCTCATTAAAACAGAAACTTCATGTTAAAAGTTGATGTAGCAATAACCATTTCCGAGATATTTTTGTTATTGGTTTTTTTAAATACTTTTGTTTGTTGCAAATGTTAGATGCTATTCATTTTTGCGCGTGGTTATGCAAGGAACATGGAATTTCACAGCCATGTCATTGCAACTCACTTTTAAAAGATCTGACTATTGCATCAGAATATTATTGTTAAGCTGCCCAGAGTGCACACTTGAAAATGGTAACTAAAGAGTTGATCGAAACGCTGGTGAAAATAATGTTACCCTTAGTCCATAGGCTTCCAGCCCGGAAGATATTAATACTTTATCAATAAACTCCGACCGTGAAAGCATTTGTCAAATTCAGTCAAATGTATCGCTCTTTTATCTATATCAATCTGCATCTATTATCATTTATCGATAGTAATAAAAGCATTCCTGCAAACGTTTAACATGTAACAGACAAAAGAATAAGATTCCTAAGAATAGCTTATACAAGAGCGGATAGAGGGAGTCATGAGAATGAATACATGCGATTATTACTTTCTCTACTACGTATACTAAGTAGCGGAAGTATTGTATTCCACCCGAAAATTCGATACCGAGATTTCACCGGAAATATATGTTTTGAGACCCCCTGAATCCAAAAAAAGTATTTTTGGAAACATGTCCGTGTGTGTCTGTCTGTGTGTGTGTGTGTGTGTGTGTGTCTGTCTGTCTGTGAACAGCATAATTCAGAAACGAACAGTCGGGATAGACACCAAACTTGGTATTTAGGCTCAGTATCTTCCAGAGATGCAACACGAACGTTTTCAAGAAAATCCCCCCACCCCAGATTACCCTTTACATGGAAAATTTTTCGAAAATTTTAATTTTCTCAAAAATGGCTCTAACGATTTTGATTAAAATATCATATGTTTAAGATATTTTCATGACAAATGAAATGTATATCTCGAATTTTCTGGGAATGTCTCCAAAACTATTCTTCATTGTGAACGACTTTTGCATAACTGGTAAACCATAAGAGATAGACAATATTTTACTACACAAAAATGTAAATCGGGCTAAAATACACAATTTATGTCATATACATTTTTTTTTGTTTAGTGAGCCATTTTCGAGATATTGCTTGTTATTCCCTTAAATTTTTTCAATACTTATTTTCTCAAACGGGAATTCGTTATTCATTTTTTTGTCTTGTATATGCAAAGAGTATTAATCTGTGCCAAAGAGAATGGTGCTGCACCTAGCAACCAGCTATTAAGAGATATGTATGTGCTTAAAGGCTACTGTATTTCTATATTGCCCCTGTAAATATACATTCCCCTTACATCTACAAGAAACTTAGCAATAAGATTGAGTCTGCAAATGTTCATCTCGATTAACACGAAGTAGATTGAGAATAAGCGTTTCTAGAAATAGTTTGTACAAGAGTAGAGAAAGCCATGTGAGTGTAGCACATCAGCTTTTTTACTTTCTCTACTACGTAGAGTAAGTAGGGGAAGTATTGTATTTCATCCAAAAATTCGATACGAAGATTTCACCGGAAATGTATGTTTTGAGAACTCCTGAATCCAAAAAAAGCATTTTTGGAAACATGTCCGTGTGTGTCTGTGTGTGTGTGTGTGTGTGTGTGTGTGTGTGTGTGTGTGTCTGTGAAAAGCATAACTCAGAAACGAACAGTCGGATAAACACCAAACTTGGTATTTAGGTCCAGTATCTTCCAGAGATGCGACACGAAGGTTTTCAAGAAAATCCCCCCACCACAGAGTACCCTTTACATGGAACATTTTTCGAAAATTTTAATTTTCTCAAAAATGGCTCTAACGATTTTTATTAGATATCATATGTTTAAGATAGCGGCGGCGCCGTGGCCCAGTGGTTAGACCACTCGCCTCCCACCGAGGCGGCCCGGAATTTGTGGAGGACGAAGCGGCGTCTGGGCGGGTTTTTCTCCGGGTTCACCGGTTTCTCCCGCCATTCATTCCACCAAATGCTCCACCATCACCTTTCCTTTCATCCATTTCACCAACATTTCGTTTCATCTACTTCCTTCATCCCATACCAGGCATCGGGCTGATCACCCATCCTGGATGTTCTGTCTGATCCATGAGTGCCTGCTCCTTGACGGGCCTCTGACCCCAGGCATCCGCTTGTAAGTCCTGGGGGGTGTAAGACCTACATAAGAGAAGGGTAAACAGATAATGAATGAATGAATGTTTAAGATATTGTCATGACAAATAAAATGTATATCTTGAATTTTCTGAGAATTTCTCCAAAAGCATTCTTCATTCTGAACGACGTTTGCATAACTGGTAAACCATAAGAGATAGACAAAAGTTTACTACACCAAAAATGTAGATCGCGTTAAAATACACAATTTATGTCCTATACATTTTTTTTTGTGTGAACCATTTGTGCAATTACAAAACAAGGGGAACATAGTACGCCTTAAGCGATAGTCAAAATGTAAAATGTAATTCTCTTTGCATGTCAAAAGATGGTTTCTGCAAATGTTTATCTCGATTAATATGAAATAGATGGGGAATAAGAGTTTGTAAAAATAGTTTGTACAAGAGTAGAGAAAGTCATGCGAGTGTAACACATCAGATTTTTTTTCCTCATCCACAATATTTTAGTATATTTAAGTAGAGTTACTGTTGACAGGTACCGCAGTCTAGTTCCTAATGTAAACAGAATAAAGGGTTTGCGATCTGAATATCTTAAAGCTCATTCAAGCGATCTCAGTATGCGGACATATTTCATAGAACAAGACGTGTCAAAGATAAGTGTTTCTGCAAAAAGGGAGCTTTGAAGCGGTGTTTGGAGATTGTAAGAAGTGTTTTGGCTTTGGTAGTCTGGTTAATATTTATTTAGCAAGACTCTTCATTCAATTTTATTATCCAGGTGTGTCTATATTCTAAAATTTTATCTGTCAGCCAAATGTCCCTGTCAGATTTAGGTATTTCTTCTCTTATCCAACGTGGTACTGTTTGCTACTTAATATCTGCTGACATTTTATTTTCCATTCTATACAGTTTTTATAACATTGCGTTTTCTAAAAAATTAAGCGAATTTCGAGCGTTATTACAATTCTATATATAGAGGGTGGACCTTTTAAGTTGAGACTACAGTATCTCCAAAACTAAGTGTTGTAGAAGAAATTACTGCAATAAAAGTACTTGATATTACGGGGAAAAGTAAGTGCCCCTAAAATGACCATTACAACGTCCTATAAATAAAACACGACTAATGACATTTACCTTTCCCCATAATATCAAGCTATTTTATTCAATACATTTCTTTCTACAACACTTAGTTATGGAGACATTGTACAGTGTGAGCTTAAATGGTCCACCCTGTATATTCTCTGCCCTGATGATAATCAAACTAAGTGTGGAAATTCATGTCGTTTTACTTCATCTTGTTAGTACTGCCTAACAAAGTGTTCACTTTCTCTATTGCTTACATATGGAAAATAGAGAAAGTTTTGTATTCCACCCAAAAACTCGACATAGAGTTTTCACCGAAACCCAAAATATATTCTTAGGAAATGTCCACGTGCATTTGTTTGTGTGTGTATGGCTAACAGTACAACTGAAAACGAAAGTGGGATAATTATAAAACTTGTTATTTCACACTAGCATCTTCCAAGAATACAACTCAAAAGACTTTTTACGAAATCTCCTGAGCCCCACAACACCCTTAGTTTTTTCTCAAAAACGGCTGCAACTATTTTGACTAAAGTACCACATGCTTAATTTACTAATATGGGGAATACAAGTTACACCTTGAATTTTATCTGATAGTCCGTAAAATCTCCGCTGTTGTTGCATTTTGTATAATGTTGCATAAGTAGGAAACCATAAGATATAGACAAAAACTTTACTTTAGAAAAAAATTGTAATCTCATTAAAATTTGTAATTTTGTAGTGCAAGTCATTTCTAAGCATCCATGGTTTATAATAAGATTTTCCCAAGTATAACTGTGTGACCTGACGAGAGATGCTCGAAAGTTTTCGATTCCTCTTTTTTCTTTTTCTTCACATAGAAGGAGTTTATTTATTCCTGCATGACTGCGATTTTATAAATTTACTTTTTTGTGCTTCCGCTAACATTTGAACGTTGTTTCCGCATGACGTCTATATTCTAAGTATTTACTGCTTAATTTCAAACCATTCTTAAGAAAGATACGTACCGTGAGTAGCTAACATGGTTAGATGAATAAATTACTTTGTTTTAAAAAAAAGTATAATGCATAAGGTAAGCAGGCGTTATTGTAATGAGAAACTTGAGCGACTGTGTCACATCAGCTTTATGTAATATTTTGGTTTTCTGTGAGTCAAGCATTTAAATGTTGATGGAGTGCATATACATCACGTTGTGTGCATTTTATGCGTATATTGTTTTAGAGTAATTTTCTGCATTAGAAAATTATTAAATACTGAGTGCGGAGAAACAATGTGGAAAAAATTATAGAATAGAAAGGCAGAACCAAAAATAACATTTTGAGAATAGGAACAAGGGGTCTCACAAGTTTGTTTATTCCGCTGCATACAATATTAAATCCGTCATGTTAGAGTCTCCTATTAAGGAACATGTTTCTGGCGTGTCATGTAATAAAATCGTGTTCTTGTGTGATACCAGTCACTGTCAATAGAGTGTCTAATTTTCAATATCGTATTTGTGTTGTGAAGCCTACTGGTAATAACGAATGCTCGTCTTGTTCGTATAAGGAGTATGCACATGTAATGGTTAGTTTCTCATCCTGTACCAGTACTGATAGTTGAGAGGGTATGAACACAATTGTGTAAGTTACATTTCGTTTTTAACGGCAAATGAAGATTTTTCATAAACTTTCAATTCATGTAGCTCTTCTGTTATTATACCCCCATCGTCTATTCCATACCTCTAACCTCAAAAATGCGTATTTTGATACTGCGTTCTACTCCACAATTTTTTGAACACCCTATAGAATAGACATCAGCGTATAAAGGAGTTTTAAAATCTTTGTTACTACAGTTTTATTTCTTCCATTGTCCTCTATATCGCATCACTTATATAGACATTAATACGACCAGAAGCGGGCAGCAATCTCGTTTTAATCATTTTGTTTAGTAATTATCGCTTAAATCTATTTCCAGCTTTAATAAATGTATAGTTTTTTATGAAAATGCACCAACGTTTTTATAATTGAGGTCAGCACTTTCTACCTTCCTTTAAAGCCATCATATTTTTCCCCTATCAATTGAAAGCCTTAACTAACCTACGAAATTTATAGCTGATAAATTATAAATTCTTTTTTCGACAATAGTGTTTTATCCACTTACTGTTCATGTCATTATGGTGGAAAGTTGAACTTTTTATATTCAATTCTGTAAACTTAACCCAAGTGCGTTTTTTGTCTGTTTTACTGCTCTTACGTGCACGAACTACATGCATTGAATCCTCTATTTTTATACATATTTATTATTGCAATATGGAAATATATTCATATTTGATAGCTCTGAGTTTTTTCATTTAAATCCTACCTGGATGGTTACTTCAGTTTTACCTTTTATTATTTAATTGCGATTTAATTCAAGCAACAGCTAAGTATGGGCTGGAAGTTATTCAATGTTTAAGGTCTACAACCTGGTGTGTATAATTGAGCGATAGTTCGCCACTTATGTTAAGGAAGAGCATATTTTGGCAGTATACATGCAGGCGGAAGGTATTAGGAAAAAAAACATTACCGGAATATTTTTGGCTTGCAACAGACGGAGCACAGCATGCTGGGACTTGATTCTAAACAGCCAAAACTGGCCAAGCTGGAAGTACGTGCACTAAGAGACAAGGTGTTTAAATAACTTTTCTTTAAATATATGTGGTACTTGAGCATTTGTGTGCGTGAGTGTGTTTGTGTGTGTGTGTGAGAGAGAGAGAGAGAGAGAGATTCAGAACATTCTTCATTTTATATGTATGTATATGGTTTTGTGATTATAAAATAGTTTTTTCTGGTCGATTCTGCAAGTCATGTTTACAGACCAAGTATTTTTCTAGAGAGTATGCACGGTCTTATGACCCATGCGATTGTGTTACGCAATTAATGAAACCAAGTACTTAATAAATACCACCACTACTACTACTACACTTATGTTAATGTTGGTGACCTTGGTACTGGAACCAGCATGTTCAACACTTGAATTTTATTTTCGCGTAATTACTATGTCTATTATTTATTGTCGTCGACAAAATAGTATGAAATGCACATGCGTTAGTGCATTGGGGAATCTCGAAAGTAGAAAATTCTCGACTTCGTCCCGTCTCGTCTCGTCTCTTACTACATTATACCTACTATTAAGCAAGCGCACTTTTCATAGATCTATTGATCCTACTGTAAGTACAGGTTGCTGTATTACTACAATTTTATATATATATATATATATATATATATATATATATATATATTTATATCATGCATTTAGAATATTGTATTTAGTTGGTGCGTTCCCAAAGGACATGTTTTTAGGTTAAACAAAAATAAAAGAACGGAAACGTTAGGAGAAGTATTGGAAAAACCTAACGCCAAACAAAATCATTAAAGCTTTACGAAAACCGGTGTTCAGGACGAAGAAGTCTGACAAACGCAAAGAGAGAACTCGGATAAAGTAGAGAACGTAGATCGTCATCCGCTTCCAAAACACAAGGGGTTAAAGGAGATATTTTGTGTAAGAGGAGGGGACGATTCCTTCCTCGATTGTGTAGAGCTAACTTGCGGGTTTTGAGTGGAAGTTAACTGCTGAATAAGGTTGGGGGAGAAGGTTCCTGTTTCTGGAATTATTCCAAAAGGTGCAAGTTCCGCTGAGAAGCTGTAGTTAGACTGTTGCGAGAAGTAGGCTGTGTTTTTATATATAGTTCCATAAGCTGTTTAGTGTAGGTGTTAAACTGCAGCGTCGGCAAAACATGCGCCCAGGAGTTGTTCTGCACAGTGATATTGCAAACTGCTTATACTATCATCACTAAACGAATAATTCTAATTTTCGTACCAACATCTCAGTTTCTATGTAGTTTTATTTTTGCTTGGTACGACTACGTTTATTTGTAAGGAATGCAGGTCATAGTCATATAGAAAATAGGATATCACAATACAATTTTTACATTTCATAGAATGCTCTAATAAGACCAAAATGAATCAACAACATACACAATTACCATACTCCGCAATTCTGCTCGCGTTATTCGATTATATGAGGCTATTTTTTAGTGTGTCTCTCCCGCCCAATTTCTCATTGTTTCTCCGCCTTTCTCTCTCTCTCTCTCTCTCTCTCTCTCTTCTCCTCCATCTTCGCCTCTCTCTTCCCCTATCGGTCTTTCCCTCACTTTCCTCTCAATATCCCTTCCTTTTTAACTCCCTCTCTCTTGCCTTTCCACTCTCTCAATCTTTTCTCCATAACCTTCATCTCACTGTCCTCAATATAACAATGTATGTGATATTTTAAAAACCGGTAATAAAATTACCTTTTCTGAGGAAATCATGAAATTACAAAATTTAGCAATAAACATACTTTTGTCTCTTCCTTATATTTGCTTTACGATACTACATTGTTTCTCGTGGTAACAAAATAATAGCACAAAAATTGGCATCTCAATACGTTCATTGTATCGAAATCCTTTGAAAAACAAACCATTTTTGAAACATGCTAAACGTGTATTTTTTCGATAAACTGATTTATAAGCGAGATATTTGTATTTTTTTGTTTCACTCCTTTAGAACCTATTTAGGCAAAACTGATAAGGATGTCATATAGTCTATATTATAAGTGGAATCTAAGGAGTATTATATACCAAGTGCCATAGCAGTTGGTTTGGTTATTCTTGTGTGAAAATTAAAAAAAGGGAAAGCAAGGACAGAGAGAAATAGATAAGCAAATAAATAAAGGAAAAAATCCACATCTAAACGTTTTTAAAAATGCAACTTGGGCTCCAAGGCAACCATTATATACGCCAGTATCAATTAATAATCCAAAATCGAAAATTACTCTGTAATTTTCTGTTGCAGCTTCACTATAGTGTACATTACATATTATTTAGTATTTCACCCCCAAACAGGTCGATTCTACCCATATAACGTAATAAATTACGACAGTATTTATTTACTTATTTATTGCATCCATTCTGTTCTTCCGTCATCAAAATATGTACTAGTAATGACTAGTAAAGTGTAAACACAAACATAACACTGTTACGATACATGTGTATCTAAATGAATAAAACAAGAATAAAATCAAGCGATGCAAACACAATGCAAGAGTATTTTAATATACTTTGGTAGTGACTGAAATAAAACTTTTGCGCTAACGTGTGTTTTCTAGGTCTTCCCGATGACAATCACAGAGAAGGAAATTTAGAATACAACACATGAACGCATTTCGAAGAAAAACCATGTCTACTAACACTATACCTAAGTAGTAATAGTCCCGGATGAGCCAATTGATTTAACGATAATCCTGCCGCTAGGGGCGCTAGTGTCGCTAGTGTCGCTGCGTGCGACGGCGGCGGCGGTAAGTTTGAAAAGCGCCCTGAGCGGTAGGATTATCGTTATTGCAATTGGCTCATCCGGGACGAGTTGAAAGAATTGAGGAAGTGACGTGGAGTGTTTTGATTGGTTCGTTAATTTGGGGTGGAAGATGGAGGAAGGGAGATGGAGGAGTATGGAGGTCACGTGATGGAGAGGAGCTGGGTGGCGAGGTGTTGTCTGTGCGGAGGTCGGTACTGAAATGGGGAAAAGATGGGGAGCGAGGGATAAAAAGTGTAACAGAAAGTGACGTGTGAAGTTGTGATTGGTGGGAATAAGAAGTGAGTTTATTGGTGGAAAGGAGCAAATGAGAGTTGTTGATTGGTAGGAATAAGAGAGATTATGATTGGAGGAAAAGAAAAAGGTGTGGGAGTGGGGTATGTTGGAGGTGTTGGGAAAGGTGAGTTTTGCTAGCAGCAAGATTTGCAAAAGCCTGTCTTGAACTGATCAGCAATTTTTGAACGTCGGATGGTAGTTTTCTTGAGTGGATAGAGAGATGGGGGGGGGGTTATGAGATGCGGTGGCGAAAATGGGAACTAGACAAGGTTGTTGAGACAAGAGGTTTAAGGACGAGGAAATTTGGAGGTTAGTGGTGAACACGGCGGTCGCAAGAGGTGGGGGTAAGGAGACGCGGTGGTGAGAATGGGAACTAAAAGAAGATGGCGGTAGCAAGAGGTTAGAAGAGTAGATTTTGAGGTTAAAATAGCGGGAACTAAAAATGGCGGAGGGTCTGCGACAAGGAGATGCGGTGAGAACTAAACAAGATGGCGGACGCAAGAGGAGGGTAAGGAGGTTTGCGGTTACAGTACCAAAACACGAAAGGATATATTCCTACGCCAAGCAGGTCCGAAAAATAATTATGCGTGTGTTACTTACCTGTTACCGGTGTGGATGCGTCACCAAAAGCGCGGCACGCGAGACGGAAAAATAAAAGCAAACTGTTTTTGAAAATGCTTAACCAGCTTTAAGATCAACCAACATCACTACGCACTGATATACCTAGGTTTTTAAAGCGGTACAGACACCCTTTGCAGAGGCGTAATTTAACTATACCAAAAACCTGGTACTGGACCATCGTGATGGTCGCTAGCGTACGTAGGAGCAGGGTTCTCAAGCCGGTCGAAAGCGGTCAAAAACGTGTACGACGTAGGTGTTGGCAGTAGCTGCTGCCGAGGCAACCGTCGAGGTGCGAATGAACGAGATGTGTTCTTGCAGGCAATCTGGTTGAGAGATGAGAGGCGCGGTGGTAAAAATGTGAACTAAATAAGATGGCGGAGGCACGAAGTTGAGGTTAAGGAGCGGCGAGGTGTTGACTGTGCGGCGGTTGGGGTCTGAAAGAGGGGGAAAGATGGCGAACGAGGGATAAAAAGTATAACAGAAAGTGACGTGTGAAGTTGTCATTGGTGGGAATAAGAAGTGATGTTATTGGTGGAAAGGAACAAATGAAAGTTGCTGATTGGCGAGAATAAGAGAGATTATGATTGGTGGAAAGAGAAAAAGGTGTGGGAGTGGGGTATGTTGGAGGTGATGGAAAAGGCAAGTTTTGCTACCAACAACATTTGCAAAAGCCTATCCAGAACTCATCAGCAATTTTAAATAATTAGTGTTTCGGGGGTTTTCTCTGGTTGGTAGACGAATGCAAGCTGTTTCTACCATACTTATATTATTCGTCTTTTTGCTTTTTTTTAAAAAATAACTAGTTTTTTTTTTTGTTTTTTTTTTTTTGTTTTTTTTTTGGGAGTTTTCTGCGGTTGGTAAACAAATGCAAGCCCTTTCTGCTTTTTCATAGGTTTTCCCTGGTCGGTAGGCGTTTTCTGCACTGGTTGACGAAGGCGTTTCTAATTTTCGAGGTTTTCTCAGGTTTTTTAGCGGTTGTCCCTGCCCGGTAGGCAAATGATGAAGTTTTACCTTGTCGGCGCACGGATACTAGGCACGTACCCGCGCGCGCACACACACACACACACACAGAGAGACAGATAGACACACAGACAGGCACACACACACACGGACATGTTTCCAAAAATGCTTTTTTTTTTTTTTTTTTGATTCAGGAGGTCTCAAAACGTGTATTTCCGGTGAAATCTCGGTATCGAATTTTTGGGCGGAATGCAATACTTCCCCTACTTACTATACGTAGTAGAGAAAGTAAAAAAAGTATTGAAAAATTTAAGGAAATAACAAGCAATATCTCAAAAGTGTACTATCTTGTTTTCAAGGGTTTTCCAGATCGGTAAGCGTTAGAATACTCTTAGAGCTTTTTTCAGGTTTTTTAGCGGTTGTCCCTGGCCGGTAGGCAAATGATAAAGTTTTTCTATAACGTCGTCGTTTTGGCTTGTGGCGCACGGATCCTAGGCACGTACTCGCGCGCGCGCGCACACACACACACACACACACACACACACACTAAAATAGTAGCGTATAAAAAAACTGATGTGTTACACTGACATGACTTTTTCTCTACTGTTGTACAATCTAATTGGTAGCTTTTAAGCGATAGTCAAATATTTTAACGCTGGTTGCTATGTGGCGAATTCCATTCTGTTTGCATGTTTAGGACATAAAAAAAAATGAATAAACGATTTTGAGAAAAAGTATAAGTATTGGAAAATTTAAGGGAATAACAAGCAATATCTCGAAAATGGTTCACTCAACAAAAAATGTATATGACATAAATTGTGTATTTTAACGCGATCTACATTTTTTGTGTAGTAAAATTTTGTCTATCTCTTATGGTATACATTTCATTTGTCATGACATTATCTTAAACATATGATATTTTCATCAAAATCGTTAAAGCAATTTTTGAGAAAAGTACAATTTTCGAAAAATGTTTCATGTAAAGGGTAGTGTGGGGTGGGGGGATTTTCTTGAAAACCTTCGTGTCGCATACTTGGAAGATACTGAACCTAAATACCAAGTTTGGTGTTTATCCGACTGTTCGTTTTTTAGTTATGCTGTTCACAGACACACACACACACACACACACGGACATGTTTCCAAAAATGCTTTTTTTTTTGGATTCAGTGATTCTCAAAACATGTATTTGCAGTGAAATCTCGGTATCGAATTTTTGGGTGGAATGCAATACTTCCCCTACTTACTATACGTAGTAGAGAAAGTAAAAATGAGTAACGCATTTGAGAAAAAGTATAAGTATTGGAAAATTTAAGCAAATAACAAGCAATATCTCGAAAATGGTTCACTCAACTAAAAAAAATGTATATGACATAAATTGTGTATTTTAACGCGATCTACATTTTATGTGTAGTAAAATTTTGTGTATCTCTTATGGTTTACCAGTTATGCAAAAGTCGTTCACAATGAAGAATACTTTTGGAGACATTCCCAGAAAATTCGAGATATACATTTCATTTCTCATAACATTATCTTAAACATGCGATATTTTAATCAAAATCGTTAGAGCCATTTTCGAAAAATCTTCCATGTAAAGGGTAGTCTGGGGTGGGGGGGGGGATTTTCTTGAAAACCTTTGTGTCGCATCTCTGGAAGATACTGAACCTAAATACCAAGTTTGGTGCTTATCCGACTGTTCGTTTTTGAGTTATGCTGTTCACAGACACACACAGACACACACACGGACATGTTTCCAAAAATGCTTTTTTTGGATTCAGGAGGTCTCAAAACACGTATTTCCGGTGAAATCTCGGTATCGAATTTTTGGGTGGAATGCAATACTTCCCCTACTTACTATACGTAGTAGAGAAAGTAAAAATTTAACAAACCGTAGATTTTCAAGAAAATTCCCACACCGCAAACTACCCGTTTAGCGGGGGAAAGTTCGTTATTTTTATTGTCTTAAAAACGGCTCTAACCCCTTTTGATTACGGTGCGGTATGTTTAAGATATGTGCACGATAAATAAAATGTATAACTTGAATTTTCTGGGAATAGCTGTGAAGTAGTCTCATTGTGAATGTCTTTTGTACAAAGTGTTAAACCGTAGGAAACGAAGCCTTATTTACAAGAACGTTAAAGCACACAATCTATGTGTATTAGTATCACTTTGAGGCGTTGTCTATTTACAAAGTTTGCATGTTGATTTTAATGTTTAAAAGCTTTAGACCTTTCTCACTAAAAAACGTCATTCTTTTAACTTTTCGTTTTTTCATTTTGATACAAAGAGAACGGTATATCACAAGTGAAACAGTACTGTGATAACGATACCAACAAACTAATTTTTATTCACCCCACTGAAACACATTTCACAACTGCATGGAATAATATTGATTTAGGGGGCTTTCTCTACCACGTAAAATAGTAGGTAGAGGAGGTATGCATTGCATCCAAATATTCAATATTGAGATTTCACCGGAAAAACTAAATACTTGTTTCGAGGTCCCCTGAATAAAAAACATTTTTAGAAAATTCTGTGTGTATGTGTCAGAGCAGCATAACTCAAAAATGAAAAGTCGGATAAATACTAAAACTTGGTATTTAGGTTGAGTACCTTCCAAAAAGTTACGACACAGAGATTTACAAGAAAGTCCCTCCACCCAAAACTACCCTTTACATGAACTATTTTCCGAAATGTTTTATTTTCTAAAACCGCCTCTGACGATTTTAATTACAACACCATATATTAAAGTCATTTATATGAAAAATAAAATGTATATCTCGAATTTTGCGGAAATAGCCTGCGAAGTCCTCTTGATTCGGAAGAAATTTTCTACGATCTTGTATAACTGCTAAGGTTTGAGAAAAAACATACAATACAAAAAAATTTAGATCTGTTTTAAAAAAACACACAATTTATTTGAAATAACGTTTTTGTGACGTCAGCCATTTCCGAGATATTTGTTATAAATGGTTCGAATTGTACAATGCTTAGCATTCTTTTTAAAAGCATGTGGCTTTTCAGTTCTTGCCCCGCCATGTTGTTGGAAAGAATTTAGAATTTTAAGGCCAGTGTATAGCGTCCCTTCGGATGCAACCATTCCCCGAAAAGTTTAACCGGATTAAAAATAAGTGGATATGAAAATAAACTTTCGTACTCACCTATAAGAGACAGAGGTTAGAGGTGATACGAACGTTAACACTTGAGAATTTTCATTCAACAGTTGGTGTTACTCCTTAGAAAGGAAGTATCTGCTGCTTCTTTTTATTTCTCGCATTTTACATAACACGTATGCACTGCACAACACAAAAACACCACACACGGCGTTGTTAGTTTTAAAAAATTGTACTGACGCGAGTGTACATAAACGTTAAAACGCTGCTTGCTTGCTTGTGATTTTGCATGCGCAGCACTGCACAAGGAAGTATGCCGACGTGTGGAACACGAGCGTGAGAAAAGGAAACTCGTCAGCGTTTATGCAGCCTTATTGCAGTGGTGGTCGTGCAGTGGTGGATAGTGGCAGAATGACAGCGTTTTTTTTACAAACGTAACAATTTTGTTGCGAAACGAGGCATTTAACTCGACGCGCATAATGAAACAGCGTTTTCGATAAGCGAGCTTATAAAAACCCTGTGCTAAGAACAAACGCCCGTAGTGAAGCGTTGCGATAGCGGGAGTTTTTCTACAAAATCGTTCTATTTGACGGAAAATAGTTTAAACTAAAAAAAACAAAATAGCAGCAGCACTTTGCAGGGGAAATAGCGATCGGCGCATTTGGACGATAAGATGGAGATGCAATCCGGGGGAAGTCGCGATGACACCTTGCAGCCTACGTTCGAAATTATAGGGCACAAGCAGAGAACGCTGCCAAAGCTTTTTTCCGGCTTTACAGAGTCTCAAATTACCGTAAACCCGGTCCCCAGAGATGTCAACCCCGAGCAATGGGTATCGCATCTGTTTAACGATATTCTAAACTTTGCGAAAGAGAACCTGTTAGAAAACGAACCCGGATATTTAGGCATATCCATAACAGACGAAAAGGAGACGTCCAAAGCCTTCAACATGAGCGTTAGGCGCGTAGACCAATTGAATGCGGATGTCATTGTTGGAAGCATCGAAAAAGTAATGCAAAGTAACCAACAATTCTTGCTAAGCGGGCCTCTTCACGTGACGTTTGTGTGGACCAGGGAGGTCTCGGGTTCGTGCCACCAACCTTGCGATGCCTGTAGGGGCAATAAAGGCATTGTCGAAATAGCCAACAAAGACAACTTGTGTTTAGCAAGAGCCATCGTTGTAGGCAAAGCCAAAGTGGATCGCGACGTCAACTACAGAACGATGACGCGTTCCGACTATCTGCAAAAATCGAAGGCCGTAGCCTTGTGCGCGAGCATCGGTCAAGGCCACGACGGCTGCACCATAGATGACGTCAGACGCTTTGACGCTGCGTTAAAGGGATACGCTGTGACGGTGTTTGGCGATCATACGGGGAAGCACGTGCTGTACGCGTCGGATAAGAAATGCGATAAATACATCGACGTCATGCTCCACGCCGGGCACTTTAACGCCATCGTGAACCTTCACAAGTGCTTTAAATGCAAATCGTATTGCCGCCGGTGTCATCATCCCTCGGCACACAAAAAAGAATTTCACAGGTGCGACGCCGGGTGCGCTAAATGCCATCAGCAGTGCGATGCGCGATTCGACGCCTACATACGCTGCGCCGGGTGCAACAGAGATTTTAAGGGACCGACATGCTTTGCAAACCACGCAAAGAAAGGCGTTTTTTACCCAAAGGCGCTGTCGGTGTGCGACGTAGAAAAGGTGTGCACGTCTTGCAACAAGCTCGTGAATGCGAGGAACAGAAAAACCGCGCACGAGTGCGGGGAAAAGTACTGCTATCATTGCAAGACACACGTGAATTCTAGCCACATGTGCTATATGCAGCCGTACGCCGCTAAGAACAAAAGAAACCGGTACGTGTTTATGTTCATCGACTTCGAATGCACGCAAAACATTCCATATACCGGCAAAAAGGACACATACGAGCATGTACCTAACTTGTGCGTGTTGTACCAAGCCTGCCCGCACTGCATCGACGAACGCCGCAAGACGGCATACTGCACGGAATGCGGTTGCAAAGAATGGGTGTTCACGGACGAACCCGTGAAGCAGCTTTTCGAGCACATCGCGCAGGCGACATTCGAAGCCCGGGACGTCTACGTCGTGGCGCATAACCTCAGAGCTTACGACGGGCAGTTTCTATTAAAGTACATGGTGGCGCACTTAGACTGGATCCCGGAGCTCATCATGAACGGGAGCAAGATCTACAGGATGAGGTACGGTGACGTCACATTTCTAGACTCGCTCAACTTCATACCCATGCCACTCTCGCGCTTTTCCAAGACCTTCGGATTGAAGGAATGCAAAGGTTATTTCCCGTACCTGTTTAACACGAAGGAAAACGAGCGGTACGTGGGTTCGATTCCCGACAAAAGGCATTACTGCCCGGAGGGCATGTCGGCGGAGGGTCGGAAAGCCTTCGAGCAGTGGCACGAAGAAAAGGCGTCCTCCGGGTACGTCTTCGACATGAGGGCGGAAATGGTGGCGTATTGCAAGATGGACGTATTTCTACTCAGTCAGGGAGTTTCCAAATTTAGAAGGGAATTCTTGGACGAGAACGGAATAGACCCGTTCAGAGAATGCGTCACCATTGCGCAGGCGTGCATGTGCGTGTATAGAAAGCGCTTCATGCCGCTTAAAAAAATTGCCCTCTTGCCAGCGGGCGGGTATCGACTAGCGGACCGGCAGTCTCGCGCCGCATGCATATGGCTAACTTGGCTAGAGATGCAAAACCGCATCGTCATCCAGCACGCCATGCGAGGACGCGAAGTTAAAATCGTGGGGCACAAGGTGGACGGGTACAGAGAGGCCGAAAAAACCGCGTACTTTTTCCACGGGTGCTTTTACCACGGCTGCAGGCGGTGCTTTCACAATCGCCATGCGGCGATATACAACTCGGGACACGAAACCATGGCCTCCAGGTTAGAGAGCACCGAGAAGGTCACGGCCAAGATCAAGGCCGCCGGCTACGCTGTGGTGGAAATGTGGGAGTGCGAGTTCGACGCCGCGACGAAGGCCAACCAGGACCTGGCGCGCCACGCAAGGGACTTTCCGGTACCCGAACCCCTGAACCCCAGAGACGCCTTCTACGGAGGTCGCACCAACTGCACCAAGACGTACTGCGAGGCGAAGGGGGATAGCAAGATCTACTACTACGACGTATGCAGCCTGTACCCGTACGTGAACAAGACGAAGCCCTACCCCGCGGGCCACCCCAAGATCCACGTGGATCGATTCCCGCGCTTGGAAGACGTGGGGGGCGGGTTGGTGAAGTGCGAGGTTCTACCGCCGCAACACCTGTACCACCCGGTGCTACCGGCGCGCATCGGCGGCAAGCTCATGTTTCCGCTATGCCGCGCTTGTGCGGAGGCGGAGAACCAAGACGAGTGCCACCACGGAGAGCGCGAGAGGGCGTTGTCGGGTACCTGGGTGATCGACGAGATGAAGGTCGCCCTGGAGGAGGGGTACCACCTGCTGCGGGTCCACGAGATCTGGGAGTACGACGTGGTGCGGCACGAACCGACCACCGGAGCCAAGGGTCTCTTCGAGGACTACGTGAATCAGTTCCTGAAGATCAAGACCGAAGCCTCCGGATGGCCCTCGGATTGCGACGACCCTGCCGCAAAGCAGCAGTACGTGGAGCAATTCTTCGAACACGAAGGCGTCGCCCTGGATCCCCAGGCCGTCGCCACCAACCCCGGCAGGCGGGAGCTGGCCAAGCTGATGCTCAACAGCTTCTGGGGCAAACTCGGGCAGAGGGAAAACCTCCCCACGTGCGAGCTGGTGGACCGGTACGACCGCCTCCTGGAGCTGCTCAACGACCCGGGCGTGGAAGTGCAGACCTACGTGCCCGTCACCGACCGGATCATGTACGTGGTGTGGAGGTACCGCGAGGAGTGCCGCAAGGTCAACCCCGCCGCCAACGCCGTCCTGGCGGCCTACACCACGGCTCACGCGCGCCTGGTGCTCTACTCCTACCTGAAGAGGCTGGGAGAACGGGTCTGCTACTTCGACACCGATTCCGTCGTCGTCGCCGCCGCTCCGGGCGACTGGACGCCGTCCGTCGGACGCCTCCTGGGGGACATGACGGACGAGCTGGAGAAGTACGGGAGGGGCTCTTACATCGCCCGGTTCGCCTCCACGGGGCCCAAAAGCTACTGCATGGAGATCGTCTGCCCCGAGACGGGCAAGACCTTCTCGGTGTGCAAGGTGAAGGGGATCACGCTCGATTCGGGAAACCTGGAGCTGGTGAACGCGGAGGTGATTCGCGACGTGGTGCTCAGGGACAACGACCGCGCGGTGAAGCTGGAGGGCACGCAGATCTCGCGGAAACCGTCTTGGACGGTCGTCACCGAACCCAGCTCGAAGACGTTTAGGATGGTGGTCAACAAGCGCGTGCTCGCCGGCGATCACGATTCCTATCCCTACGGGTTCAAGAGGAACGCATAAATGAGACGTCCGCAGCCGCGCCAAAGTCATTTCGAACCGGGCACCCCCGAGGAGACGATGCCCTGTCCCCGAGACCTGGGGCGTTTCGAGTTTCCCAGCACGATGCTCGTGGCGGGGCCGTCGCGCTGCGGCAAGTCGACCTTCGTGAAAAACCTGTTGCGCCACGCGCACCGGATGTTCGACGTGCGCCCCAGGAGGGTGCTGTGGTGCCACCCTTCGGAGTATTCGCCGAGACTCGAACCCTCGGCTCTGCGCTGCGAGACCCACGCGGGCATACCCGAACTTGCTTCGGTGGGCGAGAACGACCTCGTCGTCCTCGACGATCTGATGGTGGAGGGTGGCGGGAAGGACGTGTCCAATTTTTTCACCAGAGACTCCCATCACAAGCGCTTCGGCATCGTCTACATCCTGCAGAACGTGTTTCCGCAGGGTCAGAAATATCGCAACATCTCTCTGAATGCGAACTACGTCGTGGTCTTCAAGAACAACCGGGACAAGATGCAGATCGAGAGACTGTGCCAGCAGATCGAACCCAGGAACTCTAGGTTTCTCTTGGAGGCCTTCGAGAAGGCCACCGAACGCCCTCACGGGTATCTCGTGCTGGACTGCACTCAGTACACGCCCGCCCGATACAGGTATCGAACCGGCGTGCTGCCGGGGGAAAACCTCTCTTATTTCGTACCCAACTGAGGCCGCCGAGAGGACTTGGGTTTCGTTTCGTTCTATATTATCCCGGCAGGGTCTCGCCCCGACCGAGGCCGTCGAGTCTAAATAAAAAGTACCGCTTTTGGGGCGAACGTCATTATCGCGCAAGCATGGCTAGAGGTAGGTCAAGGCTCGCGACGCTGACCAGTCCTCGCATAGCGAGACAGCACGGCAATTTGGCGGCTCTGGCCAAGGCGAAGGCCCCTCTGCGCAAAAAGTTGTTAAAAAATGCCGACGGCGATCTGATCAAGGCCATTAGCGAATGCATGCTCAACGTGTGCAGAGGTCACGTGCAACTTCCCGCAAAGTGCTTGGGTCGCCTGAAGAATCACAAGGCTTCTTGGAGGAAGTTGACGGATAAACGGGTTCCTCTGAAGAAGAAGAAGAGCATCTTGGTTCAAAAAGGAGGTTTTTTGCCGGCATTCCTCCTACCCGTCTTGGCTTCGCTCGGCGGCGCGCTAGTGTCGAAATTAACAGGATGAAGTACGGCAGGCAGATCCTCGGTACGCCCCAACCGAAGACCGTCGACAGGCTTCACGCTGTAGACCGCACCGTATCCAGATTGGCTAAAGAAATTCGGAACCTGCAGAGCGCAAAGCTCTCTGCCGACGAAAAGTGGCGGCTCGTAAAACATAAATTGGACAACTACCTCGATCTCGTGGCACAAGTCAGAAAGCCCTTCCTGGGCGACGACGACGACGACGACGACGATTACGAAGACGTGCACGAGCGCGTGCCGGTGAAGCAGGAGGTCGAACCCCGAACCATAAAGGTCAACCTCCTCTCGCCTCGCAAAAAGAAGAGGGTGAACCCTGCCACTCCGAAAAAGAAATCGAAATCGCCTTCCGCGTCGTACCATTTTCGCAAGCGCGTCTGGCAACCCCTGTACAAGTAAAGCATGAAGGAATGGAAGGAGCTAAGGCGATACTATGCCAGACCGGAACACTATGCCGGTTTGGGCGCGGTCGAGCCCCTTCGAAAGGCCACGGGTGCGTCTAAGGCGAACATCGAGTCCTTCCTTCGAACCCGGGACAGTTACACTCTGCACAAGCCGGTCAGAAAGCGGTTCCCCACCAGATGTTATCACGTGACGAATATGGACGATCTTTGGGAGGCCGATCTAAACGTCATGAACAGCGTGAGGGAACATAACAAACCTTACGTGTACATTCTGACCGTTATCGACGTATTTTCCAAATATGCTTGGGCCGTGCCCCTGAAATCGAAGCTGGGTACCGAGGTCGCGCAAGCGTTTCGCTCCATATTCTCCCAACGCGTACCCAGGGTCCTCCAGACGGACAAGGGGACCGAGTTCACCAACAAGACTTTTCGCGACTTTCTGAAGAAACACGACGTGAAACATTACACAACCAAAAATAACGTTAAAGCCAGCGTCGTGGAGCGCTTCAACCGCACCTTAAAAACCAAGATGTGGAGGTATTTCACGCACATAAACAGTTACAGATACCTGGAAGTCCTTCCGGCCTTACTCGAGTCGTACAATAGCTCGCATCACAGGTCCATAAAAATGGCTCCGAAGGACGTGAACGAGTCTAACATTTTACGAGTGTACCGCAATCTCTACGGTAATAGGACCCTACCTCGCGCAGGGAAACCCACATTTTCCGTCGGCGATCACGTGCGCATCTCTAAAGAAAAAATGAAATTCGACAAGGGCTACGAGCAGAATTGGACGGACGAAATATTTCGGATAGCCGAGGTGGTGCGCGGTCGGCCGGTGGTATATAAGTTGAAGGATCTGGCCGGAGAAGCCATAGACGGCGCATTTTACACCCAGGAGCTACAAAAGGTCGCGCTACCTCGGACGTTTAAGATCGAGCGCGTTTTACAGACCAAGGGCCGAGGGCGCCGCAAGCAGGTCTTGGTAAAGTGGAAGGGGTATCCGGCAAAGTTTAACTCGTGGGTTCTGGCTTCGACCGTCGATTCGACATGATTAAGACCGAGTCCTTCTCCATCACCCTCGTGAGCAACGCTTCCATGGAACACTTTACCGACAACACCACGGCCAGATTTTCTAACATCTTGCCCGAGAGAATCGTTCTGCAGGGAGAATGGGAGGTCGCCCTGCAAAAGGTCAGGTATCCGGTGAAATTTTATAACCTTTCGCCAGACGTCGCCCGTCTGGCGGGCACCAAGTACACCATGACGCTCCTCCCCACGCATTCCAAATTCAGTTTGCAAATGCCGCAAGGCATCGTGCACAATCCCAAAGACTTGGTGAACCTCGTCAACGCCGCTCTACTCGAACACTTGCACGTGGAAAACTTCTTCCTCTTCGACGAGCGCAAGCAGACGGCGGGCGTGAATGCCGCCGTCGCCCACCCCGAACCACTACCCGACATTCCGTTCGACGGGTTTGTGGAAAATGTCGCGCGCGCTGTCGTACCGTACGCGGTCGGGGAATACGAAGCTCTCAACGATGCGCCCCGCCAGAGACCAAAGCCCAAACCGAAACCGAAGCCCAGGGCTTCGGGGCAGCAGAAACCCGCGGCGGCTCGTTCCGTCAGACCCAAACGAGACGTTTCAAAATCGGAGGACCCTCCGGGGCCTCTACACCGCATCCACAGTTTGCTCTTGACGCCCGCTATGGCAAAAATGTTGGGTTTCGATCCCTACGTCGACGTCATTCTCGAAAAAGCTGCTAAACGCCCCGTAGATCCTTATATGGGGTTTCCTTACGAAATGTTCGTCTACTGTAATCTAGTGACCCCGCAAGTCGTGGGCGACACCTTCGCCCAAGTCATACAGAGCGCGGCCGTGGAATACGAAAGAAGCAACAACACTTACATGAGCGACGAAAAGACGTTTTTTCCCCAAAATTGGGTACCCTTGATTCAGCAGGACTTCAAGACGGTCAGCATAGATTTAAGGAACGGTTACGGCGATCTCTTGCCATTCGCCGACGGATTTTCCTCTACTGTAGTTCTCGCTTTTCGTCCGAAACAGGCGTAATGGATGTGCACGCCGTAACGCGGTACTACCTCAATCAGACCGGCGGCGCGTTCCACCATCGCGATTTCGCTCTCTACAGGGGCAAGCGCTACCAAAGAGGCAGCGGTCTCTTTTCAGCCCTCGGAGGACTTTTCAGAAGGTTGCTACCGTTTTTAAAGAGCGGAGCAAAAGCAGTCGGAAAGGAGGCCTTAAAGGCGGGCGCCCACGTTCTGTCCGATGTGACTGTGGCGGGAGCAGCGCCGAAGCAAGCGCTCCAGCGGAGGCTCAAGGAGTCCGGATACAATTTAAAACGAAAAGCCGACGAAAAGCTCGGTGCCATGCTCGGTTCCGGCGCCAGGCGTCTCAAGAGAATAAAACCGAGCAAATCCGGAAAGAGCAAGCAGTCCAAGCTGAAACGCGGTAGGCGCAAGGTGCAAGACGTATTTTCGTAATGGCAGACGCGACCGTCCACATGAGTTCCGAACTGGACCTCTTTACAGAGGTGCCGGTTCAGATGAGCATCGAGGAGTCACGGTTCCTATACCTAAACCCTCAAAACACTTTAATGAAAAATGCCCCCATCACCTTTCATTATTCCGGAAATGCGGACGATTACCTAGACTTGACCTACGTCGTACTCGAACTCATGGTGCGCGTTGTAGATGACAAAGGAGAGGCCTTAAACGCTGACGCTAACGCCACTCTGGTCAACAACGCCTTAAATTCCCTGTTTCAACAGATGGAGGTAACCCTCAATAACATCATCGTCTCCATGCCGCAAGCCGGTTACCCCTATAGAACCTACCTCGAGACGCTTCTCAATTACTCCGAAGATGCCATGAACACCAAACTAGAATCTACCCTCTGGAGAAAGGACACGGCAGGCATCATGGACACTTTTATCGCCAATGCGGGCTTTCAGTGGCGTCAGGGGTTTACCAAAGGGAGCAACGTCGTGCAGCTCATCGGTCCTCTGTCCAACGCTCTTTTTAGACAGGAGAAGCTGCTTTTGAACAACGTTAGCATGACCGTCAAGCTCACTCCCGCCTCTCCCCAGTTTTATCTGTTTTCCGACGTAGATACCTTTAAGGGGTACGCCGACATCGTGTCTGCCACGCTGCGCTTAAAATCGGTGCGGCCCTCGCCGACCATAAAGCTCGCGCACCAGGCCGTGCTCGCAAAGGGCAACGCAAAGTACCATCTCAAAGACGTCAGCTTTCACGCTCTCAGCATCCCCAAGGAGTCCAGGGCAATGACGTTTAGCGACGTGTGCGTAGGGCAAGTTCCAAGGAGAGTGGTAGTAGCCATGGTCACCGACAAGGCCTATTCCGGCCATTTTAACTCAAATCCGTACAACTTGAAACATTTTAAAATGAACTTCTTTCAGCTCTACGTGAACGGGCAACCCGTTCCCTCCCAACCTCTGCAACCCGACTTTACAAAGGGACACTATTTGCAATGCTTTCAAACCCTGCAGGACGGCCTAGGCATTCATTTCAAGGACGAGGGACACTCCATCTCCAGAGAAACCTACCCGCAAGGGTATACGATAATGGTTTTCGATCTCACTGCAGACATGAGCGCTAACGAGTCTCACATCTCGGGTCAGCGCCACGGAACCGTCTCTATAAGCATCGGTTTTGCCGATAAATTGACAGAACCGGTCATACTTCTGCTGCTAGCGGAAATACATCGCACGGTCGAAATCGACGCCAACCGATCCATTTTGGTATCATGAACACCTTTCAAATTCAACGGTTTCTATCGACATGCCCCTCTACGCGCTCTCACTTTTTAGGCGTCTACCCCTGCGATAAACTACCCGTACTTCACGGCATTCGAACGCCTCCCTTGGCGCTAGTGGCTAACACCGACCCCAGCACCAAATCCGGGCAGCACTGGGTTTGCATCTTTGTGGACAAAAACTCGCGTGCAGAATATTTTGACAGTTACGGCATAGGACCGCTCTCGCCCCATTTTCTCCGGTTCTTAAATTCGGTCTGCGGGACGCGTTGGTCCACCAACGCCAGAAGGCTGCAAGGTTTCGACAGCACCACGTGCGGTCATTACGTCATCGCCTACCTCACCCACCGCTGCTCCGGCTTACCTAAGCATACATTCTTCTCAAAATTTCGCGTCAGCAATCACGCGCATAATGATGTCGTCATTCGCAAAACGTTCAAAAACGCATGCCGCGCAAAGTGCTCTGCCGCTCGGCAAACTTGTCAACCCTTGAAGGTGAGTACGTGTGTGTGTGTGTGTGTGTGTGTGTGTGTGTGTCACTATTCAGCACATCTAAGCTAATCCATCGTCTTGCACGTGCTTTCAGAAGACGCTCCTGCTGATATAAAAAGCAACGTCACGGTGCCGCTCGCCTCATTCTGAGTGTACCATG
Organism: Deroplatys truncata; assembly: GCA_030765065.1. Taxonomy (NCBI): domain Eukaryota; kingdom Metazoa; phylum Arthropoda; class Insecta; order Mantodea; family Mantidae; genus Deroplatys; species Deroplatys truncata. Next base: position 98,627,983 of record CM060976.1, on the reverse strand, counting down.
CAGCACGCGGATACAGTCCTGCTGCCATGCAGCACGCCGACCAGGTAGGTCCGCACCTATGTATTAGCTTGCTTTTTTTCTATCCCGTTTATCTCTCTCTATCCCTCACATTATTATTATTATTGTTTTGTGTGTTCCAGTATAACCGGATGTCAAACCCCAACCACCTCAAAACCCGGGGAAAAAAGGAAACTACCCATCTTCGACCTCCAGCAGCATCCCGACAGCCCTGCTCCGCCAGCACAGTTCCAACACAGTGCAGTTGTGGGTCCTCTGGCGGATATCTACTTCCTCAACCCGCAACAAACTAAATTCGTCAGTGTGGGATTCTCCCCCCGGCCACCGCACCATCTCGTCGTCACCATTGCCAAATGTGGACAGCACAACGCAGTCGTCATGAGTTCCTCGCAGTGGCACAAACTCGTCGAAGCCATCCCCATCATTCACAAACGCTTGAATGACCCGCAGGGACGTCTACAGCAATTTCAGTTCAGCGACAACGTCACCATCGTGTTTAAGTTTGTGTTCGGAAAGCTAAAGCTCGTTTTCAAAGAACCGCAAGGCGTATCCGTTACGCTCAACCAACAAGAATGGCACGTGTTGCATACCCTGCAGCGCATCATTACCGACATCATGTATCACAAAAAGAAGGAAGAGACGGACGTGCAAAATCAAATCATGGCATACCACAAGTACATGCTTCACAACCATGCCTCCAACGTTCCCTTACATGACATGAATTTCACGCAGTTCACCAAGTACATACGGTGCGCCAATTTTAGAACATTCCTCGAGGTTCATCATTTCCTCAACACCCATTTCGCACTGCGCATCTCACAAAATAGTCCTTAGTGCGCATGTATTTCTACCAGCGTTCCAACCGCACCTCACCCAAACATCTCGCGCCCTTCGCTCCCGCATTTGGGTCGCAAAGCATCCTATATCATACCCGATCACATTCACGGCGTTTGCATGTTCAGCACCGTTCAAAACAGAGTTCTCCTCCAAGTCGAAAACCGTTAAATCAACGGACACAGTGTTTTTCCTGCGGATGTTGTGCAATAATCGCTAAGCGCTTCCGGCGGATGTAGTGAACCTCCAACGAACGTTTCCCCACCAGTGCTTCCCCTGATGTGGTAATTCTCCAACCAACTTTTCCCCCACCAGTGCTTCCCCTGATGTGGTCGTTTGCATGTTCAGCACCGTTCAAAAACAGAGTTCTCCTCCAAGACGAAAACCGTTAAATCAACGGACACAGTGTTTTTCCTGCGGATGTTGTGCAATAATCGCTAAGCGCTTCCGGTGTATGTAGCCAACCTCCAACGAACGTTTCCCCCACCACTGCTTCCCCTGATGTGGTGTTTCTCCAACGAACTTTTCCCCCACCAGTGCTTCCCCTGATGTGGTCGTTTGCATGTTCAGCACCGTTCAAAAACAGAGTTCTCCTCCAAGACGAAAACCGTTAAATCAACGGACACAGTGTTTTTCCTGCGGATGTTGTGCAATAATCGCTAAGCGCTTCCGGCGTATGTAGCCAACCTCCAACGAACGTTTCCCCCACCACTGCTTCCCCTAATGTGGTGTTTCTCCAACGAACTTTTCCCCCACCAGTGCTTCCCCTGATGTGGTATATCTCCAACCAACGTTTCCCCCACCAGTGCTTTCCCCTGATGTGGTCGTTTGCATGTTCAGCACCGTTCAAAAACAGAGTTCTCCTCAAAGACGAAAACCGTTAAATCAACGGACACAGTGTTTTTCCTGCGGATGTTGTGCAATAATCGCTAAGCGCTTCCGGCGTATGTAGCCAACCTCCAACGAACGTTTCCCCCACCACTGCTTCCCCTGATGTGGTGTTTCTCCAACGAACTTTTCCCCCACCAGTGCTTCCCCTGATGTGGTATATCTCCAACCAACTTTTCCCCCACCAGTGCTTTCCCCTGATGTGGTCGTTTGCATGTTCAGCACCGTTCAAAAACAGAGTTCTCCTCCAAGACGAAAACCGTTAAATCAACGGACACAGTGTTTTTCCTGCGGATGTTGTGCAATAATCGCTAAGCGCTTCCGACGTATGTAGCCAACCTCCAACGAACGTTTCCCCCCACCACTGCTTCCCCTGATGTGGTGTTTCTCCAACGAACTTTTCCCCCACCAGTGCTTCCCCTGATGTGGTATATCTCCAACGAACTTTTCCCCCACCAGTGATTTCCTGCTTCCGGCAGTTGGGTTATATTTATGCACGCGCATTCTTTACCCCTTCATTCGGTGCTAGCCAGCCGTGGGGAATGCCAGGACCGTCGTGTAAAGACTTCCACTGCTCGTTTTGCTTTCACCAAACGTGCAGCTGCGAACTTAAGCACCGTCTCACCCTCCTGTGCACGCAGTGTCAACACGGTTTCTACGAAAACCTCGATCATCTCAACAAGCAAATTCAGCAATTCCTTCGAAGGTACTCCGCTAGAAACACCACATGAACTGCTTCATCGTGCTCTTTCGGTATCTCGATAACGGACGAAGAATCCGCCTGCTACTGCCCAGGGAACGCCAAGTGCTGCTGCAGAACGGCATATACATCTTCGAACGTTATCCCCCAAGCGACGTCGACCTTGTGTGGAACCAACTTCCCGCAGACGCACAGGTAGTTTGCGCACCTTATCGCAGGTGTAAACAACACTACAACCTTCCTCATCAAACCACTCATATAGACGGCCCTCCCCCGTTTATCAAAAACTGCCATCTGTGCCGTCAGAATGTCACAGGACGTCCTTAAAGAGCTAGAAGAACTTTCCAGCAGCGCCCACACTCTCAGCGTATCTACGCTTCAACAACACGTACCATATCGCGTCGTCGGCGTCAAAACAATCGACACCGTTCACGGTACAAAGCTCGTCGCCAAACTCGACAACGACACAGAAGTTTTCCTACCAACAAGATTTGCAAAAGCCTCTCCAGAACTCGTCAACAAACTCAACTCTAACTCATTCTGCATCATATACGCAGGCGAGGAAAAACTACGCAGCGGTTTCAAACGTCACATCGTCACGTTCTCCCCATATAACCCTAAATAATGTCCGACGAAACCTATCCCGTCCCCGTGGGGAACAATCTTAACCTACAACTCATTCTCAACGCAGCTTCACCTATCCGTATCCTCTGCATCTCCAACTCCTATTTCCGCAACAGCAGAGTTGTCACCATCACACTCGACGTCCAAGGGGCTCACGCCGTCCACGTCAAATGCGTACCTACCAAAGTACACCAGCATAAACAAGACGCACTATGCGTCATATACCTCGGCAACAGCAACATTCCTGCTCTAACCAACAAAGTCACATCCACAGGATGCTTCTCAACCAGCCATTACAACGAATTTACCATCCCCATCTATATACCAACCTTCACCGAGTTCGTCAACGAAAGTTTCTCTCACCTGCTCGTCACCTGCATCACCAAACCTATCCACCAATTTACCGCCGATAGCAGCAGCAGCGATGACGAGGACTCAAAGTGCACCACGTACTTTAAAATCATTGTTGTGCGCGAAATCTGTGTGTCCTAGTGCCTCAAACAAAAACTATGAATTTTAATGTGCTTTTTTTTCTCCTAATATTACTTATATTGTCCATTTATTGTATTTATATGTTAAGCAAATAATACATCATGTTAATCAAAACTATGTATACATATCTTTATCCAATGTACTGTATTCAAAGTATAAATAAAGAAAACAGTCCCGGATGAGCCAATTGCAATAACGATAATCCTACCGCTCAGGGCGCTTTTCAAACTTACCGCCGCCGCCGTCGCACGCAGCGACACTAGCGACACTAGCGCCCCTAGCGGCAGGATTATCGTTAAAACAATTGGCTCATCCGGGACTATTACTACTTACCTATGTGTGCATAATCCCATCTCAGACACAAATTCTGTTTGAAATACGGAATCGTTGTTATTGTTCATATTGTTGCTATGTTAAAACAACCCGCTTTGAGTCCAGGCATCAACCATCACACAATCGAGTCTCCTAAATTATACATGTTATTGAGCCATCGTATTAGTTATAACTGTTAAATTGCAGCACTGTAAATCAAAAGTGAAGATAGGTAAATTCATTAGAAATTACTTCTAATTATAATTCATTCAAAATAATAAATCACACGATCGTACAAAAAACAGGTGCAATACATGTGTGCGAAATGCGTAACAGAATCTCGGAAATACAAAAGATTTGACTAATTTTTTTGTCTCGCCTTTTCAAACTCTTCCTCAATCTGCAATAATGCAGTTCTCACACTCATATCACAGTGTATTATTTCGAACACATTGATTTCCCATAGGTTTACCATGGGGCACAATAAACCTGAAAGTAACGTCTTAGAATAGGGAGGGAAAAGTAAATCGACGACAAATGCACAGTGTTGATAAACCTTTTAGGAACGGAATTGGGACTGTGACATGAAATGTAGCAGAATAAATGCCTGAATTGCATGTAGTGCAAATTTATCCACAGCTTCGCTTAAAGGCGAGATTCGTTTTAAACTCCATATCCAATAAGAAAAAATGGATTTTTCAATACCATGTCGTATTAACTTCAAAGTTTTACAAGCTTGACTTATCTTTAATCTTGTAAATTTTGCAAAGAGTTTTGTTTTACTATTTTGGCTGAAGATACCGCCTCAAACTATTACATCCAGATATTTATTTGCTTTTTCATATCTTAAGTGCTTCGACTTAGCAAACTACTGTAATTATAGAAGAAAGTTTGTTTGCAAAACATAAGCCTACTTTTCTGTGAATAGCCTGTAAGTTCAATTCATACTTATGTATCTTAAAAATCTTAAGAGATATACAAAATTCGTTAAAGAAAAAACGTAAGTAATTGAAAAGTTAAACTTATTCCCTATAATCATTTCCAAACTATCAGGCGTTCGAGCAATATATGTTGTTAATCTTTCAAAATTTCCTAGGTTAAACTGTGATACAGAAACTTCTTTGAAGATGTGCATATTTTCTGCAATTTAAAGACCTCATCTGTTACCTAATACTCAAGAGAATAGCAGTTCAAAGCCCCGTTGGAATGAGTTACCTTATTAGGGGTTTATTCTTGACGTTTCCTTGTTTGGTAACTAAAATTTTGGCAATATAAAATTATTTTCAATCAAACATTAAAAAAATGTCTGATGTGATGCATTCACATGACTTTCTCTACCTGTATCGTTTATTAGTGTGTATACAAACTATTCTTACTGAAGCTTATTGTTCTATCTACTACATTTTAATCCAAATAAATCTTTGCAGAAATAGCTACACTACACATTTCGTTACAGATACAAAGGGAATAGCGATAATAAAATGATTAATATATGGACGCTATACGCTGATCTTAATATTCCATACTGCTTCCACGCAATCACTAGAAACAACTGAATGTTCAAAGCACTTTAAGAGAATGACAAAGAAATGAACACTTTGAACCTTTAATAACATATATCTACAAATTAGCTTATGGCATAAAAACGTATTTCATATAAATTATGTTTTAAAGTGATATACATTGTTTGTGTAGGGCATTTTCGTCCATCGCTTAACGATTACCAGTTGTACAAGATAATACCAAATTCCTTCCGAATGAAGAGGACTTCATAGGCTATTGCTAGAAAGTTCAAGATATAATTTTATTTATCATGTAAATATCTTTCATATATGGTACTTCAACCAAAATCCTTAGCCATCCTTTAGAATATAAAAAAATTTCTGAAAAGGTCCCATGCGAGGGTAGTTTGGGGTGGGACATTTTCTTAAAATCTACCCGTCGCATCTTTGGAAGATACTAAACCTAAATACCAAGTTTAGTTTTTATCCGATTTTCGTTTTTGAGTTATGCTGTTCACAGACACAGACACACACACATACACACAGATACATGCATTTTTCTAAAAAAGTTTTTTTTTATTTGGGGACCTCAAAACATGTATTTCCGATGAAATTTCAGTATAAAATTTATGGGTGGAATGCAATAGCTTCTTTACATAGATGCATGGCAGAGAAAGTAAAATATGATATACAGTCGCACGACTTTCTCCACCTATTCTTCCAAAATTATTCTCATAAAAGCCAATTCTTTCATGTATTTTATGATAATCGAGCTAAAAGTTTGTAGAAATTATTTTATTATACATTTTATTGCAGGTACAGGGGGATACAAGGGTTGAGATGATAGTTAAATATTTAAAAGTTTAGTTGCATATGCTGGCTTTGAAATTCCACTCTTTGCATGACCACAAGAAAGAAACGAATAACGACTTCAGCACTTCAAAAAGGCGTAACACTTTTGAAATTTCAGACAATTAGTTTGAGGTCTCTTGAATCGAGGAGAAAAAAAGTAGAAAAGGCGTCCGTGTTTGTGTCTGTCTTTGTATCCGTGTGAGTGTGTGTTTGAACAACATAACTAAAAACAACATCCCCCACCCCAAAACATTCTTTACCTAGAAAATATTCTGTAATTTTTTATTTTTTAAAACTCACTTTAACGATTTTGATTAAAACACCATATACTTAACGTACATACACAAATAATGAAAGTATATTTTTAATTTTCTGTGAGTAGTCTGTGAAGTCCTCTTCATTCGGAAATGAATTTTGTATAACTTTGTAAAGCGGGAAAACGTCTTTTAATTTACAAGACGTTACCACACAAAACATGTACATCTCTTTAAAACATACAATTGAGCCAAATACTTCTCTATTATACAACTCAAGTTAATGGTAACAGAGACCCTCGAACCAGCTAGAAGATTAATTTTTGTTTTATTACGACAATGAGGTATTACATTTACAATTTTAAATGTGCATAAGCCTCTATACAGTGTGGAAGGGAACTTATTGTACTTATTCTTATATATACTTCATAGAGAAAGGCATAATAGCTTCCACACGACCCTCAATCTAAACAAACACTCGAAAGAATGGTGTCATGACGCATTGGCAAAATGAAAGTACAGCTTGGTAGTTATTGGCCTACACTGACAGTATTCATCGTCCAATAAGCCTTTCGCGGTCACTGACTGAAAAGCACACCATGTTTATGTCAACTCCAATAGAAGTTGAGTCATTATTAGAGTAATATCGTACTACGCATTGAAATTCACAGGTTCAGTGATAAAAAAATCCAGATGTGCTTAGTGGATAATTATACGTACAACAAAGGTTTACGAGATGCCAGCCTTTTCAAATCGTGAGTACCTTGATATGTTGTTACTGCTCAGAATGCTGCAGCTGCCACCAAATTGTATCAGGTGAAGTTTCGTGTCTGGAGGATACCAAACCAAAGTGTTTGTGTTGACTGCGCAGAGGGTGCTAGACACAGGGTGCGTGCAGCCAGCACACAAAGGATGGCGAGCAAAAAATACCGTGTTGCAAGGAAGCTATTTTAAATCTTGTAGAAGTTGTAGACGGAGAATAGTTCGCATGATCGGCGTGTCCCATTGATTTCTTCTCAGGATGCTGCAAGAACAGTTATTGCAAACATATCCATCCAACGGATACAATGTCTAAGCGCGTATTATGCGCCTAGACTGGCTTTCGTCATTTGGTTCCTGGGAACTTGGTGCGGATATGCCACAATTAATTGTGGCAACAGACAAAGTTACATTTACAAAAAAATTACATTTTTAATTTTCATAACAACCATACATGGGTGGAGAAAAAACCAAGGAGCATCATTTTCGACAGCGATTTGCGGTGAGTATGGGCAGGAATACTTGATTGCCTCATAGGCCTTTACATTCTCCCCGAACCGTTGAACGGGGTTAATTATTATCTGACATTTCTGCAAAAGACACTTCCAGGCTTATTGAAAAATCTCTTTAGAAACCAGGAGAAACATGTGGTTCTTACACATTAATTGGAACGTTTATGAGCATGTGAACCGTAGCTTTCCCTACAGGTAGATTGGACGTTAAGAGCCCATCAAATGGCCTGCAAGATCGCCAGACCTGAATCCTCTGAGCTTTTTCTTTTGGGGAGATATGAAAAGCAGGATCTACAAAACACCGATTACTAACGTCGAATCTTTGAGACAACGTATTCATCGGCGGAGGAGGAAATACGCAACAATGAAAGTATCTTTGCTAAAGTACGACCTAATGGGTTACGAAGGTGTGAAGCTTGCAGGTGCGCAAAACGGTGGACATTTTGAACAATATCTGTGAATCATTTGGTTTATTGTTTATTTTTTGCTGTCCATGTTAAAAGTATCATTTAGTAGACTTTGTAAGAGCTTAACTATGTGTTTTTGTGTTTACATATCAAAAGATTATATATCAAATGACTTACATATCAAATTAAATTACCAGTATCAATTGCAAAACGTATTTAAGTTTACTGCCGAGTGAGCTGATCATCCGTAGATTCTGAGTTTTGGTTACAAAATGTGTCACTGGAAAATGCAGATGCAATTATTAGAAAATTACAGACACTAAACCACGCGCCATACAGCGAAAGTGAAACCTATTCACACGCTGACCTAATTATAGTTTTGGAAAGGAAGAGTGCCATCCCCGCTCCCGCTGCCGACTGGCTGCTACATCGTTGCTAGAGTGTGCATTTTATGTTCTCAAAAACCTAAAATATCTCTGCAGAAAATAGTTATACAAAAAATGGAAGATATAATGAGATCTGTAACTGCACTACATCAATGTACTGGCTTCCTTTCCACCCGGTATAATGTATCATAGATCTTTGCTGTCAATGGAGTGGGGAATTAGATTTCAGGACTTAACGGTGATGGACTTAGGGGCAGATGGATAGAAAGAAGACAGTGACAAAAATTGAATTTGCATTCAATGGGAGGCTATAAAACAATACATAAGCAAACTGCCTCAACAGGAGATCAAACCTTGTGTTGCCTAAAGATACGCACAATTTATACTCTTATATTCAACTTATACTTTGCAGCTCATGCAGAAATCTAAATATGGTTCCAAGAGTTTGTATTCTATGTGTATCTAGTTTTGCTGTCAAACTTCACAACCTATTTTTGGTTTCTGGCAAGCACTTATTTTAAAGGTAGTTTCTAGGCACAAGTTTTAAGGAAAACGCCAGCTCAATGGACGCCTAGCCAGCCAGCCAGCGAAGCGTCTGCCTCAGAGGAAATTCTTGGAAATGCAGTGGACCAGAATATTCAGGACGTGATACGCTTGGATGGAGAGTTCCGTGTCGCAAACTGCTACGCTCTGAGCGACATAATGCAGTCAGTTTCCTTTCCATCTTTATTCCTATTGATCTAAGATCCAGGCCTCCGTGAATTCAAGCAGAAAACAGGAAACCACTGCTTCTGACGGAATTAGAAGCGAGGTATTATATCTCTTTTCAAATTATATGTAAGTTCAAAATTCGTATTCTATTTGGGTTATTTGGGAGAAAAATGTACAGCACTGGATAATATTATTCTGTGCGGTTAGATGTGTGGGTGTCGCCTCGTTCTTGCAAAAACGCATGAAATTCACGTAGCTTGATTCGCAAGGGTGATGGTGGCAATGGTATAGTGTGGTTTAAGCGTGTAACGGTCTATCATAAAATACAGGAGCACCCCAGAGTTAAATCTTAAACGAAGAGAAATAGTAACTGAAACCTTGGAAATTTAACACTAACTATGTAAATAACTGCAGAACAACACACAAGGAGGACGATAAATAAAAAAACAACAGTCGATAGGACACTGAAGGTAGAAAGGGAGACACAGTACAAGACTTCCCCGGTAGGATAGGGTAGGATAAGACTAGAAGCGGAGGGGGACTTAATACCTGGACCTGCGCAGATCTTTCGTGCCTATGTCCCTGCTCCGGGGGGAGAGAGGGATGAGGTGAGAGGAGACAGAGGGCGGTCAGACCAGGAAGCATGACAGACAGAGGGCAGAATCCTATTTACAGATTTGAACTCCCCGGGTGCTAGCTGGTGCAGCCGGTCCCCTCCACGCTTAGACTTACTCTCCCCTAAAGGTCTGGGAGCCGGAGACCGCTGCAGTCCGGGGGACGAAGGTTTCCTTAGAGCATCCTTTACCCTGTCACGCACACGCCGAAACCTCCCGCCGGCACTTGCAAACCTGAAAGAAACCAAGGAGATGAAGTGAAGTGAAATGAGAATGGAGATGAAATTTAGGGACAGGAAATTCGGGCGTAGTTATGATCCTTTCCAAAATTCGCCTAGCGACCCGAGGAAGCCCTCAAAAACTCCATGGGTCAGGAAGGTCGGCCACGGGAATCGAACCCACGACCTCTCGAATGCGGGCCACAGACGTAACCGCCTGACCATCCCGCTCCTCCTTCCATGGTATGTCCTTAACGCTCGCACGGCTTTTGGATCTCGCCATGCGGGCGTGGCACGGCCAGCCACGCGTGTACTCTGCCTTTGCTTCTTAAAACTGTGAAATTCTTGCCTTATACAGAGCCTTTATTTGGACGCGGGTACGGCATAACGAGAATTTTATTGGCACCGTAAATCACGGTGTTTGCCGGTGGAGATGTGGAAAACTGTGTTCTTGGGCGACGCCACACATCTCTCACACCTTTTGAGAACTATTGCATTAACACTCATTAATTGTTCATGGCCAAGTAAATTAATGCATGCTTCGTCCAAAGAAAAAAAAAACGCAGGCGAAAAGAGCTATCATTGACATTATTCCACTACCAAATGCAGACATTAACTCCACTCACATTATGGCGTGGTTGAAATTCCTCAATTACAGTTGTCTTACAGAGTTGTAATTTTAAAATTTTAATGCCATGCCAAGTCGAGATTTGCGACATTTCTGATTCCTGTGCAAGCGTTCTAAGATATTTCTTTGGATTTTGTTATAACTTTTCTCGAGTTATTTCAGAAAGAACAAGGTGATGTCCTTTAGGTTTCTTATGAAGAATATATCCCGTTTCCTTAAATCTATTCAAACATCAGAACCCATATTTCTCTGTGGGCGCAGAACAGCACGGAATCTGTTTATAAATTACAGTTTCACTTCTTTACAATAGTTTGTTGTCACATAGGAAACATACATGAAGATTTTATGCTAAAGTTGCAGAGTTTTTGGCATTATAACAGCACTAACAAACTATCATACTGAAACATGATATCTCGTGCGAACCGCTGTACAGCACAAATTTTGTATCGACTGATTAGCCAGCATACGGAGAGAAGGGAAAGCGGAAGGAAAGAAATAGCGTAGTGCAGGGTAGTCAATTCCTCGTAATACGTCCTCGCGTCCAAATGAAGGTTCTATAGTAACTGAGGGAAATATTATCTTCCCGCAGCTAACGTCTTTCTGCAAGCACTTTCAAATTGACACGGTTTAGTTCAGACACGTAATATTTCTGTTTAACTTCGTGTGTTTTAGTTGAGTTCTTCCAATGTGTAAGGATTTGTTGTTCTGTACAATAATTTTGTCGTTCAATCTACTCCGCAAATACAAATCACAGACAGTTAGATCTAAGGAGCGAGGCGATATACTCCAGGGTTAACCACTATGACTCCAAACACTGGCAAGCTATTAAGTAAGTGGCGGAGTAGAGAGAGGAGGCATCTTTGGACCAGACAATCCCTGTACTTGCGGTAACTTTAGAAACCCAATACTACTTAAGGCACAAAACTAAATTAAATCATAAATATGATAGTAAACCGATTAAAGAATAATACGTTTTCTACATATGGAGCAGACGGAATAGGTTTTATGGCCTAAATGTGTTGTGGATGCATTCAAATCGCCCAGCAATATGCAGAAGAGATCGGAGGCGATGAAAGAGATACGCAGGAAAATACTGGAGAAAAATATGTTCCACTATGTAACGCTCATTACAGGTTTGTATAAAGTGACCCAGAGTTACCATACAATAAGTGACTGTTACTAAAATACGGGTGGCGCACAAGTCACTACAGACTTGGTTAGCTTATGTAACATATTAATTTTGAATAATTTGAATACGACACAGGCCTATAAACAAATTACAGTAATTGATAAAACATTAGAATCTTCCGGGCTGGAAGGCCGTGGTCTAAGGGTAAAACTACTATAACCCGACGTTTCGGCCAACTCTGTGGTTGCCATCTTCAGGAGTCTAACACCCAGGACAGCTTGATAACGACTGCAGTCGTTATCAAGCTGTCCTGGGTGTTAGACTCCTGAAGATGGCAACCACAGAGTTGGCCGAAACGTCGGGTTATAGTAGTTTTACCCTTAGACCACGGCCTTCCAGCCCGGAAGATTCTAATGTTTTATCAATTAACTCCGGCCGTGAAAGCCTTCGTACTTATTTAAATTACAGTAACATCACTACTTTTTATGTTGAACTTGTCTCCCTTCTTCATCAATACACTGTTGAAGTCTACCTGGAATACTCTGACACGCATGCAAACACAGCTGAATGGTCTTGTTCAGATTGTGGAAGGCGTCCTAAATGTGACCAGTCAGCTCTTCAACAGTTTGTGGTTTCCTTCCTTAGACTTCGTCTTTAACCATGCCAAAGAAATCCATTGGGGTAATATCGGGGGTCATGGTGAGAATTCAATTGCAGCACGACGTCCAAGCACCCTTCCTTTGAAAACGTTACGTCTACAAGCTAATGCACAAGGCGCTGGAGCCCCATCATGCTGAAAGTAGAGTTGATCATAGTTGTCCATATGCATTCCTGGTGTTACCTCTTGAGGCAGAGCAAAGTACGTGTCTCCAATGAGATTTCCGTCAATAAGGTACGGCCCAATCACACCACGTCACGATATTGCAGCCTACGCATTTGCATCGGGTTGATTTAGTGGTTGCTCCAAAACAACATGATGGTTTCCCTTGTACCAATAAGCACAGTTATGTCGCTTTACATGTCCCGACAACTTGAATGTGGGCTCATCAGACCACAAAATGTTCATAAAGCAATTCTGGTTAACTCGAGACTGATGGAGCATAAATTCACAAAATTGTTGCCGTCTGTCTGGTTCATCGTCCAGCAACCCATGTATCAGGCATGGAATGCACAGTTTGAAGTTCTGCTGATGTAATATCTTCTGGGTTCACCGACGTGATAGTTTTGGGAACTATGCTCTAATTGTGCTGTGGGCTTCTCAGTCAAATAGATATTTATTTCATTGTCATCAGTTCGTGCTGTCCTAGGCCCCTCACTGCGATAGAACCTTCAGTTTCAATGAAATTGTAAACAGCCTTACATGTTGGTGGATTTGACTGGAAACGTACTCTCCATTCCCTCAGTAGAGCACATACATCGCTTTGGTAAGCGGTCTTCACAGAAAAAATGTTCTTCTTTTGTTAACATTTTGCGAAAAGTGTTATTTGTGTTCTAAAGGCAATGTTACTTATGGCTACTATTCATTTACTAACGCTACGCGTCATTTCCTGTTTCCTACCAAACATATCGACATACGTAGTGATGATGATGATGATGATGATGAGATGCGGTTTAAGGGCGCTAAATAACTAAGGTAATCAGCGTCCTTACAATGTATAAAATTTAAAGTCCGAAATATAAAACACGGGTAAAAAAACGCATAATTAAAAAACGGGACACAAAGCCGCGATGTCCAAAAAGCTAAAAGCAACAATACACAAATTCCCAAAAAGCAGCACACTAAAAGCAAGGGCAATAAAAGAGTAAAACGTGTCAAGAACTGTAGAATGCGAGGGACATGAGCGCCATATGTCCACTGGGGAGTAGAGTCCCCATTAAAACAGACATAATAAAATTACAAAGCTAAAGGCGGCTCAACGCATCAAATGCGCAGATTAAAATCACTGTCACGAATAAACCGTAAAACACATTCTACAGCACGCGTCGTCTGCCAAAACGTTGGCTATGCCAACAGGCAGACCCACACAAACGCGCAATGGAGCTAAAACTTGACGCTCTGTTAAGATGTGACGCACCGTTAAGGGCGCATCACACTGCTCACATACTGGTGCGGGGTCACCACTAAGCAGCTATCTATGACTAAAAATGCAATGTCCGATTCGGAGACGGGCTAAAAGTACCTCTTCCCGACGAGAAGAACGAGAAGAGGTATCCCAGACTAACGGAAGAGGTTTAACCTCCCGCAGCTTGTTCCCCCGGAGGGCTGTCCACTCATCGCTCCAAAGCGAGAGGATGCGGCGACGTAAAATAATAAACAAATCTGACGAGGGAACCACACAGGTAAAACTTCTGGGTGAGAAAATCGCCGATTGGGCAGCGGCGTCGGCAGACTCGTTCACTGAGATGCACACATGACCTGGAATCCACGTGAAGGAGACGCCGATGCCGGAAACACCAAGCGAGTGGAGCAGGTCATGAATGCGCTGTACGAGTGGGTGGTAACTGTACAGTGCGCTAATACTTTGAAGAGCACTCAGGGAGTCTGAACAAATAAAACAGTGCCGTAAGTCGTGGCGCTGAATGTATAAAAGAGACCGATAAATGCTAAAAATTTCGGTGGTAAAAAACGAATATTGCCCCGGTAAACGAGACGTAAAACTATTTCCACCACAAACAAAGCACACCCTACTCCATCATCAGTCTTAGATCCATCAGTAAATATAAACGGCAAGTCCCCGAATTGCGCTTGCAGTACTAAAAATGCTGATCTAAAGACTGAAGAAGGAGTCTCATTCTTCGGCATCGACGATAACCCAAGGTGACAGTGGGCCTCAGCGCGCAACTAGGGAGGAAAACGCGTTTCCCCCCTTGGAAGGGCCGACGCTGGCGTAACGTCCAAATGCCGAAGAAGTTGACGAAATTGAACTCCTGGAGGGAGCAATGCAGAGGAGCTAACTAAGTATTGCCGATCAAGCGAATCCTTGTAAAATATCGCGAAGGACGGGTGGTCAGGCAAGCTTGAGAGTCGACAGGCATAGCTGCACAAAAGCATCTCACGACTGAAGAACAGCGGAGGCTCTGCAGCTTGAGCATATAGGCTAGGTACAGGGCTGGTTGGAAAGACCCCTGTAGCGACTCTTATGCCACGATGGTGAATGGCATTTATCGACGTAATACAGATGGACGCGTCGACGAATAGACAATGCACCCGTAATCAAGCTTGGATCGGACCAAAGAGCGATAAAGATGTAGAAGGACGGTCCGATCAGCTCCCCAGGATGTGCCACTTAAAACACGTAAAATATTAAGAGAACGGTCACACTTTGCTTTTAAAAACGAAATGTGCGAAATGCAGCTCAGCTTCCTATCAAAGATCAACCCGAAAAATTTTGCCTCGTGTGCAAACGGAAGTATCCCTGGCCCAAGATGGAGAGAGGGTGGAGGGAAAGCCTTCCGGCGCCACAAATTGATACAGACGGATTTTTCAGCGGAGAAATTAAAGCTATTGGCGTTACTCCAGGCGTAGAGACGGTCGATACAGCTCTGGAGACGGCGTTCGAGTAGTCAGGTCCGCCGTGAACTGCAATAAATGGCAAAATCGTCAACAAAAAGCGACGATGAAATGCCAAGTGGAATACATTCAACAATGGGGTTCATAGCAAGTGTAAAAAGTGTGATACTGAGTACAGAGCCCTGCGGTACTCCGTTCTCTTGAATAAAACGACTAGATAAAACTGAGCCCACACGTACACGAAAGACGCGGTCCGTCATAAACTCCCGAAGAAATATGGGAAGACGACCGCGGATATTCCGTGCGTGAAGTGTACGTAAAATGCCGCCCCTCCAAGAAGTGTCATGAGCTTTCTCCAGGTCAAAAAACACAGCCACGGTTTGACACTTTCTCAGAACTCCAGTCATAATATGCGTCGACAGGGACACCAGATAGTCGACGGTAGAGCGATGGCGACGAAATCCGCACTGAGCGTTCGCTAGAAGTTTCTGAGACTAAAGCCACCATGTCAACCGCCTGTTGATCATGCGCTCCATCACCTTGCAAATCCAACTGGTGAGGGAGATAGGGTGGTAGCTGGAAGGTAGTTGGCGTCCCTTCCCAGGCTTAAGGATGGGGACAATGGTGGCTTCGCGTCAAATGGAAGGGAAAAAGCCGTCTTTCCAAATACGGTTATAGACCTTAAGAGAAAGAGTTTACTGTCGGCTGAAAGGTTCTTTAACATCAGGATATGAATGCCGTCCGGCCCAGGAGTGGAGTGCCTAGAGCAATGAAGAGCGTGCTCCAGCTCCCTCATTGTGAAAAGTTCGTTATAACACTTCTTATTAGCAGACCAAAAATTATATGTTGCGGAATCCAGCCAGTCTTTGATAGAGCGAAAGCCGGCGGAATAATGGTCTGAACTGGAAACCGCCTCTAAAGCAGCACCAAGGCGATGGCAGCCGGATCCACTATGGTGGCATTGTGAACCTGAAAACCAGAAACAGTACAATGCGACACTTTACTTGAGAAGCGATGAAGTTTATCTCGAACAACAGATGAAGGCGTAAAGCGATTAAAGGACTCAGCAAAAAGAGTCCATAACGCCTTCTTGCTATCCTGAATAATGCGACGAGCCCTGGCGCGCGATTGTTTAAAAGTAACCAAATTATCAAGTGTAGGGTGTCGCCGAAACACCCTAAGCGCAGTTCTACGGGCACGATCGGCGTTCCGATAATCCTCGTTCCACCATGGAACAGGCAGACGCCGAGGTTGAGAGGATGAACGGGGAATTGTGCGTTCGGTGGCAGATAGAATCGTAGACGTAAGGTGCTGCACCATTGGGTTAATGTCGCTGAAGCGCTTGTCGTCAAAATACATGAGGCTGGAATACAATCTCCAGTCGGCTTTTGTGAATATCCGGGTAGGTACTCTGGAATGCTGGACATGGAGAGACAGAAGAGAAACGAAGCCGGGGTAATGGTCGCTGGAGTAGGTGTAAGCGACGACGTTTCACTGCAGATGACTAGCAAGCTGGAATGAGCAAACGGCAAGGTTCAGGTGAGAGAATGTACCAGAAGAATCAGAAATAAAAGTAGGTTCATCTGTATTGAGGATGGAGAGATAGAACTGATAAAAATGTCGGAAAGAAGAGTTCCCCTCGCACAAGTCCTTGGCGAACCCCACAGGGGATGATGGGCATTAAAATCTCCCAACAGAAGAAATGGTGTTGGGAGAGCGGACAGGAGAGCTCGAATGTCCTCGGGAGCGAGGGGAGACGATGGAGGTGAATAGACAGAGCAAGCAGAAAAGAAAAAGCCGGGTAATTGAACAGTTACGGCAACAGCTTGAAAGTCGGACGTAAGAGCGAGAATTTGAAAATGAACGTCGCTACGCACTAACAACATGACATCTCCATGAGCAGGAGTACCCTCCTCCGGTTCAAGATCGTAGCGAACCGGAGTATACTCTCGGAGATCAAAAGGATCGTGAGGGCGAAGCTTAGTCTCCTGCAAACACACAACCATAGGTGAATGGGAACGCAATAAAAGTTGCAGTTCCGCCCTATGCGATCTACACCACGTAAATTCCAGGTCAGGATAGCTATAAAGAAAAGGGATAAACCTCTTACTTAGAAGGGCTGCTCAAAATTACCTTCTGTTTAATCTTTGGGCTCGGGCTTTTGGTATGGAGTTGGTCAGACTCCATAGCCTCCTCGATGGGAGGGCCCACGCGCTCAGAGCCAGAAACCGATTCAAGCGCCGAGAATCGGTTCTGCGTGGCGATGGGTGAGGGGTGCCGCTGAGCGCGGATTATAGGGTCCTGGAACTGCGACATCCGAGGAGGAGAAGGTGAACTTTTCTTACCGCGCGCACGCGGAGGATCCTTCAGAAAATCATCCCTACGAAGATTCTGCTTTGGTTTCTTTTCAGCGGCTTGCGACTTCAGTACCTTAGGACCAGCTTTAAATGTCTTGCTAACTATAGCAGAAATGGACGGCCGGATGGTAGTGGCGGATAATGCAGTCATAGTCGAGGTCTGAGTTTCGGCATCTACTCGTTGTACTGGCGAGGCAACAACAGAAGTAAATGTACCAGATCGCAGGAGAGAAGGTTGGCACGAATTGTAACGCCTCCGGGCTTCGGCGAAGGAGAGTTTCTGCTTTACCCGGATTTCCTGGATCGCCTTCCTGGATCCAAGTACCGCGGACAGTCGGCAAATGACGCAGAATGAGACCCCTTGCAGTTAACGCAGACGGGGGCTGTGTAACAGGTACCTTCGTGTGACGGCTGGCTACATGAGGCACAGATGGGAACGGCACTCTTACAGGGGACTTGCGTATTCCCAAAAAGTCGGCATTAAAACAACGCAGAGGTCTAGGAATATAAGGCCTCACCGCAATGCGTTCGTACCCTGCTGAAATGCTCCTGGGCAGATCGACGCCATCAAATGTTATAAACAGGGTACGAGTTGGCACCAAAATTCCGTCGCGTTTAGCCTGCACTCGATGAAAAGCTGTCACCTTTTGATCAGAAAGATAGACGACAAGTTCTTCGTCCGACATACCATCGAGACTATGGGTGGTAACGACGCCTCGACAGGAATTCAAAGGGCGGTGCTTCTCGACACGGATAGGATAACCGCGGAGAAGCGTGGCGCGCAACAAGGACTTACTCTGCTGTTCGGATTTGGTTTGAACCAACAATGAACCAATTCGTAGACGAGTGCAGGACTGAACCGCACATACAATAGCGCCAATGCCCTTCTGAATAATGAAAGGGATCAACTTCTCAAAGCTTTGTCCTTCTTCTGTACGTGATATGACTAAGTAACAACCAGATGTCGGCGGTGCTACTTCTGTTACATAGACTTGTGAGTGTCTTGTTGTGAGTAATGGAGAAAGGGTGCTCCATAGCGAAATAAATCCTCCACCATTGCAACCGTCTACGACCTCGGGCTCTGACTTCCCGGGCGTTACCCCGGCTTGGGTGAGTGGCCTATCTGTACCAAACTCACCCCAGGCTCACACCTACCAGAACAGACAGAGGGACCCAATCGCCGTCAGAAGTCAGCAGCACATGCAATGGCCCCCCGCGGGACTGCAGTTGAACAGCGGATACGAACACACACCCTACATGACGATCCCGGGTGGTGGGGATGACGCCATTACCCACTCACCCAGCTGCGCACCTAGTGCGCGGGTATCCGTCAGGCTGTGTCCACGTAGGATTAAATAAAATGGGTAAAAGAAACTAAAAGTGTGTAGGCGTTTCGCACGCAAGGTAGGCCGGCGAGGAAGAAAAGGAGATGTGTAAATGAATGGACGTGGTGCGAAATGTGCAATGAAAGAAGAGAGAATAAAGAAACGATGGCGAGGGCGTCATGGAATGAAATGCACAGAATGCACGAGAGCCTACCTTGAGTCCCCCAGTCATGAGAACGAACCCACCTCAACCGGACGGGGATGAAGCGATGAAGATGGCGATGAGTGGCTCGGGAACCCCCGGGTATGCTAAAACCCCTACTCACATAAGGTGAGCCCCTGGAGGGGACATACGTAGTACGCCATATTAACCTAGATACATACATTTCCCTGAGTGTGTAGCGACTTTTACGCCATCCTGTATAATCTTCGTGAAGAGGTAACCCTGGAGATAAGGAGGGTCCTTAAATAAGGTTGGGAACCGAGGTATTAGGTAAGTATTGAACTAAGAGGATCAATGCTACAAGCAAACACACGGTATCTAACCGGCATCAGAGCACAACCGTTGATACTTGCTATATCTAGAAGTTGTTGTTCATATTCTCCGTGCCCCAAGGTAAGATGGTTAAGACTCAAGTAATTTGTTCGTGATTTCTGGATAACTATTAGTTATTAGCAAGTCACAAAAGAAATACTTGTTTCTTTCCTTTATTTTTTTCTTTCTTTTAACTGATACCATTTTATTCATAAGTCATATGGATTAAGTATTAGTGTTAATTGTAAATTGTAGGCAGAAAACAGAAAAGAATAGTGGGTTTGGAAATATTATGAATAATTGTGGTCATGAAAGACGAAATTTAATTGTGGCACAGAAATTTTGCAGACGAGGCACAGAGTGCCCCATATTATCCAAGATGCCCAAAGACCACATAGTACTGAAAACAATAGTATTCGTGTTTCATAAATACATTGAAATGTTTGTGAGAGCGTTTTCAAATTATTTTGTGAAATACTAACTTTAATTCATATTGAGCATATTCGTTAAATAAATTTAAACATGAAGAGTATACGGTTCAATTTTCCGAAATTTCTTCGTTATGAAGGTACATGTAAATTTAGAGTTGAAAAAAGTTACTATTCCAAATATGGTTGACTGTAACCAAACAAGTACTAGATTAAAGGAAAATTTGCCGATATATGCAACTAAAAACAAACCGCGTTCTGCGTCAATAAAGGGGTGTGTGCGTGTAACAAATACACAAAGGTGAATTAAATAAACATCAGCTAGCTTATTCAAAATTTCTCAGGAGTTAAGTTGTGAGCGCATATACTGGGGACTAAACTCTATTTTCTATTTAAAGATTAAACTCTATTTTCATTATACCATGCTAAAGTTTTACATAAATATTAAAAAACGACAACATTAATAAACTGCTACAAACTATACTTCCACAGTAATTGTATTTCACAGGCCCAAAACTCTTTGTAGACGAGGGCTTTTAAGATACTGAAGAATAATTTCTCTTGTGCAACAACATTGTGATTTTGTCTTTTTTTTTAAACTGTCACCTTACTCAGTTCTCACTGTCACTGTTTTGATCTAGTTCAACTTTCACTATGACTTCACTTACTTTACACTGTTACTTCACTAATGTGGATCAGTTCAATTTTTCTTCGCGACGTAGCGGCATAATGAAATACGCACGACGTAACTTGTTCTTTGGCCCACTTCACTCACTGGGGAGTCGAATATAAGATTCTCCAATATCTCGTGGAAGCAGCACTCTTTACACGTCACACTGTCTACTCACTTGTAGAAACGCACTCGGCAACTCACCTCATTGATTCTCTGACCAAGCAACTGACTCGCGAGAACGCTCGCTTATATAGCAGCTGGTTAGAGTCTTGAAGTGAAAACTTCCAGAGGATTCTGATTATCTGACGAAGGCGCTTCCGGTATTTACGCTGAGTGAGAGCGCTGCTTATCTTTGTTTATCTCTCGTACTACCGGCGCCGATCTTCCAAAACTTGGGCCATAGCCGCTATGTTACAATATGATGCTTAAATCGCCAAAACTGACATTTTTGTTTTGTTTTTTGCAATCCAATAAACTAGAATTTCGCTTTTAATTTGAAATACATTTTATCATTAGAGGCACAATACTAATATTTTAAATATATTTTTAAAAACATACCTCATCTGCAATCTGTTGCTGTGAATTCAGAAAAAAATTACAACTTCTACAGACTTTGGAGTAAAGACCCCATATTTTAGGGGAGGTTTTGGTCTACAAATTTGTACAATTATTAAATATGGAAGCTTATGTGTGCTCAAGACATATGCTTTCTGTCTTTGCAAACGTATGCGAGTTATTATTATTATTATTATTATTATTATTATTTATTTCTTTTTATTTTATTTTTGAGGGGGACATTTTTCCTTTGAAGAGGTTTCTCTGTGGATGACATTTTCCGGTAAAAATGATTCCCATGAATTATCAATAGCTAAATTTATTTTAGGATGATAAAAATGTGCCGTTTTGAATCTACTGTGGTGTTAATAACATGGTTCGTTATTTAAAAACAAATGTTATCGCTAATAAATTTTAATCAAAAGGGTGGTAGAAATTGAGAAAATAATGTTATCTTCCAAATAACTAAAAATATTGTATAAAACAGATGAATAGCTTAAAAGGCATTTATCTACATCCTTTAAAAATTTCTCTCTGGTATCTTAAATAGTTTCTGAGATAATGAATTTAGCAGATTAACATTTGAGGGATAGGGCGTTTAACCGTCCATTGTAATTGTAAATAAATTTCCGCTAAACAAAAATGTACCTTTCAACAAAAAAAGTTATTGTTCTATCATGAATTTATGACAATGTTAAAATTTAGGTGGGACTAACAAAACATTAGCAATTTCAGTTATAGCTTTAAAGTTATTTAGTGTATAATCGATGAAATTAAAACCTGTGATAGCTATAGTATGCTTTATGTCCAAGGTACACAATGCTGGAAAGAAAACAATACTCCAGAATGGTTTACAGCAACACGTAAAACCTAATAATTTCTAAAGTTTGTATTTGGTTAGTTCCCAAGAAAAAAAAGTTCTTGCTGTTTTTTTAATGATCTACAAGAAAATTTCCTTGAGGTACAGTTTTCAAAATGTTGGAACTAAATTTGAGCCTTGTGTTTCAGGATTTGAAAATAAAGCTGAATTAATTTAGATATTATATTAAAAAGTATCTAATGTTTGCTTTTTAGGATTTTATATCAATAAAAGTTGTTTCTAAAGTCATTTACCAACGAAAAGTTTGTTTTGTTATTTTACGACTCCTTGTTGAAAATTCTAAAGCAATTGTCAAAAGTTTGCACCATAAGGAGTAATTTGAGTAATAAAAGCACTGGAGAAATAATGCAGAAAACCTTTGCTTGTAAGGGCAGATAGGTGATTTTGTACTTCAAAAATGAACTGCTATATTCAATAATTTTCACAGATTGGTTGCCATATTCAGCACTAACCTTTAAATTCCTCTTCTGAAAAAAATAACCAAACAAACAAAGCTAACTAGCTAACTAAGAGTCAGAAGAAACTTCTAGTTCTCACTACAGGTTAGTACACTGAAGCTAGACCTAGGCGAGTTAACGCATATAGTCGTCAGTGTATTGTACCGAAAAACCTAACTCCAGTGCTGTTATTTCCTTTCTAGGCTTATATTTATTATCTACCCTGATGCTTCTATGGTCCACATTGAGGAACTCTTCTTTTATCCTGTGTTTTATGTTTCTTTTAATTGAGCATTAAATGGGGTGTGTTAACTTAGAACATATTTCGTGTCTTGAATGAGAACGACTTCCATTTACTTCTATGTAGGAAAGGCCTCTCTGTTACTCTACTTAGTTTTCTAGGGGAGAGTGCAATGCATCTCTTGCCCTATAATTGCCTGTGAGAAAATTTAAGTAACGCTGTTGACTGATTCATAGGCTGTAAGGCTGGCACTTAAGGGACCAAGAGCATGATTATTGCTTTCATTTGGATCTACAAATACCTTTAAGTAATTTCGGAATTAATTCTCAACCTCCCCCCCCCCCAAAAAAAAGATAAAAATGATTATAGAGTTTTAGGCGCAAACCGTGAATGTTTCAGCTCCTGCAGTGTAGTGCACGAGACGCATCCAAGAGAAGCGCGCGGTTTAAACGGCTTCTCAAGGGAATGCTGTGTGCGTGTGCGTGTGCGTGTGTGTGTATGTGTGTGTGTGAGAGAGAGAGAGAGAGAGAGAGGGAGAGAGAGAGTTTTTCCAGGCTTAGCTTAGCAGGACATAATGCACTGGTTTAAAGGGAGTTACGGTGGTCAAGGGGATGAAAGGGTTGTCACGAAGGCCACGCAAAATATGTTGACCTTCCTCGCACATTCGCATGAGCCTGCTCTTCCTATCGGAACACTTACAGGTGGAGCTTCCCTAAGCGATTTGCCGTGAAGTCAGCTATTACTTCCCATCAATTGTTTTCTCTTTTGCGCCAATGGCTTGTGAAGAATCTAAACTACAAGAAGCTCTTCCACTATAAAGACAACTCAACTAATGTATTCTTAAATAATAGTACGTTTAAAAGAGAGATGGTAACATTAGGTAAGATAGTATTTATTAAAACCTTTAATGTTACATTTTACTATTTTTAATACAATTCAAGCCCCGCCTCCAAAAAATAAAAGCAGCGACTCGAGGATAGAAATGCTTAAATACGCTACTTCATCCAAAGTATCTGTATTTATTGGTGGCAATTCTAGCATGTAGTTTCTGAATAAGGGTGCGTAGAAAAGCTATTAACAAAGACTTGAAATGCATGATAAACTTAAGTGAAGGTGAATTATTTATTTTAATAAACCTTAAGTGGGTAGCGAACATTTTACAACAAATAACACTTGAACATCGGTGGGCACGTTTTCACTTTCTAGAAAAGTAGAATATTTTTTTGGCCCGGCTTATTTTTGCAATGCAACGGATAAATTTATATTTAGGATTCTATCCTATTTTATTGTTATTAATTGTGGCCCACCAACTTATGTGCACCAATCACCCCTTCCTGCGAGTGTGAGCATAAACTAAAATCCCATGCGTCACCACTAAAATCATGAATCAGTTAATGTACAATTGCATTTTAAGTCAATTTTTAATAAAAGTAACTTACATATTCTTCAGTTTAGTTCAGAACATCTGTTTCACCTCGGCTCGCTTACCTGAAAGAGCAGAAATGTATTATATATTAAACAAGCAGATTTACCTGGCATTTGCAGACAAATTAGATGCATTCTGTAACTAAAGATAAAGACACAGACCTACTTTTTGAAAGTCGTAATACTTCGTTACTTTTGCTGAGACCTAAATCTTATGTCCCAGCATTTGTCCAAATTGGTCAAATGGTGCAGGTTGGTATGTAACGGTTTTAAAATCTGAATACGGATAGCATGTTTAAGTAGCTATATTTTTATCCGAGCCCAAGTGTGCAAATTTGTGTCCTTGTTGTCTATTTGGTACAGCATTATATTATAAAGTATTGAACATTAGAGTAAAGGTAGCTTTAAAAATGAGGATACTTGAAACAGGACATTTAGTTCACGTATACATAACATTAATCAGAACAATATATATCCTTTAAATAATAACTGAACGTTTCTAACGTAGTTCAACAACGTAGATATGCAAACAAGGAAAGAGAACAATATACTCAAGGATTGCAGCCTTAGGCGTTGGTAAGTTTAGACACTTAGCAGAAACATCTACACAAAACGGAACAAAGAACAATGAAGAATCTTTAGATATTATTATTATCTCTAACAGTGACGCCATGTGCACTCACCGTCAAGAGCTTGGGCGCGCCATCCAAGCTTCTAGAAGAGCTCTCTCCTCTCTCTTTCTCTCTGTATGTATGTATGTATGTATGTATGTATGTATGTATGTATGTATGTATGTATGTATGTATGTATGTATGTATGTATGTATGTATATATATATATATATATATATATATATAGAAAGTGGAAGTAATTCATAAAAGAATCTCACAGCTCTCTATATTAGTGAAGTGTTATTTAAGTCGTATCGAGTATTAATAAAAGGAGCGAAGTAAAATTATAATCTGTGTAATGCTACATCCTTGTCGCACCACAACCCTGCTAAGAGAAACGTGTCTCATATATATATATATATATATATATATATATATATATATATATATACATACCACTAAGGTGCTATTGGTAGAAGTTAAGAGAAACACTAATTAGCGGAACCAGTCACAAAAATAGAATAAAAGTCTACCAATGTATTAGTAAAGTTAACTAGAGGTGGAAATCTAGGCTTGGCTATTGTCACACAAATCGAGCGCTAACATCGGAGCGTCATTCACTCACTTACTTAGGTACTTACGTGCTACACAGTCGTCGAAGACACAAAAATTTACTTCTTACAGTGCTGTTGTCATTGATTTGTTATACATTCGATACCGCGAAGTTATTAATCAGTGTTTAATGTCACCGAACTCGGCGACGGGATTAATAATTACTATGGAATTGCACGAATTCAAGGCGAAGATTTTAGATTGTTAAACTACTCCGTAATAATAATGCAATATACAATAAGTTCGTCAGTAGTGCGGAAACTAATTAAAAAAAACGCAATGGGTTTAATGGTTGCCAAACCCAAACACAGAAATTGTAACATATTTATACACTTAAAAGACATTTGACATAATAAATATTCAGACAGTAACACAACTCCAGGATAATTATTTCATAATTTGAGGCAGTATTTTTAACACTTAAATGATTTCAGTCAAATTATATAATATGTAAATTCAATAACAGCCCGCCTTGAAGCAATATGTGTATGTAATAATTTGTAAAATGTATGTAACAGTCATTGCATATGCTTATATTATTGTATCCATGTGTAATAATGTTACGTGAATATATTACGTAATTTAATAGTGTACGAGCTGTGAGAATAATAAGTTAAAAGTTGCTAACCATGAGGTAACAATGAGATAACCTTGAGTCAATAATGAGTAAGAAAGTTTAACAGTACTACTTGTGATTCTTGGAGTAACAATGATGTAATTTTAGTGACAGTTTATAAAATAGCCAATCAACACCCAGAAAAAGCTTTAGTTAAATGTAGGTATTCTATTGGAGTAGTATTAGCCAATCAGAAACTGAAAAGGAGAAAATTTTACAAATTTAGAGTTCAGTTGCCTGCAGACAGTGATTGTAACCGGATGCGTGATGTGTCCTCGAGAGATTTTATACGTATTTTGAGTGAGACAAAAATAGTTTACGTGTTAAAAGTTCAAGTATTTAATAAAAACATCTCACAGCCCTCTCTTTATATCAGTGAAGTGTTATTTAAATCGTGTTCAGCATTAGTAAAAAGAGTGAAGTAAAAATTATAATCTGTGTAAGCCTACATTCTTAGTCGTAGCACAACCCTGCCAAGACATCCATATCTCTAACAGTAATACTGACGCAGCCAAGGCAAACATAAATATATAATATTTAAAGAAACAGTTAAAGTACAAAGTTAATAATATTTTTTTTAAACTTGGGGCAAAGGCCACGGAAAGTACATTTAGGGCGAAGGCTACCGGAAACTGTTTACTATACGTGCGATTGCATCTACTACAAGTTCGGCTCCCCAACAGTTGAAATACGATACAACTCCTTCTAAAATACTCCTTTCTCAAATTGGCTTCCATACGTGGAGCAGAAACTCGTTTCTCAGATTTGCTGTTCAATAAACATCCACGCTGAATGAGTAAGATTCTATGCCAAGGTTAGTTACCCTACAACATTAACTACTCTTTACGTACTATCGTAAATGGCGCTACAACGAGGAATCAATTTATACCGCCGCATACTGCATGATGAAAAATAAGAGTGGTAGTATTTTTTGGAAGATACAAGGAAACCTGTGATTTATATGAGTGGTTTCTCTAGTTAAGTTAAACGCTACCCAGCAAGATGGCTTCGCGGTACTGTGTGAGGCTCGCGACCAAGAGGTCCCATTTTCGATTCGATGGAGAGGTCACTTTGATCTTAGGTTTTCTTCATGCTTTTCCCCAGGTTAGTATGCTGTGGCGGTTTCCTGTCGCGAATTTTCCTGTCCCCTATATTTTTTATCATTTCAATTGTCATGTTTTAGGATCAGAGGCTCAGGCGAGTGGACGGTTGCTTTCAGAAACTGTCTGTACTGGCGTACTGTGTGTGAGAATCCCCAGCGAGACCTTCCCTTGGGGGAGCCAGGCTAGTGTGGGTGTTTCCACCAGTGTCGGAATCTCACAGGTGCAGAAGTTAGAGGCCCCTCCTGCGTGCTGGGTCCTTCACTTCACCCTTTCCCTCTTTTTTCGAAGGTACAACAGGCCTTCTATGTACTTTGAGGCAGTATTTTTAACACTAAAATGATTTCATTCTTATTATATAATATAAAATTTAATAAAAGCCCGCCTAAAAGCAATATGTGTATAATATGATTATAAAATGTATGTAACAGTCATTGCATTATGTTTATATTATTGTGTACATGTATAATAATTTTATGTGAATGTATTATGTAATTTAACAATGTAGGAGCTGTGAGAATAGAAGCCGAAAGTTGCTAACAATGAGGTAACAATGAGGCAATAATAAATTAGAAAGTTTAATAATGCTACTAGTAATTCTTGAAACAATAATGTAATATTTAAAACAGTTTATAAATAGCCAATCAGCTCTAGAAAAAGCTTAGGTGAAATACAAGTATTCTATTAGAGTAGGATTAGCCAATCAGAGAAGTGAAATAGAAAAATTTACAAATTTAAGCGGTATACGGCAGTCCTAGAAGACAGCGTTCCCAACCGGACGCTAGACGGCAGCGCACATGGGCAGTTTATTCTCTCGGTACGCATTCAGTGTGAAACATAAAATTAATTACAGCGAGAATATTATAAAGTTTACGTGTTAAAAAGTGCAAGTAGTTAATAAATAATCTCACAGCTCTCTATATAACTGAAGTTATTTAATCGTGTGAAGGATTAATAAATGGAGTGAAATAAAAATTATAATTTGTGTAAGCCTACATTCTTTAGCCGCATCACCCCCCGCTAAGAGATACGTGTTTCTACAAATTAATACTGATGCAGCCGAGGCAAACGTAAATATATTCAACAAGAATCTACGAGGAAACACCAGAAAATAAAGGTTTACTAACACAGCCAGAACAAAAGGTCAGAAAATTCCAATAATATAATATTTGTCAAGATAGTTAGGAAAATATATATTGTTATTAAGATAATTTCGTGCTGTTAAGAAGTGGACAATTAAAATTCAGCAATTCCAAACCAAGTATAACAAAAGAAAGTATACAAAATAAAATGGAAACAGAAAACAATGAAAATATGGAAGTAGGAGAGGATAGGTCAGCCATTACAGATTACAATGTAAATTTACAATCAGAGCTAGATGAAACATATAGGTTAGATGTAGAAGAACAATCATCTGTAAATTTACAGGTAGATAGAGAAGGAGATAGAACTAGTATGCAAGGTCAAGCACCTTTACATACGTTAGTGCAGGGAACAACAAAAGAAAGAAACCCTCACACATCCAGCCAACAAGAGCAACTAAACTTATCACAACAAACTTTTATGTGGCTTCTAAAAGCAATAACTGAAAATAATAATAAGTTAATTGAAATAATAACTGAATTGGATAATAATATAACTGAAAGTTACACAGAGGTTTTAAATAATATGTTCACTGAAACTAATAATAAGTTAACTAAAACTAGTACAGAGCTGAGAAAGGAAACTAATAATGAGTTAACTGAAACTAATACACAGCTGAGAAAGGAGTTAAGTAATATGTTAACTGAAACCAGTAAAGAGTTGAATAATAAGTTGAATGAAACTAGCAGAGTTAAATAAACTAAAAGAAACTAGTTAGGAAACTGAAGAAGTGGAAAATACAAATGCAAATATTGTGCAAATACAAATAGATTTAATAGGGAAATAAATAAAATGCATGAGTTGACTAGAACAAATGCAGATGCAATTAGAGAGCAGGGACCAGTAATTTCAATGATAGACGAAATTAAAGATAAAGCACACGAAAGTAGGAAAGAAATAGATAAACTTAGAAAGAGTTTTGAAAATTTAAGTACCAGAGTACCAAAGTGAATGCAAATGTAGCTAGTTCTGTAAGTGCTAATCAAATGCATGACAATAATACAAGTGCAGAAAGAAGTGTATCACCTTTGTTAACTAATAACACAAGAGACGCTACTGCTCTCTCCATAGCATCAGCCTCTCAAACACAAAACAATAATGATGACACACATATGCATGTACCAAATCAGCTGTTAAACTATCATTCTGTGCTTAATGAATTACCATTACCTTATTTTAATACTTCAAGTCCAGTACAATTTATTAATGATCTACTAGAATATTTTAAATTGAAAAATGTGCCTGAAGCATTAAAGATGATACTTGTTAGAAAATGCTTGGATAACAAAACGTTAGAATATGCTAGCAGACAGTGAAATGAATTTTGATACATTGAGAGTTTTATTTATGAAAAGTTTACCACTGTGCAACATAAGATAAGGGCAAGTCTAAAAAGTCTGTGGCATAAGAAGAAAAAGTAAAAGAAAATAAACTATGCAGGTTATGAGTGGCACAGGAAGGAAAAGAAAAAGAAAATAAAGTAACTGGAACATAAAACGGGAAAGCAATGTAATTTAAATATGTATAATAATATCTTTAATAAATGTAACAAATTGTCAGATTAACAAAAGAGCATTTAGATAAAAAAATATAATAGAAGAAAATCCATTGTTAGTAAGAAAAACATAAATCTGAACAGCAACTACATTTATAATGTATAAGATATAAATTGTTAGAAAATTATTAGAAATATAAAAATGCTTAAGAAGTAAGTTGTAGGAAAGGGTGTTTTTGCTGCAGCCTGAGTTCTCGTGGATTCGAGCGATACAGGTGAAAATGTTTTCTTAAAATTAAACGAAAGGGTTTATAGTTAGAACATACATAAAACCAAAAGAAGCGATGTATGAAAGCGCCTCGGGATCATTGTTGAGAAAACATAATAGTAGTAGTAGTAATAATAATAATATAAATAATAAGTGTTGAAGACTTCTTAAATTTGCTTTTAAGAAAACTCTCTTCGGTTTTAGTTTATACTATTTGAGATGATGTACCAAGTATTTGCACCATTAAAGTGCTCTGAAGTAGCCTTAGTATTTCGTTAAGAGATTTTTATTATTGCGAGTACATTCTCCAGGTTTCTTAATTTTTATTTCGCTAAAAAAGCCTAATTTTAGTAAAATTATTATATATAGCATTAACGTACGTAAAGTAACAACTTTGGAACCAATTAACCTTACTTTGTGCTAAAGGTTGGTAGTAGCATAATTCACTTTAATAAAGTTGTGGAATTTCTGGAGTTTAAACAATAATAATTATTTAATTTATTATACTATATATAATATTAATGTGTATTTAACTAAATGTAATATATAGCTCTGAGTTTTTTTTTCTCGCAGAAATTCTGAATGAATTTGTATATATTATCTTGCATGATGCATATTTTGGAACAATTTTAATATTTTTTGATTAGGTGTAATGACAATAGAACGTGACAAAGTGGAATTCGTTTGACAAAATGTAGTAAAGGAAGCTTTGACTGTAACAGTTGGTAGAGGGAAAGTTGCAAACGCAGTAGCATGGTATGATATTGTCATTCATTTGCTTTAACACCCTGAACCAATACGCATGTGATGTGAACTCCCGGACGAGCGTATATTCGAACGAATAAAATGGCCATTTCCTACGAGAGGCCATGTGAACCAGAAGCTCGACCATAGTTCGGTATATTCGTTGCTGCTTTTCGAATGAGCTGGGCTTGAAAAAACTAACGAGTACCATATGAAACGAACGAGTAAAATGCATGTCCTTGACAGCTCTATCTCCAAACACATGAGAGGTAGCTTATTCTGGTAATATAACACTGACATGGTAACACAGTTATGCTAATTACACCCAGAAGTATTTAGGTTTCATATATTCAATGCATACTCAGATTTGAAGTGTTAAAACTTCCTGTTTACCTTAATTAAAATACGTGGTAAATGAGGCCACACTTTGTGGAATTGGAAAAGATTAAAACAAGAATTTCAATTTATGAATGAGGTAATGTTTGAGTGACGATTAACTAACCTCAAAGAAAATGACAGAAGCAGTACATAATAGATTCCTTTGGTACCTAAACCCGCAATTTTCTGCGGAATCCTTGCTTGCAAGAATCATCTGTCAGAAACACGGCAGCTCGCTTCTGTTCTCTCATCTCTTTGATCTGTTAATCCCAAACGAACGTAATCGGGAACACCTACTGCTCTCGGTAGGGAACGGGGATATTTGATTTGAAAGAGCATGAAATGAATTAAGAGACATCACGGCAGAGAAATCCTTCCATTCTTTACCACCACAAGGCTCTAAATTTGCGCTTTTTAACCTTCTCACGTTAATTCGGTCTAGAGGGAATAACATAAATCTCTAACACGAAGAGCTTACAAAAGCAGATTAAGTTTGCATAAGGTGTTTAAAGGATAGAAACATGCTTTTTGGAATACTAACAATTTTCGTTGCGGAGTACTACGATTTTACTCGTTGAAAAAAATAGCTCATTGATTAAACCACTATTTAGTAATACTTTTCTATTTTCACTACCTATTGTAAGTAGAAGGAATATTCTACACGAAAATTTGACACCAAGATTTTACGGAAAATACACGTTTAGAAATAAGTCTGTTTGCGTGTGAATCACATAATCCCAAAACGAAAGATTAATAAATACCAAAGTTGGTATTTATATTTAGGTTTAGCATCTTCTAAAGATGCGCCACAAATATTTTCAAGAAAATACTGCCACCCCAAACTACCTTTTACATGGGAGATTTTTTGTGATTTTAAATTGTATCAGAAGTAGCTCTAACGATTTTGATTACAGTACTACGTGTTTAATAAATAAAAACAAATAAAATATATGTTTTGAATTTTTTGGCAATAGCCTGTGAAATCTCATCACGCCGAAGAGATTTTGCGTAATTTTGTACAACTGGCAAACCATAAGACATAGACCAAAATGCGCTTAAAAATGCAAGTTTCTTTAAAATATACCACTTTTTTAAAATAAGTTTTCTTGGCATTAAATATCTATTGTTATTGGTTTGAATTGTTTAATATCTTTGACGTTTCTTAAAGTACTATCGCTATTCAATTGCTTTTTGAGATGTCATAGAAAGAGTATGGATTTTCTATGTCAGCATATAACGGCCACTTATAAACATATGATTATCGATTCGTTTTTCTCTGTGCCCCTTGTACCTTCAACTAAATACACATATAATGAAACTGTGTAAAAGTTAATCACGATTAAATTGCAAAAAAGAAATAGAATAAATAAGCTTTCGTAGGAATAATTTGTGGGAGTTATGTAAAAATAAACGATGTTGGCAGAGAAAGTCATACAATGTAACGCATTAGAAGTTTTCTTTCAGGTTATAACATCGCTTATAGCATCTTAGGTCTACAGAGACAATAAACGAAATGGCGAAAATTAATAATTGCTCAAATGAGCCAGTTACCCCATACAGAACATAATTCAGACAAATTATTCCAACCTAGATTCAAATTTCGGTCAAACTCTCCGTTACCTGGTAACACTTCGCAGATGGTTGTTGCGTTTGCGCAGTATATACCATCTTAGAACAAATACACAAGGAAACTATATTAAACATTATAATATGTGTAATATGTTAAGGCTGAAGATTGCGGTGTACGAGAAAGATTATTACGCAACTATTTGTAATAATATGTTACAAAGGTTTATTAAAAACAAAATCCAAAGAAAACAAAGTGCTTCATGCAGAGAAGCGAACCTGTGATCTTAACCACGGCACACTCTACCACAGAGTTAAGGAAAGCGTAAGTATTTTGCGCTCAGGGGACACGAGTCCTTTTTTAAAATATTTTCTTTGTTACCAGCTATACCTAATCGACGTTTAACTACGAGGACAATTAAATAATCCGCACTAGGTTGTTGTAGGTTCTTGCAGGATTTTAATATCAATTCGTCCAGTTGTTTGTTGCGTCGGCCTACATAAGTTATATTTCAACTAACTGAAAACATTTCTTGTAATATTTATCGCAATTAACAGTAAGATATACAACGTAAGTTTTGGTTCAACTATTTATAATAGTTTAAGAAAATAATGTATTCAAATTCATGTTTTTCTCATACATAATATTTGATTTCTAACTCTACTAGAGCAACATTTTAATTAAATGATGAGATTTTCGAAAATAATTTTTGACACATGATTTGTCGTATCGTGGGATTGATACTATGTGAATTTTGGTTATAGATAGCATTCGTCCAGCATCAACTAGAACTATACTCTAACCACCGTGCATATATACCTTTTAGGAATTCAATATATAAAGCAGAATTGCTGCAACGGAGATGGACATTTTTATGCAAATTGCGGATATATTATTACATGGAAAATGCGGAAATTGTCCAGGAACTTGAAATATTGTGCCAGAATACGTTATGAGCATGCGCAGAGAATGCACCCGATAGACTTCCGTCAGCATCAATTTACATACACCGGGATGGATAGGATATCGATCGTCCTAGAACAAGAGGGTCTGAAAAGTTCCATTAAACAACGGAAACTAGTACGCCGTTTTGTTAGGAAGGAAGTAGGAAAGAAATACGTAGGTACTCCAAGAAAATACATTGGCAATTTTCTCAGGGGTGGATCAGTTCTAGCGGGCATCTGTCTTGTCCAGTGTTCACGGCCCAACCCTCTCGATTTCTTGTTCTTTGTCACTGTCGACTTCCTGCAAGTTATATACAATGGAAACAAAGCAAAAAACAACATACTGCAGTGAGATAGAACTCCATTTGAATTTGAGATTAACTTGTGTTGTACACTGACATGTGAAATTTGATGTGGTGATCAACTTCGGTCATGCAGGTTTTTCTAGAAAACTCAACAATAAGCGAGGTATTGAATTTTAATTACTTCGCATCTCATTATTAGTCCTATTTGGAGTAACTAATTAGGATAACATAACGAGATGGCTCCGCGGTAACCTGACTCTGGAGGTCCCGGTTTCAAATGCCGTTGGGCTGGCCACTCTGGCTTGGGCTTTTTCGCGTTTCCCCTACCTGGTAGGCAAATGCTAGCGTGTATTGGTATAAGGACAGAATTTTTCTGTTTCCCATTTCCTGCCATTTCATTTCATTTATCATGCCTCACGTGGACGCAGGGGAGACGTGTGGCGGTGAAGTTTGCCCTATCTGCCCTGGCGTTTGGTGTAACGGGCTCTGTTGGGAGAGGTAGGCTTGTGGAAGGAGGGTAATATCTGTAGTCATTAGGGGACCCGCCTCAGTTCAGCCTGCAGCCCCGAATCTGGGTACTCCTGGAGACTTCCAAAAGCGCAGAGGCCTTCAGGTGTGCCTATCCTGCTGATAACCGTCTACCATAACTGATTAGGTTGTTGTGTAGTTCATAGTAGGGCCTAACACTGGAAGCTATTTCCTCAGTCGTTTTTAATATGCAACTCAAACCTGCACACTTGTACTACCATTATTATTATTATTATTATTATTATTATTATTATTATTTTATTTATCATTTTATAATTTCATTATAGAATTTGAGTTTGTACAGTATGGATATAGTATTTTATTATGTTCTTAGTGCTTATATTCCTGTTGTTCTTTATATAAACCCCAATGATCTTGCTGGCTTTTATTTCGGTATTCTTCCATAGAGTATATTCTACCACTAAACCCTCCGTGGAACACCTGATTCTACTCTGTGACTAGCTCTGTGTCTAACCCTACTTAATTGTGTTAAATGCTGCGTTTCTACTCCCCGCTCTTCTCACTCCCCCCCTCATTCTTCCTATGCAATTAATACGGAATGTTTTGAAAACTGGTAACATAGTTTCCTCTGCCTGAGGGATTAAGTATAGAAATTTGTATAATAATCGAAATTTTTCATCTTACTTTTGTTTGCAATACAGTTGGTTAATATGCTATTTTTAGCGATAATAATATTTAGGTACACCAAGAATACGAGCGCAGAAAAATTCACATGACTTTAAATATTAATCCTTCAGAAATGTAACTAAAATGTAACAAATATTATGCTTTTACATTCTTTATGTGACATTCTTCAACAAATTACTTAATAAGTGGCCCTTCTGAAACCTTCTCTTAGGGGAGAAGGGCCATAAAGTAATTCGGCGGCATACAGACAACAAATTTAAAATACTTTTTACTTCAGGGAAGGGCATTATACAGTTTAGTTACAATAATTGTTCCTCCAAAATCGAAAAATAACTAAACATTTCAATAGCAGCTTTATCAGTAGAGATACAGATTGTTACAAAATTGGACTCCCCAGCTGTCACATATGCATAACATACATCTTAAAACATATTCACTTTATTTTATTAAATATTTACAATCCGCTTAAACAAGCAGGAGATATGATCTCCAACGGTAGCAGATTTCTCTTGAATACGTTATTCAATTTGATTGACGACTGTCAATCCGCTGCTCCCACGACACTGTTATCGTTCGTACAATAGCGATGGTCCGGTCCCTTGTTTTTCCTTTAAATAATACTAAGGATGCGAAACAGTACGCTTGTGTTGATCTTGCTTTTAGTTACGAAAGGTATGGGAAATGTTAGCCCTCTGTGTGTGTACAAATCTGGCACATGTTGAACACGTTATTGAATACTCGACGAAATTCCGCAACCGGAATTTTGGAAAAAACACGCCGGACAATGCTTTCTAATTTTTCGAGTATTTGTTGCTACATTTTGTTTAAGCATTCCCCACAGATGACTTTCACGTGCACTTAGACCTGGAGAATGAACAGGCGAGTCAATTATTCTGTCTTGATCTTCAAGGATAAGAGTAACAACCTTCTTAACTAGAATTTTACAGAATTGTATTTCACCCAAAAATTCGATATGGAAAATTCATCGAAAATACTTGTTTTGTGGACCCTGAATTTAAAAAAGCATGTTTAGAAAGAGGTGTGTGTGTGCGTGTGTTTGTGTGTCTGTGAACAACATAACTCAAAAACGAAATGTGGGATAAATACAAAACTTGGTATTTGAAGTCAGCACCTTCCAGGGATGGGACACAAAGATTTTCAAGAAAATCCCCCACCCCAAATTATCTCTTACACGGAAATGTTTTCGTTATTTTGTTTCTTCTGAAAAGTGGCTCTAACGATTTTTTTAAAATATTTACCTCACAAATAAAACTAGTTCCCGAGGTTGCGGGGTCGAACCCGGATGAGGGTGATGAATTTTTTGGGGCGTAAAAGTCCTTAGTATGGCTTCCTTCGGAAGAGAAGTAAAGGAGGTGGTCCCTTATCTTAGATTTACGGCACATAAAAGAACCTCAAGTCTGATAAAAAGACCTCAAAGCAAAATTTCCGGTATTTCGCAACCTATATAGAATGAGACGCTAAGGACCCAGCAGTTAAAGAGCGTGCATATAAAACTCAATTTAATTATCAATAATAAAATATTTATCTTGATTTTTCTGGGAAAGCCTGTGAAGTGCTTTCATAAACATACGGCACGAAACATGCAAATCTCTAAAACACACAATTTATTTTAAATGAGTAAATTTCCGAGATATCCGTCATTACTGGTTTGAATTTTTCAATACCTACTGTCATTTTTTTAAAGTTCTGCCGTTATTCAATTATTTCTCCGCATGTCATTCAAAGAGTATGGAATTTTATGGCCAGAATATAGTAACCAGCTTTTAAACATCTGACTATCACAATCACCTTTGTACCTATAAAGGAATCCGTAATGAAAGGATTTATACAAATGTTTATCTCAATTAACTTAAAGTGCATAGAAAAAAAGACTTTTGCAAGTATAGTTTATAGACACTATATAAAAATAAACAGTAGTCGTAGACAACCCTGAAATGTAACACATCCGATGTTTACTTTCTCTACCACGTAGGTGCATAGTATTGCATTCATATTTTATTCGTATATTCATAGCATATTGCATTCCACCCAAAAGTTCGATGCCGAGATTTCACCGCAAATACATGTTTTGAGGACCCCTGAATAAAAATATACATTTGCGGTATGCGTGTGTGTGTGTGAACAGCATAACTCAAAAACGAAACGTCGGATAAATACCAATTTGGTATTAGGTTCCAGAGATGCAACACGAACATTTTCAAGAAAATCCCTCCACCCAAATCACCCTTTACATGGAACATTTTTCGAAATTTTTTATTTTCTAAAAAAGAGCAATGGTGATTTTGATTAAACTATCACATATTAAAGATATTTATATTACAAATAAAATTTATATATTGAATTTTCTGGGAATAGCCTTTAAAGTCTTCTTCATTCAGAAGGAATTTTGCATAATTTGTTTAATTGATAAACGTTAAGCTATAGACGAAAACATACTAAACTAAAACACACAATTTATTTCAAACAAGTTTTTTGTGGCATAAGTAATTTCTGAGATATCCGTTATTAACGATTCTAATTGTTCATTTCTAAGTCATTCTCCGAAAGTCGTGTCAACATCCAGTAGATTCTCGCAATTGCATGAAACAGTATGGAATTTGAAGGCTAGCATATAGTGCCCAGTGCTTAAACATTTGACTATCGCTGTTTCTTTGTATCAATAAGAAATGTGTAATGTAGCTATTTCTGCAAAGGTTTATTTGGATTAAAATGTAGTAGATAGAAAAATAAGCTTTAGTAAAATGGTTTGTATACCCACTAATAAACTATATAAGATAGAGAATGTCATGTGAATGCAACACATCAGAAATTTTTATGTAGGATCAGACAGCGCTTGATGATAAGGATTTTTATTTCCTTCGCAAATAACACAAAAGAAGTGTGAGAAGTCGCACATTCGGCATGGATGCTGGTAAAAGTGCAAGAATAACATGGCACGGATTTGCCTATGCTCGGTCAGGAATATCCGTAAGCTGGGCTTAGGAAGGTGACACTCATTTAATATAACATAATGCAGACGATGAAAATAATATATTCATGGATGCATAAAATTAAGTAAAACTTGGCTAATAATTTAAATGTGTGATCATGACAAGGAATAGGGTAGCGGTTACAGTTTGTTTCTTGCTTGTGCTAAGTGTAGAGGTTATGGGTAATAGAACAGTTACGGAATGAATCATTTCATCTATATCTAACATTTAATCTATATCTATAGTTTTAACCAAACAAGTTTCTGTTTGAGGATGAAGGGATGCAGTATGTATATAATAAATCCAAGGAGCAATCTGAAGATGATTTTGTTAGAGGATGGCTCTTCCTTTAAATCACAGATTAATTACTTATCGTCATAAAATGTCGGCAATTAGCAAGCGTTATGCTGAACAAAACTACACATTACACCCTACATCTGTGAAAAACAACTGCATTCCTTACTTGTATTACAGGTATGAAAGCAACGAAAATGAATTTCTTCTCGTTACGAGTTTGTGCATCAAAACGATTTAATAATTCAGGTCCTAGCCTCGCATATAAGCGGATTCACATTCTTTAGTGTGTTATTCACGCAAAGTTAACTTGGTTTAATGAGGTTTTGTGTAAATTGTTAACCCTTGGAGCTCAGTGTAAATGTGTTTCTCTTGCGCACGCAAAAAGGAATTTTCTTGAACTAAAAAGGAATACGGATAGCGTTTGTTACTGAAAAGCAAATACACTCCCCTGTAAATTGAATATTGGAGGTTATAAGTGTCAAATAGAGACAAATGTAGTGCAGAAAAGGCACAAAATTACAGTAAATCAGCAGCGAATAGAGAGCATGGTATTTCTTGACTTCATCTTGCACCAAACATTCTGTTTTATATCTCTTGAGCAATCTAACCACGTTCATAACTCAGATGTAAGTAAAAACATGTGATGTGTTACATTCACATAACTTTCTGTACCCTCTATCATTTATTAATGGGTATATAAACTGTTCTTCCGAAAGCTTATTTATCTATCTATCTCATTTTAATCAAGATAAAACTTGAGGAAACAACCATATTACACATTTCGTTGTAGATACAAAGGGAATAGCGATATTCAAATGTTTAACAACTGGACGCTATATACTGTCCTTAAAATGCCATCTCCTTTCATGCAATCGCAAGAAACAACTGAATATCGACAGGACTTGAGAATGACAAAGGCTTCAAACATTCGAACCAATAATAACGGATCTCTCGGAAATGGTTTATGCCACGAAAAAAAAATATTTGTAGTAAATTATGTAAATTAATGGGGCCTGCATGTTTTTGCAGTACGTATTGGTCTATCGCTTAACGTTTACACGCTATACAAGATTATACAAAATTTCTTCCGAACAAAATGGAATTCAAAGGCTATACCGAGAAAATTTAAGATATACATTTTATTTCACATATAAATGCCTTAAATATGTGGTGTTTTAATCAAAATGTTTGGAGCATTTTTAAGAAAATACAAAGTTTCGAAATATAAATCCTTTAATTTCTAATTATTTGTTGTATTATGTATGTCCAGTATTTTCTTTATTACTGTTTCAAGTAAACGGTAGTTTGTGGTGGGGGGAATTTTCTTGAAAATCTTCAGGCCATATCTTTGAAAGATAATAAACTTAAATACCAAGTTTGATATTTCTCTAACTTTTCGTTTTTGATACGGTTTTTAAATATCTGACTATCGCTATAGGTTTGTCTTCTATTTACACCTAGAACGAAATGTGTAAATGTGTAGTAAGTTTATCTCGATTAATAAAAAATAGAAGAGAATAGAATAAGCTTTTTAAAGAATAGTTTGTAGAAGAGCCAGTAGAGAAATTCGTGTGAATGCAACGTATCAATTTCTTCCGATGGTTAGTCACTATTCATTTCTTCTTGTGGTCATCCAAAGAGAATGGAATTTCAAAACCATCATATAGCGACACGCTCTTTAAAAATCTGACTTTAGCGTTACCCACTGTTACCTTCTTATACCTACAACGAAGTGTGTAAATGTGTGACGAACATGTATTTTTATTAAAAAGAAGGAGATGGAAGAATGACTTTTTTTATTAAACGTTTGTAGAAGAGTGTGTAGAGAAAGTCTGTGAATGCAACACATTATGTATTTTATAGTTTTTTAATAACTGCACTATAACACCAGCCATGTTAGGGTTAAGGCCGTACAGCTGAATAAAACTTGAAAAATTCAATTCCATGGCCGGAACTCAAACCATGTATCATGAATTAGTTAAGGTTTAATTCGGAGATCTCTCCACGAGTTTTAGCATGAAACATCGAAGAACCATTGTTCAGTCCCGGCCGAAGCATTTATCAACTTTGATTCATATCTGAAATAGCACTCTTCATATGTCTTGTATTTTCACGTCAGTGTTCTTGTTCATTATTTCTTTACTGGGTTCTGCTCACGTTTGACCCAATAGGATAAAGTTGTCTAATATAAGTCTAATTTTACTGAATAGGGAACCCCAAATTATGTATACATGCAATAAAACTGTAAGCCATACTCGATATTAAACGAGTATTGATACTAATGTGTGTTAGCTGAAACAAAATCTGATGTGAATATTCATATGGTTTTCTCTACTCTCTAGTTTTTATTGGTGGGTATAGAAACTACTCTTACTAAAGCTTATTTTTTTCTATCTACTATATTTTAATCCAAATAAACCTTTGCAAAAATAGCTACAGTATACATTTCGTTATACGAGTAGATATAAAGAGAACAGCTATTGTCAAATGTTTAAGAACTGGACACTATGTGCTGGCCTTAAAATTTCATACTGTTTCCATGCAATGCGAAAAATAACTGAAAACGTATGGGACTTTAAAACAATGACAAGTATTGAACAATTCGAACCTTTAATAACCGATATTTCAACGGTTTATGGCACAAAGGCTTATTTTAAGTAAATTGTGTATTTTAAAGAGATCTACATGCTTTTGTATGACACGATTTCGTTTGTCGCTTAACGTTTACCTGTTATACAAGTTTATACAAAATTCCTTCCAAATGGTGACTTCAAGGTTGCTCCCAGAAAATTAAAGATATACATTTTATTTCTTATCTAAATATATTTCATATATGGTATTTTAATCAAAACCATTACGAGTCATTTTCTAGAAAATCAAAATTTTCGAAAAATGTTCCATGTAGTAGTTGGGGTGGGGGATTTTCTTGAAAATCTTCGTGTCGCATTTTGGAAGATAGTAAGCTCGAATACTAAGGTTGGTATTTATCCGACTTTCCGTCTTTAAGTTACGCTCAAAAATAGACACCGACACACATAATACACACACAAACACACACACACACACACACACACACACACGGACATGCTTCCAAAATTGCTGTTGGATTCAGTGGCCTCAAAACATGTATTTTCGGCGAAATGCAAATTACCTTCTCTACCTACAATGTACGTGGTACTGAAAGTAAAATTTGCAAAAACAGTCTCAATTGGAAAGTGGACTGTATGGAATCTTAACTACCTTTTCTAAAGGTAGCGGGGGGCGACAGTTTTAATTGGACGCACCATTAAAAATCGAAATATCTCTTGTTGTAGTTTAACGGGCGGTAACGTGTGAAGTTCGCATTCGGAAGGAATTGTCGTCGGGTCGGTCATTATATCCGTGGGTATTTGCCGAGATTTCCCCGGGTTGGTAAGGAATGCTGGGGTGATTTTCCTTCTGCTACAAATTTCCTGTCAATAATTTCCTTTCATTTGTTTCAGGACAATAGGAGTAGCTACGGCGGTTGGTGTGTTGCGGCATGACGGTGGAATTTGCCTGTGAAAGGATTTCTCCCTGGCGCTTGGCGGGTCTGCTGTGGCACCTTGCCTTCCTAGGAGCTGTTTCATCTGCACACGAGATTCCTAGGGCTAGCCGACGTTAGGATTTTGTTATGTTGGCATCCTTGTTAGCTCCACATCGTCGTCCCAAAACTACCCTTTACGTGGACCTTTTTCGACATTTTTTATTTTATATATAATGGCTCAAAGGATTTTGATTAAAATACCATATATTAAAGATATTTACATAACAAATAAAATGCATATCTTTAATTTTCTGGGAATAACCTATGAAGTCTTTTTCATTCAGAAGGAATTTTATATAATCTTGCATAACTGATAACCGTTAAGGTATAGACGAAAACGTGCTAAACAAAAATGTAGAGCGCTTTAAAACTCACAATTTATTTCAAATAAGCTTTTTGTGGCATAAGCTATTTCTTGGATATCCGTTATTAACGGTTTCAATTTTCATTACTTGGTCATTCTTTTAAAGTCCTGGCAACATTCAGTTATTTCTTACATAGAAACAATATGAAATTTTAAGGCCAGCGTATAGCTTCCAGTTCTTAATCATTTGACTGTTCTCTTCGTATCTATAACGAAATTTGTAATGTAGCTATTTCTGCAAAGGTTTATTTGGATTAAAATATAGC
Source organism: Deroplatys truncata (assembly GCA_030765065.1). Lineage (NCBI taxonomy): Eukaryota > Metazoa > Arthropoda > Insecta > Mantodea > Mantidae > Deroplatys > Deroplatys truncata. Next base: position 98,585,335 of record CM060976.1, on the reverse strand, counting down.
AATAGGAAAAATAAGTTTTAGTTAGAATAGCTTGTATAACTACTAATTAATATAGAGGATAGAGTCGTGTGAATGAATTTCTTCGGATTGTTTATTAGTAATTTGTGTTATAACTATAATCAGGATTTCAAGAAATTCTTCTTCTTAAGGGTAAAATGTTGCAGTGATGGAATTCAGCTTTAAATTTACTTAATGCTTATATGTATATATAACGCTTATTCTCTGTGATACTTGTTTTTCACAAAAAATGCGTTTCTTTTGTGTTGTCATATTGACGTATAAAGGAAAATCGGTTGGCTCGTAGCTCAGTAGATAGAGCCCCTGTCTGCTGTACGATGTGTCCCGGCTCGATTCCCAGCTGGGGTGAAAATTTCTCTCTAGACAAGATTATTCCCTATCCTCCCAAGAGTGTGGAAGTATGAATGAGAGTGTGAATGTGTGTGTGTCTACTGTACGAGACTCCAAGAATTCTAGAAATCCAACGATAAGTGCGTACAAGTTAACACAATTGCCGATAGGGTAATGTGTTCTAAAGGTAAAAGGCCGCCAATATGACCATTGTAGTTAAAGGCGGGGTATAAATGAAACAATAAGAAAAAGATAAAATCAGAAATATATTAAAAATTAGTGTTTTATTTGCTGATATCAATGCATTTATGAGAGATACAATTTTCTCTGACTAACATTCAGTTCAGTTTTGAACACGAAATCTCTTTTGAATGGAAAAAATTGCACCCTAATGGTTTTGTAACAATGATCTCAAACGCACTATAATTGACAGTAAGGAATTTTAAATGTTATGGTATAAGCTAAAAGCAACCTTAGCGGCATACCGGTGGAATGCATTATCGACAGACTATCGTTAAGCTCAAGGGGACTCTGTGGGCATTTATGTCATTATATTATCATCTGCAGCTGTTTAACTCTGGCATAAAGAGAGATAAATGTCGCTTATATGCTAGTTTCCGATATAAAAGGCAACATAGTTTACTCCATTGCAATGTCCTTATTTCAGTTACTCGTATCAGCCTCGAAGCAATAGGGTTACAGCTGTATAAATTATTCTGTTCCCATTTCACACAGGTTCTAATAACAACTTGCAGATTTAAAGTAAAAAAAGCAAACAAACAACTTCTCTCTGTGAGGTTACAACGGTTGCAGATTTATTATATATTGAAGGTCGCAATCAAATACGATTGTTAGGACGTTATTCGTATCCGAGTAGGAAGTATGAAATGTTACGAAACTTATGGAACCTAATACACGCTTTTACGAAGTGACTTATCCTTTCTGAATGGTACAGGTGCACAGAATAACAGTGACGTGCCAATTGCTTAACGTTTTAAGGGCGTTTAGAAATATATTGCTAGTTTTGTTCAGCTTTTACAAGTTGCACATTTTTAGCAGAACACGTATCACACACGAGACAATCATGGTGGCATTACTCTCGTGATTCTGCTGCGAACAAAATTAGCGGAAGGTAATATGTGTTGCCAACGCCTAATAGTGCAGGCCAGTATCTGAAACGGAAATGGATTACAAACAACGAACCCGATCGTTTCTAGTTATTCAGGGTGACAAAGCGTAATCGAGGGATTCTTCTTTTTTGGAAGGTGAGGGGACAAGAGCACTTTCGCAATGAAGATGGAAAACACGCACTTGCAAAGTCATCTTTATTTCTTCAATGGTACTAATACAGAGAATGCACCTATTGCTTAACGTATTTGAGGTCTAAAACACGGCGGGACTTATAAAATAATAAAGTATTGAAGAAATCCAGCCTTAATAACGGATATTTCACAAATGGCTGATGCCACAAATAAGCTATTTGAAATAAATTGTGTTTTAAAGGGATGTAATGCTAATCCCAGAGAATTCAAGATACACATTTTATTTGTCATGTAAAACGCTTTATGTGGTATTTTAATTGAAATCGTTAGAATCATTTTTAAAACCGAAAATTTCGAAACTATCAAGTGTTCCAAGCAAACAAGTAAAGGGTAGTTTGAGGGTAGGAATTTTCTTGAAAATCTTCGAGTCGCATCTTTAAAATTTGTTTGGTATTTGTCTGACTTTTCGTTTTTAAGTTATGCTGTTCACAGACACACTCTAGGACCTTTTTCTAAAAATGTTTTCTTTGGATTCAGGGGCCTCAAAACATGTATTTCCGTTGAAATCTCGGTATCAAACTTTGGGTGGAATTTAATACCTTCTCGACCTGTTGTACATGATAGAGAAAGTCAATAATTGGCGGTGACATATAATTCCTCACTGATTACGTAATCTGGTATTCCCTCAAATCTTGCACAATATGCCCTTTGTCTTTTCACCTCACTTTAGTACTCTTTCATTGCTTCGTAACATTCCGTTAGCCACAATTTTTTTATCAGTTTCCACCAGCTCTTACAAGATTCCGCATTCGCTAAGCCGTCCCCAAGAAGGGCCCAATATTATGAATAAATTAATAACTTCTGCGTACTTTAAGAAGTCAGCACACTACACAATGGAGTCTACATACTAAAATAACACCGATTGCGTAAGTTTCGTAACATTTCCTAGCTCCTACCCGGATACGGAATAATGTTTGATTCCCAAATGTAAACATGGGGTACAAAAGAGAAGGAAATATAACAATGAGTAAGTGAAGCAATGTCACCAATTAAGGTATCTTTACTAAATAGTTACATATTATATAGCTGTTCCATATTCGAGAACAACAAATTTCAAGCTTTCGATTATATTAAACAACATATTATGCCAACACTGAACGGCTATAATTGATTCACTGTTACCAGTTGTCACAGAAATACCATTAATATCGCCACGCTTATTAGGTTAAGCTGCGGTATGCCATTGTTAGAGAGCCGATTATCCCTTTGAGCTCAGGTCAGTATAGTTAACGTTCGTCCAATTTAAGTTTTCCCTTAGTCAATAATAACGCACCTTTAGGGTAATGATAGTTACAAATCAGTTACATATGGAATCGGAAAATACCATTGCCATATTCTTTATTCCTGGTGCTGCTAGTGCTCCAACCTGTTTCTTTGCTCTGAGAGCAGAACGGAATTGGGCGACAGTCCACTTGAAACACAGAGTTTAGTATCAGGAGACAAGAAGGGTTTGAGACACCAATTTTAAGTAATGAACGCGATTACAATACCATTCTATAATATAGGTACTTCAATGAAAAGCATCACGTTTCCTTCTTTTAGGAGGAAAAGGAAATGCAATAGTAGAAAACAGCGCTATGTCTGTGGGATGTGGCTCTTTTCGGAACACGTCTGTGAATCTGCATGACACCGAACTATGCCTGCATAGAATATGTAGGTACTTCAAATTCATTTGCATATTTGGGCAACTGTTTAATGTTTTCCTCTATTTAGCGAACTCTTTATAATACTTTTCCTTTCACACAAAACATCCGTTAAATCGCATTCACGGTATTTAATTCCTTTTGGTCTGAGGTTTGTTAAGGTAATCTCTCTAAAATTCGACTAAAATTGTGGAAAATTAAGATATAAAATTTCTACTTAATAAAATAATTTGAAGTTAACCTTTAAGAAAACTATCGATTTTTCCACTTGGCGCATTTAAACTGAAAATTCACTGAAGCCATAAATTGAGGAATGTATGCTATTAACAGGCACACCCAACTTTAAACCTTGTTTTCTCGCAACAACTTTTTCAGCATTTTTCGATACTTAAAATGCTCCACACGATGAAAATTTTTACTAATTTGTTTATATTGCCTCTCAGAAGTAATTTAAATAAAATTACGGTATACTTCTTTTAAAATAATGCTCCAATATTACGAAACAGACTAAACTTCTGAAAAAATTAATAATTTTGGAGAATATAACAAGTAATATTTTTTATACACTAATTCATGGTTAAGGTAAAGAAATGGATATAATAGATGATTTTGTTATTTTCACTTACTATAAAATCTGATTTTTTTATTAGAATATACTTAAAAATACATGTGTGGAGCGTTTTTATTAGAACAAGGATTTAGACAATAAAAATTCATAGTTTATTAAGCATACAATCTAGCATTTTGAAACATAACAAATATATTACATTATTGTGTGTAATAACTGGCATAAATTTCAACAACATATCTTACATATTTTGGATTGTCCAAATTTAATAGATGCATTGCCTGGAAATTTCCAAGAGCTCAGTTACTTCCTGCATTCTCGACTGATACACTGTGTTTGTGGTAGAGCCTGAGCTTTGTTAATTAAACTGAATAACTAAATAAACTTAGCAAATCATTCATGGAACATAAATGTTTACTTTTATTTCTAATATGGATACAAAAAATCAGGAGTACTTGGAAAAGTCTTCGTCAATCTGTAAAGTATTATATGTAATAATATAAATTTAAAAGTTTATTAGAGAAATGTGGCATTTTAAAATAATAGCTTAGAAGAATCATTAACGGTTTCAAGGAGAAATGAGTGTTTATAACCTTTGTATTATACTTATATTAGTTTTAGTCATTTAACTATCTATTACATTTGGCTGTCAAATGCGGAGAAAACACAAAAGGCGGTGAAATAAACCACCACCAAGAGCAATACCCCTCACTTCTCTACTGAAAGAGAGGCAGGAACGAAGTACTGTCAGGCCGAGGTTCAGCCTGAGTGCTTTTTCTGTGTCCACTCTCAATAGGGTTTAACCGCAGGGTTTTTGTTTCAGATGACTGTTTTTAGTTTGGGGTAGGAGGTAGCAGTTGTTCCTCAACGGCTGTCGGTTAGGGTGCAGGAGCCCTTCTGCACCTCTGGTGGATATTGTTTTAAATTTCTATTGGCTGGGGTAAATAATTTTGAAGCCAATCAGCTCTTGGTTGATTATGAATGGAGGTGCTCCAGTGTTAGTTAGCTCGTGTGCCCGCAAGTCATGCCGGTATCGCCCGAAGCGGTGAGCTCTGGATTTATAATCCCCAAGAGACCTAACCAGGGCAAGAGTGAGTGCAACTTCTTACTATAGCGTCGGCTCAACTATGGAGCCGTGCAGCCAAATGCCGCTTTTCGAAGCTATCCAACCTGCCTGTAACATAGACAAGCAAATCAGTCTCCTGTTTATTCAGTGTAGGCACAGACTGACCTGGACAGGCTATGGGTAGCCCAACTTGCTTGCCTGCTCGTAATCTTCTTCTTACTGCGATACACGCACAGCGATTAAGGACGAGGACTACAAGCGGAGGGGGACTTAACACCTCGACTTGCGAGGATCTTTTGTGCCTAAGCCCTTGTCAGGGAGGAAGGGAGGGATGAGAGGAGGCAGAGGGTGGTCGGACCAGGAAACACTGCAAAGTAGAGGGGAGGGTCCCTATCTTTTTGCAGTTTTAAACTCCCCGGATGGTAGCTGGTACACTGCCTCCCTCCCCCTGCATGCTTGCACATCCCACTGGAGAGGAGAACCGCCCCATTCCGGGGGATGAAATGTTATATAGAGCATCCTTTTCCGCTGCCATGCACCGCCGAGACTCCCGCCGACACTTGCAACCCTGAACCAGCCAAGCAGATGAAAGCTGAAGTGAAATGAGAATGGAGGGGAAAGTCAGGAAATTCAGGGGATGTAATGAACTTTCCCAGCATTCCCCAAGCGACCCGGGGAAACACCGAAGAAAACCCATGGGTCAGGAAGGTAAGTCACGGGAATTGAACCCATGACCTCCGGAATGCGGGCCACAGACGTTGCCACCTGAGCCACCCCGCTCCGTATAGCGATTACGTTATCCCTGTGTATGGTGTAGCACAAGCGTGGCATTAATGCTATCTGCTTGATTTAAATTGCATTCTTTTGATACCTTTTTATTTCTCAGCAATCATGTATCAGTATTATTCGTAGTCATTACGTATTCCTATTCTTTCGTAATTCATTTTGAGTAAAGATTTCACAAACAAATTTTCATATAATAGTATCTCTGAACAAAATATTTCACTATATAAATAAGTATGATTTTAGTAGATGTAGACAGGATCTTTAAGATCATGTACAATATAATATTATTTACGATGCTAGAAACAAGAAGGTATATATCCAAAAGTGTTAAAACTTCTTAAACTCACACATTCTAGTTACCTTTCAAATAGGTTGATACTGGCGCAGCTTCCTTTCCCCGAAAGAAACCACAACAAAGACACTGAGCTCGTAAACGTATGAACATTTTCCCTTTTTGGAAACGTCTTTTGTTACAAATGTATATTTCTCACTTCTTAATTTATGCTCTATGTTCTTTATAATTGGCTTATTCATTTTCCTTCTGTTTTCACAGCTCACAATCTGAGTTGCAAAGAACGAAATATACAAACACAGAGCTACATCATCACGCCGCACAAGTAGCGCATTTCAGCATGCTACAAACAGCATAACGTGTCTTTTTTTATTTATTTACAGTATTCTCCATTACAAAGAAAGTAATACCTCATGTATTAAATATATAGAGTTATTTGTAGTAAAGTATATGCACAATTATTAAAATTCTATGACTGACTGTAATCTTATGGCCTATTTGTTTTACTTACATGACATACAATAACACTAAATATTTCACTGGAGATTAGATCTTTTTTACTCTAGAATATATATCTCAATATATTGAATTAATGTATGAGACTAAATCCTGTATATAGTGTTACACTAATTTTATTTTATTGAATGTTCATCTTTCATACTTGTTAATCATATTGTTTTTAAATAACTCGTTTTTCCTTTTCTAGTTTTACACATTCACATAAAAGATGATCTATGGTTTGTTCTGCGTTTTCACATGTACACAAGGGACTGTCTTGCGAACCTTGGCAGACATAAGGGGGACCAGGCTTTCTCACCATGGATTCTGTGCTGACCTGCTGAATGCATCTTCACTCTCGCCTAATGGACAAGAAGGCTAACCTGTCTTACTTGTTGCGGAGTAGCTAGGGGTAGACAAGGTTTATTGGTATCTGTACACTGAAACGGCAACTCTAGGCCGAGCCCAAGAACTGTAATTACAGATAATTTATTAATTAACTTTTAGTGATGTTAAATCGTATTATGTAAACATCTTTTTCTCATACTGCTTGTATATTTTAAGAAGGGTGATTTAACGTTATGTATCTATCTAGGTTATTAATATTAGTAGAGTTATAAATGGTTTAATGTAAATAATTTAAGCGCTATGTTAAAATACTGTCCACGAGGGAATGTTTTAGCTACAGGAATAGTGCTTTCGAAGGCAGAAAACCTAGTTTTATTACCTCTCTTCGGTCGCAGTGCTATTATTCCTACAGCGAGGGTGTAGAGCCTTTGTCCCATTATTTGATAATTCGCCGTGACCAAGTGAGTGAGAAGGACAATCTAACGGTACATGTAGGAAAAGCCGCGATTTATATTAAAATTGGACCAATGAGATCCCTGAAAGTTTATTCGAAATAGTTAGACGCGTCGAGTCGCGCTAAAAATGGACCAATAGGAAAGGAAGCAGCCTCAGAAGCCTGAGACTATAAATGGATATGTTTGGGGAAAATTCGGGTCAGTTCATGTCATGTGTGGTCAGGGAGAGATGCTGCAGAATGTGTGAGATATCGCGCCAAGAAGGGAATCAAGTCAGCTTTGTAATGTCAGCTTAGTATTGCATTTTATTCGACAGTTTATGTCATGTGTGGTCAGGGAGAGATGCTGCAGGATGTGTGAGATATCGCGCCAAAAGGGAATCAAGTCAAATTTGTCATGTCAGCTTAGTATTGCATTTTATTCGAGAGTTTTCGTAATGTGTGGTCAGGGAGAGATGCTGCAGGATGTGTGAGATATCGCGCCAAAACAGGGAATCAAAAATAGTTTTAGCAACACACCTAAGATCCGCTACTCTGAAAGCGACAATAAGAATAGTTATATTTCGTGCCATATCCACGCCATAGTTTAACAGCGGTGGACAGTATTTTACAGCGGCAATACCAGTTTTGTATACTACGAGTGTTAATTAAATAAAAAGAAACGGCAGTGTCATCTTTTCATAAACAAAACAAGTCTATGTCTTCCTATATCACCACCCGAGATCTACGTTTTCCTTTACCGAGGATAAGTCCATGCTCCCATATAATTTAAGGAAAATTACTGCAGCTAGCCGAGGATAAATTGAAGAACCAACACGCTGAGAACTTCTGGAAGCAACGGGAGAAGCATCAAGGTAAGCTACAGCAACGGATGAGGAGGTGATCGCCGCAAACTGGCGCCATAACGTGGAGCTCGAAGGGAAGACCAGCTCGAAGGGAAGACCAACATAAACGGAGGACTATAAAACAACGAACAGACGAAGAATCTTCAGAGGAAAGGGGCACAGCAGAACAAAATTACAACGCGAACTTCTAGTCTACCTACGTGGGACAACAAAACAGCTGAGAACATCGCTTCTAGAACTTCACCAGGATTCGAACCCGGAACGCATCAGTTAACATTGAAAAAATACAGGATAGAACATTTATTCAAAAACAAACAAAAAGGCATGCAGAGTAGTGATTCAGTTTTGTGAACACATGTTATTGAGAGGGGGTAAAGTCATTACTAGAGAGGTAGAACTTGCTAACGGAACCATGAGTAGGTCAAGGGAAGATTTGAAAGAACTGGATGGGGAGGCTATTGTCAGCATAACAACAGATGGAAAAAATATGGGTGCAGCAGAAGTAGAAGTTAGGCTAGACAGGCAATCACCGATTGAGCAGATCATTGACGCAGGTCAAAACCAGCTGCTAATATTGCTTCAACATTTGAGCACAAAGATAGACGAACAAAGTAAGAATTTAGAGGGGAAATTAGGTGAGCAATTAAATGAACATAGTAAGAACTTAGAAAGAATCATAGACGAGCGGGGTAAAAGGTTAGAAAGCATAATAGATGAGCGGGGTAAGATCTTAAGTGAATATAGTAAGAACTTAGAAAGAATCGGAAGTCAACTAGATAAGAATCTAGCAGGGAAATCAAATGAGCATAATAAGGACTTAGAAAGAATCGTAAGTAAGCAAAGTAAGGACTTAGAAAGACTCGTAAATAAGCAGAGTAAGGGCTTAGAAAGAGTCGTAAGTGAACAAGATAAGAATTTAGAAGGGGAATCAAATGAGAATAATAATGACTTAGAAAGAGTCGTAAGTGAACAAGATAAGAATTTAGAAGGGGAATCAAATGAGAATAATAATGACTTAGAAAGAATCGTAAGTGAACTAGATAAGAATTTAGAAGGGGAATCAAATGAGAATAATGAATACTTAGAAAGAATCGTAAGTAAGCAGAGTAAGGGCTTAGAAAGAATCGTAAGTGAACAAGATAAGAATTTAGAAGGGGAATCAAATGAGCATAATGAGGACTTAGAAAGAATCGTAAGTAAGCAGAGTAAAGACTTAGAAAGTATCGTAAGGGAACAAGATAAGAATTTAGAAGGGAAATCAAATAAGCAGAATAAAGACTTAGAAAGAATCGTAAATAAACAGAGTAAAGACTTAGAAAGAATCGTAAGGGAACAAGATAAGAATGTAGAGGGGAAATTAGTTGAGCTGATGAAGGGGAAGTTAATAGAAACACTTGAAGGGAAATTACTACAGATACTAGAAACTAAAGATCCGAAAACACTAACGGGAGAAGAGACGTTAAAGAAAGCTTTTGAAAGAATGTCAAAGAGGGCGCAGAAAAGAAAGCAGGAATTTAAAACAAGGAAGCGAAAGAAAGGGTTGATCGAACTTGCAGAATTAGTATGGATAAAAAAAAAAAAAAATCCAGCATTCAAATTAAAAAAAAAAAAAAAGACATAATATCATTGATCCTGACTCTACAGTGCCTGGAAAGGAGAGCTTTCACATGTGAATTAATGAATTATCGTAAGCAGTTGTGCAGAACATTTTTTTTTGCATTACTAAAGAGACTTGAGTATTAAATGATCATTAGTGATAGTGAAGAAGAACAAGAAACACCTTTGCCATTAATATGTTTCAGTTTCTTTCTGTTTGAATAAGTTTGTCTTAAGGTTGAAACAGCTTTTATTGTCAGAATATTTGTTATTTTTTTATATTTAGCAATATTTGTAAATTATTAATTGGTTGGTATGCTAGCAATATGCTGACAGTTTTCTTTAAACATATAAATTAGTTTTATTAATTATAAAAAAAGAGGTATCATAGAATGGAAAATTTATTTAAAGGTCCATACAGGGTGATTAACATTTTTGGCTCGGATACATTTGAGTTACAAGAAATAAAGAATTCCAAGATCGTAGGGAGATATCATAAACAGTTGCTCAAACCATACAAATGTTTAGAGAATGAGAAGGGTGAAGAATGTAATGAAAAGAATCAGGTTAGTTTTACTCGAAATGAGGTAGCAACCCTGTGAACAAATAGTAAAGGTAATACACCCGATAAATAAGTATGTAAAGAAATAAATAAAGGCATAATAATTATGTACCAATATGTATGTAAATAGATTTAATTTTAGAACTTAAATTGGGTATTAGAGTATTTGTTTGCGTCACAAGTTATTCGTGTGCGGGAAATGTATTGTGTATAAGAATGTCTCTCGGAAACCTGTTTTTAAAAGGGAGAGTGTAGAGTGAATGACCCAAATGTAAACACCACTGGTTTGGCAGAACACTTGTGAAGGAACAGGTATAGCGAAGGGTCTCTGTCAACAAAACAAACGAACAAAGGCCATAATCAGAGGAATTATTCTGGAAAAGAAAATTGTTTCAAGTGCTAAAAAAAATTTATTCTTTTCCAGAACAGGGCAATTTGAAACGGCAACTCTAGGCCGAGCCCAAGAACTGTAATTACAGATAATTTATTAATTAACTTTTAGTGATGTTAAATCGTATTATGTAAACATCTTTTTCTCATACTGCTTGTATATTTTAAGAAGGGTGATTTAACGTTATGTATCTATCTAGGTTATTAATATTAGTAGAGTTATAAATGGTTTAATGTAAATAATTTAAGCGCTATGTTAAAATACTGTCCACGAGGGAATGTTTTAGCTACAGGAATAGTGCTTTCGAAGGCAGAAAACCTAGTTTTATTACCTCTCTTCGGTCGCAGTGCTATTATTCCTACAGCGAGGGTGTAGAGCCTTTGTCCCATTATTTGATAATTCGCCGTGACCAAGTGAGTGAGAAGGACAATCTAACGGTACATGTAGGAAAAGCCGCGATTTATATTAAAATTGGACCAATGAGATCCCTGAAAGTTTATTCGAAATAGTTAGACGCGTCGAGTCGCGCTAAAAATGGACCAATAGGAAAGGAAGCAGCCTCAGAAGCCTGAGACTATAAATGGATATGTTTGGGGAAAATTCGGGTCAGTTCATGTCATGTGTGGTCAGGGAGAGATGCTGCAGAATGTGTGAGATATCGCGCCAAGAAGGGAATCAAGTCAGCTTTGTAATGTCAGCTTAGTATTGCATTTTATTCGACAGTTTATGTCATGTATGGTCAGGAGAGATGCTGCAGGATGTGTGAGATATCGCGCCAAAAGGGAATCAAGTCAAATTTGTCATGTCAGCTTAGTATTGCATTTTATTCGAGAGTTTTCGTAATGTGTGGTCAGGGAGAGATGCTGCAGGATGTGTGAGATATCGCGCCAAAACAGGGAATCAAAAATAGTTTTAGCAACACACCTAAGATCCGCTACTCTGAAAGCGACAATAAGAATAGTTATATTTCGTGCCATATCCACGCCATAGTTTAACAGCGGTGGACAGTATTTTACAGCGGCAATACCAGTTTTGTATACTACGAGTGTTAATTAAATAAAAAGAAACGGCAGTGTCATCTTTTCATAAACAAAACAAGTCTATGTCTTCCTATATCACCACCCGAGATCTACGTTTTCCTTTACCGAGGATAAGTCCATGCTCCCATATAATTTAAGGAAAATTACTGCAGCTAGCCGAGGATAAATTGAAGAACCAACACGCTGAGAACTTCTGGAAGCAACGGGAGAAGCATCAAGGTAAGCTACAGCAACGGATGAGGAGGTGATCGCCGCAAACTGGCTCCCAAACGTGGGGCTAACAAACGTTAAGAGCGCCGCAACACCTACACCTCTAATGACAATGCATCCATTTTTTCAAAGTTCCCTTGTTTATCTAGTTTATCATTACTGTGTTTTTAGTGTTACCTCTTCTTACCGCAATTACACACACGCACACACACACACAAACACTCATGCCCAAGGCGGGACTCGAACCCGCGACCCTCAGCTTGGCGGAGCGCCGAAGCTACACACTCCAGCGACCACGGCTACGAGGGCCAGCGTCCATTTACTAAAAACGTTATAAGAATTTTGTAAACTTCATGTACTTCAGAAAAGAAATAGCTATCGCCCAGGCATGAAACCTCTCGCAGATTATGTCAGAACGCCCTTCAGTAGATGTTCTCGTTATTAACTTATTCTAATTTAATACAATACATTCGTTGCTTCATTACTACAGGACACATAGATGTGCAATTATTCGCTGTAATAATATAATACCTCCGTTGTTTCTAAAAAGAGAACACACATATTCTAACTTAATTATTCCCTTACATCTTTATGCCCTCCGCTACAGACAGACAGACATGCATACATATATACATACATACATACGCACGCACGCACACAAATACACACATACATACATACATACATACATACATACATACATACATACATACATACATACAATCTAAATATTGATGCAGAATATACGCAGCATGAGCAAATATGTTGTGATTAGCATCCAATATGGATATAATATGGTCAACACGGCTTGAAATAAGTTATAACCATTCAATTTAAGTAAATCACACACAGACATTTAACCCGTGGATGCTATTTTATATCAAATATATCCTGAGAACTCCGTTTTGATCTTAATAAAGTTGAAAATATTTATTTCCACCTCGAGTCTAGATGTTTTCAAATGCTCAGCAGTTCTAGCATGTATATTCAAACTACTTACTTGTTGTTTATTAGACAACTACTCTGGATGCTGTTGAGCACAGCTTTAATTAAATTTTATCTTTTTGTAGAACATACCAATAACTCTCTAACTGTAACATGATGTTTTGCATTTTTTGCTCAATGTGTTTTCTTTAACAGAAATTAGAATGTGAATGCAACTGATAGCAAAATTTTGCTATTGTGTGCACTAATACGAAATATTCTTTGACATCTTTTGCATTTCAAGAAATTTCTAGACATACAAAGTAACAGATAAGAATTAGGAGACTTAAGATCCATCTTTTAGAGTATATAAAAACGTATGATAACAAACACTAATACATAGATCTCATCTTGAAATAAGCTTGCTGTGATAACATTTAGAATTAATGACAGTTCTGCTATGCAAAGCCGCAGAACTCCTCTGATAATGAAGCTCATTGTTAGTCAAGGAAAAGGAGAATCTACGCATTACTGTAGTACCACAGGTTTATCTATAGCACTCATAAGTCGAGAATAATTATTTCTTTATAGCTCAAATTACACCAAAGACTGTAAGTTTAGAACCAGAGAATGTTGGAGGAGTCTCAACACAGGACCGTAGTAACATAATATATTTTCTTACTCCCTCTGCAGTCAGGAGTGTAATGAATTCAAAGATCGGCTGTAGTGTTGAGAAAAGTTATGTTTCCTATAAGTTTCAGAGCTTGTTTACTAACTTGACCCCAATTACCAGTAATGCTGCAGACATTTATGACGCCTGAGGCAATACTGTTACTCCTTGCGGCGGTTTGAAGGGACCCATCAGCTCGGCCGCAACGTCAGGGAGAGTATATTCTGCACATTTTAAACTGCCCGGCATTAAGGAATAAGACGGAATGGACGTGGAAAGAAAAATGTACTTGGCATTCGCCTAGCAGCTAAGAGAGACCATGAAGAAGAGTGCTCAGGTTGGTCGCCTCTAGGAATACGAAAGTAGGACTACATGTTGGAGAGGAGTACCTACACAAGTGAAGTGATTAATGTAAACAACTAATTTCACATCGTGCCGTGCTAATACTCGTTATTGCCTGCACATTGTGTTATACCATTATTGCTCATGTGACCAAAGAAAAAAAATTAAAAGCGGTTCAACATTTTTCCTTTTTCTGTTAAAACTTGACCACATTTTTTTTAAACAGATACTTTAATGTGCACAGTAAAGGCAACCACGAGGTTATTCTATATAGAAACCAGAAATATATTTTTTCTTCTTTGTAGCTCAGCAATAACTTCATTAGCTTCTTTAATCGGATTTATCTATCCTAGTTTTTCCGCATATACGCTCTTCTGGTATTCTGCTGATGATGCTACTTTTGAAACAAAAACTTGGATTCAACACAGAAGACTTTCCCTGTAATGAAAAAAAAACAAACAAATAGAATAGTTTAATTCATCATTTGCTACGGTGGAAAAGAAGCTCAACAGTGTGGATACTGGAAAGGTCTCTGCTGTTGAACTTCTATTTCATGTGTAATTAAACTCTACCGTTTTTTGGAGCGCTACCAAAATGCGGTTTCATGGAACGGAACACGCGGTAAATGGAAGCAGGACAGCAGCGGTGTTTTTATTTCAACTGACGTATGCTGCAGTTGTCAGTTATCCAACTCTGATGCAGATGTCAGCATGCGGTAGGGTTTGAAGGTTGCGGTAAATGTGCTAATATATGCAGAATTTAAAGCAACACCCCACATTATCCTCCACAAGCTTTAAACCCTCTGCAATGAGGGTTTGCAACGCAAATCATTTGGAGGCGCTGTATATCTTACCTTACGCTTAAGGCATAGCGTTTGGAGTTTGTTAATTTTGTAGTTATTATTTCTTGTTCTGTTTAAGTATTACTTTAAACAGCGTTGCTAGATTGTTATAATAATGTCTTTCTTTATAAAATCAAATCAAGAATCTCCAAGTAGAAACATTCAGGTAGCTAACGTAGAAATGAAATGCCGGGTTATTACTCCGGGAGTAGATACACATTTGACTCGGGCTAGTAAAGCCATTCAAACTATAAGACACTGAATACGTTATAAGACAGTGGAAAACACAAAATGGGGAGGGGGAGTTGGCGGTTATCTGTAACTGGAAATTGTCACGTTATTCATCGCTAACTACAAATCGTGAGATCAACAACGCGAATGTGTTTTTAAAAAATTCAGTTTTTTTTTTCCTTTCAGTGCACGTTAGCATTCCCAAGAGTTAATAGCCTATCGATAACGTGACTAGTTAAACCGCTATTCTGGGCCCCCCCACTTCATATTGGACAAATGCTCAAACACTATAAGGAAAACTTTTGTTTTAGTCATTGGGATACACTATTCGGATAATATGGTCTATATATATATCAGAAACACGCATTATGGGAAGCCGATAACACTGATAAACGCCATGTTTTTACTTTCTCTACCACGTACAGTCGTGTGCCCCCCCTAAAAATGGGCCAATATGAGGAACCGCGGTTTAAGTTGACAATCAATAATTAACACGCCTCTGCCGCTCCTTCCATTTCTCATTCGGTTACAGAAGTTAATGTTTGATTGCTGAACCAATAAGAACCACACTCATTCATGGGGTAGTATGGACAGTCTTTGGGAGGAATATTGTTTCCACTATTCAGGTGACATATATCGATTCTCCGCCTCTTTCATCGCCCAGCTAGGCTTGTCCTTTCTTCATAGGATAACGCTAGCGTATCGGACTTCAGTTAAAACCAATTAGAGGATGGTTCACTTAAGGCGGGCGTGGAGCACAAGTGATGAGGAGATGATGTTATTAGGAGGAGGAGATTCTGCCAACATTCAAGAATACAAAACGTAAAAGTACTCGACCGTACATAAACAAACAGAAGCTATTGCACTTCACTCAAAAATTCGATACATATTTCACCGGAACTTTATGTTTTGAGGCCCCAAAAAGCATTTTCAGAAAAAGGTCCGTATGTGTGAACAGCATAAATCAAGAACGAAAACTCACATAAACACCAAACTTGGTATTTTAGTTATCTTCCAACGATGCGACACGAAGATTTTCAAGAAAATCCCCCTACACTAAACTATCCTTTACATGGAAGATTTTTCGAACTTTTGTTTATTTTCGAAAAATGGTTACCAATTATGATTAAAATATCATACATTGAATATATTTACATGACAAACAAAATGTAGGTACATCTTGAATTTTCTGGGAATAGCCTGTGAAGTCCTCTCATTCGGAAGGAATTTTGTATAATCATCTATAACTGTTAAACGTTAAGTGATAGAAGAAAACGTACTACACAAGGATATAGATCTCTTTAAAACATGGAATACATTTCAAACAACAAACAAGCAACATGAGCCGTTTCCGAGATATAATGATTATTAACGGTTAGAATTGTTCAATACTTAGCCATTCTTTTTAAGTCCTGTTGATTTTCAATTGTTTCTCACAATATCATGGAAAGAGTATGGAATTTTATGGTCAGCATATAGCGTGCAGTTCTTAAAATTTTGACTTTAACGAAGTGTGTAATGCAGGTATTTCTGGAAAGGTTTATCTTGATTAAAATGTAATAGGTAGGAAAATAAACTCTCGTAAGAATACTTTGTTTACCCACTAATAAGCGATAGAGGTAGAGAAACTTATACAGTTTTTGTATAAGGTTACGCAAAATATCCGCAGCTCTGAGTTTAGAGCTATCAGTAGTGCTGTTACAGTGAACAGAATTGGTTTACTAATATGAGCTCTATTTCTCAATTTAATATCCTCGATATGATAGTAGAAGCCTTACAAAATTAAATGCTTTAGTTTCCAAATCTGCAAATTTCTTAGTAGAATTTTTGTTTCAGCTTTAATTCTAAACGCGGTAACTGTTATCTCTGTTTCTGGCTATGAAAAAATTGTGAACAATATTATTTTTATTTCATTCCTTTAATTTTATTATAAGCAGAATACATAACGATTTTTTCGTCAAATGACAGATCATCACCAGATGGTATTCTTGATAGTTTCTTACTCGCAGATTCATAGCATCGATATATAGAGGGGAGGTGTTCTATGTCGTGTTCAGATTTAAATGTTTTCAGACTATTCAGTATCTATTCAGTCTCTGTACTGTTAAAATTGCTTATTCCAAATTTAAGATTCTTTCCCTTTGTGCCTCCTTCTCCAAGAGCTCAAGGGGAAAAGTATCGTTAACGCAATGCGTTAATCAGTCCTAACTCCTCCTCCTGTTGCTGCACCTTCTAATAAATGTAAAGTTCTGTGGAAGATCTCTTAGGTAATATGTGTCGCTGGCGATCAAGATCCAAGTATCGTGATCGACTGGTTTCAGAAGCGCGGAGTAAATGAAGACAGTGCTAGCAAACCTTAATGTCAAAGATTGTCAGCTCTTTACGCAAGAGAAACAGAACGGAAGGTCAGCCATACCAATAAAATAAGCTGCAATAATGGCGTAGTTGCACCTACTGGGTTAAATGTATCCACTATTGTGGGAATTCAGTCCGGAAGTTCTATTGGGCTCTCTTTTGCATTTACCAGTAATGGAAAAACCATAAAAAGTGAGTAAAAATATAGATGTTATATATAGGTGTGAAAGATGACAGAAAGTTTTGTTTATTTACACAGTTTAAAGTGTGTTTCAATTCTAACAGACTTGTTTCACTGAGAAATTTCCGAAACAGAAAGTTCTCTTCAGTGTGCATTATTCTCCAAATAGATTTTATACTAAAAAAAATCCTTAGTAAATGGCAATTGTTAGTCGAATACGTAATAATCAGCCTGTAGACAGTTCAAGCCTTTGAAATATATTTGTTGTGATAATTATTTTTTCACATTAATCGTATTTAGGCTAAACTTGACGAGTGGAGTTGCTTCTAAAAAATTCAAACCCAAAATTTTAGCTTTTCTTGCCGATGCTTTACTACTATTGCCATTAAGGCATTGAACCGTCTCATCGATTCATGCATCACCATAAATCTTCAAATAACCTCAAATGCGACGAGTTGTCATACCTTAAAGGCGACTTACCGTGTTGAAAATACTTCAATTTCCCAGCTTTATCTCGGAAATTAAACCAAGAAATTTTTTTTGGTTTAATTTGTTTTGCTACTTATATTCTCACACTAGCCGAGTGTAGGCTAAAGTAGGCGAATGAAAAAAAATCGCCAACCTCAGCTATACCTGTGTTATACATTTTATCCAAATATAAGGCCGAGTAGAATTAAATATGAAAGACAACGTAGGTAGAATCATTATGTAAACACTGTGTTTGAATCCCAGACAAAACTGTTGAAGCATACGAGTTCTTACCGCCAATGACGAAGGAGACGTGTTTCGTCTACAAAACCCTCCGAATGCCTTGAGTTTCAAGATAGAAAATAATTAATTTTTTACTTATGACGTAGAAGTATCTGCAGCATTACTTGCTTTACTGTGCCAGTCGAATCATTCGCTACCAAGTTTCTCGTTTTACAACCTGCAGTTATAGCCACAACTATTATGCATCGCATATGAAATTTTACGAGCACAATTCAGCAAGAATTGATAAATTAATTTCATTTCTTCTGTGTGGTATAGGTCCAGAGCCCATTTTGGATATATTTGCATTTCTTAATTGGTTATAAAAGACGGCTTGTCTATTTAGTTGCTCCATTTTGCTGTTTACTGATATTTTTTACAATGGAGCTAAGTGATAGATGGTTTACTCATCATGGGTTTTTGAAAATGATTACGAAAGTGGACAATAGTAAAAGTATACGTATAATGTCGGCTGAAAAAATGTTGTATTATTGGAATATTGTCGCGGTGGGAATTAAGGATGGGAGTGTAGAGGGAAAGGCGCTTAACCAACCGGCGCCTCCGACACGTCATGGGTAAAAGAGGGGTAGCTCAGAGGGATCTCAAAGGGGGTGAGACAACTCACATGCGGCAGGAGATCCGCGCGTCTTCGACCACTGAGAAGAGCAACTCGCTCAAGAAGAAAGTCCCGGACTGCGGGAAGGTCCTTAAGGGTGCCTAGCATCTAACATGAATGTAAAAGGGGAAGGTGTCAGTATGACCAACATGGTCCTTAAAATTTACATAATGACCCAGAAGTCTATAAAAATATAGAATTTATTATAAAAGCTATGATTCGGCACATGGCCACCTAGGAGGGTACAAAGACTTAGCAAAACAGCGTGCTTACCTTAAGCAAAGCAGATGTCCGATGCATGGTGTGGTTCTGAAGATTTAGCGGTATGCTTTGTCTTTACTTAATAATTTTCAGGAGCCAGACGATTGTGGGTTCCTGCAGCATCCCTGCAGCATCACCCCGGTAGTTCACCAAGCTACCAAAAACTGAGGGTTTTTAAAGGTCCAGTCCTACTAGCAAAGCAGCGCATTACTCCTTGGGCAAATCCTGAAACGAATCAGCAGAATTCGTGCAACGTTTCTGGGTTGAAAGAAATCTGACGCTGCGTGTAGCACCAGCGGGTTCTGAATTTAAATTGCCACATGTCAGCCTTTTAATTTCATGGCTTATAATTCACATGAATAATTATAAGATAATAACAATTACAACCTTTGCGTCATGACAATATATAATGCTGGTAAGGACTACAGTTGAACCGGGATAATTTAAAATTTCGTTATATTGCTTAACTTCTACAATAGCAAAATATGTAATGTAAACTTAACCTGTCTATGCTTTTCCATCCGGCTTACCTACCTGTTTAATGAACAATAAAATATGCACTAACTGTCTGAGGAATAAGTGCAAACTGGAGGCAGAGGAAGCTCGCGCAGAAGCATACCAGACAGACCGTATTACATCACCATTCCCGCTGCGTAGCATATACATATAATATCCTTGTTCAGGCATTATCTCTCCTGTCTACACCTAGCCATGGTACACTAGCTAAAACGGAAAATTGAACTCTTTCATCAGACAGGTAGTGTAGGTATACATTGATGGTGCCTGATTTCAACACTGCGGCCAGTACTTAACCTATTGCACCTCCTTAATCTCCGGCCAGAGTACCACATTTGGTGGTTGCAGGTATAACGCAGAGGGGTCCCTAAAGACTACATATGCTGCATCTCGACAGAGTATCCCTTCGATGCCACAGCTGCGATTCTGATGCCAGGTTACAAATAGCTCTCTCCTCAAAGTACATCTTCCGCAAACGCCGCACACCACCGTCCATCGTTGCTGGCGCTGCAGCACTCAGAGATAAAGTGGAAAGTGAAAGAGAGATGTGAGACTTGTAATATAAAACTCCACCCCAGGATTTAGCTAACATCCAGAGAAAATCACGAGAAAAAAAATTCCCTATTAAGGAGGCAGGCTCTCGCGAATAGACTTCGGGAGCTCCCGAATGTGAACATCTATGCTACAGTCTGGGTCATCCCGTCCATTGTACTGAACCTTAGCGCCAATCTTCTTTGAATTCACAGTTTCCGCAACGCTATTAGTAGTTAAACACAAAAGTTTAAAAACAGTTTATTTTCTAGGAGTAGTATTATCACATGAGTTTTGTATTTTTAAGTCGCGACATTTCTGCGTAGTTACATACCCAATGATTGGTTGTTTTCCTATAGATGAATATTTCATTATACATTTTTTGTACCATTTAGAAGTAAAAATCTCATATAAGGCTTTAAAATACTCTCATCTACTTAGAGCAGTTTAACAATGTGGTTTTCAGAATCAATATTCAAACGGGGCTGGTTTTGCATGCTAAATACAAGATTATTACCCTAATATTATGAACCATAATCGAAAAACGAAACAGAAAGTTTCAGTTCTAACATGAGACAACAAATTCGTTCACCTTATTGTTAGACCAAAGCGTGACCAGGAATGTAGAAGGCAACGTGTTACGTGAGGCAAGGCACATCCTATCAAAGGTTTTATAGTCCTCTTGATATTTCGGCTTCCGCTTCGAGATAGGAATGAAACCGCTAGCACTGCAACACATCCGGTATAGCCCCCATGAGGAGATATCCCCCTACCGGAGAAGGAAACAGTTGAGCAATTCAACAGTAATCTCTTCCAGATCAGATAACTTACAATAGATCTTTGTTTTATGCTTATTTTAATTTGTTTTAATGGCTGCCACGTAATATTTTATTTAAAGCGATTCTCTTCCAGGCTGTAATATTGATAGTCAACGGTTGATGAACTTCATTTTTTCACATCTTTTAATCTCTATTGTAACCTTCCAACCTGGACTATTATTTTTATTGAAGCTGAAGAGAGTAAAACTACAAAGACTATTGAGTATTTAATGAAATAATTATGTTTTGATTTTAAATTATTTGAAACAGTGAATCATCTTCAAAGGCAGTACATAAATAGGCTGTATTTATGGAGCCGAAAATGTTTGTAAACCAGGAGTGTTTTCAATGAGAGACATGCGGAGAAAAAATTACCATCATTTGATAAGATTAGAGAAATAGGCTGTTGTACTGTGTAGACAAGAACGCAACACACATTGAAATTTAATTCAATAAGATGTATCCATTATGTTTAGCGAATACTTAAATTCTGCTTTTATTAGCAGCCAACTAATTTATCCTTATTATTTTTGTATTCAAAACTTTGCACCTTGAATGTAAATAAATGATATGGAAACTAAAAACAAACGAAATGTATAAACAACTATAATACACTATTTCAGATTTAAGTACAGTAATATGGGACTGCCATTTGCAGTTTCAAATAGAGAATGATTGGAGTTGAGGAGCTAAAATTTTAACTAGATGTAATAAATTAAATGTTATTAAATTGTTACCGACTGAAGTTTTAAACCCAAAGGTTTTTAATAATTGTTAGCCGCATTTTGATTTTACATTACCATTTCAGACATTACTGTTATTTCATTTGATTTGTTATTTAATTATGATTTGCTTTTTAATATAGTAAGGTTATGCAAAAGTGAAATCGAATTCTTTAGTGAGAAATTTTAATTTCCCTTGGATTTAGAAAGTGTTTCTAGTTTCCCTATCTTTTCTTTCCTTTTTATATTTAGGGATAACTAATTGAGAAGCTTCCTTATGGGAGTTTTTAAGATCCTTTGTTCATTTATAGAAAACGCCGGGTAATTAAGACAAGGTTTAGTGTGATGGAGATGATATACTTCAAAGGTAATTTAAAACACAACAGGATTATAAAAATTGTCACATTAGGGGTATTAGCGGGCAGAAAGCAGCAAAATCATTACTTTGTCGACCATTTTTACGCGTATACCAAATTTAATTTGTTTATTTCTACTTTTGAACAGAATCTCCTGATGGTTTTATAAGAATTTGAAGCCGAAAACATTATATGAATTATTTTCTTATTCACCTAGTACCAACGAATATTTAAATGATAATACATAATAATATACTTTTAATAAAATGTCAGGGGCTCCTGTTATTAGAATAAACATGTAACGAGTCTTCAAAAAACAAAATAAATATCTTCAGTTGAATCGAAACATTTGTTTAAGAAGCAGTATTTTATCCTTAAGAAAGTGTATGTTATATTATAAATAAATATTTTGTTTGTTAACAGGATCATATAAGCGACGCCAGTGTGCCCGAATTTCCTCCCGCAGTTCTTTAACATAGCTAGTAAATCTACTGACACAGAGCTCTTACTTTTAAGCAGACTTAAAAACCCTCAGTCTGGGCCGGGTTTGAACCCGCAACCTTGGGATCAGAAGGCCAGCGCCTAATCAACTGAGATATCCAGATCACACTTTATACCAGGTGAGTCAGCTGCCCCTAGGTATTCGTATCTATGCAACCTGCAGTTTATAGTCTAATATGAAAACATTGATCCTTTTAGCAAACAAACTGTTTTTGTAGCTCTGCCCTTCTATTCGGTACTATACGTAACTAGCATTAATAATTAAAGGCCTGAATGAGAACCAAGGAGCTGCTAAACGCTTAAAAAAGGCAGCTGTTCATGGATATAACGCTTGCAAGGATGTAGAGGAATGTTCTCCCAAAGAACGGCAGAGAGTGAGTTAGCCGAGTGGGTTAGCTGCCGAAATATGGTGAAGCAAAGGTTAGTTTCGGAGGTTCGGATCTAATAGAAGCATCAAATTGTTTTGGTTCTTTCTTTCTTTTTTTTCTCCTTGTGTTTACTTTCTGTATTTTAGTATACTAATTTATATATTTTTGTTATTTGCTCTCCTGTGAGTCAAAGACACAACAATTGCAAGCAGATAATTGTGTATCATGTTTACCGTAATGATCTGTACCGTATTTGGTGTTTTAAGCCTGTTACGTAGTTAGCTTTCATTCTTTTGTGCGGATACCGACGATATTAAATCTAATAGCTTTTGTTTCATGTTTAAACCTTATATTTCACTTCTACTGACAAAGGAGTTGTAAATGTGCTAAGTTCACGGGTAAATAGAATAATAAATTGTTAAAGAGTGTGGATTTCATCATGATGACGCCCTTCATCAATGCACATTTGTGACGTTACCTGAGAGACGTTCTTGTATGCTGTAACATACGCGGTGTAATCTGCCTGCATTCTTCACATCTGAGAGCCCGTAGATGTTTTGGGCTTTGCGGTGGAAAACATGGCGATTATTCTACTTTGTACACACTTATGTGTTAATTATATCATAATATCAAATTATAAAAATTTTGAACTTAACCCGAAGGATTTGAACCCGAACTGAAATGCGACAGTGTTAAATCAACCATGATAATACCATTCGGCTAATGCTACCTTCGAGCTTAAGTTCCTATACGAATTAGTAACGGCATAACTTGACCCCACCTCGATTATTTACACGCTTTTTGCAGCTTCTTACAGTGTTATGAGCTCGGTTTGGTAGTTTTAACTCAAATAAAGAGACTGCGCTAGTCATTACAGTTACTGAATGAACTGAAATATGCCATAGTTTATGACATAAGGGAAATTATCTACCTAATAATTAGCATTTTTGCAAAGGCTGTACTGTGAACCTTTGTTGACTGACGGCTTAAATCCAATTGGTCGCACTGCGTAGATCTGCCATTTTGTTTTCAAATAGTTTTGTCAACCGATGCCTATGATAAATTCTTCCTTCAGGGGCGTTTTTAAAGGTGTGCATGAATGTACACTAAAGAATAAAAGTTTGTAAAATCAGTTAAAAGTGCTGCTGCAGCTGCCAGTGTCAGGGTGGGATGTTTTTGAAATCGACATACATGACGATTGCTTTCTGTCCCGTAAAACACTTATGCACTGAGTTATCTATCCCTCTTCTATAAAGTGTTATGCAAATCAGCCATTAGAAGGCATTCAAGAAAGGCATAAGTCACATATGTCGCTTAGCACGTTGCATAAATTAAAAAAATAGGCGCAGCTGACTCACCTGGTATATCAAAAAGGCCGTTTTCCCGTGCCACATTTCAGATATCCTTTTGGTAATTTACGTTAAAGCTTACATAATTAGAGATGTGGGATGCTGTAATATGAGATATGAAATCAGATGCCGGATTTGAGATAAGATTTTCCTTTGCCTCTAGCAAAATATGTTATCTCTATCTTAGCATGTAGCAGCTACTACCTGACTTTTGGGAACCGCAATATAAGGAACAAAGACTGAAGGAATCTGAACTTAATTTCGGTGTATAAACACTAAAATAAAACCCACAGAAGATACAACATTTTTAATTGAAAAACATGCAGGTTGAAAATCATGACTCATTGATAAAGGACGTCAATCAATATTTTTATAGGCTAGTACTTATTCAAATAACATTACCTGCTGCTTGAAGGTGGCTCGAACTATTTCACATAAGTGCTCATTTCTTAAACGAGCTCGATCCGTGGCTTTATTTTGTTTAATGTACAATGACTCTAAGGAGTAAATTGTCTCAAAATAGAAATTAGTCTCTTAGAGAACACTTTTAATTTTTGACAATATTGCTGACGTACTTGGTTGAGTAGCTGGTCAGTTTTAACTGTTTAACCTTCGTCCTCTTGATTGTCCAGTAGTCTAAACTCTCAGCTGCCGAATCAACTGGTCCTTGAAAGGAGTAACCATTTTCCATTACATTCGCAAGAAATGAATTTTCCAAAAAAGCAAGGTTAAGTGTTCCAAGGTCACCAAATATGCCATTCCTTTCCTCTGCCAGGCCATTTAATTTACTTACATAATCATTTGTTTCTATTCCAACAAGATGTTATAGGATTTTATTCCGAGAAGTGAAGTGAGGATTCTTTCTTTTTTGCGGGGGGGGGGGTCTTTCTGAAAGAACACTATTGTACTCTGGAAGCTGAATGTAGTTTGTACGAATTCTGAAATAAGTTTATTTGTTCTTGCATTGAAAGTTTAGTGACTGAAAATACTGAAAAGCATCTGTGAAAAAGTGCCGTTGTGTTAGGGAAAGATTTACCCCTTTATTTAAGGAATTGTTTCGTAGGTTGTAGTAATTGGAAAACTTGAGGACCTTGATTTTAGGGAGTCACCTTACGATACATGAATAGGCAATTAATCGTTGTCTATTACTTTGACGGAATATAGGAAATATTGGCATGTCTAGAGGTGATTATTTGGTTAATTTTTTGTCGCCTTATTTTCAGGATCCATCAGTTATGAAACGATTTGTTTAATAAACTCCTTATGTGCAAGGTTTCTCAATCTTCTTAGTACTAAAAGCCAAAAAAGCCATACCTCTGCTCTTTTATAAAATGCTTGTAACTGTACTCTTGCCGTGACATACCAGTGGGGCAGCGGTAAAGGAAGCTGCCCCTGAAAAGGCAATCGTTGATGAGCCTATGAAACTAGCTCTACTTCCTTACCACTCCTCAACCAAAAATCCAAACACTCACCTTACATCAATCTTATCATCTCAGTGGTTAAGACCTACGACGGGCAGCTACACAGCAAGCACACCTAGGTTCACCGCGGCTTACTAGACAGCGGTCGACCTGGCTGTGAAGTTTCGCTTCAGCGATGATAATTTTGGTTGCCGTTCAACCAGCAGGAAAATCTTTCCTAAATACACCGTAATATCGTCATGATGGCGTTTGGGGTAGCTGACTTAAACTGCTATGATAGAACATATTTATAATTTTTATCCACAAAAGTAAACTTATCCTCCACAGTTCCCTTGAGGACTCTGTTTTCATATTCATATTTATATTTTTTGGATAAATTTAGAAACTCCTGACTTTTGTACTAATTTCACAAGTTTTATGTTTTCTAACGTAACACCGCCTTAGGACAAACTGCAAGAGGGCAGAGCTACTTAGCCAAGATAAGGATAGTGTTTGGTAAACTCCGTCGAAAGGCAGAGCTGGCAAGAGACATTTGTATTATGTATAACAGTTTGCGCTAACATAGACAATTTACTGCAATAACTAGACTTTTGACTTCGTGAAGACAAAAGTGAACGCTTCGAGCAGCTAAGTTTGTAAACTTAAAGGCGTCAATAATGTGGCGTATCTGACATGATTTGGCGGTGAGGTTCAGAGGTTTACCTCTCTCGATGAAGCAGTATTCGTCTCTCAATCCACCCGCCCTTCATTTTCTTTCATTTCCTTCGTTTCAAACCTCTTCGTTAATTCATATTTTCATTAAACTGTGAATGCACAAAAATTGCTGCTTTTACTTGCTATCCTACTGCATGTAACATGAGCTATTTATTGGGAAAACGATTCATTTCAAGGATATACAACAAAGAATTAAAAATCAATTTGCACACATATTTTGGAATAGAAGAACATGTGTATAACTATCACAAAACGGCACCTTCTCCTCAATTAACATATTATATATACATATACAAACATAGGGTGGACCATTTAAGTTGAGACTATACAATATCTCCAAAACTAAGCGTTTAGAAAGAAATGTCTTTAATAAAAGTTGTTTGATATTATGGGGGAAAGTAAATGCTACTAGTCGTATTTTCTTTGGAGGAAGTTATGATGATCATTTTGGGGTCAATTTAATTTTCCCAACATTCTACTACTGACCCGGGAAAACCACGAAAAACCCAAGGTTGGAGTGATCATCATCCCAGTAGAAACCGAATTCTGGCCCTCCCAAATGTGACCCTCGAAGGAGCCATAGCAGACTTATCTAACAATTGATTTTTGTCCACAAGAACACTGAGCTATATATTTTTGTAGAGTCTATTTGTTTCTTCCGATTTTGTTAGTGTTTTCTTATCTCCTTGAGTTGAGTTGTTTTGCAGAAAAATGAGTAGGTTCACCGAACCTGAAATGCGCTCCTGCGTGTGTTCCCGATATCTAATTACTTGGGTTAGACAAGACCGAAGGAGAAGTGGATGCATCGTTTTGGAAGCACAAGCTAAGACCAACATGTGTTTGCTGCAAAGCGCCGGGAGAGATTGATGGGCTAGAGAGGGAGTGAGTAGTATAGGGTCCCGGGAAACGGCAGCTCTCGTACAAAACTAACGATTTCTCGTTACTCACGCCACAAACTAGTTTAGCCACTCGCTTGGCGGGCGGTAGACTGCTTGCTTGCCCTTGTTACATATTGCAACCGAAGGTGATTTACCTTTTTCACCGTAACAGGAGCTGCTCCTTCACAGTAATGGAACACTGAACCTTCAACTGTTTCAGCTTCTCAGATGTTTACACTTCAAGTTAATATTCACGCATAACTTCATTAGATTTCAAAGTTAGACTATTATAGTGTTATGACTGCAGAGGCCGCTTCGCTTGCACTTTGCAGGTGAGAGTAGAACGCAAGAGAAAGCGCTTTCATTCAGCAATGCGGGAGTTGCGGAAGGTAAATCTCTCTCATAGAATGGCGCATGCGTAGTAGAGAAGAGAGAGGAAAGGGAACACAGAATCCAGCGGCTCGCTGCACAAAGAAAATGGGCAACCATAATGAAAAAAGTGAATGCTGTTACAAAGTCATGATCACCCACTACTATTCGATTTTATGGTTTAGAGCTTTTGATGGTTTTTAGTTGCCAGTGTCATCGCTTCCAAGTTTGTGACCTAGTTTTGTACCTTTTGGCTTGTATCTCCATGCTTGTAGTGGCAATACATCATTTTTCATATGTTGCAAGTGATCCAAAAATTATTTCTTTTCTCAACTATAATATAATTTCATGATTTAATATTTACATATTCTCTTCCTTGTTGTTTTTGTTAATCTGCCCGATTTGTGTAGTTCCACTGATATTAAGAATCCAATTTCTATCTGTCTTGATTCGAATACAACTTTATTTGCTTGAAGTTCATGTTCTATTTTTATATTACTAGAAGAACCTGCAGTTTCACTTAAGTTGTGGAGTTAACTACGGATATGCTTGTCGCTCTCCCTCTCTCCCTTTATCTCCATTTATTCTACCACTTTCACCTCTCATTCTCTTCCTCCCTCTCTGTCTGTCTGTCTCATACCCTCCCTCACCCTCTCACTGTTTCTCCTTCTCCTACCCCAAATGCCCTTTCACGCTCACTCTTCCTCTTTCTTTCACTATATTATTCTTTCTCGTTCCCTCTCTTTACCTGTCTCTCCCTCTTCATTCCTATCTCTTCCACCCGTCACCCTTCGCTCCTCTCTCTTCCTATCTGTGTAAAGTACCTCATGCGGTGTTTTGAAAATGGGCAATAAAACTGCTTTATCTAATGGTGATAAAAGCAAAGCACATCGGACCAATGCGTTTTCCATGGTAGCTGGTTTACGTGCAAGAATAATGTTAGCGAACAATTTGTGTAACTTCTTAAATATACATCGACATCTTGCGTGTAATCGTCGTCATCGTACATATTATCTTTTGTTATAAAACTCAATAATAAGTGATATATTTCGATTTTGTGATTTCGAAAATTTTAAAAATTAGGTTTTTGGTTTTAGGCTAGCCCATTATACACGTTAACATCATTTATTCAAACCACTACCTTTTGTTAAAGTGTTGTCTATACCTTCTTATTTATAAAGTGATAACTGGAAGACTAAATAATTATACTTTGATGCATGTTCTATTATACCTTCGAACATGACTAATTATTATGTCATCCTTTCAAAGTCATAGCGTTTGGTTTCATTTTTACTTTCTCTACTACGTATAGTAAGTAAGAAAAGTATTGCACTCCACCCAAAAATTCTACACCGAGATTTCACCGAAAATACATGTTCTGAGGTCCCCTGAATACAAACAAGTAGTTTTAGAAAAATGTTCCTGTGTGTGTCTGTGCACCGCAAAACTCAGAAACGAAAAGTCGGATAAACACCAAACTTGGCATTTAGGCTTAATATCTTTCAAAGATGCAAAACGAAGACTTCAAGAAAATCCCCCACCCACGACTACCCTTTACATGAAACATTTTTCGAAAATTTTAAGTTTTTCAAAAATGGCTCTAACGATTTTGATTAAAATATCATGTGTTTAAGATATTTTTAGAACAAATGAAATGTATATTTTGAATTTTCTGGGAATGTCCCCAAAAGTCGTCTTTATTGTGAATGGCTTTTACATAACTGGTAAACCGTAAGAGATAGATAAATATTTTGTACACAAAAAATGTAAATTTCATTAAAATGCACAATTTATGACATATACTTTTTTTTGCGGAGTAAGCAATTTCCGAGATATGCCTTGTTATTTGTTTCAATTTTCGAATAATTATACTTTTTCTCAAATGCGAATTCGTTATTCGTTTTATTGTGTCCTGGACTTGTAAACAGAATGGAATGCTCCACATAGCAACCATCTCTAAAACATTTGACTATCGCTTAAAGACTACTATATTCCCCTTGCACCTTCATGAAAATTAGCAATAAGATTAACATCTCGATATCTCGATTAACATGAAGTATATGGAGAATAAGCGTTTGTAGAAATACTTTGTACAAGAGTAGAGAAAGTCATATGGGTGCAACACATCAGTTTTTTTTTTCATAGTGTAAAATTTTGTTTTGGCTATTTTGTCGAGATAGTAAAGACCTTATTCTCTGTCGGATATCTCCGTCGTAACTAAATGAATTCATTATTTGTGAAGAGTAGCGTTTCAATATTGTTTCAATTCTGTGACTGATCGATATATAATCAATTTTCCTTGCAAAATACTGGATTTTACATTCAGTAGTATGTCAGACAAAATGGATGCACAGTACTGTCACGTAAACAGACATGCATAACGCAGCTAGGTAGTATCAATTACTTGACCAAAATTAACCGCAAACAAAATTATAAACAGGTTTAATACCGTGGTTAATGCAAACTCAAAAACAATGCATTGCAGTATTTCCGTTGCAGCCGTATGGATATACCACAAAATACAAACACATACAATCCTAATTAAATGCAGTATTCATACATCAAAAGGGTAACTTAGCGGTGAAAATTCTGATA
This sequence comes from Deroplatys truncata, assembly GCA_030765065.1. Classification (NCBI taxonomy): domain Eukaryota; kingdom Metazoa; phylum Arthropoda; class Insecta; order Mantodea; family Mantidae; genus Deroplatys; species Deroplatys truncata. Next base: position 98,555,057 of record CM060976.1, on the reverse strand, counting down.
TATTGTTGAATTCGCAAGATTTTCACTACCCATTATTTTTTTATGTAGCTGCTCCAAGCTAATTCTACGAAAGCTTTCTTTGCTAATGTAAATCGAAACAAACTTTTGCAGAAACAGTTTCATTACATATTTCATTGTGGGTGGAAGGGGTATACAGAATGCAAAATTGACTGGCATTATAGACTGATATTTCTTTGACATAGCAAGACACAACCGAAAAGCGGCAGTCCTTTAGCAACATGAGAAAGCACTAAAACAATTCAAACCAATAATAACGAATATCTCGAATATGGCTGCGTTATTTCAAATAAATCACATGTTTTAAAGAGTTCCGATTCTTGTTTGTAGAAGGATTTTGTCTCTATCATATAGTTGACCCTGTTATACGAAATTGTATAAATCTTTACCGAATTAAGAAGACTTCAAAGGCTACATGTAATCACATGAAAGTCTTAAATATGTAGCTTTTTAGTCAATGCCGTTAGCGCCATTTTTAAGAAAACCAAAGCTTTCGAGTTCACATCATTAGAGGATACTGAATATACATTTCGTTTTTGAGCTAGGTTGTTTACACACACACACAAGGGCCTTTTTCTTAAAATGCGATGTGTTACATTTACATGACTCTTTCTACCATTCTTCCACAAATTATGCTTATTAAAGCCTATTATTCTATCTACTTTGTTAATCCAGATGCAGATTTGCAGAAATGGTTTTATTACGCATTTCCTTGTAGATAAAAAGAAATAGGTAAACATAGTAGGTTGAAGCGATAGTCAATTCCTTTAAGAATGGGTCGCTATGTGATGACTATGAAATTCCGCTCTCTTTGCATCGCCACGAGAAGGAAATGAAGGGCGACTTTGTAGTTGAACAAGTATGAATGATTTAACGATTCAAACCAATAATAAAGGATACCTCAGAAACGTTTAGTGCCTGAAAAAAATTTATTTGCGACAACTTGTACGATTTAGCGAGATCTATATTGTTTGTGTAGTATCTCTTACGGTTTACAAGTCACACAAAATTAAACTAACTTCTTTCAGAACGAAAAGGGCCTCATAGTAAATTGGAGGTTTCATTTTGAGAATATCATACCAGAAGAGCCTAGCAACATAGTTTCAGATTTAGAGATATTTGTTGCAAGCATCTAATTATGTGTAATGCCAGAGGGCGATGGCTCATGCGACTGAACACAGAGAGGATCAGCTCATTATATAGAAAAAGGAAGGGTAATGCACCAAAACTTTAAATGGCTATTTTATTAGTAGCCCCTTCTGGTATGATCATCCTAATTTTGGTATGAAATGTCTTAAAAATTGACATTTTAATAAAATTTGTTAGATCCATTTTTGAGAAAAAAAGCACGGAAAATTTTTCCATTTAAAGGGTAGCTTGTGGTGGGCGGATTTTCCTGAAAATCTTCAGCATCCTTAGAAAATGCTGAAGTTGAATACCAGGTTTAGTATTTATCAAATATTTGGCTTCGAGTTTTACTGTTCACAGTCTCTCTCTCTTTCGCTCACCCACACATATACACACAGATACACGCTATTTTCTAAAATCTTTTCGTTATTGAGGAAACCTCAAAACATATATTTCCGGCGAGATCTCAGTAACGAACATTTGAGTGGAATGCAGTACTTCCTCTATTTACTATTTATAATCCGTGGAGAAAAAAAAAGTCCGATGTGTTGTATGACCTTTTCTACTAATTTTTCTACACACCATTCTTACAAAGCTTATTTTTCTATCTAATTCTTGTTTAATAACGATAAACTTCTTATTACATATGTACGTTATAGCGAGAAATCGCTGGTCCTCTTGGTCGATGGCCCCTGCAGCAGTGTTCTGGTCTCCGTCTATGTCTGCTCAGCGGCTGTTGATTTATCTATACCTAATAAATTACCTATACAACTAATTCCACTGATCTCAGGGTTTTCATAGGTGAGACAAATTAAAATACACTACTTTCCCCTTAAATATGGTTTAGCATCAATAAAATGCTTAAGGGTGGCTAGCGCTTCCCATCTGTAACAATTCCCACGATAATAATAAATATGGAGCTTATAATCTAACTGCACACGCTTTCCCACCCATATATACCATGTGCATTCGTCGTCCACCGATTATTCACTGAGTGTCGAAGAGATTCTATAAAAGAGTGAAATTCTGGGGCCTGCTTCCCCCCTTTATACCTAGGCCTAGTGACCCTCACCTTCGCGCCTTAAAATGTAACGACATTTCTAATTGGTCAACAGACCGCGTTACCTTATTATATATGAAAATATTCTGCTCCAAAACTTTTGGCACACGCGTCCCAGTGGCGCGTCCGGAAGCAAATTCAATATCTCTGTCTCTTTCCTTTCTATATCTGTCTCTTTCTATTTCTGGTTATTCCTTCAAGTTCCGTGCTCATTAGCTTGATGAAAGGAGGTGTACTTCTACCTGGAATTAGCTAGCTCGCCCGTCCCTTACTTATCTAAGTTACAATCTGCTTTGTGCATCTCTTGGTTGCTAAATATTCTAACATCTTTCTTGCTGAATTATACTATTATGTACAAATATATATATATATATATATATATATATATATATGTGTGTGTGTGTGTGTGTGTGTGAGTGTGTGAGTGGTATATCCTCTTTCAACACCTTTCGCTTTAGAAATAAGAGGATACAGTAGGCTAAAACGCGGATCGTTAAGTAATGGCTTTGAAATTCCATATCATTTGCATGGATTACGGTTAATTAATGCACCGCTTGAAAAAGAAGAATTTAAGACAGAGTTGTAATATATCAAAGAAACATTAAATTAGAACAATTAGATAGATGTACTGTAGCTAACAATTTTTGGACTTCAAATCATGAGATAGTTCATGAAATCAAGTTGCTTAATACCATTCAGATTCCATCACACTGGAAATATGCGAGAAAAACTTAATCAAAACATTGAAAGTATTTTGAACTTTGAAGTTCTGCCATTTGATACTAAGTTGGAATTCGTCCAATCATCTCATAGGAGACGGGAGGGGAGACGGAGGACTTCTCCATTTATTTCACACAGGGCAGTGGTTCAAGTCCAGACGGAAATAGAAGCAAACGAGTCAAGAATCAGTTACAACAAAGGGCAGCAATTTCACCTTCTACTTCACAGATAGGAGACAAGGGGGTGAGCTGGCTTGGTCAGTCGGCATGCCATGCTGATGGTGGAAGGAAGTTACCTTCCGAAAACATTTCGGAACAATCCACATTAAGAGCCAAGTGATGAGAAATAGAATTCGACCCAGGATACTTTTAATGTGTATGTGTCATCACTGTTTATAGTGCTTCTCGCAACACCACAACACTTTTATACACACAGGTGAAACCTCTCAGCCTGCGGATTAGAAGTTAGTCAGTCCCTGCATTGTAGATTCTATGCCGCAAACACTGTCCACTGCATTGTGCCGTATCAATTTCGGCCGAAATGACTGCTTTACACCGCTGTGCTTGTACTCGTAGCGCAGCAGTGAGCACGTTGGCCTTTAGTGTTGAGGTCCCAGGTTCAAATGCTGCTACTTGAAGGTACTTTTTATGTTGAGTAAATTTAACGAGACCTGATAGTTTGGCATGGAAATGTTGTTCCACTTAATTAGTTTAATTATGTGAATTTCATTAAAACACAGGTTGTTACTTGTTTGAATATGCTTTAATGAACATCATAAATAAATGCATATAACATTGTAATTATAACTTATAAACATAAGGCATCATTAAATAATATTTTACTATTTAAATCTATCCTTTCACACAAAAGAAAGCCAATAATTATTCTGGGACTTTACAAAATGCAGCACGTACCTACATACAAACTAGATAACGTTTGTAAGCCCATATTATGATCGTTGTGAACCTCTCTGGTTCCCTAAGTAGTGCATTTAACAGTGACTATGACATCATGCCGACCATCACACAGATAAACACTTACAATTTACCCGTTCCTCCATGTGGTTGTAATAGGTGTTCGAACTGGCCACCGTGCCGGCGGATGCAAGATCTCAGTCTAATCATCATCGTCAGTCTAACCTGGCGCAACATGGTCGGTGTGATGTCACGACAAGCTAAGATGAAATGTTTCCTGAGGTGTTGAGGGGTCATTGGCAGCTCCTGGTACACAATATCGTTAAGATAAACACATTAAAAGAAATCTAATGGGGTTAGATTGGTGAGCGTGCTGGCCACCCTATTGGTCCATGCCGTTCGATCCATCGCTCAGGGCAGGTGGCATCGAGATAAGCCGTTCGAGGCCGATTAGCCCTCACCACAATTAGTCGGTTCTGCAACGGTACTTTATCCAGTAGAGTAGGCAGCTGATGTTGTAGAAAGTGGATATAGCGATTCCCAGGGAGTTGGCCAACATAAAAATACGGGCCGATTAGATGATCACCGAAAATACAGCCCAAACGTTGAAACCCCATCGGACTCGTAAGGCTGCCTCTCGCATCCAATGTGGGTTTACAGAGCTCCAGTAACGCATGCTGTAGCGATTTACATGGCATGTGTCGTGGAATCTGCTTCGTCTGTAAATAACACAGTTGCCAAAAAATGTGGATCTTGTTGAGTTTGTCGTATGATCCGCCTAGGATATGCCACTCTCCGTCCACGGCCCGGCTGCAGTAGCTCCTGGTGTACGTTGAAGATGACAAGGGTGAAACCTTCCATGATGTAGTTTTCTCCATGCGGAAGATTGGCTAATATTGAAATGCCTATGAATGTCCCTCGTACTAAAATGCGGATGCTGAATGACATTGTCAGTCACACGATCTGTCGTTGCTTGGCCACAGACAGGGTAATCTCTTCGTGGATGTGATGTTTGGTGCACTGTTCCTGAACCCAGAAGGCGGTTCGCAACTCCTAAAGCGCGCCATCTGTAGGAAGTGTTCTCTGCGGAAACCTCCGTTGCATTCTACTTCGCTTCCCCGTGTACTAAAACACGTCCAGATACTGTGTATTCAAAAACATCGATCCACAGTGAGCACGAACGGCTGGAAATTCATACTTATAGGCAAATCCACTTTCTAGTGCATTCGGGAAAAATCCTGATTTGCTAGATCGTTCTCGAAATAATAACAGAATTGAATAAAAAACTCATTTATTCGCAGGCGCGATTTGAACTTCCGACATTCACCATAACTTTCCAGCATGTTAACCATTGCGCTACTAAAGCACATTAACAGCGAGCACCATCATAGGCTTAATCCGCGGGCTGGTAAATTCGGTGTCAGCACTTGAATTTCGCATCGTCTGTAAAATACAGAGTTGCTAGGATACCAATCCGTAGGATGATAAGACTCACGCGGTATATATAAGTTGTGCACTTTAACGAGATCCAAATTATTTGTGTAGTAAGATTTTGTCTAGCTCTTACGGTTTGCCAGTTATACAAAAGTAATTCAGAATGAAGAGTTCGCCACAGGCTATTCTCAGAAAATTCAGTGTGTGCATTTTATTTGTCATACAAATACCTTAAACAATATCCTGTCACATTTTAATAAAATAGTTAAAGCCATTTTTGAGAAAATTAAAACATCAAAAAATAAAGACTAGTTTGGGATGGGGGAATTCTGTTGAAAATCTCCGTATCGCACACTTGGAAGATGTTGAATGTGAATAACAGGTTTGGTACTTAGCCGCTATTTCGATTTTAGTTATGCTTTCACAGAGAGACAAGAAGAGAACACATGTATTAAGATACATATTTTGCTGAAACTATTGCTTTGTACTTAGAGAGTTTCAAAACGTGTACTTCCGGTGAAATCAAGTTATCTAATTTTGGGTGGAATGAATACTTCGTCTACTTAAGGAGTAGAGATGGTAAAAACATACTAAATGTTCAAGATTGGTCTATTGAACTTTAAATCTGAACATTTGGCATACATAAAATATTTCATTGTGTCGTTATATAGCCATTTGAATTATACCGTTTGTCTCGTATATTATAAACTGTTAAGTTGCAACATGAATTTCTTAGTAAAGGACAGTTGTTTCATCGCACATATGATGTAAGATACATTTTCGCGGAAGTGTAATCTGTAGATTTAAACGGTGTTAAAAGATGCTTCGAGTTGCAATAGATTCGCTATTATCCGACCTAACTGGGACCGAGATACCTCGGATACCTGGAATAATATGGAGATAATACGCTAATAGGTCGTAAATGACGAAAAAGCTGTTAAACTATAGCTGTTTATTACAAGATGATTCATTAAAATGTACATTGAACACTCTATATATTTTAAATAAAGCGAATATATTAAAATATTAAGTGAGAGGATTAGTTTTTGAAAAAAGCATCTCTTTCTGCCTCTCTTGGACGCTGCGATATAACACCAACTTGTAGGATCAAGTGGACTGTTCTTGTTGTTTAGTGCAGGTTACTGCAGCTTCGATCACCTCCAGCCGTTTAGAATGTAAAATTTTCGTTGTGATCTTGTCTTCAGGATTGAAGGTTATACCAATAACAATGTCGTTGGTCAGCTCCATTTGTTGACAAAATTGAGCTGACCACTATGCCACTCTAGGGCATCTTGATTTTGGATTGGCGTTTCTACTGGTAGCTCATCAGCTCATTACCTATATCACCATTCAACAGGCCGTCTAGAACCGCACTGATACAAAAAAATATGTAGGTATGTTTATTTTCAAACAACTCCCTTGTTTAACCGGGACTCAGTTAATCGCGAGTCGACTGTATTTGGAATGTAGCCAACTTAGGGGCTCAACTAAGTGATGTTACATGAACAAACTATCGGGAATATTTCTCACAAGAATACTCAGTTGGCAAAACGTTTAGGAAAACCACTGTTAGAATTACACATGTTAAATTTTCAACTGTATGTTCGTGTGTCGGTGAATATACTACAGCCCCTATTGCACCATTAAATACTTTAAATGTAACGTAAACCTGAGATTCTTTGGTCCTCCTACGCCGTAGCCGAACCAGTCTAGTGTAGGGTACGAAAATAATGCTTCTGCGATTTACGAGCCATTCATCTTGTTGTTTCTTCCACGGATTAGGCAATTACTGTCGCCATTTTCGGTAGGCCAGTCCCTAGGCCCAATGGGAGGAGGGGTGACATGGTCACAAAACCGAAACTAGCATCACGCGTGGATGAACTTTTAACGGTCGATCTCGTGTTTAGAATTTCCGCTTCGCGGTCTATTTCTCACTCTCATTACTAAAATGAAAAATGATAATGACAACGCTGTATGGAGTCTTTTGCTAGATCCACATATTTGGACAGCTATGCAATATTTCACAAGAGTCATCTATAAGTGCCACTCAATGAATAATCTTTAATCACATCCATATTGCTAGCGCCATAACAGCTGATAAAATGACTGTCGCGAACAAAATTTTAATCAAAAGCAGTTAATCATCCATTTTCAATGCGACAAACTTCTGCATCTGTACACTATGTAGCAAGGATGGCTAGTAACTCCATAACAAGTGAAGAGCTAAAATAAAAAATCTGATGTGATACATTCACATGACTTTTTCAACCCTCTATCGTTTATTAGTTGATACAAAAATTATTCTTACTCGAGCTTATTTTCCTATCTACTACATTTTAATCCAAATAAACCTTTACAGAAACAGCTAAATTAGGCATTTTGTTCTAAATAGAAGGGAAACAGCGATAGTCAAATTTTAAAAACTGGATGCTATGTGCTGGCATTAACATTCCGTACTGTTTCCATGCAATCGCGAGAAACAATTGAATGTTGAAAGGACTTCAAGAGAATGACCAAGATATGAACAACTCGAAGCTTTAAAAACGGATATCTGAGAAACGGCTTATGCACACAAAAAATTGATTTTAAATAAATTATGTATTTTATAGATATCTACATTTTTTGTATACTACCTACGTTTCCATCTATCGCTTAACGTTTACCAGTTATAGAGGACTATACAAAATTCCCTCCGAATGAAGGGTACAGCATAGGCTATTCCCCAACAACTCAATATTTCACAAAATATACAGTTTATTGTCATGTAAATGTCTTTAATATATGATACTTTAATTAAAATCGTTAAAGCGATTTTTTAGAAAATAAAAAATTTCGACAAATGTTTCATGTAAAGGCTAGTTTGGAGTGGGGGAATTTTGTTCTAAATCTTCCTGTCGCATATTTGGAAAATACTGAATCTAAATACCAAGTTTTGTATTTATCCGATTTTTCGTTTTTGAGATATGCTGTTCACAGACACACAGGCAGGCAGGCAGGCAGGCAGGCAGGCAGACAGACAGACAGACACACACACACAAGACACACGCACGGACATGTTTCCAAAAATGCTTTATTTGGATTCAGGGCGCCTCAAAACACGTATTTCCGGTAAAATCTCACTATCGAATGGATGGAATGCAATACTTCCCCATCTTACTATACGTAGTAGCAAAAGTAAAAATTACTATAAATAGTTAGCTTTTTTTAAAGTTGAACAACTTTTGAAATGAACTTCGTATCCCTTAACACCTGCAGTAGTTATTTGGAACTTAATATGTATATGCTAAGTTGCTACTGAAACTGATTGAGACACTCAAAAACTTACTAACTAATAATATCATTGCGCTTTACTTTGTATTAGCCGAGCGAAATGGCTCAGGCGGTAAAGTCTGTGGCCTGCATTCCGGTTCGTTTCTCAATGATCGCCCAGTCTGACCATGTGGTTTTTGGTGGTTTTTGTGGTTTCCTCTGGTCGCCAAGCCGAATGCGGGTGGTATATTCTACCAGATTTCTCCTTTCCCCCATTTTCTCTCATTTCATTTCCAGTTCTGTTTCAGGTGTGCTTTCACGTCCTTCCTGCTGGTAGTGCCAGGCAGATGGCGTGGATGCATGCGCGTTGGAAAGGTTTCTCCCTGTGAACGCCAGAGTTAGTGTCCCTGCCTCTCGTCACTGGTGCGCGGGTGTTCAAACTGGAAATGCTAGGGACTTCTGCGCATCTTTGTGGGCCTGTCTACCTGCGGCTCCTTCACCTCATCCCTGCCTCCCGGAGGGGTGTGGCCACAATAGTGGCAATGGTCGCAGTGCGCGAGGTGTTGCCCTCCGATTAATACTTTCTATATCCTACATTGTACTGCCTTCAGTTTTGTCTTTCATACTCACTTTTTCACTTGAATAACGTCTTCATGTTTTCAGTTGCTTTGAAGTTCACATAAGTTACCAATTCAATTCCTCCCATTTAGAAGAAACAACTCTGCACTCATGAGATAGACCTCGTGCCAGTCAAGGCAGCGACGTCAGGGCCACTGTGCTATCTAAGCTTGCTAAGTTTTGTAGTCTAAATTCCAATCTACTCATATGTCTGCGCTTCTGTCCAGGTAGAATTGACTTTCCAGCTTTTAAGAGTTATTACAGTTGATTGTGACATCATGTGCATTCCAGTGAATTATTTCCACCTACATTTGCACATAAGATTTAATATTAAAATATGTTATATATTTTATGGAGCAAATCTTTGGAAATTTGTTCACCGATGGTGGTGAAAATAATTCTCTGAATGTATAAGCTCTTCGCTAGTAGATAGTCATACTAGCTACAAGCTCCATAAAGTCCTTCCACACAAGCCATGTATAGGCTATAGTTGGAAAGGTAGGATCAGAGTGAAAAATCTAATGCCGTGATTTGAACCATGGAACTTCAGCTTACCGTGCTTTTGATCTACCAATGCTAGTCATTAAGGTAAGTTTTGTACATTAGATATTAACAATATGTGAGAGAGATAGGGCTTGAACAGTTTAGCAAGGGACTTATAGCAGCGATGCGGCCGGCCGATGCACGCGTAACAGGCGATTGGAAAATTCCCGTGTGACGGTTCTGACATAAAACTAAATCCCTGTATATGTTATCTTAAGCTATTCTGTTTTATCCAATGTACTTTTGTTTTAAGGGCAACCCATCATTATGGAAGAATTTATAAAATAAGAATTAAAATATCTCAGACATTTAACTTTCTACACTAATACTGCATAAGCGTGTGATATTATACTTAGAAAATATATAATGTATGCTTGACCAAACACAATCTTGTCGAGTCTAAGTTCGATTAAAAGTAATTTAAAACTGTGATCTTTATTGGTATTATTATTATTATTATTATTATTATTATTATTATTATATTATTACTACTACTATCAAATATTCATAGCAGTAATAACAACACCATAATTACTGCAGCATCGAATGGTTCTGCTTAACCAACTTTACATCGTTAAAGTAGTCTGGCCATGCTCATTGTTTTAATTATGTAGGGTGTCTCATTTCCTCCTATGTGGAATTAGATACACAAACTTTAGAAATTGATTGGGCTATTAAAAGAATTCCTAAGAAGCAAGTCAAAACAGAAACAACTTAAAAATATTAAACCTTAAACATCAGCACAATGGTTACTGAGTTGGGGTGGATTATAAAATGGCGTGAATTTTACTGCTCGTCCATTTCTTGTAATTTAACTTCCTTATTATGTATCAGAGTCAAAACATCAGGCAGGTGGACGACGGGTGTGGCGGTGTAATTTGCTTTGAGGAACTATCTGCCCTGGTGTCCGGTGTGTGATATATCCCCAGCAACATCTCTCCGTGGGGAGAGAGAGACGTGTGGGCCGTCCCGCTGAAATCAAGATGTAATATCTGGAGACGTTAGGGGCACCGCTCACGTCCGAGCATGCCGTGCCGGGTCTGGTCGCTCTCTCTGTATCCTTGGCTTCACATCTTCCTCCCAGAGGCTCTGAAGGTACAAAAGATCTTCATGTGTGCTTCAGTGCCGAAATCCCCCTCAATTCCTGATTCTATTCTATTATTACTGACATAAATAATGAGAAGGATAGAAGCAACGGTTACGATCTTTACCAGGACACAAATTGCTCATCCATCACAGTAATAAAAATGCTCAACAACAGCTTAATGTGGAAACTCTAAATCAATTAATACATAAAAGCAGAAATGACTGGTGTGAACATGTATAAAAAGAGTTACACTCATATACGATGCAGTACATATCCATCAGAAAAAGAAACATAGAAAGGCCAAGAAAATCTGAAAATAATGGTTAAACTCGGAGAAATAATAGATCTAAGGTTTAAAGTATCATTTAAATTCTATTGTAGTTCAAAGAAGCTTAAATTCCTTTTGTATACTTCATTCAACTTTCATTTGCATTCTAAAATAACTCAACAAAATTAATTTGGAAAAATAAAATCTACCAATGTGATGAATTGCCTACAGAATTAAGTTAGATAATTATGTTTACAGAAACAGAAATTAGGGCGCTAATTTTGTCCTGCCTGTAAAAGCGACCTAAATATTCCATTCTCTCTCTCCTCCCTCCGTCTCGTCTCTCTTTAATATACAGTTCCGGAAATATAAGGTTAAAGTGGGATTTGCTGTTTAGGTATGTTAATTAAGTGATCATTATTACTGTTATGGTTTACTTCTAAACTACTTCTTGCATTCACTTTCTTAATGGGTTTCAGTTTCATTTCTTCTGAAATGTTGTATAAGTTCTGTGTAGTAACGTTTCACTATCTCACCTTCCATTGTATTATCCGTAGTATCGCTAGGATTTGCATTTCAAGCGATGCGGACGTAGAACAGTAGACATAGTGGGTTGGTTCCATGAAATAAATGAAATAAATAACATCTTCAAAGTAACGCTATTACAATTAATAGGTTTAGAATTTAGCCCAAGTAATATTCACTGCAAAGCAAATCCTTACTAAAAACGTAAACATTTGTTTCCTGGAAGTTCTCTCATTGGTTCCTTTGTGTTCATCGTGCCACATTTAAAGCATTGCAAAGAGAGCTGAATCATGAAACGGTTAAGTTTGCGTTATGTTGGTTAAAAAGCCAAAAAAAAAACAAACACCATAGAGCACTCGACAATGCAACTACAACGGATATAGCCTCAGGTACAATTGTGTGTTTATCTATTTGAACATCGCCTTTGTGTTGGCGGTGCTGTATAACAGGAGGCGGCTACTCGTGTTGAATACGCTGCTATTATACCCAGGTCTTGCTTGGTTTGTGTGGCCGAAAACAGCCATAACGAAGCTTGCACATCATGTTTGGTGTATGAAACACGAAGAATATCAATAGAGGTCGGAAACTCAGACGATATTTAAACTAGCTTCCGAAAACAATGTGCACAAACCTATTTTAAGAGTGAAATACAGAGGGCAAAAACTCAAAGAGTAGAAGTAAAATTGAATAAAAATTATCCCAAACTACGGTTTCAAGAATAATTTAAAAATTCAGGAACGAAATGTAGCATATTAAAACTAAATTTCTGTAAACCTTTATGTATCTTTTGACGTTAACCTCAATACAATTTGAGTAGTAAAATGGTAGCATTCCTAAAACTAATGAAATGGATGACCTGTAGAGGTATTAGGGTCTCCCGCTCGTCCCTGTAGTCTATCTTTCTGCGGCCTGTAGCCTCCTGGGGAGTGTTATCCATAATAGATGTATGTGGATGGCAGAGCACGGAGTGTCTCCCTCCGTTGTATAACCTATACCTATAACCTATGTACAGAGGTAAAGTTGTCTTAGCAGGAGATATCTCATTAGGGAACCAAACGGTAGAGAATTAAGAGAACATGCACCGTTAATAGACAAAGCACGCCGCAGTGATCTCAGTTATTAGTTGATGCTAGCAGAGTCACGACGCAATGCTCTACTAAGGACGTAGGCAGGCTCTGATCTTAACCCCCAACTTATTTATATAGCAATTTTCATGCCGGTTTCGGTACTTATATACGCTTAATTGTCGAGGAGAAACGCTTAGTAGTGGACTAAACCCGTATGTGTCATAATGCCGAAAGCAGAATAGTGTGTTTATGGCGGAACACATTTTCCACAAAAAGTTGAGCTAAAATAACAAGTTTCCAAAATATTTTCTATCCAATGTAATATTTGCTACATGTACAAAGTGTAAAAGTTTACAATTTTTTTTATTTTCTGAAAAATCGCTGTAACGCTTTTGATTAAAATACCGTATATTAAAAATATTTACGTGGCATACCTTATATCTTGAATTTTCCGGGATAGGCTGGGAAGTTCTCTTCATTCGGAAGTAATTGGAGTTAGCGATCGTCGGGAATCGAATCCGCGACCTCCTGAATGCAAGCCTTTATGTCACGGCGGACCCGGCTCGCTCGGTCTAAAGAGAAGTAATTTCTTTGCATAGTTCTTTTGATATCATAACTGTATTTATAACGGCAGCAGTAGCCGTACAAGAGAAAATAAAAACAAGCTTAATGTACCGCTCCTCCGGCCATTTTGTATGGGTTCCGTTTGAGATGTACTTTGATAGCATACTAAACAACAAAGTTTTTGTGAAAACAGTTGCTTCGCTTCCTTCACAGTCACACAACCATCAGACTGGTTTATTTTTTATAAGATAATATATGGGTTACTCAAAGAAGCGAGTAGTCTCTTACGAACTACGAAAATAAAATAACCCAAAGGACAACAAAGCTCACTACAAAACCACGGATAGTAATGCGACAATGAGTATCCTTACAGGTATTGTTTTAACTAGTCCTTATAATTTCTAATCATTAACGAGAACTGGTGTAATGACGAATCGTAACACAGAAACACGCTGTAACACACGTTTTGATGCCGTCGCATACGCTATTGTGTTGTGCCATCACTGACCTTTCTGCATCAAGTTCTGTTAATTAGATCCAAACAGTAACTTTTAAGGGTATGGCAATAATAATCAATCACCATAGGCTGTATCGAAAGCTACTAAATCAGAGGTTCCCAAACATTTTTGTCCCGTAGACTTCGTGCCGATTAATGGGTAGACCCCACCACTAATATTGAATTTGTACCAATTCATCAACTTCAAATGTGTTTTTACTACTCTTTGAGTAGCTACTAACTTTGATAGGGTTCACTGTAGAGTGGAAAATTTAAACTGAAAAAACATATTTAGGCTTATGCATTTATTAATAAAACGACACAAATACAAATCTAGTAACATTCCTGCAAAAATATACAAACAAATCAAAGCTTTCAATGGGAGGGATGAGCCTGATGCTTTGATAGCAAATGTTCAATATTTGGTTTCAATTTAGTCAGGTTAAACCTCAAATCTCCTCGGCCAGTTACTTCCAATCTGTTTTTTTTAAGAATATTGGCAACCACGTCGAAATCCTTTTCCACGAGGTATAAAGATGGAAGTGCTATCATAAAGTTGTTGCAATAGTCCATAATGCAGCATAAGCATCAGGTATGTCTCTCCAGAATTGCTGATATCCCTTTCCAAACTGCACTTAAACTCTTCGTTAGTACTTATTCTAATCAGTTATTTTTATAATATGTCATACATTTTTTAATGACATGAATAATCCACTCAAAACATCCTCGAACCTAGTTTTAAAGTCTGTGTGAATGAATTTAAATGTTGAACGTGCCCTGAAATGTGGCGGTGTTTGAAAAATTGGGAAACTGCGAAAATTCGCGCCATCCAAAGTTTTGCTTTCTTAGTTTCTTTTGGCAAGAAAAGTTGGTACGATGGAATTCGTTTTTATCAAACTTCGACTACCTTGCAATTGAAAATTAACCTAATTAAATGTAACAAACAAATATGTTAAATAAGCAATGTATGGCTTCCATTTGATTAAATTTTCTTTTAAAATGTGATCTTTAGCGTCCAAAAACTCTAAAACAATCTCAAAAATTGAAATAATTATTGTCAAAAGTAAGCCGTTTGACAGCCAGCTTCATTGTGAAGGAGTAGTGTTGAAACTTGTCATTTTCTTCACTTAATTGAACGTGTTGCTTCGAATTTTGTTTACTCTTTTATGATGAATTAAACCTTATGTTAATCTTTAGAAATATTTTGTATATGCACAGACAGCAATAATCTACCATGGAATCTTGCCTTTAAAGACAGAAAAGTACATAATATCGATTGTTAAACCTTTAAAAAGGAAAACCATTAAGAAACATGCGTGTAATATTGTGGTTGACTTGAATAAAGAACGACCTTTACCTCAAGCCATGCTCAGCATCTCTACGCAATCGGAGAAACTACAACAAGAAAACAGTATAAAAAGCTTAATTTACTTGTTTTTCTCCAGTACACCCAAATAAGATGACAATGATTTACTTTAACTTGTATGTGCCTAACTACCTATTTATATATATGGAACTATTTGTTTGGCACTTTTCTTCTCAAAATTGAGAAAACAAATGAACAGTATTTGTCTCTGATATTCGTATTGATAAATGAATTAAGCAAGTCCGTGAAGCACAATTGGTACAAGTCTGCGCCGCCCTTGAAAAGATCTAGTGCAAGTCTGCACAAGCGTTGCTACTACGCGTATGCGCGCAACCGTTCATACTGGTATCAAATATGCAAGTTTTTACAAAGTTATATCTCTACAATCACAAAGGGAATGGCCTACTTACACAATTTTATGAAATATACTTAATTAATATATAATTAGGTAATTTACATGTTTATAATGTATAAGAAAGTATATTTAAGTGCTTAGATACTATCTCAGAGGTGGATTATTACATTTAGGAAAGCCAAAATTGTGACGGTCATGTGCCTGAATGGATGCCACTCTCGTGGGCCCCCATTTACATCTCATGCACCTCCAATTTTTTTCGCTGACATGAACCCTTTGCAGGTCAGAGTCGACCCGGGGGTCGCTATAGACCAGTTTGGAAATTTAGGCAGTAAACACGTCGCTTTCAGTTTCCGTGCCATTTCAGCTTAATGCTTATCGCTCACAGAATATCTCAGACCTAGAAGGCTTATGTCCACCAGATATACCTGGTTCTAGCATACCGTCTCAGGCATAAGCGATACTCATGTATTAGGTTATCCAGCTTCAAGCCATCAGATTGTTGGAAGAAGGACAATAATACAAATTATATGATCCTAACTGGAAGACAAATCAGTTACTCGAATTGTAATTTCAAAGAGGAGAAGATAGCTTATGACTAGCTACCGTGGCAGATAAAACAAACCATGGTACCTAGACATCTATCACGATCGAAATGTTGCGCAAAAG
The DNA here is from genome assembly GCA_030765065.1 of Deroplatys truncata. NCBI lineage: Eukaryota > Metazoa > Arthropoda > Insecta > Mantodea > Mantidae > Deroplatys > Deroplatys truncata. The sequence goes on along the minus strand of CM060976.1, from coordinate 98,538,976 downwards.
CAAAAACTCTGGACGTCATACTCCACTGACGTCTTCCTAGCCAACTAGTGGTAGTCTGTTTCAGGGTATGTCCGTGCCTACTTCCTTGCTATTAATAAATTGATAATATCCAGCTAAAATCGACTCCATTTGTTGAATATATTTGGGATTCATACTTTAAAGAAGAATCCCCTCCCAATAAAACAGAAATAATATACATAATTATGTGGCATATTAAGTTTTAACAAGAAAAAAGAAATGAATACTTCGGTTCGCGTTAAACAGTCATATACCTTCCACTACTCCCATTCGCACTTCTGCGTGACAACCGTCATCCGCCGCCTTCGTTCGTGTCGGATACTATAGCTTTTTAAGTCACAGGGGGCAGAAGCTTGTGACTCGTAACCGTAAAAAACTAAACCAAGGTACCTCGGTTGTAAGGTTGCAGGAAAGTTAAGCTTTTATGTTTTTGGTTGGCAAAACAAGTAATGATACATACATAATTAAATATTTTTATAGTGTTTGGTATGAGAGCTTCGTTTGGAAGTGCATTAGTTATATTTCACAGTTACTTTCGGTGCTCCTTTAAATCCCCTCATAGTTGTGGATTTCGCTTATTGCAACTTGTAAGCTATTACAACTAGATAACTTAGTTCCCTGATAAATCCTGAACTCTTGAGATACTATAATATTTACTTTGCTTTAGAGTATTTGCATATGTGAATGATTGCAGTGGTACTTTCTTACAATCTACATAAGAAGTGCTTAGTTGTAAATCCGACTAATATTTTCGCCTGAAGCCCAGCCTAGGACTTGGCTCACGTCTTCTAGTCGAACTGGTAAAGCTGTCAAACAATAGGACAAACTCAATTATTTCATTTTATTGCCGTACCTATTTCCAAGTATTACATTGGAAACTTATAAAAGGATGGTTCAGCGCTATCAGAAAATAGTTATGAATTTGTTGAATCTAGATATAGGATTATATCTGAAGCGGTGGTATACGCAAGAGAATCTTCCTAGCAAATTCGGAAATAGATGTCTGCCGCTAGAATGGCTCATGGTTTGCTTTGTGGATGCGCTTATCAACAACTACAGTTCCGCTCCAAACGTCGCGTCGTTTAAAGGTATCACGACGTTTAATCGAAAGCAAAGTTTTCACACGGCCGAAACTTTTACTACTAGATTTGTAAGGGATTTTTCGAAATTCTGTTTTCTGTTACGTAATCACTATAAACATCAAAAAGTCGTTGTTCGTTTACATCATCATCAATTGAAAATAACATTATCTTGTAAGAAAAATGAGAAGTAAAAATAAATAAAACAAACAAGCTAATAAGTCCAACATTTTAAGTGAATGTAGGAGCTGTGAAGCATGAGCAACAAGAAGCAATAGGGTCCTCTTCCTAGGTGCACATTGTAAAAATGTGATGTTACCTTCACATGAATTTCTCTGCCCTCTAGCATCTATTAGTGGGTATAAAAGCTATTCTTACAAAAGTTTATTTTTATCTCTACTTATTTTAATCGAGATAAACATTTGCAGAATTAGCTACATTACACATTTTATTATAAACGCAAAGGGAACAGCGATAGTCAAATGTTTAAGAACTTTTTAAATGTATTATGAACGATCAGCATACATGCTTTACAGATCTCTGTGAATAATAGAATACAACAAGTGATTATTAACACTTGAGGAAGAACAAAGTGGCTCCTTTTAAGTATGGAATATGGATAAAATATTACATAGTGATTAAAAGCGATACTCAGAGAAAATTAGTGTCGTTAGTGATCGGAGTCATTGGAGTTGCTGAGTGATCCTGTAGTCTCTTCAGGCGTGAGAGCTGGTGGGTGCGTCACAGCTCCTAGAACGTTTGGCAAATGTATGAAGAAGCAAGAGACGATCTTACTATAAACTGGTGAACAGGAAGGAGATGTAGTTGTTGGTTCGCCACAAACCAAGGAGCATTAGAAGTGATCCTCAGGAATCTCTTTTAGAGCACTTGTAGACGGCGGAGGTGAGTGTTCCTGGCAGTGCCCTAAACCTGGGAAGAATATGTGAGGATGGGTCGAACAAGAGTTTTGTGCAGTAGAAGAGGACGTTCAAGACCAAGAGGTGCGTGTTGATGAAAGAGTGGATAGGGTTTAGAAAGTCTTCCAGATACTAATGAAATAAAGCGACAGATATGGGCATGCCAAGTGTGGTTAGTGTCCAGCATTAGTCCAAGATATTTAACAGGAGTGGTAGAAGGTAGCCAGAGGATTTGTGTATTATGAATATGAAGGGCAGAGGGGTTAGTGATAGGTCATAAAGAAAAAATATTAGCTTCAGTTTTTTCGGTATTAAGAATTATTCTCCAAGGGCGAAACAACTCTGCGAGTCAATAAAGAGAAGCTTAAATTGTGCGAATAGCCTCGGGGAGGTCTGCGTATGAATAGAATAAAATAGTATCATCGGCATATAAAGCTATGGAAGTGGGTGCTAAACCAGGAAGATCGTAGGTGTAGATGCTGAACAAGATCGGAGCGAGCATCGACCCCTGTGGAACTTCTTTAATAGACCTCCGAGACGACTGCATACTACCAATACGAAGTACAAAGGTGCGTTCCTATAGAAAACTGCAGATGGTAGTGAGTAGATATTGAAGAAGGCCGATACGAATATAGTTGGAGGATGAAGACATCTTGCAATACTTTATCGAAGCCCTGTACTATGTCTAGGTACAGGGTCCTTGTGTGCTGACAATTTTCAAAACCACGAACAATTGTTTTAGTTAAACGTAACAGGTGATCCAGTAGAATGCTCAGAAAGGAACCCGAATTGAAGTCTGGAATTATGTTGTTCTGAGAGGCATATTTAAGAAGACGTCGAAGTATTACATTTTCAAGGAGATTGGATGACGTCGGTAATAAACTAATTGGACGATAGTTACCAGGTGAAATCTTGTTTGGTTTATGGAATACTATCATCTGAACTAACCTCCAATTGTGTAGAAAGTAACCAAGTCGGAGACAGGCATTCAAGATGGACTAGCAAACAACTACTTTACTTGTTAGGTTTTTAAGGACTAGATTAGGTAACAGATCGTGTCCTGGAGATGTTTTAAACGGAAGGCATCGAATTAAATACCGTAGTTCAGGGGGAGGCATGAAGGAGATTCTGTGTGGAGCAGTGGGTTGATGTCAAGGAGCATGGAGTTCTTGTTCAACTTCTCGAATAGTATCATCATAAAAAGGCAAATTTGGAGTGAATGTCTGTTCGTAGTGAGAAGCAAGAATATCACATTTATCTTTAACTTCTCTAACAAGAACATCACCAGTAGAAAGAGCTGGTATGATAGTTGGCTCACGAAGAAGTCGTCTTGTAGCATCCCATAGAGTGTGATCATGAGCTGAAATGCTTGCTAGCTGACGCTGATAGGTATCAAGGCGATGGCGCTCGAGTTTAGCTTTCGCGTGACGTGTTAAACCATTAAGTATTTGATGCATCCAAGGGCATCTTTTTTGTTGCTATTGCCAACAAACACTATTCCTTTCACGAATAAGATGTAGGATAGGAGCAGACAGAGATGGGGCCAACGGGCGCCGCTTTCAGTAGGAAGTAGAAATACGCACACAGTGACTTTTAGTATCGGTGTAGTGCTAAACGACAGCATCAAAATCGGCCATAGCAAGAAGAGAATATGCTGCATCCAATGCTGGATCCAGATTAGTATTAAATATATCGTATTTTATATAACTACTAATAAGTCGTGAAGCTATGTGTAGTATGTTGGTAGTGTTGCAAAGTAATCGGTACTGGGTAAAGATCAAAATCAAGTTCTGTTAAGGTGGTTACAAATCCCGGAAGTTGTACATTTCTGTATATCCCAATATCAAGAATATCGGGAGCGGACAGCGGATTGCTGGGATAGTATGTAGGATCCGTAGGAGCTAAGATGGATAATCCGTATGTATTGCAGAGACGTCGGCCATTGGAATTAGTAGAGAGGTAACCCCATGAGGAGTGCTTACAGGTAAATATTCAAACAGAAAAATACTGCTGTCCTCCGGAAAAGCAATGAAAGATAGTCATTGTTAAGCTTCCGGCTAGGAGACTTGCAGGCGCTGATAATAGTAAGACCAACTCCATCAGATGTAGGCAGTTTGATTCCCACCACTTTAAGTTCAGGGAACCTGGTAAAAATATGGCATGATGAATAAGAATACGCCGGAATAGAATAGCCACACCTCCTGCTTTTGTAGCTGCTCGATCTTGGCGATAAATATTCAAACGTGGGAGGTTAAAGGTCTCATTCGAAGCAAATGGATTTCACTGACACAAGCGACGTCGATATTATGCATTGCAAGAAAGCTAATAAATGAAGCGCGCTTAGTGGTCTGCTATTAGAATTCCAGTTAAGGATAGTGAGTCGTTTAAGAGTGAGAAGTTCACATGCTGAGAGAAAGAAGGGAACGAATTAATTGTGTTATTTGTGATAGAAATTGAGAAAGAATGGTACAACAAAGGAAAAGAGCTGTGCGAAGAGATCAGCAAAAGAGCTCCAAAAAGATATTGAGGCAGTATCGGCAGGCGTTTCAATCTGTGAATGTATTCAAGGAGAGGCAGGAGGAGAAGGAGAAGAAGAAGAGTCTGAAGATCTCACTACCTGAGAGTAGAGACGCGGAATCGTGGTACGAGATGTATTCTCCTGCGACGACTGCCGTTGACGGTGTGGTTGTTGTCATCGTCGTGGTGACTCTCGTGATTGCGGAGCTGACTTTGAAGTTGCGGATGTAAGTCACTTTGGTGCTGAGAACGCTGTGAGATGCATTGTTTGAGTTCCACATAGTGAGGACATTTCCAAAAATTTGGGGGATGCTCTTGTCCAGAGTTTACACATTGAGCTGGATGGTAGGTAGTTTGCTGCACTTGGAAAATGGTGATCACAAAGACATCGCACATAACGGGGGACCAGCTGACAGTAATTCTTAGTGTATCCATAATGCTGTCAACGAGTGCACTGCGGCAATACAAAATTATGGTGCCGATGTTCAACTTTCACAACACTGTACAGCAAATGTGTAAGATTAAATATAGCCCTATTCTCATCATTGTTGGCAAGTTCCATAACACGAATAGGAATGGGTTGCTTATTTCTTCCTAGAAGACGTGTAACCTTTTTTACTGGATACTTTAATAACTGAGTTCGTCATAGACTTTTTGATCGCTAAGAGAACACGGGAGATTACGATTAATCACAGTGAAAAGTTTATCAGCAGGGTTCCTATAAGCATAATATTCAGCGTTAATGCTGTTAAAGTAGGCTGTAAGACAGTGAAAGTCGGTGACGTGGAAAGATTCACTTTTATAAGCGCTCCACGGAGTTCTGTGTGTACATCAGAGAGAACGCACTTTTTATACCCTGCAGAAACAATTTTGTGCATTGCGTGTGTAAATGGGTGGAATTTTCTGTTTGGATGCAGTAGCAGAATCAGAAGTTTCCTGATCACAATCACCGTTATCAGATAGTGGATGGAAACGGATAGTTGTCGGAATAGATTATGCATATCTATATATCGGGTTGTTGTGTAGATGGTGCTATTCAAAGCTGTTTGTTTTGATTCCCGGAATGAGAGGTCGGAATTGGTCTCGTACACTTGGCGGGTAGGGCTGACAAAATCTACCATACTGTCACCAACTTCCTGTACACTATTGTCAACTGATAAAATGGATGTGATAACTATAATTGAGCAGGTCGGAGTATTGTTTTACTTACAGGAGTATCAGCAATTGTATCAGAGGCAGAGCTGTGAGAAGAAGCTTGCTGCAACGTATGCGATGACCGTTGAGAGTGGAGTTGATTACACCATATTGTCTGAATTAGAATTGGAATTGTCTTCTACAGTGGTGTCGTTTTATAGCACATTAAGCGCAGTATCTATGAGTTGGTCGGTATCTTCAAACTGGAGAGCCATCATAGGTATGGTAAAAAAAGGTTGAATATACACAAGAATATACTAAGCTGAATTTAAACACAACTTCCGCAATACGGAAAAACAAAAATCGCAGAACTGCATAATGGGGATTCCATAAACACTAATGAACGTTCAGAGTTCAGAGAGTGTATATTTCACTAATGCTAATAAAACTTTAAAACGCTTCCGATAACTGACAAATAATTGCAGAAATATGGAGCGATCTATTAATTTCGACTGCCGGATAAACAGAGCGTCAGTTGTCTCTGTTTAAGAACTGGACGCCATATCTGGCCTAAAACTTCCATACTCTTTTCATGCAACAACGAGAAACAAGAACTTTAAAAGCATAACTAAGTATTAAACAATTCAAACATTAATAACGGGTATCTCGGAAATGTCTGATGTAAAAACAAAGTTATTTCAAATAAATCGCGTGTTTTAAAGAGCGTAAGGAGAGTTTTTGTGGAGTACGTTTTTTATCTACAGCTTAACGTTTACCAGTTATACAAGGTTATGCAAAATTCCTTCTGAATGAAGAGGATTTCACAAGGCTATTCCCCCCAAAATTCAAGATATACATTTCAGTCGCCATGTAATATGTTTAATATACGGCATTTTAATCAAAATCGTTGGAGCCAATTTTTAGAAAATAAAATAATTCGAAAAACATTCTATGTAAAATAAAGAGATTAACATTTTTGTCTATTCCTTATGATTCACCGTTTCACAAACTTATATAAAATTCATTCGTTGACAGGCTAAGAAAATTCTAGAACAAATTTCATTTATCAAATAAATATCTTAATTGTATCATATTAATGAAACTCATTATAATTGTTTTTTAAAAAAAAACAAAGAGTAACGAAACGCTTTTCCGTGTAAGTGGTAGTTTGAGGATGGGGATTTTCCTGAACATTTTCAGTTACAGATCGCTATTAGATCTTGTGTGAATTCTTATACTTTTTCCAAATTAAAGGATTTGGCTTTTATAAACCGTTCCGACATCAAAGGATTTTAATAGAATTCTTTTTTCTTCTTCTTTCTTTTTCGAGGTTATGCAAAAATAACGGAATTTCGAAGGCATTACAAAGCGAGCCATTTTTAAAATATTTGACAAGTTAGTAGGGAAATTCTTATGATCGCATTTCTGTATTTAAATACTCCTCATACATTTTGTGATCCGTGGGTATTAACTCTGTGGAAAGAGATGGAATACATTGAGTTTCTGTTCTGCACTCCGGCCTACTTGAACTTAGGGACCACTTCAGAGAGAAATACAATAATGGCTTTGAGAACGAGGAACGCCATTCTAATTAGTCCTGCAGGAGAGAGGGGTTTACCTACTCATGTTCCACTTATATAAACCTCAAGAGAAATATACCAAATCCCCTTGAATCCAGAGGGGGATGTTTAGTTCGAAATACCGAAAACCTATCGGGTGACCTTAATTGCCCTGGCAGGGCGCGTGCCTGAGGTTTACTCTCAGGACTTCTACCCTCGAGCTTTCTCTGCCAAGCAGTGTCGTTCATACCCTCTACAGGATATCGAACAGGATTAGCTCTTTCCTACAAATTGCAGGCCTCGTTTGCGAGAAGTGCCAAGCGCTTTTTGATACTGGATGAACCCTGTCGAATGCTACCGGTGTAACGTGCTCTGAATGAGCAGAGAGTTCGAGACACCTGTAGGCTATCTAAGCTACTGAGTTTTCAAACTTCTCTCTTCATTCATGGCAAAAGAATAGATAATTAAGGATATTTTGTATTAACAAAGAACGTGATAGTATTTGTAGGAAGTTTACAAATGCTTGATTCCATTCGGTCAACTGAGTCCTTTAAGGATACTGAATTTTGACATGTAGAAAAATATTATTTAAAAAAACATCATCATGCAAAAGATCTCCATACATTGTATCTAGCCTTTTAAAACCCAAAAAGGACATATGCAGATGTGTACAAATAATGCGTGCAATTTTTGTCCAGTTTCTTTCAGATTTTTAATAAACATTTGAAGGTGATGAAGAGATCCAAACAAATTTTTCTTGATCTCAGTCATAGCTTTGGATTTAGGGATTTAATAATTTAACACGCATTGATTTTCAGAAAATTAAGTGTTACATGGTTTATTATTTTTTCCATGTAAAGTCTAAAAGTAACCTGAGATTGTTAAGAACTATGTTTGAGCAATAAAATGCAACATTGTAAATATATAAACATTGATGGAACCTATGTCGATAATTCGTGCTGGGATTATACGCACTGAAGTTCCGAATATATGAAATAGGTATATAGTGCCCAAATATACATTAAGAAATGTCCAAATATACTCCATAATATGCCCTTTTGTGCATACACTACAAATAAAACAATGCATATTTAAAATTCTAATATTAAAGATGAACACTTTTACAAGTTATACCTTCCTATCGACCCTATGTCGCATGGAGAATTTTACATCACTGTTGTCATTCTTTTAAAGTTAATATTTTCTTGGAAATTTAGATACATAGGATGACGAAAATTAATTTTCTACTATAATTATTTTGAACAAATCTATGATAAAATTTTTTAACTAATACGGTTGATTTTTTTTAAATTAGCAATTTTAGCGGGTAGATTTAATCGTGGATATACTGCAAAATTTAACTTTCAGAACAATGGAATTCTATTAAAGATATAGGATGTTTACATTTCTAAGGGCTTTATTTTCGCTGTGGTGGAATTCAGTATAAACATTTATGATAGATGGAATGAATCCGTTATATATCATAGGAATCGACGTGTCAAGTAGTAAAGTAACATTTGGCCTCACAGCACGAAGGTAGAATTAACTTGGCTTAACGCAAATAAACTAGAATTTGCTTGGTTTAAGGCTGTGTGATGCGATTTTCTTCATTGAGATTTCATGCTTGGTTAGATAGAAATATCTGATACGTTACATTAACATGGTTTTCTGAAGCTATCATCGTTTACTTTTATATACCTTCTAAAAACTATTCCTACAAAGCTTAATTTTCTATTTGCTCCATGTTAATGGATGCAAATCTTTGCAGAAACAGTAATTGTACAACACATTTCGTTGAAGCTTCAAGAGGAATAGAGGAAACTGAATTGACAGTGAGATATTTAAAAGCCGGGTTCCTATATTCACCGTTTCTGTCGAAAATGGCATTCAAACAGTCTCCTCGTTTCTGAACGAGAAAGTGAATGTATACCTAGGTCAGGTGTTGTTACCCTGTGGCACGTGACCTAGTTCTTTATTATATCGCGCCATTTATGGAACTACGCAGTAACATTCCTGCTTTTATTAGCTCTCCCTCTTTATACACATTTATATAGGTTCGCTAAGCTGTGAATAAAGTATGTGTTCTACTTCCTGGAAACCTCTCTAAGCTTCTAAGAGCTCTTTGGTATCTACTTTCTCATTTGCATTGTATTTCATTCCTTTTGTTACCAAATTGAATTTACTACATTCTTGGTATACCTGACGTTTCCAACGGCACGAAAGTAAGCCTTTATCCCTTAAAGCCATTCACCATTCAAATCTCCCACGAGAGGTGTTTTTCCCGAGTTACACAACTGTTATTTATTTTGTATGTTCTGTGTTACAGTCACGGATTATTATGAACATAGTATCCGAAAGTGTGTATTCGGAATACATAAATCCATCGACCTCGTGATGAATATTTAACACTGGAAACCGATGTGCTCCACTTCTGCAACGCTGTTAAAGCTAAGGATGCCTTTTATAATCCAGTAAAGCTGCTTCCTACTGTCAAACATTTACTTTACCTCTACTGCGAAGTGCTACACGAGTTAGAAGAGAGAGGGGGAAAATAATACGAAGTTTACATGTGCTGCTCCCACCTGTATTTTGGCTTCTATGAATGATGTTTTTGGCAGTTGGCGGGCGAAATGTCATATACAGCTGCGTTTGTAGTAGACTGCAAGTCTGAAGTGAAACAAAAACTTTTTTTCGTTACTTTTCGTACTTTTTTTGTTGGTGTGAAGTGTGGATGATGCAATATCTCCTTTCTCTCCTCGAGAGATACACACACACACATATTTAGCTAATATAGATAAGCTTCAATTAAAATGTTAGGAATTTTCATTCGTCTCCCACAATACACCTATGTTACATTTTCATATGGCTTTCTTCAGGTCCTTCTGCAGGCAATGAAAATATTGCGACAATGCGACATTAAGTTTATTAAGCTAGTTTAAAATAAGTTCAAAATGACTTCCAGCTTATTATATGAGAGGTACTCCCACGGCTATTACATTATTGGTAAACTCTTTAAGAAAGTTTCAAGTCATTGTCATTTTAAAAATAAGAATATTTTCCGTGCTTTCTAGAGTCAATGTATGAGTTAGCCACAATATGAGTGCGCCTGTAGGAGGGCGCCACTGTTCTGTTGACAATGAGTAACGTCGTCAAGCCTAGCGATCCAAAGGAGTGCGGTGCAATGCATTAGTGAAAATGGAGTTTGCACGCCTCAGCAAACGCTACTTTTTATCTGACTGCACTTCTGATTCCCCGCTCACTTGTTTCGTAACTGTTAAGTTCCTCTTTCCAACATGCGCACACAAGTCGTGACCGACTTATAGCTGTTTACAAGTGACCAGAACAAAACAATGACTGAGCTAACTTGGATCGATTCTCGGCTTGAAATTTTATGCTATGAAAGACATACCACGTAATGACAAGCTCTACATTTCTTCTTCTTTAACAGATTACGCCTCTTTTTGTGGGACTTTACACTCCCAAGGACTTATAAGCCAATGCCTTGACAATGTCAGCAGGCAAACTCTGGATCATAGCCAGGATGGGTGATCAGCCCAATGCCTGATATGCTATTGAAGAAGGGAATGAAATGTATTGATGAAAGGGATGTTAGGAAAATTCGTGGATCAAATTATCCAACCGAGCATTCGCCTGGCGACCGAAGAAATCCTTCGGTCAGATTGGTCGGCCCCGGATTTTAACCCGGGACCACCCGAGCTTAAGTTACCACCTGAGCCATCCCGCTCGGTGCTTAACAGCTCTAATTATAATAAGCGAAAATAAGACCCCGATTGGCATTTGCTATCTTACACCTGACCTGAAGTAAACGCGAGCATTCCACCGCTCAGTCACAACGCACAAGAAACCTCCAGCTTCACTCCAGGTGAGCAAGGCAAAAATAATGCCATTGTTGTCGATAGAGGCATGCTGCCCTTGAGTGAAGCCAGAGATTGTAGGTAAACTGGTATAGTATCACAGACTGACAATAGTACCAAGTACGCGGTCACCCATCCTTTAGCCTGTGACCACTCACCACTCCATTAAAACATTTCCGCGGATTCTCTATACAAGCATACACTGTCCTGTTACCTCGCCTTTATAAAGATCAAATAATTATAAAAAGAACTAAACCACTACATTAACGTTTTCAGCAATAATTTTACTCCTAGAATCCTCATGAGCATTACAGTTTGGATATTATACTTTTAAAACCCGCTGTATTTTCCTAGCGAAGACCAAAGAACTAGGACTTATTCAACGAAAAGCTATTACTTAAAAATAGGAATACTTTCCATCATCATCTTAGATACCGACCTCTGCTCGGAAAGTTCAGGGAAGAAAAGGGCATACGCTTGCGTGAGTGTGTGTGTGTGTGTGTGTGTGTGTGTGTGTGTGTGTGTGTGTGTGTGTGTGGGGCTATAACGGCACATAATGATAGCCAAGGGATCTGAGCTCTTTTTATGATCTGGGGCTAGAGGAACTACTGCTGGTTATTTCTTCCCGACAGCTTCATGAATTTTTAATGAGTGTGGCTGGACACGGGTGTGAGAAATGTTTTCACAGGTGTGCTCAAGAGCTGGCTACAATTTTACCACTCCATGACAGCACATGTAGAGAAATCGCTACGAGTGGTTCGTGGCTCTTGCAAAGTAGAACCACACAAAAGTTAACGCTCCTTGCTAATTGGAAAATGTTCTTCTCAGATTATAGGAGAATTATGTTAGAACAATGGTATTTCGTAAACTACAAGAGCAAACATTTAAATATATTCGCTTCTCATGATAAATAATAAAAAGCGTATATTCAATAATGTTGCAGTAATGCAATGAAAAAACAAAAGATTTATTACTTTTAGCTCTCGTTTCAGTATTTTTAATTGTAAATCTAGAAACAAAGTCAATGCTACATAAATCAAAACTGTTTCACATTATATTTAAGTAAAATGTATTTTACTTATTTATATTTAAGTAAATGAATCACACAGTCCTGATAAATGAACATTCATTCACATTTTATCACCAGTTTCATCCGAATTATAAGTGGCGCACAATACAGGGTGGGCCATTTAAGTTGAGACTGTATACAATATCCCCAAAACTAAGCGTTGTAGAAAGAAATGTCTTGCATGAAAGTTGCTTGATATTATGGGGGAAAGTAAATGTCATTAGTCGTGTTTTATTTGGAGGACGTTATGAGTCATGTTAGGGTCAATTTAAATTGAACCTAATTGTAAGATCCCATTTAAAAATACAGTCTCAACTTAAATGGTCCATTCTGTATACTGGTTGGGAGGGGTATAGATGTTCATCTTTAAACTGCTGAGAGAACTCATCTAAAGAAACAGAAAAGCTTAACAAAGTCTGACTCATCTGTAAGCATTTATTTCAAAATACAGTATTGTCAACCTGAATCGCAAAGAACATGTGCCGAGCGCGCGGCATAGCACGTGTGAAAGTCGGGAAGTAAATAATCGGTGAACACTGTGGACACACTTGTCACCTCTCGGTTGGGAGATCGCAATAGGCTTGTGTGTAAGAAGTTTTTCAAAATTACACCTATTTTGATGCATAAAGCTACAAGGGATGCTATGCAAAATGTGGAAACTTAAAACTACATTTTTTAGTTTGATGTTAATGCAGTTTTACATTGAGATTAAAGTCATAACTCAACTTAAGTTTTCACTAATGGTTCGTCAAAATGCACTGATTGACCTTTCCACATGCGCATTTTCCTCTAGCCATACAATTTTTTTTGTAAAAAGATTGAAAACTAGATTTGTTAAACACTTTGAAGTCTTAATCACTCTAGACTTATATGATGCTATAGCGTTTAGTGACAGTACCCTTAACGCTCTTCAGAATCCCTTTCACTGAGATACTGAACCATTAGTAAAGACAGCGAGTATTAGTGCACAAGAAAATTATAAATTTATAGACGTTATGAAAAGCAACTAAGTGAAAAACTTCAAGCATTAATCATTACAAAATTTCAATCATAAACCATTTTGTTACTCCTTTCCAATCTTAATCACTCAACTACAAAACACATTCTCTTGCCTCGAGATCCTCTCCCCTGATGTGACGCATTGGATTTACCATGTCTGTGCCGAAGATTACCATTGTAGATTTCGTTTAGGTCACTGCAATTTAATACGACTGCACTTATGAACTGTTCTGATTCACCTCCAGCCAAAAGGCATAACGGATATTTTTATACCTTGTTTTACCCAGTTTATGATACTGTGCGTTTACTGTTTTCGTTACCGCGTATAACCGCAATTACACAACACATATACACACAAACACCCATGCCCATGGCAGGTCTCGAACCCGCGACCCTAAGCTTGGCGGAGCGCCGGAGCTATACACTCCAGCGACCACGGCTACGAGGGCCGGCAGATTTAACGAAAAGAAGTGAGAGGAAAGCCACTCTGTGGCGTTGCCGGATGTAGTACTTGATATTCATTGGCATGAGAGCATTGACGAAAGTTTTAAGGCGAATTAATATTTCATTCTATATGACGCGAAGATTCCTTTTATCTATGGGATCTCAGATTCACTGCAAACCAAAATTATACGTGTATATTTATTGTTAGAGATATTAATATATAGTAATACTGATATAAATAATAATAGTTAATGCAAAGCATAATATTTTATGATTTACAACCATACATTAGATTCAAAAATTTCACACTCTTAATGCGAAATTGTTTGAACTCTTCAGTACTTGCAGCAAGCATTATTTAATTTTGTTGCAGTTTTTATTAAATTGTCCTTAACCTTATTGTGCTACAAACAATATGGATTTTATTCACCTAAAATGATAGGCTAAACTTTCTTATATATACTTATGTTTACAATCACGATATTTAGAACTGATGAAGATAAACAAATAAAATAAAAATAAATGTAAATGAGCTGGGAACCTAAACGTCATTGATCGACTTGATCGAACTGGGATCGTAACCAAAGTCCGTGCGATTTTAAAATTGGGGTTTTTCATACCTCCATAAACATAGGTTAGCTTTCAGTATTCACCGGCAAGACAATATTATGCTAACGGTTTTTTTTCAAAATTTATGGGAATAATAAATAATTTTTGTGAATATTAAGAGCTGTTGAAAAAACCTAAATACAAACCATAACCAAATACATGTACTGTTTTATGTAAGAGTGAAAATATTAAAACCTTCGTTCTTGATTCAGATGCATTCGGCTATAAATGATGCATTGAGTAAACTATAGAAACACATTAATATTCTAGTTTAATACCACCACCTGCAATAATTTACAAGCTGGAATTTTTTGGACCATCTGGAAGACTAACACTACTGAAATAAGGAAAACTATTTTAAATATATCCAGAATCCCAATTAGAGAACGTAGGATTGACTTGTGAGTTTTAAATAAAGGCGTTTAGATGTTTAATATATTAATTGGTTTGTACTGACCTGTTATTGTGTGGTTCTCGTATCCTAGAAGACAGTGAGTATGGTGTTAGTAGCGTCAAATGGGATTAGAGACGTAAGAATACCAATCACAACTGCTTTAAATGTGATATATGCTTTAAAGCATATTCTTTTTGTTTATGAATAATCTACCATACAGTAGTTTTCCTACAATCCATTCATAATTGTATTTCTTCATAAATCCCATCCTCCCAATCTTCATCCGCTAGACCTCTAGACGCCATGTTTCTTAGGACCCCGCCTATTCATTGTTTACTTGGTCTTCCCTGGTCCATTCTAGCACCATTATTACTATTCTTTCTCATTCTTTTAACATGATCGAACTATTTTAATATTCTCTCTTCTATTATTTCCAAATACATTTCTTTTTAGATTCATTATTTCCCGAATTTCTGTATTTCTAATTTTACTCCTTCTTGTGATTCGAGAAGTCCTGCGCCAAAAATCCATTTCTTCATGAAATAGTTAAAATAAATAATATTCTTGTAACACCTACTAATGCTATTAAATTATTAAATTAAACTTTACATATTCCGCTACCCAACTTGACACTTGTACATAGCTACTGTTAAAGAACAATTAATAATTAATAAAGTTGCAAAAAATACTCTAAAACGTTTTTTTAATTGAAACAAAATAGAATTTGGAGTTACTATTAGTTAAGTAACAATTAATTAAATAATTAACAATTTGTTTAAGATAATGGCTCCCTTTTTTAAACAAACATTAGATAGATGCTTTCAACTTAAAGCCTTCTGTGATATTCACACAATTTCGACTTCATTATGTAATAGTATTAATATAAGAAAGGTATTCTTCCATTCACATTACGTTACTCGCAATGTATTTTTGTCTACGAAAGATTTCAAACTAAGCAAGGAGTACTTTGTTACTTCAAATTTTTATTCGTGTAACCAGTTGTTGCGATAACAGGAGGAAAAGAAGAATACGGAGGAGGCGGAGGAGAAAAAGAATAAGAAAAGAGAAAAAATTGTTAACTTTTAAATATGTCCGTTAGATGCACTCACACTTAGGAAATGTATAAAGCTGCAAAATGGAATATTTGGAAAACGGCTAACGCTGCAAAACGTAATCGATGCAAGTTATGCAGTATCAATATCAATATCAATATCAATTTATTGTCATTAAACAGTTATACAACTGCAATAGACATTGTCAGTATATACAAAAATACAAATTAATAATACAACATAAACCACACCTTGTGCAACTTTTACAGCAAAAAAGTAACAATTAAATATTAATATCAGATGCATTAAAAACAATAAATTCATTAATAGAATAAAATGGATTATCCACAAGCCAACAATGCAATCGCTTACAAAATATTTTATAAGGCAAATCTTTTACAGCTTGAGGTAGCTTGTTAAAAAGTTTAATGCCAATATAGGAGTAACTTTGAGAAGTTTTCTTAAGTCTATGCTGAGGAATATCGATCATTTGACCATTACGGATATTATAATTATGAATGTACAAATGTTGATTCTGTTTCATAAAACCCAATACAGTATAAATATACAAATTTATAACAGTCAAAATATTATATCTTTTAAAATAGGGTTTACAGTGTGTTCTAGTAGTTATCTTAGCCATAATTCTTATAGCTTTCTTTTGCACAAGTAATACATCTTGGATATATGAGCTATTACCCCAAAGTAAAATACCATAATTAATAATACTGTGAAAGTATGCAAAATATGAGACACGTATATACTCAAAGGGTACACAATTGACTAAGTTTCTCATCAGGAATAAAACCCTTGACAACTTTCTGCATAAAAATGTAATGTGTGACTCCCAGGTTAAAAATCTATCAATAAAAATGCCTAAAAACTTTACATTAGTACAAAGCTTTGGGACAACAACATTATTTAAAGTAAAAATTATATTTTTAGTTTTAGAATCATTAAGTAAAAACTTATTTGCTTGAAACCATTGTGATATATACATTATATTATTTTGAACCTCAGTTTCAAGATACTGTATATTTGCATTGTTGTGAATAAAAGTTGTGTCATCAGCAAATAATATGGTTTTAGATTCAGTATTGAATGGTAAATCATTAATCATGATTAGGAATAGCAGAGAACCTAGGATAGAGCCCTGAGAAACACCGCACATTACTGAAGCCACATCCGAAACCTTATCATTAATCTGAACAACTTGTTTGCGGTTAGAGAGATAAGAAGAGAGCAATTTATTAGGCGTACCACAAATACCATAATGTGCTAATTTATCTAACAGTATTCAGTGATCCACACAATCAAAGGCCTTGCTTAAGTCACAGCATGTGACCCAAGCAAAGCTCTTTGATTCAAAGTTTAGCGAGCTCTACATATTTCCTATGTTTGCGTGTCTCTTGTACTTTCCTAGTTACACAGAATTACACAAAGTTGAACCAATTCTTCATATTTCATACTACTTTCACAGAAAATTTAATATATACATTATACCAAACATATATTTTAACCAAAATCACAAAACCTCTTACATATAAAGGGTAGTTCGGGTATTTCTTGAAAATATGCAATCCAATCCTTGGAAGATTCTGAATTTAAAGACCAAGCTTGGCAGTTATCTCACTTTTCATTTTTGAGTTATTTTGTACGAACAGTCAGAATTCTTTTTGTTTGTCTTAAAAATCTGTTTTGCAGGGGATTCAGTGTGGAGCTCAAAAGCAGTAAAAGTCTCGTTGCCAAGCTTTTTGATGTAATTTTTCTTTACTCAAGATGACAGAATAATAAACATTCTTTATGACTTTCACCCTAGAAACTCCTTTAAAGCAAATGTAACAAATATCAACGTTCGATCTCATATATAAAAACGCGTGGTAAACCTTTTTCTTTGGAAATTCGTTGTTTGTATTTTGGCAGTGTGAAAGCTTCCGAAAAGAGGATTGTATATCAACTACCAAAATACGTTTAGTACCAAAAACCTTGTATACTCCCAATTTATAACGGAACTCAACAATTTTATTACACCCCTCTCAAACCACCTGAAGCCGAATTTATTTAGTGTGTTGACGGGAAAAATAAAGAAGAAACTGGTGATGCTAACTTTGAAGACACTGTGAACCAGTAGGCACTCTATCTATTTAATTTGCGTTGCTATTATATATTTTTTTCAAAAACGGCAGAAAAATCCGCACTATGTTGTGTAGAAGAAAATTCCTTTCTGCATATCTATTTCTTTTTTGGGGGGATGTGGTATATTTCGATCGTTGGAACAACTGTAGTTTCAACAAGTATATAATAATCATGACTGCTGCCTTGAAAAGAGCTGCTCCATCGTACTTGAAAACCAAAGACAAAAGCTGCTGGGACCCAATAAACCTATGGACAAACAGCAGCAAAATTTGCCTGACCAGAAAATGTCAGTGCGTTTGTGAAATGTTGGCAGGCGTTGTATTGATGTAGCTTCCGGATGTCAGCATTGATAGAGTGACACTTTCATTTATCATGTTCACTCATTTTTTTCTTTCAGCATTGACAACGAACAGCGTGAGAAAAAGTGCCACTGACAAAAGCTGACAGGCCGTAGAAGCCTGGTTTTTATTGATCAAGGTAAGCTTAATTGAAACGCCTACAAACTTCTGTGTGTTCATTGACAATCAAATAAGTTACAATTAACAATACGGAATTAACTTTATCAGTATCCTAAGGGTATAACTGATCAAATTACCGAAAATTAAATTATTTGAAATAGGCGAACTTCTGGCAGTTTGGCAGTTACAGAACAAAAAAGAGGCATTTACGAAAGACTAAAAATCTGATGTATTACACTCACATGACTTTCTTTACTCTTGCACAAACTATTTTAGAAACGCTTATACTTCATCTACTTCATGTTAATCGAGATAAACATTTGCAGAAATTATCTTATTGCTAATTTTATTGTAGGTACAAGGGGAATATAACAGGCTTTAAGCGATAGTCAAAGAGCTGGTTGCTGTGGAGCATTCCATTCTCTTTGCATGTTCAGGACATAAAAAAACGAATAATAAATTCCCATTTGAGAAAAAGTGTAAGTAGTGAAAAATTCAAACAAATGACAAGGAATATTGGAAAATGGTTCAATCTACACAAAAAAATGTATCTGACATAAATTGTGTATTTTAATGAACTCTACATTCTTTGTGCAAAAACTTTCTGTCTATCTCTTATGCTTTACGTTATGCAAAAGCCATTCAGAAGGAGGACAACTTTTGGGTACATTTACAGAAAATTCAAGATATACATTTTATTTGTCATGAAAATATCTTAAATATAATTACATTTTAATCAAAATAGTTAATAGCCATTTTGGAGAAACCCAACACTTTCGAAAACTGTTCCATGTAAAGGGTAGTCTGGGGAGGAGATTTTATTAAAAATCTTCGTGTCGAATCTTTGAAAGATACTGAATCTAAATACCCAGTTTGGTATTTATCCAACTTTTCATTCTTGAGTTATGCTGTTCATAGACGGACCTTTTTCTAAAAGTGCTTTTTTGGATCCAGGGGGTCTCAAAACATGTATTTTCGGTGAAATCTTGTTATCGAATTTTTGGATGGAACGCAGTACTTTCCCTATTTACCATAAGTAGTACAGAAAGTAAAAAACAGTGATAATCGTAACCGAAAGAAAGTTTCGAGATAAAAGTGTTGATTCTAAAGGAACTTCTGTGCTCCATGTAGTTCCCAAAAATAATGAAGTATACCTCAAATATGAAAAACCTCAAATGAATTTGTTCATAAGAATCTCGAATATCTTGTGCAATCGCCATATTGCTTCAACATTAGAGTAGGTAAACTTGCATTTGGGGTTGAGAACTTGTTACAGAGAGATTTGTTTTACACGAAAATTAAATAAGCTTAAACGTTATTATAAGGCAAAAATACTGCTAATGTCTTTGGCTCAATATAATTTAAACCTACCAATAAACATCCTAGCTAGTTCACTTGAGTAGGTAAGCCATGGAGACAGTCGTTACACGAGTTAAGGAAATGCTCCCCAAGGTTTCTTTGAAAAGAACAGAGAGTGCTTATTGAAGCACTTAATATTACAACACATTCGAATAAGGACTACGTAATAAAATATTTGTTGGATATGTCATCTTCTATCGTGCATGACAATCATCTATAAACTGATACAAAAGAGAATATACTGCATGGCACGCAGGATGAATGAAGCGCCCGAACTGCCTTTAGAGGCCATATTATACTCTCAAAGGGTTAACTGCTACTTGGATTACATCACCTAAACTGGCGGAGTAAATGGGAGCTGCGTACAGGTGTAAATGATAGACAAACGTGTACTGCACGAAAAAGATAACTGTTTTTCATAATTGGGAAGCCATTACTATATCAAGCATGTTCAACCATCCATAAACAATTGTCCGTTCTTGTGCATCGCCAAAATCTGCAATGCTCTGATGTGTTATTTGGATTTGTGGGTCCCTCCATAACGAACTTTTGTTTCGAATCCAAGATTGCCTCTAACCTAGGTATAGGGTGCAGAAAGTAACAACAATTAATGAAGCTTGGCAGATACCCCCATAAAAACTACATGTCGGAAAGCGCAAAGCAGGTGAACAGAATGCGGATACATATGCGCGAAATATAGTTCTAAACAAAAGTTTGTTCTTCCTTAAGAATGGAGTTTTCAAGATTGAATATTTTTTGGAAGTTTGTTGCTATTAGGAAATGCTTCCTAAATACAGTGAACCTACTCAGTTTTTGGAGAGCATAAAGAGACTTAGAGAGTTCATTGAAAGGTTAAGTTACTCCAAAGCTTGTTGTCACCTCTCAGGTGTTAGTTGTCGCTGAACAAATCAGGTACACAATGTGTTCATAAATTAAGAAGAGCCAAAACTTTATTACTTAAGTGTAAAATCAGCAAATAAATATTTCAGCTAGGAAGCCTCTCATCCTGTAAGGTAGGACTTGGGACTATACCGACTCAGAAGTCATTCCGTCGTTGCTATCGAGGCCTTCCAAGATCTCTATTCTCTTGTTGTAAATAATAATAATAATAATAATAAATAATAATAATAATAATGTATTCCTCATTTGAGTCTTTCCTAAAATACCTCCAGCATGCATTCTCCCAACTTTTTATTTTATGAAACCCTATTCGCTTCTTTTAGGTCAATAATATGCAACATATTTCCCTAAACCTAAACAATTACCTTAACTCTTACCTTCATTCAGGCTATGTTCACCATTCTCCTATCACATCCATAAATCAGACTTTTTTCAGTAGCATTTTTGTATTGAATGAAGAGAAAGAAGGGACATAATATTTATTGAAATTCACAGGATTAGTGACATAACGCATTATCCAAAAACTGAGCTAAGAATGGGTCTGCAATCCTTTATGTGTCTATTATAAGCGTGGAAAACCTCTCGTGGGGAAACAGGTCAGTCACAACTTCCGTTCAGTGAGTATTAAGTCACCTGTAAAGGGGGAACAGCATGGCGATGACTACTTCGACCTGAAATTAAAAATCGAGTTTTATTTATGGACGCTCTTTAATACTATGGTTCTTAGGGTCCCATTGTATATTGGGCAAAAGATCGGAAGCTTTGCTCAGAGGTGTCTATCAGGCTTGAGGTTCTTTTACGTGCCGTAAATCTACGACACCGGACCACTGGCTTTACTTCCCTTCCAAAGGAAGCAACGCTACGGAGTTTTACGCTCAAAAAAAATTCAACGCCCTCCGCGGGTTTTGAACACCCTGGGAATTCCTCCAGACCACGAAGGATGGCTAGTTCCACGTGTTATTCACAGCTTATGAACGAATTATGGACACATCGTGGAAGTATGATGCGATCAAAAGGTATCATAAGCTAGTTTAGGACATGTAGAACTCCAAGGAAATAAAACTCGCGGATAAAATTAAATGAAATTTAGCTTATGAATTACAAATTTGTAAATAAATTTTCTGGTATGAAACAAATTTATGCAGGTGTATATTGTTCGCTGTCAAGCATAATGAAACCAATAAGTCCAGTTAGCACACACAATAATAATAATAGTAATAATAATAATAATAATAATAATAATAATAATAATAATAATAATGCAACTCTTGAGAGTATATTTATTGTACAGAAACACAAACACATTAATTGGGAAAAATATATTTTATTTGTTCATTATCTGTATCACTTCAACTGCAACCACGTTCTGAACTTATGCTCTGTTTACGAAACTCATTCGAAAACTCTGATGATGAGATGTGGAATGGAAAAGAGCTCGAAATCTCTTTTGCGTTACAAAACATTTGCATTGATTTGAATAACTACACAGGCAGTGCTGGGGGTGAAAGTGGGTGATTAATGGCTAACAGCTACACTTGGGTTTAAATCACAATCTGCTCTCCAAGAGGCCGTGTAAATCTTTTCCTTTAGTCTTCGGAGTCTCTGTTCTTATTTGTTGCTTTGTTTGGTTCTCTTGTCTGCTGAGCAAAATCTGCTTTATGCAAATAGGTCAGCTTAGCTGTATCACTACAAGATTTGTGCACGGAAAAGTTCCTGGCGTATTTATATCTGATTTCTTAATACTGAAATTTTTGTTTGTAATGCTTCACTCAAAGCTTCACGTTTATTTATGTTCGTAATAGAGTTGTTTTACTGAGTTAAATATACCCAAATAAATAAGAAGGTAGCTTTTTAAATGGTGCCAAGAGTATTACAAATTGCTAAATATAAAACAATAGTAAAAAAAATTAATTGTAGCAGTTACCTTAATGTTAAGTGTCCTAAATAGGAAATCCTTAGCCATACTCATAAGTTCTCTATGAGGATTTATCTCTGTGGAAGAATTGGTAGCATGTTGAAAGCTGTATATTATCCTATGTCTCCGCCCAAAGTTTCGTTTCACCAGAAGCCACTTCATTTAGAGCATAATAAAACCTAATACTGATGGCATGGTGGTATAATTACTGTTTAATAATGGCTTATTAGAACATTTTGATTTACTTATTTTTTTCGCTAGTAACGAAATTCTTCATTAAGTATCCAAAATCTCTGTAATGTAGCAAAATGGCAGCAGGCAATTCTGTGACGTCAGCAAACAGATGCGAAGACAGGAACCCCCTGACAAGCATTAGGCATGGGACGAGGGAAAGGCGATGTCACTGATATGGGAAGGGCTGTTCGGCAATTAGAATGCATGTGCGCTTTGAGTAACCACGACGCGCCAATCTATTCTTCCCTTCCCAAAAGTTATCAAGGACTCCCAGGAACCACACCGTTCCCGAACTCTTTATCTGACACAGGTTCTATTTAGTCACAGGTAATTTAGTTGGTTTACCTTGATGTAAGTACTCTGTGCTTCTCATATTCGTACCCAGACTAACAATTATTTTGGATGAGACTATTTCCCGTGATGAAGAATAGTATTCTTGCTCAACTTAAGAAGCACCTGGGATGAATTAAGGAGCCAGAAGTAGTGGCTCTCGCCTCAGAAAACGGGCATAAGTAGCTGGAGTAAGTCGGTTTGCTGACTCTAAGCCATGTAATATTTTTCTTTGTGTAGTTAGAGTGTTGCATGCTACCTCATTCAGTGGACCTGTAGCCGTGCTATTGCACCTTGACAGACAAACAGTCGACCGAAAACATTTTCAAGATGGACTTCTGAGCGCGTACTACAGAGATACTTCAAAATTGTAGGGTGTGAGTATTCGCTCGAAAGAAATGCTGAGCTAAGTAATATAACGCTGTGCGGGGGCTACCGATAATATTAAACCTAAACTGTTTTCAATGTTATCTCCATGTGATAGCGACAAGAAGAAGAGACAGGATGCCGACAAGACTTTCTCCATCATTTTATGATACTTGAGGAATAACAACACTTTGCATTTAGTTCAGGGCAGGACAGCGAAGGCTTTGGGAAATTTCATTGCATCGTGACGCGCCGATGGAAGCCTAATGAAATCTTCATGCTAACATGATTCAGCCACTTTCTTCTGCGTGCAACACTATGCTAAACTTCTACATAAGTGCACATCAATAGATACGGAAATCTGCTACATACGAGGACTGTTCAATAAAGAGTAATCATAACTTTTTACGGTCATAATTTCTTGCGCTAAAATTTAATATTATGATAATCTGTTAGCTTAATGTGTAACTAACACGCCATACTAGTTTAATTGTTGGCACTCCTGGTTCCCGCCTGTAAGAGGCGGGCAAGCTGAGACATGTTCAGTATCGCCTACCGCAAAACTGGAGTTGTCACGTGATGAGCAATATGGGACTTTTGATGTTAGGGGAAGTTACTTTCAAAGGTAATCATTGCTGAAGAAACTTAGCAACATTATTTTGATCCTGAGAGCAAATAGCAAAGCTTAGTGTGGAAATGTTCATCAAATGCCCCCCAAAAAGCAAAAGCTGGGAAAGTTATGTCATTCATTATTTGATATTCCTGGAATGGTTTATCAGCGTGTTGTACCTGCACACACATCGATAACTCAACAATACAACAGGGATGTTCAGAAAACTTTGCAAGTCCATATCAGGCGCAAAAGACTAGATATCAGTAAAACAGGCTGGATGCTGCACCACGATAATGCACGGCCGCATACTGCAAATGGTGTTACTGAATATCTTGCAAAAATCAATGTGAAGTGCATCTCTCACCCTCTCTATAGTCCAGATTTAGCCCCGTGTGACTTTTTTCTATTCCCTAACCTGAAGAAGCATTTTGGTGGGAGACATTTTCCATCTTCAGAAGCAGTAGTGAAGGCTGCGGAGTTGATTCTGAAGGACATTTCAAAAAATGGTTTACAGCATGTTTTTGCAGACTGGCAGAAACGCTGAGAAGATACGTGCATCGCATCCAAAGGAGACAGTTTTGAGAAGGACCATCAAAATTACGAGGATGAGTAAACGTATGTTGTCAAAAAATATTATGCTCATTCTTTATTGACCAGCCCTGGTATATTAAAAAAAAACAGTATAACATAAAGATAGACACGGGTTTTAAAACGGTAATCAACCCTCCAAAATAGTGTACAGGCAAATGAAAAGACATACCTCTAGCATACCTACCACCAAAGAAAAGGCTCTTGTTTATAATACAAATTCATAGTTTTTTTGAAGTTACTTTCAACAAGATGGATAAATTATTACTTATTCATACAAAGAGAATGCTTCGATAAGAACATCAGAAAACATCAGAAAACTTCCATCCAGAAATGTGAAGCCCAGGCATGCCCGTTGTATTACGAATGATTCAAATGTTGCCACGTTAGACTCTGCGTGCTCCATGTCGTGTTGTACTCGTATGTTGGTGTAATAGTTTACTTTACCTTGGACGATTGTTCTGCTGCTCTCTCGGGTTCTCTCTTTCTTTCTTCCTCTCTTCATAGTATCTGCGTCGTGGCGGAAGAATAATTGAATGATGCCTCGGCTGTCAGTTTAGGAAAGCAATGAGCGGTAACGGAGATCCAGGGTCGTCGTAACGCAAGAGTTATTTTACGAAATAATTACACCATATAATCACTTTAAAGAGGCGCAAGTTTATTGTGTCCCCATTAAAATATTCACAGTTAACACACTTGTAAATTAAGGAGTGAAGAATCACACTTGTTATAATTTAAGTTCCTATCAGGGAAAACTTCCACACGGATAAAGTTAATTAATTACTCTTAGGGCGATATGCACAGTCATTACCTTAAAGATACCTTAAGGTTTCCGTAAGGAAAGGAAAAGGATACGCGAAGGTATGATTTCGTATGCAGAGACGATTCTTAAGGACTCCTTAGCCTTGAGGATGCCTTGAGGAGCGCCTTCGGAAATACTCGGAAAATGTCCGTGAATTTATTTGAGTGTTCATAATTTTCATACGAATACGTCACTTTCAGCCAATAGGAAATATTCATAAGCATAAACAATATGCACATCAATAAGCATGGCGGGTGAAACTCCTCATAAGATATTTTCTCCAGAGGAAAAGTCAATTTTAATTGATCACCTACCTATGCTTAAGAAAATGTTATATTATGCCCTTTCATTTGTATCCATATTTTCAAATTTGGTATCTACTATCATCATGAGTGTCTCATGCTTTATTAGTCATTAGTAAATATTATTATTACCTGTTACACCTGGAAACTGAGCCACTTCATAGAATCGCTATACTGCTCTAGAGGGTTTTCTGATATAACGGACACAATCTGTGCATACCACCCAATGTTTTGAGTACACTTATATAACTGAATTAGCTTTACAAATAGGTTTTTAATTACACTTTATTTACCTGGAAATCTCCAGTTGCATAAAATCTGAGTGCACAGAGAATTTGATGAATTGGAGGAAGTGGTAAGCCTCGTTGTGTCCTCCGTTCTTGAAAATGCACTAGTGGCAAAATAGCTTCTGTTACAGTATTCTTTGAGAATCTGTAACGTTTAAAAAACTGTAAATCGCTATAATGCTCTAGAGGGTTTTCGTGGTCTCGCAAATACCTCCTTTGCAATGGTGGCTCATGTTTCAAAGCTATATTTTCCATAAAATCGAGAAACTCGATCAATTCGTGGTTAAGTATACCCGCCATTGTGCAAAATACAAGGGAAGGAATCCTTAAGGAGACGACAAGGTTGCTTTCGGCAGCCTTCGCTGTTCCTTGAGGAAGCCTCAAGGCCTCCTTAAGGATTTTAACTCTGAATACGAAATTCGTGCAAACTGCTAACGAAACCTTAAGGTATCTTTAAGGTAATGACTGTGCATATCGCCCTTAGTCTTCACTATAGCGCGGTTTATTTATCGCGGGATCACTTAATCACTTTCTAGAGTATTGCCGCGTACTAAACTAATAAAAATTCACAAGTAAGACTTCACATTTCGGATCACTTTTATTATAACAACTGACGCGGAGTTACATATGAAGCAAATGAAGAACTGACTTGACTCCTTGTAGAACTCGGTGTTTATATAGTTTTACATATTGGCGCACTTATTTAATTCTCCATTTTCTCACTGCCTGCTTGCCGCCGCGCTTTCCAACTTTTAAAGACTTTGAGCGCTAACTACTCAAATCTGATCCGTGAACCACAGTCACATGGTTTCATACAATAGAAAAATACCCTGCTTCCTTATTTTTCAGTGAAAAACCTGGCGTTTTAGCTCAAGTCTTTCTTGCTCATACATAATACAAAAGTATTTTGTGTAGAAGGTGTCTAGCAACTTTCTCCCTAACTGCTGCAAAGTAAAACAAACTTATCGCGGTGGAAGTATTCCTTAACAATTTGGTACAAATATATGTATGTATGTGTGTGTATGTACGCATATGTGTATATATAAACTTCTCTTATTGGTAACAGATAATGACATAAATCATCGATATAATTTAATAAATTGAATTGATAAATTATTGTAATAGATCAAGCAATGAGTGGCAAATAATGTCTCAACTCTGAAAGGCTCCATTATGTGTTAGCACATAAAAATGAATAAGAACCTTTTAAGGATACTACTTTTCGGAAAGAACAGGTAAAACTAATCTGGACAACGACTATAAACAAATGAAACGGGGAGTCTATATTTCAAGGATACCTTATAAGTCCAGCAAGTGTCGTCAAGAGTAAAGAAACAGTGAGCTCTAGATCTATCGGACGACGTCCAAAATAGTGGCACGGTTGTGAACTAGTTGGAGATAAAGGTTATAGTACTATTATATAACACAATAATAATAATAATAATAATAATAATAATAATAAGAAGAAGAAGAAGAAGAAGAAGAAAAACTAGAAGGGGAGGTAGTTTTACTATATAAAGCTACACAAGAGGTACTCCTGAGCGCTGAAATGTGGCTACTAAAGTTCATCTGATTTACCTGTGAGAGTGACTGCACTGATCTGTGAATCATGCCTGCTTGAAATAACTCTGGTCACTGTGTCTATAATGTTGTGGTTTTTAATGCTTAATATTTCTCAAGTTCGACTTTTCACTATGGTTGACGAAAGGAAAAGCGCTTAATACATCCTAGGATGTTCAGTAATTGTAGTCCTATGTCGACTGTCAAAGCTGCTTAACATATTGAATTTCACCAGTGAAAGTACTTGCATTTCATTGTTTTTGGCTAAAGGCTCTTACTTCTGAGGTCAGGTAATAATGAGCTTTTAGATAGTTTTAATAGGATAAAATTAACTACGTTAACTATTCTCTGCTTTCTATATGGGAAACGACTGAATAAGCCTCACAAAATGGGAACTCCTATTCAACAAGGTCTTGAAGAACTAATTCCTATCACAACAGTCGAACGAATGCTTTTAAATCGCAGAATTAAAGAGGATTTGTTGTAATGCTAAATCACCACGGTTTCTAACAGATTTTCTGTTACTAGAGGAAGAGAGAACAGGTCACAATTGTGGTTTTACGTGGAAATATACGTCAAATAGAATGTATCATTGCAATAAAATACACAAAGAATAATCTATACTGCTTTGTGTTTCTTAATATGTGTGCTTTATAAATATAGTTTGAGCGTTCACATAAAATCTACTCTTAGGAGTTAACATATATAACTGACTGCTGTAAAATAAAACAGAAGTTGAATAAGGAATTGTAATAACTCCTGAAAAGTAAAAAAGAGATGAATCATTAATTCTATTGAAGAATTAAAGAATAAATAAGATGTTCACCAGCTGGATACATTAAAGCGTTCAGGTTAATGCAGTTCATTTCCAAATAGTAATTTACCAAGTCTTAAACATTTAATGCTATGTCCTCAAATCTGGAAGATGAACAATAAGCCAACATTTTAAAATCTTTAGAAACGTTTAAGAACTGCAACTGATGGATTGAAATATTTAAACCTCAGCTCTGATGAAGCATAATGCAAAGAAAGGGTCTGTCTGACTGACGATATCGCACTCATACTCACTATTTTGCCGCACCAAATACTTGACAACGATATCTGACTAGAGAGAACGTGCAATTCTGCAGTACAGGAGGCGACAAGACTTTTCTTGAAGTCATGCTTTGAAAGCTGTAATGCAGAAATGACCAGAAACATTGGCATGCGGTGGCATTAATTCATTTTAGTAGACCTATGCTTGCAATCACAAAAATAAATTACTATATCTGCCCAGTTAGAATAACACTTTGCTGGTGTCGGGGAACTGAATACTCCATTCAGCCCAAGCAAAGATCCTGATGTAAAGAAATGCACGTGCCACCGCCGCTGTACAACCTTTAAGCGAATGAAAATAGTTCGTTACTGCACAATATGTATTATCACCCACTTTGTACTTCAAATAAAAAGGCTGGTGAGTAATGATAGTATTATAATAATAGTTTCATTCCGACATAACTAAAGTAACTAGCTTCTATTAATTATTATGATCATGCCGTATTCCCACGTTGTTTCTTGGAGTGAAGCAACAGTCGTGCTAATGCAGAATAATTGTTTATATCGCGATCGTGGCCGAGTGTGTAGTAGGTCAAATCCGTGTAATTAAACGTGCAGTTTTGAATGAGTTCAACGTTTTGTTTGAGCGTTAGGATATCTTTGTTGCCAATAAACTGACATCGGGAGCAACTGATGGGTCTGTGAATGCTGTGTGTTCGACCAAGTTGTAGAGAGGTGATTATAGACCTAGAAGACGACTCAAGCGATATCACCACATCTGATTCAGAGCTTGTTATCGCGTTATTACTTAAGGACTCCCAGTAACACTTAGGTTTTTACTAATAAATCATTTTTATTATATTTATTATACTCATTCTTGAATTGGTGTATTTTAACTGCGCCACTGGGCTCTTCCCATACCCAGAGGTGTTAAATATTGTGGAAAGGATATTGCGTAGGAGCTAGGAATTGAAAAGAATCACCACCACATATGTTAACAATTTATTGCAAAGTGTTGCATTTGTTAACAATTCCATCATCAGCTTGCTTTAACATTTTAAAAGTTGTGTGATTTACAAACAATATGCTCGGAGACGACAAAGTAATGTACTCTTTCACCTTTTTGCAATTTAAGTGCCGTACAAATTGAGAATATTTCTGAAACAGCGAATAATGCAATGCAATGTTACACGAAGTGAAAAATATAAATGCTTCTCCCGTAAATATGAATTTAGAAACACCAAGAGTAAAAAGGTTAAATTTTGCATCTTACCAAACAGTTGAAAATAATTTAGAAAAAGCCAAAAAGGTTACTCTTAGTGTTTATGCCAAATCTCGCCGCGAGTAAACATAAGCAAGTCTGGTTGCTACCTTCTCGGTCCCTGGTCAAAGAGTGCCTCTGCTACCTGCCCAAGAGTTGCTGGAGTTGTCCACGAGCGTGATGGTGCCGGCGTCAGTGGCGTGAAGCAAACCAGTCAATGGTAACTCTGCACGACACTTTGAGTTGTGGTATGATGAATTACGTCATGTATGACATCTTTCTCGAATGTTTCTCTCGATGACCCACGTCATCATTTCGAAGAATTTGGCCTACTTGAGCTGGTTGCATAAGCCATGACCAAGGGGGAGGGGAAAACGGCACATAACAAACACCTGAATATGCATTTCCCTAATACTCAGTGCTGGTGCAGTGGAATTTTTTACTGAACTTTCAAAGGGTCTTCTTAGATTTCGTTTACCTGTCTTGTAATTGATAAAGAATAAAATCACCTTTTTGACTGTCCCCTTTATAGTCTTATTTAATGTGCTGTAGGTAGACCAAACGTTTTATTATAGTGTTCGGCATATAAAAATCAGCACATATCAAAATGCCCTCTAGAAACTGTTAAATACAGCTTCAACATTCAGTACGATATTGGCTTACAAGGAAAAACATACAGGTTCAGATTCCCTCCTGAAAGTGCTAATGACAGGTATAGTTCGATTAAAATGAATGTTTCTGTTACAGCTGCTCCCCCCTCCCTCAACCAAAAAAAGGTGTGTCACGATCAACACTGTGAGACCGCACGAACA
Source organism: Deroplatys truncata (assembly GCA_030765065.1). Taxonomy (NCBI): domain Eukaryota; kingdom Metazoa; phylum Arthropoda; class Insecta; order Mantodea; family Mantidae; genus Deroplatys; species Deroplatys truncata. The sequence goes on along the minus strand of CM060976.1, from coordinate 98,508,352 downwards.
CAGGCCTGAAGTACAGGATGTTACAGACATTCGCGAGAATTGTCAAATGCAGAGCTGTATTGCTGCAATGCGTCCTTTGCTGCAAGCTATTCTAATCTTTCCCTTTCGTTTAATCAATACTGACGAAACCTCGCCACATATCATGTTACAGGCATGACATTAAAATATTTGTTTTGTTTATGTATATTGGAAAGCGACAAAGGAATCCTCATGTTGCGGCATCAAGGCATAGGCTACAAATACCATGACACTTGCACATTCTCTGTCAGTTTTCAGGTGAACAGTGTAATTAGTCACGGTTCACCAACATTATGGCTTTATTACTGCGGTCTCACATAGACTTGACATTTTTCACCGATGGTATTTTGTCATGGATTCTAATTATGATAGTCGCCCTATATCGCTAAAAAATAATGAATATCTGGGGAATGCTAGGAATACACAGTATACACAGAGTGTTCCACTTGAAATACCCTGATTTTACATGCACATAGATATTCCATTTCATAGGTATAATCTGGCTGTATGAGTTTAGGGGCGAATATTAAATTTAACATTCTATACCAGGTTCATTGTTCAGAATGAGCAGATGAAAATTGGTTTGTGTTCCAGAAAAAGCTAAAGTTGTTGGTGGTAGGCGAAAACTGACTCGATTGTGGATGGGAAAGGATATTTCTGTCAGGTATAATCGGCGCAACAGTTCTAGACATGTGAAAATCTTAATGAGAGCTTTGAAGCGAGTTGCTTACCGGATCAGGAGGTGACCGGTGGACTGCATACTGCAGGAGTGCGTGGGACAGTCATTGTCAAATGTCCGCACACCGGTTATGCGCTGCGCTGATAAACTTAGTTATATACAGTATATTAAAATCCACGCTGTAAAAAGCGCTTAATATAAAAAACAATGTCAATCATTGCCTCCAATTCTTCCACACCTAATAACCCTTCCTCTTCTGCGGAATCACTCACATTATTGCCGTCATCGCTGCTGTCACTACTTTCTGCACCATTATCTTGGATGAGAATTCTTTCTATTTGATTTTCTGCAATTCCGTATTTTTCGAAATAATGATTCTTAATTTATTCACATGTCGACATACATTTTCCCATTCTGGCCTTCCAATTTCAGCAAATTGCTGGCGTTATAACTACTCCACATATTTTAATTTAAAAGTGATATTTGTGCATGCCACCCATTTTTTGATATCAGCCCAGATTAATTCGATTGGGTTTAGATCTGGGCGATGCGATGGCAGTCTTAAATACATTATGGCGACGTTGTATTACTATCTGGTCACGTATGTATGACGTCTGAAGCTGTTTGTTGGCTTTAATTAAGTTATATAGCTTTATTTTATCATGCTTTCATCTAAAGCTATATTATGTCTAAGTAATCAAGCTCTCATTTCTTCTTTCAAGGAATTTGAGGTAGGTGGTTTGTCAATTGAGTGTTGACGCATTGTGAAGTATTGTCGATGACCAGAACAGATCCAGCAGACATATTAGGTATCAACATGGCGTTGATTCACTTCATGTACTTTTCTGTATTCATTTCTTGATGAAAATCTCCTGTTGTTGTTGAACCTTGTAAAAGAAGGGCATTTGGAAAGAAGCCGATCTCTCCAACAGCATGAACGATAATAAGTATTTGCCCTTTAGCAACAGGAATCTGCAACCTAATTCGCTATCGTCACTCCAACTTTTAGATGTTGTACGACTGCTGCGTATGTATGACTCATCTTCATACACTATAGTATTTTTCTGAAATTTGTAGCACCACCTTTAAAATTGATGCTGATATAAGTACATATAAAATTATACTCATTTGGAAAGGTAGAATCAGACTGAAAAATTCAATGCCATAGCCGGGATTTGAACCACGGATCTTAGGCTTTCCTTGCCGTTGCTCTAACCGACTAAGCTATCATGGCAACATTTACTTTTTATTTTTATTGTTTTTATTTTATTTATTTATTTATTTATTTGTTTTGCTTTTCTGTTAGAGCTCTTCTATTTGATTTCGGTTTCTTCCACTTGAACCCTAAATCTTTAATAATTTTTCTGAGATTTGTAGCACCACCTTGAAAGCTTCTGCTGTCTTTCAGCTTGATGAGCAATCTGCTTATTGTTAGCACAGTTTTTTCTTCCATATAGGAATTGTGAATCGTGCGCCGAATGACGCATTCGAAATCGTCTATTTCTGTAATACGTTTAGGAACCTTATGTTTCTTCCCAGGTGTGTCAAATGGTACTCTTTCATCTATATGTTTTTTTTCTTATCTTTGAGAACTCTGGAATCGGAACTCGGTGAAACACCAGTTGCTTTGACTACTCTTTCTTTCACTCTCTTAAGGCTTTTGTGGAACTCGGATGAACATATATTTTCTTCCTTCATCTCTGCTTCTTGCTTCATGAAGTCGAGGACATTTGCAATTATTTCCCTACTTTGACTACGTAACACCTTACCACTTAACTTTGAAAACATAGGAGCCATGGTTATAAATATAACAAATATAAAGTAAGTACTATTTAGATACTGCTCTCTTTAAAATTACAACCAGATGCAGACACTTTCTATGCAGACTGTAAGTTACGCACTGTGTGTTACGCACTGTGAGTAAGCAAAGGTGTTATATCGCTTTCGTTGATTAAGCTAAACATAAACCATTACCTAGGCTCGGCAGCTGGGGTAGCAATCAAGGTCACGATTCCAGAAGTTTTGCGCGAGTAATATACAACAGTTTCCCTCATCCCTTTCAATACATGGAAACAAACTGTTTTTTTTAGACTAATTCAAGGCATGAAGCATATTAGTGGACGCATCAAGGAGAACGTACAAGACCTCGCTTAAATATATCAAAGCAATCCTAAAAGTTATTATCAGAGCCTACTGAGAATCGATTGTAAGAAAATCAATCCTCACATAGATATGCATCAGCTTCTTAAGTTTCACGCGTACAAACTGCAACCAAAAGGCAGACTGAAGAGAAAGACTATTACAGAAAACGTACTGGAATATCAGACGATATCTTTCGCGTGATCAATATTGTATTTTTGATGGTGTGCTAACTGTTTTTACGTAAACTTGGAGCGCTATACTTTGTATTTTTAGTTGGGTATTACCTATAATTTATGAAAAATACCATAAAAATACAAGATTTCAAATGAAACACCTTGCATATTCAACGCGTTAACGCTAATACAGCCTTTCATCGCTTTGCCTTTAGATTTTGCTCAAGTAACTTATGCTTATTGCAGAAGATTCAGTTTGTGTTTGAAACAGAGACATAATATATGGATTTATTTTGAAAACCTCAGATTTAATCGAAAGGGTAAAAGCCTACCTGTTAGTAAACATGACAGAATAGACCAATGTTGCAAACTTTTGGGGTGGTAATCGATTACCTTTTTTGAAATAGTGTAATTTTAAGTTGCTAATCTTTATATAAAAGCATTTGAGGAGAAAAATATTACAGGTAGGAGTATTTTTCTAAACGTTCTAGGGACAGTGAAAAAAAAGAACTACTGGTTAGGTACCCACCAGCCAGAAATATTTTGAGAAATATTGTATTGGAAGATTTTCTTTATTTTGTAATGCATAATTACATGTTATTACAGGTTTGTGTGTGCAAAATCTAATGTTCAGAATGATTTGGGAAAAACCCTAAAATGGGAATTAAATCCATAGAATGGTCTCCTTCTGAAGAATACAATAGAAATATTTTATAACATTTCAAATGGTTTCTGCATGTAGTTGCAGTTCAAACCTGAGTGCTTGAACTTTGAAAGAATAATGATCATATTGCGTTTTTATTTATTATCAATTTGTACGTAGTTTGGAAAGAAACTAAGGTTTCGTTTTAGTGGAAATATTATTTTTACTTGCATTCTTCAGACATGTAGAGGTAAGTAAATCAGTATCTTCAAATGAGTATGAGAAGGTACCCAGGAAGCATCAAATCCAAGAGATTTGATGCTTCAAAGAACTTAATCAGAAACATTTCAAAGTATAACAACACATTTGTTTATTTTCCTGCCAATCGCAGCCAAATTGCAAGCTAAACAGCAATTGATACTCAAAATAAGCTGTCAGTGAGGCTCTGAAAAACCTGTAGTCCTCCGTGGACTAGGGCTACCATGCTAGCCTCTAGCTCCAAAGTCTAGTTTTCGGACGTAAAAATCCTTAGCATGGCTTCCTTCGGAATGGAAGTAAAGCCGGTGGTCCCGTGTCGTAGATTTACGGTACGTAAAATAACCTCAAGCCTGATAAAGAGGCCTCTGAGCAAAATTACCGATCTTTCATGCCCAATATACAATGGGACGATAAGGACCATAGTAGTTAAGGAGCGTCCATAAATATAACTAAGTTTAATATAATTTCTGAAAAACTTGCTCGCAGAATTGAAACATACAAAAAATTAGGTAGGGATCCTGCCCTCTGCTCTGTCGTGCCTCCTGGTCCGCCCGCCCTCTGTTTCCTCTAACCTCACCTCTCCCTTATGGGGGCACCCCATCAGGGGCTTAGACACAAAATATCGTGTAGGTCAGTACTAAGGCCACCTCCGTACCTAGTGCTACTCCTACTTAACGTGGAGGTTTTTTTTAAAAAATTATTTGAAGTCGCTTTGACAGCTTGGGCGTATCGCGACTATACAATATTTTATGCTCGACCATGCCAAAATGTAGTATTTATACGTCTGGTTGCAGTACTTTAATGCTAGCAACTTTGTTTGACACAGGTGCTGCAAGGTCATTGCATTGTGACCATAGATAAAGAAATAACGATTGTAACACATCACTCAAACCTGAAACGAATACTTATGAAACCTTTAATTTAGATACATGGTTGAGCATAAACAGTCGTATGAAACTTGACTATAATAATCGCGTTTTAATTACTACCATTATAGTCTCGTTGCATAATATACTATAAAACAACTCAGTTCATTATGTTACAAGCAACATTTTTAACACGTATATTAAAGTTTTAAATCAAGTTTTATACTTCTGAGAAAGTAGTTCTTTGGACATGACTCCTTTATAACGTGCTCTTATTTTACGTTCACGGGGAAAATCGTAAATGAAGTGGTACATTTTGCCTCTAATACCGATGCTTTGTGATACCTTAAGTATGAATTTTCGCGATATTATGTCGTAAGCTTTTTCCATGTACAAGCTTACCTGCTATTAACGGTTGATTCTCTATAAATGCAGCTCTCATTTCAGATTCGATTAGTAGTAGATGATCAGTGGTGGAGCGAAGGTCGCGAAATCTATTTTGATGTTCAGAAAAAAATTAATATTTATCTAATTCGCACCGAAGTCGGCAATTAACTATTTTTTTTCAAATACCTGGCACATAGTGCAAGCAAGAACTATAGGTCTGAAATTTTCAAATGAAGAGGAATATTTATTTGATTGCACTGCGCCATCAATCAGGAGACGTTCTGAAGCTCCATAAGTAGTTTAGAATTTAATGGAGTTAGATTAGTCCATCTTGAGGAAAAATATAAGTAACGTATAAGATATATATCGGACCCCGGGCTGGGGGCCCAATAACATATCACATTTACACTTTTTAAGATTTTCTAAAACCTCTGTGAAGGTGATATCATTATGGTATGTTTTATTGTTATCCTTATTACAAAGGATCTAAATCTGATTTTCGAATAATTACTTTTATATATTTCTTCTTTGGAAGCGGCTACAAAGGTTTGAGTTAAGGTGTATGCAATGGTTTGCGGATCTGTAAGTGTATTATTTTCCATAGGATCTCATAGAATTATGTTTTACATTGTTCATTACATTGTTATGGGCGTCTTATTTTACAATTTTTTTGCCACACCAGTTTTTGAGGTGTTTTATTATTTAGAGATGAAATTAAAGTTAACCAAGTGCTTTTTGCTTGTTTTAACCACTTGTCCTGCCTTAGCTCTCGCTTTTTGGAACTCAATTTTGTGTTCCGTCGTGGGTTACCGTTTGAATCTACAGTACGCCTTCTTCTTGGCGGCTTTCGCTATTTTGTATTCTTGATTCTACCAGCTTACAGTTTTCTTGGTAGTCCGGTATTTCTTCGGAGTGCTGATATCGACGGATTGAAGGACCAACTCTGTAAACGAGCTCACAATTTCATTAAGATTTCATTGACAGAATTTCTTTGTTGGGGTTAGGTAAGATAAGTTTTCAGACACATATGCCTTGAAATTTTGCCAATTTGTATTTTTTAGATCCCACTGCAGTTGAGAAATGCCATATACATCGGTTAATAGAATGGGAAAGTGATCACTGCACTACATTTGTTTAGAAGCTGTCAATTAAAATTTATATTGGATATCAAGGGTACTTAATGTTAAGTCTATGCTACATTATGCTACGTTAAAATGTGTTGGTGAATCGTTAAGAATATTGAGTTCTTTGTTGTGAAAGAAATGCGCTGTTTTCCCTCCAGTGATTGTCTACTGACTGCTCCATGTTGTGTTATAACTAGACTTCGGATCTTTAGGTCCTAAAAATGTGATTTTAGGCGCCTAAAAAGGTCCTTAAATGTAGCGAAATAGGTCTTTAATAGGCACAATAAATAAACAAATGTTATGCATCACGCCTTGCAAAACACAATGATTAATGTGTTATTTCAAAACACACTTAATTGCAGTAGGATAGATAAGATAATATAGTAATTGAAAAATCATTCTATAAAATATATGTCGCTGCCAGTTAATTAAAATATAAAGGATAGAATTATGACTTACATGAATTTTAAAACTTAACGCATCATTGTTATTTTTTAAATGACAGATTCTTCAATTTCACTTTTGGCCGTAATTTTGTGCACAATAAGTAACAAAAAGCATTTACAGATGATGTGGGGTAAGTTTATGTCTTTTGTCGGTCAGAATTAGCTTAAATGCTGAAAAACATTTCTCAACGTCTGGTGACTGGAAGATATTTGAAAAGAGAAACTATATGGGGATTAAATCCTGTAGGGAGATCTGATTACGTCCGCTTAAAATATCGGATACTCCTTTCAGAACCGTATATCCAGGATTTTTGGTGAGCAATTTCCGAATCAGATATTTCTTCTTCAGCATAGTAACTTGACATTCTTTCCGGGGGTCAATGTCAGTGTCGGTTGTACTGTTTGGATCTTTGTAACTCTTGTTCCATAGGGATGAACTTTTGGATGTTGTGGCTTCACACTGGGGTGGTAGTGCCTTTTCTGCTTGCAAATAAACCAGGTGGGTAGGTCCGCTGATATATGATATATGATTTGCACCGCAAATGTTTCGTAAATGGAAAGTGCTATTGAGGTGCACGTTTCACAGCTTGATTGGTAGTCAGGGGCTCGTACATTTAGCCTATAAACAGATTTAAATAATACTGATAAACTGTATTTTTTGAACAAACATACAATTTTTTTAAATGTAACAATGCCTAGTTACATCCACAGAATAAAGGTAGGGTAAATTAGAATGTCAATGGTCTTTGTTGCATTTTTGTTAGAGATATAGATGTCTTAGCAGGGCGTGGTGCGGCTGAAGAATGTAGGCTCACACAGAATATAATTTTAATTCACTCCTTTTTATTAATTCTTGACACGATTTAAATAACACTTCCCTGATATAGAGACTGTGAGATTCTTTTGTTAATTACTTGCACTTTTTAACACGTAAACTATTTTCGTCTCACACGAATACGTATTAAATTTCTCGAGGACGCAATTCGCGTCTGATTAGTAACACTGTCTACAACCAACGCGTCCAGTTATGAGCGCTGTCTACAAGCAACTGACTTGATTTCTAGCGCCTAAATTTGTAAATTTCTGTATTTCAAGTCTCTGATTGGCTAATCGTAGTCCAATAGAATACCTTCATTTAACTAAAGCTTTTTCTGGTTGTTGATTGACTATTTTCTAAATTGTCACAAAATTTACATTATTGTTGCTCCAATAATGACTGGTAGCATTATTAAACATTCTTACTCATTACTGCCTCAAGGTTACCTCATTGTTACCTCATTGTTAGCAACTATTAACCTATTATTCTCACAGCTCCTACATTACTAAATTACGTGATACATTCACCATTATTGAACATGTATACAATAATATAAATATTTACAATGACTGTAATATACACTTTTTATATACTGTTACATATGCATATTGCTTTAAGGCGGGCTGTTATTATTTTATATTACATAACTTGACTGAACTCATTTAAGTGTTAAAATTACTGCCTCAAATTACCCCCTTTTAGAAATATTTAAAAACTGTTGCTTTTGTTTTGTTCTTTTTTAAATTTTTAAATATTTTCTGTAAGTCTTCTGAAAGAAAGAAACATAATCTTTTTATTATCGCACTTCCTATTTTTTCACTGTCACTTTTTGTTAACACTCACTGGTTCTTCACCACACTCGTGTATAGCAGAATACTTCATATTTTGTTCTTCCACTTGTTCTACACTTTAAGGTCAACGACCTGGTGTAAGGTTAATGATCTGCTGTTCAGTGACCTGAGTGAAGCTTGTTTATTCACTAACACAGCCACAATTAAGCATTTTATTTGCTATATATTTAACTTTTAATTAGGCATATTAACAGTTGTTACCCTGTCTTTAAAATTTATTTCTTAAACATTTTTATTATTTTCTTACAACTTCTAACCTTCTATACGTTATACAACATAAAAGCATTTGCTATTAAGATTTTGTTTATGTTTTTCTTACTAACAATGGATTTTTTGCCTATTACATTTTTTTATTTAAACTCTCTTCTGTTATATTGACAATTGGTTACTTTAGTGAAGATATTATTATACATTTCTTTTTAAATTACATTGATTTCCCCTTTAATGTTCCAGATACTTTATTTTCTTTTTCTTCTTATGCCATAGACATTTTAGACTTGCCCTAATCTTATGTTGCACAGTGGTATTCCAAAACTTATTCATGAATAAAACTCTAAATGTTTAAAATTCATTTCACTATCTGCTAGCATATGTAACCATTCTAAGGTTTTGTTATCCAAGCATTTTCTAACAAATATCATTTATAATGCTTCAGGCACATTTTTCAATTTAAAATATTCTAGTAGATCATGTATAAATTGCACTGGACTCGAGGAAGCATTAAAATAAGGTAATGGTAATTCATTAAGCACAGAATAATAGTTTGATATCTGATTTGTTACATGCACCTGTGTGTCATCATTATTGTTTTGTATTTGAGAGGCTGATGCTATGGAGAAAGCAGTAGCGTCTCTTGTGTTATTAGTTAACAAAGGTGATACACTTCTTTCTGCACTTGTATTATTGTCATGCATTTGATTAGCATTTACAGAATTAGTTACATTTGCATTTACCTTTGGTACACTACTTTCTTGTACTTTATCTTTAATTTCATGTATCATTGACATTACTTGTCCTTGCCCTGTATTTACTTTTTTTTATTGCTTCTGCATTTGTTTTTCCATTTCATGCATTTTATTTATTTCCCCTGTTAAATCTACTTGTATTTGCGCAATATCAGCATTTGTATTTTCTACCATTGTTTTTAATTCTTCACCCTGTTTATCTAAGTTATTACAAATACCTTGTTTAGTATTAGTAAGCTTTAGCTCCATTTCACTTAAATTTTTATCAATATGACTTGACAATTTCTGTTCTAGCTCTTTACAACTTTTGTTTACTTTTAAATCCATATCTTTTTGAAGTGCTTTGGAAGATTGTTGTAGTTTTATTTCTAACCTCCTACTTTCAGCTTTGCTTTCTTTTATACAATTTTCTATTTGCTTAGCTAGATCATTTTTGATACTAGATAGCTCTATATTAGTTTCAGTTAACTTATTTAGTTTCAGCTTTCTTATTACTTAACTCTACTCCCAGTTCTCTATTAGTTTCAGTTATATTATTACTTAACTCTACTCCCAGTTCTGTATTAGTTTCAGTTATCTCATTACTTAATTCTTTTCTTAGCTCTGCACTAGTTTCATTTATTGCTTTAAGAAGGCACATAAGATATTGTTGTGATAAGTTCTCTTGCTGTTGTTGGCTAGATGTCTGCGGGATAGTATCTCTTTCTATTCCTAACTGTGAATTTACAGATAACTGTTTTTCTACATCTAACCTATTTGTTTCCTCTAGCTCTGATTCTAAATTTACATTGTAATCTGTAATGGCTGATCTATCCTCTACTACTTCCATATTTTCATTGTTTTCTGTATCCATTTTATTTTGTATATTTTCTACTGCTATATTTAGTTTGGAATTGCTCAATTTTAATTTACCACTTCTTAACAACATGAAATTATCTTTATAACAATATATTCGTAAATACTTTAATAATTATATAAATATTTAGTATTGGAATTTTCTGACCTTTTCTCTGGCTGTTAGCACACCTTTTTATTCTGGTGTTCCCTCATAGATTCTTGTTGAATTGTTGACTGCGTGCCCTGTACTCCTGAAAGAATTATTGCTGTCCTTGAATGATGTTGATGATTTTGAAGATCTCTGAAGTGAAGTCTTGTAGTTTCGCCGATTCTGGTAGTTCTATGTTGTTCGGTGATCTCTTCTTTTTAGTTATTCCCGCCAACTCTCGCCTATTCGAGCTCCACGCAGCTGGGTGCCAATTTGAAGAAGATAAATTTTATTGTATTGTTATTTGCCCCACGTTGGGCGCCAATTTGAACAAGGTAAATATTATGGTGGTGATGTATTGTTATCTGCCCCACGCTTTGAAGAAGGTTTGTTTTTGCTGTTAATGTTATTTTTAAATTATTTGCACCACGCTTTGGGCGTCAATTTGAAGTAGGTTGTGTTGAAGGAGTTGTATTATATTTCAACTGTTGAGAGCCGAACTTGAAGTTCGTTGCAACCGCACGTATAGTACCCGGTTTCCGGTAGCCTTTATCTCAAATGTACTTTCCGGTGGCCTTTGCCCCAAATGTATAAAAAATATTAACTTTGTAATTTGACTGTTTCTTTAAATATTATATACTTATGTTTGCCTCGGCTGCGTCAGTATTTCTGCTAGAGACATGGATGTCTTAGCAGGGTGTAGTGCGGCTGAAGAATGTAGACTTACACAGATTATAATTTTTAATTTACTCCTTTTTTATTAATTTTTGACACGATTTAAATAACACTTCACTGATATAGAGAGCTGTGAGATTCTTTTGTTAATTACTTGCACTTTTTAACACGTAAACTATTTTCGTCTTACACGAATACGTATTAAATTTCTCGAGGACGCAATTCGCGTCTGATTAGTAACACTGTCTACAACCAACGCGTCCAGTTATGAGCGCTGTCTATAAGCAACTGACTTGATTTCTAGCGCCTAAATTTGTAAATTTCTGTATTTCAAGTCTCTGATTGGCTAATCGTAGTCCAATAGAATACCTTCATTTAACTAAAGCTTTTTCTGATTGTTGATTGGCTATTTTATAAATTGTCACAAAATTTACATTATTGTTGCTCCAATAATGACTGGTAGCATTATTTAACATTCTTACTCATTATTGCCTCAAGGTTACCTCATTGTTACCTCATTGTTAGCAACTTTTAACCTATTATTCTCACAGCTCCTACATTATTAAATTACGTAATACATTCGCTTAACATTATTGAACATGTATACAATAATATAAACATTTACAATGACTGTAATATACACTTTTTATATATTGTTACATACATATATTGCTTTAAGGCGGGCTGTTATTATTTTATATTACTTAATTTGACTGAAATCATTTAAGTGTTAAAGGTACTGCCTCAAATAGAAAGCTTACTTTAAAAGAGTGCTTTTAGTTAGTATAAGATTTTCAAAGTAGGAGCAAGCGATGTATTTAGATCACTGCAAACGAAACCAATACATGTATTTTTATTGATACAACAATTATATAACGTTATCACAAATATACATTTTCAGAAAAAGTTAAAGAAGATCAATAAGTTTCAGATACCACAGTTTCAATAGTCAGTCCGAGTTCCATTCCTGTCCAGCGCATCATTTAGGCATTTAGGAACTGTCCAATTCGTCCATTACTAAGCGAGGAAGCCAACTCCTTATATCTAGTAACCCTGATTCCAGCAGGACGACCATGTGTTTATTTACATCAATCCGTTATTGATGGCATTTCCTGTACACTTACACAAAAAGTGAAGACGAAAAATGAATACTTTGGCATTTACTTATGCCCGTTTTGCACAAAAATACGACAATACGAGGTTCATATCGTTAGCACTGCTGACGGTAACTCTATGCGCTCTTTACTCTTGCAAATCGGAAAGGTTCACTGCAACCGCAGAAGTGCCTCTCTCCTCCGTCTACCGATCGATTCTATACGAGTTGGTTATTGCGGCTGACATTTCGCATGGGATTTATTCATCTTACAAGCACTCATGTAGCATATTATATTTCTTGAAAATGTGACTATAAAATGAAAATACTCCCAAACAACAAAATGAAATCTTAAACTTAGGCGTGATATAACAAAAAATCTTCTCAGATTTTAAATTGCTGCTTTGGAATGCATATACTTTACTTGATAACAATTTAAACATTCTGATTATCATTACCAAGGCCTGGATTTTTATGACCGAAAAATGTTTCAAAACTGACCTATAAAATTCTTAAAAACCAACATAGCAATTACAAAAAATAACTCTAAAACTGAGATTTAATTTTAGAATTACGGTACAAAATATAATAAAATAATTTATATATATATATAGCAACTGTTACAGTATAACTGCTATAAAGTAGAAAATGTGGGCGTAAATATAATATATATATAATTATTATAAAATTAAGGGAAAAATATAACTTTTTATGCTCCGTTTTGAAAAATTTTAAAAGGAAATTAAGAAAATCGTGTTTGAAGGGGGTCCTAAAAAGCTAGCGAATTAACTCTTTTTTAAGTTCTCGGATATACAATATTCATTGCGAATAAAGAGGACCTCACAACCTATGACACAAGGACAATAGCAATCTGACTGTCCGCACCTATTTACGCAAAAAGGTAAAACTGACATGCTCATCCCTAGTTTGGGACATGAATTCGTTACTGTAATTATACCAGTTTCGCTGCCAATAGCCATCCCTCCACTCGCCTTCCAGACTAACCATTCAATAGGAATGTCATTTTTTCCTAAGAATGCGATTAAGAAATGTACAAAACTTTTCTTTGTTCTTAGATGAAGACTGAAATTTCTGAGGTTTGAAAAGTTATGCTTATGTAAAATGGCACTAATATAAAACTCTTACTGAATGTAAATGAAAGAAAATGGCTAAATAAAGATGCCAGGGGTAAGAAAATCACAAAGTAATGAGTAAAATAAAAAACTATGGTCTAAAATAGAAAACGGCATAAAATGACCAAATAAATACGCATTTCGATAACCCGGGACCCACGAAAATGATTTATGTAGTCGTTAATTCCTATGATGCAATAGATCAAAGATGACATATTAGTCACTTACATACAGTGAAAGTAAATATGGCGTTATCCCTCTTCTTAGGTGGATTGCGGGTGATGTGACGGACGTTGCGGTTACGGGACCGACGTGCACAAGCTCAGTTTCAGCAAATGTCTTGGAGTGGCCATTGGGATCCAGGTTTTGGTAGGGTGGTTTGGTTCTCAGTTATGTGAGCACTGATTTTTTCCGGGTTGGAATGGAACAAGTCGACTGTTGTCTTTCATTGTTTTATTTGCCCATCACCTTTCTTCTTGCATTTTTACCGCCCAACACACAATCATCGTACTACTCATCCTCACTTCAGGTTCCGATTCGGCATACCGAGTAACACTTCTGTCGCGTATTTGACTCATCGCAAACTTACTGTCTGCGCAGTGACGTTTTAGCTAGTACGGTATGGTGGCGTATCTCTCAGATAAAGCTTTAGCTGGTGGGATGGGTACACAGTATGCTGAGCTCCTGTCGCGCGTGACACGTGCAGTGGAAAACAGCTAACAGTCTTTCACTATCGCGCCTATCACTCACCTGCCTCATACTAAGTAAACATTACCTCTTGTCGGTAGCTAAACCCCTACTTGCTTGGATGGTCTCACCACCCACAAGCTAATTCGCTGAACAGACAGTATGTAGTGCCCGATGAAGCAGCTGCCCGCAACACTCCCGGAGCAAAGGAAACTGTCGTAATAGCATCTCTTATGAATATTCAAAATTATTTTCTCTGCTAGACTTAGCCATAACACGTGACTTCCTTTAACTTTCCTTTAATTGGACACTGAACTTTGCTTAATTCCTGTTATTTGTTAAATATGTATTCCTAACGTAAGCTTCATAGTTGTAAAGGAGTAATGCACTTTCATTATCATAAATGCAGCAGCTAAGAAAGGTGTTTCTCGTTTCCAAATCTTGGACTGATGGTAAGCGAAAACATCCCGTAATGGGACTACAATAACAAATGCAGTGCGTTCATCGCCCTAGACCCTTTGCACCTTTCTTTTCCCTCGGCGTGGTTTCATGTAGTATACGCATTCTAAATGTACTTTACATATATTTTCCTCAACATGTTCTTCATAAACTTTGCGCACAGATTATTATTATTATTATTACTATTATTATTATTTGCTATGCGGAGGTACTGCTCAATTCATAAAACATTGTAATGTAACCGGCCTGGTCCGCCACCAATTGTGACATAAGCCCTATTGACTTCATCAGATGGGATGAGAACTTAGAAGGTTTCGAGACAGGAGATCTACTCTTAGCAGAGGGAGGTACTGGGTGTAGCATTGGAAAACGGTGACAAATCATTTGCATGTAGCTCTGGTTCTAAATTGAGTTTAATTATCTACAGTACTACTCTACACTACAATGAACATTTCAGCAAGTATTAGTTGGCTAACGTTATACTCCACATTACTACAAATATTTCTATCAATGATAAGGCTTCTTTCTTTTATACACAAGCTGGGGCGCGAAGAAGGTTGGGCTGTCTGGGGGTCTTGCGGCGTAGCTGAAGATTAGATTAAACATTAATGCCGGGTTTCGCCAGCCATCGTCAAGGTATTTCAAGATCCTCAATTGACGGCTGGTTAAAAGTGGAAGATCCGTTTCACCAATGTGCGTCATCCTTTTGGCAGCCGAAGTTCCCGTCAACTTTTGAGGTTCCATTTTCCTCCTTCAAGTCATTGACGGCCCGTCAATTCCAACTAAAGCTTATGTACTTACTCTAGCTCTTGGGAAACGGCATCGCATTTACTCTCATTCCACTAACTGAACATGAATATTTTCGGTATTGAAATGCTGTTCAACGAATTTATTGAAAATATGGGTCCAGAATGCGTTACGCCGGATAGAAATAACCATATCTACGAAGTGAATGACGTAAAATTTGTGACTCGTTACGATGATCAAAATAGAAGCGTTTAAAATATAGGAAGATACTGAACCGAGACAGAATACACTACGAACAGAAATCGGTTGCTTTTAACGATTCAACAGTTATTGCTAACACTCAAATATTTCTACACGGGGTCATTCCGTATTAATGGCGACGCAACGGAGTTTTGAAATCCACAGTGTACAGATACGAGTAAACGGAGAAAGAAACGGAAGCAATCGCTTCCTTACGGTTACATCGATTAAGAATGTTATGCAATTGCAAATTTTCCTGGCGTTGTGGATGTCATTGATTGAACTCATGTGCCCATTTTGTCACAGAGTGGGCACAATGCCGAAGTATATAGTATATTCAGACGATTTGCAGTGCAAGTTTACTAATTACCCATATTGTAGTACGCTAGTCAGGTTCTACTCATGGAAGCTTATATTTGATAACAGTTGGTTGAGAATGCTGTTTGAGACAGGGAAATGGCATTTTGTACAGTGTGACAGTGGTTACGGTGGGGGCGTGTGTAGTTTAAACATAGGCGTTGCGCTTCTGTTTTGTTCTACCATAATCTCAGCCAATGAAAAAAGGTGTAGTAAACATTACTATTGCCAATCTTCACAAACTTATGTAACGAGTCGACATAGTTATTTGAAACGTCATTTTGATGTGATTGTCGTTGACGATATTACAAAAATTGACAAAGCGTTAGTTTGAAGTCTCTCAAGCTAAATTTGCCGAAGGTTGGTGAAACCCGGCATGAGTGTCGCAGATTCCTGTTAGTATGTATCTAGCAGAGTGACAGCCCTCAAAAAGCTCTTAACATTAAATACCTGAGCAGTATACTAATCATGCATTTTAGACAGCACTGACGTAAACGGCGTCAGCATGATTTGCACATTTCATCCGCGTGCCGATGCATTCGAGAATATTCGGAAAACGTTATCCTTAAACTCACATGATGCCTGCCTTCTTATGTAATCATGCGGGAAGTTGCCAATTTGATCGTTTTTCTTAAACAAATTTTGATCTGAACATTCTAGGCTTATAGAATTATATTTATCACATTCTTGTAAAATAAAACTATAATGATATATTCTTTATTTATAACTTTGAAGGATATTAATGTATTTAAGTTTAAATCTTAATATAAATGATATTTAGTGGAGAGTCACAGTCAGAGCATTGTTTGATGCATTTATGATACATCTTAACTAAACAGAGAAATATGCTTACAAGAAGTAACTGTAAATTCCCCTGTAAGCCATCTTGCCCTGCATGCTGCTAAACGACCAGCTTAAGTTCTTACAGAGCATCGGAGCTGTTCATAAAACTCCAAGAAGTAGGATTTGAATACCTGCTGTTACACGACATTACGGAGGTATTTGTACCGTCATGCAATAAAGCAGAAACGCTTTCCGCTTCGCTACATTCTCCTGCCTGTTTTTCTTTCCTCTGTTTTATCTGTCCTTAGCTCTTACCCCTCTTGATTTAAGCAGCCTTTTAAGACCAGAGAAGGGAAATAAGGATCTTGGGGTGTAAGAAGGCGAAATTTGTGGCCCTTAGCTTCCGAGTGGCATGCATGGCCAGTAGAGAGGAAACGACTTGGATGTGAAGTGGGAGGAGGAGAGAAACTTACGGAGACAATGAACACCAGGTATCTTTGTGTTGCTGCCGGTACTGGCTTTTGGATATTATTTAAATTTTCCTGTTTTAAATAGTAGCTTAAATAATAATTTACCTCAACGACTGCGACGGGTGATGGTCGGAATGGGGGTATATAAATTTTGAAGTTCGTTAATCTCTCACCTATTCATTTTCTGGAAAGGCTTTCCGATTACTGTAAGTTGATATCTAAATATAAAAATCTGGTGTGTTACACTCACATGACTTTCTCTACTCTTGTACAAACTATTTTTACAAACGCTTATTCTCCGTATACTTCATGTTAATCAACATATCGAGATGTTAATCTTATTGCTAATTTTCTTGTAGATCCAAGAGGAATTGTTAGGCTTTAAGCTATAGTAAAATATTTTAAGAGCTGGTTGCTATGTGGAATATTCCATTCTATGCATTACCAGGACAAAAAAGTTCTGATGTGTTACACTCACATGACTTTCTCTACTCTAGTATAAACTATTTTTACAAACGTTTATTCTCCATTTATTTCATATTAATCGAGATAAAAATTTGCATAAACGATCTTTTCACATGCAAAGAGAATTACATTTTACACATAGCGACCAGTTCTAAAAATATTTAACCATCGCTTAAGGCGTACTATGTTCCCCTTGTTTTGTATTAGCAAGGGCAACATGAGCACAGACATATCTCTTAATAGCTGGTTGCTATGTGCAGTACCATTCTGTTTGCCACAGATTAATACTCTTTGCATATCCAAGACAAAAAATGAATAATGAATTCCCATTTGAGAAAATAAGTATTGAAAAATTTAAGGGAAAAACAAGCAATATCTCGAAAATGGTTAACTCAAAATAAAAAATGTATATGACATAAATTGTGTATTTAAACGCGATCTACATTTTTATGCAGTAACATTTTGTCTATCTCTTATGGTTTATCAGTTATGCAAAACTCGTTCACAATGAAGAGTACTTTAGGAGACATTCCCAGAAAATTCGAGATATACATTTCATTTGTCATTAAAATATCTTAAACATATGGTATTTTAATCAAAATCCTTAGAAATTTTCGAAAAATGTTCCATGTAAAGGGTAATCTGGGGTGGGGGGATTTTCTTGAAAACCTTCGTGTCGCATCTCTGGAAGATACTGAACCTAAATACCAAGTTTGGTGTTCATCCGACTGTTCGTTTCTGAGTTATGCTGTTCACAAACACACACACACACACGGACGAGTTTCCAAAAATGCTTTTTTTGGATTCAGGTGGTCTCAAAACATGTATCTTGGTATCGAATTTTTGGGTGGAATACAATACTTCCCCTACTTACTATACGTAGTAGAGAAAGTAAAAATACGTTGTGTTGATTCACTTGACTCCCTACTCACTTTTCTGCAAACCATTTATATCAAATCTGATTGTTCTATCTACTTCTTGTTAATTAAAGTAAGCTTTAAATTAACATTTACACATTTCTTAGTACGATACAGCAGCTAAAGCAATATTAAGATATTTCAACAGAATGTTGTTGTTTGGTGGCTTTGGGATTCCATGCTCTTTAGATGAACACCAGAAAGAAAAAAGAAAAGTATAAATATTTTAAGCTCCAAACCAACAACAATAATAACTCGGAAACCGTCGATCGCACCGCCTCCCCTAAAAGGACATTATTTGACATAAATTGTGTGCTTTAACGATTTGAACGTTTTGTATGCAGATGTATTACTACGCACAATTATACAAAAGTCATTCAGAATGAAGAGGACTTTACAGGCTACTCCAAAACATTCAAGATACACATTTCATTTGGCATACAAATACCTTAAACACGAGGTGTTTTAATCAAAATAGTTTAGCCATTTTTGAGAAAATAAAAAAATTACGAACATTTCTCTATTAAGGATAGACTGGGATGGGGGATTTTCTTGAAAATCTTCATGTCGTATCCTTGAAAGATGCTGAAATTAAACACCAAGTTTGGTATTTAGCCGACTTTTCATAATTTAATTACGCTGTTCACAGGCAGACAGACACATGCGCGGGCCTTTTCTAAAACTGTTATCTTTTTCTTCTTTCTTTTCTCTTTTCTTATTTCCGGTGAAATCTTGGTATCCAATTTTGGTTTTAATAAAATTCTCTCTCTACCTACTATAGGTATAGAGCGAGTGGCTTCACCATAACGTTTGAGGCTCACATTCGGGGGGTTTGGTTTGATTCCCGTCGAGCTGACCATTCTGACCATGGGTTTTTTCGTGGTTTCTCTGGGTCGGTAGACGAATACCTTCTACCTCTTCTACCATGAATTAATTTCCGTTACAATTATTTAAATTTAATCTATTTGAGGGTTAAAGAACCGTGCGATGGAGTTTGGTGTGTTGCGGCGAAACAGGGGATTATGCTCTTTGGAAAGGTTTTTCCCTGGCGTTCGGCGGGTGTGCTGAGGACCCCCTTCCTGGGGGATGACTCGGGTCTCTGGGACTCCAAGGGCTTTACGGGACTAACGCGTGGCTAGTCGGAGTCAGAATAGCGCTCCATCTGGAATCGTTAGTGACCCCATTCTTGTATAGCACATCGTCGTCCGGATCTGTCGCCCTTAGGGTCTCTCCCTCATTCTTCCTCTCTGGGGTCATGTTAGAAATAAAAAAGGGCCGTTGCGCCCTCCTTGCGGTACCCTGCTCTAGGTTTCTGGAGTTCCCTCGGTATATGTACTCCTACTATAAATAAGTAGTAGAGAAATTAGAAAAAGGACATTTTTTAGACGGCCAGCTTAGGCAATGGAGGCATTTTCTTACATATATTAACAAATTATTTTGAGATAACACTTTTTTATAGTTGCAATTTTGCTATGTTATTTGTGGTTTTATAAGATGTAATTTATGTATTCATATTCTTTGTATTTGGTATGGTTTGTTTATGGCAGCCTCCAATATACGGGTTCTCAGAAATAGAGAGCAAAATCTCAGGTATGCATTCCCCATATCTAGATAATAAGAAAAGTCCATTACAACATGTGTCCCGAAATGCCTTGGTTTCTCAGTTATGGCCTTCAAAACAGTGATGTTCACCGGAACGTATTTCTTACCGCAGGTGATTTTCTTTATAGATGTTCAAAGTATCCACCTCCTCCTTAAATACAGGCCTCACATCGGCGACGTCTGATGGCCGTGTGAAAACGACCTCAAATTCCAGTAGTACTGGGTATTTCCTCACAACGCGTTACAATTCTACTCTGAAGGGATTCCATATCAGGCACCGGAGACAAATATACCAACGCTTTTAAATGGCCCCACACGTAGAAATCGACAGGGTTCAAATCAGGTGAGTGTGGTGGCCAAGAAATTGGGCCACCTCTACCTACCCATCGATCAGGTAATCTGCGATCCAGGTACCGGCGAGCGGTACGATTGAAGTGTGCAGGAGCGCCATCATACAAGTAGTGAGATTGTTGACGAATACTCAGTGGAGTGTCTTCATATATATGAGGTATGGTATTTTCCAGGAAGTTCGGGTACACCTGCGCCGAAGTCTGTTTACAAGTACATGGAGTCCAACTAACCGATCACCAATGATACCGGCCCACATGTTGAGAGTGAACCGCACTTGGTGATGAGATGGAACAATTGTATGTGGGTTTTCATATGCCAATAAATGCTGATTGTGGAACTGTGCTTCACACCATCTCGTGTGAACTGTGCTTCATCTGTAAATGATACTACAGCAGGAAAGTTCGAATTTGTAGCATACTGCTGCACGAATTACTGGATGATCAATCGAGCAGAGTAATCTCCTGGAGACAGGGCCTGTACACGTTGCAAATGATAAGGATACAAATGTTGCTCTCGCAAAAGTCTCTAGACAGTCGTATGAGGAACATTCACTTGAAAAGCTAACCTCCTAATACTGATAGGAGTCGTCTGCACAGATCCGGAATCTCATCCTCTACATCTGTGGCGTCTCCTCCCAAAAACAGGAGATATAAACTTCCCATGAGCGCACAAACGTTCAAATTCCTTCCTATCTGGACATTTTCACTGTGGGTACCTCTCTTGGTACAAACGATGAGACAGCGCAGCATTGCCGTCCGCCTTACCGTATATGAAATGCATTTTTGCTAGCTCCGGAATTGAGTACATGTCGCTAAGTCACCTCAAACACAACATTCAATGTACCCTTCGCCTCAGGATGAACTACCAGAGTGTCCTGTTAATATCTTCTGTCACGTCAACTACCTGCGGAAAGAGAACGTTTCAGTGAATGTCGCTGTTTTGAAGGCCATAACTCAAAAACCAAGCATTTCCGGACGCATGTTGTAATGGAATTTTTTGTTGTTCACATATGGGGAATGCATACCTGAATTTATGCCCTCTATTTTTGAAACATCCTATACACACACACACACACACACACACACACACACACGTTTAATGCAATAGCCCTGCTAATCTACACGAGTTAAAGCATTCTTATTGTTGAGGCAGTATTTTTAATACTTAAATGATTTCAGTCTAATTATGTAATATAAAATATAATAACAGCCCGGCTTAAAGCAATATGTGTATAAATAACATCTAAAATGTATGTAACAGTCATTATATTAATGTTTATATTATTATGTACATGTTTAATAATGTTATGTGAATGTATTATGTAATTTAATAATATAGGAGCTGTGATAATAGAGGCCGAAAATTGCTAACAATGAGGTAACCTTGAGGCAATAATGAATTAGAAAGTTTAATAATGTTACTAGTAATTCTTGGAAACAATATTGTAATTTTTGAAACAGTTTATAAATAGCCAATCAACAACCAGAAAAATGCTTAAGTTAAATAAAAGTATTCTATTGGAGTAGAATTAGCCAATAAGAAACTGAAATAGAGCAAATTATACAAATTCAGAAGCCAGCTGCTAGTACACAGCGTTCCTAACTGGACGCGAGACGCGTCCTCGAGAAGTTTCATACGTATTCAGTGTGAGACGAAAATTCATTAGGGCGAATATTATAAAGTTTACGTGTTAAAAAGTGCAAGTAATTAATAAATAACATCACAACTCTCTATATCAGTGAAGTGCTATTTAATCGTGTGAAGGATTAATAAAAGGAGTGAAGTAAAAATTATAATTTGTGTAAGCCTACATTCCCTAGCCGCATCACCCCCTACAAAGAGACACATGTTTCTACAAATTAATACTGACGCAGCCGAGGCAAACCTAATTTTATAATATTTAAGGAAACATAAAATACAAAGTTTATTCCTAAACATTGGGGCGAAGACCACTGGAAAGTGAAACTTAGGGCGAAGGCCACCAGAAAGTGAAGATTGGGGCGAAGGCCAACGGAAACTTTGTACCATACGTGGTCTAACAATACAACACCTTCTTCACATTGGTATCTGTACGTGAAGTAACAACCTTCTTCATTGTTTTGACTGTTTTCAGCAAATTGCAGCGAACACACTAGCGACTGTCATCTTAAAATTATTGTAGATCTTACTGCTAAGCGAGCATTCATTTATTACGTCACGCACTGATGGGGAGGGGGTAGATACAAGCGTTATGCAGCATTATATTGGGAGGGAGAAGTTAGTGCCGTGATGTCATATGTTCTTCATTTCTATACTTTATTTCTCTTAATGCAACCGATTGGTGAATGTTTACAATAAATATGCAGAGTATTTCATCTACCTCCTCTAAACATTACTTAGCAGGATTTCCTCCGACCATTTTGATACAGCTGTTTTGAGCACATCTACCAAATTTATTCCATTACGTCTCAATTTAAACACCTCTTATTATAGATCCGCATTATGAACCCCAATTTCAAATTAACATTTCTCCGTTTTACATTTTTAGACATATACAAACACTTAAAATGTTCCTAGTGATGCAGTTTTTAACATACCTATGGTAACTGAAGCTTACTAATGTAATATTTGCTCTAAGTTACATATATTGATCACTGGGATAAGTTCAAAAATGTGCACATGATTTAATAACAAATAAACGTATGCGTAAACAAACGATAATATACAACAACGTATTTTCATGTCAAGCTTATTTAGAGTAAAAAGTGACTCTAACGAGTTTGATTAAAATACCACATGTTTAAGATATTTGTACTGCAAACGAAATATATATCTTGATTTTTTTGGAATAGCCTGGAAGTCTTCTTCATTTTGAATGAGCTTTGTATAATCGGTAAACTGTAAGAGACAGAACAATATCAAATCTTATACATGCTATTTGTAGATCTCATTAAAACACACAATCTATATCAAATACAGGTTTATGTTTTGTATGTTTTTTTTAGTTAAATATTTAGGTTTTTCATTGCTTAACTTTTCATTGTTACAATCAATTATTCAAAGCTCTAAATATCAAACTATGTGAAAAAACCGACAATTTGGGGAGTCACTGAAATTTTGTTTAAAACAAAAACCCCTTCACCAAATTCTTAACCAGCATGTAATTCAGGGAAAAACAACAAATCAGTAGGATACAAATGCATGAAAGCCTTTCTATTTTTAATTTATTTGAGCATTTTTTGCATATTTAGCTGAGTTTGTATCCAGATTATCCCTATATGACGGACCAAAAATAAAATAAACAAGTAAATGATAGCAATTTTGTCTGAAAATTGTACAAACTTATATTATATCGTAACCTTTATCCCTAAAAATGTCAGTTATCCTTACGATGGTAATAACTAGGTAAACACCAATACCTCTATAATTATACAGGGTGAATCACCTAAAACTTGTACCGCAAATATTTCGGAAATGGAAAGTGCTATTGAGGATTTTCATTTACATTGAAAATTATTATTGTGCAGTTCAATATAATTTGAAATTTATAAAATTGTATATTAATACCTCTTATAGTTTGTATTGAAGCAATTAGAAATTTAATTCGCCCTGGAACACTAGCTATTCGACTCGCAGCAAATATAATTGCAGGACATTTAAAAGAATATTTCTTTTCTTATTTATTCTTATTTTTGGTTTATCAATCTGTACACAGCATTGATTGGTAGTCAGGGGCTCGTACATTTAGCCCATAAACAGATTTTAATAATACTGAGAAAGTGTATTTTTTAGGCAAACATGCAGTTATTTTAAATGGAACACTGCCTAGATACAACAACAGAATAAAGGTTGGGTAAATTAGAATGCTATTGTTGCAGAATTCTAGTGCAAGTGTTTTACGAGAAATCATATTTTGAAAAGTTTCCACCCCGACAATTGTTTGTCCCATTCAATCTGCTTAGTTGCTAGGTACTATGTTGTTGTTATGTTTGTTTTCATTGTATTTTCTGTTCATTGATTGCATTGCGACTTTCTGGTCAGTTAGTTTGTGACAGTTCAAGCAGTAAGTCGTGAGTGGAAGATGGGGTTTACTAATGCAGAAAAAGCCAACATGATCATGGTGTATGGAGTGTGTAGGAAGAATGCAGTTCGTTCCTGTACGGTGTATGCGGAAACGTATCCCAATAGACGTCAACCATCTCCGCAATTATTTATCAACCTCTTCAACCAATTACGTGAAAGTGGTACTGTAACACCTAGAAAACGTAACAGAAACAAACAAGTGACTGGAGAAGAGGCAGAATTAATGTTTTGGCTGCCGTTGCAGTAGATGCACAAATTAGTTCCCGCACAATCGCACGTGGAAGTGGCATAAGTCAGGCAAGTGTACTGCGCATTCTTCATCGACATACTAGGTTCCATCCCTATCACATCTCTCTCCATCAAGAGGTGCATGGAAACGATTTTGAGAATCGTGTTAACGTTTGTACATGGGCATTAAGACATGATACTCCGGATTCACCATGTATCTTGTTTAATGATGAGCCAACATTTACCAATCATTGCCAGGTAAATCGCAGAAACATGCACTATTGGTCTGTTGACAATCCCCGTTGGCTTCGTCAGGTGGAACGTCAGCGTCCATGGAGTTTAAACGTGTGGTGTGGGATAGTGAACCATCAGCTCATAGGCCCTTTGTTCATGGAAGGAACAATAAACTCGCACAAGTATCGCAGCCTCCTGACAGACCATCTGCCACAGATGCTAGAAGACGTTCCTTTGTAAGACTAGGAGGAACCGGTGGTACCAACATGATGGCTGTCCAGCCCTTAGTGCACGAAGTACTACAGCTTGTCTTAACGCATTGTTTCCAAATCTTTGAATTGGACGAAGAGGACCTGTACCTAGGCCGGCCCGTTCACCGGATCTGAAACCATTAGAATTTTTTCTGTGGGGAAGGCTGAAAGACACTGTCTACAAGGATGTACCAACTACACCAGACGGTATGAAACGAGTTTGCTAGAACTGCTAGAACGTGTGCAGCAGTCTTTCCATAGCAGTCTGGAAGCGTGTATTGAAGTTGCCGGTGGTCATTTTGAACACAACCTTTTAAGGACTACTTCTCTTTACTTGTAAGAGTCCACAGAAGTATTGTAGTTTACTCTTTTTCTCTTTAGTTTGTGCTACCACCGGTTGTACAAGTGTCGGTGCGTAAAACTTTCAAAATAAGATTTCTCGTAAACCACTTGCACTAGAATATTGCAACAAACGCCACTGACATTCTGATTTACCCTACCTTTATTCTGTTGATGTAACTAGGCATTGTTCCATTTAAAAAAAATTGTATGTTTCCAAAAGAATACACTTTCTCAGTATTATTAAAATCTGTGTATAGGCTAAATGTACGAGTCTCTAACCGCCAATCAATTCTGTGAAAACTGCACGTCAATAGCACTTTCCATTTCCGAAATATTAGCGGTGCAAGTTTTCGGTGATTTGCCCTGTATGCAGAAAAGCGCCAACTGTCGATAGCAATGGGTGTTTGTGGAACATGACACTATTGCCCTTCTTTTGTGATATTATCTTGCTTAAAACTCACTATTTTAACATTATGAATTTTAAAATGTACACGCACATTTAACACACAACTAAATAAATCAAAGCACCTACCGGCAATACATACTTTCAAACAGTGTATATACTTATTGTACTGTAATTTATACTGTAGAGTGGAGGAAAGGCTTGTTTATGGTCTGATCTTTTGGAATGGCTGTTGTGTTGGCTAATGCGAAGACAGTATAAAAAATTCCCTTCCCTGCCAATTAATCCCAGTCGCTAGCCGTTCCTGCAACTCTTCCTAGCTTGTTCTCACAGTTGAGGACGAAAAGTCAAACTTTATCAATTTTGATAAAATTATGAGTCGAAATGATATTAAAAGCCTTCACTTACATCATGACATCGCGCGCGTTACACTTCCGGTCCGTTGAAGTTAAGTCTTGAATGCTATCTGTAAATTTCTTGCCTGTGGCAAAATTAACTGTCTCCTACCACTGTTAGCGTATCAGGTGGGATGATTTTCCTTTTAGTTTTGAAATACTCAAGAATGACCAGCACATCCGCTCAACAAGTTTCGGGTCATCACCATGGAGTTCAGCTACTATCCCAAGTTTCGAACAATGCCCTATCACTTCGCCTTCCTGTCCCCGGCATGCTCGAAGACCGAGTCTCATTATTTTGTCAGGTAATCTTCAGATTTCTCTGAAATCACTGAGAAAGCGAAAATTTCTTTCAGCATACGTACCCCGGATGTGTGAAAGGCTTTTCCAATCCGCTTAACTTTGGTCGGAAACTTGATTTGGTTTTCGACACTGCAGTGTGTCGGACTTATATTAATATTAATCCAGTAAAATAGCTCTGCGGTAACGCAATCGGAGGTTCCGGTATTGATTTCCGTTGGACACCCCCTCTGACCTTGGATTTTTGTGGCTGTCTCTGGTCGACAGGCGAATGTTGGTGTTGTTTCTCATTTACCACGATGTCCTTTCCATCATTTCCCTTTCATTACGTTTCATTCTTATCTTTCAGGTGTTGTTCTTCTAGGTTTCGTGGCTTGCTCAAAGGATAGAATACTCTCCTGCATATTAGAGAGCTACTTGGTCAAACGATCCCTCATTGCCCTCTTTAGGTAGCTCCAACACTGGGTCGAGTCTTCGATCCTGGAACTGTTAGGCACCTCCGCGCGACTCTGAGGCCTGTCTGCCTTCAGCCTATAGTCTGTAGCCTCCTGTGGTTCCTTTAGTTTATCCCTGCCTCCTGATGGTGGTAGCCACAATAGATCGCGGTACGTAAGGTGCCTCCTCCGTTGTATAGCCTGCGCCGGCCATTTACGAATAAAGCGGCTATAATCGCTGATCTCGCCTCTCGGGTGGCTTTTGTTTTGGGTGAGCAGGACTGAGAGACGCGACCGCCTATGCAGCTCGTGGAGTTGGGTTTGAGGTGTGGCAAGTTCAGAGCGTGTGGAACGGTGAGAGACGTTCACTGTCTGCCTTCCTGAGGTAAGTCACCATGCAGCGGCTTTATTTAATTTTGGTGAAAGTGGGGATTAGCCTTAATAGATGCTTTGGGTGACCATGATGAACTTTTCTAGGTGTAAGTATATGAAGTAGTTAATGATATTCCCGCGGGGTGATCTCACGATGTGCTGGGGCAATTGAATAGGGAAAACGCCATGGGAATATTATTGTGAGTTTGGGATTTTTCTTTATTGGGATTTTTACCCATGTGTTTTGTTCAATTTTATGGCATGCTATTTTAAGCTCCGAAGTTTGGGGTAAATTGTTCATTTCCCTGGTTTGCAGCCTATTTCATTCTTACACAATATTGGTGTGTGATTGATATTCCTTTTATAAGTTGGGAATAGAGCCTTAATATTACCCTGTGTTTACGTATATTATCCCGGGTAATTTTATGGGAGCACAACAAAGGTGGTTAGATTCAGTTTACTTAAACAGTGTATCAGGTTTGTGCAGCCATACCTACCCGATTATATAGTGAAATGAGATATTGTGATGTAAAACTGTTTAGTTTTAGTATGCATACTATTTCGAATACTTAACACATTTTCACATGGCTATAAATAATATATTTCCTAGTTTATGATAAGGAATGGATATAATTACAACTACTGAGATTTCTCTCCAGATCATTCATATTCATTTTTCAAATACGTTAGATCCAATTTATTTCAATAGTGTATCGGATTTATGTAATCATACCTGCCAGTTATATAGTGGCATGAGACATTGTATGGTAGGGCTGTTGAATTTAGTATGCACACTATTTCGAATGCTTAACGCACTTTCACATGACTATGAACCACATACATATTTACTAGTTTATGATAGGGAATAGATATATCACTTCACTTTAACAATGTGTCAGGTTTATGCAATCATACCTACCCAGTCATACAGTGGCATGAAATATTGTGTGGTAAAACTATTGAGTTCTAGTATGCATAGCATTTCGAATGTTTAACCCATTTTCAGATGGCTATGAATAATATATTTCTTGGAACAGATATATTTACTCAGCTTTTTCTGCAGGCAGATTGCTATTCATTTTTGAAATTGACTAGTTTCAGTTTGCTTAAATTGCATATTAGCTTTATTCGTATAACTATATCTACCAAGTTATATAGTGGCATGATATACTGCTTACTAAAATAATTGAGTGGTTATTTTTAGGGTTTTAAGCTTAGTCATTTCCATATGGGTAAATAATTTATTTACTAATTGCTGTTCGTTTTTAAAGGGATCGATTCACCTCACCTGAGAATCTGAGTGCTTGGTGAAGTGCATAGACTTAGCTGACTTAGCTTCTGTTGTTTAAAGTGCATTTAGTTGCATGCGCCTACCCGAAGTGGTGAGTTTTATTAGACTTTATAGTGTTATATCGAATGTTCATGTAGGGAAGTCAAAGGTTCATAGCTTGTTAATAAAGAGGTGTTAAGTGTGGAACCTGAATTCTTTCTTGTACCTTTGTTTCCATTCCTGGGCCAGTCTGGACTTCAGTCTTGAGTACATGCGAAGGCATGCACGTCAATAGCGGCTCAAACCTATGCCTATACATAATATTAAAATACTTTAAATGCATATAACTTTCTCATTCCTCATTGATCGTATTATTATTATTAGTCACACCTAAAATTTAGTCATTATTCATTACGCTTCTATTAATTTATTCACCCTTCAACTTTTAATTAATGGATGATTGACGTCTTATAGGGCATAAGGACAGTTTTAAAGTCTGAAGTGTGGCAGTAATTTGTATCACAATAATGTAAATGCCAGAGTGATTGTAGTGTAAATAAGCATTATTGTATGACAATGATTTGAGATGTTTGTTAATTATATGCATTGTTAGGAAATAAGTTTACACGGCCTCACTGAAACTGACAATAAGAGCGTGTAACAATGAGCGAGGGGGTTAGTTGTTTATCAATTATTAGAGACAAGCAAATGACGTCAGATTGGCGTGCTTTTCTTAGAAATTCTAGGGAATTTCTTCCCTAGAGCATATGTATTCGTAATTTTGATTGGATATAAATATAGACGCTAATGTTGGCGCGTTTTATTAACCAATAGCAGCTCGGTTATAATCTTTAGGCATAATGGGTGAGGGAGTATAAATTATGAAGCAGAGAGATGGGTAAAGCTCAGTCCAGAAGAAGCATTCGCGTGTAATACGTCGCTCAGTTCAACATAAGTATTCGTGAGTTATACGTCGCGCAGTTCAACGGAAGCATATATAAAGTACACGTTACGCAATTCTACAGAATCTCTCGCGTTGTAAAGTTAGTTATAAATGTGAAATACGCGAATTAATAATGTGCAGCAAATAAGTGATTATAGTGACATAACAGTTTCAGTCGGGCGTGTATCAAGATTAATATGTGAAATTAAAGAAATGTGACGGCAATAAAAGTGTAAAACAAATTCTTTTATCAGTGTTATCTTTCAGTAAAAACTCCTTTCCGTTTACACACCTTGATCAAGAGATATGCTCGACTGAATAATACTACTAATAATAATAGCTAGCCGGAGGACAATGAACGCAACATTCAAAGTAGTAATACAATAACAGGCGCCCAGGAAAAGATAACACGAAGTGACCGCGACAAATTGGCTTCCATACGTGGTGCAGATAAACATGAAGCATCTTCCAACCAACAAATAATTCCACTTCAGCAGCTATGAATTTTTTTACTAATACTACCGGCCGTATAAGCCTACGATCTTATTTTTGATTAAACTATAGCTTTATATTTATAAATATCCTCATAAAATATAGAAATAGTACAGACGGAGAAATTTGAAGTAATACAGGCATATTCCAAAACTTCGGTCTGGTTAATAATATTTAATGGATGGTAGGCCTGGATGACGTTTCACGCCTGCAGCTCTGTCTACCGACTCCTGAGGAATCTACGGCAGTGTTGGTGTGGCGCAGTAGGCATATGCCCGTCGGTGGGAGCAGATCGCGATGGCCGCGACAGTCGTAGATCCCGCCAGTTGTGTAGTGCACGGTGTGATTACAGTTTTCTGGCAAAAGGATTGTCAGTTGCGGACATCCACCGTGAGTTATGCCTCGTGTATGGACCGGACATAATGAGTGTCAAACATGTTCGAAATGCTGCACAAATGCGCACGATGAACAGGGGAGTGGTAGGCCCTGTATTCAGACCGACGACATCGTTGAGCAAGTGAACCAAAAACTTCGAAGTGATCGGCGTTTGACGAATAGTGGTCTTGCTAATGAATTCCCAAATGTTGCTGGAACCTTACTTTACAGGATTGTCGCAGAATAGTTTGGATATCGGAAACTTTCAGCGAGATGGGTGCCAAGACTGCTCACCGGTCAGCAGAAAGAGCAACGAATGTGTATTGCACGACAATTTTTGGAGCGCTATAGACAAGATGGAGATTGTTTGTTTTCCCACATTGTTACAGGCGATGAGACAATGGATAGCATACATCAACGCAGAATCGAAACAACAGTCAATGCAGTGGCGCCGTTCCGGTTCACCCAAACCAAAAAAATGTACGCAATCGCCGTACCCGAATCACAAAATGATGGCTATGTGTTTTGGGACGAAAAGAGCGTCTGTTTGACTGATTTCAGCAACGCAATGATTATAGCTAACGTGTACTGTGCAACCCTTATTAAACTGAGAGTTGCGATCCAAAATTGACGCCACGGGAAACTTCGTCTGGCATCATCCTCCTGCACGACAACGCACCAAAACGAATGAGAAGATTCAAGAGTTTCATTGGGAACTCTCTGACCACCCTCCGTACAGTCCCGACCTGGCACTAAACTACTATTTTCTGTTCTTACATTTGAAACGGTGGCTGCGCGGACAACAATTTAAAACTGACGATGAACTCAAGACGAGCGTTACCATCTGGTTCAAGTCCCAAGCGGCAGACTTCTATACCGAGGAGTTAAAGAAGCTGCTGCTGCGTTACAGAAAGTGTATAGATGTGAACGGCGATTATGTGGAAAAGTAAAGTATATATGTAGGCACATATTACTGTTAATAAAAACCTTGCCTCATGAGCGATGCTGTTACTATGACCAAACGGACCTTAGTTTTGGAATACGCCTCGTATAAACACTTATACATTGTCATTCTTCATTCTTTGCAGCCTTCCTATTGAATTAATTTCACAACCAAGCCAAAATGCACCATAGTAGCTCAGCCAGAGAATTATCCTTTCTGTGAAATGTCCTCTGTGATGTAGTGGTTACCATGCTAGCCTCCAGTTCCCGAAGTCGCGGGCTCAAACCTGGCGGAGGGCAATGGATTTTTCGTGCGTAAAACCCCGTAGTATGGCTTCCTTCGGAAGGGAAGTAAAGTGGTGGTCCCATGTCGTAGATTTACGGCACATAAAAGAACCTCAAGCCTAATAAAGAGACCTCTGAACAAAATTTCCGATATATCACGCCAAAAATAAAATGGGACGCTAAGGACCACGGCAGTTAAAGAACGTCCATAAATAAAACTGAATTTAATTTAATTTCCGTACAATAATACGAAGCAGCTTTCCTGGGTTTCTTTTGTGTACCTACTAAATCGCAAGAATAACATTATCGTTGCTTAATAAAAGTACTGCTTCAAATAAGCCGGATTAGCTATTTATCAATTCACTCATTTATACATATTAAGTAATTGCATAATTCTAGAACAACCCAATTGGCTCTAAAATCCTTGATAGTGCAGCTCAAAGGGCTGCATGGACATAAATTGCTTCGTCATGACAGCAGACATTAAAATAGTGCCAATATTCTCTCGCTTCTTGCGCTGTTAATATTGGAAACCATTTTGTCTCTCTCACTATTACACTATAGTGGCAATATATTGTATTTAGCAGTAGAAGTAGTATCGATAAATATTATTGAGTAGCCGATTACGATTTAGGATCATCGAATAGTATCGTTTATGATAATTAATAGTTCTTTCACGCATGCGGCTTGTAGGTTAAGATTGGACTGAATTTTTCAGTCTGATTCTACCTTTTTAGTGTCACTTCCTCCAAGCTCCATGCTAAGTGTAAGTTATAGTTAACATACCTTACCTCAGTTTGCAGAGGGGTAACATATAAAACACTTATACATTGTTCATATCGACTGGTAAACAAAATTGGTCAGCTATATGTGAGAAAAATTGCGAGTGCTCTCGTACAGTGATGAACTTTAAAGTGCAGAGACACGGACTCATGAACTGGAGATTCGCGATTCAAATCCCGTCAGGACTGTCCTCTATAACTAAAGCTTACCATACAATAAACCTAAGGTTGCAATTCAAGCAGATATGGGTAAGTCCCTCCTGTTCATCTCCCTGTCAAATATCCAATCTAAGGGTTTTTCCAGATTTTAGTTAGTATTTATAACTGGCAAATGGCAGGAAGCTACCATAAACTAAGGCTGGTGCGTTTCCTTTCAAAAATATTCCTTTCCCAAATATCATCATTGTATATCATCAGTGTGCACCGTCTGCTGTGTGTAGGTAGAAAGTATGTGCGCTGAGCACTATTTAAATAATTTAATGTCCTACCGGCATGTTTCCATGGTAGCTTTATTGGTTAGAGCAACCGGACGGTAACCGGAAGATCCGTGGTTCAAATCCTGACTATGGCATTGAAGTTTTCAGTCTGATTCTACCTTTCAACGCTTGCCCTATACACAGCTTTATGTGAAAGGACAATTGATTATCACTACTAAAATACTTCGAAATGTGGTAGGTGATACGCTTTCATGACGCAACCAAACATAATTTTAGAGGGCGCCACCATATTACTTTCACATAATAGGAGTCATGGAGAATGGACACACTAAGGCGCCTCCTTCGAGCATCGCCAAATACCATGTTTAAAGCAAGTAAGCTAGTTCATTTTCAGTGAAAAAAAACCCTTTCAGCAAGAGTACTTTATTTGTATACCTATATATAAACAGTTTCAAATTACCCCTTTAGGGCAGGTATTATACTAAAATACATAATTTTTTATTTCTATACTACTTTACTATACTAATAGAAGAGGTATTGGTTCCAACCAAAACTTCGATATAGATATTTCACCGGAAATACTCGTTTGAGGTTCCTTTAATCCAAGGGTGGCGAAAACGACTTCCTTCCGCGAGTCACCAAATATGCAACACGCACTGCATCACTCAGCAGCATGTGAAAAACAAAGGGATGGTTGCAGAGAGGGAACGGCGCCTACGACTCAAAATGACTCGCTAGTCACGTTTTCGCCGCCTCTGCTTTAATCCATAAAAATGCAAATTTCCATTACTTGTGTGTGTATGTGTGTGAACAACAGAGCTCAAAACATAATGTCGTTCGGGTAGACACCAAACTTGGTATTTAAGTTAAGCATATTCCAAGTGTGCTGGTTGGCTTTGAATTTTGCGACCTTAGGTTGCCTCCCTGTCTTTCACCTGCCAGCCTGGGAGCTTTTTGGGTCAAGTTGGCTGGCAGGTAAGTGGGTGGAGTCGGGAAGTCGCTCGGATTGTCTAGTGAATTTGTCGGCTTGCTCCAGTTAATTTATTCGGGATAAAAGAGGCTTTTTAAGCTGATCGCTCTGTATCTGGCTCTTACTAGTTTTAATGTGTATTGTTGTTTCTGTTGTTTTAAGCTTGAGGCTTCTTTGGGTGCCTTTCCCGAGGAAATTTTTATTGAAATTTTACGGGCAAAATTGTGTTGTGCTAATGACATGTAGTGGGCTATGACGTGGGTTCTCGGCCATGTTTACGGTAGTGGTTATGTTTCATGAATTGTGGAGCACCATTTGCTTCTTTTCCGTAAGCAACGATTAAGTTTGTACGGGGGTAAATTCTTTTCTTTATACTCCATTAATGGCACCTACTTAGTTTGGCCGAAGTAAAACATTTTAAAGTAAATCTTGCTTTACTCACTTTACATTTTGGAGGTTAAAGTATGTAGTGGCATTTGCTTGATTTTTCAATATATGCCTACTGGTTCAACCCACAGTTATTTACGCTGTAGGGTTCCTCATTTTGCTTTGGGTGAAAAGCCGTACAGAATAATGTTGCAAATATAAATTCAAAAGCACTTGTTTAACTTCTCAACATAAACCTAATGGTGCAAGCCACAGTTCTTTATGCTTCAGTGTTACCTAGTTTGGCTGCAGTACAATACTTTACAGTAAATGCTTAACTTGCTGAAGCAACTAGCTTATATGTTAGTTTGCTTTTTGTCGGTTAAAATATCTAGTGGCATTTGCTTAACCTTTCAATACAGGATGTATCTTTATTGGTGTCATATATTTGGGGGACGTGTTCTTGACATTAAAACAGTAAAAAAGTTCATATGAACGTGCGTCTGAAAACCATTTATTTCAGAGTTACAACACAAAATCGAAAGTTACAAAAATTGCTTGAAGTGGCTTCCTCTTGCTTCGATGCATGCAGTAAACATGCGTTCCAAGCTCTGGCGTACTCTTTGAAAATTCCTAGTTGTTTCATATTTTGTCAAATCCAGTTTGGATACGTCCTCTCAAAATGTCAACATCAGGTACAGGAGTCGTATAAACCAAGGACTTCAAATGTCCTCAGACGAAGAAATCCATTGGATTCAAATCAGGGATCGAGCAGGCCATACAGTGGGTCCCCTCGACCAATTCATCTTTGCCGAAATCGATCATTCAAAAACTTACGAACTATCACATTGAAATAAGCTGGAGCACCATCGTGTAAAAACCACAATCGTTGGATGATGTCCAGAGGCACATTATCAGTTAAGAGATGCGATACATTTCTGAGAAGCTGGAGATAGGTTTGTCCATTTAGACGCGGAAGGAAGAAGTAGGAACCAATAAGGTGATCATGAATGATTCCACCCCAAAACGTTGAGAGAGAACCTCTGTTGATGGTTATCCTGTCGTACTTCATTAGGATTTTCAAATGCCCAATTATGAGTATTATGAAAAATGAAGATGCCGTAGCGAGTAAAACAAGCCTCATCCTGAATAAGATACAGGCTAGGAACACAGCGACTTTTGTAACATGTGTTGACAGAAACGTCTTCTTGGCTCAAGGTCTGCCTCATTTAATCCTTGCATTCGTTAAAGGTGATACGGGTACAGAAGATTTTCATGCAGAATTCTCCAGATAGTCATATGACCAATTCTTTCCCTTACAGCCATACGTCTTGTGCTTTGTGATAGGCCTGCATCCACAGCACGATGAATTCGTTCTTCAAGCTCAATGCCTCGTACCACTCTTGGTCTCCTAACATCCCTAGTACTCCTCTCAAATGCGCCATTCTCTCTCATGCGTTGGTGAATTCGTGCGAATGTTCTTGCACGCGGTAACGGCCTGTCAGGGTACCTTTCTGCTTAAGTTCACGTGCTCGTGCTGCATTGCGGTCTGCACGGCCATACGTGTAGCGCATATCCGTCTGTTCACTCATGGAATACATTTTCTTTGACCTATAACAACGAAACGGTTGATTTTCAGACCCATGTATATATTAACCATTTTTACTGCTTTGATGTCAGGAACACGTTCCTCAAATATATAACACCAATGAAGATACATCCCATATATGCTTAATATTTCAAGTCACTGTTCTTTATGCTGCAATGTTACTCAATTGAGTTTAGGCGAAAACCTTGACGCGGTTTCCATGTGATGCAATGCTGGCCGTACGCTTTAAGGTGCGGTACACACCTAACTCATGAATTTGAAGCATCGATATATTATCTCCGCGATGTTTCACTCTCGCTGTACACCTACTTGTGTCGAATCTTGAGCTGTGTGATGGATATGAAATGCCTGAGCTATGAGATGAGGGGGAAAGGAAATCACAATAAAATTGCGTGCTCTGACATTTTCTGAATTTATTCCAAATTATTTGGAAACTCGTAAAAATAAACACTTACCACTACTTAATTATACATTTTACATTGTTTCACAATGTTTTACCAAGTTTATCACTGTCAATGATTGTCAGGAATGTGTGTACCTAAACAAATTACTATCGGCGATCATAAATGCAACTCGCGTGGAAATACGCTTTGAAACAAAGTGACGCTATTAGGAAGTCCTCTCTTTTTGGTACGTCCTTATATATCCTTTCTGATGCTGCCATGTAAATCAAGTCGATAAGTATTGCTAACCGATCTTTCTAGACCTTTTTTTTCGACCAATACAAACTTTTCATTCTTATGGGTTACATTAAAGTAGACTATGGAGTCTAGTAAATGCTTAATATGTTTCTTTGAATTTAATATTCCGGACGATATTAACTATCCTAATTATAAAAAAATATTTCTCTTAATAAACAATAACTCTTACATTTTTATGTATATAATATTTTAACATAATTATCAAAAATATTCTCAACAATGACTCCATCTTGAAATATTCCCTTTCCTTCTTTACTTTACAAACAATTTTCTTTATTTAAAATTACTTAACCCTTTTATATCTGTCTCAATCTTTACAGTATAAGATTGAAAATGTAAATTCAAGAACACTTGCTTAATTTCCCACAACAAGCTTAGTACTGCAGGCTACAGTTTTTGTTATCTAGTATGGCTGAAGTACAATACTTTACAGTAAATCTTGCTTAACTTGCTGAGGTAGCAAGCTTATGGTTTAGTTCACATTTTGGAGGTTAAAGTATTTAATGGCATTTACCTGACCTTTGAATATATACCTAACAGCCCAAGTTACAGTTCTCTATGCTTAAGTGTTACTCAGTTTAGTTTAGGTAAAAAAAAACTTTACAATATAATATTACAAATGCAAATTCAATTGCACTTGTTCAATATCTCAGCATGAGCTTAGTAGTGCCAGTCAGAGTTCTTTACGCTGCAATGCTAGTTAGGTTGCATGAGGTGAAATAATTTACAGTTAAAGCTTGCTTAATTGCTTGCAGCAAAGTATATTAGTATATATTTTGCATGTTACTTAATAATGTAATAATAAGGTACTTAATAACATTTTTTAAGCTTTTTACACAGATTTAGTAGTGCATCCATTTATTTATGCTGCAGGGTTATTCAGGTTGACAGGCTTGGGTTCTCAAGTGTACGTCATGGTAGTGTTTTAAATTGGGCTTTGTTAACTGTGTTTGATTCTAGTTCTCCATTGTTGGACTGAATGTTCAAAATGAAAGTAGTGCCAAGACGGGACCTTGAGTTCCTTTGAGTTCTCCCGAATCCTGTTTTCGAGTTGGTGAGGACCTCGTGGGCGTGCACTTCTCAAGAAAATCCTCCCATCCCAAGTTACTCTTTACATGCAATAATTTTTTATTTTCTCAATAATGGCTCTAATGATATGGATTAAAAGGCCATATGATTAAGACATGTGCATAACAAATGAAATGTATAACGAAATTTCTGCGTATACCCTGTGAAATCCTCTTCGATGAGTGTTTTACAACTTATAATCCGTAAGACATAGACAAAATTTACAAAAAGGTGAAGTGGGTACATCTCGTTAAAAGAAAAGAAATTATTTCAAATGAATGTTTTTGTGCCTTAACATTTCGGAGATATTGCTAATTATAATTCTGAGCTTTCAAATACTTCTTTTTTAGTTCCATTTATACCCCGCCTTTCATTACACTGGTCTTATCCGCAGTCTTTCCTTTGGAACTTATTGACTATTGGTGTTAACTCGTATGCTCTTGTCGTTGGGTTTCGTGCACTTATTAGGCTTTAATAATTAAATCACACACACACAAACTCATACTCTCATTCATATTTCCAGACTCTGGGAAGGACAGAAAATAATCTTGGCTAGAAAAAATTTCCCACCCTCCAGCCGGAATCAAACCCGGGACCCCTTGCACAGCACCAGGTGCTCTACCGACTGAGCTAGGGGCCAACCTTCAAATGCTTATAATTGTTCAAGCTGTACATCAGTATTTGTTATTTTTTTCGATTTAGGTAGTCTCAAAACTTGTATTTTTTCTCTCTTCTCGTGATCATTTAAAGAGATCGGAATATCAATTTCACTAGCGACAGGTTTTTAAAACAAACAATGTCGCTTGAGCCTACGTTATGCCCCTACTACGTAGAACGAAACATTTAATAAAACAATTTCTCCAAATGTTTATCTCGAATAATATGAAACAGAAAGAAGAACATGCTTTTGTAGGAATAGTTTGTAGGATAGTAGGTAAGAAAGTTATGTAAATGTAATACATGAGATTTTTGTGCCTACAATGAAATGTGTAATGAAACCATTTCAGTCAAGGTTAATCTGGAATAACAAGGAGAGAGAGAAGAGGAAGTCACACAGTAGAGTTTTTTAAGTTAAGTCGCTATTCGTGTTTTCTCGCGATCATTCAATGAGCGAGAAATTTCAAAGCCATCACATAGCGATCCAATTTTTTAAAAATTGGGTTTAAAAATTGGACTATCGCTTTAGCCTACTCTGTCCCTTCTGTATCTACAACGAAAATTGTATGTAAAGATGTAATAAACATTTATCTCAATTTGAAGAAAACTGAGTATAGAAAGTGATGTAAATGCAACACATCATATACTTTTGAAGTGCAAGTTTTGTATGCAAGTTGGAATATTCATTTATGTTATCGAAGTAGTTATATGACTGTCTCTCTTACAATTTGGCAGATATTATGTCCTTTTTAAGTTATTTAATTAATGCAATTTTATATTTGGATTCCGTAGCCAAGTTTTAGTATATACTGGAATATGATTAAGTTTTATATTCCCTACCTAACCTTTTATTCATTTTAGAGGAAGCATTAATTATATTACACCCCAAAATTCGATATCAAGATTCCACTGGAAATACACATTCGAGCTCCCTGATTCCATAAAAGGCATTTCTAGACAAAGAGCGGCGCTCGTATGTGTTTGTGTGTGTATGTGTCGATAGTATAGCCCGAAAACCAAAACTCATATCAATACAAAACTTCGTACTTAGGCACAGTATGTGGAATGAAATACGAGGGTTTTCACCAAATTCACGCCATAGCAAACTAATTTTACATGAAAGAAGCTTTTCTCAAACACAGCCCTAATGATTTTTATTAATATCTCAAATGCTTGAGGTATTCATATGAAAATAAAAATATGTATTGTGATCTTCACATAAGTTGTGAATTCCTTTTAATTAGTGTTGAATTTAGATAATTTTATGTAACAAAAATGATCGATATAGACCAGGAATGCCCAACCGCAGTCGGAAGAGGGGCGGGTGGGTGAACCTCCGTCCACGCGCTCCAATATGTTGTTGTGAGCATGTAAGCCTAGTTTACGTTGCAAAAGATGCGCTATGTTGCCGAGTTTCATGGTAGCTTGAATCCACTGTGATATTCTCTAAATGTATTTAATAAAATACACCGTGGGTTCCGTGCCGTTTATGCGTGACATTTCTGCACATCTTATTTTTAACAAGGTTATCGATATTTCCCAACAATGATGACGAACAAAGTCTCAGAAGATTTACAAAGTGATCGTTGCTGATGTATTGCGATATTGGCTTTTAATGAATTCATTTTTGAAAAATTTTGCTCTCAAATGCATGTGGATCCGAAGATTGCCATTGCATCTACTGAAAACACATGTACTGTGGAAATTTATCAAGGGCAGTGATTTTGAAAGTTCCCACCCTTCTGTACTAGAATATTTAATTGAAGTAGAATTCTGTAATTCAAGTAGTTCCATTTGGAAATTTTGTGAAACGACACTGCAAGGGAAATTCAAGGGGTGTTAATTAATAGGCGAGTTTTCCAGTTCAGCATTTTCAGATTGGCAAATTATGATTCAAAATTGGCATATAATTGCTGTATAATATAAACATATTTGTTTAGAAGGGTAACTTGCATAGTGAAGACCGAATCCAAGCAAGGGATCTGCTCTCCAACTCAGCTGATCCCACCAAAGATAGAGTTTCGCTATGAATGCATTAACGACGTCAACTGAATCAACTATTGCTTTATCTTTACCCTACAAAGTTGTATTCAACATATTCAAGTGTTGAAAAAAATCTGTTAGAAACGCAAGGTCACATAGTCATTCTGATTGAGTCAGTTCCTATAGTTCATTCCCCTGCAAGAAATAAACGCAACAATTACCCCATTAAAATGATAACCAGAAATACGTACGTATATATATATATATATATATATATAGACGATTTGCATCAATATTAAGAAACATTAATACTTGCCTGTTCCGTCATGAAGCTAGCGATCCCGCTACGTAATTGGAAAAAGCGTGTTAACATGGTACCTCTACTCAACCGTCTTATAAGATAATAATCTGGTACTTGTGAATATTCAGATCTCAGGTCTTCTAATAATTCCTTGAATTGTTTATGGCAGAAGGGACTAGAGTTGATGAAATTCACACACTTCACTACAATGAACATAAAATAATTCAGGGTAACTGACTTAGCACCGTTCCGAAGTTAAACCAATAGCCTGTAAAAATTGACTCAGTCTACAATAAAATCATTTCCTTGCCTTTCATAGATGATGCTCCATCGGTTGCGACGCTGGCAAATTTACTCCAGGGAAGCTCATATTTGCACCCAACATTATAAACAGCAGTGAGTATATCTTCGCTGAATGTTTTTTCTGAAGTGAAACTACATCTAAAAGCTCTTCAAACTAATTTAAGCCAATATAAATCACTCTCAGAAATATTGCTAGTTGAGCTTCATTGCATCTGTGTGCAATGTCATCTAACGCTAATTAAAACGAATTAGTGATTTTATTTTCTCCTGAAGTTTTTTTTCTATATCACATCCCAGTTCCTCGATGCTTCTTGTAACAGTATCTCGAGATAGGCTTAACGACTGAAAAGCATTTATAAAATTAGGGAAAGTTTCTTCAAATGCCAAAATCACACATTCTTTTATGAAGTCCCCTTCATTTAATGGTTTCATGTTTTTTCTTATTTAATCCGCAATTTGATATGAAGCCCTTAGGATATTTCCGGTGTTTGGAATTGACCAGAAGCTTCTTGCATAATCCTTAATTTTTGTAATCTAGCAGCTTCACCTACAAATGAAGCAAATATGGTATTATACAAATGCAAAAATAAGTAAAAAAATCAATGTTGCCAGTGCTATTTCAATACTATCAAATATCATACCTAAAAGAACGTGTTGTCCGTAGTCCGAATGTTGATATTGTATTGAGATTTCAAAATATTTTGCACAATTTAATCATTTTACTTGGTTGTTTTCTTGGGCACAAAACTATCCCACTTCCCATGATTAGTTAAATAAATATCTGGACATCTTTGAATATGTCAACGCAAAACGTGAACTCACAAGTCAACTGCGACTGAATGTGAATGGTATCATAAATACGACGGCATCAAACAGCTGGCAGACTAGCATGTCCTCCTTTACGTCAAGGAGATGGAGGAGTTCAGAGTCCACAGTTCACTAACTCGCATGGGTTACGTTTAGGCCTGCCTGGATTACTAGAGGGAATTTAGAACTGATTCAAATACACTTTTTGAGATAAGCTACCTTTTTGTAGCTTGGTTTTGAAAATTTTCAGGATCTTTCATTTGCATTTTTCAACACGCTAATCAATACGTCCCTGATATTTCCATTCCTTTGATTCTCGCGAGGTCATGCAAACATCAAGGCCAAAATCCTGCAACCTACTTTTCAAACACGTGACTGCCGTACTAGTCTCCTGTGCACTCCTAAGAAGCTACAGAACAAAATATGTATTAAAACCGTTAAAAATGGGCTTTTATGTGTGACTTATAGAATAGCTATTAAAACAAATTATCCAATTATAAAAATCAGTTTATTTTAAAAGAAAAATTACCTTTACAAGGCATTCATGTTGTTTTTAAAGTGAGTCTCTCCAAACGAAGAGAGACAGAAGCAGAGGGATAAAGAAAGATAAAAGGAGATTTGTGTGTTTCCAACATATAGCTTATAGACCTGAACTTGACTGACCTACTTTTTCCCTGAACCTTTTATATCGATTTACAATGTGGGCCATATATTCAGAATCCCTCCACCTTTCTCATTCAGTATTATTCGCTCAACAAACCAGGGTGCTGCAAATCTTTCTACTGGCTGAGAAGAGAGCAGAACGTGCTCCAAATATGGTAACTTACTAGCTTTTTTATTCTTTGCTCCCCCTTAACGATAGAAATATATTTTGTTTATGACGGAATTTTATTTGCACCCGCTTCATGCACAAACTCTTCAATTGAAGAAGCCCTACCGCGAAATAAGCATGGTAACTTTAGGAACACATATTTCGGCTTTGGGAGCTGACAGAGGCAGGGGGAAATAACTTCAAGGCCAATGTTAATTAATAGCAACTGCGCCACCACGTCTCCCTTTTATTATTTTCACCCTGCTTTTTTAATAATGTTGCACAAAAAGAGCAGACGGCAACATGCCGGGGTTCGTAAGAA
This sequence comes from Deroplatys truncata, assembly GCA_030765065.1. Taxonomy (NCBI): domain Eukaryota; kingdom Metazoa; phylum Arthropoda; class Insecta; order Mantodea; family Mantidae; genus Deroplatys; species Deroplatys truncata. Next base: position 98,465,574 of record CM060976.1, on the reverse strand, counting down.
ATTTAACGGTCGGATACATTTCTGTCAATATGTTTTCCGTAATGGTGCATTATACATAAGATTCCAGACACATATACTTATACTGAGTAAATCTTACGCGTTCATGTGTACAAATATTTAAGGATTCATATATCTTGTCGCACTAAAGCAACATTCCTAGCAACAAACTCACAATTCTGGTTTAAGAGTTTAGCAGAACATGCCTGGAATACTTTAACTCCCAAATGTATTAAACAGGTAAGGAATACTGTACACTTACTAGCTACTTTTCTGTATGACCCAGTTTAACAATTTAACTTTTGAGAACAAGTGGTCTTTACTTTTGACATAAGACATTGAAAACTTTCGGTTGGATAGAAAATACATTCAGAAAAAGAGAAGTCTAAAGTAAATTTGAAAATAATATTCAAGGAAATCAATATGTCCAATTGCAGTCAGAATAATGACTACGTTATGGTCAAAATATGACCAAGAATAATGACCAATAATCACCTCAAGTCAAGACTAATTCATCCTTGGTGATAGTTTGATCCAACTCACTGCCTGAGAGCTCGAAGACAAAACAAAACAAAAAAGGTTGCAACCGACACCAAAACGGGAGTTTGGAATACAAAGCTAACATTGGAAAGGTAGAATCACACGACTGAAAAATTCAATGCCATAGCCGGGATTTGAACCACGGATCTCCCGGTTTCCGTCCGGTTGCTCTAGCCATTGAGCTACCATGGCACGACATTAAATTCTCCATCTGATTTACATTTTTCCCTGTAAACTACAAGGAAATCTCAAAATTCAATTGAGATGACATATCCCAATGGCGATTTACAATGCTGTAAGTACTTTAAGTCCCGGTTTCATAGTTTCAACCACTATTAGGTCAATTAAGGGAATTAGGAGGACATTTTTAATTTAATGCGTGCCGGCATGTTGCCATGGTATCTCAGTGGTTAGAGCAACCGGACGGAGACCGGGAGATCCGTGGTTCAAATCCCGGCTATGGCATTAAATTTTTCAGTGGTCTGATTCTTCCTTTCCAAACTTATTCAACACACGGCTTGTGTGGAAGAACAATTAATTTCACTAAAATAAAATGTTTGTTTAAAGCTCAGGATGTACGTGTCAAGAGAATAATAACTGGCACACAACGCATTGACGAAACTGGGCAAAGCCTATAAGCATTTGCACTTTATTAAAAACCGGAAATGTAAATCGTTACCTAGAGTAGGGAACCGCAAAATCCAGTTCTGATTAGATAAGGAGAGTGGAAGAGGGAGAAAGAGCATTTATAATTCGAGAAGTCCACAAATGAAGAAAGGCCGGAACGAGCCAGTTACGTATGTCGACTTAGGGCAAAACAGGTATAAGTATACTAATGAATATCTGAACTTTCCACTTCACTTTTTGGGTCTACTGTACATAGGACTCAGTTCATAAATTATTAGTTTTGGTTTCTTTAAATTTAACATTCTTTAACCGGGTACGTTATATTGGACAGTAAATGAACAAAATGGTTGAAATAATGCTCAAACGGACCCGTCTTCTGAGGACAAGGGAAAACCCGAAAAGAAAAACCCTAACCGAGATTCGAACTCAGGCTTCTTAATTGCGATGCAGATGTGCTATCCCCACACCACGGAGGTGAGCAAGGTACGAGGGCTGGTCAACAAAGACTGAGACTGATTTTTTCCTGTAGCTTCCATGATAGTTTCGTATCTGTAACATAAATATTTGAAAAGAGCGGGTTTTTATGTATAATGTTGGTAGGCAGCAGCACTCTCGTATTGGTAGGTTGGTAGTAATGCTCTATTTTGTAGACCCTACGTGCATTTCGCATACCAGACAATGAAGTGATGCATTTTTTAAATCGATTATCACCAGTGATGAGCCATGGCTGCATCATTATGATCCTGAAGGAAAACAAGTCAGCACAGTGTGGAAATCCCCAGGTTCTCCAACACCAAAAAAGGCAAAAGTTGTTCCATCTGCAGGGAAAGTGATGGTGATCACATTTTTTGACTGTAATGGAATGATTTACCAGCATGCAGTTCCCCCCCACACTACTGTTACATCAACATACTACACGTCAGTATTGGCTACACTGAGGAAGCACATTGCAAAGAAACGACCAGAGCTTTCTCGGACTGGGTGGCGACTTCATCATGACAATGCACGGCCTCACGTCGCAAATCAAGTCATGCAGTGTCTGGCTCGATTCAACATTAGCTGCGTACCACATCCACCTTATAGCCCCGATCTTGCACCCTGTGACTTTTTTTTATTCCCATCACTAAAGGCAAACTTAGGGGTATTCGATTTGAGAACTCTGAAGCAGTGCTCAAGAAAAGTGAGGCGATTCTCAAGGACCTGACAAAGAATGGTCTGCAGCACGTGTTCAAGGACTGGCAGAGACGTTATAAAAAGTGCATTGAAGTAGGAGGGGACTACTTTGAAAAAGATCATGTAAACATTGAATTGGTGTAATAAACATCTGTGAAAAAAAATCAGTCTCAGTCTTTATTGATCAGCCCTCGTATGAGTGGCAGGCGCTGCGTAATGTACAGACAAGCGGGAGTGCTTAACATTTCCAGGCTCGCAGACCGTCCCACTGCTGGAGCTGCCGCGAGAGGGTGATGAACAACCCAACAATCAAGCAGCCCCCTGTGTCCATGGGGAGTACTGTCTCCGTTGAGCATGCATCCGCATCGCCACACGCCACGAAACCCAGAAGCACACCTGAAAGATGAGAAGGAAACGGAATAAAAGGGAAATCGTGGCAGATAAGAAACCACCCCTACATTCGCCTGCCAACTGCGGGGAAACTATGGATCAGAGTGATCGAACCCGGGATCTCCGAATGCGAGTCTCACACGTTACCGTGGTGCCAGCTCGCTCGGTTAAATTATCTGGGAGAGAGTATTAGTGAGAAACTATTTTCCCACGTTGAACCCACATGTCCAGTGTTTTGATTTACATCCTGTATATTGAAATGTATAGTTTCATCATAATGGGCGGATCTGTAAAGGTTTATAAAGAAATTATCTCGTCAATTACTTTCTTTATGCGACAGCATAAATCGTACTTACCAACCACGTAGCCTAAACTCTGGGAAACTCGGATACTACAAGTAATGCATTCAACGTTCGCTCTAACTTTGAAACCGACGTAAATCTATTTATGTGTTGCACGTCTGTGCTCATTAGCCGCCGGTCACCTCCAATGAATACATAGAATAGAAACCAGGTAATTTCCACACATACGTATGCATTCAAGTAATAAGTGAATTTTATATACAGGGTAGACCATTTAAGTTGAGACTGTACAAATATCTCCAAAACTACGTTGTGATGATCACTTTAGTTAAAATAGTAAATTGTAGGTTTCCATTTAAAAAAATTAAATTTCTTCTAAAATGACCGTTATAGTCTTCCAGACAAAACATGACTAATGACATTTACTTTCCCCATAGTATCAAGCAACTTTTATTAAATACATTTCTTTCTGCAAGGCTTAGTTTTGGAGATATTGTACAGGCTCAAATTAAATGGTCCATCCTGTATTTGAAGCACAATAAGTTGTTTGATAAATCGTGACTAAAATGTTCTACGTTATGGCGGTTATGGTATTCAACAAAATTAAGGGAAAAGCTGTAAAACAACTTAAAGGTTGTCAGAGAGCACAGCGCCTTCTTTTATGTGTTTTTAAAATATTTTAAACACAATTTATTTAATCCTCCTTCACTCAACCATTATAATACATCAGGAGCAGACAATGGACTACGAATTGTGCAAAAATTTAATAAGAGCCTAAAGCTAAGAACTGAAATTATATTAGGTAAACAAATGTAGCAAGATGCATATACCTTACATCACGTGAAGTGGAGTAATGGTTTTCATCGTACAGTATAATGCAGCAACCTTTATCTGACACATTGAGAACTGGAACTGTAGTTTGCTCTACTTAATATCGAATTCAGCCAAAGTAATCACTGTAAAGTTTTCATAATACTGGAATAATCATTCACTATGGGAAATACTTAATTTAAAAAGGCTTATTTTTCACAAGAAGTTGCTCTAAATGGTTTAGAGAGAAACATACTCTGGAATTAAAAATGGTGTATCATATTTTGGAAATCTTTTAATATATTTTTAAAACAAATTTCATTATTGTAAGATATTTTCTTTGCATTATGCTTATCCCTAATAATACCCGATACAGAAAAATGTCGGCTACACGTTCTTTTATGGAAATGGAAGTGCGAAGTGTTAGGAATGAGAATATATAAAATGAACAACATACAATCTGGTCCACACACTCACACGGCTTTCTCTACCCATGAAAAATTCACACATATATTTTATATATTAGACTACTGACAACATATTTTCACCAGGAATGATTTCAAACTAAGCAAGAAGGGTTGCGTAAGTATCGAGTTGTCAGTATTCTGGCTTCTCTATCCCGGGTTTGATTTCCAGGTTTGAAGGGAAAATTTTCCTTTAACTATAATCACTCCCTATTATCTGCAAAGTATGGAAGTATGGATATGGGCGTGCATGTGAGTGTGTTTCATGTGCAAATGATCAACGTTAAAATACCTTATAACGAACGCTGAAATGTTCAGAATAGCATACGTCATAACAGTTAAAACATGAGCTGTTTCTCAGTCTAAAGTCCCTGATACGACCAACGGAAACAAATAATAAAATTAATAAAGTAATACTTTGTTACATAAAACATTCGAAAACAGAAGTTTAGGTGGTGGTAACGGGTTGGAATCTTTAACTTGAAAAGAAGCAGAAGAAGAAGAATCGAAAACTTTCTAGCGCTATTCCAAGTACATCAGATGATGCACTTGGGATTGTGTAAACAAGCAACATACTGCGGATGTGATAACGTTACGAAAAGGCTCATTTTGCAAATTGTGCATTTTAATGTACTAATTTCTTCTATGGTAAATTTTTTCTATGGTTTTCCAAGTTTTTAAAATTATATAAAATTCAACTAGTATAAAAAGGATGGTATATAATTATATATAGTAAGGGCATAATGTAATACATTATGTTTTATTAGCCATGTAAATGTCTAAAACATCGTATTTTAATCAAGGTACTTAAAGTAACTTTTGTGAAAATCAAATGTAACAAAACACTGTTTATATAAAGGGTAATTTGGTGTGGACGGATTTTGTAGATAACCTTCATGTGGTGTATTATTACTCGACATTTCGTTTTTGAGTTCTGCACATTCACACACACCACATACACTCAGGGACATTTTTAAACATATTTTTTTCGGTCCAGGACCTCAAAATATTATTGGCGGTGAAATCTTGACATAGAATTTTTGGAAGCAATGCGACCTTCCCTACTTACCGTAGGTATGTGGTAGATAAAGTACAAGCTTGTAACATATTACTGCGTTTTCTGACTGTGGTTATTATTATAATTGCTACTTCTGTGCATAGAGAACTTATACGTCAGGAGATAATGTTGACCTCATTGAAGTTACAGGCCAAACTTTGAGTAAAATCATGTCCGAAGAGCACTCAGATAAGTTCTTAAAAAGCGAGGAAAGAATGTTAGGAAATGTGACAGTATAGCGAGCGCTGTGATTGACAAATGAAACAGACACTACTACAACTTCTAATTCGGAATTCCCAGCGTTGTTAGAGTATTACAAGTAAGTGCCTATTTTAATCCTGACACATAGGTATTTGCTTTTGTGTGCGGGGAGTCAGAAAGAGTGTGCGCGTGTGTTTATCTGTAGCGTCGAAACCATTCACAGAATGCTGCATTGGTATTAGCAGTGAGTCAGGTAGAGAGCTAATGGTAGCCGTAGGAATGTGATCACATTGTTCCTCCAAAGAGCCTCCCCCACTGGAAAACTCACCCTTTCAAAGCATCCTCCGGTCTATATTGTTGACAGCTCGATACGTGCAAGCAACTTGCCACATTCCCCGCCCCAATCATGATACCATAGATACACAATTTTGTTTACCCTCATGAGGGTAAACACTTCATGCATCTCAACGATGAGCAAAATGGTGCTTAGTGTTTCAGAGCGAAAACAGTCCCTCACAGCTCTGTGAAAAAGAGTGTTCAAAGACTTGTTAAATGAACCGTGTTGTACTGCTTTGGGATTATTTCAAATTTGAATGAGTGGGAAGTTTAAAAAATACATAAAACTATCTTATATTACTCTCTATAATTTTTCTACAATTACTGGATATCCCTTATTATCATGTAAAAATGTATTCCTCTACCATTTAAGGTTTCTCGATATTAAAATCGCTAATTTCTATAAATTTCAACTACTTTGAGATTTCTCACATATTTCCTAATACTATTAGTAAGGTAAAATTTATTTTAATAGACCTCTCTACCTGACTTTCCACACATACATATCTATACAGGGTGGGAGGGAACTTATTTCATTCTGTCTAATATGTATTTAATAGAGGTATTACAAGCACAAAAATTATGATCGAATTTTGTTCTGTGAATTTTGTTCGAAAAAAAGATAAGTGTTTTTCCAAATTATATGGTTTATTCCACGAGAATGTATGAAGATAATAATTTTTTACTTGCAAGATGTGTAGAATAACCTAATTCTGACCAGCTTTGACAGTAACTATCTGATATCATATAAAGTTTTGAAATAATTAATCATTTTCCGAACACCGATTTGCAGACGTAATGTGGTTGGATACATAGGCAACATTGCTAGGATAAGGTAGGTCAGTGTGAGAAGCACCTCCTGGAGGTATACAAAACAGCCTACCTCAACTGGGAGGCGGGAAGCCTAGTGGTTTTGTTTTCCACGCGACTCTTAATCCAAACAAAGATGATGAAAGATTAGAGTAATGTTTTGGTGAAATGACAAGTACAATTTAATAGCTATTGGCCTATACTAACAGCATGGAAGTAATGCCTTCATCGTCCAATAAGCGTTTCGCGGTCGCTAATGAAAAGCACACCATGTTTATGTCAGCTCTACTGGAAGTTGAGTCACTGTTAGAGAACCATCTTACTGCGCATTAAAACTCGAGGTTTAGTCATAAAGAACCTGAATCATCTGGACCTTTTCTTATAAAAAGCAGGGTCTACATAACATGGATTACTGATGTGGAATATTTAAGACAAAGTATCCATCTGGCTACGCAACAATAAAAGTGTCTTTGCTAGAGTACGAGTAATTGGTTACGAAAATGTGAAGCTTGCAGGTGGGCAAATGGTGGACATTTTGAACAGTATATGTGAATCATTTAGTTTACTATTTATTCTTTTGCTGTTCATGTTAAAAGACCATGTAGTAGATTGTAAGAGTCTGTGGGTTTCTTTTTTTTGTGCTCACATAACAGAAAGACAGTATCTGTTGCAAAACGACTTTAATATTAATGCTGAACCAGCTGATTATCCGTAGATTCTGAGTTTAAGTTACAAAATGTGCCATTGGGAGAAGCAGATGCAATTATTAGAACGTTACAGACATGAGCCTTTATCTGCACTCAGGAACCATGCGACATACAGCGAAAGTGAAACGTGTTCACGCACTGACCTATTTCTGGTAGGTGAGGAGAATGCCACTCTCGCTCATAGCTACCAGTCGACTCCGCAACGTTGTCAGCGTGTGCGTTTTATGTTTTCGAAATAACCTAAAATATCTCCGCAGAAAATAGTCATAGAAAAAACTAAAGATTACAAAATATGTTCCAAATAATACGATCTGTAACTGGTTTAAAGTAACGTAGTACACAACTTCCACCTGGTATATATATATATATATATATATATATATATATATATATATATATAAATTGTGTGTGCTACATTAGCATGCTTTTTTCTGCCCACTATCGTTTATTTTGTATAATATCTACAAACTATTCTAATGAAAGCTTATTACTTATAGCAAGTAGTGGAAGTGTTGCATTCCATAAAAAAATTCAATATAGAGATTTTATCGGAAATGCATGTTTTGAGGACCTGAATAAAAAAGCCACTTTAGAAAAAGATCCGTGTGTCTATGTGTATGTATTTGTGAAGAACATAGCTCAAAAGTGAACTCTCTGATAAAGAAGGTACTTAGTATTTAAGTTCAAGATCTTTCAGGGATGCGAAATAAAAGTTTTCAAGAAAATCCTCTAACCCAAAACTAGCCTTATATGTAAACGCTTAATTACTTTTTATTTTCTCAAAAAATGGCTCTAGCGACTTTTATTAAAATATTATATATGTAAAATATTGGCATGAAAATTAAAATATATATTATGAATTTTCTCGGATAGGCCTGTGAAGTCCTTTTCATTCTGAATAAATGTTGTATAATTTTGTATAATCTGAAAACCGTATGAAATAAACAAAATTTTACTACGCAAAAGCATGTACATATTGTTTAAACATAATTTATGTCCAATAATATTTTGTTGCATTAACCATTTCCGAAATAGTTTGTATTATTGGTTTGAATTTTGAAACAGTTATACCTTTCTTCAAGCGATAAGTCGCTATTCGATTTCTCCCCCCCCCCTCGTAGTCAAGTACAGAGTGGACTTTCAAAGCCATCACATAACACACCCTTTAAATATTATCGCTTCAGCGCGTTTCATAGTACCTACAACATGTGTAATGAAACTGTGTCTGCAGATGATATCGCTGTTGGCAAGAACTTGGTGGACGAAAATCTAATATGTTACATTACATGGATGGGACTGGACTGTAACGCGGAGGAATTCGGCACCGATCCAGGAAAGAGCATACTATACCGACGCCCCAAGAGGGGGCGCACTCGGGAGAGGTGAATAAGGTAAAGGGAGATACCGGGCGGCCGAAACCAGCAGTAATGGCAGAGTCCCTAGAGTTTCCAGATTGGATGCCCGGCAATCGGACAGGCAGACCGGGAACCCGCTCCACACAGGATCCAACGCCCCAAGGTGGGTTCCTTATACCCCGGCAACCAGCCGAAGTCCGAGGGATGGAGAAGGTTCACAGAGCATCCTTATTCCCCTACCGCACTGCACCAACACCATCATCGACACTTCCAAACCTGAAATAGGCCAAACGGGGTGAACGGTGAATAAAAGGACAGGAAACGACCCGGAAAACCACCACATGGGTCAGAGTGAGCGGTCGCCGGGGATTGAACCCAGGGCCTCCCGAATACGAGCCATAGACATTGCCGCCTAAGTCATTCCGCTCGGTGGCATTACACGACTTTCTCTACTAACTCTTTCACAAACTATTCTTCGAAAGTTTATTATTCCGTTCACTTCTTGTTAATTGAGGTAAAGCTTCATTACACATTTACGTATTGGTTATAGGTATAAGAAGGTTATAACAAGCTAAAGCGATAGTCTCATTTTTAAAGGCGAGTCGCTATGTGATTTCTTTGAAATTCCAAGCTCCTTACCTCAACGAAAAAAATAACCTCTTGAACAACAGTTACGTGTCTGAAAATTCAAACCAGTAACAAAGAGTATCTCGGAAATGGTTAACGCCAAATTAAATCTTATTTAACGTAAATGGTGTGCTTTAACGGGATGTACATTTTTTGGGTCTCCGAATTTTTGTATCTATTGTGTAAGCTTATCCTTAGCAGAATCGTTATAGTTTCAAATCGAATTTCATTATAAGGTTCGGCCCATAACTTAGTTACCAGTTAGTTGAAACAATAAGCTTAGAAAGAAGATCTCTTTGTGTAGAGATCGCCAGTTGTACAAACACCATACGGAATGAAGATGCTTCACAGGCTATTCGTAGAAAATTCAAGATATAGATCGTACTTGTCATACAAATACCTATCTTAAACATTTGGCATTTTAATGAAATTAGTTACAGCCATTTTAATCAAGTGAAAAATAACGAAAATTGTTCCATATGAAGTTTAATTTGGGGATATTTTATTGAAAATGTTGGTATCCCATCCTTGAAAGACGCTACACATGAATACAAGGTCTGGTACTTAACTAACTTTTCATTTTTGAGCTATGCTGTTCACAAATAGATACGCAAACACACACATGCACGATTTTCTAAAAATGCCTTTTTTGGATTCAGGGACTCCCTAACATGCATTTCTGGTGAAATCTCATCGAAGCTTTTGCTGGAATACAGTGCTTCTTCTACTTACTCCAGCAATAGAGAAAGTGAAAAAGGTTTTGTGAGAATAGCTTGTAGAAGAAATCATGGGAATGTAATACATCAGATTTATTTATGTTTTCACTCCTGGCCAATACTTTCCTTATTATGCCGGTTGATCCTTTCTGGGTGAGCTTGAGATGACGTGTTTTAAACAAAATAAATGAAATTAACGCCTATTTAGAAGTATTCTGAAAAAGAGCACACTATAGCAGCTGCTAATTATTGCACAAACAGGACAAATATATTACTTGGTTAAATTATTAAAAACATGAGGAGTGATATATCGATATCTCACTTAGAATACAGCTGGTGGAAGTTAGGTCCTGTTGCGTAACGAATCCCATTGTGTTGATCTCCAGATACGCTGCAGAAAATGTTTTGCATCGGATAGCGTTCATTAGTGGCCTGCATATTAAGCCGTAGATTCCTTGACCACAGCCAACACTCAGCAAACATGAGTGTGACGTATGACCACTAGATAGCTACTAATTGAAGGCCTTAATTAAATCCTATGCGCCATATGCGAAATAATGGCTATTAGGTAAGTGATATTCCCCATCATCGCTCCCTGGATGTATGATATCACCAAAATGTCACAAGTAGACCGTCTGTGTGCTGAATGGGCGTACACAGTCGAGATAATGACCAGACTCTACCTATCTACTAAATGCAATTGTTAGTCCTTATTTATCGAGGAGTGGCTCAGCGGTAATGTGAGAGACTTGCATACAGAAGCTACGGATTCGATTCCCGTTGACCACCCACTCTGACCTTGGGTTTTTGTGGTCAGTAAGGCTAATGCTGTAGTGGTTTCTCGTTTGCCATGATTTCATTTCCATCACTTTCCTTTAACTCTGTTTCCCTCGCAAGTTTCAGCCTTCAAGGTTTCCTGGCAGTTGGCGCGGATGCTTGCTCCAGGGAACGTGAACACTGGAGAGCTGTTTGTTTGACGTGTCGTTCATCATCCTCTCTGGGGAGCTCCAAGAGTGGGATGGGTCTTCGAGCCAGGAACTGTTAGGGTCTTCTGCGTGTCTCTGCGGCTTGCAGCCTCTTGTGGTTTCTTCATTCCATTCCTTCCTTTGAGGGTGTGGTAGGCGCAACCGATCTCGTGTAGAACGCAATGCGCGAAATTTCCCTCTCCGTTATATACCCTCTGCCCTATAGTCCTCATTTATTACTATCTACTCTATTTAACTGTTAATCAAGAAAAGTACTGCAACTTTGCTCATCAAATAAAGTGGTTGAATTAAATAAATTTTAACTATAATTTTGTTGTCATCAGACTTGTATTAATGTAATCTCAAATCCTACCTTGCCGGTGCTGTATCGCTGCGGCCCTCGCCTGCCTTGGGAGTGGGGGGCATGAGAAATGTAACTGTACCAGAACATTAGAATCTTCAGGAGTATATGCTATATTGTCCCTTCACTAACGGTCTATGCAACTTGGGAGAAATGCAGTCCTAATGTAAGATTAGAGCTCCCGCTTTACGCAAACACAACATTTTGACAGGTTTCACGTTCCGGAGATGCTGTATACCTATAAGTACCCTTTGATGGTTAAACAATAGTTAATCGATTGGAATGGTCGAGTCACTTTTAGTTAATTTTGAAAGATTAAGTTGTAAACCATTGTGCCTTCTATTTCATCGCATAGTTATTTAATAGCATAACACCTATATAGTTTTCACATTTACATTGCAATAGAGGTAAAGCCGATGAACGTGAAAATTCATTACTCCTAGGCCACCAACTTAATTGCTTTAGAAAATGTACATGTTCTGCGACCATCGAGAAAAGCAATATTCTCAATCATTAATCATAAAATATCGGTTCGCTAACTTATAATGATTTTATCGTTACACAATTATTTAGCATACGCTAACAAGATAGATTACATAAACATTGCTTAAAGTCACATATCCGCGGCATTTGTATTATTTTGCATCAATTTCTGTGGAATAACTGTTTTCTACTCTATGGCATTCTCAACAAAAAGTAAAAGCCTTCTTCGCAAATACATTTTTTTATTACTCCAATGTGTTCGTAATCTAGAATTTGGGAGTTTGTAAAACCTTCTCAGGTGTTCAGCAATTTATGAATATAAATGAAGTGTTTTATAGCACAATTCCCTCCGAAAGAATAGGGATTTTAAATTGTGAAAGAATAATCAAAATCGGATGATTGGTGTTTGAGATGATCCTACATATACGTGCATAATATAAGCGGATTGGTGCCGCTTCCTAATAGTAACTAACTTCATTTCGGGACTCTCCAAGGTTGAAGATGGCTAAGGCGAGATCGGCCGGCGTTAGGAATGTATAATTCTGGGATTGTTATGGACCCCAAACTTGCTAGCACGCATCGTTGTCCGGATCTGGTTGCCCTTCATCTCTTCCTTCCAGAGGTCACGTTGGAAAAACAAGCGGTCTACTATTGCCCACGTGTGGTGCTGTGCTTCAATTACTTGCGGTCTCTAACTTCCTAATCCTAATCCTAAGATGGCTACTAAATACCAGAGCATAAGATACACGTGTTGCGAACGCACTAAAGTTCAATGCTATGTCTATATTACGATACTGCCAATCATTCGTTTGGAATTAAAGAACTAACAATTTATATATTCCGATTATATAACGACAAGTGGGGTTTTGCAACTTCGTGTTAATAATACAACAAAATTGCCGTTAATTTAGTGACAAAATCAAATAAAAACAAAAACGTATGTGTGGTTCGTATAATAACAGCCTTTGGCATTAATTTGGTTAAAAATATTAACAAATTATTATATTTTCCGTAAAACTGAACTATTAATAGCACCAGTAACATAGGCGAGGTTTAACAAGGATGCAAGTTATTTTAAAATGATATTAAATTTGGTGGAAAACATTAAATAAAATATTATTTAGCCTGTTTGTTTATTTCCATGACACCAAATTACAACATATGTTAGTGTTTTCAGGCCATTGAAAACCGCACAGTAACTACCAAATTATAGTGTGAAAAGTATCTTTCACTGTCCGCATTAAGGTAGTCAGAAGGCTTGAGCAGATCTCACAAAATCTATGAAACTGGTTACCTTAACTGATTTAAATGTCAACAGGATCTGTAATACTCAGATTCATTATTATCCTAGATCCAATTTCAAAAACAGTTGAATTTCATACAACATAAAAGTACATACTTTTTTCACCCTGAAGTCTAGGTAGTTGCTTAAACATAATTCAACCAAATTGAGATTCATATCAGATTTTGCAATTAATTTTGATGACACAAAAAGTACATCGAGTGTTTTGATTACCTTTATATGTCAACATGCAAGTTTGTAATTAGTTTTTAATATATTCCAATTTTCGTGTTTATCCGCAATAAAAACAATTTTGCAAAAAAACGAAAACTTCGTAGAAATTCGCTAAGAAGTACAGGTTTAAATCGTCTACATTTTTGGTGAAACATCTGGCTACATCTAGCTGTAGTTGTAAAACATTTTTCGCGTTTATCGTTAATAACAGAAAACACGGCTCTGATCATATAAAACTTACGCAATAGCATTTTATGCCAACAGGTATGATATATTAATGCAAGCACAGCATATGAAAATGGTAAACTTTAACAATAAAGTACAATTTGGAGGAGTATTACTTAATGTTAAAAGTTGTTAGTTTAACAGCAATAAGAAAGTAACAAAAACATAACATTTGTTGATGATTCTATTTAAAGAGTTGATATTTAGATATTCTCATTCTTGATTGAAACAGTCATCACTCCTCCACCGCTTTATTAAGCGATTTTAAATAAATAAATATTCATAAAATATTCATATTGTTTTCCATTAGGTGTTGACACAGGAAATCGCTTAAAAGTAATACTGTCCTTCAAGAGTTAGACTCACTCTCGAGGATGTAAAAATAGCTTCATTATCGCTTAAAAATTTGGAAATAATTATTACACAGATTGCCAAGTTTTCTGTCTCCCCTTTTTCGTCGTTTTATTTTTACTTTTTCTCCACAGTTAAAAAAATTTAGGATTCAAATTGGCCCAAATTAATGAATTCAATACTCTACAGACTTATTAATATATCTTTAATCTAAATTGTTCAAACTGAAAAACACTTGCTTAAGATTACATACGTATTTTTGCTTTCTCTACCACATACATAGAAGGTAGAGATGATATTGCATTCCACTAAAAATTAGATAACGAGATTTCATAGGAAATACATGATTTGAGGCCTCCTGAATTAAAAAAAAAGAATTTTTAGAAACGTTCGTGTGTATGTCTGTCTGAGGCATCACTCAAAAACGAAAAATCGGATAAATACCACTCTTTGTATTTAAGTTGAGTACCTTCCAAAGATGCGACACGAAAATTTTCAAGAAAATCCCCCATCCAAACTATCCTTTACATGGAACATTTTTCGAAAATTTTGATTTTTTAAAAAATGGCTCTAACACTTTTGATTAAAACGTAATATATATTAAAGGTATTTAATGACAAATAAACTGAATATATTGAATTTTCTGGGAATAGCCTGTGAAATTCTCTTCATTCGGAAGGAATTTTGCATAATCTTGTATAACTCTAAACGTTAAGCGATAGACGAAAACATACCATACAAAAATGTAGATCTTTTTGAAACACACAATCTACTTAATATAAGTTTTTCTGTAGCATAATCCTTTCTGATATAGCCGCTATTAAAGGTTCAAATTGTTCAGTACTTGTCAGTCTCTTTAAAGTCTCGTCGATTTGAGTTGCTTCTCGCGTTTGCATGGAAACGGTATGAAATTTACTGCTGTATCATATAGCATCCAGTTCTTAAACATTTGAATATCATTGTTCTCTTTGTATCTATAACGAAATTTGTAATGAAGTTATTTTTGCAAAGGTTTATTTGGATTAAAATGTAGTAGATGGAAAAATAAGCTGTAAGAATAGTTTGCATACACAAAAATAAAAATTAGAGGGTAGAAAAACTTATGTGAATGTATCACATCAGATTAATCTATAAGTTGGTCTACGCCGTAAAGAAAGAGACAGAAAGAAATAAAGTCTTCTATACTGGCACCACTTGTTATGGGGACATCTCACCGTCGTCCTCGGAGCTGCAAGCGACGCTAGTGGATATTGACGGCCACACAATGGTTCCCTGTTTTATGTGGCACAATAAGGGCTTTCACTTTCCTCTGTAAGGGCAACAAATTGAAGACAAAGCCTTTAGCTTTTTCTCAGCCGGCGTCTCAAATGCACAGTATGTCAAAGTCAGTTAAAGTAAATGATTTTAATTGAATTTGATGTGTTAGATTCATAACTTCCTCTACTCTCTGTCCTTTACTATGGGTAAACAAATTAGTTTTACAGAAGTTTATTTTTCTATATACTCAATTTTGATCGAGATAAACCTTTGCAGAAATAGCTACATTACATATTTATTTATAAATGCAAAGGGAATAACGACAGTCAAAACGTTTAAGAACTGGACGCTATATGCTAGGCTTAAATTCCATACTCTTTCCATGCAATCGCGAGAAACAACTAAAAATCGAAGGGACTTAAAAAGAATGACGAAATATTGAATAAATCGAACCATTAATAACGGATATTTTGAAAATGGTTGATGCCGTAAAGATGTTATTTGGAATAAATTGTGTTTTAAAGAGATATACATTTTTATACAGCACGTTTTCGTCTATCGCTTAACGTTTACCAGTTATAGCTACAAGATTATCGAAATTCCTTTCGAAATCAGAGGATTTCCAAGGTTATTCCCAGGAAATTCAAAATATACACTTTATTTGTCATGTAAATAGCTTTAATAAGATCCTTATAGCCATGTTTTAGAAAATAAAACAGAGCAAGTTTGTTATTTATTCACCATTTCATTTTAAAGTTACGCTGTTCACGAGCGCGCGCGCGTGTGGACCTTTTTCAGAAAATGTTTTTTTGGATTTAGCGAGGCTCAAAACATTGCGGTGAAATCTCGGTAGTGAATTTTGGATGGAATGCAATATCTTCTCTACCTACTATGCACGTGATAGAGAAAGTAATTATTAGAAGCTCCAGGTTTACCAAAAGTGGATCCAGAAACTCTAGAAGCTATGTGTATGTTTAAATGCCATTTATTCTAAAATAGTCATGAAGAAATCAGCTGTTAATGTGGTAACTAAGCGAAACCAGCACATACAATTCATTTTTAAAATGCATCAGTAGGGAGCTTATTATGCCAATATTGATATAATCAACTGCGGTTGTGTGTGTAGATGGGATTACAGAGAATAGACATTGAAGGCAGGTGGTTTCGGATTTGAGGGAAAGGACTTTAAAGAACAGTTTTCCTCCATTTGGTGATTAAGTTTGCAAATTTTACGTGATTTGTCTAAAAGAAGAAAAAGATATTTCTGGAGATGTTTTTTAATCTGTATCTATCAGGAAAAAATTGCTAAAAGCTTACATACTTATACAGGGCAGTTTAATTGCCTTAAGTATTTGACATTTAGAAATTCATTGACTTCTAAAAGCTTAAATTTTGTCAAGATCTAAAACATTCGTAAAGAAGGAATAAACAATGCACTAAACTTTTGGGGAACAAAAGAACAGTCTAGTTGGCTGCTTGCACTTCTATAGAAAACATAAATCACTTGGACGTTTAAAATCTGCCTGAAAATAATAAAAAATAACAATTTATTTAAGAATGTGGAAGCAGAGATTCGGCAAAGTGTATTCTGGATAAATACATTTTACAAATTCTAAGTCGGGTAGAAGTATGAAATTTTTGCGAGGGTGTGCGATTTGGATATCCGGTACCAGCTAGGCCTTTTCTCAATGACAGTTGGAGTTAACTAAACCACGAGGACCAAGCTCTACTACACGGCCGCTGTTTCATCTACCTCATTCTACACAGGACACCATGGGTCCACAAGGTAAACGCACTGTTCACATTGTGTTCGTTTGATTTCTGCCTCTGCTTCTCAATCATGTAGTTCCAAAATTAGCCTAGGAGCACATCATAAAGCTACTGCATACTATACAGACAGCGTGTGTTCTCTCAAAGAATATTAAAATACTCTGTAAGTATTTTGGAATTGATGACTGTTACACTTCTACACATTACTAGCTTAACTATAAGCACCTTGAAACTGAAGGCATTTTGGTTAAAATTTTACTTGCTCTATCACCTACCTATAGCAGGTACACATTTTAATCAACTACAATAAACTTGTTCGCTGAATGAACGAAAATATGTTATAGGAAAACACATAAACTTTTATGCAGAAAATTCTTCAGAACGTCTCTAAATGTTCATGCTTTTAATTTAAAAACTATGACAGGTTTAGAGCGCAGGGAAATGTGGTAAAAGTTAAACGCCAGCGAAAATAAATTTAACGATCAGGAGATGTGGACTGAAACACTACATAAAGTTAAAATGATGGTGTAATCACTTTTTGCAGAGGACACATCCAGAGCAGAAAGTATTCGTACCCGCTTTTAAAAATTCCAACACCCAGGTTAAGTGCGACAAACAGAAAAGCAAACTTATGTTTAGCATCATGGAAATAATATTTAAACTGACAGAGAAATAAATTCTTCAAGTTGTGGATTATTGGCGTTTATGCTGAATTACTTTGGTAATACCTCCATTTCAGGACTTCATGATACTTCTTCATCCCTTTAAATTATATTTCTATTTGCGAATATTACAGAAACATTTTTGTTTACTAAATGGAAGTAAGCTTGAAATCATAACACTTAAGACGTTAAACATTTTGAAAACAATTTTCCAAAACGTATAAAACTCACAAAGTTGAAGGCTTTGAAAAATCCAAAACACTGTATAATCTCTTTTTTTTTTTTTGTTTTGCACAAACAGTTTAGGAGGAATATACCTAAAAATCCAGAGAAATATCAAAGAGCGATAACTAAACATATTTTGCGTTTCGGTGATGTTTTAATTGTTGATTTGAGTACTTTTAGTTTTTGTAAGTTCGAGAAATCTGCCACTAGAATGCTACCAGTTAATTTCAAGCGCGTATACAGGAGGACTATACCACATAATTTATATTTTTAACGGAGGATTATGCACAAAATACGATTCAAGAGTATGAGAGGGCGTGTTAAGGAATACCTGTGTTCGGAGGCAACAACGCTGGAATTACGTATAAAATAAAAAAAGTAAGCTCCAATCGATGCATATAAATAGATATGGTGATCATTTCGACTTAAATGCTCCGTTTACGTTCAGTATATTTCGTAGTACAGGCTGCCACAGGTGGCCGAACTCGTTAAAGCACGAACTCGTGAGCGGGAGGTCCGCAGTTCAAATCTATCCAGAACCGTCCTTCCTGACTGATTATTTGTTCCCATGTTTACCTCAGTCCTCATAACTGGCAAAAGCCGGGGAGGTACTTAAAGTTAAGTCTAGATTTCATCAAATTGGATTTCCCAGTTACCATTTTGTGTTATATTTAATCAATGTCTACTGTCTGTGGTGCCGTATGCAATAAAAACTACCAAATACATCAGAGTGCGACAGAGGATCAAGAAACCAGCTTAAACACAGGCCGCTAATGGGTCTTCTCAGAATTCAGTCTCGACCAGATGTTTAATTGTATGGTTAGCAGAATGATAGTATGTACAACTTCAACTGGATTAGCTTATTTAGACCTTCCGTTTAATTACCAACTAATGACGGAATTAATTTTGCGGTTGGACGGATCCGATGTATACCTTTGTGCGCTGAGCGGAGCTTAACCTGTGCTTTTAGAATACCGCAACAACCTCATCTGGGCCAAGCATGCACAATCGGGATCATATTTTGTGCTACATGCATTAAAATACATTAGTGTAGTGACCAAACCATGCAATAATATGTAATTACAGGAAAGCCAAGTACAACAGTGGATCTATGGTGTGTTAGTGAAGTTAAACTTCTCTTACTGCTTCTGACATCGAAGAGTTTAGGCTTGCTTTACACGGGATCATCAGAAATTTATGCGGCTTGTGTGGAACTTAGAACAGATACACAAAAAGTTTACTGCCAGAGCATATCATAAACTTCGGCATTACTCGCATACATTCGGTCCAATTACACAACAACAATATTTCTCATTTTCTCTATCACTTACAGTAGGCAAAGAAATTATTGTTGTACTCAAATGTTCCACATCGAGATCTTACTGAATATATAACATTGAGATCGGCTGAAATCCACCCTCCCAAAAGAAAGTATGTTTATAAAATAGTGCGTGCGCTTACCACCCTGTTTTTACTGCTCCATTTATACCACGCCTTAACTGCAATGGTCATATCCGCGGCCTTTTGCCTTTGGAATGTATTGTCTGCCGGCAATACGTTAATTCGCATTGTCATTAAATTTCTGATTTTTCTTTGGGTTTTATACATTAGATCATACACAAATTCACACTCTCATTCATACTTCCAAACTCTGGGGAGCATAAAGAGTAATCTTGGCTAGAGAAAAATTCCCACTCCCCTGCCGGAAATCGAATCCAGGACCCCTCGCACATCAGACAGGTGCTCTACCGAATCAGCTACGGACCAGCCCTGTGTTTCCTTTTTGTAACACTTAGTGCGTAACAATTTGGAAACCAATTAGAAAATAGGCTGTATTGCACCTAGGTTAATTTGCCCAATGGAGAGTTTGCAGAACTAAAAATCTAAATATTTCGCTTATTATTAAGTTTTTAAAAAACAATACATAACATTTACAAACATTATACTTCTAATAATATTTCTTATTTACAGGATTTCGAAGGGATTAATAGTTAAGAACTGCTAACAATTGTTATTTACCATTTACTATATTGTGGTATATTTCTGATTGCTTTGCAAGTATTATGAGGAGTACAAGTTTGTACTAAAACTTTCACTTGTGCTTTAATTTTTTTAATACCCCATAAAAAGAAGTTTTATTACTTGTTTTCAGAAAATCACTTGCATGAAAATGATAAAAATAGTTGAAGTCGATGAAGGGTAGAAAGGGAGAGAACGTGATAAAGAAAAAAGTAACATGACGGAAAAGAGGACCAGAGGGAGACAGTAGAGAGGTTGATAAAGGGAAGAACAGTGAGACAGTGGTAGAGTGACAAAAATCTCCACATTTAACGCAATACCTTAAGCAGAGCTGCGGGTTCTGCTAGTAATAAATATATTTGCAATTATATACTCTCCATTTATTAGCTTTCATTTGACTGCCATAACTTTTTTCTCTTTTTAGTTTATTATTTTTTAGGTATAGTTAAAATATACACAGAATTAAAATTCTTTTCAACTTTGCAAATAAAAGTAAATTAATTTTCAAAATTCCTGTGCACAAAAATAACTGCAATAGCTACATGAAGTACCTTAGTTGAAACACACTATGACTGTTTCGTAACTGGAAATTCACATAATCCAGCTAATATGAGGTACGATGTTACATGAATGTGTAGTTTCATGTTTGTGTCATCTCGCACGGCATAACATCACGTGACAACTGTGCGTCCCCGGTTTATCTCTTCTGACATAATCCATGCATCAGGTACAGCAAATAAAAGAAAAACAAATGCAGGCTGCACAGGGGTGAGTTGAATATTGTTTATGATTCAGGCAACGCGAGTTTTATTGTTAATTCTGGCGCAGAGAAACCTGGAGACAACAGACCTTAGATGGTTTTGACAGGGGTATTGAGAACTGGAAATTAATTTCCTAGTATACGAATTATTTGCTCATTCTATATACTTCGTAAACTGTTATAAGGTAAACATTTTTCAAACGCTTGATTAAATTAGGAAGTAATAGAAAGATAGAAAAAAAGTTATGGACAATTATTAGGTTTCAAAATTTCTCCGTTCGGCTAGACTGTCTAGCTGTAAAGACGATGGAACTGAAGCCTACAAAACATTTACATAAGTTATGTATGTATTATTTTCCTTTAATCTTAAGAACAGAATTATTTATTTCATTTTGTCATTTTGTTATCAAATTCTGCGACTTTATAGACTAAAGCAGAGCGGTTAGATTATATTGTGGCCGTACAGCACTGGAGTGGTATGCAGCGTGGTCGCGCCGGATTCCCGGAAACTTCATACCGTATTGTTCCGCTCAGTTTTTCTTTCCCTACTACTCACAATAAGTAGAGAAAGTATTGCATTCCATCCAAAATTCTGCTGTAGAGATTTCATCAGAAATAGATGATTTGAAGCCCCTGAATCCAAAAAAGCTTTCTTAAAAACGGTTCATGTGTGTGTCTGTGTATCTGAGAACAGCATATCTCAAAAACGAAACGTACAAAAAATACCAAACTTGGTATTTAGTATCCAGTATCTTCCAAAGAGTTCACACAAATACTTTCAAGGAAATCCCCAACCCTACACTACCTTCTACATGGGAATTTGTTCAATATTTCTGGTTTTCTCAAAAACAACTCTAGTGAGTTTGATTGAAATGAAATATATTTAAGATACTTACAAGGAGAGTAAAGTGCATAACTTTAATTTACTGTCAATAGACTGTAAATCCTCTTTATTTGGAAGTAACTTTGAATAATTTTGTATAACGAACAAACCATAAGAAATAGGCAAAAAGCATTACACAAAAAATGCGTACATATTTAAAATACACAATTACAAATAACTTTTCTGTGGCATAAGCAATTCCGAGTAATCCGTTATTATAGGTTTGAATTTTTCAATGCATGAAAAAGTATGGAATTTCAAGTTGGACATAATATACCGACTACCTTTTAAACACCTGGTATCCATTCGGGTTCCTTTGTCCCCCCTTGTACTTACAACGAAATGTGTAAAGGAAGTATTTCTGCAAAGGTTTATTGCGAATAACGCTTTCGTGAGAAGCTATACAGAAATAAAGGAACGCTGGGTAGAGAAAATCATGCGAATGTACCACATCACATTTTTACTTATATGTAAATAGTTTAAATTTTAACAGTTCAGTTGTCCCATGGCTGATCCTTTTGAGGCGCGTACTTATCAACTAGAGATTTTCTTGGAGAACATTAGCTGCTCCAATTTCATTCCCTTTTTATTCCTTTAAAAACGTTCTT
Organism: Deroplatys truncata; assembly: GCA_030765065.1. Taxonomy (NCBI): domain Eukaryota; kingdom Metazoa; phylum Arthropoda; class Insecta; order Mantodea; family Mantidae; genus Deroplatys; species Deroplatys truncata. The sequence goes on along the minus strand of CM060976.1, from coordinate 98,443,377 downwards.
ATTAATACGCATTCTAGCATGTAAAGATCCAGTTTTTCTAAATCTAACAAGTTGCCTGCCTATTTCGTTTGAAACTGCAACTGCAGGAAATGTTTGTGAAAGCTACGTAGAAACCTTTCGACATGAGTCGACATTCGTGTATTTATCGCTCACAAAAATCAATAAGTAAAAATGAAAAAATGTTTATTTTCGCAAAGACAGTTCTAACGATGTTAATTAAAATAAGGCGAATAGGAAAAGAAAATTTGTCTACAATTTTGGATTTTACACAACTAGGAACGTATAAAGGACAAAAGCGCGCTACAAGAAAATGTAAACACACCTCAAAAAGATTTTCTGTGGCAATAACGATATTTGAAATATTCCTTCATATGCATAACTTTCCAGGTTAAGGTAGGGTACTTTACTTGGGAATATTGACTTGTTTATAAACAGTATGTTCTTATTTTCAGAATTATTTATAAACATCTTTTCTCTTAGAAGACACTCTTCTTTATTAATAAAGAACACTTTAATTGTATATCTATCTCACAACTCCTCTTCTTAGACCTATAACCTACTAGCCAACGTTATACTAACACAAGAACTCCCTTCAGTAAGTACAGGAATAAGCTTTCCCCGACTTGTAATTGGAGTTTCATTACATGATCTCGTATTGTAGGAAAAGTGCGTGAGATAAATAATCATACCCTTTCAATCCGGTTTTGCGCGCTGAAAGGTAAGGTGAAAATGTAAAACAAAGCGCAATTAAATTGGGCTCTGGCTCTCACATTACGCACACATATAACCGGTTCTCGGGTTCCAAGCATTGCAACATCATTAGGCGCTCTTATTTATAGTTTTACCGATATATTCAGCCAGCGTAATTCCCCATTCCTTTCATTTTCCTCGGAAATTGCGAGCAACGAAGTGCTTCTACAGAAAATAACTAGGTACGTTATTATTCCTTTGATTTTGATTCTGCTTTTATGAAAAGATAATGAGCAGAATGAACAATATGTTCCTGCTAAGGTTACGCATTTTGTAGTCGAAATGCTTCGACACACCCCAAAATGCCTTGCCGCCTATGTTGAATACATCAAGTAAAATTAAAACTAAAAATAAGGTAAAAAATGTAATTAGATGCGCTTAAGTCTTAGGAAGATATAAAAAATCTGATGTGTTAATTTCACATGACTTTCTCTAACATTAGCTAACTTTCCTTTAGTTTAGTCTTCTAAAAACTATTCTTTCAAAAGTTAATTTTTTCTCCCCTTCATGATAATCGAGACAAACGTTTTCCGAAATAAGTTCAATGGCACACACGGCATTGTACACTACCTTTTGTGAACATTGCAACACCAAGAAAGAATTTCCCGAATAACTCCAATCTTGGTGGAAGTGTAGAAGAGTGTACAAGCAATTAGTGATTAGGTTTTCAGAGACATGGGGTAACACGTAGGCCGAGCAGAGCCCTCTCGTGTGGGTCCGACAAGTCAGTGTTGTGCCCAGTGTAGTCTGTGCAGAGCTGTCAAACACGGTGGAAACAGTAGAGTGCCAATATGTCTCGTCGATGTAAAAGGGAGCCATATCGGCATGTGAGTGAGTTCGAACGGGGCAGAATGATCGGTCTCCGGGAAGCGGATTTGTCATATCGTGACCTTTCGGCTCGTACAGGACATGCTGTTACGACAGTGATGAGTGTGTAGAAGCAGTGGATAGATGAAGGTCGTACGCAGCGAAGAGCGGGTACTGGACTAAGGAACATGACCACAGCACGGGATGACCGTCATCTTGTCCACATGGCCATAACGGACTGAACAGCTTCATCCACAGCGCTGCAGCACTGAAACAGGTGTTAACTTGTCTGCATTAACGGTTCGTCGCCATCTGCTGCAGGTTGGACTGGCGGAATGCATGCTATTACGTCGGCTTCCATTGTCCAGAAACCACAAGCTCCTCCGACTGCAATGGGCACATGAACACTGGGGTGCTGAGTGGCAAAATGTAGTCTTTTCGGACCAGTCCCGCTTCAATGTGTCCTACAGTGATGGCCGCATACGTGTCCGGCGGTACCGTGGTGAGCGCAACTTGGAGGACTGCATTGTTGAGCAGCATAGCGGACAAACACCAGGTCTGATGGTTTGGGGCGCCATTGGTTACAACAACCGATCTGGCCTCCTACGAACTGAGGGCACTTACAACAGCAACCGGTAACTAACGGTGATTGTAGAGACTGAGGTACTGCCCCTGCTTCAGGCATCTCCACAGGCCACATTTCAACACGACAATGCCCGGCCACATATTGCAAGGAATGGACAAGCCTTTTTCGAAGAGCGACGGGTACCATTGCTTCCCTGGCCTGCACGTTCGCCTGGCATGTCGCCCATCCAACATTTCTGGGATATGGTTGGTCTACACCCGTTGCGTCACGGTCCTCCAGTAACCAGTGCCACGGATTTGTGGGCTCGAATATAAACTGCTTGGAAGGAAATCCCTCAGGAACTTATTCAGAACCTTTTTGATTCAATGCCACGGCGTATAGCAGCTCTAATTGCAGCGCATGGAGGCCACACCAAATAATGAATATAAGGGTTCAAAGGTCATGTGTAGTTTTGCAAGGTTTATCGTTTGTTACTTGCCATGTATCTAACCTGTGGTATTAAATTTATTGAATTCATGCGTTTTCTTCTTGGTGTTGCAATTTTCACAAAAGGCAGTGTAGTACAAAGGAATACAAAGAGGCTGAAGTGATAGAGAATCTTCAAAAATCGACTCGCTATTAGTGGCTTTGAAATTCCACTGAATGCACGACTACAAGAAAGAAAGGAAGGAAGGAATGACGATTTATGAGTAAAAAGGCTAATTGTTTAAAAAAATTCAAAACAATAACAGCGAAGAAGCTCAAAATTCTAAATGCCACAAAAATGAATTTTACATTGATTGTGTGTTTCAAAATCTACGCTTTTATGCAGTCAATGTCTGTCCAATTCTTAGGGATTAATAATTATACAAACGTATACAACATTTAATTAGAACAAAGATGACTTCAAAGTCTATTCGTAGAAAATTCAAGACATAAATTCTATTTGTCTGAAAATATCTTAAACATAGGATGTTTTAATCAAAAGCGTTATAGCCATTTTTTAGAAAATAAAATATAAAGAACAATTTTGAATCAAATGTTGTTTGGTGTGACAATTTTCTTTAAGCGCCATGTCGCATGTCAAGTTTGGTTTTTATCCGACATTTCGTTTTTAAGTTATGTTGTTTTCACACACACACACATAAATGGACTTTTTCAATTTTTTTAAATCATGGAACTAAAAGGCGTATTTCCGGTATCCAATTTTTTTAGTGTCATACAATACTTACTATAGGTATGTGGTAAAGAAAGTAAAACAAACATTATATGTACTATATATCCATAGACACCCTATAGCAGGCTGTTCCAACTCTACTTGGCTGAGTCAAGAGCAGTTACGTGTACGTAGCAACAGTGCTAGGAACCCGGATGGAGAGGGAGTGTGATGCATTACGTGATCAAAGTATCCGGACACCTGGCTGAAAATGACGTACAAGTTCGTGGCGCCCTCCATCGGTAATGCTGGAAGTCAATATGGTGTTGGCCCACCCTTAAGCCTTGATGACAGCGTTCACTCTCGCAGGCATACTTTCAATCAGGTGCTGGAAGGTTTCTTGGGGGAATGGCAGCCCATTCTTCACGGAGAGCGGAACTGAGGAGAGGTATCCATGTAGGTCGGTGAGGCCTGGCAGGAAGTCGGTGTTCCAAAACATCCTAAAGGTGTTCTATAGGATTCAAGTCAGGGCTCTGTGCAAGCCAGTCCATTTCAGGGATGTTATTGTCGTGTAGCCACTCCGCCACAGCCCGTGCGGTATGAACAGGTGCTCGACCGTGTTGAAAGATGCAATTGCCATCCCCGAAATGCTCTTCAACAGTGGGAAGCAAGAAGGTGCTTAAAATAACAATGTAGGTCTGCGCTGTGGTCGTGCCACGCAAAACAACAAAGGTGCAAGCCCACTCTTGGAAAAACATGACCACACCATAACATCACCACCTCCGAATTTCACTGTTGGCACTACACACGCTGGCAGATGACGTTCGCCATACCACACCCTGCCATCGGATCGCCACATTACGTACCGTGATTCGTCACTCCACCCAACGTTTTGCCACTGTTCAATCGTGTAATGTTGACGCTCCTTACACCAAGCGAGGCGTCGTTTGACATTTTCCTGCGTGATGTGTGGCTTATGAGCAGCCGCTCGACCATGGAATCCAAGGTTTCTCACGACACGCCTAACTATAATAGTACTTGGAGTGGATCCTGATGCAGTTTGAAATTCCTGTGTGATGGTCTGGATAGATGTCTGCCTATTACGCTTTACGACGCTTTTGTGCTCTACATGTCCCTTCACGTTTCCACTTCACTATCACATCAGAAACAGTGGACCTAGGGATGTTTAGGAGTGTGGAAATCTCGCGTACAGACTTCTGACACAAGTGACACCCAATCACCTGACCACGTTCGAAGTCCGTGAATTCCACGGAGCGTCCCATTCTGCTGTTTCACGATGTACCGGGCCCTAGGTGGCAGTTCAATGCACCTAAGATGACAAACGTATGCTGGTGGGGGTGTCCGGATACTTTTGATCATATAGTGTAGTCAATACTCTGGGTAAAGATTTTGGAGCAAGTACTTACGCTTCCTCCACTTCATTCATCCATGACCACAGCTTGTCTCCAATGGCAAAATGTATTGCATGCTGCAATCAGACTCCTGCGAGTCGTAGTACTCCACTGCTCTCTGACGCGCACCCAAGCTGGAACAGCCTTCCTTAGAGGACGTGTATTCATGAGTGTTTTTTAACATGTCTCTCTCTTGGTACGCAACCACAAATGCTGCCACAATCCTGCTGTGCAGCGAGAGTATCAGGTGTTTTTAAAAATTAGTTATTTCACCTCTGAAATGCCCATTCTGTCGTAATTCTTTTAAACATTGAATATTTCACACACACACACACATACACACACATATATATATATATATGTATATATATATAAACTGTCATGAAATGACTCTGATAATTTTCGAATTTGGATGAACAGCTGCTACTAAAGTGTTTAACGGATTACCTTGTACAAGAGATCCAAATATTTGAAATAATTTTTTGTAAAAAAAATAATTTTATTAATATAACTATTTTGGCAGAATAAAGTGTAATAGATTTAGCAACTAAAAATAGAATTTTCCTAGTGAGGCGGGAATCGGGAGCTATAAAGTCAAGCTACAAATAGAGCTAATGAGAGCTAAATTAAAATAAGTAGGCAAATAGGCACCACATCTTGTTTTAATTAGGCACGAGTATAGTGAGATAGAATTTCTTCACGTTATTAGCACCACGCTTTGGCGCCAACTTGAGAGTGTTGCTGCTGTTTGCACCGCGTATTGCGGGAGATATGTTTCTTGGAATGTTCGCCCCACGTACGACACAAAGTTTCCGGTGGCTTTCGCCCCACGTTTAGAAATCAACTTTGTATTTTAATGTTTATTTAAATATTATATATGTATGCCTCGGTTGTGTCAGCAGTGATTTGTAGAAACACGTATCTCTTGGCAGGGGCAGTACGGCTAAAGAATGACAGCTTACACAAATTATAATAATATTTAACTTCGTTTTATTAATTTTTCACACGATTAAATAACACTTCACTAATATATCCTACTGTAGAGCTGTGAGATTATTGTTACTTGTACCATTTAACACGTAAACTTTATATTATTGACGCTGTAATGAATTGTTTATGTTTCAGACTGAATACGTACCAAGAGAACTACTCGGGAACGCTGCTTTCTAGCGTCTGGCGTCTACCACTTAAATTTGTACATTTACTATATTTCAAATCTCTGATTGGCTAATTCTACTCCAATAGAATACCTTTATTTAACTTTTAGGCTTTCTAGTTGTTGATTGGCTATTTATGAACTGTTTTAAATATTGCATTATTGTTCCAAGAATTATTAGTAGCATTATTAAACTTTCTAATTCATTATTGCCTCAAGGTTTACCTCATTGTTAGCAACATTCGGCTTCTATTCTCACAGCTCCTACATTGTTAAACTACGTAATACAGTCACATAATATTATTATACATGTACATAATAATAAACATATACAATGACTGTTACATACATTTATTATATTATCACATATACATGTTGCTTTAAGGCGGGCTGTTATTATATCTTATATTATATAATTAGACTGATATAATTTAAGTGTTAAAAATACTGCCTCGATAGGCACTGTCAATAATGATTAGCACTGAAGTAGTTATAATCATTTATTAAATCACCACTTAAAGCCATTTTCAAATGACAGAACAGTATGGAAATATCAAACAGCCATCTCCCATATATTAAATGTACTAAATTGTACAACATTGTTTTTACCTTCTCTACTTCTCTACAATACTTCCCCTACTAACCATACGTAGCAGAGAAAGTAATAAAGTCGTCGTATTAATGAACAAAGTGACGTGTTAATATCAAAATGATCGATTTACCAGTCGTAAACCAATAGGTTTTTGAAATGACCACTTACATGCACTTTATTGTGCTATTTGGCTATTTTATTTACAAGAAAGATTGCAACTATTGACGTTAGGAAAGGAATTCCGGCATTACAAACTCCTCAGGCATGTTATTGTAACGGGATATATACCCAATGGAGTAGGTATAATATTGAAATAATAGGAATAACTAATAATGTAAAATCGTATTGGGAAATAGGTTTATTGTAAAATAACTTGTTCCTCATAATGCAATTAATGTGAAAGCATGCATGTAAGGAACAGGGTAATTAGTAACTACCAGGTGAGCGAGCAACAGGGGTAAATTTCACTTGCACATACCCGCTAATGCACACATGATTTAGGCAAAGCACAGAAAATAGGGAGAGGGGTCCGAGATTAGAGTGAGACAGAGTAGCGGTCCTTTTCCTGGCAGACAAGGGATTTGGAGAAACAGAAAGAGAAACGAGAATTGTAAAGTGAGACGAAGATAGTGGATTTTATCAGAGAAGTCAGAAGGAAGCGTGACAACTAAAATTGGAACATTTTATTTTTATAGCACGCTAAGTAGATAACAAATGAAAATAGTTGTTTCATTTAAAGGTGAAAATGCTAGCGTCATAGTAGGAAGTAAAAAAGGGAGGAAGTTACAAGTTACACACTCTCTGATTTTACTCCAACTATGTAACACATGTCACGCAGGCGGAATATTTTGTGCGTGTATGTTGGTGGGAGAATATCGTGTGATGCAGTTAGATAGGTACACGTAAAGTGTTAAGTAGTGGAAAGTTTAAAATGTACAGCTTTTGTGTAATTTTGTGTTAACCAAGGGAAAGTTGCTAGCCCCCTCAATGGGCATTATATTGTGAATAAATTAAGCTGTTCAAGGGAAAGTCAATTTATTATTGGCCTTCACCTATATAAAAACTCTGAGAAGGATCAGATTAGCTAGCTAGGATAGGAATTTATCCTCAGTTCTACGACAAGCAGGCCGGCAGAGAACTTCAAGAACTTCAGGATTGGAGACGACATCCACGTGAGACATCACGCGCAGGCACATACCCCGCTACATTGTCAACATGGCTCATTGCTTAAGCGCGAAATATTATTGAAATACTAAGATTAGCATCACATTAACAATTACTATTAACAAATAATCGCCAATCGAAATTATGCAATAGTGATAGCTAAAAATCTTGATAAGCGACCTCATTGCACATAAAAAATTGTAATAGGCCCTTAAACTACAAAAAGACCCACACTGTGAATATAGGCAATTATAGGCACTATAAAACTAGTTTGTTTCACTCCAGTGAGCATGAAATATACATACGCAAAGCCTTCGATTCCAAACAAAGTAACAAAATGCTGAGCTGTAGTTATAAGAGAATTATGTTTATTGTGTTTTAATTTATTTTTGAATGAGACACACATAAAGGAGAAGTAGAATATGCATAAAGAGAGCATTATATTGCTTTTTCTTCGCTTTGGTATTAGAAAGTTTTCGAATATTTTCATCTAAACCTCTCTTCCGTTTTGTTTTCTCGGCTGGTGATGAAACTTGACCGTTGGCGCTGAATCCTTGCTGCGGTTTTGAGACGACACGACGAAATAAATTCCTTTGGAAATAAGGGAGATGGCCGATGAACTTTCTCTTTCAGTCCATAGATGATCGTCAAGTAGACTCTGGACTTCTAGGAGTGTGTATGAGCAACGTCCCACTACCACCACATGCTCTTCCGAAAAGCTTAGAAATCACAATTAGATCAAGAAAGATATCATAAATTTGCCTAGTCATTCAATTCGGCAATGGAAAATGTTACATACTGGGGTGAGGGCCAAAGTTTTCCAGCAAAGTATTAAATTTTAATCACCCCAACATGTACATGGGGAAACGTAGCTACAGGTACAGCGAGAGGACCCGGACTTGATGTTCACATTCAGCTGAAGGCGTGTTTTTTTATAACAAAATGCACAAATTTCACATTACCTGTGGTTTATTCAATAAAAGAAATGGTTTCCCTACATCACACACAAAAGAGATAAAGAAAGAATTGAGGAGAGATGCCTCACAAATGCTCTACCTCTACACTCGTTCACACACAAACTCCCAAACAAGACACTCTTACTTTCGTATTTCACTAAACATAATACTAGATCAGCTTTAGTGCTTACATGGTTTATTAATTAACTAAGCTATTTCATTTCTGCATTGCTTCCTTAAGTTATCACGGGCTTAATGTTAGCATCATATTAAAATCTTTCGGTTTTCCTTTCTTTTTGTTTTAACCTTCTCTACCGTTTATTTATATCCCGATAACAGGATAGCAGAGGAAATGCACGTTTAGAAGTCTCAAAACAAAAAATTTACTTATAAATATAAGTGTGTGTGTGTGTTTATGTGTGTAGTGGTGTGTGAGGGAACAACATAAATCACAATTTAAAGGTGGGATGAGTACCAAACCTTATATTGAATTCCAGCACCTTTCAAGAATACTACACTAAGATTTTCAAAAAGTTCTGCCACGAAATTCTGTCATAAATCGAGATCAGCAAGTAACAACTGAAGGCTCGAGAAAGACGTCATTCATGACGTAGCTTGTGGTAGCACGACAATATGGTCGTCCAGCACTACGATTGGCTGGGCTGTCTCACGCCACTGATTGCAGCGCCACCAAGTTCGTGGCCAGCAGCAGCAACTCCGGGCAGGATGGATCGTAGTCTTCGTAAAGGGATCGAGAAGACAGCCTGTCAGAACTTTGGTGCTGTGTTCTTGACGGTGAGATTTTGGCGTAATTCACCAAGAGTAATGTTTCAGCCTTTCTAAATTATTCACTATCTTTTGGTATACTTCAAAATTTAATTCTTGCTCTTGGTGTTTCACATTTGTATCCGCGGGAAAAACATTTATATACTGTTCTTTGTAAATTGCATTTACATTATTTGCTATCTAGGCATTTACGACTATGTCTAGTAACTTCGATTTTGTAACAAGGTGAAAGAGCATATCGCAGTATCGTCCTTTCAATCGCATTCTTTGTAATTCTAAAATTGTTAAATGTCAAAACAGGCTGATTTAGTATTTAAGTGGAATTTGTTAACGAATGCAAAGCTTTTGTAGTAAATGATTAAACATTTGCTGTGACTCCTTTCAACTCCTAGCTTCTACGTAATAGTACACGATCCACATCATATAGGACCTTATGGGTATGGAAAAGTACCAACGTAACAATGTCCAATAAAACCTTTCTGTAGCATTAACCTTTACGAGATATTCTTGCTTTGATTCAAACTGTCCAATATTTTATAGTGCATTTTTAAAAAGACAAGTCACATTCTTTATTTCTTTGATGTCGTGCACAGAGTATGGAATTTCAAAGCATACGGGTAACCAACTTTTTAAATATTTGACTATCCGTTCAGCCTCATATCCCCTTGTACCTACAAGGAAATATATAATAAAACTATTTCTGAAATGTTTATCTCATTAACATGAAGTAGGGAGACAAATAAGATTTTGCAAGTATGTTTTGTAGAACAGATATGAAAATAAGTTATTGTGGGTGGAGAAAGTCACAGAATGTAGTATGTCAGATTTTTAGAAAAGGCGCGCGCGTGTGTGTGTGTGTGTGTGTGGGTGGACGAAATACCATACTTCGCATTACGTACGAAAAGTCAGTTAAATACCAAACTTGGTGATTATGTTCAGAATCTTTCAAGGATGCCACGCGAAGATCCCTCTAATCCAAACTACCCTTTACTTGGAAAAAAACGTTCGTTGTTTTTTGTTTTCTCAAACATTTCTAACAATTTTGATTAAAGTGCCATATTTTTAAGCTTTTTTCTGACAAATGAAATGTACATCTTGAATTGCCTGTAATAACCTGTGAATTCCTCTTTATTCTGAATGACTTTTGTATAACTGGTAAACCTTAAGGTATACACAAAATCTTACAGCACAAAAAACGTAGTTCTCGTTAAAGCACATAATTCATGTCAGATAAATCAACAACAGGTCAACTGGGAAGTCGCCAACCGGCTTTTACTCCCTCTACTACGTACCAACGATAAGAAGAGGAAGTACTGTATTGTACTCAAAAATTCCATGTCAATATTCCATCATAAATACATATTTTGAGACTGCCTGAATCTCAAAAACAGCATTCTTAGAAAAGGTACGCGTGTGTCTGAGAACACCATAACTAAAAGACGAAAAGTCCGATAAATACAACAGTTGGTTGTATGAAGACATGAAGAGTTTTAACGTAATTCCTTACCCCAAACTACCCTTTACATGGAATTTTTTTCATTTTTATTCGTTTTATAAAAACTGACCCTAGCGACTTTAATCCAACTATCACTCATTTAAGATATGAATGAACTGTATATTTAATTTTTTGCGAATATCCTATTGAAACCTGTTCATTCGTAAGAAATTCTATATAGGTTTAAATAACGGGTAAACCATAATAATGACAAAACTGTACTGCACAAAGAATTTAGGACTCTGTAAAACACAGAATGTTTTCTATGCCATCAGGCATTTCCGAGAAATCCGTTACCTACTATTAGTTTGAATTTTTCACTCTTGCCATTTCCAGTACTGCCGTTATTCTTCTTGTTTCTCGCAAACTCATTGAAAGAGTGAAATTTCAAGGCAGGCGTATACCGACTAGCTTTTAAACATCTTACTGTCGACTCGGTTTCCCCTTTCATCCTTTATATCTGCAAAGAAATGTATAATGGAACTATTTCTACAAAGGTTTATTTCGATTAACGTGAAATAGATAGAACAATAACCTTTCTTAAGAATAGTCTGTAGAAGCTACATAAAAATAAAGGATATCTACCCTTTACATGGAACATTTTGATTTTGTCAAAAAAGGCGATTTTAATTAAAATGCATATGTTTAAGATATTTTCATGAGAAATGAAATGTATTTCTTACATTTTTGGGAGTGACCTTGAAGTTCTATTCATTCTGAATGCCTTTCGATTAATTGGCAAACCGTAAGACATAGACAAAGGCGTACTACACCAAAAGTAGATATCTTTAGAGCATATAAATGTATTTTAAATAGCTATTTTGGCAAATTTACGATATATCGTTGTTAATGTTTTGAATTTCAGTACCATGTCACTTTTAAAGTGCTGTCGCTTTTCAGTTGTTTTTGCGATATTATGGAAGGAGTTTAGAATTTATGGACTAGTATTTAGTGACCCGGGATTTAAACATCTGATTAACGATTTGGTTTCCCCTCTCCACCTTGTACCTTCGAGGAAATTATAATGAATCTATTTCTGCAAACGTTTACCTCGATTAACGTGAAGAAAATAGAAACATAAGTGTTCGTAAGAATAGTTTTGTAGAAGCTATATAAAACTAACTATAGTGGGAAGCGAAAGTTGTGTGAATATAACGCATTAGATTTTGTTTCTACCTACTTCATTCTAATTGAGATAAACGTGTGCAGAAATTGCTTCATTACACATAAGTACACACGGAATAAAGGAGGCTGAAACAATAATCAAACCTTTAAAAGGTGGCTCGCTATACGTTAGCTTAGAAATTCTACACTTTTTGCACATCACGAGAAACATAAGAATGGTATCAAGCTCTACATAAAGTATGGAAAAACCGAACAAATAACAATGAATATCTAGGGCATGGCCGATGCAGCTAGAAACTGCTTTAATATAAATTGTCTGTTTTAATGAGATGTAAATTTTCATGTAGTAATCTTTTGCCTGTCTCTTATGGCTCACCAGTTATAAAAAAACTATAAAAAAGGTTAATTCGAATGGAAGTGGTTTTATAAGCTATTAGCAAATTCAAAGATATACATTTTTGTATTTGTCAAGCAAATATCCTAAATATATGATATTTTAATCATCGTTACAGACTTTTTCTGTATTAAATAATTGTCTACAAGCATATAAAATATAGTATGTAAGATTATCTTGAAGATTTTTGTGTTTCATCTTCAGAACATGCTGAAGTTGAATTATAACTTTTTATTTATCTGACTTATTGTTTTTGAGTTATGATGTTTACAGACACACACGAACCTTTTTTGAGGGCGGAATCATTCGACATCAAACACATGCGTTTTCGATAAAACCTCAATATCGAATTTTCGAATGGATTACAATACTACCTACCAGTGGTATTAGGTAGAGAAAATAAAACTTATGGGAAAAACCTCAAACTGCCCTAGATACGCTATAAATAAGCATTTTAATGCACACCTACCAAGATATTTCACAGGTTAATATGCTATTTTACGCGCTTCCTACTTTCTCTGTCACTACATAGTCGGTAGAGAACGTATTGCATTTCATCCAAAAGTTCGATACCGAAATTCTGCCGGGAATATATGTTTTGAGGCCCCCTGAATCCGAAAAAAAATGTTTAGAAAAAGACCCGTGTAGGTGTCTGTGTAAATGAACAGGATTACTCGTAAACGAAAAATCGTATAAGTACCAAACTGCGTATTTAAGATCAGTATCTTCCACGAAGATTTTCAAAAAAGTCCTCTCACACCGAACTACACTTTACATGGAAAATTTTGATTTCCTAAAAGATTGTCCCAACGATTTTTATTAAAATACCATACATTACGGATATTTACAAGGCAAATAAAACGTATATCTTGAATTTCCTGGGAATACCCTTGAAGGAATTTTGTATAATTTTGTATAACTGTTAAAAGTTAAGCAATAGATGAAAACATACTACACAAAAATTATACATCTCTTTAAAGCACACAATTTATTTAAAATAAGTTTTTTTCGGCATAAGCCATTTCTGAGATATCAGTTATTAATGATTCGAATTGTTCATTCTCTTAAGACCATTGTCGTTCTTCGTGGTCTGGGGGTACCATGCTAGCCTCTAGTTTCCGAGATCTCGAGTTCAAACGGGCGATAGATTTTTTCGGGCGTAAAAAGCCTTAGAATGGCTTGTTTCGGAAGGGAAGTAAAACCAATAGTCCCGTGTCATAGAATTACGACACGTAAAGAATCTCAAGCCTATAGAGGCCTCTGAGCAAAATTTTGTGTTTCACGCCCAGTATAGAAGGTGTACGCTATGAACCACAGTAGAAAGAGCGTCCATAAATAACACTCAGTTGGTTGTTTCTTTCTTTCTTTCTTTCTTTCTTAAGTCCTGTCAACATTGAGTTGTTTCTCGCGAAAGCATGGAAACAGTATGGAATTTTAAGGCCAGCATATAGCGTCCAGTTCTTAAACATCTGACTATTGCTGTTCTCTTTGCATCTATTACAAAATATGTAATCCATCTATTTCTGCAAAGGTTTATTTTGATTAAAATGAAGTACACAGAAAATAAGCTTTAGTAAGAATAGTTTGTATACCCACTAATAAACGTATAGGGAAAGTCAAGTAAATTAGATTTGTTTCTTATTAAGATTAATACACTACTAGTAAATAACAAACCATACATGTGTAGAAACAAATATTTATTCTCCCTGTCTGCATACTGTGTAAACTATAATACGCAAGTATTTTAATAAAAACAATATAACAGAGAATAAGCAAATCTCTAAACAAACATAAGAGTAGAAACACATTATATTATTTGCTACCCAGCAAGCACCATATGTGACAAATCTTAATTAAAAAAACTCTTCTTTTGTTAATGCTGTATTACCCCCTTTGTTTATTTCTGTTTGTATTTTCATCTTCAAATGGTTATTGGTCACTTTAGAAACACTCTGTATAAACAGAACTGCTCACTTGCGATAAATTAATTTCATTTTCACCCTTCTGGTTTCACGAGTTTGAGATAGAGGTGTAAATTAGTGTTATTTTGAAAAGGGAATGGCTGCTCTTGGGCAGTTAAACATCATTAGTTTTGAACCGACGTCCATGAGTTTGCGGCACTGAATGGAAACCAGAGGGCTGCTGTAATGACCGACGTCACGAGCTGGAATCATCCAAACCACTTAAGGTAAAAAACGAAAAGGTTGTAGAGAGCTTCATTAAGTGAACATTGCAGACATGGCAATATCGACAAAATGCTGGACTTCTGCTTAACCTCGTTCACTTCTACTTGAATGAGACGTACCTAGTTCATTAGATAAGTATGCGTTCTGGCTTTAGAGTAGTAACGCCATTTTTGGTTTTATTAACGTTTTAGTTTTTTTTTCCTGCTTTATGGATGCACTTCCTCGTGACAGTGATTTTAAAAGCTTCAATGAGAGTGAAGAATACAGATACGCAATATCCTTGCAAAAGTCAGCAACCTACGGTACGCATACCATTTGCGGCACGTAGAACTTTTTAAATTACACACTCAGAAAACTTAAAGTAGTGTTTAAAACGAGTTTTTAAGACAGTCTTCACTTCTTGAAGAGCATTTTAGATTTTGATTTGAAACGTTTTATCATTTATTGCCTTGTCACTTATCTACTTATAATAGGCAGAGGAAGGATTGTATTCCATTCATACGCTTTGAGGTCCCCTGAACACAGCAACAATTGTTTCTGGAAAAAAATGCGCAAGCTTGTGGAGTGTGTATGTGTGCGTGCGCGCGTGCGTGCGCGCGTACAATGTAGATTAAAGTTCCGCATCATGATGTCACGGCGCAGCGCCAAATTGTCTTGTTTAGAACGAACATGAACCTATCGAAATAGGTTACTCTCTTTTTGGATACTCTTTAATGTAGTGGACCTCTTTGAAGCGAGCGTTGCTGGTGCTCTTTGATCCTTATCGCTTCACTTCGGAAGGACGGATTTGAGCTGAATCGCCAAATTTCTCAAAACTGGGAATAAACCTATCTGAGTTTCCTATTAAGCTCATTAATAAGAATAAATTCTTAATGAAACTATAAGGCGAGTAGCTTTCATTTAGTTGTTTAAGTTAAATCCCCAAATATGTCGTACATCACTCCCTTAGAATAAGGGAGTGATGTACGATGCTGCTAAATTATTTTAGGACAATATCGTGCTAAAATAATTTATAATAATGAGCAACCAACACTTAATCACGTTTATTTCAACGTTTCACAATAATGTTATGGCTCATACACCTTGTTTATAATGTCTTTAAGTGTGCTTTTTTGCAATTTAAAAATGATATAGTGCTGAAAATCTCAATAGTTTAGACCAAGAATTTTACGTATTTGAAGACTAATTGTTTAAAAAGTTTTATTTTCTGCTTGTTTATTGCCAATGGGAATATTGATTTTGGGGTTCCGAGGGGAAATGCGACACCTAAGAATGGTTCCAGTTACTTAGTACTTTAGTTATTTAATTGTACAGCAGGAGTTTAATCGGAATAAGAAATAGGTCAGAATGGTACATTCCAGATGTAGGGAGTTTTACGTCCCGCTGATTGCTTCTTGATATGTGCGCAGCACTTAGTTAAATCAAGAACTTGGACTTAGCACCACATCTAAATATATGTGAATGTTGTTCTCAAACTCCTTCATTTTTTCGACTCATCGTTGTGTCCAGCGCAGTGCATTTCTCCTTAGGTAGAACTGCTGCAGGTCCTCGGATCAGGTGCCGTTTTCCACAGGACTCGCTGCTCTTTTCCGACAGGGCCTCGGAACAAGAAGACTCTTAGTGCGACAATGATCTGTGCCTTTATCTCAATAGTGCCAGAGTGGCTGACCTCCATTCTCGTTATTATTTATCTCCTTAAAATTTACTATCTTTGCTTCCGGATCGACCTTGTTGGGCTGATCGATTCAATAATAATAATAATAATAATAATAATAATAATAACAATAAATAATAATAATCATAAAGATACAGGAACTAGAACATTCGAGGTGGAGAGGAAGTAAGTGATGTCATGAATCGGTTCTTTGGGTTTGGTTGGAACCAGTCAGGTGGCAGGTTTTCCTGGGAGGGACTCATCTATGAAACACCGACGATCAAATCCGAGCCAAAGGGAACTCATCGGGCCAACATTGTGAGCGAATTATTCACTGTTTCATTTTAATAATCGGAATTTAAAGTTATGTATTTTTCAACTGAGTTTTATAAACCATATGACTTTGTTAAGTATTTCAACTGTCACTACCCTAAAAATAAATTCAGTTTTATTTATGAACCCTATTTAACTATTATGATTCTTAGCGTCCCTTTCAATACTGGGCGTGAAAGACCGGAAATTTTGCTCAGAGGCCTCTTTATCAGGCTTGAGGTTGTTTTACACGGAACCACCAGCTTTACTTCCCTTCCGAAGGAAGTCCTGCTATGGATTTTACGCCTGAAAAAAATCCCATCGCCCTCCACCGGGTTACTTCTCTAAGTTCTCAATGTCACTTCACTAGTTTTATTTAGTTCAACTTCACTTAGCTGACACTGTTACTTCACTAATGTGACCTAGTTCAACTTCTCCGTCACCTCACTTTCCTTATTGAAATAGCGGCGTTATAAAATGCGCACGACGTAGCCAATTCTTCCGGACGGTATACTCGCTGGGGAGTCGAACACAAGACTTCTTCAATCTCTCCTGCAGCAGCAGCAACACTCATTGCGCGTCACAGTTGTCGTTATAAACTCACTAGTAGAACTGCACTTGATGTTGCACCAGAAACGCACATGCCAACTCGCTCATTAACTGACTCAACTCACTCAACTAACTGCTCTAGTGAGAATGCTCACTTATATACGCAATGGAATCTTCCACAAAGTATTCCAGAACAATCTGGATGCACGTTGTGGAAGCGAGGGAGAAACTTCCAGAAAATAGCGTTCCGATATTTACGCCGGGCGAGAGCGTTGCTTATCTCTGTTTACCTCAGACTTGGCAGTGCCGACTTCCCTATAACCTTGGGTCATATCCGCTGCGTCAGTACACATAATGTTGCCATCTAACTTTATTCCAAATTCCCCCGTTTCTTAACCAAATCCTTTTGTATCGTCCTCCGTGGTCTAGGGGTACCATGCTAGCCTCTAGTTCCCGAGGTGCGGGTTCAAACCCGGCGGATGCCGATGGATATTTTCGGGCGTAAAAATCCTTAGCATGACTTCCTTCAGAAGGGAAGTAAAACCGATGGCCCCGTGTCGTAGATTTATGGCTGGTGAAAGAACCTCAAGCGTGATAAAGAGGCCTCTGGGCAAAATTTCCGGTCTTTCACCCCCAGTATAAAATGAGACGCTAAGAACCATAGCGGTTCAACAGCATCCATAAATGAAACTCAATTTCATTTTTAACCCTTTTAACTCCTCTCACTACCTATGTCCTTCTAATGTTACGGAATAGATTTTACAAGGCTACTCGGGTTCATCGGGGTAGGGACAACACTACTATGTGTTATGATGTTTTACAGTTAAATTAAAAGAAACTGTTATAATTACGATGTAAATTAAACAACATCATACAGAATGAGAAACATTCATTCATTCATTATCTGTTTACCCTCCTCTTATGTAGGACTTACACCCCCCAGGACTTAGAAGCGGGTGCCTGGGGTCAGAGGCCCGTCGAGGAGCAGACACTCATGGATCAGACAGAGCATCCAGGATGGGTGATCAGCCCGATGCCTGGTATGGGATGAAGGAAGTAGATGAAACGAAATGTTGGTGAAATGGATGAAAGGAAAGGTGATGATGGAGCAGTTGGTGGAATGAATGGCGGGGGAAACCGGAGAACCCGGAGAAAACCCGCCCAGGCGCCGCTTCGTCCACCACAAATCCCACATGCAGGTCCCTGGGATTGAACCCGAGCCGCCTAGATGGGAGGCGAGCGGTCTAACCACTCGGCCACGGCGCCGCCAGAATGAGAAACAAATGTTTAAAATACACAAAAATAATTGAAATTAAACCTACTAATATTATTATAAATAAATACAGTTTAACAGTGAATCTGTAACTCTGTGTGAGAAGGTAACTAACTAGAGGCAACTTCTACTACAGCTTAATATCGGTCGGAGGCATATTTTCTTCAAAAGCATTGCTTAAGGAAAGTTGAAACGTGAAACTGGGCTTTCCAAATGACAGACTAGGTAAGACACTAATGACTTCTAGCTTTGTACATCTCTTTTAATGTAATTAAAAGCTAGTTAGAAGGCAGTGAAGACAAAGTGAGTCAGCTCCGCTCTTAAATAAATTTCTTTCCGCAGCATACAATATAATATATTAAAGTGGGAGCTCGCTAACAAGATAACCTTATGCCGGCAACAACTTCAGTTGCAATTCCCACCTTCCTGCACAACCTGTCACCTATTCATTAAGACCTAACTCCAGGTTGTAATTTATAGGAGTAAAATTCCTCAACACTGCCTTTTGTGTGTGTATATGTATATACGCAAGGGGCGTACTTCCCACGTTTAATTATTCCTAGCCTTATAATAGTTGCTCCAGTCCATATGTTTAAAGCGTGGAATGAAACTAGGGCACGTAGGCGACGATAGCGCTGGAAGGCATCCAACTGGTGGTTTACAGGAATTTACGAAACTTTATTCCTTCTAACTAAACATTTTTATTATCAAAGGAGAGCGTATTTCTTTGCATTTACAGTCGAGGGATCTGCAAGCTGGCGTTACTGACACGATCCTAATATTAAGGCATCAAAAACACACTATGGTCAACTTTATTCGAACTGAACTTGGTGGCCGAGGTCGTTATGCCACGGACTCATGAATGGGAGGTCTGCGGTTAAAACCCACTAGCACCGTTCTCTCCGAGTTTTTATGGGTTTTTTCACTCCCCATAAATGGAAAATTTCAGGTAGGTACTCTAAACTTAGGCCTACGTTCCCAAATTTCCTTTCCTAATTTCATGTCATGCAAAATTAGTGTTGATTGCCTGTGGTGTCGTATGTAGTAAGAACGAGCGTGCAAACATAAACGAAAATTTTTCAAGCTTTTCGGCTTGTGGTACGGTTTTTAGAATCAATCTACTTAGAGCAGAGCCATATCTTACATACTGTATAGCTTTGCTATTTTTATTATGCTTTGTATTTCGTATGTGTTACTTTCTATACGGTAGATAAATCTTCTACCTAAAAATTAAATATCGAGTTTTCATCGGAAATACACTTTTTGAGCTTCCTGAATCCAAAGAGCCTTTTTAGCATAAGTACGTGGGCTTGCGAATGCGCGCGCAAGAGAGTAAAAAATTGGATGAATAAAAAATTACGTGTTTTAAGGTTACCTTAATAAAAAGTGAACTGTTTCAAAAATATCTGTGTATGTGCGTTTCTTAGTAGTATTCAATGGTCGTCCTTACGAGATCCTGCGCCACGTGAGACCATGATGGTATTCGAATAAAATTATAGTTGGGAAAATAACTTTGAGAATGATACGCCCCAGACCGACGTTTAGATCACCTCCTCATCAATTTTGTGTGTCTATGTATGTGTATGAGTGCGTGAGTGAACAGCATAACTAACCAAAAAAATTTGACATATATACAACAATGGTATTTAATTTCAACACAACTCCAGTGCTATACGACGATTTTTAGAAACAGTATCCCACCAAAAACCACATTTTACATGATACAAGTTGTATTTATACTTGATTTTCAAAAAGACATCGAAAATTATTGATTAAAACACCATATGTTTGAGATATATGTAGGTATTACAAACAAATACATTGCGAATTTTTCTGCGAATAGCCTTTAAAGTCCTCTTCTTTCTCTCAATAGATGTGAATAATTAACTAGTAAACCATAAGAGATGCTAAACCTGCTATATAAAAAATGCAGATATAGATAAAAGGACAAACTTTCTGACAAATGTTTGTGGTAGTAATCCTTCCGAGATTTCGTAGCTTTTAAGTGCTAACTCGCCATTCATTTTTATGGTGGTTGTGTAAAGAGCGGAATTAAAAAGTCGGCATATAACAGACTATCGTTTTAACCTTATACACTACGTGATCAAAAGTATCCGGACACCTGGCTGAAAATGACGTACAAGTTCGTGGCGCCATGCATCGGTAATGCTGGAAGTCAATATGGTGCTGACCCACCCTTAGTCTTGATGACAGCGTTCACTCTCGCAGGCATACTTTCAATCAGGTGCTGGAAGGTTTCTTGGGGAATGGCAGTCCATTCTTCACGGAGTGCGGAACTGAGGAGAGGTATCGATGTAGGTCGGTGAGGCCTGGCACGAAGTCGGCGTTCCAAAACATCCCAAAGGTGTTCTATAGGATTCAAGTCAGGACTCTGTGCAGGGCAGTCCATTACAGGGATGTTATTGTCGTGTAACCAATCCACCAGAGCCAGTGCAGTATGAGCAGGTGCTCGATCGTGTTGAAAGATGCAATCCTCATCCCCGAAATGCTCTTCAACAGTGGGAAGCAAGAAAGTGCTTAAAATATCAATGTAGGTCTACACTGTGATCGCGCCACGCAAAAAAACAAAGGCTGCAAGCCCCCTCCAGGAAAAACACGACTACACCATAACATCACATAACATCCGCATTTCACTGTTGGCACTACACACGCTGGCAGATGACGTTCACCGGGCATTCGCCATCTGCCATCGGATCGCCACATTTTGTACCGTGATTCGTCACTCCACACAACGTTTTGCCACTGTTCCAACCTGTAATGTTGACGCTCCTTACGACAAGCGAGGCGTCGTTTGGCATTTTCCTGCGTGATGTGTGCCTTATGAGCAGCCGCTCGACCATGGAATCCAAGGTTTCTCATCTCACGCCCAACTGTCATAGTACTTGGAGTAGATCCTGGTGCAGTTTGGAATTCCTGTGTGATGGTCTGGATAGATGTCTGCCTATTACTCTTTACGGCCCTCTTCAAATGTCAGCGGTCTCTGTCAGTCAACAGACGAGGTCGGTCTGTACGCTTTTGTGCTGTACATGTCCCTTCATGTTTCCACTTCAGTATCACATCAGAAACAGTGGACCTAGGGATGTTTAGGGGTGTGGAAATCTCGCGTACAGACTTCTGACACAAGTGACACCCAATCACCTGACCACGTTCGAAGTCCGTGAGATCCATGGAGCGTCCCAGTCTGCTGTTTCACGATGTCTAATGACTACTGAGGTCGCGGACAATGAGTACCAGGCAGTAGGTGGTAGCACAAAGCACCTGAGATGAAAAACGTATGTTTATGGGGTGTCCGGATAGTTCTGATCACATAGTTTACACACACACACACACACACACACGGACATTTTTCTAAAACTGCCTTTTTTGGATTGAGGGAGGGTCTCAATCATGTATTTCGGTGAAATCTCGGTATGGAATTTTTGGCTGGAATGCAATTGCTTCTCTACCTACTTGTATGTGGTAGGGAAAGTAAAAATATGATGTGATGCATTCGCATGAGTTTCCCTACCCTCTATCGTTTATTAGTGACTATATAAGTTATTCTTTCTAAAGCTTATGTTTCTATCTATTTCATTTTAAACTAGATAAATCTTTACAGAAAGGGCCACATTACACTTTTTGTTATAATTACAAAGAGAACAGCGATAGTCAAACGTTTAAGAACTGGGGCTATATACTACTTAAAATTCCATACTGTTTCCATGGAACCGGCAGAAACACCTGAAATGTGATGGGATTTAAAAAGAATGATATGGTATTGACTAAATCGAACCGTTAATAGCGGATCCCTTGGAAATGGGTTATGCCACAAAAAAACTTATTTGAAATAAATTGTGTGTTTTAGAGATCTACCTTTTTGTGTAGTACGTTTTTGTCTTTCGCTTAACGTTTACCAGTTATACAGGATTATACAAAATTCCTTCCGAATGAAGAGGACTTCACAGGCTATTCCCAGAAAATTCAAGATACACATTTTATTTGTCGTGTAATTAGCTTTCTTTAATGTATGTTTTTTTTAATCAAAATCATTAGAGCCATTTTCTAGAAAATCAAAATTTTCGAAAAATGTTCCATGTATAAGGTAGTTTGGGGTAGTAGTATTTTCTTGAAAATGTTCGTGTCTATCTTTGAAGGTATTGACGCTAAATACGAAGTTTGGTACTTATCCGACCTTTTTGTTTTTGAGTTATGATATCCACACACACACACACCCACGGACCTTGTTTCAAAAATGTTTTCTTTTTTATTTAAGGTGCCTCAAAACATGTATTTCCGATGAAATTTCAGTATCGAATCTTTGGGTGGAATGCAATAGCTTCTCTACCTACTATGTACGTGGTAGAGAAAGTAAAAATATGCTCAGGTGAGTGAAAATTCCCAGGACAATCCTCGTATTATAAAAAGATAGCGCCCTTCTTTCTGACATACCACCATTGGTTCTCCTGACCTACAAATCAGGTATTTCATTTTTCCTTCCGTGTCTACTTTTGTCTCCCCTGGTTCCTCCATATTTCTGGTATAAGCAATTGATTATTGTTTTTATAATTCTGTATGTATATTGTTCATGCACCTATGGTTTAATAAGAAATGATTTCTGAAACAACAGGATAATGCGCACAGAAGAATTGATTTATAAATAAGTATTATCCTATAAATATATACACGCTAATCCGTAATTGGAAGAGAAAATTGTGTGAATGCACTAGATTAGATTGTTTTCACTATAACACAAACTTTGAGTTTTTGAAAAAATACAATAACTCCTCCACCCAAAAAAGTAAATGATGGAGAAAATAACTACCATACAGGAATACTACACAATGAAATGAAAATGATTTCGTTTTGAGGTTATGTGTTGCGGTTATGCTATCTGCGTTAATAAATCAATTATCTATAATTGTTTCATAGTAAACAACTTGATATGCAACAAATTGCGGAAGCAATTAAAGTTGTTAACACTATAATGTAATTGTAAAGCAATTAATTACCTTAATATAATATTTCTTAAAATATGCTTAAATACCGCCTCAGGTAAGCAGTAATTCAGTAATTATCACAAACACTCTTGTTTTTCATATGATGTTTCAATTACATTACAATTACTTCTGGAGGCATTTGTTTTCTTTGTACACATAACACCATAACAAAAACACAAAGACCAGCTCTCTAAGGCTTTATACGCTGGTAAACAATAAATTCAGCATTAGATATTCATTTCTAAGCTATGCGCCATATATTCTATTGTCTTCTACAATGTGCGCATTAGGATTAAAATCAAATGCACAACGAGTGCATAAGTACTCTGTGGGTATAGTTGTAATCGTTTGTATTGGTGCAATAATGCCAGGAGCGTTTCTGGATTAACTACGTGGGAGAAAAATCGAAAAAAAATGTACTGGCTGCTCGCAGGAATACACACCGTCGCGTCCTTAGAATGTTACAACCCTGACAGTAGGTTTAATATGAGTATTGGCTCTCCCTGGAATACAATATTTCCCATCTGAGTACGAAAATAAGACTTTGATTTTAATGGGAGATTAAAAATCCTATCTCGCAAATATTAAA
Organism: Deroplatys truncata; assembly: GCA_030765065.1. Classification (NCBI taxonomy): domain Eukaryota; kingdom Metazoa; phylum Arthropoda; class Insecta; order Mantodea; family Mantidae; genus Deroplatys; species Deroplatys truncata. The sequence goes on along the minus strand of CM060976.1, from coordinate 98,419,459 downwards.
TCTGCTGACCCATTATTTCAGAAAACATTTGAGATATCAAACTGAAATTTTGACGGCATGTAGATACCTTTTTTCTTGGTTAACGTATCTACTTTTATCTAATAAGTTCCCATATTAAATAAAACTTTCTTAATTATTTCATTCGCATTTACTTTTTTAAGCAATTAATCAAAATAGCACTGAGGATTACGTTTATATACTAACTTTTATTTGGCTATCTTCAATAATATCTGTGAAAACGGGTCATTCATACCGGAAAATGTCATTCTCAGAAAAAGCTGTTCAAAGTGGAAAATGATCTTGTACATATATTATAATTATTCAGATAACTTTATTGTATAAATTGTATACAGTACAGTTGTGCATACGTTTTAGTTAACAATAAATTACATGAAACTTGTGATCAGGTGCTTATCCAACGATAAACCGAAGCGTGTACTCATCTGAGTGTGTCGTTTGCGTTTTAGTCTTCTGAGCGGTGAGTCAGGTGGTGGATTGTCTGCTATTTGCTGGATGAGGGGATTCTTTGATGATTTTCGAATGTTTTTTGAAGTCGATTGTAATTCATGCAGAGGAACGTCGTTACCTCCGGAATTCCTAAGTCATCATGCAAAACTGCGCTGCTCACGTACCATGGTGGTCCTGTCATCATTGGTAGGCTCGTGTTTTGTATGGTCTGAATCCTTTTTGGTTTGACAGGCAGTAGCAGATGCCCAGATTAAACAACCATATTGCCAAAGTGGACGAACTACTGAGGTATATATGAGGCACTTATTTTGTAGTGCAAGTGGTGCCCTTTCTTGGAGTATATGTTTCAATTGATGAATTCTGCTTCGACATTTAGTCAATATGTCGGTGAGATGTGAATTTCACGTGAGCTTAGAGTCAAGAGTCAATCCAAGATATTTGATTGTGGTCGATGTTGGTATGGGGGTTGATCCTAAATTTATCGGTGGGTATATAGTATTGTTTTATAGCTAAAACGAAGCTGTTTTTACTTACAAGAATTCAGGATTATTCTCCATTTATTGCACCAGTTGTTACTAAATTCCTGAAACGTGATGAAATATCACCTTTACACAGCTCAGCCATATCATTTGCAAACTGTCCTGCTGTAAGATCTATATGTTTAGGAAAATCAGAAGTATAGAGAAGGTACAATAGCAGCTCCAGTATGCTAACATGTGGAACTACAGAGAAAATAGGATAGGATCTTGAGTAGACAAACTCACATTTAATAGTAAAGCTACGGTTGCTGAGGTATGATTTTATCCCTCTGAAACATGTCAAAAAGGTGACTTTTTTTATAAAGCAGCCCATCATGCCACACTTTATCGAAAGCCTTTTCTGTGTCTAAAAACAATTCAAGGTAGGCTGATCTCTCTTCATAACTATCCATAATAACATCTACAACACGATGGAGGTGCTGTATGCATGAATGGCGAGAACGAAAACCAAACCGGGTATTATGTGTCAACTCTTTTACTTGTGCTAAAAGTTGAGGTAGAAGTAGTCTCTCAAAGATTTCAGAGAAGAGTGTCAGAAGATAAGTGGTCTGTAGTTTTTGGGATTTGTTTGGTTTTACTAGGTTCTGGGATCATAATTAATACGGCTTATTTCCATTTTTTAGGAAAGTAAGATATTCTAAAAATTGCGTTATATATTTGTGTCAGTAGCACTAATGTTTCCTGCGAAGATTAGCTAAAAGTGGTTGTGCAATAAGATCATATCATGGTGATTTATTTTTCGGCGATCACTTTATAGCATTTCTTACTTGAGCCGGTTTGAAGAAACGTTTAAATACAGAGAGTTGCGGTTGTTGTTGTACAGCTTCACTAATATTACTGTTGAATTCTTGATTGACAATCGGGTTGGTTTCAAACTATAATCGTGACTGTTTCTTCAGAAGTGCAATACAATGCATTGTCAAATTTTAGTGGTGAAGGTCGATCAATTTGCTTTGTTAATTGCTTAACTTTTTTCTCGAGAGAAAAATCTTGCGCATTAAGTGTTAGCATTTAGTTTTCTAGAGATGTGTAGTGCTGTAATTTTAAGGCGTTTGCAAGTTCTCTGCTTGCTCCGTTGTAATTTGTTTTATGAGGGAGATAACGGGTTCGCTACCAGAGTTTTCACTTTTACTTCCAGAGTGTAAAGAAGTTGCTGTACATGAGGTAACATATTATATTTAGCCATACAGTTCTTTTGTTGATTGCATGCATTTGACCGTTGTCTAAACTTGCTGCATACTGGATGTTTCCAGTTAAGGTGGAAACCGCTATGTCTAAGTCTTTGGGTGTCTTTAGCGGGATTTTTGTATCAGATATGGAGATGGTAGTAGAATTATAGAGATTCTAATTAAAAGGTTCTTTATTAAAGTTGGAGCTGATTTTTGCTTTAATGAGGCTGAAATTGTGATTAAGACTGAATTGTGCTCTGAACTTAGCTCGCTTAGTACAGATGGTGTATTGAAAAATTGTAGTACATTTCGTCCAATGAAAAAACTTAGAGAATCAGGAGTGCCTCCATCAGCTGCATAATGTGTTGGCTCAATTGGGTGAATGATTTCCACTTGTAACTGATGTGTGACATTATACAGTAATTTACCCCGTGGATTAGAAATATTAGAACCCCATCTAGGGTGTTTACAATTAAAATATCCTTCAAGTAGATAGTTAGTCCTTAGTTCATTTAGTATTGCCCATAAGTCTAATTCAGTAATTTTATTTTGAGTTGCCGAATAAAATGACCCAACTTGAAATATAAGGAAGTTAGATTGCAACTCAATCCTTGATATTTGATATACTGGTCTTATAATTGCTGAAAATTTATGGTACAACAATGATCTTTTTATAAATATTGCTGATCCAACTATTTTGTGGCCACTAGGATGGTCAGCACAATGGATATTATATCCAGGCATTTTAAAATGTATGTGAGGTGCTAATTTTGTTTCCTGGCAAGTAAAATATCCACACTATAGCTCTCTAGAAAGCGTAGCAGTTCGTGGTATTTATTGTTGATTTCTCAAGTATTCTAAACGCAAATACGAATGCTGTTCCTATTCGTAGTAACCATTATTTTTTTAACATAACAGGTAATAACTGTGCTATGGATTGAATTAGAGGTTGTAAAAGGGAAAACAGAGAATCTAGTTTACTTGTCAGAATACTGAGCATTGCATTCTGTGACTGTGACTTAACTGTTCCTGCATAACCGCTATTCGACGGCAAAGTTGCTGAAACAGAAGATGGGGCAGGTTTTGTGTGCAAACTATTATTAGTTTGTGTCATAGACAAACTGGGAAAACGTTTCTCAATTCGCACATCTGGCTGTGATTGCCGAAGATTGATTGCATCAGGTGGTTTAACATGTCTATAGAAGTTGTTGACCTTTTCCAAATGCATGTTAATAGGGCAACCTTTGTAGTTGGCAGTGTGTTGTCCTTTACAGTTTACACATTTTGGAGGTGTATTTGAAACAAGAGTGCAGTTTTTGGTAGAATGATGCCCATCGCATTAACGCATCGAGGATATTTGTGACAATTTTTTGAGTGTCCGTATTTTTGGCAGTTTGAACACTGAATTACCGTGCGCCTAAGCTTTGGGGTTCTATTTTGATTACTGCATAGTATGATCTAGTTAGATCATAAATGTTAGCAATTACTGAATTTGGTTTTAAGTCAACAAAGGAAAGCGGTAGAGTGATTTTAGTGAGTGGGTGGTAAACTGGAATCGTTTGCACAGGATCATAACCATGCGATCGCAGTTAATTCATAACTGCATCTGTGTCACAGGTAGGGTGCAAACCCCAAATCACCAACCGAAAATGTCTTTCTTGTTTCATTTGGTGTACGTGTGGCACTATGCAGTGTGCATAGCAAAATATTCCGTTGCTTTCCTATAGCTCTCAACAGAATCGAAACAAAGTTTTTGTCATTTTCGATAGTCACATGTTTGTAGTTACCAGCATTTAAGTTACTTAAACTTTTAAGAACAGAATTTATATCTGACATATTACATACATAGATCGGTGGAGGTTTTGACGTCTTTGTCTTTGTTGGTAACAGACTCTTGATGCATTGCATCAAGCTTGAAAGCTTTTCCAGAGATGCAAAAGGATTTTTAGAAGAAAAAGGTGAAACGTTAGTATCATTGACTCTTTCGTTTGGTAGCATTGTTGTTTGTCTCGTTCATTTTGGATATACAACCAAATACGGGCAGAGAAATGTTATTTAACTTAATAGTACATAGTACACACTACACATATGCTTCACTTTATATGATAAACTGCATCAGTCTATTAACAGTAAAATATAACAGAAAGTAAGGTAACTTAAATATGCATGATTTAGTTGATACACAATCATTCGAAGTCAAGGATTCCCCTTGCATATATTTGGAAAAGGTCTGATGGGTTACACTCACATCACCTTCTCTACTCTTGTACAAACTATTTTTACAAACGCTTATTCTCCATACGCTTCATGTTAATCGAGATGTTAATCTTATTGCTAATTTTCTTGTAGATGCAAGGTGAGTATGGTAGGTTTAAAGCGACAGTCAAATCTTTTAAGAGCTGGTTGCTATTGGCGCATTCCATTCTTTTTGCATGTCCAGGACATAAAAAAGTGAATAAGGAATTCCCATTTGAGAAAAGTATAAGCATTGGAAAATTTAAGAGAATAACAAGCAATATCTCGGAAATGGTTCACTCAATTAAAAAATGTATATGACATAAATTGTGTATTTTAACGCTTTCTACGTTTTTTGTGCAGTAAAATTTTGTCTATCTCTTATGGTTTACCAACTATACAGAAGTCATTCACAATGAACACTTTTGGAGACATTCCCAGAAAATTCGAGATATACATTTCATTTGTCATGAAAATATCTTAAACATGTGATATTTTAATCAAAATCTTGAGAAAATTAAAATTTTCGAAAAATGTTCCATGTAAAGGGTAATCTGGTGTGGGGGGATTTTCTTGAAAACCTTCGTGTCGCATCTCTGGAAGATACTGAACCTAAATACCAAGTTTGGTGTTTATCCGACTGTTCGTTTCTGAGTTATGCTGTTCACAGACACACACACGGACATGTTTCCAAAAAAGACAGCCAGTTAAAATGAATAAAAAATAAATTTTAGCATTTTGGATATTTAAGATATCTACAGCAAGTGTAGACAAAGTTTAAGTATACAAGATACTTAATTTGCATATTAATGCCAGTCATGGTTTTGCAGGACACACACCGTTACACGTTTTCTTTTATGATATATCATTTTTTTATACTTCGTAACTGCATAAGATAAGATATATGAACTCACTTGAAGAGAAAACGAAACAGAACTAAGAGAGAACACTGATTATAGTCCTGGAAACTTCTAAATAAGTGAGTGGGAGTATTGTTTAATACATTCTTAAACCCATTTTTCTCAGTAATAATTTCTGACATTCAGGTGTATTAGTGCACCAAAAAAGCTACAGGCCTTAACTTTTTACTCCTTATTAACATTACCCATAAGTGAAAAATGAATGGAATTTTCTTAATTCAAAACAGTTAATTAAAAAAAACTGGTGTGGTACATTCACATGACTTTCTCCACCCTCTCTTTTTATTAGTGGGTATATAAACTATTCTTACTAAAACTTATTGTTCTACCTACTGTATTTTAATCCAGATAAACCTTAGCAGAAATAGCTACATTACACATTTCGTTATAGATGCAAAGGAAACAGTGATAGTCAAATGTTAAAGAACTGGACGCTACATGCTGGCCTTACCGAGCGGGATGCTCAGGCTGCAACGTCTATGGCCCGCATTCTGGAGGTCTCGGGATTGATTCCCGGTGACTGCCTACTCTGACCGTGGGGTTTTTCGAGCTTTTCCTATGGTCGCTTAGGCAAATGCCTGAATGTTTTATTCTACCATGATTTCTGCTTTCCCCTATTTCCTCTCATTTCATCTCTCCCTCTCATGTTTCAGGAGTGTCTTCGGGTCCTGCAGTGCTGCTGTTGCACAGGTGGCATAGTTGCTTGCGTATTGTAAAGATTTCTCCCTGTGAACGTCAAGAGTGCGTTGTTTCGCCCGCTAGGGTCGCTTCGTCTCTCTCTCTCTCTCTCTCCCTCTCCCTCTCTCTCTCTCTCTCTCTCTCTCTCGGATTCTTCGCCTCTGCTGGTAAGCGGGTGTTTCAATCTGGAAATATTAGGAACTTCTATGCGTCTCTGTGGGTATGTTTGCCTGCGGACGTAAGGCCACCTGGGCTCCTTCACTTCATCCCTGCCTCCCGGGAGGTATAGTCATAATAAATGATACTGGTCGCAGTGGCGACGGGTCTCCCTCCGATTAACACATCCTGCATCCTACATTGGCCTTAAAATTCAATACTGTTTCCATGCAATCGCGAGAAACAACTGAATGTTGACAGAACTTTTAAGAGAATGACCAAGTAATGAACAATTCCAACCATTAATAACGGATATCTCAGAAATGGCTCATGTCACAAAATACTTATTTGAAAGAAATTGTGTGTTTTAAAGAGATCTGCACTTATTTATGTAGCACGTGTTAATCTATCGCTTAACGTTTACTAGCTATATAAGATTAAACAAAATTTCTCCCGATTAAAGGGGATTTCCACAAGCTGTTCCTGGAAAATTCAAAATGTACATTTTATTTGTCACGTACATTTCTATAATATATGGTATTTTAAGCAAAATTCTTAGAGTCATTTTTTAGAAAATCAAAACTTTCGAAGAATGTTCCTTGTAAAGGGTAGTTTGGGAGTAGGAGAATTTCCTTGAAAATCTTCACATCACATCTTTGGAAGCTACTGGAACTTAAATACCAAGGTTGGTACTTATCCGACTTTTTGTCTTTGAGTTATGCTGTTCACAGACATACAGGCAGACTGACACACACACACACGGACCCTTTTCTAAAAATTCGTTTTTTGAATTCAGGGGCCTCAAAACATGTGTTTCTGGTGAAATCTCGGTTCGAACTTTTGGTTGCAACTCAATACGTTCTCTACCTACTATATACCTGGTGGAAAAAGTAAAAAATATGGAATGTTTATTTTTGCAAGAACAGCTATTTATGAATTAAACATGCAAAATAAGGCTTTAAATTACGTAGTGCATACTATATCTTTAGTAAAATATTTTTAAATTATATTAAACAAAGTAAGGAAATGTAATGCAAGTATTGTAAAAATATAAAAGACATAGTCTCAGTCACCTGAATCCTACGGTATGAACCGCAGCAACGCTTCCTAGGAAGCGTAGACAGTAACAATACAAGATGCAGATGTAAATCGCAGATATATATCTGAGCCCTCGTTTCTAAACAACAAGCTTGTGACTGAAACTGTGGGTGAAAATTTCAATCTGAGCCAGAAACACTGATTAAAATTAGCATTAAAATTTTTCTATCAATCACACCTTCTATAGAGAGGAGGATTTCATTTAATCAAGAAAATATTTGCAGTAATACTTCTACATTATATTAACTAAGTTTTGTGAATATATATTAAACGTAAACACCTAAACTTACCACAGATATGTATTCTGTTTTATTAAGCCAATACCTTCATGTAAGTTATGTAAATACGTAACATTTATGACAAACCCTCTCCCAGTTGAGATCGAATACGGGATACTGCGATGATGCAACTGTTTGATACACGAATGTACTTACCATCTTTTCTCGTCTCTAATATCTACTGTTGATTCTGCTGCCAGCTGGTCCAATGACTGATCAATGAGTATTTTCCCTCAGGGTACCCGTGGACGTGTTGTGAAGGACACCACCAGTTTAAACTGATTGAGATGTTTATTGTGAACTAATATTTGAGTAAGTGCAGTGAGTTGCCGACCGTTTGATGAAGAAATATAAATCGCAGCACTTGAAGTTGTAAAAACTTAATTACTGAACCTGCTAACTCCTGCAGCATCAAAGTTACAAGTGGAAATACCTGTTTCCACAATAAATGAAACCAGAAGCGTAACCTGCCGTGAGTCGCTAAACTATTTACCAGCAAGATCCCTGGTGATAGCCGCTCTCACACAAGCGTTTAAAATATCACACAAGCAAGTACCGCTGGAGATACCAGAGAGAGTAACTGATGTGTGCACGAATACCTATCCGTACCAGTCACGGTACCAGAGAAGAGTAACTCTGTGATTTATTTACACGCCTTCTTATTACTTAAGCTACGCCTACATTAGAATTACTCCCCGCTAAAACTCTACCTTATGCGTTGCCAAACCTCGATGCACTAAGTATCTCAATGTGACAGTGTTTCTAGGCGATGGTTTGCTTTTCTAAGAACTTCCTCTGTCTAATTTCCAGAATTGGCCTATGTGCATGTGCAAGGGTACTGATTTTAGCTCTAAACTGCACTCCTAGAATTTTTATATCTAATGTATTCGCTCCTTCGGATGTTACTAATGACTTTCTTACATGGTTCACTAATGACTTTCGTTAACCTCGCTGCTAATTAGGTTCTTCTGGTGGTAAATTTCTCAAATCAAAACTTGTTACATTAATACACTGATTCAATATTCGGAAAGTACTTATTGCATTTATTTCTCTAACTTACTATTATTTCTTTATTTAATTATTTATATCTGGCAGTCAATAATTACGGTGTTGCAGTTAGACATTGTAAATATAGTGCATGAGTACTTCATACAAATCTGATTATTACATCCAAATTACACTCTATACCCACTATTCTACAAACTATTCTTACAATCCTTTCTTCTATCTGCTTATTGTCAATACAGAAAAAAACCTTCATTACACATATGCCTATATCGTTGTAGGTATAAAATGAATACAATAAGCTAAAGGGACAGTAAAATCTTTTCAAAGCCAGTCGCTAATAGTGATTTACAGTTAAGAAAGCGTTTGAAGATTCAAACCAATAACAAAGAATATGTTGGAAATGGTGAAAGGCACAACCATTTTGTTTGACATAATTGTGTGCTTTAACGAGATCTAAATTTTTGTATGGTAAGATTTTGTCAAATCTTACCGTTTTCGACTTAACAAAAGTTATTCAGAATAAAGAGGTCCTTAGAGGCTATTCCCAGAAAATTCAAAATATAGAATTTATTTGTTATGAAAGTGCTTAAAGTATGGTATTTTAATCTAAATCGTTGGAGCAATTTTTGTGAATATAAGAAATAACTAAAACGTTTCGATGTAAAAACGTAGTTAGGGGTGGGAGATTTTCTTTAATAGCTTCATCTCGTAGGATTCAACACATAAAAGTAACGGGGTAATGGTAAAAATTATTAAAAATAATTACGTAAAAGATCATATGAATAATCATATAACGTGTGTCAATAAATATGTGCAGAGAACTCCTTGTAACTGATAAGCAATAATTATTTTTCTTTGCTTTCACTATTTTTATCGTAGTTCAATACGTTTCATCTGCTAGCTCATAGAGACTCCGACAGCTTTGGAAATATTTAAACACGATGCATGTGTTGGGGGCATCACTCCTCCTGAAATGAAATCACTTTATACCAACTACTGAAATAAGATTTCTTCGCAACAAGTTCCAAGCGGTATTTTTAAATTAATTCTTCTGTCACAGTAAATCCTGTATACTCAGTAGTTGCTGGTTCTCACCCGTGAATAATATGCTTCTAATTTCCTTTCTTCGTCTAAATGTTGTAAGTATCTCTCTGCGTTTCTGTTTCTTTTTGTTAGAAACGTTGCTCTTGAACATCTGCACTCTCAAATCCAACTCGCAATTATGCTTGACTGAGTTGCGACTAAAGCCTATTTGACGCTATGTTTACCGCGCTCCTTGACTACATACTTCATCCATTTTTTCTGCATTTTGAAACTATGCTGGCGTCATTTCTCATTCGCTACGTTTGAACTATCCTACATGTCTTGTTTTTAGGCAAAATCTTAGCCTAAGAATGCAGAGGGTCCTTCACATTCACAACAGAACGAGTCAGAAACTTGTACTATGTGACGATTCGTATCATGTTCAATGTTGAGCCAGTATAATTAAAACTCCTATACTATCAATATGATATTGCATAACCAAATAAAAATGAGCTTAATAAACAAGAAATCTTGTACCAAGAGAAGTTCATTTAATATTTTTCTTTAAAACTAACAGCAAACTTTACAGGAAATAAAACATGCTAACAGCATTCATTGCCTCCTCAAAATAGAAAGGAGCCAAGCTCTATAATGAGAAGCAGTTCTGAGAAGTGGCAATGAAGACCGTGGATGATGTCGTCTCTGGACGACAAGTGACCTTGCTTGGTACCACTGTAGAAGGTGTATACAGGGACGTATCGTCATAGAACTCGTGAACGGGAGGTCCATGGCTTAACACCCACCAGTCCCTGTCCGAGTTTGTCCAAGTTTTCCTCAGTTCTCATAACTGGTAAATGCCTGAGAGTTGGCTTAAGCTTAGGCCTGGAACGTTTCCCTCCTATATTTCTTTCCCAATTATCATTTCTTGAATCACGAACATCATCGCCTGTGGTACCTGCAAGTGGCCATTCCGCAGCATTTGAGAAGAGACTTGCCTGTGGAATTCGAGACCTGTGAGGTCGCGTTAGAAACTTAATTCCGAGTCTTGATTTCGAGATGTTGACTGATGGACATGTAATGTAAATGTATGTGTTTAACCTTTTGTCCAATTGAATGTGTTTCAATGTAATTTTACAATAATTTCATCATTTAAAATCCTGAAGATTGATGGTGAGATATATGCTAGTTTTTCAGTAGTAAATAAAAGTGTTAAATTCACTTATAGCCGGTGTTATTCTTCACTGCACCTACGATCCCTGACATTCACCGACACCACTAAAACCCTGTGAACCTAGCTACGTATCTCGTTACAGTGTTCGTAGGATTTGTGATTGGGCATAAGACTTCACTCCATTTTAAATTAGGTATGGAGTTCGCTTTCAAGAATTATCTCGTATGCAGAATGTCAGCTGATAATGACCAATACAGACTGTATTGCACGGTAGCAACTGGAGATCCCAAGTCGTAAAGACTAGTCTATTAGAGGCTAGAGAGAGGATATTGAGCGGCCGCAGTCAACCCTACCGCTTCGAACATGCGAATGCTCTGTAAAAAGTAGATGTAAAGGTTTGTAGGTGGGTCCATAAAGCTGTAATGTTATTGAATCTAAGGGGTGATTCAGAAGAACGCCGCTTACTATGATCTATGGAATATCAAGCTTGTCATCTTTCTAAAGGGGATCCATGTACGGCAACACGCTTGCTCCCTGTGAGGCCATACCTCTGTTCTGATTAATGATATCCTGAAAGATATGTAACCCACTAGCCATTGGTGTGAAGTGAATGGACTAATTACGACAGATAACTTCCTATGTATGTATATCACATAATACGTGGTTTATATCCTAAAGGAAATGTTTGTGGTGTGCGAAACTACACTAATATTGTTGGTCATAGTGAGACTGAAACCAGTAAGCGGTGGACAATACGAACTACTTTTAGTCTAATTCAATTTAATACACTTTGTGATGCTATTAGAGGGTTTTTGAAAAAGTGTGGGATGCACACTCATCGCATTCTTTTCGGGGACACGAGTTCGCTTTTAAGAATTATCAGTTTGTCATCCTCCAAACATAATAAGCTTGTGGTTGTTATGTTTGAAGTTCATTGTGCTTACCGGAGCTGATTTAATCGGTATATTCAGTTAAGCGTCTTATAATTACTTTACTTACAAATCCCTTTACTGATTTTACTTTAAGTAACTCTGCGAAAATCTGCAAACCAAGATATTTATTTGATTCTCCAGATTGGTGTGAATCCTCAAATATGTTTACTTCATTGGAATTAACGTTTTTATATAGGTGAGCAGTCATTTCTTCATTCTATGTTCATAATGTCCAAATATATTTTATTTTTAGCATTTCATAATTTTTTCTGATGATCACTTCACCAAACGTAATAATTAAATTTAATAAATTTGATTGCATCGCAAGAATAAAGCAAAGATTGAATTTTGGAAGTGTTACTTTCCGAAGCTACATTTACCATTGAGACCTATCCTATTACTTAGACATTAAACAGTGTTTCTGCTGCTGTTAATATTGGCTTCTAGCAACTCTGAACCCGAAGTGACAATGTTCCCTTATAAGCTGAAAGTCCTGTGTCTTGGGCAGGCGGTGTGTCGGTCAGTCAATAGCTCTCGTACCTTTTGGACTTCAGGCTTCGGTCTATTCTGTGTAATCAAGAAGGGTTGGTCCTTTTACTTATTTCTTCTGAGGCATCACCTTCATAAGGTATTTTGCCAGTCGTTACCTTCAAAATGCATATCCAAAGTTCTATCTGAATAGCTTGTAATTGCTATTCTTATATTATTTTAAAATTTTGACGCTTTACTATTAAGAATTCATTACAGGCATCTATATATTTCGGTTTGAGAAGCCAAATGCTTTTTGTGAGTCTTCCATTCATTTAACTGTTCTGCCTATAATGGTAAAGGCTATTTCCATCTATTCGTACATACTGAAGCCGAAGTATTTAATTCTGTAAGTTTTAATTCCTCTCTTGTGTCGCTGCAAATTATAGCATTTCAAGCAGAAGTCTACTTTTGGTCTGGGAAGCTTCATTTTGCCTGAAGCTTCATTTCTGAACCACATATTAAAGCTTGTACTGTCATTCGTTTAAGAATTTTACAATTGTATGGTTTTTAATTTCCCTAAAAAATTCTGACCATTGACACAAAAGGTCGTATATAACCGATGCAACCTTCCATCTTGTGGTCTACATCATAACCCACTACAAGAAACTAAACTCACAGACCTGTTTCAAAATTGTATGCAATTGTTTTAACAGGGCGGGGCTTTCTGCTATAAATATCTCTTATTTTAGTTCCATCATTTTTTGATACGTTTTGTAGTTTCATTCTATGTAGACACATAAGTCCTCTTCTTCCTTAGTTACAATAATATTATGTGTAAAGATGGGCAAATATTAAATAAGTTCAGGCATAGGAAATGAAAATATGTCGCTGTCATAGTCTGTTTAGACTTTACATTCGAAATTCTATATTTCTCTGACCGTTTATGTTTGCTTGTATCCGCTGTCAGTACTCCGCGAGCCAAAACAGAGCACTCAATGCAAAGGTTCCGCGAAAAACATATTAACTCCAAATATGTATAAATTAATAGAAAATCATGATTACTTCATGAATTGTAGCATGGTATGTTACTTTAACTATGTTAATTGCCTAGTTGTAAATAGGCAGTCTAGTAAGTGAGTTATTAGACCCTCTGGACTACTCAAGAAGTTTTGTGGTGACTGAGGTATTACAGCGGAAGAATTGGTTAAGTAATTAAATCAATTGCTTGATAGCAGCTACAAAATTCTTGGTGCGCAAGCATTTACCGCATTGATTTAGATACATACAGACACTCTGTGTGCTGGTCTAGGCATGGGTGGGAAGGGGTATGGCTTCACTATGGCATAAATAATTTAAAACTTGAGTTAAAAAATGCTCATAGTATCATTCGGATTTATGGATAGATATTGTTCCTTTAACATATGGGGCGGTGGGAGGAAGCTCATCCGATGGTAATGACGGCGATAGGGGACGATAGGGGTAGACGAGGATTATACGTAAGTGATGTGATGGTGATAATAATAATAATAATCTTTCTCTGTTTACCCACCTCGTTTGAAGAAATCGGAGAACCCGGAGAAAACCCGCCCTGATGCCGCTTCATCCACCAAAATCTCACATGCGGGATCTCACCCCTTGGTGAGATACGAGCGGTCCAACCACTAGCCTAAGGCGCTGTCTCTTAATAATAATAATAATAATAATAATAATAATAAATAATAATAATAATATCTGGCATCCCTGGAAGCTTCTATTGTAGCACAAATGATATTTTACGAAATAAATGATAGTCGATATTTTAGAGTAAAAGATCCTTCCTTACCCTGGAACAATTCTGAGGATAGGCTGCAAATTTGTTTCATACTGCTGAAATGATTTTATATTTATGGATCTCGGATAATCGTAACCTAACTTGAACAAAACATATTATCAGTCATGTAAATGTTGTTATTATATACTTCTTTACAGAATTAGGCAGCTTTAAATTGCATGTTGCTATATTAATTACTGTGTTATTGTACATATTTTTAACTTTTTGGTAAATTCTACAACCTAATCTAGTTATTACTCGTATTGATTCAGGAATATAATCATTTTAATAAACGAAGCAAATTATACATTAGAAGTAAAGCGATTAAACTAGATTACATAACTATTTACAAATTTAAGCTTAATAATAATAATAATAATAATAATAATAATAATAATAATAATCTTCAGTTTTCCCTATCTCCTCTTCTACTTTATTTATTATCTATGGTAGAGAAATAATACCATTCCTAATGATTTAAAATATAAAAAGGACAACACATGCATGCATTCAGCATATTTGTATCCTACATGTTACCATATCCCAAAAGCTCGAAATCAAGGTCTCACTGGAATATGACGTTTTGACATACATTGAATAAAATCAATCTATTTTTATAAAACGCCCGCGCGTGCGCGTATCAATCAGTCTTTTAGAACTCAAAACTGTAATTTGGGATAAATTATAAATTTCATGTCTAAGTAATAATCCTTAAGGCAGAAAGTTTCAAGGATTTTCCTAGACCTAAAACAATCTGTACAGTGAAAAGTCTTTATTATACTTATAATCTCAGAAATCCGTTTAGAATTTTGCTATTATAGATACTTATAAATTATAATGAATGAAAAATATACATTGAACTTTAAGCAGATAACCACTGCAGCTCTATTCGTTTATGGCAACACCAGCTGATAGTTGAGGAAATCTTGTAATGCAATCTAGCAACACCATTGTGTGGTACAAAAGTGTGCAATTATGGAGTGAAAACAGATTTTAAAGACAATACTTAGTGTGCATGTCAAATTCTTGTCCATTTTTATGGTTTCCTAACTATTTACGGATAATTCAAGATTCTCATTCTTTGTATGACCTAGATTTATAATATTTTAATCAAACTTGTTACACTTGTTTGAGAAAATGAAATTATTGAAAGGATTTTCGAGGGAGGTAGAAAAGTACTCTAAGACACATCGGCGGCAACACACCCCCATTGCCCAAGTATCTGGTTGTTCCAACTAAAATACTCTAAATTGGAATCTTTACAACAGAAATGCTTTTTTATTCGCTTTTTTTCGTTGTACACGTTTTCTTATTCTAATTAAATTTCCACGTGTAGCATTCTGGAACAAAGTTATAAAACGAATACAAATGATATTATGTTTGCGTAACTTTTATAAGCCGTGCTAATTACGCTTATAACAAGTTAGGCTAATTAAACTTCAAAATGCGCTAACAGATTTAAATGTGACAAAGCATCAAGAATGCAAACGATCCAGCATACTTGCACAGCGTCATGGTATGTGGGGCTAGAGCACATTTGCTTTCATCCTGCATAACATTTTATCCTGAAATCGTGTCACGGCAATGTGGCATGTGTGCTTGTAAAGGAACAGAGTAACTGTAGATTTTCGTAAATGTATGTTCACAGTGATTCCAGAAAGTATTTTTCTGCAATTTAAGAGTCCGTAGCAGCTAAATTAAGTGAGAGAAAATTAAAATTGTTAAAATGAAAAAGTAAAACTATGCTGGAGTTTAGGTAATATATATGTAATAAATAATATATACAATATTTAACATTTTTTGTCTTATTGATTTTATAATCCTTTGAAAATTCCAGGGAAATTAACCTTCTAGCGTGTGATGTTTACAAAATTATTTTACGTACATTTAGTAAAGCAAACGTTTAAGCTTAATACTTGAAATTGCGGTGAAAATGGACTTTCATCTGAGGGAAGAAATAATGCCATAGTTAGGAATTATCAACATTACTTCTACATTAATGTCTCAGTATTAAAAACTTCACAGATTTGCTTCTCTGTCAGTTCAATCATATCGATATTCCTAAGCATTAATTATATGTAAAACTTTAATATTTTGCCAAGTATGATCCCATTCATCAGTTTTGAGAGTGAAGCGGGTCTCGTATATTTTTTGCATGAACATCACGGGAAACAAACGAAAGGTTTCGCAGCACTTAAAAATGTAGAAGTTATGGAAAACTCAAACCAATAGCAACTAATATTTCAGAAATGGTGAATGCCACAAAAATTATTTGACATTAATTGTATGCTTTAACGAGATATACATTTTGGTGTGGTAAATGTTTATCTCTCTATTACCAGTTTACCAGTAGGAATAAAATTATACAAACTTCCTTCAGAATTAAGTGACTTTGCACGTTATTCGCGGAAACTTTAAGATACATATGCTTTATTAGTCATACAAATATCTTAAACATACGGTATTTTAAACAGAACTAGTAGTGCCATTTTTGAGAAATCAAAAATAAATTAAAAAGTCCTTGTAAGCGTAGTTTGTAGTAGGAGAATTTTCATAAATGCCATGTCGGATTGCACTGCATCGCACCCCGTTTTGACCTGTGCATCATTGTGGATGCTGAGAGTAGATAAAAGTTGATGTTATTAAAATAGGGCCTAAAGATGGGTACTTAAGGCCTTCACAGCGCTACTATTGTAACTATGAAGTTTGATGTCGAGTTTACAGTATGGGAAGTAGCGTTGTCGTCAAGGAGGAGCACTTCTCGAGTGAGAAGTTAGGACGTTTCTGACGGACTGTAGATTTGTCAACCTAGCATAACATCTCAATCTGTAGACCCTATAGTGAGCTAAACCAGCTTAAAAGAAGCTAGTCTACTCTAAGATGTAGATTACGTCATAAATGCATAATTACATTGTGTATTTGCATGTAAATAAATTGTAGTTCTTATGTAGAGGACGTTAGAGCTAAAACTTTTAAAGCAATAATATTTATACTTAATGTATTTATAAAATTCAGTAACATTTTATAGTCAGTTATTTTTTTGAATGAAAGAAACCCTCCTCTGTATAGAAGGTGTGAGTGATGAGATATCTTTTCAATGCTAATTTTAATTTATTTGTATTAGTTTTCAGTTCCTTAGTATACGATGGAAGTGAATTAAATAATAATATACCATTGTAGTAAGCCCCTTTTGGAATACTTGTAAGTTATTGCTTGGCCTGTGTAAGTCCTGCCCATTTCTGGTTTGTTTGCTGTGTATATCTGAATTTTTATGAAAATTTCTGGGTGGTCAACCACGGTTAAAAGTACAGCTAAAATATACTGACAGGCTAATGGTAGAATTCCAAATGTTTTGAATAGTGGTTTACAATGAGTTGATTGCTTCACACCTGCCATTATTCTTATTACTTTTTTTTTGCAAAACAAATATGATTTTTGCGTCCAAGATTGCACACTCAGCATTTGCCGCCTGTTGTGACTCCAGAAAATCAACAAGAGTAATTCCTCTGGAATCCACAAGACGTTAATACGACTTTCGCTGTAAAGGGATTGTGAGCTGAACGTTTTTCTTGTCGACTTTCACTTCTTTAATCACCCGCTACTAGTGGAACAGAAAAGCTTTTCACTCTTGTAAAACCGTAGCATTTGTTGCTTAAGGTGAGCAGGAGTCAGTTAATACGGTGTCCACCTTGTAGACACTTTCCGGAATTCCAAACACCATGAATTATATGTTGAGCTGCACCAAGTGAAAGGTAGTGTTTTGGCAACATCTCGCATCTTAATCTTTCTATCTTGCTTGATTATGGTATCCGTGCTGCTTGTCACCGTTGGAGCTGACGACTGGACGACGAAGCTTGTTCGTCCTTCAGCAAACATTCGACATCGTCTGCACATCTGTATTGACAGAATATTCTTGCCACAAAACACATGCCCACAACCCTTCCTCAAGCTTCCTCCCATGCTATCACTTGACTGATCATCCGCCTCGCCGGCCTTTGCTACCGCTGCAGGTGTTTCCTGAAGGCCACGCGCAAGCGCAAGAATTCACTATACAGCTATAATAGTGCTGCAAACTGTGGGGGAACACATGTACTATTTTAGTGTAGGCTTCAGCAGTACATAGCAATTTATTTTACCGATGGGGAAGTTACTTATTGAAAGTATCTCGAAAATCAAGGCTGGAGAAAAGACGATGTTCACGAAGGGTACAGTAAATCCAATACAAAAAATATAATTCTATAGTGCTCATACAAAATATGTAATTCTAAGATTATAGCTTATTTTGAATATATTTTCGATTTTTTGTATAATAATTCTTCGTTACATGTGAAACTTGCTGATGTTCTCAATAAAATACCTTGTTGTTACTATATCGAATACGTTAATACACAAAGTGAATATTGATTTAGTCAAGTAAAGATAATTATATTGAATATAATTTATAAATTAAGTTTGATTTCGAAAACAAATATTTGTTAACATACTTTCAAACAATGAGTATAATATAAGATTTTAATAATTTCTGTATAACACAGGAAATTCAAATAAAAGTAAAAGGAAACACTTTTACACGTTAGTAGTTAAGTCCCCTCTTTAAGCAAATGGATTAACGATAATCCTGCCGCTAGGTGGCGTTGGTGTCGCGTTAATCCGTCTTAATCCGCCTTGGGCGGATTAGTGGGATTAGCGCGAAGTTCGAAAAGTTGCACTAGCGGTGAGGATTAGCGATAACCCTTTTGCTTAAAGAGGGGATATGAGATAAAGAAGTGTGGATGGATGGATGATAATCCTGCCACTAGGTGACTTTGGATTAAGGTGGATTAGTGGGATTGGCGGGAAGTTCGAAAAGTTGCCACTAGCGGTGAGGATTGGAGATAATCCTTTTGCTTAAAGAGGGGATATGAGGTAAAGAGGTGTGGGTGGATGGATTGGTACGTGACTGAAAAGGTTATGGATAAAAGATGATGAGTGGAAATGGAGAGTTGGATATTGGATTGATTGGACAAAGAGATATGAACATGAGCAGGAAATAAAATGTGACGGATTAAGAGGAACGGGGGTCTGCGAGGTGTTGTTCGTGCGGTGTCTGGTAGCTGAAAGAGGGAAAAAAGATGGCGGTTGAGGTATAAAAACTGTGTATAACAGGAAGTGACGTGGCGCGTAGTGATTGGGGGAAAATAAGGCAAGATGGAAGGGGGAATAGATGGTGCGGATTGGAGGAAATAAGCAGTGTTGTGATTGGTTGTAAGAATGACGGGTATTTGAGGGGTTAAAGCAGATGGTTGGTAAATTGGAAAACGCGTGTACTGTAGCTGCGGAGGAATTTGGTAATTATCAAACAACTTATGACGAAGACGGAGAAGAGGGAGGTGAGGTAGCTGGAGAAGGGGTACGTGAGGAAGAGGTAGACAAAAGGAGAGTTGGAATTCGAGATGAAAATGATGACTTAGCTGAAATGTTGTAAATTCATTATATGTTACATTTTCTTGCTATAATTGTATTATTGGTTTTTTATTTATATTTTGCTAATATTTTATGACTGCTATGAAAATATGGGAAGAGGGAAAAGAATTCTAGCTAGGTAAAGGAAAATACATAGTGGAATATGGCACACAAAATTAGTGAATAAAAATTAACATTATATTTAGCAAAAAAGGAAAGAAAATACAGTGCAAAAATAACGTTTTTAAAA
This sequence comes from Deroplatys truncata, assembly GCA_030765065.1. Lineage (NCBI taxonomy): Eukaryota > Metazoa > Arthropoda > Insecta > Mantodea > Mantidae > Deroplatys > Deroplatys truncata. Next base: position 98,399,811 of record CM060976.1, on the reverse strand, counting down.
AATTTGCGAACATATATATATATAGATAAATTGGTTGTTAAAAGCAGAATATAATGAACATTGTGGATAAACCCATTAATAGGAATATAGTGCAAAACAATATACAAAAGATGTATTTTTAAATTGAATAAAATGGTGTAGGCAAAACATTGCTACTAAAAATGAAAAGACTGTGGCAACAGAGATACGTTGTACATATTATGAGCACAATTTAAACTGTATACAGCACTTTTTTTACGGGAGGTAACCTCCGCATCGAGCACAGGGACCCTTTAGGGAGCAAATGCGAAGTGACTGGCAAAAAAAAAAACATATATATATAGAGTTATGAGGCAATCCACTAATAATATCTTCGCAATTTGTAATAAATGGTTTGTAAAAACACTCTACTGACACTTTTGGTTGAGACGTGTAAACTTGCAGTCTGTGCACACCAATGTAGGTTTCATGATACAATTAAACAAAAGTACAATACAAAAAATAAGAAAACAAACATGTTTTGCACATACAAAAAAAATATTTTTCGTTTTTTGTTTTTTAAAAAAAACACCACACACCACCATACACACTTACGACATGAGCCGTCTTTTCTTCAAATGCGCGTTGCGTACTCTGTGCTGCGGCGACAACAAAACTAGCGGTGCTATTTCCTTTCGCTTTAGCGCAAGGCGGCGCTTTGCAGCTGCTGTAATGGGTAGCAGCAGGGGGATGGCCAGTTGACTTACCCGGTCGTCTTCGTCGTGGTGCAGAGGTTCGAATCCCAGAAAACGGGCATTATAGCCGTCGTCGCCTTTGCTTTCAGCGTGAATGCGCCAACCAGTGCTGTGCTGCGAAATCGGGGTGGACGTGGCGTTAAACTCGGGTAGAAGGCTGCGTTTGGTGTTGTTGCTGGGGAATTTAGAGGAAAGCAAAGGCACAAGGGTGCGGAATGATGGAGATGGTGGAGGGGGATTCTGTGGGGTTATAGGAGTGAACAGGCATTGTGCTGGAAGGGGTGATGGAGAGAGAGGTTGGCCGTCAATGTCCCTTATGGAAATGGGGGTGGATGATTGGATGTTGTTAAAGGAGGGAGAAGAAACAAAACTGGAGAACGGAGGCAGGGAAGAGCTGGAGGAAGAAGCTGGGGAATCGGTTGGAGTTGTATGAGATTGGATGTCACTGGCTGATGTGTCTGATGAAATGTCGATGGTGGTGTACAACAGCGACGACGTCTGAGACGCTGCTGGCGGTGATAAAGCTGGAGGCGTCGCTGGAGATGCTGCTGGAGACGCCTCCTGTGCACCGCTGAGATCAGACTTTTGGGCCACGCAGTCTGATGTTTCGCTGTCTGAAACCTCAACGATGCTACACGACGACTGCTGAGACGGTGGCGACGGCGTCAAAGCCGGAGACGGAGTCCACGTAGCTGGAGACGGGTGGTCTGTGATGGACAGTTCTGAAATTCTGGCGATGTCGTCAGATTGCACGTTCACGAACAGCGAAGATGGAGGCCGGTGGAAGCCGTTAGGCTGTTGGAATGTGTTTTCAAAGGCCGGTACAGAATAATAAATATCCTCTGGATGGCTATAGATGTTACTAGTAGTGTTAGTATAGATGTGCCGCTCAGTAATTAGTTGCCTGCGCGGGCGTCCAGAAGATGGTGAAAAAAAAAAAACTCTTCGCTTGTGACGGTGACGGTACACACGTGTTGGTGCTGCATGATGCTGCGTGAACGTGAGCAACAAGACTGAAAGTAGTGGCAGGGATCCGAAGTGGCTAGTTTTAAAGGACCGGTAATCAGCAAAAGTGATTTACGTCACTACATGGCCGCCGAGATAAATATGTTTAAAGGGCACGATAAGTTTAAAAATGGGCGTGTGAACGGAAGTTTAATTAGCCCGAAAATCTTTAAATGTGGTTGTGCGGTCGATGATAGGAAACTTTAATTGTTATCGCAACCGGATGGTGCTGTAATGCGTTGGTGAGACAGGAAGTGTGCCGGAAAAGTGTCTGATTGCAACTCCGGAAGTTGTGGCGCGATAACAGGCTTGGAATTTTGACGAGGACTTTAACTTATCTCGCAAGCGGAAGTTCCGGTTACGATAAGCAGAGTATAAAAGCAGACTGCGATAAGCCGCTTGCCGAAGTGAGAATTGTGTTTTGTAAGCGGTGTATTCAAGAAATCATAAGTTTTAAGTCTATAATATTTATACGACTTCATGCGTAATACTTGTACGTGTAATAACGGTATTGCGAGTAGTGGAATGAAAAAAAAGCAATTTGATCAACGTAGTCATATCGCGTAAATACATTGGTAAAAAAAAATCATCTTACCGTTGACTTTAGCTGTTGTAGAAAATTATAAAATAAAAGTCCGTGCAAATATAGCACTTTGCAGGCGCGTATAGAAAGTGTTTGTTTGCGAGAGAGAGAGAGGAGTTTTAGGCGATAAGCAGCGTATAAAAGCAGACTGCGATAAGCCGCTTGCCGAAGTGAGAATTGTGTTTTGAAAGCAGTGTATTCAAGAAATTATAAGTTTTAAGTCTATAATATTTATACGACTTCATGCGTAATACTTGTACGTGTAATAACGGTATTGCGAGTAGTGGAATGAAAAAAAAGCAATTTGATCAACGTAGTCATATCGCATAAATAGATTGGTAAAAAAAATCACCATACCGTTGACTTTAGCTGTTGTAGAAAATTATAAAATAAAAGTCCGTGCAAATATAGCACTTTGCAGGCGCGTATAGAAAGTGTTTGTTTGCGAGAGAGAGAGAGAGAGAGAGAGAGAGAGAGAGAGAGAAGGTTTAGGCGATAAGCAGCGTATAAAAGCAGACTGGGATAAGCCGCTTGCCGAAGTGAGAATTGTGTTTTGAAAGCGATGTATTCAAGAAATTATAAGTTTTAAGTATATAATATTTATACGACTTCATGCGTAATACTTGTACGTGTAATAACGGTATTGCGAGTAGCGGAATGAAAAAAGCAGTTTGATCAACGTAGTCATATCGCATAAATACATTGGTACAAAAATCACCATACCGTTGACTTTAGCTGTTGTAGAAAATTATAAAATAAAAGTCCGTGCAAATATAGCACTTTGCAGGCGCGTATAGAAAGTGTTTGTTGTTTGCGAGAGAGAGAGAGAGAGAGAGAGAGAGAGAGAAGGTTTAGGCGTTGTTTAACGAAGCACTTGTAGCAAGATGGAGCCGGAACGCGGGGCGAGCGAAGACATAACCTTGCAACCCAGGTTCGAAATTATTTCACACAGTCAGAGAGTGATGAAAAGACTTTTCTCCGGCTTTACAGAAACCAACATTACCGTGATCCCGGGACCCAAAGATGCAAACCCAGAGCAATGGGTAACGCAGCTGTTTAACGACATCGTAAATTTCGCCAAGGAAAACCTTTTGGAGAACGAAGCCGGATATTTAGGCATAAGCATTTCGGACGACCGGCAACCGTCAAAGCCGTTCAATATGAGCGTTAGACGCGTGGAACAAGTGAATGGCGATGCTGTTATAAAAGCTATTGAAAAAGTTATGCAAAGCAATCAACAGTTCTTGCTCGGGGGTCCGCTGAAAATAACTTTTGTGTGGACCAAGGAGGTCTCGGGTTCGAGCTACAAACCGTGCGATTCCTGTAGAGCAAATAAAGGGATCATAGAAATTACCAACAAAGACCACCTGTGCTTAGCAAGAGCCATTGCTGTCTGCAAAGCTAAGGTGGATGGCGACGTCAACTATGCCACCATTAGGCGCTCGGAGTATTTTCAAAAACAGAAGGCTTTAAACCTGTGCCGGAACGTAGGAAAAATGAATGAACCATTTACTATAGATGACGTCAGACGCTTTGACACCGTGTTAAAGGGATACGCTGTTACGGTCTTCGGAGATCACACAGGAAAACACGTGTTGTACGCATCAGAGAAGCAATGCGATAAACACATTGACGTCATGTATCACGAGGGCCACTTTAACGCCATCGTGGACGTGCACATGTGTTTTAAATGCACGTGGTATTGCCGCCAGTGCCACGTTCCCTGGCGGCGCAAAAAGGAATTTCATAAATGTGAGAGTCTGTGTTCAAAGTGTCACCAGCAGTGCGCTAAGGCATACGAATCTTACCTACACTGCACAGCGTGTAACCGCGAGTTTAAGGGGCCGACGTGTTTTGCGAACCACGCAAAAAAAGGCGCCTTTTACCCGAAGACGCTGTCGGTGTGCGACGTGGAAAAAGTGTGCCGGTCTTGCAATAAGCTCGTGAACCTGAGACACCGAAAAGGGGTCCACCAGTGCGGAGAAATATTTTGCTCCAATTGCAAGGTTCACGTGAAGTGTGATCACATGTGCTACATGTAGCCGTACTGTTCACCAAGCAAGAGAAACCGCTTCGTGTTCATGTTCATAGATTTTGAATGCACGCAAAACACGGTATACATGGACAAAGAGAACACTTACGAGCACGTTCCAAATTTATGCGTGCTTTACCAAGCGTGTCCCCTGTGCATAGACGAATGCGAAAAGATGGCGTACTGCACCGAGTGCGGCACGAAAGAACACGTTTTCTCCGACGACCCTGTGAAGCAGTTATTTGATCACGTGACTCAGCCGAGGTTCGAAGCCTGGGACGTCGTTCTGTTGGCACACAACATGCGCGCCTACGACGGCCAATTTCTATTGAAATACATGGTGGGAACTCTAAAATGGACGCCCGACCTGATCATGAACGGTACCAAGATCTACCAAATGAAACACGGTGACGTCACGTTTCTAGACTCGCTCAACTTCATTCCCATGCCGCTGGCTCGCTTTTCCAAGACCTTCGGATTGAAGGATGGCAAAGGCTATTTCCCATACCTCTTCAACACGAAGGAAAACGAGCACTACGTGGGTTCGATTCCCGATAAAAAGCACTACTGCCCAAACGGCATGTCGGTGGAGGGGAGGAAGGACTTCGAGCGCTGGCACGAGGAAAGGGCGACCTCGGGGTACGTGTTCGACATGAAACAGGAAATGGTGACGTACTGCAAGATGGACGTGTTTCTGCTGAGCCGGGGGGTTTCTAAATTTAGAAGAGAATTCCTGGACGAGAACGGGATAGACCCGTTTCGAGAGTGCGTCACCATTGCGCATGCGTGCATGTGCGTATACCGAAAGCGGTTTATGCCGCGCGGCAAGATCACGCTGCTGCCGACCGGCGGATACCGCCTGGCGGACAAGCAGTCGCGCATCGCCTGCATATGGTTGTCTTGGGTGGAGGCGCAGAACAACATCACCATCCAGCACGCCATTAGAGGGCGCGAAGTGAAGGTTCTGGGGCACAAGGTGGACGGGTATAGGGAGGACGGCGATGTGAAAAGTGTTTTTTTCTTTCACGGCTGCTGGTATCACGGCTGCCAGCGATGTTTCCACAATCGCCACGCAGTCCTGTATAACACTGGAAAAGAAACCATGGCCGGTAGGTACGAGAGCACTGTCAAAATTTCGTCTAAGTTCCGAAACGCCGGATATCACGTGATCGAGATGTGGGAGTGCGAATTCGAAGCGATGAAGAAGTCCGACCCCAAACTGGCTGCATTCGTGAAGAGCTTCCCCCACCCCGAACCGCTCAATCCCAGGGACGCCTTCTTCGGAGGGCGCACCAACTGCACGAAGACTTACGCCGAGGCGGTGGGCGGGACCAAGCTGTTCTACCTGGACGTCTGCTCCCTGTACCCCTTCGTGAACAAGACGAAGCCGTACCCCGTGGGGCACCCGAAGATCCACTTGGATCGGTTTCCCGACCTGAAGGATATACAGGGTGGCTTGATCAAATGTACCGTGTTGCCTCCAAACGCCCTGTATCATCCCGTGCTGCCGGCTCGCATCAACGGTAAGCTGATGTTCGTCCTGTGCCGCGCATGTGCGGAGGCGGAAAGTACACAGCCATGCCGTCACCCGGAAGACGAGAGGTGTCTGACGGGAACGTGGGTCCTGGACGAGGTGAAGGTGGCCCTGGAGGAGGGTTACCGGCTGCTCAGCGTGTACGAAATTTGGGAGTACGATACGGTGCGGCACGACCCTGCGTCGGACGCAAAGGGGCTCTTCGAGGACTATGTGAACCAATTTTTGAAGATCAAGACCGAAGCCTCCGGGTGGCCGTCGGACTGCAACTCGCCGGAGAAGAAGGAGGAGTACGTGCAGAAGTTTCTCGAACGAGAAGGTGTCGCTCTCGACCCCAATGCCATAGCCCCCAACCCCGGTAAGCGCGAGCTCGCCAAGCTGATGCTCAACTCCTTCTGGGGAAAGATGGGACAAAGAGACAATCTGCCCACGTGCGAGCTCGTCGATCGGTACGACAGGCTCGTCCAACTGCTAAACGACCCCGCCGTGGAGGTGCAGTCCTACCTTCCGGCCACGGACGAAGTGATGGTCGTCGTGTGGAAGTACGTCGACCAGAATCCCAGGGTGAACCCCACGGGGAACGCCGTCGTGGCCGCGTACACGACCGCGCACGCGCGCGCAGCTGTACGGATACCTGCGCGCGTTGGGGGACCGGGTCTGCTACTACGACACGGACTCGGTGATCGCGAAGTACGCACCGGGCCAGTGGATGCCGCCCGTGGGTCGCTTCCTGGGGGACATGACCGACGAGCTGGAGAAGCACGGCAAGGGCGCCTACGTCTCCCGGTTCGCCTCCACGGGCCCGAAGAGCTATTGTCTGGAAATCAAGTGCCCGGAGACGGATCAGACCTTTTCGGTGTGCAAGGTGAAGGGCATCACCTTGAATACCGGCAACCTGGAGATCGTGAACGCGGACGTGATTCGGGACGTGGTGCTGAGGGATAATGCCAAGAGGGTGACGCTGCAGGGTACCCAGATATCGAGAAAACCCCTCTGGACGTTGGTCACCGAGCCCTGCATCAAGACCTTCAGAATGGTGGTAAACAAGCGCGTGCTCGCCGACGAAGGCGACTCCTATCCCTACGGCTTCAAGAGAGATTGCGCACATAAATGAGACGCCAAGCACCCTCGACGTCCATTTCGAACCCGGAACCCGCACGATGCGCTCACCGCGCAGCCTTAGACGATTCGAGTTTCCCAGCACGATGCTAGTGGCGGGGCCGTCGCGCTGCGGAAAGTCCACCTTCGTAAAGAACCTCATACGCAACGCGGACGAATCCTTCGACCGGCCTCCCTCCAAGGTGCTGTGGTGCCACCCGCCGGAGTATTCGCCGAAACTCGAAACCCTACCGCTAGAGTGCGAGACCCACGCCGGCGTGCCCGAGTTAAGTTCCGTGGGAGAGAACCACCTCGTGGTCCTCGACGACCTCATGTTCGAGGGTGGGGGTTCCAACGTGTCCAATTTTTTCACCAGAGACTCGCACCACAAGCGCTTCGGAATCGTGTACATTCTGCAGAACGTTTTCCCGCAGGGACAGAAATTTCGAACGATATCTCTGAACGCAAACTACATCGTGGCGTTCAAAAACAACAGGGATAAGATGCAAATAGAGAGGCTGTGCCAACAGATCGAACCGAGGAACTCGAAGTTTCTGCTGGAGGCCTTCCAAAAGGCCACCGAACAACCGCACGGGTATCTGGTGCTCGACTGCACGCAATACACGCCCGACCGCTACAGGTATCGAACGGGCGTGCTACAGGGCGAGACGCTCTCGTATTTCGTTCCCAACGAGCGCCGATGAGTGGGGTTTCCTTTTTAAATAATGCGCGCCTTTCGACGCCAACGTCATTACCGCGCAATCATGGTACGGGGTAGGACAAGCATTGCCAAACTGAGCAGCGCGCGCATAGCCAGGCAGCACGGAAATCTGACCGTCCTGGCCAAGGCAAAACCTACCGTGCGCAAGAAGGTGTTGAAAAACGCGAACGGAGATCTCATAAAGGCCATTTGCGAATGCATGCTCAACGTGTGCAGAGGTCACGTGCAACTACCCACCAGATGCGTGAATCGCTTAAAAAGGCATAAATCGGCTTGGAGGAAGTTAATCGACAGGAAGTTGCCTTTGAAGAAGAAGAAGAAAATTTTGATTCAGAAAGGAGGATTTTTACCGACGTTTCTTCTACCCATTCTGGCTTCTCTGGGTGGCGCGCTCGTGTCGAAACTTACAGGATGAAACTCGGCAGGCAGATCGTCGTGGCTCCGCAGCCGAAAACCGTAGAAAAGCTTCACCTCATCGACAAAACCATAGCTAACCTGGCCAAAGAGATGCAGGACCTTCAGCGCAAAAAAGAAATATCTGCCGACCAAAAGTGGCGGTTAATGAAATATAAATTGGGAAACTATCTCGATCTCGTGTCACAAGTGAGACAGCCCTACCTTCGCGAAAGCGACGACGAGGACGACGTCCACCTTCTCGAGGAGACGCAAGTAAAGAAGGAAAAGTCAGGGCCATCGAGATCCGTAAACGCTAACCCTCTCTCGCCCAAAAAGAAAAGACCGTCTACTTCCTCACCCGAGAAGAAGAAGAAGAAGAAGAAGAAGAAGAAGAAAGCGAACAGGCCCAGCTATAACCTTCGCATGCGAATGTGGGACCCTCTTTACAAGTAAGCGATGAAGGAGTGGAAAACGATAAGGCGTTATTATGCAAAAGCGGAACACCCTGCCGGCTTCGGTTCGGTAAACGCACTCCGAAAGGCCACGGGGATATCGAAAGCAAACGTCCAATCGTTTCTTCGAACCCAGGACAGTTACACTTTGCACAAACAGGTGCGGAAGCGATTCCCGACTCGATACTACCACGTGACCAATATGAACGATCTTTGGGAGGCGGATCTGAACGTCATGAACAGCATCAAGGAGCATAACAAACCTTACGCGTACATTCTCACCGTCATTGACGTCTTCTCCAAGTATGCTTGGGCCGTACCTCTCAAATCGAAGCTGGGGTCCGAGGTGGCACAGGCGTTTCGCTCCATATTCTCCGAGCGCCTTCCCCGGGTTCTGCAGACCGACAAGGGAACAGAGTTCACCAACAAGACCTTTCGCGACTTTCTCAAGAAACACGGCGTGCTTCATTACACCACCAAAAATAATGTCAAAGCCAGCGTCGTCGAACGCTTCAACCGCACTCTCAAGACGAAGATGTGGAAATATTTCACACACACGAACCGCTACAGATACGTGGAGGTGCTTCCGGCACTGCTGCAGTCGTACAACAGCTCGTATCACAGGTCCATCAAAATGGCACCCAAGGAGGTCAACGATACTAACATCGTGCAAGTGTACCACAATCTGTACGACGACAGACGCCTTCCCCGCAAAGCGCCGCCAAAGTACTCTGCCGGAGATCACGTGCGCATATCTAAGGAGAAAATGAAATTCGATAAGGGATACGAGCAGAACTGGACAGACGAAATCTTCGTCATCCACAAGCTCGTGCGCGGTAGGCCGGTGGTATATAAGCTCAAGGATCTAGCCGGAGAGGACATAGACGGCAACTTTTACACCGAAGAGTTGCAAAAGGTCGAGCTTCCTCAAACTTTCAAAATCGACCGCGTCCTGCAAACCAAGGGGCGCGGGCGAAACAAACAACTTTTGGTCAAGTGGAAGGGCTATCCTTCCAAATTTAACTCGTGGGTTCAGGCTTCGACGATCGCATCGATATGATCAAGACCGAACCCTTCTCGCTCACGCTGGTGAGCAACGCTTCAATGGATCACTTTACCGACAACACCACTTCCAAATTTTCCAACATATTGCCAGAGCGCATCGTGCTGCAGGGAGAGTGGGAAGTGGCTCTGCAAAAGGTGAGGTACCCTGTGAAATTCTACAACGTTTCTGAAGGCGACGCGCAGCTCATTGGCATCAAGTATACCATGACGCACCTGCCTACGCATTCGAAATTTAGCTTGCAAATGCCCCCGGGCATCGTGCACGAGCCTAAAGACCTCGTCAACCGGACGAACGCCGTCATCGAGCAGAATTTGCACGTGGAAAACTTTTTTCCATACAACGACCGCAACAGAACGGTCAGCGTTAACGCTGCAGTCACGCATGCGCAGCAACTTCCCGACATTGCTTTTGACGGTTTCGTGGAGAACGTCGCCCGCGTCTCAAAGACCGCTGTAACCAGCGAAGCGATGATGGGTGACGCACCGGGCAAACTTAAACCATCAAGAACCCCCAAACCACAACCGCCAAGACCCACTCCCAGCGGCACACACCATCCGCCAAAGCCACCGGGCTCTCGCAAAACAACAACCGGCGCTCCTACCCCATCCGCTTCTGCACCGCAGCCTAAACCAGAGCAAACCGCTTCAACACCAACTGTCGAAGGCGCACATCCGTCACCTTCGGAGACCGCCGCAACTACCGATTCCGAGCGCCCCGCTGAAACCGAACCGCTTCATCGCATTCACAGCTTGATGCTCACACCCGTCGTGGCCAAAATGCTGGGCTTCGAACCCTACACCAACATCGTCCTGCAGAAACCCCCCAAACACCCCGTAGACCCGTATATGGGGTTCCCTTACGAAATGTTTATCTACTGTAATCTGGTGGCACCGCAAGTGGTGGGCGACACATTTGTCCAAGTGATAGAGAGCGTGGCGGTGGAATACAAAAAAGCAACAACACGTACATGTCCGACGAAAAGTCCTTCTTTCCTCTAAACTGGGTACCGCTCATAACACAAGACTTCAAAACCGTCAACATAGATTTAAGGAACGGTTACGGCGATCTGCTGCCATTTGCCGACGGATTATCCTCCACTATAGTTCTCACCTTCAGACCAAAGCAACAGTAATGGATGTACACACGGTCACGCAATACTATCTCAATCAAGCCGGTGGCGCGCTAGACCATCGGGATTTCGCTCTCTATCGCGGTAAGCGCTACCAGCGAGGAAGCGGTCTATTTTCTGCGCTCGGAGGCCTTTTCAGAACAGTTCTACCCTTCTTAAAAAGCGGCGCCAAGGCGGTCGGCAAAGAGGCGCTCAAAGTGGGAGCGCACGTGCTGTCCGACATGGCCACCAGAGGAAGACCTCCTAAGAAGGCCCTCAAGCTCAGGCTAAAGGAGGCGGGGTCGAATCTTAAGCGAAAAGCAGACGAAAAAATCAATTCCATGATAGGATCGGGCTTCAGGCGTCTCAAGGCAATAAAACGCGCAAAACCCTCCAAGCCAAAGCAGTCTAGGTTGAAACGCGGCTGGCGAAAGGTGCAGGACCTGTTCTCATAATGTCCGAAGCAGTCGTTCACATGAGTTCCGAACTCGACCTCTTCAAAGACCTTCCCGTTCAGATGAACGTGGAAGAGTCTCGGTTTGTATCCCTAAACCCTCAAAACACCATCATGAAGAACGCGCCCATCACTTTTCATTATTCCGGAAATGCGGACGAATACCTCGACATGACTTACGTCGTCCTCGAGCTCTTGGTTCGCATCGTCGATGCCGACGGAGCGACTCTCAAACCGGACGATAACGTCACTTTTGTCAACAATGCGCTAAATTCACTGTTTCAGCAAATGGAGGTATCGCTGAATAGCGTCATCGTCTCCATGCCACAAGCGGGATACCCCTATAGAACGTACCTCGAGACTCTTCTCAATTACTCGGATGATGCCATGAACTCCAAGCTACAGTCCGCTCTCTGGATGAAAGACACGGCGGGAATCATGGACACGTTCACCGCCAACGCAGGTTTCTTGTTTCGCAAGGGGTTCACCAGTACCAGCAAGGTCGTGCAGCTCATAGCACCCCTATCCAACGCCATGTTTAGGCAGGAATCATTGCTACTCAACAACGTCAATGTCACCATCAAGCTCACACCTTCCTCTCCCCAATTCCATTTGTTTTCCGACAACGCCACCTTCAAAGGTTACACCGATATTCAGTCCGCCACACTACATCTAAAAGCCGTTAGACCCTCGCCCACCATCAAGCTTGCCCATCAGGCTGCGCTAGCAAAGAGCAACGCAAAGTATCATCTCAAGGATGTCAGCTTTCACGCCCTCAGCATTCCCAAAGAGACCAGCGCAATGACCTTTAGCGACGTCTTCACAGGACAAATTCCCAGGCGGGTGGTGGTCGCCATGGTCTCCGACAAGGCATACACCGGCAACGTCACCAAAAATCCCTTCAATTTCCAACATTTCAACATGAACACATTTCAACTCTACGTCAACGGCCAACCCGTACCCTCTCAACCCCTTCAACCCGACGTTAATAAGGGGCACTACATGCAATGCTTTCAAACCCTCCAAGACGGCCTCGGCATTCATTTCAGAGACGAGGGGCACTCCATCTCACGGCAGGCCTACGCCTACGGTTACACCGTTATGGCTTTCGATCTCACTGCAGACATGAGCGCAAACCAATCTTACACCTCCGGTCAGCGCCACGGGTCCGTGTCTATAAGAGTCGGTTTTGCTAAACAGTTGCCAGAACCAGTCGTTCTTCTCCTCCTGGCGGAAATACATCGCACCCTCGAAATCGATGCCAATAGATCCATTATCATATCATGAACTCGTTTCAAATAGAACGCTTTCTATCCACGTGCCCCTCAACGCGCCCTTACTTTTTAGGCGTTTTCGCCTGCGATACACTACCCACAGTAACCACCCATCGTAAACTTCCGTTTGCTTTGGTCGCTAACACCGATCCCATCACCCTGCCAGGCAAGCACTGGGTTTGCATCTTTGTCGCACAGAGCGGTCACGGACAGTATTTCGACAGCTACGGTCTACATCCCCTGTCGCCTCATTTTCTAAAGTTTCTCAACGCCTGCTGCGGTAACCGATGGTCGCACAATGCCAGAAGGTTGCAAGGGTATGACAGCACCACGTGCGGTCATTACGTCATCGATTACCTCACACACTGCTGCTCCGGCTTTCCCAAAAACGCGTTCTTTTCCAAATTCCACATCAGCGATTATAAGCAAAACGATGCCGTCATTCAAAACACCTACAAAGACGCATGTCTCCCAAAATGCTCCAGCGCTCTACAGAAGTGCCAACCTTTGCAGGTAACAAACTTTCTCAACACCACCTCATAGCACTCCATACTCTCTGGTGCTCATTCTCTATCTCTCTCTTTCATATGCTTTCAGAACTCGCTCCCGCTGCTGCTATAAAGCGCCATACGCGCGCCGCCGACCTTATTCGCAGTGAAACATGGAAACCGCACACACACCGCCCAGGTAAGCAAACTCCTTCTATTGGTCTTTTTTTTCGCTTCATCTCATCTTACAATGCTCTAACACGCTCGTCTCTCTCTCTCTCTCGTTTCAGTGCGCTGGGTCTGCAAACGCCGCATCAATCACCCTCCGCCAAAAGGCAACTTACCATCCTCGAAGATCATCCCGACGACCCGCAAGAACATAGGCCCAAGGAACTTCCCTTCATCGGACCCCTTTCTGATATATACTTTCTTAACCCACAACAAACCAAGTTCGTGTGCGTGGGTTTTTCTCCCGCCCCTCCACACCAGCTGGTGGTGACCATTGCAAAATGCGGAAAACGCAACGCCGTCGTCCTCAGCTCCAAAGAATGGAACACTCTCGCCGAAACCAAGTCTATCATCCATCGCCGCCTTCACCAATCCGAGGGACATCTGCAAGAGTATCAGCTCTGCGAACGTATTTCGATCCTCTTCAGCTGCGCATTCGGAAAGCTAAACATCGTCTTCAAAGATCTGCAAGGCAACAGCATCTCCCTCACCCCGCAGGAATGGGACGCACTGCAAAGCTTGCAACGAATCATTACCGACATCTTGTATCACAAGAGAAAGGAAGAAATGGACGTGCAAAATCAAATCTTAGCCTACCGCAAATACCTCCTTCATGCTTCCAACGGCCCTTTCGATTCCACAAACTTTACCCAGTTCACCAAGTATATCCGGTGCGCTAATTTTCGAACCTTCCTGGAAATAGAACATTTCCTAAAACCTCTCCTCATCCAAAAGATCACTCAACCATAACCGCCAGTCGCCTCGCAACCACCGACCCATAAACACCTCCAGCATGGGATACAGAAACTACGTCTCCGTGTACTGCGAGGGAACCAAGGTGTTTAAAAATTACGAAACAGAGGGGCATCCTAAAAAAAATGCTCCTTATGCACTCCGTTTCATCGATCATACCTACGACGGCAAACTTGTGTCCGTCAAAGTTCACAGCTGCGAGAACCAAATTCATTTCGTGTTCTCCAACATCAATTTCAACGATATCCATTTCAAATCTCATTTGTGGACTTCCTGCAACACAAATCGTGAAGAAGAAGAAGAAGAAGAACGCCAATCTTCCCAACAATGCTTCCAATTTGTCGCCTCAAGAGGTTTATACATAATCTTCTTCGAACAACAGTACATTTCCGTAGCTAACATGCAGGAAATGATACACCAAGACCACACATGCTTCGGTAGATGCTTAACCGCACATTTGGGCAATGTCCCACCCTATATTCTACCCGATCTTATACACGGCAAGTGGAAGTTTAGCGTCCATCAAAACAGAACTATTGTGCAACAAGAAGAACAACAAGACCAAGGCATAATCGCCTATACCAAAAACAACGTTTGGTGGTGAGCTTGGGTATTTTCCAGTCGACCGTTATTTCCTTCCAATTCAAATCCACCCATTATCGCTTACTGCGGATGCGGCTTTCCAACCGGTCAACATCTCCCTTCCTGCAAATATCCGCTCTCCTATCACATCGCTACACACTTCCTTTCCCACACTCATTATCGCTTCCTCCGAATGTCCATATCTCCCTTCCAGCGGATGTACGCTTTCCTATTATCTCCCTGCTCACTTCCTTTCACACACACATTATCGCTTCCTCCGGATGTCGGTTTTTCCATATCTCTCTTCCTGCCGATTATCAACCCCACCACTCATTTCCTGCGGATGTAGCCTTCAAATAAGCATTCCCCCTCCACGTTTAGCACGCAGTCCGTTCTCAGCTGTCGTCGTGACATGTCAGCAGACTCCTGTGTGCTTGTTCACTGCTCCTTCTGCTTCCATCCAACGTGCAGATGCCAACTCCGTGCTCGTCTCGCTCACCTGTGCCAGCGGTGCTACCAGGGTTTCTACGAAAACCTCGCTCAACTTAACCAGCAGATCGAAGAATTTCTCAGCAAATACGCAGGCAGAAACAACTCATGACCTGCGGATGCTTCACTGTATTGCTAAAGTACCTCGAAAACGAAAAACGCCTTGAGGTGCTCCTGCCCCAAGAACGTCAAGTGCTCTTGCAAAACGGTAACACCATCTTCACTCGTTACAATCCATTCGACGTAAACGTCGTTTGGCATCAGCTTTCCATCGACGCCAAGGAAGTGTGTGCTCCCTACCGAAGGTGCACCAAGCATTACAACCTACCAGCCCAACGCATCCATTTCGACGGCCCAGCACCGTTTGTTAAACACTGCCGCTTCTGCCAAAATGAACGCCCTTCACCAACTTGAGGAATTATCCAACAGCTGCGCCATACGCAGCGTCTCATCCCTACATGAAAACGTACCATACCGTGTGCAGAGTGTCAAATCCGTCGAAACCGTATACGGTGCCAAAACCGTCGTCAAACTAGACGACGATACCGAGGTTTTCCTCCCTTCCAGATTTGGAAAAGCCACCCCCGAACTCATCCAAAACCTAAATAAAAACCCATTCTGCATCATCTACAAAGGCGAAGAGAAACTCCGAAACGGCTTCAAACGTTACGTCGTACACTTCACCTCCCCATAATGGCCTGCGAAACCGACCCAATTTTCGTCGGCAACAACCTCAACCTCAAACTACTCTTCAATCCAAATCTCTCCACAAAAGGAGAATTTCCCTCCAATATCCGCATCATCTCCTCCTGCACAACCTTCTTCGCCCACGTCAAGACCGTCACCATCAAACTATTCATAGATCGTACCGATGTTATTCACGTCAACTGTGTTCCTAGCAAAATCAACATCTTCCAACAAGATGCCACCTGCATCATCTACATCAACAACAACGCTAAATCAACACTCTGCAACGAAGTCACCGCTTCAGGTTGCCACGCCATCAGCTTCGACACAGACTTCATCATACCCATCCACATTCCCGCTCCAACCGACCATCTCAGCAACAACTTCTCACACCTCCTCATCACCTGCATCACCCAACCTCTCCGTCGTCGTCACGTGTTTCGCATCGACAGCAGCAGCAGCGATGAAGAACAACATATCACAGTTCAACCTCCACCGCCCAAACACACCACATTTTTTAAAGTTATCCTAGTGCGTGAGTGCGCAAAAATGTGTGACAATGCATCTCAGACATAAACAGTGAATATATGCAATATATATCCATGTGATTTTTTAATCCAATTTATTATTCATATCCATCTTATATTCCATTCATATGTGTATTTTGTGCTTTGTAACACAGTATTCATAGTTTATAATCTATCATCCATATGTGTATTTAGTGCTTCTTGTGTGTACTCGTTTTACAACAAATATAACCACTATTGTAAATCTCTCTGTATCCTGTTTAATGAAAAAAAAAATAAAAAAAAAAAAAGTCCCCTCTTTAAGCAAGTGGATTTTCGTTAATCCTCACCGCTAGTGGCAACTTTTCGAACTTCCCGCTAATCCGCCTAATCCTACGGATTAGGCGGATTAACGCGACACCAACGCCACCTAGCGGCAGGATTATCGTTAATCCATTTGCTTAAAGAGGGGACTTAACTACTCACGTTGTATTCCCTATATTTAAAAGCGTTGAAAACATTACGAGAGAAAAATAATTTAAAGTCTGCTTTGGTATGAAGGTCACTTAAATGAGCCTTTAACAAAAGTGGGAAATACATTCCGAAATTGCAATTTAGTGTTGTATTAAAAGAACTTTAACATTTCTGTCTAAATCTCGCCTGTGTAATCCTCTAATTCATAAACAGGGTCAAACTCCTCATGTGAAATTTGATTATATGCTAGACGATAACAATGATTAACTTACGAAAGGATGTTCATGAATGAATAACTTCTGCACGGAGTACCACAAATATGATTTTGATAAAACCGCAAAATAGAACTTCTTCCCGAAATTTCTACTGGTAGCTGAAGGGAAATGGGCTACAGAGGGTGCTTTCATTAACGAAGTAGATTTCGTAAATGTCCTTGTTTCACATAAAATGAACCCCTCTTTAAAAAGTTGATGAGATGAGAGAAAAAGAAAGCGCACGCCATTTGGTAAGTACTTGAGAAGCTGAATACAACTGAGCCCCTGTTTCTTTTTAGTGCTTTAATATTGAGGTGCTTTTAAAAGCCATTACACCACTTTGTTCTTAAAGAAAACCCGTTAGCAGTAAATGCCCTGAAATGATCCGTTTCTCCATATCATGTAGGCAGCCACCTTCCCTTTCCACCCAAAATTTAATTTCTGATTTTGCGTTTTGCTGCTGTTGAGAATGTAATTACAGAAATTGTATTCAAATCCAACTTTAATCTGTTGTTGTGGAGGGGATTTCATGTTCCTGGAACTGCTTTGTATAAATAAAAAGAATGAAGTGAAAACAAAAGAGGAGCTTTTAAGGTTGTACTTTCATAATAATATAAAAGAAATAGACTGTTAGTAAGAGAAGAAATGTTCTACGTATCCAAGAAATTGCGAAATAAGGGGTTCGAAATATCTGGGGATAACGTCGTTACTTTTTCAAAGGAAATCTCTCAGAAGAAGATTATTGTAAGGATTATTATTTGAACGTGTATTTGTAAGGAGCTGCAGAAGCAAAACCAGGAGGAACTGTATACTGGTCTTCGTCAATGAAGTGAGAATGTATTGACTATCTTTCCGTCATCGAAACAGAAGCATATATACGGCATAATCCTGTGCGGAAAATTCTACACCTTCTGGAGTAACAATTGTTGTAAGGGTAGATTAACAGCCTTATCCCATTCATTTTAAATCCGCTAAATTCACGGTATTACCTCATGAACTATTTAAGATATCAGACTGCATTTTCAACAAATCTCCCCTCAAACTAACTTTTATTGCATGGATAATTTCTCGATCTATTCTATTTTCTCAAAAAATGGCTATAAAATTGTGCCGAATTTTAAATGCTTTGCAAGTTTTGTTTTACTGCGCATAACATGAGAACATTCTGGATACGGGGTCACCACGGTTCACGTTTCTCGTTTGTTTTGTCTTCATGACGGTTACCGACGTTAGTTGGCTGGGTCAGTGCTTTGGTGGAAGTGACTTATCTTCGTGGGTCTAACTTGTGCCTATTGCCTGCACATAAGCTGGTGAGTTGGCTTCCAATGCAATTGTTTTGCCTACTACAAATAATCATTAAACTGGTTTATTCTGTTTGCAGCCTTCTGTGCTCACCTTGGTAATTTAATATTCTTGTTATGGGATACAAGTAGAGAATCAAATATAATCTATTTATTGTAGTTGTATATTTTCAGATATTGTTGGCTTATGGGACCTTTAATGACTTCGTTTGTCTAATTGTTCCAATTCATGTAAAGTGAAATATAGGTCTGTTAGGCGTTCTGATATTGTCAATTCGAATTGTTATTATAAGAGCAGATATGGATGTTTGTTAAAACCACCGTATCCAGTTGCCCTACTAGTGCGTGTGTACCTTATTAAGGTGCAACGTTTTGAGAATAAAACATACATATAAATATTAACTTTAAGCAAGAAACCAGAAATGTTTACATTATAATTATTCTTTATTGTCATTGTATATAATGAATTTTCTAAACTATATGCATGTATCAAACTCATTTTATGAAGGCAGTAAAGTGACCTTGTCGACTTTTCCATTTGGTCTTTCTAAGATTTCCTTCCACCAAGTTGTAACACAGCGAACAACAAAACAGAAATAACTAAACTAAGATCTGAGATGAAGGTACATAATTTTGATTAAACTACCACCAAGGTTCAAGGTAAATTACATGAATTGTGCAGAATCTTCTGATAATGGCCTGTGAAGTCCTCCTCTTTTGAAATTCATTTAGCTTTGTATAACTGTTTAACCATAAGAGGTAGACCAAAACCTTCCTGCATAAAACATGTAGAGCTCGCTAAAACAAAATTTATGACAAACAATACTTTTTGTGGTAGTAGCATTTCCAAGATACTCACTGCTGTATTCCAAATCTACATCATACAATTATTTTGATTCTGGTAATACACAAATATTAGGTATTAAGGAAGGAGTTTTATTTTATTTCGATGTTGGGAAGCCGAACTTGAAGTAGTTGCAACCGCACATATGGTACTCGGTAGCATTCGCCCCAATATTTAAAAATATAAACTTTGTAGTTTGACTGTTTGTTTAAATATTATATTTATATTTGCCTCGGCTGCGTCAGCAATTATTTTTAGAGGCATGAATCTCTTAACAAGGTGTAGTGCGGCTGAAGAATGTAGGCTTACACAGATTACAATTTTACTTCACTCCATTTATTAAGGCTTGACACGATTTAAATAACACTTCACTGATATAGAGAGCTGTGAGATTATTTATTAGTTACTTGCACTTTTTAACACGTGAAATATTTTCGTCTCACACTGAATACGTATACTTCTCGAGGACGCGTCTCGCGTCCGGTTAGTAACGCTGTCTGCTAGCAACTGAATTCTGAATTTGTACAATTTGCCCTATTTCAGTTTCTGATTGGTAAATCCTACTACAATAGAATACTTCCATTTAACTTAGGCTTCTTTTCTGGTTGTTGATTGGCTATTTATAAACTGTCTCAAAATTTATATTATTGTTGCTCCAATAATTACTAGTAGTATTATTAAACCTTCCAATTTATTATTGCCTCAAGGTGACCTCATTTTTAGCAACTTTTAACCTATTATTCTCACAGCTCCTACATTATTAAATTACGTAATACATTCACATAACAGTATTAAACATGTACATAATAATATAAACATTAATACATTGACTGTTACATACATTGTATATGTTATTTTATACACATATTGTTTTAAGGTGGGCTGTTATTGAATTTATATTATATAATTTGACTGAAATCATTTAAAGGTTAAAAATGCTGCCTCAGTATTTCTAAGCCAGTATGAGACATGTTTTAATGATTCGAGCACCGCTTCAACCTCCTGTGCCCCCCTCTACTTACAACAACTTTTGTAATGAAACTATTTCTGCAAACATTTAACTCAGTTGATATGACATTGACAAAAAAACACTTAAGTTTTTAAATGATAGTTTGTAGAAGGGTTAGAAAAATAAACAATAATGTGAAGAAAACGTTCATATGAATGTAGCACATCAGATGTTTCTGTTATAAATCCCCATGCTACTATATTATGCGGACCAGTCATGCGTATCACTATAGCTAATTTCGCTTTTGTTGCTATTTTTCAGTTTCAGAAAGCTTACACGATAACCATGCTGATGTTATATTTTCAGGGTTTAGACATTCAAAAGCCTATTAATTCCAATCCATCTACTTCAATCTCAACATAAGAGAACAGCCCTACAGAAATTAGGTCAACGGGTGCAACATGATAGAATTTACAGCTGTAATGTATTTGTTTGTGTTGCAATGCCAGGACTTTTATCTTTGAATTAATCGTGAATGAATTTTGCAGCAAAAAGAGACAGCAATACATTCCCATCCAAACAGTTCAAGTGGAACGCGCCCAGCTATTCGCTGATATAAATCACTGTACATCTGTGTAACTAAGTAGAACCATTGCCGTTTATTTGCGCAGACGTAAATTATGGGCGAAGGGAGATGTGCACATGTTTTCTATTGTTCTGATCTACAATCCTGCATGCTGATCGTGATGGAACAGATTTTCTGTGCAGCAGCGGTATGGATCAATACCCAGTTGTCTGTCATAACTAGAGCTAGGGCATACATGAGTACAATTTTGGAAAAATATTAAATCATGAAAAATATCTGATGAGTTACGTTTATACGACTCTCTACCCATTATGGTTTATTTTTATGTATCCTTTTAGAGCAATTTCTTATAAACGTTTACTTTTTTTACCTTTCTCTACGTTTCATGTTAATAGAAATAAGTCTTTGCACAAATAGTTTCATTAGATATTTCTTTGTAGGTACAAAGGGATAAAGGAAACTGAATGGGTATTCAGATGTTTAAAACTAGTTGGCAAATGCTGGCCTTGAAATTCCAGAGATACTCTTTCCATGATATTGCGAGAAACAAATGAAGAGTTATAAAATGACAGCTTTGAAAAATTCAAGCTAATAACATTGGAAATTTCGAAGATAGTTGATGCCTCAGAAAAAAGTTATATTAAATACATTCTAAGTTTTTGCTGTAGTACGTTTTTATCTGTTGATTATTGTTTACACGTTGTACAATTATGCAAAATTCCTTTCGAATGAATAGGACTTTACAGGCTACACCCAGAAAATTCAAGATATACGTTTTATTTGTCATGTAAATATCTTAAAAATATAACATTTTAATCAAAATCTTACAGCCATTCTTGAGAAAGTAAAAAATAAAAAAAAAATATCTATGTAAAGAATATTTTGTGGTGAGGATTTTCTTGATAATCTTTGTGTCGTATCCTTGGAAGATTTTGATCTTAAATTGTTCACAGAAAGTGCACAGACACAGAGAGATTTTTTAATAGTTTTTATTCAGGGGCCTCAAAAGCTGTATTTGCGGTGAAATAACGATATAAAATATCTACGTGAAAGGAAATACTTCCTCTATTTACTATAGATAAGCAGTAGAGGAATACTAACTAGAGTTCGCGCTATAGGAACTATAAAGCTTAAAATACGCAGGAAAATAAGAACCACAACAAGCTTGCAATGGGTAATGATATAAGTACTATCATTAATGATAAGTAATGAGGTAATAACATTCATTTGTTCATTTAGCACTTAAAACACATGTTGACATGCTGAAACAGTATAGAAATATCAAATGGCCATATACCAGGCGTGTTTTAAAGCCAGTAACGATAATGTTTTAACAAACAACAACATTGTTTTCCACATACTTTACCATCATACATTACCTTATGCCTTACACTATTTCTCTACATAGCTACCGCCGTTATTCAGGCATTTGTTGTAACGACAAAGCATTTTTGTATTCCCTAGTCAAAGATTCTGACGATCGTCGTCCTTGAAATGCTTTCCACCAAGGAATATCTTCAGAGGAAGAAACAGATGAAAATTACTTGGTGTCAAATTTGGACTGCAGGGAGGATAGGCAAATTGTTTCCAACCAATTCATGTGATCAGATGTCGAGTTTCTTTGTTTATGTGTGTGTATGTCGCTGGGCATTGTCACTCATTATTGTTTCTCCATACATCTCATACAACTGGCGATGAATGTTTGCTGGCGTAACATTTCTAGCATTCAAAAAGCGAATCACTGAACTGACTTCACAGGCTGGATGTTTGATTGTTTTGAACATTTCAAAGATTTTCATCAATTAAATATAGAATAAGGAGATAAGGTAAAATAATAAAAATTAAAATTGCAGCTGGGAGAACTGCTCAAAGGATTTCCAAGTATTGACCATCTCTAACAACAGGAAAACACAAAGTGACGATCGCTCACAGCTGCATCTGAATGGAGGAAGTGTTCGCGCATGCTCAAAATCGCGTCTGCACTAAATTCCACTATTCTCATAATGAAGTGTAAACTGTAATCAGTTACTATGCATTTTTTATGACAAACTTTTTATCAGTTTTTAAGTCATTTCTCTCTCAAATACGTTTTACACTCCCACGCTGGTTTGTAATTATTATATATTACTGTTAAACCGGCTATTGATGCAGTTGCATTGAAATACGTCTATTCCTTTCAGGTCAGTACTGTCGTTTTTGCCCATGGGGGAAGTATAAAACAATAAAACTAACGTATTAATGAAAAAAGCGATGAGTTATTACTAAAATGATCGATTTCTCAGCCGTAAACTAACAGTGAATTGTATTTAACCATTTACCGTAGGCTTTATTGTGCTAAGTAACCACCCTTCTACTATTACACGAAATAGTGCAACTGCTGGCGTTAGGAAAGGAATGCCAGTGTAACGAACTTCATCAGGCATGTTACCAATAATGGTCCATTGCAATACTATATTAACATCACATTAAAATAATATTAAAAATAACTGCCAATAACAAATATAATGAAATCATGAGAAATAGACTTGATAAACGTTCTCGTTACAAATAAATAAATAAAACATGCTGAATTATAGGCACTATTGGTATATTTTACTCCAGTAAGCATGAAACATAACTATATACACAATCTTACGATTCTAAACAAAGGAACAAAATAGGCAAATGCACAATTGTCGAGCTCTAGCAATAAGGTTTTGGAAGCAAATATAAAAACGATGTTGTTTTATAAGTCAAAGAATTTCTCTAGTCATCCTTTGTTTTTATAGCATAACAAACATTGTTCACAAATAATTTATTTCTTATTCCCTTCATGTTAAATTGATAAATATTCCCCAGAAATCGTTTCAGTACACAATTTATTATAGATACACAGGAGGATGAGACTATGTATAAGTTATGATGAACGAAAGCGTGGTAATCAAACATTTCGAAGTGCACACTTTCGGAGAATTTTAACGAAGACTAGTGAACATGTTAAAAATGTATATAAATCAGTTATTTATGCACCAAGTGATATTATAGCATAAGTGAATATTTTCACGAGTGTCATTTTAAGATTATCCACGAGTTGAATAAATATTTTATACAATCTTAGAATCATAAACTGTAGGAAATAAATCAAGTAATAATTCGGCATCCATAGCTGACATAAGCGAGGGCTTCTTCGTATATTCGTAAATGAGACTTTAGCTTCTCTCCCTCCATTTGATTTATTACCTGGCGTATTGAACCGATAAAAGCAAGGTAGCCACTTGCATGCATTCCCTTCCTTGGTGAGAAGTAAACAGATGTTATGTAGCTTCTTAACAGCATGGCATGGTAAGTAATTATAAATTCATATCTTAAATTATTCTATATTTAATAACGTACAGAGGTTTATACCATCTTTGTTACTCAGAGAAAAAGATATCACAAAATTGTTTTATCTTCTCTCAGTAAGCCGCTGTGACTTGAAATACGATATTATGCCAGTGCTATAGGAAGTATGGCATTGATATTATTGATACGCGCAGAGGGCTGCTTGGTCGACGGCTCGTTCATCGCCCTCTCTAGACAGCTCTAGCATTGGGGTGGGTCCTCGAATCTGGAACTATTAGGGACTTCCGAGCATCTCTGTGGCCTGTAGATTCCTGTAGTTCCTTCACTGCATCCCTTCCTTCCCGGGGATGGCAGTCACAATAGATACATGCAGGTCACAGTGTGCGAGGTATGCGCCTCCGTTGTATAACCTATATATAACCTATATTGTGACGCGTGCCATAATGACCCAATTATGCACGATACTGAATAGAGCAACAATCTTTTATAATGCAAAGTTGCATAAATATTCTTATTTGACACTACCTAACCTATTACTACTCGACATCGAAACCTGCATTGGAATACACGCGGAAGTCAGTCCAGTGAAGTGCAATACTATTGTATTCGAGTTATACATTAAGTATAAGCATTCTGTAAGTTAGGAGTTAAAAATAACGATGAGAACTTGTATTTAACTTGTATGTCACTTGTATTTAAGCTTGTTTTATCTAGACTGGAAAAGCTAAAACACGCAATTAAGTAAAACATATTCTCGCAAGGATACGTGCAATAACTTGTTTAAAAAACAAGTCATTAGTGAAGCACTCATAAAAACTGGATAGGCATGAGTCAATGTGTAGATTATGGTTGAGCAGTAATGTCAAAGATAAAATTGTGCTCTCCCCTCTTTGGTCGTGAGTATGCAATGTTGGACACCAAAGACAACCTATGAAAATTTCATGGTTCCCAGAAAAGTTCATGGTTCCCTGAGAAGTTCTTTAGATGAGAATAACGAATATTTTGCATCCAGACACTCGTTATTCTTATTTATTTCACATTGCCTTCAGGCATCTTTAAGCTAAAATGCGATCTTTATTGCTTCAAGTGATGCATGTATTCTGCTTACTCGTACTAGGTTGCACAAAATTCATCTCTGTGATTCTGGGAAGCAGACGACACAATATCGCATATGTTACATGGATGTCCTATTGTGGATCTTATTAAGAGACACTTCATGGGTTCTCTGAAGAAGCTGCCGATATCTCACTATAAACATTCTTCTTCGGCCAGCCTTCGTATTGATGCCGTTTTCTAATTTGTATCAGTGGGTTCCTAAATTGGACCGCACTTCTTATTCTTACATTTTTAGACAGTGAAGGAATATGCAATTGCTGTATTTAATTTTAACTGGTTTAAGATGTGTTACTGGAGGTTGTCACTATTTACGGGCATCGCAAAAAGAACTTTTTCTGCTTTTTCTTGCCCCCTACTCACTTTGCTTGGATATAAATGCTACACTTTCTTCTATTCCGATTTTCTTACACAATTCACAGAACCGGTTTAACTTTTAACAGTCTTTTTTTTCTTATGTCGTTTTCCTAGCAATGCTGTCACCATCAAAGCATCTCCTTTTTGCAAATGGCACCACTATTGTAAAGCTGTGGCCAAAGAAATTTACATTTCTTTGGCCACAGCTTTACTTCTTACTTTATCGTTTGCTGTTTCGAAATTGTCTTTATAAGGAGTACTTCTTAGCTTAAAAGCTTTCTGACTGTCTTGGAGTCCTCACTGCTATTCTTTTCGCCGCTATTTTGGATAAAAGTGATATTTCCATGATAAACACTTTCAGTGAGACTCTGTAACGAAAACAAATAGCTTCATAAATAGCACCTACCTAAGCTGTTTCAAAAAATAAGTAAATGCCAACAAAATCGAAATTCTATTTTAGAATTTGGTCACCAAATAGCATTAGGATATTAGTAATTATTTAAGAACTAGCTTCGTAAACTTTACCTTTAAATATTGGAAACTGCTAGTGGTAAAAAAATAGTCAACCACGCATTTTGTGTTTGTAATGTTCTTCCGTATGTACAACAACGATTACGGATTCGACACTACATAAAGCAGGTAAGCTATCTTTATGACATTCAACCTATGAAGAGCAAAGTTTGTTTTCACTTACCTTATTAACGCAACTCATTTAGCCACGTACACAAAAAAGTTGACTACATCTGCACAAAACGTTCTTCCAGCAAACGAATTATTGTTTTTCACCACAGAACGTTCAGAGCTGAAATAATGATGTCTAGTTGACAATTCCAACACTAGATGTTATATGCTATATGAAACACCAATTTTATAAACGTGTACAAATTAGGAACCGTACAATATAGGCAACTCTGTGTTGCTTATGTGAAAACACATCACGCCAAGCTGTCTTCCGTAACAGCAATATGGCAAACTGTACAAGGTCTACATAAAATTTTAATTTATTTCTGTTCTTTCACAGAATGTAATATATTTAACCTGCTCTGTCACCTATCAAACACCTGTTTTATATTTTTGTATACCTGTTATTCTTTATTATAAGCAGTATTTTGATTTTATTTTACTAGCTTTGTCCTTTGTATATCAAAATTATTTTATTGGTTCTTTTCCTATAAATCCTGATGTAAAAGGTATATTTTTATATCAATAAAGCAAGTAAAAAAGGTCGTACCTCCAGATATGTAGGCTCTAATCTCACGAAAACTTCTACTCATAGCGCTATTAAGTCAATATTTAAAGTCACTTAAGTAAACAATAAAATATTAAATAAATACTTCTGATGAAAATAACAAAACAGGTACTTCCTGAAATATTCTGAAAATTTGAGTGTTCACCAACATCAACTAGATTCTTCGTTCTTTGAAATGTAAATATATGGCATATTCTTTATTTAAGATTAAATATATAAAGTAAGTAACTAACCCTGATCTCCACTGAAATCCCTATGAAGCTCATGGTGAGAGAAAATAAAATATTCCAGTTAACACAGCGTAAAATTAAAAATCGCGTTTCGCTGAAGCCTTTGGAACTATCGAGGTTATTAACGGCTTTATATGAACCTCTGAGCCATTGTTTTGCAAAAGCTAATATTACTCCGCCAAATGAGGTGACAGGAGCACTTGCTTCACAGTCTTTATTATATTTAAAATAGAGCAAGCTATATTAACAGCTCTTGTTACATAAAGCAAAGAACCACACCAAGCTCAGGGCAATAAGTGATAGACTTAGCTTCATTTTCGTGTAATAACATTCATTTTCATACTGCTATTTAGTCTTACACTTTACAGCTTGTCAGTCTACTTGCATTTTACACTTTTAGTTGTATTGGTCTTACATAAAGTTTAATTAAAAAGCTACGACAAGTTCGTTATGGGTTTTCGAGTTACAAGTTACATGAGTAAGCCTACAAATGTAGAGAACGAGACAAGTTTCAAAAACTTGTCTCTGTTTGACAGACGGGGTTGAAATGACCACAAGATTTTGTAGTCAAGTCCTTGTTATGATGTATTCGAGACATATGTAATCAGTTTGAAAGCGAATTTTTTAAATGTAACAAACGAACACCTTAGTAAAGTATTTATCATTAATCAAAATTAAGGAAGTTCTGAGTTTAGCTCATTGTCTCGGTAAGTGTAGCGTGTCATGAATTACATTAATAGAAATGCCAGTTTCTACAACTACAAAACATATTTCTAAGCAATTACTGCAAATAGGAACGATTTTCTAGCTCATAAAAATGTCAAAATAGAAAATTTGGGACGCTACAAAAATGATGTGCACATAGAGTGAACAAGTCTTTCTTTCAAAACTTGGGTTTGTGAAGTTAAACTTCATCTCTAAGACCTCAAATAAGGACAGTTTCAGAAGCAAAAACACATCATTTTTCGTATAGGCAAATATAATCATTGCCAGGGATTCCTTGTTCAGCTTATAGTTTTCGAATTCTGTAACTACATTCATTCCACGGCACATGTCTGACATGTGAAGTCAATTCCAGTTAAATAACAATTAGATGTGCATTTTTGTTATCGCCAAAACGTTGCCTTAATTGCATTTAAATGTATAAAATACAGCCAAATAACGCATGTGACATCACAATCATGAGGAGGGGACCATTATACGTATTGAGGAGGCCACGAATCACCACGAGACAAATACGAGAACCCTAAGAGAACTTCAACGCTGCGACAATTCATATTTCAACGTCATTAATAATTAATAAACACTAATGTCAAATAGCACTCCAACAGTGTAATAATGGCATCAAGGCTAATTGTAGCTAGCTTCCATTTAGTCTTTAATTTTTTGTACGAGTGTATCAGAGAGGGGAGTTACTGTCCAGCTCGTGGCGTGCCAATTCTACACGTTGTTTTCTCGATTATTTCTGCTAATCTTTGTAAATGACCTTCCTTCGATCATCTTTTAAATTGAGCCCACTAGTTATTGATGCTTTACTTTTGTAACCGCTATCCTAAATAACTATTATTATGATATTCACTAAACAATAGATAGAAAATTCAAAACCATGCGGATAGGACAACGTATAAGGAACTTAATTACAGAGAGTTGGCTGCCTTTCAGACCATTTATCTTTACATTTCATTGCTCTCGTATGCTCACATTTATTACTATTGTAGTATATAGCATCACAGAGATGCATTTGACACTATTTTTGCTTTGCTGTGTTAAATTTCACAACAAAGCAACTTTGTCATTACGCATGTGTGGTTTTCTTCTTTTGAAGCAGTGCATCTTTAAAAAGGTAAAAATAGTATTAATCGCTCCAACATTTGGAGTACTTTAATGTTTAAATTCGTGGATCTTAAAAGATAATTGCAACTGTTGTAATCTCTTATCATATATATTTATCGGGTTTATCTTGAATTTTGTATTTCGTAGTCCCCAGGTCTGACTCGCAACAGTATAGGGCTGAG
Source organism: Deroplatys truncata (assembly GCA_030765065.1). Lineage (NCBI taxonomy): Eukaryota > Metazoa > Arthropoda > Insecta > Mantodea > Mantidae > Deroplatys > Deroplatys truncata. The sequence goes on along the minus strand of CM060976.1, from coordinate 98,370,949 downwards.
TTATCTCGCTTTGGGGTCGCCTAGCGCATGCGCCTCCGGAGAATAATAGCTATTGCATCTTGGTCTAACATTGTATGGCATGTTGAATAGGTAGAATAACGTAATTTGAATCTGCTTGTTGATTTAGTTTACTGGTGTACTGTGTTAAGTTTTGCTAATCTCTTCTCGAAAGAAGAATAGGGGTAGCTGAAATGAGACATTTAAGATAAGTAGCAGGTTATATTTTATTGGATAAAAAATCAAGAAATTCGTAATTAAAATGTATAGTATAAAGAACAAGATAGAAAAATATCAAATAATATGGTATGGATATGTATTAAGAATGGAAAAAGAACGTACACCTCTGAATATTTTAAAATATAAACCGAAGGGTGTAAAAATTATTTGTCCACTTAATAAGAATGAAACGACCATTACTTAACTTAAATGAAGCTGGAACGGACTGATAATGGTCTCACCCATGAAGAATGGTGGTGGGATGAAGTTTTTGTTGAAATCGAGTCATAAGTGGCTTAATCTTGAATTCATAAATGAATCACCTTGAATCAGAATATCAGCTTAAATGCATACATTCAGAAACTCCCGTGTCACCATTCCTAACTAATCCACAAATTATAGGTTACACGAAAGGATTTGTATAGCAGTGCCTTGAGAGTGGAGAGCTGCCATTTGCGTTATTCAAGAGAACACGGCAGAATGTCCTTATGTTGGAATCCAGCATATTGTTTTCATGTTATGGGAATAAAGGTGAATTTACACCTACAAGACCAACAACCGGTTTGAAACTGTTCACAACCAAACATTTTAAACTGCTTCCAAGAAGTGCATTTGATTTTCAAGTCTGCAACAAGTATTTGCAAAAATAAAGCGTAAACAATTCCAAATATTTTATGTTTGATAATGGACATGCGCATTTTACGGGAAGATAACGTCCACAACTTCATGACATGCGTCATTTGTAGTCACAATGACTGGTTGGTTTTCTGTAAAAGTTCGCTATTTAATTGCAAGAGTAAAACCAAGGAGAGGCCTTTGGTATCGCATATGTAAGAATAAAAGCCACTTTAGTCGAATTCTCTCTAAAAATTAGCAGTATAGAAATTGAAGTTAAAGTTAAAGGTAAAGGTAGGTATCACGTACCCCGGAACAGGGGTATAGCACCACAGTAGGTCCCTCAGCCCTTTATACTTCCAACATAACCGCTGGAAGGGAAGGATGAGGGGAGATACCCGAAGGGCGACCTGGTCCGGATGCCGCCTGCCACAAACATGGGCGGGTCCCTAACTTTTCCAGATAGAACGCATCGGACGCCACTCGGTCCGGTCCCTGCCCACAAGCCACCAACCATCAGGGTCCTGGAGCGAAGCCCCACGCTGAGGAGACATCTAACTGAGCGGTACCGCAGCGACGCCAGGGAAGAATGCTTTACAGAGAACAAGCCTCCGCCCAGCCGCAAACCCGCCGAACACCTTCGCCTAGTGCTACAGCCCTGAAACAGATGACAAGGAAGATGATGGGTACAGGAAATGAGAGGAAGGAGAGCCGTGGTAGAAAATGAACCACCCCAGCGAACCGGGGGAACACAAAAATCCGAGGAGCGGTCGTCGGGGAGCGGTCCCGGAACTTCCCGATTGCAGGCCACAGACGTAACCGGCTGAGCCATCCGCTCGATAGTATAGAAGATAAGTGCGAAACGAAGTGTTTTGATTTTTGTATTATGCGTACAATCAAGTGTATATTGTTTAATTTGAAATCTCTACCAAGGGGGATGGCTTAGGCTGCATTCGGTAGATCCGGGGCTCGATTCCCGTTTGACCGACTACCATGCCTTGGTTTTAAAGCAGAAGTTTCTCAGGTAGGTAGGTGAATGCTCGGGTACATTTTATAGTAACATGAAGTTTCCCATGCGTCAGTTCCTTTAATTTCGCTTGTTTTCATTTTGCAGGGTAACAGGATTATGCACGTTGGTCGGTGGCTTGTTGTCTATGTGCAATTGTTTCTTTTCTGGCATGTAACCACCTGTTCGTAAGGATAGGGGCACCGAAGGGGCAGCCTGGGGATACTTAATCTGGAAACGTGCCTAAAGCCAATTCAAAAGGGCTTTTCCTTTTCTATGCCTATCACGCACGTTGGTAAATAATGAACCTCATTTAAGAACGTCCTTCTTAACATTTATATTGCACAACAATATTCTTTATATTCCCCTCCATATCTGCACTTAAAATTTTGCACGACAACTACAAACATTTGCAAAGTGCTTCCAAAGCAGTGGTAGACCTTTTTTAATTTTGTTGCATGTGTAGACATTTTACATGTACTCATTTTATCGTTGATTTCTCATTTTGTCAAATGTTAATAAATCATACTCAATAGACAATAAAGAAAATTAAGCTTTTATATAAGTAATTTATAGAATAAGGGTATAAATGTTATAATTTTAATGGTATATTTGTGGTAGCCTTTTCTGTGCAATATTTGCTAACACCAAGAAAACACTCGGTTTGATAGAATGTTCCATATCTTAACTGAATGGGAAAATGTTCGTACCAGTTGCTGACTTCGTAGAAACGTTCCCATCTAGGTAGATTACATAAATCAGTGTGCTTATCCTACGGACGATATGACAGCTGATGCAGCAAAACTTGTGGGGTTGAGGGAACAATCTAGCACAGCTTCCTAATCTTCGAAATGTTGGAATTGAGAAGTTGAGAAAATTGCAGCAGTAGCAGTGGTGTTGGGATGCCATCACTGATCTCAGCAATGTTAACATTACAAAGCCACATCAAGAATTTAGCAGACGATATGAACAGTAAGTTACTATGCAAGGTGTGCATGTTTTCTCTCTAAAACCCTCCAAGCCTGAACACAGAATGCAAGATCGTCAACTTCCTTTTCTATTATTTATGTGTAGAAATAAATACCAGTATTGGATTTATTAGCCTGTAACCTTAGCACATAGCAAATATGAATCAAGGAGTAATGTAATGCATAAAAATATCAGTTTAAAGGGAAATATACTAATTTTTGCACTTTAATGAAACTTTTGTTTCAACCAACAAAGCATTTCAGTGGGCAATCAGCAGTGAGAGTACTATTGTTTCATTTAGCATTTTTATTTCGGAAACCTACATAAAATTTGGATTCTGTCTGCTGTGATGAGAAGACAGACAGACCAAAGAGTAAAGAGATATGGATTTTACGGTACAGATGGAAAAAAAGAAAGAAAGAAAAGAAAACACTGAAATTTCAGAAGAAGATTTTATCAACATGCGCAATGTTAAAACATATAAATCCTTCGAAATACGTCAGGATATATAAGAAATAATGTCATGTAATCACGCGGTACCTGCGTACTAAACATGAATGGAGCCAGCATTGTTAAAGCGCATGTTTTTAGTTTTGTTTTAAACGGTTGCATGTTTTTTATTAGAGGAAGGGTGTTAAGCAACTCAGTTTACCTGGGCGGGTAAATTCTGTATTCCAATCACCGAGCGAGATCGTTCTGCGGTAACGAATGAGGCTCACTTTCGGGAGGTCCTAGGTTCGATTCCTGTCGATTGTCCTCTCTGAACTTGGGTTTTTCGTGCGTTCCCCTGGTGGTAAGCGATGCTGAAGTGGTTTCTAATCTACCAATATTTCCTTTCCATAATTTGCCTTTCATTCCTTTTCATTAATCATTTCCTTTTTATGTTTTAGATGTACTAGTTTTTGTGGTGTGTGGCGTTGCCGGATGGATGGCGCGTAGCTTTCTGAAAGGAAAAGTTATTTCCCCTGGACACGAGAGCTGCTTGATTGAACGGTCATTCATCGCCCTCTCTGGACAGCTCCAGTAATGGGACTGGTTTTCGAAACAGGAATTGTCAGGGGATTCCGCGAGTCTCTGTGGTCGGTCTGCCTGCGGCCTGTAGACTCCTGTCGTTCCTTCACTTCATCCCTTCCTCCCGGGTGGTGGTAGCCGCAATGGATCTGCCGTAGATTGCAGTGCGCAAGGTGTTCCCCTCCATTGTATACACTATGTATTCAAGTCAGTTAGAGGAGAAGAAGAAGAAGTTAGTTTTGAAGCTTCTTTATATGTGGTCCTATTGTACACCCACACATAAAGAAATTTGGAATGAAGTCATCAGTGAAATGACTAGTGGATTTAACTAAAAGGGCTTGCATGATTTTAGGCCATAAAATAAGGTTAGAGAAGGCCAACATAGTTCAAATAAGATGGTAAATTGGATGGCAGCTTCACAGAAAGAGAGGTACACCAACAGCTAATAAAAGTCAAAAGAGGGAAGGCGGTAGGATCGAACGGTATACCAGGTGAACTTTCGAAAGAATACGGTTAAAAGAGAAATGGGTTAGACATTTTGGAAAGATGCTAAATAAAGTAAAAGAAAGCTAAGAGATTCCAGCAAGCTGGAAAACGAGTATAAAACTAGTACAGTAGTACCTATATATAAAGGGAAGGGAGGAGTGAACAAAACTGAAAATTGTAGAGGCATAAGACCGTTTTCCATGCTGGGAAAAATTTATACAGGGATGCTAGCAGACAGATTGAGACACTGGGCCGAGGAAGAAGGCCAGTTGTGGAAATTTGAAGCAGGTTTCAGGAAAGGAAAACAAACGGCGGAAAACAAAGTTATAAAAAATCATTGGTGGACAAATATCTAAGTAAAAATAAAAAAGGAATAGTGCACGTGTTTTTCGCGGACTTTCAAAAAGCTTTTGATACGTAAATAGAGAAGCATTAGAAATGAAATTCAGAATGAAAGGGGTAAGTGAGAAATATAAAGAAGTAGAGAAAATGCACAAGATATGAAGTTTTGTGTGACGATAGAAGGAGAAGCCATAACGGAAGCAACAGAACAAAAGTTAGGTTTAAGACAAGGGAATAAATTTAACATTTTTATAGATGACACAATTGAAATAATAGGTAGAAGCAATCGGCACTACTCAGCTATAGAAAAAGAGACATACCAGGTCTGCTATATGCAGATGATGTAACAGCAGGGGCCATAACAGTGATAGGTTTATAGAAAGCAATAAATGAAATAAAAAAAATTCTACGAGGAATGGGGAATAAATGTAAATAAAAATAAATCCAAAATTATGTTTTTTTTAAAAAGGTATGAAATTAAGGAAAGACGAGCAATGGAACTTGAGTAGGAAAAAACTGGAAATGGTCCACGAATTTAATTACAAATTAATTTCTGAATAAAATAATTAATTAGTTACTTATTTTCTAATATGGCAGATGACTAAGTAGCAATGTAAATCCGGAGGTTCACAGTAGAAGGATAGTAGCAAAAAGCAAAGCTGTTACGATAATTGTAAGAACATTGGAAATGTCCACAAAAGGGTTGGAGAGAGTATTTGCGCCTATGCTGGAAGCAAGAATATTGTACGGAGCAGAAATATGGGGGGGGGGATCAGATTTAAAAAAATCTAATGTGTTGCACTCACATGACTTTCTCTACTCTTGTACAAGCTATTTTTACAAACGCTTATTCTCCATATGCTTCTTGTTAATCGAGAGGTTAATCTTATTGGTAATTTTCTAGTAGATGCAAGGGGAATGTGGTAGACTTATGCGATAGTGAATCTTTTAAGAGCTGGTTGCTATGTGGGGCATTCCATTCTCTTTGAATGTCCAGGACATAAAAAAAGTGATGAGTTACACTCACATGACTACTTTCTACTCTTGTACAAACTATTTTTACAAACGCTTATTCTCCATATGCTTCATGTTAATCGAGATATCGAGATGTCAATCTTATTGCTAATTTTCTTGTAGATGCAAGGGGGATATGGTAGGTTTTAAGCGATAGTCAAATCTTTTAAGCGCTGGTTGCTATGTGGTGCATTCCATTCTCTTTGCATGTCCAGGACTTAAAAAAAATCTGATGTGTTACACTCACATGACTTTCTCTACTCTTGTACAAACTATTTTTACAAACGCCTATTCTCCATATGCTTTATGTTAATCGAGATATCGAGATGTCAATCTTATTGCTAATTTTCTTGTAGATGCAAGGGGAATATGGTAGCTTTTAAGCGATGGTCAAATATTTTAACGCTGGTTGCTATGCGGCGCATTCCATTCTCTTTGCAAGTCCAGGACATAAAAAAATGAATAACGAATTTGAGAAAAAGTATAAGTATTGGAAAATTTAAGGGAATAACAAGCAATATCTCGAAAACGGTTCACTCAACAAAAGAAATGTATATGACATAAGTTGTGTATTTTAACGAGATCTACATTTTTTGTGGAGTAAAATTTTGTCTATCTCTTATGGTTTACCAGTTATGCAAAACTCGTTCACAATGAAGAATACTTTTGGAGACATTCCCAGAAAATTCGAGATATACATTTCATTTCTCATGACATTATCTTAAACATATGATATTTTAATCAAAATCTTTAGAGCCATTTTTGAGAAAATTAAAATTTTCGAAAAATGTTCCATGGAAAGGGTAGTCTGGGGTGGGGGGATTTTCTTGAAAACCTTCGTGTCGCATCTCTGGAAGATACTGAACCTAAATACCAAGTTTGGTGTTTATCCGACTGTTCGTTTTTGAGTTATGCTGTTCACAGACACACACACACAGACACACACACACACACAGACACACACACAGACACACACACACACACACACACACACACAGACACACACACGGACATGTTTCCAAAAATGCTTTTTTTGGATTCAGGAGGTCTCAAAACATGTATTTCCGGTGAAATCTCGGTATCGAATTTTTGGGTGGAATGCAATACTTCCCCTACTTACTATACGTAGTAGAGAAAGTAAAAATGAATAACAAATTTGAGAAAAAGTATAAGTATTGGAAAATTTAAGGGAATAACCAGCAATATCTCGAAAATGGTTCACTCAACAACAAAATGTATGACATAAATTGTGTATTTTAACGCGATCTACATTTTTCGTGTAGTAAAATTTTGTCTATCTCTTATGGTTTACCAGTTATGCAAAAGTCGTTCAGAATGAAGAATACTTTAGGAGACATTCCCAGAAAATTCGAGATACACATTTCATTTTTCATGAAAATATCTTAAACATATGATACTTTAATCAAAGGCGTTAAAGCCATTTTTGAGAAAATTAAAATTTTGAAAAATGTTCCATGTAAAGGGTAATCTGGGGTGGGAGGGATTTTCTTGAAAACCTTCGTGTCGCATCTCTGGAAGATACTGAACCTAAATACCAAGTTTGGTGTTTATCCGACTGTTCGTTTCTGAGTTATGCTGTTCACAGACACACAGACACACACATTGACATGTTTCCAAAAATGCTTTTTTTAGATTCAGGGGGTCTCAAAACACGTATTTCCGGTGAAATCTCGGTATCGAATTTTTGGGTGGATGCAATACTTCCCCTACTTACTATACGTAGTAGAGAAAGTAATAAGGTGGACCAGAGTTGCAGATTATTTTGTAAAGAACTATTAGGATTGCCGCGATCGGCCCCAAGGAAAGTCACTTTATTATAATTAGGAAAGACAAGAAGGAAAGGATAGTGCTAGAGAGAATAGCAAAATGTTGGTATAAATGCTTGACAAGGAAAGAAGAAGAGATATATGTAGATATAAGTTGTATGGTACAGCAAGAGAGTATAAAAATGAGAACATTTGAGGGGCAGGGTTGAAGGAAGCATTGGAGAAATAAGAATGAAATATATATGGTTACAAGGGGAAAGGAACTATCCAGATTTTGGATTCAAGTGAGGGAAAGGGTGGAGGATACTGAACGGCAGGAGAGATGGGGAGGTGTAGAAAACAAAACGAATTTTTTTTAAATTTACAGAAAAATAAAAAAAAGGAATGGGCTAGAGAAAGGTATATAGAGTAGTGTAATAAAAGAGAAAAAGAAGGGTTAACTTGGATGAGAACGGGAACTTCTTAAGTGACTTAAGGGGTAATGATAAAGGAATATGTGAATTTTGTCATGTTTAGAAAAGTGTATAGCATTGTCTAACTGAATGTGAAGATTTAAAAAAAATGGATAGAGAAAAACCTGGGACAAGAAATGGAATAATATGGGAGTGGGCGGTTTAGGTGCATTCAAAATGTTAACAGGCAAACAGGAAAAAGGAAATAAGAAAGTAGGGGATTTTTTAATAAAAATGAAAGAGAAATAGATGAGGAAAATCAAAGAGAAGAGGGAGGGAGGGAGAGGTTGGGGAGGTAAAATAAAATGAATTCTAATGAGGCTTTAGGTGTTGAAGGTTAGGGAGTTATACTGCCTGTGCAACATATAGTACGGTATTAGGCATGTACATATTAAAGAAGTATGGCAAATAAATGTAACAAAGTTTGTAATTTGTAACCTGAAATCTGTACAATAAACCACATACACGCGATTTTAGTGTATCTGCTCCAGATACGGAACAAAAGAACTAAAAAAGAGGTGTATAGGTAGGCTAATAAGATCTACTATCCACTACACTGGATCACGTGAATAAAATAGCTAGAAGTAGCCGTTTTAACATTCTGGATTCCAATTTCATAGGTCTGGGGTTCAATTAGCAGCTGGAGAGGGGGAATTTTTCTTTAATTAGAATCATTCCCTATCCTCTGCACAGTCTGGAAGTATGAATGTGTGAGTGAATGTTTGTGTCTTTCTCAATGAAAATTAATAAAATGAAAAGTTACATACTTACAGTCAAGAAGTTAGTAACATCATCAATTGTTTCTAAGGTCAAAGCCCCAATATGACCATTGAAGTTAAAAGGGACTATACAAATGAAACAATAATAAAAAAGATAACAGTGACGATTGGACGTGAAATGTTGAAGCGATGCTAAACAGCCTCTCCCATCTAGTAAAAGTAGGTAATTTTAAAATTTACTCTCTAAACTGATAAATCGGCATCAGTCAAAAAATTAGAATCATAATACCAGGTTGAGATTTTGAAACATAACAACGCAAAAGGTTCTCTAGAATCCAAATGTACATTTTTAAAACAATTGGGACCGCAGATACGGACAACTAATTCAACAGTGGTTTCAGACACATTGATAATCCCAGTGGAATACCTTTATTCTAATAAGATAATAATTTTACCGTCATTCATTGCTACACACTTTCCACATATTTGCATTCCGAGTAGTAAAACTGTCACCCTTTTGTAATTAATGTAGAATCTGACTGGAAAAGTAGAGCAACACTAAGCAACTATCATTATAATCATTATGCCATTCACAAATAATGTAAACAATACATGAAAGTTCTCGGATAAGTATATTTTGACGGTTATTCTGTGCTCAGATTACCATTATTTTGGTTCTACTCCAATATGTGAAGATTTCATTGTGTATGCTGTTCAAGCCTTTAACAATTGAAAGCTTTACGCCTCTTGCCGTTTATTAACTTCTAACAACCGATGATTAATTCGTATTGTTTAAAATTACAAGATTTATATGCATTATTTGAAAACCGCGTGTACCCCATGCTTAGAACTTCGGGTACCTTAGCTACGTATAGTTGTGAATTGCAATTTATTCGAGTAAAATTAAAAACTGTTATGTAAATCGTATATGAAGATAAAAATCTCGTATTTAGTAAGAGATTATATTCTATTTTAGTAGCTGAAAATGTTACATGCCATTTAAATACACCAAGGCTCCGCACTCAGCGGAAAAGCGCTATAAGGGACATGCAAGTTACTCATATTTGAAGTCCATACGTTCAAAACCACCCTCTGAGCAAACAACCTTATCTCTTGGAGCCAGAATCAAAATCCGCCAAAAAGAAAAGGTCAATTAAACTAAAGATGCGATAGGATACAACCGATACCCACAAGTTGCTTTAAATTAATATTCCAAATTCCTTACTATGTGTATTTGATGTAGTATACGTAATCATTTGTGGCATTTGATTAATAACCTCGAAAATATCTAATAGAAACTTGAAGGGTTGCTAAAATGGGTATAATCTAGAAGTAAAGCTATGAGGCCACATTTCTTATGTTTAGTAAGCAGCTAGAGTAGAATTTAAAAGTTGCTGGATTTCAAGGTTCGAAGTAGCTTCGTGGTTTCACGGTCATTCGTTCGATTTTCCGAAGTAACAAAGTGGGTTCATGTCTAGAAGAGCTTCAGTTTCCTACCATCTTTCTTTTTCGTTTTGGGTTTGGCATTGGCTATTTTTACATGACATGTATATGGAAGTTATAAATAACAATATATACTTTTAAGGTGTCTTAGGTGTACCGGGAAGAAAATTTACACTGTGTGTGTCTATGTTTTTTTTCTACCCCCTGAACTTAAGATAGAACATTAAATGAATAAAATGTGTTGTACCAGGCTGGATACTGTAACGGATATGGATATGAAGGTCGGTGTGTCCGATTCATTGGAATATAATTAGATGATTAGGAGTGCTCTTTGGTAGCGGAATTTTGAAGAAATAGAATGCAAATTATAGATGCTGTCTTGAAGTATTTTTTCTTCTTTCCTAGTGTTTTATCCCAGATAAAGAGTTATGTCTCTTTCCGCTTGTGGTGGATGGCAAACACTTGTGTTTTATATCCTATTGTATTGATTTACACATTTATCTTATTAGTGATGCTTACCTGCTCCGGTAGGTAGGCGTGGTCAATTTGTTCTCATTTCTGGAAAATTCTCAGCTAATTATCTGAGTTATTCCAGTTACCTTAGAAATTCTATTACTTCTGCGCAATTCTATCGCCTGGAATCTACATCCTAATATTTCGCATTTTTTACAACAAAGGTGGCAGTGAAGTTAGGCTCAATGAATGAAATATAAAAGGGCTGAAGCCATTTCCAACTCCGCATAGTCGTGTAGTTTGACGACGAATTCCCGATGTCGTCTTTTGACTTCGTCTCCAATATCTGCTGTTGATTCTGCTGGCGGCTACTACAGCGGTTGGCTATGGGTGTTACAGGGTATGCGTGGACATAGTTTTAGGATAACACCAGTTTAAATTGAGGACATTTAATGTGATCTAATACTTGAGCTATTGAAGTGAATTACCGACCGTTAGAAGATAAAAAATGCAAACTATTATGAATCGTAGCACTCGAAACTGTAACAATTGAATTATTATACCTACTAACTTCTGTAGTATCAGTTTTACTGTTCTAGATCTGTTTCTGCAATAAAAGAAACCAGAAGCATAATTGCTACGAGTCGCTAAAATTCTTACCGGCAAAACCCCTCGCAGCTACCGCTAAGTAACTGGTAAACCAACGCGATCGTAGGCGCTACGAAATGTCAGTCAAACGACCGTAAGCCCCTAAGACTGTACACAAAAGCAAAGAAAAAACGCTAATTTTAGCAATACACGATTTTTTTTATTAACTTAAACTCTGCCAATTTTAGAACTACCTCACCAGGTTCCTTCTCGCGCGGGTCAATATTGAAAACTCCTACGATGCATTTCTCACCTTATTCCTATGCGGAGCCTTCCCAAATCCAAGAATTTCATTTACCTTTCTCTTTTACAGAATTACTGCTTACGTGACTCTTCAAATGTACTGAACTTAACTCTAGCTGCATTCCAGTTAACGCGTTCGCTTATGCTGTTAATAATGACTTTCTTACTTGATTCGCTAATAACCTTTTTCTCTGAACAAATATTTTCAACTTAAGCCTATTGTATTATACCTACATTAATTTAATATGTGTAAATTATTTATTGCAATTTTCCCATACCTTATTATCATTTCTTTAATTACTTATACCCTCCTGTCAATAATTACGGTATCAGCGGGGTCGTAAATTAGAAACACAGATTTGTGCATCTTTTCCCCCACGCTAAACAGCATACCTTGTTTCGCGCCTAAATTGAAACACAGCATATTATTTGTTTTTCATATAAATATGTGTTCATTGGTTCCCTTAAACAATTTCTTTAACCACAAAAATGCCTTAGTATGTTGTCAAAGATATGACTGCTCAGTAAAATTCCATAGACATAACTATCTCTCTTTCTCTCAGGTGTTACTTTCCAACCCGGAAAGTGGTACCTGACACTGTCACGTCAACTTAAGAAAGTAGAGAGTTAACACTTCTTTTTACAAGATTTTTAAAATTTAAATATTAAATAAATTAAATTACAGTTGAACTTGTTTTGCACTGTACACATAATAATAGATTCTGTACTTATCTTAATTTTCATTATCATCTGGAGAAACTTTCCATCCGTTTATAGTGTCATTATTTTATTTATTTTCTTAAAAATTAGCACCTAGAGTATTTTACATTAGTAATTATGTGATAAAATTTAGTACTGGCTTTAGCCTCTTTGGTGCATGAACTAAGCATTAAGGGGAGACTAAATCGCGAAAATTGTAAAGAAAAAAAAGGAAATAGTGCTTTGTGTAGCTTTATTAATTGGAAGTTCGTCTTTAATTTGATATATGTTTTATAATTATAGCAAAATACATATATTTTAAATAAATTTTTAAAAGTAGCACCCCATCTTTCATTTTGTATTGTGAATTCTGATCCACTTCACAGAAAAAACAAAATCATAGCTCCTACATTATTTGGAATAGAGAGGTAAACTTCAGGCCATTTTTATGGGAAAGTTTTACTCTACAAATTGGTACTACTGTTAAGTATGACAGCTTCATGTACTCAAGTCATGCGGTTTATTTATTTGCAAATATATTAAGTTTGTTTTCTTCATTTTTGCTTTGAACTGCTTTTCCTGTGAATGTCATTTTCTGGTATAAATGACCCGTTTTCTCACAAACTATTAAAGATAGATAAATTAAATTTTGTAACGATAAAAACAACCACTAAGTGCTACTTTGGATCTACTTATTGTTAATAATGTGCTTGGGGACTTTAAAAGAATAATCGCTTATAAATGTTAATCAAAATGACATAATTGATAAAATAGTTCTATCTCCCTTAATAAACAAAAAGTTTGGATAAATGTATAACACTGTGTTTAAACGTCATACACCTAAAGCCTGTATATATTTCAGGCTGATAGCTCACAAGTTTCTGATATAATGTGTTATGCATTTAGCAGATTGAACATTGGTGGAATAGAGCATTCAATCTCGGTTAAAAGTGAATTTATAGATGAAAAAAAACTTACCATTGCACGATATACGAACCATTTCCCTTGAAACTTTATTTTCAAGCGATGATCCATTCGAACAAATGGAAGCAGTGTTGAGGTGTTTCTGCATTATCTTGTTTTCGGATCTAGCTAAACTATGCATTTTAAGATTTTTGCAGCTTACTTATATTTTTGTAACATTTAATAACTTAAGTGGTTAGTCACAGAAGTGAGAAGCGTATAAATATAGAACACACTTTTTTGGCAAAAGGGACAGTGCTTTTATTCAGAATATGGCCTACTGGTTGCATAATTATGTAAACCCAGGCGACTAATTACCTGGCGTACGTGGAAAGCACCTTCTTTCCAGCCTAACAACTTAGTTATATACACCCGTAGAGCCCAGAATTGCACCTCACACTTGGGTGTTTGATGACCAATAAATTGGCGATGTTATCGCAAGTTCGTCTGGCCCCTAGTACCTACTTTGCACTCCCGCCCAACTCCGACCTGGCCCGAGTGCTAGGGTGGCAAGAACTATTCCACTATGACGCCACGCAGCAGAAATTGTTTGTAACGATACGGTTTGCAGGGTGTAATCACCGGGTCGCCGGATAGAGTTAATTTATTAGGGGGAGGGTTAGAAAGTGGCAGCAGAGGTGCTGGTTGATATAGGGTTTTGGGATGCTGAATTATGGGAGCTTAAACATAGGATTTATGTGAGAGGAGGGCATTATAGTTTGCTGGATGAAAGATTTACTACCTCATTTGAAAGTTCTGAAAGCTCAGAGATCGAACGCTACTCAAATGAATACAACGGAAATACGGGCTTGGCTATAGCTTACAAAACTGTTAATACCTTGCACCGGTGATGTGCACTATATTTAAGGATGAAGCTTTAGTATTCCAGACTCGATGAACGCAAATTATTGTTTCGTATTTCTGCAACAGGGACCTAACTGTGATGGTTCGCTCATTGTGTTCTGAAACATATACTTAATAAAATCATAATTAAGAATCTAAGCCACAACATTGTGAACCTTCACACAGACCGTAGCATATAAGTACTGTCTACACTTAAAAATCCTAAAAGCCAGTTTTTCATACATTTACAGCTAATAAAGAACTAGACTAGAAGAGTCCAGAAAGAACTAGAAGTAAAGGTTTTCATTAGAAGAAATGAAAGAGATTTTGTCAAGGAATGTGTACTCCAAGGCAGTGCTTTTATGCAAACATGTTCTGGGTTCAATGAAATGCTTATTTACAACAGCAATCTAGCATTTCAATCATAAAATAATGTTGGCTGGTGAGTGCGGTGTCAATTAGAGGCAGCGAGAGCCTTCAAGCACTCATGAGGGAACTCCACAGAACACAGCTTGGGCTACTGCAAATAATTTTCCTCCAATGAAATTTGTCGCGGTATCGTTCGTGTTATCTTACTGCTGAGCGCCTGTTATTGTTTTACTATTTTGAATTTTGAGTTCTTTGTCATCCGGCTAGCTATTATTACTCAGTCGAGCAAATCTCTTGAACAGGGTGTGTAAACGGAAAGGAGTTGTTACTAAAAGATAACACTGATAAAAGAATTTGTTTTTACACTTTTATTGCCGTCACGCTTTATTCATTTCACATAATTACTCTTGATACACACCCGACTGAAACTGTTGTATTTTCGAATGTAACTATTATCACTCATTTGCCGCACATTATTAATTCGCGTATTTCACATCTTTTAACTAACTTTACGACGCGAGAGATTCTGTAGAACTGCGCGACGTGTAACCCGTGAATGATTTGTTGAACTGCGCGACGTTTGCCTTGTGAATTATTCTGTAGAACTACGCGACGTATAACCCGCGAATGATTCTGTTGGACTCAGCGTTACCCGTCTCTGGCTTCAGAATTTATACTCCCTCACTCCGATATGCCTAAAGATTATAACAGAACTGCTATTGGTTAATAAAACGCGCCAACATTAGCGTCTATTTTTATATCCAATCAAAATTATGAACACATATGCTCTAGGGAAGATATTCCCTCCATTTCTAAAGAAAAGCGCGCTACTCTGACGTAATTTGTTTGTCTCTTCTAATTGATAAACAACTCACCCCTTCGCTACATTGTTATCCGCTCCTATTGTCAGTTTCAGTGAGGCCGTGTAAACTTATTTCCTAACAATGCTTATAATTAACAAACATCTCAAATCATTGTCATACAATAATGCTAATTTACACTACAATCACTCTGGCATTCACAGTGTTGTGATATAAAATACTGCCTCAAATTCCATCAATTGTTTCTGTGTTTACAATTCAAAATTACATATCAGCTATCCCTGAAATACTATACCGTTGCCTTCAGCAGGTTTTAATAGCACATTGTTTCCTTGCATTGAGAGCAGTATCAAATATAACAGACCTTTTGTATTGTGACTTCGTCCACTAAGTGAACTAGTTCATTTCTCCGTCACCTCCCTTCCTTCGTGACGCAGCCTTTCCACACCGGATGGTTCACTTCACTCCATAGTGGGTTGAATATGACTAGTAATATTATTTCTTATATCTATTTCTTTATGAGCCGAACACAAAAACTCCATAACCCATCGCTCTGCAGTAGCACTCACTGCATGTCACCGAAGCCGTCAGCAACTCGCTCGGAGAATCCCTTTTAATGCCGCACCAGAAACTCAGTTGCTAACTCTTTCGCTCACTGACTGACCGACGCAACTCAACTCAAACTCGACTCGCAATGAACTGAACTTCTCACCTCTACTCTGTCGCACTCGAATCGCGACTGACTTTCAACCGCGAGAACGCTTGCTTATATACGCAGTGGAATCTTCCACAGAAGGTAGCAAGAACGTTCTATAACTATTTCGACACACTTTGTGAAGGCGGGTGAGATAAAACTTCCAGAAAGTTCCAGTTTTCTCCCAATAGCGCACACGGGATTTACCCTGACAAGCAGCCATTATCTTATTTACTAGCGCCGACCTCCCGATAATCTTGGGCTATAGCCGCTGCGTCACAGTATGTTTAGGGGTGATAAGGAACACTTGAGATACCGCTGTTAAGCAATCAGTATGGCAAATATAGTGAGCTTTATTGTTATTTTTTTTCTGAACAGCTAATTTGAGACAAATTAAAGCATAAAATATGCTTGGATATACCGAGGACTACTATGCGCCTTAAGAAAAGCCCAAAAAATCAACCTAGCATGACCCAATCAAGTTCCAACCCAGTGGACACAAAATGTATATAGCTAGAAAGTAAGTCACTAATATCCATTAGTACCCAAAAGAGATAGTAACTAACATGTGTGCGCCCACATTTGTTGCAGTTTCTATGAACCACACTCTGGCAAGGGTAAAACAGCACTACATTGAAGATATTTTGAAGGTCCGTAGTATTTTGACTTTGCAACGGTAGCATAATCATTAGTCTTTTAATTGCTAAAAGTCTATGTTTTTTCCAAATAAAAGCTATCACTAGAATAGTTAGTAGTCGTTGTTCAGGAATAGACAAGACACGCCATGTATTCAGACTGCCGTAAATAAGATTCATTTCCCCGCACCGCAACATGACAATACTTCCTGTGGCGCACAGGCAGTATAAATGGTTTTTTAAGCCAATAATGTTTTAGGCATGCGATGTAATATTTATTTATATAAGCTTTCTAATGATTGGACTTTCTTGTTCTTCAACATTCAAATATTAAGTGAAACGTTAATTTACATTAACTAAATATTGCAAAATAGAGAGTTAAACGGTCTCAGTTTCATGGTGGTCTAAACAGGCTATCATTTTCTATGACTGCTTTTGCACACCTGTTTTCTTCACACACTATAGTAAAGAAAATGATTTTCATTAATCTAGATAAGGAAAACAATAATAGAAACATGCTTCAGCAAATAAGTAATATAGCGAGGAAAATACAGGGGGTTTTATGACTCCCAAATATATTAAATAAAAACGAAAAATCCTGATTAATAAAATTTTTGAATGCAAAACTTTTGGACTTGTTCTTCATTATTTTATTTATTTCTCCTATCCAGATTCTGTGATTATTTCTTGCAATTACGCAAGAGCATCAGTTGTTACAACAACATTAGTTAATCGAAAAACAGCAGATAATAGGGGTTAACTGTATGTTGTTAAAAGGTAGATATAAATGTGTTGTTTGCAGTTACTGCTTATTTTGACTTGAGTTAATCAGCGTAAACACAGGTATCTCAGATCAAGAGCTACATTTCTGACATGTTTATTTTCAGAGAAAAGCTTTAAAAACTTTCTACCTTGAATAATACACAAAGCAATTATTTACTCAATAGAAAAACCCAGCGGCAGTTTATTACGCAATTTTAGTTCAGACAAATTATATATATATATATCACAATAAACATATAAATATCCAGAAACCATTGCTATTATATAAGTTCCTTTGTTGCATATTGTAAACTGTGTTTTATATAATTAGAGCGGAATGGGTCTTCGTTGGGGGAAGGAGAGGGAAGGATACAGATGTGCGTGAATGGAATGATTTTTTCGTGTCCTTAGAGTTTGTATCTGTTTTCACGTACTTCAGTTTGTGAGTGACCTTACTTATGTGAGCACAAGTAAGATCACGCCATATAATTTTACGTTTCTTCCACAAAGTCAGGGACATCTTTCTTCAATATTATCCGTCGATTTTCCTATTGGTGGGGAAATATTATAAAAAGTCTTCAATTAGCTCTCTTCTGATGTATCTGAAGTATAAAAGCTCTCATAGAATCGTACGTGATCACACATTGTCACGTATTTCTAAACTTTAACTTTCTACATATATTCCTATTGACATGAGCATGTCTGTTTCAGTTACGAAGTTTCTTACCGGCGACAAATTAGTATCCCATGTCGCCTTTAGGGAAAGTTTCCCTATTGTAGCAATAAAGACCCTGTTTCCCAGTGGCTGCCCGTACTCCTTCCACTTTACATCGGCTTTTTAAAATAACATTAACTCACTATAAGGATAGACATTACTATTTATCACAATTATTATTTTTTCTTGCCAAATCGTCTTAAATGTTGTCCTCCAGCTAATTTTTATATTATAAGATACAGGCTGCGAAGATGAGATTCCTGAGAACGGCAGAGGGATGTGCACCTTTGGATAAAATTCAAAATGAAAATATAAGGGAATAGTTACAAATAAATTATTTGGAAGAAAACAGTACAAGTTATAGAAATGAATGAAGACAGCATGTTGAAAGAATACCAAAAGAGAGGATCACAGGAAAGTGTAGACCTAAAGGAAAAACTCGGGAAGACCAAGAAAACAATGGTCAGACACGTTTTGAAGCCGGAACAGGCAAAACTGTCTGATCCCTGAAGTGCAGAAGAAGAAGAAGAAGATTATTGTTTGATTTAAGTAGTAAACAGTTTCATAACGGAAGGCAAAATCGTAGTTGCACACACTACAATACTATTGCACGAATTTCATAAGAAAATCATAATTTTGAAGTAGGAACCAGTTGACACATTCCGTATATTCTAGCATTTAGTGTATTGCTAGAGAAACAGTTTACTGTATTTGGTGGGGGGATATTCAGGGGTTGGTGCTATTGTCGGCTATGACGTAGGAATGTGTAGAGGCGGAGTCAACGGCTATTTTATAGAGTGTAGCTAGCGCTCGCTCTCTTAAATGCGTGAGGTATCAGTGGGCAAGATGGGAGGTTAACTAGCACAACGACCCCATCGATCTATCTCAATCTCAGTATCTCAATAAATTCTTAGGTTAGAATAAATGTGCAAAGCATTGAAAGTTTTAGCCTCTTTCCTATCTGTTAATGTAAGAAAGACTGGATTGTTTGGTAGGATGCTGTATATTTCACTGGACTCACCTGTAATGCTATTCGCTGCGTCCCCTACGTCACGATTCCGATACCTTATAAGTTATCTTAGGAATATGAAATATATTAGTGGAGGCCCGGGCAGTATTGTTATTTGAATACTTCGTAGAAAAGACGCTTTTTTTCTCCCACTTTAAAATTCAAAACGTTCTGATAATTTATTGTTAGCGCAACGTGCTGGCTAAGTTTCGTTTTTCTTACGTTCATGTTTGGTGAATTATGGTTTGAAACCAGTTTCTTTATTAGAATGTGACTAATTTTGAATCTATTGGGTAAACTTCCTGTTTTTCTGCTGTTCATATTGCGAAACTTTTCATTTTTTATTTGTTTTGTTTCGGCTTGCGTTATAAATGATTTAGTTTAGCGCTGCTCTATTGTTTTTTTGTTTGTTGTTTATTTGTTTTTTTGCCATGGTGGCTTAATTTCATTTAAATTCAATTTATTTACGGCATTTCACGTTTTTTTTTTTGCTATTCTTTGGTACATTTTCTTGCTTGTGTGAATTTTATCGTATTTGCGTCTTAGAAATTGTACCTACTGCGTCACACCCGTGCTGAATTTCTTTTAACACTTGGTTTAAATTTTCTAATTTCAGCCTCTAATTTAGACTTTTGTTAATAAATGTTCAAATATTCTCTTGAAATTTCTCTTGTATGTTTGGTATTGTTTGCAGTTTTTTAATATTTTTTATGCCACATACTACTCTGCATTTTTGTGTTTCAATTTCTAGTAATTACTTTTGGTGCGTTTGCCTTATCGATCATTGTGCTTCCCTCCCTTGTTGTGAGTAAAACAGAATTAGAAATGTGAAGACAATCCTTTTAGGTTGATGTACAAGAAAGTTCAGTGAATCTAATGTTGAAGCAGTTAATGAAAAAGAAAGTTACAGCAAGTGAAGTGGAAACATGATGCAAGTGCGTTGTACACTTTCCCGATTAAACTGGAAAGTTGTATTTTTGTTTGTTTGTTTTGTTTCGTGATGCGATTTCACCCAAGTAAGCATTTTCGTATGTGATTTTTACGTGTTATATGAAGCTTGTCGTGGAGGGCGCTACTGTTACCTTTTTTTTTTAACTTCAGTTGAATTGCTTTCGATGAAGACAACCCTTTTGCAGTTCTTTTCTGCACGTGTCCGTTCTGTATTGAGTTACAAAATCCAGTGAATTAAATTTTAAAGTCTGACAATATGTGCCATTGTGCTCAACCACTTTCAGAATTTTACCGTGGGCGCTTAATTGTAATAAAAGCGTATTTTGTTTCTTTCCTATAACTTGTGTAGGCAGTGGTATTAGAAGCGCTGTTTTTTTGGTGTACTGTATTTCTGTGGTCGGAGGGAATATTTGTTTAGAATTTAAAATTTTATCTTTTGTATTTCATTTACGCTAAACGTCGTATCAGACAAAGTCTTGATGAGCCCATTGCACCCATTCTGGAACATTGAGGAGGAGTCTATCTCCAGTGCTAGTGCTCTTAATATATAATTGCTACCTACACCTGCATCTCACGTTAACACCATGGAGCCAGCCGCTCCTCGGTCTGTTATTGAACCTTCATACTTTGAAAATTCTAATACTTTGTCAGCATTTGATTTTCTGCAAAATTTTGAAATGGTTGCTAATGCGAATGCCTGGTATGATGAAATGATTGAAATTTTTACCTTGTTAATTGAAGGATACTTCTGCATTGTGGTTTCAGATTTTTCGCTATAGGCACCCCGCCATGACTGAATTTTCTTGGCCACTAGTGTTTGAAAGCATTCCAGATTACTAATCAATGATTTTTTAGACATGAAACTCAAGCAACGAGTTCGGTTGGATACAGAGTCAGTTACTGATTATTTTTATGATGTGTTGTCATTGTGTGACAAAGTTAACCCAACCATGCCACAAGCAGAACAAATTAAAGATCTTAAGCCTTTGCATGTTCAAGTTCTGTTGCTCCCTAACCCTCAAAATGTAGAGGAAGTTTAACAAATTAATCGACGACTTGACAGGCCCAGTTTATATGCAGCACAGACAACACTGTGTTTGCTCAAACACAAAACTGAAGTTACTGCAGCAGTGAATACTGTACCACCAGCAGCACCTTTGCCTGCTGCGCCTCCAGCCAGTCAGCTGGCCACCACCACCTCTGCCATTAACTCGCTTAAAGATCCAATAACACAATCGATTGATCGTGTTGAACAGTTATATACACATACATACTTAAGCTTTCACGGCAGGCGTCAATGTTATAAAAATTATTAAAATTCTTAAAAGAAACCGGGCTCTTTCGCCGTGGTTTAAACAATAAAACAGTGTGTCCTCTGAAGATGCCCACCGGAATTTCGGCGAAACGTCAAGTGACCAAAAATGTCCGGTTGTTTAAGAATTCTAATAATAATTTTATAACAATTATATAAACAGTTTACTCCACCAGCTCCTGGTTTCAGCCACCACCTCAAAGTCAGCCCCGGTTCACCATCTGATATGAACGGGAGTGAGTCATCTGTTACCTGCTACAGATGTAAGAGGCGAGGACATGTTGCTCGCTTCTGCCGCAGCAGATTTCCACCGTCAAAACAAACCATTGGCGCCCAAGATGACGAGACCTAGAGGTATCACAGTCACCCACCAACTCGGCTCCGCCTCATTAGGATGTTGCTGCCGTATCAGGTCAGATCTTACAAATTCTAGGCTCTGTCTGTCAACAACACAGAAACCCCTATGTTGCTTGACACGGGAAGTGCAGGTAGTACCCTGAATTCTGCTCATATAACTGAATTTTCAAAATTGCAACGATTTGACATTTTGCTCAGAACTGCTGGGAACCATAATATCGTACTACTTTGAATTTTAAAATTATATTATTTTTTCAGGAAAATGTATTAGTAGTAAAACATTTGTCACATGATTTGATTTTAGACAACGACTTTTTGAATGCTCGTGGTTTTGTTATTGATTATGCTAAAAAAGTGAATACAGCCATCACTTTAGCGTACCTATCCAGCACGTAAGTCCCATCGTAGTTACGGCAGTGAACCCTTTGCAAGATACGGAATGTGATGCTGAACCTTGTGTCAAAGTTGCAGTTGTTGATAAAATTCCACCATTGTTTACTTAATTGTCCACCCCACACATTCCCCAGATCAATCCTCTTCGGAAATTGTCAAAGATGTGGATGAGATGAGATGCGGTTTAAGGGCGCTAAACTACTAAGGTCATCAGCGCCCTTACAATGTAAAGATGTGGTGCTTGAACCACCGTGAGCATAATGCTAAAGAAGATCCTTTCAATTCCACCTTTATTGTATCAATCTACTTCCGAACTTGTAATACCAGTTCATAATAATAATAATAGTACGGCTCCTAAAATATTGTTTGTTGATACAGTTTTGGCTAAAGGTTATGATGTTGCTTCAATTCAAAGTAATTCTGTCTTACCTCCAGATGTCACTGCTGTGAAAGCTTCAAATGTTGACCTTTATGTGTAGGGACCTTATGTGTAAATCCGGTGGTCCCGTGTCGTAGATAAACGACACGTAAAAGAACCTCAAGCCTGATAAATATGCCTCGGAGCAAAATCAGGGTCTTTCACGCCCAATGTAGAATGGGATGCTAAGGATCACAGCACTTAAAGAGGGTTCATAAACAAAACTGAATTTAATCTTTCAGGAATTAGGAACCACTGATGTTGCTGAATTTCATATTAAAGACCTTATAAAGTTGCTATAAACAACAAGAAATAATTTCACAGTAGTTTAATGAAATGAAAGATGTCGGAATTATTCGGTAATCACAGTGATATTGGGCTTCTCCTGTTGTATTCGTTAAAAAGAAAGATGGTTCTGTGCGCTTTTGTGTTGATTATAGAAAACTAAATGCTGTTGCAGAAACTTCTTTTCAGCTACTATTGATAGATTTTACTGAGTTAACAGAGAGAGACTAAATGGTTTGTTTCATTGAATTTATTATCAGCCTATTTTCAAATGCTCATTGCAGAGGATGGTAAGAAATGCACTTTCTTTGTTACGTTTCAAGGACAATATTAATTTGACCGTCTTAGTTTTGATGTAGCTAATGGTCCTCGCTTCTTCAGTTATGCTGCTGAAAATCGTTTGGTGATCTCAGAAAATAAAATGCACTTCTTTACCTAGATGAAATTGTAGGCTTTGCTAAAACCTTTGATGAACTATTGCAAAATCTTCAGTCTGTTTTTAACGCTCGGAGACTCATAATTTTAAACTTAAACCTGAAAAACGTTTCTTTGGCATGAAGAGGATAAAATTTCTAGTTTTTAAGTTTCCAAGGTTGGAATTTTACCAGACGCTGACAAAGTTGAGTCCACTCAAAGTTTGGCCGGTCCCAAAAATTTCAGAGATGTGTGAAAAGCTTTGGGTTTGTTTAACTATTACAGGAAGTTCATTAAAGATGATGCTAATATTGCTCGGGCTCTTATTCAATTGTTCAAGAAAAATCAAGACTATGAGTGGGGTAATGAACAACAATTGTCATTCCAAACTTTGAAAGATTCTTTAGTTTCTGCTCGTGTTTTGGTTCACACTACTGGTGCTTATAAGAAATTGCACACTGTCAGTGGACTTTTCGTGGCTTGCCTCTTGTATCAGAAAGTTGATACTGTCTATAAACTAGTGGGTTATGCTTACGGGACTTTTTCTAATTGTGAAAGAAATTACAGTGTTTCCGAGTTAGAACTTTTGGACATTCTTTTTGTTCTTACTTATTTCCAACTTTTGCTTTTGTTATAACGTACATATTGTGCCCGATCGTTATTACCTATGTTACTTTAACAACTTGAAATATTTGACTAGACGTTTGGCTCGCTGGAGTTTGAAGTTGCAGGAATGTGATATACCATTTGTTAAAATCTGGCAAGAAACATCATGATGCAGCGCTTTGTCTAATTTCCTTGTTTTGTAACCCCAAGGTTACATCTTGTACAGCTCGATGAGTTTCTTACTTGTTTGTTATCTTGTAGAAGTTGTTGGTAAAAAACAAGATCCTACTTCCAATTATCAATGTACTCAATTGCCCACGATCAGCCCCTGTTAAAATTCAGAGGAAAGTCTCAACCTATGCTCTTAAATCAGTTGTTTTCTATAGACAAAATGCAGATCCACTAGCTTACTTTATCCCTTAGTCATCACAGAAGCTCCTAAACATGAAATTTTGTCTTCATTTCATGATGACTCCCTTTCAGGACACTTAGGTTTCTTTAAGACGCTCAGCAAAATTCACTGATGCTGTTGGGTTTGGATGAAAAAAAGACATTTTGTAAGCGCATGTCCCAGTTGCCAAATTAGCAAAGGACTGAAAAATTATAAATCTGTTAGTCTTTTAAAACCAATTCGTGTCACTTGCATTGGGTCAATGACTTTCTCGAACCTTTCTCACGTTCCGACTCTGGCATAAATTAATCATTTTGCAACCGAATATGCTTTCCGCTGGGTCGAGTCCTCCTCGCTCTCTGCAACAACAGTTCCATAAGCTGAAAAATTCATGTTGCATAACATCATCTTTAGGCCTTATGCATCGGCTACTTTGTTGTTAGATCAAGACTCAGTTTTCCCCGCAAAGTGACACGGAAGTTTTTGTGGTCTCTGTATCTTCTAGTTTACCATTTATTTCCATCCAGCTTGTAATGGCTTAATTGGACGCTTCAATCAAACTTTGTTGAACATGCTTAACCACTTTTGACAACAACCAGAAACAATGGGCAATTTGGGATTGCCATGTGTGATTTTCTCCTACAGTTCCAGTCTTTAAGAGTCCAGCAAGTTCTCTCCATTTTTCTTGATATATGGTCGGGAGTCATCTTTGACTAATAAGGTTCAACTGCAAGCCACCTGTAATGATCTGTTTGTGAAACAAACTCTACAGGATATACAGAAGGCACGATATGTTGCTATTTCTAATATCACACAGCAACAAATAAAACAGAAGAAAACATTTGTTGCTAAACATAGAGATATTGAGTTTAATGCTGGGCAATTAGTGAAAGTGTTTAATGCCATCAGAAATAAAGGAAAATGTACCAAGCTGTTACACAGATACTTTGGATCCTTGAAAATCACTAACAGATAATTTTGTCACGTATTTTGTTGTTCGACCCACGCTCCTTGTACCAAAAATCAGAGTGCCCCTGTCTCACGATCCAATGGGCCCTTATAGATTGTAAGCCCTTGAGACTTGTGTGCATTGTTTTGATATTCATATTTACTATAATTTTGTCATGATTTGTGAAAACATTTTTCTCCACATTGCTAAGTGTGTGGAACTCTGATTTGTCATGTTTAAGTACTTTGGATATTTTTATGCCTGCATTTTGTTTTGTTACTTGATTGGTTACGTGCTTGGTTCTTTTTCAAACGTATAAATGTATGTTAATCAAATCATCATTGATGCCCTTGAGGAAGAGGGACGCTTATGCAACTGCCTCTAGATTTCTCTCTTCAATCGCCCTTGGATTATGTTATTCACAGGCTGCTTGGTTAAAGGACTCATGATGCAGTCTTAGTTGTGAATTAATGTGAGTTCCGCTTTTCAATTATGCATATTTTTGTGTAGTGACATCTTTTGATTTTGACAATGAAGTGTATTATGTACTTATGTGCAGTGCACTGGTTAAATTTTTATTATTTTGAAGGGGAAATAGTTTAATTTTTCTTGTTTTCCAGGAGTAATAATGTGTAAGAATGTTAATTTGCTTGTGATGTAATGTGTATGGTTGTATCTCATATTTTGCTTCTTTTATGTTTCGTTATGATGATTTGGTGATTTTCTTTTGTAGAGTTCATGAAGGTTTACCTCAGTGGGATTGCGACAGAGTACCCATGATGGTAGTAGAGTGCTAATGTGTATGAGATGTTTAAATGAAATGCTATTTTAAGCTTTTGGCATCGATAGGATTGCTACAATGTACCTCGAAGGGTTTTCAGCTTGTTGGTTGATCTGCAAGGTAGCTGTTATGTGCTTGTGGATTAGATGAGATTAATATGATTATAGTTGACCTGATGGAGTTGCTGAAATGTGCCCATCATGGCTGTTTGTGTTGACCGTTTTGATCTAATGAGTTGATTTTTATTCAGATTCAATGCAATACCTTTTTTCAAATGTTTCTTTCACACCTACATACTGACACTTAATGCAATTATTGATGCAACAACCCAGAGATACTACAGTTTCTGCTCCTGATGTATTAATGAGTTTTGTATATATGCATTTTGATATGTTTTAATGATTACACATATGCTTGAGCAATCACTTTGTGTTTTATGAGCTATGTTGCAGACTTAACTCCTATGTGTTAGCACATGATTTAACATTTCCTGCGCCGGGTTGGCATTTTCCATTATTCACAAATATTTACATGTGCAGTTAATATTTTTATTGCATAAAACACCTTATGTTTCATGTTGTAGGTTTGAATACTCTTTATTTTAGTATGGGTAATAACTATGGTGACTTTTTTGCATTTTCTTGGAGAACTATTGCCAAGTTGAGCTGTTTTTTTTAAATTTATAGAAGCGCGCTTCCTTTTGTCACAAAATTTATCCATCTGTGATAGTGCCAGCTGATTAGATTAAGGTTTGGGATCCCAATTATGTGTCATGCTTTTATTTGTAACTGTAATTTTTAATATTTTGCTTTTGTGTCAAAATGGTTTAATTTATTGTTGTAAACATATTTTTTGCTGCTGTCATAATTATTGGTCATGTTTTTAATGCAGTTGCTGTCAAGATTTTACTGTTATATTGCTTTTAAATTTAATGTGTATACCAGTATGTAATAACCTTTTCTGTAACTTGTACTCACAGTTATGAAGTTAGCTGTACTTTGGCACATTTTCTTAGA
This sequence comes from Deroplatys truncata, assembly GCA_030765065.1. Classification (NCBI taxonomy): domain Eukaryota; kingdom Metazoa; phylum Arthropoda; class Insecta; order Mantodea; family Mantidae; genus Deroplatys; species Deroplatys truncata. The sequence goes on along the minus strand of CM060976.1, from coordinate 98,344,162 downwards.
GTATGACATAGAATTTTTATATTATATTTGTAATTGTGGCTTTGGAATTGCTTTTTATACACTGTGACGCTATTACTGTTCTGGTTAAATCTTCTATATGGGGAGAACGAGTGCCCAGTCTGGATGAGCCCGCCTGGATGGTAGACATGCCTCCTGCTTCGTTGGATATATATTCTGTTGCACCACCTGCCTTTCTGGACGAGTCGCTTGCACCACTTCGTGGCAAAGTGCCACTTTGGAGGGGAAACCCAAGCCAGCGGTTGCCTCTCGCTCATCTCCACATCAACTTAAACACTATCGAGCAGTGAGCTATGGACCCCACAAACATTGCATCGTTAAGTGCTGGTGATAATTGTAATGACATATTTGATGGAGGTAATAATATACAATACACTTAACCTCATCGCTGTGCAGTGCAGTGCGTGTGCATCATCTGTAACCCTTATGTGGCAGAATATTAATAATAATTCGGGTGCGGTGCTCATCCTAGAAATTGTAGTGAACCTTAAAAAACATTTTCGGTTTTGTTGATACTCAGATTCCTTCAGGATTTGATAATGCATTATTACTTTTGTGGGAATTTATAGTGACAAGAGGACACTTGATCATTCAATTCATACATAAATTTTTTTTTCTATTTCGTCACATTGTGTAGCATCAACAATTTTTGTTGTGTGCTTCATATTGTTATGCTTACAAGAACTCCTTGTAATTTTTAAAAAAATGTGTAATGTTCTTCATAATTATTGTGTTTCGACGAGAACGTCGACATTCGTAGCCGGGGGAGGTGTGGGATTTAGTATGTTTCGAGGAGCTTACTTTACTATAGAGGCGAATCAACGACTACTTTACTATGAGTTGCTAGCGCTCACTCTCAAGTGTGTGAGGCACCAGTGGGCCAACATGGGAGGTTAATTAGCACAACGACCTCTTCGAGGCAAAAAGATAACTGCTCCTTTATCAATTCTTGGTTTACAATAAATGTGCCACCTTTAGCTTGAAATGTGCTAATCACTAAAGGTTTAAGCCCCTTCCCTTCCCGTTAATGTAAGAAAGACTGCATAGTTTGTTAGGAAGTTGTAGATTTCACCGGATTTATCTGTAAGGCTTTTTGTTGCGTCCCCTGTGTCAGCCCCGATTTCAGAGTAAATGTAATCATTCTAATACCTTATAAATTATATTAGGTATATGACGACATTGAAAAGAAGACTGCTAAGAACAGGCTTTAGCTGAACAGTCTCACAGAATAACACCCTGAAATGGCACCCAGTGATCTATCCGACTTCAGTTTATGCTTTTCAGGAGTATAGAATGTATTACAGAATATAGGTTTATACTATTATTATTATTATTATTATTATATTATACCGAGTGAAAGGGAACTAATCCATTAATTTAAACTAATTGTAACTTCCTTTTTTTCCTATGACAATTTTCTGCGGAGATATTTTAAGTCTTTCAGGAACATAAAACGTACATAACGCTCTTGTCCCATTCTATTTTGGGCGTGAAAGACCAGTAATTTTGCTCAGAGGCTTCTTTATCGAGCTTGAGGTTCTTCTATGTGCCGTAAATCTACGAGACGGGACCAGCAGCTTTCTTCCCTTCCGAAGGAAGCCATGCTAAGAATTTTTACGCCCGAAAAAAAATCCATCGCTCTCCGCCGGGTTTAAACCCGCGACCTCGGGTAAAACATATATACATGCTGGCCCATGTTGGAGATGTCAGTTTCACTTTCAAAATCCGTTGCAGGACACCACATAAACAGGTTTTAATTTTGCTTTCAGAGTGGCGTGTATCTCATGTGCGAAAACAAATAAACAAACGTTTTGCGTCAGCTTTCTCATAGTAATTGCATATGAATATTTCAGTAACGCGTTTTGTAACCTAAACTCGCAATCGATGGATATTCTTTATTAGTTCATTCAACATTAAACCTAAATACGTTTTGCAACTGATATTGCTGTAATTAATCACCCAAACCATTTTTATGACATGTAGCACAATACAACTTTATTATTAAGTCCTTACAAAGCACTAAATGGAATTTTTAATATGGACAGCAAAATAATAAATAAAAAAACAAATGATTCACCTGCTTCACAGGTATTGCTCAAAATGGCCACCATTTGCGCACCTGAAAGCTTCACACCTTGTTAATCAATTATGTTGTACTCTAGCAAAGTCACCCTTATTTTCCACATCTCCGCTGAAGGTATTCCTTCAGTTTTATATTGTTCTAGTGTAGACCAATAGCTTGCACTTGTTATTTCGCCAAAGCATTACATCACCTTTTTTTCGTGTTTGTTTGGGTTAGGGGACGTGTGAAAAACAAAATCGCTAGTCACCCTTCAGGTAGAGGAGAGGAGTAAGGTACGCTACGTTTTGTTTGCGTCTGGAGTTTGGTCCGGATAGCGTCAGCAACCTCGATCTGTTTGCAATGTTGTCAATTTCTAAGAGCACATTATGTCTGCAAAAAGGTATTCGGAATATTCTCCTAAGTGATTAATTATTTCAAAACCCTGTGTGATGTCACACAATTACTACCGACACTTCTGTATCAGAAATAGGTTACACTACTCATTTTACAAATAACAAACTATCAACTTCATGTATTCTCGTAGAATTAAACATATAATTTGGAATAACAAATATTTATTTTTTTAAACGACTGATCAAAAGACAAAACGATATTATACCTTTTGCAGTTCTATGATGCACATATTCAAGAGAATGTAATAAGTTTCCATCCCCCCGTATATTATAAAGAGTTAACCTTACATAATGTTCAGAGATACTCCCTTTGTGCAAATTGAAAAACCACAGATACACGCCTAGGTTTACGAATGTAGAACCGCTGTTTAAGAATATATTTTTAGATAATTTTTTGAATATTATAATAATCAATATCTGAAGTCAAGGTGCAGTAATATATAAGTTGAATAATGGATCGAAATCTAAATACATCTTTCTTTGATCCTGCGGGAGGAGAAGATTGTTTTGGAAGCAGACATTTTAAACGTAATCCAAGAGATTTCCAGGTACAGTGGAAGAATGCTTGGAATCGGTGCACTTCTATGCAAGGTTGAATCCAAATAATTAGCCCTAAAGAAGATGCACATGATAATATTAGAAACAGGTTTTAAGAACCATTTCTTCTAAAAATGGTAACAAACGCAAGCAATTACACGCGAGGTAAAAGCTGAAAAGCTATGAAGACCTATTTTCGTGAGGTGTCTTCAATCCTGAACGCAGGAATCTGAATCTGTCCCGTAAAAGTGATAAGAACACTACATATACACTACAAGGGTAAAAAAGGAACGTTATAAATATGTCATCGTTTACAGAATATTTCTCAAAATATCAATAATATTACTTCGAGTTTTGTAGGTACCTGAAATGTAAAAAAAATAGCTTTTTGGAATATTTGTAAGATCTAGAATACCAAAGATTTCGGAATGTGTGTTTAAGTATAACTCTACAAGTAAGGGCTTTTATTGTGCTCATTTAAGGGTATACAGGGTGAATCACCTAAACCTTTCACCGCAAATATTTCGGAAATGGAAAGTGCTATAGATGTGCAGTTTTCACAGCATTCATTAGTAGTCAGGGACTCGTACATTTAGCCTATAAACAGATTTTAATAATAATGAGAAACCGCATTTTTTGAGCAAACATACGATTTTTAAGTGGAACAATGCCTATTTACATCAACAGGATAAATAGAATATATTAGGGTAAATTAGAATGTCAGTGGCGTTTGTTGCAAGATTCTAGTGCAAGTGGTTTACGAGAAAGCTTATTTTGAAACTTTTACGCACCGATGCCTGTAAAACCTGTGGTAACGCAAACTAAAGAAAAACAAAAGGGAATTACAATACTTCTGTGGATTCTTACAAGTAAAGAGAACATAACCCTTCAAAAGTTGTGTTCAAAACGACCATCGGCAGCTTCAATACACGCTTCCAATCTGCTATGGAAAGACTGCTGCACACGTTCTAGCATTTCAGCGGAAATTTCAGAGCAGGCAGCATCGTTTCATATCGTGGTGCATCCTTGTAGACAGTGTCTTTCAGCCTTCCCCACAGAAAAAAAAAATCTAAAGGGGTCAGATCCGGTGAACGGGCCGACCAAGGTACAGGTCCGCTTCGTCCAATCCAACGATTTAGAAACAATCCGTTAAGACAAGCTGTAGTACTTCGTGCACTATGGGCTGGACAGCCATCATATTGGTACCACAGGTTTCTCCTAGTCTGCAAAGGAACGTCTTCTAGCATCTGTGGCAGATAGTCTGTCAGGAGGCTGCGAGTTCATTGTACCTTCTATGAACAAAGGACCTATGAGCTGATGGTTCACTATCCCACACCACACGTTTAAACTCCATGGACGCTGACGTTCCACCTGACGAAGCCAACGGGGATTGTCAACAGACCAATAATACATTTTTTCTGCGGTTTACCTGGCCATGAATAGTAAATGTTGCCTCATCACAAAACAAGATACATGGTGAATCTGGAGTATCATGTCTTAATGCCCATGTACAAAAGTTAACACGATTCTCAAAATCGTTTCCATGTAGCTCTTGCTGGAGAGAGATGTGATAGGATGGAACCTATGTCGATGAAGAATGCTCAGTTCACTTGCCTGACTTATGCCACTTCCACGTGCGATTGTGTGAGAACTAATTTGCACGTCTACTGCAACGACAGCCAAAACATTAATTTCTACCTCTTCTCCAGTCACTTGTTTGTTTCTGTTACGTCTTCTAGGTGTTACAGTATCAATTTCATGTAATTGGTTGAAAAGGTTGATAAATAATTGCCGAGATGGTTTGACGTCTATTGGATACGTTTCCGATTAAACCGTACAGGAACGAACTGCATTCTTCCTACACTCTCCATACACCATGAGCATGTCGGCTTTTTCTGCATTAGTAAACCCCATCTTCCACTCACGACTTACTGCTTGAATTATCACAAGCTAACTGACCAGAAAGTAGCAATGCAATCAACGAATAGAAAACACAATGCAAACAAACACAACATCGTACCTAGCAACTAAGTAGGTTGAATGGGACAAACAATTGTCAGGGCTGAAGCTTTTCAAAATACGGTTTCTCGTAAACTAGAATCCTGCAACAAAGACCATTGAAATTCTAATTTACCCTACCTTTATTCTGTTGATGTAACTAGGCATTGTTCCATTTAAAAATTGTATGTTTACTCAAACAATACACTTTTTCAGTATTATTAAAATCTGTTTATAGGCTAAATGTACGAGCCCCTGACTAAATTTTAAATTTAAATTTTAAATCAATGCTGTGAAAAGTGCACATTAATAGCACTTTCCATTTCCGAAATATTTGCAGTGCAAATTTTAGGTGATTCTCTCTGTATAGGTGAATGAAGTTCTTCAAACAGTCAATGCTTTGTTTATAGGTATATTATTAAAATTGAACCATTTAGTTTTATAATTTGTATTTGGTGTCTATTACTAGTGATTACAAATAATTTTGCACGAGTTTTTAAATGTTCCTACGTACAAGTCCGGATTGCTCTTTAGAATTTCAAAGCACTTTTTCTGGCTTTCTGTATTTTCTAAATTTTTACGCGTTCAAAATGTTCCACAAGAGGCAACTTTTGTTCCCTATATCTTATATTTTTAAAGCAGCATCCAGAGCTATATGTATGAAAATGTTGGTTTTGTATTTTTTTATCGGTTATCATTGGAAGAAAATCAATTATAATATCTTAATTAACATACTAAAGTTAATTACAGGTATTCATTCTCATAGCTTCATAACTTTTTTCTCAAAAACTATAAATTTAATAAAAAAACCTGCTTCCGGCATTTTCCTTAAATATTCGTTAAAGGGAATACATATTCTGACTTCGTCCAGTTTTTCAACTGTCAGTTTTCTCTGTACTCACGTCACTGTTCTAAGTTCTTACACAGTTCAACCTCACTAAGTGAACTAGTTCATTTTTCCGTTACTTCACTTCCTTCGAGATCCAGCCTCTTCACCCCGCAAGATCCACTTCGCTCGGGAATCGATCACACGTCTCCTACAACCGTCACTCCGCGATAGCACTCACTGCACGTCACAGAAGCCGTCACTAACTCGCTCTCGATGTGGAACAAGAAACGCAGTCGCTAACTCGCTCGCGCAATGACTCGGCTGAACTCTATCGCATTCGACTCGCAATTCGAGACGCACTGACTCGCGACTGTCCTGACTGCCCTCGAGAGCGCTCGCTTATATAGGCAGTGGAATCTTCCGCAGAAACTTCTCGAGCCTTTTAGAACTATTTCGACTCACTTTCTATAGGAGGAGGAGATAAAGCTTCCAGAAAGTTTTAGTTATCTCCCGTTAAAGCGCCCGGTGTTTACTTGCCAAGCTGTGTTATTGTTGTTTATTGGGAGCGCTCGGCGCCGACCTTCGGATAGCTTTGGAGCATAACTGTTGCGTCACATATTAGTAAAATGTTAATTTTTTCATCGTGTGGACCAGTTTTGTATACCACTCAAATAATTAATTAAACAATGAATAGCTTAAAATCTAAGGGAAATATTGCAATGGAAATTTGTATTAGGTACATGCTAATGATTTGGTGCGTTACTTGTGGTATAAATTTAATAAAAGATGCCCATAACTGTAGTATTAAGAAATTTCATCTAGGTGTATACCCTTAAAAATGACGATCTCAAAGTGAAAATGTCAATAGGTTATAAATTATTCTATCATACAAATAATGGACTGGGATACTTTTAGATTACTTTAAGTATTTATTATCTGATAAACGTTCACAAGAGGGCTTTAACATCCAGCCAAAAATAACACACTATTTCTGAGATAGCCGTTCATAAATCGTGAGAGAGCACGGCAAACTAACATTTCAAGTGAGGTCAAGCAACAAGTGGAGCATGCAGTACTGACTTTTTGCTTCTACAAACACTGGAATCACATCAAACATGGAACAGTGAACAATTGTTTCGCACAGACTGCTAAGACCGGAAAGTAAAAAGTAACGTGACTCTTCTACAAATAATTCTTACAAAAGTTTAATCTTCTATCTACCATCCAGATAAACGTTTGTAAAAAGACTTTTATTACACAAGGAGAACATAGTAGGCTTAAGCGACAGTCACAGTTTTAAGAAGTAGGTCGCTATATGGTGTCTTTGATATTCCACTCTTTACATGGTCACAGAAAAATAAATCATCCTATGTGTTAAATTCACATGGCCTTCTATACCCATTCTTCAACAGACTAAGTCGATACGACACGGACTCGTGAACGGGAGGTCCGAGGTTCAAAACCTTCCAAAACCGTCCTCCCTGGCTGAGCTATTTTCCAGATTTTCCTGTCTTCATAACTGGCAAACACTGGGGAGGTACCCCAAAACTTAGGTTTGGAACATTTCCTTCCCAAATTTACTTTCCCAAATATGTTTAATTTCATGTATCATTTGGTCCATCTTTTGTAATGCTAGTGTAGTGAGAACGAGCGTTAAACACCCTTATTTCAGCTAACTATTATTGCAACCTATTCTTTTATCTACTTCATGATAATCAAGATAAATATTTGCAGACATGGCTTTATTACATATATTCTTGTAGGTACAAGCGGGTTAGGCAAAACAAAGGTTAAGCAAGTCAAATCTTTCAAGAACGGGTCGCTATGTGATGGTTCTGAAATGCCGTTCTCTGTGTAGGAAAAAAGGAGGGAAACGAATAACAACTTCCACCGAGAAAAGTATAAGTATTTGTAAATTCAAACCAATAACAGAGTATCTCGCAAATGATTAACGCCACAAGTATTTTATTTTGCATACACTTTGTGCTTTAAAAAGATCTACACCTTCTATGTAGTAAGATTTTGTCTTTCCGAAACTAGAAATAAATGTCTTTAATAAAAGCTGCTTAATATTATGGGGGAAAGTAGCTGCCATTAGTCATGTTTTATTTGGAGGACGTTATGATGGTCATTTTAGGATCAATTTATTATTTTTAAATAGGAACCTACCTTTTTATGTTGATTTCTCACTGCTCATAAAAAACTAAACAACATTTTTGTAAAACACTTTGCAATTTTTCTTACATCAACGTAAATAACAACGAAAATTCTGAAGGGCTGTGTACGAAGAGCGCAATGAAGGTTAAACGAATCATGGATGGTCATTTGAAGGTCAATTACGACTTATAATTGGGAATCAATATTTTTTATTTTGTATCCTTATTCATCATAAAATAAACAGATATTTTATAAATCATTTTTAATGTGAAAACAACATACAAGATGTAGATACCCATTAAAAAGAATTAGATTATTCCTAAAACGACCATCACACGATTAATGGCATTTACTTTCCCCCATAATATCAAGCAAATTTTATTAAAGATATTTCTTTCTACAAACCTTAGTTTTGGAGATGTTTTACAGTCAAAACTTAAATGGTCCACCTGTAAATAAATGCTTTTGTTTTGGATTCAGGGGTCCTTAAAGCAAGTATTCCTGTGAAATCTCGACATCAAATTTTTGAGTGGAATACAATACTTCCTCTTGCCTAATAGCTGTAGGTCGCACAGAAAGCATGAACAGTTTCTTAGCACTCGAACAATAATATAACATCAAATAGATAACATAAATGGATATAAATTGTGTTTTAACGAGATATACATTTTCTTTGTAGCAGTTTTTTTTTTCTTCCAAGAAAATTCATTTAGAATTAAGAAGGGTTCACAGGCATTTTGGATTCACGTAATTCACGGAATACATTTTGTAATACAATATTTTAAACATATGGTATTTTAATAAAAATAGTTAGGGCCATTTCTGAAAAAATAAAACTTAATTAAACATTTTCCATGTAATTTGTGTTTGAGAACAGGTGAGTTTCTTGAAAATCTTCATGTTGGAAAAACACTGAAATCAAATACCAAGTTTGGCACTTGGTATTTATTGAGTTATGGTATTCACAGACAAGCAGGCAGACGGATAGACACACGGATGTACACACTTGCAGGACCTTTTTCTAAAAAGTTATTTTTTTATTCAAGGAATATCGAAACGGGTGTGTATTTACGGTAAAATCTTGATATCAAATTTGTCGATGGAATACAATACTGTCCTCTACTTACTAAAGGTGAACAGTAGGGAAAGAAGAACGTAGTGAACCTAGAACATTGTATTATCACTCAATATTCTTTGTGCTGCCAGTTATTGGGAGTAAATTGCTTGTTAACATGATAGTTAAGGAGTAATTTATGCATGCATACTTTTATTCTGGGTAAGTTAAAATTATTTTTAGCACACTGAACTACAGCAGCTTAACTACTTTTTAACGCGTTTTAATGCATACTAAAAGCCTGCTTCCTTGTGTAATCTAGTTTTAAAACACCATATTCATTTAGTTGCACATTGTATGAAAGCGTAACCACAAATCCGTATCCATTAACAATACAAACTCATAGCATTAATAATACAAATGGGTTATTAATGCGCCACCCTTAGGAGCAGTTTTCAGCATAGCTCAAGGAGAAAATGTACAGATTTGCTTTAATTACGGAGCAAATAATACAAGTCTGCGTAATTCATTATAAGTGAGAATGGAACAAATTGTTTCTATGGTTGCCGAGCAGGTAATTGGTGATTCTAGAATAAGGCGTTTCATTGTTTATGCTGTACCATATAAGCAAAAAGAGTGGCTTATATCAATAACTGCCTGGCTTACCCGCCTTGGACGGATGATTTCTTAAATCTTGAATGAAGATGTAATTCATTTCGTTTTGCTATTAATGTACGTACAGTAAACTGGAAACCTTGTGTTGTTCACCCGTTTTACTTCTTAGAACCACAACTTTGTAAACCGCAATATATTTGCAACAATGGACAAAATTCCCTTGATATGTATTTAAATAAAGCATTAACGGATATTTTTTTCTCCTCCTTAAGGCCTTCCCGACTGATGTTTCAAATTCTGGAAGTGTTGTATGGTCTGTATCTATCTTTTAATGATGTAAGGATTATCCGAATGGTCAGACTGTTTAGATAAGCACAATAGGGGCAATTATAGATTATAATACGTTCTTTTTGACGTAATTATTTAATGATATAGACCTCACAATTTTCACACTAAGAGAAACTATAATCGACCAATATCAATATTCAAGTGCAGGGAAAAAATTGTGTTTTATTTATGTACGATTTTAACTGCTTTTCTTAGCGTTCCATTCTATACTGGGCATAAAATTCCGGAAATTTTGCTCAGAGGCCTCTATATCAGGCTGAGGTACCTTTACGTGCTGTAAATATACGACAAGGGACCACAGGCTTTAATTCCCTTCCGAAGGAAGCCATGCTAATGATTTTTAAGTCCGAAAATATCCATCGCCCTCCGCCGAGTTTGAACCCGCGACCTCGGGGACCAGAGGTTAGTGAGGCGAAATTGGCAGATATGAAGAATTTACCGACCCTCAGAAACGAACAGTCGGATAAACACCAAACTTGGTACTTAGGTTCAGTATCTTCTAGAGATTCTACACGAAGGTTTTCAAGAAAATCCCCCACCCCAGATTACCCTTTACATGGAACATTTTTCAAAAATTTTAATTTTCTGAAAAATGGCTCAAACGATTTTGATTAAAATATCATATGCTTAAGATATTTTTATGACAAATAAAATGTATATCTCGAATTTTTTGAGAATGTCTCCAAAAGTATTCTTCATTGAGAACGACTTTTGCATAACTGGTAAACCATAAGGGATAGACAAAATTTTACTACACAAAAAAATGTAGATCGCATTAAAATACACAATGTATGTTATATACATGTTTTTGTTGAGTGAACCATTTTCGAGATATTGCTTGTTATTCCCTTAAGTTTTTCCATACTTATTTTCTCAAATGGGAATTCGTTATTCATTCTTTTGTCTTGGATATGCAAAGAGTATTAATCTGAGGCAAAGAGATTGGTGCTGCACTAGCAACCCGCTATTAAGAGATATGTCTATGCTTAAAGGCTACTGTATTTCTATATTGCCCTTGCAAATACAAAACAATGGGAACATAGTACGCCTTAAGCGATAGTCAAGTATTTTTAGAACTGGTCCCTATGTGTAAAATGTAATTCTCTTAGCATGTCAAAAGATCGTTTTTGCAAATGTTTATCTCGATTAATATGAAACAGATGTAGAATAAAATGTTGTAAAAATAGTTTGTACAAGAGTAGAGAAAGTCATGTGAGTGTAACACATCAGAATTTTTTAAGTAGTGTTTAACGTCGTTCTTACCGTATACAACATTATAGATGGTCAGTCTTAATACATGGAATGAAATTATAACAAGGAAGGAAACGTTTCACCTAAGTGTGTACCTCCTCCTTGGCATTTGTCGGTTATGAGGATTGAATCAAAAAGCAGTCAGGGAGGGCAGTCTTGGGGAGATTTGAACCACAAACCTCCCGTTCAGAGCCCGAACCTCACGACCTCGTTCTCCTCTTAGTTCTTATATGATGACAGTTAAAAGACGCCCCATGTTTGAAAAACTGCTGAGAAACAAACTGCGAGGGATAAATGAGTGGAAAATAATTTCTGGGCATGTGAATGAATACGAAGCTAAAATTGGCAACATGATCGAAAACTTTAACTTTTACATGCTTCACAAGCACTAACTAAACATCTGAATAGTGAAGTTTTTAATAATTAAAATAGGAAAAGCGGACATTCTGGCATATCTATAACGTACTGCGTGTTGCAACTGAAGGAGGATCATTACAGGCTCATTATAAATTAGTTTGAGGCAGTATTTTATATCACAACACTGTGAATGCCAGAGTGATTGTAGTGTATTAACATTCTTGTACGACAATGATTTTAGATGTTTGTTAGCTATTGTTAGGAAATAAGTTTACACAGCCTCACTGAAACTGACAATAGGAGTGGGTAACAATGAAGCGATGGGGTGAGTTGTTTATCACTTAGAAGAGACAAACAAATGACGTCAGGGTAGCGTGCCTTTCTTTAGAAATGGAGGGAATATCTTCCATAGAGCATATGTGTTTATAATTGTGATTGGCTTACAAAATAGACGCTAATATTGGCGCGATTTAGTAACCAATAGCAGCTCTATTATAATGTTTAGGCATATCGGGGAGAGGGAGTATAAATTCTTGAGCCAAAAGCAAGTATCGCGCAGTCTTAAAGAATCATTCACGAGGTACACATCGCGCAGTTCTATGGAATCATTCACGAGGTACACATCACGCAGTTCTACAGAATCATTCACGAGATAAACTTCTCGCAGTTCTACAGAATCTCTCGCGAGGTACCATTACGCAATTCTACAGAATCTCTCGCGTCATAAAGTTAGTTACAAAATGTGAAGTAGGTACGCAACAACTATTACGATAGTGATTACATTCGGAAATATAACAGTTTCAGTCAGGCGTGTATCAAGATTAAAGATTTGAAATTAATTAAGTGTGACGGCAATAAAAGTGTAAAAACAAACTCTTTTATCAGTGTTATCTTTTAATAACAACTACTTTCCGTTTACACGCCCTGCTCAGAGATATTTGCTCGACTGAGTAATAATAGCTAGCCGGAGGACAAAGGACCCAAAATTCAAAATAGTAAAACAATAACAGGCGCTCAGCAAATACGATAACACGAACAGATTACTGCGACAAGCTATACAAAAGGAACTTAATTTGTGCAGAAATTATGAACCAGATTTAATTGAATAATGAAACAAACACATCAGCACAACATCAAGTTTCATATACAAGTGTTACAAATACTCAATATAACTTTCTTTAGTAACACCGTGTGGCAGTATACTTTGGCATATAAAATTATAAAAATAAACAATAATCACATTAAGTAAAGAAGCTATAATAATGTGTTATCCAAATCTACACTCTTATTGTAATTAGCGTAAAATATGTATGTGATTATTAGCTGTTAGAAACACTTGGGACTTCGAAGCCGTTGCAAAGCAGGGAAATTGCACAAAGATGTATTTTCAGAGCGAGGGTACAAGAGTAGCATGTTAGGATGAGAGTTTTTAAAGAGTTAAGCTTGAACGGTATTGTTTAGCTATCCTAGGGGAAAAGAAACCGTGTACATTAGAATTCCAAGAGCAGGGGAAGGCAGAAAAATCGTTGTTCACCATAATACAAAAACTTGTGAAAGTTAAGTCACGTGATTACAAGTAGCAAATAGAAGCTATAGTAGGAATTTAATATAGCCAGTAAACTTAAAATAGTCAATACGATTTATGAAGGCAGTCCCAGAAGTACCCAACCTGATGTATAGTGACTGTTATTTCAAACAAATGACTGTGGTAGAAAGTACCAATCTTATAAAGTTTAAGTCTTAAGTTTGATGATGTTAAGTGTTTAGTAATTGTTTGGCAGCCATCAATAGTGGACGCTATCAGCGAATTGTAAACATGCATAAAACTGGTCATCGTTATGTGACATAATACTTTCATTTGAAAGGTCTTAATCCATTTAATATTAAAGCTGAGCGAGACTCTACTCTAGTTGAGACTGCTCCTTCGTTTACAACAGTAAAATATTGGGTGGCAGAGTTTAAGCTAGGCCGTACGAACTGTCAAGACGAACACCGCAGTGGTCGACCAAACGAGGTGACCACGCCAGAAATTGTGAGGAAAATCCACAAAATGGTATTGGATGACCGTCGACTGAGTTCGCGAGCTAGCAGACATCGTAGGCATTTCAAAAGCTGCTGTACATCGCACACTAACTGAAAATTTAGACATGAGAAAGCTGTACGCAAGATGGGTGCCGCGTTTACTCACAATAGAACAAAAGCAGCGTCGTGAGGATGTTTCACTTCAGTGTTTGACGATATTTTGCTGCAATAAAGGTGAGTTTTTGTGTCAATTCATAGCCATGAATAAAACATGAGTCCATCACTTCACACCTGAGACGAAGGAACAGTAAAAACAGTGGATTCAAAGGAGAGAATCGGCTCCAAGGAACGTGGGACAGTTCCATTGGCAGGCAAGGTTATGGCGTCAGTTTTTTGGAATGTGTGTAGAATAATTTTCATTGATTATCTTCAAAAAGTAAAAGCAATCAATGGTAAGTATTACGCAAAATTATTGCAGCATTTGAATGATGAAATCAAGCAAAAACGGCCGCATTTAATGGAAAAGAAACCTTTGTTTCATCAAGACAATGCACCAGTTCACACATCCATTATCTCCAAGGCCAAAATCAGTGGGTTAAAGTTCGAATTGCTTCCTCATGCACCCTATTTGCCAGATTTAGCCCCCTCTGATTATTTTATATTTCCAAAGTTGAAGAAATAGCTTGGTGCTAAAAGATTTACCAACAGTGAAGAGCTGGAGTCTGCAGTTGATGGCTATTTTGCAGAACTCAATGGTTCTCAGTATAAACAGGGTATCGAAGCTATTGAACACCGCTGGGAAAAGTGTATCGAGCTGAAAAGAGACTATGTAGAGAAATAAAGATGTTTCTTTCCCCAAAATTTATGTCTGCCCTTTGTTAGGTAGGGTATTTCTGGCACAGCCCTCGTAAGTATATAAATGTTTAGAAAGCTGCGTAAAAACAACGCGTCCTCAAACAGACATGCGTTCGTTCGTAGCTGTACTCCGGTGTAGACTTATTATAAATGTGAGTGATACGGAGGAGTTTGGATACCGGAAATAATGTAATGTAATATATAGTAGGTAGTAAATATCTGTAACGGTGAAAACATTATGTGCGTGCGATTATTAAAAATTTGAAACCCGTACAGCAACTTCGTCGAGCAGGATAGTATAGCAGCTAGCAACAGTGGGATATGTGAACAAGTGTTAAAGTGCACATTAAAAACATACAATACAAATCTGATATACCAGTGTTATAATTTATGTTAGCCAGGAAAAATTACCTGACCCGTTTCACCCTTGATAAGAGATACATGTTCGACCGACGGAGAACTGAGCTAGCCATGAAATAATAGAACCCAATAACAGTATGAGATTACGATAACACTAAATCCTGAGTAACAACAACAAACTTATTAAGGCACCGATGGCGCGCGCGCGCACACGCACGCACACACACATACACATACACATACACACCCCACACATACACATACACACACACACACACACCCTCACAGTACCGACGCAAATGCATAGATCTAATCTGCGAGCTCGTCGCAAATACTGCTACTGCTTCTCCTACCCGAACTCGCATTACGTTTAGATTTAGTTCTGAATTTCCTTCGAACAGACGTCGCTGATCACGATTCATGAAACATAGGGCAACAATGAGCGCACTCCGCAACTGTAAACGTCTCCATGCTGACTGATGGTGACATTATTATTGCATCATAGCGTGCTACTCCACATTCGAACATACTCTGGCGGATGTATGATAAATTTGAGGATATGACAGATCGATTCAAAAGCATTTCTGGCATAGTTTTGTGTAACAAAAACTTTTGCAAAAACAATGTGCAACAATGACTGTACAAAAACAAAAAATCAATGGGAAATAAATAAATAAAACAAAGTAAAGAAGATTACTGATTAGATACGCTATGGACGATATCTACAAGAAGAAAAGAATGCAATATACAGTGGTAGAATGGTAAACAGGGGGTTCACACCAAAATAACATCACACTGAAACTATCCGTATCTTTTCTGTCCATAGCTGCCGTGCTGGCGATACGGCTTAAAGCAAAGTCATATACTTATGACGGTCTATTTAGAAAAAACTCAGCACGTCCGTTTAAATCGGTCAACTAATATAAATAAGCAATAAGATAATTGCGGAAGAATAGGACTATTTTAAATATATTTGTAGTTTTAGAAGTGCGTTTTATTTATATCGGTTTTTTATTGTTTGTTCAGAGTCTTTTGAGCCAGAGGAAGAGTGAGATAAGGGATTCACGCGGTCGGCACAGTAGCTAGAAGGAAGAACAACCACACGAAGCCGAGCTTCGCGTGCCAGCGATTTTTACCATTTCCTTTCCACTGGCTCAAAAGACACTGAACGGACAATAATTTGAAGTATGACAGTGCTCCATCTTATCACACAAATGTTAACCTTGCATGGATGGATTATTCGCATTATTTCTTTTCTTTATATAACTAAACTACTTCTTTCTGCAGATTAGAATAATTATTTTAAAATTCCTGGTATGGACTTTAAAGAAGACTTCAATATTCCTGGACTAAGAAGCATGTGAAAATTCATCCGATCGATAACAATATACCCTAAATGTGAAATATCATTTTAACTGAATATATACATTATAAATATCTGTGTTTGGTTGACTCGAGTTTATTAAAATAGTATAGCTTTTACAATAAAGTAAAATGTCGTTTCTAAAGTTCCCCATATGGCTTTCGGGGATTATCTCATTTCACTAAGCGATCACTGGACCTATATATTTCTGAGTTGGAGGCAACCAGGGCGGAAACCGTTGCCTCCGATGGTAAGGTGATGAGAGTGACAGTGAGATGAGAGGACCTACAGCTTTTACCGTGAACTCTGAACCACGTTGAGCCTTTGGGATACTCCAAAGGATGAAGTAAAATGTGTTTTATAATATTTAAAACTCTTAAACCAACCGTAACCTTACTTCAGTATTTAAAGCTACAATCAACTGGATGTTTTAGTAATAAAATTGAGTTGTTTAAATAAAACCGGTTTTATATTTTGCCATAAATTAAAAACTTACAAGAAAATACTCTTTGATTGATAAAGAAAATAAAATATACGTGGTATTTTCCAATGCAATATTAAGAATTTGTAAGTTGTGTTTGTCAATAATATTAGCATTTATCTGCGAGCATGTGTCTACATAAACTGAAAATGTATTGGTAAACATTATTTAAGCTAGGGATAAGGAGTTGTGGTTCACATCTCTCTTTATGCTTCACTAGCTGACAATATTCAAATACAGAGTCGCCATCAATCAATGTCTCAGAAAAAACAGGTTCGATAATCTGTTTGTCAGTTGTCATTAGCTTTAGAATGAAGTGCAATCTTGTCTGTCTTTCGGGTAATTTATTGCCAATTTGTAACGTCAAACCCATGATGGGATACAGAGATGTATTTCCAACCTGCTGTTCATTTGAAGTATTAATTTTCTGCCTGCTACCACAGTCTGGGTCAGATGAAAAGTGAACCAGAAGAATTTTGAGATGGTTTTTGTCAACATCAGCAATACATTCAGTCTTCACAGATGCTTTTACAGTATTCATTTGCTGCACTTCAAGGCGCAGCTTGAGTTCATTGAAATATGCAGGCTAAAAAAGGAAAGTGGGAAATAAAAATATTACCTTTGAGTTGCGAGGAAACTTCTTATCCCACAGATCCAATTTGGGGGGCAGGAATTATTGAAATTCGATGTTACGATTTTTGTGTATCTCACATAACTTAATAATATTAAGCTATAAAGTATATATAAGCGAGAAATTACTGTTTAAAACAGCAAGAAGGAGATTTACTTATGCGACATTACCTTGGATCGTGGCTACGGCGCGAACTAAAATCAGCTGATACTTCTGGTCCAGTCATGGCGCGGTGAAGTGAAATTACAGACGTCTAATAAAAATAAATTGTTCATTAAAGAAAACGCACAGTTATATCACGAAGCTATTAAATTTTAGCCGTGTTTCATACAACCATTGCTACGTCATTCTGATTCGCCCCGTAGTCTATCTCATTAGCCATGATCTTGGGTGGCGTGACGTCACCGTCCCAAAATGAATGCCAATTTAAAGTGAAAAATTACCTTTTCGGAATATGGAAAAAATAGTGTAGCTGGGGAACGTGTGCGTGTATAACGTTGTACGATTGTTATCACTTAAAACGGCTCCATAACTACTGTGAAATAAAATACTAATATGGTATCAATAGCCAAACAATTTGAAAATTTTATTACATTTGTTGACATATTCCTTAAAAAAATATGGCTGTACCTGAACGAATGCAGAATAAAGCGGTATCGACAATTTGAAGCCTTGAGGACGCAGCAGCGCCTGGTGCTATTTAATTCGCAATTTTTAAAAATGGTTACTACCTAGCATAGTGAACGCTTCTTGTCGATATGAAAACAAAAGGTAACCTAATGAAACAGGTTGTGATAGTTTTTTAAATTAGTCAATACTGTTTAATAAAAATATTTTTGTTGTAGATTTGTGGGTTGCAAGGATTTCGATTGCATTTATTTTTGATGAGCAAATTAAATCAGCTTGGAATTATGAATGATTTAATTTTATCTTATTGTGGTAGATGGGCCGTTGACAAAATAATTAATTCCATTTCTAAGAACTATCCTCTTGATTATGGGGTACGTCAAGGCTCTCTTCCTGGACTCCTTTCATTCTCCCATTATGTCAATGACCTGCATTTACATGTCCAAGCAGAATTTTTAATTATGTGTGCAGATGATGCATCTTTTGTGATTCATGCTGGCGACATTAGTGAATTAAATGACAAGATTTATAATGGCGTCATAAGACTTGAAATGGTGTGACTTACACAGACTGATGATGAATGTGAACCAGACTGTTGTTACACAATTTCATGGTATTAATAGAGTTGTAATGACTATGTCTTTAATAGTACAATAAGCTTATGAATACTGAAAATTTAGTAAAACTTTTAGGTTTGTTTGTTGGCTGCAAACTGAAGTGGGATGTACACATACTGCATAAGTGTAGGACAATTAACAATAACTGCTTTGCCTTAAGGTGCCTGAGACACTCTATAGATGAACATAGCCTCTTGAGATTTTATCAGCCTGCGGATTGAGAAGTTATGCAGTCCGGGTGTTGTACAGGCTATGCCGTAAACACTGTCCAATGCTTGGCGTAGTATCAATTTTGGCCGAAATGACTGCTTTGCATAGCTCTGCGTGCAGTGACTTGCACTCGTAGTGCAACAGTGTACCGTTGGCCATGGTGAAGTTTCACATATTGCCAATTGAAGGTAATTATTACGTTTAGTAAACTTAACGAGAACTGATAGTTTGGCATTGAATTGTCGTTTCACTTAATTTGTTTAATTATGTGAATTTCATTAAAACACAAATTGTTACTTGTTATAATATGCTTTAACGAACATCATAAAAATGCATATAACATTGCATTTATAACTTAGAAACAAAAGGCATCATTAAATAATATTTTACTATTTAAAGGCATTCTTTCATACAAAAGAAAGCCAATAACTAGTTCTGAGAGTTTACAAAATGCAGTACAAACTAGATAACGTTCACAAGACCATATTATGATCGTTGTGATCTCTCTGGTTCCCAAAGTAATGCATTTAACAGTGACTATGACATAATGCCGATCACACAGATAAACATTTACAATTTACCCATTTCCTCCATGTGGTTGCAATAGGTGTTCGAACTGGCCACCATGCCGACTGATGCAAGATCTCAGTCTAACCATCATTGCCAATCTAACCCGGCGCAACATGGCCGGTATGATGATGCGTTCCTTGAGTATTGAGGGATCATTGGCACGATATCTTTAAGAGAACCCCATAAGAAGAAATCTAATGGGGCTTGATGCAGTAATTTGTATCACAAATTACTTAAATGTAAATAATGATTGTAATATGAATATGCATTTTTATGTGACATTGATTTCAGATGTTTATTGATTATAAATATTGTTGGGAAGTAAGTTTATACGACCTTACTGAAACTGTCAATAATAGCGCGCAATAATGCAGAGAGGGGGGTGAGCTGTTTATCATTATTGGAAACGAGGAAGTTACGTAATGTTGGCGCGTTTTTCGGTAGAAACGTCTGGAATATTTTCTCCCTAAAGCATATGTATTCATAATTTTCATTGGATATTAAAATAGACGCTAATGTTGGCGCGTTTTATTAGCCAATAGTAACTCAGTTATAATCTTTAGGCATATCGGGGAGTGGGTGTATAAAAAGCCAAGTCAGAGGTAGATCGCGGTCAGTTCATCAAAATTCTTAGTACATTACACGTCGCCTTCAGTCGGCCAGTTCATCAAAAATCTGTGTACACTACACGTCGTCTTCAGTCAGTCAATTCGTCAAAAGTATTTGTACGGCAAACGTCGGGTATCGATTCACAAGTTACGCGCAGCAGAATTATGAATAATCTAAAGTGTTGTAATCTAAAGTAATTATACAAAAAGTTGAAGTACGTGGATTAAAAGTGATCAGTAAGAAGTTATTATAACAGTTTCAGTTTGGCGAGTGTTAAGATCAATGTATAAATGTGATAGTTAACGTGTTGGACAATAAATGTGTAAAACAAATTTCTTCATCAGTGTTATATTTGGATAAAAGATTCCTTTCCGTTTACACACTCTGATTCAAGAGACATGTTCGACTGAGAAATAATAGCTAGCTGGAGGACAGTAAACAAAACTTATAATTCTTTCAAACACTAATACTACCACAAATTGCTAACACTAGATGGAGCTACAAACCGAACAAATGAATGACGTCACAAGATGGCTTCAACACACGTGATGTAAACAAACATTATAAGTAATACCGTCGCAAATTGGCTACCACAACGTGGGGCTACAATAATGTTAAATAAATACAACATTAATACCGCATCAGGCTAGATCTGGTGAGCATGCTGTACACTTTATTGGTCCATGCCGTCCGATCCATCGCTCAGGATAGGTGGCATCGAGATAAGCCGTTCGGGCAGATTGAGCTGGTGCCCCATCATGTTGGTACCAAATAGTTACTTGGTTCTGTAACGGCACTTCATCCAGTAGAGGTAGCTGGTGTTGTAGGAAGTGAATATAGCGATTACCAGTGAGTTGCTACAGGCCTATTAGATGATCACCGAATGTACCAACCCTAACGTTGAAATCCCATCGGACTTGTATGGCCACCTCTCGCATCCAATGTGGATTTACAGTGCTTCAGTAATGCATGTTGTGACGATTTACATGGCCTATGTTGTGCTTCGTTTGTAAATAACACAGTTGCCAAAAATGTGGATCTTGTTCAGTTTGTCATATGATCCATCTAGCGAACGCCACTCTCCCCGTCCATGGTCCGGCTGCAGTAGCTCCTGGCGTATTTGAAGATGATAAGGGTGAAACCTTGCATGATGTAGTATTCTCCACGCGGAAGATTGGCTAATATTGATATTCCTGTGAATGTCCCTCGTACTACAATGCGGATGTCAGTCACACGATCCGTCGTTGCTTGGTCACAGACAGGGTGATCTCTTCGTGGATGTTGCGTCTTGTGCACTATTCCTGATTCCAGAAGGCAGTTCGCAACTCCCAAAAACGTGCGATCTGTAGGAAGTATTCTCTGCGGAAACCTCTGTTGATATAGACGACGTGCATCCGTTGCATTCTGCTGCGCGCTTCCCAGTGTATTAACAAAATGTCCAGACACTCTCTGTTCCATAACATTGTTCCACAGTGAGCACGAACGGCTGGAACTTTGCATTTATAGGCAAATCACTTTCTAGTGCATTCGGAAAAAATCATAATTTGCTAGAACGTTCTCGAACGATGAGCAGAAATCAATAAAAAAAAGGTAATTATTTGCAGGCGTGATTTGCGACCTTCACCATGACTTTCCAGCATATTAACCATTGCGCTACTAGAGCACGTTAACAAGGAGCACCACTGTAACCCTAATCAGTGAGCTGATGAATGCGGTGTCGGCGCCTGCATTTCGCAACGTCTGTAAAATGCAGAGTTGCCTTATTACCAATCCGTAGTATAAGATGACTCGCGCGTGTATATATATATATATTAAAATGTGTTATTTTTTAAAAAATAATCTTTATTTATTTAAATCTAATAGTGAGGTTCATATAGGTACATTTTACTCGTCAGAGAGGTACAATCTATATTGATAATCTTAAACAAGTAAATTTTATGAAGACACCCTTCTGTTCTTTAGTTATATTGTTAATAAAGTACCTGATTCTTTCTTAAATATAGCTTATATGCTTTTAAGGAAAAGCTTAAGTTGTAACTGGCTAACAAATTTATAATAGTTTGACGAGTATTTCAATGATGAACTATATATTTGTGAACATTATGTTCAGCTAATGAACTACAAGACCAAAAAATTCAATGCATAACCGGGATTTGAACTGCGGATCTTCGGTCAGTCACTGATTGAACTTAACAGTGGTTAACTATGAGGTCCGGGACTTAAAAGTAACTATGACATTGTAAGCGGCCATTGGAGTATGTTATCTAAAAATGAATTTGAGAACGCCGTGTGACTCGGTGTCACTTGGAGAATTTAATATCGTACTGGTATTCTGCCGTGATAGCTCAGTTAGAGCAACTATCCGAAGACCGGGTTCAAATCCTGGCTATGGCAATGGATTTTTGAGCCTGATTCTACCGTTCAACCTTAGTCTACACGACACGTGTGAAAGAACAATTGGTAATTATTATTATTTTTCAGAATGTTCCATCGTCTATACTGAATGATACTGTTCTTTTCTTAGCTTAGTCTTAAGAAACAACACACTGATGCTAAAGATTGCGCTTTCCGCAGCACAGCTAAATAATTCAACAATATTTTCAAGGTAGAAGAAAATAGTTCTTGCCAAAGTTGTTTGGCAAAACCGTGACATGACATAGTTCTGGCAGGTGAATAAAAACCCATAGGACAGCGCTAGCAGTACTTATGTACGTAGGGAGGCGAGCTCTCCCGTTAAACAAACGCAGACATGAAGCTTGGCGATGTCACCTTGATAAAGCGCAACTATGCATCAAGGGAGAAGAATTTCCAGGAACTTTAAGGGAAGAATACTTTGCGCTTAGTGTCCAAAAAGTCTAAAATAAAAACTGTAAAATGCATTATGCTTTCAGTTTTGATTGCCATTAACCTTGCTGATTAAAGTCTATTGTGATTTTGATTGGATTTTAGTATCTGTTCTAATTTATGTTTCTGGGAAAGAAATACCCAATATATACTTTCCTGTATTTCTCGCTATCGAAAGCAGTGTTGTTGAGTTATGTTATTCACACACAAACATACGCCCATACATTACACACACCTTTTTCTAAACATGCTTGATTTTTATTCAGGGGGCCAGTGAAATATGAACACCGATTTTTTTTGTCGAATGCAATACTTTCTATGCCTACTCTTAAGTAGGAGTTAGAGAAGGTTTGAAGAAACAATTCTGATGCATTACATTCATATGACCCTCTATTCATCACGCTTATATTTTTATTTTTTCCACAAATATTTACAAAACAGATCGCTGTATGCTTGCTGACTTAAAAATTTCTGTCTCCTTCTATGCCATAAGAAACAAAACAATTATACGTGGCACTTAAAAATACTAAACCAATGTAATGTTAAACAAATTTTCAAACCAATTGCAACGAAGATCATAAAAACGATTATGCTACAAAAATATTTTATATAAATTGTGTACTTTAACCCGAACTCAAATTTTGATTTTTTTGTATCTCTAATGGTTTACAGTAACACAAAATTCTACAGTATGAAGAGTGCACAGCGAATTCGAAATATAGATTTTACTGATCTCCCAAATGTGTTAAACATGTGATATTTAATCAAAATAGTTTCCTTTGTTGAAAACATCAAAAATAAAGAAACCTTTTTCATACAAAGGGTGGCTGGAGGAGGGTAAAGTCTTCATCTATGCTGAACTTAAATGCAAGGATTAGTATTTACCCTATTTTTCGTTTTGTAGTTATGGCGTTGGCAAACACACTCACGAACATGCATAAAGGTTTTCTAAAAGTGCTTTTCTTGGATTCAGGAAACCTCAGGATATGTATTTCTGGTGAAATCTGGATTCCGTATTGAATTCTGGATAGTAGGTGCTAGTGAACGTTAAAATTGGGATGTCCTGTATATACCGGGACATATAATCGCCTCATCCCTCGGATTTTCTGGTTTAACAGCAACGAGATGGTAGTGATTAGCCAAGATCCAGGAGGAGGTTCTTCTGGTTCAGACAGAAAATCGTTGTTTCAGCACAAAGCTGCTAAGGCAGCTGAAGCAGACATAAATTGCTTTCGTGAGAAACTAGCTGCATAATTCCACTGTAAGGAGGTAGAAATATTTACAGGCTTACCATTTAAGAAGATGCCTCTACAAGCATCTCTCACTTTCTTATATTAAAATGTGAACTGCGTCCTTACCTTAAGGATTATAGCTCTTTCCTCAAAAAAGAAGAAGAAGGAAAGCAACTGTGAGGATGTCGAGAATGCTGAAAAATACAGAATTTTGTGCAATAATGTATGTTGGTGCACTTTAAGAATGATGGATATAATGGCATAGCCACTAAAATCATTAAAGTTCCATATAGCTCAGGAGTGTAGTTTTGAAGCTTAAGTCATCTTGCTGCCCTTAAAAGTAATTTTTTCTTCGTTGTTTTCCTTCAGTGCTCGTCATTCAAGTTGCTCTTCGCAAGGGGTCTTAACATAACAAAATTAACGGTTTTCACTGACAAATGTCAGGAAATTAATGACGACGTTGAAATCGTTTTTATTAGTTAAAAATCGTAAAAACAGAAATAAATTCCTGTATACTTTATTTTTCTGACGTTATTCATATTTACTTGTAAATAATGCAAAGGCTTTGGAATACAAAATTGAAATTTGGATCCAAAATTTTATAAACCACACTGCAAACAGCAAACATACTTTTTAGTAGATCATTAAAAAAAGGAAAAACTTTCTCATGAACCACTCAAGGAATAAATAACTTCCGTATATTAAATCAATGTATAATATAATTAGCCTTCAGTTGAAATATTTGTCGGTAAAACGAAGGTAATTAGGAAGTCAGGTTAGCGAAAGTTGTTAGTATAAGCGTTACCTTAAAGATTCTGGGAATTCAGTTAGGTTATAGGCTCAGTACGTTCGCAATCGCGTAGATCAATTCTGTAAATTAAAGAGGCAAATTCTGAGAAAACTGGAAGGTTGAGTTAGTAAATCCCATGAAGAGAGAGAAATATTGCCCCGGCCGTAAAATAATGTTAAAAGAGAATAATATGTAGGCGGAACTAAAAGTAATAAAGGCGTGCAGTTTTAAATCAGAAAGTTAGTCTGACTCCGGTACCGGTACTGATACTTACATTCGTTCGTATACACCTTCGTGCACACAGTTGTGCATACATTCCGTCTCCGGTACGTACTCACTTGTGTGAGTAAGGTTTCGCGGCTATTGCGAGAGGTCTCGCCGATAAGCAATAATAGCGACTCACGGCAAGTTACTCTTCTAGTTTCTTTTATTGCGGAATTTATTTCCAACCTTAGCTTTGATACTGCAGAAGTTAGCAGATATAATCATTCAGTTGTTACAATTTCGAGTGCATAATCAGTTTCATTCTTTATGGTCAAACGGTCGGCAACTCACTTCAGCAACTCAAATATTAGTTCATAATATATTTCTCAAACAATTTAAACTGGTGTTGTCCTTCACAATGCATCCATGCATACCCTGAGAGGCAGATCTCATATCCATAACACTAGAGCAGCTGACACACGAGACAACAGAACGAGTTATGTGAATAAGGCAGCAGAATCAACAATGAAGCAGGTAAAGTAAGTGGCTTCATATCGTTATTGCTTCAAGCTGATGTATCATCACGGGACTTCGAATTGAGGACCACCAGAAGCTGAGGAAGCTACGTTGGGAATCAAACCCGGTGATCGACAGCACGGGAAGGATGGAAGGAACGAGGATAAACCAGAATGGCGGTAGCTTAAGCTACACAGATAAACTGAGAGCAAGGAAGAAACAATGCATCATCGGTAAACAACAGTGAATGCATCAGCAAACAAGGTACTGAGTGTAAATTTATTTATTTCTATGTTATTTATGTAGATGTGGCTGCTAAATAGAAAACTATTACGTGAAAAGGATTTAGTAGAAGCAATGGATGTTCAGGAAAGGGAAAGTAATAGTAGGTATAAAGTATACAGAACGAGCAACAGAAATGGTAGAGAAAAGTCTAAAGGTGCCGAATAGCTTAGAAAGGAGACAGGAAGCAGGAACGTATAGAAGTCAGGGAGAAAGAGTAAATATTTCAAGAATGGCAAGAAGTGATTTAATGGCAACAATGGAAATGTGGGAAATATGGGGGAAAAACTGAGAGAGAAATTAGGATATAATCAACAAGAGATGGGATAGAAATTAGAGGAAAACATGGGGAGTAATAATCAGAAGTTAGAGGAAAAGCTAGCAGAGAGATTAGAAAATAGTCAACAGAGATTAGAGGAAAACATGGAAAGTAATAATCAAAGGTTAGAAATTAGTCAACAGAGAGTAGAAGAAAAGATGGAGAGTGCCCGACAGAAATTAAGAAATTTGCTAGAAAATCAACAGCATGCATTAGAAACATTAAAGAACGAAATTAGAGGAGAAAGAAGTAATGTTAGAAGCGAAATAAAAAATCAGAGAAACGATTAAGGGGAAGAAATAGAAAATATTACGAGGGAAATTAGCCAAGAAATATAAAATTCCGAAAAGAAAATTTTTAATCAGACTAGTGAGAAATCAGAGACGGGATATAGAAAGTTAAGGGAGGAAGTGGCAAAGAAATTGGAAACAGAAAGGAAAATGCAAACAAAGAAATGCAACAGCCTATGGAAATAGCTAGAAAAGAATTAACAGAAAGTAAAAATAGGCAGGAAAAAGCATAAACGGAAGGTAGGAGACGGCTAGAAACTTAGAGGAAAGCGCAGATCAGGTTGAGGAGGTAGCAACAGAAGTAACAGAAATAACTTGTGCATTAGATAATTTAATATTGGGTATCAATGTATTACAAATTCAAATTGTATTATTTAGGTGTTAGGAAACAGCAGCGAGAGACGAAGCAATACAATATGCGGTAGCAGATATCTCTTTGCCAAATGCAGGAGCAAGCACTTCCAGTAGCGAACCTAGAAGAATTCATGTACAGTGAAACAGAGGTCAGAACACACGACATTCTGGGGTAATCAGATCTTAAATGAAATTGCACCGCCAACGTTTGAAAATGATGGCTCAGAAGATCCAGAATCCTTTATTAGAGAATTGCAAGAACATTTTATATACCAAAGGAGTTGAAAATGACCACGTTAGGAAATATTTTAAGGGAAATGCAGCAATTTGGCTGAACATAACTGTAGGAAATGACAATGACTTCGGGCCTTTACAAAATTATACGTTTGTGCGCAGATATTGGGGAGCAAATGTGCAAACAAGCATTAGATTAGAGTTGAGCAATGGAAAATATAACCAGAGAACTGACTATTCAGTGGTTAATTATTTTATGAAACTAACCAGGAAATCAAACGTTAGATCCACCAATAATGACAAAGATCTCATAAATATTGCAATGACACATATTTCAGAAACTATCTAGTAATAACAAACCAAAGCAACGGGTCAGAAATGATCGATTTCTGATAGCATTAGAGAGTAACAAACTCCGGGTCAGATATTGACAGAAATCAAGTAAGAAGTACAATGGAAAGTCCACATTTCTTCGGGCAAGGGGTGCAGTTTTATAGAGATGGAAATCAAAATGAAGTTAGGAATAGATTCAGAGGTCCAGTTCCTAGACCAGAAACAGCAGAGTAGGAAAATATAAACAGAAATGGTTTTGATAGGAATCATCAAAATAGAAATGCCGACAATAGAGGTAGTCATGTTCAGATTGATTGTATAAATATGGGAAGATTTCATAGACCTTGTGGCAGTAATTTGTATCACAATAATGTAAATACCAGAGTGATTGTAGTGTAAATAAGCATTATTGTATGACAATGATTTGAGATGTTTGTTAATTATAAGCATTGTTAGGAAATAAGTTTACACGGCCTCACTGAAACTGACAATAGGAGCGGATAACAATGAGCAAGGGGGTGAGTTGAATATTAATTAGAAGAGACAAACAGATGACGTCAGATTGGCGCGCTATTCTTAGAAATGGCGGGAATTTCTTCCCTAGAGCATATGTTTTCGTAATTTTTGATTGGATATAAAAATAGACGCTAATGTTGGCGCGTTTTATTAACCAATAGCAATTCAGTTATAATCTTTAGGCATATCGGGGTGTGGGAGTATAAAAAGCTAAAGCCAGAGGCAAGTATTGCCCAGTTCAACAAAATCATCCACGCGTTACACGTCGCTGAGTCCAACAGAATCATTCAGAAGTTAAACGTCGCTTAGTTCATCAGAATCGTTCGCGAGTTACACGTCTCAATTCTACAGAATCTCTCGCGTCTTAAAGTTTGTTATAAATGTGAAACACGCGAATTAATAATGTGCAGTAAATAAGTGATTATAGTGATATTAGAAAATATAGCAGTTTCAGTTTGGCGTGTATTACGAGTCAATATGTGAACTTAATTAATTGTGACGGTAATAAAAGTGTAAAAACAAATTTTTATCAGTGTTATCTTTGAGTAACAAATACTTTCCGTTTACACACCTTGATCAAGAGATATGCTCGACTTAATAATAATAATAATAATAATAATAATAATAATAATAATAATAATAATAATAATAATAATAATAGCTAGCCGGAGGACAATGAACCCAACATTCAAAGTAATAATACAATAACAGGCGCCCAGCAAAAGATAACACGAAGTGACCGCGACAAATTGGCTCCCATACGTGGTGCATATAAACATTAAGCATCTTCCAACTACTGCTAACAAATTTTCCACTTCAAATTGGCACCCAGAACGTGGGGCGAAATAACCAGGAAGGGGCGAATTAACCAGGAAGGAGCAAAATAACCAGGAAGGGACGAAGGAACCAGGACGTAGAGTGAATGGAGCAGTGCAATTAACTACAAGACGCAGATCCCAGAAACAACCTCCAGAACGACCTACGACGCGGATGAGTGGACATCGTAATCACGAGAATAGAAGGCAACAGGGGAATTCAACTACAATACCAAAACAGCGAGACGACGGAGAGGCGACATATATATCTAGGAGAGAGGGGCAGGAAGTTGGACATCAAAGCAACATCAACAGACAGCATCACAAATGTTAGAATATTGTAAATTTTTTTTATCCTAAAAAAATTGTGAGAAATTAAATGTTCTTAAGAAGTGGTAGGATTAAGAAAACAATGTCTACTAATAATACTGAAGAAACAATTATGGAAGGAGATAATGTAACAGTTAGCTGTAATTCAATACAGGTTACAGAAAATAGCTCAAACAATGTAGGATTTGAGGAAGGAAATGTTAGTGAAGAAAGTCAGAATAGAATAGCAGAAAATGTTCATTTTGATGCTAGTATGATGATGAAAATGCTGAGAAATTTTGGTGAAACATTAAATAAGGGTATTACAGACCAATTAGAAAGTAATAGGAAATTAAATCAAAACATGGAAAATATGGAAAAGAATAATAGGGAATTGAGGGAAGATATTGGTAAGAATAATGAGAAATTAGAAAAACTAACTCAGAATATGGAAAAGAATCATAGGGAATTAAGGGAAGCTATAAAAAAGTCATAGGGAATTGAGGGAAGATATTGGTAGGAGCTTTGAACAACCACTAACTCAGAGAAATGAGATATTAGAGCAAAAATTAGATCAAAGCAGGGAAGAAATTTAAAAGAAAGTTATGAAGCTAGATAGTAGTATGCCAAGAATGAGAAATGAGAATCAGGAAATAATAGTAAATGAGATAGGGGAAGTTTCAAAGAAAATGTCAGACATGAGCAGGGAAATATCTAACCAAAAAAGTGAGGTTAATAATAAAATTGAACATGTTGATGTAAAATGTACAGAGTTAGGTAGCCGAATGAATAGCATTTCAAGTGAGGTAAGAGAGATGATGGAGGCTACGAATGCAAGTCAATTTCAGAGGTGAAATATCTGAAATTCAGAAGGAGTCGGAAACACAAAGAAATAAATTTTCTGAAGAAGTTAAAGTTTTGTCTTTAAATAATCAAAAGCTAACTTCTGAAATTAACAAGTACCAAGCTGTTTAAAATGAAAACTCCAAACCAGTACAGTTTATTACAGACTTGTCAGAGTACTTTAAAATTAAAAAGATACCTGAAGAATTTAAAATGATAGTTGTTAAAAGATGTATTGTTCAGAAAACCTTAGAATGGTTACAAATGATATCAGGGGGTGAAATTTCATATGAATCCTTAAAGAGGTTATTCATGAACAGAGTTTGGAAGATTATGATACAGCTACGAGTAATGCTTAGCTATAGACAATTTGATCCAGGAGCGGGAATAGCAATGACCGCTAAAAAAAAAATCCAGGATAATTAAACCTGAACTGAAGAACAAAGTATTGGAATGTAAGAGGGATATGAAAGGAGAAATAAATTCAGGACAAAAATAAATGTTTAAAGGGGTAAACATAATTAAAGCAAAACACTTATATAGCACAAAGATAATGTGAAATTATGTATAGAATTAGGAGATGTAAATATATTCCTGTAGAGGATGGATACTTTGGTAAATATATTTAATAATTACAAAATGAATCAGGTTAAAAATTCTTGAATGTATAAATTTTTATGTCAACAACCTAAGAAAGTAAACCATTTTGTAACAGTAACTAAATAATTCAGGGTACAGTATTTGCTATAAAAATTGCAATGTCAGATGTATATATAAACACATTAAACCAGAGCCAGTAAATAGTGGCGAGAAAAAGGGAAAATATATGACGTGTGTTAAATGCCTGTGCAGTGTTAAGTGCAAGTGATAAATACCGTGTGTTACAAGATTCAGGAGACTAAAAACACAATTATAAAATTTTCAAACAAGTTGTAAATATTTACAATTATGTTTCTAGTGGGGCATATGTGGCAGTAATTTGTATCACAATAATGTAAATGCCAGAGTGATTGTAGTGTAAATAAGCATTATTGTATGACAATGATTTGAGATGTTTGTTAATTATAAGCATTGTTAGGAAATAAGTTTACACGGCCTCACTGAAACTGACAATAGGAGCGGATAACAATGAGCAAGGGGGTGAGTTGAATATTAATTAGAAGAGACAAACAGATGACGTCAGATTGGCGCGCTATTCTTAGAAATGGCGGGAATTTCTTCCCTAGAGCATATGTTTTCGTAATTTTTGATTGGATATAAAAATAGACGCTAATGTTGGCGCGTTTTATTAACCAATAGCAGTTCAGTTTTAATCTTTAGGCATATCGGGGTGTGGGAGTATAAAAAGCTAAAGCCAGAGGCAAGTATTGCCCAGTTCAACAAAATCATCCACGCGTTACACGTCGCTGAGTCCAACAGAATCATTCAGAAGTTAAACGACGCTTAGTTCATCAGAATCGTTCGCGAGTTACACGTCGCAATTCTACAGAATCTCTCGCGTCTTAAAGTTTGTTATAAATGTGAAACACGCGAATTAATAATGTTCAGTAAATAAGTGATTATAGTGATATTAGAAAATATAGCAGTTTCAGTTTGGCGTGTATCACGAGTCAATATGTGAACTTAATTAATTGTGACGGTAATAAAAGTGTAAAAACAAATTCTTTTATCAGTGTTATCTTTGAGTAACAAATCCTTTCCGTTTACACACCTTGATCAAGAGATATGCTCGACTTAATAATAATAATAGCTAGCCGGAGGACAATGAACCCAACATTCAAAGTAGTAATACAATAAGAGGCGCCTAGCAAAAGATAACACGAAGTGACCGCGACAAATTGGCTCCCATACGTGGTGCATATAAACATTAAGCATTTTCCAACTACTGCTAACAAATATTCTACTTCAACCTAGGGGAGGAAATAGCACTTTGGAGGTAGACATAACTCAAGTAACGAAGATTAGAGACCTGAAAATAATTATGAATTTTGATCTAGAAGGCCTAGACAACAGTAAATAAATAGAGGTGGGAGAAATTTAGCATTAGAAAAAGATAGGGTAGAAGCAATTGAAATGACGTAGGTGAAAATAGAATTGCAAATAACAGTTTAACAGGAACGCATGCAATCAATAGGATGCACTCAGATACTTCTAACATTCGATAAACTAAATTTGTTAATGAAATGTTGTTTACACAGGGTTATAATTAATATGTATGATGTGGAGGACAAGGTACTAAGAATTGTAACCAAATAATAAGTACAAAATTTTAAAAAAATAATATTAAGTAGGAAACAATGAAAGTGAAGTGCAGTGAATTTAGCAAAGTTAGATTCAGTGCTTCGACTAAAACACCCCAACCAAGACACACTGAAAACCAAATACAAAGAAAACAGACTTTTAGAAATTTGTATAAATTCAGAAGATAAATTAACAATGTAAAGAAAAATAGCATAAAACAATTGTATTTGTGTGTATGAGGTCTATTAACTGTAAAGAAAATATTTGAATGTAGTCATAGATTGTATACAAGAAAAAATTTGTAAAATGCTACAGGAAAATTGAAAGAATCGCCAACAGGGGACGAGACAAATTTAAAGTTAAAATTTTATTCGATAAAATGTGAACATTCTTTTATTATGGAAAATAATAAACGAATTTAACGGGACATTTTGATACCGTAATTATTCACGGGAAAATATTAATAGTAAAATAAAGAGATTATAGTAAAACAGAGAAATAATTGCATTAAATAATTTCCGTATAATAAACCAATGTATAATTTATTAGGCTTGAGTTGAAATATTTGTCCAGAAAGACGAAAGTAATTAGGAAGTCAGTTTAGCAAAAGTCATTAGTACCAGCCGAAAGCATTAGCTTAAAGATTGTGGGAATTCAGTTAGGTTGCAAGCTCAGTACATTTGCATTCACATAGGCCAATTCTGTGAATTAGAGAAGGAAAATCAGTTGTTAGAAAAGTGAAAGACTGAATTAGTAACAGTCAGAGTCGCATGAAGAGAGTTGAATATTGGCCCAGGCGTAAAATAATGTTGAAGGCGAATAATCATACGTGGAGCTAAAAGTAATAAAGGCGTGCAATTTGAAATCAGAAAGTTATTCTGGCTCTGGTATTGGCACTGGTACTTACTTATTTGTGCACACCTTCGTGCACACAGTTGTGCAAACATTCTCTCTCTCACTCTCACTCTCACTCTCTCTCTCTCTCTGTCTCTCTCTCTCTGGTACCGTTTTCAGCACGTACCCTTCGTGTGGTTTTTTAAGCGCATAGGAAGCCCTTGTGCGAGTAAGATTTCGCAGCTGTTGCGAGAGGTCTCGCCGGTAAGCAATTTAGCGACTCACGGCGGGTCACGCTTCTAGTTTCATTTATTGCGGAAACAGTTACTTTCAACCGTAACTTTACTGCAGAAGTTATAATTCGGTTGTTACAATTTCAGGTGCTACGATTTATAATCAGCTTCATTCTTTATCGTTAAACGGTCGGCAACTCACTTCAGCAACATAAATATGCAACATTCACAATAAATGTCTCAGTCAATTTAAACTAGTGTTGTCCCTCACAATACATACACGTATACTCTGAGAGAACGATCTCATATGCATAACGCTCGAGCAGCTGGCGCTCGAGACATCAGAACGAGCTACGAGATCAGGGCAGAAGGATCGACAACGAAGCAGGGAAAGTAAAGGTTTCAAAGGAGCGGACCACCGTTCCCATATCAATTGGAATTGTAGAAGAATAAATGGAGAATTCATAGTAACTACCTCTTGTAAAGGAAAAGAAAAGGAAGAAAAGCAAAGGTTCAGACATCTTCGGTCAGATGATATCCTTACATTTTAAACATGCAGCATGAAATATTTAAAAAATAAATAATTGTATGAAAAACATTATTTGAACCAAATTGTGTGTTTTAACAGTAGAAAAAATGTAAAATATAAATAAAACTATTTAAATTTCTTAAAGAAACTATTTCTAAAATTATATCAGCTCTATGGTGTATGATTCTGTCTATTTCTTTTCGTTTTACAATTATACAAATTTGTACAAATTTCATAGGGAATGAAGAGGAATTAATAGGCAATATATTTAACTCACAGAAATTTAAGTTACACACTTTATTTGTTATGCAAATTTCTTAAAGGTATTGGATTTTAATGAAAATCGTTAAGAGCCATTTTTCTAAAAATAAAAATAACAAAAAATGTCACACTAAAGTGCAGTCTGGGATAACAGAATTTTCTTGAAAATCTTTGCCTGGTATGCTAAAACAGTGCCTTACTCAAACCTGAAAATGGCTGTTTTCCCGCCTTATCGCGTTTGTTGTATCGAGAGTTGTACAGTTTACAGATAGACACAAACACCCACTGGCTTTGTTTTTAGAGAGTTCTATGCATTTCCGGTGAAACATTGACATTGAGGTTTTGGTTGAAACACAATATTTCATCTGCTCGCTTTAGGTTGGTGGCACAGAAGCATAGAAAGAAACATTTGGTTACTAGAAGAGATGTATTTAAGATGCGTGTGTTGTGAACTCCAGGTAGTGTAGCAATTGGATAGTCTTAAAGCAGTAACGCTAGGTGCTGTCAAGAAGTCAGATGACAGCAATTATAATTGGAAGTTGTATTGTAGAAGGGGTTTACTGTAGACCATTGAAGAAAACACTAAAGAAAAGATTAATGAACGGGTTTATGTGGAGAGCGACATTGTATAGTGCAGAATGTTTGACCCTGCTGTGACGATGCGACGGAAAACAAACTGCTGGAAACATAATATGAAAGGTGTTCGTGGAAAACAATGGGACGTATAAAATGAGCACACTGATTATGAAATGGAAGGTGGAATGATATTCATTTAAAGCCTTGTTAGCAAATTGCTCTTCACGTGCATCTGCTCTTGGGATTTTTATGTAATTAATTGCTCTTTCAATTTCTATGTACTCAATTATGCATATTTGTTCATTTCATTGCATATTATCCAAATGTTAATTTATCTCTCATATGACGATAAAAATCCTCAGCGATATCTACGTGCAAATAACTCACTTGTACATAGTAACATGCTTCCTGTTTACTCTGTCATATATAAATAATTTTCAGTGTTAACTCTAGCTTCGCACAGAATGAATGTTAAATCCAACTCTGTACATTAAAGACACATTGAGTAATATCTCTATCTTCGTCATAAACAGATAGAGACATTCCCCTAGATGTTATTATTTCAATCTTACATCTGAAAGAACAAATGGAATTATTACTAATAATGTTAATTTATTAATGTTGGCGCAATAAAATCATCCAACTACGATTACGAAAATTGTGCAGTGATGCTATAAAATAAATATCATTAATAATGTTACTCTTATAAATTTTGGGAGATGAAAGCATCCAACTAAAAGTACGAAATGTTACGCTCAAAATCAAAAAGAATTTTAATAGTATTTCTACAGGGAAGTTGTAAAACGTTTTCAACATAATCGTTTGAACAATGCATTTAATCTAAAAAGTAATACGAGAAAACTTCTTATTTTAATCATATGAGTTTGAATTAATAACACATTACGAATCATTGCCCTACGTCCATATAATAACTGCCGAGAATTTATCACGTTTGTGCTTATTATTCAAGAACCGTATAAGTAATTATGAAGACAATATAACGACCGTTTGGCTTTAATAGATTTAGAAGAATTAATTAATTAAAAAATATGTCATTTATAAAATCCAACCTTATTTTATATCTACACATAATCAGCTCAGATATTTAAGCATTTGACACAAACTTTAGTGTTGTATTCGTCTGCCGCCAGTCTTTTAAGCTAGGCTGTTCGAACACAATTTCCCCAAGCACGATATTGTTGCTCAATTTATTTTGAAATAATCTGTGATGAGTGATGGATATCAGGGTTAAGTTCTATCATGTACATTTTTTGGTCCATTCTTGTACATTTGACTCCACTTTCTCACATTTATTCTGTGCATATTGTATCACTGCACTATTACACTTCATTTAGTTGATGGTTAATTTCTATAGGTTTAAAATTCCGAACATTCAAAAATCGAATAATATCTTTCATATCACAGTCTGCGAAACTTCGTATCACACAGATCATTTTGAACTATCACAGAATGCACAATAACAACTTGTTTCAACTGGTACTCACAACAATGAGAAAATATGTGAATAAAACTATTCGACTTTGGATAGAAGTCCGGTAGTGATCTGCACAGCAGAAATGCGCAAACAGTCCGTACTTCCTGGATTATCGCGTATTTCGTGATAGGCGAAAGAAACTGACCTTGCAATACACAATATGTTTTCAAACGCTGAATTATTTCATTTCTGACGTTCTGGTTCGTTTGCGCTTGAATCACCGATTTTGGTAGCCGAGTAATTTTAGTTTGCATTTCACTAAAATTTTCTCAAATATAAAATAATTAAATACATAGTCTCATAAGCTCTCCTTTAATAATATCTTTCAATGCTTATATTTGAGATCTAATGTTCAGTGTGCATTTAAAATCAAACTAAGGCCATGTTCTCAGAGTACAATTTAATTGCCAGCTCTGCTCTTTAGCAAGATTTTATCCTGTTTCTTATCCAATGCCTTCATTCTTCTCAATATAACAAATGATCATGCAAAATAAGCTAAGTTTAATGTTTTAACACTCTATTTCGTATTCATTCAATCATATACTAAACCAAGAAACCCAGCATTTTGCATCCATTCTAAACAATTTTATAGGCTTTTAAATGGGCATAGACAAAACTGTTGCTGTATTCGGGGGAAGGGGAAGAAAGGAAAAACAACAGCTCATCAAGCATTTAGTGAATTGTTGAGGAACACGTTTTTGGTTAAAAATTCAAATCTTTTATCTCATTAAAGCAAGACTTTGCAGAAGGAGAGGAAAAATTGCTTAATGCTTCCCAAATTAAATTTTATAGCACAGTATGAATTCCGTATTCTTCTCTCAGCGTAGAGAGAACAACATTTGATAAACGACATTTTTGCCATCTAGTGGGTTCCTACTGATTACAAACCATTAAGATTAAGAGCGAATCGTTTACCAGACTTCATTCAGCTGCAATTTTCATGAATATTTCTCCCTATTTCAATTCATTGTTTGCATAATATTTTCATTTAGATGTGAGCCACTGAAATATTCCATTGATTTGCCTACAGGCAACGCGATCATAAGCTATACTTCGGTAGTATTGCTAGGCATCAATGTAAAGACTAATTCTTTCATCATTATCTAGCGTACAGTGAAACGCGATAATGCTGTTTAGAACAGAAATGCAAAAATTTAAATTTTTAAAGTATCGAAAAAATATCGAACATTTATTTCAAAGTGCATATTACATATACATCCGGAACTGCGGATCTTCTGCTCTCCGTGCCGATGTTCTTACCATTTGAGGTACCATGTCAGCAGAAGAATTCTTTAAACTATTGTATTAGCCAATAACTAAGTCATTTTAGTTAATGACGAACAATATTTAAAAAAGAATTAAATCTCATAAGCTCAAAAGAGAAAATTAAAGTGACAGCCTTTGTAAATGTCAGTGACATCTAAGACTGCACTTGAAAATTATATAACTGAACAGGTTAATAAAATAAATTTTAGGATGCTATATATCTAATCGTGGATTAATAATTAAACGTAAGATAGATTTAGTCAGAAAAGCTGTACTTTAAGAATAAGTGCAGAATAAAACGAGTATATATATATACAGAGATGAAACTGTGTAAAGTAGATAGATAAGGGTCTTTATTGCTTTCAAATTATTAAAGCTATTGCACAAATACTTAGTGCATGGGTCATTGACTGCACATGCACATTTAAAATACAAATTAAAGGTGACAAAAAGAAACAAAAGAGAAAGAAAACATATAAAATTGCCGCTAAATGAACAAATTTGATCTGTCTGCACGACTTTAGCCAGTAAATCGCCCATGTTTTGCCACATACTCTGGTCGGCCAGTAGATCCCAACATGCCAGTCTTCTTCTAGCAGGACTTAAGAATTTTTCTTTGAATTTAATTGTTCGCTGGTTCTCCCACTGTGCGCATTCTAATCTTCATTCAAAGCAGAGAATGGGCAGATTCTCCTAGAGCAGGTACGAGAAAGAGCTAGTGAAAAGCCGAATTGCCAAAGTAATGGCAACATTAGTGGGTCTATGTGTGAAACTTGGATTCTTACAGCAAATAATAGAAGTAGACTATAGGCAACTGAGATACCTGTAGTAGTGTAGCTGGAGTGACGATTACTGCAGACCGTATAGTAACGATATAAGAGAATACGTGAAGGCCCGCAATATTTTAGATGTAGTTGATAAATACGCGTAGCAATGTGGGAAACCGCGTGATATCACACGCGGCATACATTCAACGTAACATTAAGATTAAATGGCACACAGGGGAACACTCCAACTCTCGAAGTCGTGCAATGTTTTAACGCAATGGTTTACAATGTCCATAACATGTGTTACAATTGCAAAGCAGACAAACCAAAACAAACCAAACCTGAACACAGGTACTTAAGACACTCCCCTAAGCTAAGTCATCATTAAGGACACACATCTGTTAAAAAATGCCAAATGTTGCCAAAATTCATAAACGTAATATAGTAATGTCTTATTCATGGCGTAAGGCACAACACTGGCATTGAGAGTTCAAAATACAATAAAGACATAACATGAAAATACTAAGATATTATATCACAAGAATTTTAGTTTAAAAACTGATTAAGTGCATAAAAGGGATGCACTTTTAACCAACCAATGGTATACTTACTGAGTTTATAAACCTCCTCCTATTCATATACTTAATTACATTTTAGCATTGAAGTATTAATAGGATTTAATTGTCTTAGTTAATCTAAATTGTGGTAAATTTATATTAGTGTTACTCCTAGTATATTATTATTATTATTATTATTATTAATAATAATAATAATAATAATAATAATAATAATAATAATAATTGACATCATAATGCTGATTGATGTAGCTGTTAACATGGATAAGTAGTTCCAATAATTAAATGTTTACAACAGTCAGAAAGAATACCAAATTCAAAAAAGGGACTTGCAATGGGTCCTGACAGAACATTTTTCATTATAGGGAGGATTTTAGTGTTCATACGCTACAAACCTTATTCTTTAGCTCTGTGTAGCTTTTATAGCTGTATGGCCTTTTAAATCATGTCATATATCGACTTAAACGTCTACCTGTAAGCCTAGATTCCTATAAAAGTATACTAAAACGATAAGGTTTTTCTATATTTAAGTGAAAAAACCCATTCAAGACAGGCCCCAGAAAACTTCAGATACTAAATTAGTTTCAGAGGAGCAGAAAAAGGAGAACAGAGGTCTGTATGTGCATTACATGATTTTTAAGCATGATTAAGTCAGAATAGTGTTATTCCAGAGTTACAATTTTTAAACTTTCTTTTCTCGGGTTTTCATTTATCAGCACATTTTCATTTTCAAATTATTCAACACGATGTACTTTTGAGTATAAACAATTGATAACTGGATAAAAAGTGATGAAATGAATTTTGGTTAACAGGTTTAGTTGTAATATTATTAAGCAATAATACTCATGTTGTGTAAATTTCGCATGTTTTACATTTATTTTTTAGCAAACTATTACAGAAATTAAAATTCATCTTTACAGTTTATTAAAGTACTGTTAACGACTTTAATTATAAACTTTTTTTCAAAAACTAATTGCATCTGTGTAGCAAATTTTCAAAATATTAAAAAAATAATAAAATGGTATCTCTGGAAGTAATATAAAAACATGCACGAAATTTCGTAAATATTTTATACATACATTAAATTCCGATTGTTGTATTAAATTGTTAAATGAAAGCAACTGAAGCGGCGGATACTAGAAGTTTAAGAGGTGGGTATCCTTAACATTTAGTAAGGAACGTATTCACAGTACTGTAACAAGCAGTAACCTGTGGGATGCATCTGTTGTAACAATCACTTGTTCAGCGAAAGTTTTCTGGTCGTTGTGAATTGTCAGTTGATGTGGCACGGTGATAAATGTTCGTCTTCACTTCATGTTAATCAAGAGCAGATTTTAAATGAATGACATCTGGTCATTCGTCGATTCTCTCAGGATGGACGTTTATATCAAATGGTCGATGGATAATAGAAAATTACCTATTACACTACCCGGCAAGATGGCTTAGCGGTAACTGAATTCGGGAGATCCCGGGTTCAATTCCCGTCAACCTCCACTCTGACCTTGGGATTTTCATGGTTTTCCCTAGTCGGTAGGCGAATGCTGGGGTGTTTTCTCATTTAACACGATTTTCTTACCATCATTTCCCTTGCATTCCGTTTCCTGCTCATCTTTTAGTGTGTTTCTAAGTTTCGTGGTGTACAGCGGTACCGGGTAGATAGCGCGGATGATGCTCAAAGGAAACAGTACTCCGTGGATTCTAGAGGACTGCTTGTTCTATGGGTCGTTCAATGCCCTCTCTAGGCAGCTCCAGCAGTGGGACAGGTATTCGAGCCTGGAACTGTTAGGGACTCCCGCGCATAAAATTGATTAAATTGAGTTTTATTTATGGACGCTCTTTAACTGCTGTGGTCCTTAGCGTACCATTCTCTATTGGGCGTGAAATACCGGTAATTTTGCTCAGAGGCCTCTTTATCAGTTTTGAGGTTCTTTTACGTGCCGTAAATCTACGACACGGGACCACCGGCTGTACTTCCCTTCCGAAGGAAGCTATGCTAAGGAGTTTTACGCCCGAAAAAATCCATCGCCTTGCGCCGAGTTTGAACCTGCGACCTCGGGAACTAGAGGCCAGCATGGTAACCACTACACCACGGAGGACGACACTCCCACGCGTCTGCCTGCTGTAACCTCCTCTGAATTTCCTTCACTTCATCCCTTCATCTTGGGACTGGTAGCCACAATAGATCCATGTAGGTTGCAGCGCGTGAGGTGTCCCCCTCCGTGGCATAACTATACCTATTACACTCGTACGTTACTTCGCAGATTTGATTTAAGCGTAACACAGGAGATTTCCTAGTTGTATTAGCACGCGAACAGAAATGAAGTACCCAAGTGTTATAATCGGAGTGAGTAATGCCCTCTTCTTATCCGGCTATTATATCAATGCGATTCTCCATAACCCTTCGACTAGCAATAGCTAGCTATAAAAGGTTTTCTATTCTCCTTCCACCTATCCTTCTTCTAAAAGAGAGAAAACTTAAACTTTCCCTAGATGTGTTTTCTTGTTTAAATAAGTGAGCAACATTTTATCCTTTCATGGTTTTATAATAGCTCTCGAAATATTTCCAAAGAATCTTCTGCTCCTCCACCTCTTTTTACTTTCTCTATTACGTATAGTAAGTAGGGGAAGTATTGCATTCCACCCAAAAATTCGATACCGAGATTTCACCGGAAATACATGTTTTGAGACCTCCTGAATCCAAAAAAAGCATTTTTGGAAACATGTCCGTGTGTGTGTCTGTGTGTGTGTGTGTGTCTGTGTGTGTGTGTGTCTGTGTGTGTGTCTGTGAACAGCATAACTCAAAAACGAATAGTCGGATAAACACCAAACTTGGTATTTAGGTTCAGTATCTTCCAGAGATGCGACACGAAGGTTTTCAAGAAAATCCCCCCACCCCAGACTACCCTTTACATGGAACATTTTTCGAAAATTTTAATTTTCTCAAAAATGGCTCTAACGATTTTGATGAAAATATCATATGTTTAAGATAATGTCATGAGAAATGAAATGTATATCTCGAATTTTCTGGGAATGTCTCCAAAAGTATTCTTCATTATGAATGACTTTTGCATAACTGGTAAACCATAAGAGATAGCCAAAATTTTACTACGCAAAAAATGTAGATCGCGTTAAAATACACAACTTAAGTCATATACATTTCTTTTGTTGAGTGAACCGTTTCGAGATATTGCTTGTTATTTCCTTAAATTTTCCAATACTTATACTTTTTCTCAAATTCGTTATTCATTTTTTTTTGTTCTGGACATGCAAAGAGAATGGAATGCGCCACATAGCAACCAGCGTTAA
Organism: Deroplatys truncata; assembly: GCA_030765065.1. NCBI lineage: Eukaryota > Metazoa > Arthropoda > Insecta > Mantodea > Mantidae > Deroplatys > Deroplatys truncata. The sequence continues at coordinate 98,302,214 of CM060976.1, read as the reverse complement.
AATATTTGACTATCGCTCAAAGCCTACCATATTTCCCTTGCATCTACAAGAAAATTGCCAATAAGATTGACATCTCGATATCTCGATTAACATAAAGCATATGGAGAATAAACGTTTGTAAAAATAGTTTGTACAAGAGTAGAGAAAGTCATGTGAGTGTAACACATCAGATTTTTTTACTTTCTCTACTACGTATAGTAAGTAGGGGAAGTATTGCATTCCACCCAAAAATTCGATACCGAGATTTCACCGGAAATACATGTTTTGAGACCTCCTGAATCCAAAAAAAGCATTTTTGGAAACATGTCCGTGTGTGTGTCTGTGTGTGTGTGTGTCTGTGTGTGTGTGTGTCTGTGTGTGTGTCTGTGTGTGTGTCTGTGAACAGCATAACTCAAAAACGAACAGTCGGATAAGCACCAAACTTGATATTTAGGTTCAGTATCTTCCAGAGATGCGACACGAAGGTTTTCAAGAAAATCCCCCCACCCCAGACTACCCTTTACATGGAAGATTTTTCGAAAATTTTAATTTTCTCAAAAATGGCTCTAACGATTTTGATTAAAATATCATATGTTTAAGATAATGTCATGAGAAATGAAATGTATATCTCGAATTTTCTGGGAATGTCTCCAAAAGTATTCTTCATTGTGAACGACTTTTGCATAACTGGTAAACCATAAGAGATAGACAAAATTTTACTACACAAAAAATGTAGATCGCGTTAAAATACACAACTTATGTCATATACATTTCTTTTGTTGAGTGAACCATTTTCGAGATATTGCTTGTTATTTCCTTAAATTTTACAATACTTATACTTTTTCTCAAATTCGTTATTCATTTTTACTTTCTCTACTACGTATAGTAAGTAGGGGAAGTATTGCATTCCACCCAAAAATTCGATACCGAGATTTCACCGGAAATACATGTTTTGAGAATCACTGAATCCAAAAAAAGCATTTTTGGAAACATGTCCGTGTGTGTGTCTGTCTGTGTGTCTGTGTGTCTGTGTGTCTGTGAACAGCATAACTCAAAAACGAACAGTCGGATAAACACCAAACTTGGTATTTAGGTTCAGTATCTTCCAGAGATGCGACACGAAGGTTTTCAAGAAAATCCCCCCACCCCAGACTACCCTTTACATGGAACATTTTTCGAAAATTTTAATTTTCTCAAAAACGGCTCTAACGATTTTGATTAAAATATCATATGTTTAAGATATTGTCATGACAAATAAAATGTATATCTCGAATTTTCTGGGAATGTCTCCAAAAATATTCTTCATTGTGAACGACTTTTGCATAACTGGTAAACCATAAGAGATAGACAAAATTTTACTACACAAAAAATGTAGATCGCGTTAAAATACACAACTTATGTCATATACGTTTCTTTTGTTGAGTGAACCGTTTTCGAGATATTGCTTGTTATTTCCTTAAATTTTCCAATACTTATACTTTTTCTCAAATTCGTTATTCATTTTTTTTATGTCCTGAACATGCAAAGAGAATGGAATTCGCCACATAGCAACCAGCGTTAAAATATTTGACTATCGCTTAAAAGCTACCATATTCCCCTTGCATCTACAAGAAAATTACCAATAAGATTGACATCTCGATATCTCGATTAACATGAAGCATATGGAGAATAGGCGTTTGTAAAATTAGATTGTACAAGAGTAGAGAAAGTCATGTGAGTGTAACACATCAGATTTTTTCTCTACCTATGCTAGAAAGAGGAAGGAATATTCCACCCAAAAAAATCTGTATAAATTTTTCATTGAAAACACACGGTTTTAGGTCGCTTAATAAAATATCTGATGCGATTCATCCACATGGATTTCTCCAGACACTGTCGTGTATTACTTTCTAATGCTTACCTATAGTAAGTAGAAGTATCCATCCAAAAATTCGATATAAAGGTTTCAATCGAAAACCATGCTTGGGATAAGGTTTTCCTGAAAATCTTTACGGCAAATTCGTGGAAAATGTTGAACTACGAAGTCTGGTATTTTTTCTTGTTTCATTTGTATAGCCTCCTTTAACATCTATGATCGTATCATAGGGTTTGACTTGAGGAACAACTAGTTGACTGTAGGTTCTATAACGTTGATTTTTAATAATTTGTCTCACACACATGCATATCACAAGTATATGTGAAGGATGGGGAAATGTTTAATTAAAGAGAAATTTCACCGCTCTAGTCAGAAATTGAATCCGGGATGGATCTCTGGGTTAAGAAGCCAGAACGCTCACACTCGACCACAGAGGCGATCGATTGATATCTGCCCGACCTTTGATTTTGAGTTATGTGTTCACACATACATATACATGGACAATTTTCTAAAAATGCTTCCATTTTGGATACGGGAGACACTCAAAGCATTACGATGAAAGCTCGATATAGAAATTTTGGGTGGAATGCAATGCTTACTCTACATGTATGCTAGTTGAAGTACATATCTAGGAAAACGTTGTGCGTGTATCTGTGTCTGAAGAGCACAATTAAAAACAATAAGCAGATAAATACTTTGGTATTTAAGCACATTATCTTTCAGGAATGCGGCACGAAGGTTTACACTAAATACCTTACACCCCAAACCATATTTTGCATGAACAATTTTTGTTAATTTTATTCTCTCAAAAACTATTTTGATTAAAATATAGAATGTTTGACAAATTGACATCAGGAACGGAATTTAAATACATCTTAAACTTTCAGTGAATAGTCTCCAGTCCCAGTCTTCTGACAATGTTTTATAGTTGAGTAGAACTGTGTAACCAAAAGACACAAACATCATTTTGGTGCTTTTCAAAATATACTGTTTGTATTACAGGCATTTTATAGATTTAACCATTTACGAGATGTTGTTTTTGTCGGTTGGAATTTTCCGGTATTTCAACTTCTTTTGTAAGGTTATGTTCGTTCATAGTTAAAATATCAAGCCCAGAACACGTAAAGGGAACTTATTTTTAAACAATTGACTGTCGTATTAGCTTCCTCTAATTACGCTTCTATGGAAGTGCAACAAAGCGTACGTTGAAATACCATTACGGAAAACATTTATCATGGCGAGGTAGCAAAACCTTGTATGGGAGAGAGACAGATGACTCCATGTTAACTGTTTTCTGGAACAACTCTCCTGTGCACCGTGTAATACGAGGCACGGGTCGTGCTCCGTACAACTAATATGCTTCAGTTGTTCCTTAGACGGCAACGCAATAATTGTTTACTTTTGTGTTGCAATGGACAAGTACAGTCATGACGTCATCAAGAAGGGGATGCAGTGTTTACTTCCTCTTCCTCCCCACTGCTGTGCTACGTGCAAATCCGTAACCAGATTTACGTAACAGTCAACTTGTTTCACCAGGCAAAACGTTTCGCTGCCTAACTATGATTAACAAGATACCTATAAAAAATGGAGAGAAAAAAACAACAAATAACAAGATGTACAAGTCAGTTGTAGTGCCTAAATAAAGTCGTGTGATAGTAATTCATCATATATTTCATTTTAATTTTCAACTCGTATTCTGTGCTCATAACAAAACTTCCTGTCCTGCTGCCAGGTTACATACACCTCCATAAAAACTGACGTGAATCAATTTTTGTTTTAAATTACTGTACCATAAGGACGGAGACAATATAATAGTAATTTACGCAACAAATGGGTAACCGTGATTGTTTGTGGAACAAACGACAATTCGGAAGACAATTTTCACGAATGCCATTATAAGATAATCCTAGGACTGGATACAACACTTTATGCAATCTCAGGATTATAATTTGTGGGAAATAAATAATGAAACAATTCCGGATTTATAGCCGTGAGAGTTCCTCACCTTATGCTCGTTTCTATTGCTTAGTGGGTAGAACCGATAAGCAAGACAGCCACTCGTATTGCCTTCCTGGGAGAGAAGTGAACAGATGTTACGGGCTGTAATGTGGCCTATTAGCGGCACAGCATTTAAGTAATTATAAATTCAAATCTTTATTATTCTATATTTAATAACATGCAAAGGTTTTCATTACTCAGAGAAAAGAAGAGAAGAAAATTATTTCATCTGTTATCTATAAGCCACGGAAATTTCGAATACCGTATTACGAATTGATAATGAAGTACTCAATGCTATTATTGGCACGCGTCTCACAATTAGCAAATTATGCACGATATTGAATACAGAGATTTTAAATTAAGGACGAACCGTTCTAACTACAGTTCTATTTGCAGATGGTCAGGTTGTTTTGACAGATACTGAACACTAAGGACAAATGGATTTTTACCAATTCGATGGAGTAATGTCAAATATAATTTAATTATTTTAGCGGAGAAAAGTGATGGCCTTTATTGGTAAAAACACAACATGAACAAAAATAATACTAAAAAGGAACCACCTGACCAAGTGAAATATTTTAACCCTCGCATGATTTGTTTCATGTTAATATGAAAGTGATTTGTAACAAACAGTATATAAATTTCAATACATATAAAACCAATTTCGAATAAGAAACAAGAAGAGATACGACATTAACATTTCATAAAATTTTGGCAGTGCCTATTATATTATGTTATGGAGCCGAGACCTGGGACATGAGTAGGAATGATAAAAGAATAATTTAAACTGCCGACATGACGTAAACTGGCTGTAGTCTTACAGATCAAATTAAAAGTGATAGAATGTGAAAAATAAATTAAAGTATTTAATTTAAACGATAACATTAGGGAATATAAAATGAAATGGAAAGATAACATTTTTGGAATGCCAGAGAAAGACTGATAAAGCAGGCCTTGCAACCAGTTAGTACTAGAGATGTTGGAAGACCACGTAGAAGCTGGTAGGATACCTTCTGAGCCGAAACAGGTCTAAGGTCCATCTTGAAGATTAATGCTGATGATGATTAATAGAGTAACAACCAGTTTAATAATGGTAGGATTGTATAGAAAGGCGTTTACGTAAACGAAGTACGATAGTGCTAAAGGAGGCGGTATTAAGCGGCTAATCAATATTAGCGAATCCGTTAAGGATATTATCATTGTTATTAAATACACTTTCATAAACGGCAATGTATGGAATTTAAGCGCCCCACAAGGACACTAGGATAATAAAATAAACTACAATACGCAATAGAGCAAAGGAAGGAAACATCTAGAATTATAAACAGTGACGAAGTAATACATTCACAGGATTGTTCATTCCTTACCCATTAAAAATATTTACATCAACAATTTCAAAAACCATGAGCTGATATATCCATTAATTGGTGTTAGAGTTTGCAAGGAGAGTACGTTATAGGTACGCTCCTATGCGCCCGCATGCGTAATGTACCACTCCTGATACATCTTGTGCTGATGGAATGTATGATAGCGTTATAATATTCGTAAATGTGATCGCTCGTTAGTCATTACTATAGTGACATACAAATATGCATTTGTGCAAGTTAATGCCCTCAGAAAATGTGTGGTATTCCATGATTACACAATATTGGTTATTCAAGTAATGGTAGGTACCTATTCTATATAAACAACAGTTTGGACTACATTCGTAAACATGACCTGAAAATTGTATTTGCTTTAAAGAGCGTGAAGAATTGTAGTAAGCGCTTGGAATAAAGGGAATTATAAATGATCGAAAATATCATTTGCAGTAGTAGAGAGCAAATATGTACAAGGGAGCACAGCTTTCCATAAAACGTAATTGGTGAACTCTGCTAAACTGGCGCAAGAGTTAACAGCAGTAGATATACAACATGCATAAAGAAGTGGAGCACAGTTGTGTGCCTACGTCACAAGCTAAATACGTCGCTATTCCCCTCCTAGCGCCATGTGATTTGTGTGTCAATCAGTTGGCGATTTCATCACTCACTTCTTTATGCAAGATAAATGCAGTAATATAACAGAAACTATTCGTCTGCAATTTAAAAAAAAGTGTTACATTCGCATCATCATCTTGAACCTCTGTTGTTTATTATTGGATATACAAATTATTCTTATGAAAGTTTATTTTCCTATCTACTTCATTTTAATCCAAATAAGTCTTTGCAGAAATAGCTACATTACACATTTCGTTTAGATACAAAGAGAACAGCGATACTCAAATGTTTAAGAACTGGACACTATACACTGGCCTTAAAATTCGATACTGTTTCATGCAATCGCGACTAACAGGAGTTTAAAAGAATGATAAAGTATTGAACAATTTGAACCAATAATAACGGATATATCGGAAATAGTTCATGCCACAAAGTTATTTGAGATAGAGCTGCGTGTTTTAAAGAGCTCTAGATTTTTTGTGCAATACATTTTCCATCATTTAACGTGTACCAATTATACAAAGTTTGAAGCCGGAACTTTATCATAAAAACTAAATTTAATCAAACTGAAAATCGCTCTTCCTTTTAATTCTTAATTTTTCATGTTCATGTGAAGAGAACAGAATTTCAAAAAATCACTGCGACTTGAGATTTAGTTTACTGCATTTTTATATTAACTTCCTTTATTGTGGTAGATCATATCGGACGAATGAATGAAATGTGTGAAATGGTGTTCAAATCAGCCCAGGGTCCATAGAGTTTAAAGATACTCGATATTCGTCTTCTCAGGATGATGGAAAAACCCCAGAGAAACGTTATGTGACTCACCCTAACCGAGATTCGAACTCTGGACCTCTTGAATGTGAGGCAGATACGCCCCCACACCACAGAGGAGGGATGCTGTATTCTTTTTTACCTATTTACAATGAAATCTCTAAATGGGTTTATCTGTATCAGCAAAAATAAGTTTCTATAAGAATAGCTTGTAGAAGAGGGAATGGAGAAAATTATGTGTATACAACACATCCGATTTCTTAGTTATGCTGTTAACACCTACACACAGTCAAAGAGCCTCAAAACAGATAGCGCTTTGTAAAGCGGCAATAGGCGCGGCATCATCTTTCTGTTGGTCTTAGGCATTGTTAGCCTGGCTTTAGGGTACATTAGCAAACATGGTATAACTAATACAACATTTGTAGGTAATAAATTCAGCAATAACAACTGCTTATTCTTCTTCTTCCTCTGCTTCTAACGGATTAGGCCATTCAACTAGTTCCAGTTTCATATTCCTCATTCTAATGAGCTTTCTAATCTTCTTTTGGCCTATAGGCTACAGTAAGGAATTTTAATGCCGGTTGATTTTGGTAGTCTGAAATATTGTATTCTGTCCGAAATAATATTTAGTGGATTTTAAATTTTGTTATGTATATTCCGTCTCTCTTTGTACATCATTTATCACTCTTAGACGTTTCATTTCTATTGCTTGAACACTACACAACTTTTCTCATTATTATACAAGATTGATGTTCGTAGAGCAGGAACAGCCACCATCTTATAGAAATTTACTTTCGTGTCTTCTCTGGTGTGTTTCAATGCTCCTTTAATTGTTGCACCATGTCTTGATATCTGCATAATTTGAGGTCTATACCTCTGGCATAGTTGAAGCTGTTTACACGCTACGATTATTAAGATTCTGTAGTTATTCCTGAACTAAGTTGTACACTATAATTATTATTTTAAGCAGACGTTTGCTGGTGAAATTTCCTTATGTATTTATTTCTATTTCTATTTTAAGCTTACGTTCTGTGTCAGAAGTGTTTGTACACTGCACAGATCTTTGCCGATAAAACCTTGACCTCTGCATTAAGAATAAATTAGCAGCATATTGTGCCGTCCGGTGCCCCAATTGTGAATAAACCTTGACGGCTGCATCAATTGTAACGTCAGGTCACTTTGACCAAATCAGCGCTTATACCAGATGTGACGAGGGCGGGGACTAGAAAGTTCCAGAGCTACTCTTGGCAAAGGGGGTGCTGGCAAATTATTGACGTGTAATTCTGGTTCAAATTTAGTATAATTATATATAGTACTACTCTACAGTACAACAAATATGTCAGCAAGATTTAATTAGCTAAAGTTTTTCTCTACAATACTACCAACATACCAACGATAAGGCTCAACAGACAAGTTTACCTGGGCGCAAAGAAGGTTGGACTTTCCATGTTCCAAGGGTCTTGTGGCGATACTGAGGATTATATTCAAATGCTGAGTATCGCAGATTCCTGTTAACATGTGTCTAGCCGAGAGACAGCACTCAAAGAAAGAAAGAAAGAAAGAAAGAAAGAAAGAAAGAAAAGAAAAGAAAAAAAACTAAATCTAAATACCGCAGGAGTATGCTGACTATATGCTTCCGACAACACTGACGTAAATGGCATCAGCACGATTTTGCACATTCTATTCACGTGCCAATAGCTTCACGAATATTTCGGAAAACGTTCTTTAAACCATGCAATACTTCCGTGCTTACATAAGTTTTCCAGAAATGACTCGTTAGAATTTCTAAAGCGAAATTTATCGTTTCTCTTAAAGTTTATTTTGAATATCCCAAACTTATAAAATTATATTTATCACATTCTTGTAAAACAGAAATGTAAACATTACAATATCAATGGTATACTAAGGCATTCATTCGTGTTAAGTGGGATCCTTGGAGTGCCTTTGTTTACATTTTATGATCATGCTGTCATTAGAAATGTTACCCAATGTAAGTGATAGTGCAGGTCTTGCAACTCAGTTTATTAAAGCTTTTCACAATGTTAAATGAAAGACTTCTAGAATGAAAGTTTCCCATTACATGTATTTACTATACGTTTCATAAGATTCTTGGATCACCAAGTTCGGTTATTAGGACTAGGATTATCATTAACTGCGAAGGGGACTTAGTACCTCCAACTACAAGACATTTTGTGCCTGAAACCTCAGACGGGGTGCACCCGGGAGGGAGGGTTGAGGTGAGGGGAGACAGAGGAGGACGGCCTTAACAGGAGGCATAACAGGGTAGAGAGCAGGGTCCCTACCTTTTACAGATTGAAATTTACGGGATGGCAGCTGGAGCAATCGGTTCCCCTCCCTTCTGCGGGCTTACACATTCACTGGAAGGTTCGAGGCTCAGAGCCCGCCCCCATTGCGGGATACGAAGTGTTACACAGAGTTCGGAATAAGTGATAAACGTTGTGCGATAGACAAAAACGCAGTACATAAATATATAGCTCTCTTAAAAACATACAATTTATTTCAAATAAGTCTTTATGGCGTCACGATTTCTGAGATATACTTTATTGATGGTTTCAATTGTTTATTACTTGTCCATTCTCTTGAAGTCTTGTAACATTCAGTTGTTTGCATGGAAACAACATGAAATTTTAAGGCTAGCATATAGCGTCCGTTCTTAACATTTGACTATCGCTGTTCTCTTTGCATCTAAACGTATAATGTAGCTATTTCTGCAAAGGTTTATTTGGATTAAGGTGTAATATAGATGTAAATAAGGTTGAATAACAGTAATTTATGCACCCACTAATAAAGTGAGTAGAGAAAGTCATGTGACTATATCATATCAGATATTTTAAAAACTGAAGAAGCTGTTGCTGTAAATAATTCTTCCGAGAGTTTTATTTTAATAGCAATTATAATAATATTGTTTGTGACTTACTATCCCCTCCTCTTTTGTTTTGCTATACTGGAAACTTTATAATTATCGAACTGCCTACTTTGAAAAACTACCTAAATTTTTTGTAACCTTAAGATTCGCTCAGTCAAGATGGTAGAAACTCGCTGTTCATATTTACATTTTAATGCAGCAGACAGAACTGTAGTTCCTTAATTGTTAGAATATCATTTGTCTCTATTTGAGGTCCATTTTCGTACGTCATTGCGAAAACGTTGATTCTGGTGGGTATATTGTCGTTTTTGTAAACGCAGTCTGAGATTAAACAAAAAAGGATAGAAAATGCGATAAGCAAACCGCTGGCAGCGTAGCCTTAATGCAGGCAAGGTAGCAGAAAGACGTAGCTTATCTAGATAGGGTAGAGGGTAATCACGAGGGGAGTGGCAAAGAAACTCATTAGACGTAACTTAAGGAACGAAAGGCTGCAGTAACGATAAGATATGCGTTTGCCTTGTGGAGAAGTTGGGTCTTCTGTTTCTCTACCATCTTTCTGTAGCTGAAACTGAACAAAGCTCTTTGTTCCACTTCGCCCTACATTTCCGCCATCGAACTCCGAAGTTGTGCAGTCGAACCATTGCTTCGTTTCCTGGGCATTGTGCTTAAGATTACATCCACCGAGGATGCAGTTAGGCGTTCCCGCTAGAAAAACAAACACAATGGGGAATTTTCAATAATCGCCTTCTTATTGGAAATACTCAATGCTTTGCGCTAACAAGCAAAGTTTACGTGAAATAAAGGATGTGCTGCGAGCTATGACTGCCTGTTTTTATCGACTTTCTTTACAAAATTCAACAGAATCGTTAATTTCTAAAGTCAACAATATGAGTCTGTTCATTATAAAAATTATACTTTTATAATCAATGTCGTAAAGAGTCCATCATACACTTTCCCTACAAATTCCAAATTATTTTTATATCTGTTACATTTACATTGTAAAAGTATATTTTATATATGTTTCTCGTTAATGATGATAAAAGTCCGATAGAAACCATTTAAATGCAGATGTACACTATGTGATCAAAAGTATCCGGACACCCCCACAAACATACGTTTTTCATCTTATGTACATTCTGCTGCCACCTACTGACTGGTACTCATCCGCGACCTCAGTAGTCATTAGACATCGTGAAACAGTAGAATGGGACGCTCCGTGGAACTCGTGGAGTTCGAACATGGTCAGGTAATTGGGTGTCACTTGTGTAAGAAGTCTGTCCCTAGGTCCACTGTTTCTGATGTGATAGTGAAGTGGAAACGTGAAGGGACATGTACAGCACAAAAGCGTACAGACCGACTCGTCTGTTGACTGACAGAGATCGCCGACATTTGAAGAGGATCGTAAAGAGTAATAGGCAGACATCTATCCAGACCATCACACAGAAATTCTAAACTGCATTAGGATCCGCTCCAAGTACTATGACAGTTAGGCATGAGGTGAGAAACCTTGGATTTCATGATCGAGTGCCTGCTCATAAGTCACATATCACGCAGGAAAATGCCAAACGACGCGTTGCTAGGTGTAACGAGCTCAACATTACACGATTGAACAGTGGCAAAACGTGGAGTGACGAATCACGGTACACAATGTGGATCCGATGGCAGGGTGTGGGTATGACGAATGCCCGGTGAACGTCATCTGTCAGCGTGTGTAGTGCCAACAGTGAAATTCGCAAGTGGTGGTGTTATTGTGTGGTCGTGTTTTTCCTTGAGGGGGCTTGCACCCCTTGTTGTTTTGCGTGGCACGATCACAGCGCAGACCTACATTGATATTTAAGCACATTCTTGCTTCCCATTGTTGAAGAGCAATTCGGAGATGGCGATTGCATATTTCAACACGATCGAGCACCTGTGCATACTGCACGGGCTGTGGCGGAGTGGTTACACGACAATAACATCCCTGTAATGGGCTGGCCTGCACAGAGTCCTGACTTGAATTTTACAGAACCCCTTTGGGATGTTTTGGAATGCCGACTTCGTGCCAGGCCTCACCGACCTACATCGGTACCCTCTCCTCAGTTCCGCACTCCGTGAAGAATGGGCTCCCATTCCCCAAGAAACCTTCCAGTACCTGATTGAAAGTATGCCTGCGAGAGTGAACGCTGTCATCAAGGCTAAGGGTAGGCCAACACCATATTGACTTCCAGCATTACCGATGGAGGGCGCCACGAACTTGTACGTCATTTTCAGCCAGGTGTCCGGATACTTTTGATCACGTAGTGTATGTAATCTAGCCTTGACATGCACCTCCAATAAGAAACAAAAGCAGTACCATTTATCATCTCAAAACTTTCTGCTTTAAACAGTATCAAACAATTGAATACTCTGAGATGCCAACGAATGATTTTATTCTCTTCCTGCTCCACTTCTCAGCAAGGAACACGGAGAGAAGTGAAGGAAAAGTGAGGCAAGGACAAAGTAGAAATACTATTAGCAAAAGATTAGGAGTTGGTTGGTTGGTTGGTTGATTAAAAACGGGTGGCCCTGACTGGAACCCTGCACACAGACCAAAAGAAGGCTCACTAGGTCTCAGACTAGCGAGTTGGGCGGAATGTGTCTTGTACAGTCGAGACCAAGGAACTTTACCGATATAATGCAAGTGATTTGTGTTTGTAACGATAGTAAATCGTATATACCACGCCCAGTCCCACCCCTTAACTGGTTTTAGCACTCCACTTAGTGCTTCTCTTGCTCCCTCTCTCCTTTACCTTTATTCCTGAGCCTGTATTTTTAGATTAACCTTGGAGTCCACACTTTTGACATTAGGTCAAAAGACTCATTCAGGGGCTGCTTGGACCGTCGTTGTGTTGCATACCTTCCAGCCACTCAGGTAAAATATTTCCGTATTCCACCCCTTTCTTCTACGCTCACTTAAAATAGGCCTAACCTTTGTTCATTGGCATATGTCCGTGTCGAACTTGAGTTCATACCAATAAGAATTAGGCTTGCCCAGTACTGATATTTAAAACAGATGATAAGGATATTCTGCCAGCATTAAACAAAGAAAAAGAACACAGGAAACCAAAAGCATCGGCATGTACTTTGTACATGTACGATTTCAAGAAACGACGTCTGCCCTTCCCCTGCCTTCGCAATTCTTGCCTATTAATCATCGAATACCACATGTCTGCGGGTAATGTGTATGTGACTGATTTACAGTTTTCTTACATTAAACTTTTCTGTATCTGTTAAAGCTTTCCTTATGTTTAAACTTCGATTAGAGGTTTCATATTATTCATATAACACTCAAATTATATGGGCGTTTGTCACAGAAATATTTACAACTTATGATATTTTAACAAAATTCTTGAAAATCATTTTGAGAAATTAAAAAATAAGGAAAGTTCGTTTCGCTGCATACACACATACATATATACACACATTCTTTCTAAAAATGCCTTTTGGGAGGGGGTGTGCTCAGTGGACTTCGAAACTTCTTTTAAGCCGAAATCTCGATATTGAATTTTGGGTCTTATGTAATACTTTCTCTGCCTTACCAAGTGGAGTGAAAGTAATAAACAGCGGCTTGCCAGGATTTCTCACACTGCCGTGTGCTTTAAGAAGGGTCTTAGAAGCTAACCAGTTGCCTTTACACGTCTGCATTCTTGCTTTTGGTCACTGTAATCTGGACGGAATAAATTATGGTTATTAACCGATGGTTTCGCAACAGATTTGAACCTTCTCTGTTATTGCTCATACATCAACATGTTTAATAATTACAGTAGCTAACTGAAGTATTTTTGTGCAGCAGGTTCATATTCCGGTGTACGCTGGCCATAGTTACATAAACGCCTTCTTGTATCAACTTCTTGAGTTGTTTGCTTATTTATTTTGCTCTGTGAGTGAAAATATTCAATAATAACCAGATGATTCAGGGAAACGAAGAAAGAAAGAAAGAAATACATTCAGTTTGGTCAGAACCCGTGTTTGAAATACGATCTCCGGAATGCAGGTCCAGACGCTACTACCTCAGTAATTTTGCACGATGTTGTTTTATTGCTGTTCTTATTACTACTGGACAGCAAAGAATGACAGCGTTCATACCTTTTTGTGCACTTTTTGCCGTAGGGAACTTTTCATTGTGAGCTTTCAGGACCCAGCGTGGTGTGAGTGTAGCCTTATACTCTAGATGTCATAGTGAGTATCTTGGATGAAGCTTTTTCCGGAGTATTTTTATCTAGAGAAGGCGAATGTCGGTTCTAAGCTCTATGGACCGAAGGGTTATTTGAGCATCATTTCGTTCATTGGATGTTCTAGATAACCTACCCGGTTAAAGGACGTTAATTGAGAAAGAGAGAGGGAGAGCTTATGACCTGCGGAAAGAATTCAATAGATCACTTTTTGAATAGAAACCCATGTTCTGTAACTTACAGTTTCGTGCTAAAATGAAATACTTATAAATCTCCAGTTTCTACTGGAGAGTAGAAATTTTAGGGATTATTCCTTGACAGAACTGGTTTTAACATAATGGTTCACCATTTCACTTGGCACTTACCAATGATTCATGCATAGTTGGACAGGTAACCCGACTGAGTATCCTGCAAGATTGACAGATTTAACTATAATCAACTTCTTTCATTGGGGCTACATCCCGGATCCGATAAACAAGGGCTTCAACCAACATGTTACTGAGAGAACTTTAACCATAATTTAAATAGGATAAGGATATTCTTTATAAAAATCTCTTCATGTGATCAAATCAGTACCTCCCATTATTTTCATCTTCATATTGTTAACAAAAACATATATTTAAGTTATGATACAGTTACTGTGTCAATTGCCGACTGTAGTGGGACGTCACAACCTGCTTCCTTTTGTTGATGACATCCTCGACTTACTGACTGGATCTTAGGTTCTTTTGAATAAGGAAGTTTTGTAGATCATGGATACATTCTGGTAAGAATATATGACACAATGATTCCACGTTGTATTAGCGGAAGGACAAGAAGTAATGGTAATAAATAATAATAATAATAATTGTTATTCAACTGTAACAGAATTTTTACTATATCCAACACTTGTCACTTTCGCATGAATTGTTAGATTAGGCATTTTATTATTAATAATTATAATTGCATGCTCTGGAACTTTTAACTACTCGATAAAGAAGTGTCTTTAACACTTCATATCTATAATATTTTCCCACGAACTATCACAATGTAAATCTATACTCGTCACCTCTTTGAACCTTAAAAGAACTGTTTCGTTGTTTGCTTATGCTGCGACAATTAATTGCTCGCGCCAAAGTTTATGTACTGAAGGCATCGATGATACGAGAAAATCTGAGAAAAACTGGCCAGAAGTTAATCTATGTATCTTCTTATATAGTAAACGGCAAACTTTCTACGTCACTCCACTTCTCTATATCATTGGTTACAATTTTGTGCCTCTCGAAGCGTCTGAATTTACATCATCTTAATCCATGAATATTCTTGTTCGTTTTCTCTCTATATCATATGAGTATTTTTAACTAGTGTTCTCCGGCTTCAGGCGCCGTTTCGCTTCTCATCCCGGCTAAACAGCTGACATAATACAGTGCAAGAATAGAAGTTTACTCCAACGCATTAACAATCGTGTTATAACCATAAGGTTATCGTAAAACTTGGTTCTTTAGCTTAAATGTTACTCTTCCTGAGCCTTCTTTAACATCGCCAAAGGTTTAGCATTTGGGTTCCAAAATCTTAACTAACATAATATAGTTGAATAAATAATAAATGCAACTAAATTAAGACAACAAAAAAAAAACGGAGATAAGACATCAGAGATAAGCCTTCAAATCACTTGAAATAATTGATTTTAACTAGAGAATGCCAAATCAATATGTGCTGAATAAAGTGTAGCTAAAACACTCCTGTTCGAATGCTTAATTTTAACATTTTACACTATAAGAACATCATATATAAAAATTTCACTCACCACTCATTGATTTACTGTAATTATGTTCCTTAAAATTATTTCAACAGCTGGGGCGATATTACTGTCTCATTTTGTTAGATGTAGGCATAATAGCATGGTTAACCTACTTCGTTCTTTTGCTCAGCACAAATATCAGCTTTAAATAAATCGAAGAACGAAAAGCCAGGTTTCCGGACACAATCTCCTATTCAAAACGCCACCCAGTGAGCTCTCTCTGTAATTCCTAGGTCTTCAATGCGAATTTCCGAACATCCTGTGCTACAACACAATCACTAGGTCGGCATTTTAAACAGACTTGCTGCAAAACCCAGTGCTTCATGCATAAACGAAGGAAAGTCATCCAAGTATGCTAATGAAAGGTTGCGGAGAGACGAGCCTGTTACCCTTTGTGTCGAAGAGGAGACAATTTGCTAGAGTTTTGGCGTAAAAGGTGACATCAAAGGGGTGGATGGCTTGATAAGCATAATGACACAGATAGAAGTTGAAAGTAACGGTCAGAGCGAAGATAGTTCGCCGTTTCTCTCTCGCTCAACATTTCAGGAAAGACAATCAAAGTCTTTGGATTTGATAGAGTGGTGTCATAGAATAACTGTGACTAGAAACAGTATTTCTCTATTGCACATAAGTATGTACCAATATTTGGTATCTGAAGTTCCAGTTATCTGTGTAATAAAAATATACACATGTTAGGCTCACATTTTTCAGTCTTTGAGTACATGCTGACAGTATACGAAATGCTCACTGAATAAGATAACTTTATCCCAATACTTTAGAAAAAAATTAAATACCTTGGTTGGGAAAAACAAGGGATATTATGATGCAACTCCTTGGGCAGGGCTTATAACTAGGATGGAGTCCTTCAGCATTAGCCGACTGCTTGGCTGGAAAGGTGAAAAGGCAGACGCTCTCACCCTACGTAAATTTCAGAAGCGCTTTCAAGAGACAAGAAAATATTTCTGGATATTCCTCCCTATCTCCCATGAATTCTCTCGAATGTGTTCATTGCCAGATAAGCAAAAATATAAAAGTGCACTTGGATACTACAGTGAGTTTGCATTGTCATAGTTTTTTTAAGAAGCGGGCATATTGTGGCATTAACATTTATTTTGGTCTTAATAAGTGTTGGAGAGTTCATAAAAATGACAGTTTGGGATGCCCGTTATTATCTAGAAGCTTGTATAAGCTGACGGACTAGCGTGTTCTTCGTAGTCAGATGGACTGGTTTGCCCATTGAGAGGGCGGACAAGCGTACTCACCCACATCTTCTTCCCCGTGCCGACGGCCTGTTCACCGTGAGAACCATTGTTTTATAACAAATATGTTAAAGGTTCTTAGTTTCTATTTTTTGGACCTGCTAATAAAGCATAAAGATTTATGAAGCGTTATTAGCTCTAATGTTTTCCCTTCTACTCTTAGCTTGCCTTTGAGTGTTGTCATCTAATTTCCGAAGCAAATACAGCTCACCTTTCTCCCTAAAGTATTACTTTTCTTATATGGCGCATTAGATGGAGAGGCACACAAAACTATTTAGATAGGTTATTACCAACAACCTTGGGACTCTTTGCATCGATAGTGTACTCAGCAGCAAAACTGGAGAAAAACCTAATCAGATAACAGTAGAATCTGTCCCTGGGGCTTTAGGCTTAATTTGTTTATTTTCCTACTCTTTGGTTGCTAAAATTGTTAGCAATTGATCCCTTTGAAAAGATCCGCGATGTCCTCTGAAGACTATCAAGTACCTTCCAATATATTTACTGGCAACTGCTGCCTAATGGCAGGCTGGTAAAATTCACAAGAAACCAGATGTGATTAAACGTCACGCACTTATTTGCTGAATACGCAGAGTCAGAACCTATTCAATATTTCAGTGGTTATATAATTTATTGTTTTGTATAAAATAAACAGCAATAGTTGTAATGGTATTCTGGATTACAATAATAATAATAATTACTATGACATCAACAATACGGTTTCTACGTACTGCTCTTCGGACCCACCCTAAAGTTCGCCTTTAAAGAATTTAGTATTAGAGCTTTCCCTTAAAGTACATTTCTCCGGGTTTCCGCACTATATCCTCTTTCCTTCCCTCTTCCATACTGCAGGTTTTCTGGTAGCAATCTTCCTTCCCCCTATTTACTTTCCTAAAATATTTATGTTACTCGTGCAGCCAAACTGTTAACGAAGATCGTATTCGACTTGAAGGATCCATAAACCTGGATAAACTGCGATATATCTACAGGAGAGTATCGCGCCTGTATGTTTCTTCTTTATGGTTTTTCTCACTCTGAGAGATGCAACCCACATTTCCAAGCATACGCAGTGTTACTCAGTGTTGTTTATGTACCTAAAATAATTGCCAGCTATTTTCATACATCAAACGGACTAATAAACATGTTTTGGAGCACAGTGCAGTGATGCAGTAAATTTCCCGAGCCTTGAATTTACACGTTAACACAGTTGTAATAATTAAGAGGCTAAAAGCAACATTATTCTTATTTATGAGCTAAATGTAATTGCCGAGCAAGGGATATTCGCATTTACTCTCTGTGCACAGCGGAGCACCTTTATATCCAGCATCGTCCTCCGTGGCGTAGTAGTTACCAAGTTAGACTTAGTTCGAGGTTGCGGGTTCAAATCCGGCGAAGGGTAATGGGTATTTTTGGGCGTAAAAATTCTTAGCATGGCTTCCTTCGGAAGGGAAGTAAAGCCGGTGGTCCGTGTCGTAGATTTACGGCACCTAAAAGAACCTCAAGCCTGATAAAGAGACCTCTGAGCAATATTTCCCATCTTTTCACGCCCAATATAAAATGGAACGCTAATAACTACAGAAGTTAAGGGCGTCCATAAATAAAACTCAATTTAACTTTTATATCCAGCACCATAGAAAATAATAGTCCTAATATGACGGTTCGGAAGTACGGGGTTCCAGAATAGAATCCATGCATCGATCTATCCCTAATAAACCTGCCAACATTTACGTCAATTCTAGATACGTAAACCTAGGTACTACTTTCTAAGTTGGCCTGTGTATCTCCCATCCTTAAAGCAAATTGATATTCGACAGAGAGAGCTTCGTTGCTGCGTGTCTTAAATTACTTAGCCACAATGAAAGAATGAAAAGACGCTAGAAAGTATGGACAAATTGTATATGTAGGTATGAACGATTACTAGGTATTGCCACGTTTATGAACTATCTTAGCGTTTATTCACACCAAAGCAAGCAATGACGTTTTCAAACTTTGTGTGTGTTTCAAGTTGCCTGCCTTCCATCTGTCTGAAAGCGATGCAAAAATTTACATTAGTAACGAATTTAATATTTTCGTAAAGCACATTTTAGGAACAGAAGGCAAAGTACTTGATGAAATTACCTTCAATTCATCAAAAAGCTTCTTTTAAATTAAAAATGCATGGTTCTTCAAAATGTAATTCCAACAGTTCTGATTTCGGTTCCATATATTTGAGAAACTGTCATGACAAATACCTTCCTCACGATGTCAATAAAAGGGGTTTGAAGTCCTCTTCGTTCTTATCTGCTATTATTGGATAGTGATAATAGATAAAAAAACTATATGAAAAATTTAAAGCTAATTAGATTACAATTTACATCCAATTACTTTTTGTAGCACCAACCGCTTCCGAAGTATTTGTTGTACATACTGCAGTGTTCCAGTTTGAAGTTTGCGTTGATAAAATGCGAATTTCGACTTTTACCGAAAATTAATTATTAAAATAATATTTATGTGATATAAAAACTGAGTGCTGCGTTCGTATCTTGCATTCACATTGAAGAGTAAAATATTCGTACATCACCTTCATAAACTTATAACAACCAATCCAATGAGAACAATTTTCTCATTTTAATAGGTACAAAGAACAAACCATAATACACTTTATGTGTTAGGGCGATTTATAGTATCTTTCATGTTATAAACGTTGTAATTTTTAAAAATATTCCATAATGTTCAACATTGTATACGCCCTACTTTTATTTTTATAAAATTACTAACTTGGGCTTTTAGTTGAAATTTTTAAACTTAAATTCATTTCATTTATCTCCCCACATCCTTTATGGAATTACTGTACAATGATGAAGATTTTATGGTGAATCCTCCTCCACTGTATTCCATATAATGTAATTTAGTGCAGTACAGGTTTTTCCTAATAAAAACCCCTGATATTCATGCAAAAGGATGTAAAACATCAACGGAACGTCTGAATTCCTTAATGCCCCCCCAAAAATGTCGTTTAAGTTTTGGAAATGCTACATAGCCTATAAGTCCTTTGGAGGTGGAACAATCATCGGCCGGGATGGTCAAGTAATGTTTTAGATAACTATTATAGTAGGTGACATGTTAAATATTTGCACCTTCTCATTGGTCCGATAATTATTTTATAATAAAATTATATAGTTTTCGCATAATACATAAGGTCTAACATATTTAACGAAACAGAAGTGAAATTGCTGAATATGCAGATTCCTCATTCTCAGGCCACCAAGTTAACACCTTTGGAAAAGACACGTAGCCTACGACCAACGAGAAAAATAATCTTCCCAGTTATTAATTATAAGATAAGTTCACTGATTTCTAATGTTAGCTGGATACAATGTTCTTTCTTTATACACCCTGCTAACGACTTGATAGCAACATGCAAAGGAAATAAAGCTAAGTTTTCTTACATGAGGGCTATTAAAATAATTTGGCATTCGTATCACATAACGTTTATACCGTTATATGCAGATTATCTCTTGTTTTGTTGTGCCTTCGTTGCTAAATCGTAACCATCAGAATATAATGTTTCGAAAAAAGTATCCGCGTCATTTATCTCATTTTACATGAACTTCCTATGGAATAACAACAAACTACCTTATACTCCATGGTATTCCCAACGAAAAGCATTTTATTAATTTGTGAGTTGAAATTGGTCCGTCAGAAATAATAGGCTTTTCAAGCGTGAAAGACTTGTGAAAATCTGCTGAGTTGATTTCGAGATTACCCAAGTCAGAGAAACACGCCTACGCACACACAAATACATTATCTCTGTTTATAATATTAGTATAGATTTGTGTAATTATACCTGAAAATGTTTTGAAAATATGATTTATTTTTCCAAAATTTTAAGTGATCGTCCTATGTAAATTTCAGATCTGGCTAAATAATAATCTTCTGCACAAAATAGAGATGAACATACCATTAAACAAATGTGAAAATAGCACATAAAATGTTAAAAAAGTTGGGTATTTTCTCAATAATTATAAAGGTCATAGAAAGTACTACCTATTGTGAAATGATTTCAAGAGAAATTTTATTGTGAATAACTTGATTTTGTGTGTGTGAGTGAGTTTATGTTTCAGATGTTGGTTTAACCCATTACCACGAAACTTTATATATAACTTAGGTCTTAATTAGGGAATAAGTTATGTGCCAGATTAAATACCTTCTCCCAAAGTGGGATACATGCAATATAAGCTAAATCAAAAGAATCTCCATAGAAGACAGTACAATCTTAAAAACTCTTAAGTATCTTGCGTTATTTAGTTTGTGATTTACAATATAAACATATATTATACTGAGCTTAATTTTCTGCGAAGTTGTATCACTCGCACTATTGTGATGTTAAGCCTCATTCTCTTAACTATTTGGGTGCACAATGTAATTGTATGATAGCTTTTTTTGTGCCTCGTTTACCATGGTAAACCCCGTATTTTTGAACTTACGAACTGACTTATTTTCTATTAGTGTGTATTCCAGTTGAATAAAGGTACCTGGCTGAGATTTTTATTTCTAGATTTTCCTCAGACTACCTATAGATTAATATCAGGTAGCTTTAGCGGTTTAGATTCCCGAGATAATTTTCTGCAATCATTTCATACTTCCATTCATAGTCTTGTGTGTTCCACATGGAGATTAATCCTATAAAAGATAACGCAAAAAGTAGGCGTCAAATTATTCTGAATAAAACAAATACACTTTATGGATTTTTACTTTCTCTACTACGTATAGTAAGTAGTGGAAGTATTGTATTCCACCCAATACTGAGATTTCAACGGAAATACATGTTTTGAGACCCCCTGAATCCAAAAAAAGAATTTTTGGTAACATGTCCATGTGTGTGTCTGTCTTTGTGTCTGTGAACAGAATAATCAGAAACGAACAGTCGGATTAGCACCAAACTTGGTATTTAGGTTCAGCATCTTCCAGAGATGCGACATGAAGGTTTTCAAGAGAATCCGCCACCCCAGATTAGACTTTACATGAATCATTTTTCGAAAATTTTAATTTTCTCAAAAATGCCTCTAACGATTTTGATTAATATATCATATGTTTAAGACATTTTCATGACAAATGAAATGTATATCTAGAATTTTCTGGGAATGTCTCCAAAAGTGTTCTTCATTTTGAACGACTTGTGCATAGCTGGTAAACCATAAGAGATAGACAAAATTTTACTACACAAAAAATGTAGATCGCGTTAAAATACACAATTTATGTCATATACATCTTTTTGGTTGGGTGAACCATTTTGAAATATTTCTTGTTATTCCCTTAAATTTTCCAATACTTATACTTTTTCTAAAATTCGTTATTCATTTTGTTTTGTCCTGGTAATCCAAAGAGAATGGAATACTCCATACAGCAACCAGCTCTTAAAATATTTGACTATCGCTTAAAGCCTACCAGTTCCCCTTGCATCTACAAGAAAATTAGCAATAAGATTAACATCTCGATATCTCGATTAACATGAAGCATATGGAGAATAAGCGTTTGTAAAAATAGTTTGTACAAGAGTAGAAAAAGTCATATGAGTGTAACACATCATTTTATTTTATAACAATTATCCATCGACTAAATGAAAGAATGTCAGTGGTTCATACTATTTTGCTTTCCCTCCACGAGTAGTAAAATATGCACTGTGGTATTCTAATTTTATAGTATGCTATGAAATGGAACACTGCCATTAATGCTTTTAATACACCACATTCAAATGAAACAAATCTACAGCAAGGTGCATATGCATTTCAAGACATGCAAGTTTTCATTTATCCCTTGATAGTTTTTCAGATATTAACAATAAAATCACTCTTAAAATATCGCACCAAAATACATTAATATAAATTTAAAAAATCAGATGAAACTAAAACAAAGTTATACAAAATTAAAACTAGCTCTGTGGTTTTATATGCATTAACATCAAGATATTCAGGAAAGATAGTTACCTCTTGAATCGAAAGCAAATTACAAAGATAAAGATAACACTGAAAACAAGGTTACACGTGGAATGAGCTAAGAATATATAAGGGCGCGTTCTGATACACCAAAAGAAAGGAAAGAAGATATAAGGTGGGTAAATAAATAACTGATATATACAAATATTTCCAGACCACAGTGAACACTAAGCTACTGCGTTTACACTTTTAGGTTGATAAAACATATTTATTAAGAACGGAGTATTATGATAACTTTATGTAACGTGTTTGCCTAAGATACGCGAGAAGTATTGGACAGAAAATTCAGTAGAGAGCGGCGCATCCACTCAGAAATTTCCCTCAAAAGCACAACTCTATTGCAGTTAGTATTCGCTGACTGAAGTGACACTGGGTGTACGCCTACTTCATTTCTATGATAAACAAAACAGAGAGCATACATAACAAAGCACAAAATATGCAACTCCTAAATGAGTCAGATATCAGTCTGATTTCCTGGAAACAAAGATAATTCGTTTGTTCCTATTTGTCATTGTCAAATTTAGATGTTTCTTGCAAACTATGCCTGAATAAGTCTGGAAAACAATGGAGACAGAGTGAAGAAACAAAAAGTTTTGAATACGTGTGAGCACAGTATTCTGTAACTTCCTGTATTTTTTATAATACACAATAAACTGTGCGCTGGAGAGGAAGGCATGCCATGTACTTTGTGTTCTCATTTCCCATCTAGCGGGTCTTCATTTTTCATTTCGTTACGTCACGCCATGCCATGCTCCTTGTCACTCAACATCCCACCTCTTCACTCTTTTCAGTTTTCTCTTTCACACCTACTTTTTATGTTTCAACATAGAAACTGAATTTTCCCCTAAAGAGTGACACGGCGATTAGGTAAGTCTCCCTGCATTCAAAAGCCTTTATAAGTGACATCAAAATATGACAGTTTAAGATTACATGTTGAAGGAACTCTATCCAACATTCCCTATAAGGTAACAGAAAATACACCAGAAATAGTTAATAAACAATATGATTGAAAATTGCGCTGATAAAAGAATATCACCAATGAGGTGTCCAACTGTACAAGACAAAAGCACCTGTTATGGCGGCAACTACTTCGCCTCCGCTGTGTTGCAAGTAGTAGCTCGCTGGAGATTCATAAAACTGAGAGAAAGGAAGGGAATTGTATGTGCAAACAATGTGGGTGATAACTTTATAGATGAGACACCAGCCACTTTGTGGTATTTACCTGCATGTTCTTCATGATGGGGATATTTCTTAAAGGTAGCGGAAAAATAGTTAAACAAAACATTGTAGTTGGCCGTCAAACTATGTGAAGTAATCAATTAATTAATTTGTTATCACGATTATTAATGAAGCTATCAGTTGCCAGGAACATCAGCGTTCTCGGTGTGTTGGACTTGGTCCCACAGGATTGTTTTGCATGCCATGAATACCACATTTACGCACACTTAAGGATAACCATCTATGAAATGTATCAAATCCACAATATCAGTTCGCTATATTTGAAAGTTTATTACAGCAATTGCCGTTTAGTGCATAATATCTACATCTAATTCCATGTGTACCTTTGAAATTGGTTCTCGAGATATTAATCCTTTTATTACCTTTTACTGTTTTGAAAAATTGCTTCTCACCATCCAAGTATTTTTATAAGCATTAATAATTTTAATTAAAGTATTTAATAGTATACTAATAAATTATAGAGATTAATTTATGATCAACCTAAGTATGACACAAATCGTTTGATTAAAATATGCGTATTATTGTTAAAGAAAATCACACCTAATCATGTTACAAAAAATCATCTCATTTATTTATCGTTCTGTTTATAAGGAGGTATACATTTCATTCATTTCACATTTCATTCATTTATACCTGAACGTATACCTTGAAGAATTTTAAGAAAATTAGCATGTTCCGAAAAATGAAAACCCGGGAAAATAGAGTATCAGCACTCTGACGGTAAAATAACACTCTTTCTGATTTTATGCTGTTTAAAAAGCATTTATGCATATACAAGGCTTCCTTTGTCTTTTATGAACCTCTGTAGCTAATTTGGTGTTTGAAGATTCCTGAGGCTTCTCTTGAACGGATTATGCACTATAATGTTGGCAAAACTTATTGTTTTTATTACAATTTTATAGGGATATTTAAATTGCCATTATGGCATAATTTAATAGTTCGCACAGTTAGAAAAGCTATATATATAAATGAACTAGAAGGTTTACAGTGTTTAATGACAGTAAAATTCATATTTCAGAATTTGGCAATTTTTTGCCTGTTTCACAGATGGGTATCCTATAATGCTATGTTCCTGGACCGAAATTAGACCTGCAATTCGGAATAGAAAGCCAGCACTCAATTAAGTTGTTCAGGCAGTTAATTCAAATTTATTATTACCTTGGGAATACAGGATTCATCAAAATAAGCGCATACTAGAACCTACCTATTCATAACATATGCTCCATGTGACTACAATTCATAGTAACAAAACCTTCTATTGAATTTTGAGGCAGTATTTTTAACACTTAAATTATATCAGTCTAATTATATAATATAAAATATAACAGCCCACCTTAAAGCAATATGTGTATGTAATAATACATAAAATATAACGTTTATATATTACGTTTATATTAAAATGCACATGTGTAATAATGTTATGTGAAAGTATTATGTAATTTAACAATATAGGAGCTGTGAGAATAGAAGCAAGCTGCTTTTCGTAGCAAACAGAAATATAACGTATAAACCGAAGGTTACTAACAATGAGATAACTGTGAGACAACAATAAATTAGAAAGCTTAATAATGATACTAATACTTATTGGAACAATAATGTAATATTTAAAACAGTAATATTTAAAATGGCCAACCAAAAACTAGAAAAGGCTTAAGTTAAATCAATGTATTCTATTGGAGTAGGCTTAGCCAATAAGAGATTGAAATAGGGAAAAGTACAAATTCAGGCGGGAGACGCTACAAGACAGCGTTCCCAACCAGTCCATTTTAGATTGCGTACCCGATCGGTACGGTACGTGTTCAATGTGAGACATAACAATTCATTTGTGGAAAGAATAATATAAAGTTTACGTGTTTAAAAATACAATTAACAATAATCTCACAGCTCTACAGTAGGATACATCAGTGAAGTGTTATTTAATCGTGTGAAGGATTAATAAACAAAATACAACACAATTATAATTTGTGTAAGCCTTGTTCTTTAGCCGTACTAGCCCTATTAAGAGATACGTGTTCTAAAAAAATTACTACTGACGCAGCCGAGGCATACATATGTAATATTTAAATAAACATTAAAGTACAAAGTTGATTTTTTTAACCTGGGGCGAAGGCCACTGGAAACTGGGGCGAACACTCCTAGAAACAATCTCCCGCAAGTTTGGCATCCATAACGTGCGTGGTCTAAAACATGCTTCACTTTTTAGGAAAACATGCATCTTTCAAATGCCGCAGTTTAATCCTGAATTACTTAAATTCCAGAAAATCGCTGTCCTGCAGTATTTGAATGAATTGAATAAGTGTCGCCTACCTGCTATCCAATAAAAACAGTTTCGACATTTAGAAAATACAGCATTATGTTCTGTTAATGTACGAATGTGTATTAATTTTTGTAAAACACACAGTATTCGGGACTTGATAATTGACAATTTGTTTTCTTTTTGTGATGAGTATATGCCTGAAATGTACAATTTTTTTACTTTGTGCAGTAATTTCTATGTGAGCGGTAAAGAATGTTTTTCACAAAAATACTATTAATTTTGGCATTCGTGTTATTGAGATTAAAATATCTAAGCTTCACTGAAACAAAATATATATTTTGTGCACCAAGTATTCTCTTCAACCCAATATTATATAATAGAATAATATCCTTGAGTATATAATGTTATCCTTAATAACAAATAAATTTATTTATCGACACGATATAGACGGAAAATGTTCAGAAATGCTTTAAACACTATTATCAACTGTAATTTTAATCTTTATTGCCTTATCTTCGTATTGTGACGCAGCTATGAGCCTCAGTTATTGCATAATAGGCGTCGATCGACCGACTGACGACTGAAAAGATATTCGCGTTAACACCAGAAGTGCTATCGGAAGATATCGGGATTGTTCTGCTACCTTCTTTCTCCCTGCCACCTGATCATTCCAGAATACTTTAGAAAATTCCAGCGGTTATATAATCGAGTGTGCTCGCGAGTTAATAAGGTAGTGAATATGTTTCTGGTGCGACGCAAATTGCTGGTAAGTTAGTGCGTTCTCCAAGTTAGATTGCGACGGCAGTTGTAACGTACTACAGTGAGTCCTGCTGCTACTACCACGAGAGATTAGAGAGGTCTACTGTTCGACACCCCGGCGAGTGAAGCAAAAGGAAAAAGGGAATCCTTAACTCGTGATTCCTGGAAGTGGAAAAACATAATAAAAGAGTCAGAGCGGTCTATAGCAACCTTCTTGAAGGTTCCGAGCGTTTATAAAACTGATATAAGTGACGCACCGAGTTACTTCTGGAAGAGATAGATGCACTGATTGCAGGAGGCAAATGAGCGTCCAAAGCGACAACTGTAAAAAGTTGTATTGTTTGTATAACGCAAAAAGCATCACATTAAAATTACTTTTATTTATTTGCCAAAAACGGTTGAATTGGAGAATGCGACAGAAGAAAGCACCTGTGCTGCAAGTATTTCTAAATTCATCACTGTCATAACTGTTCTAGTGTAATTAAAAGAAAGAAACTGTAACCTTTCTGGAGGTTTTCTATATAGGAAATTCTGGGTTTAAGGCTGAAGAAAAAACTCTAATTCATTCATTCACTGTTTAACCTCATCTTATGTAGGACTTACACCTCCAGGACTTACAGGCGGTGCCTGGGGTCAGAGGCCCGTCGAGGAGCAGACACACTCATGGAGCAGACAGAATGTCCAGGATGGGTGATCAGCCCAATGCCTGGAATGGGATGACGGAATTAGTCGAAACGAAATGATGGCGAAATGGATGAGAGGAAAGGTGATGGTGGAGCAGTCGGTGGAACGAATGGCGGGGGAAACCGAGAACCCGGAGAAAACCCGCCCAGCGCCGCTTTGACCACCACAAATCGCACATGCGGATCCCTGGGATTGAACCCGGGCCGCCTCAGTGAGAGGCGAGCGGTCTAACCACTCGGCCACGGCGCCACCAAATTCTAATTCTAATATCAAAATTAATAACAAATTTAAAACTGTTGTGAATGTGGCTTACGCTATTTTTGTTGTATCGAAGTGTTGTCTCAGGGTTCTTCCGTATCTCAGGTCAAGGAGAGGATGAGAAAGGTCTTACTATAGCTAGTACTAATGCGTTAGTTTTTTCAATTAGAAATATATTCTTATTTTGAGAACATTTCTACTTTTCGTATGAATTGAACAGTTTTTTTGTTCTTCAGATATTTCATTAATCGCTTTAATAATTACTCCTTTTATTCTTGCTACTTGATATACTGCGATGTATTGTTTCCATTTTCGTGCGTTACATCCGCGCACTTTAACATTTTCTATTGTAATAATTACTTGTCTACGTGACTTGCGCGTGTGCATTATGCGGTACCAATTAGGGGAACGGAAAAATAACGTTCAGTTTCGCTGTTCCATAATAATAGTCCTTAAACGCGTTCGTTGGTGCATTTTTATAACCAGTTCCTAAAATGACACTCTAATAGTAGACAGTAAATTGCGTTACAATATAAGCGTTACATGTATACCATACTAGCACTCCCTGCTTTCAATAGACGGCAAACCTTCTCGCCAATCAAATTTAATTATGCCATGAATTTCTTTTGATACACATTCGAAAGTCCGAGGTGGCGTTTTGGAATACGCAATTTATTTGTCTTGGAACTCATAAAAGAGTTAGTCTCATGATGATGAGGACGACGGTGATCATGATGAGAACGAGAATTTCTTTAAAATGAGTTAAGCTAGTAGTAATTGTAATTAAATATCTAGATGTAAAGCGGGATTCAGATTGATATTAACAGTACGTTACGAATTATGCGTGCATGTTGCATGGAAATTCGAGGAAAGAAGAGGAATGGAAGGGGAGCATTGCCCAGTCACTTGGTGATATTCACAAGGAACGAAGAATCAGGAGTTGATACGAAAGAACACAAGCCAGTCAATAATAGCAGACCAAGCGTATTTTGCTGTTAAGATTATGCGTAAATAGTAAATACTCATGGACAGTTATTTTGCAAAGATTATTTTGAAGCTAGTATATTTTGGAATTGAAATGGTTCGACTGTTACCGAAAAATAACCCCTTCTCTCACCTTCACTTTCAACCACCCAGCTTGTTCATGTATAGTTTAGCCAGCTAATAATGCGTCATAGCCTGCTGCTTATTAATACTTACGTGCATTTACATAGACAAATGTTTAATTCATTCACATTGGTTTTCTGGGTTACACGAAAACATTATATAATTCGCATACAAGTTTATATGTTTAGCAGAGTATTCATTGGATTTGAGATTTGTTTACGAAGCATTATCAACTACGTATGCATTTGCGGCTGTGCTACAAATTTCGGTTCTTAAGAACGTCATACAAATAAAATTGGATACTCGTTGGCGAAGTTTCTAAATCTTGCAGTCTTTTCCTAAATGTTTTCAAACTTTTCTCAAATTCATCTCTACCACAACTATAAGTGTGTTCTCAAATAAAGTATCTTTAATAGTTCTTTATAAAATAATATTGCACTTTTATTATACTAATTAATCAGGTATTCCACACAATGTAGAAAACATAATTTTGAAAAAATAAACAACTATCAAATTATATAAATACTAATAAAAAGTTAGCACATAGATATTATTTTCAAGCTTCTGGTTAATCCAGAAAAAATGCAAATCTTTAAATATAATTTTTGCAATAATTTATTCTCAATGTTCGAATTACTTATATCACATCGTGAGCAAATTAAACGTATAGGAAAATCTATAAGCCAGCTCTTTTAATTGTATTCTCTCCGAGTTTATGCTGAAAATTTGAACAAGATTGGTTAAAAACTGCATAGAAAGGAACATTTTTATTGCGCAAAAGTGTAAGCAAAATCAAAGTCAAGTAAAAGGCATTAGATGTAAATACGAGAACCATTAGCCCGCGTGCTCATGGACAATTAAATGGTCACATATTGAAACCCTAAAGGGCCCTGTGAGAAAAATATACATGCAATTTTTTTTAATCTTTTGAGAATTTTGACCAAATTCCAGCTATGGGTATCCCTAATATATTTACGTTATTGTTACGTGCTATTGCATTCAAATGCAAATAAGGGTTTTAATAAAGGCTATTTACATTATGCAAACAATTATAACGTTAAAATACTCATGCATAATAGAAACTAAAAATAACATGTATAATTCATGTAAATTAAATTTCCTATCTTTATACAAGGCGGCACCATGATAGAGTGATAAGACCTCTTGCCTCTCCCAAGGCGACCCGGATTCAATTCCAGGGACCCATGTGGGATTTGTGGTGGACAAAGCGGCGTCTGGGCGGGTTTTCTCTGGTTTCTTCGGTTTCCCTCGCCACGTTTCATTCCACTGGTACTCAATCATCACCTTTTCCCATCATTTATCATCCACTTCCTCACTCTCGTCTCAGGCTGATCACCCACCCTGGTCGCTCTCTGATCCGTTGGCCCTCTGCTCCCTGTCAGGCGTCTGCCCGAGCGCCCTGGGGAATGTGAATCCTCGGTTCGGGTGAGCGTTTCGGAAGGAAGGCTCTGGCCCAATTGGGCAGTCAGTTACCTTTACACAAATAAGTTATGATTGATGAATTAAGAACTATTTCAGGATGCATATTACTACCGAACACCTTGGCCGGATGACAGATTCTAAGGCTGGACAATGTTTTGACAATATAAGACAAACATTCAGTCAATAATAATTACAGAATAGCGCCAACCTGCATCACTGCCACAGAACAGCCCTCTTGTGGAGTAACAAAGTAGTCCCCTTGGCCTAATGAGTTTAATCACTGTTATGGGCAATGTTTACGCAGCAAGTACATGGTAACATATTCAGCTGAGTATTAATACACTCTCTTTTGAGAAAACATGGTTGATATACTGTAATAAGTCACGGAAACCTTTGCACAAGAGAGTGAGTGAGAGAGGGAGAGTTGGGGCCTGCAGTTATAGCACGTTTCATTAGTAGTGGAACTATGTCCACACATGCTGGAAGTAATAGCGGAAGCCTGGGGTTGTGATGTAAAACATAAATTAGGAGAGGCCATTAGAAGAGTTGAGGGGGTAAACGGAGATTCACGGCATATTAAAAACTCACTATATCAATTAACTAAGTTAACTGTGGAGTACAAAACATATGTCTCGATCAGAGGTTATAATTAAATTATTTCGGAATAATAAATCTGAAATATTAATTTTATATAACTTTTTTTCGCTATTTGGTTGGTTGCTGTTGTATTAAAGTGAAGCACCTGTGAAAGTTTACCTAATTAATAAAAAGTGTATATATCTTTCTTATATGCACTATAAAATTAATATTAAACTTTACGAAAGTGCATGGCACTCTGCTGTACCACTCAATATAGTTTCAGTGCACAGGTGTAACACTGCTAGATGATATCCGTAATTCTAAGCCTCATTTTTAAACTTTATTATTGGGTTTTACAATATTCAAACTTTTCTCACGGCGGAGTTTTTCACTCATTTGTTTCAACATTTCTTTATAGTTTCTGAGATATCTCTGACAGGTAAGCACCTATTTATACATTTTAAAAATTATAATTAGCATATTTACATAATTATATATTAAATGTTTGATATATTTAAAGTTTCAGATATTATTTTGGTGTTTATAACACAAAAAACGTTGTAAAGGATACATAAGATTACAGATGATTTAGCTGCATAAAAATAAATTTGGTCGAAAAAACTTATAAAGCGCATCAAAAGGGTATGTTGGAATGGACAATAAATATATAGAGTAAAATTAATATTACAGTAACTATAAAAGTTATAAGTTTGAAACTGAAGAAAAATTAAATGTTATTCTGTTTGACTACTGATAAAATTTACATCCACATGTGAGGTATACCGGTTTTCAAATTTAAAATGCTATACAGAAATTTCGCACGCGCATTAACACGAAGATTTTCAAGGAATTCTACTACCCCAAAAACACCTTAAATGAAAAACCTTTTCTTTTCTTGGAAACGGCCTAATTATTTAGATTAAAAGGTTCACATAATAGAGAAATTAACATAATAAACTATTATTTTCCATGAAGAGATTGTAAAGTTCCCTTCATTCACATTTAATTTGTGTGATTCTCTTTAAATAAAAAACCACAAGGTATAAGAAAAGCCTTACAACAAGAGAAATGTAAGACTGATTAAAATATGGAGTTTATGTCAAGTAACTACTTTGTAAAATATCCAATTTATGAAGTATTCGTTGTTTTATGTTTAAGTTTTTTCGGGCTTAAGACAAGACTGGTTGTATTTTGAGAACGTCTGAACCTCAGGTATTCACTCCCCCCCTCTCTCTCTCTCTCTCTCTCTCTCTCTCTCTCTCTTTCTGAATGTGTTCATGACAAATAAAAACTTATTTGAAACAGATGATTGTTTTTTCGCATCTTGCAGCAGACTTGGAGGAATAAATGTAGTTAAGACCATATGACGGTATTTGATATCTTTCTAGGCAGATATCTGTGACGTACTTTAAAGCATAACGTTTTATATTAAGGGTTACCTGTGATGCGACAATGCATGGACGAAATCATTGAGTGCATTATATTCATTTGTTTTTCCCTACCAAACTTACGGATTTCCCCTTTAATATAATACATGATAGCGTGCTTGCGATGTGTTGCTCAATAATGAATATCGCCTTTACAGCATAAATAATAATTTCTGCATAAGCGAAAGTATGTACCAAACAAAGGTAACCAGCAATCAGATAGCACAACATTGTTAAGAGCACTATAGTTTTTCCTTGTATATGTAGGAGTCTTAAATAAATAATTTGAGTGAAGCCACTTAGTTAAGTAGGATTATATATATAGTATGGGATATTGAACATAACTTTTTATTTTCCGAAAAATCCCTTTTTTAGGGATTGACTACTCCCGAAATATTCGCCACCATGGATTTAAATTTTCCTTCCAGATACAAAAAACGAACACGAAAATATTTCTTATTGTCTAATTCTGTTTCCATTGTAAAACAGTTAGTGAATATTATACACTAAATTTTATTTTGCAAGCTTCACCAGGTACTTCAGTGAGTTCTATTCACTAAAACGCAATTTGGAAACTTTAATGCCGACGCCCTACTTCGAATTTTCTTTTCGATATCTCTATGCACTAGAAGTGTTTGTTTTTGCTTAACATCCTGTATATTAATAAGCATATTGTATATTTCTACAGCAACGTTTTACCAAGCTGTTTTGGATTAATGCATAAATACTCCCTGTATAAAAGTGCTTTGCATGATGATTATCTAATATTAAAATATCTCTTCTACCACTAGTCTACTTTTCTTTATTCACTTCTTTTGCTACTTCCGCATGTGGTGAAATTTTGTGCTATTACTTTAAAATGCTGCTACTTTGCGATAAAGCAAAAATGCGTGCTAACTCTGTTTTCTCGTGCGGTAGTACTCCTAAATTATTCCACTTTACCTCATACAAGTGGCAATTCTGTGAGAGGAAGTAATCACGGCTCTCTGAATACGTAATCTGATACTAAGCAGAATGACAAGGTTCAAAATACTGCGCTCGGTCACTGAATTTCACTATCATGATGGCGGCAACATATCATTTTATAAATTATGACCTCACGCATGACGGTTTGACAAGTCTATCTAACTGAGCTTGTAGAGAACCTGAGCAAAAGTGGCAAAGGGCGTGGCTATAACGGTGGGTTTAGAAACACCGAGTTTCTCTTAAAATATTTATGAAGTGTAGTACCCTCGCTTATTTTGCGCTATTATATTGGACTGCAGTTGAATGTTGCTCTAAAACTGCTTCTCTGAGAGTATACACCTTAAAAAAAGATAATGTGGTAACATTTATGGAAATTTTTAATAAGGGGTGGCCACTTTGAAGAACTCAAAACTTGGGATACCTAGAACATACGGTATCCAGTTCTGAAAACAAGATGCATTAAATTCTTAAACTTTAAGTAAGCTACATTCAAAAATTAAAAAAGTATTAAAATTAAATAATTAGTACAATTGAATAGTACTGGGGCATAACTTATGTACATACCTACGTCATATCTGAACTACAAATTCTTTCCACATTCTTTTTTGTTTTTCATCTTCATATGATTTAAAAAAGTTATTGCTTTATCAACTCTAAGACAGAATTTTATCTTTAGGTTTTTTAGACTTAGCTTTTTTTTTATTTATTAACTCATGCTTTATTTAAGGCGTTGTTATTTAATGTGCAGGGAACTGTTGTGACTATCTCTCCACCCTTTTTCACTGCACTGTTCTGTTTATTTAGAAAAACCTTTTAATACAAGAAATCCCTAAAATCTATTTCACTATACGAATAAACAGCATTCCTTTTATTATGCTGCACACCATACAACTGTAGTGAATTGTCATTTCAAACCACACCGGCATCACACACACCTGTATACGGCCTATCGTCGCTTGCCTATGTTGAACAGCTAAAACTCCAGCGAGGTGACTCTGCAGTAAAGTGTGAAGTTCCCATTGGGGAAGTCGCGAGTTCGATTCCTGTTGGACTGTTGGTTCATGCTGGCCTTGGTTTTTTCGGGGCGTTCCTAGGTCGGTAGGCCTATGCTGATGTGATTTCCGTAATGCGGCGAATTTTTCTGTCCCACATTCCCTGTCATTTGCTTTAAGTAACTGTTGTCCTGGCGTCCAGTGTATGACGAACCCCTCATCGAGACCTCTGCTCGGGAAAGGTAGACTTGTGTGGGTGGTCCCGCCAGCGTCGGGATCTCATACCTGGAAACGTTGCCTCCTGCCGTCCTGGAACTGGTCACCCTGTGTGTCCTTACCTTCACCCCTTTCTGCAGCAGGTTAAATAGATGTACAATAGGCTTCCTATGTACTTCCATGCCAAAGTCCTCCTCAGCGCCTAAACTCTATTGTAATCTTAACAGCTATCAGCATACCAACTTAAGAATCTAAAAGTCATTGCTGGTGACAGAATGCTAATATTGCCTATTACTTGACCTTTTAATAAAACTCGACAAAGCTTGCCCAAACCACAAGCAGGGATGTAACGACACTTAAGTGTTCCATCATACTCTTATCGGACCCGGGGCAGTAATAATAAAAATGGGACGATCTTTACAAAATAGGAATTTCTTTCTTTAAGCTCAAACAAGGAGCGGGTAACCACTAAAATTAAAACATTACTATGTGCAATAGTCGTGAATCTCTCTCTACATTATCAATCTAAAGGTGAGATTCGAGTCTTAGTGACAACAGCCAGCTGAGGTGCACAAGAAAACCACATATGCTTTAATTTCACAATGCTATACTATCTGCAGAAACGTAACCTCAACTCCATCAAAAATCTAGGCCTAATGAATGAGCAAGAGAAATATTTCCCAGATTCGGCCTAGGTAAGTTATTAATATATCATTTGTGGCCTTTAGCAGCTGATATCGCTTGAAAAAATTAATTGTGGAGTGTTACTGTTATTTTAAACGATTTCCTTCATACTATTATTTGTTTAATGTTTTTTTTTTATTGTTGATATGACCTTAACTTTCTCTTCCAACTTACTTGATAGGCATTGTATTCCAGTCGAAATTTGGATATCTAGATTGCACCATATATCTCCTGCATAAAGGAAAAAACATTCTTAGAATAAGGTCAGCGCTGTGTGTGTGTGAACAGTATAACTCAAAATCGACAAGTTGGATACAAACCTCGGTATTTAAATTCTGCTTCCTCCGAGGATGCGACGCTGAATTTTCATCCCCTCTCACCGCCTCACCCAAAGCTACGCTTGCATAAAAATTTTCTTTGTTTTTATAACCATGTTTTGATTAAATCATCATATCTGGCATATTCACTTGAGGCACAAAATGCATATCTTGAATATTCTGTGAAACAGCTTAATTTCGATTGAATGTTATAGAATATTGCATAACTATAAAAGCTTAACAGACTGACAAAAGTTTACTTGGGATGTGGAGATTTTTAAGGTATATAAATTTCGTGTTGTTTACACATTTGGGCTATAACATAACATTTGAAGATGATGCAATTATAAAGACTAAAATACTACAGTATTATAAAACTATAGGAATAGTCAACAAAGTGATGAAACCTTTCCTAGTTCACACACAAGGTTATGCCTATATAAAATACTAGCAAGACAATATGGTAGTGAAGCATGGGCATTAAATCGGATGGATCAAAGCAGAATAGCAGCAACTGAATTGCGCTTTATGAGAACTACAGCAAGATAATACGAGAAGAGACCATATACGAAATAAAGTTATAATGAAGTTCTCATGACAACTGGATGAGTCATTTAAGACGAATGAGGTACCTCAGAATCCCTAAAACTATGCTTCATTACCAACCGAACGGGAACAGGTCTCTGGGACGCTCCAGTAAGAGGTGGAAAGAAAAGTTCTGTTTTATGAGATCGTAACAGGCCGTATTTCCTAACACTTGTTTGGATGATGACTATGACAATGATAATGATGATGCCGGTAAATTTCCTGCTATCAATTATATGTAGCCAAAGCCGTATACGAGACATTTCCTGTTATTTTTCGGAATTTCCCAATATTCCATGACCCACATTTTTGAAAATGTTGTGTCGCACTATAGTTTCGCATCATGTCATACAAAAACTAATAGAATTATAAAGTTCAGCATAAAAATAGCGAACATCTTTTTAAACATATGACTCTAGTAGTCTGTATGCCTCTCTGTAACCATTTAGGAAAACATTTATTGTAAGTAGAAAAAGAAACTAATTTTATGAATAGTTTTTAGAATATATTATATGAAAATTATTTATGTGGATAGAAAGTCATGTGATTGTAACATATCGGATTTTTTCTTTACAATTTAGACGGAAAACCGAGCGAGGTGGCGCGGCGATAACGTGTGCGACTCGCATTCAGGAGTTTCTGGGTTCAAACCATGGACCGACCAACCTGACATATGGTTTTTTCGCTGTTTTCCTCGGTCGGTAAACGAATACTGGGTTGAATAATTTGATCCGCGAATTTTCCAATAATCCCTTTCATCACTATATTACATTTCCTTTTTCTTCCTAATATTTTGTTTAGGCGCTTCCATCTTGGCGCATATACGGTTTCCGGGCGCCGAGCTGTGGTGTTACTAAACCCTACATATATACACGCGTTTATATTACTATTAATTATTATTACTACTATTATTATTATTCAAATGAATTTTGGGAATATTTTTTGGGGTCAAATGCAACATGTTTTATTTTCATAGTTACTTTAACTTATATGCTTAATTCGTGGTTTTTAATTTAGGAAAAACTCCTGCAAATGTTTATGTAGAAGCTTTGAAACATACTCAAGAGTAGTACTTTCCCCACTATAGGGTAGGTAAGGTGAAATCCTAATCAAAGAAATAGTCCCGCTCCAACCGGGAATACAACCCGGGATTGCTGGACTTTGAAACACAACTGCTAGAACAAAGGCATTCGAATGCAATTCTTATTGTGCTGCAATTAACCGGTAGAGAAAGACAATAGCAATGTTTACTATAAGACATATTTGAGAATCGAGAAATGCATCACTTAAATGGTGACAAAGGTTCCTTGCGCATATTCTTAAAGTAGGTTCAAAATCATTCTTCGGGCAAGGAGGTGGAAAATTTAGCAGAAGAGTGATAAATACCTAGGATCAAATGTAATAAATGTTAAAGCTTGGGCTGCAAAATTCGCCGCTTATATCGGATTGGCTTTAAGCTTCGTAAATTGTCGGTTCTGCTTAGTTTTGACAGTGAAATAAATGTGGCCCATTAAATACAATATCGCAACGCCGTTTTCCTAAGTTTAATGGTCAGGCGCGTCATTTATCTTGGCAAAAACCCTGTTATTAACACCATATGGCTCACAACTGCTCCAGAATTATCTCTTTAATGGATATCTTTTACAAATAAATTACTCTCACAGTAATTAAATAGTGATTTACTTTTATCTTAAATATGCTGGTCACTAAATAACCATATGTACTCTTATTATGTGTATAGTATATCAATATTAATACGAAAGAATAACAGGTTTCGTTAATACTGTTTGAAGTAATTATTACTACTGATAAATGGTAATTTTAATCTGATATGTTTCATAAGATTAATGAGAAATCTGCATAAATTGCGTAATATTCCCCTTTTTACTTTTTTCCCCATCAACTTCATCTACATGCTTCACTTGCTTCTACTTTTCAGGTTTTATAAAAAATAAACTCACTAATAATTAACAGAGTATTTTAATTTTTTAAGCACAGATATACAGTGACATACGTAAAAAATGGCCCATTCCCCTAGATCGCAATTGTGTTTTGCTCCCATAAGGTTTCCATCCTTTGACTGCGCCCAGCCGGTATTAATTATCTATGTGACTGGCCTGAAAAGCAATTCAAGGATATAAAAAGAATCAATGAACGATCTTATAATCGATGCGAAATGAAGGGGTGGTTCGGATAGCGCCTCTATGAAAGAGTTTCGCTGCAGTTGTTACACAAAGAAAGGCTTAACCAACAAAACATAACTCCCCTTCTACACAAAGGGGTGAAGAATAAGGGATAAAGGGGAAGCGTGTTTCGTTAAACTGGACGACATCTATGACATGTATATGAGAGTTTTCATCTATGACATTATTTCTACGTTTTTATTATACTTTATTTTATTTTTGAGCCAAAATTCAATGAAGCCCTGTCTTAACGATATTTTACTAGCGAGAACATAAGACACCACATCATTACCCTTCGGCAGTTTGGTCACATTTTGGGGGATATAAAATACCCTGCCTGTGGCTAGAATTATACTCAAGAAACAGAGGTTGTCATGCTGGTAGAGAGTGGCGCTAAATTTGTCATTACCAACATAAACAGCTGCGTTCCATTATGGGTAAAATGTTATGCACGCTGTAGCGGGAAACGGTACTGTGCGCTATTTGTAGCGCGAAATCGTTGATCCTTGGGTTGTTGTTGCCTGATGCAGTGTTTTTCTTCCTCGGCTATAGATGCTCGTCGGTTGTTGCATATTCCATTCCTGACTTTTCCTACCTATTTCTAATTCTTAATTCTCAGGTTATAGTGGGTGAGGCAAGTTAAAATAATATACGGCAAGTTTCCCTTAATCAATGAAGCTTATTCGCAAATGAAATAATTGTGAGCGGCTAGCTTTTCCCATTATTAAATTTCCACCACTTTAAATAATTCAGGAGCCTCGCTATCTGCACACGCATTTCCACCCTTGTGCACACACGTGCATCTGTAGCACCTCGTACCAACGACAATTCTAGAAGATCAGTTTGAGAGAGAGAGAGAGAGAGTTCTGAACCCTTGTCTGCCCTTATATACGAGAGCCTAGTGACGCTCACCTCTGCGTTTAAAAATGTAACGACATTTCCTATTGGACCTCAGGCCGCGTCACCTTAACATGTATGAGAATGTGTTTTTTCAAGTCCGTGCGCTTGAGCGTCACCCTGGTGCATTGTGCAGCCGGCTCAATATCTCCGTCTCTTTCTTTTCTTAGTCTCTTTCTATTTCTCCGTACCGTTACCGGTTCCCTGCCTGTTGGCTTGGTGAAAGGTACGCTCTACTTAGGGTTTATGCTCAGCTTTTCCTGGAATTTTGCCAGGTCGCCCGTTTCTTACAATCAGCTGTGTACAAATGTTAGATGTTGAATATTTTAACATGTTAGTGAATTATATTATTACTGTACAATTCTTATATATTTGGTCCCCCTTTCATATGTACAATTCTTATATATGTATAATATATCCCCTTTCAATGCCATACACAATGTCATTTTCCTTAAATTATACTGTGCCTTAGATTTATAACTCAGTTAAGGACAATATCGTAGGAGACAATATAAGATTCAAAGTATTACCAAATTAAGAAGCATTAAGTTTATTTAGCTAACTAGTATATAAATCGGCGTTTCGTAAGCGAATGCATAATAAGATAGTTTTCTATATTTAAAATTATTGTCTGCATTGGCATTAATTGTTCTTCCAGACAAGCCATGTGTAGGACAAGGTTGAAAAAGTAGAACAATTAATGCTTATTAATTGACCTAATAGTTGGTTAAACTCTGAAGCCCGAGAGTAAAAGTACTTATAGCATTGCAAGTCGCCATTAGTGTGTCATCTAAAAACGGTTTGAGAACTCCTTGTGGTTTACCTAGAAAAAAATGCGAGTCAGCTGGAGAATTTAATGTCTTACCGGCATGTTACCATGGTGGTTCTGTTGATTAGAGCAACCAAACGGAAACCGGTAGATCCATAGTTCAAATTCTGGCTATAACATTGTATTTTTTAGTCGTCTGATTCTATCTTTTCAACATTGTTTGTATTGTCCTTCAGTTAAGTTAGTTTTATATTATGGAAATCTATAAGCTCTACATCATTTAACGTAATGTAATGTTTGCCGAATTCAAACTACCACTAACAGCACTGGCATATCTTTCCGCTTCATTCAGTAATGTTATTAACTCTTCTTGGAAAATAGTTTGCAAAAGGGTTGGGTGAAAAGCGCTTCAATGGCTTTTGTTCATTGTTGACTCCAATTAACGTAATTTACTCAGGTGTTTTTTCTTGGATCAAGATACTACTGGGAGATGTAAAGCTATATATGCTAAGGTATAGGATGGACTGGTGTTGGTATGACGTTCATTTATCAGAAGAAACATCATATGAGAATTTGAGATTATGGAATAAACTCAGAGTGCATAGCACAGCAAACATATCTGATTAAGCTCAAAACCTGTAGTGTTAATTATTAGATATTTCATAAATAAAACCCTTTTAAATATTATTATTATTATTATTACTATTATGCTGTCGAATTATGGCACAGTGCGGAACTGTAGGCCTAACTAAAGGAAAATTAAAACGCTACATAAACAGAATACAATGCAAAGGGGCTCTTGAGAAAAAGCGTTATTTAAAAAGGAAGTAATTAAATGATACTTGACTAGCAGTTTAAGCTTAGCTTAATTACCCGTAATCGGAAACAAATGATGGTAGAGGCATAATTATCAGTGGATAATCACTTCCTTGCGATAATCACTCTGCAATCTAGCTGTTGTTGGTTCATGTACAAGGTGTTGGTAAGCGGGTTTATGAGTGTAATAATTATTCATACACATGCTGGCGCCTGTGCTGTTGAAAAAAATGCATTATTCAATTCCGTTGTGCATTAAAATTAAGTGCTCAAAGTAAATTGAAGATCAAGGATTATTCGCAAGGAAAGTTAAACGTTATCAGGAAGTAAAGCGCAGCACATTGTGTAGTTGGGAAAAAACCCACACCAGCAACAACCTAGACATTATTAAAATCCAAGGAAGCATCACATAGCTGCATAATTCGTTTCTCTCCATATACTGTTGTTTACTGCCCTCACGGTCACTTTTGGCATGTGACGCTAGACTATATAGCGTTCGCACGGTTATTTAAGAGGAGAATCTATACTGGAACTTGCTCCTAATGAATACAGTCTTGCTAGTTTTTGTCGCAATTATAAGGATACGAAGGTGAAGAGAAGTTAGTTGTTCGTTAAATGACGCTTTTACTCCGCTGTTTAAAAGCGCTTTAACACTCTTCTTATTGGTTGGTTTCTTATATTTGGCGATCACTTAAACATGACAACTTGTGTCTTACATGTAAGGGCACGGTTAATCTTTATACAGTGTGTCCATAAAAATACTGGCATACTCCAAGCTGGCACCACCTCACCTTTGATAATCGTATTCAAATGAAATTGGTAACGTTCGAAAGAAAAACTAAATTTTTTTGTACATGTCAACAATGAACAGGATCGCGGGAATCAATCACATAAACTAAATTCACTCACGTTTGTGATTAGTCGATATGGATTCATTGTTAGATATTTAGCAGGCAGGTTACATGTTACCGTTTGCTTTTAAAGTTGTGTTGTTATTAAAGAAGTTTTAAGGAGTTGTGGCGAACCCACAAGAACGTAGTTGGTGTGTTTTGGAATATTATAGTACGCAGAGACCGGTGAAGGTTCAACATGCTTTTAGGAGAAGGTTTCAACATCAAGCTCCTACATACACGTGAATTTTGAAGTGGTACAGTGATTTTGTGGGTCGTGGCTGCATATGTCATCAAAGGAAAGGCCATTCAGGGAGACCATTTATCAATGCGGAATTGTGGAACAAGTGCGAGAGGCATTTGTACATAGTCCTAAGAAGTCTGTCCGTAGAGCTAGTCAGCTGTTAAACTTCCCTAAACACACCGTATCTAAGATCCTCGTACGCGACTGAAGTTTCACCCTTACAAACTGCAATCACTGCATAAATTGAAACCTGATCACCCTGCAAAACGATTAGATTTCTCTGAACATTTATTGGTACTAATAGAGGATAATGAAAATCTGTCAGAAAAAATAATTTTCAGTGATGAGACAACATTCCACGTTAGTGGAAAAGTGAACAGGCATAATGTTAGGATTTGGGGGAGCCAGAATCCACATGCCATTTTGGAAGTTGAGAAAGACTCCCCTAAAGTGAATGTCTTTTGTGCCGCATCGAAACGTCAAGTCTATGCCCCATTTTTCTTTCCAGAGGCCACTGTCAACGGTCCAACGTATCTTGACATGCTTACTGAATGGTTATTTCCTCAATTGGAAGAAGGCAACGAATTTATTTTCCAACAAAATGGAACACCTCCTTACCGACATTTACATGTTCGGGAACATTGGAATGTACTGCTTCCAGAAGATGGATTGGCCGTGCCGCAAATTATGATAATGCCTTCTACATGTGGCCGCCGAGGTTGCCTGACTTCACGGACTGCGACTTCCTTTTATGGGGTTACATAAAGTATTATGTCTATTTACCCCCATTGCACCAAAACCTGCAAGGAGTGCAACTTCGTACCACTGCTGCCATTCAGTCCATTTCATAAGATATGTTGGAGCGTGTGTGGCGTGAATGGGGATATCGTCTTGATGTCTGCAGCGTCACTCGTGGGGGCCACATTCAATGTCTATGAGATATAGTAAAAAATATTTCAATTTTGTTTTCGAATGTCACCAACTTCACCAAGATACGACTATCCAAAGCGACGCAACGCCAGTTCAAAGTGTGACAGTATTTTTATGGACACACTGTATTTGTGGGCGCATGTATTGCGTTACAAGGTTCTAAGGCTTTATGTTTACACTATGTTTACGCGTAACTTTTTTGTGGACGTCTCTTTAAAACTTTATCGACAGTACTATTACTTAAAATTTTAAAATGGTTTCTGCAGTAAACAGAAATATAAACACACATAAAAATCTATAAACATGAAATTCTCAAAATAATATGATATGCCAGATTTTCTTACAAGCATTAATTTTCCTTACGCCTTTAACTATAGCGTTCAAGATGATGAAAGTATTTAAACTAACAACTGATGTAACTTCGTTGAGAGAAAATTAACAAAATCCCATTTAAATGCGGAATTAGCATTTATTTAAATCTATATCTCATTAAACGTTTAAGAATACTCAGGTGGCTAAAATTAAGGTGAAATGCAAACGCGATTATATGGAATATGATTATATCTGAAGTTCCTTAGTTTTAAAACCTATAATTATATTACACTCTTTATTCTAAACTACAAGGTAAAGCGTGAGAAAAAAGTATTTTACTTATCGTACGTCTCCGAGTTCCATGGTCGACTGTGTTTGATGCTTACCTGAGAAAAGAAAAGAATAATGATTATTAATATCATACAAAGCAACAGAAATTAATAATGCATTTAGTACACGTTCTACATAACCGTGTTGATTTTTACCTAAAAGCAGTGTGTGTTTGGATTATAAGCCTTATTTATCTTAATTCTTTTGTGCACATGTAGTCCGTGCCTTCTTTGCGATCTATCCACCCACTTTAATGGTCATTAAAACCGTAGTTGCTTACACTAAGTGTAAGTGGTGTTAAGAAAAGTATTATGGTACGCGAGGTTTAAGTTGAAACATTACCATTTTGATACTACACGACTGGTCTAGGGGAGGTGCACTAATGACGGTCTGAGTGCTGAGAAACCCTGTCAGTGTCACCCTCCACTGCTTAGTCTCTTATTATCAGTTGTACACTCGCTTCCATTTATGCCGTCACCACAGGTTCGGGAGGGATTTTACCAACCTTCTCAGCGGGCGCTGCATACCAGGGAGGTATATGTCTGGAGCGTTCTGCCTTTGTTGTTCGACCAAGCAGTGGTGTGTGTTAACGTGTAGCTCACGCGATGTGA
Source organism: Deroplatys truncata (assembly GCA_030765065.1). NCBI lineage: Eukaryota > Metazoa > Arthropoda > Insecta > Mantodea > Mantidae > Deroplatys > Deroplatys truncata. Next base: position 98,258,049 of record CM060976.1, on the reverse strand, counting down.
GCTAATATTTTGGAGGTGCTTTACAGAAGAATAATTGTGGGTATGCGAGTAGTCAATTTGACATTTGAAGACATTGCTAGACATCTATGCAGTATTCTCATGGATAGATTATTAAAACAGTGTAGTGTCCTCTTGGAGAGTAAAAAGTATAATTTACTTCAGTTTTACATCATAATTACTGTCATTAAAATAGTATTTCATGGAAAGTTTTTTTAGTTTAGCGTCCTTTAACTGAAACAATGCTAAAATGAACCCAGGGTCCACTGAGCTTAAAGTACACCCGAAATTCGTCTTTTCAGGATAAGGGAAAACCCCGGAAAACCCTTATCCGGATAACTCATCCCAATCGAGATTTGAACTCGGGACTTCTTGAACGTGAGGCAGATACACTACTCCCACAACACAGAGGATGGAGAAGTTCTGCACAACAGGTGTATTTAGTTGTATATTTGGATTGGACAGATGATTCTAATAATGTCTAGTAAATGTGTTCACTTTGAGAGTAAAAATTTCAATGTATTTCAGTTTTGCGTTACGTTGCCATTATTTTTCGAGATGATGCTGTGTAAAGCAGGGTTTTATTTAATTATATATTTAAACATGATTATTATAAGTGTGACGAGTTAAGTTATTGCTCAAAGTTATACTTTCATATGGGAAAATCTACAACTGTGCACATAAAACAGGCGACCACTGCATGCGAAAAGGTAAACAGATACACATACATACATACCTGTGGAGGCCAGTAGAATGCCGTCTGAAGTGCGGTGACGGCATAAATGGAAACGAGTGTACTTGTAATAATGTAGTTGCCAGTTGCACTTTTGGCAATGAAATACGTATGCGGATATCTTGACCGTTCTTGCTTCGCTGGCTTGCGTATTGTTGCAAGTAATTGTTGGTTGTTCTCTTCTAAATTTCATGTTTCAACCTAATCCAGGTTTAAATAGTAAGTTAAATAGTAAAGGTTTTGAGATTAGCCAGCTAAGGATTAGCAACTGTCGTATGGAATGTACTACTACCTCTTTCACTTTCCAAGTTTCAACTTAAAGCAAATACACTATAGAATAAATCATGTGTCCATCAAAGAGGAAATTAAAAAAAAATATTTACTGTATGCTAAATTACTTACATTAATCAGTAATCACATATACCGTAACTTGGAGATTTTATATTTTTCTGCACTGTTACAAGAATATTCAGAAGGACTTAACCTTGCGGACAATTTGTATGTTTGGACTTCCTGCCTTCCATGTGAAGCGATTACTGGGTCTTCAGTATAAGACCTGATCGCTCGCACGGTGTTGTGCGTCAGAGCCAATAGGGGCTGGCTTCCCCCCACTCTCCACGCCCCAAACTCACGACAGGATTTCTGTCCTTCAGTTACCACCTAGTCATTAGCTTAAGTAGTCCACTTTCGTTTCGGAAGATGTGAAGGCAGTTATCTTTAAAATAACATATATTTGTATCTAAATGTTATTTTATGAAGTATTAAAGTGGCCGAGGTAAATCGTGCCAATCTAAATGCTTGTTTAGCTGTCAAAGGACGATTTTTCCAGCATTTGCTACGAGTTAAGAGTTAATTTTGTTACATTTTAAGCAGAGGTTTACAGGAATACAGATTTAAGAAGCGAAAATAGAGTGTTTCCACAGCCGGCTATGGTATGTTGTGCTACTCAGTCTTAAAACCCTGTGCGAGCTGTCAGGTATTGTATCGAAGACCCTGTATTGTATCGTCAGTTCTAAGAGTTAGCAGCAACTGCCTTATGAATAAATTTATTTGAAGGAAGTTCCTTTACAAGCACTCGAGCTCTATAGATAATTTGTCCACGGAAGAAAAGTCATGTCCTCTGTTAGGTTATTATGAGTCGTTTAGTATAGAATATTCAAGATTATGCATTCCTACTCACTTACTTAAAGCTGACTACATATTGCGAGTCGAACACCGTCTTAGGGTTACATTGTTCTTTTCGCTGAATTCTTGCCACCTGCAGTCACTTGTGATGTACCGACACACGCCTACCCTGTTTCATGGCTGCTTGGTTTTCCCTCGCCATATCATAATGCTCGCGCTGCGTCTACCATGCCTTTGGACGCGTGCAGAATTAAGCACTTTCTGAGTTACTTTCATGTTGCTTTCTATCTCATTTCTTGAGCTGGTGGAACCTCTGATGCTCACATGCATAGATTGCTCGGATTGAAAAATTCAGCTTCAGTAGCGTTATACGTGTATCCCCTTTCGTTTCTTGGTAGCAATGTAGCTCTCGCGACGAGGCTACTCACCAATCTATACGCAGATTTAGGTGCGAGTTCAGGGGCTGTCCAATGTTAGAACCGTAGTGAACTAAGATTTTTACACATCTCACAACAGAGTGGATGAGTGTTTCCTTCGGTCACTTTGTCTCCACCTTCGGAATACCCATTTTCAACATTCCTATCGTGAAGGAATGTCTTCCAAGCTCTCAACTATACCTGTTCACTCTCTCGTAGCTCCTCTCCCATCAACCTCTACTTGTTGCTGTAGAGTGGTCTCTAGGAGTGAGTACGTGAGTGCAAACACTTAAACTTAAACCACATGCATTAAAGTACCTACCACCTGAAATTCGCACCAAAAACATTACAAATTATGAATTTAAATAACAATGAAAGAGAGCTTCAACATGTTATGACAAAATCAGCTATAGCTTGAAGCTGGATGTCTAGATAAACCGAGAGAGGCTGTTTTGCATGTCAGACTTGAAAATCTATCCTAATCACAAGTGGAGACCGAACCCCGATACCCATATTACGCAAGAGTTCTCAAAGAGCCACTGATCGTATGCACGCATTATCAGATTCTCAACTTTGCGAAGTTTCCATAAGCGAAAAACACAATATGCGGCGAAAAACAAATAAATAAATAATAATAATAATAATAACAATAATAAACAGTACTAAATTAAACTCAAGTCTGACGCGCATGCACATTATGTGAACACTTGTGACACTTTCTTTGGTGCTTATTTTTATTGTGTAAGCAGTATCGTGGCATGGTTATAATGATACATTAAAGGAGGTGTTTATAGCCAAGCACTATATGCCATCATACAAAATGGAGCTACAGAACATCATTGTTGGCTTCGAGAGAGAATTTGAGTCGTATTACTTACCCGCCACAACCACGCCACAGCAGCAACAACAATAAATACAGTGAGATGGAACTGCAGCCCACACTTCAAGAGGGTCATCTTTTTAGTTTTACAGCAACTTTCCAAATCGCTTGATTTCCCGTGGAACGAAATTTCTGCCCACTAACCGTTCCCAGGATCTCATGGCACTATTAGGCCCACGGAGGAAGAATCAGCTTCCTGCTCACCTGGAAATGTACCCAAACTGTGAGAGAAGGCCAAATGCAGAAGTATTTTCTATCTTGCAGCAACCTGTGTTTATTAACGTAATTTAGATGATGGTTTTGAACTCTGCGCGAGATGTGAGGGTGCATGTTTTGAACAAATATTGTACTAATATGTTATATATGTGTTACTGAAGGCAATCTAAACTCCATCACACCTGGATATATAGGGGAAAATGTTTATGACATTAACGACATTGTGAACTTTCACATTCCACCATATGATGTCATGGCGCAATTTATCCAATCAGCTCATAGGAAACGGAAGAGAAGACAAAGGGGTTCTCCGTCTACATCTCAGAGAGCAGTATTCTTCAGGAGGAAACATAAGAAACAGATCTGAGTAGTAACTGGTTAAACCAGAGGGCAGCAGGCCCTTCTCTGCTTCCTATACTGGTGACAAGAGAGATGTGCTTTGCAGTCGTCCTTCAGCTGAAGATGGAATGAATTCGCATTCCGAAAACATTCCCGTAATTTAAACTCCAAGTGTCAATAAAAGGACGATGTCAACATAACAAGTTTTACAACAGACATGTGTTGTTGTAGTCATCTCGCATGGATTACCATAGCATTTTTTATTTTCCTGTTTTATTGATTCATTTGTAAAGCCCCTTTGACTTCTCTGGTCATATATTTAGAAACAGTTACTCGTTGACTGTAAGATATTGCACTGATTTATTGATTTTCATTGGAAAACACATTTAAATTCACTCCCAGACACTGTGGAGACTAGTGAATAATTCTATTTAAAGAAAAATTTCCCGCTCCAGTCGGAAATTGAACCCGGGACATTTAGATTGAGAAAGTAGAACGCAGACCACTCAACTACAGAGATAGCTCTAGTATTGTTCGTTATGTCACATTGTACTATCAATCTCGTGCCATTCATTACTAGCAGCTGAATAAAAGAATTTATACTAAGAATTACATCTTATGGCAGGTTTACGAACCATATATCACCAATGATAGCACCGTCTTCAATACGATTCCTAGGTGACGTTAGAACTTCATAGTATAACCAATTTGTTTTATTATAAAGCTGAGCGATATCTTTCGGCAATAGTTTACATTAAAGTTTACTAAATATAGACAATTGTTTTTAATATAGTCGCTACAGAGGGTTAAAGGGTTTTAAAATCAAACGGTCATTAGCAAAACGATTTAATTTTCATTCAACGAACACTTTTTTCATAAAAGCCAACCTGTTTAATTTAGGACCAGGAAAATGTTGCTGAAAGTCATTTTCATTGCCTCTAATGCTCCCTAGAATGGCCTACGACCTTCGGGGATATCTCCTTACACCAAGAGATGATTGGACCCATTTCTGAAGTAGGGGGCATCCTGCAGGCGGCATTACCTCCGATGATGAAGATGGTGGTGAAATGAGAAGATCTACAGCTTTCACCGTAAAATCCGAATCACGCTGGGCCTTGGGGATACTCCGCACGAGCAAGCAGAGGAAAAGGCGTGGATAGGACCTACTTTAAATCGCCAGGCTAGAGCCGGAAATCGGACCTCGGACATTCAGGTGTCATAGTCACTGAAAGTGAAGTTGTCCGTTTTTAAACAAATTGAGAAAGCAGAAATGCATAGAAACGGTGTAAGCCTTACTTAGCTTGAGATACACAAGTTCTCCATCAAATAGTGGAAACGCAGGGAACTAAGCTCTTCCTTTGGTCGGAACTGCAACAACTTGGATTGAATATCAAAATTACAACAAAATTAACACACTCTATCGGAGTCTACAGTGTCATCAATGTGGTATGCAAGCGTTTTACATATGCTCAGTGCTATAACGTTTACTTTATATTGTGATATGTGACCACGCCAAGTGGAGCACTAATTAAATCCGCCCTCCCAGAGAACACGTTCTGCGTGGAATATTGTTTCGTAAGGCTTCAGGTAGGAACAGTCAATATGTACTTACAACTAACACACAACGGTATCAGCTAAATGCTTCTCTTTGCAGAGCAAATAATTTTCAAATCAATTTGCAACTGGCTTGTAATTAAAAAAAATTAGGAGCAATATTTGGAACACACTAGATTATGTAACACTCACAAAGAGGTCTAAGTGCATATGAAGAAGGCATCAACATTAGCTATGCACACTTAAATGTATTCTGCCATGTGCGAGTATGATGGAATTCATGACAGAATTTCAGGTTACTGTCCAATGAAAGCAAAGTTTATTTACCAAAACTAACGGACTAATAGCTATAGCAAGATAATAATAATGCTAAAATACACAACTATAGCGAGACATAAACTCCGATAATTTAAAATATCCACAGCTTCGAGCATGCGATAAACTCTGGCATTTTAGAATTTTCATAATTCATAAGATCGAATGAACTGAGAACATTGCCCTTGACAATACTCACGGGCATGCAACTGGAGTATTAGTCAATTTCACCACCTTAAGGATTACACTCTTGTATTTCTAAGAGTTTGGAAATCAGAAACAGCTAACACCTGCATAAAATCCCAGGTGGAAGGAAAATGCGGCGAGTAAGCGAACGCAGATAGCGGCGGTACGTGTTTAGATAGCAGTAGAACCCCACTACCCAGACAAACTGCGAAGAAGACAGCCGAAGCCGCTGCAATAAGCGTATGAACAATGGTTCAATTTCTCACCATTCAATACTATTTATTAGTTAAAGGTACGTTTGCTTATTTATTAAAAAGAAATGTGTATTATTATACCCACTCATTTAATGTTGCATTTTTGTACTGCTGTTAAATTTATGAGGCAAGATTTGTCATGTTTGGCAACATTATTAAGAAAAACCCTCAACGTGTTTTCAAGCTCAATACGTGTTTCCTTAACGCATTACTTGCGCAGTAAAGCTCCATGTATAGCGTATTATACCATTTCAGAGTTTTCTTCTTTTACCTGCATTAGTATTAACTAAAACATTTATTTTCTAAGAGATCACATTTGTGGCTTAGATTAAACGATTAATGTAATTGGCATACAGTTTTTCTAAATCATAATCAAAGCGATGTTATCTGAATATACTTTTAAGAACAAGATCTATTATTTTAAATGTTTCAGATATCTACACATACAAACTTTTAAAAGCAATTCAATTGATAATACCTAAATCATCCAAGAAGTTACCAAAGGTCCAAAACATATATACGTATTTCTGTATGTAATGAGCAGGTATAGGAATTTTTAAGCAGCTGGTTTCAGGTTATCAGCACTCAAACCATAATCACTAGAAAGGACGAGGTCAACAGCTGCCAAAGATCACTGACAGATAAAAACCCTTTTGAGTGATGTCTGCAAACGCTAAAACGCTGATGAAGGGTGGCAGGGGGTATTTACCTGCGATATCCCTACCTATGGTCTAGTAATGGTTCAACTTTATTACCTTCCGTCCTTTTTAAGCGTAGAAATTCCTATAAGCAAAAATATTAGAGCTGAGGTCAAGCTGTCTACTGGAGTATTTAGTTCTCTTAGGATGAATACAGCTTTTAGGACACCAAATTTATTTGCGCATTCATTTCATGCTTTCATTCATCATTCGAAACTGCTTCTCTGGTTAAAATATATTAATATAAGAAAGAAGTCACAAAAACTAGCTTAATTTCTAAGTTGTCGCGGTATCGTTCGTGTTATCTTATTTGCTGAGCGCCTGTTATTGTTTTACTGTTTTAAATTTTGAGTTCTTTGTCCTCCGGCTAGCTATTATTATTATTATTATTATTATTATTATTATTATTATTATTATTATTATTCAGTCGAGCAAATCTCTTGAACAGGGTGTGTAAACGGAAAGGAGTTGTTACTAAAAGATAACAGTGATAAAAGAATTTGTTTTTACACTTTTATTGCCGTCACACTTCATTAATTTCACAGATTTACTTTTGATACATGCCTGACTGAAACTGTTATATTTTTGAATGTAACTATAATCACTTATTTGCCGCACATTATTAATTCGCGTATTTCACATCTTTTAACTAACTTTACGACGCGAGAGATTTTGTAGAACTGCGCGACGTTTAACGCGTGAATGATTCTGATGAACTGGGCGACGTTTGCCTTGAGAATGATTCTGTAGAACTGCGCGTTACCCGTCTCTGGCTCGCAATTTATACTCCCACACCCCGATATGCCTAAAGATTATAATTGAGCTGCTATTGGTTAATAAAACGCGCCAACATTAGCGTCTATTTCTATATCCAATCAAAATTACGAAAACATATGGTCTAGGGAAGATATTCCCTCCATTTCTATAGAAAAGCGCGCTACTCTGACGTCATTTGTTTGTCTCTTCTAATTGATAAACAACTCACCCCTTCGCTACATTGTTATCCGCTCCTATTGTCAGTTTCAGTGAGGCCGTGTAAACTTATTTCCTAACAATGCTTATAGTTAACAAACACCTCAAATCATTGTCATACAATAATGCAAATTTACACTACAATCACTCTGACATTCAAGGTGTTGTGATATAAAATACTGCGTCAAAGTATGTGAGTTGTAGTGTGCTTTGTGGGAGATTATTCTTCACTATTATCGACGTAGGCCTTTAAAATTAAGCTTAAAAAGGTTTTGTTTTGGTTTAGTATAAACGCCACTCAGTCTTTAAAATTGTATTCATTCAGACCTTTTCAAAGTTGAGATTAATTTAGGGATTTCGATGTAAGATATAATTAGGCTTCAGTAGATGCATGTATTCCGAAATTTAAATGGGAGAGAATGGAAGGGAAATAGCAATAATTTTTTTTTGTAGAGCTACCGGCATTACACTGGTTTTTAAAATAATGCTTAGATTGCACATAGCTAAATTTCAGAACGACGAATAAGGTGGAACAAAACAAACGAAATGCTCATACAATTTTGACGTAATATAAACTAAAACTTATTATTAATGGGCCGCCTTAACTCAGACTTGTAAAACAAACAGAACTGGGAAATAATAAGAAAGCTTGGGTGTAATGCTAACTTTTCTGAATGAAAAAGAAAAATTAGAAAACAGCCCTTTTTGCTGTGCCTCTGAGGAAATACCAGAATACGACTGTTTTAGAATACAATAAGAAAAGAAAGGAAAAAAGAAAAAAGAATTCGGAGAGAAGCAAAAGACCTGGTTTTCATTCTTTCTATTAACTTTCAGCGTTAGAGTCTACGTTAGTTTATTTTACCTCTGTTCTGCTGTACAAGAATTAGAACAGGAATATGTTTTGCTTTTAACTTTGTTTACTGCTTCGGTACACAAGGTAGAGGAGGCATAGCTTGGATTATAAACCCTCGTAAGCGAAATTGCCTATCTCAAGACTGAAAAGTTAGATACATACCTGTTTAATACTTACATGCATTTGAAATATTGGAATCTCAAAAGTTCCCTTCAATCTTCTTATACTGTATACCGTGTGAGACCTCTCATTCTGCGGATTAGTAACTACGCAACCCTGCATTTTACAAACAATGAGAAATGCAGGTGCTGACACTGTGGCAGTATTTTATATCACAACAATGTAAACGCCAGAGTGATTGTAGTGTAAATAAGCATTATTGTATGACATTGATTTGAGATGTTTGTTAATTATAAGCATTGTTAGGAAATAAGTTTACACGGCCTCACTGAAACTGACAATAGGAGCGGTTAACAATGAGCGAGGGGGTGAGTTGTTTATTAATTAGAAGAGACAAGCAAATGACGTCAGAGTAGCTCGCTTTTCTTAGAAATGGAGGGAATATCTTCCCTAGAGCATATGTGTTCGTAATTTTGATTGGATATAAAAAATAGACGCTAATGTTGGCGCGCTTTATTAACCAATAGCAGCTCTGTTATAATGTTTAGGCATATCGGGGTGAGGGAGTATAAAAAGCTGAAGCCAGAGACAAGTATTGCTCAGTCCAACAGAAGCATTCGCGGGTAATACGTCGTGCAGTCCAACAGAATCATACAAAGGTTATACGTCGCTCAGTTCATCAGAATCATTCGCGGTTTACACGTCGCACAGTTTAACAGAATCTCTCGCGTCGTAAAGTTAGTTATAAATGTGAAATACGCGAATTAATGATGTGCAGCAAATAAGTGATTATGGTAACATAAAAAATATAATAGTTTCAGTCGGGCATGTATCAAGAATAATTATGTGAAATGAATAAAGTGTGACGGTAATAAAAGTGTAAAAACAAATTTTTTATCAGTGTTATCTTTCAGTAATGAATCCTTTCCGTTTACACACCCTGTTTAAGACATATGCTGGACTGAGAAATAATAGCCAGCCGGAGGACAAAGAACCCAAAACTCAAAGTAGTAAAACAATAAAAGGCGCTCAGCAAATAAGATAACACGAAGTAACCGCGACAACACCGCATTGACCAGCCCGCTGATTAGGACTACTGTGGTGCTCGTTGCTAACGTTCTCTAGTAGCGCAATCGTTAACATACTGGAAAGTCATGGTAAAGGTCGGAAGTTGAGATTACAACTGCGAATAAATGAGGTTTTTATTCATTTCTTGCATTTATTTATGATGCTCATTAAAGCATATTCTAACAAGTAACAGTTTGTGTTTTAATGAAATTCATATTAATTAAACTAATTAAGTGAAGCGACACTTCCATGCCAAACTATCAGTTCTTGTTAAATTTAGTAAACATAAAAAGTATCCTCAACTGACAGTATTTGAACCTGGGACTTCACCACTGCTGCGCTACGAGTGCAAGTCACTGCACGCATAGCGGTGCAAAGCAGTCATTTGCCACGATGTTGCGTACAGTGTTTACGGCATAGCCAACCCAATGCCGGAACTGCATAACTTCACAATCCGCAGGCTGAGAAGACTCACCCGGTAAATATAACTGTCTTAAGGGACAAATAAATGTTACTGCAGAAAACTGTAGATCTGTTTAGGATGTTATAGCTTATATCAAATAAAATTTAGTAACATTAAGTATTTCTGTAGCTTTGGCTATTTTTCATTTGAATGTTTTCACATTTTAACAATTGCAGTGCAACACATTAAATTGGTCGTTCTTTTACCTTCTCTAACATCTACATATATGAGGTAGAGGAAATATTGTTTTTTTGGTTTATTTATTTTTATTTTATTTATTTTTCTTGAAGTTTTACGTCCTTAACCGGGTTGGCTATATGGGTGGTGAATGATCGAAATGGTTGAAATTATGCTCTAATGGTTCTGAGCTTAGAGTTACCCGACGTTATACTGGTGTGCAATATTTCCGTAGAATAAATATTATATTCCACCCAAAAATTCCATTTCAAGATTTTACTGGAGGTACAAGTTGAGACCCCCGTTGGTAAAAAAGTTGCATTTGTGTGCGTGCATGTGTGTGCGTGTCTGTCTGTCTGTCTGTCTGTCTGTCTGTAAACAGTTTAACTCGAAAACTAAAAGTAGGATATACCAAACTGATTTATCTTTCAAAGATGAACGAAGATAAAAATAACAAAACAACAAAAACAAACTACCCTCCACATGCAATATTTTTCGTTATTTTGGATTATCTCAAAATGACTAACGGTTTTGATTGGAATGCTGTATGTTTGAGATAGCTGCATGAACGTATTGAACTTCCTCTGAATATCCTGTGAGGTCCCTATTGTTTGTCTAAACGTATATCTAGGAAGCCATTAGAGATAGACAAAAAAATTACGCAAGGGAAAATTTAAAGCTCATTAAAATTCACAATTTTGTCAAATAGCTTTTTTAGTGGTGTTAGAAGTCTTCGAAATATTCTATGCTGTCAGTTTACACTTTTCCAAAATGTGAGTACATCATATAGTGAAAAGCTGCAATTTTCTGTTATTTTCTTCCATTTCTTTGTTTCGCAAAAGGTTTTATCACGAATAATATTTTAATGCTTCTTACGCATGTTTTAATTAAGTACTTCTTGCTTAAAGTTATTCTTAAGCAAAAATATATGTTAACTTAAGTAACTTGGTTAGAAAGATCACGTTTTATATGTGATTATAACATGTGTGAATTTGACATTGGTAGAAGTAGTTGTGTGAATGTACATCTCAGAGTTTTTAATATCTGAGGGCTATATTACACAGTGCACAGTCTAGGCACGGAAACGTACCGATGCTTATGGTGGTGTTTTTATTTATTTAATGTTAGCGCAAACTCATCATCTGTGTTCCACACCAGCTCTGTGTAAAACTATCTCTTATGCTTGAATTCAAGTCAGACCTCCTCCCCCACCCCACACACACACACACACACACACACACACACACACACACACACACACACATTAGCTTATTACAAACGTTAGGCCTAGGTGAGCGGCGAAATGGGAGGGGTAAGGAAATATTTCACCTGAATGGCTGAAAGGGCACTTCCCAATGACGGGCCAAACCAGCCCCTGGATGAGACCATCTCATATTGGTTTGACGAGAAAGTTTGGCACTCAAACATTATCCTATGAACACAGATCGGTTTCAGTCTCAGGAGCGAAGGAAAAGCGGTAAGTAAGATAAACATTAAGTGGAGTGGGGGACTGGGCATGGCATAGATGGTTTATTTTTTCTCACCAACACAAACTACTATGCATTGTATCGCCACGACTTCGTGCACTCGGCTGTAAATTACTGTAGAACTATCTGGCTGAAACCTCTCCCGACAATTATTGCTAATCGTTAATAGGAAGCAGGTGGACAAATTAGTTTTATATGAAGAAATTATAAAGAAAATAACTAGCAATGTATGAATAGATTAAAATAACAAGTTTATCGCAAATAGGAAACATCTTTTTACGTGTTCTTTAAGGGGACAAATTCTGCCATACTAAAATATTGATAACAATGATGAATATTCTCTCCGAAAGAAGTTTTTCTGAGTGATAATCAGGACGACGTAAACTTAAGCCCATAAGGACTTTTTTCCACGACCGAAGTACCACCTGCACTGTCAAGAATCGAAACCAGGTGCTTATACATGTTAACCAATAGCTCCCATCACCAGTGCAGTGCAGACTGGCACAATCTCAATAAATAAAATTGATATTACAAATTAGCTTGCGGGCTTAAATCAATGAAGTTTAGTTAATATTCATCCGAGTAGCCGAAGGAAACCGATTCACTGCTAGAAATTAATGTGCTCAAAGTAGTGTGTTCGATCACTCCGTACATCTTTTCGATACATGTCTTGGCTTTAAACCCAAATCAATACATCATGGCAAACAGCAAAACCCACGGTTAAAATCCTCTAAGAAGGTACAAACGTTTTGCGGGAATGAGTTTTATACTTGCTCGAGTTTCTTTCTCCTTTGATGTAGCAAATATTTTATCTTTTATTTATTTTATACTTAACGCGGCAATTTTATATGATTTGTGTTTCACGCTAAGACCGAGTGAAGGCTGTGCGCTGCTTGTATGGTTTGCCACGTGACGTCTTCGTCTCGCACCGAGGTTAACAACTGAGAGTGGCTGCCTAGCTAAGGAACTTATTCACCTGTGTGCGCCTCGTTAAGTAACTTGGTGAGTTCTTTCTAAAGACGTATCCGTTTCTAGAGCAAGTACCTGCACTTTCGGTCATTCTGGTTGTTTCTCGGTGTTCGTCTCTCTAAATTGTTTTAAAGTCATGGGAGAACTTGGGAAGTGGAGAACTGAATTGCGTGTTGATTTATTATTGGTATTTACGGGGGGACTAAATTTTAACGGGAATGTACTGGACTTTTAAAGGATATTATTGTGGTTTATGCCATTTAATTCTTCGTCGTGTAAGGCCGATGTTAAGTTTGTTAGGTAAAGCTACAACTTTCAACGTGTTTTTTTGAATTTGTTATTAAAGGTAATTTAATTTATGAGTGTATGTTGCTGCTGGTTAATGATGGGTATTCTGAGAGTACCTCCCGTGCAATAATATATACGGGAGAGATATTTATACATTAGTAAACCATTGTTTACCAGACTATCCTATTATTCTGGTTGTGCGCATATTGCTTGTGTAATATTCATAAATCAAACATTTCACTATGCCAGAGAACGGTTAATCATATTGTGCAGCAAGATGCATCAAGAGAAATTTGCATCGTGACTGATTTAACAAATTATAATCGTTTCCAGTCCGGTGAATTGTTGTCCATGTCCGGAGTAACTATCTTCTCCTCATTCAGTGTGTTTAGGGTTGGAAGACGGTGCCTCGCTTCTCCTCATTCAGTGTGTTTAGGGTTGGAAGACGGTGCCTCGCTTCTGAAGCACTCTAGTATTTGGTTGACGTCTGTAACAATAGTTGGAAAGGCAGAACCAGACTGAAAAATCTAATGTCATAACCGAGAATTGAACCACGGTTCTTCAGCTTTCCGTGCTGTTGCTCTACCAACTGAGCTACTATGGCAGCATTTTGGCACGACATTAACTTCCCCAAATGACTGGCACTTTACCCAGTAAACCACAGGGCGTTATTTAATTAATTTTTGAAATAGCATTATCGCTTAAGATAATAAAGGTTAACTATGCAGCCCGGGACTTAAAGCACCTACTAGATTGTAAGTCGCCATTGGGGTATGTTATATCAAGATCGGTACTAACGTTTCCACAATTTTGTATTTAATTTTTCCGCAAACTTCTAGCAACTGTCGTGCTGCTTTTCAATTCTCCCTACTTTTGATCACATAGTGTAGTTGCCTGCCTCTGTAGCGGAAGGCAACTACACTATGTGATCAAAAGTATCCGGACACCCGCACAAACATACGTTTTTCATCTTAGGTACATTGTGCTGCCACCTACTGACTGGTACTCATCCGCGACCTCAGTAGTCATTAGACATCGTGAAACAGGAGAATGGGACGCTCCGTGGAACTCGTGGAGTTCGAACATGGTCAGGTAATAGGGTGTCACTTGTGTAAGAAGTCTGTCCCTAGGTCCACTGTTTCTGATGTGATAGTGAAGTGAAAACGTGAAGGGACATGTACAGCACAAAAGCGTACAAACCGACTCGTCTGTTGACTGACAGAGATCGCCGACATTTGAAGAGGATCGTAAAGAGTAATAGGCAGACATCTATCCAGACCATCACACAGAAATTCCAAACTGCATTAGGATCCGCTTCAAGTACTATGACAGTTAGACATGAGGTGAGAAACCTTGGATTTCATGATCGAGTGCCTGCTCAGAAGCCACACATCACGCAGGAAATGCCAAACGACGCCTCGCTTGTGGTAAGCAGCTCAACATTACACGATTGAACAGTGGCAAAACGTTGTGTGGAGTGACGAATCACGGTACACAATGTGGATCCGATGGCAGGGTGTGGGTATGGCGAATGCCCGGTGAACGTCATCTGCCAGCGTGTGTAGTGCCAACAGTGAAATTCGGAGCTGGTGGTGTTATTGTGTGGTCGTGTTTTTCCTGGTGGGGGCTTGCACCCCTTGTTGGTTTGCGTTGCACGCTCACAGCGCAGACCTACATTGATATTTAAGCACCTTCTTGCTTCCCACTGTTGAAGGGCAATTCGGGGATGGCGATTGCATATTTCAACACGATCGAGCACTTGTGCATACTGCACGGGCTGTGGCGGAGTGGTTACACGACAATAACATTCCTGTAATGGACAGGCCTGCACAGAGTCCTGACTTGAATTTTATAGAACACCTTTGGGTTGTTTTGGAATGCCGACTTCGTACCAGACCTCACCGACCTACATCGGTACCTCTCCTCAGTTCCGCACTCCGTGAAGAATGGGCTCCCATTCCCCAAGAAACCTTCCAGCACCTGATTGAAAGTATGCCTGCGAGAGTGAACGCTGTTATCAAGGTTAAGGGTGGGCCAGCACCATGTTACCGATGGAGGGCGCCACGAACTTGCACGTCATTTCCTGCCAGGTGTCCGAATACTTTTGAGCACGTAGTGTATGTATCCGATTCTGTAGGAATCTATGGAGAAGCGAATCATCAGCAAAGTCATTAAAATAATGGTTGCATTCCTTCTGTTTTACTTTGTTTCTTTTTATAGGAGCCCGGTTTAAAACCAAAACTAATTGATCAGTTTAAGAAACTGAATTCTCTCGTTAATCCAGTTTTTGCATTCGCGAGATCATAAGTTTTTAAAGCAGCACTGAGATGTGGGTGCAAACATGACGTCAGTTATGCCCCACTTTCAGAGAGAGGCGTTGGTTGATGCGCTTGCCTGGTTGAATAAACGAAAATTCCGTCAGTGAGGCAGTAGGAATTTACAAAATGCCATCAAAATAATACGTTCAAATATTTAAAGTTGATGCATAATGCAATTAAAATATTAAACACGATAAAATAAGCTTATGGTTAAGTTTAATGACTTAATAAAAATCCCAATTAACTACTTGGGCGCGACTTGGCCTAAGCATTTATTTCTAGAAGGGTATTCAAAATATTGGCAAACATCATTTTATGAAAAAATTCATATGTAATATTATATATTCCTTATTGCGATGCTCTTAAAAGGATTCTACGGTGCTTGAAGTGCGGTTATCTTGGATATTGTAAATACTGCTTTCCTGCCTAGAGAATCTTCTCGGATTCTAGAGACTAAAATAACTCATTTCCGCAAAATATTGCACCCATCATCCTTCTTGCGAATATATTCATTCAATATGATTTTAATAATGGATAAAGAAGAAAGCTAAACAATGCACTTTGCAACATTTCATTATCATCAAGTATTTGACCAATAACTGAGAGTAGTTTAAATTTCAATGGCTCGCCGCTGTTGTTTTGTCGAAATAATCATGTCGTCCTTGATTACCAGCTTCCTATGAAAGTATTGTACTTAATTTCCTACTTTTTATATTTAGCAAACCAAGTATAATGAAAGATAAGTAGCTCCCAATTTTAATACTTTAACTAAAAACAATATTGCACACAAGGTGTTTAATTCCTTTTGTGAAATTTAATTCATGAAATAGTCTTAGTAAATACAACTCGGGTATATTATAGGGCATTTCACAGTCAACTTAGTTTGCAAATGTAAACCAATTGCATACACAGAAAATACAAATTTGATGGAAACAGTGATGACCCTTAACCAATCTTCTACCTTATAAGGAAGAAAACTCAACACAGACAAATTTCAGTAGTCATTTGGGACTAAGAAAACACTTTTTTATATACAGAATGCTATAACTTCTACCTATGGTTGTATTTACCTATTTTTGACAGATTAATTAAAAAATTTTGGAGGAAAATACATACCATTTCAAAATCGACCCTGTATAGTTTCAAGATATTTCATATTTCGGCTGGTATTGCGCTTCCATTAAACAATCATCAACATTTATGACCCTTAAAGACTCGGACTTGTGTCTATTTATTAAATCAGAGGATATGTGGCTCAATGCATCACACGTTATGCTGACGTAGAGTACAAAACAGGAGAATAATATTCTCTTCCTTGACAAACTCCTTATATTCTGATGCAGTAATTTGTATCACAAATTACTTAAATGTAAATAATGATTGTAATATGAATAAGCATTTTTATGTGATATTGATTTCAGATGTTTATTAATTGTAATTATTATTGGGAAATAAGTTTATATGGCCTTACTGAAACTGTCAATAATAGCGCAATAATGCAGCGAGGGGGGGTGAGCTGTTTATCATTATTGGAAACAAGGAAGTTACGTAATGTTGACGCGTTTTCGGTAGAAACTTCTGGAATATTTTCTCCCTAAAAGTAATATGTATTCGTGGTTTTCATTGGATATTAAAATAGACGCTAATGTTGGCGCGTTTTATTAGCCAATTGCAGCTCAGTTATAATCTTTAGGCGTATCTTGATGCAGGCGTATAAATAGAGTAGGTTCGAGGTAGCTTGTCCCGAGTTCATCAAAAATCTGTGTACACTACACGTCGTCTTCAGGCAGTTCATCAAAATTCTTTGTGCAATACACGTCGTCTTAAGTTCGTCAGTTCGTCAAAATATTTGTATGAGATACGTCGGCTATAGATTCACAAGTTACGAAAATCTAAAATATTATAAAGTTAATTATACACAAAGTTGAAGTACGTGAATTAAAAGTGATCAGTAAGAAGTATTATAACAGTTTCAGTTTGGCGAGTATCCAGATCAATATGTAAAAGTGATAGTGAACGTGTTCGACAATAAAAATTATAAAACAAATTTCTTCATCAGTGTAATTTTTGGATAAAAGATTCCTTTCCGCTTCACAACCTGTATAGAGACACATGTTCGACCCAAGATAAGATAATAGCTAGCCGGAAGACATTTGAAATGAAATCAAACAAAAAAAGCTAACACTGATGCAAATTGCTAACACAAGATGGAGCTACGAACCTCACAAAGAATGACGTCACAAGATGGCAACGCGTGAAGTAAACACACATACATAAACATCACAAGCATCAACATTATAAGTAAATACCGCATCAAATTGGCTCCCATACGTGGGGCAGTTAAAATTACGTAACCAAGAATGTTACTACTACAAATTGGCACCCAGAACGTGGGGCACGATAACCAGGAAAGGAACACGATGACCAGGAAAGAAGCAAAGTAACCAGGAAAGTAGCAGAGTGACCAGGAAAGGAACCAGGACGTGGAACGAATGCAGCAGTGAAATGATCTACAAGACGCAGATTCCAAACTACAGGACAACAAAACGACGTGGACTCATCATAACACAACGCAGAAGCGACATATAACCTAGGAGAGAGGAGCAGGAAGCTGGACATCAATGTAACAGCAACAGACAGCATCACAAAGGTCAGAGTATCGTAATTTTTTTTTAGATAACAAAAACAATGGCTACTAATAATATTGAAGAAACAATGATGAAGGGGGATAGTGTAATAGTTAGCTGTAATTCAATACAGGTTACAGAAAATAATTCAAACAATGTAATATTGGAGGGAGGAAATGTTAGTGCAGAAAGTAAGAATAGAATAGTAGGAAATATTACTATTGATGCTGGTATGATGAAGGAAATGATGGAAATTCTGAGAGATATGAATAAGAATATTGAGAAATTAGGAAAACTAACTCAGAATAATAGGGAATTGAGTGAAAATATTATTAAGAGTGTAGAACAAAAAGTAGATCAGAGTTTTGAGGAATTGAGAGAAGCTATAAAAAAAGATCATAGGAAATCAATTGAAGATATTGGTAGGAGTAATGAGATATTAGAGCAAAAAGTAGATCAAAGCAGTGAAGAAATTGAAAAGAAAGTTACGAAGCTAGATAGTAGTATGCCAGAAATGAGAGATGAAAATGAGGAAGTAATAGTAAGTGAGATAGGAGAAGTTTCAAAGAAAATGCTAGATAAGAGCATGGAAATAGGCAACAAAGAAAGTGAGGTTAATACTAAAAGTGAGGTTAATGTAGAATGTACAGAGTTAGGAAGTCAAATGAGTAGTATTTCAAGTGAGTTAAGAGAGATAAAAGAGGTTATGAATGTAGTTGTGAATCAGGCGCAAGTTAATTTCAGAGGGGAAATATTAGAAATACAGAATGAGACAGTAATGCAAAGAAATAAATTGTACCAAGATGTTCAAAATGAAAACTCCAGTCCAGTACAGTTTAGTACAGATTTGTCAGAGTACTTTCAAAGTAAAGAGATAGTAGAAGAATTGAAAGTGACAGTTGTTAAAAAATGTGTAGTTCAGGAAACATCAGATTGTTTTCAAATGTTATCAGGGGACGAAATTTCAAATGAATACAAGAGGTTATTCATGAACAACAATTTGAAGGTTAGGTTACGGCTACGAGTAATGTTTAGCCACACACAATTTGATCCAGGAGGGTAAATAGCAATGAGATGTAAAGTAAATGCTGGATAGTTAAAGATGACTTGCAGAGAAATGTATTGGAACGTAAGAGGGTTAATTATTTATGTCATTTGAAAAGAGAAATAAATTAAAAAAAAGAGAGAGAGAGAAATGTTTAAAAAAAAATGAAATTTTTAGTAACTGTAACAACATTTGAAAATTAAGAATACTAAGATTGAAACTTAATATGATATTAATATAAATTACAAAATAACAAAAATATTGGGTAAAATAATAAAAAACAAAAAAAACAACAAATACTTATGTAGCAAACAGAAAAGGTGAAACATTGTCTAGATTTAAGAGATAAAAATATATTTGTGTAAAGGGTGAATATTTTTGGTAAATATGTTTAATAATCACAAAAAAAATTCTTGAATTGATAAATTTTTGTTAACAATATAAGAAAGTAAACCATTTTGAAACAGTCATTAAATAATTTAGGGTACAGTATTTGCTATAAAAAAATTTTGTGATGTCAGATTAATATCTAAATTAACTCAACCAGAGCCAGTAAGTAGTGGCAAGATAAAAAAAACAAAAACATATGTCGTGTGTTAAATGCGTGTGAAGTGTAAAGTGAAAGTGATAGCGTGTGTTCCAAGATTTAGGAGACTAAAAACACAATTATAAAATTTCCAAACAAGTTGTAAATATTTATAATTATGTTTCTAGTGGGGCATATGATGCAGTAATTTGTATCACAAATTACTTAAATGTAAATAATGATTGTAATATGAATAAGCATTTTTATGTGATATTGATTTCAGATGTTTATTAATTGTAATTATTATTGGGAAATAAGTTTATATGGCCTTACTGAAACTGTCAATAATAGCGCAATAATGCAGCGAGGGGGGTGAGCTGTTTATCATTATTGGAAACATGGAAGTTACGTAATGTTGACGCGTTTTCGGTAGAAACTTCTGGAATATTTTCTCCCTAAAAGTAATATGTATTCGTGGTTTTCATTGGATATTAAAATAGACGCTAATGTTGGCGCGTTTTATTAGCCAATTGCAGCTCAGTTATAATCTTTAGGCGTATCTTGATGCAGGCGTATAAATAGGGTAGGTTCGAGGTAGCTTGTCACGAGTTCATCAAAAATCTGTGTACACTACACGTCGTCTTCAGGCAGTTCATCAAAATTCTTTGTGCAATACAGGTCGTCTTAAGTTCGTCAGTTCGTCAAAATATTTGTATGAGATACGTCGGTTATAGATTCACAAGTTACGAAAATCTAAAGTATTATAAAGTTAATTATACACAAAGTTGAAGTACGTGAATTAAAAGTGATCAGTAAGAAGTATTATAACAGTTTCAGTTTGGCGAGTATCCAGATCAATATGTAAAAGTGATAGTGAACGTGTTCGACAATAAAAATTATAAAACAAATTTCTTCATCAGTGTAATTTTTGGATAAAAGATTCCTTTCCGCTTCACAACCTGTATAGAGACACATGTTCGACCCAAGATAAGATAATAGCTAGCCGGAAGACATTTGAAATGAAATCAAACAAAAAAAG
This sequence comes from Deroplatys truncata, assembly GCA_030765065.1. Classification (NCBI taxonomy): domain Eukaryota; kingdom Metazoa; phylum Arthropoda; class Insecta; order Mantodea; family Mantidae; genus Deroplatys; species Deroplatys truncata. The sequence continues at coordinate 98,237,384 of CM060976.1, read as the reverse complement.
CTAACACTGATGCAAATTGCTAACACAAGATGGAGCTACGAACCTCACAAAGAATGACGTCACAAGATGGCAACGCGTGAAGTAAACACACATACATAAACATCACAAGTATCAACATTATAAGTAAATACCGCATCAAATTGGCTCCCATACGTGGGGCAGTTAAAATTACGTAACCAAGAATGTTACTACTACAAATTGGCACCCAGAACGTGGGGCACGATAACCAGGAAAGGAACACGATGACCAGGAAAGAAGCAAGTAACCAGGAAAGTAGCAGAGTGACCAGGAAAGGAACCAGGACGTGGAACGAATGCAGCAGTGAAATGATCTACAAGACGCAGATTCCAAACTACAGGACAACAAAACGACGTGGACTCATCATAACACAACGCAGAAGCGACATATAACCTAGGAGAGAGGAGCAGGAAGCTGGACATCAATGCAACAGCAACAGACAGCATCACAAAGGTCAGAGTATCGTAATTTTTTTTTAGATAACAAAAACAATGACTACTAATAATATTGAAGAAACAATGATGAAGGGGGATAGTGTAACAGTTAGCTGTAATTCAATACAGGTTACAGAAAATAATTCAAACAATGTAATATTGGAGGGAGGAAATGTTAGTGCAGAAAGTAAGAATAGAATAGTAGGAAATATTACTATTGATGCTGGTATGATGAAGGAAATGATGGAAATTCTGAGAGATATGAATAAGAATATTGAGAAATTAGGAAAACTAACTCAGAATGATAGGGAATTGAGTGAAAATATTATTAAGAGTGTAGAACAAAAAGTAGATCAGAGTTTTGAGGAATTGAGAGAAGCTATAAAAAAAGATCATAGGAAATCAATTGAAGATATTGGTAGGAGTAATGAGATATTAGAGCAAAAAGTAGATCAAAGCAGTGAAGAAATTGAAAAGAAAGTTACGAAGCTAGATAGTAGTATGCCAGAAATGAGAGATGAAAATGAGGAAGTAATAGTAAGAGAGATAGGAGAAGTTTCAAAGAAAATGCTAGACATGAGCAGGGAAATAGGTAACAAAGAAAGTGAGGTTAATACCAAAAATGAACATGTTGATGTAGAATGTACAGAGTCAGTAGTCGAGTGAGTAGTATTACAAGTGAGCTAAGAGAGATAAAAGAGTTTATGAATGTAGATGTGAATCAGGAGCAAGTCAATTTCAGAGGGGAGATATCAGAAATACAGAATGAGACAGTAATGCAAAGAAATAAATTGTACCAAGATGTTCAAAATGAAAACTCCAGTCCAGTACAGTTTAGTACAGATTTGTCAGAGTATTCTCAGATTAAAAAGATAGCAGAAGAATTGAAAATGAAAGTTGGTAAAAGATGTATTGTTCAGGAAGATTTAGATTGTTTTCAAATGTTATCATGTGATGAAATTTCAAATGAATACAAGAGGTTATTCATGAACAACAATTTGAAGGTTAGGTTACGGCTACGAGTAATGTTTAGCCACACACAATTTGATCCAGGAGGGTAAATAGCAATGAGATGTAAAGTAAATGCTGTATAGTTAAAGATGACTTGCAGAGAAATGTATTGGAACGTAAGAGGGTTAATTATTTATGTCATTTGAAAAGAGAAATAAATTAAAAAAAAAGAGAGAGAGAAATGTTTAAAAAAAATGAAATTTTTAGTAACTGTAACAACATTTGAAAATTAAGAATGCTAAGATTGAAACTTAATATGATATTAATATAAATTACAAAATAACAAAAATATTGGGTAAAATAATAAAAAACAAAAAAAAAAAACAAATACTTATGTAGCAAACAGAAAAGGTGAAACATTGTCTAGATTTAAGAGATGAAAATATATTTGTGTAAAGGGTGAATATTTTTGGTAAATATGTTTAATAATCACAAAAAAAATTCTTGAATTGATAAATTTTTGTTAACAATATAAGAAAGTAAACCATTTTGAAACAGTCATTAAATAATTTAGGGTACAGTATTTGCTATAAAAAAAATTTGTGATGTCAGATTAATATCTAAATTAACTCAACCAGAGCCAGTAAGTAGTGGCAAGATAAAAAAAACAAAAACATATGTCGTGTGTTAAATGCGTGTGAAGTGTAAAGTGAAAGTGATAGCGTGTGTTCCAAGATTTAGGAGACTAAAAACACAATTATAAAATTTCCAAACAAGTTGTAAATATTTATAATTATGTTTCTAGTGGGGCATATGATGCAGTAATTTGTATCACAAATTACTTAAATGTAAATAATGATTGTAATATGAATAAGCATTTTTATGTGATATTGATTTCAGATGTTTATTAATTGTAATTATTATTGGGAAATAAGTTTATATGGCCTTACTGAAACTGTCAATAATAGCGCAATAATGCAGCGAGGGGGGTGAGCTGTTTATCATTATTGGAAACAAGGAAGTTACGTAATGTTGACGCGTTTTCGGTAGAAACTTCTGGAATAATTTCTCCCTAAAAGTAATATGTATTCGTGGTTTTCATTGGATATTAAAATAGACGCTAATGTTGGCGCGTTTTATTAGCCAATTGCAGCTCAGTTATAATCTTTAGGCGTATCTTGATGCAGGCGTATAAATAGGGTAGGTTCGAGGTAGCTTGTCCCGAGTTCATCAAAAATCTGTGTACACTACACGTCGTCTTCAGGCAGTTCATCAAAATTCTTTGTGCAATACAGGTCGTCTTAAGTTCGTCAGTTCGTCAAAATATTTGTATGAGATACGTCGGCTATAGATTCACAAGTTACGAAAATCTAAAGTATTATAAAGTTAATTATACACAAAGTTGAAGTACGTGAATTAAAAGTGATCAGTAAGAAGTATTATAACAGTTTCAGTTTGGCGAGTATCCAGATCAATATGTAAAAGTGATAGTGAACGTGTTCGACAATAAAAATTATAAAACAAATTTCTTCATCAGTGTAATTTTTGGATAAAAGATTCCTTTCCGCTTCACAACCTGTATAGAGACACATGTTCGACCCAAGATAAGATAATAGCTAGCCGGAAGACATTTGAAATGAAATCAAACAAAAAAAGCTAACACTGATGCAAATTGCTAACACAAGATGGAGCTACGAACCTCACAAAGAATGACGTCACAAGATGGCAACGCGTGAAGTAAACACACATACATAAACATCACAAGTATCAACATTATAAGTAAATACCGCATCAAATTGGCTCCCATACGTGGGGCAGTTAAAATTACGTAACCAAGAATGTTACTACTACAAATTGGCACCCAGAACGTGGGGCACGATAACCAGGAAAGGAACACCATGACCAGGAAAGAAGCAAGTAACCAGGAAAGTAGCAGAGTGACCAGGAAAGGAACCAGGACGTGGAACGAATGCAGCAGTGAAATGATCTACAAGACGCAGATTCCAAACTACAGGACAACAAAACGACGTGGACTCATCATAACACAACGCAGAAGCGACATATAACCTAGGAGAGAGGAGCAGGAAGCTGGACATCAATGTAACAGCAACAGACAGCATCACAAAGGTCAGAGTATCGTAATTTTTTTTTTAGATAACAAAAACAATGACTACTAATAATATTGAAGAAACAATGATGAAGGGGGATAGTGTAACAGTTAGCTGTAATTCAATACAGGTTACAGAAAATAATTCAAACAATGTAATATTGGAGGGAGGAAATGTTAGTGCAGAAAGTAAGAATAGAATAGTAGGAAATATTACTATTGATGCTGGTATGATGAAGGAAATGATGGAAATTCTGAGAGATATGAATAAGAATATTGAGAAATTAGGAAAACTAACTCAGAATAATAGGGAATTGAGTGAAAATATTATTAAGAGTGTAGAACAAAAAGTAGATCAGAGTTTTGAGGAATTGAGAGAAGCTATAAAAAAAGATCATAGGAAATCAATTGAAGATATTGGTAGGAGTAATGAGATATTAGAGCAAAAAGTAGATCAAAGCAGTGAAGAAATTGAAAAGAAAGTTACGAAGCTAGATAGTAGTATGCCAGAAATGAGAGATGAAAATGAGGAAGTAATAGTAAGAGAGATAGGAGAAGTTTCAAAGAAAATGCTAGACATGAGCAGGGAAATAGGTAACAAAGAAAGTGAGGTTAATACCAAAAATGAACATGTTGATGTAGAATGTACAGAGTCAGTAGTCGAGTGAGTAGTATTACAAGTGAGCTAAGAGAGATAAAAGAGTTTATGAATGTAGATGTGAATCAGGAGCAAGTCAATTTCAGAGGGGAGATATCAGAAATACAGAATGAGACAGTAATGCAAAGAAATAAATTGTACCAAGATGTTCAAAATGAAAACTCCAGTCCAGTACAGTTTAGTACAGATTTGTCAGAGTATTCTCAGATTAAAAAGATAGCAGAAGAATTGAAAATGAAAGTTGGTAAAAGATGTATTGTTCAGGAAGATTTAGATTGTTTTCAAATGTTATCATGTGATGAAATTTCAAATGAATACAAGAGGTTATTCATGAACAACAATTTGAAGGTTAGGTTACGGCTACGAGTAATGTTTAGCCACACACAATTTGATCCAGGAGGGTAAATAGCAATGAGATGTAAAGTAAATGCTGGATAGTTAAAGATGACTTGCAGAGAAATGTATTGGAACGTAAGAGGGTTAATTATTTATGTCATTTGAAAAGAGAAATAAATTAAAAAAAAAGAGAGAGAGAAATGTTTAAAAAAAATGAAATTTTTAGTAACTGTAACAACATTTGAAAATTAAGAATGCTAAGATTGAAACTTAATATGATATTAATATAAATTACAAAATAACAAAAATATTGGGTAAAATAATAAAAAACAAAAAAAAAAACAAATACTTATGTAGCAAACAGAAAAGGTGAAACATTGTCTAGATTTAAGAGATGAAAATATATTTGTGTAAAGGGTGAATATTTTTGGTAAATATGTTTAATAATCACAAAAAAAATTCTTGAATTGATAAATTTTTGTTAACAATATAAGAAAGTAAACCATTTTGAAACAGTCATTAAATAATTTAGGGTACAGTATTTGCTATAAAAAAAATTTGTGATGTCAGATTAATATCTAAATTAACTCAACCAGAGCCAGTAAGTAGTGGCAAGATAAAAAAAACAAAAACATATGTCGTGTGTTAAATGCGTGTGAAGTGTAAAGTGAAAGTGATAGCGTGTGTTCCAAGATTTAGGAGACTAAAAACACAATTATAAAATTTCCAAACAAGTTGTAAATATTTATAATTATGTTTCTAGTGGGGCATATGATGCAGTAATTTGTATCACAAATTACTTAAATGTAAATAATGATTGTAATATGAATAAGCATTTTTATGTGATATTGATTTCAGATGTTTATTAATTGTAATTATTATTGGGAAATAAGTTTATATGGCCTTACTGAAACTGTCAATAATAGCGCAATAATGCAGCGAGGGGGGTGAGCTGTTTATCATTATTGGAAACAAGGAAGTTACGTAATGTTGACGCGTTTTCGGTAGAAACTTCTGGAATAATTTCTCCCTAAAAGTAATATGTATTCGTGGTTTTCATTGGATATTAAAATAGACGCTAATGTTGGCGCGTTTTATTAGCCAATTGCAGCTCAGTTATAATCTTTAGGCGTATCTTGATGCAGGCGTATAAATAGGGTAGGTTCGAGGTAGCTTGTCCCGAGTTCATCAAAAATCTGTGTACACTACACGTCGTCTTCAGGCAGTTCATCAAAATTCTTTGTGCAATACAGGTCGTCTTAAGTTCGTCAGTTCGTCAAAATATTTGTATGAGATACGTCGGCTATAGATTCACAAGTTACGAAAATCTAAAGTATTATAAAGTTAATTATACACAAAGTTGAAGTACGTGAATTAAAAGTGATCAGTAAGAAGTATTATAACAGTTTCAGTTTGGCGAGTATCCAGATCAATATGTAAAAGTGATAGTGAACGTGTTCGACAATAAAAATTATAAAACAAATTTCTTCATCAGTGTAATTTTTGGATAAAAGATTCCTTTCCGCTTCACAACCTGTATAGAGACACATGTTCGACCCAAGATAAGATAATAGCTAGCCGGAAGACATTTGAAATGAAATCAAACAAAAAAAGCTAACACTGATGCAAATTGCTAACACAAGATGGAGCTACGAACCTCACAAAGAATGACGTCACAAGATGGCAACGCGTGAAGTAAACACACATACATAAACATCACAAGTATCAACATTATAAGTAAATACCGCATCAAATTGGCTCCCATACGTGGGGCAGTTAAAATTACGTAACCAAGAATGTTACTACTACAAATTGGCACCCAGAACGTGGGGCACGATAACCAGGAAAGGAACACCATGACCAGGAAAGAAGCAAGTAACCAGGAAAGTAGCAGAGTGACCAGGAAAGGAACCAGGACGTGGAACGAATGCAGCAGTGAAATGATCTACAAGACGCAGATTCCAAACTACAGGACAACAAAACGACGTGGACTCATCATAACACAACGCAGAAGCGACATATAACCTAGGAGAGAGGAGCAGGAAGCTGGACATCAATGTAACAGCAACAGACAGCATCACAAAGGTCAGAGTATCGTAATTTTTTTTTTAGATAACAAAAACAATGACTACTAATAATATTGAAGAAACAATGATGAAGGGGGATAGTGTAACAGTTAGCTGTAATTCAATACAGGTTACAGAAAATAATTCAAACAATGTAATATTGGAGGGAGGAAATGTTAGTGCAGAAAGTAAGAATAGAATAGTAGGAAATATTACTATTGATGCTGGTATGATGAAGGAAATGATGGAAATTCTGAGAGATATGAATAAGAATATTGAGAAATTAGGAAAACTAACTCAGAATAATAGGGAATTGAGTGAAAATATTATTAAGAGTGTAGAACAAAAAGTAGATCAGAGTTTTGAGGAATTGAGAGAAGCTATAAAAAAAGATCATAGGAAATCAATTGAAGATATTGGTAGGAGTAATGAGATATTAGAGCAAAAAGTAGATCAAAGCAGTGAAGAAATTGAAAAGAAAGTTACGAAGCTAGATAGTAGTATGCCAGAAATGAGAGATGAAAATGAGGAAGTAATAGTAAGAGAGATAGGAGAAGTTTCAAAGAAAATGCTAGACATGAGCAGGGAAATAGGTAACAAAGAAAGTGAGGTTAATACCAAAAATGAACATGTTGATGTAGAATGTACAGAGTCAGTAGTCGAGTGAGTAGTATTACAAGTGAGCTAAGAGAGATAAAAGAGTTTATGAATGTAGATGTGAATCAGGAGCAAGTCAATTTCAGAGGGGAGATATCAGAAATACAGAATGAGACAGTAATGCAAAGAAATAAATTGTACCAAGATGTTCAAAATGAAAACTCCAGTCCAGTACAGTTTAGTACAGATTTGTCAGAGTATTCTCAGATTAAAAAGATAGCAGAAGAATTGAAAATGAAAGTTGGTAAAAGATGTATTGTTCAGGAAGATTTAGATTGTTTTCAAATGTTATCATGTGATGAAATTTCAAATGAATACAAGAGGTTATTCATGAACAACAATTTGAAGGTTAGGTTACGGCTACGAGTAATGTTTAGCCACACACAATTTGATCCAGGAGGGTAAATAGCAATGAGATGTAAAGTAAATGCTGGATAGTTAAAGATGACTTGCAGAGAAATGTATTGGAACGTAAGAGGGTTAATTATTTATGTCATTTGAAAAGAGAAATAAATTAAAAAAAAAGAGAGAGAGAAATGTTTAAAAAAAATGAAATTTTTAGTAACTGTAACAACATTTGAAAATTAAGAATGCTAAGATTGAAACTTAATATGATATTAATATAAATTACAAAATAACAAAAATATTGGGTAAAATAATAAAAAACAAAAAAAAAAACAAATACTTATGTAGCAAACAGAAAAGGTGAAACATTGTCTAGATTTAAGAGATGAAAATATATTTGTGTAAAGGGTGAATATTTTTGGTAAATATGTTTAATAATCACAAAAAAAATTCTTGAATTGATAAATTTTTGTTAACAATATAAGAAAGTAAACCATTTTGAAACAGTCATTAAATAATTTAGGGTACAGTATTTGCTATAAAAAAATTTTGTGATGTCAGATTAATATCTAAATTAACTCAACCAGAGCCAGTAAGTAGTGGCAAGATAAAAAAAACAAAAACATATGTCGTGTGTTAAATGCGTGTGAAGTGTAAAGTGAAAGTGATAGCGTGTGTTCCAAGATTTAGGAGACTAAAAACACAATTATAAAATTTCCAAACAAGTTGTAAATATTTATAATTATGTTTCTAGTGGGGCATATGATGCAGTAATTTGTATCACAAATTACTTAAATGTAAATAATGATTGTAATATGAATAAGCATTTTTATGTGATATTGATTTCAGATGTTTATTAATTGTAATTATTATTGGGAAATAAGTTTATATGGCCTTACTGAAACTGTCAATAATAGCGCAATAATGCAGCGAGGGGGGTGAGCTGTTTATCATTATTGGAAACAAGGAAGTTACGTAATGTTGACGCGTTTTCGGTAGAAACTTCTGGAATATTTTCTCCCTAAAAGTAATATGTATTCGTGGTTTTCATTGGATATTAAAATAGACGCTAATGTTGGCGCGTTTTATTAGCCAATTGCAGCTCAGTTATAATCTTTAGGCGTATCTTGATGCAGGCGTATAAATAGGGTAGGTTCGAGGTAGCTTGTCCCGAGTTCATCAAAAATCTGTGTACACTACACGTCGTCTTCAGGCAGTTCATCAAAATTCTTTGTGCAATACAGGTCGTCTTAAGTTCGTCAGTTCGTCAAAATATTTGTATGAGATACGTCGGCTATAGATTCACAAGTTACGAAAATCTAAAGTATTATAAAGTTAATTATACACAAAGTTGAAGTACGTGAATTAAAAGTGATCAGTAAGAAGTATTATAACAGTTTCAGTTTGGCGAGTATCCAGATCAATATGTAAAAGTGATAGTGAACGTGTTCGACAATAAAAATTATAAAACAAATTTCTTCATCAGTGTAATTTTTGGATAAAAGATTCCTTTCCGCTTCACAACCTGTATAGAGACACATGTTCGACCCAAGATAAGATAATAGCTAGCCGGAAGACATTTGAAATGAAATCAAACAAAAAAAGCTAACACTGATGCAAATTGCTAACACAAGATGGAGCTACGAACCTCACAAAGAATGACGTCACAAGATGGCAACGCGTGAAGTAAACACACATACATAAACATCACAAGTATCAACATTATAAGTAAATACCGCATCAAATTGGCTCCCATACGTGGGGCAGTTAAAATTACGTAACCAAGAATGTTACTACTACAATTCAAAGTACATAATGTACAGTTGGATGCCTGGAATCGTGCAGATATAATGCTAAATGGTTTATGTTGGTAAGGAAATACTAAACCACCTCTGCCATGCCAGCCTTACACCCCTTATGTGGTTCTAGCACTCCATTGAATGTTTGTCTTACTCCCCCGTTTTCCTTCGCTCCTGAGCCTGAAACCGACCCGTGTTCCAAGGTTAATGCTTGACATCAAACCATTAACAGACGACTCATCAGGGATTGGTGTGGACCGTCGTTGCGAAGCATGCCTTCTAGCTATTCAATTGAAATGTTTCCGTACACTTTCCCTGTTGCCACTCACCTAGGCCGAAGGTTTGTTCATAGGCTAATGCACGTGTGTTGATTTTAATTCAAGCTAGTTAGAGATTGGCTCACTCAGGGCTGGTGCGGAACACATGTGGTAAGGAGGTCTTGCCAATATTGAATAAAAAAGATGCACTATAGGAAACCAGAAGAATTGGCAAATTTCCTGCTTTCGACTGTAGAAGCTGTCCACAGAGCACCTTTACATACTGAATGGAGTTTTGCAAGAGGGAATGTAGTGGAGAAAGAACAATGATCTATTTCCTAGCGTTTGTCGATCTGATACACGACAGTGTACTTTACGACAGATATCAAGAATTTTCACTACAGCCTCATCATTATAATGGATGCTTATGTACAAATGTTCTACCAAAATTTATAATGAGGTACGTTTGACTACCCTTCAATATTAGTTAAGTCAAATAATAACATTAAGCAGGGAACATAAGATATATATATATATATATATATATATATATATATATATATAATTAAACAAGTTTACGTACTATGGGCTTTTATAGAATTGAATAATAAGAAAGCTTTTGTTTGTTAGAACAATAAGGCACTTTTAGATACACACAAATTATTTCAAATGCTCTTACGGTAAGGCGCTAGAAAACATTTTCAAATACACACAATTTATAAGATGAATCACTAGGGCTTATATGGCGTGGTATTAAATTCTTAACAAATCTTTTGTTTTGCATTCCAGTCCCTTAGTACTTGACTTTGATGACGAATGACGCCAGGATTTTGTATTTTTTTACTTTCGAATACCCCTTAACCGATGAGGTTGGCCCACCTCAATGGTCCTCGGGTGACGTATGCGTGATAATAGCAGATTTTTCTTTTCTGGGTCCATAGGTATCAAATTACACGTAATTTTCGTTTTAGCATAAAGGAAATCCGCTTAAAAAAACAAACATATGCAGGCAACGTATTTCAATGAAGATCCAAACTCAACTGAGCTAGATACCAAACTTCCAAACCATGAAGATGAACTCCTTAAGTTATAAAGCAACTTACTGCGTTAGTCTTTGAAAGATTAATAACAAAAATGAGAATTTTCACCCAAGACGTATTCTTACTTTGAATACTTCTCTTCTAATTGTGCTAATACTATCATCCATAAATCCGCGTTCACAGTAGCTTTGCTTATTTTCAAGACGTATTAATGCTATTCCATGTTAGACAGTAAACCAACTAAATATTTTTAAAGAAAAGTTCCAAATATTTAATGTTAGAAATCTAGTATAAGAAAACCATTTTATAGTATGAAATAAGTTATATCCTGTAATTTTCTTACCTGTTGCATTATTCATGACCACTTCCGAATACAATGATTATTATATAAAAACATTCAATGCTAACTTACTTTCGATAAACAATCTTTAAACCATATTCACTTTTGAGTACATTCTTCACCTAATAGTCATATACAACCTTTTGTGGAATCGCTCACACGGTATTTAAAAAGTCGTTAGCTCTTAGTATGTTACATGTGACAGATGTGTGAAATTCTTATTATTTCTTCATTATTCCAGCAATTACAGCGTTAATGTTAACACCGGAGTAGCATGTTAGCAGTCTTGTATGTTTTGAATAAACACTTTTATTTCTCAAAACTATTAGATGTGCTTTTAATTATACGGACTGAATAGACACGAGATGCCTAATATCTAAATATCTTTTAACAATACCTGTTTTTTTGGACTCGTTGGTTACAAGGAAGATTTTTTGTTTCCTGCTTATATGTTATACACAACGATTCGGCATCTTTCTCGATGGTTTCAAAGAAACTTTTTCATGGTTTTCAAGGCCGCATCGTGGTGTATATGGTGGCATATGCCGGACACAACATAATACTTTTAGCTATCCTTTTCTGGTCGGATTGTCGAAACCTTATGGGCATTAAAATCTGACTTATTGCACCTTTCTAAACAATGTTTTGTAACTTTTGCATATCAATGAATATAATATAAATAATACAACATAAAACATACATATATAAAATTAAATAGAATTAAACAAAAGGAATTAGTTTAAAACATGTCCACGCTCTGAAATCAAAGTTGTTTTAATTTAACAGTCAATTAATTTTAAAAAGTAGTAATTATTAACAATTTTAAATATAAAAAACTTCCACAAGTGTTCAGAGTTGAAATGTTAAATAACGTCTCAATACACAAACTTCAAATATACTAATATATCAAATAATAACATTACTTTTACATGAATTTAAACTTTGCTTAAAGTTTTTATATAAGATGTTTATTCATATCTAGTTATAGCTAATGACTATATTGCAGAGCTACACTTCTGGCATATATGTCCTCAAGGATGACTTATCTGCCAATTTACATTTAGATCAAAGGGATATAGAGCCTGTGGAAGAGCTAGTACATCACCCTTATAGCAGGGTAATACCCAAGCTCTGGGAAGACACACCCTAGGGATAAGGTGGCAGATCCTTACTACACCATACCCTGGGGGATTTCATTCTCTCGTGACACAATAAAGGAGTAAAGAATATCTCCAGAGAAAACTTTCATCAACAAGAAGAAAACAGTAGAAAAGACACACAGAAAGGCAGAAAGTTGAGATGGAGGAGAAAGTTGTGTCACTATTAATCTCTAACGGAATAATCCTCGGAGGACTTGAGTCCTTAGAGAGCATCATACAACCTTCAAGTCCAAAGTAAACCTAACTACGTGTTTTGTAGCATACAAAAGCTAGAGGAAAACAGCGCAAATAGCTCTTGCTTTGCTGTAATTCGATAGCATAATAAGGAGGTGAAGTCGGAGAATGACAAGTGAAGATACGCCTGCAGAGGGTAAGTGAAGAACTAAGAAAACGTATGTCAAGATACAGAGCGCCGCAATTTTATCCATGCAACCCTAGCATTATAAACATTGTATTCAGTATGCCTGCCAATAATAGCAATATCGTATCTCCTATAGCAGTGACGTAATACCGGTATTCCAAGTTGCCTTGGCCTAGCTCATAGCGGTAAAATGAAGCCACTTTATGTTATACTTTTCACTGAACAACTAACATACAAAAACTGCTGTACTTTACTAAATATAGAAAAATTAGATGCAAATTACCACGCTGTGCTGATAATATGCTACTCATATTCCATAACACTTGGTCACTTCTCCCCCAGGAAGATAATGCTTGCAAATGGCTATCTTATTTATCGGTTCAAAACGTCAGGTTACAAGAAATGAAATGCAGAGAGAAAAGCTAACGTCTCATAACATAGGGCGCTCTCACTTGTGTCAAATATGATTTAATTCTTACAATTTATAATGCTAAGATTGCATAAAATGTTGCATCCAACTCGTGCATAATCTAATTGACAGTCGTGAACATTACGGCTTTCACTATCTTCGCGCCACAAACATTCTCTCGTGCCATACTCATAAGATTATGGCACAAGAAAATGTTTATCCACTAAATGTGTAAATTACTGTCATTCCAAATTACCAAACGGCATCCGAGATAAACCTTTACAGAAATAGCCACGATACACATTTTGTTATAGCTACAAAGGGAACAGCAACCGTCAAATGTTTTAGAACTGGACGCTATATACTGGCCTTAAAATTCCATACTGTTATCATGCAATCGCGAGATACAGCTGAATGTCAACAGGGATTAAAAAGAATGACAGTGTTTAGAATTCGAACTATTGATGACGCATATCTGGAACTGACCTATGTCATAAACACATTATTTCATATAAATTATGTGTTTAAAAGAGGTCTACAAGTTTTGTGCAGTACGTTTTCATCTATCGCTTAACGTTATACAAGATTATACAAAATTTCCTCCTAATAAAGAGGACTTCATAGGCTATTCCTCGAAAATTCAAGATTGACATTTTATTTGTCGTGTAAGCTCTTTAACATATGGTATTTTAACCATAATCGTTAGAGCCATTTTTTATAAAGTAAAAACTTCGAAAATATGTTCCATGTAAAGAGTGGTTTGAGATGGGGGGATTTTGTTGAAAATCTTCGTACCGTATCTTTGGAAGATATTGAACCTAAATATCAAGTGTGGTATTTATCCGACTTCACGTTTTTGAGTTATGCTGTTCACTGACACACTGACACACGCGCGCGCGCGCAACACACGGACATGTTTCCAAAAATGCTTTATTTGGATTCAGGACGCCTGAATTTCTTAAAAAAATCCTTCACAGAGCTTTAAACTTCTAGTGTTCTAGTGCTTTCATCAAGTGTTATCTAAGGAAGAAATTGAGTTCGCCTCAATGCGATAGATATGGTATGGAATTTTGAAGATGTGACTTTGAGTACTATGAAACAAATGAAAGCTCTCGGCTTTATCTTTTTCCAGCATTACTCGGTAACATTTGCAACCCTCTAGCAGAGGATATTCCAGAATAGAAAAGATGAATAATCCAAGAGTGTAAGAGGATAACTCAGGAAATTATCTGTCAGGTGTTCATATTCTGAGAGATAGACAAACAGAAAAAACATACAAACAGACGTGTTTAAAACACATTTATTATAACTAATGTATTCATACAAAATATTATTATTCTCGCCACATTTCGTTATTTAGGTTATTTTTTGCTTAGGAGGATTTCAAATTAAGCAATAAGTGGTTGTTTATAACAAACGGCAGCAGTATTTAAAGTCTTATTCGTGCTAACAGGTTCTTGCGAAAAAAAAACAGATAACCGAGAAGCGGGTCGCAGTATTCTACCCTTAACATTTCATATTCTTTTTATAACATCGCGAGACATGAAAAGCGCATGCAATTTGCTGATAGCACTTAAAATGGCAATTTTTGAACCATAACAACGAATATGTCGGATGCCATAAAAATTATTTGAAATAAATTGCGTGTTTTAATAAGATCTACATTTTCCGTTTAGTAAAACTATGTCTATCTCTTAGCATAGTTGTACAAAATTAATTCCGAAATAAGTGGACTTCTTCACAGACTATTCGCAGATAATTCAACATATACGAGTTTTTTTCTTTAGTCATTAACTGTTTTAAACATACGTTTCTATTTTAATCAAACTCGTTAGAGGTATTTGAGGAACCAATAACGTAGTTTTCCCATGTAAAGTGTTTTAAAGGCTTTATCGAAGATCTTCAACTCTTATACTTGAAAGTTGTTGAGCTTAAATACTAGATAGATTGACACACATAGACACATGCTCAAATTTTTGTGAATATGTTTTTGAGCTCAGAGGACCCAAAATGTGTATTTCTGATGATATATCAATATAGCATTTTTGGGTGAAATACAGTGCTCCCTCTTACCATCTGTAAGCAGCAGGTAGAGTACCTAAAACTGCTTTCTTTGGGTTCATGTGATCTCAAAAGTCTACTTTTGAAATCAGAATATCGAACATTTGGATGGAGTACGACACTTCATTTACCTGCTAACACGAAGCGTTAAGGGAAGTAAAAATAAATAAAGACATTCTTTCACAATACCAGAACATCCATTTATGCTTGTGTAAGTACTTTTAATGATCGTCCATAACCTGCCAATGCGTGTGAAGCGCAGGCGTAGGTATGGTGTAATCTTCAGCGACAGTGACCAATGACAATACAAATGTTTTTTGGAGTTATTCCGTAATTTGTTATCCACACCAAAAGTGTCAGGACTGTACGAGTAAATGCTGTTAATCATGTTCTAAAACCGTCTGCTATCCAGGAAAGCAACAAATGTAACAAATACCCCATATTTCAATCGATACAGAAGCAGAAATGAAACAGAGCTATGTAAAATAAAATACCATCCTACATGGACCAAAGAGAATTAAAGCAATTAAAAACACATCCTACTTTTGACCAGCCCTCTATACATGTATAGGTATGAGCAGGAAGAAACCAATTTATTTTTTCCATTAATTTTCTTCCTCCTCTACTAGTACTGTATCGGTTTTTTGTTTCAATTTAAAGCCTGATTGATCTAGCGGCGGAAGGTTTTCAGTTAATATGAGTTCTGGCAGTTTGCGTGTGCTTTCCAGTGATGTCTCAGTTAACATTTTCCATTATATCTTCCAGCGAGACATGTCAAACGTAGCTATTTCCTGATAGGTTTCACCTTTTAATTCCACGCTGAAATTGCAGGTGCTGCACGTATACACATACACAACTGATGATATACGAGAGGAAAACTCACATGTTGTGAACTACAGCTACACAATTATATAATTATTTTGCTCACAGATGTTCAATTTTGCTTCGCAAAGTAACTGTTTAGATAGTGGCGAGGAGACTAGCTACTAAAGATGAGCGTATACGACATTTGCTTCCTTAACCGAAACCCTTCATTGCGTACTAGTTAAAACACTAAATACTTCAGCTTAAATTAGTTATTTTCCATAACTCATAATGAAAAAGTTGAAGATTTAATAGCATGTATACAAACATTTTTTCTCTTTAACAAAATTTAAGAAAGATCTGCACAACAATTTCATTCGTAAGCAGAACTTAAAAGTTTTGGAGTGATACGATAAACCGTAGGGTTCAAGGAGCATTTCATATTCCCATATCAAAAACTGATTAATTATGGATAAAACTTAATATGTCAACAACGATTTTGATATAGCTCGTTAACATTTTGTATTCACTGTATGTTTTATATTCTGAGTATATGACAAAACAGACACTATGCATATTTTTATTGTCACAGACAGATCGCTTTAAAGGTGTGTCAAAAACTTATTTTCGTGCAACGATTATAAACGTAGAGAGATTAATTAAAATGAGTTTTATTTATGGCCGCTCTTTACTGCTGTGGTTCATAGCGTCCCATTCTATATTGGGAGTGAAATGTTGGAAAATGTGTTCAGGGGCCTCTTTAGCAGGTTTGAGGTTCTTTAACGTGCCGTAAATCTACGACACAGGACCACCGGCTTTGTTTCCCTTCCGAAATAAACCATGCTAAGGATTTTACACCCGAAAAAAAAAACCCGCCGCCCTCCGCCGGGTTTGAATGCGTGACCTCGGGAACTAGAAGCTTGAATGATACCCCTAGACCACGGAGAACGACATAATAAACGCGGAGGTTGCATTTTGTAACGTTTACAATTAACGATTATAATTAACCATTACGTTACTGCCGGTTTAATGGTTATCGCTTTCGCAGTTAAACAGCATTAATGGATACAGCTAAGAATTAGATACAAGCACTGTGGCGCAGCGGATATGGTCCAAACTTATCGTAAGTTGGCACCGAACAGTTTAATAAATAAAGATAAGTGGACACGCTAGCGCTCTCGTTCAGGGTAAGCACCAGAAGCGCTATCCACAGATAACAGAATCTTCTGGGACTTTCCTTTCTCGACACCTCCAGAATATTCTCGAATGTTCTGAGTAGAATTCCAGCGGCTATATGTGAAGTGACAAACTGAATACACTATGCATCAATGCGTCAATACGGGCTGTCTTATATTTACCTACTACCCATAGCAATCGCTGCGATTGTTCTTATTTTTATTTAATTTGGTTAGCCCCCTTTAACTTTTATGGTCATGTTGGGGGCTTTGTCTTAAGAAACAAACCAAGGTTCTTTAATTTTGGGATTTAGAAACGAGAAGACTGACCACACGACCACAGGATTGCTTTTATTATTAATAAGTTGCTCATACTCTGTCAGTACCTTCCTTACATTGGGGAATTATGATCGCTGCATAAGTTTGCAAGTTTTTCAAACTTTTTATCCCCTGTATTCAGAGCAGAATTTTATGACAACTTGAGTAGCAGTCTCCTTGGTTGCCGATGAATGCCCTTGAAAATGGAGAAACTAAATTTAACGAAGTTAACCACTTCTACTCCAAATAAGCCAGGAATCTCATAAACAAAGCAAACTTTCGCGAAACTACGGTAATTTAGACATGGTAGAAGAGGTTCAAGGATGCTGGCGGTATATAGTACTAGCAGAAGTTGGTGTGTAACCAAGCCACAGACGGTTTAATTGCCATCAAGATGGATAGTCCTCTGCAGTAAAACCGTCGCAGAAATTTCTGTTGTTTATACATTCCTTAACGTCTTGTGCTTCTATTAGCATTAAAAGTGTAAAGTGCAGAAATGTATCTCAGGACGAGAAGAAGATTAGAGACGGAGTTTTGCCCATCTAGAAGATAGGCGCTTTCAAACAAGTAAAATCGTTCTCGTACATTTCAGTATAATATAAGAAAGTGCATTTGGTGCGATTGGTTGCTTTAACCAAAACATTCTTGTTCGAATAATATGCGTTTAGAGAAATCCAGATAACATGTTTGTGCGTGTGTGAGTATTCTCTGGATTCCTCTAATATATATAAAACAGGCGTTTGTTACATTTATAGACTATAAACAACTTTTTATGTGGTAAAAAGAAATATTTAATGACAAATAATGTAGAAGAGAGCGTACCATTACTCTTAATAAATGTAAAGAAAAATTATAATAATAAGTGGAGCCTGAAACGGTATCCGTGATGATGCGCAACAGTTTGATATAGGAATGTAGTTGCCACCTTTTCTCGTTGCCTCCAATATTTTATGTTGATCTGATGCCGGCTGCTCCAGTGGTAGAGCTATGAGTCCTTTCCCTCAGGGTATGTATAGATTCATTAAGAAGGACAACACCAGTATAAATTGGCGGAGACATTTATTGTGAATTACTATTTGAGTTATTAAAGTGAGTTCCCAACATTTGAGAGGAAGATATAGACTGAGTATGAATCGTAGCACTTGAAATTGTAAAACCGAATTATTAAACCTGCTTACTTATGCAGCATCAAAGTTACGGTTGGAAATAACTGTTTCCGCTTTAAATGAAACTAGAAGCATAATCAGCCGTGAGTCGCTAAAATGTTTACCGGCAAGATCCCTCGCGATAACCGCTACTCACACAAGTGCGTCGCTGGACGTTTACAATGTCACAAGAGCAAGTACTGCTGA
Organism: Deroplatys truncata; assembly: GCA_030765065.1. NCBI lineage: Eukaryota > Metazoa > Arthropoda > Insecta > Mantodea > Mantidae > Deroplatys > Deroplatys truncata. The sequence continues at coordinate 98,218,736 of CM060976.1, read as the reverse complement.
CGGTACCAGAGGGAGAGAGTAACTCTCGAATTAGATGCTCCCCTCTATGTTAAGCCACGCCTACATAATAATTACTTCCATAAAAATTATACCTTAAACGGTTTTTAGTTTTCAAGTCAGTGAGTTACAAAAAGGAACTTTATTGCGTCGTATCAAATATTTCATAGGATGAAATTTAAAAATAATCTTTATTTTAGATGTCTTTTGTATTATTACATAATACAAAGTTGTCATATAATTTTGATAATAGAGCATTTAGAAAGTAAATCATTTTCAAAACTATTATCGTAAATTTCCATGTTTACTTAAAAAATATATAACTCACACTTGAAGTAGATTATCTTTACGTTATTTGCACCACACTTTGGGTGCCAAACTTGAAGTAGAATATTGTTGTAATGTAGTTCCACTGTTGGGAAGCCAAAACTTAAGTAGTTGCAACCACGTACGATACAAAGTTTTCGGTGGCCTTCGCCCCACTTTTACTTTCCGGTAACCTTCGCTCCACTTTTAAAAAAAATCAACCTTGCAATTTGAATGTTTATTTATATATTATATTTGTATGTCTTAGCTGCGTCAGTAGTAGTTTGCAGAAACACGTATCTCTTAGCAGGGGGTGGTGTAGCTAGAGAATGAACGCTTACACAAATTATTTTTACTTCACTCCTTTTTATTAATCTTTCACATTAAATCTCACTTCACTGATATATCATACTTTAGAGCTGTGAGATTATTTATTAATTGCACTTTTTAATACATAAACTTTATTTTTACTCTTGCGGCTATGAAGTTTTATGGCTCACACTTAACCTGTACCGTATCGAAGTGCTTAGGAACGCTGTCTAGCAGTGTCTGGCTTCTACCGCCAAAATTCTTACATTTGCAGTCTCTGATTGGCTAATTTTACTCCAATAGAATACTTTTATTTAACTTTAGCTTCTTCTAGTTGTTGATTGACTATTTATAAACTGTTTTAAATATTAAATTATTGTTCCAAAAATTATTAGTAGCATTATTAAATTTTTAATTCATTGTTGTCTCAAGGCTACCTCATTGTTAGAAACTTTCGGCTTCTATTCTCACAGCTCCTACATTGTTAAATTACATAATACATTCACATAACATTAAAATACATGTAAATAAAAATATAAAAATAATACAATGACTGTTACTTACATTATATATATTATATTATTACATACACATATTGCTTTAAGGCTGGCTGTTATTATATTTTATGTTATATAATCAGACTGATATCATTTAAATGTTAAAAATACTGCCTCACACTTCACAGCACAGAAGATGTATACAACAGTTGAATTTGGGTTTTCAGTCTTAATGAAAAATATTCTTAGAAACTGAATGAAAACTTCATCATGTGGAACATGTTTAATGAGTAAAAGTACAGAGAAAAAGAAACTGCCAGAAACTCAAATTTTAAAATGAAAAACAAAGTATTCTAAATTTTTTCTTTAGTCCAGGTAATGTTTAAATATATAGAATATCAAAAGTCTAAATATTTTTAACATGCAATTCAAATGTGTAATTTCCCAAGATTTTAATTGGATTTAATGGTGAATTTCCAAAAAGGCTGTTATTGCGCTGGAAGTCACCAGACGCTGAGGTAAGATTTAGTATTAATGCTCGTTAACTATCTAGTTTGTAGGTGTTTATTCCCTGCTTAGTATGTTAATTTGTATTGCATGGTGCAATTGTATTAATATACGAACGTCTTTAGATATTATCTTTATGCAACCAGATGCTATTCAGCAACCTCCTCACGTAAATTATTCCAAACATTAATCAAAAATTAGTAGAAACAATGACAATATTTGGCGCCTACTAACGGCAAAGAATGTGAGCTGATAATGTGAAAGAGCAGCATTGTTATCGGTGAAATAGAAGACACGTATTGAGAACTGTTGAGTGTTTATGTAGTGACCGCGGTTAACTTCTTAAATACGTGAAGAGTTTTAGAAGGTACAATCAGTAATTCAACAGAAATTAAACAATCTTGTTTTTCCAGCAGTGTTCAAACAGGCACATTATTATTTTCAGATTGTGATCTGCCAGTTGCATGATCTTGAAATCCTGACTTTTTATACGTAATCTACTCGCTCACCTAGCCACGGTATGATTTGATAACGTCTGCTTATCGCAAGATTTCTCTAATGCTGTATACCATGTTTGATCATTTTAACTAAGAATCTGAACTTTAAAGAAAATATTAGTTTATGTAGACATCTTTAGAATTACACATACAGTCTTATTAGGAGGGCTAGGCTTCTGATGACGTCATGTTTTAATTGTTGCGTCATAGATACTGCTAACGTTATTGTACATGAATCCTTATCATGGTTAGCAGAGTAGGAAAAGGTATATTACTTGCGTAAATTTTTGGTCATTTATGTCATTGTTCACCTTTAGTGCGGCGTTTCTCATTTCCTTGCCTCTTGCAACTTTATTTGGTCATTGTCTTCCACTGACATTGAGTATATAAGGACTCTTATATTATTAATATTTTAATACGGATAACTTTTCAGATATGAATTTGCACTATTCAACTGATAAATAAAAGTAATATTGTGCATCTTTTACTCGCAATCTTGGAAAAAATCAATTTCCTATGTAAAGGTTGCTGTGGGGTGACCCTTGTCAGGGGAGCTGATGTCATTACAGTTTTGAATTCATGTCTCAAACTAGGATGAGACACGTTAGTTTTCCCTTTATCGCATGAGTTCCTACGGTCGGGTTGCTATTGCCCTTACCTGTGTGTCCTGTTATAGGTTGTGAAGTCCTCTTTATTTGCAGTGAGCCCTGTAGCATCTGAGAATTCAAGAGTTAATGCTTACGCTCCTTAAGACTGCTTTAAAAACAATATTATTATTTTTCTTTTCAGACTTTTTAAATAAGGACTTGGAACAAATCGTCGGCTTACTTCTAAAACCTCGGGTCTGATTTTGGTCCATTTTGAGATTTTGTGTGTTTTAATTAGAATCTTTTATCCTCTTATCATCGTTTAAAACCTCGTAAGTTTGAACACTATATTAAGACTGATATTTAATAAAACGTAAACCTCGTATTTTTCTAGGGCTTTAAATGTTACCTTAAAAACTCGTAAGTCTCCATTTTATACTGGAAGAAGGACTTACGAGGTTTTATGAATGAACAGTGTTGCCCTAAATACTTTTAAGTCTTAACTTATTATTGAATTCAGACATAAGGTTTTATTAAGAAAATTATGCTTTTAACCCCGTGAATCTAGTACATTGTAATAAGAATGGCAATTCTGTTTTCTTTCTTATATCCCAAGTTCAATATCAGAGAGATGATTGTAGCCTATAAATAAACCGATAATAATAAATTATGCATTTGTAATCTCGGGTTTTAGGTTGTCTCTTTTTGTCCAATGAGAGGTGCTATTTTATTATACAGCTGATCTGGTTTAGAAACAACACACACTTTTCCAGCTGGCGGTCATTCTTAATAATGTCGAATTACGCTGTTGTTTGCGTACTTTATCTTACTGTGACAATGAGTGGTTATTTTGTGTGGAAACTTTTGTGAGATGATTCTTTAGTGAGTGGGTTGTGACGTGGTATTTCAGATTAGTACATCAAGAAATCAAGTAAGTACTCGTATTTTAACAAGTTAGGGTAAATTAAGACTGCGTAGAATGTGAAGGTAGGAGTTTTTAATCAGGGCTAGAAGCGAAGGAGAGCAAAACAATATCCTGTTCTGTTTCTTAAAACTTTGTCCTCCATTTCCTTCTTGTAACAAACAATATGTAGCATTCTGGTCCGTTTTAGTGTGTAATGAAATATTCTGCATAAAAATATTCGGACACAAGAAACGACGTATCAATAACAAATGTGGAAAATTTTGTAGTAGCAAGCACCCCTACAGCAACTTGAGTACAACATTCTAACACAGCTAGTATAATTATAGTACCTTTTCTTATACGAAAAAAGTTGTTTCACAGCTTATATTATTAAGCAAAATAATCATTATTTCACCTTACACTGATTTTATAATGTAGTGCAGAAATGAGCAAACTAACATTTTCGTATTTCGAATTTGACTACTAATTTATGGAGTTACCTTCATGTTCCAATTTGCATTAAAGTTACCAAACGTCTGCAGAAAAAACGGAAAATTCATTTATTTACTTAATGATTGTTAAGTCTTACATAATAATCTTAATAAAAAATGAAGAAAGCCAGTGTAGCTTTGTACTAAGCTCTCAAAAACCCCCCAGGTAGGTATACCGCAACTTTAAATAAATATGAATTTTAAATTTTAATAGGTAAACATTTTAACTGGATTTAAACTAAAATCTGAAAATAATGAGTGGAAAGTAATATGATAGGTTCGGTTGGTTAAATTTGAGGTTTTATTAGCTTTCCGTTTTGTCAAAATTTTCGTTCAGCCAGTTAGATTAGCGTTCTCTTTGGTAAAGGTTTCCGTTTCGATCCCCGGTTTTAAATAGTAGGAAGTAATCTTCAAATGGGAATACTATTAATATAGTTACTTAAAGCAAATGTTTGTTCTCTATTACTTACCATTGCATTCTCCCTTCTTCGTTTTTAATATAAAATGAGTTCCAGAGCTAAGAAAACGTTGAACATTTTGGGAATACAAGTACCCTTGGCTAGAGAACATAGACAAAATTAACTACAGAAACTATTGAGAGAAATGAAGATAAAGAGAATGAATCTCAACTTTCCTCAAACGTTGGGCAAACAAAAAAATTTGAATTTATTAATGATTTAGATATCGAAAAAACTGAAAAGCAGCTTCATGATTTAGATTCAAATAAAAATACAGGTGAAAAACGTACCGTACCAGGTATGGAATGAAATGAGAAATGTCTTAATACTGGAGAAACTCTGATAAAGAAAATGAGTGGTGTTGAGTTAGATGTAAATGAAGACGAGCATTACACTATTTTTGAACTGTCACCTTTAGGAGGAAATGAAATAGATTTAAATTCTCTAAAGGTAGATTCAGATGATACCCCTCAAGGGGAACTTTTTGTTGATGAATTAGGTAGTATAGTTACTTTAATTGGAAGTAAACCTGAACCAGATTCCAATGACAACAATTGTCAATTTATACAAAGTGATACTACTTTGATATAAGTGGTGTCACGGAAAATATGAACAATGACATTCCTACTAGAGGAAGAAAGCGCAAAAGAAATTTAGTACAAGAACCTACGTGGACGCCAGAGGAAAATAAAAAGAAGAGAATGCATAGTAAAGCATATGGGGGGATCAGAAGATCTGGAAGTAAATGGGTGTATGATATTAAAGAACAAGTAGGATAATGGGAACAACGAGATTGCTATGTGTGGCACGAGAGTGAAGGAGGGCTCAGTGCTAATGAATTTTCTACAATTCTGTGTGATTTCATATCAAAACATGTTATGTGTGAACAAAGAAGATGAAATAATATTTTACAGTGATGGTTGAGGATATCAGAATAGAAATGTGACACTAGCAAGCGCGCTACTTGATTTGGCTAACGAGATGAACGTCTTTATAATTCAAAAGTATTTGCCAAAACGCCACACACAAATGGAATGCGTTTCAGTGCATTCTTGCATAGAGAGGAAATTAAAAAATCAGGTCATATTCACACCTGCAAGTTATGTGGCAGTATTTAAGACAGCACGACTGAACCTAAAGCATACGAAGTTTGTTACCTAAGCCATACCTTCTTCAAGGATTACAGTTCATCGAAGACGTATTCTTCCATTCGTCCAGGCATCAAGAAAGGGAACCCAACATTGTTGCCTGAAATACTGCCCCTACATAACTGCGCGGTTTAAAGTCGATTTCAAAGGTAAATAATCTAAATAAAGTATGAATCTCGAAAAAAGAAGTAAATTTTGAATAAACGCTTATAATTATATCTTTCCTCTCAGATGAGTGGAAGGACCTGCATAACAGAAGAAAAAGTAGTAGTGAAGAACCTTCTGAGAAGATAGTTGCTGGTCTATACAGTGCTCCCCTTAGAAAGACAAAGTCATTGACTTGCAGGTACTGAGCCACTGGTTCCAAGACTTCCTTTCATTTTATAACAATTTCTTTTATGAATAGGATACATTGCATAGCATCGATTTCACAATAGACTTTTGCAAGTGTATGTAAAAATACAAGAAAACATGGTTAAAATATAAATATTTGTATGCTATTTCTGATATTAATACCAAACCAAGTCTGAGTTGATTAAATATCGGACTCAAAACTTTGTAAGTTAATAATTACTTGCAGGAATTCATTAATAAAACAATGCAAATCTCGTAAAACCTCTGAAAGCTTGTTAAGTCAATAAGGTGTATAAGGAACATTTATTAATAAAACATTATAAAACCCCGCAAGTCAATAAAGTCATTCCAATATTTGATTAATAAAACCTTTTAAGTCTCGTAAAAATGTCAATAATATTTAAACATTCGGAATTATGCATTAAAATAGTAAACTGTAATGTTAGAGGACGTTTCACAAGAATTTGACTAACAAAAGCGATGATGTAAAAACAGAGATGTAAAATAGTTTTTTTAGCCTCCTGTAAAACTGTCTGGAAGAGACATACGAGGTTTCAAAAGTAGGCCGACGAAATATACATTTTTAATTTATTTTCCAAATTATCTATTTATACCTACCTTTTTACTTTCTCTACCACCTATAGTAAGTAGGGGATGTGTTGCATTCCACCCAAAGTTCGATACCGAGATTTCACCGTAAATACATGTTTTAAGGTGCCCTGACTCCAAATAAAGCATTTTTGGAAACATGGACATGTGTGTGTCTGTCTGTGAACAGCATAACTCAAAAATGAAAAGTCGAATAAATACGAAACTTAGTATTTGAGTTTTGTATCTTCTAGAAATGCAATACGAAGAATTTAAAGACAATACTCCCACCCAGACTACTCTTTACATGGACTTACGAAAATTTTGATTTTCTCAAAAATGGTTCTTACTTTGATTAAAGTATCGTATGTTTAAGATATTTTCATTGCAAATGAAATGTATACCTTCAATTTTTTGTAAATGTTCCTGCATGTCCCTCTTCATTCTGAATGACTTTTGCATAAATGGTAAACCGTAAGAGATAGACAAAATTTCACTACACGAAAATTTAGATCTCGTTAAAACACACAGTTTATGCGATATACATTTTTTTTTTGTCGAGTGAACCATTTCCGAGATATTCCTTGTTATTTGTTTGAATTTTCCAATACTTACACTTTCTCACAAAGGGAATTCGTTTTTTTTTTTTTTTTTAATATCGTGGATATGCACATAGAACGGAATGCTCCACATAACTACCAGCTCTTAAAATATTTGTCTATCCCTTAAAACACACCGTATTTCCCTTAACCCTACAGGAAAATTAACAAGACAGTTTCTGTAAATGTTATCTCGATTAACATTAAGTAGATGAATAAGCGTTTGTAAAAATAGTTTTACAAGCGTAAAGAAAGTAGAGTGCAACATATCACATTTTTACTTTCTCTACTACGTATAGTAAGTAGCGGAAGTATTATATTCCACCGAAAAATTCGATATCGAGATTTCACAGGAAATATATGTTTTGAGACCCCCTGAATCCAAAAAAAGCATTTTTGGAAACATGTCCGTGTGTGTCTGTCTGTCTGTGTGTGTGTCTGTCTGTGAACAGCATAACTCAGAAACGAACAGTCGGATAAACACCAAACTTGATATTTAGGTTCAGTATCTTCCAACGATGCGACACGAAGGTTTTCATGAAAATCCCCCCACCCCAGATTACCCTTTACATGGAAGATTTTTCGAAAATTTTAATTTTCTCAAAAATAGCTCTAACGATTTTGATTAAAATATCATATGTTTATGATATTTTTATGACAAATAAAATATATATCTTGAATGTTCTGGGAATGTCTTCAAAAGTATTCTTCATTGTGAACGACTTTTGCATAACTAAACCATAAGAGATAGACAAAACTTTTACGACACAAAAAATGTAGATCCCGTTAAAATACACAATTTATGTCATATACATTTTTTTGCAGAGTGAACCATTTTCGAGATATTGCTTGTTATTCCCTTAAATTTTTCAATACTTATTTTCTAAAATGGGAATTCGTTATTCATTTTTTACTTTCTCTACTACGTATAGTAATTAGGGGAAGTATTGTATTCCACCCAAAATTTCGATACCGATATTTCATCGGAAATACATGTTTTGAAACCCCCTGAATCCAAAAAAAGCATTTTTGGAAACATGTCCGTGTGGGTCTGTGTGTGTCTGTGAACAGCATAACTCAGAAACGAACAGTCGGATAAGCACCAAACTTGGTATTTGGGTTCAGTATCTTCAAAGGATGCGACACGAAGGTTTTCAAGAAAATTCCCCCAACCCAGAGTACCATTTACATGGCATATTTTCCGAAAATTTTAATTTTCTCACAAATGGTTCTAACGATTTTGATTAAAATATCATATGTTTAAGATATTTTTATGAAAAATAAAATGTATATCTTGAATTTCCTGGGAATGTCTCCAAAAGTATTCTTTATTGTGAACGACTTTTGCATAACTGGTAAACCATAAGAGATAGACAAAATTTTACTACACAAAAAATGTAGATCGCGTTAAAGTACACAATTTATGTCACATACATTTTTTTTTGTTGAGTGAACCATTTTCGAGATATTGCTTGTTATTCTCTTAAATTTTTCAAAACTTATTTTCTCAAATGGGAATTCGTTATTCATTTTTTTGTCTTGGATATGCAAAGAGTATTAATCTGTGGGAAAGGGAATGGTGCTGCACCTAGCAACCAGCTATTAAGAGATATGTATGTGCTTAAAGGCTACTGTATTTCTATATTGCCCTTGTAAATATATATTCCCCTTACATCTACAAGAAAATTAGCAATAAGATAGAGTCTGCAAATGTTTATCTGGATTAGCATGAAGTAGATGGAGAATAAGAGTTTGTAAAAATAGTTTGTACAAGAGTAGGGAAAGTCATGCGAGTGTAACACATCAGATTTTTCTACTTGTGTAGCACTTATGCATACATTTTATAATTTATAACTGTTTCTTCACTAATTTAATATATTAAATAATTTTAGTTTTTGGTAACGTTTTGTAATAATTATATCATTTTTTAAGTTTTAAAGTAATTTTATGAGTAATGTTTCAAAAACATTTAGGTCAGAAAAATCCGGGCCCTGCTTGTTACATAAAGCTGTAAATAAAAGCATTACTTTCTAATTTACAGATAACACGTATGAACGTTGTACTTCACAGATAGTAATCCCAAATGCAGTAATTTTGGGTAATAATTTTCGATAATAATTATTCTTTCACATTGGCCGTATGTAAGACAAGATTGGCAAGACAGAAAAACACTGAACAATTCCACCAGCCACGTCATTGAATTTCTCAATCTGTTCTACTTTTCCAACAATTTTGGAATTACCCGTGTATATTGGAGATTAAACTAATATTAAATTGCAAAAATATTGAGTTTACTGTTACACACAGGATCAATGTACATGCAGAGAGGCACCCATGGATTCCATATGAGTCCATGCGTTCCTGTGGTTAAAGGACCTATACATTCCAATTCGTACTACAAATTGGAAAATGCCGCAACTACAACAAGAGGAGTGTTCCTACATGGGATATCCAATACGGTATTCGCAAAGGTAATACCTGTATTTGTAACAAATACCGGATAGCTCATCCTTCAAGCATCAAAGTGCCGTCAGTCAATACTTCCGCCTTGGGGAGGCACAAAAAAATAAAGAAAGCATAAATAGAATAAACACGCTGGAATCAATTTCCCTCGAGCCTCACCTCGCTGTTTCCGCCAGTGAGAAGTGTATGCTTTTCTAACAGACTAACTCATCGATTTTCTTTCAGCTACAGAAATGCGCAATTAAGCTATTTATATTTTCACCACCAAATAAGGCGTTGATGAAACAAAAATGTAAATCAGAGTGTTTCAAACTACATATGGAATTATCATAAAATAACTTCTTTACCTAGCACTATCAGACTCGATTTATGAATAAAATCTCCATACCTATAAGCCATTTTATTTATATACAACATGCATAACTATTTGTTCACTACATACAACAGGGGAATACCGTGCGAGATGGCTACACAGTAACTTGTGAGCCTCGCATTTCGCAGGTCCCGAGTTCATTCCAGTCGACAGGCCACACTGACCTTCGGTGTTCAATTAAGCTATTATCAATTTGTAATTGCCAGTTGCCAGTAGTAATATCTATTACTCTAAGTGTTTAATAAAACAAGTATCGGACAGTTTTTATTGAGCTAGATCATTAATTCAAAAAGTATGCACAAGTAACTACCATAACAATTAAGATATTCAATTCCATATAAAAGTCTGATGTGTTACACTCACATGACGTTCTCTACTCTAGAATAAACTATTTTTACAAACGCTTATTCTCCATCTACTTCATGTTAATCGAGATAAACATTTGCAGACTCTATCTTATTGCTAATTTTCTTGTAGGTGTAAGGGGAATATGGTAGGCTTTAGGAGATAGTCAAATATTTTAAAAGCCGGTTGCTACGTGGAGCATTGCATTCTCTTTGCATGTCCAGAACATAAAAAAATAAAGCCTTTTTCGAAAAATGTCCGTGTGTATGTCTTGTGTGTGTGTCTGTCTGTCTGTCTATGAACAGCATAACTCAAAAACGAAAAGTCGAATAAACACCACACTTGGTATTTAGGCTCAATATGTTCCAGGGATGCGACATGAAAGTTTTCAAGAAAATCCCTCCACCCCAAACCACCCCTTACATGGAACATTTTTCGAAAATTTTTATTTTCTCAAAAACGGCTCTAACGATTTTGATTAAAGTATCATAGTTAAGAAATTTTTATGGCAAATAAAATGTATATACTGAATTTTCTGGGGATGTCCCCAAAAGTCCTCTTCATTCTGAACGACTTTTACATAACTGGTAAACCGCTAGAGAAAGACATCGTTTTACTACATAAAAATGTAGAACTCGTTAAAACACACAATATATGTCATAAACAACTTTTTTGTAAAGTGAACCATTTTCGAGATATTCCTGGTTATTTCTTTGAATTTTCCAATATACTTTTTCTCAACTGAGAATTCGTTGTTCTTTTTTTATGTTCCTGGCATGCAAAGAGAATTACATTTTACACATAGCGACCAGTTCTAAAAATATTTGACTATTGCTTAAGGCGTACTATGTTCCCCTTGTTTTGTATTTGCAAAGGGCAATATAGAAATACAGTAGCCTTTAAGCATAGACATCTCTTAATAGCTGGTTGCTATATGCAGTACCATTCTCTTTGTTACAGATTAATACTCTTTGCATATCCAAGATAAAAAAAAATGAATAACGAATTCCCATTTGAGAAAAGTATAAGAATTGGAAAATTTAAGGGAATAACAAGCAATATCTCGAAAATGGTTCACTCAAAAAAAAAGTATATGACATAAATTGTGTATTTTAATGCGATCTACATTTTTTGTGTAGTAAAAGCTTGTCTATCTCTTATGGTTTACCAGTTATGCAAAAGTCGTTCACAATGAAGAATACTTTTGGAGACATTCCCAGAAAATTCAGGACATACATTTTATTTGCCATAAAATGTCTTAAAAATATGATACTTTAATCAAAATCGTTTGAGCCGTTTTTGAGAAAATAAAAAGTTTTGAAAAATGTTCCATGTAAAGGGTATCTGGGGTGGGGTATTTTCTTGAAAACCTTCGTGTCGTATCTCTGGAAGATACTGAACCCAAATACCAAGTTTGGTGTTTATCCGACTGTTCGTTTCTGAGTTATGCTGTTCACAGACACACACACACGGACATGTTTCCAAAAATACATGTATATCCGGTGAAGTCTCGGTATCGAATTTTTTGAGTGGAATGCAATACTTTCCCTACTTACTATACGTAGTAGAGAAAATAAAAATGTTACCCATTCCTTTATTAACCCTTGTTGTAAAAAATTTTCCTTTTTGCATAAGTTACACATTGTGCAATCGTTATATCCATACACTATGAAATAACTCCAAGGATGCTTTCATTATTGGACCTGATAACAGATGAATCTGTTAGCATAGTATGGAAACGGAGCATGAGATACCAATAGTTGATAATTCTTTTGTCAGATGTCATAAGAGACATGTTGTCTTGAGGAGCAGAGTAATATGGAGGTAAGTTAACTCCTGATAGGTCTACGCACACCCAGTGAACGAAGCTACCTGTTGTGATTACTAAGGTTGTGCAACTGATTACTTTTAGTCGCCGTGACTTTTGTCACGTTGGAATAATCTGTTACAGAGTAACAACTGCCCTTATTTTTCACCATCCTATTTTTTACTCCTTTTTATTAATTGCTTTTTTGATTAAATAAAGTGCATTCGCTATTAACGCTATAACTGATTAAAACATTTAGTCAGAAATTAGTATAACAATTAGGTCAGTTGAAACTCATGTAATTTCTCTCTTTTAAAATAACTGTTAAGAGTATTACTTAGACGCAAAATATATTAATCTACGACTGCTGTGTTAACATACAAATTTAATTAGAAATAGGACTTCTTGCTAGTCTGTTTTAATCTTATTAGAAAACTAATTGCATAATTAAAGCTACTGGTTAAGTTTGAACGAAAAAAAGCAAATAATTAAATTTCAGTCCTGGCTTACTAAACTAGATCCTACATCCTCAACAATTTGTAGGTATGATGCAACATTTTCTTTTTCTTTCCAACACACTAGGGAATTGACGTAACATTATAAATATCAGAAGGGGTACTGAAATATATGCACAAATCGGAAACGAAACCTCAAAGTCAGCAAAAATGAAACAAAACAATCCTTTTTGGGGTTGGATAGAAAAAATATAACTATTGTTGTACTACAAAAATTTAGAATAGGTATCCACATCACTTCGTTTTATTACAAAATAGTGTCCCTAACAATTATGATAATCTATTTGAATGTCAATCAGCTTCTTCCTTTTCTTTCCTTTTCTTAATTCCCTCTCCTGCGCTTAACGATGTCTACGCAGTGTCACGACAGCCAATGCCATTCAGCCACTTACGTACTGCCCGGCCTCTCTATGGGTTATTCGTTTAGCGATATTCCGAGGTTATACATAATTAACATTTCTCGAAAATCCGCATTATACACACGTAGCGCATATCGCATTTATTTAAATATAGCAAAATTGTTAATTAGTTACATAATATACAGACTATGTTAGAAATGCAATGCAGTTAGTATAATGAGCTCTAACCACAATAAAAGGTCCATAGCCATGTTGCTCCTAAGTCTCCTCTTTTCGTTAAAATATAATAATATAGTATAGTATAAAATACGAATACATATCAACATCATGATCGAATTTTCTAAAATATTCCAATGAAATTGAGTGATTTTTCACTTTATCTACTGTTTACCTAACTAGTGGAAGTGTTGCAAGTGTTGTAATATGCATTTTAGGGCTGCTGAATAAACAATAATTTAAAAAAAAAAGGTTATGCAAATGTCTTGTGAGGCTACAGTGCATTTGAACAGTATGAACAGTATAACTCGAAAAGAATGGTCCTGATAAATATAAAATTATGTACTTAAATCAATCCCTTTTTAAGCATGCATAACGAGGATCTTTAGGATTTTTCCCAAACGGGAAGTAGGTGCAACATTTAATTAACATAGTTTACGTCTGAGATAGTGACACGAGGAGTGATATGAAAGTACTGTTTGAACTTACTGTAATTAATAGTCGAGAAGTATTTCTCATTCTCTCTTAGTTTTATAAGTGCAAAATCATAAAACATAGAAAAAAGGCCTTCTCTGTCTTATCAAAACAGAGGTTCAGGGTTGGATTCCAGGCTCCCGTGGGACCATTTTTCTTAGAATCATTTCCTACCCTCCCCAAATGAATGTGGGTGGATGTGATCTTCAATTTCGAGAAGGTGATATTGGTCTCTGGAACATAGAGATGAAATGTAGCGCGCTTTTCGTCAGTCAGAATTCAATTTACAGCACAGCGATTATATATTTTCCAGTAAGTGGTTAAAACATTAGGTTGATGATGTATGATTGGATAACCCACCAGATTTTAGAAGGATACCTACAACCTTAAATTACAGGAGCTTTTATGTTCATGAAAGAAGTTATTTTCCTCCGGAACAATGCTGCACATCGAAGACAACTTATGCTAACCTCATGCTTTATTGTAAAGCTCCTGAGATGAGAATAATGAAGATTTGCCTTAAGACACTCCTTATTCTAATTTGTTTCAAAACATCTACTTGAAACATCTTCCGGTTAGAATCAATCGTTATGTTTTCAAGTGGTGCATGTTTCCTGCCCACTCTTAATAGATTATATAAAATGTACATTACTGATTCTAGTAAGTGCTAGAAGTCCGGCGGGGAAGACATGTTACAGTATAGGTTACATGAATGTCGTGTTGTACAGTCAATTATGAATCACTTTATGGGTTTTGTGAGGAAACTACGATTGCATCACTATGCATGGACTACTCCCAACATTTTTCTTGACCAAACTTTGTATTAACTCCGGCTTAAATATATAAGTTCTCTGTATAGTTATTAGCAAATGCAGTTTATTATCTCAATATTATGGCTATATGACCCTTTCGGACTATATATTATATTTGAGAACAGAGCTATTCTATAATAGACAATCTGCCAAATTTTACAAGGCGTATAAAAAGTTTTTTGATGGATTCACTGCAAAATATTATTTTTATTTTATTATTACTTATTTTTCATTGTACGCAGTTAAAAACAAATAAAAGGTGCTCTGAAAAATATGTGAGTGCATTTTATCGTAAATGTATAAAAACCCAACGAAAACGTGCGGTTCAACGACATACTGACACTAAAAGTTCCTTTAAGCCAGAGCTCTCAATATGAGCATGGAAATTAAAAGTTTAGATGAAATAAAAAAATTCGTACGTCAGGAAAATGTAGTTCTCAAATTACACAGTTTTGTGTTTCTCCTTTCTCTCTCTGTTTTTCAGTTACATTCTCTAGTGTTTAAAGCTGTACACTTTTTAATGTTTAGTGCATTCTTCTTTCTCTCTCTCTCTATCTCTATTGAGCTCATTGAAAGAGTAAAGGATATCAAACTTAATATTATTACACTCGGTAGATGGATTTCTGGTTTTAGTTCGCTTACACTCCCGTGATAAAACCAATCCACCATCCCTGGTCGTCAGAGCATTCTACATCTTCCTGTAGATATCCAAGGCAAAGTGACTACTGAAACCATTACTGTGATATAGTATTGTTAGTATTTTATTTCCATAATGCTATACAAAATTCTTACAAATTTTAATACATTACTTTGAGTTGCTATTTTTTCTTTCTTTGATCCATCATGCATTTTAACACCATGGTTATTTATGCATGGTGGATCATAACAAATTCATATTGCTTTATTTTTCTAAACCATTTTTCTCCTACTCTCCCCATATATTCTCCTATTCTTTTTATACCCCTCTCCTTTTGTATTTTCATTATCCTAACTTTTAACACTTCTTTGTTAACATTCTCCCATTCTTTAAGTAAAAACTGATCTTCCACAACTTAGTTTCTTCACATTCAATTATATAATGCAAATCATTATCTGCCTCTCCACAAAGAGAACATCTATCCAAATTCACTCCCTTCCTATCTCCCCTTAGCCTATGTGCAATTAATCTAGACCAGGCCCACCCTTCTCTTACTAACCTATTACCTACATCCACATACTTCTCCCTCCCCAGTCCACCTTTAGTTGTCTATATAGTTCCAAACTTGTCTTTCCTGCCAGACTTTGAAATAATTCTTGTTTCTCTATATCTTCTATTCTGTTCCTCACTTCTTCCCAGAAACCTTTAACTAACCCCTCTCTCCCCTCCCATAAGTTACCCATTCCTATTTCCTGTAAAATGCGATATAGTAAGTATCCAGAATAACAACTCTTTGTGTAAAGAGTGTCACATTTAGTCATCCAGCTTTCTCACTCCTTTTTTATGTCGAAGTTAAGAGACGGCACCGGTAGATACCAGGTACTATAAGTAACATCCTCGAAGGTTCCCAAAGACCATGAGGAAGTAAGGGATACACCGACTGTCATATGAGCTCAGTTCAGTTACTGCAGCGATATATAGAAGATACATCATTGAACGCGGTAGAGAAGCAAGTCTCAAACGACGATTATGAAAAGATATTTTATTGATTTTGAAGGAAAATAATGTTAACAGTTAGGGCTAGTCGGAAGGAGGGGCCTACAGTAACTGAAGCACTGCACCGCACGTAGGCTATGCTAGTCCCATTATTGTTTGACAATTATCTTTAAGAATTGGGTTACATTCAATTAAATATATTGATTTAAGTTGAAGAGAGTATTTTGGTGCGCAAAATTTGTTTTAATAAAGTTTGGCGGTTTTAATCGGTGGCGACTCCTGGGAGGTTGGGACGAAAGGGAGACCAAAGGCGACCAGATCCGGACGATGATGTGCGCTAGCAAGAACTGAGCCCCTAATGTTTACAACATGACACCAATTCTGAAACCAGCTAGTCTGACCTTATCCACCAGCAACCTGGGTTTCCCGGGAATAGACCAGTCCCTAGGAACGAAAGCGGCCCAGCAGTCCTGCCAGTTACCGGGGAGAAATCCTTCAGAGCACAAATTCCACCGTCCTCTCGCAACACACCAACCACCGTCGCGTCGTCCTGCGTTATCTAGAGATACCATACTAGCCTCTCCTTCCCGAGGTCGCGGGTTCAAACACGGCGTAGGGCGATGAACTTTTTTGGGCGTAAATAGCCTTAGCATGACCTCCTTCGGAAGGGAAGCAAAGCTGGTGTTCCCGCGTCGTAGATTACGGCACGTAAAATAACCTTAAGCTTAGTAAAGAGGCCTCTGAGCAAAATGTCGTAGATTTACGGCACGTAAAAGAACCTTAATCTTGATAAAGAGGCCTCTGAACAAAATGTTTGGCCTTTCACACCCAATGTAAATAGGAACGCTAAGAACCGTAGTAGTTAAAGAGCGCCCATAAGCAAAACTCAACTTAAGTTAACCGCCGTCGCCTGATGTTATAACCCTGAAACACATGAGGGGAAACAGATGAAAGGCAATGACAGGGATAGAAAATTGCAGAAAATTCCTGGTAGAGGGGGAACAACTCCAGCATATGACTACCGATCCGGGGAAATCACGCATAAACCCATGGCCAGAGTGGCCGGCCCGAAGGGAATCGAACTCGGAACCTCACGAATGCGATCCTCGCACCACCGCGGAGCGATCTTGTTCTGTCAAATAAAGTTAACTCAAATTTAAATTGGTTTTATTTATGTGCTAAAACATTTTTAGAAAAGATATGAGTATTACTTATGGAGAAGGTCACGTGATTGTGACACGCCAGGTTTTTATAATTCTCGTGTAAAGGTTGCTAGACTGACGTGAATTATTTGCGAGAGAATATTTTTGTATGCATAAAAGTTAAACATAACCACAGAAAGTGTTAGCATTTATGGAAGGAAGCACGCACGAGTTTAGGATCGATGCAATAACAGCGAGCATTTCATTGACATTCAGGACACGATAGAACGTTGTGAATCCGCTATGGGGACTATTCACAAGCATTCTCATTCCTGAAAAACCTTGTATGTAACTGGTGTGACAAATTCCTGTGGATGGAGCATAGCATCTGTGATTCAAAACAAAGAAAAAAGATGTGGCTTTCACACAGAGGTTTTTAGATTGGTTTGGTTTTGCGGAGCAACTACGAGCATTAGCTACGGTATACCCAACCATGCGTGCGAAGCAACCCGAATTGGTGCATGCATATAGCTGACATTAATCAGTATACCAGTATACTATGTAGGAAGAAGAAATGGTTACGTTTAATTAATTAATTAATAATAATAATAAATATGCAGC
Organism: Deroplatys truncata; assembly: GCA_030765065.1. Taxonomy (NCBI): domain Eukaryota; kingdom Metazoa; phylum Arthropoda; class Insecta; order Mantodea; family Mantidae; genus Deroplatys; species Deroplatys truncata. The sequence continues at coordinate 98,200,734 of CM060976.1, read as the reverse complement.
GCGAAAGCTTTATTGAGTTATAACCTACCAACACGTCTGCGCAGACATTACCAATCATCTAGCCGTTTCAGGGAGCTGAAGCGGTCAGCACCGTGCCTCCCCATCCGGAATGTTAGTTTGTAATATCTATATACATAGATCGGAACATATAGCAGTTTATCAAATTCCTCTACATGGGTCGCAAACACTTTGAACCCGTAGACTTTTCATGAGAGCAGAGCGTAGCGTTCCAAACCACTATGCTATGGTGCATTTATTTAAAACCAAACCGCTCTAAAATTATTTATTTTGGGGGATTTTTTCGTAAATTAGTTGTATTTTTATGGTTACTTAGAATCTTCGAAAGAGTGAAAATTACAAATCATAAATTACTTTTAAATCTACACTTCGTTTACAAATCACTGTTTTATATCCCAGTAAATAACATTTGATATTATGATACAGTCCCATTAACTTGTCTCTCATATACATGCGTAAGACAGCGGAAGAAGTGAATTTAACCCGAAACGTCAATTTTGAAATTTCACCAAAATAGACATTTTGGGGATCCTTGAATGCTTAACATAAAACATTCACTTATTTGCAGGGGTATCTGCGTATTTGTAAAAACTAATAATTATCTAGCGAAAGGAAAGCAGCGAATAAAGAAAGTGTCTCATATGGATAAAGAAACATGGATCTTTCTAGTTATACCTGGCAGATCACTGTGGGATGTGTTACATTCAAATGCATTTCTAACGCATTCAAATAATTGTTATTACAAAACAATATTCTTCTATCTACTTCATGTTAATCCAGATATACATTTGAAGCAACAATTTTATTGGGAAATACAGTGAGCTTAAATGATAGTGAAATGTTTTAAGAATGGGTGATACACTACGTGATCAAAGGTATCTGTACCACCTGGCTGAAAATGACGTACAAGTTCGTGGCACCCTTCATCGGTAATGCTGGAAGTCAATTGGCCCACCCTTAGCCTTGATGATAGCGTTCACACTCGCAGGCATACTTTCAATCAGGTGCTGGAAGGTTTCTTGGGGAATTGCAGCCCATTCTTCACGGAGTGCGGAACTGAGGAGAGGTATCGATGTAGATCGGTGAGGCCTGGCACGAAGTCGGCGTTCCAAAACATCCCAAAGGTATTCTATAGGATTCAGGTCAGGACTCAGTGCAGGCCAGTCTATTACAGGGATGTTATTGTCGTGTAAACACTCCGCCACAGCCGGTGCAGTATGAACAGGTGCTCGATCGTGTTGAAAGATGCAATCGACATCCCCGAATTGCTCTTCAACATGGGAAGCAAGGAAGTGCTTAAAATACCAATGTAGGTCTAAGCTGTGATCATGCCATGCAAAAAAACAAGGGGTGCAAGCCCCCTCCAGAAAAAACACAACCACACCAACATCTCCGAATTTCACTGTTGGCACTACACACGCTGGCAGATGATGTTCACCGGGCATTCGCCATACCCACACCCTGCCATCGGATCGCCACATGGTGTACCGTGATTGGTCACTGCACGCAACGTTTTGCCACTGTTCAATCGTGTAATGTTGATGCTCCTTACTCCAAGCGAGGCGTCGTTTGCCATTTTTCTGCGTGATGTTGTAGCTTACGAGCAGCCGCCTTGAACATGGAATCCAAGATTTCTCACCTCACGCCTAACTGTCATAGTACTTGGAGTGGATCCTGATGCAGTTTGAAATTCGTGTGTGATGGTCTGGATAGATGCCTGCCTATTACTCCTTACCACCCTCTTCAAATTCGGCGGTCTCTGTCAGTCAACAGAGGAGGTCGGCCTGTACGCTTTTGTGCTGTACATGTCCCTTCACGTTTCCACTTCACTGTCACATCAGAAACAGTGGACCTAGAGATGTTTAGGAGTGTGGAAAACTCGCGAACAGACTTCAGACACAAGTGACACCCAATCACCTGACCATGTTCAAAGTCCGTGAGTTCCAGGGAGCGTCCCATTCTGCTGTTTCACGATGTCTAATGACTACTGAGGTCGCGGATAATGAGTACCAGGCAGTAGGTGGCAGCACAATCACCTAGGATGAAAAACGTATGTTTGTGCGGGTGTCCGGATACTTTTGATCACATAGTGTAGCTTTGAAAAATCGTACTCCTTCCACAGCCTCAAAAAATAGAAAAAGAATAGCAATTTACCTTTTGAGAAAAATATAAATATTTAAAAATTCAAACCAATAACTAATAAATTCTCGGAAATGGTTAACGCCATTTTTATGGACTGTGATATGTCCATGGTTGCGTGTTGTGTCTACCGGAGGTAAGGTCAGAGGATGTTTTAGTCCACCGGGGCGGAGAAGGATCCACCTGCTCGTACCGAGCGCTTCCTCACGTGGTGTAGTGGTTACCATGCTAGCCTCCAGTTCCCGATGTCGTAGGTTCAAACCCTGTGGAGGGTGCTGGATTTTTTCGGGTGCAAAGATCCTTTGCATGGTTTCCTTTGGAAGAGGAATAAAACCGGTGGTCCTTTGTCGCAGTAGATTTACAGTACGTAAAAGAACCTCAAGCCTGATAAAGAGGCCTCTGAGTAAAATTTCCAGTCTTTCACGCCCAATATAGAATGGGACGCTAAGGACCACAGTAGTTAAAGAGCGTCCATAAATAAAACTCAATTTAATTTTTTTCCTCAAGTGACCCGGCTCAAAATAATCAAACCGGGTTCGTCATCTCCGTAGGATGAAAGCTAATTGGCCTGCTAGGGCGGTCAAGGCTCCACTAGGCGAGTGTGAAGCACGCTGATGGGTAATTCCAACGAGCTCGAACACCGCCCGGGATGGTGAAGCCGCCGTAGCGAGGTCCCTAGGAAGGTTTGGAGTCGGGAGATGGTTAGTCCGGGTAGGAAGGTTCTGCTTTGATTGATAAGTAGACTGTATTCCTTTTCAATACCCGCCACGATAGTCGGTAACAGTGGTCATACGGTAGTACGGACCAGTTCTGACTGCCCACTCATTTTTAGTAGGAAAAGGAAGAGGAAGAAGAAGGATGTAATGCTCTTGGGGCGCTCTGGCGTCCTTGGGTCTATTCATTTTACATCCGTGGCCATTAAGGTGTAGTAGTACCTTGCGCAAACTACCCGTGGTGCCATGTGGTTTATTGAGCTTGAATTACTTAACCCTTAGCGCTGTTGTGGTGCGTACCTTAACTAACTGCTACTTACATTGTGTGGAGGTTGCTTATATTCTAGCGCCTTTGTGGAGTGTCTTAAAAGGTTGTTTACTATGTACAATCTGTGGAGAACTTAGTTGTTTTGTGTCGGGTTGCCGCTACAGCCACAAACAATTGAAGGAGCAGGTGGAGGAAGGAGTTCCGTGTCATTTTCGCAAAAATTGAGTTAGATGGCTCGATAAAGGTATTCAGTTTCATTCAATCTATTAAAGGCAGTTTTATTGCTGAGTGTTAATAAATGAGGGATATATCAGTTGATGAAGACATAAAACTGCCTTTAATAGATACAATGGGACATCACGTTTATCCAGCCATCTAACTCAATTTTTGTGAAAGTGCCACATAACACCTTCATTAACTTGCTCCTTCAATTCTATTTGGCACACATTGTGTGATTTAACGAGATCTACATTTTTTTGTGTAATACGATTTCGTCTATCTCTTGCGGTTTACCATTTATAGAGAATACATTAAGAATAAAGAGACCTTTACAGCCTATTCCCAGAAAATTAAAGATATGCATTTTATATGGGTTGAAAATTTCTTAAACAAATAGTATTTTAACCAAAATTATTACAGCCAGGTTTTTAGAAAATCAGAAATAACGAAATTTTTTCCACGTAATGGTATTAGTAATTAAGGTTGGGAGATTTTCCTTAAACCTCTTTGTATCACATCTTTGGAAGGTACAGAACTAAATATCAAGTTTGGTATTTATCGGACTCTGTGTTTTTGAATTATGATGCTCATAGGCAGGCGCGCGCGCGCGCACACACACACACACACAAACATATTCATATTTTTCCAAAAATGCTTTTCTGGGTTCAGAGGGCCTTAAAACATGAATTTATGGTGAAACCTTGGTGTCGAATTTTTTGGATGGAATACAATACTTCGTCTACTCGCTGCAATTATATAGTAGAAAAGGCAAAAGGATTTGCAGCAAGGTAAGTATATATGCAACTATATGTGTCAAATTTTGTATTCATATTTGTCTGAGTTATTTGGGAAACATATTAACTTCGATTTTTTTTAATAAAATGGCAATAAAATACATTTTAGATTCCTTTTTCTAAAATATTGCCTTGCAGAAACGTAAATGTTTGCTATGTTTGAAATATCCGTTTTATGTCACTGAATTATAGCGCTGAATTCAACTTTTAGTAATATTTCAGTATTAGGGGTTTACAATACTTTAAGAATAGAATGATGACAAGTTGCTCGATTCCCCTACTGCTGATGAAGTTCGGGCAGGAACGTGATGGGTGATACTAAAGCTGCAAGACGTACATTCTGTTATGATGTGTGGCCGTCAGCCTTTTGTTGCAATATTCATAAAATAGAACGATGTCTATCTAATGAGTGTGTGTTCATTAGTCACTTGTTTGTTTGTATGATAATAACTGCAATATATAGATAGAAAAGGAATTGCGAGGCTGAGACTAGAAGTGTGCATATAGTGTGCATATCCAAACGTTTCAGACCGAAGCTGGATCAGGGACTTGATTCGATTTATACGAAGAAAGATGAAGCAAGGCATATTATATTTGATCCTTTTGGAACAGAAAATGGAGATTAAATTTGCCCAAACAAAAATTACGTAAAATGGATGAAGAAATATCATGTAAAAACTTTTTGAAGATGGATCACAAATCATTAGGAGAATATTATACTAGGCTAAAATAAATGATAAGCTCACGTGATTGTAATAACTATACGTCGTATTTATTATTTTTCAGTAGTTATTGCTTGGTGAGGAACAAGGTTCCAAGACGTAACCTAGATGTAGCTCGGTAACAAATAAATAGCTTTGGGTGACGAAGTCTTAAGGTATAGAGTAGTATCCGGTTGAGAGCTTTGTAGATGCATGAATTGAGATTAGGATTTTTCAGACGGAGGAGAGCTCAAAAACGCACGTAGGCTATTGTAGACCCCTTGTAGCTTATGTGACCCCTGAGAGGAAGGTATGAAGGGGAGACATCTGGACTGCTGTGCGAGCTAGCAAGAACGAGGTCCTAACGATTCGAGAATGACAACAATCCTGCGCCAGCACGAGCCTGCCTGCGCCATCTTCAACTCTAGGGTCCCGGGATGAACGACCCCCCCTCCCAGGATGAGGCATCAGCCGGCCATTCAAGCGCCAGTTAGAAATCTTTACAAAGCGCAAACTCCATCTTCGCTGCCGCGCACCAATCGCATGTTCCTGGTCGTGCAAATCTGAAACGGATAAAGGAAATGATGGGAGAAATTCGTGATTGAACATAAACCACCCCAGAATTCGCCTACTGAACTGAGATAAACACGAAAAAAAAATTCAATGTTGGATTGGCCGGCCAAATGGGAATTGAACCCGGCACCTCCTCTCACGCTACCGCGGAACCATGCACATGGAAACTTCACGTAATAACGTTAAGCATATTCTCAAACCAGTTGCATTTCCACTGTTACATCAGCAAATTTATTCACACAGGAATCTGCATATTACTTTAGCAACATTTACTGCTGCAGAAGTCAGTCCAAGGCAAAAGAGAACCTGGTCAATTTTAATAGATGAGGGAGTGCTTCACAACATCCGAAACATAGCCACAATCTTTTAATAATGCAGGGTGGAGCGACACTGTTTATATTCCTTTTATTCCATGTCTTCTCTAGGGAGAAGGGCCAGCCAGCACTGCAATCTTTCCCAGTCTCCCACGAGTGCCGTTACCGCACTACATTGTGTCCAGTGGATGAAGTTCTCAGCGCTACATTGTGTTTGCTGAAGACAGCACCAGTGTTTATGCAACCTCGCACAACCATGTAAACTACATGTTTAATAAGTTTCAGTGCTTGGCCTAGGGTTCCGAGAAGATTGTGGTGAATAAACTTACTTCATGCATACTCTAGTCTTCAACCCCAGCATCAACTTTAACTAAATGAGGTGAGATTCATTTTCTTTTGCTTTTAATTTAGTAACACTCGTAGGGAACACTAGCTTTAATAAAATGTTACACAAACTTCTTGTTTTACATTAAAATTACTATAAACCTACAATGCGTCTATTTAATTTGAGAAGACAAGTTGAAGCTTTAACTTTGTAGATATAGACAACTCTATTATTCGTAATTAATTGTATTGTTCTTCCACAAAAGCCGTGTGTAGAGTAAAGTTGGAAATGTAGAATGAGATGACTAAAATATTTAGTGCTATAGACGGGGTTTGAACCACGGATCTTTCGGTTTCTGTACCCAACAGAGCTACAATAGCAACATGCATACCATGGCAACATGGGAAGATCTGTGGTTCTAGTCCCGGCTATGGCATTGTATTTTTCAGTCATCTGATTCAATCGTTACAACCTTTTCCTACACACGGCTTTTGTGGAAGAACAATTAATTGCCATTGATTGTCCGAATAGTTAAACGATGAAACCCGGGATTTACGGCATTGTAAGTCGCTATTGGGGTATGTTATCTCAAATGGTTCGAAATCTCCTTGTGATTTACCGGGAAAAAAGCGAATCAGTTGGGAATTTAATGCCGTACCGGTATGATGCCATGGTAGCACTTCGTTAAAGCAACCGGAAGGAATTCAACTCCCGGCTATGGTATTGAATTTTTCAGTTACCTGATTCTATCTTTCCAAATATATTTTGTTAAGTTTGGTAAACGCGTGTAAATTGTGCAATAATTGCAAGTGTTTTGAATATTTTAACTAAGAAATTTTAACATTGCTCCTGATATTTTAAGAGGATTTAAGTGAAGAAACTTGAGGAAATTATATTTTAATAAATAAAAGCAGAAAATAAACATTCAAACTCTGTGCCAATAGTTTCTTACTTCAAACAGAAATATCACCTGGAAATCACCGAAGTGATCAGAATAATGGTGGGAGCCAAAACACTTTATCGCCACATGGAAACAATTAGACTTGTCTGTAGAAAAAGTAAAGATATAGCTTTTGCCACTCTTCTTGTTTTAATCGCTCTACATCGCCATCATCACCTCTACAGCATATAATAAGAACTGCCTCAACAATGTTGCACTTAAAACTATCTTTTAATAATCATCCTTTATTTATCATTGTAGCATATCAAAAAAAGGTTTTCTGTTTTAATTATTTATCGTGCTCTCTCCAATGAAGCAGTCCGTAATTACGGGGAGTTGTTATTGTTATTTCAACAATACATTTATATACATTAGAATTTCCTCTTAAGCTTTATGTATATTCGTAACGGCCTCTGCTTGTTTATATATGTATACTTCTATGCAGGTTATTTTTTCATGGGACAATTTTATAGTTTATTCCATATCCCCGCGTTACATTGGTTTTCTTTCCTTCTGCCCGGCGCTGGTTTTCCCTCACATTGTTTTGTTGTTGAGGGCGCTACGGTCATGAGCTGCGTGAATGAATCTCCGGAGTTTGAGGCTGGGGTATCGTCTCGGGCTGTTGGCGGTGTGAAGGTCTTCAGCTGAGTAAGTGTTACGCGTTTTTAATTCTGTTTGTTTGTTTTGGACATTGAGGTCAGGTAACAACCACCTGACCATTATTTCTGACTGCTTTATGAATTCCGTGCTCGCTGTAATGGGCTATTTTGAGTTCTCCTGTTCAGAGGGTTATTTTGCTTTTCAACCAAGAGTTTTAGGCTTGATATTGAGAGCAAATAACATTTTTCTCATAGTTAAATTGGGCCGCACAGTAGTTGTAGCTGATTAGCGTATGGCATCTAGCTTGTTTATCGGTACCAATATTTAACACGTAAAGCAATCCAAGCATATAGCTCCATCTCCTTGATCCAGAATTCAATGTGCTAAAACTGCACGATAGTGGACCAACTTTCTAAGGTGTGTACAGCAAGATTTATTCTGATTTTTTAAAACAACTTAATTCATTATGTATTTTTGTATACGCTAAATATATTGATAGAAATGTATTTGGTCGTTAATTGGTTTTACGCAACTCTGTTACACATATTATCCTCTTCCTTAATACCATGGTAGCAGTGAAGAGCATAAAGGTCTGATGACGCACTTCCATCTAGAAGTTGCTATTTACTAATCGACCGAAAAATGCAGGAACTGTAGGTACCTACGGATCAGACTTTTCTCGGCAGTAGTCAGTATTGCAGGACTTCCCCCTCCCTTCTCTTTAAGGAGTTCCTGAATTTTTCGGCTAATCAATAAAATCAGTTTCTTATAGGAAGATTCATCCATCAATCCGTCGTCCGTCTATTTATCCTTCCAAAGACAAGCAGAACCAAATCCGTCCTCTGAAGATGTCCACCACAGTTACGGACGAAACAGTAGGTTTTATAAAAACCAAATGACCCATGCTAACAAAGCCAAAAGAAAACTGTTTTACGAAATATGGACTCTGGCTAGATAACTTCTGAAATATTATTATTCTATATCTAGTTTAATAACACACCAAAACCCTCCACATGAGGTAAAATAGAAAATGTATTAATACAAATACATATTTTGATAGAGACAAATATAGGCAAAAGTATTGGGAACAGGCATTTAGTACTCTTTTAATATGAGAAAAATATGTATTAACTTTGACAAACGCTTCTTTTATTTATTTTACGAAGGTGATTGAATATACTAATTAATTTTTTGGATAACAGTAAAATTAAGAAAAAAACTTAAAACATTTTTAAAAATTGCGTCCTGTGGAACATTTGATTCTCTAAAAACGCATGGAAAAATGTATGCGAGAAATATAGCTTTGAAATTCTAAATCACTATGTGGCCAAGTGTAAGGGATGCTTTAAACCTTTGAACTTGTTATTGACTGCTTAGCGAAGTTCGAAGGAATTGACGTGATTAGGGAATGTATAGGTAAGGATGGAAGGATGGAAGCTGGCTTTCGCGAACTACAGATCGCTACCTGTCGTAGCTTCTCAAATGCAACACGATGCTGAGCGGCCTCCAGTTCTATACTGAAAACTTTGCAGCTACGTGGGTGGATTCGAACTATCGCGCACGGCTGGGAACCAAAGCACCACACACGCACAGGGCCTTGAAACAACGTATTTAATTTTATTTCATAAGATTTTTCAAAAATGTTCTTTCAATCAGTCGGCCTTAAAACAGGCAGCATGAGATTATTCCAATATATTTTTCTAAGCTTTATACTTCTAATCTCCGGCTTCCCCTATATCTATTTGGATGAATCAGTAGTCGCCTTCTAAATATTAATGCAATTGTGAGAACCAGAAATCACACTTAACTTCGGTTTACGAACCATTTGGACTGCAAAGCGTCGTCTGTGTTATCCTAGTTTAAGATGCGCGCTACCGTTGTTAAGGTGATTAACGAAATCTCCGTAGACAGTATAGAGAACATATTGGTGGACAGTGGGCTTTATACACCTTTCGCATTTAAAAAACTCACCCTCCAACTGTGCAGTGAATACAGAGCTTGAAGTGTTTAAATTATTGTTTACATTTCTGATTCCAAGAAGTGTTACGGCAAAGGGAAACGGCCAAAGGAAAGGGCTAATGGAACATTAAACCACAGAGTGGATCCAGCTTTACGGTAATGTGTGTTGTAAAAGTGATATCCTGCTTCAAAAAGCAGAAGAAAACACTTTTTTACTCCAGAACCTGCCCTTGAGACTTCTGCGCTTTACCAGAAAACAACGAATGAGTCGAAGTCAAAATCTTTCTGGGGATAAAGTCTTATTAATCATGAATGCTGGGATTTGAGTTCAAAAGATTTAACTAAGGGACTGCACTTTTAGCTTCAAATATGATAATGACGCAAACGTTACTGGGAAAGCATGCAAAAACAATATATACAAGGTACCAATTTCAAACCGCTAAAGCTAGACAGAACTTCAAACACATTTTCTTAAGAGGGCTCGTACATAGTAGATGAAAATAGCAAAATAAATATTTACATACTCTAAACCACTACTGCTACAAATTGTGTTATTCATAATTCGATGCTTTACAACCTTATTGAAGATTTTAAAAAATATTTTAAGCTGTGAAAGCTAAAATTTTAATTTCTTTAAGATAAGCCAATGCTTCAACCTGAACTTTTCGAAATTTGGCCCTTTTTATTACTTATTTACACATTATACAAAGCTGGAAATTTGCTTGCGGCTTTATAGGAAGTGTAGAAGACTATCCTTACGAAATGCAGTAAAATGATTTTAAATAAATACTTCTTTTAATTTGGAAAGATTTTAATAGTGAGAAAAGAAACATTATGTCAACAACATATCTGTAGGAACATTTTCATAATACCCTGCTTTTAAGATGGTTGTGTTTACTTATAAGTAAAAAAATCAACTTCTAATGGTTGAAGCTTCTAATAGTAGATCTGCCGAATTTATCTTAAATGTGCGTGCAGTAAAACCCTAATGGAACAAAGTAATTTTTTAATGTTTTCATAAAGGATTCATGGCTAATCAGAGAATAGATTTTCAACCAAAAGTCATTACGTAAAATATTTAGAAATAATCCATTATAACTGGGTATGAAATACCCACAATGTTCTGACAAAAAACTTGTATATAAGCAATTTAAAGGTTTTTGATTTCTATATTTCCATTGATTTACCTTCAGATCACCTTAATAAGTTTTCATATATTTTTAAATAGAAACGTTGTGAGTTAGATGCACTAGTTAGGTGCTACTCTTCTGATTAACAATATCCCCTAACAGCTTACCCACAAAGCTCCATGCTCATTAGGTTTTCTTAATCAAAACACTCTTTGAGAACCACAGAGCTACAGTTATATCAATGTATTCGGGTATTGCTTCTTGTAAAAAGCTGTAAGACATGATCAGGGAGGACATGTGCCTCTTGCGGATTATAAGATCGATACTACAATAGAATCTGAAGCCGGGCGCTAGTCGTCATTTTTTTTTTTTTTTTTTGAGCCGTATCTTTTGCTGCGATATCTGCTGTTGATTCTGCTGCCGGTTGCTACAGTGGTTGGCTATGAGATCTTTATCTCAGAGTATGCCTGGGCGTAGGTAAAAGCATAATATCAGTTTAAATTGATTGAGAAATGTAATATGATGTAATAGTTGAACTATTGACGCGAGTTGTCGGCAGTTTGAAGATAAAGAGCGAAACTTGATTATGAATCGCAGCGCTCGAAACTATAACAATTGACTTATTATACATGCTAACTTCTGTATCAATTTTACGGTTTGAAATAGTAATGTTTCCGCAATAAAAGAAACTAGAGGCGGTTCTGCCGTCAGTCCCTAAAATGCTTACCGACAAAACGCCTCGCGGGTTCCGCTAAGTAACTGATAACTAGGGCCCGGATGTTTATGACCTTAAAATGTTTAAAAAATTACCTATAACATTCCCTTAAAATTCTCTTAAAATGACCTAAAACTGCAAAAAATTAACTAATTAAAGTTACGAATTTCATTGTAATTCATAATTATAAGTGGTCTAGACCATAATGATTATTGATTGTGGTAAATATTCTAAAACAATTAATTTTCTTAGTATTATTAGAAAATAATTAATAAGTTAATATTTATCACTAGGTACTTTTCATTTCTATTAAACTAATATGAAACGTTATTAACTAAATATACCTTAGTTAACATTGCAATACACCACCAGTCATCCTAAAGTTTTCAGAAGTGAAGTATCGGTGGTTGTCAGCTAACACTGTTTTATACTTTGAGAAACTTCTCTCTACTTCCACAGATGTAATAGGCGCATATTTGAAAAACACTATGTCACTGGATGTTAAATCTTCTGCAAAAATAGTCATTCTGAATTGTTCACCTGACAAAATAGAGGTTGTTTGATGCACTGTCTGAAACCCTTTATTTTTGTCTAACACAAATTTCAATTTCTGCCAAACTCTCCATTTACATTGTTTATACAATTTTCAGCACAATTGACTAACTCTATTGACTTGTCCAATGACATACAACTTTTTTCTAAATGAGTTATGGACTCTGGCAAAAATCCAAAAATTGATGTAATGCAAGCCAATCTACCTTCATTTCAGGATCAGAAAACAGGTCCTGTGTACTCCCAATTGCCTTAGCATCTGCCCTATCAAAGCTATTTAGTACTTCTCTCACTGTTTGAAAACTGTCGCAATAGTAAATGCATGCTGTCAACCACGTATCCCAGTGTGTCAAAATTGGTTCTGGGGTTAATGCTACACTAGGAGCTTGTGTTTGAAACATTTAGTTCGGGACGGAGCTTTGACAAATACTTTCTTTACTGTGGAAATGAGTCTATCTACTTCTGAAAATTTGGATCTGATGTCTTCTGCGAGTCTATGAAAGGCATGGGCCAGACAGGTAACATGTACCAGCTTACTGTAAATGATTTGAGAGTTTTCTGCGTTTACCATGTAAGGCGCCGCGTGTATTAGAAAGAGGAGCACGCTCTCATGTTGTCTTCCATTAGGCATCAATAAATGCATGGATTTATCAAACAGTTTGCATATTTGAGAGTGATTAACTGCCTCTAAAAGTTCTGATGTCAGTAGAAAATCCGTCCAGGACTGTTTGTTTTTAGGGTCTCTTGAATCGGTAGTCTCGCCGATTGATACATAAATTTCTTTCCATTCCCACATTCACGTATATGGTTTAATGCGTCTTCATAGCATTTTATTAAACAGTTTTTATGCGATGTTGATTCGTCTAGAATCCTATGACCTGTATGGCGTTCAAGGAAATCACGTAGTTTAGAATTGTTTAATTTTGCTAGTGGAATATTTGCACTGACAAGCACTTCACATAATGCTTTAAAAATAAATGACTTGCTATTTGATGTGGAAGCAGTTTGTTTTAACCCAAATTGAGACACTTTTCATTTGTTCACATTTTTAAAACCCTGCAAATGTTTCTCGCGCCCGATATGTTTGCTGTACTGTGAAACCTTGTCTGCAGCGACTTAAATTTCGCAGACTTTGCAGAATAAAATACTCCCATTACTAAAAATACTTCATCGAATTCTGTTACATACTGTCTTGAACGGCTAGCAGCAGACAATTTTTGTTTTGACACTTTGCACTACACGAAAATCAACACAATCATACAGAAACACTATTCTTCTGAGAATAATGGGAGAGTTACAAATCGAAAGATTACAAATTGAAAGATTCCCGAGTCAAAGCACGTGGTTTTACGTAACATTGACGCAACGCACTGTGGTTTCTCACTGGCTTGCCTGAGCACGAAAAACAAGATAACAAACGGGAAGTCCCGAATCAAAGCACACGGAGGCCAAGCAAGTGATTTTACGTTACATTGGGGCAACGCACTGTGGTTTCTCAGGCAAAAAGCTACAAGAATGAACATTTAACCATAGATTAGCTCCACTAATTTAGCTCAGAATTAATAAATTAAGCTCCGCCTAACTTAGAACTACCTCATCAGACTCATTCTCGCGCGGCCGATCTTAAACTTCTTACACGTGCGTATCTGACACTGTTACTATAGGGTACCTCCCAAAATCTCAGAATTTCATAACCTTTCTCTTTTACAGGATTTCTGTCCCTGTGACTCTGCAAACGCACTGAACTTATAACCATAATTACATTACAGTAATCTTTATGCTTATGCGTTCACCCCTCAGCTATTACTAATGACTGCTCGCTAATTACCTTTTCCTCCGAACAAATCTTATCAGTTAAAGCTTATTACATTATACATTGATTTAATATACAGAAATTATTCATTGTAATTACTTCTTTATCTCAGTATAATGTCTTTATTTAATTATTTTATGTGTTCCCGCGAATATTTAAGGTTTCAAATCACACAGCAATACAGATGGCACATTACAATCCACATCACAATATTTAAAAGCAAACAAATGGGGGTCTTGCAAGGGGATCAATTAAGCCCCTGCTATTAAACCTAGCAATAGCAGATGTAATAAAGGTGAACTACACTTATATAAATATATACACTTATGCTGAAACTATGGTCATGCCGGCAAGAAAGATCGGGGATCCCCAACAAACTTTCAACCAACTAATAAGATGGGCAGATGAAAATGATCTAAAAATAAATAGGAAAATAACCATTGTAGTGACCTTTCGGAAAGGAGGAAAGGGCAAAAACGGCGAAACAATCTCACTTAGAGGAGAAGATCTCAAAGTGAAGAACACCTAAAAATACTTAGGAGTAAACCTGCAAACAATTGGGATCACTTTCGAGGTACATGCCATAACTGCATAAGGGCAATAAACGACATGAATCATATATAGCAAATCTCCCTGGAGGTGACAATGAAACTCTTCACAGCAAAAATTGTCCCAATTCTGACATATGGCATACATCAAATAGGAGAAAATCTAAAATAGAAGAACCTAAAAGATTGGGAGAAATTGGAGGCTACTTTCCTCAAGTGAGTAATTGGGATGGCGAAATTCACCCCATTGAGATACTTATACATTCTGACAAGGGAGCCCTTTCTGATGGAAGATGTTTACTACGAACGATTACTCTCTGCAAGAGATGTTACTTAAAATGCTGCTTGGTTATATTCACATCATTTTCTCTGCAAAATACCTTTACAGAAATAGTTTTATTAGAAATTTTCTTGTAGATACAAAGGGAATGCAGAATTCTTAAGTTCTACTCTAAACTATTGCTATATGATGGTTATCAATCGTGTTTCCTTTGCATGACGCCAGGGGAAAACAAAAAAAGAAAAACCCTTAGCGACTAACCACTTGAAAAAAGTTAAAAGTATTTTAAAATTCAATCACTAACTATGAATATCTCGGAAACGGTTAACGCCACAAGAAATGTCATTTAACATAAATTGTATGCTGTAATGAGATCTGCATTTTTTGTACGTTTTATCTATCTCTTGCCGTTTAAAAGTCTACAAAAGTCATTCATAATTAAGAGGACTTCACAGATTATTTCCAGAAAATTTGAAACACATTCTATTTGACATTAAATTATCTTAAATATATGGTAATCCAACTCATTAGAGCTATTTTAAAAAATAAAAGATAACGAGCACATTTGCGTGAAAAGGGTGTTTGGGAGGGAAATTGTTTTATCTCCGTGTCGCAACCTTAGAAAATGCTGAACTTAAACACCAAGTTTGGTATTTAAACGATTTTTTGTTTTAATTATGCTGTTCAGGTCGGACGGATAGTAGGACCGCAAACACACCTACCGTTTTCTAATTTTTTTTTTATTCAGGGAGCCTCAAAGCGTGTATTCCGGGTGAAACCTCGATATCAAATTTTTGGATGGAATGTGATACTTCCTCGACTTACTATAGGTAAGCAGTAGAGAAAGTAACAAATGAGCAATGTCAGCTTTCTACTGCTTTACATGTATTTGATTGTATATCATTAAACACATTTTTATCAGAGACGATTGTTTGAAATCATTTTCATGGAAATGTGTTGAGTATATTATTATAAATGTTTTGGAGGGTATAAATTGTTTTCCTCTTCATAGCAATTATATTGTCCCTTCACACTATCTGTGTGCAGGCACTAATTTGGAAAATTGAATCAAATTTGTAAAAATCTTCAGTGCCACTGCCGGGACTCTAGCCGTAGATCTTGTGCTCTCCTGATTCGAGTACCAGGGCATTGCATTAAATTTGTCACATCTTATGCAAATTTCTAAAACCTTTTTTGTTCATTTAATTTATCAAGCTTCAAGTCTTTGTAGTACGTATGTTTTTACACGGATACGTTACTTCGGAGCACCCATCAGAGTCGCTTTGTTTGTCCATCTGCATGAGTTAACTGGTCAGCTTCTGAAAGCAAAGTAAGTGATTTTATATTATATTTCAATTTTTTGTTATTATTATTATTACTATTATTATATACGTTTCACATTTGGTTGGAATCAATGCAAAATTAAGTATGGTTTAGATGGAGAGCCTCCTATAAATCAATTCTTAGGCGAACCACGTGCGAATCGACGTTTTATATGCAAGAGTTTCAACAAAATTTGTCGACACGTAATATACAGGCTGAAACTTTTTAATTTGAGACTGTGCAATATCTCCAAAATAAGCGTTGTAGAAAGAAATGGCTTGAATAAATGTTGCTTAATATTATGAGGGAAAGTGTCATTAGTCGTGTTTTATTTGGAGGACATTATCATGGTCATTATAGAGTCAATTTAATTTTAACTTTCTGTACTATGTATAGTAAGTAGGGGAAGTACTGCATTCTACCCAAAAATTCGATACCGAGATTTCACCGGAAATACGCGCTTTGAGGTGCTCTGAATTCAAATAAAGCATTTTTGGAAACAGTGCGGGTGTGTGTCTGTCTGTAAACAGCATAACTCAAAAACGCAAACACGGATAAATACCAAACTTGGTATTTCAGTTTCGTATATTCCAACGATGCGACACGAACATTTTAAAGAAAATTCCCAAACCGACTACTCTTTACATGGAACATTTTTCGAACATTTTGATTTTTTCAAAAATGGCTAACGATTTTGATTAAAACATCATATATTTAAGATATTTTCACTGCAAATATCTTGCATTTTCTGGAAATGTACCCAAAAGTCCTCTTCGTCCTGAATGATTTCGCATAACTGGTAAACCGTAAGAGATAGACAAAGGTTTACTGCACAAAAAATATAAATATCGTTAAAACACAAAATTTATGTCCAACACAACTTTTTGTCGAAGAAACCATTTCCGAGATATTCCTTGTATTTATTTCAATTTTCCGATACTTATACGAATTCGTTATTCGTTTTTTTATGTCCTGGACATGCAATGGGAATGGAATGCTCCACATAGCAACCCGCTCTTAAAAGATTTGACTATCGTTTAAAGCCTACCATATTCCCATTGCACCTACAAGAAAATTAGCAATAAGATAGTTTCTGCAAATTGTAATATGGATTAATGTGATGTAGATGGTGAATAAGCGCTTGTAAAATAGTTTGTACAAGAGTAGAGAACAACACATCAGAATTTTTTTTAATGGGAACCAAACTTTTTACGTTGTTTTTTTCACTCCTCAAAAAACTAAACAACATTTGTATAAAACACATTGCAATTGCTCTTACACCTACGGATGGTCATTTGAGGGTCAAGTTACATTTTGTGATTGGGAACCAAAATTTTTTATTTTGTTTCCTTATTCCTTATCACAAAATAAACAGCTTTTTATAAACAATTTTCTAATGAGAAAAAACATACAAAATGTAGGTTTCCAGTTAAAAAAGTTAAATTTATCCTAAAATGACTATCATAACGTTCTCCAAACAAAACACAACTAATGCCATATATTCTCCCCCATAATATCGCAATTTTTATAAAGTCATTCTTTGTACAACGCTGTTTTGCAGATATTGTGCAGTCTGAACTTTAATAGTCCACCCTGTATAGTTGAATTCTTTACAACAATAAGGTTGGTTAAGATAAATAAGCTCCGAATTGCGGTTTCAGCTGATTATCGAATCAAGGTTTTTGCTAGGAAAAATAAATTTTACGGCGAAATGTATATTACTTCGCTGGAAACGGTAGGAGGTAAATATATACGCTGTTATTATTCTCTTTTATATTTATAGTCATATAAACGCATAAAATAAAGCATAATGGAATCCTGTCCTGTGGCCGAAACCTTACTAATATGCTTATAGACTCCCGTTCCAAAGAGGTACTGCTTGGGGTAATGATTTGTGCTCGCAGTTGTCAAGCGAAAAACCGGAAATTAAGATTCTAATCTGCCTTATTTAGCCTTAAATAAATTAAAAGTATTTTAATATTCCGTGACTCGACTCAAGGACAAAACTACACTTTTTTGTTTTAAATTTATTGTAATGAATTCAGACATTTTAAAATATCTCAGTTTCATTCGCATGCTCACAGAAATGCTAGGTTTGCCTGCGAACCCCTTAAGACACCTTTAACAATTAAAATAATACGAAACTACCTTTAGAAGTAAATAAAACCTTGGAAAATATTATAGGTGTATAGAACGCCTTGTCGATAACGTAACGGTAAAAGCCCACAGACGTAAGCAGGAAATAATTGTATAACATGTAATGTGCATATGTAATTATACAGACCTAAACATTATAAAACCTTATAATGAAAAATTATATATTTCTAGTCTGTATTATGAAACATTATACAGACTAGACATGCAGAATAAGATTGAAAAATTTTGTGCTATACCCGGAATTTGAACCATGGGCTTCGGCGTACCGTGTCACTGCTCTTACCAACTAAGCTACCATGGTGAGATGCTGGTGCATACGGCATTGAATTTCCCAAGTAACTCACTTTTTCCTGGTAAACGGTAAGCCCTTTTCAAATTGATTTTTATATAAAATACCCCAATGACGACTTACAATCTCGTAAGCACTTTGGGCGGTATTCATAGTCAATTTTGATCCGGAACAAATTGCTACTTTCGATGGATTTACAGCGGACCATCGATTTTCTTATTCATAGACCAGGACTTCTGTTGGTCCGGGGATCAAACGCCTTGGTCTAGACCAAATTTTGGTCTTTCCTAGAGGGGTAGATTAAAGGCAGATCATCTTTACAAAATGGATGACTATGGAGTGATGGGCATGGCTGCTGTGCATAGAATTCGCCAAATGAAACGATGGAGTAAAGTTATGTAGCAAGATTAGACGTAATACAGGTTTAGTAAAGAAAAAGTTAGGTGATAAAACTGGTTCATCCTAAGCTATATGACAGATGATAACCGATGCTTGAGTATCTCAATTGTTACCAAATGCTAATAGCACCTCCGTATTTTGCAAGAGGACGGTACCAAGTAAATGCTACTGACCTTAGTAAGGCATCAGTAAGCCGCATTATATCCAATGTCTCATGTGCCATTGCTAGACTTCTTCTTTATGTGTTTAACTTCCTCTTATGTAGGACTTACACCCCCAGGACTTACAGGCGGGTGCCTGGGGTCAGAGGCCCGTCGAGGAGCACACACTCATGGATATCCAGGATGGGTGATCAGCCCGATGCCTGGTATGGGAGGAAGGAAGTAGATGAAACGAAATGATGGTGAAATGGATGAAAGGAAAGGTGATGATGGAGCAGTTGGTGGAATGAATGGCGGGGGAAACCGGAGAACCCGGCATTGCTAGACTTTGCTTTCTTAAACCGGGATTACGATGAACTTTACGTAACACGACGGGATTTAACGCGAAGTTAAGAAATTCTGCTAAAGTAAACATCTAATTCAGGTAATTATTTCTGTATAATTACTATAACTCAATATTTAATTATTTGTTTAAGATCGAAGGTCAGACGCATTACATGCAGATGACAACAAATGTTGCTTGCTATTTAAATTCAATTTCATTCTGTAATTTTAAAGTTAAAAGTTGAAATTCCAGCAAATTAAAAACCTATTGAAATCATTAACAATGCCATGAAGCTGTGTATCTGGTGAATGAGAACGTTTCAAAAAGGGAGGGGTGGCAATAGGTTAGAATCATGCACAAAACTGCCTATATACGAGGGGCATATATTTATATTTTGAGCCTTGGCAACCCTGAATGTTGTAGTTGCTATCTGACGTTTCCAATGGAAAGTTTGACATTTTTTACCATAATCAACTTCAAACATTTTGCCAATAGAGCGTCATTTGTTTTGTTTACACTAACTTGAAAATTGTGTGTCAACAAAAACATGGAATTAACTCGTGAAAATGTTCGTGCAATGATTTATTACGACTTTTGACGTGGATTATCAAGTTTAGAGTGCATCGATAAACTAACTTCCACATTTCGCGACGAAGTCCCATCCTTTGCCACTGTGAAACGCTGATATAACGAATTTAATCGTGGCCGCCGTTCTCTCAATGATGAAGTTCGTCTAAAATCAGTTGTTATGCCAGGAAACATTGATGCTGTGCAAAAACTAATAATGAAAGATCGTCATGCGACATATTGCGAGATTGAGCAACCCTAGGCATTAGTTCCACCAGCATATATAAAATGTTCCATGATTATTTAGCCGTGAAAAAGCTTTGCTCTCGTTGGATCCCACACAATTTGACGCAATCTAAATAAGATGTTTGTGTCGATTGGTGTACAAAAATGCTCAAGAAATGCAATGGCGGTGCCTCAAAAGACGTATGCAAGATTGTAACAGGTGACGAATCATGGATCTATGCGAATGAGCCGGAACGTAAACAGCAGTTGACTGTATGGGTGTTTCAAGATGAAGCAAATCCAACAAAAGTTGTTTGCACTCGAAGCACTTCGAAGCAAATGGTGGCCTGCTTTTTCAGCAAAATTGGCCATTTCTTTAGAGGAACGTAAAACGGTCAGTGCCGAGTGGTACACAACCATTTGTTTGCCGGAAGTCTTCGGAGAAGTAAGGAAAACAAAAAAGAGCCGTAGGATCTTTCTTCACACACATCTCGTCTAACAACAGAGTATTTGAAAGCTCAAAAAATCGAATTGATAGGTCATCTGCCATACAGTCGTGATTTGGCACCGAATGACTTTTTTTGTTCCCTAACATCAAGAATAAATTGCGTGGACAACGGTTTCGTTGGCAGGAGAAGCCGTTGATGCCTTCAAAAACCATGTTTTGGAGGTGTCTCAAGAAGACTGGAATAAAATGCTTTTACAAATGGTTCAAACGGATGCAAACTGTATTGATCATAAAGTAGAATATTTTAAAAACAATAAAGCAGTTTTCAATCAGAAATTACTTTGTTTTAATTATTAGGCTCAAAATATAAATAGTGCCTCTCTTATTATTCCCTCCACGCCCCCTCTTTTTTTTTTGGTTTTGTCGAAATCGATTTGTTCTCAATAATGTCCATCATTTTTTGTATTAAGGGAAACAGGCATTTTTCTCCTCCGGCCGTTATAATGCACGCTTCTTGGTAATCTCCATTTTTGCTGAGGGTGAGGATTGAGCACTGACTGATGAAAATACAGTTGTGAAACGACCACAGAAAGTTATAATGTTGGGAGTAACAGTGGTTAGTGTGCTGCTCTATAGGGGTCGCGCATGCTCAGAACTATCTTTCTTCGTCGTGTAACATTTTCTCCTTGCTGATCCACGGCCTTTATTGGTCCAGGCATTTTATTGCATATGAATGTTAAAAACTTGGTCGGCTTTTGGTCCGGACCAAATGAGTCCGGAGATAGTCCAGACCAATGCGAAATCTATGAATACTGCCCTTTAAGTCCCGGGCTTCATAGTTAACCAATTATTGTGTCAAACAATGATACTGTTATTCCTTCACACATACTGTGCGTAGGCTAAATTTTAAAAATAGTTTACCGGGAAAAATATGACTCTGTTGAAGAATTTAATGTCGTACCTTCATGCTGCATAATAACTCAGTTAGAGCAGTGGCACTGTAAGTCAAAGATCCGGTGTTTTAAATCCTGGCTATGGCAGTGAATTTTTCAGTCCGATTCTACCTTTCCAATTTTAACCTACAAAATGTGTGGTAGGATAGCTCATTAACAATTATATTGATTATTGTAATATTTTTAAATGGTGGAAAACAAATAAAGGTAGTAAACAAGGGATTAAACAAATGGCAAGTCAATATTCATGAATGTGAATTATTTTAAGGCGTCAGAAATTTAAAAATGCTTTATATGCTGAAAAATGTACGACTTTTAGGACTATTTTCTAAAATGTGTACCAAAGAACGTAACGCAAGACAATATTACGCACGTAACCTTGTATATCACCATAAAGGACACAATTCCAATGCATTTTAAATTACCAACTGTTACATTCTTTTCTTTTTATTTAGCCTAATGTTGCCTAAAAACCTTGGATTATCTAAACAATAAAGCACATTATTATACGCTGTTTTAAAGTGTTCATGTAAACATAATCTCACGCAATCCAAACATAGCTCAAAATTCTATTGATGTTTATCACATTGTGAACAATGGTTACCCATTTAATGGTTATGACGTCACAAATATTTGTAGTATCAACAAATTGAAGAGATCCCCTCCACTGGCAGGAGATTAGCGGCGTTTTGCGTAGATCAAAAAGGACACATTAAAGCCAATTTAACTTTATCGTCGGCTGCTCCTTTAACTAGAGGTCCTACACTGTCATGCATTCTTACACAGAACACTAATCGCCTTAATATTCCTGCTGTTAATCCTTGGCATCCCCCAGGAACTGGATTAGCTTTTCTCCATTTCCGGTTATTCTATATGCGGACAGTAGTAAAGTAATATGATAGATGGCTGGACTGCCTGCTCAGTTACATAAATGACGCGATATAGCGGGTCTAGAAGGCGGTGAATCCGCAAGCGAGACAATACAAACACATACCAGGCAGAGAACAAAAGGGATCACCTGCCTCAGGCACTAGAAGCCATTGTCTCCGAGGCAAGGATTATGTCGTAACAGAAGCTGGTAATTATGCAAGTAGATAATAGCGAAACAGTTTCGAAATAGTGTCAACTGGGATTTCCAAACAGGAGACCATGAAATGGTCCACAGTTAAAGGAGGAAGGGGTTTAATGGCTAATTCTAGCCTTTGGTTATAGCTACCGAGAGAACATTTATAACTAGAGTTTAAAAGTGGATTCGATGTCTTTGTTTTTCAGTCTAAACAAAATAGAAAGTCTGATTGCAGAAAAAACAATATTCAGAAAATATTAGAGTAGAAAGACATACCAAAGTAAGCATTTGGGGTATAGAAACAAGCGATCGCAGAAGCTGTTTTACTGCGATGCATGCATCAATATTAAATCCATTATGTTAGTCCCCTATAATCAAACCTGTCTGTCTGTGGTGTGTCACACGTTAACAAAATTGCACTGTACAATCCCTCATAAAAGAATCTGGGACCACGGTTCAAAAAAATGAGTCGTGTACGCGTTGTTGGTTCATCCCTAGCTAGTGAAGGGGAGCCACATGCTTATGTGGGGTCAGGGCCCGTGTCTACCAAAGCAGCAGCGACCGACTGGTTTTTTACTTCTACGTTCTACATTGCTATTTTAACGCCATTACTCTGTAGGGTAGTAGTCTGCTCTGATAAACTTAATTTAAGAAACTATGCTTTTCTGTAAATAATCACTTACTTGTATTATAATTTGATGGGGGATCGAGGAAGAAAGAAACGTGCACTTTTAGCACAGGACATATGCAATTGAAATACGTCAGACGATACATTTGCTAATTTAACTAAGGAAAATAATTGCTGCTTGGATGGTTTTTCTTAGCAACTGTTACAACTAAATTGTGTATAAATACACATAAAATTAAATAACTGTCATATTGACATTTCGCCCATGACAAACAAATGTTATCAATAAAACTTATAATAATGATGGCGGTAGTAATGGAAGCAGTTTAAGAGCACACTTCTCCAGCGTTTAATAACACCATAATAGGTTAATAACAGAATCTTTTACTTTCTAAGCTTGCCTTAGTGGAAATACATAACATGAAGTATATGTCACATGTAAAAGCTATGCTTTTTATACATTTGGTTATAATCAGTTATTCAATTACACATGAATATTTGGTTTATGCCTGTAAAATGAGAGCGCTTCGGTTAACTAAAACATTCTATTGTATACCTTTGGAATACAGTAAAACAGTGAAGATCTGAAACAAGATTCTTCATTAAGGTAGAATCTGGAAAGTAAAATAGAAACGGGAACATCTGTCGGTATGGAGCCTTAGCACCTCAGTTTCAGAAGGCGGTGTTCCACCAAAGAGTTACTGTGGTGTCGAGTTCTGGACTTTCACATTAGACCTTGGGAGACTTGCAAGTGTTTGAAATTCATAAGGTGCGTTAGAAACACGAGTGCCTCCTTTCCAGAGCTACATCGTTCTAAAAGGAAGGCCGGAGATCCATGAATCGAATGTTTGGGATGTTCCCAGATTTTTCTCTGCTTTACTTCTTGTGCAGTGAGAGTTTAGAAGCAGTATCACTAAATTACGCTTTATAGAGCTTATTCTCAGCCAAATTAAGAAAAAAACATACCTTACTCTTTCGTTCGACCAGAAATGACTTATGCTTGCCTTTAATTCTTCCTTACTTTTCGAAGAATATGAAATGAACATAATTAAAAGTCATAAACTGCACTCCATTTGAGAACTTAACCCAGAACCCTAATTTCGTAACCAAACACTATAACCGTTACAAAAAGTAAGCACACTAACTATTCTAAATGCCTTATGGTTTGTTTTAAAATGGTAAGGTGAAATCAGGGGGCCTTGATATCGTATGACGTCATTACTTTGCATTGATCCACGGGCTAGCAATCGCTAAATGAGGAATAGGGTATGTTAAGCGATATACACGGACAGTATTGGAGGCCCACACTTTATTAAAACTCCTTAACCATGCCATGTATAAGTGAGGTAAGCAGGGGCCGCATTGTAAGAATGTCGGAATGTGGCCGTACGTGGCTCAAATATGCCAATCAGTGGGACATGCAGTAGAGACTGTGCGGTTATGGGAGAAAAGATAATAGGAGGAGGGTGAAGACAAAACAAGCTTGCCTTAAGACAAACCAAAAGCAAAAACAAAGAAGGCCAAAGAAGACCACGGCAGAGAACGACAGGCAATTCTACAGGTTTGCAAAAATGATCCCTTCCTTCTAGCGAATAACAAGAAGTCTAAATCTCTCGTGGGTGCTGTTACGGTCCGTTGACGACTGCTGCTCGCATCCGATATCGCAGATCTGCTAGAAAGGGTGCCCTTAAGCAAGAACACAGGGAAGCTCGCGTGGCCGCCTGCCTCCAGCAGAGACTTGTGGGAGATGATAATATGGTTTCACGAAAATGTGTTTACGCCAGACGAGGGTAGGAGACTATCTTTGTGCCAAACCGACAACACTCGCTTCGACTCTAAGCACGTTGTTACGTCACGTAGTGGCAGGATCAGCTTAGTTATATAGTTATATGTAGCTGGATGAACGCCGTTGGAGTAGGGGAGGTTGTTGAAGACTCCTCTAACATACAGTCCTGGAAGAATGAATGCTCCCAAAGGTGCGATCTATTTACCTGAAGGAGGAAATGTCTGTGATGTAACAACAGTGTGCATACAGCAGCTTCAGCAGCACCTAGACGTTTCGATTTTGGAATGGCCTGCGAAGTCCCTGAATCTTGATCCAATTGAGAACGTTTGGGCAATAATTATTCGGGAATGGGAACAGCGTCAAAAGCCACCAAAGAGGCACAAGATAACATATCGGGGAAGTCTGGGAGTATATGAAGAGACGACCTCAAATCTACATTGCAGTGTTTAGTTTCCTCAATGCCTCGGAGACTAAATTAGGTCATTGAAAATCAAGGCTGGTGGCCTTTATTATGATTACATTTATTGTAAACACATTAGTATTGCATTTCACATTTGATAGATTTGTATTAAGGAAAGCATGCTTAATTTTTATTAAATATATACAATTTTATATTTGTGTTATTAATAGTGTTATTAAAGTCATATTCACGGTTTTAATGTTTGCATTTTATAAAGTTTGCCATCTCTGTATGCAAAAAGAGCGTTAAAGACTATACATAAATAGAAATAATTTAATTTTTACATAATTCGCAATTATGATTTTAATGAATATTACGGAAAATATTAGAGATCAATGACAGGATTCGAACCATAGATCTTTGGCTTCCCATGCCGACGCTTTGCCACTGAGCTCTCGTGGTCGCCTGCGGCCAGTACAACCGAATTTAATTGCATCTGATTGTACGTATAATCCTTTCCTACACACCAATAAACTCTTTCCACTTTTTCGAGAAGGGACTGCCAAATGTGCCAAGCATAATAAACAAACAAACAGTGTTAAGTCTAACACACAATGTAAACCAAAAATATTATAATCAGTCGTGATAAAACGATAAAGTGAAAGTGATAAATATAAAACAAATTATAAGAGTGAAAAGTCGAAGTAAAACACTTACAAACATTACAACTGTAATTATTCCATAGGTATATACAAATAGTTGAAAATGAAAATTGAAACTCTGATAGGAGTAACTAGTATACTATAATTAAAATCAGTATTCCGCCTGAAACTTTTGCAGAATCTTACAAAGAAGCTTGGTATTATGCCTGCCACGCCCACCATCAGCCAAGAAACTTCAATGGAAGTCCGAATGTGTTTTTCATAAAAATGACATTATTATTAAAACAAATTATCATCATTAAAGAAACATGCCGCAAATAGAATATCCATTAGACTTTTGTATTATTAATAATAATAATATTATTAGAACGAGTAAATATATGCTTCTAAAAGGCACAGAGGCAGCTTATTCAGCCCAAAAGAATACAACTCCTATCCCCAGACACCTTTGCCAAGTCATAGACAGTGTACTAGTCACTGTCGCTAGCTGTGTCTGATGTTCAATGCCGCATTTGTGTTCTAAAGCCTACTGGATAGTACGATAATAACTAACAGCCGTCTTGTTCAATGCACAGAGTAGAGTACAGTACACACTTATAACTGTTAGTTCCTAATTGTGTACCAGTATTCATTAGTTGAGACAGCACGTACACACTAGTCTCAGTTAATTTTTGTTTTGACTGGCAAAGAAGATGTGTCTCAAAGTTATATTGCGTTTAGGCAGCGCTCCTGTTATTCAAGTTGAATTTGTCATCCCTTGTTGTCATCCTCAAATGCTTATTTCGGCACCGCAATCCTACAATTGTCTGCACTTAGTTTTTCTGAAATTATATATTGTTTGTTCGCAAATTTGCTTAGGTACAACAATATCTGTACTGAAATATTACAGAATGTTAATGTTTCCTATTTTAGAGATATAATTACTTGAAATACAAAGGACTTGTGTATTTATTTCTGGCCGTTGTAGATATTTAAATGAATGAATGCATTAGTGTGCTTACTTAAATATAAGTATACAGACACTAATCCTTAACGATCAGACTGGTCTAAAGGACCATACGCTGGATAATAAGAATTTATTGTGAATAGTTTCGGTCTACTTGTAAAATACAACCGTCGCATGGGCCTCATAACCGTACATCCTTTTCCTATCACTAGAATCTTACAATAAATGAATAATGCAAAATGTATACCTTTGGTAACCAATACCAATATAATCAAGGGCAATAAAGAAAAGAAAAGAATGAAAAATAATAAGCATGAATTACAATTACAAACGTAGCATAAAATATATACAGTGCTCTGACCCTTAAGAACTCTCTTATGTACCGCCCCCCCCTCTTCCCTTCTCCAGGGTAAATAGTCTTCTTTGCCGAATCTTGATAAAAAAAAGACATTTTATGACAACCCGCGTCCAACATTGCATCTGAGCAGGCCTCCATTCTCCTATTAGATTCCAGAAACTTGGTGGAAAATATTGTTTTCTTAGTAATTCCGTTGCCCTGCCCTCAGCCAGAATATGATTCAACGTTTATCCTTCATCACAGAGGTGGACATATTCTAACTCCGGTGTTATCAGTTAATTTGCTACCTTTCCAGGCGCCCAATCTTAGCCACTCCAAACCACTTCTTTCCTCTCGCGTACAGACATCGTAATAACCCTTCCTCCACCAGCCCCGCGTTATTTGTCACTGTAAGTTAAATGCAATTTTAGCCGTACATTGTGATTCGAAATTCTGTCGGTGAATATCACGTAGTCATCTCTGAATTACCTTCCATCCGCTACCTCCCCTGTAGCCAAATGTACCCCGTTCCAATTACTTCTAAGCACTGCGCAATTTCGTTGCCCAACACGTATCCCACCCTTCCCGTACTTGCACACGCACTTAAGAATGCCTGATAACCCCGTACTCATTTCCCTTATTTTTAGATGTATATTTCATTGTATAAGCCAAATTCTTTAAGAATTTGCAATACTCCTCTCCACCTGTAGAATTAATTCGCTTCAGAAAATGCGTCTGGATTTGGTTCAATTTTTCAATACCTTCCCACCTCAAATTTCTGCCACCTACCATCTCCATAGTCCTCATTGGTATACCAGGAACTTTCACGAGAGGCTTTAATGACACTTATATTTTTTACTATGTATTTACGTTTTGTGATAAAGGAAGTATAATGAAAACAAGACTCATTAGAAGAAAGTCTCATTAGAATAAAAAAAAATAAATAACAGCAGCTTCAGAACACCAATCTGTGAAAAATTCATAATTATAGATTTTAGTGTTGTTCAACACCTTCGCTTTAGTTCTATGTAGATTTTACAGCTGTATTGCCTTTTAAGGCATGTTATATAGCCATTGAAATGTGTGTCCTATAAAACTATAGGAAAAACGATAAAGTTTTCCAACGTTAAAGTGAGCAAACTATTCAAGAGGTCCCAGCGAGGTGGCGCCGCGTTAACATGTGCGATACGCGTTCGAGATGTTCCGGGTTCTAACCCCGGGGACCGCCCACTCTGGCCAATGGGTTTTTTGTGGTTTTCCCGGGATCACCAGGTGAATGCTGCGGTGATTTCTTCTCTATCACAGTTTCCTTTCCCACATTTCCTTTCCATTCCGTTTCCTTCTCATCTTTCACGTGTGCTTCTACGTTTCGTGGCGTATGCCGGTGCCGCACAGATGGCGCGGATGCTTGCTCAATGGAAAGAATATTCCCAGTGGACACCAGAGAGCTGCATGATTGGTGGGTCGTTCATTGCCCCCTCTCGGCGGCTCCATCAGTGTGACGGGTCTGCGGTCTTGGAAATGTTAGGGACTTCCGTGCGTCTCTGTAGCCTGCCTGCTTACCTACGGCCTGTAGGCTCATGTGGTTCCTTCACCTCATCCCTTCCTCCTGGGGAGTGGTAGCCGCAATAGATCTGTGCAGTTCGCAGCACGCGAAGTATCCCCCTCCGTTGCATCACCCATAGCTATACTCACTGTTCCAGAGCGACCCAAGGAACATTAATCTAGCTGTAGTGGAGCTGAAAATTAAAAATAAAGGTCTGTATATGCACCAAATTATTTTTTTAGACAGCATGACCTAAAAGTAGCACTTCTAGCACAGTGCACACGAACTAAAAGCTTCAGATTATTGCACTAGTATGATAATCTTCATTGTGACCAACTTTGGTTTCAAGTACAATCGCACGGCAATTACTCTTGGGATTTGCACATGTTTAACAACTCGAATAAGTTTAATTATGTTTTACTTTTCATTGTCTTTTTACGTGATGAATTTGTCATGGTGCTCGAATTATCTGTTCACAATACAAATCGGCTCACTTTAATTTATGGTAATTCGTTGTGGAGTTAATGTATGCGTTATATTGACAGCCTTCTACTAATCTTAAATTGCTGACCTTTTATCTATCTAACCTACATAAACATTAAATGACGGAATTACGAATTCAGAAGAAACTAAAATAGAATTAAAGTTACAGAAGCAGCAGAAAGAATAACACTAGAAGTACTTACCAAATAATTCCAGAAAACAATACGATATAATATTTCATATCTGACATCTTGCTTTTTTATCGTCATTTCTCTTTTTTCAAGAACGCGTTCTAAAGGTGCTACTCTTTCCATTGAGCAAATGTTCCTATTTGTAAAATAAATCCCTGCTTTGACTCCTGGTGTCATAATCTATTGTTAAAGTCAGATGCAGTGCTTTCTAGCATCATAATGTTTAAATTCTCTTTTCTCGGGATTCATTTGACCTTCTCATTTTCAAATGTTTCCACACCGATGTAGTTCTCGGTATAAATGGAAATTTTCTATACCTCTTTAAAAATGAAAAGATAAAAATGAGATGAATTTTAGTAAACATGCTTAGTTATGATGTTATTAAACAGTAATACTCATATTGTGTAACTATTTAAGGAAAACATTTGATATCTCATATTTAACATTTAGTTCCTAGATAATTAAAATTCTTCTTTGCAATGTATTAAAATGCTATTAAAGAGCTTAATTATAAAATATTCATTTTTAAATAAAATCATTGCATTGTGTAGTTATTTTTCAAAAGAGTACAAAATAATAATAAAAATTAACAGATCTGGAAATAATTTTAAAATATATATTAAATGTGATGTACATATTATGCATTAAACTTTTATTGATGTATAAAAATTTCAAATAAATCCACGGCAGATTCAGAAATTTCAAAATTGGGTATCCTTAAACAGGAATAAAATACAAATCAACCGTATTTGTATGCTTTGTTATTACCAATAGACAATGTGGGTCAAACGGAAACTGCCTCTAACGAAACAGATACAGCCCGTTGGCAGGTGGATAAAAGGACTTTGCTCGGGTGAGGCTGCTGAGACAAGACTTCAACGGAATTCCGCTAACAAGTTGGATATAAAGTTCATGTTAGTCTCACAAGGTCAAGATGCATCTCGCCGTTTACTCAGCCAATTAAGCTGTCTCTGCATTCGAGATCCGGGTGTAACATCATGATTACAGAAATAATGGGAAGTGAAAACGGTGGATTTTGATGACCTTCTCTAACCGCTCTTACATAAAATGGAATTACGAAAGCTTAGTCTGCTATCTCCGTGTTAAACATTTGTAGAAACGCTTCTATTACACATTTCGATGTAAGTGGAGACAGAATGAAGCGATAGTCAAATCTGATGTGTTACACTCACATGGCATCTACTCTTTTACAAACTCTTATTCTCCACCTACTTCATATTAATCCAGATAAACATTTCCAGAAACTGTCTTATTGCCAATTTTTGTGTAGGTGCAAGGGGAATATGGTAGGCTTTAAGTGATAGTCAAATATTTTAAGAGCTGGTTGCTATGTTGAGCATTCCATTCTCTTTACATGTCCAGGCCATTAAAAAAAACGAATAATAAATTTCTATTTGAGAAAAAGTATAAGTATTCGAAAATTCAAACAAATAAAAACGAATAACTCGGAAATGGTTCACTTGACAAAAAAAGCAAACATACAATTTTTTTGACCAAACATACAATTTTTTAAATGGAGCAATGGCTGGTTACATCAACAGAATAAAGATAGGGTAAATTAGAATGTCAATGGCCTTTGTTGTAGGATTTTAGTGCAAGTGGTTTACGAGAAATCGTATTTTGAGAAGTTTCCACCCCGACAACTTTATAAAATTTCATTTGTGTTGTATTTGCCGCCTTGTTTTTTAATGTTCTCCGTATTGTTCCATTTATTTTTCTTAATTTATTTAGTTTTATATTCAGGTCTTCGTATTTATAAATGATAAATTAAAATCTAGATAGTTAAAATTATTTCTTCATTAATAACTGTCTTAAAATAAGATGTCCAATATATATGTATATGGAAATAATATTAATTTATGCAATAAGTGGATAACCTTGATAATGATTAGTGAATGCCTATCGCACGAATGACAGTTTTTATTAATATTTAACCCCATCCTTAAGTTCTGTGGTACTACAGATGGTGAACAGTGGTGATAAATGAAATGAAGTAATTTATTGGGTCTGGAAATTTAGGAACAAAACTTTCCAGGCCTAAGACGAACGACAGTGAGTGCGACAGTATTCATAGTGTCATATTAAGATTATCCACGAGTTGGATACACATTTTGTTCAATCTTAGCATTATAAACTATAGAAAATAAATCAAGAAGTAATTCGGCATCCGTAACTGATACAAGTGAGAGGTCTTCATATATTATAAGATTCTCTCCCTTCCACTTGCATGCATTCCCTTCCTGAGAGAGAAGTAAGCAGGCGTTACGGACTGTGGTGTAACTTAGTATCTGTACAGCATGGTAACGAATTACAAATTCAGCTTTTAGTTATTCTATATTTAATAATATCCACAGGTTCTTGTACTCGTATCCTAGTTGCTAGGTGAAAAGGATATCACAAAATGATTTCATCTTCTCTTTATAAGCCAAGGCAACTTGGTATACTGGTATTACGTCTTGCTATAAGAAATACGTCATTGCTGTTATTTGACGCGTGCTATAATGAACGACTTAGGCATGAAATTGAATATAGTAAGAATATGTTTATAATGGTAGGTGTTATCATGTATATCTTCCTTAATTATAACCTGCGTAATTTGTAGCAGGCATGTGATAGTACTTCTACCAAGAGAAGAGACGCAGTCCTAGAGCACTGCACCAGATTAGCCATGCACATGCTCTCCCCTCACTCTTTCTGCATAAGCTTAGCTGTATCCATTTAGCACTTTGTTTACATCCGCCACGCTTAAAATCACCTATGCCTCTGTTAAAGCAAGTGTAAAGGAGATGGTTAAGTACATTCATGCATTGTGCAGAAAGTTTTGAAAGCTTTCCGTCCGTGGTTAATGCACTAGATTTTTGCTTAAAAAGGGGTTTCTCTGAAGAAACCAGGAAGCATCTTAGAAGGTGGTATACACCGCTTGCAATAAAACTATAATAGTGGAGCTAAAACTGACGTTATGCGCCGAGGACGATGTTTTGTGTTTTCCAATGAAATATTATACTCCTCCATGCAGAGGACGAATTAAGTTTCTGCTTAATTACGGAATGTATCCATGCAATGCTGAGTAACATGTCTGTTTACTATGAGAACTAAGGTTTAAATACTGATATTCGACAATTTATGAATTTTACGATTACTAATATTATTAAAAATACTGTTATGAGACAGCTTTTTTGTACAACCAGTGTATATAAATATTCAACAATTATTATATTATTTATTCTATATTTTCTTTGTTTAATGTTTCAAAAAAGAGGCGCGAAACCGGGATATGGTGTTTGTGACTATTCTGAAGGACCTTTAATGTATTCATGTAGTAACAGCTGTTTGTTGTAAATAATGTCGCTCTGTAGTAAGTACAGTTTTATCCTGAACTTTCCGGTTGTGCAATATAGCCGTAGAAAATATAAATGAATCATAGCGGATGAAGTAACCTGTAAAAGCACATACAGCTCTCAGTCACTCTTTTCAGCCATCTGAACTCGGTTGCTGAAGAAAATACAACTTGCGCAAGTAATCTTGCTTACGGATACATACTTGCCGCTAGTTGAGAAATACTTTAATAACTTTATGATTTAGACATAGTTATATATCACGAGTGCAGGAGTAGTCTCACTCAAAGTGGTGACTTATTCCATTGCACTACTCTTGCCGCGCTAATTATAAGGCTAATTCAGTAAGTAACGATCATTTTCGCATTCCCTTTGCGCAGATCGTTGTCATGCTTATGGCCAAGGTCTTCGATATCTTTTCTCAGTGATATACGAATTTTGGTCGAAATAAGTTGTTATTGTGCATTCTGTGTTTGTTCAAAATGATGTGATACAAAGTCGTGCCGACTGTTAGGCGAGAGATAATGAATTTTTGAATGTTCGGAAGTTGAAACTTGCAGAAATTTACCGTCAACTAAAGGAAGTGTGTTGTGATACAATAATGAACTAAGGAAATATGAGAAACTGATGTTAAATCTTCAACAATGGACGAACAAATGTGCATGATGAAACTGGACCCGTATTTTTGCCAATCTCGCTCACACACACACACACACACACACACACACACACAAACTGTTTTTATTTATGGACGCTCTTTAACTACTGTGGCTCTTAGCCTCCCATTTTGCGTCCCATTCACGCCCGTTCTGGTATATTGGGCGTGAAAGACCGGAAATTTTGCTCAGATGCCTCTTTATCAGGCTCGAGGTTCTTTTACGTGCGTAAATCTACAACACGGAATCATCGGCCATTTCCCTTCCGAAGGAAGCCACGCTAAGAATTTTTACGCCCGAAAAACTCCATTGCCCTCCGCCGGGTTTGAGCCGATTACCTTGGGAACCGGAGGTTAGCATGGTACCCCTAGACCACAGAGGTTGACTGACTCTCTCTCTCTCTCTCTCTCATCACAGATGATTCGAAGAATCAAGTGAACGATAAAATAGTACGAGATAGATGCATAACCATAGATGAACTACAGATTTCTATGCCAAATATTTCTCATTCTTTGCTTGGTGAAAGTATGTCCGAACTCCTTGGCATGAAGAACTGGCGCTCGATTACAACATGAGAATTCTAAACCTAGTAGACAGATATGATAAATGATTAAATAACGGAGCGTATTATGTAGAGAAATAAAGTAAACTTAAATTTTGTAAGTGACATGTGATTTTTAATAAGACATTTTTTTCTGAATACATTAAAGCCAAACCGTCTTTACTTCCTGGATACACTCGTGTGTTAACATGCCGCATAAATTTATCGTAAATGGTCATATTGTAGACCTTGGATTACTGTTTATAACCTTCAACAATAAAATAATTTATTTAAGCAATCGCTGTTCTATCTATCTCCATTTAGAGGCAGAGTACATAGTTGCAAATTTTGCTCCTATTTCTTAAGATAACCGACCAGTGCAAAATGGCATCAAATGATCAAGGAAATACATTTTTGGCTCTACTATCCATTATTTAATAACATTCCTTGGAAACATTTTGATATAGATATTTTTGTCAGTGAAGTGATATATAGATCAATAATAATGTTCAGCATTATGCTCTCCAACAGACTTTCCTCCGTTATAAACGTTTAGTCATCTACCAACACCTAAAATGCTCATTACGATGCAACTTCTAAGTTATTGCTGTAAACCTTGCCTTCTACACAATATATACAGACTAAAAACCTACTTTGTTATATTTTTTCTCAGATGCATGTCACGAGAGCTAAAATATGTGAATATAGGTTTTAAAATTCTGAAATACTATATATTTATGCGTAGCGCAATTCTTCAGTATTTCAACCAGGAATCAAATACCAAATCTTATTATACAACGATTAAAATTTCTTCTTAAGAAACACTTTTTCGGAAATTCAATTTAGAAAAAACATGATTTGGAAACTACTTTATGTCACGAAAGCAAATTTTATACCAGCATCTCTATAAACATAGCTAATTCAGGGAGAAATAAATAAATATGTCAGATTTGCTGACAGCAAACGAAACCTTACAACAACAGGCAACTCTTAGTAAACTGGCAGACATCTGAAGTATCTGGATTAACTATGTTAATTGATAAGCATGTGGCAGAAAAACTGGGTGGCCCCGTAAAGTGGTTATGAACCCGCCCAGAGTATGCAGTTGTATTTTGGAGTAAACAAGTATAACAAATAAATATTGTGCAATTAGGTTCCTAGCTTATTCGTAGACAAAACAATTTTAAGAACGTAGGCTTTCACGGCCGGTGTTATAATTATAACTAATATAATTTTCCGGGCTGTTATGCCGTGGTCTGCTGAAGAAAGATTTCCCAGACGTTTCGTCCACAACTGCGGTGGACATCTTCAGTGGCGCGGACGAAGTCTTCTCGGTGAAAGTATCGCAGCGTCTGATGCGTTGGCTGTTAGTGCCGCTCTCTTTATAGTGTGGACGCTCTCTGCTGGTTGGCCCGCTGGTATGAGGGGGCTGGCGCCGGCTGTGTTGTTGCTCTCTTCTGATTGGCTCGCAGTGTTTTTCGGTTTTGTATGACCTTTCTTGTTTTTGATGACTAGATGCCAGTTACTGTTGAGTTTCAATGCTTCTTCTTTCCTATTGAAATTATTGGGATGTTTGTAAATCTCTATTGCTTCGCGTTGTAGCCGGGTATGGTAATGTTTTATGGAGGAAAGAATGTTGGTGTCCTGAAATCTAATAATGTGTTCGCCCTCGGCTTCAATGGCATATTCGGCGACTGCCGATTTTTCTGTATGGCCCAGGCGGCAGTTTCTTTTGTGTTCGTTGAGTCTGGTGTTAGCGCTCCGCTGTGTGGTACCAATGTACACTGAACCACAGGAACAAGGAATACGGTAAACACCGGCCGATGACAGGGGATCTCGGGGGTCTTTGGAAGAGCGCAGTAGGCTATTTAATTGTCTTGTAGGTTTGAATACTGTTTTGACGTTATGACGTTGAAGTATATGTTCAATACGGTCAGTGACATTTCTGAAATATGGCAGAAAGACAATGGACTTGCTTTTGGGTTGGTCCTGAGTAACCGGTCGGGGCTTGGCCGGACGGCAGGCTCTTCTCACCTCTTGGACTGAATAACCATTTGATTGTAGAGCTGTTTCTAGGTGTCGGATTTCTTGTGGAAGTAAGTGTGGTTCACAAATACGGGAAGCACGGTTTGCGAGTGTCTTAATCATAGCACGTTTTTGTCTAGGATGGTGGTTGGAGTACTTGTTAAGGTAACGGTCTGTGTGTGTGGGTTTGCGGTAGACAGTATGACCCAGCGTGCCATCAGCCTTCCTGCTAACGAGTACATCTAGAAAGGCTAGTTGACCATCCTTTTCTTGTTCCATTGTGAACTGTATACGCTGATTGATGCTATTTAGATGTGACAAAAAATCTTGAAGAGCTTGTTCACCATGGGGCCAGATGACGAAGGTGTCTTCAAGTAAGTAACTCACTACACAGTTTTGATTGGGACAACACTGACAGAATCACCTACAGCTCTATGACACACAATCACAACAGTATGACCACTCGTCACAAGAAGAAGTTTGATGGCCTTACTGCCTCCATCAAACCGCCGACTACTCTCAACCACTGCCGCACGGTAGTGAACTTATCTGATCACCAGCTGTCACCTGCTGAAACGTCACTCCTTGCTAAAGGAGGTAAGTACGCTGTTGTCACTCCAACGTTGCCAGTTGAAGACATCATTTCTCACATTGAAGCAGGAATACGAGTTCTGCCAAGGCTTGCAGCTGATGAAATTCGCCGGGAATCTGCCAGGGTTCTCGAGAAGGCCAAACCTCCTACCAGTAATTTAACCAATCAAGAGAGAACTGCATTAAAGAAGCTGAACTCCAACCGAGACATCATTGTTTGCTCAGCGGACAAGGGTAATGCCACAGTTATTCTTAACCAACAAGACTATCAGCAGAAAATCTCCGAACTCCTGCAACCAGCAACCTACCATAAGATTAAACGTGATCCGACAGCCCGTATTCTACGGAAAACTAATCTTTTGATCAAGAACTCCTCGCTTTCGAAGGAAGACAAACGCCGCCTTACCAAGTCCGAAGCTCAGCCGCCTAGACTTTACGGGCTACCCAAGATACATAAACCAGAGGTTCCGCTCAGGCCCATTGTTAGTGGTATTGGTTCTCCCACATACGACATAGCTAAATACCTAACCGGCCTTCTACAACCCCATGTCGGCTTGTCCGACTCTTTCATCAAAGACTCTACTCATTTCATTCAAATTCTCCGCAACCTCAAATTGCTACCTAAGGATTTACTAATTAGTTTTGACGTTGTGTCTCTATTCACCATGGTTCCAGTACAAGAAACTCTGAAGTTGTTACAACCCATCTTCTCTGATGATATCATTACACTTTTTCACCATGTTCTGACTACAACTTATTTCCAGTGGAACCGGTCATTCTACGAGCAAATAGACGGTGTTGCCATGGGCAGCCCCCTTAGCCCTGTTGTGGCCAATTTCTTCATGGAGGCTTTTGAGTCAAAGGCACTAAACTCAGCTCCACTCAAACCAACAGCCTGGTTCCGCTATGTGGATGACACCTTCGTCATCTGGCCCCATGGTGAACAAGCTCTTCAAAATTTTTCTCACATATAAATAGCATCAATCAGCGTATACAGTTCACAATGGAACAAGAAAAGGATGGCCAACTAGCCTTTCTAGATGTACTCGTTAGCAGGAAGGCTGAAGGCACGCTGGGTCATACTGTCTACCGCAAACCCACACACACAGACCGTTACCTTAACAAGTACTCCAACCACCATCCTAGACAAAAACGTGCTATGATTAAGACACTCGCAAACCGTGCTTCCCGTATTTGTGAACCACACTTACTTCCACAAGAAATCCGACACCTAGAAACAGCTCTACAATCAAATGGTTATTCAGTCCAAGAGGTGAGAAGAGCCTGCCGTCCGGCCAAGCCCCGACCGGTTACTCAGGACCAACCCAAAAGCAAGTCCATTGTCTTTCTGCCATATTTCAGAAATGTCACTGACCGTATTGAACATATACTTCAACGTCATAACGTCAAAACAGTATTCAAACCTACAAGACAATTAAATAGCCTACTGCGCTCTTCCAAAGACCCCCGAGATCCCCTGTCATCGGCCGGTGTTTACCGTATTCCTTGTTCCTGTGGTTCAGTGTACATTGGTACCACACAGCGGAGCGCTAACACCAGACTCAACGAACACAAAAGAAACTGCCGCCTGGGCCATACAGAAAAATCGGCAGTCGCCGAACATGCCATTGAAGCCGAGGGCGAACACATTATTAGATTTCAGGACACCAACATTCTTTCCTCCATAAAACATTACCATACCCGGCTACAACGCGAAGCAATAGAGATTTACAAACATCCCAATAATTTCAATAGGAAAGAAGAAGCATTGAAACTCAACAGTAACTGGCATCTAGTCATCAAAAACAAGAAAGGT
This sequence comes from Deroplatys truncata, assembly GCA_030765065.1. Taxonomy (NCBI): domain Eukaryota; kingdom Metazoa; phylum Arthropoda; class Insecta; order Mantodea; family Mantidae; genus Deroplatys; species Deroplatys truncata. The sequence continues at coordinate 98,162,256 of CM060976.1, read as the reverse complement.
CATACAAAACCGAAAAACACTGCGAGCCAATCAGAAGAGAGCAACAACACAGCCGGCGCCAGCCCCCTCATACCAGCGGGCCAACCAGCAGAGAGCGTCCACACTATAAAGAGAGCGGCACTAACAGCCAACGCATCAGACGCTGCGATACTTTCACCGAGAAGACTTCGTCCGCGCCACTGAAGATGTCCACCGCAGTTGTGGACGAAACGTCTGGGAAATCTTTCTTCAGCAGACCACGGCATAACAGCCCGGAAAATTATATTAGTTATAAAACAATTTTAAATCCGCAAAACAGATATCAACTGCAAACATTAGGATCTATTTTCAGTTAACAACATAATATGGTAAGCACACACCAGAAATTGTGTCTAACGCTGATAGGGATAGGGATTAGAATAATTCAAAACTAAGCTTTTTTCACCTACTAAAGCTCCGGAAGAAATGGATGAGACAACAGTGTGAGGGCGGCCAGATCTGATAGCAACAGGGGTCCCTAACTCTTCCAGGTTAAAAAATTTGACCGCCTCCTAGATACCATCCTCTATTCTAATAGGGAGGTTCAGTGAGCAATAATGTATTTTCGAAATACATGGAACATTAACCGCATGCGACTAGTACGTAGACATTGTTATATTTTGGAAAATTATGTTCCACATCACCCGAAGTAGTAGGAGCAAATAAAAAACTAAATAACAGATTTTCTTGAGATTCCCTGTCTCATTAACTCGTTTTACACATTTCTGCATCCCCTGAATTCTTCTTAGAATACTTTTAAGTTTGTCACCTGTCTTTAAAGTTCCAGATTTATAGTTTATATCTTACTGGATGCTTCTGAAACCAGTTCTATTGCCTCAAGAGCTTCTAATATTTTCAATGTTCTTACTTGCACGTGCATATGTTATTGGAACTGCAATATTACTGAAATAATTCTTAATATATGAAAGATCCTAAAACAAAGTTGGTGAAACTATTTCCTTCACCGGTATATTCTCCTTACGTCGTAAGAAACACACTTGTATAGGTGGGCCAAAGAAACGGGAAATTTTGAAATACTGAAATGAAACTTCAGATATTGTATTACATTGACTTTTAGTATATGAAAATATAGAACACAGTAAGCCATTTGCATGTAATCATTAATTCTTGAAATTACGTCATTCAAATACCCTGCACCACTTTACACACATTCTTATAATGGCTTTGAAGTTTCTCATCACTCTTTGCAAAATTTCGACTGTGATGTTTCCAATTTCTTCATGAATTGCTGCCTTCAGTTCTTGAATGTTTTGCGGTTTGTTTGCGTATACTTTACTTTTTAGGTGGCCCCTTAAAGCGAACTCACATGCTGTTAAGTCGGGGATCATGCAGGTCAAGGAATGTCACCATTTCTCGATATGACATGATTTCCAAACAAATTTCGCAATGCCGTTATAGAGATGGGTGTAGTATGTGCTGTTGCACCGTCTTGTTGAAACCAATTCGTTCTGTTGATACGGAGATTTCCTCTTCTCAATTGGTCGCGTAAGAAATTTTGAATTATTGCGGCATAATGAGCTGCATTTAAAGTTTGCGTGCGACCATTAGCACCCTCAAAGAAATATGGCCCAATAATTCTTTTAGAAGAGAGAGCACTCCAAACGGTTACCATTTCTGAATGTAGGGGGCCGCTCATGAAGTTGCCGCGGATTTTCCTGTGAATAATACCGAAAATTCTGCTTATTTACGAAACCGTTCAACTCAAAGTGAACTTCATCAGACATCCATAAATTGGAAATAATATTCTTTAACATGTTCGATTCCGTTCAAAAGTCTTTCACAAAAAATAACACGATTAAGTCCTGAAGATTGAATTTATGCACAATTTGCAACTGGTGTGGATGAAATTTTAAATATTTAGTTTGTATTCGTCATATATTGGAGTGACTCATGTTAACTGTTAGAGAATGTCTTCTGACCGAACACCTCGGACTATTCCCTGAAGCAACTCTAACAGTCTCAACATTTTCAGGAGTACGAGCAGATTTTACTTTACCTGGAGGTTTCTTCTTTAGTGCTGAGCCTGTTTCCTCTAAATTGCGAATCCAGGTCTTAATTTCATGATGAGAGGGCACAGAATCATGATGACGGAGTTGAAAGTGGCAGCAAATCTCCCCACGAACAGCTTGGACGGATTGCCCATTTAGATAATAAGATTTTACAGCAAATCCTTATTGCTCCCCAGTCCAATTTTCCATGTTTAATAAATTGCAACAATCAGACTAAACAATGGCATGAATCTAAGCCTTCTTGAATAATTCATGTATCAACATCAACATTAAAATCCCCCGTTTCTTTGGCGTATCCTATGAGCAATACCGAGAATCAGCTCCACGCACGTGACCGCAGTGAATGCTCTCACTGGTTTGAGAACGAAGCACTCAACTTGAGGACAGAAACTAGATCCATTTTTCTTAATGGTATTGCTTGTAAAACGTGCTAATCGATCCGTTTAATCGTAGCATTGCAGTGCGTTGTATTTTTACAGCAGTTTGGTAATAGGAATATGTCCATTCACAAGAAATAAGCACCTACTATGGCGAGAGAAAAACAAACGGGATGTCTGTGAGGAATATGGCGGCAAACCGCCATAATGTGTTTCATACGTTAAAGGCGCATTAATCCAGATATTCCAGCGAACAAGTTGGTTAAAATAGACAGAGTATACCGGCGTGTCAGAAGCCAGTGTTGAGCTGGCAAAGAAGTTAAGGAAACTGGTGTTGTTAAAACACCGTGCAAAAAGAGGAAGAGACCTAAATTAGTTTTGGGACAACTAGACGACTTCATTAAGTGTGCAATTCTTTCTAAAATGCATAAGTTGTTTTCTTAGACAACGAGCTACCGACAATAAACAAACGTTAAGTGCTGTCAACAGCGACTCTGATTTACCAAACTTTAAGCAAACGAGCTTCCATAATATTGCTATTAGAAATGGGGTTTTCGTTTGTGAAACGCAATCTTTGCAGATAGGAATAATATTGCGCTTTGGAGGCGTAAATACTTCAAAAATTCTGATGTATTACACTCACATGGCTTTCTCTACTCTTGTACAAACTATTTTTACAAACGCTTATTCTCCATCTACTTCATGTTAATCGTGATAAACATTTGCAGACTCTATCTTATTGCTAATTTTCTTGTAGGTGTAAGGGGAATATTTTAGGCTTTAAGCGATAGGCAAATCTTTTAAGAGCCGGTTGCTATGTGGAGCATTGCATTCTCTTGCATGTCCAGCACATAAAAAAATAAAGAATTTTTGGAAACATGTCGGTGTGTATGTCTTGTGTGTCTGTCTGTCTGACTGTGAACAGCATAACTCAATAACGGAAAGTCGGATAAACACCAAACTTGGTATTTGGATTCAATATGTTCCAGGGATGCGACATGAAAGTGTTCAAGAAAATCCCCCACCCCAAATCACCCCTTACATGGAACATTTTTAGAAAATTTTTATTTTCTCAAAAACGGCTCTAATGATTTTGATTAAAGTATCACATGTTTAAGACATTTTTATGGCAAATAAAACCTATATCTTGAATTTTCTGGGGATGTCCGCAAAAGTCCTCTTCATTCTGAACAACTTTTGCGTAACTGGTAAACCGCAAAAGATAGACAAAATTTTACTACATAAACATGTAGATCTCGTTAAAACACACAATATATGTCCTAAACATTTTTTTGTAATGTCAACCATTTTCGAGATATTCCTTGTTATATCGTTAAATTTTCCAATACTTACACCTTTTCTCAACTAAGAATTCGTTGTTCTTTTTTATGTTCTTGACATGCAAAGAGAATTACATTTTACACATAGGGACCAGTTCAAAAAATATTTGGCTATCGCTTAAGGCGTACTATGTTCCCCTTGTTTTGTATTTGCAAGGGCAATATAGAAATACAGTAGCCTTTAAGCATAGACATATATCTTAATAGCTGGTTGCTATGTGCATCACCATTCTCTTTGCCACAGATTAATGCCCTTTACATATCCAAGACAAAAAAATCTGATGTGTTACACTCACATGACTTTCTCTACTCTTGTACAAACTATTTTTACAATATGCTCCATATGCTTCATGTTAATCGAAATATCAAGATGTTAATCTTATTGCTAATTTTCTGTAGATGCAAGGGGAATTGGTAGGCTTTAAGCGACAGTCAAATCTTTTAAGAGCTGGTTGCTATGTGGAGTATTCCATTCTCTTTGCGTTATCAGGACAAAAAGAAAGAATAACTAATTCCCATTTGAGAAAACCTATAAGTATTGGAAAATTTAAGGAAATAACAAGAAATATCTCGAAAATGGTTCACTCAACAACAAAAAATGGATATGACATAAATTTTGTATTTTAACGCGATCTACATTTTTTGTGTATTAAAAGGTTGTCTATCTCTTATGGTTTACCAGTTATGCAAAAGTCGTTCGCAAAGAAGAATACTTTTGGAGACATTCTCAGAAATTTCAAGATATACATTTTATTTGCCATAAAAATGTATTAAACATGCGATAATTTAATCAAAATCGTTACAGCCGTTTTGGAGGAAATAAAAATATTCGAAAAATGTTCCATGTAAAGGGTACTCTGGGTTGGAGGGATTTTCTTGAAAACCTTCGTGTCGCATCTCTGAAAGATACTGAACCTGAATACCAAGTTTGGTGTTTATCCATCTGTTCGTTTCTGAGTTATGCTGTTCACAGACAGACACACACACGGACATGTTTCCAAAAATGCTTTTTTGGGATTCACGAGGCCTCAAAACATGTATTTCCGGTGAAATCTCGGTATCAAATTTTTGAGTGGAACGCAATACTTCCCCTACTTACTATGCGTATAGTAGAGAAACTAAAACTTTCGCTGTTACAGGAGGGACAATAGAAAGACGTATATGACTGCATTCACTTTGATATCATGCTTTTGATATATTTCTCAGTATCCGCTTTAATACGAAAAGTTCATTTGTTGAAACAAAATCTACTTTGCTATTATTGTGCATGCAGTTTGTTTTGAAATTAATAGGCGTAACACATGGGCGAATGTGACAGTACTGTCTGTCACATACGCTTGTGCAAGCGGGCGCGTAGTAATATAAAAGTATATTTCTTACATCGGATCCAATATATTGGCAGTGAAAGAACAGTCGCAACGAAACCGCCTGTTGTGAAGGGAAGGGGAGGAGTGTGTCCGTCACAGTACCCGACGTCTCCTATACTCCATACGGTAACACCATTTCTCTTTTCTTACTAAAACCCCTCTGCCTGCTGTTATCTAATCTTACTACACACGAGAAGTTGGCTCTGGAAGGAAAAATACTGCCGTTGACTTGAAAAAGTGACCCAGCTGCACATGCCTGCCACGCAGCCTTTGCAGGTGCTGAATACGAATTACCAATTTCAGTCATTCATCGTAGCATTTCATAGCATTTGTGAAATGTAACTGAAAACTACAGGCACCAAAGTAAGTTATTCATGGGCGCAAATAAGCTAATCCAGTGTGCTAGATTCCAAGTGGGACTGGCTGCCTTACTTTCCCATCTCGAATGTAATATCTGGCATTATTTTACAGGAATTATTCCTAGGATTCCTTATTAATTGAAATTATATGCCAAAGGTAAAACAAAAGTTTATGCTCTGTACACAAATGCCCAATGAACACACCATAAAACAGTAGCTTACTTCAATACCCCACCAACATGAACTTATTTAAAAGCTTTTTCTGTTTTCCAGATTGAGAGGAAATAGTTGAGCTGCAATGCAATTTAGAATATAATTAGGGTACTCTTTAAATGCATACCTGCGTGTTCTAAAGTTTAAAAGCCGCTATAAAAATCTGCAAAAATATATAAAATGTTAATATTTTAGATTGGGGAATCTGCATATAGTTCATGTTGTGAAGTATGTTGCACTTTTGGAGCTTTAGCATTATTTTAAAATTCTGTCACATTGAAACAAATACTAAAATAAAACATAGGTCATAATATTATGATTACGCTCATTACGTTTAAATAGGATGTGGAGCATAAGTTTATGACTGCACAATAACACAAATATGTACAACATGATATTAGTATTATACTCAATATATTTACTAGCAAAAATCTATAATAGCCCTCTCTAGCTTAAGCATAAAATTGATTATATTTTTACATTTTCTAACACAAATGTCATGGCACAATAAACTACGTATAGTAACACATTTTACAGAGCGCTCATTTGGTTTAACGCACGTGTAGAGCACATTAATATTAAGATGACCTGCTATAATTTTTTTAACTTAGTGAGGACCGAAATTTGCAAGAAATTCTGGAGGTAGGCCAGCTGCGGAATAATGAGAAAATCTGGGCCTATAGTGTGACGATAGTGATCGGAGCAGTTTAATATTGAATGAGAAATATTTCTGGAGACCAATTACTTCTTAGGGCAGTCTGCTATGTGAAAAATTAAGAAGGAAGAGAATTCGATATGGGATATGGAAATTAAAGATTTGGAAATCATAGGGATGGGCCATATTTGGTTTGCGAGTTCAGGGAAATAGACGGAGTGTATGGAGGAGCATTGCCTCTGTAATACTGGCAGGCCTCAAACAAGTGCACAACGCAGGAAAGACATTTCTTTGGAAGTACACTGTGGGTTAAAATCATGGGGTATGGAACAATGCATCTAAATAGAGACCGAATTCATTAGACAGGGCCTAGCATGGCTTAGACTAAAGAAAGAAGTGAGATGAGAGGGAATGAAGGATGGAGGAATCAATAGTATGTTTAAGAAAATTCATACCAAGATTTGCATAGTAACCAAGAAAAACCACGAAAAACTTCTCCCCAATCATCCAGGGATTTGAAGTTAGCCAGTCAGGTGGCACCGCCTGAACTATTCTGCTCAGAGACCAACACATTGCAAAATTTTGTTCCAGTTCTACGAAAAAATGCAAAAATTCGAAACTCTCCACTTAAAGCTTATTGATTATGGCATGTTTTTGTATACCTTAAAAGATTTTCATATCTACTTCCTGTATTAAGTACAAACATAATACATTAGGTCTTATACTTAAAATAATTCATCCCAACGCTAGTTTTTCACTTAGTTCTTTTTCAGCAAAGAAATAAACACGTAAATAATCCGCTTCTGCACAGCCAAGAGACTTATTTAGCCGCCGCAGTGAGTAGGGCTTTTAAGGACACTCAAAATTTGTCTTTCTCTAATGATGCTAGGCGGTGTCATTGACGCAAAGAAACCACAAAATGTAAAGGGCCCTTGTACTTGCTCTGAGAACTACTCCGCGTACTGCTTCAAAAGAAAGAGAAAAGAAGTAAGGAAATAAAAGAAAAGGCGCACTGATAGAGATTTATAACAACATTCTTGGTTTAACAGTTTACATATCTGTCAAAGTCTAAAGGTAGTTTTTGTTCACATCCAAGTACCGCAGAGAAAAATGCGCTGTCGAGCTTTATGGAAGCCTCAGAAGATAGACAGTGGAACGAGGGATAAGAATTTGACAGACAGCTGCAGCAGCAGGTTTTAGAAATCTCGCGTTCTCCAAGATAACTGACAGGCTTAAATCTTCTATATCCAGAAAAATACTTTTGATACTATCCTGGGGACTTAAGTCTCGGTTGATATTAAAAATCAGCTTCTAAAAGATCAGCTTCTAGAAAATAGGCTTAGTGGTGTTCAACTTTTCAATTCTAATAAAAATTCTTTCATTTAGAGTGGATCTTCTGCATTTCCTCAGAAATGCCATTTTTGTATATCATATTTAATAGGTAATTCATTTACACTTGTCAACCTAATTTAAGATTTTTAATGTTAAAAGAAGTACAGTGGGTAAATCTACTGACTTTGTTGTACTGATTTCAAATCTTTTTATAGAACTTTTCCATCATCCAAGTTTTTGAGTAATTGCATGAATAACATCTTTGGTAATTATACACTTTAGTATGTGTAACACAATAGCTAGAATATCTTTTACATTCCTAAAATGAATGTAAAGTAGATTTTCGACTGTAGCTTAATGAACATTTCTCTTGAGTGTCCAACAGGAGTCTGCCACATATTTGGAGTCTATTTGCCCTGGTAACGTCTTTCCGTTTCAGCGATGTCCTGAAAGAAACGCTCTGAATGTTCACCGCTGACAGCGCCGAGGTTCTCAAGGAAGAAGTAAGATGAGAGTCTAACATGTGTATTTTCATTCTCAATCAGCTCACTAACAAGTTATCTGTAATGTTAAGACCTGTAGTTTCCTAGAAAGTTTATGACAATGTTTCTGGAAGAGAACCATGCAGTCGTTCTTGCATATTTAACAGGCTTTCAAACTGTAAATCTTTAATAGGTTCTCTAATTTGGGGGCCAACAAATATTCCCTCTTTCAGTTTAGCTTCAATGATCTTTGGAAACTTAGTTTTCAGGAACAGAAATGCACTCCGCTCACGATCCACTACTTTCATAAAGTTCTTAATCAAACCTATTTTGGTATGTAATATAGGCAATAAGATCTTTTTCTGCAATTACAAGTGCTTGATGAACAACATTTGTCTCTCCTAGATTGAATGAGTCTCTCTTTGGAAAGCTTTTTTAACAAAATGATTGATTTTATCTCTGCTATCCCCAGGCACAAGAAACAATACAATTTTGTATAGCCAAGTTCTAATCCAAGTAAGATAGCCACTTTTAAATCTGCACATATTGCCATGAATAGTCATCATACCGGATAGCAAGAGATGCAGGTTCATGTAACTCTCCTTCATACCAACTGCATGGGCTATAGGAATGGATGGAAACTTGTTTCCATTATGTAGCAAGACGCCTTTCAAGCTTTCGAGGAGTCAATGAACAAACGCCAATCTTCAGATTTATATTGAACACCAGGGGACTCTATCAAAGAATTAAAATTACTACAGAAAACTAGGTCCTACTGTTTAGAAAATAAATACTCGAATTCCTTTTGGCGTTGACGGAAAAAACTTACTTTGGTGCCATCTTGCAGGAAGTGCCAGCTTTTCAATCTTGAAGCAAGTAACTCAGCTTTACTTTTAGATAGCCCAAGATCACAAACCAAATCATTAAATCTTGTGTTAGAAGGTGCGGGGCACTCAGTTATTGTAATTCACCAATGTCATCAACACTTTCAAAATCTTCAGTCACATTTCTGTCGTCTGGTGGAGTTGGTATGAGAAGGCCTAATCCTGAGGCAGTGGTAGAATTGCTGATCCTAAAGATGGTTATTAAACAGTATCTTGAGCTTTGAACTTATTACAAATATATTTGTCAAGCAGAAGTAGCAGTCTGTTATATGATCCTTAGATTCCCGCCATATCATAGTAACTCAAACTGTATGACGGGACCCTTTTAATCACCCTGTTGATAGTGTTACACAATTGACACAACAGATTTCGGAGCACAAAACTTATTGTGGTCAATTATTGTCAACATAGCACTCATAAGCTCTTTTAATACGAGGAGTCAAATTTCGCCTCTCCCTTTTAAAGTGAAGTCACCACAAATGCAACAAAAATTGTTTTTATCTTTACACATTTGCGAGACATAATGCTCCTTCTAATTCACAATTAAGTATATGTTGTTGGAGTGAACATTGCCCTGGCGGGAAAGCCATAGGTTTGTGAGAAGCTCATTGTTGAACATTGTCATTCATGAAGTCACAGATAACAACGGCTAAACAATATGTCACTTGTTGATCTAATGAAATAAAATTATTTACAAAAGTAAATCAGCACATTTACCGCCCTATGTTAATAATCATGAAAACAATTTTTTTAATATTACAAAAAATTGTGGGTGATGAAGATTTCTAGCTTAATATTCGGATTTGGCAGATGGAAATACATAAGAATCTAGAAATTGTTTATTTAAAATTATCATTGTTGGCCAGTGTTATTCGATGACCTGTATAACCATGGCAGCCACCTCGGCTAGTGTGTCAACACTTGCAACAAGTAATTTTTAAGTTATAAATCTTTTAATATCTGATACAATTGTAAGGTTATTTCATCATTAAGGAAACAGAGGGAATGAAAACAGCTTATCCTTGTTCTTCGTTTAGAAAAAGGTGTGGCTAATGATTACCAGAAGCAATAACGGTGGTCTATATTACATAATCTGCTTTATGAAAATATTAACAACAAATAACAAAAAAGAAAAGCTATAGAAAAATGTCGCGGCCACCCGTAACCATATGATCCCTTCTGATGAACTATATAAATTGTAGTAAAAAGTGCATAATTAAAGCTTTAATGCATAAATAAGGAGTTTTTATCCTTGGGGATCTTTCCAAATATTCCAAATAAAAATTCCTGTAGATATTTTTAGTAAAAGAAAGGAACATATAAACTTGCTTGTAGGTACTGAAATTGACAGTATGACAGAAAGCCTTAAATAAGTAGAAATATATTGGAAATAAAACATTAGTTTAATTTAAAACAAAACAACAGCAACTAGATAAAGCAGAAAGGGGATAATTACTCGGAGAACACAAATTCAAGTCATTTGGAATATAACAATATGGCAGTTGGGTACCAATGCTGCTTTCGTTTGACTCAATCAAATATTCGCAAGTTGCTTTACGCAAAACTGAGGTGTTTCTAAAAGGGAAAGTGAGAAGCAAAAGATAATATGGAAGTATCTCTCTCCCCCTTCACCTTCTATCTCGAGGCACAAAGCTATCTCGTGTCATCAAGTGAGCTGACACCCCTTGATAGAGTGGTTGCTCTTGGTGAGAGTGCCCTTTGCTAAACCAAAAACACGGGATCGGGGGCAAATATCGAGTTCAGTGCTCTTGAGAAAGCGGAGAGCTGTAGTTTATCCCTGTTACATTCTGCTGTCACATACACATCATAACGCCGAAATTTTCTTAACCTCTTTGCAATAGTAGCAAATCATGTGTAATATTACTTGTGTTATTTACATTATGTGTTTTGCTTCCGTGAAATAATCATACTATGATTTTGCTGCTCGGGTATTTATATATAGTTCCTGTACGCAATGTCTGAATAATTTGCTTAGAAGCTTACTGTTTTGAGAGAGGGCATGTTCATTCTGTAATCCGTTCCTCATGGTATACGCACTTTTTTTGAAAGTTTAACGTCATTTAACGGGGTAGGTCATATCGGATGGTAAATAAACGAAACGATTGAAATGATGCTTAAGCGGGCCCGAGGTCCCTGGAGCTTAGAGTTACCCAACATTTGTCTTCTCAGGATAAGGGAAAATCCCGGAAAGAATTGTCTCCGGGTAACTCACCGTAACCGAGATTCAAACTGGAAACCTCTTGAAACTGAGGCAGACACGCTATCCCCGCACCGGAGAGGTAGGCTAAAGGCATATCTCTGCAGATTTATTCGTAACACTTCACTTAAATATTTGGCAAATCATTTTTTTTGTATGTTTAATATTAGAATTGTTTTTTCTATAAAGCTTCGCATTTAACCACTAAAAACTCAGAGAAGTATTGGAATCATTAAAGATGATAGTTTAAAGCGTTTGGATGGGTTTTAAGTCGATAATTGGTATGATTGTTGTCACTCGATGCTAAATTATTTTGCACTGCTGCGTTGCGTAGCATCGCCATTCGGAACCGTGCTTACAATAACATATTGTGATACGAGTCGGTAAGTGCACCATTGGAGGACGATTTTGGTAATGCGAGATGAAGTCGCGGGTATTTTCTACTTCCGAGATTCTCCAATAGCTATACGACAATAACTTGCAGCTCATACATAGCTCCTGAATGAATTATAACGTGTCAATATTTCAATGGTAGAACTAAACCTTAAAATATTATCACATTCCACGCCTGCAATAACAAATATATCAAAAATTAAGATTGATGAGCAAAGCTCATACATATAGACACATTAACGAAGCAAAACACACAGGTAGGTTAGGTTAACACCATTTAATGTAGGAAATTCAACGGGAAGTGGATCAAAAAACACTATCGTCAGAAATAGTTATTTACGTAACTGTGTAGGGAATGAGTGTTTTCAGGTTAAGTAAGATTTAAGATTTTGACATGTAGTAGAAATGCGGACTCTGCTTGAATTAAACTGAATATAATCAAACTTATATAGAATATAACTGAAACCCATTGTTTAATAAGCGCCTAAGCATTTTCTTCTCCACTGAGACCAAAGCCTATATTCGTGATGATAGTAAGTAAATACCTATCGCATGGCGCCTGCCAATCCGACTGTCGGCCTCATGCCCGTATGTGCATAGCAGAGGTGGGTGAATATCCAGCGATACGAGAAGGACATGTGGCCAGCATCACGCATCCCCCAGCCGGAATGTTGGCTCTTGAGATCGGGGTCGCTGTCTATCCCAGCTACTCACTTTCCTCACAATGTTGAATGGGCACTGGTTCTATACCCGGCACTTAAAATCCGCACACACACGAATGGGATCGAACCCAGGTGCATTCCGTGGCCGGAACCACAGCACCACACCCCAACCCACGGCGCAAGACAATTAAATACCTACCCAACCATATTTTTTCACAGTATATTCCACGTGGTTTTAGGTTTAAATCTGTATAACAGTTCGCGCGAGGATTTGAAACAGATAATGCAAAATATGCAAATTTCAAGCTTATTTTGACTATCATTTTTAAGTTGCATTTTATACTGTCAGTCAGGCATCAAATATCTTTCAATTCAAAACTCTGATCATTGAATTTAGCAGAACAGATAAAGTATTGTTTACCTACCTGCCGGCCAATATACTGTGAGTAATTTATTAAAAGACGTTACAACTAAGCACTTCCTAGATAATTTATCCGCCTTGCATTTTACGGCATGCATTTTTCATTTATAATACTTAAGCCACTTCAGAATTATTCAGAAATAAGAATCATATTTTGGAATTATAGTTCATACAAACCTCAAATTTAGAAACAAATTCCACAAATTAGTGGATAAATGAGGTTCAGGATTCTATACAGTGACGTAAAGCAATCTTGTCATTTACAAACATCTTGAGCACAGCAAAATTGTGTACTGAAGTTCCCTTTGAATTTGTGTGCAAATGTTCCAAGTGACTCATACAGTGAATTCAACAGAGCGCCGCCTCGCCATAAGCAAATGTATGTATATGGCGCTTGGTAACTAGGGAGTAATTGGTTTACCTATGTGACCTTTATTTTGATGTTTTACTGCAAAAAGAAATAAAAATAGTAATAATTATGTTGCTAAACTTCAACGAACATAACACTTACAACTTTCATCCATCTAGTGACATGCAGAATGTTTTCTAATTTATATAGTTTCTTATATAACATTTAAAATCTCCCCACATTGAAGTGATATGGACATGTACAAAGATCGGAGGAGGAGAGAGGACCTAGAGGTATAATTTATTGGTAACCCATAGGAAGATGGAAAGGAGGAAGAACTGTTTAAGTTGATGTGGTCGTGTAAAAAAAGTTATGCTAAATTTCACTTACAAGAGGCTCAGTGGAACTATATATCACTATGGCAGACAATAATCAGTAGCAAACGTTGAAAAGTGCACAGATAAATTAAGAAATAAAAATTGCTCCTTTTTGAATTACTCAGCTTTAGGAGAGCAGAAAATAAGGAAAGAAGGTAAATGTTACAGCGATTTTTGCAGAAACGTTGTTAGCTATGGAGGCGTATGCGAAATAGGCAACCAACATGACACCAACTATTTACCAGAATTCAGGATCAAAACCAATTTTCAGCCGTAGTAACTTCTGGCGCATACTTCTCTTGAAGGTGAATGAAATTTTGCTCTCCATTTCCAGCAAACTCGGCAGCTATATTTTATTAATTTCTATGTAACCAAGCATAAAACTACGAGTAAACCCCTACTTCCCCGTTAATCAGGACTACCAGCGTTTCTATCGCCAGTATTTCAGAAATAAGTTTACATAAGTGTTAGACGTGAATCTTGGAGACTAAGTTTATAAGCAAGAAATGATAAAGGTATCAACAATTTGCGGGAGAATTATACGTTTAACCATTTGTATTCATCCGCTACCAAATGTTTGATACAAGCAGAAATTTGGTTTTTATACAGGGTTATTCAAAAAGAAGGAATAGACTTTAAAAATAATATTTAATGAACGACAATAGATAGCGGCACATACGAAACATCACTGAATAGAGGAAAGTTCAAAGTTTTAAACTCCACCTATTAGTGCCTACAGCGGCGCTGGGTTTGTTTACGAGAAAATGGCGATGCCACAGGAAAAGTCGTTTTATGTGCTACAGTATGCAAAGAGTGAATCCATTGTTTCATTTCGTTGTAAGTTAAACAAACCGCCGCCTCGTCATAAAAAACTTAAATTGATGCAATAAATTCGTAGAAGATGGTTGCGTATGCAAACGGAAAAGCACTAGTCGTCCTCGCTTAATAAATGCTGCTCATTTTGAACACACAAAATAACATTTTGAACTTTCTTCTATTAAGAGATGTATCGAATGTGTCGCCATCTGTTGTCGTTCATTAGAAATAAATATTTAAAGTCTGCTCCTTTTTGAATAACCTTATATTTCTAGGGGAGTGTGCTCTATCCGTCTGTCCTTCCATCAGTCCACATGTAGCAAATCGTCAACCAGTGCATGTACGGAGTTAAGGTTTCATACACAGGAGTTTGAATTTTTGTTTTCACAAATTTTAAAGTTGTTGTAAAAGGGTAGCTTAGAGGGAAGTCCTCCTACACATTGCCAGTCTTTAGGTGAGCCACTGCAGTACCAGTTAAAGTTTATACTCAAGATTTTGAATAAATTTGTTGACATCTTTTCTATCAAGTTGAAACCGGTAAAGAATTCAGGGTAGATGAGATCAAGAACCTTCGAATCGAGGTTTTAGCTGAATATTATCAAATTGAGCTAAAGGATAAGGTAATTGCTAGGTAAATTAAGTGCTGTAATGAAATAATACTAAAGTGACTTCAAACCGGCGAGAAAATAGATACCTTCATGCTTATTATGGTTTAATTTATATTAGACACATTAGGGGGAATGCAACCATATTGAAATCAAGGGAAGTTGCCTAAACGCTGTTAATGTACGTATAAAATTCTATTCTGAACACTTGCTTTATGATCTAATTCTGTCTGTGTGCTCTCAACTTTAATGCGGGACAAACAGACATTTACATTTTAATAGTCCTTATTGAGCCTTAAGTGGTTTAAAGGTATTTTTAATCATCTATTTATCCACTTCAGGACGTAAAGACGCTTTCTAAACGTATTATCATGAATTAAGATTTTTTAAAACTTCAGATCCATTGCCGGAAACGATAAGTTTGCCTGGGCAGCCTTGTTCTCATAAATGTGAACAACATAAACTAAATAAAGCTGAGGAATCTCATAGATTTATAAAATACCTATTCCACAACATAATGTAAAAATCCACACATGTTAGTAGGCTTGAAAAATGCAAACTGAACATTGTTGTGTGTAACAGCATATTGGTTATGTTGGTACCATTTAAATGACGATAAAATAAGTTAATGTGTTAAGAAACGTTAAAACAAATGCTAAGCAAATATTAAAATGCGTATTTGGTTTGAAATCATCAGAAATTAAGAATAGTCTCTACGAGGCGTCTGCTAAAAATGCACAATTTTCTAAAAATATACTGAATAACTTCTTCTTATTCTTCTTCTTATTCTTCTTCTTCAACGGATTATCCTCCATTTGTAGATTTACACCCCTAAGGACTTATAAGCCAAGCCTTTGGTCAGAAGCCTGTTGAGAAGCATGGATCATAGCATATCCAGATTGGGCGATCAGCATAATCCATGGTATGGCGGTGAAGAAGGAAATGAAATATAGTGATGAAAGAGATGATAGGGAATAGATTGGGTCAAATTATCCAACTCAGCATTCGCCTAGCGACCGAAGAAAAGCGCGAAAAAAGTTTTCGGTCAGTTTGGTCAGCCCCGGGGGTTTGTATCCAGGACCTGCCGAATGCGAGTCGCACACGGCGCCACCTCGCTCCGCCTACTGAATAACAAAAGGCAAAATGTTGCGAGAGTACCTAAAACTTAATGCTATGTGTAGATTTATAATCTTGATATGAGATTTCACTGCATGGTCATGTCGATAGCAGCGACTGCAAACAAACGCTGGTTTTTGTAATTCGCTTCCAGCGTACACTATCTAGAGCGCTAGCTGTATGATGCAGGTGGCAGACAATGTTACTAAAATAAGATCAACTGATACAGTGCAAGCATTAGCAAAAAGTAGCGGTTTGACAGTCCTGGTATGAGATTTCATAATATTTTCCCCGCCAACACATGCTGTTTTGTTTCTCGCTTGTTCATTAAAGCTGCAAGGTATTTAAACATTGGCTTTGTGCATTTATCTGTAATGAAAGCGACGAATTACAGATTTTAAGTTGGAATCACTACTGTATATTAGAAACTTTATTTAGAGAAACTGACGTACGTCATCTAGAAATCTTGAAAACGATAATTTCCCTGAAAAATTTTCTTAACAAAAATTGTTATATTTTAAGAATACTGTAGAGCCCCGGTAATTGGAGCTAATTGGGGCTGAGGCTACCTCAAATTACAAAAAACTCGGATTATGCGGAAATATCATTAAGTCAACGGGTAAATCATGAATAAATGTTTAATGAGCACAATAATGGTTAAATAAATAAATAAAAACAATTTAGTACATGCCTGTGTTATATGTACATATATGGCACACATTTCCAAGTTGCAAAAATATAAGTTACAATGTAAAGAAATTGTCCAAAGTCCTTTTCTTAAAAATAGAACCTCATTTTTAGCAGCAATGTCTAGCCATCTTCTAAGAAGCATGGTGTCAGTTGGAGTAGCTTCCGCTTGCTGCTCGATTTAAGGCAATGCCACATCTAGCTCTGCCAAACCCTCGGTGTGAGTACAATTCCTTCAAGCAATTCCTCGTCGCCACTGTGTTCAGCGGCCTCACTAACCATCTCAACAATTGCAACATCGGTCAATTCAAACTGTTCATCCATTCTGGCACCTCACTCGCATTTGCATTTTAACATCCAGCAAACCCATTCATCAGTTCTACCAGTGGTAGATCTTCGTCTGTACTGTTGGTATCCGTTTCACTCCGTAAAACCTGGTTCCAAGACTTTTTTAGTGTCTCCGCCTTTATTTCAGACCATGAATTGGTTATCTAGTAAACTACGTCTTTTATCGTAGTTTTTTTGGGGGGGGGATTCTTTGATGGTCCCTTCACCTTCTGTTGTTTGTAGAAGCATCTGAAGCACACGATGACGATATTTTTTTTCAAGCACTGTAAAACACCTTGGTCCATAGACTATTAAACTCGTCACGTTAGGGGGTAAGAACAATGCGCGAATACCATCACATTGTAATTCTTCCTCATCGGGGTGTGAACCAGCATTGTAAAGAATTAAGATTGCTTTGGAAGGCAAACACTTTTTCTTTAGGTATATTTTGGTCTCTGGAACATAATGTTCGTAAAACCACTTCTTAAAAATATATTTGTCCATCCAAGCAGATTTTTGGTGGATATGCGTATCAGGCAGTGCACAAGAAATGATATTTTTAAAGCTCTAGGCTTAGCAGAGCTTCAGTTTATGGTCCCACTTGCATTCGATACAGCAAGAACTGTTAACCTCTCATTACGCTTTTTGTTGCTCGGGGCGACCTTTTCTTCTTTTGAGGCTAGAGTTTTAGATGGAAGCATTTTATAATTTAGTCCTGTTTCATCACAATTATACAGCTGATCAGGAGTAATATTTTCTTCTTGTATAACTTTTCTTAATTTCTCACAAAATTTTCTAACAGTTTGATAATCCGCAGAAAATTTTTCACGCAAATTTCAAGCTACCTTATGCTGTATCGCTTCTTCTATCTATCCAACCATTCTGAACTTGCAGTAAAATCATCCTCGCCTTCCTTTAACTCATTCCAAAAAATACAGCTTTTTCTTGCAGAATAGATTTCCTTTTTGTCTTTGTTGAGTAAACCAAATGAATAAAACCTCATTCGTTTTTTCGTACTCAGATTCTTTATTGACTTCCATTCAAATGACGAAATAGAACACTTATTAGATTAAAACTTCTCAATTTTGTCTGTGTTTCTACGTCAATCTCCAACTGACACTTTACCGACTCCATACTCAGCAGGAAGTTTTTTTAATGTTTCTCCTTTGTCTAGTCTTTTCAAAACCAGTTTCAATTCAACGGCACAAGTTTTCTCTTATTGCTACCACTCATTGTAATGTATAAATTAAAACAAGAAAGACACAGTTACATACGAGTAACGAGTATGTACATACGTACAACACCTTAGAATTAACGTGACACAGGTGGACTCACTGCAGTACAGATGTTACCACACAACCATCTACATACAACAAGGGTCAGCCTTTGTTGTAAAATGTGTATTTTTACTTAAGCGTACTTTAATGACCAGTGTTACTGAGTAGGGACAACAATAGGGGTAACAATAAGGATGGCATGCACTGTACAACTGATTGTCAGGCGGTCCCAGTTAGTGAAGGGTCAACAAAGAAAGAGCAAGCGCACTTCTTGAAACCTAATGGTACCTGTCCATCTGTAATAGAAATGCATTAGCAGTCTCAGGTCAAGGCTATTTCTGTGCGTTATGAATGAAAACCTTAAGTGGGACAGTTTCACCTGTATTGTATATGGAAAATTGAAAGAAAGTTCAAAGCGTACACATTCGAAGGTGCTAAAACGTGCATGCGGACAACGTATAAAAACGGGATTTTACTCTAGTTTTATGTACAATTTTAAATTTCTTAAGAGCAGCTCGAATTACACGGAACCTAAAAATACAGGGGCTCGAATTACCGGGGCTATACTGTACATCGTCAAGCGAATGCATATTGGCATTTATACGTTTGAAAAAAGAAAATATCACCTTAAACATAAGCCTAACCATCGCTCGCTTTAAAGTCTCGATATCTTTTACTTGAAGCCGGTCGATTGCTTTAGATATTATAAACATATATTAATTCAGATATTTTTAAAAGCGATTATGCGGACAGTATACAAAAAAGGTTCAATTTAAGAATTACTAATCTATAAAATGTATACATTTTTACAAATATGTTGGATTATGCAGTTAATGCTTTAAGGTTTAGCAACTGTTACCATTTAGTTATGAAGTGGTGTTGTGTATGTTTATCCTTTGAGTTTACAGTTTTGATTTAGTTTTTGACACTGCATTTCTTACATCTTTAATACACCCACGCTCTAATGAGTATTTCCAAATACTCAGATACAAAAAGTAAAATTTTGATTATAATGTCCAGCTTAACTATGTACTGTACTTCTTAAAAAGTAGTTCGTTGAACAGCCAGAAAATATTATATTTTTGTATTAATATTTATGGTATTTTACATTAATTGTTTAAATGCAGGATGTTAAAAATCATATTCCAGAAAAATAGTTACAAATTTGAATTCAATTTTGAAGCCAACAAACTGAATTGTTACTGAAGCTTGACATTCATTATTAGCAATAAATAAGAACAAGAAAATTAATAACCAGTATTTATAAAACTAAGGGTACAGTGTTTAAATAAAACCTGCCATACCCATTTTAGTTCATCATTTTGAAATATTTGAGTATACTTCACTTCACTTTAATAATTTATCCTTTTTAGAAACCTGAAAAATTCAATCTCACGGCCGGGGCTGAAACTACGAATATTACAGCTTTTCATGCTGATGCTCTACCGCTGAGTTAATATGCCGAGATACCATTAGACGTATTGAAGTTTATTAATTATTTGATTCAAGTGTACTGGTAAATCTTCAAGGCTCTCTCACTCAATTTTTATCCACACTAATATTATAAGAAGAGAAACGTTGTGTGTGTGTGTGTGTGTGTGTGTGTGTGTGTGTGTGTGTGTGTGTGTGTGTGGGTGTGTGGGTGTGGGTGTGTGCGCGCGGAGGATCTTGAAACCATTCAGTCGATTGTGATAATGCTTTCATCACTGAAACTCGCTGCTTTCTGAATGTATAGATAGGCTACAAAATGCAGCCAAAATGTTTAAACTTTGGAGTGCAGGGGAATTTTATATTTACATCACCTAATTTCGCTCCCATTTCGTTTAATATGCATATAAGAAGATATTTGATACTTTATTGTTGAAATGAAATATTTTGGTGGCTTATCAGCCCAAAGGGGTGAATCAGGGCGTTTGGAATCATTGAAATTGATTTATTGAATTTGGAGTTGCATATTGTGTTTCCATCACCATGTTTACTCCTGGTTTCTCTGAACTTTGCTTTCCAAAACTATTTTTTAGAATAAAATTATAAATTTTGCTTTTAGAATTTAGCAAAATTGATAAGTTAATCTATTACATTCCAAAACTTCTGCTGCTCTGGTATTCAGTCCCTACTTTCAACTCTGACAAAAAGATAACACCCTTTGACCTATCTAGACCAAACTTTGTACACTTATACACTGTAGGACTCGACAAAAAGTCATTACAATAAGCTATGTTAAAACCCTAAAAGGTCACCCATACCAATATTTTAAACCCTTTATTAACCTATCTCGTCAATATATTGCTTCATTACACTACACAATCCGTTTAAAATTTTAAGACATCAGCTTCCAAAAGCCGCCCAACGCTTGTTTTCAACTCTGTAGTACCTTGAAATTTTTTAAAACCTATATTTACTCTTCGTTTTCAACGCTTTATAGACGAAACTATACTGATTGGCCAATCGGGTATAAATTTGTGCACCTTTACTAAAGGATTTAGAGAAAATTAAAGGATAACTTAAAACTTCTAAATACTATCCATATTCAAATTTTCAAAGCCTTATCTACAAGTGTACACTATTTGGCCAATCCGGACATATAAAGGCGACCTAATGTTGCAGGCACTTTCATTCGATGTAAAGTTATCTTTCCATGGTAGTCTGCGGTAATGCGGAAGGGCGAAGATCCGTTGTTCGAATTCCAGCCGTAACATTAAAATTTTCCAATCTAATTCAACCTTCCAACTTAGTGCCTAAACAGTGCTCAGTGAAAAGAATTATTACATTCATTATGTTGTGACCAAGCATCACAGTCATGCCATATAACTCAAAAGAAACAATCTGAGCCTTTGTAGGCGCGATCTCATTAAAAAAAAAAAATAGGAATTTGTTCTCTTTGCAATATCTAAATGTTTGAAATACGATATCGTATCTGAAAAAAAAACGCAACATTAATTCGAATTAACCGCTTCAAATAATAAATCATGGCACAAATATGGTACAATATAAAATACAGATTAATAAAATATATCGTCAAAACATTCGAAGTTACTGGATTTCTAACATCCAGTAACTTCGAATGTTTTGACGATATATTTTATTAATCTGTATTTTATATTGTACCATATTTGTGCCATGATTTATTATTTGAAGCGGTTAATTCGAATTAATGTTGCGTTTTTTTCAGATACGATATCGTATTTCAAACATTTAGATATTGCAAAGAGAACAAATTCCTATATATATATATATATATATATATATATATATATATATATATATATATATATAATCTCATATTTATCCGTGGAGAGACACTTTATATGCTTTCTGCAATTGAATTCCAGATAATAAATAAATAACTTTCAGTTCAGTCATATAATTTAGAGGCACGGTTATGCCAAAAATAGGTATATGTTATTCTGATGCCTCTGCCTGAATAGCTTTGTGACAATTTGTTTTCTTTAGATCGGGAGGGGGCTTGCGGACACTAGGCTTCCAACAAATTAAATGTTCCATATCTTCATTTTTCCCCTCCCTTCTCTTTTCTAACTGTACCCAAAAGCTGCACCACTTCATACCACTGGCAGTTAATAGTGCATTAAAAGTTTGCAGGGAAAACGCTCCACTGCATTTTACAAGTTGGGTGACAGCAATCTATAGGTATAACCTCCAGCGTGAAAATCTGGCATTCGTACTGCAGATCACCACTGGTCGTGTTCGGAATGATCCTTCACAAAGTCGGTATAGCTGCTTCTACTGAATGAAGAGGTGAATGAGTAGGAATGGAAAGGAGTATAGTTTTGCTTATTGGGTGCATGGTATGATGTCTCTGATTTAGCTTAAATTAACATCAATTGTTTATTCAAATCTGAATCACACCCACAACCCCTCGAACGTTAATGGTTTCCAAAACATATGCAATACAGGGAAAGATCCTAACTAAAAAATGTTACCCTCACCACCCAGAAATTGAATATGAGAATATGTGTGTAGAAGCCACGCTAGACCGGAGAGGTTATATTCTCGCGGTCATCTCGTGTTATCTTTTTGCTGAGTGCCTGTTATTGTTTTACTACTTTGAGTTTTGGGTTCTTTGTCCTCCGGCTAGCTATTATTTCTCAGTCGAGCATATCTCTTAAATAGGGTGTGTAAACGGAAAGGATTTATTACTGAAAGATAACACTGATAAAAGAATTTGTTTTTACACTTTTATTGCCGTCACACTTTATTCATTTCACATAATTATTCTTGATACACGCCCGACTGAAACTGTTATATTTTCTAATATCACTATAATCACTTATTTGCTGCACATTATTAATTCGCGTATTTCACATTTATAAGTAACTTTACGACGCGAGAGATTCTGTTAAACTGTGCGACGTGTAACCCGCGAATGATTCTGATGAACTGAGCGACGTATAACCTTTGTATGATTCTGTAGGACTGAACGACGTATTACCCGCGAGTGCTTCTGTTGGACTGAACGACGTATTACCGGCGAATACTTCTGTTGGACTGAGCGACGTGTAATGCGTGAACGATCCTGTTGAACTGGACGTTACCCGTTTTTTTTTTTTTTTTTTTTTTTTTTTTTTTTTTTTAATGGTGTGGCCCCTCCTCCGCCACACCAGGTGACGATCATCCGAAAGGGATCTACATCGTCTCCCCTACCATGCACTAACTACACTACAGTGATGGAAGGGAATCGAAGGTAAGGTGGTTTCCGGTACCGCCGAAGCAAACCGGAGGTTAGTGGGTGATTACTACAAAGACGCCTGCATACAAGAGAGTATGCAGACAGAGTGGGGAGTAGGTACTGGCCTTGGCAGATGCCCAGATCAGGGACCTATTGTTAGTGTGGTATTCATGCTCATGCAGAAGGAATGTGATTGAGGTGTCATGCTTAAGTGATGATGGTGGTACGTTACCTGTGTATTGTGGCTTCAACCGGAGAGGGAGTTGAGTTGTTCTTCTTCAGCTGGCTGCTGATGGTCCTGAAACATGCTAGATACAATTTTGGAAGGAAGGGATATGTGCAATGGGGGGCATAGTTTATATACACTTTTATAATTGTTTATTTCGCGTATGTTTACGTAAGCTTGTCTGTATTAATGTTATTTTTATTGTTTTTTTGTTTTTTTTTCTTCTTCTTTTCTGTTTTTCTCTATCCTAATTCTGTGCCTGTCTAGTCCTTGTGCGCGCTTGTTCGTCTTATGGTGGGGCTGCTCTCTTTCCCCGATCCGCCCCGAGTGGGGAGCCTTCCACTCGGGGACTTCTTGGGCGTGCTGCTCAGCTGTGTTATGGTGGTATTAGGTTGTGAAGATACTCGCGGATTGCTGCGTCATCATCTGTGGTGTGCCTGTTCAGAGGTATTGTGCGGTCGAACAGCGATAATGGTCTTTTGTGCTTGTCGTTTGCTGTGTTGTATTGCCCGAGCTCGCGTATGGTTGGGTTGTGGTTTTTGTGGGCCTGTTTGTACATGTTTTCCGCAAGTGATTTAATGAATTCTTCCACCGTGTGCATCTTTATGTCTTCATGCAATAAGTCCAATGGGACTGCCTTGGGGACCTTTGTTATGATTCTTAGGACTTTGTTTTGTAATGTTTGCAGCTTCTTAATATGTGTTTTGGCGCAGTGTCCCCAGGCCGGGGCTGCATACGTCATCACGGGCCTAATTAGGCTTTTGTATAGCATCAGTCCCATTTGCTGACTTAAGGCGCTTTTGCGATTTAAGATGGGATAGATGGCACCAAGTTGCTGGTTCGCCTTTTGCCTTACTTCCGATGTGTGTGACGCAAATGTGAGTTTGGAGTCTAGTGTCACACCCAGATATTTGACTTTATTTGTCCAGTTTATCGTTTCCCCAAGTAACGTTAGGGCCCTAGTTTTGTTTTGATGTTTCGTTCTCTTGGTGAACAGTATTGCCCGTGATTTGTGCGCATTAACCTTGATTCGCCATCTATTCAGCCACGGTTCTAGCTCTCTGAGTGCGTTTTGTAGGTTTCGCCCTATAATTTCTGGTTTCCACGATTGTGCTGCGATTGCGGTGTCGTCTGCATAGATGGACAGCCGGGTGCCATTTGTCTTGGGAATGTCGTTAATGTAAAGAGTGAAAAGTACGGGTCCCAGTAAGCTTCCTTGTGGGACACCGGCTTCAAGCTTGTGCGGTTTGGTACATTTTTCATGAATTGTGACCGTGAAGGTCCTGTTTGTGAGATAGTGCGCTATCAGTTTTATCATTGTGTCGCAGAATTTCATAGTTTTTAATTTGTGAGTGAGACCCGCGTGGTAGACGGTGTCGAAAGCGCGCTGTACATCCAGAAATATTACGCCTGTGGATTTGTTCTCATTAAATCCTCGGGTTATATGTTCCACGTTTCTGGTTAATTGCAGTGTTGTGGAGTGTTGCGCCCTAAAGCCATATTGTTCATTGGTTATTATGTTATGCTTTTTAATGTGAGCAATCAGACGTTTCTGTATTACCTTTTCTGCCCTCTGGCTTTAGCTTTTTATACTCCCTCACCTGATATGCCTAAAGATTATAACCGAGCTGCTATTGGTTAATAAAGCGCGCCAACATTAGCGTCTATTTTTTTATCCAATCAAAATTACGAACACATATACTCTAGGGAAGAAATTCCCTCCATTTCTAAAGAAACGTGCGTACTCTGACGTCATTTGCTTGCCTCTTCTAATTAATAAACAACTCACCCCCTCGCTCATTGTTACCCGCTCCTATTGTCAGTTTCAGTGAGGCCGTGTAAACTTATTTCCTAACAATGCTTATAATTAACAAACATCTCAAATGAATGTCATACAATAATGCTTATTTACACTACAATCACTCTGGCATTTACATTGTTGTGATATAAAATACTACCACAATATGCAGGTACCCAATATCATTGTTGTATGAATTATGCGACTGAAATAAATGAACAAAGAAACTTTTATGTTTGTTTTTTAATGCACCACAGATCAGTGTTTCAATGGTTATGGAGATATATGTTGAAGGATATTTGTTAAGCATGTTGTGCTTTAAAGGAAGATCAAAGGTTACTTGGATTAATGCTAGTTTTTAAAATTAAGCGAATTCCGTAATGATACTTCGAAACTGGACATTAAAGACTTCCAGCAGACAAGATAATAGTATTATCTTTTCTTTGTACTCCTTCTCTTACCCAGTTAACCCTTTATCTTAATCAAACACTGAATGGAAAGAAAGGGTACGGCCCTTCCTTTAGCTCTACTTCTGTACACACAAAATGTTTCTCTCATTTATTTAAATGTAACACTAAACCGTCTAATTTAACTCACCATAGCATACAACAATTAACAACGTCTACTCTGAGATTCACCCGTGCCAATATTTATGGCGAGTATGTGACGTCAGTCACAATTTCATAAATTACAGCCTTAAAGTCTACTGTTCAAACAACATATTTCATGATATATTTTGTTTCAAGTTTCTAAGGCAAAAGATCTCAGAGAATCAATCTCCGTTATAGCCCACCGTAGCACCTACGTCCCAAGGACGTGGGTTCAAATCTGGACGTAAAAATCCTTAGCATGGCTTCCTTCGGAAGGGAAGCAGGTGGTCCCGTGTCGTAGATTTACGGCACGTGAAAGAACCTCAAGCCTGATAAAGAGGCCTCCGGTCTTTCATGCCTAATATAATGGGACGCTAAGAACCATAGCAGTTAAAGAACGTCCTTAAATAAAAAAAGAAACTCAATTCAGAAGCACCGACCAGCAAGAAGAAGCGCTTTTTGACGAAATCAAAGAAAGGACGCTTTCTCTTGCAATCTCTCTCACAGTATAAGTGAGTAAGCAATATACTGTGTATAGGCGAGCAGCTTCAAGTAACAGCCGAGAAATGTGCGCGCATACACCAGAAAATACATTGGCACTGCAAAAGGTGGCAGCTTGACAAAGCGAAATAGTTAACCCTGGATATGGCACGTGGTTGACATTATGTCACCCAGCGGTTACTGTTATGTTTGTTCATTTCTTGCTTTTATTTGTTCCTAGAAGTCACTGTTAGATGTTGACAGTAGGGCAGATAATTTCATATGAACAATACATGTGCAAGCGAAAGTGACAAGCTATATGGACCTATCCACGTAACTTCAATCGAGATAATTGAATAAGTAGTACTTGTGTATTCCTTCAAAACTTGTTCATTACAAAACTTCACCCGTATGAATGTACACGGCGATAAATAAGATTGTTTTAACTATTTTACTGACTTCCATGTTTTAAATTATAGTTGATAACATATTTGAACGCCAGTCCTAATGAAAAGAAGTATAAAGCTTCATTTAGCAAATTTATGTTAGTGCTAGAGCTTACCTATAAAAGATGCGACAAATCAAGTATAAAATACTGTGGAACCAGAAATAGTGACATCTTTAAGATGATAAAAGTTTTATGTATGTGCAAGTCTAGCTGGAGCTGTGGAATTCTTGTTAAAAGCCGACAAACATATCTGTGTGTTAGAATTAGGGCCCAGGCAAAAAGGACTTTACGGGAAGGTCATAAAAGCCAGACCTTGAGCCTTTGTGAAACAGAAAAAGGCGACAAGCGAAAATAACATATGTTTGTAGAGAGGCCACATGCTTGCAAACGTAGAACAATAGCCGGGTCTTCTGGAAGGTTCCAAGCTGAACGAAGACAGACAATGAAATTTTAAGGAAGAGTATGTTTAAAATCTTCAAGGGAAGAAAGGTTAGTTCTAGCGTCTCCATCAGCCTGGGTGGTTGAGTATAAAGTGCTGCGATGTGAATAAGATACATGTAAGCTCTCAGAAGCAGGCGATATTATTTACTTCTTATAATGTAGTAGGAACGGTGAAACGTTATCGATTTAAAGGTCTATAGGAACGTGGGGCTAAAGTAGCAAGTGTGACGCCGGAACGTGGGGCTAAAGTAGCAAGTTTGGCGTCGGAACGTGAGGCCCGACGTAGCAAGTTTGGAGCCCGAATGTTGAAGGCTAAAGTAGCAAGTTTGACGCCGGAACGTGGAGCCCGACGTAACAAGTTTGGAGCCCGAATGTTGAAGACTAATGTAGCAAGTTTGGAGGCCAACATCGTATGACTTGTAAAAAATAAAGGCTACGCGAACGTAGGGAAGGAACAACGACGATCCATCGCAGAGCCCAGCAGAGAAACCCAGCGAAGAGCCCAGCAGAGAAATCATCAAGGTGCAAAGTAAGAAAAAAAACTACGGGTACAAGAAAATCTTCAGACTGCCAACAGGACATCAAAAAACGCAGAACGTCAAGAAACGACGAACACATCCACAGCATCTAAGGTCTATAAGAACTTTATTCATGAGAGAGGGGCACGAACTGCGAACAGCAAGACTACACCTCAGCTCTACGTTTGGTCACCGTAAGATCACAGTAAAAAGGTCAGACAAAAACTTTATACACTAATGCTGATAAAATTTCTTTGTAAATGTGTATTGTGCACGTTATAATTTAATGCAATTGCAAATGATACTTAGAAGTGGTAGGATTAATAGGAGAAAGTCAAGTAGTAATATACAAATAAATATACACGCTAAAGAAATGGAAGGGGAAAATTCAAATGAAAGCATTTTAATGTCGTTGGATAGAGATATATCCGATGAAACTAATTTTAATGATAACAGTCAAAGTGGAGTAACAGAAACAGATAATATGGAAGTTCAACAGTGTGTAAGGGCAGAAATACAGTTAGGTACAGAACAGGGTCAGGCAACAGAAACGAGAATGTCCAAGAAACATACAGGGTTACATGATAATGCAGTCCCTCAGAAAGACAACACAACTCAAAGGGAAATATCCGAGTTAGGTAATAACGATCAGCTTAATCTGATGACAATTCTTAGGGCTATATCAGACCTTAAAACTGACATGGGCAATAAATTAGAACAATATAACAAAGAATTGGATAAAAAGCTAGATAGAAATAACAAGGAAATTGAGAGAAAATTTGAGATACTGGGGCAAAGTAATATAGCACTAGATAAAAAGCTAGATAAGCAAAGCCAAGAAATAGGTAGACAGATTGCAAATAACTTAAAGCAAAACAGGTCGGAAATTAAGAGAATAGAAGGGAAACTAAACGATACTAGTAGAGCAATGCATGCTGAAATGGAAGAACAGATTAATAACCAGTGTAAAAGGCTTGAAGGTAAAATTGCTAGTCAGATTAGCATAAATAGTCAAGAAATGAGTACTAAGTTGGATAGTCAGATAACTGAACTAAGGGAAATTGTAGACCATACAAATGCAGACTTAGTGCAAATCCAAATAGACTTAAAAGGGGGAATTACAAAAATTCAAAAGGAAGGTAAAATAATGCAGGAAAAGTTTGAATCAGTAGTGCAGAATAGCAATAAGAAATTTGAGAAACTAGAATATAGCTTGAATTCAATCATGAATAATAGAACTAGGGTAGAAAATAGCACAATTACTGATGATGTAAACCATGTAAAGATGCATGAAAATAATGTAACTGAAAGGGGTACAATATTCTCTGGTTTCAGTAGTTCACGAGGTGCTTCAGCTTCTCCTATAGCAGCTGCACTATCTCGTAGCCAACATGCAAATGTAGAATCCAATACTAATGTAGCTAATAACTTAGCAGGATATCACATGGTACTTAACGAATTACCTTTATCTAAATTCAGTGCTACCACCAGTCCGGTCCAATTCATTAATGAAATAACTGAATACTTCCAATTGAAAAGCGTTCCGGAATCACTTAAGATGATCGTGGTCAGAAAATGCCTTGACAACAAAACCTTGGAATGGCTACAGATGATGGCCGACGGTGAGTTAAATTTCGAAACTTTCAGAGTAATATGCGAGAAAACTAGAAAAAGAAAAAGAAAACATGATAATAAGAAAAGAAGGCTTATAATAAGAATATTGGGAAGTAAAGTAAAAAAAAAGGTACGGATAGTAAGAGTGGAAAGCCTTGTAAATAATTGTAAATGTAAGGAGTAAGGGTATGAAATAAGTATGTTTGAGACCTGTAAAAATAGGTAAACTATATATGTGTATGTATATAAAATCATATAGTTGATTAGCCTCAAGGTACTTGAATTATATATAAGTGTAATAATCAACAGAAAACACAAATGATAATATCTCATAAAGCTTTAGTTACTGTAACCTGTGTGTAAACATGCTAATGTAAATAGATAGAAGTAAGAATTAACTCATAAAATAATTAGTCCATAGTTCAAACACTGGAACGACCTAAATGCATAGCAAACAAATGTCAATTGTTTTTCAGTTTTATGTATGTATAACTATTTTCTATGTGTTTTTTATATATGTCAGATTACAACCTGATATACATAAATGAATGTGTCTGGATTATATAATATTCAACACGTTTTATTCAATTAAGTTAATACCAGTCAATGTCCATTGTAATTGTTTATACTAAAAGGATAGTGAAAAACGTGTTTTACACACAATAGCGCAAAAACTGACAGCTGTGTTTGTAAACATAACCCTAGCAAAGCAACTGTAATGACTTAGCCGAAAACACAATACAAAGTGAAGTGAAATGTGTGTGGTTATTGTATAGTATGGTCAGGTAGGCGACCCATACTAAATGTCTGTAACAGAGTGAGCAAATTCTCACAGAGGTATATGGGGTGTGCCAAGAACACTAGACACCTATGGCATGACCAATATATTCATGAGACATTAAACAATAAATTTACACGTACACATAAATTTTAAATATGTTTAAAGGGGGCATATTTGAGACAGTAACTATGGTTATATATGCCATATATATAGTAATGTGAATTATAATGTGAAACGGTATTAATAAGAAAAATACTTGTATAAATAGAAGTTAAGGCATAAGTTTTATGTATGTGCAAGTCTAGCTGGAGCTGTGGAATTCTTGTTAAAAGCCTACAAACATATCTGTGTGTTAGAATTAGGGCCCAGGCAAAAGGTACTTTACGGGAAGGTCATAAAAGCCAGACCTTGAGCCTTTGTGAAACAGAAAAAAGCGACAAGCGAAAATAACATATGTTTGTAGAGAGGCAACATGTTTGCAAACGTAGAACAATAGCCGGGTAAGTCTTCTGGAAGGTTCCAAGCTGAACGAAGACAGACAATGAAATTTTAAGGAAGAGTATGTTTAAAATCTTCAAGGGAAGAAAGGTTAGTTCTAACGTCTCCATCAGCCTGGGTGGTTGAGTATAAAGTGCTGCGATGTGAATAAGATACATGTAAGCTCTCAGAAGCAGGCGATATTATTTACTTCTTATGATGTAGTAGGAACGGTGAAAGGTTATCGATTTAAAGGTCTATAGGAACGTGTGATAAATATTACAATTATTTCTAGAGCAGGTATAAAATACTTCATTGCTCAGCGACCGCAAGTTTGGCTTACGAACGTGGTAGGGCTCGACCGTTCTACAGCTCCAACTAACTTAAGAACTGTGTAGATTATTAATAAGACAGTCAATGCGTGTGCCATTAAAGCATAGTATTTTTCAATAACTTAATCTACTGTTAGAGTTGTTACTTATTACCTTCCTTCCCGTATCACACCCTGCAAAGTTATACATGCTTTACCAAAAACCTAAATAACAGCAGCCGTGGCAAGAAATAATAATAAACAATGAGAGTAACAACTAAAACATCAGATATTTAACAACATTACCATAGTTCATATATTAATATATCGGACATACTGCGAGTTATGCTCCCTCTCCACGAGTATACCGCAACCGTAGACTCCGCAACGTCGTATTTTAGTTAAGAGTTGTTTACCAATGGTAAGCACTATAACTATACCCAATGCTAATATTTGTGGTATAATTCTGTTTAGTGGTTTACAATATTCATTTGTTTAGCCATCGTCAAGCTAGAATGAGCAACGGTAGCCTTGTACAAACGTGCAGAGTACACTGAGATCCGAAGCAATATAAGGGAAGCTTATGGGTTCTATCAACAACGTTACCCATTAGTTGTCACCCAGCCCACGCCATGCTTCCAAGATTGAGGAGGTTCGTCCTGACAAAAACCCCAGCGGACGTCTGCGAACACCGAAGCAGAGGGGTTAGAATTCTTTTCAAGTGTGCAACTTCACATAACCAGGCGATGCTCAAAATGTATAGAAGTTGACGGCAGCCACTTTGAGCGCCTTTAGTAGTTGATTACACACTAAGAAATCCCAAACTTGTTCTAATAATAGCCTAAGGAATCACATAATAGGAAAACAGATATAAACACATTAGTAGAGTTAATGTTTTTATATGCTGTAAGTTTTAACAGATTTAAAAGAAATAATTATATCTTCTACTTCAGGAAGTAATGTTTGTATTTTTTTTTCATTAGACCACGCGTTTACCGCAGGTTAAAACAAAATAAAAAGCATAACGACACGACATTGAAAATGCATTTCAAGCTACAGGAGTTTTGCTTATTCTATTCTGCAAAATAGCTTTGCTTGTAGAAGGTGCTACTAAAAGTAGGTCACCGGGTGAACCTTGTGCTGCATATTTCAGTAACCTGCATATGATTTCAAGCACTGTCTGACCAAATAGAAATTATTGTAAAACAGAATAACTGTTATTAATCTGAAGTAGTGGGGCGGGAACGTTTTGACGTGCCACTCTGCGGTGGAAACTACAAAATGCTCTCTCTATTCATTAGAATTGCATGCATGTAATGTTTCTGTGTAGCAAGCAAAACACCGTGATAAATCATGGCGGTGACATGACACACATTCGACGGCGAAATACATTTTCAATTATCCGCAACACATGTGGAGGGAAGCGTTTTCCGATGACACGTCATCATTTGGTGGCCGTAATTTCAGAAAAGTACGTAAAAGCATAATTCTTCCGTGGAACGATATTATTCCTGTTCATGGAATAACATAATTTTCCCGCACTGCTCTAACGCACAGACAGGGGTTCATAATAGAACAGAATTAACACATAATATTGAATTACAAACTTGACAATAAGTACATAATGCGCCGTGATTTAAGGGCAGGCTTTTATGCAGCGTGAAGGTTTATACAGAGTGTATACAGAGAGGTAACCCCGAGTTTACCAAATATTTAGTGAACGTAGGCTGAACAACTTTTGTGTACTAAATCAATCTTCCTTGGAGACCGTGAAACCCCATGGGTTGTGGAGCTGTTTGATAACGGCAAACAAAAGGCTACTTGAAGCGCCTAGGTACAGGCTTAGTGGTTACTGAACTATTCTGCAGCGATAGTTTCTTTGTAGTAGCGCCATTAGTGTGATTAAGATTCAGCTTAGTGCCTCCAAACATATATCACTTCATAACCTTATTGTTAGCAATATTCTCTCCGACACGATATAAAAGATCTGATGTGATGCACTCATATGTCTTTCTCTACTCATTCTTCTACAAACGCTTGTTCTTCTATCTACTTCACGTTAATCGAGATAAAACTTTGCAGAAATTGTTTTTTTTCTATTCATATGTTATGTTTAACATCTAAGGTCATGTCGGCGGCTTCGCCTTTGAACAATGCTCATCGGTAAGGATGTCAACTCGTTTACTGTTCTGTTGATCCTTGGGTTTCTTTACGTTGGGTTTTTCTTTCTAAACATTAAATTCACACAAATATTTACACTCTTGACTCTTACTTCCAGATTCTAGTATGAACGGAGTTGTGTTGCATACATCCAGTAGGTACAAGGGGATTAGGAGAATTGAGTCGGCTTTAAGCTATGGTCAGATCTTTTAAGAGCGGCAAAAAACGAATGACATCTTCCCATATGAGAACAGTAAAAGTATTTAAATATTCAAACCAATAATAGGGAGTATTTTGGAACTGCTTAGCCATACATTTGACATAAATTGTGTGCTTTAACCAGATCTACATTTTCTGTGAAGTAAGATTTTGTCTCTCTTACGGTTTACTAGTTATGCAAAAGTAATTCATAATGAAGAGAACTTCAGAGGCTATTCCAACAAAATTAAAAATATACATTTAATTTGTTACAAAAATATCGTTATTTTTGGAAAATCAAAATGTTCGAAAAAAGTCCATGTAAGCGGTAGTTAGATTTGGGGGGGCTTTGAAAATCTTCAGCATCCTTGGAAAATGAATTTAAATACCCAGTTTGGTATTTAACTAGCATTTAGTTTTTGAGTTACGCTGTACACAAATACACACACACATTTTTCTAGGAATGCTTATTATAAGTTCAGGGGTGAAATCTGGACATCGAATTTTTGGGTGTAATATAACACTTCTACTACGTAGTGGAGCAAGTAAAAATGCATAGTTCCTCTCTAGCATTTATCTAATACCTGTTCAAACAGTTGATATGTGGATATAATTTAGACCTCAGTTCTATGACATGTCAGTTTACTTTCTATTTATTTATCATAATAAAATTATATCATCTCTATGATGTTTTCTCTACCATCACTTAACAGGTTATTTATTAATTTAACTTTAATATATATATATGTACTTTAACTTTCGCCATTGTAATTATTAAATATAGATAAATCTCGTTGATATGTTTTCGGAAATAGAGGGGTCCACTGCACAAGGGAACTATGCCACAAGACACGAAAAACACTTATGACATTCTTACTCACTCTTCAGCAAAATTCATAAGAAGCTTATTCTTCTATCTACTTCCTGTTAATCCAAGTAAAACTTCATTACGCATTTACACATTTTGTTGTAAGTATAAGATTACAGTAGGCTAAAACGATAGTCAGATTTTAAAACGGAAGGGGGTCGATATGTGATGGTTTTGAAGTTCTATGTTCTTTGCTCGGCCACGAAAAAAAAAGAAAGAATGAAAATGAATTACAATTTACAACTTGAAAAAAGCAAAGCATTTGAAAATATAAACAAATAACAATAAATATGTAGAAGTATATAGGAAATGTATACATCATTTTAATGTTACAATACATTTCACCAATGAAACTGTGTTTACAAGAACCGCAAGTAAACTCTACAAGGATTTGTGATGTCATAGAAGTTGAACACATTTTAATTATACATTTTAGTATTCATTACTGAGTAAAGTATGTAGTGTATAACAGTATTTGTTAGTTCAATGCAGACCTTTGGTGGCTAAAATCAATATTTTTTTATATTCATATGTTGGTATGTTTAAATTAAAATGTTTATGATAAGATATATTTCAGTAAAGTCTATGTTTCTTCTTTCGTGGTTGAAGTAGCATAGCTCCCTCCTGCAATGGACTACTCTAATGCTGAGCCGCTCATTACGCTCTTAATATTCAGCCCCGGGACGTTTCCATCTATGAAAGACACACCTTGTCATCTCATCCATCACCTTTAACGTTGTATCGTAAGCTGCAACGATATTTGAAACACCGTGCATACTTTAGTGCTAAAAAACCAGTTACCGTGTTATCCTTTTATAACCCCATAAAAAGTCTCATGTAACAATGTAGGACAAACAGTGATGCCGGTTCATCAACTATTCATCTCCACATCCACTTCTTCTGATAACCTTCACTGTGGGGCTGGAGTCTCACTTGGGTGCCATTCTTGCGGCGCTAGATGGTCTGGAAATGCCCCTCACACATGTAGTATCATTTTTTGGCGCTTGTTGATATGTAACAGTAGTAGCAGTTGCTGCAACAAAGATTTGTTGGGTGCTCTTAGATTCATTATCGCAGTTCCTGGATATTTTAT
This sequence comes from Deroplatys truncata, assembly GCA_030765065.1. Taxonomy (NCBI): domain Eukaryota; kingdom Metazoa; phylum Arthropoda; class Insecta; order Mantodea; family Mantidae; genus Deroplatys; species Deroplatys truncata. Next base: position 98,127,262 of record CM060976.1, on the reverse strand, counting down.
TCTGATATACAGAGCAGTGATAACTCCACGGTTACCTACAGGAGTTTGGCATTCTTGTTAAACTTATTGCAATAATAGATAACATAGCCTTACACCGCTTTAGGGGAATGACCTTGAAGCCGGTTACTGAGGCGCAGGGGAGAAAAGCAATAATAATAATAATAATAATAATAATAATAATAATAATAATAATAATAATAATAATAATAATTAATAATAATAATAATATAGGACGATAAAAACCGTAAATAGACAACAAAACGAGAAAAGCATAATCAAACATAACGACAAATATGTTGAACAACGAGATAAAGGAAGTAAAGAGAATCATTTATAAAAAAGGATGCCCGCTCTGTAAATTCAACTGGGAATGGGTTTCGTTGAAAAGGCAGAAAAACAATTCTTGTTTTTCCTTGAAAGGAAAGGAGATGGCAACATACCTGCTCTCGGCGCCGTAAAGGATACCGGAGGTTTTGCTTTTGTACTTTGGCTCGGACGAGAAGCTAACAATGGCTCCAAAGCTTAGCTGGGTCAGAAAGCATACGTGTTTTATCTCCGGTTTAAGAATATTTATTCTTGGGAAGATTTTAAACTCAAAATAAGTTGTAAGCAGCAGACGTGAAAGTTGTCAAAATGGGGATAGCCAATAATAAAATCATGAAACAAAAATGATAGCCAATAAAAGATCGCGTATGCCTCACATGGTACGTTTGAACTTAAAACGGAACGAAACATAAGAATGGTGGGGGAAAATTCTAAGCGCACAGTCGGGTAAAAACTAACCACGAGGACGGTTAATGAAAAAAAAAAAAGAATCAGAAAAATTTAACTGTGAAAATGAAGTGTCGAAATCTAGAAAATTCGAGGGCAAGTCGGAGGAACTTTTAAGTAGCGACTTCGCGAAAGTCAGGATATTAATAACAGTGGTTTTGACGACGAAGGTGCCGGGTCGACCAGATAGGAATCTTCCTAACAAATAAAGAAATAATAACTCAATCTTAGCCGACAGCATTATTAATATTATCAAGTCAGTGTCACCACCCCTGAAAACCAGAACCTCAGCTCTACCAGTACAAGTCCTAACCCCTGCCATCCAACAATCGAACCCGGAACTCCGAGTCTCCTCGAAGTAGCAGCGAGAAACAGCACAGATGCGTCCAAGGCAGCGTCAACCTACTCTAGGTAGGGTAGTTTATGTAAAAACTTCCAAGATAACTAAATAATGATATGGGTGATTGGTATACATTGGCATTAATTAATTTAGTTCTCTATGTGAGTCAGTCCTTGGGAGAATTAACCTTTTACTCGTCTTTTCACTTAGCCTTTTCATCAAAGTTTAGTCCAACACCTATTAGTCCTTAGTATAATAATGTTAGCTAGAGTTTCAACTCCTTGGCAGTGACTTACTTCCTTCCATAAGTGGCGGTCCTTGGCTAGAGTGGTCAATCTTCTTTCAATTCCTGTACCAGCTCGTCTGACTACCTCTGAAGAGGGCGACCTCTTCTTCTTTTCCCCAGCCTGTTGTCCCAAGCTGTGGTCGCGTGGCCTCTCTTCTGTGGCCCATTCTTGAAGGATTTTCATTCGAGTTGTCGTGCCCGTACTACTTAACTAGATTCTTGTCGTTCTTCTAATTTCTGTGTTTTGTATTCTTTTTTGTAGCCTAAAGTTCAGTATTTTCCGTTCCGTCTTTCTCTGGCACACTAATAGAGTTTTTGTTTGACGCGCTGTGAAACACCACGTCTGGATCCGTATATGAGCACTGGCATTACGCACGATTCCACGACTTGTGTTTTTAGTTTCAGATTTAGTATTTGTTTAGTAGGATATCCTTCAAGCTCCAGAATTGTCTCCAGACTGCGCCAATTCTTCGCTGACCTCTTCCTCGCCGTTTCTCCCCATTGAATCACTTTATCCTAAGTAGATGCAGTCTTCCACATATTCCACAATTGTTCCATCGACACCATTGGTAATTGTTCAGCATTTGCCACCATTTTCTTCTTATTCGGGTTCGTTGTAATCCAACTTTGACTGATGGTGTTCAGCTCTTTGAGCCTGGTCTCTAACTCCTTTGCTGAATTTGCAAAAGGTGTAATGTTGTCTGCGAAGCACAAGTTGGACAGTCTACTTCCAAACGATTAATTTAATTTGAACTTTGTGTTGATTTCAAATTATAAATTGTGAAGAAATAACTTTATCACTATTAAACAAATTAATTTGAAAACAATTTATGATACTTAATTCGTAAACACAATTGCATAATTAACGCTTATCTTTATGTTAGCTCTGGATTCTTTAAATCTTTATTTCAATTATATCATTTTCCTTTTCTCAACCCGCTACACACATAATGGTTACATATACAAATACTTCTTCTTCTTACTTTGTCATGGTGCTCCTTAACGCTTTATATTTGGCATTAATTGCGTTTATTATACATCGATGAATTATGTCGTAATTTTTTATGTGGCATGTTTAAAATGTTTCACTCTTTCCTCCTTACCTATTTATTCTCCTTAGCTATGATAGACATTGTGTTTCACTTGTTTACCCTCCAAACTTAACGTATTTATAAATTACCAAAACGTATTACCGACAGAGCATTTTAATATAAATAATTCTCATGCATTATATCTATTTTGAATTACATTATTATAATTGAATTGATTTCATTTATGTAAAAGCCGAACTGATGAGTTTTTAAATGTCTACACACTTTGGTTTTATTCTTCTTCTTCTACTCCTCTTTGTTTACATATTTAAACATAATACAATAATGACATTGTAGTAATTTTGTTCATATCAGTGTTTCTAACACGTTTAACTGCTTTTTAAATTGTTTTTTTTTTCTCTTATGTGCTTTGGGAAAACTTACTCGGTTAAATTCCCGCTTCAACTGTAAAAATGGGTAGGCGGTACAAGCAGTTTTCTTGGGTTAAAGGGTTAGCCCACTTAGGATTAGGATTATGCTTCGAAGGGGACACCTAGCACAGGGATCTCTTGTGCATACACCCTCGGGGGAAACGAATGAGATGAAGGAACCACAGGTGACGTATGGGCTGTAGCACACGCCGATGCAGGGACAGAGACGTGCAGATGTCCCAGACTTGACCAACCAGGCGGGGGGAGCTCAAGGTGGCCATCCCAAGCCACCGAGGGTGCCTCACAGGTTCCTCTACAGCGGAAACCGGGGAAAGCGCGATCCAGCAGGGAAGACTCGAGTGGCCTCCATCTATCGGGGCCGAGAAGAGGTTCCAACACTCAAACCATCTGCGAAATTTGCCCGCAGTCGTCTGACACGTAGCCCCGGAGTCAGCCTGTGACGTGCGGCAGTGCCGCCTCCTGTCAGATGTTGTTCAGATTCGTAATGCCCGTAGCTCGAGGCTTACTTTTCTGCAGCCTCCGCGTAGACTCCGGATGTTCGACGTGGACTGATTCTCTGCATCTCTATCCTTGGATAGCTGAAATAATTACTCAAATATGTAAGATCAGGGCCTTTTCCTCGGTAAAGGAAACGTAGATCTCGGGTGTGGTAACGGAGAGGAAATAGACGTGTTTTATTTATTTCATTACTTCTGGTAGTTCACAACATTGAGATTGTCGCCGTTAAAACACTGTCCACTGTTGTTGAACACGGCGCTGACATGAAGCGAAGTTTATATATTTAACAAACCTCTTTACTCGTAGCGATTCTTATGTGTGTAGCGAACCCGGTCTTAAATCACTAACTTTTGGCGCGACATCACTTAAGCGTCCGGCATCATCCACTGCCTGTATTTGAGGCAATATTTTATATCGCAACACTGTGAATGCCAGAGTGTTGTAGTGTATACTAACATTATTGTATGACAATGATTTTAGATGTTTGTTAGCCTTAGTAAATAAGTTTACACGGCCTCACTGAAACTGACAATAGGAGTGGGTAATAATGAAGCGATGGGGTGAGTTTATCACTTAGAAGAGACAAACAAATGACGTCAGGGTAGCGTACCTTTCTTTAGAAATGGAGGGAATATCTTCCCTAGAACATATGTATTAGTAATTATGATTAGCTTATAAAACAGACGCTAATGTTGGCGCGATTTGATAACCAATACAGCTCTATTATAATCTTTAGGCATATCGGGGTTAGGGAGTATAAATTCTTGAGCCAAAAACATGTATCGCGCAGTTCTACAGAATCATTCACGAGGTAAACGTCGCGCAGTTCTACAGAATCTCTCGCGAGGTACTCATTACGCAGTTCTCAGCAATCTCTCGCGAGGTACACATTACGCATTCTACAGAATCTCTCGCGTCGTAAAGTTAGTTACAAAATCTGAAGTACGCTACAACTATTACGACAGTAATTACATTCGGAAATATAACAGTTTCAGTCAGGCGTGTATCAAGATTAAAGATGTGAAATTAATTAAGTGTGACGGCAATAAAAGTGTAAAAACAAATTCTTTTATGAGTGTTATCTTTTAGCAACAACTCCTTTCCGTTTACACGCTCGATATTTGCTCGACTGAGTAATAATAGCTAGCCGGAGGACAAAGAACCCAAATCTTAAAATAATAAAACAATAACAGGCGCCCAGCAAATAAGATAATACGAGATATTACCGCGATAAATGGCTCACAGAACGTGGGGCGAAATAACCAGGAAGGGATGAAATAACCAGGAAGGGGCGAGATAACCAGAACGTGGAGCGAATGGAGCAGTGGAATTAACTACAAGACGCAGATCCCAGAAACAACCACCAGAAAGACCGACGACGCGGATGAGAGGAAATCAGCGACTACGAGAACAGAAGACAACCGTGGAATTCGACACCAAGACAGCGAGACGACGTAGATCTATGGTACTGCGACGCAGAGGCGACATATACATCTAGGGGATAGGGGCAGGAAGCTGGACATCAAAGCAACGTCATCAGATAGCATCATAAAGGTTAGAAAATTGTAAATCTTATGTGTATGCTAAAACAAAACAAAAAAGAATTAAATGTTGTTGAAGTGGAAGGATTAAGAAAACAATGTCCACTAATAATACTGAAGAAATATTTATGGAAGGGGATAATGTAACAGTTGGCCGTAATTCAATGCATGTCACGGAAAATAGTTTAAAAAATGCAGGATTTGAGAGAGGAAATATCAGTGAAGAAAGTCAGAATAGAATAGCAGGTCAATCAACTCAAACATCTGGGATTGTTGTACACATTTCAGGGCAGGTAGCTGACGACAGAGATAGATATGTTAGACATGTGTGTCAGAGTATTGTACCAAACAGAGGTGAAGTAACTGTAACGGGTGATGGAAATGAAGGTTTACAAAGAGATGTAAATGCAGCAGGAAATATAAATTTTGATGCTGGTATAATGATGGAAATGCTGAGAAATTTTACAGATCGATTAGAAAGGAATAATGAGAAATTAGAACAAAAACTATCTAAGAGTAATGAGAAATTAGAGCAAAAATTAAATCAAAACAGGGAAGATATGGAAAAGAGTAATACGAAATTAAGGGAAGATATTGGTAAGAGCTTAGAACAAAACAGGGAGGAAATTGAAAAGAAATTTATGGAACTAGATAGTAGTATGATAAGTATGAGAAATGAAAATCAGGAAATAATAGCAAGTGAGATAGGAAATTTTACAAAGAAAATGTCAGACATGAGCAGGGAAATATCTACCCAAAAAAGTGAGGTTAATAATAAAATTGAACATGTTGATGTAAAATGTACAGAGTTGGGAAGCCGAATGAATAACATTTCAAGTGAGCTAAGAGAGATGAAGGAGGCTACGAATGCAGATTTAATTCAGGTGCAAGTTAATTTCAGAGGGGAGATATCTGAAATTCAGAAGGAGTCGGAAACACAAAGAAATAAGCTGTCCGAAGAACTTAAAGTTTTGTCTATAAATTTGGATCAAAAACTAACTTCTGAAATTAACAAGCACCAAGCTGTTCAAAATGAAAACAGTAGAAAATTGGAACAGACAATAGACAATCTGCAAGACACTGTAAATAGGTTAGAATTGAATTCTAGGGTCAATATGTGTGATATCAATGTATCTGATGCCCAGAATAATGATAGAGTATGACTAATAATGAGAGTGACGCGGAGGTTTCATCCATAGCCCACGCCGAAACTCAGAGTGCACAAGTAACGTTAGAGAATTTAAATATGGGAATAAGGGACATACAAAACTATAATTATATCTTAAGTGATTTGCCGCTTCCAAAATTTAGTGAAAACTCCAATCCAGTACAGTTTATTGCAGACTTGTCAGAGTACTTTCAAATTAGAAAGATACCGGAAACATTGAAAATGATAGCCGTTAAAAGATGTTTGGATCAGAAAACTTTAGATTGGCTACAAATGGTATCAAGGGGCAAAATTTCATATGGATCCTTTAAGAGGCTTAAAAATAGGAAAAAAAAGAAAAGCAAATCCAGGATAAGTAGAGCTGAACTGCAGAACAAAGTATTGGAATGTAAGAGGGTTAACTATGTATATACGTCATAAGAACGGATAAATAAATGCAGGACAGAAATAAATTTTTAAAAAGGAAGAGGAGTATTTTCTTGGTAAACTGTAACCACATTTGAAATGAAGCATGTAATACGGATAATTTAAAGTCATATGAATGTAAAGGTACGTAGATAGATATAATTCAAAGGGTATTGTGAATATAAAGTACTAAACAATAAAAAGGGGTAAAGATAATTAAAGCAAAACATTTATGTAGCACACGGATAATGTTAAATTATGTCTTAGAATTAAGAGATATAAAAATATTTGTGTAGAGGATGAATATTTTGGTAAATATGTTCAATAGTTACAAAATGAACCAAAGTAAAAAAATCTTGAGTGCATAAATTTTTATGTCATTCACCTAAAAAAGTATAACCATTTTGTAACAGTGACATAAATAGTTCAGGTTACAGTATTTACTGCATATAAAAAAAACTTGTAAGGTCGGATGTAGGTATATAAACACATTAGACCCGAGGTAGTGAATAGTGGCGAGAAAAAGGCAAGATGTATAACGTGTGTAAAATGCGTGTGCAGTGTTACGTGCAAGTGATAAATACCGTGTGTTACAAGATTCAGGAGAATAAAAACCCAATTATAAAATCTCCAAAAAAAGGTTGTAAATATTTATAATTATGTTTATAGTGGGGCATAAGAGGCAGTATTTTATATCACAACACTGTGAATGCCAGAGTGTTGTAGTGTATACTAACATTATTGTATGACAATGATTTTAGATGTTTGTTAGACATAGTAAATAAGTTTACACGGCCTCACTGAAACTGACAATAGGAGTGGGTAACAATGAAGCGATGGGGTGAGTTTATCACTTAGAAGAGACAAACAAATGACGTCAGGGTTGCGTGCCTTTCTTTAGAAATGGAGGGAATATCTTCCCTAGAGCATATGTATTAGTAATTATAATTGGCTAATAAAACAGACGCTAATGTTGGCGCGATTTAGTAACCAATAGCAGCTCTATTATAATGTTTAGGCATATCGGGGTGAGGGAGTATAAATTTTTGAGCCAAAAACATGTATCGCGCAGTTCTACAGAATCATTCACGAGGTAAACGTCGCGCAGTTCTCAGCAATCTCTCGCGAGGTACACATTACGCAATTCTACAGAATCTCTCGCGTCGTAAAGTTAGTTACAAAATCTGAAGTACGCGACAACTATTACGACAGTAAATTACATTCGGAAGTATAACAGTTTCAGTCAGGCGTGTATCAAGATTAAAGATGTGAAATTAATTAAGTGTGACGACAATAAAAGTGTAAAACAAATTCTTTTATGAGTGTTTTATCTTTTAGCAACAACTCCTTTCCGTTTACACGCCCTGCTCAGAGATATTTGCTCGACTGAGTAATAATAGCGAGCCGGAGGACAAAGAACTCAAATCTTAAAATAATAAAACAATAACAGGCGCCAAGCAAATAAGATAACACGAACATATTACTGCGATATAGTTTCGAAGCAACTCCTCCATCTATTTATGGTCGCGGGCTTCTTAGGCTACTTAATTTCCTATTGGTGCATTTTTTGCGCCACCCAACGTGTCTCCCTATTTCATATCGATTTACTTGGATCTTATTGGTCTTATTCTACCCCCTCTTGCTCAATTTTAACATGATTTCGTGGCTTTCCCTAACTTTACCGTTAAGTTTGTTGTCTCACTCACTCCGGCCACGGCGAATGACTGGACAATGGCTCTAAACCCTCGCTGTACGAAAATACTTTTGCTACCAGAGAGACATCGTAAAACTCACTTGTTGCCGGAGATACTTTTCCTATCTCGTCGTGGACAGTATTTTAATATAGCGCTTAAATTATTTACATTAAACAATTTATTACTTTTCTAATATGAGTAACCCAAATACAAACATATCATTAAATCACCCTTCTTAAGCTACACAGGCAGTAAAAATAGAAATAGTTGTACAAGGCATAACTTAATTTCACTAAAAAGTAATTACCCAAATTATTCTAGGCTCGGCCTAGAGTTGCCGTTTCAGACGTGAGAGAAAGATGAAATGAGAGGGAATATGGGAGAGAGAAATTCGGGTAAGTCAATGATCCTTCCCAGCAATCGGCTAGTGACCCAGGGAAACCCCCGAAAAAGCCTATGAGTTAGGAAGGTCGCGGGAATCCAACCCACGACCTCCCGAATGCGGACCACATACGCAACTGCCTAGCAATTCCGCTCGGTATTAGGCCCAGTTAAGTCCTAAACGATCCTAACTTTATTCAGAGTGAATTTTCTTGGTGGCTGTAGATTGCGTTCCACGAGCAAATTACAAAGATTCTCCATTTGGGGAACCCATAGATAAATTATTTTGTAGCAGCTGTTCCTTAGATTGGATTCGGAATATTAGGCGGATTTATTATTGCGTTTGAATGTTAGATAGAAAGCATTTCATTTATTTTAATCCGATAGTTCAAAAAGATAATTTCACGTGAAATATAGTGCTTGCAGGTTTTCTCAATTTGAATTCAAAAGAAGAAAACTCTTATGTTTAAGGTTTACAAGACCACCTCTAATTGTTTTTATTTCGCAGGAATAATTTTGTATATCAAGTAGTTTGTACTTTTAGCTCTTTTATGTTAAGCATACCGGGGTTTCGAAGAGTTTTATAAACGGTTATTTCACTTTAGCACTAAATATAAGCTTGCTAGAAATAGTCAATAGAGGGCGGGGGTTGGAATCAACATCACAAACAAGCTTTTAATGAGCTTATTATCGGTTCATCCCACTTAACTTCTATATAACCAACGTCCTGCTTATCTGTTCCTGAGTGCAATTCGCAGTTACCATCATATATGATAATGTTGCTATTGCTGTTTTTCGTACAACTATTTCGTCAGAATATTTTACTTACTTTGTTCTTCTGAATGTCTTGGAGCCTTAACTGTTCATGAGAGATTTACTTTCATATTTTCAATGTTGTTTGTTTATTTATTCTTTCTTTCGTTACGTCCATGTTTTAGTTCCATATATCACTTGAAGAAAACCATAAGAGTATTGTAAGGCTACCTTCTAAATCTTCATGACATACATACTTATAGTAAAATAAAATCCTAGGCAGATTTTATGATAGTATAATTCTGAAAGTTAGACGATTTCGTATTTATTAACATTTCTAGATGTCATATGCAATCAGAGATATCGAAGCTTTTGGATGTAACCAACGACAGAAATTAAAATGTAGGCTAATCAGACCTTTGCTTTCTGCAATGAATTGATGTGATTGTAAGATGTTCTAATGGCTGAACTGATAGTATTCGGTGACTTACTCATTTTTTACCCGGGACAATTATTGTTAGCTTCGAAGCTAACGTCATAAGACGTTATGACGTTGAGCTAATTATGCTCAACGTCATAACGTCTTTGGTTGGGGAACGAAAAAATGGTAAGTTCAAATAGTGCAAATTTACATATCTGTTTTACTTACATCACTTAAAGTAAACTTTCATAACATCAGTTACTGGAGCATCCTGTATCCCTCAATACAGGAATAATTTACAATAATGGTCTGTCATAGCTAAAACAATACTGACTTATTTCTATAAGTTATACTTCTGAAAGTTGTTTTGAAACTGAAAACCTTGGACATGCGTTGTGCTACTGTACTAAAGGAGAACTCTGTGGAACCTTATGACAAAGTTAGAAGTTTCACTGCTACAAGTCTTCGCAAACTGAAATAGAAACTTTATCAAGAGGTCCATTGTCTGGCGGAAGACGCTCAACGAGAAGAACAGATATAATTACTATCAATCGACGGATCAATGGAGGCTTAATCCTGGATCCTATTATCCGGTTTGAAAAGGAAGGACACCGGTTTTGAAAACAGGTCCGCTTACACCCCGTGCAATCCTCACTTAGGATGGGATAGGACTAGAAGCGGAGGGGCACTTAGCACCTCGACCTACACAGATCTTTTGTATGTAGCTTCCCCATCTTCACTGGATTCCCTCAAATATTCATTCGGTTTAAAATCCTTATCATTTACAGCTGAAGATTCACCTTCCTCATTAGTCAAACTTTGGTTCAGTTCCCAACTCGCACTGTATTTCAGCATCATCTTCAAGTCCATGTGTAAAGACTCAGAAACTAGTGTAGCTTCACTATCTTGCTGAGAATTGTTTACTGAATTATCGACTAGCTGTAGCACTTGCTTTCTTTTAAGAACTTTTGAGTTCCTTTTTTTGGGGGGGGGAGGGGAGGTTCGCTTCAGCCCTCTGAAAATTTTCCAAGCTAGCACAATTATCTTTAGGTCTAAGGATTTTGAATTTCCCGTTCATAATTCTTTTTCTTAAAACATCCGACACATTAAAACTACTTTTCTTGAAATGAATTCCAAATACTCCAACATTTTTGGTTGGAACAAAGATTTTGCGTTTCGGAGCAGCAAAATCCCATTAAATTCCTGTGTTATCCCAAAAACCCATTAGATTAGTGCAAATGACATCCAATTTGCAACACTGAATAACACAAAAGGAAACAATCTGATTCCATCCATCCGTCCGACCGTCCATCCATATTGAATATGAGTATGTGGACTTTTTTTATTGCCATTATTTTTTTTTAATGTTTAACATTGAAATTGCTTTAATTCATATTTGCAACCCTGCTGTGGAAGAGTGACAGGTAATCGAAGTCATGTAACTACTGTGTGTCCAAGTTCCTTTTAGCTATAGTTTATTAGTTTTTAAAAGAATGTTAAGCTAGATTGTAGTATCCTTAAGGAAGATTAAATTTCCTAATCTCATAGGTATTATTTTTAAGATATATGACTGAAATTTTATATGACGTAGACGTCACCACCAACAGTTTTATTAACAACAAAGTGCATAACAACATTAATGTGATGCTTTATCAACAGTAATCTCACTAGAAGTTTATCTAGAGAAATCAAACTCGAGTGGGATTTAATTGACTATCTCTCGATTAAAAGACAGCATATACGAGTAAAGATCACAAGAAATAAATGCAATAAAATATTAAAACTTACTGCTTCCATATATTGATTCTGTTTACTTTATGTTTGTTTGGTGTTGTGTTGTTTTGCTGAAGCTAATTTGAATATCTAAGTGGAAAACAAATGACATAATAAGAGTGCGATAGTCATTCTAAAATAGTATTTATCTGTATTCAATATTTTGAGAATATTAGTAATTTACACCAGTAAAAAGGTCCTATCCAAATAAAGTTGAGAGAAGACACTCGTATATATTTTAACAGAAATCACATTTTTTGTACACATGAAGCTGTATTTAGCAGTAATGCAATTTGTGGACCATAACTTTACCTCACTGCTACAAAGAGTATCTGAGTTTTGAATTTTCTTTCTCTACTACGTACAGTAAGTAGGGGAAGTATTGTATTCCGCCGAAAAATGGGTACCATATTTCAACGGAAATACATGTTTTGAGGTCCCTGAATCCCAACAATCTCTTTTAAAATGTCTGTGTGTGTGCGTCTGTGAATAGTATACCTCAAAAACGAAAAATCGGATAGATATCAAACTTGCTATTTAGGTTCAGAATTTTCCAAAGATGCGACAAAAGATTTTCTAGAAAATCTTCCCAACCCATTTCTCAAAAATGACTCTATTTTCATGAGAAATGAAACTTATATTTTGAATTTTCTGGAAATGTCCCCCAAACTACTCTTCTTTCTGAATGAATTTTGCATAATTGGTAAACCGTAAGAGATAGACAAAATTTTTCTACACAAAAAAATGTAGAGCTTGTTAAAACGCACAATTTATGTCATATACATTTTTTGTGAAGTGAATCATTTCCGACATTCCTTGTTAATGGTTTGAATTTTCCAATACTTATTTTTTCTCAAATAGAAATTCGTTATGCGTTTTTTTTAAAGCTGTTAAATGATTTACTATCACTTAAAGCCTACCATATTCCCCTTGTACCCACAAGAAAATTAGCAATAATAATCTGCAAATGTTTATCTGATTAACATGAAGTAGGTGGAGAATAAGGTTGGTAAAAATAGTTCGCATAAGAGTAGAGAAAGTCATGTGAGTGAAATACATCGGATTTTTCTGTCATGTAGTGCAGAATTCAGAATACATAATAGTTGATGCATACAGGGATAAAATTATAAAATATAAGACTAAACAAAAAAACTAACAATAATTTGGAAAGGTAGAATCAGGCGACTGAAAAATTCAATGCCATAGTCGGGATTTGAACCACGGATCTCCCGGTCTACATCCGGTTGCTCTCCTTGTGGTTTACCGGAAAAAACGCGAATCAGCTGGAGAATTTAGTGTCGTACCGGCATGTTGCCATGGTAACTCAGTGGTTAGAGAAACCGGACGGAGACCGGGAGATCCGTGGTTCAAATTCCGGCTATGACACTGAATTTTTCAGTCGCCTGATCCTACCTTTCCAACCCTGTCCAACACACGGTTTGTGTGGAAGAACAATTAATAACAATAATTTGTTTTGAAAGTTCCCTAGATTTAATGTTGCGTTTGTTCTGCCTTATACGCTTTACGTTATTTAAGTAATCAATTCCAGCAAGTGCCTATGTGCGAAATTAATACTTAACGACGGCGTTACGTATTGGAGGATAAGTGACTTCAACGTTGGAAATGTAAAACTGCCAGGTACAACACGCCCTCTCCATTGCTTGGAAATCCATTTTGTGAGAGTTTGAAAGCTTTCTCGTGCCTCTTTCCCATTACGTGGTGAAATGAGACAGAAATAAAAATGCTACCCCACAGTTTTCAATACGATGGCGTTGATAAAATATGTACCAGCACAGAATGATTTATCTGCCTTACTCAATACTGTAAGCTACGTTCACTTTTACTGGATTCGCCATCGTTTTTCTGTGTGCACCGGATATTTTGGCTATTTCGGTGTTAATCCATTTATGCCCTTATACTTTTTCTTTTCACTCGCTAGCTACATGTATATAATAATTTATTGTGAAGCTCAATCCCAGACAGCTCCTTTCGTTAAACAGCATTACGCGATAAACAGATGAGACATATCGTATGGTATGTACAATGTAAAAAAAACTGCCCCTAGATTTTGTGTAGGTATCTATGCAGACTGCAGGTTATAACTTTGTAAATTTTGCTCCTTTTATCAAAAACACACGTACTTCTCCAGTAACAATTATAACTAATATTTCTGATAAAAATATCTAATGCATTGCACTTACATAATTTTCTCTTCTCACTCTTCTGAAAATGATCCTAAGAAACTTACTCTTATATCCACTTTTTGATATCAGAGATAAACTTTTATTACATACTTAGACATTTTGTTTTAGATATAAGAAGGATACAATTGGATAAGGCAATAACAGATCTCTTTGTGATGACTTCGAAATTCTATGCTCTTGTAATGAAAAATAGAAAAATCGAATAACGGCTTATCATTTTAAAGAAGCATAAGTATTAAAAAATTCAGACAAATAACAAGGAATATCTCGGAAATGGTTAACGCCACAAACATTTTATGCGACATAAATTATGAATTATTCTGAGATGTTGTGACGGTTGTATTTCTATTTTAGAAGAATGTGATGAATATGATTTTTATAAGGCTGAGATATTCATAACAAAGTTTGTTTAAGAGAAACGATTCTGCCGAGTAGTTTCCCGGATGATTATGTAAGTAGAGAAGTATCGCGTGATTTTAAGGATAACGTCTTCCCAATATTCACAAATGTATCGATACATGGATGGAATGTGCAAATTATGCTGACGTCGCTTACGTCAGTTCCCTCTATAACACATGATCAGCATACTTCCCGGCTTTTTGACATCTGTCTCTCTGCTAGACACGTTCTAACAGGAATCTACGACATTCAGGCTTTTAATATTTAATTTAATTTTCAGTTACGCTGCAAAACCGCCGGAATATGAAAGCCCAATCTTTTTCGCGTCCCACGTAAATTTGTCTCTTGCAGCCTTATTATTGATTAGTAGTACTGCAGAGTAGAACTTTAACCAACTAAATCTTGCTGACATGTTCATTGTAGTGTAGCTTAGTACTGTAGATAATTAAACGCAATTTAGAACCAGAGTTACACTCAAAATGAGCCACTCTTCGTCACTGCTCCATCTCGGCCACCAAAGGGGTGGCTTCACTGTCCCGTCTGAAAACCTGAACTACATCGCCGTTTAGTCCCATCCAGTGAAGATGCCATGGCCTCGTCACAATATTTATTTTTAAGTAATAAGGTTTTGTCTATCTCTTAGGATTTACGAATTATGCAAATATAATTCGGAATGAAGAGGACTTCACATCTATTTGAAGAAATTCTATATATGTATTCTATTTATCATGAAAATATGTTATACTTGTGGTATTTTAATCAAAACCGTTTCAGCCAATTATCAGAAAATAAAAATAACGACAAATTTTACTGTGTAAATGGTAGTCTGGGGTGGGGGAATTTTTTTGAGAATCTTGTCGCTTTTTTGGAAGATGAACTTAAACACCAAGTTTTAGTTATGCTATTCACAAAAACATAGAGGTTGTTACACATACAGATAACGTTTCTAAAAAAAGTATGTGTTACGCATGAGAGCTCAAAACCTCCATTTCCAGTGAACTCTTCAAATAGAATTTTTGGGGAGAGATGCAATACTTCCTCTACTTATAAGAAAATAATAGAGAAATTAACAAAGCTTTTTCATAGCAAATAGTTAAGTATTAATTCGGGATTCCATCCTGCTGGTTATATCGAAGCACTAGTCCAATCGACCGTTTGGAACTTCTGAAGATCTTTGGTCCGAATCAGTTCTAAATCAGTCCGATTGTAGAGCAACGCCAAACTATTCTTTATAACCTTCCTGGAACTTATTTGCAACTGTGCATCAAATAATAATAACCAATGCTGTTTTGGAACAGGGACAAATAGGTATATTGCAGGAAGTGTCATCTGCATTTTTACTTTCTCTATTACGTATGGTAAGTAGGGAAAGTATTGCATGCCACCCAAAAATTCGATACCCAGATTTCACCGGAAATATATGTTTTGAGGTCCCCGGAATCCAAATAAAGATTTCTGGAGACATGTCCGTGTATGTGTGTCTGTGAATACGATAACTCAAAAACGAAAAGTCGGATAAATATCAGACTTGATATGTAGGTTCAATATATTCCATAAATAAAAACGAAGATTTTTAACAAAATCCCCCACGCCAAACTACCCTTTACATGCTACAATTTTCAACAATTTTGATTTTCTGAAAAATGGGTGTAACGATTTTGATTAAAATACCGTATATTAAAGATATTTACATGAAAAAGAAAATGTATATCTTGAATTTTCGAGGAATAGCCTATGAAGTTCTCTTCATTCGGAAGGGATTTTATATAATTTTGTATAACTGGTAAACGTTAAGCGATAGACGAAGAAGTACTACACAAAGATGTACCTCTCTTTAAAACACACAATTTTTTAAAAATAAATTTTTTGTTTCATAGGCCATTTCTGAGATGTCCGTTATTAAAGGTCCGAAATGTTCATTTCTTGGTCATTCTCTTAAAGCCCTTTCAGCTTCAGTGGTTTCTGGCGATTCCATTGAAACACTATGGAATTTAATGGCCAGTATATAGCCTCCGATTCTTAAACACTGGACTATTGCTGTTCTTTTTCTATTTATAAAGAGATGTGTAATGTAGCTATTTTTGCAAAGGTTTATTTGGATAAAAATATAGTAGATGGAAAAATAAGCTTTAGTAAGAATAGTTTGCATACCGACTAATAAGGATAGGGGTAGAGAAAGTCATGTGAATGTATCACATCAATTTTATTTATACTTTTCGTTCTTTTCGCTTTCTTCTTAATCGTATCCTTTTCCAGAATTAAGTACCGTTTTTTTGTTGTTGTAAAAATCCTTATTTCCTTTAAAGCTATGATGTAACTGTGAGGCTAAATAATTGACCACATATGCGCCTTAGTCTGCTATGGTATCTCTTGTCTGCATCCTTACCACTGATCGTACATTCGATATAAACAGCGTTAGCCATTATTACATTACGCTTTTATTTCCTTTAAATTAATATTAAGTGTCAATCTCATTTGTGAAATGTTGATAGCATTTCTTTAAATTTGAAATACTGTACAGTTCTTCCTGAATGTTTTCGTAACACGTGAAATGTTTTGTTTGTGATAGTTATAAATAATTTATCTATTTGTTTTTTTACATTAAAATAAAACTTTGTGTTAAAGTAGTTATTTTATTTTATTATTTCATTCTTGCTTATATTTTAGTTGCTTTTATTAAACATTAAGATTTCATTGAAAATACGGAAATGTACTGGGTTGGTAATTAAACATAAATAACAAGTCAACATCTTTCCCGTAATGCAGCAATAACTTCGCAGCGGCATCGGATAAACGGTGCACATTCTACTCTTCGATGGTTCTCACCTTACCCATCAAGCATTATTTTCACACCTACCTATAAGACGTGCCAAACGTCTCTACGTTTCAAGCCCTTTCTAAAATCTATGAAAGATGGAACAAAAGAGTTCCTAAATTTTCACTGTTTCATTTATAGCTATATTGTTTTCTCACCTTCTATCTGGTATATTTTGATAGGCCTTGCATTTGTCCATGAAAAGCTTTTATGTATGTGTTATGTTTCCCAGTGAATTAAATTCCTCAGAATGAGGCGTAGATCCTTCAGTATTGATAGAAAATCAGGTAAATAAACTGAATATGAAATTTGGTATTTAACTCATAGTTCTTTTTCAATTTATGTTGAACTTTTTAGTTTACTCTCTTCTATCTTTCTGTCTCTCTCTGTACATACGTTATACTCTATTTGTTTTGGTTCAAATGACCTAATAAAATACATTAATAAATAAAATAAAAATAAAATAAATTACATACAATTTCTGTTGAAATATACAAAAACTTTTGAGATCAAATGCAATACTTCCGCTAAGACAGGTGAGCGCCGAAGAAAAGCCAAAATCCAAGAATTTCCTAAAGCTTTCTGTTTGTAAAAGCTTAACTACAAATGTTCATGTTTCCTCCTTACTCAAGGTAAGTGAGGTAAGATTCACTCCACGTCAAGGGAGCACTGGTCCGTTTAAATCCCGTTTGTTTCTTGGCTGATAATTTCTATATAGTACTCTTGCTTGTCTAGCGAAGGCTATCTAAAATATCTGCTGTAATTAAGTCAGTTTATACTAGGCAATAACTCTGATCCTTATTTAAGATGTATGCTAATTATGAATTACTTTGGTATACTATCATGAATGAAATACCAGTACATTAATATTACCTGTTGCAACGTCTGTACACATCTTTGCTTAATTGATATTCCCTAACTTCTTGGAAATTTATAGATATTACCTCACAAGCGGATAATTATTACACCATATTGAGAGCATTTCTTGTTTTAAGTTCTGCACATGAATTTTCATGGCGTTGCCTGCAGACAGTTATGACACAATAGCATCCATTAACCTGATTTATTTCTGCACTTTATGGGGTCTATTAGCAGAGAATGGGCTTTTGTATTGAGCGGCTCTACCAGTTTGTAATTGTGCTGTTTTAGCAACTCGTGTATCTATAGTAAGAATTGTAACGTCTCTTTTACAAAAAAATATACGATCATCCCAGCTGTGTGATGAAGTACATACTTATTTAGCCTACATGACGAGTTAGCATAATTAAACGCTTTTGTTTATGTCCCATTACAATTGCAATTATGTAAGTATTTCTTACTTCTGCAGCGCTAAAGCCATAAGGACATTATTTCTCACACCCAGATGAATATAATAATAAATAACATTAATAATAGTTTAATATATCAAACCTTTAGGATTTGTGTATTTTCACTAAAATAATAAATGTTTCCAGACATCGTCTAGCTGGTCAGCCAAGGTATATTTTACATTCAAATCCATAAAAATGCAATATGCACACGATATTAGCCATTTCACATTATTTTATACCTTAAATTAATATATTCAATCCCTTTGTGATATCTTCACTATTATTTATTTGGAAACCAATAAAACACCACACTTCTCTTAGCTACACTGCTTCCAAAATTTAATTTTGCTGTTTCTTTTTCTTCCTGTGATAATTTAGTTTATAACGCTTTGTTGTAAGTTTTATTTACCTATTGCATGTACATATTGTAGCGTGTATGTGTGTGCATTGTCGCGTCGGACACATTATTGCTTTGTAGCATGACATTGTTGGGCATAATTATTTAGTTTGGGAGTTTGAATTTCGTCCGGCGCGGCATTTCTCTCCTCACCTCGTAGTCAAGGAGAGGGACTAGCTTCTTTGTTCTAGTGGCGCCAGTCTAGTAGCGTGGGTCAGTCGTGTGAGGTGTGCGTCTCTTCAGGTCGAGTGAATGTAACGTGTGTGTCTCGTGTGAGTGTGGAACATCTCCTTCCAATGTTTGTTCTGTAGTTTTCTGTGAATGATGTAGTGGCACCAAGGTAAATATATAATAAACCACAGTTAGTGCGAAATTATGTGTATTTTGTTATAATTATTCATCACCTGCTCTGGAATGTATTGCTGAAGGTCCTGGTCCTCTCGTTGCCATTGCAGTTACCGCGGCAATGTTTATGCCGCGGTAACTAAATTGAATATATAGCTGCAAAACATTTTGGCCTCAGCCCGGTATATAACAATATACATGTTCACCAGTAGCTAATGCATAATAGCAATAGATACAACTAAACTATACTAACTCTTTTATAAAATACTGTACGCTTCAAATTTAACATTTTGAGGTCCCCCGGACCTTTTATACCTCTCACTTGTCCGTATACTTTGAAATTTATTTCTGTCCTATTCACGTTCTCTATGAAATAAATTGTCACCTTGGATTAGTTTCATTAAGTAGTAAGCAATCTTCTTCTAGTGTGCGCCTTCTATCATTAGCTATTATTATTATTATTATTATTATTATTATTATTATTATTACTATTACTATTATTATTTACATTAGAATTATAATCCTTTCAGTTTCTGTTTAAAGTTATATTCTAGATTAATATCGCGAATTAAACCGTTTTATTTTAAAAATGCAATACACAAGTCAAAAATTGAACTCTTCTTATCCATCTACCAAAGTAATGACTCCGATAACTTCGCACAAAGTATTGAAATGTGCGGGAGCTCCATCATGTTGAAACCACAATCATACATGCACCCAAAGTGGAATTTTCTCTGCAAGTTTATGGAATACAAGTGTAATCAGATTTATGCATGAGCGTCGTTGGATAAGGGTTAATGAGCAAAAGCGAATTCACTTGACACGAACACCAGAGCAAGACACCCAATGAGCGTGGACTTCAACACGTTTTTTCGCACTGTGGCATTTTAAGCCATATATTGAACCCTGATGGTGATTGTATTCTCTCTGCTCAATATCGTGTGTTACCTTATCTACGTGGTAGAGAAGGTATTGCATTCCACCCAAAAATTTGATATCGAGATTTCACCAGAATACATGCTTTGAAGCCCTCTGAATAAAAACTAATTTTTAGGAAAACATCCAGTATGTGTGTGTGTGTGTAAACAGCATAGCTAAAAAAGGAAGTCGGATAAGCACCAAACTTGGTATTTCAGTTCAGTATCTTCCAAGGATACGACACAAAGACTTTAAAGAAAACTCCACAACCCCGAACTACCTACCTAAAACATTTTTCCAAATATTTGATTTTATGAAAAATGCCTCTAACTATGTTTTATTAAAAAGGCATATATTAAATATATTTACACGAAAAATAAAATATATACCTTAAATTTTCTGGGAATAGCTCGTGAAATCCAATTCATTCAAGAAATTTTGTTTAATCTTGTATAGGCAACTGATAAACGTTAAGCAATAAGATGACAACGCACTATACAAAAAATGTAGATGTCTTCAAATCACAGGAGTTATTTCAAATAACCTTTCTGGCTACATAGGCCATTTCCGAGATATCCTTTATTAATGATGCGATTTGTTGAATATTTTTGTCATACTTCTAAGTTTCTGTCGATATTCAGTTGTTCCCATGATTGCATAGAAGGAATATGAAATTTTAAGGTTTGCATATAGCGTGTAAATTCTAAGCATTTATCTTTTGCTGTTCCCTTTGCATCTATAACGAAATGATTAATGTAGCTATTTCTGAAAAAGTTTATTAAAATAAAGTAGATAGAAAAATAAGCTTTAGCAAGAATAGTTTGTATACCCACTCTTAAATGACAGAGAGTAGAGAAAGCCATGTAAACGTAATACACTAAGATTTCTTTTATGTCTGTTCTTGTAAGCACTTTCCCTTGTAAGCACAAGAGAGATATAAGAGGATGAAGCGACTGTCAAAACTTTAAAAAGCGAGTCGTTCTATGCTGACTCCGAAACCACATACTTTACGTGACACCATGGGAACCAAAGGAATGGACCTCATCATTTTAAACCATATAAAATCATTTGAGGGTTCAAATATAAGTAACAAATATCTTGGAAATGATCAATGCCACAATAATTAATTTGATGTAAATTATGTGTCTTTATGATATATTTATTTTTATCCCATGTTTATCTATCTCTTATAGTTCGCAAATAATGGAAATATTTACAAAATAACTTTGAATAAACGGGAATTCTCAGCCCATACATAAAACATTTAAGATGTGCATTTTATTAGTTCTGAAAGTATATTAATATCCTACAATATTAAAAAACCTTATATAGTATTTGAATTAAAATCGTTAGGGTCATTTTAGAGAAAATCAAAAGTAACGAAGCTTTTCGTGTTCGATTCACGGCAATCGCCCAATTTGACCCATGGGTCTTTTCAGGAGTTTTCATGGGCCATCAGGCGAATGTTGCAGTGGTTTCTTACAGCCTCCGAATTTCCAGTCCCTCCATTTCGTTCCACTCATCATTTCATTCACCATTCATCCTGTTGGTCTCTTTCAGGGTCGGAAGAGTCGGCGATGGTGATTCGGTACAGCGTGGCAGGGGAAAAGGGTGCTCCCTGTGAACTCTCTCCGTCCCTCAGCTTTCGGCTGTCTGCCGGGTACCGAAACTCCTTGAGGGACGTTGGACCCCCTATGTGTGGGGCGAAGCCCTCGGTCTACCGCGGGACCTACTATTGGAATCTTAGGGACCCTGTCATTATTGTGCCGTCCGGTGTCTCCTCTCGCCTCATCCTTCCTCCCGGGGACGCTCCCTCGTGGGGCGTAGGCACAATACCCCTCTGGGTCGGTGCTGAGTTCCCTCCGTTCGATAACACAAGATAAGATCAACCTTCTTCCTTAAAATGAAATTAAATTCATTCTACAAGAAGTACAAATTAATATTAATAACAATATTAAAATCATAAATATAAATAAATTATTTATTCATTCTTATTTTATGAGAAAGAATTATCCTAAATCGATTTATATTATTTTCATCTCAAATAAATAGATCAATTGAATGAATACATAATTTCCCTCCAAACAGTAGTTGAGAAATTTTCTTGAATACCTTGCATTACATATTTTCATAATTGTAAACTTAATTATGAGTTTGGCAATTATCCGACGCTTTGGTTTTTGTTCACAGCTACACACCACATGAACAGTGATAATCACGGATTTTTTCTGATAATCCATTTTTTTCCAATTAAGGTACCTAATAAAATCTATTTCCATAGAAATCTAATATAAAATATTTTGGGTAGTACACGACACTTCATCCACCGACAAGTAACTTGAATATTATCTTGTGTGGTTATACAACATTCTTTAATTCTTCCAAACAAGAAGTGCAGAAACTTTATAAACATATGTTTATTTATATGGTATAAAACATACAGATAATTCAAATTACTTTTTAAACCTACAATATCTCTTAGAGTTTTAGTCCTACGCTGTAGACACATTTAAAGTCTAAAACTGTTTTCTGCTGAAATTTCCAGAGTATATCTATTGAACAGATCATATAGTAGGAAACCTTCCTCTCAGCAAGAGTAGAGCATCAGAAAATAACACATTAAATTGAGTATAATTTATATTAAGTGACCGCAAAATTAATAAATAAATATGTCTAAGGTAAACTGGAAGAGATAGTAGAGATTGCGGATATGTCAAATGGAAAACAGAACTGATTACATTATGCATAATCATATGCTCTACGGTAATTATAATATACTTTCTCCACTGCTGATGAAACAAAAGTTATTGCTATATACCATGAAAAATAAAACACTCAAAATAGAGGATTTCTCTGGCCAGAGCGAATCAATAGAAGCTACGTTGAGGCTAGGGGTAGGAATGTTTATTACGGCTATTTCCTGGAATAAAGTAAAGGGAAAGAAAATGAGAGTGGAGAAAGCTTTAATCACCACTGTAACCGTGACATTGCCTGAGCTTATACGAGATGTTTAGTAAGTTTAGAACCAATATACTAAACAGTTCCCAAACAAAATGCAACGCATTCTCTATCACGTTGCTCTCTCAGCCAAGTTTCAAATGACTCCAAACACACAGTAATACATGATGTATCACGTGACTCTCTCAGCCAGATTCCACAGGATTCCAAAAACACAGTAATCTGTGATATATCATGTGGCTCTCTCAGCCAGGTTCCACAGGATTCCAAAAACACAGTAACCTGTGATATATCACGTGGCTCTCTCAGCCAGGTTCCACAGGATTCCAAAAACACAGTAATCTGTGATATATCACGCTGCTGTCTCAGCCAGGTTCCATATGATTCCAAACACACAGCAATACATTATATATCACGCTGCTGTCTCAGCTAGGTTCCACATGATTCCAAACACAGAGTAAGATGTGTTATACCACGATGCGAAAATTTAACTATCATGGTAACCATCTAGAATTCTTAAGATGTATGGTTAATCCTGGTAATTGTCAAATTGTATCTAATTTAACCAATCTTATACCATATATTGCTCCACTTTTGTTGAAGAGAATTACATTCACCAACTATAACAATCGCTCCTTATTCCGAGTTTAGCTCATGCTGCAGCTTTTTAACCTATTTAAAAAAAATAGAAATAGTATGTGGTACCTATCGTAGAAATACCATACAAATTCTCCAGTCTATAAAACTGGTACTTTCAAGATGCGCCTCTTAAGGGATCTATAATTGATAAAAGATATTGTAGTTTCTAATTTCCTCTACCATCTTTGATGCTGTTCGAGATGATATGGGCGAGGCTATTTATGCGATTTTGTGTTTTAACGTGTAGGTCAGTCGTGAGGGCTACGTTTTTATACTGATAATACGTAAGCGGCGCCCACCAAAGGGTAAAATTCTGAAAATATTTGAGTAGTGCCTACTTGTCAGCAGCAGGTTTGGCAATCCCTTTGTACAAAAAGGAAAATATCGGAAATATTAAGCCTGGAATCTCCACTGAAATTCAAGTACCGCAGGTCTTTCAAAAATGTGTTCTTTAGCAGCAAACTGTATTGTATTGGTGAGAGGGGAAACAAAATTTATACCGATACTGCCAATATAGAATCTGTTCCCAATCTACAGATCTCTTTAAATACTTTTTAGGTGTGCTGTTTCGTATATGCTGCCGTACGCAAGTGGTTTATTCCGCCAACGTGATACTTTTGACCAGTGTGTGAGAGATGCGTAAAACAATGAAGCTACATGTTAACAATAAGTAACATCTTATTATTGCATTCTACACCACTTAAGTACGAGTGGCTTTTGCATAGCGTTTTTTTCGTCATGGCGAATGTGAACCAGAGGTTAGGATCTAAGGTAGTTTTAGATTCGTTGAGAAAGCATAATCAATTCAGTTTTATTGTTCTTCCATAGGCTGGAAAGATAGAATTAGAATGAAAAAATATGTGTGTCGACTTTGGCGTATGTCATCTCAAGAGAAGTTAAAGATGCCTGGTGTATTACGGGGAAAATTGAAGTCACATGAACAATTTCATGACGTGTTATCATATCAACAACGTAGCTCAGACGACAGAGCAGCGTTACGGAATGCTGAAGATCGGTGGTTCGAATCCCGACTATGACAATTTCTTATTATGATTCTACCTTTACATAAATAATTCGGAATTAGTGTTATCTTAAATAAATTTTGCAAGAAAAGGAACATAAAGAAGGTTGCCAACCCTTTTCAAGTAATGCGATAATGCTATGTTTTGCGACTTTTTTGTAATGCTTTTTTGTTTTACGTTCTTCATTTCGTATATCAGTTTATCATGCTTCTTTCTGATATTGATATTTTATAATTCAAAATCAATGTCTAGCGCTCCTGTTGCTTTGCAAACAATTATTATTAATACAAAATAATAATAATAATAATAATAATAATAATAATAAGCCCATAATGCCTTAACTATTAAATGAGCTAATCAAAGTAAAATACTTTTTCATCTCTGCTCAAATTGTTATTCATTAAACGATTTTCTTCCTTTAATTTAGCTTTGTATGCCATTGTGACAAGTTTTTGAAGCTTCTGTTGCCATGCGGACTGCATTATGCATTTAAACTTAAATAAATCACCTGGTTTTCGTTTCTAACAACTACATTCGTGGTATTTCTTGCACCACTTTGACAGTGTTCTTGGAGATACGCCCTCGCTGCGCTATAACCTTGCTCATTAAGGGCAATAATTTTCGTTTTGTTGTACATAACGTTTGTTCTTTTCACATGACACACATAGTAAGGAAGACATCGCTTACAAGATAATCTCATCCAACAACTTCACTTTATTAATTATTTGTAATTAAAGTGTACCCTTATGATTTGCATGCACTTAATTTTAAATTGTGGTTTTATATGACTTATTTATGGCTTGTACGCCCTACAAGATATAAATAAATATCTATCTATTACACAATGCTTGTCTTGCCCCTTCAACCCGGCTTCCTTCACTCCTGAGCCGAAAATCGACAACAGTTCATTGGTTAGTGTCTGAGTGCCAGACGTTTGACACCAAACCAATAAGAGATGGATAGATTTGACTAATGTCTGGCGAGCACATGACAAACCCGCTTCCCGGAGACCGATCATTCTGCCCCGTTCGAACTAGCTCACATGCCAATACCGTCGACGAGGCACATTGGCACTCACTTTATTGTTTCCACCTTGTTTGATAGCTCTGCACTGCAACACATACCTTGTCGGACCGGCACATAGGACTCTGCTCGGCTTACGTGTACCCCATCTCTCTGCAAACCTAATCACTTATTGTTTGCACACTCTTCTACACTTCCGTTATGTACTGAGCAACCTACTTCTTTGCTTTAGAGAAGACTGAGTGCCTTTACAAGTCAGTTTACGCTTTACTATTGCTCTCATTCCTTGTCACTGCGTGCGTGTGTGTGTGTATGTGTGTGTGTGTGTGTGTAATAAAACCCCACTCATCTGTTTCAAGAGAATGGAATCAATGTTTACTAATGATCCTAATTGGCGACATGGAAGAAGAATATTTTGAAAGAGGAAACCTGTGCTGTGACTTTTTATAGTGATGAAGGTAATATAAAAGAGAAAAGAATTCAGAGAAGAGTTCTGAAAGTGGAGCTGCGTCGTTAGGTGAAAACAGGAGACACTGTCATCTTACTTCAACTGCAATGATTGATGTAAGGTTAAGTCGTTATAATGAACAGAGTAAATAATATAAAAGGTAGTCTATACTTATGTAACCAAATATGAAAGCTTGGAGTGACGCGTAATAAACCTTGTTACCATCGAATGCTGTTGTAGGGGTAAGTCAATAATATAATAGATCCACTGAATCAGAAAGTACTGGCTGTTAATGAAGAAATTCATGCAATGGTGGAAAACAGTAATATATGACGCATTGATATGATTGACATTGATTTGGGCATCGATACAGGGAGAGCAATTGATTCAAATCAACGGTCCGTAATGAGTTCTCCACTGAATAATCTGGTGAAGTTCACGCTGAGAAAACCTCTATTGTACCTACACGAACCATCACTACCATTGCGTGAATTCTAAGGAGTCACTTATACAGCTTGTGCATGAAAAATAAAATAGATATGATTATTCTCTCTAATCTAAAGGTTTCTATTAAAAAAAATAGCATGCTTTGTAAAACTGGCATCCGTAATATTAGAAAAGTTGAGAAAAAAACACATTTGAAAATAAAGGTTTACTCTGGAAAGTTTGAAACAGTCCCTAGTTAGTCATTGTGTTAATTTGACATTTAATTTGCGTGAATTGTGATTGTTATTTTTATTTTAATTTACTCCGCGGATACGAATGTTTTCAAGCAGCATTTTTAACGTCCTTATTTTGCTCAATGTGAATAGATTCACAAGCATGTGTATCCAGTTCTCTTAGCGCGACAGAAAAATGTAAACATGTTAAATCTAATGTTCATCTTCGGTTGTAGCACAACCGCACATACACGTATACGACAAGGCTTACCGAGCGGGATGGCTCAGGCGATTACGTCTGCAGCTCGCATTCGGGAGGTCCCGGGATCGATTTCCGGCGACCGCCCACTCTGGCCCATGGGTTTTTTGTGGCTTTCCAGGTTGACCAGGCGAATGCTGGGGTGGTTCATCTTCTACCACGACTCTCCTTCCTCTCATTTCCTGTACCCATCGTCTTCCTTGTCATCTATTTTAGAGTTGTAGGACCAGGCGACGGCGTTCGGCGAGTTGCAACTGGGCGGTAGCTTGCGCTCTGTAAAGGTTTCTTCCCCGAGGTCACCGCTCAGTTAGGTCTCTCCTCAGTGTGGGGCTGGACTACGCTGCGAGGGACCCTGGAGGTCGGTGTCTTGTGGGCAGGGACAGTGCGGCGTAGGATGCGTTCTATCTGGAAACGTTAGGGATCCCATCCACGCTTGCACCCGTCAGCATCAGAATCTGGTCGCCCTTTAGGTCTCTTCCCTCATCCCTCCCTCCCAGGGGTCACGTTGGAAGCACAATGGCCTGACTGGCCTGCATGCCGTGCTGTGTCCCGGTTCCGGAGACTCTCCGTGATACGTACCTTTACAAGACTTTTTAAACAAAGTTATATTCTATGTCAATGAATATTCTCATAAGCATAGGATGTTAATAAATGCATTTGAGGAAATTATATGAATAATGTAAATAACGTTTCATATGAAACAGAGAAACAATGACAATATAATGTTTGTCTATACAAAATGCAACACCAGTACAGCAGCACACTACTAGTGTTGTTAGCTGGCATTACTGAGACCAAATTAAGGGAAGATTAAAATCTCTATCCTGCCAATGTTAAGTGTGCTAGCTTCATAAACAATTATCTCAGAAACTATTCAGGATATTTGACTGAATTTATATATATGCCATCTATGTGCACTCAACTACTTTTGCAAAATAAATCATTAAAAAAAGCATTTTTCGTAATTACATATTTTTGTTAAAATTTATCAATAATGAATGTTTTAAAATATAACTAACCAACTTATTTACACCAAAGTAGATCAATGAGAGAATTGGAGTGTTGATTTTATCAAATAAAAATTTCTTTTATCTATCTTCAATAGTTCTTGAGAAAACGAGTTATTTGTATAAGAAAATATGGAGAAGAAAGCATACATTATATGTAAAACAATCTCACCGCTTACACCTAATGACGCTGACATATTACAAGTGGTACCAATTTGCAGGAAAAGCCTTCCTCTTAAAGATGAGCTAAATTTAAATGTCTAGTACAGGGTATAAGAGTTGTTTTTTTTTCTCTCTGTAAAGTGATACAGAATTCAGGGCACAAATGGCATATGCAGTACCACTTTAAGAATTCATTTAAAATATAAGTATTGTGTCTATAATAGAAAAATACATATAAAATTAAAGACATTCCAATTTATAGGCCTGGACAAAAAATTAAAGATAAAATGTTTTGGCATTTCTCTGCGATTAGACTTCCCTTAAAACCTAGGTAGGGGCAAATCACTGCGTATTACACATTGAGGCAAGATTGATACGCTCCGTTAATAATTACTATTAGATAATAAATAAAAATAAATGTCTATGCAAGTAATTCATAAAAAATAGCAACGTAGAACATTAATAGTAATAATAGGAAATATAAGGATAACGATAACGTTAATAGCGATACATGCTATGATTGCAATAATTCAAATATTTATATAATAATTTTTATTTCACACTTCAGGCAATATTTTGTGTAAGAATTGGAACTGGAAAGCAGGGTAAAATTAACATTTTGGTATCCGGGAAGTAATTTGTGTCTCGGGCCAGAGGTAGTTATTAGCAAAGTCCTAAACAAGTGTTCTAAATTCCAAGAAGGAGATAGCTTGGATTTCTGAGAATTAGCCACCCATTGTAAGTAATTTGGCATAATGTAGCACGTTGGTAAAGCACAATTTAGGGGGTGGTAGTCGTCCTCCATAGTGTAGTGATTACCGTAGTGTTCTCTAGCCTCTAGTTCTCACGGATTCAAACCCGGCGGAGGGCAGTGGAATTTTTTCTGACGAAAAACCTTTAGCATGGCTCCCTTCGGAAGGAAAGTAAAGCCGGTGGTCCAGTGTCGTATATTTACGGCACGTAAAACGACCTCAATCCTGATAAAGAGGTCTCTGAGCAAATATACTGGTCATTCACGCCCAATATAAAATGGGGCGCTAAGGACCACAGCGGTTAAAGAACGTCCATAAATAAAACTAAATTTAATTTAATTTTTAAGAGGAAGCTGTATGTAAGAGAAAACCAATAATATTGTGCGAAAGTAATAAACCAATACTGTGTTAGAAATAAGAGAGAAAGTTCTAATCCGGGAGGAGGAGGGCAATGAAATAAAAAGGCGTGTGTCCACATTGATTTAGCATTGAGAAGTCAGCATTCGGAACTCAGTCCGCGCCTCTCACATATTCAACTTAACTCAGCGATATAAAACAGCGTATATTTTTTTTACCATGCAGTAGATGCTATTAATTGCTTAAAAGTAACGTCTGCATTAGGAAAATGTTCATTCGGGTAATGTAGCAACACACCACTGCACCACAACATGCACAAGTCGTGTAGGGAAAATAATTACAATATACCATATACGATTTTAAAATGGTGCATAATTACGGTCGCGCAACAAATGCAAATAATACATCGCAGAAGAATACATAAATATTAGCGGGAGTAAATAGAGTAAAGAAATTAAAGCAAAATAACTCGAGATTCAAAAGAATTGAACTTCAATTCGTAAGAAAAGTGGATGGTTCTAAAAGTAAAATTATATTTATATTGTGTATAAGAAAACCGGTGCGGATTTTGAGTTCCGTGTATAGGACTGATGCCCACTCATCATCGTGAAGAAAGTGAGGAGCTGTGATAGGCAGCGATCCCGGCCTCGAGAGCCAAATTTCCGGCTTTGGGATGCTTGATGCTGGCCACATCTCTCCCCATATCGGTTGGATGATCGCCCACCTCTGCCGTGCGTATGTGGGCGTGAGGCCGGCAGTCGGGTTGGTAGGTGGGACCGTAGCGCCTTGGAATTTTACAAGAAAATCAACACACTATTAGGTAACAGACAGATTCCCCAGCTTTACGATGACCTGTCACACAGAAAACCCATGAGACAAGAGATCAACACAAAAAATCAAAGCGTTACCAGTTATAACGCCAATAACGCGACGCGCACCAACAATCTATATATTATTATTTTCGTATAATAACAATACATATTTTAAACATAAAGTTGCAAGAAACAATGCATTATAAGCTTGTATTTCTTAAGACATTAATTTATTAGGATAGTATGGCGAGCACATGTAGATTTAGGTTGGTATGCCTGGCATTGAGTCGACCCTCCCGGAATGAGTTGGTAAACCTATTTCTATTCCGGAAGGCTGAACTCAATGTTGGTAGCATTGCAAGTCTTTTAGAATCATCCAGATTTTTTTGAGTAGTTTGAGTGACGTTCCGACAGGAAGTAGTGGTGGGGATGATTAATTATAAAATAATTGGAGTTGCTTGTTTCGACCTCTTTAGCAATAAAGCTTTCATAGTGTGTGGGAACAGCGTGTGGTGCTCACGGCACCTGCCTCGTGGGAAGGATGAGTTTTGAATTATGACTGCTTTGTGAACAACATGTAAGGTTAAGGTAACATATTTTGTTAATAAAATTGTCATGTGTTAAGATTTAAGTGCTTTCTTCCTTTAGGGTTCTTTACGGATTCCGGTATTCCTCTATTGCAATTCTTAGTTTCGCATGCTCAGCGAGTTTCGCCTCCCGCCCCGTTGTCATGGCTTTAAGCATGGGAATGTTAGAGAATTTGTTAAATTAATCTGTAGTCATGACAATATAAACTTCATCCCGAAGATTTACAGAAAAATATTACTAAACCAAGGGCTTGCTGTTCCTGAAGGGTAACGTTTTAAAATTGAAATGGAGTGGAATATGCTGTTTGCCAATTTAAATCATTAGAGTTCCTCGTAATTTATCTGGCACAGTGAACATTTGCCATGAGTATCTCGGACGATAGTGCAGTTCGAACTCTTTATATTTAAATAAGAAACCTTATCTTTTTAGATTAAATTATATTTTTCAAACGAATATATATATATATATATATATATATATATATATATATGTGTGTGTGTGTGTGTGTGTGTGTGTGTGTGTGAAATATCCTTGTAAAAGTTCAGTGGAAGTTCTCTTTGATTATGGGGTAATATTGCAAAATTGTAATTGGCTGGTTTTCCGTCCCAAAGATAATAAGGTAAATTTATTAATGACAATCTTTTTATGAATAAGCTTAAGATGGTACTCGACGCGTCTTCCCTAAATCTAGTTCGATTTATTACTCCATCCTGAACGAAGCTAAAGTTAGTATTGTTTTATCTTAGAGTTTCATTGTGGAGTTTGAGTTCACACTTTTCGTTTCCCCTCTATAGATAGCTTGAGGTGATACTTTTGGCGCCCTTGCCTAAAAGGTTGAGTGGATATTGAAAATTATTGTATCTGACGTAATGGCCACTAAATTATTTAAAACCACTTTTGTTGAGTATCCTTGTGTTTGTTATTTGCACGTATAGTTACATGGGAGATGAATTAACATATGATAGTATTGAATACAAATTAAGAAATATCCATAATTGAGTATATACATATTAAAGGAGCAATGAGTAATGAATTACTAGAACGGATACATGGTTAGAAGTGTTCTAACAAGCTTTTAATGTTACACCTCATATGTAGGGTAACTTGTAATATGGCCAAGGCCATTTAACTAAAAACGTCGGAAACGTTGACAATAGAGGTTTTACGCTAATAATCCCGTACTCCGACCAATAAATATATTATGGTCTCCGTCATGAAAATTACAAGTAAATTACAAGTTACCGCTCAGACAGTTCAAGGAGTGGTCACAAGCGGTTGGCGGTTTGGCGCAAATCGGGCCACACATAATTTTTCTAATAAACGATAACGCAGATATAACCCGAAGTTAACAGCAATGTTGGTAGACCGAAGAAAGCATGGATTCAAATTTTTTATTAAAAACCTAGGACACCGGAACAACCCTTAAAAGATTTAATTCGTGAATATTGCTGATGATGACGATAGCACAGTACATTGCATACATTGCACACAGTGCTTTTCCCTCACTCTGTGGCCACAAGTCGGCTACTCGCGCGCCGGCCATCTCGGGACGGTCTCCCGCCAAAAGAGTTATTATATCCCCGTGACCGTTTCACGTTCTCATAGTTAAATTACAATGATAATAAGCACATATATTATCATAATAAATGTTAAGAATTCTGTCCTCCTCTAGCCACACATTTATGGCATCTTCTCAGGAAATTAACATTCGCCCTCAAGAGTTCAATATCCGAAATTGAGTGAATTTCTCGCCAAATTGAATTTCTCTGCATGTATTTTCCTCCACACCTTTACAGAAAAAGGATAACGGCTTCATTTCATGACTTTCCTTTCATTATTAGACATTTCTATGTCAAGGTTCATCAGCATTGTACAATCTTGTAATATGATCTTGTACATCATAGGAGAAAAGGCATAACCGTGGTAATCATCTCGCTTATCCTAATGCTAATTGCCAGGCTTATGATGAAATTCTTGAACATTTCTTTATAGAAATTGCCGAAATCCTGCAACTATCGTAAGGTAACACGATGATCTTACGTACTCATAGACCATATGATTTATTCCTACTATATGCTTTATTAATATACACACCTAAATATATATTTATTAATGATATTAAAGAACTTGGGCAAGTGCAGTTGATTTTGTTTCATCCTTTCGTGTTTAAAATATATAAATTCACACCATTCTATGACAGAATTAAAAAATCTCTGTCACTAATATTGTATGTTTAATCTTTTCCCCATTTAATATCATTAAAGAATTCATAGAGTTTAGTTTGTGGTCGCGATGTAACTAAAAGCCATCTCGGCTTAAAATAAAATGCCTCTTAGATGACAATGCGAAACCTATGACTTCAACAGTATGTATTTAAATTTGTGACACTGATAACATTTTCCAAGCACTATGTTAAGGTTGTCTAATTTGGCATTGCTTACATCAGGTGGTACATCCGCTTACACCCCATATGGTCTTCTATGGAGGTTGCCTCTCGTCAGCTCAGCTCTGACCGTCACTTGCTCATTTTCCTTTTACATACTTCTGACGATATGCTATAGCTTCTTTGTCTTTCTGGTAGCACAAGGACGTCGCCAAGACTGTCAGTGACTATGGTTTTCTGAATTGTCCCCCATGTGATTTAAAATTTACTTTCTTTGTTGCATGGTGACTCGGATAGTCTTGTTATAATCCGGTAAATTGGCGATTTTATATTATGTAACTCTGTGGAAGCACTGAGAGCATGACAAGATTTTATTTATAGTCACACTGCATTGTATTCTTTAATTACTTTAGTTAACTCGACTTTGTTAATACTTTGCTTATCTCTTTCTTCCCCAATGTCAGTGGCGTCCAACATGTCCATCCGCATTCTGTTCGAAAAATTTAGCAGGGTAACCAGGCACGATTTGTTTCACAATAAGTATTTTTCACTCTTATGTTGAACAGCTTCAGTGTATATATTACAATAAAATACATTTTAACCTCTTTAGTATACCACAATAATATCCATGTTTAAGCAGACGCAGCCACGCTACGTCCTCCAACAATGAAGCACTACCTTTGCCTCACGGTTGCTGCTTTTCTCCTCCTCCTTGGTTTTTTTATAATTTGCCACGGCTGCTCGAGCATGAGATCTTAATCACTGGGTATGCGTGAGTGTATGTACAGAGAAACGCGAATGCTTTCTTGGAACACTCTTATTTTCACCATTTAAAATAAAACTTAAGGCTTGCCGATCACTTTTAAATGCATACGATGCTACTGTGTCTTTACCAAGACCGAAGATTATTAACTACAACTGAACGTTCTACCCTCTTGCATGTTCGCAGCCAATGTTCACAACTCGACGAGAATTTCGTCCCGTTCTCACCAATCGTCCAGGACAGAATGACTTTCACCACCGCGCTACAAAGAGGAAAAACTCCTAACTTCCCCTCTCTCCCCACAAAACTCTCCTCATACTTAGCGCCATCAAGCCTCTAATGACCTTCACATCCCGGCCAGTGCAACCGTACCCATAAATTCCAAGAGAAACTGGCTTGAGCTATTTTACCCTTTAAACCTGGGGTGGTCCCTAATAAGCTAAACTGTGCCTGTCTTGTCTTCTGTAGCTTTTACAGTCAACAATTTTCCCAATGCTTCTCCTTTTTATACATACACTGAAATTAAATATTTTAGTATTTATTTTATATCACTATCCTTGTCAGATTATTATGATAATTATTCACTTCATAATTTCGGCTTCAAATGCCCCCATATACATTTCATATTATACAATAATATTACAATGTGTATGCATTACCCGAAACAATTTCGTGATCGATCGGTAAACCTTGAATTGATTACAAGATTCTGTTGCAATTTGTCAATATATAATTTTTTTACGCTGTTTACAATTATGTTCCTTCAACAATTCTGTTGGTCTTAAATATGACTTACCCGTCACATGATTCACCTTAACCATTATGATACAAAGTTTTACATTCATTAACATCATCATTTAAATTCAAAACATTATTATACAAAATTTACACTCAATAACTTACAGTATTCGATTTTAAACAATTATTATATTTTGCTTTCTGTTATTCTGATTGGTGTATCTGTTTTTGTTTTGTTTTTGGATAATATTATTCTCTTTCTCACTTCACTTTCACATTGTGCACTGATCACTTTCACTTCACTGTTTCTCTTACATTTCTTTTACAATTTTCATAACCTAATGATATTTCTATATTCATGCGCTAACGTTTCTCAGAGAATTCACACCGTTTGCATTTTATCAGGAACATTCAATGATTTTCTATAATGTCTCTAAGTTGTTTGTGCCATTTGCCAATAGATTTATTAGATTTTATATCTAATAACCCAAAAGTATGTTCCCCAAATTTAGCAGTAATAATTACCGGGCCTTTATATAAGAGCTCTAACCTATGATTTCTTCCTTTTAATGCGCTGGATAGTTTATGATATGTGGCAGGCACAAAGTCACCTATTTTCGGTTCCCATTTATGTTTTCGCTTCTTTACTTTAGATTTCCTTTTTTCTGCTTTTTCTTTCAAACTGTGAACAACAATTTTAGCCCTTTGTTCTTCGGATAATGGTGATTGGTTTCCTTTAATCGTTTTTCTATTCCTTTAAAAATCGGTTCAGGTTCAATTCCTGCATTAATTGTATTGGTGCGAATCCTGTCGTCGTATTGATGGTGTTATTTATTATCTTTTCTATCACATTACAATACCTTACACAATTTCTGTGATTATTATGAGTCAGTGCACGAAAATAGATTCCAATGTCCTTCAATATGCGTTGTGCTGGATTCCCAGATGGAAAATAAGAGGAACAATGAATTCTTTAAGGTCTCCCTGAAGATCTTACTACGATGCACATATGGTTTAATATAAGCCATTTCAAACGAATGGGTGTAATTTATGCACCTTCCCGGCTTTTCTGAAAACACTTCCTTATTATCCATTAAAATTTCCCATAATTCCTTCTTTTGTTTCTCATTCAGTCTACTAGCTTGATTCACCTTATTTTTCAACAAATTTTCTATTTCGACTCAGGTCATTCACCCTATCGTACTTAGTTATATTCTTATCGTTCAAGCTTAATCTGGGATTTTCTTGGGGTTTTTCTTCGCCGTTATTAATGCAAAAATTTTCGTGTTCTCCGCAGATTATATTTGCTTCATTCATTTTATGGCAATTCTCTAACCTTACTTCTGCTAGTTTCATAGCTCCAATGTTTTTAACTTCTACAAAGAATGTTTCCCCTTTTATTCGTTCCTCTACCGGATCCCTGGCAATTATTCCTCAACAACAGGACAATTATTGTCTTCCAACAATGGTACGATTATGGTGTCTTGTTCTGTTTCGAGCTTCAAATTTTGTTTTCAAAATCTATAATGGAGTTCCATGCGTATAGACTATCACAACCTATTATTAAGTCTGTTACAAGCCTAGGTGCTATTAAAAATAGCATCTCAATAATTTGCTTTCCGATTTCAATATTCATCATAGCCTGAAACCTCACTCTTTCTTTTCTTTTGCCCACTGCTACTGATCAATATATCCCATGTACTAGTAAAGACATTAATTTTAAACCACTGTTTATTAAATCTTCATAAAAAATTTGTGAACAAACTGTAGTGTTGGCGCCGGTGTCTATTATTGCACGAAATTGTTTGCCATTAATGCCAATATTTATCCTTGGTGGATCAGTTAAAATTTCGCTTTCTTCTGGCCTATCTCTCCCTTGCTGACGTTTCTCTATCATTAGTTGCCTTCCATTATTCCCACTTTTCGTGTACCGCTCATTATAGGAATGGTTCCCAATCTTCACTGAAGGCGAAGTTGATTGGGTTTGGAGTTTTCCAACACTTTGCTAATTGCTCCTGTCCCAATATCGTTATGCGAATGTCCTGGTTTCGTTTCATGACGGTAATTATTTCCCATTATTTGTCTATCTTCTTGAACTGGTGAATTCCTACAACTTCTACTTCTCGCCTCTTGTCTTGGTGAACTTGTCTATACCAATTTTCATAGTTATTGCTATAATTATCTCCAAAATAGCATCTGTTTCTAGATTACCTTTCCATTCTATCATAATTATACCTGTGAGTATGTACATAATTTATTTGTGCGTTTCGTCCTCTTCGGTAATTTTCACCTCTTCCCCTATAATTATTTTCAAAGTTATTCCTTCTGTTATCATTGTAGTTATTTTTCGGTACAGCTCATGGTATCTATATCTCACATCAAAATTTCTGTCATTTCCTTGATATGCTCCCCTTCCCGAAAAATTTTGTAGGACTTCTTTCTTTCTGCGTGAAATTCCTATCCTTAATGACGCCATCTTGATTTCTGTTTCTCTCCAAAGCGATCTACAAATCTATCATGGCTGCTATTGTAACCGGTTTTGCAATAATTATATAATTTTGTATGGTTTCCGAAAAGTGTGCGGTTACTAGATTTATTAATTCATTTTTTCCCATCGATGGATCTATCATCTTAGATTTCCATGCCACTACCATGAAATAATTCACTATGGATTGGTCCTTACGGGAATCGTACTTGCCATTACTGAGCTCTAATCTTATATTCACTTGCCTACTTGCACCCCAATATCTGTTTAGAAATAGCTCTTTAAAAGCCCCGTAATTGTTATGTAGCCCTACAGATAATTCCAGCCAATTGAAAGCATTACCTTTAAAACATTTTCGTACTACAGTCATATTGTATTCCTCTGGTATGTCCTTAACATTAAAATATTCCTGCATGCTGTTAATAAATGCTTTTGTTTTATCCGATCCCTCGTTCTCAAAAATCGGTGGTGAAATTTCACTGAGAACATGGTTAGGCCATTGAAAATGTGGACCGCCATTTCTATTTACATTTGTATTCGTACTATTGCTGGAGGTACTTGGTCCTAAATTCAGCATCGGAAAGTCAGCTGACGCAATCTGCGCTGCATCGTTCCTCACTGTTGCACTGCTTACATTGCTACATGCTGAACTACCAATATTGTCTGATATGCACACTTTTTCTAACGCTTCCTTAAGTCTATCATTTACATCATCTATTCCTACAGCAAGTCTCCTACTTTCTCTTTCAGACTGTTCTAACCTGTTTCTGTATATTTCTAGTTCTTAGCTAGTAGCTTACCTTTCTCTAACTAATTTCTGACTTAATTCTTCCCTCAATTTTCGGTTTTCTTTTTCTACCCTATCACTATTCTCTTGTCTTACAATTTTGACTTCTTCTCTAACCTGTTTTTGATTTTCCCTAAGCTCAATTCTCACGTTTTCTATTTCATTTCTAGCCTCCTCCTGGAAATTTTCTAAGACTTTCTGCTGGTTCTCAATTTTCTTCCCAATTTCAGTTAAGTTGCTTGTTATATCCTGCCTTAAACTTTGATTATTATCTTTCATCTCATCCCTTAATTCTTTCTGACCCTGTTCTGTTACACCCTGGTTAGCTTTCATCTCATCCCTTATTTCTTTCTAACCCTGTTCTATTTTTCCTGTTAAATCTTCTCTCAAGCTTTGATTACGATTTTGTATCATTCACATAATTAACTTTAACATCTCATTAGTTTCCGTACTTCCCCCTGGCTGTTCCACCTGCTTTTGTACATTTCTATCGTCTACTGTTTCTACTACCTTATTTACACTACTACTGCACAGTTCTACTATCACCGTCTTGAATTTCCATGTTTGCGTCAAATTGCTCAAACATTTTACTGTTTCTTAACTGTATTTACCACTGGAACACATAACTAAATTTACACCCAGTACCTTTTTATATCTGCTACCTGCCACTGCTGCTTCGATGTTGTTTCTGTTGTCCTTCACGTTGTCCCGTCTCCTCAATGTCTCCGTCGTTCAGCTTCTCCGTTGTTCGGGACCCACGCTTAGGACGCCATATGACGCAGCCACGCTACGTCCTCCAACAATGAAGCACTACCTTTGCCTCACGGTTGCTGCTTTTCTCCTCCTTGTTGGTTTTTTTATACTTTGCCACGGCCGCTCGAGCATTAGATCTTAATCACTGGGTATGCGTGAGTGTACGTACAGAGAAACACGAACGCTTTCTTGGAACACTTTTATTTTCATAATTTAAAATAAAACTTAAGGTTTGCCGATCACTTTTAAATGCATACGAAGCTACTGTGTCCTTATCAAGACCAAAGATTATTAACTACAGCTAAACGTTCTACCCTCTTGCATGTTCGCCGCCAATGTTCACAACTCGACGAGAATTTCGTCCCGTTCTCACCAATCGCTCAGGACGGAATGACTTTCACCACCGCGCTACAAAGAGGAAAAACTCCTAACTTCCCCTCTCTCCCCTCAAAACTCTCCTCAAACTTAGCGTCATGAAGCCTCTAATGACCTTCACATCCCGGCCAGTGCAATCTTACCCATAAATTCCACGAGAAACTGGCTTCAGCTATTTTAACCTTTATACCTATGGGCTGGTACCTAATTAGCTAAACTGTGCCTGTCTTGTCTTTCTGTAGCTTTTACAGTCAACAATTTTCCCAATGCTTCTCCTTTTTATACATACACTGAAATTAAACATATTAGTATTTATTTTATATCACTATCCTTGTCAGATTATTATGATAATTACTGACTTCATAATTTCGGCTTCAAAGCCCTGATTGTAAAGGGTCGTTTAAAAGCCACTTCAAAATTCAAAGGGTTATAAACTGTATAATATTTAGGATAGAAAAGAAAAGAAAAAAATTACCTGGCTTCCCTGATAACATACAATCAGATATATTTTTGTATAAAATATTTAGAAACTCTTGGGATTATTTCTATCTACAGTACGCTGTTCTTTCTTGAACTTTTGCACACTAGTTTTAATCTAGGATCCTGAAATTGTTTACATATCCTTATTCCAGAGTTGAAGGCAAACTACCAAAACATAATACAGTAAGCATAATATTGCAAACTATCCAAATAGGCCTTTAGTAAAGTGATTTTAATGAAAAGTACCTGCTGGGTCAGTATTTTTGCAAGACAGAGGTTTAAAAGCAAATAGCAACATTCTTTTAATCGTTAAATTTTGTAAATTGTATAACATTAATAAACACTCACTTTGCTCTTTAGTTTCACTGGTCCATATGTGACCTGCCATTTAATGCTAAAATCACGGCTTGTACCTTAATTGCTTCTGCTACAATAGTAACTAAATTTTGTTCTAATTAAAATGGAAAATGTATTACATGCAAAAATCAATAAGCAAAATTTTGCAAAATAATATGTTAATATTTTTCTTGGCTAAACTATTATTGAGTTGTTATACTCTCAAGTTTGAAGAGATTTTTATAGAACTTATAATAAAATATCTTCGTTATCTATGTAATAGTGAGCAAATGCGAACTATCTTTATTTAATTTTGATGTTCACCCTCCTTGATGCTTCACTGTTCATCGGGGCAAGGCTGCGTGCAGTGAAAACGTGTTGTATCAATCAAAGAAGTATGCACAAAGTTCTGCAACACCAGTGCTATCGCCGGAAATTCCACCCTTTGATTTCAACTTAGTCCTTCAAATGCAAAACCAACGCGATTTCAATCAGAACAGAACGAACCTCCTTTGGTGTGCCAATCGGACTGTCAAAGCAGGGTTTTGGTGTGTGCTTTGGCAACGTACTAACATCAGACGTATCACACCGACTAGCAAGAGATATTTTGTAAACTTGAAGTATGTATATTCCTCTCAGATACAGAGAGCTGGAGTATTCAAATAACACGAATGGTAATCGATTATCATTATCATCAATCATACTGTAGTCGAAGTCGCCAAGGTACGTACTCGTGAACGGGAGATCTGCGGTTCAAAAACCGCCAGCAGTGCGTCTTCCAGGGCTGCTGTATACTTTTAGATTTTTCTGTCCTCATAATTGGGAAATGCCGGCGAAGTACCATAAAGTTATGTCTGGAAAGCTTCCTTCCCAAATTTCTTTTCCCGACAGGCTTTCATGTATTTACTACATATACCTTATGTAGTAAAAGCACTACTCAAAATTCAGATCATTATCATCATCTTGGTGACACATACCTCATAACACGTAGTTTTGAGGAACGTACTGTGTCGCAGCTACTGTGAGCCGAGCTTATCGCGTGGAAGGAGGTGTCCTTCAACGCCGGCCGACTGGTTTGTTGGAGAGATAAAGAGGGCGGCTCAATCACCCAACGTAAATCCAAGAAGCGCTATCGAGAGATGAGATTTTCTGGATGTTTCTTATCACGCCTCCTGCGAACCCTCTTGAAGCTCCTGAAAGTGTACGTCGCGAGCGTGTTCGTGAGAGTGAATTAATGAGTTGCTGTTGTTCATGCGATGTAAAATGCGGGTGTGTTCTACGAGCGAGTGATAGTACGACCAGCGAGAGAACTGTAGTCCTGTGATCAACACGCCATCGAGTGAAGCGGTAGAACAGGCTGCTTCACGCTAGTTCATTACACCATTAGGCGCGGAGAAAAGTGAAGTGACATTGAAAACTGAACTAATTCAACCAGAGAAGTGGAGGAACAGTGAAAATGAACCACATCACACTAGAAAAGTGACGTGACAGTCAAAACCGAATAACTCGACTAGAGAAGTGGTGTGACAGAAAAATGAACCAGGTCACACTAGAAAAGTGAAGTGACATTGAAAACTGAACTAATTCACGCTAGAAAAGTGCAGTGGCAGTGAAAATAAACCAGGTCGCACTAGAAAAGCGAAGTACCATTGAAAACTGAACTAACTCACGCTTCAGAAGTGGAGTGACACTGAAAACTGAATAACTCACACTAGAGAAGTGAAGTGATAGTGAAAATGAACCAGGTCACACTAGAAAAGTAAACTGGCAGTGAACACTGAAGAAAGTCGCATAATTAACTATGGTACTTTAGGTTTGGTACATAACTGGGTTCATTGCGGAAACGATTTGCTGTAAGTTTGCCGAGTTTACTGTTTTGCCGAATACCGATTAAATTAGGTAATAATTTAATTTCCTAAACATTGCTTAGTGGGCTTTCAGTTAGTGTTTGTTTCAACTAGAGTACTAGCTATATGCGGAGTTGTTTCTTGGTTAGCAGTTAGCAACTTTTCCCTTGGTATGGAAAATTATTTCGCTCTCCCATATGGCGGCGTATGAGTCGAGCCTGCCGTTCCGCAAAACATGGAGAGTATTTTCAACTGTCTCCTAGCTTCTCCTCTGCTCCATCCATGAGAATTTTTTCAAGTATTTCGTTGCCTCTGACATATATAATTTTTTTTGGCTGCAAATTTAACATTTTTGTCAGAGTGCACCAACTTCATGCATATGAGATTATTTGCCGAAACGGCAACACTCATAATAAAACTGTATAAATGTTGTTCACACCTGTAAAACGCTGCATATTAAAGTGGGTCATTTGAGCCCATGGTTCAGAAACGGCTTAGGTTTCGTTCTACTAAAATTCAGAATTTATACATTATTAATCATTTGAAAAATGTCTTTTAAATTTTACACTATTTAACACATAGGTAGTAAGTAGAGGAAGCAATACATTCCAACCAGAAATGCACTGTCGAGATTTCACCGCAAATATATTTTCAAATCAGCAAAATAAAAAAAGTTATTTTTAGAAAAACGCTGTGTGTGAACAGCATAACTCAAAGTCTAAAAGTTTGATGTTTAACTTCAGCATCTTCCAGAGATAAAACACGAAGCTTTTCAAGAAAACTCCCCAAACTATGCATTTACTGGAAAAAATTTCAATATTTTTTATTTTCTCAAAAATTGCTTTAACGATTTTAATTAAAACACGCATATTTGGACATTTTCATGACAAGTTAATGTATGTCTCGATTTTGTTTTAAATAACCTGTAAAGTCCTCTTCATTTTGTAAAATCATAGGAGATTGACTAAAACGTACTGTACAGAAAGTAAATTTCTAAAACAAACACCTTATATCAAATACATCTATGATATATCCGTTATTTTTTTGGATTTTTCAATAAATTTTCATTTGTTTAAATTGCAGTCACTATTCAGTTGTTCTCGCGATGGTATGGAAAAATGTAGAATTTCAAAGTCAAGATTAAGTAGCCTTTCATTTAACTATCGATTCGGTTTCCTCCATTCTCCCTATACTTACAACGAAATGTGTAAGGAAACTATTTCTGCAAAGGTTTATATCGATAATATGAATGAGATAAAAAAAATAAACCTTCATAAGAATAGTTTCTAGATGCTACATAAAACAAACGATAGTGGACAGAGAAATATATATGAATTTAACACATACGAATTTTGAATATACTCCCTAGTTAGCATCTGGTGTCGGATAGGAGGCTTGCCATAAGCTTGTATTTGTTTGGTAATTTTACCTTCTCGCGCGCACACAAGTTAGTGCGAGCGTATATGCAATCCTTAAGCTACATAAAGTGCTGTATTTAGAACCCAGTTTATTTGCATATTGAACACATTCATTCCAGCTTTCTGGTTTTATATGATCGTAATTCGCTTCTCTCATTCTTTAATGTCTGATAGTTTTAGAGGATTCTTAATTGTCACATAATAAACATTTTATGGGAGAGTTGAAGGTTTGTTGCCTGGCAAAGCGTACCAGTTGAGTAAAAAGTTTGGGATATTCTTCATTAAACCCTTCGTATAGCTTCAACATGGTAATAATAGAAACATACGGTCAAATGTTTGTTAAGAGGTTACATTTGCACACGAAGCAGGACATTCCCGTAGGATATGTTTTCGGTTACAGAAAACATATGGATGTTACGGACAGTAAAGCCTATGATAGTGACATATTTAAAAATAAATTGTTATTTTCGCGGTACATATAGCAGCTATTCAGAACTAAGTAGCCGCGTTATACGCAAAAATGTTGTAATTAATTTTATCTTTACTTTAGTTACGTAATATCGAATTTACAATACTAAAAAACACGTTTGTAAACCTAATCACTACCTAACTAGTTTCGTAATGGTAACTCATTACGCAACTAGTTTCGTAATGAGGCTTCTATAACGCAACTATTTTCGTAATGTAGTTCTTATCAAGAAACCGGTTGCGTATTATGAACCATACATAAATAATACGAAGTCAGGTTTTATTAGGAATTAAAATATATATAGCAGAATAAGCTGCGTTTGCAATACTCGTCAGAACTCATTTTTCAAAGTTTATTTAATTCACCTAGTACTCGTGTTCCTCTGTTTTAAACAAAAACCTAATAAATCGTCTCTCAAACCATGCATGCCCACTACACACAGGCATTATCTATGTATTAATGTAGTGTATTTTTTCGTGATTCCTAATACTACATCTGAAATAAAAATGTAATTTACTAAAGTAAATAAAACAATCTATATTACGTAACTAAAGTAGATAAAACGTATCACACATCGTAAGTATACATTACAATATTCGAATGGTTATGAAACGAGGCCGCAGACTTCGTTTGTCAATCTTCCAATCTCATATTGTAATATGATACGTTACAATACTCGTAACGTAAATTACTATTATCTAACGCTATGTTAAACAATGGTAAAACATACTCCTAGACAAAGCTACTTTTGTTGGTAAGATTGCTATTCTAAATAATCAATTTTTGACCCTTGTTGCAATCTTTTGCGCACATAAAAGGCTTTAGTTGCTCTAATGCAGACTGTTTTTATTGAGATGTGTTGCACACTGCAATACTCCTTCCATGTTCATCTTGTTTTCAAATTTCTCTGCCAAACAGGTCAAAAGGAAAGCGACCGGAATTTCAGGTTAACAAGTTTTCTTGTTCCATTTCGGTACTTTAAAAGTCTAATATTTCACATTATTTTCATTTGATGTGCCAAAAAACTTAGAAGAATGGCTGAGAGGATTAATACAAACGTTTTGTTTGTTTATAATAGCAATAGTGACACTGAAGCCGAGTTTAGCTGCACTTAGTCGCTTGTTTTCTGCGATTATCTATAGGGGATTTCCATTAATTCTGATTGTAAGTTAATGTGATAACTTTGTAGAAATTGTTACTCTTTTAACTTGAATTCTTAGTGTCCTTTACACAAAAGACACGTGGGAATCAAGATATGAAACACAAACTTTAATTACTTTCTCTATCACTTACAGTAAGTAGAAGTGTTGTATTCCACCAAAAAATCGATAGCGATATTCCACGAAAATTCATATTTTGAGACTTCCTGAACCAAAAGAAAAAGCTGTTTAAGGAAAACAAAGTCCGCATGTGTGCCTGTGTGTGTTCAAAAAAGAAAAGTCGGTTAAATATCAAACTTTGCATTTAAGTTCAGCATCTTTCAAGGAGTAGTTCCAAGAAGATAGCGCACTC
This sequence comes from Deroplatys truncata, assembly GCA_030765065.1. NCBI lineage: Eukaryota > Metazoa > Arthropoda > Insecta > Mantodea > Mantidae > Deroplatys > Deroplatys truncata. The sequence goes on along the minus strand of CM060976.1, from coordinate 98,082,328 downwards.
AAAATTACCCTTTACAAGGAAAATATTTTAATAATTTTTATTTTTTCAATAATAGCTATAACAATTTTGATTAAAATAATTATTAGAGACATTTTCACGAAATATAAAATGTGTATCTTGAATTTTCAGGGAATAACCTTTGAACTCCTCATGATTCTGAATGACTTTTGCTTAACTGATAAGCTCTAAGAGACAGACAAAGCCTTACTACACAAAAATGTAGATCTCGTTAAAGTATACAATTTAAGTCAGATACCTTTTTTTTGAAGTTAACCATTTTGCAGCTATTCCTTGTTATTGGTTTGAACTTTCAAATACTTGTACTTTTTTCAAATGGGAAGCCGTTATTTGTTTTTACTTTCTCTATGCCGCAGTAGGGGAAGTATTGCATTCCACTCAAAAATTCGATAAAGATATTTTACGGAAATACATGTTTTGAGGATCTATGAATCCAAAACAGCATATTTAGAAAAAGGCCCGTGTGTATGTATGTCTATGAACAGCATAACTCAAAAATGAAATGTCGGATAAACACCAAAATTAGTGTTTAAGTTCAGTACTTTCCAAAGATGCGACACGAATATTTTGAAGAAAATCCCCCACCCTAAACTACCCTTTACACATGAATTATTTTATTTTTTAAAAAATGACTAACGATTTTGATTAAATCACCACACATTTAAGATATTTAGATGACAAAAAATGAATATTTTTAATTTTCTGGGAATAGCCTATGAAGTCCTGTTCACTCGGAAGGAATTCTGTGTAATCTTGTAAACGGTAAACGTTAAGCGACAGACGAAAACGTACTACACAAAAAAATGTAGATCTCTTAAAATAGACAATTTAATTCAATTAACGTTTCGTGTCATAAGCCACTTCAGATATATCCGTTATTAATGCTTCGAATAAAATTGTTCATTATTTGGTCATTCTCTTGAAGTCCTGTCAACTTTCAGTTGTTTCTCACGATTGCATGGAAACACTATGGAATTTTAAGGCTAGTATATAGCGTCCAGTTCTTAAACATTTGACTATCGCTGTCTCCTTTGTATTTATAACGAAATGTGTAATGCAGTTATTTCTTCAAAGGTTCATTTAGATTAAAACATTGTAGTTAGAAAAATAAGCTTCAGTAAGAATAGCTTGTATGCCCACTAATAAACGATAGAGAGCATGGAATTTCAAAGCCATCAAGGGCACGGAATTTGAAAATCTGACTATCGCTTTGTCTGCTCTATCCCACAACAAAATGTGTAAATATGTATTCAACGTTTATCGGTAATAAGAAGTATCGTACGCTTCTGTAAGAATAAGTTTGTAGAAGAGCGAGTACAGAATGTCGTGAGAGTGTAAACATCTGATAATTTTTTAAAATTTGTATTCGCTTAATTCTTCGGAATTACTTTTAGAGTCGCTTGTAAAATGTTTTAAAATGTCTCGAAATAAATTGAAGAAGTTTTAATGTGCATTTGACACAATTTCAGTTTTACTAATTACTAGAAAGAGCGTAGATGCTCTAAACACTGTGTTACTTTTATCTTTTAGAAAGTATTAAGCATTACACTATGCTCTGATTAAATTCTACAACATGCTGCTAAATTTCTTTTCCCTAGCTTGAATATATAATTAAAACTAAGAAACATTGCTGTAAGATTTCTAATATTCCATCAACTGAAGCGTATCTTTAAATCACCGATAATTTTTAAAAAATAATACAACATTATTTTCCATATACCCTATTATCATTCATTTACGTATACCTTGCACTGCTTCTCCACATAGTCACCGCTGACTATGCGGTCACTTGTCGTAACGGGAAATCAGTTTTGCAAGTCTTCTTCAAAGAATGATGCGGTCAGTGATGAAAGTCAAATCTGCATTTCTTATTTCACAACTTCATTGTGGTTGAAATATTTTCCACCAAGGAATTTCTTCACTGAAGAAGGCAGATGACAATCGCTTGGTGCCAATCCGGACTGTAAGGAGGGTGGCCTAATTATTCCCAACCAAATGATGTGTCCAGATCTTGAGTTTGTTTGGCCGTGTGTGGCCGGGCATTGTCATTCATTATTGTTTCTCTATAAACCTCATACAACTGCGATGAATATTTGCTGTCGTAACATTTGTGGCACTCAAAAAACGAACCACTGATCTCGCTTCACAGTCCGAGGATCGTTCGATTGTTTTGAACATTTCTAGACACTCTAACAACAGGAAAACACAAAGTGACGATCGCTCACAGCTGCATCTGGCTTACTAATGAATGGAAGAAGTGATCGCGCATGTTCAAAATCGCATCAGCAAAGTATTAAAACGGCACTTACTTAAAAATCACGTCTCGTATACAATGCGAGTAAGAATGTATTCTTCAGACAAAAACCTAGTGATTTAAGTATAAGCTTCATAAAAGCCCAGAAATAAAACTCCAACGGAATAAGTTCAGGTAATCTGCTAAGTCAGGAAATCCAATATCTCTGTTTTTATTGTCTCTATTAACGTATTCTCGGACGCCTTGTGAGAAATCTGTGCAGTGACATTCTTTTTCTTGTAATAAACCCATATTTTCGAGTACCTCACGAAGTATCTTTGGAAATTCAAATAGGAATGTTCAATGAGAAATTGCGACAACCGAGAATATCCGGCAAGATGTTTACCGATCTGCCCAAATATTGGCCAGATGTTCATGGTAGTCCCGAAAAAATATTTATATGAATTTTTAAATCCACATAATTTTTTATTTTAGGTTCTCGTGCTGAGAGTGCGGCACAAGGGTGACGTTTTAAGTCAGTTATATTCAAGTCTTCAGCTCTGACTAGCTCATGCAAAGTATCCCCAGGGCCTCACGTGTTTCGGAGTAAAAGCTTAACGAGAATAATCCTGACATTTCCGATCATGTGGTTTATGAAAATGGTCACGATGCATCCATATACATACAGAACGTTCCTAACATTACGCTGATCTACACCACAATTCGAGGAATATAATTCATTATGAAGCAATAAGAACCTTGTCAGAACAATATTAATATATATCATTAATTTATGCATATCGCATTAATAAAATAATAATTTTAATTAATAATAAGTTGTAAATATATATATATATATATATATATATAACACGGCATTACACTTCTCAAGAAGGAGCAACCTTTAAGCATACAACATTTCAATGAAATATTTGCAATAAAGCTTACAGAAAACTTCGACCGGCAAACATATATGCAAGCCACAGAAAGTGAAGAAAACAGCTTTTCAGAGTAGTGCCACTGAAGCATATTTTCTGTGCTAGAGAATTTTGTGATCGTTAAAATATAGATACATCGTTTTAAATATATGAACATTTAAAAGCATAATTTGCCAATACTTTTGTTTTCATATTCATTCTTTATTTTTTTAACGGATAACTTAGAATGATAATCAATGTTATTTTAATTTTACAGTCCTTTTTGTTTGTTGATTTTATATAGGTCTTGTTTTTTATAATTTAATGTAATACAAGTTAATATTGCGAATTCTTTGATGTATATTACATGCCAGCAATGTGCTGCAGTGCATTTTGGAGAAGTGCGGATACGTTTATGGAATAAAGAAAGGTTACTATCAATAATAGAGGTGTTCAGATTATAATAAGAATAATAATAGTAATAATACTGTAGCACGACAGCGTAGGAGGAGTTTACTCTAAATAACCTGTGATGCTCTCTTTAAGTCTTTTCTTTAATTTTATAAAACTATACATTATTTGGGCAACCATAAAAGATAGATAAAATGCACTTTACTTTCGGAAAATTGTACATGCTTTTTAAAAAATTAAATTGGTTGTATACATTGTTCGATGCAATTAAATTATTTTGTAAAGAGTATATGTATATCCTTTAGTTTCAAATTATTTGTTATATTATGTATGCGATTTGCTCCAAGAATTTCTGAACATTGGCCATAAAGCTATTTCGAAGGATTTTCTGTTATTCAAGTACTGTTATTATGTTTATCCTGAGGTCTTGCAAAGTGTATGTAATGCGAAGATAGGCAAATAAATAACAGCTGACTATGTCATCAGTCTCAGCGTATTTTCTACTGAAGCCCACTGAAACAGTTTCTGTGAGCAGATGCATTGAATTAACAGGAATTATCTTGCAGAACAGTTTGAAAATAAATGAAGTGTAATCAAAGTTGTATTATAATTTTTGTGACCTGCGGTCCGCCGGTTAGCGTATTCCGCCCAGCACTTGGGTGGGGCTCTCAACCGGCCTTCAGAACAATAGTCGTGCAACTAACTCATTATTTCCCGCAGTTTTTACTGCGCCTGAAAGTTCCTTTCAGTATGTTTTCGTAGCTTCCCTTTCAAGAATGTTCAACCTTGTATGCGAACCTACATAAGGGACTGATTTAGCACCCGGTTGTGCAGTTCAGTTTAGTTCAGTTAATTAAGAAGTTACGAAGTTAAAAGTGTACAGTGAAAGTGGGCAGTGCCGAATGCATATGTGAATTGTGACTCAGCAATTCAGTTACGATTCGATTCGACGATCATTTTGTTCTGTTCTGAGGGTGTGTCATCAGTGTCCCAACTGTACCGTTTGTGCTACGTTGAGTACCTAAGTGATAAATACAGTGAGATTAACAGCAACTGGTGCTCTCATTTGTTACAGTATACATACAATATATATAGTAACATTTTACTGTTATTTTTAACTCTACATTTCAAAAGAAGCTTGTACAGTGACTTATGAAACATCTTTAAGCCATTTAAAAAACGCACAGCAGGGATAACCAGTATAACACATATAAAACAACATTAATGTATGCAACAAATAAAGAGATCACTACTTCAGCACAAATTATGCAAGCTCATCCACGCCAAAACATGATCAAAGTGACGTCTCTGAAGGTTAACACAGTGACAGGCTCGTCGTTGTACCGCTCTTGAAATGTTGCAGGTCCCGCTCAACTCATTCCGCACAGTTACGCAGCAATTTTAAATTCGCTGCGTAGATCTGATACTTTTAAATTTCGTTCCACCATAAACGGCCCCAAAAGTAGAAGTCCAGGGGCTTAAGGTCCGGTGATCTGTCTGTCCAAAAAGTTAGTTCTGCACGAATGATCCACTTACTGGGATATGCAACATTAAGATACACCCTGGCTTCGCGACTCAAATGTGCAGGAGATGCATCTGTATAAACCATAAGGTGGTTCGCGTAGCGAGTGGGACATCTTCATGAAGTATAACATCCAACTCAGATTCCAAAAACTGTTGGTGCACTCGGCCAGTCAGACGCCGTGATAGAACATGAGGCCCCAATTAGTGATTGTTCACTATGCCACACAAATGCTCACTGAAAAGCGATGTTGGTATCCTCTTACCGTAGCTGCGTTAGGATTGTCATAAACCCAAATGTGTATGTTATGAGAGTTTACGATACCTCCACGGGTAAACGGGACTTCAGAAAGCAGTACGACGAATGAACATTGCATCAGCAGCGTGTTGCTGGAATAAACACTGACAAAATGCCAACGTCTAGGACAGACTGCAGGATTCAACTCGTGCACTTTCTGCAGGTGAAATGTATGTGATTGTTGTCTCCGAAGCAGGTGCCATGCAGTTGAATGGGGTATCCTACAGTAGCACTTATTTGTAGGGTCACCTCTTCATCCACTACTTATAGAATGTTCTCCTCAATACCCACTTCATACTGTTGAGGCCGATCGAACCGTGGAACAGAACGAATACCGTACTTTCTCACAGCCTGTCCACAATTGCAAAAGTATGATGGATTGGTAGTCTTCTGTGTGGAAACAATTCCCTGTACCGTCGTCTTGCTTCTCGTGAATTGCCTTCTGCTCCGTAAAGGAGGTACATATCCGCGTATTCATTGCTTGAATAAGCCACCACACATATCCGCGTATTCATTGCTTGAATAAGCCACCACACCATACAGCACAGCAACAACTGAATGACGAATTTCAGTGTAGCAATGGTAGAGAGTAGTAGTGCAGAGGCATGTACCACAGAGTACAACAGACCGTACCTATGTACTGTATTACGGTCATTATGTCAATGAACATGATAAGCTCAAAGGCTGCACTGCCCATGTTTTTAATACCTACCAAGGTAGCACATTATGCATCATAACTACAAAATAAAGCAATCTCAGACTAAGTGCTATAAAACATTTTACTCTTATTTTACCTCTACATTACACTTAAAAAATTTTACAGTGATTTATGAAACACCCAGGGTTTTCCCACATCCTGAGAAGACGGACGTCACTTTACCCTAAGCACCCCGGTCTCGTTCAGGCATTATTTAAACTATTTCATTCATCCGTCGTCCGATATGACCTACCAAGTTCAAGAACACTAAATGTAATGACTAAAATAAGAATTAGGCAGAAAAATAAGCTTTTATAGAATGGTTTGTGGAATAACGAATTGAGAAGGGCATGTGAATGTAATACATTAGATACTTTTAAACGTGTCTACTCTGATACATTAAGGTTAAGATAATCAGTTTTAGTCTGATCTTCGTATTGTATTGTATTTTAAACAACCAGCAGATTGGAAACCGTCACTATGCAGCCACTTTACTTCTAAGACACCTCCAGTAATAGAACTGTTTTCTTGAGAAAACTAGTCTCGTCCTGAGTCTTCCTCATTTTCATGCCGCTAAGACATGCAGTCGTTTCAAAGCCTTAGATTGGGCAGTCAGGCAAACGATCTGGATTCAGAACTTATGAGCTGAAGTTGGAACCCCATCATTTGACAGCCCGTTAAAGCCGTGGAATAATTTGTAGCCATCCAGTTCAACCAGAAAGGGGGGCGTAAGGGGATAAATGAACGTGAGAAGAACTGGTTAGGAGATGGTTTATAACGGAATTTGTAGAATTTGTGAAGGGAAGATTCGTTCTCTATTTCCTTGTTTGCATGGAGAATGGTGGAAACGAGGAGACGATAATGATGGGGAAGAACATTCGAGCGATGACAGCCAAAGTAATATACATTGCTGCAAGCAGGGCGGGCGTATAACGTACCATGAAACAGCGAGGGTGAGTTTTATTAACGTAAAGATATTGACGTTGTAGCAGAACAACCAACATGATTTTGAACACAATGGTTGTAAAATATGCGAAATGAAAACTTATTTCTAATATAAGAGAAAACAACTATCAACACTCTTGCGATTAAGGAGATTAGAACCTTACACTCTATCTATAACATTGTTCAGAAAAATATATTTCCAACAAAGAAATGATGTTAAAAACGGTTCAGATGCTACTTCACATTACTTTCTTTGCCCACAATCGTTTATTTCTAAATAGCTTTTAAAAACTATTCTTACGAAAGCTTACTTTTTCATCTACTTCATGTAATCGACACAAATCTTTACAGAAATAGTTTCATTATTTATTTCGTTGTGGATATGAAGGAAATAGAGAAATCCGAATCAATAGTCAGATGTTTAAAATGTCGATGTATGCTGACTTTAAAATTCCCTACTCTTTCTCAGACATTTCGAGAAACAACTAAACAGCGACATCACCTAAAGAAAATGGCAACAAATCACATACATTGCAACAACTAAAAGAAAACTGCAGGCGAGAAATTCACTCAATTTTTGATTTAGAACTCTCCAGGGTGAATGGAAATTTCCTGAGAACATACCAGAAATATGCGGATAGAGAAAACATCTTTAATATTTCTTATGTTAAGGCAAGTGCACAGTAATTGTAACTATGAGGACGTCAGGAGGTTGCGGGGATATTATAACTGTTTCGGCGGGATTCCGAGCTACGGTGGTCGGCGCACAAGAGGCCGTGCGAAGGCCATAGTGTGAAGGAAAAGCAATGTAGTATTTTAATCAAAATCTTTAGAGCCATTTTTGAGAAAATCAAAACTGTTGAAAAATGTTCCATGTGAAGGGAGTTTGCGGTGGGAAGGTTTCCTTCAAAGATGCTGAACTTAGATACCAAGTTTGGTATTTGATCGATTTTTTGTTTTTGAGTTATTCTGTTCACACACTCACACACACATGGACGGACCTTTTCATAAGAATGCTGTTTTTTTATTCAGGGAGTCTCAAAACACATATTTTCAGTGAAATCTCTACACCAAATTTTTGTGTGGCATAAGTAATTCCTCTACTTTCTGCGAGTACGTTGTAGAGACAGTAAAAATACTAAATTCAGTAATAAAACATTTAGGTTACAGTAGAGTTTGTATGGGTTACCTAAGGGGCTCTTTGTCAATTTATGCTATCTTAAGACGTTAGGTTACCAGAAACCAACACTGTTTCATTACAGTTTCAAGTGATATTTGTAGTATGTATTCTTACAACACCTTTTATCAAGGCAAAATGTGTACCAAACAGACACCAAAACAAATCTTTAGGGTAATATGGGGCATAATTTAAAATGGAAAATAAACGAAGTAAGTTATGAAGGTGTTCTTTGTTTTTTAAAAGTCACATATATGGAGTCTTCCTGGAATATTAAACAGCAAATGACGAGCCTTGCTTCCTTTTAATTTTATCCTTCTTACTTTCTCTACTACGTATAGTAAAGTAGGGAAAGTATTGCATTCCATCCAAAAATTTGATACCGACATTTTGAGATGCCCTAATCCATATAAAGCATTTCTGAAAACACGTCCGTGTGTGTTTTTCCGTCTGTGAACACTGTAACTCAAAAACGAAAAGTCGGATAAATACAAAACTTGGTATTTGAGTGTAGTATCTTCCAAGGATGCGACATGGAGATTTTAAACAAAATCCTCCACCCCAGACTACCCTTTACATGGAACATTTTTCGAAAGTTTTGATTTTTTCAAGAATGGCTCAACGATTTTGATTAAAATATCATATGGTTAAGAGATTTTCATGGCAAATGAAGTGTATATCTTGCATTTTTTGCGAATGTCCCTAAAAGTCCTCTTCATTCTGAATGACTTTTGCATAACTGGTAAACCGCAAGAGATAGACAAAATGTTACTACACAAAAAATGTAGATCTCATCCTGGACATGCAAAGAGAATGGAATTTTCCACATACCAACCAGCTCTTAAATTATTTTGATATGGTTTAACGCTTATAATATTTCCCTTGCACCTACAGGAAATTTAGCAAAAAGATAGTTTCCGCAAATGTTCATCTCGATTAACATCAAGTAGTTGGAGAATAAGCGTTTGTAAAAATAGTTTGTACAAGAATAGAGAAATTCATGTGAGTGTAACACATCAGATTTTTAAATTTAGTGAATTATTATTTTGTGATAAAAACTACCTTACTGTGTCTTTGTAGCGGTGGGTAAACGCTTTCTTTTACTATTTTGTTGCCTAAAATTCTGATTGTTCTTCATTTGCACCTTGAGTGGACTTGGTATGAATTTAGCACGAACGGCAGGCGGAGTTTTCTTTTTCTTCGTTGTGTTTTCTCCTATTTCAGCACAAATTATAACTGGTAATATCTGTTAAAGGACAAAAGGAGCATAAACAGAAGAAGCTTTGGTCATATCACTTTTGAAACATCTAGAATTGTTTATATATTACATGCAAGTTGTATATATTTCTGATGTTTTCCTATGCTAAACGTGTTATAACATTTCGCATGTTAATATAATAAATAAATTATACATTTTGTTGAAAATAAAGACAGTAAGGGATGAAACATCTATATATTGAGATACATTTATTAGACTTGTAAATAGTAATTAATGTTTAATTATAAATGTTTATATTACATATTCACGTTATAAGTTCAGAGAAATAATTCTGCTATGAATTGAGCGTTTTCTATGAGGTTACAACAGTTTTTAAAAGGTTATTGGAAACGATACCGTTTGACTTCAGAAAGTTACCACCAATAACACACATTAATCGCACAAGTCTGTGATAAAAATTGGAAACTCTTTCACTTCAGAATGTAAAAGTTTAAAATACGAAAGGGGTGCAAAGGTAGCACAATCATTAATGGTTTAGTTAAAATTTAATCCTCTATTAATTTTCTTATTTTCAATAAGCACCTTGGTTTAATTCTTCAATTTCCTCCTTACTGAAGGCAAAGCATGTTGACAATTAAAGGATAAATAAGCAGAAAATCTAATGCTTACAAGCTAATAGAAGCACGAAAAAATTAAATCGTTAAAATAATTTCAGCCATTAATTCACATTAGCTCCCTTGAATGACATTGAGCACTAAAAATATCCGATATTAATTTTCAACGATGCCCTTTATCGTTTGGTTCATTATTCTTACGAAAAGGTATTTTTCTACCTACCTCATATTAATCGATATAAAGCTTAGCAGAAATAGGTACATTATAGATTTGTTATACTCTAGATACAAAGGGAATGCGATAGTCAGACTTTAAGAACTCGACGTCTTAAAATTCCATATATATAAAAATTACTTGGTGTAAGAGTAAAAGTAATTCTATTTTCTATATTTTCATATAAATTTATATGACAATTAAAATTTACATAATAAATAAATATAAAGATAATAGGTAAAAATAATAATTAGTTTTATTTTATTTGAATAGAAGAATAATTCATTTGAAGCTAATCTAGTAACATATATAAATAAAATTAATATCCATGCAATAAATAATTGAATATCGACAGGACTTTAAAATAATGGCAAGTTATTGAACAACTCCAGCCACTAATAACGTATATCGGAATATGGTTTATGTCACAAGAACGTTATTTGAAATGATTTGTGTGTTTTAAAGAAATCCACATTTCTTGTGTAATATGTTTTCGTATATCGTTAACGTTTACCATTATAGAATATTATACAAAATTCCTTCCGAATGAAGTGGACTTTACAGGCTATTTCCACAAAATTCTAGATATAAATGTTATTTGTCTTGTAAATATTTTGAATACGTGGCATTGAAATAAAAATTGTTTCAACCATTTTTGAGAAAATAAAAATTTTGAAAAAGTACTCTATGTAAGGGATAGTTTTAGATAATCTTGAAAATATCCGTTTTTGAAAGATAGTGAACTGAAATATCAAGTTTTGTATCTATGATGTTCACACACAAAAAAACACACGCGCGCGTGCCCAAACCTTTTTCTAAAAATGCATTTTGGGGGGAATTCAAGGGGTCTCGAAACATATTTTTACGATGAAATCTTTATATGGAATTTTTGGGTGTAATGAAATACATTCTCTATCTACTATGCAAACACTATAACGGAATGCATACATTTAAACTGTTTTAACAGCTTCAGATTTCGCTATTCGAGAAGTGTTTATTCGTTAGGAAGAGCATCATGAGCTCAACAATTTTAGTTTTGAGTACAATGTGAAACAACAATAATAGTAATAGTAATAATAAATTCAAGGTTTACAAAACTTTTCTGGCATCCAAGGCTGCAGAGTGACACAGGAAGATCCTTAATATTCTAAATTCTTATGAAGTAGGAGTAGTTAATGAAAATGACACATAGACTTACACTAACACCCTCTTAGCGGCAATTATTTGATAATGGCAATAATTTTAGCTTTAATTTCCATGCCTACTTCAAAAGAAACTTTTAGCATTAATACTGTAGCAGTATGCAATTCAGCTCTGCAGATAACTCATTTCTCACCTACGTCTCCCTCTACAAGGTTCAGTCGCAGAGTGGAATTGCGTTAAGAGATATTTTTCCTGATCCCTCGCAAAGTTTCACACCGAGTATTGGTTTATGGTTAGAACACTCATCAAGAAACGTGGCAACGGTTGGGTGGAAATCTGGTTAGATAAATGTAGAAACAATATGGAATAAAAAAGCACTTCTGTGAGAAATGAGGTCCTTTTTCTGCTTATAAGTCTATATATTTAAGGTATTAATTTTAACTCTCATTGCCATTCCACGTTAAGTATAATCTTGTAAGGTTTTGTCTTGCAAATAAAAATATCACGAGCAGGTTTGCCTATACGGCTAATCTTTTTGATAAAGTCATATGACAAAGAAAAGAAGGAATGTATTTCTCTACTTCATTTATTCTGGAACTTTCAGAATCTTTCCCGCAAATTCTCAGCTTTTCTACGCCCACTCGGTTTCCTCCCTTTACAGCAAATACTCACCATCCCTGGGATTCCACTGAGCCCATGTGCAATAGTCCATCGGATTCAATTCCGATGAAGTGGCTGGCCAATCTTTCCTGCAGATGAAATCCGGGAGATCTGTCGTCACGTTCCATGAATTTCATGATCGACCACGGAGTATAGGTGAAACGTCAAAGGTTATTCAGCAGGATGCCAGCTCAAATATATGCAGTATTCTTTGGAAGTAAAGTTCTCTCGTGGGTTGTTGTCGCAGCAGCAATAATATGCTTCAAGAGCGCGTAACAATAGCAGTTTGTTGTGGTTATTTCACTTGGTTTATCACTTGGTATCTAAAATAGAAAAGCTTTGAATCTGTGCAATCAAATATGTATATCTTATATTTTATCCTTTTAATTTTATGGAATTCATTTCCTTTAAACTGTAATTTTTCACGTGTAATTGTTCCCCTCAACCGTGTTTTTGCGTCATTTGTATTAGGTATTTTGACATACATACTCTGGAATTTTAGCACAAATTAAAAACTGGACTGGGCATTTATATTTTCCGTAATTATTAAATAAGCTATAAGAGCTTTATATTTATTTTTGGGATAATACCCCGATACTCTTGATACTTGGTGGTACCTAGATATGTCTAACACTTTGAAATAAACTTGCGATACCTTTAAGTTTTGCATTATTGAAGGTTGTTGCGTTTAGCTTTATGTTAGATAAGGAATGAAAAAAATAGAGATTTCACGTTATTGCCTCGCACGCGTCCCCAAAGTGTTTCCTGGACTAGATTTCTTGATAGACTTTAATTGACTTTCCTCTGGGTGAATGAATGCAAAATTCCATAGACGCTTGTGTAAAATAAAAATATTCAAAACAACGTGGAAGGAGCAGACGTATTCATGTAACATGCAGCGTTAACTGAACAAAGCTGACGCTTTAAATCACGTTTGTGCAATAGCCTGGTTTAGTGACTCACTCTCGGGTATTACATTTACCTATTCCGGCGACCAAAACCTTTGAATTCAGCAGAAACAAATGAGAACTTAAAACGTGAGATAATATAGTGCATGGAAATATTTGTTCTTTCCTTCCATCTGTTAGTTTGTGTTTATACCAGTCAAGCATTTGTATTAAACATGTAAATGCTAATGTACGTTGGTCGATAGTAGAGTGGCTTAATCCACAAACTTGCCATGTTTCCGAGTGTTATATTGTTATATACTGGGGTGAGTTCAGAAGGTTTACAGCTAGATCTTAAATTTTAATTACGCCAAAATTGGGAGGTATAGCTGCAGAGGTAGCAAGAGGACCATAATCTTAAACTACACATTCCAGAACAGGCGTGGGATCGTGATAACAAAATATACAGAATTTCGCATTAATCACAATACCTGTGGTTTATTCAGCATAAGCACGGCGCTCCTACATCACACACAAGAAATAAAAAGGAAGAAATTGAAGGGAGATGCTACACACACGAAGCTACATTCACACAATTCACATACGACCTTCTAGACCCAACACTCGACAAAAAGTGACGCTCAACACACAAAAAAGTAACGCCCACTTCCCTCACTCTCCACCGCTAGCTAGTATCACCAGCTAGAAGGTGGCGGGTCGCCACGCCAGACGAAACTTCAAAACCCCAGCCGAAAGAATTACCTCAACAATACTGTTTCCAACGACGAAATAATATGTCTGACGTGACAATACACATACATACATACATATATACATACAATACATACATACATACACGCCACAATATGGCTAATTACTTATACCGGAAGAAAACATAAATATGTTGTGTTATGGTTGTGAATAGTGGTAGATGGTGTAACACATACATTATTTTTAGTTGTTTGAGTTTCACGTAACATATATGTTAGTTTATATCTTCAAGATTGCACAATAAAGAATGCTAGTATTTGTTTTTCTCTAAATAGAAAATCCTTTAAAATAAAGTTTTCAGCCCAAAATATAGTAACATAAAAAGGAAAGCAAAGACATTATTATTGTTGTTGTTATTATTATTATTATTATTATTATTATTAACCTTGCTTAAAAATAGGGTATTTACAGCCGAGGCACTATCAAGATAAAAAATGTAAAATGATACATTTAAATGACTTTCTCTTGGCTCTATTTGTACTAGTGGGTATATAAAATATTCTTTCAAGCGCTTATTTTTCTATCCATTTCATTTTAATCCAAATAAACCTTTGCAAAATAGCTACATTACACATTTTGTTATGGATACAAAGAGATACTCAAATGTTTAAGAGCTGGACGCTATATGCCGCCTTAAATTCTATCTTTTTCATGCAATCGCGAGAAACAACTGAAAATCGATGAGACTTTAAAAGCATCACAAATATTAAGCAATACAAACCTTTAATAGCGGATATCTCAGAAACAGCATATGCCACAGAAAAGATTGTTATAAGTAAATTGTGTGTTTTAAAGAGATCTATATTTTTGTATTGTATGTTTTTGTTTATGGCTTAATATTTGTCAGTTATACAAGATGATACAAAATTTCTTCCAAATGAAGAGGACTTCATAAGATATTCTCAGAAAATTCAAGATGTACATTTTATTTGTCTTTTAAATATCTTTAATATATGATATTTTAATCAGAATCGTCAGAACCATTTTTTAAAAAATCATAATATTCGAAATGTAGACGGTGTTTGGGTGTGGTAATCATGTGTATTTGTCCTACTTATATCCTCGGTAATTTTGCTCCTAATCAACACTCTTAAAACACTTTTTCTTTACCCAGTTTCACTTCACTAAATATAATTTCATGTACTGCTCCTGGAGGAAAGCTACTGTATGCTCTAGCCTGCTAAAGTAAACCACGTCTCTATTAGACCCAAAGAATGATGCCACACATGTCACCCCCTAAACATGGAGGAGAGCTTCGGCTTTCTTGTCAACTGCTCAGCTAAGAATATTCATCTCTGAAATTATTGAGGAAGATTGTTTTTCTTTTTTTCTTTTTTTGGTTTTGTTTTTACTCAACATTTATAGAAAACTTCTTGATATTTATTGGCAGCATTATTTGTATGATTCAGTTTCTGTTTGTTCCTGGCTTGAGTGTGTCTGCTGTTAGTAATCTGTATTTATGTTTTAAACTTCTTTTAGACCAATCTATTCTTTCAAGAAAACTTCATACCATCCTAATCCACAGGTGAGAACAGCACCCAGGGGTCTAGCCACACCCCACCAAAAGCGTATTTCCAGCCGTCAAATAGAGGTTAAAGGCAGATGGCAGTTCGATTAGTAACAAATTATTGCCGTCTTCCACCACTATAGGTATATTATATCGTCCTACCAGAGCAAAATCAGTCCGTGAGAATTGCTGCTGAAACGTATAGGTTAGGATACAGTAATAAAATTAAGAGTTCGATGTGAGAAAATCGAGTACTAGTATAATAATTCTGATACAAAACAAAAACACAATGAAAGGCGTAACTCTGCGAATCATTTTATGGGACGAAATCGTAAAAATAATTATATTCTACCATTTATTTCAGAGAATAAAACTGTAAATATCAGTAAATTATCGGTTGAATGACTAAAAATGACATTTAGAAGGGCCAGGGAGAAACGGGGAAGAAAAGAGCTGCAGGGAACAACGAAGAGGAGATCACTACAGCTATGGAGTATTTTAAGTATGCAAGCTACCTCCAAAAATATAAAAACAGATATTTTATTCTCAGGTTTTTAATTTTTCAACACTTAGGCACCTTTATCTGTATACAATTAGAGATACTGAATCAAATTTGGCACACACTTATTTCATACATGGTAAGTATTTAGCTGCATAGTTTTCTTATTTGGTTTTTCATAGATTATTAAATGATTGTACACATAAGGCATACGTGTATATCCAGAGAAAGTGGTATGACATTTGTATTAATCTCAGAAGAATAAACAATATTTATGAAGTTTGTAAATTTACATTCCGAAAAATGAAGGCATTTATAATAAGGATTATAAAGCTTATTAGGATTTTTAAGGATTGGCTGTGATCACGGAAATTCGAACTTTGTTACGGCCAGCGTGTCAAGAAGGTGTACCATGTATTTGCCGCTTCTTTGAGTGAAACCGGCATAACCGACTAAGCCTTTATTTTTCTGTCTGTATGTTTTTGTGCAAATATATTAATCAAACTGTTTTATATGTGTTGCATATGGGTGAGCTTCACTGGATAAAAATTTAAACCAAAGTTTGTTCTGTAGAACAGCGGCTTAGAGTTTATAAATTCCAAGTTTTAATAAAATTAAAATATTTTCGCAGATATGTGTAATATAATACTTCATCTGAATTAAAATACACTTTACTGGTAGGTCTAACGTGCATCTTCATTTCATAACTAGTGGATTTCGTAAACAGAAAATCCTTTACGATTACGTTATTATAAACCATGTTTGTAATTGGAAGGTTACGTTGTTTGGTAAACTGTGATTACAATTTTCTGTTGAAGAAAATACTTATAACAAAGCAAATAAAGTGGCGTTCAAAAAGAAAAAGCTAAAATAATATCGTGCTGAGCCCGCAGTCTGCGATTGGGAGGAAGTGAGGGTTGTGAGAAGCAATTACTGTTTCTGTGAAGGTTGTTTGAAGAGGAACCAAAATAAGAAGGAAAACGGAACATCCTCTCTCACGCAAAGCCTTGCATGCTGACTTTAATCGGAAATGTTCCATGAAAGGCTTGTGAAACAACCGACGTATTCAGAGGTGGAAACTCTTACACTCTGACTCTAATATTAAATGCAATTACAGCCATAAACATAAAAAGTAAGAGTTTCCTCTTTTCTTCACTGCTCTTTCCGCTGGTTTTTCCTCACCGATGTTCGTTTTCGTAAGGTATGCATAAATTAGAAAAATTACATTCGAATCATAAGTTGCAACTATTTCAGAATATATAATGCAATTTTAATGGACAGGCTTTAAGGATGAAGGCATGGAAGACTTATGATACAAACTCATTAGATTTTTGTATAAATGTTCAACAATCAGATGTATCGAAACCAAAATTTACATGCAGATTGATTACTAAATACTCGGTAATAACATAAAAGTATATTAAAACTGAAGGAGTACATTAGTCCCAATGATGTGTTAACTGTGAACCATAAATGAAGTATAATTGTATATAAGGATGAATTAAGGTACATATGTGTATTTTTATTCATATTTGCTTCAAATACATAGAAAGATATATATTATGCTAAAATAACGGTAAGTATCTGTACATACAAATGTAATTATAAGCATTTAATTACATTTTATTAAATTCAATGACTATATAACTTTGTAAAATGTAATTTACAAGATAAATTTAATGAGTGGTAAGAGATGAGACATCATCAAGAAATTTGCAAAACCTGTTGTCAGTATTAGCTTAAGGAATAACTGCCCTAAATATAAGAAATTTAAACTTACAAAGGACACAATTAAATCGCAGCGTCAACATATCCAAATCCCAGGATTTAATCTTGTGAACATTAATTACAATCACATAAATTTCAGTCAGAGAAAAGCTGACTTTTCAATTAGTCACAAATCCATTTACTTTTAGTGATTTTTTTCCTCAAAGTCCCATTGAAATTAGTTAAGTAAGAAACTTAATCTGAAAGTTTAATGCTCTGACAACCTTTTGAACCATAAGGCGGTCCACAATAAATAAAAAATAGGAGCAGAAGTGAAGCATTTCGGTGCGTATATAAATCATGGACATATATAGACATCAAAGTGGGAAGGCTGATTTTACGCATTGCAGTGTCAATTGTTTATAAGTCAGCTATAATATGTTTGCTTTCTCTACTGCTTACATAATAAATAGAGGAGGCATTACAATCGATCCAAAATTGATACCAAGATTTCACCAGAAACGTATATCTTGAGACCCTCTGACGCCAAAAGAAGCATCTTTAGAGTTATAGTAATAGCTTTTGGGTAGCGCAAAATTGCTGGATCATCAGCGCCACACTCTGGCTACATATTTATTTCCATCCTAGTACAAAAGCAGCACAAATTTTGAACACCATAAAATTCAGGAAAGAAAAAATGAAACATACAAAATTATGTATTCTAATTCAGTACAGAGTTGTAGCAAAATATTTAAGAAAATTCAGAAGAAGCAGGCAATAATGACTGAATACATTAGGTTATTAAATTCCATCCAGCCCAAGGTTCTTCCGGAAAATCTCCAATTTCAACACGCACAGGTCTGACAAGTCCAACATACACTACGTGATCAAAAGTATCTGGACACCTGGCTGAAAATGACATACAAGTTCGTGGCGCCCTCCATCGGTAATGCTGGAAGTCAATATGGCCAATAGCCTAGATGACAGCGTTCACTCTCGCAGGCATACCTTCAATCAGGTGCTGGAAGGTTTATTGGGGAATGGCAGCCCATTCTTCACGGAGTGCGGAACCGAGGAGAGGTATCGATGTTGGTCGGTGAGGCGTGGCACGAAGTCGGCGTTCCAAAACATCCCAAAGGTGTTCTAAAGGATTTAAGCCAGGACTCTGTGCAGACCGGTCCAATATATGGATGTTATTGTTGTGTAACCACTCCGCCATAGCCCGTGCACTATGAACAGGTGTTCGAGCGTGTTGAAAAATGCAATCACCATCCCCGAATTGCTCTTCAACAATGGGAAGCATGAATGTGCTTAAAATATCAATGCGCTGTGATCGTGCCATGCAAAACAACAAGAGGTGCAAGCCCCCTCCAGGAAAATCACGACCACACCATAAAACCACCACCTCCGAATTTCAATGTTGGCACTGCATACGCTGACAGATGACGTTCACCGGACATTCCCATACCCACACCCTGCCATAGGATCGCCAAATTATGTACCGTGATTCGTCACTCCACACAACGTTTTGCCACTGTTTAATCCTGTAATGATGACGCTCCTTACACCAAGCGAGGCGTCGTTTGGCATTTTTCTGCGTGATTGCGGCTTATGAGCAGCCGCTCGACCATGGAATCCAAGGTTTCTCACCGCACGCCTAACTGTCATAGTTCTTGGAGTGGATCCTAATGCAGTTTGGAATTTCTGAGTGATGGTCTGGATAGATGTCTGCCTATTAGTCTTTACGACCCTCTTCAAATGTCGGCGGTCTCTGTCAGTCAACATACAAGGTCGGCCTGTACGCTTTTGTGCTGTGCATGTCCCTTCACTTTTCCACTTCACTATCACATCAGAAACAGTGGACCTAGGAATGTTTAAGAGTGGTGTGGAAATCTCGCGTACAGACATCACTACAGACAAGTGATACCCAATCACCTGACCACGTTCGAAGTCCGTGAGTTCCACGGAGCGTCCCATTCTGCTGTTTCACGATGTCTAATGACTACTGAGTTCGCGGATAATGAGTACCAGGCAGTAGGTAGCAGCACAATGCGCCCAAGATGAAAAACGTGTGTTTGTGGGGGTGTCCGGATACTTTTGATCACATGGTGTATTTTAGTGAAGACAGACAAGCACTGTTAAAGCACAATAGGTTGTGATCAGGAACGGGAACGACAGAACTGAAACTGTGCCGAACCTCTAGTTCTTCCGGTAGTGCTCGCATTGCAACACTAATACCATAATTTCGGCGTTCTCGCTCTGGTATCGCTCCCGGATATTGTGGAACAGTCCTAGCAAGCTTGCAAGTTTACTGGATCTCATTCCCAGACAGGAGTATGGGCGAGGAATTGAAAATGACGTCACACAACCCACGCAATTACTAGCGTGATATAGCTTTCGGTCGCCGAAGTGAATTATTCATATTTGAGTGCTTATAAAAGAGTGATGACGTTTTTGCTGCTGAGGTGCTCGAAGAGATCTTTCACCACTTTCAGAGAATCCTAATTATATCCAGAAATATAATTTCCGGGTTATAACGCAAGAAATCGCAAAACCACAAGAGATGCACCATTCCCCAAAACAATAATTATAAATGAGTAAAGGAGTCTGGTAACCGTATAGCTAAGATCGATACAACCTAAGAAGAAGCCCAAAAATGAATCAGCAGTACCAGCGCAGTGCCACGGTGATATGCTTATAAACTTTCATTTCCTCTGCTGGAGGCCAAAAAACTATATACTGTTTGGTCAAAAGTGTTCTGCCATTTGTTTCCGTTATCTATCTGTAGCTTCTCTAATCTATCGTTTGAAAGCCACTACAGATTATTGACATTGACCTTGAAACATTAAATCTAAGCCTTTTCTTTTGTTTTTAGTTTATTTTTTGTTTTCTTTTGTTGTGGTTCTGGTTACTTTTTCTTTTAGTTTCTGTATCACGAACCTAGTAGGCAGAGATGGTATTGCATTCCACCCAAAAATTGGATACGGAGATTTCAACGGAAATACATGTTTTGAAGCCCCTAATATAAAAGCTATTTTTGGAAAAGTGTTCATCTATGTGTGTGTAGGAACAGCATAACTCAAAAATGAAAAGTTAGATCAACACAAAACTTGGTATTTAAGTTCAGCATCTTCCAAAGATGCGACACGAAGATTTTCAACAATATCCGAATACCCAAATCTACGCTTTACGTGGAACATGCTTTTTTGAAATCTTTATTTTCTAAAAATGGCTAAAAGTTTTGATTAAAAAAATATATTAAAGATATTTACATGGAAAATAAAATACCTTGGATGTTCTGGGAATAGCCTTTGAAGTCCTCTTCATTAGGAAGGAATTTTGTATATTCATTTATAACTGTTACATGTAGCGATAAACGCAAGCCTACTACACAAAATCTAGATCTCTTTAAAACACATAATTTATTTCAAGTAACTTTTTTGTGTCATCTCGTATTTTATCGATGAAGACACACTACTTATATTTTAAATGTTTATTTTTAATAATGGTACTGCATCTGTCATTTTGTGCCGTGAAATCTGCACCACTTCACAGAAAAACAAAACTCATAGTACCTACACATTTTGGGGTACAGAGGTAAACCTTAGGCCATTTTTAGGTGGAGTTTTGCTAAATATTGTTTGGTTTGTTTCTTTGCAAATATTTGCAAGCTTGTTTTCTCCATTTTTGCTCTGATCACTTGTTTCAGTGAATTAAACTTTCTGGTATAAAGAATCCCTTTCTAAGTAACTACTGAAAATAATGGATGAAATTTTAAATTATTTAGAAAGCTTTTAAGTGCTGTTGTACCTCTATTTTTGTGCTCATAAAATTGTTGGTATTTTAATAAAGGCTTGTACATTTTAATCAAAGGATGGTTCAAATAAATCGTAATCCTATATTTGTTTATAAGAAAACTTATTGGATACAATTAGATCAGGTACTTTGAAGGTATTCACCTATACCCTGTACAATTTTTATAGTGTTACCTTAAAACGTTTCTGAGATATAGTGTCAAAAATGTATGAAGACGTGGAGTAGGACGTTTAATGTACCCTTAAGCAAACGAGTGGATAGTGTACTCATAAGTGCATAATGCATACCATTCTTAGTTTCTTACGATAGTGATCATAATTTAGCAAGTAATTTATGGTGTGTTACAAAGGCTTCAGGTAGAATTTAGTCTCTTACAGACCTTTGTGTGTGAAGCTAACCAGATTGTTAATGAAAATCAGGCTCGTACTTTAGGTATCGTTATTTTAGCTTTAGAAATAATTATTTATTCAACTTGTGCATTACAAACACGTACTCTGCTCACAAAGGTACTTGAATACAGATATTAAGTTTTAGTTGAAAGTTATCTATGCTTTATAAGCGCAAGATTCGCAGATACTCCGCGCTCGATACGTTCAAATGGACGCATTCGACTTAATGCAAGAACTGTTTTGCTTGTTTTTTCCTGCATTGGTATATATTTGTTGATCAAACATTTTAATACTACGTCACTTCTACAAGCTGTGACTAACAAACCATTATACTTCATGATTATTTACACTGGATCGTGTATGAAAATCATTTTATGTATAAGTTGAAAATGTAGCTCTTATCTTAGGAGTGCTTTTAGTAGCGGCTTAGAGGAAACCATTTAGAATCTCTACGTAAATTTGTCTCAATTTTCCGGACGTGTTAAACGTAGTCCTTAAGCTCTCCTCGTATGTCAAAATTATTCTCTCCTATGTTTTAATAAACACTGGAAAGTGTTATTAGTGTAAGTCTTCCGTAAACGCCTCTCTTACAGGTAATTATTATCTGATAAATGCGCTCTGAATGCATAAATAGAAAAGGAAACGTTATAGATGCCCAGCTTTCGCGAAGAATTGTGATTAATGCCTCAGATTGCCATTTTGAGTCGGTGGCTATGCGTGTTTTAGATTCATGTTTCATGTTTTACTCTCACTGCTTACCATTTAGACATAAACAATTATTAAGCTATATGTAGGGCATAAATACCTAGCACTTATTTTTGCTTGTGCAAGTACTAAAGTTAATTCTTTGTGCATTTTCCTTGTGTTTTAATCAGCTCTTCAAGAGCTGCTTTTAACTCATTATAAACTTCTTCGTATCCCATTTATAAAATGTATCTACCATTCCAAATTTAATATATTATCATTTTGAGGCTTTCTGTCGGTCGAACTTCCTCTTCTATCTGCCTACATAAAAAAGTCACAGAGCGTAAGTTGAGTGAACTCCTAACAGTGCAATCCTGTGATTCACATCTTCCAGTTTGTCCTGGTAAACGGAAAGTAAAAGAGTCAGGATGTTGGTGAAAGACTCCTGATTTTACATAATGGCACCACTATCATTCGTGAATTATTTTTTTATCTCGCTATGAGTTTAAGGACCTCCCGATCCTTCCAACTTGCAACGGGGCACATCTCTTATTCTTCCGTCATTCTGTGTAAGCGTTAATCTGTTATGCTTTGTAATACAATTAAATACTTGTAGCTCCCCGACCGACTCTATGCTGCGACAATCAGAAAGCTTTGCCTATAAGGAGTGACATTTCTGTTGTAAGTAACAGTTAACTTGTTTGTTAAGAGTTCAAGCGTCAATACTGCGCATTAATGTTGGTGCTACAAAATATAGTCATCCTTTCCTTCTTTATTATTTAAAGTACTTTCTACTATGGTTTAGTATGCGTGTATGCACACGCAATATTGTTTAAAACGATTCACAACCTCTATTATTTTTTATTTAGAAGTTATTTTACCTCTTTGGCTCCTTTCTTGAGTGTTTAAAATCACGATATAAAACGATATGTTAATGGATATCATCTTGTGTTGTACCAAAGGATACATAATATAAGATACTAAGATTATAATTTACTACTCGTGTATTTTATTTTAAAAGTTAATTTTTTTCTATCTTTATATATCTGTGAAAGATTAATATTCTAATTATACTTCATTACAAAGGATCAGGTTCACAGATAAGAAAGATAATAAGTGGGCAAACAGTATTACAAATGCCAAAGTCAGGACCAAAATAGCTTAAAAATTATAGAGAATAACCTTTAATAGTTTTCATTCTAATTTACAAAGTTTAATACATTCCATTAGGGACTCTTGTTTCATAATATATAACTCATTCAGCAGAACTGAAAAAGCCGGATACCTACTATTCACCATTCTGCTTTAAAAACTGCACGTGTAGCCCTTCATGCCAGTCCTATCAATCACCTGCAGATTGAAAGAAATCAAATACCTCTAAATATAAGAAGAAAACAGTTAGAAATACAAAATCTATCCGAATAGCAGCAACTGGTTGTTCACTAGCCTTAAAATACAAATTTCCTAAGAAACATAATGATATGTATGCATAACTATCCAGAGCTGACCGGATTCCACCACGTTTAAGAATTTCCGAATATTGTAGAGAAATAAATCTCAACATCCATTTAACAGCAATAAAAGGAAATGGACTACCACCCTGATCATCATGAATGCGAGGATGATATTAGGCTTATGAAGTAACCCTCTTTGGGAACCTGTGAAAATGATAGTAATGTTCTTCGTAAGTGTTTTTATCGTTTACGTTTGCATACTATCTGGTGAATTTTAACCTTAAATTGTTCATCTTGGTTACCGAGATTAATACGTTTTCTAACAAAGATTCACACATGTCATCCAAAACTGCACATACATTAGTGACTTGCAAGTTATGTAGTAAACAATTTACAACGCGTAGCATTAATATACACTCGCCAGGAGCCATTACTTCGCATCCCAGGAAACAAACCCAGTGCAGAATTTGATAACGTGCAATGTTCCGACAGTTCACTAAGTTCCCAGACTTCGCGGATTGATCAAACATTGTGATAAAGCTTTTCTAAGCGACCGAGGAATATCCATACATATTAGCACATCACATCCTCATATCCACCGGAATATACTAGTTGAACGGCAGTTGCAAATTACAAAAATCGCATGAAACATTAGTCAAGGCCTTGAAAATGATAAATCTGAGAATTCACACTTTTCACCTTCAAACTATCTGAATATAACCACTGACTGTTAGTGTTGGAAAGCTAAGATTATGAATATTCACCACACAAATGTGTTCGATCAGTATGTTAATGATTTCATACAACTTTTAGCTAATGGTGTAAATGTTTTACCCGGTCCCATCCTGCATCCTGCAATCAAATACTTTTTAGGCGCGTCAAAATAAAAGAATTTTAAACACTTAAACAAAATACATCAATTGTTAGCATTCTCAACGGCTTCCAACCGAGATAGACAAAAACGCAGAAATAAATGCGAATATCAACTCACACAATTCAACTATTATAACCAAAGGCGTAAAGCAATTAGATCTGTCAGTGACACAGACAAATTGGTGTATAGAATCAACGATCGGACTATGTATGAAGCCTATTCCTCATATTTTTGCACTGAGAATAGTCAACGTTCGTGTTACACCAGCCCTTTAACTGAAGTAGAAAATGTCGAAATGCATTATCTGTTTCAATTCACAATTACTAAACAAGATGTTTCATCAGTGGTCTCAGGCATAACTGTGGATACGGCATCCGGACCAGACCACGTTCTGATGAAATGGTTAAAGATGAAACTGTTTTCGAAATAATTTCCTCCATTGTGACAAAAATTCCAGAAATCGGATACAGACCGCAGCGTTTTCTATCAGCTACGACCGTTCTTATTGTTAAAAATGGAGATATTAATGAGACTAGCAACAGGCGTCCAATAACTATTTGTTCCATTGTACGGAATTATTGAGAGAGTGTTGGACAGACGTTTGCGCGAATATGTAACATTCAAGAAATATCAGCGAGGTTTCGCCAATTCCCCCGGAACCAATCAACATCTCCATTCTAAGAGCGATTTTAACAGACACTAAAATTTAAAAATGTGATGGCACTATTGTCTTCTTGGGTGCAAGTAAAACATTTGATAATGTAGGACGTATGCATCTGAAAAAGACATCACAATCCCTGTCAGTTCCAAGCAAATTAGCTGACCTAATATCGAAACTTCAAGAAAATAATTACACGAATGTTGAAGTAAACACGGAAAATTAAGGCGATTGCGCTGAAAACAGGAGTCTTGCAAGGTTCCGCACCTTCCCCAGTAACAGATAACATCTTAAATGAACTTGCTTCCTCTTATCGTTACAATATAGTTTCCGATCTGTCTCCAGTCACAGTTCTTGGATTCGCCGACGATACTGTCTTGATTGCTAAGGACCTCCTACCTGCTTTGGAACTAACACGAATGGCTGTGCAAGACATTAATAAAATATTAGTAACAATCAACGAGTAGTCATTATCATCTCTAAAGGGAAATTAATACAGGAATATTTACACAGCTTGGACAACATACTCATTCCCTGTATAACACTCACTGAATATGTCCATTATTTGGGCATCAATTTTTCTGACTTGGCTATATTTGAACAAAGGACACTCTAAATCCACTGAAGTTTATTTATTAGTCTAGCTCATAAATGAGCTTACATAGTGACACAGAATAAACATAAATGTTATTTGCTGACCTCTTCGCCATTGTTACATTCAGATCAGAAGTTTAATATCAATTCATCGATTTGCCCATCTTTGATTTATTCATTTCACATCCTCTAGACAATATCTCACAGTCATTCCTCACTAATGTTAACATCCTGATAAGAGGCGCCCTAAAAGAAATCCTGCAGCTATCAACGGACACTTAATTCTATGTTGTATATATAAACACTGAAAGTACAAAGGCCTCGGGTTATTCAAAGCTCAGCGAGGAGTCGCAATCCAACAGCTCAACGGCTTGTGTAGCTTAGCCAAAAGTATGGATCGACTCATCTTAAAATCACATAAAATTCAAAAGAAGATCGATGAATGCCTGCACCAATTAAACTAACATCTTCAAGCAAATACATTAATCCCAAAAATCGCTACATTAAACCCCGTAAGAAGGATAAGGGATATAAACAGTGGTGTGAGCAACCTCCAAAACACAAGGTATCATTTGATATAAGGAATACACTCCAGCTAATAGCTGGATTTACATCTCAACTACTATCCAGCACTGAATGGAAGGAAGCCTTAAAGATGACATGTAATGTTGCTGCGGTCCGAGCTATACCGTGTCGAGTCAGGACGATAGCCGCTGTTGGCGTTGCCACACCGAGTTTGAAACTCTTTCACACGTCCTCGGCTTTTATCCCCACGGCCAAGCACTCAGGAATATTCATCACCACACAATTCGGCATATGTTGGATGATTGTTTAGAGAAGCTTGGATATGTTACACAAGGGAGTACACGGCGTATTGATATAATTGCCTTTAAACCTGGCTCATATATTGGTTACATATTAGATCCAACAATACGATCTGAAACGAGTTCTACCCAAGTCAAGGAGGTCGATGACGTGATAAAGAATATCTACCAGCCAGCAGTTCTATATTGCAAAGAAAAATATTCTCTTCGCCACATTCTGATGATTGGGCTGTTAATAGGTGCCCAATGTTAATGAGTGGAACAATTCCAAAGTTCTTCGCTGACACCTGTAAGATGTTGGACTTGTCCATTATTCACATCAAATCATTTGGTACGTCCGCTTTGAAAGGATCAATAGCCCTCTTAAAAAGTAACTTGATAGGCCTTTTTATCCATATCAATGTCGCCCATGTTCTTCTTTTGGCTTCCTCCAAATCATCGTGAATTTTCAAAACAACCTAAAGTTTATATTTGAATATCTTCTACATGGATATTTCTAAAAGTTTTAGACACATTTTCAAATTTTAACATTATTATTACTTTCTTCTAGCATTGTTTCATTGTATAAGTTTATTTTCTTATTGCCCTATTCAACCATTTATAAGTGTGTTTATTGGTAATTCCGTGTTTTTTATGCTTTGTCCAAGAGGCAGTCTTTCAATAAAGGAAGCTTTTAAATAAATAACCTCACATAATACTAAATATGGCTAAACAAATTAAGCGTAAAGCTAATGCAATTGAACTCAAACCTTATTTCATGAGATGACTAAAGGAATGCTTTAAACTATTGTATAATATATACTGGTGGCTCAAAAACCACTATGGATGTGGATGTGCAGTAGTTTATATAGAAATAGTTTTTTCCTTTAAACTGCCAAATGATTTCTCAATATTTTCCACTAAACCTTATGCAGTCATATCAATCTTTTCTTCAGATATAAAATTAGGATCGCTTCATTTTATCATACCTTTTGAGTCCATGAGCTCTCTAAGGGCAACCAATAATCTTTGGACTACAGATAAGTTGATTCAAGATATTCAAATACTATAGCACAAATTGAAAAAAACTGGGTAAAGAAGTTCTTTTCATTTGAATATCCTCTCGTAATGACATAGCTGGTAATGAAGCAGCTGAGAGACAAGCTAAAAGCATGACATAGGTATCAGGTGCTACCTCTAATATCTTATCTAAGATTAAAAATAGGCTACACATTCCTATTTACTGTTGAAACAAAAAGCACCATATTGTGATTTGTGTAAAACCCTCTTACAATTAAGCCTCTCATCTTGTAGTATTCAAAATATAGTTATCCCAGAAATAAGTTCAAAATTCCAGATAACGTCACCTTAGTTCTTACACCTACATATGGACAGTTTAGCTCATGTCACTGCACTTAAAATGAATTTCCATGTATAATAAAATATAGTTTTCAGTATAGTTAATTATAGTTATAAGCTTGTTTTGTTAGTTTTCAATGTACAAGTATTTAACAATAACAATGATGATGATGATGATAAAAGTGCGCTCGAGTTGAGTACTAATATCGAAGTTTAGTCTTTACTTAGTCTGTTATAGAATTAGTTTTCTTCGCACACGTGATGTATTTCCTACATCTTTGTCTACATAGCACACATTTACAATCATGGGTCAGTTCGTGGAATTTCTATCTCGCACATATTTTATGATGAAACCCGTGTATTGTGACTCTTGTTAGGACGTGTCTCTGGCTCCTACGCTCCCTGGTCCAGCTGTCATCCAGCATGGCTGGGGTGGTGTAGAACTCTAGGTCTATCTCCTTCTTCCGGTCTCTGATGTACACCATTTCTTGACAGGATGGTAGCCAGTCTAAAATCTGATGTCCTCTACGAAATAGGTCTCCTTCATGAGCCCATATACGAGGCGGGATGGAGCTGCTTCTCCAACTCCTATTATCCGTTTCATGAACATCATCTTGACGTTTTCTATTATCATATCAGGCATCTTAAATTTTCCCCAAATAACCGCTATTCCATACGATGATTGGCGCCACTGCCGTTTCGAATAGCGTCATCACTGTCCTTATCGACAGTTGTATATGTTTGGAGTACTGTATTAAATAAAGTTATTTAGATACATAAGTGTGTTGAAATATTCAGTGTGCTCAATATACTCTTAATTTAATTCAGCATTATTTAATATGTATTATAATGCAAATGTTAGCATAATGAATAACTGAAATAATGCCGTTCACATCTACCAGGTTATATCTTTATCGTCAGTTACCAGATTGCCTGAATTTAACTAGTTTACTGATATTATGAAATTGTATTTAAGGATTCTAAAATATCTTGTTCCTGGGCCGACTTCAGCTCAGAGAAAGCCAACCACCATCTATGCTTTCAGACTAAGGAAACAAGCCATCTATAGTACGTAGTTAAAGTTCATTGTTTACCGTGATGATTTTAAGCCAGTGACACTTATTGTATTTACACCTTTTTGTACACATACCACTGGTTCAATAAATCATTTTGGTTCTTCATATTTGTAGCCTATTATGTATCCTCAATATATTTATTGAGAGTATATCTTTCATAGAACTACAAAGGAACTACGGTTTTTGCCGCACGTCGCTACTTGTGTCAAGCAAATATTTAGACGAAAGGCACGTGTAACTTTACTTTATTTTCTGTTATGCAAATGCATGTTCTAACAACACGTATCACCTGGGTGTGACACCTTAACTCTTGGCTACCTCTCTTTTCTCAGAATGGGTTCCTTGCTATGATTTAGTTTGGCTTCTCCACATCGACTTCCTTGAGGTAAACGGTGCTGCCGTAGGCATGTAAAAAAACTAACACACTAGCGAATTTTATGGAAAGAATACGCTTTCTTTTTTGAATCAAAACATGTGATATGCTCTTGCAAAACCTTTCAGAAAGCCTTTTGGCATTCAGAAATTCCTTCCTGCAAAAAATCACCTATTTTAAATGCTGCCATCGCTTACATAACTATGTCCCAAACTTTCAGTTTAGTTTTATTTTCATTGCTTTGTGTTTTAAGAAATAGAAAAAGCTTTAATCTTGAACATACTTCTTTAAGGAATAAACGTCGGTAGACACGTTTACGAACACCAATATTTGTTCATTTTTAATTTCTATGCGTTTTAAAACATTGTTTGTTATTGTTTCGTATGCTTTATTTTCTTATATTGTAGCTTAGTAGGTATGTTATGTATTATATTTATCTTCCTAAATAGAGAAACATTGAAAAATAAATATTTGAGTTGATATAAACAATTACTGTGCTCAGTATTCTGCACATAATGTCATTAGAAGTTTGTCTAATATTGGTGCTAACAAATTCTTTGAAAATTTATATTTTGTTATATTTTTTATTATAAATACTTATTTTGAAACTACAATAATTGCGTTATTACATGCATAAATTTCCTGAAGCAGTAATTCACCACAATAATTCATTAAGCCGTTTTAAAAATGTGTTGTCTGACATTATGTATATCCTAAGGGATGCTTACTTTCCTTTTCATCAAGAGTCTGAGCTTACATTACCAGTCATGTGCTCACAATTTGATTCTGACACTATAATGCCATTCATTAGTTAGCTTTTGTTGACTCGTCAGTTTTTAGGGAGGATTTTTCTTGGTGTATAACATTATGGGGCCAGTAGGAATATGAATTTCGGGATAAATCTACATATAATCTGCCCTTCGCCGTTTGGATGAATATAATGTAATTTTTTCCGCGATTACTGGATAGTTAGAAGTTAATGAAACAAAAAGGAAAGCATACCATTCATTTAACAAATCCTAGGTCCAATTGGGTGTTTCAGGGTTTAAAAAGTTCAAAGAGTTTACAGATAGTCAAGGAATTTGAAACATGACTGCTGTGCGTGTATACGTTTTTAGCTCCTCAAGGCACAAGACCATGTCTTTGTTCATAAGCAGATTCCTGAGGGAAGAGTCATCATTCATCTCTCCCCTCTACAATGCATCACACTCTGTAAACTGTCGTCCCTTTGCGCCTCGCTAAATGAATTGCAAATGAAAAAAGTTTCCAAACTCATAGCAACGACCAGCGTTGCACTCTACCTCAATATCACGACAGTCAAAGGTATGTGCTGAAGCATTAGGGTAGAAAGAAGTAGAGCTCATATATTGGCATTTTATGCATAATCTGAAGTTCTGCGTAAAATACAGACAAAGCGTAAAATTGAAAGCTATGTGGTAGCCAAAATTAAAAAGGGATTTCTGTCAAGAATTATAGAAAAAACATTATTTTCTGAAAACTTCTATTACTGCTGAAGCTAGTTTAAAAAGGGAAAACTGAATTGAAATGTAAATAACGGAGGAATTGTTATATTATTTTCTCTACGACTTGCCTATAGCAAGCAGAAGAAATGCCTGTTGCATTCCACCCTAAAATTCGTTACCGAGATTTCACCGAAAATACACGTATTCGGGCTACCTGAATTAAAAAGAAAAGTATTTTTAGAAAAGGATCCGTATGCATGTGCGTGAACCGCATAACACAAAAATGAAAATTTGCTTAAATACGAAAATTGTATTTTAAGTTAAGCTTCTTCTAAGGATGCGAAACGAAGACTCAAGAAAATTCCTCATGCCAAACTACAGTTTACATGGAAAAACGTGTGTTTTTTATTTTATAAAACAATGTCTCTAAGATTTATGTTAACGTATCATATGTTTAAGGTATGTTGAGGCAGTATTTTATATCACAGCACTGTACATGCCAGAGTGATTGTAGTGTAAATTAGCATTATTGTATGACAATGATTTGAGATGTTTGTTAATTATAAGCATTGTTAGAAAATAAGTTTACACGGCCTCACTGAAACTGACAATAGGAGCGGATAACAATGAGCGAGGGGGTGATTTTGTTTATAAATTATAAGAGACAAACAAATGACGTCAGATTAGCGCGCTTTTCTTTAGAAATGGAGGGAATATCTTCCCTAGAGCATATGTGTTCGTAATTTTGATTGGATATAAAAATAGACGCTAATGTTGTCGCCCTTTATTAACCAATAGCAGTTCTGTTATAATGTTTAGGCATATCGGGGTGAGGGAGTATAAATTATGAAGCCAGAGACCTGATACAAGGTCTAGGCCAGTACACTACAGAAGCAGACAAGCACAAACGACCCCTGTCTCTTTTTGACAGATCTCTTCCCATCACCAAGCAAACTGGCCCCGACCCTGTCACACAGTACCTAATGCATCTTATCCCGCCATGAGGACTGAACGCCCCTATGACGACCACCGCGCTAATATGGAACACGAATAGGTAACTGAAACTCACATTCTATGTTTCCTTTCAGGACGAACCCACACCAACAGAGACCCGACACGTAAGTAAGCATGGTCACTTCTACTCTATCACTAAGCACGACACCTAACACAAAATTCCACCTGCATGAGCATGAATACCTCACTAACATACACCAGGCACCAGCACTGGGCCACGAACCAAGTGATGGCCCTGGATCCACCTCTGCCTGTCTACCCCCTGGTAGGCCGGCGTCTTTCGTAGAGTTACCCACTAACCCCAGGTTGCGCAAGCGGTACCTGGCACCACTAGCACCACTCCCTCTCCCATCCATTAGCTGTAGTTAGTGCATGGTAGGGGAGGCGATGTAGATCCCTTTCGGATGATCGTCACCTGGTGTGGCGGCGGAGGGGCCACACCAAATAAAAAAAAAAAAAAAAAAAAAAAAGTATCGCTCAGTTCAACAGAATCATCCACGGATTACACGTCGCCCAGTTCAACAGAATCATCCACGGGTTACACGTCGCCCAGTTCAACAGAATCATCCACGGGTTACACGTCGCGTAATTCTACAGAATTTCTCGCGTCATAAAGTTAGTTACAAAAATGTGAAATACTCGAATTAATAATGTGCGGCAAATAAGTGATTATAGTTACATTCAAAAATATAACAGTTTCAGTCAGGCGTGTATCAAAATTAAATATATGAAATTAATTCAGTGTGACGGCAATAAAAGTGTAAAAACAAATTCTTTTATCACTGTTATCTTTTAGTAACAACTCCTTTCCGTTTACACACCCTGTTCAGGAGATTTGCTCGACTGGGTAATAATAGCTAGCCGGAGGACAAAGAACTCAAGATTAAAAATAGTAAAATAATAACAGGCGCTCAGCAAATAAGATAACACGAAAGTTACTGCGACAATGTGAATGGCAAATAACACACACACACACACACACACACACACACACAGATACATATTGAATTTTCTGAGAATAGATTGTGAAGTCCACTTCATTCTAAATAAATGTTGCATACCACAGAAAAAATATATATCTCGTAAAAGCCCACAATTTATGTAAAATACGTTTTTGTAGCGTTAAGCATTTTAGAAATATTCTTTGTTCTTGATTTGAGATATAACATACTTGCACTTTTTACAAGGGAAGGTCATTATCCGTTTCATCTCATGATCATGTAAGGAGCAAGGAATTTCAAAGCCATCATATAGGGTTAAGTTTTTTAGGGTCCTGACTGTAGCTTTAGCTTACTTTATGCTTCTTATACCTACAAACAAATGTGTAATGAAAGTTTATGCCGATTAACAAGATGTAAGTGAAATAATAAGGCTTTCAAGTGTAATTTGCAGAAGAGTGAGTAGAGAACGCCATTTGAATGCAACATATAAGATGTTTTAGTTTTCATTTGTAAACGAAAATTTTTTATTTGTAGTCGTTTATCTTATAATGAAGCGGCTCGCGCTTTGTTTTTGAAGGAATAAAAAGTGGTGATATATGTAAAATTTGATACACAGTGAAAACCTTGGGAAAAATGAAGAAAATCCATAAAGAAATAAAGAAGTAAATAATTATAAACGGTCTTTCAACCAGTGTCCTAGCTTTAACATGTGATAGCTGACGTTATTATTGAGTTACGGCAGTCATTTGTTTCATGTGGTCACCGTTGTTATTAACAAATAGGAATGGAACGTCACAGCACTCAGTAATGCGTAGAAATTGTGAAAATGTATTATCAAAATGGATCGTCTGTACGCCACACCTTTACGGTGTGCATAATCGTCCCTGCAAGAGAACGATTCGGCATTTGATCGATAAATTTGAAAGAACTGGTTCTGTCAGTGATCAAAGAACGCCTTACGTAATCTTCAAAGAAAACATAGGCGCCGTTCGTGAGTGTGTACGCGAGAACGGAAATAAATCAATTGCTCGTCGAGCGCAAGAATTGGGGCATTCGCCGACTACAACTTGGCAAATTCTGCATCTTGACTTGAGTTTCACGCTTACAAAATGGTATTAACTCAAGAACTAAAGCCCAATGACCATAGTTTGCGCTGTGTATTCGCTGACTGGGCTATGGAGCAATTGGAAACGGACCCGGATTTTTGTCGAAAAATCATCTTCAGCGACGAAGCCCACTTTTGGATGGATGGTTGTGTTAATAAACAAAATTGCCGCTTTTGGAGCAATCACAGTCCAACGAAAATTCAAGAACAACCACTTCATCCCCGAAAGGTTACTGTGTGGTGTGGATTTTGGTATGGAATCATTGGTCCATATGTTTTCCAAGATGAAGATGGAGAAGCTTTGTCAATGGAGAAAGATACCGGGCTCTTATAAGGGACTATTTTTGGCCTCAATTGGATGGTATGGATCTCAGAAACATCTGGTTCCAGCAAGATGGTGCCACATGTCATACTGCTCTCGAAACAATCGATCTTTTGAAGGAGAAGTTCAGAGGTTTCATCATTTCCCGTGGTGGTGATGTTAACTGGCCCCCGAGGTCATGTGATTTAACGCTGTTGGATTACTTCTTGTGGTGTTATGTTAAATATCGAGTTTATGCCAACAAGCCAGAAACAGTAAATGATCTTATGAATAACATCACGCGTGTTATTCGTGAAGTTGGACCTTATTTACGTTTTTCTGTCATTGAAAATTGGGTCAACCGTATAGGTACGTGCAACCCAACGAAGTCGCGGAGGTCACAGAACTGATGTTCTCTTCCACACGTAATGACATTAATTATGTTCCAAAATGAAAAAGAAAGAAACCTCTATCATTTATAGAACGTGTTTTATTTAAGTTCAAAGATAGGACACACTTGTTGAAAGACCCGATACATAAACGTCTGTACTAGGTGAAATGTACCTGTCAACGACAAATATGCCTTAAGTCTATCTTCCTCGCCCGGGTACTGCTCATTTGCTTATTTAGATTGACGAAGTAATGCCTAGTTAGAAATCCTTTAAGGAACAATAATTACTATTGCGGTGAATAGCCCCTTCTTCTTGATCCATACCAATTTTATTCGTTTTTACTATACAGCGCACTTTGCTATCAACTCCGAAGCCGTTTAATAAGGGAAACATCTTTCAATTGACTTCTAGTTCAAAATGAACAAAAATAAAATGTTGGACCTAACCCACTAGAGAAACGTCGGCCTACAACTAAATAAGAGACATATCTATAACGAAAATAGATGCTGTACGGCCATGTCATACGGAAGAAACTAAATTAATTGTAATAAAATGCACCTATTACACTTGTCACTTGATTAATCAACTAGAAACGTCTAATACGGGATAAAAATTGTCTTAAAAGGCCATGATGTACAAGCAGGAGTTTGCCTAGTAAGGTCTACGTATAAATTCTATAAAGGATCCTAAATATCAAGCACTAATACAAAATAAATCACTGTTTCAGTGCAAAGGGTTTGAATTGGTATATTCTTTATATTTAAAACCCATTTGTGACAAACACATATTAACTTTGAAGTGGTTCGCGGGTGCGACAGCCTTGATGCCTCTCCCTGCTTCAAATTTATTATAACATTTAATGTTACCTGCTCTGTTGACGAGTTTTATGCTGTCGTCATCGCGTAGCTCATTCTGCGTTGTCTTTTGCACCAGCTGCTATGAGTTCTTTATCTCAGGGTATGCTTGAGTGTATTTTTAAATCATAACACCAGTTTAGTTAACTGAGAAGTTTTAATATTGACTTAAAAATATTCAATTTGAGAAACGTCACCGACTGTTGAATTTACGAATTAATTACTTCTATAACAATAATTAAGCGAAGCCTTAGTTGCAGTAAATCGCAGAAATGTTACTCGGAAAGATCTCTCACAAGGGGCACTATATCTTTCTAATGCCGGCGCGGCCATGTGCTCTACACAATTTCAAAATTACATATGAGAGTAAGAAGCACGAGAGTCAAGAGTCTCAGAAGAGTCACGAATGAACACACGAATGTAAATGTATCTCTGATTTAGAATGCGTGATCTTTTCTCTTAAGCTCCACCCACATATCAATACCCCTACCAGCTTTCCTCCTCGCGCGGTCCCATATTAAAACTCTACATATACGTCTCTTAACTTGTTGCTATGCTGTACCTGCCTGGACTCTAAGAAGTTCTTTTCACTTTTCTAATTTAATAGTTCCGGTCTACATGATTTTTCAAACGTATTGAACTAAACCCTAACTGCATTCCAAGAAGCTTTAAGATAATGCGTTATATACTCGCTTTTTACTAATGCCTTCCTTACGTTGACGCAGTATTTTATATCACAACACTGTGAATGTCAGAGTAATTGCAGTCTAAATTTGCATTATTGTATGACAATAATTTGAGATGTTTGTAAATTATAAGCATTGTTAGGAAGTAAGTTTACACGGCCTCACTGAAACTGACAATAGGAGCGGGTAACAATGAGCGAGGGGGTGAGTTGTTTATCAATTATAAGAGACAAGCAAATGACGTCAGATTAGCCGATTTTCTTTAGAAATGGAGGGAATATTTTCCCTAGAGCATATGTGGTCGTAATTTTGATTGGATATAAAAATAGACGCTAATGTTGGCGAGCTTTATTAACCAATTATAATGTTAAGACATATCGGGGTGAGGGAGTATAAATTCCGTGCCAAAGACAAGTAACGCGCAGTTCTACATAATTATTCACAAGTTACACGTCGCTCAGTTCATCAGAATCATCCACGGGTTACACGTCGCGCAGTTCTACAGAATCATTCACGTTACGCAATTCTACAAAATCTCTCGCGTCGTAGAGCTAGTTATAAAATGTGAAATACGCGAATTAATAATATGCGGCAAATAAGTGATTATAGTTGCATTTGAAAATATAACGGTTTCAGTCGGGCGTGTATTAAGAGTAATTATGTTAAATTAATAAAGTATGGCGGCAATAAAAGTGTAAAAACAAATTCTTTTATCAGTGTTATCTTTTAGTAACAACTCCTTTCCGTTTACACACCCTGTTTAAGAGATTTGCTCGACTTGTAATAATAGTTAGCCGGAGGACAAAGAACCCAAAATTCAAACTGGTAATACAATAACAGGCGCTCAGCAAATAAGATAACACGAACGATACCGCGACAACGTAACTTGCTAGTTACCTTTTTCTTTCCGGAATAATCCTTCAACTCAAGCTTTTTACATGTTACATTGATTTAATATACAGAAATTATTTATTTCAATTATTTTTCTATCCTAGTATTATTTCTTTATTTAATTATGTATATCAATACATTTTATCTTAATCGTTATCAATAGTTACGATATCAAAATGCCCGTTACATTTGTTTATTATTCTCAATATTAAAAGAATGTACACGTTTATCTGAATAAAATTTTAACTTTCAACTTATATGATTCTCAGTCGGCAACTCTTTCAATTTTCTTACACATTTTTATAAATTACTACTTCTTTACAACTCATTATTACTAAATTTAGGTATTTCATGAACAAGTGATAACCCTTATCTTCATAATTTAAATACATTACTTATTATGTTAAATTTTCAATGCTACTTTACATTTTTTTTATTTTCTCTTCTTTTGAATTTATATAAATTTAAAAAAGGCTATTTTCTATTTGCTATTTTCTTGAAGTACTAGTTTCACTGTTCGTTATATTCACTTCACTTTCACTATGTTCTGCTTAAGATTAATTGTTTTGCAATTTTTTACTTATTACCTAGTTACAATTTTCAGAATCTTGAAACTTTCAGTAAATTTACTATTCCAGAAACGTATTTGCAATACCAGAAAAATGTTAATGACCGCGTAATTTATTTTCAATATTAAAGGGATAGAATTATTTAGAAATGAAACTATTAACAGTTTTTAACGTCAACGTATCTTTGTCCTTTGTTTTCGTTTAGGTTCTGCTTTGTTTGCATTATTTACGAGCACCCAACTTATTTACATCTCGCATGTGTATTCAGTGTACAGATGATATTCTGGCCGTAAAAAGCCCTGTTTGTGTAAAGAAGATATTTAAATACTATATGTATTAAACATTTCTTTAATTAAAATTACAGGAACTCCAAATATATACCTATAAAAGTATAACATAGTGATTAGCTTTACCTACAAATATCGCTAAAGTTTACTTATTACACACAAAAAACCGCACACATACAGAGGGCTGAAGATGTATTTACAAATGACATATAAATATTGTATTATCTATGCTCTTAATTAAGAACTATTTCAATAAATACTTCTATTTAAATGTTTCAATTCCCTCATGTATGTACATACATTCTGCACTCGTGCAGCGAGATGAATTTCGCTTAATCTGCTTAGCAAGCATTAACAGATATGTAAGGTACTCTTAC
This sequence comes from Deroplatys truncata, assembly GCA_030765065.1. NCBI lineage: Eukaryota > Metazoa > Arthropoda > Insecta > Mantodea > Mantidae > Deroplatys > Deroplatys truncata. The sequence goes on along the minus strand of CM060976.1, from coordinate 98,043,930 downwards.
ACATATTTCATATCCCAATTTACTACACTGTCTTTCATTTATTTTGGTATGGGAGTGCATGAGAAGATTATCCGCTAACTTATAAGGAGCTTTACTACTTTTAGAATATTTAATAAAGCAGCAATTCAGCTTATTGAATAACCGAAAATATTGGCAAAAGTTTAAAAAATGCAGTTAGATGTGCATAAAAATGAAATGGATAACTTCATGTAAAACAGTTGGTCAAACATTCAAAATAAATTTAATTTGATATCAGTGACTCCAAAAAGTACTGGTCTCCACGTTTTACAATTTCAGCCGCCAAACTAACAGAGAGAAAATTCTAATTATTAGTGCACAGAAACAAAAAAGCATTTGCGTTTCCTGGAATATTAAAATTTTTCAATCTATTAAGTAAGATCAATTCTAAGAAATTGTAAAGATTTTTTAAATTTTTTGAGTTGCCACATTTACAAAATTAAGTGACATAATATATTTAGTAGGAAAAAGCTTTTTGGTAATAACATGCAAAATTTTGGTGAAGATCTGACGGAGGAAGAAAAGTCTTTAATGGTTTGTAACGCCTGTTCTCACCACATACGGCACCACAAGCGGTGGACACTGATACTATAACTGAATGGAATGATAATTAGGAAAGGAAATATAGGAAGCAAGGCTCCAGGCTTATGTTTAAAGTACCTTCTAAAAATGACTCAGTCAGGATGGTCCTGGCCGGAGTAATTCAACGTTTTTACCGAACTTCATCAACATCTCAATTTTTACGAATTCACAAATTTATTTATTCGTTAGTTTCAAGCATATTTTGGTAACTTTTCAGTTGCCATATATGAAATTGTTCCGCTAATTCATCTAAATATTTAACACCACACATTAACAAGTTACAAAAATACGTCATAATGGCGGTTTGAGTGGCGCAAAACTGCGGCGGTCATCAGCGCCACCCTCTGGCTATACATTTATTCAATTCAGTACATCAATACAAGAAAAACAAAACAAGTACAAGTTAAGCAACTCAGATTACAGAAGCAGAAAAAAGTAGACAAAACAAAGATACAAAAGTTAAGACATAAAACAGCTCATAAATTAAAAGCTACCAGAACTAATTCTAAGCAAATATAAGCACTTGAGTTTGTACTGACACAGTTACAAAGGCAGTAGCACACCAGAAACGTCACGATTAAATTTTGTTTAGAAAATCACTGAATTTAATGTAGCAACGACATCGATACAAGTTTGTTTTTGCGTTCGTGAACCTTAGAGGTCCATTTCTTTTTTCTGGAGTTTGGCAACAAAGATGGTTTAGAAGACTTCTGCTTGAAAGATTCATCGTATCGCTGGCAGCAGTGGTGGACTTCACAGCAGGTTTGGACTTCTGAGACGGTAATTTAACACAGGTCACCGCAGGTAAAACGTTTGCTACAGAAATGTCGGGGGTGGCCTGGGACAGATCCACAGAAGCAGCCGCGCATGATTCCTTGAAAAAACAGACGGCACAACAGGAGGTGTGGAAGAAATGTCCCTATCCGTACCACTAGTAGATGGAGAACGGATGCCCTCAATGTTGTCAGAAACAGTGGGGAGTGAAGGCACAGCAGAAAGCACTGTGGATGAGAAACATCCAGCGTGTCTAAATTTCCAGAATTGCTGACGTCGATGACGGAGTACCAGAGGTAAAGCTGTGGCAGAAGGAGCACCTCTAACACGCTGCGTGGTTTCCCGCCGTAGTAAATGTGGTGAACAGGTAATTCTCTCGAGGAAGCCAGGAGCAGCGTCCTTCTGGTCAGTATCCATTGATGGGTCTGCAGGGTTATCCAAGGGTAAGGAACTAAAGTGATTACCCACTTGAAGTGACGGTGAATTGTCGAAGGTTGCCGACGCTGATGAGCTGGAGGAGAAGTAAAACGCTGACGGGAAGGCTTGGAAGATTTCAAAGGAGTGGAACGGGGTGAGGGCTGAAAAGGAAGGAGGATAGGGATAGAAGAACTGCCATTATGGCTAGCTCGCGGAGTACATATACAAATGCAAGTACAGTTCAACTTCGAAGACACAGGAGTAGTAGTAGTAGCTGCAGACTGAAGAACCTGGCGGAAAGATCCGCGAGCTAACTTCGTGGGAAAGAACAAGCAAAGTTTCTGCTTCGCCTCTCGATATCCAAGTTTTTCCTTAACTACCAGTTCTTGAATGGCGTATTCTTCGTTATACACAAGGCAGCTGCGAGAGTATGCAGGATGGGCGCCCTCACATTTCACACATTTGGAAATGGAGGTGCGAGGAGAGCCGTCGTGTCGATGTGTTCCAAACCGAGGACATAAAGGCTGCCGCTTACAGGATAATGCCATATGTCAAAATCCTTGACAGGGGAAACAACGTAGAGGGTTGGGAACATATTGACGAACATGCAGTATCTTATAGCCAGCCTTAAGTGTGGGAGGAAGCTGCCTTAAGGCAAAGGTCAGAAAGACCGTTCTGGTAGAGGCCTGTTCTGCACCTTCCCGCTGCAGGAGCCGTTTGTTGCACTCACACCTTGGCTGGAAATGTAGGCGGCAACTTGGCCTTCAGAGAGACCATCTAAGGCGGAGGAAGTCACACCACCTCGGCAGACATTTAAGGACGAATGTAACTCAACAATAACGTCTTGGGTTCCAAACTGATGTATCTGGAGTAAAGGAAGGGACTATGAATCATCCTTAGTCAATATCAACAAAGACCCATTGCGTTGCCGGGTACAGTTCTGAACTGGGCCAACGATTTTGTCCAAAGTGGCTGAACCACGAAGGGGTTTAAAGAGCTAAGCGGTGTTTGGTCTGGCGTACCGGAGCGTATAATTAAATAATGGGGAGTGTCACATTTTCCTGGAAATATTTCTTTCCGAGACAAGTTCCATCATACGTCTCTTTTTAGAGGTTACAAGAAGAAAATCTTTGGTAGTATCCATAGCTCCAGTGAATACCATGCACGGAGAGACATCACTGGACTCGTCGATCTCCAGGTCGAACCTCATGGTGGTTCCGAAAGGGGTCGACCTGAGACCCCGCGCTGCCCCGGTTATCCTCCAAGGGAGTGGTAACACAGCTTTTTTATTTGCAGGATAGTCAACCCAAACCAAACCCCCAAAAACCCGGAGGACCGGTGGCTCGGGACCCGGGAGCGCCAATCCCGTACTTACCGAAGTAAGCCCTGGGGGCTAAAAAGTACGTGATTTACTATGTTTAAATTCAGCTTAATGCAACTATTAGTACTATTACTATCATTAATATTATTATCATTATTCCAATAAATCACACATAAAGAAATAGAAAAGTTGGTATTTATTGCCATTATATATCATGGCATTTTATAACCTTTTATTTTAACCCAAGTTTAAACATGTTAATTCTATAGTAACGAAGTTGTTTTGAATATTTTAATATAGTAGTACTTGTATTGGTAAGTCGTAAAAACTGAAGCATGCTAAGAAGCGGGCTAGCGCGCACGCGCGCGCGCCTACACACACACACACACACACACACACACACACACACACACACACACACGCATACACATTTGTTTAACTATTTTTTCTGAAAACTGTACCAATTTTTCAGTTATTTTGTTTGTGGTGCTTACGAAATTATTTCTCATACTTTTTCTGGGGCAAATTTGTTAGTATAATACCTGCAGTAATTTCCACTGCGTTTTAATATGACGAAGAAAAACTTTCTGGTAGGAAAGGAATCATAAGTGGTTTTACTGAACTTCTTTACTATGTTTTGGCTTTTACATGTTCACAAATTTATTTTTGTCGGTTAAAAAGAATTTATTTTGTCCGTGACACTGTCAGTTGTGGCATAAAACTGTCTCTAATAAATGTATCTAAAATATTTAATCATACATTGAGATGTTAAAATTCGATGTAATTTTCAGACATTTATAAAGATAACAAAACGAAAAATCTGGAATCCGAATTGAAAATCTGAATTGTAATACCGATTGTTCTTTATGTTAATAAAACTTTATGTTACTCTTACTGTTAAGATTTTTTAAATAGCAAATGAATGCTTTACAATCATTTACATACAGTACTGTATACAGTACTATAAATATTATTTTCTTATAAATAGGGCATAACGTAACATATTTTGTGCATTCTGTAATAAACGTAAGTACCAACCAAAGAGAGACATGAAAACTGTTAGCGAGCTTAAGGAGACACCCATATGTGTATAGACAGAAGCAGCTGAAGAGAAACTTGTATCAGAGAAGGGGGCATGAAACCTCTTACAGGGAAGTTGGAAGAAAACATCGCGATAATGAAAATCGACGATTAAAGAGAAAATTTATACTACAACGCGAAGTTTCACTGTATTACGAAGGAAATTAAATACATTGTTAAACATTGAGAATACATATTCGTTACAAAGAAATTAACAGCTTTTAATAAAGCTATAATTTCGTTTTACTCGTAATAAGAGAATTTTTATCTCACCACAACTCGAGGGAAGGAGAAAAACCGTGTAATAAATACAGATGTCACCATTCATAAATAATTGTGTTACACACAAATCATCCAATTAGTTTTTCAACCCAATCAGCAAATATCACATAATTTATATTATTTCATACTAACCCCTAATTATCGGCCATAGATCACTTACCGGGAAGGTGTTATCTGTATATGATCATGCAAGCAACCCGCTTTGCACTTCCAAAAGTTTCTACTTAATTTTAGAGATACTTTATATCCCTCATTTGAACGGCTATATCTCTGTAATTTGGACATTCTTACCAAAAGAGCTTGTTTTTATTTTATTATTTACTTGGTAGCTGTAACGGTTATATAGAGCTAAAATAATTTGGAAAATTTAGAAAACATTTAGAGAAGGACTTTTTAAAGTGAGTTCTCAAAGGTGCCCAAAATTGTAATGAACAAAACTTAATAGTAAAGGCTAATTATTTAGGTTATGATATCGCTTACAACCAGGACAATGATCTACAAAATGCATTGAGTAAATTTCTATATACGAGCGGAATTACTAAGGTAAATCGAAAGAAGAAGCCAAACTGAAATTTCTTTAAGGTAACGACCGTCCCAACATTGTTATATAGACATGAAACTTGGGCAATGTGCCATTTTTTGCTTTGTGGCATAGGCGTGAAATATGTCTGCGCTTACTCTTTCTATATTATCTGATTATTATTCAGTGTAAATTAATATCCCTCTTCTAGCGCTGCTGCGAGGTGGTGATTCGGGGTCCTACCGCTTCTCTTTTCTGAGAGCTGCGGTCCTCCCGGTGTTGATAGGTGATTCAACAGAGGGGAAACCTCGCGCGCTGCGACCTGCACAGATCTATTACGGCTACCACCCCCCAGGAGATAGGGATGAGGGGAAGGAATCATAGGAGGCTACAGGCCATAAGTAGCAGTCCCTAACATTTCCAAGCTCACAGACCCGTCCCACTGCAGGAGCTTCAGAGGGGGGGCGATGAACGACCCACCAATTAAGCAGCCCTCTGGTATCCACGGGGAGTACTCTTCCCATTAAGCATGCATCTGCGCACTGTCAAGCACCGCCATACGCCACGAAACCTAGCAGCACACCCGACACATGAAAACGAAACCACCGCAACATTCGGCTAATCGGCCCCGAGGAAACCACGAAAAACCTACAAGTCTGGGTGGGCGGACGCCGGAGATCGAACTCAGATTTAAGTGAGGGAGTCAGTGGGGTATCGACGAGTGCCTCTGTGAAACTTGGTAAATATTTCTGCTGCACCTATGTCGTAGTTTGAACCCGTGGTTTATGGTAAATTTGATCTCTATGCTCGGTGAGATTTAATTTTAAACTGTTATATTTTTGTTTATGGACCCTTACGGTGGTTTTACTTGATGGCCTTAAGTGCTTTTATTGTCCATGTCTTTTGTTTGTTTATTTATTTTTCGTATTTTCAGCCTGTTGTCAGAACTTAAATAGGTCAGGCTGTGGCTTCCCTCGGAACTAACATCCTATTTGGTTTATCAGTTGCGCTTGTATTTTCTTGCTTTTTTTAGGAATTAATTATTTATGTCATAGTCATCTGATGCAATTGGACTTTTAATTCGTTCACTTTCTCTTTTTACAGCTAACGTTTATCTGAAATTGGGCACTGATGACTCAGTTAATTCAGTTATGGTTATCTTATCGCATCCCCATCCTGTGTTACACTAGTAAGCTATTGCAGGGCAGGGGTCAGTACTCAAGGATTCAGAAAAGAAAGGTGGTACCTTTCTTGAGATATGTACTTGGAAGCATCAGAAGAAATGAACAAGTACACTCATAATTCTAAGTGAATTAAGAAAAATTTGATAAGAAATTTTGTATAAAAATGAAAAATAACTTAAAGGAGGCATGTTACATGAATGGATAGAACAAGAATAACGAAAACGCTGTTGGAGTACAAAGGTACTAATTCGGTAGATGGCGTTCGTCCAAGAAAAGATTAGTGGGATCATCTAACCAGCGGCAAATCTGAACATTTAATTCATGATAATCGTGACGACAAATAAAATAGGCTAATAGAGACATCCATTCTGGTACGTACGAACCTTACTTTACGAATATCCTTTTCCCGGGAGCGCATACAGTTTGTTAAAGAAAGAAAATTACACAAACTGCAATGCGCAAATTTGCAGAAATAATGTGTAGAACATATTTTCAGAGAACATCTAATAATTATAAGTACAAAATCATAGAGTAAAGCAGATTAAAAACGCTTGGAATTAAGTGCATTCTACTAGCCGTATTCACCAACACAAGTCATGAAATAAATTTAAAAGAGTTGAAAAGAATATACAGGGTGACCGTTTAAGTTGAGATTGTAGGATATCTCCAAAACTAAGCGTTGTAGAGAAAATGTCTTTAATAAAAGTTGCTTGATATTATGAAGGGAAATTAAATGCCATTAGTCATGTTTTGTTTGGAGGACGTTATGATGATCATGTTAGGATCCATTTAATTTTTTTAATGGGAACCTATATTTTGTACGTTTTCTCATGAAAATAGTTTATAAAAATATGTTTAATTTATGATGAATAAGGAAACAAAATAAAAAATGTTGGTTCGAAATTACGAAACGTAACTTGACTCTCAAATGACCATCCTGGATGGTCCAACCATTCATTGCACTTTTCGTACACAGCCATTCACAATTTTCATTGTTATTTACGTTGGTGTAAGAACAATTGAAAAGTTATTTATACAAATGTGGTTTAGTTTTTCATGAGGACTGAGAAAACAACATAAAAACGTAGGTTCCCATTTAAAAAAGTTAAATTTACTCGAAAATGACCATCACAACGTCTCCAAATGAAACACGACTAATGGCGTTTACTTTCCCCCATAATATCAAGCAACGTTCATTAAAGACATTTGTTTCTACAATGCTTAGTTTTGGAGATATTATACAGTCTCAACTTAAATGGTGCGCCCTATATATTGGATAACAGTCATTTTTGTGGAATAAATTTATGGCACTGAAACCAGCAGTTCTCCTCGATTCTGATTTTCCCCGTTAAGTTACCTTTTTCCGTCTAACCTATGGTGTTGTTTCCAAGTCAACATTTTAATATTTTACCATTATTTGATTCCCAAATACAATCATGTATACCATCTAAAATAAAATATTAAAAAAGTTATTTCTCATGTATTCTTACAATCAACTATTTGCAACATTGCACACATTAAACTTGAAAATATGGATACATATTTTTTTGGAAAAGAGAGATTAAATTTAAGGCTATTATTTAAAATAACAACATGTCGACGTATACGCGGTAGGTGATACAATGGAATCATATTAGATGGCAGGATCTAACTAGACTTTAATCGGACGTCTAGGGACAACCTCATCTAATACCACGGTAATCTCCTATGATTTTCCTGTCCCAGTTCACTGTGATAGTCTTTAGTCTGACTGAGTGAACAGCTCTGCCTCATCACCAGTAACTACTCCATAGTTCTCGGAGAGTGGTCAAAGTCGCCTTTCAGGACCCAGTTTTGTGAATGCACGTTACACCCAAACGCTAACAAGATTATTTCAACACACCGGTAAATGGTAATTGATTTTATTGTACCGGTAAGTGTTTATGTTACTATTAGAAAAGGACAGCCAGTATTAGGGACAGGATATAAATGCCGATATCAACCTATTAGCAGTCTGTCTTCTTCTGTAGAGTCAAATGGCTCAAACAACAGATAACTATGGCATTTAGGACGAAAGTTATTTCAGTTTTGGAATCAGCCCTGGAAATGATCATAGAAACACCTGAAAAATCTCATGCACAAAAAATGAGATCCATGTCCTTAACATGGGATAGTGTGATAGGGAAAAAGCATCTCATGAAGCATTTAAATATATCTCAAAAAGGTATCCATCAGGATAATATGATAGATGTGTTAGGAGATGAATGCCCCTCGCATAAAATAGTAAGAACTGGTACTGGGATTTTAGACGCGGAAGGACAATATGCGAGCACGCAAGGGTACAGACGACCACATGCAAGTTTTGAGGAAAGTTCACCGTATGAATTCATTATTAATGATAGGTCACCGAAAATATCCTTGAAATTACGGACTTCTCAAAGGACTGCGTGAAGGGTATTCTGAGTGATTAATCATTCTTCATAAAGTGTCAGCCAGGTGGTACCAAGGATAGTCCTTTTAAATGAAGCCGGGCAAGAAATCATTTGAGAAGTGGTTAAACGTTCCCCAAGCGAGGTGAATCAGATTTCTTGCAGACTTACATTCACTTGAATACATGGAAATGTCTGCATTATCTATATTTACAAATGGTTGGCTAGAATTGAAATTTAAAATGAAGCGATTAGCAATACGGGAACAAGGAATTTTTACAGTTTGCAGCGTGTATAATTCAATTCACCTCATAAACCGTTTCGTAACTCATGAAAACTTTCATATTTTGAACAATCCATGTATAGATGCTCTGAGCGAAGTATCGGCTAAATTTTCAGGGAATTTTGGAAGGACGAAAGTAATCCTTTGTAGTCTGCTCGCTATAAAATAAAAGCCAGGAAATACCAACTTTCAAATGTAGCGGGAAACAAAGGTTCTCCCATAGCATTATGCGATGTGGGACGGTGCTTTTAGCTGGCAGAATCGGAAGAAAATATTACCAGATAATAGCGATAAAGATACACTCTGATTAGTATTTAGTCCAGCCAAAAGAACCAGTAAGTTTGTTTGCTGAAAGAGTATAAAACATTCGTGATTTATTACAATTTGTTTGCTACCGTCAAAATTAATCTACTACGGCTAATTTTTTAAAAACAAATGCAAATTATTTCGCATTTCTTTTGTGTGCAAACCTACTCTAAATGATTCAAATTTATTCTTCATACTTTGGAAAATTTTTCTTCGTGTTACGTCTGTGTCTGCTAATGATCCATATGTCAACATTTCGCATCTCCATAAATGCCAATATGCCTGGGTAAGGTTTTATTTTTAATTTGTTTCTTACTCTATTTATAATTCTCTCTTAGCCCAAATAGATAAAAAATGCAACTTTTGAAGATTGAAGCTCTGAATTTATCTATATTTCATTTATATCTACATAAGAAACTGAATAATTTGCTTATTAAACTGTTAAGAACCTCATTTTATGAACGTTAGACATTTTTAATACCATTGCACACAGACCTAACTATCCTAAGCTTCTTTGGTACCTGTTGTGTATGCTATCAAGGTGTCTTAAAAGTGAAGATGAAAGGAAAATGTCCACAACGCAAAGAGCGAAAGATGATTATTTTAGAGTGACCCATAAAATCATAACAACCGGGAATGAAACAGTCAAGCCTAAGGTAAGGAGAAAAACTCAGAACTTCGCATTTGCCTTCATTCATTATTGCTTTAAAATGGGACATTTCTTTGAATAGTTATGCAAATATGGTAATATAAGATTGTAATACACAATTATTATTACTATTATTATTATTATTATTATTATTGTCGTCACAACTATATTAACTTTTCTTATACAGGGAGGTCTCGCCATTTTGGAATATCAACCAAGCTAAAATGAAGACGCTTTTTGGTTCCCTAAGACCAACAGGATCTCTGAAAAATAGGGTTAATTTTTTATGAATTACATGCTCTGTAAACGAGAGAAAAGGAACACAGAAATAAGTCAATGACCATTTGATATAATACAGGTAAATTTAAGTTTCCTTGCTAAGCGTGACTTTATTGATAAAATATTAATAAAGTCTCAGTCAACAGCTAAATCAATTGGATTAATAGTTAATGATTGTAAAATTAGCGACCCTAAAAATAAAAGACACTGTTACCAGAATAACATAGGTTATAGCCAGTTATCTGGTGAATGATACGTGAGTACGTTGTAATTTGTATCATTTACTACATTAATCATCGTAATTTATGGTTTATATAAAATGTTTATTACTGATTTTGTGCTGTTTGGAAATGTAACCTGAAATCATATATCTTACGGTTTCAGGTTTAAAATAAATTGCTGAAATACTGCTAAAGAACAAATTAATTGTAACATTTTCCCAGTCTCACCTACATATGTGGATAGAGGGTATTTTAAAATCAAATGATTGCAACATATGAATGAAGCGTGATCAAGAAGAAACTGATTTACCCATAAAATATAAATAATAATTGTACTAAATAATACGAATCAAATCCCTGACCAGCTGGAAAAGACAAAAACCTAAAAGCTGATGATATCAGGGCTTTACAAGCTAGAAGCCAAATGGAACCTTCAGGGAGGATAAGTTAAAAACTGCAGAGAGAGAGAGAGAGAGAGAGAGAGAGAGAAAGAGAAAGTTTGGAATTATTGTATAAGTAAGCTGTAGGATAACGTACAAGATCCTAAAACCAATAATGACACATCTAAACAAAAGATAAAAAGACAGGCCCAAAATAGTTGTTATTCCTGAGTGAAAATTGCAGAATATTTATAAGAATTTGAGGCTCAACTTTACCTGGAACAGGATATAGATTTTGAGCTGCCTTTGTTGAAATTGATTCCATAACATAGATAGAATCAGAAATACGCTATAGGAACAGAACATGACAATATAAACTTAAGAGTTATTCAAATATACCAGTTATATAATGTTCAAAACATTTTTGGACGCGCTGTTCACTGTAGTAGTATTAACAAGAGGAAATTTAACTAACACAACAATTATAAAGAAATTAACATTCTTGCAAAAAATAAGAAATATAGCCAAAAATAATTATAAGTCGGCTAATTAAGATGGGTGAAATATTTTTGCAAGAAGAGCAGGTTGTTAGTGTTTCCATTAAGCAGATACGTGGAAAAAGCAGAGGATTTATTTTGGAGACCCATGGGTATATTAGGTATTGACTGTGTAAGAGCATATGCAATAGTTAGATGCAGATTATGGGATATAATAGAGTGTAAAGTTAATCTTAACATCTAATAAAAGGGTTTAAATTCATGTAAATGGGTATAAAGAAAATTATACTGGGTGAATCTCCTGAAACTTTAACCGCAAATATTTCGGAAATGGAAAGTGCTATTGATGTGCAGTTTTCACAGCATTGATTGGTAGTCAGGGGCTCGTGCATTTAGCCTACAAACAGATTTTAATAATAAAGATAAAGTGTATTTTTGAGTAAACATACATTTTTTAAATGGAACCATTCCTAATTACAACAACAAAATAAAGGTAGGGTATATTAGAATGTCAGTGGAGTTTGTAACAAGATTCTAGTGCAAGTGGTTTACGTGAAATCTTATTTTGAAAATTTTACGCATCGACACTTGTAGAACCTGCACAAACTAAAGAAAAACAAAAGGGAATTACAATACTTCTGTGGATTCTTACAAGTACAGAGAACATAGCCCTTCAAAGGTTGTGTTCAAAATGACCACCGGCAGCTTCAATACCCACTTCCAGTCTGCTAAGTAAAGAGTGCTACACACGTTCTAGCATTTCATCGAAATTTCAGAGCAGGCAGCAGTAATACGTCGTTTCATATCGTCTGGTGTAGTTGGTACATCCATGTAGACAGTGTCTTTCAGCCTTTCCCACAAGAAAAAAAAGTCTAAAGGGGTCAGATCCGGTGAACGGGCATGCCAAGGTACAGGTCCTCTTCGTCCAATCCAAAACAATCCGTTAAAACAAGCTGTAATACTTCGTGCACTATGGGCTGAACAGCCGTCATGTTGGTATCACAGGTTCCTCCTAGTCTGCAAAGGATCGTCATCTAGCATTTGTGGCAGATGGTCTGTCAGGAGACCGCGATACTTGTGCTAGTTCATTGTTCCTTTTATGAACAAAGGGTCTATGAACTGATGGTTCACTATCCCACACCACACGTTTAAACTCCATGGACGCTGACGTTTCACTTGACGAAGCCAGCTGGAATTGTCAACACACTAATAGTGCATGTTTCTGCGGTTTACCTGGCCATGATTAGTAAATGTTGCCTCATCACTACACAAGATACATGATGAATCTGTAGTATCATGATTATTGCCCATGTACAAAAGTTAACACGATTCTCAAAAGCAGCTCTTGATGGAGAGAGATGTGATAGGGATGGAACCTATGTCGATGTAGAATGCGCAGTACACTTGCCTGACTTATGCCACTTCCAGGTGTGATTGTGCGGAAAATAATTTGCGGATCTCTACAACGGCAGCCAAAACATTAATTTCTGCCTCTTTTCCAGTCACAAGTGTTACAGCACCACTTTCACGCAATTGGTTGAAGAGGTTGATAAATAATTGCCGAGATGGTTGACGTCTATTGGGGTACGTTTCCGCATACACCGTACAGGAACGAACTGCATTCTTCCTACACTCTCCATACACCATGAGCATGTCGGCTTTTTCTGCATTAGGAAACCCCATCTTCTACTCACGACTTACTGCTTGAACTGTCACAAACTAACTGACCAGAATATCGCAATGCAATCAATGAACAGAAAACACAATGCAAACAAACATAGCAACATCGTACCTAGCAACTAGCAGGTTGAATGGGACAAACAATTGTCGGGGTGGAAACTTTTCAAAATACGATTTCCCGTAAATCACTTGCACTAGAATCCTGCAACAAAGACCATTGACATTCTAATTTACCCTACCTTTATTCTGTTGATGTAACTAGGCATTATTCTATTTAAAAATTCTATGTTTGCTCAAAAAGTACACTTTCTCTGGATTATTAAAATCTGTCTATAGGCTAAATGTAAGAGCCCCTGACTACCAATTAATGCTGTGAAAACTGCACATCAATAGCACTTTCCATTTCCAAAAAAAATTGTGGTGCAAGTTTTAGGTGATTCACCCTATAGATCATCATATTATAGACACAAAGCAAGATAGTATGTTGTATTTCACCGGGTTTTTAAAAGTTATACTGGAATTACAAAATAATCGTAACACTAATTTTAGATTGGCTAGGCAACTGGATTTAAGCTATTATTTGTAGATGACCAGATTGGTCTTCCTAATTCAGAAGCTAAATTACATATGGTGGCTTGGCTTTCTTGTTGGCAGAGAGTTAGAGCTTTAAAAATCCAGCAATAGCTCAAAAGTTATGGATTTTATAGGTATATTTATAAACTGTAACAATTTAGGAACTTCATACTCGTAGAAGGCTCGGTCATTATAAATATTTGTGATGTAGTCTTTTTATAATAAGGATAATTAAAACGCATAGCATACTGCATATATTTAAACGTAGTACGCGTGGAACCATTAAGTGCAATCTTAAAGATAAAACGAGCAGAAAGACCAAGATAAAGTTTCATAAAGTAATGACTATATTAACATTATATGGATGCTCATCAGGAATGGCAAAACAAAATTAAAATACCGAAATTAAACTCTTATGATACTTACACTTGAATGCACGGAAAGGTGCTGATGCTTCTGGTTTCCTATAGTTTTTTTTTATTTAATGTTGGCAGGAACCCATTATCATGTCTGTTTCACGCCAACCCTGAGTGAGTCAAAATCTTATTAGTTTGCACACGTATTGCTTATAAACAAAGGTCATACCTAGGTAAATGGCGAAAAGGAGGAGTACAAAAATTTCACATGAGTGTCCGGAAGGTATGCTTCACAAACACGGTTTACACCAGCCCCTGGATGAGCCCATCTCTTATTGGTTTGATGTCAAATGTCTGGTACTCATACTTTAGTCTATGAGCATAGTTGGGTTTCAGGCTCAGGGGCGAAGGAAAAAACACAAACATTAAGTGGAGTAGAAGAATCAAGTAAAGGTTGGGGGTTGGGAGGTAAGCGTGGCAGAGGCATTTGGTATTTCCTTGCCAACATAAACCACTGCGCATTATATCCATGTGATTCCAGGCACTTCATTGCACACCAGAAGAATAAGAAGAGTAAGTAACCTCACAAGCCAAAGTGAATTGAATGTGTTTACCTTACGAGATCTTACAAAAAAAAATGAAAAAGGACATTTATTGGAATGAGGATGTTACAAAAGTGGTAGAACAAGAATAGCATAAAATCTGCACAATATGCACCTATTGGTAAGCGAGATGTCAGTCGCTCTAAAAGATAAAGGGATGAGATGCATTCCTAAAAGACCGGAACGGACCTCAAGGTCAACACAAGTTTATTATTATTATTATTATTATTATTATTATTATTATTATTATTACATATGGGTTGTGGAATAAGACTGAAGGTTTAAAAGATCAAAAAGTTTTCATAAAAGGAAAGGTTTTGAGTACTGAGGAATTAGAATTGACGAAGAAGATAGGAAAATGAGGTAAACAATAATGTTAATAAAGGTAGAGCAATAAAAGCCAACTATGGGTATGCATTTTTTAAAATCCGCAAGGAATTCACCGAGTGTGGGTGGCACAGCGGTAACCTGTGCGACTCGCATTCGGGAGATCCCGGGTTCAAATCCCAGGGCCTACCAACCTGACCGAAGGTTTTAATGGGGTTTTTTACCCGGTCGCTGTGCGAATGCTGGGTTGAATAATTTAACCCGGTAATCATCCCTTCCATTACTACATTTCATTTCCTTTTTTTTACCGCAATAGCAGGCATTGCGGTATCATTATCTCCTAGATGATGTGATCTTCAGTGACCTTTTAGAGATTATTTATGAACTGTCTTGTCTTGTTCGATACAGATTTCCGTCATTGCTCTGGATGCACTTTAGCCTATTCTTTTATGGCATTTGGGGGGATTGTATATGCAGGGGTTGTTAGTATTCACTGCAAATAACGTAAGCATCAGGGAAGGAGCAAGTAGGTGGATACTGGCACGTAGTCGTCTGTTTGTGTGGGTGCAGCGTGAGAGGCAACTTTGGGGAAACCATATCTCTTCAGATACCATATAATGTATTATAATAAATGTGCCTATCTGTTTGAAAATGGTTTGATTATTTAAAGTTGCATTTCCTTCCTTGCTGTTGACTTAACTAAGAGTCAATAATTTCCCGAGATGCTTCAGATTTAATCTAGATAGCTTGCAATGCCTTTAACTACGTCTCCATGTCTGACCCTGTTATGCTGAAAACTAATTTATTAAAACATGTGATCTCGGCGAGTCTTTACCCCTAATTCCTTTGGATCTTGACAATATTCTATGACCCAAATTTAACTTGCCCCTCGACAGGCTACTGACCCAAGACATTGGCTTGTAAGTCCTTGGGGGTGTAAGTGCTGCAAGCGAAAGGGTAATCCATTGAAGAAGAAGCAGCAAGGTATTCAAAATTAGGGAAAAAATAGGAACACTGTTATTAAGGAAGGAATTAAAACTATGAAATCTGTGGTGGAATTTGTAGAACGACATAAACAACTAAATTTATATCTACATAACGGAAGTAGGCCAGAGAAAAGAACATCCATAAAAATTTGGGAATGGAGTTCCCCTGTGAGAAGAGGAATGGGTGCAGGAAATAAGGACGAGAATGAAAGCTAAAGGAAAGGAGGAGGAGTAGGAGTGAAACAACAGGCACGATTGGAGAAGAAAATAAAACTTATTTGATCATTGATGGAACAGAGAGAGCATTAAACGTCTCTTACACACATATAATAGATTAGCTTTTGGAAAGCGAACACGTAATGTTATCGACAATATTAGAATAGTTAATAACCTATATGCTCAAAGCAAATAAGCTATAGTAATTAACAGTAAAACAGACAGGTAGCGGAGCTCGTATATAAAATATCGGCGTTTTACTGGCAATTACACTAACGCTCTTCCAGTTAATAGCATTGCCAGAGCACTAGTTCGATACACAGTATGATCATGTATTTATAATGTAAGGTCATTATACTGAAGTTTATGCCATTATCTTGAGTTAAAATGCAAATAATTTGTTAATTTTATAGTCTATGCAGAACATAGCGTCCATATAGCAAACGATCAAACAGTCTGGACTGTGATATTAGTCGTGTGCTTCCAGCAAGGACAGAGTTTCTATTTATTTTCAGCACCTATTTTGTCAATGGTAATTATGTTGACAGATTTTCTTAATTCGTCAGTTTGAAACATGGAGTATTTACTTCGCTTCTGGTACCTGATATCCCATGTGAGTGGTGCTTCAAAATCTTCATCACAATTTCTGCCAATTCATCAGCACTGTAAAACTAGAGGTGATTATACAGTGTTGTTACAGTGTAAGAAATAACAGATAGTGTCGGTACACTTAGAAGACTGAGGAAGTCTATTAATATTCTGTAAACACGTATTCCTGTACACTGACGTGCATAAAAAGTGGCCTATATCCCTAGATCATAATAAGTGCTTTTCCTTAGTGAGGTTTCCACCTTCAGAGAACCAACCTTTGACTCCACCCAGCTGGTTTCAGTTCTATATGTGCTTGGCCTGGAAAACAATTCACAGATATATAACGAACCATTGAACGATGTTATAATCAATGTGAAGTGAAATGAAGGGCTGGTTCGGATACGGCCTCTGTGAAACAATTTAGTTACTATTGGTATACAAGGAAAGGCTAAACGAATATAACATAAGTCGGTCTTCTAGAAGAACGAGCATTTTTTTGTATTAGTCGTTAAACTGGATGACTCGATGACATTTATATGAAAGCTTTCATCAGAGACATGGAGACGAAGGTTAAAGTTATTTCTGCAGTCGAACGGCAGTAAGCAAGCGGAAATTAAGAGAACGGTACTTAGCAAGAAAATACAAGGTTTAAGAGTATAAAAAGTACAGATAAAAAGCTCTGAAATTTCCCTTTTATTACATTATAATTTATTTTTGCCTAAAGAGCCCGAAATACAGTGGCTAGAATTATGCTCGAAGAACACAGAAGGTCACGCTAAGATGGTGAGCCTATATTTATTAGTACCAACATGTGCAACTATGTTCCATCATGGGTCATATTTATACACGTTTGTAGATACTTGAACATCTTCAAATATGTGTCCTTTTTCCATTTGGCATGTTGCACTTTTATACTGTTACTCATTATCTCCCATCTTGTACTCGTTTAGACAGCAACTGGACGTGAAAACATGTGAGATAGCAGCACTAGCTTTCACTCATATTATGAATGCATTTGGATATATGTAGTAAAGAATTTGGAGAATGTTAAAGCACGGAAACTGGCGTGCATAAAAACTGGCTTATTATGAAACGCAGCTGCTTATGGTGATACCACTAGTACCACTCTACCACCGTGACGTCTCTGTACCTTCAGTATAATTCTAGCTACTGGATTGGTAGTGTAGCCTCCCCCAAAATATGACAGAAGTGACACAGCATTACAAGCTAGTTGTTCAGGTTCTCACTAGCAGAGTACTGTTAAACAATGCTTCATTAAATTTTGGCACAAAGATAAAATATAATGAGAACGTAGAAATAAAGACGAAAGTTAACAACTTTTTATTTTTTGTTCTTTTAAGATACTTAAACGTTATAGTTTCATACTACACTGCTATTTTCTTAATGTCAGTTTTATTATTGTCGCACGATGGTGTCAAAAACTTTAACTTTCGTCTCCAATTCGCTGATGAAATCTCTCATATAAATGTAGTACTGTCGTCCACTTTAAAGAAAAATGCAAATAATTCTTCATCCCTTCATACAGAGACGAATTATGTTGTATTGGTTTAGCCCATCTTTGAGATTCAACTGTAGCGAAACTCTTTCATAGAGGCGATATCCGAACCACCCCTTCATTTCACATCGATTATAACATCGTTCATTGATTAGATTTAATGTTACTGAATTATTTTCCACATAGAGTACTGATACGGCTGTGTGGAGCCAAAAGTTTGGTGAAAACCTTACGCAGGAAAAAAAAAACACTATCGCGATCTAGGGGAATGGGCCCCTTTTTATGCACGTCAGTATACACATATAGGCCTAACATTAACTAGGAACGGAAGGCGGGCAAAGCACATAGATATCTCATCATTTAAATCCACAATAAAAAATACAAGTTATTAAAGTCTCTTATGGAGGTTCCAGACTTACCATTCAGGATAATGGAGATGGTGTATACAGCGATTAGATCTAGTTTATCTATGGGGCAGAAATTTCGTGCTTGGAAAACTTCATCCAAACCCAAACGCATTTTCTGAAGCAAATTCTACAGTGGGGGAGGGTACAACAAATTGTAGGGTTCTTAAGGGATTTGGCTTAAATAAAATCATACATTTTAAACTCAGATTAAATACTGGTTAGGCATAGTATGGAGAAATCGGAAACTTTCACGCGCTGCATGTTTCAAGAAGCGGGGGTGGAATAAATGTGTTGGACAACGAAATTGCGCAAAGGCGTACAATGTGGTTCATTTGCTTTTGTGGGATAGACTTGGAGTGCAGCGGGTGAGACAAATTGTGTGATATTGATAGACAAAATTTAGAATCATGGGTGAGCCTTAAATTTCAAGCTCTCAGTGTCAAACAGCGCAGGCTTGAGAAAAGGAACCCTATTTATATGACTGCACCTGAGAACAAAGAAGCGTTTAATGTAGTTAAAACTGGATGCCTGAAAAGGTGACCAGTTAATTGGCGATACAGGGATGTGAATATGTTCACTCTGAGAGGAAGGGCAAACTCGGAGTCATATTCTGGTAGAGTGCAGAGAAGCAGAATAATTATCGAAGGAGTATTTGCCTTCACAGTTTGTGTGTTCAGTAGGGGAGTGAAGGTTTGCTTGGATGTAATATCGGACGATGAGAGACAAACAACTGGGGGCATCTCTAAGGTCCGGTAAAAGCAGAACGAAAGAGGGGGGAGACTGTATAACAGTGAGTGTCAGAGGACTGTATATACCATCAGCAGCCAAAGCTGAGCTCCTATACAAATCCTTCAAAGAGATGCATGGATTCAAAATTACAATAGGATTCCATAAACAACAGTTTTTTTTGAAAATCCGAAATGTGCAGAAGATCCGTTGCAATTTATCCAGCTGCTATTGAGGAGCAAGTTGCTCACCCATTTCACTCCCCCAATCTCAGTCTTATCCGTCATCCTACTAACTTTATTCCATCTAACAAGCAGTTGAATCCATCGAGGAGAGGGGCGCTTATTAATAACACTCACTCGGGCTGCCTCCAGCCTGCCTACACCGGACTGGCCTGCACTACGTACATAATGTTAAGTTTGTAATTTCATTTCATTTTAATTTATAGCTAACATTTTTAGTTGTGTGTTTGTGGTATTCGACAACTCTTTGTTGGTACCCTGTGTGGTTTTCTCCATTACTCAGTAATGAAATGTAGATATTTATTATTGCGCCTTTACTGTAAGATTTCAGGGACAGGAAAGCGAGGTCCATACGATTATTCTACTTCAAAGTATAATATAAAATTGACCAAACCACTACGACTAGGACTTCTACCACCATTCCTCCAGGAGAAATGAGTAAAGCGAAAGAATCACAGGGGGCTACAGGCCACAGAGACACGCCTGGCTCGAAGAACCGTCCCATATTCGGAGCTGCACAAAGTGGGCGATGAACGTCCCATATAACTTATGCAGCCCTCTGTTGTCACGGGGTATGCTTTTCCCTTGGAGCGAGGATCCGTACCATCTGTCCGACACTTCCTCACACTACTAAACAGAAAACACATGAAGGAAATAGAATGAAAGAAAACGAGGAAGAGGAATTCGTGGTAGAGAAAATATCCCAGCATTCGCCTACCGACCAGAATAAACACGAAAAACGCAAGGTCCGGGTGGAGGATCAAAGAAAACTGAACCTGAGACCGTCCGAATGTGAGCTTCACACGTTACCGTGGAGTCAACTCGTTCGTATGTATATGCATATTTCATAAATGTAAACACGAGAAAGGCAATTTGACTCTCCAGTAAACTGCATATCTTCTTTTAGAATGAATACATGCACATATTATGAATACTTGCAAGAGCTGGATTTTCCTTGCATATATCTCAAAAGGTTTTGCTTAAAGCATGTCCTAATGAAAAACTATATGCCGATATACAAGTGATTTTGTTCGGACTAATATCAAGACGAATTCTACCTTCCCAGATTTGAAGGTATATAACTGTTTTTGCCTTACAAAACGATAGGTTATCTTTTCTGGTGATTAAACTACAAAACTTTGCCTTGTTATTGACCCTCCCTACCTCTCTACTCATAGGATACTTAGCTTTCAATGTAAGGAATTGTTCCTGGCACCCGTATATTAGACAATGGAAGACAGGATTACGGTATTTTTGTCTACATTTTCTCTACCTCTTCTACTTCTTCTTCAGGACGCCGCAGCGTGTTCCGAGACAAACCTTCTACTCTTTTTATCACTTTCGCTACCACATAGTATGTAGAGAAGGTATTAAATTCAACCCAAAAATTCGATATCGAGATTTCACCAGAAATACATATTTTGAGGCTTCCTGAATACAGAAATAGTATTTTTAGAAACGTTTCGTGTGTGTCTATGAACACATAATTCAAAAACGAAAAGTCAAGTCAACACCAAACTTGGTATTTAAGTTCTATCTTCCAAAGATGCTACCGAAGGTTTTCAAGAAAATTTCCCTACCCTAAACTATCCTTTATATGGAATATTTTTCAAACGTTTCGATTTTCTAAAAAACTGCTATAATGGTTTTGATTAAAATACGATATATTAGTCATATTTGTATGACAAATAAAACGTATAACTTGAATTTTCTGGAACAACCTTTTAAGTCCTCTTCATTAGAAGGAAATTTGGTAAAATCTTGTACAACCGGTAAACGTTAAGTGATAGATGAAAACGTACTTCACAAGCAATGTAGATCTCTTTAAAATACACAATACATTTCAAATAAATTGTTTAGTCACATCAGCCATTTCCGAGATATCCGTTACAAATGGTTCGAATTGTTTAATACTTAGACATTCTTTTCGAGTCCTGTCGATTTGAGGCCGTTCCTTATGATATTATAGAAGGAGTTTTAAGGCCAGCGTGTAGTGTCCAGTTCTAAAACATTTGACTATCGCTATTCCTTTGTATCTATAACGAAATGTGTAATGCAATTATTTCGGAAATGTTAACCTGGGTTAAAGTGAACTAGATAGAAGGATAAACTTTTCTAAGAATAATTTTATACCCACTTCTAAGATATACTGTGTAGAGAAAGTCATGGAAATGTAACAAAGATTTTCCTTCTATGTGGCAATTTTGTGTAATATGTCCACAAGGGATTAGTTTGTATACTTAAGTCTGCTTCTTTGTTGAGTTATTGTTTTTAGGGGAGAGTCTGACGTGCAATCGCCCTTGGTCTCTCGCACTGTTCTTTGGGTTCTTGGCTTTTATGGAGGCCAAAGGCTCGTGAATTAGTCCTTGAAGTTGTGTTAATTCAGGAGACCCTTTTTATTGCTTCATTAGGCACAGAACGGAATACTTTTTATTTATATGAGCTATTTAGGTTTAAATTTATATTTAAGAATAACTTACTATTATGAATGGTACCGATAGGGAACGTCGAGGCTGTTAAAGCAGAGGCGCATAAACGGGAGGTTTACGGTTCAGTATTGTCCTCCCTGACGCAGGGTTCTTTTACTTTCTCTACTACGTATAGCAAGTAAGGGAAGTATTGTATTCCACCCAAAATTAGATACCGAGATTTAACCGAAAATACATCTTTTGAGACCCCCTGAATCCAAAAAGAAGCATTTTTGGAAACATGTCTGTGTGTGTGTGTCTTTATGTGTGTGTGACTGAACAGCATAATTCAGAAACGAACAGTCGGATAAACACCAAACTTGGTATTTAGGTTAAGTATCTTCCAGAGATGCAACACGAAGGTTTTCAAGAAAATCCCCCACCCCAGATTACCCTTTACATGGAACTTTTTTCGAAAATTTTCATTTTCTCAAAATTGTCTCTAACGATTTTGATTAAAATATCATATATTTAAGATATTTTCATGGCAAATGGAGTGTATATCTCGAATTTTCTGGGAATGTCGCCAAAAGTATTCTTCATTGTGATCGACTTTTGCATAACTGGTAAACCATAAGAGACACACAAAATTTTACTACACAAAAAAGTAGATCGCGTTAAAATACACAATTTATGTCATATACATTTTTTTTTGTTGAGTGAACCATTTTCGTGATATTTTGTTATTCCCTTAAATTTTCCAAACTTACACTTTTTCTCAAATGGGAATTCGTTATTCATTTTTTTATGTCCTGGACATACAAAGAGAATGGAATGCGCCACATAGCAACCAGCTCTTAAAATATTTGACGATAGCTTAAAGCCTACCAATTCCCCTTGCATCTACAAGAAAATTTGCGATAAGATTAACATCTCGATATTTTGATTAACATGAAGCATATGGAGAATAAGCGTTTGTAAAAATAGTTTGTTCAAGAGTAGAGAAAGTCATGTGAGTGTAATACATCAGATTTTTTTCTTCAGATTTTCCTCAGTCTGTATTACGTAACCTGAAAATGCCCGGTAAGTAACCTAAACTTAGTCCCGCAAGTTTCCTTGCCATATTTCCTTGCCCAATTAACATTTCACTTCAAGTATTAGCCGTACCCATTGCCTATGATACCGTTTGTACAGAGCACGGGCGTTAAATATTATTTAAACGTTTACTAAAATAATTAAAATATTATTCCCCATACATAGTATTTAAAAATCTAACTCGCGAACCAGTTAACATTTTAAAATTTTGCTGACTCTTCCGCCGTCTTGTTTTTCATAGAAAGTCACCCTTGTGGTATACACATTTTCCATTTGATGAAGTATAAAATTTAAAACAGGCTTGACAGAAATAACGCCGGACGGAGCATGCTAATACTGAAGAGGGATTGTATGCAGAGAAGGGCTTAAACGCGTCATATGTAGCGGTAATGGGATTTGAAAAGCGAATTTCAACGGCAGGCGAACGTCAGCATTCTCTATCATGACGTGTAAACCAATACCTGTCCATTATTTTCTTTTCCATTAAAAATTCCACAGAGTATCCAAACAAATAATTTTCCATGTCATTTCTGCCTTACAAAAATGTATCATCAGCACCAGAGTACTGAAATTAATTTGAAATACAGCCATTGCTTATACAGGAACCATTATGATTACATAAACAGATGGGAAACGGGTTTTGTTATGATATAAAAGTGAAAAAGCGGTGCGCGTTCTGCGTGATATTCATCCATAAAATAATAACAAGTGAATACATCGAGCCTACTTGCCATTATGGAACTCAAAACACAATTGAAAATTATACTACGTATACAAATTACAATATCAGCGAAACATATTTTACACAAAGTGATTCGGAGATATAACCCTTCATGTATTCAAACTATCTGATGCGTATAATAACAGGACTTTCTGTATATGTTATCATTTAAGTTATTCTACAAAGCATTTATAAAAGAGGTATTTTTATATCCCACGCCGTAGGTATAATAAATATTCGCTACAGATGGTAATTAATTGTGCTTTCACCCAAGTCGTGTGTACGACAAGGTTGAAAACCTACGATCACACTGAAAAATGCAGTTCCATATCCGGGATTTGAGCAATGGATCTTTCGGTTTCCGAACAGTTCTGAAAAATTCAATGCCATATCTGGGATTTGAACCAAGCATCTTCCGGTTTACGTCCGGTTGCAATAACACATACTCACACACAATTACACAACTTTCTCTAAAAATGTCTATTTTTTTTTATTCAGGGGATCTCATATATGCATTCCTTGTGAATTCTCGATATCGAATTTTTGGGTGAAATGCAATTACCTTCTCATTACCTAAATGCAATTACAAATTACTATGTACGTGTTGGAGAAAGTAAAAAGAAGGTCGGTAATTTACACTCACTACTCTATCGTTAAATTCACGGAAACAAAAGAACCAGCACCTTACACCTCGAAATTATTCTGATAAAAATAGCCAAAACGCATACAGCAACTTTTTTCTGAAATGGTTAATGCCGCCAACATTTTAATTCACATACATTGTGTAACCTAAAGATGGGTGCACAATGTTTATAGTCTTTTACTTTCTCTGCTACGTATAGTATTGCATTCCACCCAAAAATTCGGTACCGAGATTTCACTGGAAATACATGTTTTGAGGCATCCTGAATCTAAAAAAGGAATTTTTAGAAAAAGGTCTGTGTGTATCTGAACAGCATACCTCAAAAACGAAAAGTCGGAAAATACCAAACTTGGTATTTAGGTTCAGTATCTCTCAAAGATGCGACACGAAGATTTTCAAGAAAAACCTCCTACCCCAAACTACCCTTTATATGGAACATTTTTGGTAAATTTTGAATTTTTTTCAAAAATAGCTCTAACGATTTTGATTAAAATATCACATATTTAAGATATTTTCATGACAAATAAAATGTGTATCTTGAATTTTCTGGGAATGTTCCCAAAAGTAATCTTCTTTCTGAATGACTTTTCCATAACCGGTAAACCGTAAGAGATAGACAACATTTTTCTACACCAAAAATGTAGATTTCGTTAAAACACGTAATTTATATCATATGCATTTCTTTTGCCGAGTGAACTATTTCCGGGATATTCCTAGTTATTTGTTTAAATTTTCCAATACTTTCTCTCAAATGGGAATTCGTTATTCGTTTATTTATGTCCTGGATATGCAAAGAACAGAATACTCCACATAGCAACCAGCTCTTAAAAGATATGACTATCTTTTAAGGGCTTTCCTACAAGAAAATTAGCAATAAGATAATTTCCGCGAATGTTTATCTGGAATAACATGACGTAGATAGAGAACAATAGATAAGCGTTTGTAACAAAGTAGAGAAAGTCATAAGAGTGCAATACATTTTTTAAGTTTGACTTCCTTCTTGTTTCAAAGATGTAACAAGTTTACTGAGGAGGAAGTACACTTCATAGCTATATACCTCCCAGAAAAAAATTGCGGCGGTATTTATGTTATATTTATTTATTGAGCCCCACGTTTGGAAGCCAATTTGAAGTGGTATGCTTGTAATATTATTTAATTTGTTGAGCCCTAAGTTTGGGAGCCAATTTGCGATGGTAAATTTATAATGTTATTTGTGTATGTGTTTACTCAACGTGGTGAAGCCATTTTGTGACGTGATTCTTTGTTAGGTTTGTAGCTCCATCTGGTGTTAGCAATTTGCGGCAGTATTAGTTTTTGTTTGAAAGAATACTACTTTTATTTTATTTAATTTTGTTTCACTGACCTCCGGCTAGCTATGATCTTTTTGGGTCGAGCACTTCTCTTTATACAGGTTGTGCAAACGGAAAGGAATCTTTTATCCAAAGATAACACTATTGAAGGAATTTGTTTTACACTTTTATTGTCGAACACATTCACTATCACATTTACACATTGATCTAGACACTCGCCAAACTGAAACTGTTATAATAACTTCTTACTGATCACTTTTAATTCACGTACCTCAACCTTTTGTATAATTAACTTTACCATACTTGAGATTTTTCATAACTCTTATACGCGTAACTTGCGAATCGATAGCCGACGTGTACTTTACAAATATTTCTGCTGAACTGAAGACGACGTGTAGCATACAAATATTTTCGGTGAACTGACTGACTGAAGGCGACGAGTAATGTACAAAGAATTTTGATGAACTGACGGGGTCTACCTCTAACCTAGCTCTTTTATACTCATACACCCCGATATGCCTAAAGATTATAACTGAGCTGCAATTGGCTAATACAGCGCGCCAACATTAGCGTCTATTTTTATATCCAATGAAAATTATGAATACATATGCTCTAGGGAAATGTTCCAGATAATTCTAAAGGAAAACACGCCAACATTACGTAACTTCCTCGTTTCCAATAATGATAAACAGCTCACCCCCTCGCTGCATTATTGCACGCTATTATTGTCAGTTTCAGTAAGGCAGTATAAACTTACTTCCCAACAATAATTACAATCAACAAACATCTCAAATCAATGTCACATAATAATGCGTATTCATACTATAGTCACTCTTTACATTTAAATAATTTGTGATACAAATTACTGCATCATATGCCCCACTAGAAACATAATTATAAATATTTACAACTTGTTTGGAAATTTTATAATTGCGTTTTTAGTCTCCTAAATCTTGGAACACACGCTATCATTTTCACTTAACACTTCACATGTACTTAACACACGACATATGTTTTGTCTTTATCTTGCCACTACTTACTGGCTCTGTTTTAATGTGTTTAGACTTTAATCTGACATTACAAAATTTTTTATAGCAAATACTGTACCCTGAATTATTTAATTACTGTTACAAAATTGTTTACTTTCTTATATTGTTGACAAAAATTTATGCATTCAAGAATTTTTGTAATTATTAAACATATTTACCAAAAAATATTCACCCTCTACATAAATATATTTACATCTCTTAAATCTAGACACTGTTTCACATTTTTCTGTTTGCTACATAAGTATTTGTTTTAATTATTTTTACCCATTTTTGTTGTTCTGTACATTATATTCACAATACTCTTGAAATGATATCTATGTACGTTTACTTTTAATATAACATTATGCTTCATTTCAAATGCAGTTACTAAGAAAATGTTATTTTCCTTTTAAACATTTAGTTATGTCGAAAATTTATTTCTCTTTTCACATGACATATATAAATAATTAGCCCTCTTACGTTCCAATACATTTCTCTGCAGGTCATCTTTAACTATCCAGCATTTACTTTACATCTCATTGCTATTTACCCTCCTGGATCAAATTGTGTGTGGCTAAACATTACTCGTTGCCGTATCCTAACCTTCCAAAATTTGTTCATGAATAACCTCTTGAAGGATTCATATGATATTTCGTTCCCTGATAACATTTGAAAACAATCTAAAGTTTCCTGAATAACACATCTTTTAACAACTGTCATTTTCAATTCTTCTGCTATCATTTTAATCTGAGAGTACTCTGACAAGTCTGTAATAAATAGTACTGGATTGGAGTTTTCATTTT
This sequence comes from Deroplatys truncata, assembly GCA_030765065.1. Classification (NCBI taxonomy): domain Eukaryota; kingdom Metazoa; phylum Arthropoda; class Insecta; order Mantodea; family Mantidae; genus Deroplatys; species Deroplatys truncata. The sequence goes on along the minus strand of CM060976.1, from coordinate 98,016,499 downwards.
GAACAACTTGGTACTTGTTAATTTCAGAAGTTAGCTTTTGATTATTTACAGGCAAAACTTTAACTTCTTCGGACAATTTATTTCTTTGCATTACTGACTCCTTCTGTATTTCTGATATCTCCCCTCTGAAATTAACTTGCGCCTGATTCACATCTACATTCATAACCTCTTTCATCTCTCTTATCTCACTTGAAATGCTACTCATTCTACTTCCTAACTCTGTACATTTTACATCAACATGTTCACTTTTAGTATTAACCTCACTTTTTTGTTACCTATTTCCCTGCTCATATCTGACAGTTTCTTTGAAACTTCTCCTATCTCACTTGCTATTACTTCCTCATTTTCATCTCTCATTTTTGACATACTACTATCTAGCTTCATAACTTTCTTTTCAATTTCTTCACTGCTTTGATCTACTGTTTGCTCTAATTTCTCATAACTCTGAATTAGTTTATCTAATTTCTCATTAGTCTTACCAATATCTTCCCTAATACCCTTAAAAATATCTTTCAGCATTTCCATCATCATACTAGCATCAAAATTAACACTTCCTGCTATTCTATTCTCACTTTCTGCACTAACATTTCCTCCCTCAAATACTACATTGTTTGAGCTATTTTCTGTAACCTGTATTGAATTACAGCTAACTGTTACATTATCCCCTTCCATTATTGTTTCTTCAATATTATTAGTAGCCATTGTTTTCTTTATCCTACCGCTCCTAAGGTACATTTAAATTTTTTTACCCTTTTTTTTAGAATTAACATAACACTTTTCTAACCTTTCTGATGCTATCTGCTGATATAGCTTTGATGTCCAGCTTTCTGCCCCTCTCTCCTAGATTATATGTTGCTTCTGCGTCGTATTATGATGAATCTACGTCGTTTTGGTGTTGTGTAGTTAAATTCCCCTGTTGCCTTTTAATCTCGGAATTACGATGTCCAATCATCCGCGTCGTCTGTCGTTCCTATAGTTGTTTCTGGAATCTGCGTCTTGTAGTTCAGTTCACTTCTCCATTCGTTCCACGTCCTGGTTCCTTCGCCCCTTCCTGGTCATTATGCTCCTTTCCTGGTCATTCTTCTCCTTTCCTGGTCATCGTGCCCCACGTTCTGGGTGACAATTTGCGGCGGTATTTATGCTATATTTATTTATTTATAGAGCCCCACGTTTGGGAGCCAATTTGAAGTGGTATACTTGTAATATTATTTAATTTGTTGAGCCCTACGTTTGGGAGTCAATTTGCGATGGTAAATTTATAATGTTATTTGTGTATGTGTTTACTCAACGTGGTGAAGCCATTTTGTGACGTGATTCTTTGTTAGGTTTGTAGCTCCATCTAGTGTTAGCAATTTGCGGCAGTATTAGTTTTTGTTTGACAGAATGCTACTTTTATTTTATTTAATTTTGTTTCACTGTCCTCCGGCTAGCTATGATCTTTTTGGGTCGAGCACTTCTCTTTATACAGGTTGCGTGAACGCAAAGGAATCTTTTATCCAAAGATAACACTGATGAAGGAATTTGTTTTACACTTTTATTGTCGAACACATTCACTATCACATTTACACATTGATCTAGACACTCGCCAAACAAACTGTTATAATAACTTCTTACTGATCACTTTTAATTCACGTACTTCAACCTTTTGTATAATTAACTTTACCATACTTGAGATTTTTCATAACTCTTATACGCGTAACTTGCGAATCGATAGCCAACGTGTACTTTACAAATATTTCTGCTGAACTGAAGACACGTGTAGCATACAAATATTTTCGGTGAACTGACTGACTGAAGGCGACGTGTAATGTACAAAGAATTTTGATGAACTGACGGGGTCTACCTCTAACCTAGCTCTTTTATACTCATACACCCCGATATGCCTAAAGATTATAACTGAGCTGCAATTGGCTAATAAAACGCGCCAACATTAGCGTCTATTTTTATATCCAATGAAAATTATGAATACATATGCTCTAGGGAAATGTTCCAGAAAATTCTAAAGGAAAACGCGCCAACATTACGTAACTTCCTCGTTTCCAATAATGATAAACAGCTCACCCCCTCGCTGCATTATTGCACGCTATTATTGTCAGTTTCAGTAAGGCAGTATAAACTTACTTCCCAACAATAATTACAATCAACAAACATCTCAAATCAATGTCACATAATAATGCATATTCATACTATAATCACTCTTTACATTTAAATAATTTGTGATACAAATTACTGCATCAAAATTCATGCCAAAGGACACGGCGTGATTAATTTAAAGGTAAATAATGGAACTTTACTTAACTACAAATTCATTCTAGCTTGCGTCTACCTAAGCTTGCTATGTTGGGAAAAATTCTACTTCTTCGCTTCAAAAATTTAAAAACAATGGACGAAGTTAGGATAAAGAAGCCTAATTTTGCCACTTGTGTATACATTCTGAGTAATACTTTAACATAAGTATATCATTGACGTGCTCCATTTTCATATTGGACAAAAGTCACATTAAAATATGATAAGTATATGCGTTAAATGTTTTTAGTTATCCTATAAGTGATAATTAATCACACTGCTAATTTCAAATTTACATGTAAATCATATTGATGAAAAAAGCATAAATTTATATCAGTTCAGTGTTCCTCACCAAATCGAAAAACGACAATAGAGGTGAAAATACGTAATTGATCTTAAATAGTTGCATGCAGAAAATTACGAACAAGTAAAAGCATGTAATAAAACCGTCAGGCAGAGCTTAAATGAATTAAGTCTTCATTGCAGAAAACTTAATTCTAATAACACAACTATAAAACATAAAATAGAGGTTTTTAAATTATAAGTGTATAGCACTATGCAATCGCGTTAGTTATCCCGAAGAATGAAACAGATATCTGCTGTGTTCAAGCTGTACAGACAATGCTAACACAATAGGCGAATAACTCACAGCAAATAAAACTGGTGATTGGACCTTCAGCTTTCATTTATGTGCGGAGACAACATACGTCAAGTAGTTGCTGCCATTTTTCTGATAACTTTTCATTCATAACGAAAATAACAGTGGTGAATTTTGGAAGACTTACCTTATGTATTTTAAAGATATTTATTAGTGTTATTTTACCAACGTATATTTATTCAAAAACGAAACAGTGCTCTATAAGCCCCACAATCATTAGTTTATTTTCTTTGATTAAATTAAGCAGGTATGTTTATTTCCAAACTGATTTAGTGTTTCTGTAAAAAACTGAATTAGTTATATATTTTGATGAAAATTAATTTCAGAGTAACTTAAATCAGTTTTTGGGGAATAGAGTCGAAGGTGACAATGAAATGAAAAGAAAATGTTTTAGTGGGACAGCTCAAAACAGTGGAACCACTACACAGCCGCTGTATGCTTCATTTCTACTCACTCAGGGGATCCTGGACAATGAGCAATGCCAGAAAGGCACTGAGCGGGATGGCTCAGGCGGTTATGTCTGTGGCCCGCATTCAGGAGGTCCCGGATCATTCCCCGGCGATGGTTCACTCTGGCCCATGGGTTTATCCTGGTTTTCCCGGGTCGCCAGGCGAATGCTAGGATGGTTAATCTTCTACCACGACTCTCCTGTTCCTCATTTCCTGTACCATTCCTTGTCATCTGTTTCAGGGCGTAGTACCAGACAAGGGCGGTCGGTGACTTGCGCTCTCCAAGGTTTCTTCTCTGGCGTCGCTGCGATACGCTCAGTTAAGACTCTCAGTTAAGACTCTCCTCCGCGTGGGACTCCGCTCCGGGGGACCCTGGAGGTTTGTAGCTTGTGACCAGGGACCGTGCGCAGTCGGATGCGTTCTATCTGGAAACGTTAGGGACCCCGTAATTGCTTGCGCCAATCGGCATCCGGATCTGGTGTCCTTCGGGCCTCTCCCCTCATCCGTCACTCCCAGGGGTCATGTCGGAAGCATAAAGGGCCGACTGACCTGCATACGGTACTCTGTCCCGGTTCCGTGGAGCCTTCCGTGATAGTACCTTTAATGCCAGAAAGCCGATACGTAGTCAGCATTGCGATCATTTGCGCACTGCTGCTGCTTTTTTTTTCAACAGGAGCTGCTACTTCTGCAAAATGTAGTACGAAAAACGTCGTTATTAGTACTGGAAAATGAATCTCCCCTTCCACATCACAATGAAACCGTAAACATTTATTATTGTTATTATTATTATCATCATCAATAACATAACTGATTTTTAAAGTTATTAAATTTTAAGGAGCAATAAAGAACTTGTGAAGGTAACAACTGAAAGCTATATAATTTTGTTAATGCAAAGAAATAAAATCCATTGTTGGAGAGTGATGCTCATTCACTTAGAATCGCGTATCTTAATGATCACGTAGTTAGGGAACCTTCTCAGAGCAACCAAAAACTGCGGATTTGACATGCAGTCTCTTTTCCTCTTATACACGAAATCCTCCAAATATCTTCTTTACGGACTTAGACTTAGGCATTCACAATGAAGCCTAGAGATAAGCATAACATAAGCATAGGAGGATATTTCATGTTATCTTAATATGCATTAACCTACGTTGACATAACATAGTATTTTGCAAGCTCCAAGCTTGCATGTTTGTAGCTATGTCAAACATAAGCCACGAGCCAATCAGAGAACGATTCTCCATACACCTCATAACATTACTGTCTCACAAAAGGTTTTCCGTCGCCATCTGTTGAATCGCTAAGTGCCTTTCTGTGCAAGAAGACGGGCTAGGGATTGCTTGAAAACCTATAAAATTGCGTCAAAACAAATGATGGTAGGAGCAACTTTTTGTTAGTTTAACGACTTTAACCGCGTAACTAGCTGTTGTTCATTTTGATGTATGTACAATGGAGTTCACGGATGTTATAGTGTTTTTGTTTATTTAATGTTGGCAGAAACCTATTACCTCCGTTGCACATCAGCCCTGGATTGAATTCAAGTCCCACACACGCGCATTAGCCTATAAACAAAGGTGAGGGCTAGGCAAGCAGCAAAAGGGGATGAGTACGACAACACTGAACTCGAGTGGCTGGAAGTCACCCTTCGCAACGGTCTTCACCAGCCCCTGTATGAGTCCTCCTTTTATTGGTTTGATGTCAAATGTCTGGAAGTCATACCTATGAACGCAGGTCTATTTCAGGTTCAGGCGTGAAGGTAAAACGAGGTAAGACAAAAGCAATAAGGTAGAACCAGATAAGGAGTGAGAACTGAGAGTGAAGCGGCAGTACTTCTTTACCAACATAAACCATTGTGCATTGTATCGGCAGGATTTCACGCACTCGGATTTACATAATTATTTTGTCTAGTGCACTGTCGATGGTCGCTTTGCAGTTTACCAAATAGCTCAGCTGTTTTACGCTCTTTTGCGATTGGCTGCTGTTTATGCTTCCGTTTGTGGATAGGAAAGACGATCTCGCGTTAAGTTTATATTTAAGCTTTACGTCTTATGTTAACGCTTGTGATTGCCCCCATACACATGTAAATGGGTTTGCAAGAGCTCAAATTCCGAAGTGCTACAGTAGCCACCTATGGTACGGCTGACAACAAAACGAAGTGTATCATTTTAGAGAATGATATTCCGAGAATAATAGTATAAATGCTTACCCTCTGCCAAAGCGAAACGAATGCATGCGTTCCAACCCAGAGTGAAGTACATTCCACAGAACTAGAGATTAAAGAGAGATTAAGACCCTTACACCACCAATGCTGACTTTATGACCCATTATATAAAAACTATTAACCAAAATAACGGATAGAAGTTTTTATAGGCTCTAGATGCATACCTTCTAAGTTCACCTATCTGCATTTATATAAACGAAGTCAGGTAGTGCAGTGGTTTCGTTTCGGTCTCTCATACTGAGGGTGTGGGGTGCGATTACCGGCTCTAGGGTGGCGATTTTAAGTCGGCCCTATCTACGCCTTCACCTCTGACTTGCTCATTTGATGCATCCCCACAGCATAACGTGGCCCCGAGTCCAAAGTCCTATAGGTCCTCTCATTCCATCGCCATCCTCACCATCAACCTACCATCGGAGGCAACGGGTTTCGCCCACTGGGTGCCTCCACCTCAGAAATGGGTCCAGTCATCGCTTGGTGGAATGAGGTATCCCCGAAGGTGTATAGCGCATATAGGGAGCGTTATATAATAATGTAATTTCTAATGGAAGATAAGATTTTATGAATTATACAGCTGTTTAATTAAACTGTATCAACAATTAATTGTTACAAGATAATCGACCATTTTATTAACACCGAACTGAATCCACAAGTGCAATAACGCCTGTGTTTTATTATTCCAAAATTTGATTTGCCATCTTCACTAGTTTTGAAAAAACGGGTTATTTATATCAGATAATGGCAAAAAAGCTGTTAAAAGTAAAAACTGTAAAAATAAACTATCATAGATTTACAAGAAAGAGACCACGTGCTTGGACGTACAGAAGCTACAATACTTACCAATGGACCAATAGTAGAGCAAATCCTCCCCTACGCGGCGAGCTAAATTATAAGAACTATTGTTTCTTTTTGTTATAAGGTGGCGATAACAGATGCAGTAGCATTTTTAAAAATATATTTAAAACACAAGTAGTGTACGTACAATAGTAACGTGTGTATAAACTAAAGTGGAAATTTCAATTTTTAAGGCTGCACAAAGGAACTAAAATTTTCAGTTCTTGACATTTTCACCATTTCATCTGTTAAATATGGACCATTAAATTAAAGATTCAATGCAGCAGTCATTATATATATAGAATTATTTTATCTTCATTGCAAGTTTCTGTTTGACAATGATTAATATGGCTTCAACAGTACGTTGCTTATGGATAGGGAGGACTTCGATCTGCATGTTGACTTAAGGATTAGAATGGAAGCACATAGAGGATATTAAAACGAGAAAAAAAGGTAAAGAAGGCGACGAAGTGGAACTATTACAATTTACTTAGTTTAGGAAACAGTTTTCCGGGAAACATTACAATTTTCCGCTTACATTCCCGTTACAGATTAAATGCAATTTGTTTGAAAAATAAACGTTATGAACATTTACAAAATCACTTCGTTTTGATGCCCACGTATGTGCTGTGAAAATTCACTGGAAAGCAAATGTTTGAAAAAGACAGCGCACCTACTGCGAAAACCAATGTAGCGCGAAGAAAATTTTGCTGCGCTTCGTTGCTAGACCGTAAAACTATATCACAGCCCCGTGAACAAAGCCGTTCACCTGAACAGATCAAACAAGCTGCGTCCAATTAAAACAAAAACATAAAACACTAATACCACCTGCCCACAAACGAATTCAAGGATGGCACTAATGCAGTGTCTGCGTAACATTTTATTACAACCGGAGGGATTCTAATCTAGCAAATAATGATTCTTCACATACATGCTCTTCTACCTCCTTTATTGTGTCGATACTGTATAATTGTTTCGTTTGACAAAGATTTCAGTTGACAGAGGTGTATTTGGTTAGTAGTATGTTGGAGCAGTTGAAAACATTCCTTCCGAGTGGTTACCGGTGGCGCTTCAGGTGTATACAGGGTGTCCATAAACTCCCATTACAAATTTCCAGGCCTTGTAAAGGGATTGTATAGGATCCCATGTCCAAAAGGTACACTTTCCATGCTAGGGAAATAATAATTATTTCTATTCAAACGCTTAAATCTCCTCTTTCAGGTTCAGAAGGCCTTGCAACTAAACTAAGATCCTATTGTTAGTTAATGCAAGGCCTAGCATCCTCTGCCACCGTTCATATAGGATATCAAGGTAAGAAGAAAGTACTGAGATAGCGGGTGGTAAGCACATCGAGTGGCTACGTCCATTAATACTTCCAACTATTCGTATTTTTAAAAATATATTTTTGCTGTTTCTATTTTACTTCGTTCTCAGTCAGGTCCCACCAACTTTCCGATCCGTACAACAACACTATTGAACTATAACTTTATAAAACTTCATCTTTGTGTCATTCCTATTTGCTTTCGAATTCCGGTTTATTTTGCAGTAGACTAGCTAGGAATTTACTCTCAATGTCGTTATCGTAATCCATATCGCATCCTAGCTATTTAAAGTGAGATACTTGGACGTTTACCATTGGATCCGTCCGGCTGTTTCTTTTGAAACTGATAGTGTAGCGCCCTAAGGGCACAAAATTTCCACCGTACTTTCCCCTATCAGGCATTCCCTTACTTCCAGTTGCCCATCCCTCCGAACGAGGCCGCTAATGTTGAATATTATTCCTCAAGGAGGAACTGCAAGTGTTACAAGACAACTTAATAATAGCCGACAAATAGAAGCAATCGAACTTGTTGCAGCTTTGACGTTCGGCAACTTCTCCGTGACGATTGTGAGGCGGGCATGCCGCCTCATCAGGCGAATGTACGCAACTGTCCGGAACACCTAGGTTTGTCCCTTCATGATGTCCAACCACAAAAGCCGAAAAATTCAGATTGTCAGTAACGTTATTTTAAAAAACAAAATACGAGTGCTCTATATTCAACATAAATTTCCCTTCTAACAACCCTCTTGCTTGCCAGCATATTTCAAAATGATATATGAAAGAAATGAGTGTTCTCAAGGTATGCTACAGCTAACTGCTGTTATTCTTTGCAGTGTAGGAAAATGAAAACTGAGTCTAACCAGCTACCTTTTCCCATATTGCAGCCATATTCTTCAAAGGCAGTGTCGCACACCTAAGAAAACCAGAGAGTCTAGAGGACCGAGAAAGCTTTATCAATTTCAACACATGCTGTGCAACATGGGGAGCGAAAGCTATAACATTTCATAATGTATCTAACTATATAAAACCCATCCGACAAAATTAGAGGATTTTACCAGCAGAACTAATAGGGGGGAGTCTGTATTACTAAACGATCAACACATTTCAAACAAAAACATTAACTCTATTACATAAAAGAAAGCTCAAAAGTGATACTGAGATTATCTGTTGTTCCGGAGAGGACGTCTGCTGGCAAGCATTGTGTTCCTGTGACTGCCGTTACTCAAGAGTTGCTAGCCAGTCGCGATATATAAATCCTGTTTTTTCAGTCAGCAACTTCCATTATCCCCTACGTCTCTACTGGCACATGCTGTTAAACTATGAATATTTAACTATTCCAGGTATACCACTATAATTTCCAACATGCAACAAATGCCACAGCATTTCATTCTCGTCATAAAGTGTATTCTAGTCTTAGTGTTAAATGAATTTTATCGATTTAAATAGCAGGGTTGCCAAAGTTATATTCTAGTATGAACGCTAACCTAATTAGAGTAATTAATATGTGTATATATATATATATATTGTCCTTTTTCTCTTTATGGAATTCTAAATTTGTGTGAATTGCAGAAAACTTTTCCGATCTCAGTCATTTTATAATTTCCTGCATTCACTCCATTAACATCTCTGTTAACTGCGTATTGGTTTGGATGTATTGTGTATATTTACAAGTTTGACTTAGTTTACTTGCGTCTGAAATAAAATCTCGTTATTATAAATGACAGCCAAGGAACGATTTGGCTTCTCCTGCTATTTAAAATGGAAAATACTTTGACTTTTCGCAGTTTTTAAGCTATCGCTTCTCTCGTTCTCACTGTCACTGTTTTGATCCGGTTCAACTTTCGCCAGGACGTCATTTAATTTACACCGTTCCTTCCTTCACTACTGTGAACTAGTTCAATTTCCGTGACGTAGCCTGTTCTTCCAGATGGTTCACTCGCTGGGGAGTCAGGACTTCTACAATCTCACTCGCTGTACTTCACAGCATTCGCCACCAACTCACTCGGAGAACCGCACTTGATGTCGCAGCAGAAACGTGCTTACCAATTCGCTTACTCACTTGCTGACCGGCTCAATTCAACTGACTGACAGCTCTGACTGGTCTCGCGAGAACGTTCCTTATATAGCCAGGGGAATTTTTCATAGAACATTCTAGAGCTTTCTAGAGGCACATGCTGGAAAGAGGAAAGGAAACTTCCAGATAAGGCTGTTTATCTGCCAACAGAGCTTCTGGTGTTTACGCTGCGAGAACGTGACTTATCTTTGTTTATCTCCCTAGCACCGAACTCCCGATACGCTTGGGCCATAGCCGCAGCTAAAAATAAATATTAACTAGTAATCTGTATTATAGGCAGGAGCTTTGGCGGTGAGGAAGGCGGCAGCAGCGACTTTCACAAAAAATTGCAATATTGCCAACAAAAGTATAAATGTATGATGTGTAAGACCTATTAAACTTTCTCTATCCATTGTTTATTCGCATATGTCCTTATATTCTTATATATTAAAACACTGAATCCTCCATCACGATTAATGCTTTCCTAAAAATGATTTAAATTAAGCATTAATGTCTTAATTATATACAGCATGGAGACATAAACCCTAGATTTTGTGTTTCGGAGCTGGAAAAGAAAATGGAAGAGCGCAAATCTTCAACATGTTCATTCGCTGGCATAATTTAACATGGAAACTGAAGAATATGATGTGGAATATTTCTAAAACTCATTATTCTGTGAAAAAACGCCATTTCACACAAAATATGTATTTAATGTATATTTAAATAGCTTTGTCTATTTCTTATGGTTTCTCATTTTTGGAAAATTAAAAAAACGTAATTCCAAATTTTAAGCATTTTTCAGGTTATTGGGTTAGAGATACACATTTTATTCTTCACGCCAGTAAATTGAAAACTGAAAGTGTTAATCCAATTCTATACAGTCATTTGCTTAGAAAATAAAACACAATGAAATTCTGTCCCTTTAAAGAGTACTTCGAAGTGGATTTAGCGACCATCTTAAATTTCCATCCCTGAAAGTTTCCGACTTAAACGCCAAATTTGCTATTTATCCAATCCTACTTTTTTCAATTATTTTATTGATGCAAAATGTGCACATACACACACACACACAAACACGCTGGCCTTTTTAAAATGCTTCTTTAGGGATTAGGTATCCTCAAAACCTACTCCTTCATTTCTGTTAAAGTCTCGATAGGGAATATTTGTTCGAATACTATCTTCCTCTGTGGAGAAGGTAAACAAAAAACCCAAAGTCGTGATTATGTCGTTTAAGGAAAACACGCACTTGTTTAAAAACGTAAATTTATTTTAAAAACTTATTTACAAAATCATTGTGGCATTACAAAAAGATAAATAGAATAAATAAATGTCAGAGGTAGAAATTCAAATGACGGCAGAAACAACTACTTCTTGAGGGAATGGTTATTATTAGTAACAAATAGATGAAGAATGACAATACCGAAACTTAAAGCATTTTGTATACCTCGGCTCTCAAATAAGTGATACAAATGATATGATTTTAATGAGTAAAGAGAGAATGTTTTACCATAAAGCTTAAATAGTTCCATTACCTCCAGATATAATGTTTCGGATTGTTGTGTTCTCATAAGGAAGCAGTTCTCAAAACCGAAGTTCCAGAAAGAGAAACCTAAGGGGTTTTACAGGATAGACACACATCTCAGTTCCATAATATCTGAAGGTATCCGGCTTAAACTAAAAACAAAGATTAGCTTAGAATTTCCACCAATGATGAATTATAAACCATATGGAAAAGGGGTAAGTTGTCGGCCTGATTGAATGAAATGGCCTGTGCACACTAATAAATATTACATGAGGATACTACCCTTATTTAATAATTACTGCATATGACCTTGGGTTTTACTTTCATAACAGGTTGCCATTTTTCTTCCTTTTTTCGCCAAATTGTGGATAGATCATTTCAGTAACTCGTGAAACTTTTGCGGTGTTTGGGCTCTTTCATGATCGATACCTCATCTGTTAGCCATTTTAGTATAAAATATGTCTTTGTCTTTTTACTTTCTCTACTACGTATAGTAAGTAAGGGAAGCATTGCATTCACCCAAACATTCGATACCGAGATTTCACCGGAAATATATGTTTTGAGGCTCCCTGAATCCAAATAAACATGTCTGTGTATCTGTCCGAATGTCAGTATCTGAACAGCATAACTCAAAAAGGAAACGTTGGATTATTACCAAACTTAGTATTTGACTTTAGTATCCTCCAAGGATGCGACATGAGGATCCTGGACATGCGAAGAGAACAGAATGCTCCACATAGCAATCAGGTCTTAAAATATTTGACTATCGCTTATAGCCTGCCATATTCTCCTTGCATCTATAAGAAAATTAGTAATAACATTTCTGCAAATGTTTATCTCGATTAACACGAAGCAGATAAGAATAAGCGTTTGTAAAAATAGTTTGTTGTGCAAGAATAGAGAAAGCCATGTGGGTGAAACACATCAGATATTTTTACAGTAATTCTGGAATTATTATTGCATTACGTTATTATATAATGCAATAATACCCAATTTCTTCGAATATTTCCTGAATAAAATAAATGTTTGTTGCTGGATGTTTAGTCTTGAAAGACACGAATGTATAATAACGTTTTTACCCTGATGTTCCAGTCTCTTGGTTTAATATTAATTACCCAGTAATAATTTAAAATTACAAATATTATTTCGTTATGGATTATCTCAAAAACGTTTCTGCCCCCCCCCAAAAATGAACCTCCGAACACGAAGTCATTTTAAATCCAGTATTAACTGATCTGTACAATGGCACGGTTGTTTGCCAAAAGAGTCGTGTTTATAACATACATAAATTGTCTGCACTTATTATTTGTCTGGGAAAATATCTAGATTGTATTGAAAGAAAGAAAAAAAACTAATTGCCAGGGTTATATAATATGTAAGGAAGACCAACCATATAAATGAAATTAACTTTTAGCTTAGGCATAGCACCTGCTGGGGCCTGTAACTAATAAATGGGTCCAATTATCACTTGGTGGAAGGAGATTCCCCGAAGATCATGGGCCATATAGGGAGTGTTGGAAATAACTGATTATGCATGAGCTATGTTCGCCTTAATACGTTAACTACTAAGATTTTTTCTCTCTATTCTCACTCAAGCTATCATTGTTGTCCCTTCAAGCTATCGCTCTCTCTCCCCTTCTCTCTCAATTTCATCTCTTTTCTATCCTCTTTTGCTCCCCGTTACTAATTTCTCCCCATTTCACAATCGTTACCTTCGACGCCCGCTCAATCTTCCTCTCACATAACTTGTGATGTTTTGAAAACCAGTAATAATACTGTTTCTTGTGACATGTTAACAATCAAAACCATGTAGAAAACCTCTAATGACACATGTACGTGTGGCTGTTCTGTGTGCTTATTATGAAATCAGAACTATATTGTTATTTCATGGTGACTAACAATTGTCGCTAAAATATCTAGAACTGTAATTTATCTGGCTTATGTGCGTAAATAGCAACTACGAAAATTTGCTATAGCTTCTTAAATCGAAAAAAGTGTTACCACATGTTTTTTTTCCGTCTTACCGTAGCGTAGCTCTTCCATCATTTCTTCTGTCAATAGGCTAAATTCGGAAAGCGGCCTTTATCGATTCGTTGTTTATGTTCTGTCCATCCGTTTTTGTATTTATTTGTTTCTTTGGTAAGGGAAATGTGTATTTCTCTTCTTATAACTTTGTTTTTATTTTATCAAGTGTTCTGTAATATTTCATCGTTCTTAAGTATCTTATTTCGGTGAGATCTGCTTCATTCCAATTTTTCTCTGTAGAATTTTTGCAGGAACCAGGATTAAAATGTTAATTAAATTATTGAAATACTCAATATAAACAGACATAATAGGCTTGAGTGTTATTCATATTTTAAAACAAAATTTCTCCTCCAATTGTATGAAATGTCGTAGTGGACTAAAAATGCAGATATCTGATTGTGTCATCACCAACATCGACAATACATCATGGACATCATCTTTCTTTTCATTATTTTTCGTTTTTTTTAAACCAGTTGGAAAGCAAGCAACATGGAATAACAATAAATGAAATACACATAGAGAAGCAATATTGAAAATGAAGCAAATAATAACTTAACCCTTGAAAAGCTATCCCTCTAGATTTTAAAACTATTTTTACACACTCATATGCTTATTACATTGTGTATATAAGGAATATTTAACGTAAACCGTAATGTTAACGCACGCCAGTTTCGACAGTTGCAAGGTACAAATCACTATTAAGATGAAGGGTAAGAAGAAGAAGGTCTTTCATCAGACAGTCCTTTCGTAATGTTTCTTAAGCGAAGAATGCAGCAGAAAACAAAAGGGACAAGAAAAAAGAGAGGAAGTGTAATTACCACGGAGAGAATGTGACAAATTTTAGAGCTGGCAACAATGGCTTAAAACTTAAGATATAGTCATGAAGAAGAACTCTTGAGGAATACGTAAGTTGAAGTGGGCTTTTTAGTGACAATTAAAACCTCAGCTGAGCAAGGCAGAAATCAGAATGCTGCACTGGAGAAAACATACCTATAGCATTTAAAAAGTCTCCTTAAAAAGTTTTCCGGAAATAGACCAAGTTAATTTCACATTCGCTCGCGAGAAGTACTTGCTACAGAATGAATACAGCTAATTCTGCAGCTTGGCACTAGTTTCTACCGCATTTAGTGAAAGTACTTTACTCTGCAGTAGAACTTTACAGATGAGAGTTTTAGTCATTAATATCCATTCATTGTTTGTACTCGTGGTTTTCGTTCCAAAAATACCTTGAAGCATGAATTGTTCTATGTGTATTTCCCAAACATATTATATTATTTCTTAGTTTTAATAAAACGCCATGCTTTATTCAATTTTAAATACAGGAAAAAGTTTAATGCAAACACAGTGCACTTTTCCATTACGAAAATAAATTCAAAATGCATGTTACGTTTACACGTATTGAATATCATCTATTTTCATGTCTATTCCAAAAGCCATCGTTTCCAACGCTCCCATATGGTCTATGGGCTTCGGGGCATAGGTCCACCAAGCAATGAAGAACCCATTTCTGAGGTGGACTACCCTGTGATGGTAGGGTGATGACAAGGATGGCGGTGGAATGAGAGGACCTACAGCGTTTAGCGTGGACTGCGAACCACGGAGCCTTGGGGTTACTTCATGAGCAAATCCGAGGTGAAGGTGTGGATAGGGCCGACTTAAAATCACCACCCCGTAACCAAAATAAAAAATTAAATTGAGTTTTGTTTATGCTTTTTAACTACTATGGTCCCATTGTATATTGGGCGTGACAGACCGGAATTTTACTCATAAGCCTGTTTATCAGATTGGTGTTCTTTTATGTGGCTTAAATCTACGACAGGGACCACCGGCTTTACTTCCCTTCAGAAGGAAGCCATGTTAAAGATTTTTAAGCCCGAAAAAATTCATTGCCCTCCACCAAGTTTGAACTTGCGACCTTGGGAAACAGAGGTTAGCGCGGAGGACGACACACCCCAGAGCCGGGAATCGAATCCCGGGCCCTCAGTACAAGAGCCGGAAACGAAATTGTTGCGCTATTCCGGCGCACGGAGAGGCTAAGGTGAATGTCGAGTGCCTAAAAACGTATGCTGGCCTTGATATTTCATAGTCTTAACAAGATCTCAAAAAAACATCTGATAATTAGCTCTTCGAAACGTACAACTTAAAATAGTGGAAGATTCAAATTTTGAACATAGTATCTTTCTTAATATTTATGTGTAATAATACTACTACTACTAATAATAATAATAATAACAACAATAATAATAAGAGTAGCAATCAATGACATTCCGAATCAGATAGAGATGTTAATTTTTTCTCCATATTTAAGAATCACACAGTAGTGTCTAAATACACAGTAGTCTAAATCATGTTTCTAGTCTCCTTCCACTTGCTTCTATTCAATTTTTGTTCTTAGAACTAAAATGTCGAAACTAGTGGTTGTAGCAAATGGCGAGGAGAAAGAAAAATATGAAAAGTATCAGATTGGTCAATAAACTGGTTTGAACCTAGAACCTGTTGTTTGTGGGCCATGTACATTACCTGATATGCTGTTATCTTGCATTAAAGCCAATACAGTATTTTAAGTAATTAAATGCTTTGTATTTATGGACAAATGTATTGTGATGTTTGATGTAAGATAAAAATATTGGAACATCACCATACTATAAGCAAAATAGGTTGTTAAAATTAGAACTTAAAGTGTATAAAAGTCATTGTTTATTTTGAATAAATACGCCAAATTTTTATTCTTTCATTTATATAGTTCCCCTTTAACTCCTATGGTCATATTGGGGACTTTTGCTTGAGAAACAACTAATGTATTTTTACTTGTTGAATTTAAGGTTTTGTTTTAACTTTCGTTTATTTATTGTTCAAAACACATTCACTCCCACTTTCACACTTCCGGATTCTGCGGAAGATAGGGAATGATTCTGGTTAAAGCAAAATTCCCCACCTCAGCCGGGAATCGAATCCGCGACTTGTGGGCTGAGAAGCCAGAACGCTGATTACTCCACCACAGAGGTAATTTAATGTCAAAACTGTCTAAGATTAGAGCATTCAAAGACTGGCATAATAATTATTTTCTACAATTACTACTTCCAAACACTGCAAATTTTTCACCGTACTTAAAAGATGTCGTTAGGCCTTCATTAGCATATTTATTGCTTATAGATGTTTTTAATTGTTTCGGCAGTTATGTTTTTCAGGCAATAAATAAAGAAGATCGCTGAAGCTGAAAGTCATATTTGGCACTGAAAAGAATTATTTTATAAATGCAAAATTGAATTCGAAAACTGCGCTGTTCCTTAGTCAATAATTCTGATAAGTGTACTACTTAGAAAAATAGTTTCATATGCTAAAGTATGACGAATGGTTCGTCTCTCTGGCACAGTTTGCACTGGTTTCAATCCTCTCCAGTTGGAAACTTCGCAGTTCTATTGGTTTTAGCTTTGCCATCGAGCGATTTATCGGTTTTTTTTCTTTCTTAACCTAAAAACTGCCTTAGCTTTGAGTTCTCCTGATCCCAGGTTAGCTGTTGGAGGGGGAAGTACATGCGGAACAGAACTTTTCACTTCCAGGGTATGCTGAGGACCTGGTCTCGCCCTCGAGGCCTGTCATGACGGCGACTTGACTTCGGACGTATTAGAGAGAAAGAGGAAAATAGACAGTTATTCTCTACGTTGAAACAAAACTGCACACTTTTTATTCTTGCTTCCCCTGTGATGGTCTGCAGTAAAACATCATTAAATTTCTGGAATTATTATATTTAATTATATTATCTGATTTACTTTTTCAAATGTTATTCTATTCATTCTGTAATCTATATTGTGAGAGAGGGAAGGTACTGCTTTTATGAGAAACATAATATTTAAAATTACAAAACAACATTATATATTTTCCCGATATCAATAGAATTTTAGAAAAATATAAGCCTTTGTTATTGAAGAGAACGAATGCCACAAAACATAATTGTTTCGTGTAGAACACTAGCAGAACCCGCATTTCTGTTCCTGTTAATTCATTACATTAAGAAATTCTTCTCCTTCCCCTTCCACTTTCCCTTATACTCTTTCCATTTTATCCCCTACCTATCCTCCTTTCCGTGTAACCCACAATGTGTTGTATTGTAAGCGGCAGTATGTGGTGCTGATAAACACTAATTCAAAAGTAAAAGTTTTAACGACACACAAAACTATGTCTCAGCCTTATGTTTGTTTTATACTGTTTCTCATGATAAGCGCTTTACGTAAACGAATAGTGGTGAGGAAACTGGTATACAATTTTTAACTTTCATTCAATCGAAATATTACAAATAGCAAAGATTTCAGAAATATTTTACATTTAAACTCTTGTTATGTAACATACTTTAAAACTGAATAATGAGCAAAGTATTTCGAATTATTTATTTATTTTCCTGCCAATTAGAATTCCTACATATGGAAAATGAAATTATGAGACCTAATTTCTAAGTGGGATGTAACCAAGATACATAAAATCAGATTTACCATTCTTTCGAGAAACACACACATACACAATTTGAAAGAATTTGATATTGGCTTCATGTAGCCCATTATACACCTTAATACCAATTACACTGGTATAAATTTTGAAACGCTTTCTCTGCTTCAGATGAAAAAGTGGTAGTGCACCAAGTTAACTGAAGCACTATGAATCCAAATCTCTATTCATACGTTATATTTCATTTTAAGAATTGTTTTAATTAAATCGAGTCTACATCAAAATTAGCAAAGTTAATTTTGAATAAAAATACTTTGATAGGAAATTTTTACTTATATGACTTTTGTGTTAATTAAAGTGCCCTGAATTTAAATTTCTGTTCAGATTTTCTGTCACTTAAGGCTTTTCTGAAGCTTTTAAGATAAAAACGTAAAACGTCAACACTTAAATGAAAATTTTAGAAACATCGAGTGAAGTCTTAAATAGTACATAGAATCTATTAAAGAGATGTAAACTCATTTAACATAATTCTGGCTTTCTAGACTGACTTTCTCTCTCTGAACTACAGGTGAACTGTGAAATGGGAAATGTCCCGTAATTACGTCAGAAAACATACATCTGACTTTCCCTCCCTAAACTATACGTGAACTGTGTAAAGAGAGAAATATCCCGGGATTTCGTCGGAAATATACGTCCGACTTCTTCCTAAACTGCACGTCACGTTTTTTCCCTTGATAAATAAACTTGAATGCTCTTAAGATCTTTAGCCTCCAAGTCAAACAAGGAAGTGGAATAGGAAACGACACTCTAGTGGAATCAACATGCAATTGCCAGTTCATTGAAGTAAGGATACTGATGTGTCTTAAGGACAAGAAATGAAGATTTTTTACTCTGATGTATGAAAACTCATTTCTGCTAATTTATTTGTGGTTATGGCAATTTTCATAAAAGTATTCTGATATACTCGATAGTTACATTTAACAAACAGCGCATTGTGATACGCAGCAGGCTACTATGGAGCTCTGTGTTTTCACATTAGACGCGTTAGCAAAAGTGCTCTATTGTTTTGTCAAACATAAGGCTGAATGCTTTTCCAACATTACACATCTACCAAGAAATTTATTTAAAAGTGTACTTTTTCCGAATAGTGACCATCCATAAAGGATGTTCAGAAAAAAATCTACTTAGTTATATCCAATGTCAATCAAATCATTCACTATTTTTACCTAAAAGACTTACCTTAATGCTAAGATATCATTATACTGGAACACAAGTTTTTGTCTGTAAGGTAGCTTACCTGAAACAAAAGAAAGCAGATGTTGACAAGTGTGAAATATGTAAATCTTAAAGGTAATATAAACATTCCTGCATAATCTACCATTAAAGACATGTAGGCAAAGCTCAAACCAACATGACATTAGTGTTGCACAGAGCACAGACCATACTTGTAAACACGGAGAGAGTTCAAGTTTCAGGACAGGCCACGGACGTATGCACATGGTGCAGCGTAACTCAGCTGTTGTTCGCTGCAATGGTAGCACAATATAAGTACATTAGTGCATAGACACATTAGAGTACTTCAAATTCGACCATCGGACTTTTCTAAAATTAGAAATGAATCTACAGATAGAGTGGGTATTTCTGAAAGTATAGCAGAAACTTGATAAGAACCTCCAGAAGAATTTATAATTTATTACAACAAAGCATGTATGTAGCATGTATCAAATCAGTTATCCTAAGTACTCTATAGTGTTATTTCTGCAAAATCATATCTACGTAAAGAAGTGTACCGATTCCAAATTTGGAAAATGGGCTAAAACACCATAATGTGCATCTATCTATTAACTCAACATCAAGTATTGTAATACCTTAGCATTTTAATAGCTAAAATGTTCAAGATCTAGGTCAATATTACAATGACATGAAAATATCTTGCAGGTAGTTATGTGAACAGTCAATCCTTGGTATTTATACATCGCGCGTGTTTATTGCTAACTTGCAAACAATATCCCTTTTATCTAAGCTTCCGTGCTTTGCATACAAATTACTTAAACTGGATCTAGAGTTACACAGTGGCCTTGGACTGGAAAAACGGCTCATGTGAACTTAAATAGTTACAATAAAGGGAATTTTACAGTTAGTAAAGTTAACGCTGTATGTTTGTGATAATTTAATCATGAAATTTGAGTAAGCCTTACAAGAGCATATTTTTCTGTAAGATCTGCATTTGAAATACTCAATAAAAATATATCGGATAAATTTCCTTCCTAAGCACCCAGTCCAACAATAAATAGAGTTACAGTAAACGTGTCCGCATTCGAGGTCACCATGTTCTTAGCCTATTGTAATGCAGATAAGAAAATAATGTTACTTATGTCGCTTTTTACGCGAATTTCACCTACTTTTGGATGGCAAGTGTGGCAACTATCGCACAGTCCAAGGCCACTGCGCAGTCCATGTAGTCTAGAAATAGGGTTTAGAAACGGAGGGGGATTTCAGTACTGCGACAAAGAGTAGACCGCCTACTCAATCTCCAAGGGGACGGTATGAAGCGAGAGAAGACGCAACGTGGCGGTGTCCCTAACGATTTCAGATGGAATATCTCCAGCCGCCTTTTAGATAGATAGATTCGGGCAGAAGATTGCATGCCAGAGAAGAAACAATTCTCTTTTCAGAGCACATCTACTGCAAAAAAAAACCCGCACACTTTCGTTCATCTACAAGATGAAAGAAAACGAAATGAGTGATAATGAGAGACGGAAAAATTCATCTTAGCATATAATCGAAAAGAGATTCCGCCTACCGACTGGGAAATCTACGAAAAAAAACCAAGGTCAGGGTAGCTTTTCGAGGGGAATCGAACTCGGAACATACGGAATGCGAGCCTCAGACGCTACCGCCTGAGCTCTTTGTAGTCTAATTCTATATTCAGTGAACCCCAGGAATGTTTAGAACTAACCTCTGCTGTTTCACTGACACTGAGCTGGTGTTCCAAGGAAATAAATTATGAATAACTTGTAACCACTTCAATAAAAATATATACATAAATTATTAGTCGGGATTACTTAGAAAAAGCAGGCTCATTTGAAAATAAGTATACTGCATGGATATAATCCCAGCTTTGATCCGAAAGCTTTCAATTGCGATATTAGTTTTGAGCTTTTTGCAGGAGTATCTAATTTTTAACCTTGTTAATTTTCATATTTAAAGCCCACGAGTTTAATATCTTTAACTATTAAATACGTTTACTTAAAAAGGTGTTGGGGTTTAAACTTATTTTAGTAATGCAAACAATTTGAATCTTACCGAACTAACAATAAATCGAAATACATCAAAAGTGTTGTTTGCTGTACTATTTCATTGTAATTTGTAGGCAAATAAGCAATTTGCAACCTAACGAAATTCCACTGCAATTAAAACAACTGTGAAACTGCCAAGAACTTTTTATACTGACACTTCTCGCAAAAGCTAATAAAATGAAAACAATGAATGATATGTGGTCGACAGTAATAGCTCAACTGCTCGGTCATTTTATTTAGAACTGCAAATGAACAAATTTCGTATTGAGCAGCGAGCTAGAATGATACTCATTGAATACTACTATTGATTAATCAACATATGTATGATAATTATGGTATTATTGCAAATAATTTACGTAAACAAAGAGGGTGCAATGAATAATATAAATTACAATATTGTATTTTCTAGGAAGCAACTAACGCTCATGTAAGTGCCGAATACCGTTTTCATCTTTTTATACAAATGTTATTCTGAAACTTATAAACTAACTGAGTCTCATTAAACTAATCTGTGAAAGGTCTCTCAAATAGTGCAAATTAAATCATTATCGATTATAATGTTCTGTGCAAGATCACGCCTTTCCCTACAAAACCATCATAACTAGCAAATGTCAGGAAAGTCTCCTAAACACAGGTCCTTGCCAAATTTCCTTTCCTAATTATCATTTAATTTCATGTATCATCAGTGTTCACCACTGATTTCAGTACTGCAGCGCAATACTCAGGTTCTGCAATACGAACCAGCATTAAACACTACAAACGAATACAAAATCAGCCTTTCCATTCTTTCCTCTTTCCGCATTTCTCTTTTATCCATATAGCACTTTTTATCTTAATCCCCTGCTGCTCCGTACCTTTTACATTTATCATTTTCTCCAGTAAACTCAGTAGAATATGTAGAACCTTCATTTAGGAGCGTGGCCGGTCTGACTGGAATGTTCTTGGCACCGGGAGTTACGCTTTTTACCGGCGGATTGGATATCCATAGCCCCTTAAAGTCAAGCGAATAGACTTCTCGTGCAAATTATGACTACCGTAACACACACCTTGTCATAGAAGATGTTGGAAATGAAGTCCATCTCTCATACCTTTTAAAAAATTTGCATTTATTCTTATGGTCGTGTAAATAAATCGATGCTTCGTGGGTAAAAAGAAAATTGAACCGGATCATTCATATTATCCAACACTAATTTCAGAAATGCAATTAATTCCGCTCATATTATCGCTGGTTGCAATTCCTGAACTACAGTTCTGTTATCTTATAGGGCTTAATTTAAAACGTTTAGTGGCATTCAAAGCCGAGGTTGGCGGAATTCCTGATTTTTGTACAGGTTTTCTCAGAAATTTATTTGAACTTCCTTCTAACTTGTCTCCGGAGTCTTCAGGTTTTTCCTCTGCAGGAATATTGCAATTTACTTTCAGTTTCTTATCAAGAGTGTATTCAGAAGATTACAAATCGCTTCTCTATGAGACTCTCACTGAGAGCTTATAAGAGTTTATTGTCAGAGAACGTATACATTAGGACTCTGTGTGTTAAAGTATAGGGACTTTTTGGCATTTGAATAGCACCAAAACACTATAACACGTGTCTCACGACGCATTAATCTCTGTACACAGACTCCGCTTCAAATGGTAAGCCGGCACACAAAGAGGAGGGAAAATGGAGGTGGAGTAGACCAGTTAGAAACAGCGCAGTGCAGGGTAAGCAATTTCCCGTATTACGGCCATGCGTCCAAATGAAGGCTCTGTATATTACTGGCATTATAATCCTCGAGATCAATAGACTGAAACGCAGCGGGTTGAAGTTAACTTAACCCTTAATGAAGTGCGCGAATCTGTAATCCATTAGGCAAAAATAAAACAGCTCCTTGCGCTGTCACAAGGTCAAGACTGCTGTTTACATATAGCCAATCAACTTGTGCACTTGAATACTTCGCGTTTCACAAAATTTATTTTCCAGGTGTTAATCGTATTTCGAATTGGAATTTTACTTCTTGAGAATTACAAAATAAAATCCTAAGCATCTAAGCGAGTAATACACCAACGGTTATATATCAAACCCTTAATTGAGCTATGATAACTAGCTTGTTTATCCTACGTTGCACAGGTGAGTATTTGAACGTATAGCACCATGATGCTTCTAAAACCGAAGGAAAAATCCCTTGATATTTACAGAAGTTGGTATGATATATCGGAGAACGTTTTCTTTCTGATTCCTTTAACTTTTCCCCCGACAGTGTTCCAAATTCTCGTAATGTGTGGAGTCTGTAAGTAGCTTTAGATGGCAGAAAAGATTACGGTTTTACGGTTTTCGTAATTCTTAGAAAACAGGAGATAAATTTTAAACATTTATACCTTATCTTTTGTACCGCAGTTATTTAATAACACATGAGTTCCAAAGTTTTCACATAACATCAGCAAACAAACGAAATAGAGGCGAAGCAAGTGAAGTTAATGTTTTGGAAATGGTGCGTAATCTGTCACCAAATTATCGATTATACATTTTCAGTTGTAGATTAGAAAAAATCGATTGAGCAATTTCTAATGCTACGATGTAGCAACACTATTTTACATTAGGGATACTGCATTATACTGCCATAGCTATCCCATGCATATTTTACTGTTAAAAGTATATTCAATTGCTGTTTATTTTGTTGTGCCTTTTCTTTCCACTGTTGCTAAATCGTGTGCATCTACGTATGGGCTGCTTGCAATGAAATATCCAGTGCATTTTGTATAGTGAGACAACTATTTTCTAACTCCAAATTTTCTCATTCTTCTAGCCAGATAAGTTATTGGTTTCTGATACCGATGTTTTGAATCAACCATTTACCGGGCTAGAAGCGAGAAAATTTGGAGTTATTATGCCGTCAGTAAAACTTCAGCTATTATTTTAACTATTTTATACTATCAGGGATATCTCAACGAAAAGACAAAGTTATCCTTGCAAGCAGGTTATTTAATCACAAACGTGTTCGTATTCGCTGTATATCATTTTCAGTCTCTCAGCAGTAACAAAAAAAGGTGCTTCAAGATTAAAACACACACACATACAAAGACTTTCCTGTCTTTAATAAGAGTAAACACTCTCAACAAATCACTCAAAGAATGCGTGCTTATTCTCGAAATTATAATGTAGACAGACACACACAGCATGCATGATCTGCTGACCGGTTTCCCTGTTAGCTGATATATCAAGCACGTGGAGATGAGAGTACGATTCCGATAATATTATTGCTCATCAAGCAGTATCCCAGGTTACCACATTGGTGCAAACAGAAAAACAGCCTATTCTGAGTCTTATACTTTTATGGTCAACTTTTAAGTTTGTTTCAATGTTTTTACAACGATAAAATATTTTTATCTAAATTTTTAATATAACCAGGCATGCAAGTTCTGTTTATCCCATAAACAATTCTCCAACCTCCTTACTGAAACCAATAGGTTGACCATGTATGTCTACCAGTTTTTCAGCACACCCAGCTCTGCGCCATACGAATAGAGCTACATTAATGCCTCCACCGATTGAAAGGGGTATTATTTTGTGCACGCGTTTGCACCCTCGTAACCATTTATCAGTGTCAGGATAGCTGAAAGACTTGAATTCGCAGCACATTTCTCAGGTTCTGGCGACCATCCTCAATCAATTGCTGCCATTTTATAAAACGATTCCAACAGATACCAATCTACGATACATGTAGGGCTGTATGGAGGCAATTTTTATGTTCTTCCATTGCAGAATTCAGGTGCTGTGCAGAAAAATTACGGGGGCCTGCGCTAATAAAGGAAGGTGAAGAAAAGTCTGTAAAAATAGCTTCTCGACAATATAGTCTGTGGTAATTGATTAACTGACAGTAATACAACAATCTTTGGAATTGTGATGGAAGTAAGTAAACTTATAATAAGACATAAGACAATGTAGAAAACTATATGTGGGTCAGTACAAAGCTAACAGCTTATATAACCACAAATATATCTACAACTACCTTCCTTCCTTCCTCACACTTCAGTAATACAGAACATAAACATTGTCAATTATTTAATTCGCTTCTTTTATCACCTGGCAATTTGAGAACTTTTTCTATTTTGGAAGTGTTCGTGTGCATTTCCTACGAGTAAATCTCTAAATAGTTTACAGTAATATTTTGGTATCTAACTTGATGTTCAAAGTGGTTAAATGCAGATGGTACACTAGAAGTAGAAAAAAATAATGTAACTGTAATTGCAAGTATTTGTAATAATCTTCCTGCTTCTTCTCAATTAGCTCTCCCACTTCTTTGTTCTATACATTTGGATCTTTCTTTTTTCTTCGTTTTATCCTTACAAAACATATTATGGAAATTAAAGTTTGGATACTACACAACCTATTATATTTAGAGATTGAGAAACATAGGCATAAAAATAAATGCTTGAATTATTCTTTACGCTAAGTAATATTTAAGATGTATTCTGTTTTGTTGAACTAGGGCAACAAGATGGGAATATTTTCTTATAGGAAAGTTGCAACATAGTATGGATTTGATGTGATGGCATTACATTGAACACAAATCTATATCAAACCAGAACGAGTAATCTCACAAGTCAACAGGATGTGCTTATATTCGACGTAATCGTGACGTCACTGCGGGTTTCAAGGGCACAACCCAATTGTGATCGCAGAGTGCTGTCCATTAAAAGTAGGGAAAAGGTAAAGGTACGTATCACTGAGGGGGCCCCCAGAACCGGGACAGAACACCAGGAGGACTTGATGCGAAATAGCAAAAAGGAAGGCAACTAAGTTAACAGTGGACAAAGAGTTTCTGGCTATGTTGGTGTAAATAAAATTGTGGATACTAGTCGTCCACGATATGAAGCGTGTGCTGGGAAGAGGAACTAAATGGTTACGGAGCAAAAGGGCGGGGAATCGGTAGGACAGTCAGGTAAAGAAAACATCCCAGTTCCTACTTATTAGCGAAGCTGAGGCCTGCAAATGTAGCACTGTTTTCATTGTGCGACTGTACATTTCCCTAGTCATACCCCTCACTCTCCTGTGATCCCTATCTTGATTGTTAACAAAGCAGAGTGGCGCCTTCCACCAAGCGCATTCATATCGTGGCTGATCAGTAATTAACTGTAATTTGTTTAAAACTAGGATGTACATGGAGCCCAGTATTTTTTTGGAACTGGAGTGATCGGAACTTTTACTGAAAGATAACCTTCTCTACCCACCTTTCAAGGCTTTCAGTAAAAATGTAGAAGTCGGGATATGAGCTTAAATAACTTTTTACCTTTAATGACAACTCTAACATCACCATATGCACCCTATTATAATTTTTTTTCTTTCTAATGAGATTATTCGTTGTCTGCTGTAAGCACCTTATTGGCATTCAACCTTCGAGTTTCCTCTACTGTTCATTACTTACAGCAGTAGTAAGGGAGAACACGTATCAGGAGTGTGGAATTGCGATATGGTTAATGCACATCAGCTTTGAGAATTTTTAATTTCAGGAAGAGTGTGGTAGGATTATTGCGACCATGATGTGAAATATTAACGAAGCCGTGTGCTAGTGGCATTGCCATTAGCCTTAAGCTCATACATTTGTTATTAGTTTATTATCCATTCCTCCAGGCCATGCTCGCTAGCTCGGAAAAGCTGTTGAAAATCACGCGGTTCCCTTACAACAAAGGGGATTACTATTTTATGCTAACTGGCGCCAATGATACCCTACTCCTTTAATGTGAGGGCCCTTTGCTCCTAGCTAATGGTATGGAAAGTGGCGAGTGCCAACCTTTATGTGGAACCTCCTCAAGACTAATCGAAACTGAAAACAAGTATATGCAAACGATTTGTAGGACAAAAAGGGGGAATTTGGATGCAATTTTAAGTCGTTTTCTACGCTCGTTTAGAAAGAAATTCGTAGCTATGTCACAACCGAAACTTTGTATTGCGCGTGCAAGATATGGGAGACGTAGGATTGCATACAGATTAGACTCGAACTTAGGTTTGGAGGCCCCTTTAATCCAAAATCGTACTTATGGAAAAGGGTTCTTGTCTGTTTAAAAAGCAGAACTCTAAAACGAATAGTTGGGTAAAAGTCAGAGGCGACATAAGAATGCAAGTCCAAAATCTTTTAACCAAGGACCACAGAAAAATTAGAAAGTTCTTCGTTATACCCTATTTTTCTTTCTCTACAAGTACCTAGTATGTAGAGAAGGTCTTGCATTCCACCCAAAAATTCGATACCGAGATTTCACCTGCAATACGTGTTTTGAGATCCCCTGAATACAAAAAAGCATTTTTAGAAAAAAGTCCGTGTGTGTGCGCCTGAGTGAGGTCTGTGAACAATAATGAAAAGTCGGATAAATACCATACTTGGTATTTAGGTTCAGTACCTTTCAAAGATGCGACACGGAGATTTTCCAGAAAATCCCTCTACGCCAAACTACCCTTTGCACGGAATATTTTCCGAAATTTTTCATTTTCTAAAAATGGCTCAAACGATATTGATTAAAATAACACATATTAAGTGTATTTACATGACAAACAAAATGCATATTTCGAATTTTCTGGGAATTACCTGTGAAGTTCTCTTTATTCGAATGAACTTTGTATAATCTTGCATAACTTGTAAACGTTAAGCGATAGGCGAAAACGTACCAAACAAAAAATGTAGATCTCCTTAAAACACACAATTTATTTCAAATAAACTTTTTGTAGCATTAACTATTTCTGAGATACCCGTTATTACGATTTTATTTATTCAATACTTTGTCATTCTTTTTTAAGTACCATCGATTTTCATTTATTTCTCGCGACTGCATGAAACAGCATGGAATGTTAAGACAGCGTATAGCCTCCAGTTCTTAAACATTTGACTATCGCTGTTTCCTTTGCATCTATAACGAAATCTGTAATGTAGCTGTTTCTGCAAAGTTTATTTGGACTAAAATATAGTAAATAGAAAAGTAAATTTTAATAATATTAGTTTGTATACCCCTAATAAGCGATAGAGATAGAGAAAGTTCATGAAAATGTATTACATCATATTTTCCTCAAAGCAAAATTTCTCATTAAAATAGCACAGTTTTCGGGATTTGAAAAGAATAAAATTTACACCCTGGATTTTATGTTAATGGCTATTGAGGTCCTCTTCACCCCCAGGAATTTATGATATAGACCAAACGTAAATCCCATTAATATTATTTAGGGGGATATATACATACTCAATTTTGATCTATGAATTGTGCAAGTAGACTTTTAATTAAGTTTTGGAAATAATATGGAATAAAACGGTTATTACATAACTACTGAAATAATTTAGTATTCTCTTAGCCTGAAAAATGTACATTATCCAACAAAAACAGCATTATATTTAACATGATTACAACAGGTGCTCTGTGAATGCTATATATGAGAGTAATAATTACTTCTGTAATTAACCCCCAAACTGAGTTGTACATTTCTGAAAACTAACTGCTGTATTAATACCAATACATTCTAAATTAATGTTTCATTACGTTATAGTCACTGGTTTATAGAACTCTTCAATTTAAGAGTAAACTTTATATTTTATTAAAACACAAATGTGAAAAGTCAAATTGCAAAAAGAGTTTATCAAAGCTGCTTGAAAAAATATTTTAAGCATTGCATGCATTAAATTACAGAATATTAATCTTCCTCTTGTACCTAACTATGAAATGACTTTAGTGTGGGTTTTCATATTGACCTAACACATTAGAATTATAAAAACAAATCTCGAAGTGGTGTTTACTACATTACTTTTATAATAATATGCGCAAAATTCATTGCACATTGGACTGTTTTCCTAAACAGCTTGAAGTGGAAATATCACAATATGTTCTCTTACCAAAACTAAGATACCACATTTCGGCATCGAAGGTATCAGTGGTATTTACAACCCTAACATCCAATGGATTAATATCATCATCTGATTATGAGATAAACCTTGTCTAACTTTCACAGTTCCAAACCACACATCCTTTACTGTCATAGGTAAGAACTTGTAGCTCTCTTGAAGCCGCACACCTTTTGAGTGGAACACTTTATCCCTAATGCTCAGTCAACCCATTTTGATTTTAGTATGTGAAAACAACAAAGTAATGCTGTAATGACTAAAAGCTATTCTAATGTACAAACATGGTTAATAACATATCCAGATGTTGCCTATTAATGGCTGAATACCTAAAATGTAGAAAATTGGAAAATACAAATGTGCTCAAAATGTACCATCTTCGATTAAGGTTTAAAGACATTGAGGCGTTTATTAAAAAAGTCACATTGAACATCTGAAGTAGGTGAGCATTCAATATACAGAAACGTCTACTTCAATGCTGATACGGCAGAAGAACTGTTCAGAATTATTGGAGTTTCTGGAAGTTCAGGTTTCTCGACTTACAATTTCCATATTTTATGAAACTTTCATATAAAATGCCTCTTAGGGAACTTTCAATAGGGATATGTAAGACCAGCTGTGATTGTTTGCTGTACATGTGATTATTATTTGAGAAGTATTCGAAACACAAGCGCCAAACTTTACTAAAGTGAACGGGGTAGGATATTGGTGAAATATGGAATGAAATGGCAATCGGTAAAGGGCCAGACTAAAAACATACGAAATGAATTAAAATAAAATGTAGAGGAAGGTGTTGAAGTCACTCTCTGTATTGTAAATTTATGTAAAAAATTGTTAAATCTACCACAAGATGAAACAAACCATAAACATATATAAATACATGTCCATCCATTTTACAAAACCCTACGATTTAAGAGCTGGCAAACACAGGTTATTCCATTATTGTTTAGCAATGCTTAATTTTGTATTATTAAATGGATAATATATGTCTCATTCAGTTAACTTGTACCGTTCATCATCATCTAAATCATATGATAACAACAAAAACACGGTTTAGGCCATATGGCCTGCTCTGTCTCCATATAGTGTTAATTAAACTCCTGGCTCCTCAGGATAACGCTTGCGAGAAGGGCCGTTAACGAGTCCCATATAAACAATACCTCCACAGTCATAAGTATGAAGCACAAAAGGTTTTTGCTCACGTCGTTTAAAAGGAAAACACATTGTAAATATATGTGCACACTTTAGCTGCTAATCCACTGTTATGAAATTTATAAGAAAATGAAATCTCAATTTACGTTAAGTATTACATCAAATAAGGATTCAAACGTCATTTTATTGTTGTCATAGTTCAGTAACGTTTTTTCTGCGTTTTATTCTGCTGTTGCCTAGAGAAACAATAAGTATTTTATACACAAAGAATTAAATATGCTAGAAAAAAGACTAGATTTGTTTTTGGCTTAGTATTAAGTAGAGATAGCGCTTATCATTAATACTTTCAGATATTTATTAGAGTTGAGGTGTTATATGCCAAACCTTTGCTTTCTTGCTCCACAAATACTTCACGTGAGTGTCATTACTTAAAAATAACTTCTTAAATTCCTTCACATAAAATAAAAACTGCTTTGTATGGATTGCTAACCGATTCATTCCACCCTAAAACAAGACGCTACTGTTGTTTCCTGATTCTTCTTTCACATTCATCCATTCTTCCCTTCTACTCACACGCTGTTTCAGGCTATGGACCACTGATCAATGGGTTCTTGGCCCCTTAATAGCACAAAGTATTGGCCACTATGAATTTATTGAACCCCGTTTATAACTTACCGACCACTCCAAATCGTGTGATTTTGTTAAAATTGTAACGTAAATACAGAATAATCGTGCTAGTTATTGTGCAATTGCAACTAAAGGTTACATAGAGTGTTTCGAAAATAGAAGGCATTCCCCATATGTAGACAATAAAAATCCCACTACATGTGTCCAGAAATGCTTGGTTTCTGAGATATGGCCTTCAAAACAGTGATATTCACCGCAAAGATTTTGTTCCCGCAGGTAGTTGCCGTGACAGAGATATTAACACACACTGTGACAGTTGATTGCGAGGCGAAGGGTACATTGAGTGTTGTGTTTGACGTTCGACTGAGCGACACAAGTACACTAAAATCAGGAGCTGGCAGAAATGCACTTCATGTACGGTAAGGCAGACGGCAATGCTGCGCTGGCTCGTCGTTTGTACCAAGAAAGGTACCCACAGCGAAGATGCCCAGATCGGAGATGTTTGAACGCTCCATCGCTGTCTGTGAGCTCATGGGAAGTTTACATCCCCTAGTTTGGAGAGGGGAGCACCAAGTTCTACAACTCCAGATATAGAAGAGGAAATTTTGGATTATGTGCACTCGACTCCTATCAGTACACGAAGGTTTGTGTTGTAAGTGAATGTTCCTCATACGACTGTCTGGAGATTGTTGCGAGAGCAGCAGTGGGCTAAAAATCCGAATTTTCCTGCGTTAGTATTGTTTACAGATGAAGCGCAGTTCACACGAAGTGGCATTACATATTTCCTTAGTCAACATGTATGGGCATATGAAAATATGAATATTGCTTAAGTGTACATAAATCCTTATCATGGGTCCCATATTAAGAAATATATATATTAGGTCATTTTGGTAGTTTCAAGTTTTCTATTTTGGATAATGTTTTTTTCGATATTACATCATTAATTTGTAATTTCTTTGTCCTTTGCCGCTTTATTTGGTAACTTCCTTGCATAAGTATAGAGTATATAAAGATTATTGGTTGGTCTTGAAAGATTTGCTTGTGGGTGGAGAGATGGTTATTGTCAGGGAAACAGGTATAACTACTGTTATGAATTCATGTTCAAAATTAGGGATGAGGAGGTCAGTTTTCCCTTTTTTACTTAATAAGTGCGTGTTGCTCTTATTTATGTATGACATGGACTGTGAAATCCTCTTCATTTGCAATAAACATTGCATATTCTGAATTCTCAAAAGAGTTAATGCTACACTTTTGTAAGACCTCTTTAAAAACACAATAAGTTAGAAAATTAATTGAAAATATATTTGTTCTATGTTCTTGTTTGGAGAATCTGAAAAGCAAAGAAAATAATGTTCTTACTTGCTTGAAGAATCTGAAAAGGAAAGTAAGAAAATTTTCTTTTCTTTTGAGATTCTTTGAACAAGAACATTTTCACTGCTCTTTTACTTATTTTTTCTTCTTGTATAGGAGTTATATCAATATATAAATTAATTTATAACTTTCTGTACATTAATTTTAGTAAATCAAATAAATCTCATTTTAGATAATTTTTTGTAATTACAAAGTCATTTTGAAACAAATGTAGTCATTTTAAATAAAATTAGTCATCAAAATCCGCGCCCTGCTTATAAAACACCGCTCTGACATTTTCTCTCATGTATTTACGTTCATCTCCTCTGTATTTGCTCACATAATATTGATTTGTTTCGTAAAGCCTCTCCTGCCAGTTTGGCGTGAAATGCGACCATGTTTTACACAAAATAACGAAAACTAAGATACGAGTAAGTTATTGCACTTTCCTTGCATAAATACTAAATAATATAGGCACCTAATTACAATTGGCAAGTTCCTTAGATCTACCTCCTTTTAAAAAGATCAGTGTAATATGTTTCAATGATCGCCAGTGCAATACACTAATACACCTCCTTTTAACAACACCCACTTTCCCGTGGGTGAAAGCATTACATTTGTGTGCTTTTAAGGGTATTGGTTGTGAGCGTATACTAAAGCATATAGGAAAGGTTGTTCTAAAATTAATATCTCCAAAATATTAAGGCTAGACGCATCCTTGTTCTTACTCTTTCAAGTAGGAAGGATCAAATGGGAACTATGTAAATTAATTATTCATTAATTAAAAAATTAAAACAACTTTATACTAGAAATAATTAAGAAACTAGGTTTATATAAGCACATTCTCAGCCTAAATAATGAAGCCAAAATATCCAAATTCTGAACACATCATTCGAATGTATACTACTCTGTAAATTCGGTTTATTTGAAAATTGGAGGATATTTGCAAGTCTTGCTGTGCAGATAACAGTTTTTCAGCATGTGTCCATTATCTACTTCAAGTAGTCGAATGTACGTGTATTTAATTCATTTTGTGGAGTTACTCTCTTCTGCCAAAATAGTTATATTAATAAAATTCTTTTTAAAAAAATTATATTAAATATGCATGTCGATTATTCATGCTTTTACCTAGACGCGAAAAAACAGTCTCGGAAAACATGCACATATATCAAGTTTTCAGCTATCATGACTTTTAAAACTGCTATGTTTAAGTCATATTACATAATAGCATGATCAACATACAGTTTCTCTCATTAAGCTGCGTTTTTCACAATCCATAAACAAACAAATCAATTTAATTTCGAATCAAAGTTTAAGACCCGATAGCGTATAACGAATTTTATATAGCGTATAACGTATTTTATTTTCGTTGCTAAAATTGGCCGAATAATGTGTTATTGGTTTTCTTTAACATAATATAATTAAAGTCAAGCAATAGCATAAACTAAGAAAATGGTTTTAAAGCTTGCAACTTAGAGCTTCTGAACAACTTTAATATAACAAATATCTGCTTTATATCTACATATCTCTCTTTCTTTGAATAACATGTATGCTGTAAGTCATCTCTCAAGACTAAATTTCATATATCGACAGCGTTTTAGTGAATATTTCAAGGAGAAATGAAATTGGCGCCAGTTGGGTATTTAGCTGTAAAAAGACAGGTTTGTGTTTATTATTTCCAAGACTAAGTCTAGTTATAGATGCGATTTTGTTTCAAGTAGTATAGGGTCGAAACAGATCGTATAACGAGAATATTATACGAACTTTCATGCCGAAAAGTACGGTGCAGAATACTGGCTAGCTAAAACTTCACTCTCGATGACGTCATGCAGCAGGCGGACCGAAAGCAGTACAAGCGAAAACGGCGCGGGAAGAGATCCCCCTGGGTATCAGTGGTGATCGATTAGTTGACCCATGTACTTGTAAACATACTTACAGGGCAGGCGTACACAAACTTCCTGGAAAATACCTCATGTGTATGAAGACATGCCACTGAACATTCGCCAACAAACTCACTTCTTGCATGATGGCGCTCCTGCACACTGCAGTCGTACCGCTCGCCGGTATTTGGATCGATGGATAGGTAGAGGTGGCCCAATTGCTACGCTCACCTGATTTGAATACTGTCGATTTTTAATTGTGGGGCCATTTAAAAGCGTAGGTGTATTCGTCTCCAGTGCCTGACATGGAATCCCTTCACAATCGAAGTGTAGCAGGTTGTGGGGAAATACGCCTTAGATACTGCTGGATTTGGAGTCCTATTCGCACGGCCATGAGACGTCGATGTGAAGCCTGTATTCAAGCAGGAGGTGGACACTTTAAACATCTTCTGCAAAGAAAACTACCTGCGGTAAGAAATGCGTTCTGGTGAATATTACTGTTTTGAAGGCCATAAGTCAGAAACCAAGTATGTTGTAACTGACTATTTTAATATCTACATATGGTGAATGCATACCTGAAATTATGTTTTCTATTTTTAAACACTATTTTCGAGAAACATTTGGGGTTGTGAAGAAAAAGCTACCCTTGTCCTATATTTTCCTCAGTGTTTATCTTCAGAAACAGTATTTTGAGTGCAATAGATATCTGCAACAGATATTTTCTTTCAGATGCCGTTATATTCTAAAACAACCGACATATTTTCGCGGTCATAACGGTAGATAGCTAAAACTACAATATTCTTCATTTGATTCAGAACATGGAATTATAATAATTGAAATGCAATGTTACCTTTTGGTAATTATAAATATCCTTGGTATTGAGAACGCAACCAATCATCGAATTCAGCATTTATTTTGCTTCCTCATCGTGCGACAACAATCATTAGCAAATCAGGAAGCGAAGATGGTTCGATAATCGGGGCAAAGGGTTAGGAAAATGCGAATATAAACGTCGGGACAACAATTCCCGAGTCCATTCCCATGTGATTATCTGGCGCAGGTCTCTTCACGAAGGTTAGTACTTATACTCCTCACGAATGCTTCATCTCTTGCAGGATAAGTTATGATCTCTCTTGCTATGATTAAAAAGAAGCAGTACCGAAGCAGAAATGAACGTAGAATAATATTATTATGATTTGGAAAATTAATAGCATTTCTTTCTTGAGTTCTGGCGTTCACTGCCAATGTATATACGTCCTCCTCACCCACCCCTCTCCAAGCTGCTTCTTAGAAGGATCGGAATTATGTTTTTTCTAACCGTTCCTCAGGGCGGTCGTTATGTTTAATATTCCAACGACGGAGACCGTTGACTCCTATCATAGTATAAGAAGGTATAGGTCGCATACGTACAATAACGGAACCTAAAATATGTAGTTGGGTTTGTATATCAAAATATACACATGAAAATCTGATGTGTTACACTCACATGACTTTCTCTACTCTTGTACAAACTATTTATACAAACGCTTATTCTCCATATGCTTCATGTTAATCGATATAAACATTTGCAGACTCTATCTTACTGCTAATTTTCTTGTAGATGTAAGAGGAATATATATTTACAAGGGCAATATACAAATACAGTAGCCTTTAAGCACATACATATCTCGTATTAGCTGGTTGCTAGGTGCAGCACCATTCGCTTTGCCACAGATTAATATTCTTTGCATATCGAAGACAAAAAAATGAATAATGAATTCCCATTTGGGAAAAGTATTGAAAAATTTAAGGGAATAACAAGTAATATCTTGAAAATGGTTCACTCAACAAAAAAAATGTATATGATATAAATTGTGTATTTTAACGCGATCTACATTTTTTGTGTAGTAAAATTTTGTCTATCTCTTATGATTTACCAGTTATGCAAAAGTCGTTCACAATAAAGAATACTTTTGGAGACATTCCCAGGAAATTCAAGATATACTTTTTATTTGTCATAAAAATATCTTAAACATATGACATTTTAATCAAAATCGTTAGAGCCATTTTTGAGAAAATTAAAATTTTCGAAAAATCTTCCATGTAAAGGGTACTCTGGGGTGGGGGGATTTTCTTGAAAACCTTCGTGTCGCATCCTTGGAAGATACTGAACCCAAATACCAAGTTTGGTGTTTACCCGACTGTTCGTTTCTGAGTTATGCTGTTCACAGACACAGACACACACACAGAGACACACACGGACATGTTTCCAAAAATGCTTTTTTTGGATTCAGGGGGTCTCAAAACATGTATTTCCGGTGAAATCTCGGTATCGAAATTTTGGGTGGAATACAATACTTCCCCTACTTACTATACGTAGTAGAGAAAGTAAAAAGAACAATACATACACTTGGGAGGAGAAAAGGTGGTTAATTCCCCTGGTTTCCACTTTATACCAATCGTTTTGCTGCTTCCGTAAGGTTTCCTTATTTTTCTAACTAACGCAGTTTGCACGCGCTGTGATGTGCTTAAAGCAAATTCAAGAAATAAAGATGAACCAATAAGCGATATTATACTCGGAATGTGAAACGTTGGAGGGTTCAGAAAGAACCTCACTAAAATGCAACTCTGAATCTCGTAAACAGGTAGACATAGCTAGCCAATGCAATATGGTTAACGATTAGACGTTTCTAAAGAAAGGGCGGGTGAGAAATGTGCTTCCTGCAGTACTGAAATGCTCACCACCCATAACGTTAATGTCAAAAGTTTTTTTCTGAAGTAGACATGAAAATAATGTTTGAAATTATTAGAATTACATAATAATTTTCGAGAAGCGATACCATTTTGACGCATTTGTCAATTTCAGCTATTAATTTGGTTCACAAGCATTAAGAAACAATAATAATAATAATAATAACCTAATAACGTGGGTAGAGTGACTGAGGAGAACTCTTAGGTATAGGTTACACAACGGAGAGTGAAATGCGGCCTGCATAAATTTATTGCGGCTACTACACTCAGGAGGAAGGGATGAAGTGAAGTAACCACAGGAGGCTACAGGCCGCGGGAAGACAGGCCACAGAGACGCGCAGAAGGAGGAAGACCCTTATTCAGATATCAGGACGAGGTTTAACATCTTAAAGTCTGAATGGGCTGGATGGCTTAATCCTTGTGTCATAATAATAATAATAATAATAATAATAATAATAATAATAATTCATTATGAGATTGTTGTGAATGTAGTAGTCAAAGTCGTTAAATAAATTACATAATTAGCCTTATAATATTGCCACGTTTATTAGCTAAACGCTAATCCTCTACTAAAAACATAGACAGTTAACTGGCAGTGTTACGCCACCCTTATCTTTCGGGAAGATTAGTAGTTCGCCTACCAACCGTCTGAAATTGTATAAGAATGGAAAGTAGAAAGATAAAATATTGAAGAGGGTGGAGCTACGTATGTCAGTAGCAATTTAAAGCCTCTCCTTCCTATATGGGCCACTTTTTGTGCTCCTAAGTTTACTTCTCTATTGTAAATTTATGATTTTACGATATGACATGCGTGAGCTGAGGTATATTTTGAAAATATGGGATATTTGTATTATTTTTGTTTAAAATGCTATTGAAACTTTTTATTGTTATTATCTTAGAAGTCACCGTATTATTCTGCATATTTATCGGTTTATCACAAGGAACAGTGAAGTTCAACCTGTTCTCGTAAGATCTATGGCTCAAAGTCCATAGTTAACCCCATTTATATTTGAAGAGACTGACAAGCTAAATTAATCAAGTTTAGTCCTTGGCAGCACGAGTAGAAATGAATGGGAAGTGAAACACCCCCCATTCCCTCTCTATGTAAGGTTGGGCATCCCTGTAAGCAAAGTCTTTGAAGAAATTCCATTCAGTGCGAATATAACATAACATTTTTCAAAGTCCTGTCTTATGTATATTAATATTATAAGAGAGAAAATTTGAGTGTTTGGGCGTCTGTAGGGTTAACATCCAAAAACACTCAACCTATCTTGATAATTCTTTCACTGAAAATCCCTAATCTTTCTCACAGACATGGTCCGTGGAACACCTAATTTCATTTCATAAATTAATAAAATCTTTTGCTAAGGATTTACAAAGACCTTGTACTTTAATTGGAACATTGGAGTTATTAAAGAACATGCTTGCAAAGAAGGCCTTTGGTTTAGAATGCCATGAAGTAAAAATAGTTATTACTCCACATAAAATAAAACAAATGCCGGGGATATTTCATTCCAAGTAATACGTATGTATATGGTCACAATTTAGCAATTAAGACACAGTAAAACAAAAGAGTCGAATCTGCTTATAAAGATGCCATTCAAATATTCAACACTAATGCCAATATGTTTTATTAACTCTCAACTCTCCATTTCCTTTTTATGCCATAATTAAAATCATTAGCGGGATGTTAAACAATTATGTATATAGAGAAAATTGTGTCCAGATAAGATTAGAAATCCCTCAACCGATATTTGGTGATTAACAACTTAAGAGTATTATTCTTCTCTATGGTCGCAGACTGTGTGTCTTTTTCCAAGAAGGATAGTGGCAAATCTTCATAATCACCAGCTTCACCTCCATTTCGTTGTATATACTGAGGGTCTGTGTGTTGTGTGAAAACTATAGCTTTAATGTTACTAAATAACTATGGGACCGAAGAGAAGATACAAAGATTTAAAATTAGACTTATTATTAATATTTAAAGTATTACTCGACCATTCCGACTGATTCTTTCATCACCGATGGATACGTATAGACTAAGCAGCATTTCCAGAACTTGGAAGACTGTCGGAGGAGGTTAAGGAAGTCAGTCGTTCCGTAGATGTTCCTTTTGCGAGAATATCAGAGGGTTTTTTAATCATTAGTAGTGATAGCCGGAGCTGTATGGCATTGCATTGATAAGGAGTGAAGGGAAGGACTCGGCATAAAAATCTTCTAGGCCATTGTATAATAATTAAATTAAATTCATTACATCGCCATTCGAGTTTAAAAAGCTACCCATGCAACGTCGTGAAACCAGTCAGTAATATATAAACGAGCTCTCAAAGTATCTACTACTTAACAACAAAACAGCGCACAGAATGTATGTGCAACATGCTGCACATTTACGTAAGCAAATGTTCGCAAAACAAAATTATAATAGCGCACTGGATTAATTTATCTACTCTATGAGTTACTGGATTTTCATAAATTACTATAATGTTTCTCAACCATTTTGTTGTCACCCATTACTAAATTAATGGTGTCTAAATTATGCTTTAATGTAGTCCTCAAGAATCTGGGAGCATTAGGGTATAACGCCATCACCACAACGGCTCTGCAGGAATGTAGTACATAATGCTACTGGCTGTCGAGGAACGCTCATATATCGAACCCCTGTCTCAGCCATTAAGTTTAAATGAACTCCTTATGTACACCCTTAACAGCGCGCTCATAACAAGAGCGGAAGTTGGGTGACGCCATCCAGATTTAAAGCGCGTGCAACGATCAATAAATATGTGCACCGCAACTTGTTACGTATTATGTTATGCCTGATGCCTTCATTATGCGGTGATTTTAAAGTTCACACTCAGCCCTTGTTAGTAGAAGACTTCAGACGAGTGGGTAGCACCAATGTTTGAGCGAATAGTGCTTTTAGTGTAAAATTTAAGATGTAACTAGGGATGTGTATTCCCACTAGTATATCTAACGCAATAACAATGAACAGCTAGAGGCAAATACGTGTTACCTAATAGCAAACTTTAGATATCCACTGTTATGTTCCCTTCTAGTGCATGGTTGTAACCAATAGAACTTGATTATGAAGTTCTGGTTATTCAGCTACCTGCAAGTTACAGATACCTGTCTTACTCACTTTCTCTGCCACATACTTATGATAGTAGGAAAATATTGTACTTCAACCAACAATTCCACATTGATATTTTACCCAAAAATGCCTGGTTTAGATGCCTGAATCCCCAAAAAGGGGCAGTTTTAGAAGAATATCCGTATGTGTGTGTCTGTCTGTCTGTCTGTCTGAACAGCGTAACTCAAATTTGGTATTGTGGCACAAGTATTTTCAAGAAAGGAAAAGTTTAGAAATGTTTTCGTTATTTTTTTATTCTATTTTATTTTACGTCGCTTTAACTCCCTGGTCATATCGCGACGGATATGTTGGTGGATATCTCTTAGAACGATATGTGATGGACAGTTAGCCTTCTAGGTCTCATCCCTGTAACCCCTGCTTCATGCTGTGCAGATGGTATTAAGGTGTCATCCAGTCTAACCGCCGCCGTCATACAGAAAGACGGACAGTTAGCCTTCAAGGCATCATCCTGTAATCCCTGCTTAATGCCGTGCAGATGGCGTTATGGTGCTGTCCAGTCTAACTGCTTGCATTGTCTGTAGATAGATGACATAGCATTTGCTATTACCACTTATTTTTAATTTTACTATTGTTTTAGACTTAAGATGGAACTTTGGGTCGTGTTATTAAATATCCAATCCGATATTTACCTTGGTGACTGAGGAAAACCACGAAAACCTCAGACAGATTGGTCGGCCCACGGGATTTGAACCCGGGACCTCCCGAATGTCTTTTCGTTATTGTTTTAAATTCTTAACATCTATTTTTATTAAGGGGATAAGTATTTTGAAATGGTCAAAAATCACCCCTATTATTTCCAGTTTCAGAGAATGTATACTTTTGGGGGTTAAGAGGTTTCTAAGGCATTTAAATGACATTTAAATGCTAGTCTGCATTCCTTTAAAGCTGTCGTGCAACGCCCCTTTCTAGAACATTTTTGTATATTTCAACAACGAACAATCAGAAAAGCTAAACCAGCCCAAAAATGAAGTGCAGAAGATTATGACCCTGAAATGTACAGAAGTGTGTCGGAATTTTAATGTTCAAACTTTAAATTCAGTTTTCTCAAAACAACATTTTTGGATATTTATGTACCTTTTTCTCAGAGGGTGTGAGAGGTAGAGAGCTGAAATTTTAAGTACATGTATACAACACATAGTTAAACGTTCTGAATTACAATCATAATTTTATAACTATATTACCGATATTAAGAAAGCAACAACATTGCAAATTTTCCACATTTTTACTTTTTCGACTT
Source organism: Deroplatys truncata (assembly GCA_030765065.1). Classification (NCBI taxonomy): domain Eukaryota; kingdom Metazoa; phylum Arthropoda; class Insecta; order Mantodea; family Mantidae; genus Deroplatys; species Deroplatys truncata. The sequence goes on along the minus strand of CM060976.1, from coordinate 97,975,417 downwards.
TGCAAATATTTTTTTTTCAATTTCTAACGAACTGCTATACATAACTAACTAATTTAGCTTAAGAAATAGCTGATTATACTAAGAACAAGCATGAAAAAGTGTAATTCTGTATTGCAAGTAGTATCACAAAAAATGTACTGAATTCACGTATTTTAAGAGTAAATTTTATTATTTTTCTGTTGAATGAAATAATTTTACGTACTCAATTACATAGGCTATCAATGCAAACAACCATTTGAAGTAATTATCATGATTTGTAGAATAATTTCAGGAAAAACCATTGAGAGCTTTAAGAGCAGTGGTAATTTGGTATCCTTATGAAGTTCTCTTCATTTTAAATGAATTTTGTATATTTTTGTATAACTGGAAAACCATATATTCAAAACCTTACATGCATGAAAAATGCGGAAACACATAGCTTCTGGCAAACGTATTAACCATACCATATCGTTAAAATTGGATTGATTTTTCCAATACATTTACATTTTAAGTGTTTGGTCACCATTGCTTAGTTTGGTTTAACATTATGCAAAGAGCATGGGATATCGAAACAAGAATTTAGCTACCAGATTTTTCTTTTGTTAATACTTAACTACTGCTTCTGTTTCTTGTATACCCTTGTAATTATAACAAAAGTGTAATGGAACCATTTCTAATAGAAGAATAATTATTTATAAGAATATTTTGTAAGCAAGTGTGGATGTCAATGGTTGCAAGTAGAGATAGTCATGTGAATGCAACTCAGCTGAAGTTTTCCTTTCGTTTTCCATTTTTATTTGTTTTTTATGAACTGAAGCTGTTATTTCTCATCCTCACAGCAGTTATCAACTAAATATTAATCTTAGTTGTATGACTCATGCGGCAGCACCTGTTGCTCGTATTCGGGTGTTGTCAACTGAAACCAAGCAAAACTGATATTTATTTTATTTTTCTTCCAAGTGGGTTTCTTCAGTCGCGATGTAAACATCGGAATAAATTAAATACCATGAATCAAGGTTCCACCCAAAGAACAAAATAAATAGAAAACAAAAACAGACAGGACATAACTCAGGTTATGTTTCCGGTTTCGCTTTAACTACCTGATTTATCTACAAAAGAGCAATCAGACCTCACAGAAAGTTCAACTTCGAATAAAATCTTCTTTTCCTTCGCCTTCTGCTGCTTCGTTGCCTTAAAACTTTGGTAATCAGTTTTTTTGGGACTGTTGAGTTTATTTCAATGCCCTCAACACAGACAACCAACCCGTGAGTAAGAAAGATGGTAGGATGCGTTTTCTCGCTGCCTCCAATGATGCAGGATTTATTTAGCGTTCTATCTCTCACCTAGACCGTTCCAATTACTCCTGGAGAAGAGTAGTGATATGATAGTAAAGGAAACTAAAAATCTGAAAACTTCATAGTGAAACAAATAGAGAGCGTAGCCTCAACTATAAACTATCGGAAGAGTATAACAAACATCAGGAGACCATCGGGAAATGGATGTAGAGCTAAGGAAATGTAACAGTATATACATTTAAATAACCTAAAGATAAATGGAATTCCGGAGAATGTCAATGTTACAATACCGTAATTATAAAGCAAACATTGAATGTAACCTTACAATCTAAAGAACAAACCGACTTCCATCAAGAAATGGTCCAAGACCATTACTGGAAAAGATGATTAACAGATGGAAGAAGGATGGGATAATAACAGGAATCAAGAAAAAGAAGGCTTACGGCTGATGAAATAGGTTTGAGCGGCAAATTTTCAGTATATATGACGACGAAAATCTCACACCATCTTGAAGCGAACTCTTCAGCAGGCTAAAAGACTTTTGCAGAGAGATTAAAATATTCACGACCTGAACAAACAGCTGGAAGATGTGCTACAAGAAAACCAAGGAGGGATCCACACATGAGTACAAAGTTACACTGGCATTCCAGAAAACCAAAGTGTTTATGCACAATAGGCCATGGAGTAATATATACCGCTACCATTGCAAAGCATATCAGATATAAGAACAGTGCACAATAAGATGAATGCAAGACTGGTGAATGCCTTATTGAAGACTGCTTGAATGCATCTAATGGTAGAGATTATAACATAAAGTGCCTTTTTGTGAATATTCAGAGTGTTGGAAATAATCTCACTGAATTAGAAACATTGATAAACAGAACAGGTAACATTATGTATTATAATAACAAAATTCCCGCCTCAGTGGTGTGGAGTGTGTCTGCCTCACACCCAAGAGGTCCCGAGTTCGAATCTCGGTTAGGGTGAGTTACCCGGATAAGTTTTTTACGGGGTTTTACCTTATTCTGAAAAGACGAATGTCGGGTAACTCCAAGCTCTATGGACCCCGGGTTCATTTGAGTATCATTTCATCTCGGATATGACCTAACCGGTTTAAGGACGCGAAAGCTATCTTCAACCTACAGAATTATACTTCAGAATCTAACTGCAACAGAGAAATAGTATGGGTTATTGGAATACATATGCATGCAAGTTGGGAATATACAGTAATTCAAAGTTATATAAACATAGTGTAATACAAATTCCAATAAAAATGAAACAGCGAGTAATATATATTTATGCAGTTTACAATCCTAAACCATCAAACCACACTGAGGTTATGCCAAATTTGCAAATACTTCTAGTAACAATTCACAGTATAAAAGTATTGCAATTGGATATCTAAATGCAGACACACTCAGCTTAAATATCTTCAGTGTAAAATACCAACAAGCAATGATGAGTTACTCATTCAGGCAAGTTAATCCATCCTATCCCAATAGAGTAATTGAGTTGACTGAAACATTAATTTACCACGTTCTATCAAATAGTGACGATAATTTTTGGTGCATATATAATATAATGCCACACATTTCAAATAATAACATACTCGTATGAACAAATGATGCTGAACAGTGCTCCTAGAAGTAAGAACAAGTAATATTTAGTGTCTCAATCATAAACTAGATAAATTCCATGAATATTTCTGTAACCTTAAGATTGACACAAACGATACAAATTATGTATATAAAAACTCTGTAAGTAAACTAAAATACAACATTGATAAATCCACAAATCTTATCTCTGTAACAAAAACGTAACTAAAGAACACCGTGGATGACGAAGTTATTGCACGCTTAATAAATAAGAAAGAAGCTTTATATTATAAAACCTAACCTAAAAATGCCCTTAAGGAAATTAAAAGGAAATAAGGCGAAATAAAATAAAATAACATCTTTAAAGAGAAAACTTAAGGAATCACAATATGAAAAAAAATATTCAAATGGCGGGTAATAAGAGAAAACTTTGGTCAGAAATAAATAATATTCTTTACACTAATAAATGAAAGGGCACGAATAGCATTGTGAAAGTTTAACATAATGGTGAAATAATACATAATAAAAAGTAGTATGCAATGAAATAAATAAATATCATCACAGTTTCTGAAATTCTATCCCAAAAACTCGTAATAGATACAAATTTGACAGTATAAAACTAAAAATAAAGTAGGTTCACTATTTTGTATGCCAACAAATGTCATTGAAACCTAAAATGTCATAATGGCGTATAGAATTTACGACGGAATAAGTTATAGGCATTAAACATATGTTCAGAAAATATATTGCTGTAGTATCAAAACTAATTAATTTGTCATTCAGTGAAGGCACATTCCTTGATTGTCTAAAAATCAGCAGGGTAGAACCACATAAAGAGTATGAGAGAAAAGATCAGATAGCTGCTAGATGAAAGTAAAAACCACCATAATGTTAAACTTGGCATCAAATTTAATAAACCTTTATTAACTAACAATCTTCGTCTTCCCAGACGTTCATAACTAATATTAGCTAAACAAAATAAACCAGATGAGCATAAACCATGGGCAATTATTATTACAAAAGTTATATAAAACCAAACTACCGACCTATAATAAAGTCACCAGTATTATCAATAATAATAGAAACAATTGTAAAAAGCCAACTGCAAAAATATTTTGAACAGAAACAATACTTCTGTAAATACTAGTTTGGGTTTAAAAAATCACTCTCATTCATATTATTTAAGCCATATTCCCACTACGGAGGCAATGGATAGTAAAAAATTAGGAGCAGTGATTTTCATAAACCTAATTAAAGCGTTTGACACCGTAAAACAACATATATTGATAAAAAGATTAGATAAATTAGGTGTTGGCAAAACCAAGGAGTGGTTCTAAAGCTATTAAAAGTTAGGAAATACTGTGTATTTCGTAATGGCCACACTAGTTTCAAGATAACCGTACATTATGGTGTACCTCATGGTTCAATACTTGGCCCAATACTACTTTTAGTATATGTCTACAGTATATAAGGGAATTAAAGATGAAAGGTGAAACTGTTGTTTGAGGATAAAAAGGCATTATTTTATGTAGGTACAAAAAGTATATATTGAGCAAAATGCAATCTAGTTTCAACAGGATGCTTGACTAGCTAAATGAACACAAACTAGGAGAAAATGCTAAGACAACTAAGTACGTTATTTAATATATAGATAATATTAAAAAAAATAACTTAAATTATAGGAATGTTCACATACTTAAGGGAATACTTAACATCAAATATCAAAAGAGTATTTATTATGCATTAATGATCACATACATCAACTACCGCAGAGAAAAATGGAGTTGCTATATGAATTAGAGATTCTCCACAGAACAGCCATCAGAATTCTATACAAAATCCCCTGTGGAACTAAACGTATAATTAATTATACTTAAGTACAAGAATTTTGTCCTTAGAAGCATTAAAAGCTGAACTGATATGTATGTATATAAAATACATAAGGTAACACTATTAAACTTGAACGCTATACCTCTATAGGGACATGATAAGACAGAAATCTGATTTGTTGCATTCACATGGGTTTCTCTACTCTCGCTTCTACAAACTATTCTTACAAAATATGATCGTAGATTTTTAGCGCCGGTGCTATTAGTAAAATATAACATCCTTTCCGGGCAGTCATCAGCCGTTCTTGCATTTCTTCTTTTCTAAGGATGTCCTCCACATTTGAGAATGAAATGTATGTTTTAATAATTTTATTGTTTTACCATGTTATACTTTACTATTGTTACAACAGTTTATTGGTACAGAATAATCGATACCGGAGTTATTGACTTGTACGATTAATAATTTTATAAAGACATGGTAGGGAGGTAGATAAATAATTGCAATAAATAAGGTTCATATTATAAAATCGTGCATAATGTAAGAATAACAAGTTATAATTATGCAAGAGGATAAGAAGTTATTAAAAGCTAAGTTAGTTTGAGGTTAAGCAATTAGTTAGAAGTCGGAGTAGCTAAGGCAATTAGGTGTTCTAGCAAATCAGACAACAATAAATCCATTAGCTCAAGGTTCAGGTAATTAGAAATTAATACGTTTAGAAATCAGAGTTGTATGAAAACGTACGTATACCAGTTCTGAAAATTAAAAAAGAAAAGAACTCTTAGAATCTAGCAAGTCAAAGGGTAAAAGTTGTGTTTCAGATGCGAATAAGAGAAGCTTAAGATTTGGCAACGTATAACGTAGGAGCTTGGTGGAGTAGTCATGAAGTGGGTGGGATTTAAGTTACTAAAAGAACGTGTATTTCTAAAATTAGGACCATACTGCATTTTACATTTTACAGAATTTTTTTACTGTGATCGATTATCGGCAATCTATAGCGTCTACAGACAGTGATCGTGTTCTCACATAGTTGGCGGTAGCCACAAGGGGATCCGTCGTTTGGTATTTCAGCGATTCTCGGCAACTTACGCTTCTCGTTATTACGGAAACAGTTATTTTAAACCGTATATTTTTAGCGGGTATAATACTTAAAAAGTTGCTGTTTCTCGTGCTAAGATTAAGTTACAGCTTAATTCTTCATTCTCAAACTGTCGGCAACTCTCTTAAAATAGCTAATATATTTCCATTAGATCTATCAATCAACCCATGCGTACCCTCAGAGAATGATCCCATAGTTGACCACTGCAGCAGCCGGCAGCAGATTCATCAACAACAGAGATACTGTAGACGGCATCAAAAGTGTCTCACATATAGGGAGAAAGTTGTCAACCTTTATAAAGTCATTTACATATTTCGCAGTAGGTATAAGAAGTATACAGTAGGCTAGAGTGATAGTCATCACTATGTGATGGCTTTGAAATTCTGTTCTCTTTACACGAACACGAACAAGAAAGAAAGAAAAACGATTTGCATTTGAGAGCAGTATAAAATACTTCAAAATAATAACAAAGAATATCTCGGAAGTGGTTAACGACAAAAGCACTTGACACAAATTGTTTGATTGAGAATATCTACATTCTTGGCAGCAAGATTATTTCTATCTCTTACAGCTTAATAATTATACAAAAGTCATTCAGAATAAAGAGAACATCACAGGATATTCCCTGAAAATTCAAAATACAATTTGTGGTGAAAATAGTTTTAACATATGGTATGTTATTTAAAATCGTTTTCGGGAAAATATAAAAATTCTAAATGTGTTCCATGTAAAAGGTATTTTAGAGTGAGGGATTTTTTTTTCAGAATCTTTGTGTCGCATAATTTGAAGGTCCTGAACTTAAGTACATAGTTTTGTATTTAACCAACATTTAGGTTTTTGAGTATGCTGTTCACAGAAACACACACACGGACTTTTTCTAGCATCTTATTCTATTCAGGGTGCCCCACCCTAACTCAACTTCCGCGGCCCCCACACTCTTGCTCAATTCATGACCACTTTACAGTAGTGACCTATTTTTGGAGTTATCTTTACAATCACAATCAAGAATAACTCCCGCGTGCTAAGCCTGGGATAATGGATCAGGTTATCCCCAGGGTGCAAGCCAGTACAAATACGCAATTTAACTAACATTGAACTACTTTAACTTTGTTGGCTTCCATGCACTGAATTGTGAATTAGGATATAACATGGCATCTTGGAATTACGTAACCCAAGATTTGAAATTATTGCATTACTAAACAGTGATAATGTATACATATAAAACATTTAATTTGAGTAATAAATATGATAAACTACATCCTTTCTCTTCCCCAAACTTCTGTGTGATAAGGCACCTTTGAATACAAATCCGTGAACTTAACTCACTTAACGTAATGTGGTGAAACATTTCTAAATCACTATCAGTCTTTATACCACGTAAGGAAATAACTGGTTTGTTATTTGCAGATGATTTAGTTGCGGGATTTATAAGTGGTGTGGGATAGGCGAGAACAATTGAATTGATAGATAAATTTTGCAAAAAATGGAGTGTAAGCATTATGTTATTTAAAAAGGGGAATAAATTACGGAAGGATCAGAAATGGTATTGACATGGAAGAGAAATTTGAGATAGTGCAAACATTTGATTATTTAGGGATACGATTAAGCAGCAATGGTGGGTGGAACGAACAAAAGGGAATAGTATTAGCTAAAGGAAAAACGGCAATGAAAGCCATCAAAACTTGTATAGATAAATTATCAGAAATGCAATCAAAATGGTTAGAGAGAATTTATACTACTGTAGCAGAAGCAAAAATGTTATATGGAGAAGAGATTTGGGGCCTGGAAGAAGGGTGGGTAAATATAGACATGATCCTTAGGAGCTTTTGTAAACAAACATTGGGCTTACCAGGATCATCATCCAATGGAGTAGCTCAAGCCAAATTAGGGAGAATAGGAGTTAAAGGAAAAATTGTGCGAAGAGCGCTAAAATATTGGATTAGAAATAGAAAGTTTGATAATCAATGTTTGATAGTGCAGGAAAGACTTAATCATAAAGAGTCTTGACTAGGTAAGGTAAAGGAAACCTTGATGAAGATAGGTTTTGGGCAGATTTGGAGAGCTAAAGAATTATTACAAATAGGTTTTTGGAATGAAATTAAGACAAGAATAGAGCATTTGGAAAAACAAGATTTATTAGCGAGTTTTACTTTTAAGAGCTCATTGAGATTATACAGAGAAATGAAGGTAGTATGGAGCAGGGAACACTATGTTGATATGTGTGATAAAACAGCAAGAGCAGGATTTGCATGGGCTAGGACAGATGTGGTGAATTTGAAAGGTTTGAGAAAAGAGATTGATTTGGAGAAATGCCCACTATGCCACCGGAAAGTTAAAGAGTGGCATATAGTTTTAGAGTGTAAAGAAACGAAGTTGCTTAGAAAGAGGATAGAGAAGAGAGAATGGTTAAATTTACCAATAGAAATTCAAGCTAAAAAATTAGTAAATGTAAAATGTAGGAAAAATACAATAGAAGTAGGAAACTTTCTGGGCAGAGTAAGAGTAAAATGGATGAGTAAAATTAACGAGGAAGAGGTAAATGAGTATTAAATTGCAGTAGTTTGTATTTGATATGTTGCAAGTAGAACCCAACAACTCGACAACCTCAAGGTAGAGTTAGACTTAGTATTGGAGATTAAATAAATTGATACTTGTACCTTTAGATTAGGAGGAATGCTGGCTACCAGTAGTTAAGAGGTTAGTTTTCTTTATATTTTTATTGTTATTTTTAGAAACAGGGTTAAGAATAAATTTGTAAAATTGTTGTTGTAAATTTGTACAATTAACTGGGTTAACAATAAAATTACTTACTTACTATACTACGTATGTCCACATGTATTATTCTTGTTATCACAATTTTGAAATTCCTTCCCAACATAAATAAAACTTTGCACAAATTGGAAGTATACATATAGTAACTGAATTATTAACATGTAAGGACAATACCCACATTTAAACTACCCATAACTCTTCCTTAAATTTCAATGTCATTTGACTATCTGGCATGACTTTAACTTGAAGCTTTAATAATGAAGTGAATATTACCCGTTTAGTATGGCTGAGAAGGCAAATACAGTCGAAATTGAAGATTGTGTTTTCCACGACATTTCGCTGATCTTCTGAAGTATATCCACCTGGATATAGCCACTCTCGGAAACCACCCACGTACCTACGTTGGGTGCTGGTCTCATAGCGTACCAAACGTTGCATTCTGGAGATTTCCCATGAAGTAATATAGCTGGCCCACAAGTCCCATTTGACTTCGAGCGTCTGCTCACCTGAAGTTCGTATATGACGTGCCACGATGCTAATATATGCTGTTTTAACCTTTTTAGCATACATGCTGTAAATGAACATTGCTATTGGCAATATTACTTAAAGCTGCAAATCATTATATGAATGCAGTCACGATGCTTTCCTGAAGTTGCTTCATAATAACTGTCTCGTGCTAACCGATGCGTTCATGACGACTATACCAGCGCAACTGCTCAGCATGATACGCAGAGAGAAGTATACTGCCCAACATCCGTGTTCTTTCCTGTTCGGCGTGAAGTGAAGTAACAGAGTCAAGAAGAAGTCGCTACAGTCGACTGCCTCTTGTTTTGCCCGGTCTTCGAAATTCAAAGTGACGTAACTTTAAAACATCACAAGGGGTCTCAAAACATATATTTCCTATGAAGTCTCTATATTGAATTTTTGGGTGGAATGCAATCACTTCTCTGCCTACTGTGTACGTGTTATAGAAAGTAAAAATGAATATTGTATATTATGCAACGTTTTGTAAATATTACTGCAACATTGTTATGTATGTGTACCGCCCAGAAATTAGTAGAAACTCATCATGGCGTATTGTGCAATAAATAAAAATAAATATATTTGTGTGTGTGTGTTTGTGAGTTATAAGTGCACCATAAATGTGGCAGCGCAAAATATAGTGATGCGAATTAGTGTATTTTAACTGTGTAGTATATTATACTTGATAGTGGTGTTTTAATTTCATGCACACCATATGGGAGTTGGTTATTCTATACGCGGTTAATTTGCTTCTTGCTTTGGTTATATGAAAACACAAGTGATAATTTAACACTAAGTTACATGTCTCTAAATGAAGCTACAGAAGGTGTAGAGAACATAAAGGTGTCAGAACGCGCACAAAGAAGAGATAGTTGAAGTTTCAGTGTAGCTTTACAACATGATATAGCAAGGTAGTTGGTTTATAAACCGAAATGTTAAAATGCATGTGAAATTCCTAATATTTCATTTTGTTTTCACTTTTCAAAGCGAGATATAACTCGCTGACAGGCATGTAAAGCGACATGCAATGACTGTTCAACCTAGAAATTAAGTATTTAATAGTTATTGTTTACTTTGTATATAAAAATTACACACCAAATGGTTTTCAGTCTTCAGCAAAATAAAGTTAGGTTTTCCCCGGTAACATGTTTGTTTACAAATGGTAGTTATCATAATATGGATTTTCTGCTTATCTTCATACATTCTTGAAATATGAAGTTATAATTTATGATACTTAAGGTTCTGTCTTGCTTAATTTATTCATAAAGAAAAGGGAACCATTTTTAGAGTACAATTTTGTTAACCTAATGGTCAAGGACCAAGAACTAAAAACATGAATTTAATTCTTTGTTGTTCTATTACCAGATCAAGTTGCCCTGCCTCTCCAATTCAAAACTATTCTCGTATTGGGACCTCCTATTGAACGGAACTTCATGATAGGCAAGTTTTAGTTATTCAAATGCTTTATGTAGGGTGATTTGTTGCTAATAAATACTATAACACAAGAACTGCGGCACCTCCTTGGTTTGTAATTTGTAAATGCATTTACGAAAAATGAGCGTTTGCTTCGCTAGAAAAAAAATCTGAAATAAATAAAATGCAGCAACGAGTTGAATTTGAAAGCAACTATACATCACTATTATGAAACACCCGATGTGGGTTTCATACACTTAGAGCTCTGAATCTGAACTGTAGGTATTATGAGACGTAAGAAATTACTCGAATGACACATACCTAAACCATTGGTGTGGAAAAGGAGAACCGTCTAGATGAGGCCTTCAAACTCTCCAGAACTTTGTGAAGAATTTTATGTATCCACAACTATCCATGCATCCTGACTGTAGATAAAGGACATTAAAGGACTGTAGAAAAGAACATTTAAAACACTTACACCGGAGATATTAGATAGCACAGGAAGGAAATTGTGCTGTGTACGTAATGTGAACACGCTGAAGTCTAATATTGCAATAAAAGCTCCTTCTACAATATCATTACAGATTATACCCACAGAGTAATTAAGAGCAGTAATTCTCATATTAAAACGATATTATTTAATGTCTTTTTAAACACGTTACCTTTTATATTGTACTCTGGGGAATTTACCTTACAAATACAGGCCATATATGTTTACACCTATTCACCCAAGCAAAATTCTATAAAGTTTGTTTTTTTCCAGATATGGTTGAACACTGCACTTCCATTAGTTATTATCTTGTCTATTTTTCCAAGTCACCAATTTCTGAAGCTGGTCCACGAAGCCTCAGATTTATTTATCCAGGTTACCTTTTTTATTATTACCTATAAACAACTATGATTTATGATCTAATATTCATGTGAAAAAGAAAGAATAAATAGCACGGCGGGTGGATGAAGAAGGAGAGAGAATATACAAATCCTATATTAATTTCCTTAGCTATAAGTATGGCGTTTCTGCTTTCAACTGATCGATAACTTATCTGAATTTTATTACTTTAGGATATTTGTCCGAATGGTAATTATTTCTTTAAGACCTTTTGGATATCTTACTTTTAAATCCAGAAACCAATGTTATAGTTTCTCAAAGATTCTTTCACAAATTCATAATTTCTATGTAATCATTCTAAAGGTTTTAGTTGTTGACAGAGTTTAAAAGAGTTGTTTTTCATTTTGTTTTATTATTTAATACCTTTTGCATTGAATGCAGTTTTTCAATGCTATTCAAGGTTGACTACTGAAGATATTTTCAAACGTTTATGTAGTTATAAGAATTCTTGTGGTAACCCTTTCAGTAAGGACGAATTATCTGTTCTAAATAAATATCCCTCTAATTGGTATACATTTTTCATCACGAGTAACTCGATTTGACAACTGTAACAAAAGTATTAATGTCACTTTGATCAGAAATAATTTCACGTTTATACGAGTACTTGTGGAATGACTCTACACTAGAGTATACAGGGTGGATCATTTAAGTTGAGACTGTACAATGTCTCCAAAACTAAGCCTTGTAGAAAGAAATGTCTTTAATAAAAGTTGCTTGACATTTTGGGGCAAAGTAAATGCTATTAGTCATGTTTTTTGGAGGACGTTTCGATAGTCATTTTAGGGTCAATTTAGTTTCTTAAAATGGGAATCTAAAATTAGGGTCAAATTAAATTGAGCCTAAAATGACCATCACAACGTCCTCCAAATAAAACACGATTAATGCATTTACTTTCCCTCATATCAAGCAACTTTTATTCAAGACATTTCTTTCTACAACGCTTGGATTATTATATTATATATATATATTTATAATATAAATTACAGTTTATTATATTATTAAAAACGCTTAGTTTTTTATATTGTACAGTCTCAACCTAAATGGTTCACTTAGTTTGCTACCAATTAAGTAATGAAGATCTACGATCTTATAGTCCTGAGATAAAAAAAACTTTAAAAAATAACACGTATATTGCACTGTACGCTACCTTTAAAAGCTTTGGAGCGTATCAGAGATTTGAGATGCAGGATAGGTGATTATGTACAATCTAGTTCACGAAAACGTTCCTATGGTTCTGGTTTCCTATAGCACTTTTCTTTATTTAATGGCAGAAACGCCTCACCATCTGTGTTCCACATCAACACAGGGTAAGCCAATTTCTTATTGGATTGAATTCAAGTCCAACACACTCACGTTAGCATATGAACAAAGGTCAGGCCTAGGTAAGCAGCGAAAGGGAAGGAGAACAAATACATTTCGGCTAGTGACTGGCAGGCACAGTTCGTAATGACGGTCTCCGGATGAGTCTGTCTCGTATTGGTTTGATGTTAAAAGTCTGGCACTCAACTTATGAACACAGGTCGGTTTCGGGTTTAGGGGTGAAGAGAAAGGAGAGAGTAAGACAAACATTAAGTGGAGTGTTGGAACCAGGTTAGGAGTACGGGATGTGCTTGGCAGTGGCGGTTTAGTATTTCCTTACTAACATAAATTACTGCGCACTATATCGGCACGATTCCATGCACTTGCCTGTACATTCACTCAAGTTGTCCAGTGAAAGGGAAAATTCATTTTGTTAGCAAAAATGTAATCCGCAACAGGTGCTCCTTGTGAATATCACCGAATATCACCTGTGCAATAAAAAACTGCAGTAAGAATATCCTGTCAGTGATTTTCACTACATTAAGAACAGCATCAGAGATTTATCTGTGCGTTTAACCTGGTATTCTCAATCGAGTGAGGCAAAAACTGGAGTAAGGATGATGTGTGCAGGGAAATCGGATAGAATTACACTACACATTTATTAAAAGTTCATGCTTTATTTAGCATATATTTGAAATGAATAATGTTTGAGTTTATCTCAACTGGCAATTTTAGAGGTTCAGCATGGGATTAGGTATATACGCCATACATTTTTATTTTATTTGGTTATTGATTGTTACTGTTATTAAGATTAAGAGTAGAATGGTTCAAAAATGATTACTTTATGTCCACAGAAGGTAAAACTTAACAAGTATTGACAGTTTCTTAATTTTCAATAAGCCTTTTATTAAGGAACAAAAATCGCATAATAAACAGTTTATTTATGTCGGTTCCCTACAATTTAAGGCCATGAAGATATTTCTGTACTCTGATTTATATTGTTCATTTCTTTCCTATTGGACTCATCCCTTAATCATCCTTGCAGACAGAAACGCAAAGGGGTATTTTATAGGCTATTCCATTCATACGCCGCGTATTTGATGTTGGCCAGTAAGACTCAGCAATGCCTGAGATATCGACTATCACAATCGTATATCTTCTAATATGCTTGCAAGGATTCTATTTTATCGATAATACGTTAACTCGTTACTGAATCGTATAGTGTCAGTACGCAGTGACTAATAAGTTACGCCAGGCAATTCTGTTTTTAATCAATGCACATTCAAATATAAATTTCCAAATAAATTACGTCATAGAAAAAAATGTATCTTTATCGTGTTCTGATGTTAGACTTTTTTCAGGTTAACTGTTTTCCCAACTGCTTAGTACTCCATAACATGTTCGATTGTTCCTTCATTTAGTAGGCATGCCTGATTTGGCAACTGACACAGTAGTAGTCTGATTTTAAACAACACAAATAAGAAATAATTTTATTATTTATAAGTTCTGTTACCTTTATTCACGCCTTATTAAATCCCTCTCGATGTTAGGAGTTTCATCAGATAGACTATAACCTCTTGTGGAATCAACTAGAATTCTATTTTTCCTTTAACATATGCGGATAAGTAGCAAAGAACAAGCCGTTTACATCTCTTGCTGTTTTATTTGGTTTAAATATATTCGTGATAGCTATCTACGAAGATACATGATGCCTAAAACGGAAACTTCATAATTTTATTTTCCTTGCGTGTTGAGGAAGAAAATAAAAACACAAGGCAGTGTAATTTTGTATGCAAGAGGTTAAGTGAATAATTATACCAGATAGGAGCTATGGTGTCACTATTAAACCGTAATTTTACTTTCTCTTAGGTATGAAACCCTATAATTTAATGATAACTTATATAGCGAAGTGCTTAGAATCAATTAATACGTAAATGATTTATACATGTACGCTTGATCAAAATGCTAAATACACAATTTTCTTCATAAAATCAGCATAGGAGAAAGCTTACTTCACTTTAATTCTCCCTAGCTAATTTAATCTTTAACTATATCCTTCTTCTTCACTAAAGAGTTTAAGTGGGAACATATTGCCACCCTATTTTAAAACACTAGTGTGTTTCCTTATTGGGAATTAATCTCTCACACAATACACATACACACACATATACACTGCTGTTTGTGAAAATTGCAACACAAAGATAGAATTTCCCGAATAACTCCAAACTTGATGGAAGTGTAGAAGAGTGTGCAAGCAATAAGTGATTAGGTTTGCAGAGAGATGGGGTACACGTAGGCCAAGCAGAGCCCTCTCGTGTCGGATCGATAAGGTCAGTGTTGCGCCCGGTGTAGTCAGTGCAGAGCTGTCAAACGAGGTGGAAACAATAAAAAAGAGTGCCAATATGCTTCGTCGACATCAAAGGGAGCCATATCGCCATGTGTGAGTGAGTGAGTTCGAATGATCGGTCTCTGGGAAGGTGGGTCTGTCATACCGTGACATTTCGGCTCGTACAGGGCATGCTGCTACGACATGATGCATGTGTAGAAGCAGTCCATAGATGAAGGCCGTATACAGCGAAGAGCGGGTACTGGACCACGGAACATCCCACAGCACGGAATGACCGTCATCTTGTCCGCATGGCCATAACGGAACATACAGCTTCATCCACAATGTTGGCTCGACGCTGGAGCACTACAACGGGTTTGAACTTCACTGCATCAACGGTTCGTCGCCGTCTGCTGCAGGTTGGACTAGTTGCATGCATTCCATTGCGTCAGCTTCCATTGTCTAGAAACCACAACTCCTCCGACTGCAATGGGCAGGTGAACACTGTCACTGGGTGCTGAGTGGCAAAATGTAGTCTTTTTGGACGAGTCCCGCTTCAACGTGTCCTACAGTGATGGGCGCATACGTGTCCGGCGGTACCGTGGTGAGCGCAACTTGGAGGGCTGCATTGTTTAGCGGCATAGCGGACAAACGAGGTGTGATGGTTTGGGGTGCCATTGGTTAAAACAACCGATCTCGCCTCCTACGAATTGAGGGCACTTTGAACAGCAACCGGTACTGAACGGTTGTTGTAGAGCCTTAGGTACTCCCCAGCTTCAGGCATTCCCCCAGACCACATTTCAACAGGAAAATGTCCGGCCACATATTGCGAGAAATGTACAAGCCTTCTTCGAAGAGCGACGGGTACCACTGCTTCCCTGGCCTGCACATTCGCCTGACATGTCGCCCACGAACACGTCTGGGATATGGTTGGTCGGCACCTGGTGCGTCACGGTCCTCCAGTAGCCAGTGTCATGGATTTGTTGGCTCGAATACAAACTGCATGGAGGGAAATCCCTCAGGAACTTATTCAGAACCTTTTTGCTTCAATGCCATATCGTATAGCAGATCTATTTGCAGCGCATGGAGGCCACACCAAATACTGAATATTAAGGCTCAAAGATCATGAATGGATTTGAAAAGTTTATCATTTGTTACTTGTCATGTATGTAACATGTATTAAATTCATTAAATTCATGCGTTTCCTTCTTGGGGTTGAAAATTTCACAAACGGCGGTGTATATAACATATAACCTGAGCAACAAAGGCTTGTAAATGCGCTTTTAATAGTGTTTGGAGAGTATGCAACATCGTGAAGTCAAAATGTTGAAATCGATTTCAGAAATTTATTGACACAAATCTTCCTATATGCTTGATTATCACGTAAATAACTCCGCAATTAGTGTTCAGCGGCATTTCCGAACCAAATAATGCAATACACCCACATCCTCGTAAATAGTATTTGTAATTCAGCGTTTCGGACTACAACGTTTTTTAATATATTTGAAAGCTTTTGGTATTCTTTTAGCAACTCTCTCAAACTTCAGTGCTGCGTATTGCCCAGGTAAAACACTGATTATTAGTTCTCACAGTCTCCAATGCTTCATTATTAAAAGAAATTAATGGCAATATCTTGTGATCGTTTTAAAACTTCTTAAATTATTTAATTTATAACAGGAAAAGAAATTAGATGAGAAAAATCCGCTTGAAAGGAGTGGTGAAAGCTAAACATTTTCCCAGCAGAGGATACCAGGTGATGGGCACTGGATAAATGGATCATATACAGAGGCGAAGAGGAAATTGAAAAAAGGAAAGCATGGAGAATGCTGGGTATTGAAGTATCTATATAAAAATACAAAACATCCGGGCAAGTGCTACAGTTAATCCTTAGAGACAGACACATATGAGTAATCTCACAACAGTTATATTAGGACCCAAAATTAGTTAGAAGGGCACCTTCGTGCTACTTTCAAGCTATCTAATTTTGGTGAACAGTGCAGAAAAAGTAGAGATAAGTGCATGGAAAGCTGTATATCCTATATATTTTTTGCAAATCATCATTTCATGCTCTAATTTTAGATAGTTCAAATTCCGGAAGAAAACAAAAACAGGCAAAGCTAACGGGCGAGGATTGCTGGAGTACTTCATCATAAATTCTGTAACTACATTTACCTTGAGAGGAAGCTTATCAAAATCCGTGCAGTCCAGAATGATTGTGTAGCGTTAGCTGGAGTGGAATGGAAGAAGAAGTTGCAAAGTAACGGTGATAGTGATGCCGACAAGCGGAACATCAACGGAGCTGATGACGTCAGAACCCAGGACATGCTACTTCATTCCCCTCACTAATTTTTAAATTTAATGCTGTTCATTATCACTTCCGCAGAGAGTTAACTTCCTCCTGCAAAACTTGGTAGTCCTGAGGAAGCCTGTATCCTTAGGACACATTACTCTGCACATTTTCCAGTGCGTCAGCTCGTTTCCGCACTTCTCAACGCAGGATTTTATCGCGGCAAGTTTTGTTCATAACGTAGTGCGAAAGCTGAGATAATTTTACCACCTTTACAGTACCACACCTAGGTATTAATTCTAACATCAGTAAGATACGACGTTCATATCCCAATAAATCAGATAATCGAATGCAGGATGCTTTAACTCGAAATTATTTCTAGCAAAACTGTATCTAAAGTGGTAAATTAGAAAAACAATGCCTTTTTACTTCCTCTACCAGTCACCTACAATATCTCAGAGGAAGTATTGTACTTGAAATAAAAAATCTATTTCGATATTTGTTTCGAGGCCCCCTAAATCCAAATAGGGCATTTTTAATTTATCCACCACATTCCTAATAGGTAGAAGAAGTTTTGCATTCCACGACAAAGTTTGTTGTTGACATTTTACTGGAAATACATGTTCTGAGGCCCCCTCAAAGCGTGTATTTTAAACTACAAAAACAGAGGCAGTATACAGATTACAACAAATCAGTAAAATTCTTAAGTTTGTATCTTTAATTTGTGTTGGCAAACCCATATTGTATATGTTACTAGAAATTAAGTAAGTGTGTATGTTAAGACTGGCATTAAACGTTTATAAAAGTTTCGTTTCGTATTTGTTTAGTAACAGTTTCTTGTTTATACCGCATAACTGAAATAAGATTCCGTCTCTTCATTGGTGGTAGGGGGAATAATTTTAGTCAAAAGATTTATCTAGATAATTTGAAAATTACGAGTTGTATTTAGAAAATAATTGCACAAAAAGGTTAATTAATAAAATGCATAAAATTATGCAATATTTCAAACTCTAAAATAAGTGATAAATCACTGCAGCATACTGACCACTGCGGTTATAAGTTTGCATGTGTCACCATACGAGGCTATTGGAATAAATTAAAGGTGACGTTACATTTTTTATTAATTCCTCGTAATTTTCATTTAGATTTTCAAATAAACTGACCAGTCTATTACAACGTTTGCGATAATTTATTCTGTGTTTGCTTTTCAAGTTCAAAGTCTTCAGTTGATTTCCTGTTTCATAGTTTGGCCAACTCTTTCAGACGCCATTTTGACTTTTGAATTTAGCGCTTGTTTTCACTGATCAAAAGCCACGGTTTGCTTTTGTTTTCTTGGGTAGTTTTAATGTTTGCATTATCGTTAACTTTATTACTTTCTGTGCTACCTATAGTAAATAGAGAAAGTATTGCAAAATGCAGTACCGAGATTTCACCGGGAATACACGTGTTGCGATCGCCTATATCCAAACAAACTCATTTTTAGAAAAAAATCTTGCGTATGTGTGTCTGAGAGATCAGCGTAACTCAAAAACCAAAAGTCTTGATAATTAAGTAGTTAAATTCAGTATCTTCTCTTTACATGGAACATTTTTCGAAAGTTATTTGCTCAAAGACGGCTCCAACAATTGTTATTAAAATGAATATGATTAAGACATTTTATATGACAAATAAAATCTGTATCTTAAATTTCCTGGGAATAGCTAGTTAAGTCCTCTTCGTCCTGAAGGATTTTTATATAATTGGTAAATCGTAAGAAATGAACAAAATTTCACTACAAAAAAGTATATCTCGTTAAAGCACACAATTTATATCAAATGGACTTTTTGCATTAAGCATTTCCGACGTGCTCTTTGTTATTAATTTAAATTTTCAAATTCATTTTTTCCAAGTGGTAGGTCTGTATTCGTTTTTACTCGTGGTCATGCAAACAGCATGGAATTTCAAGCCATCACATAGGGAGCTGCTTTAAACAATCTGACTATCGCTTTAGTCTTCTTATACTTATAATGAATGTATAAATGCAGCACAAAGATTTTTCTCGATTAACAAGAAGTAGATAGAACAATAAAATTTTGTAAAAATAGGTAGAAGGGAGTGTAGAGAAAATAATGTGAGTGTACCACATAAGATTTATTTCAATAAATTCCCATCCTTTCTGAATGGAGCCTGGGATCTCTTGAGTTGGGGCCTGGCATGTTAAACTCCAGACCCTAGAGGTACATAGATACTTTCATTAATAGTAGAGTATAGCTATAAGTTAATAGATAAAAAGAGTCATGCTTGGTTCATATCTGGCATATTCTAGCACATGATTACTATAGGTATATGAGATGATATCGTGAATTAGTAGAATGGCCTTAATAATATTAATTTTGTTCTCATTGGGTTTAAGGGTAATCAAAGCTAAATTTCTGAAAACATTCGGAAGAAAAAGTCACTTTTTAAAAAACAAATAGCAAAAATCCCCAAACTTTGTAGAATCAGATTATCTTGCGATTTTACCTTTCCGCTATTTAAATGCCAAACTCGAAGTTTGAGTGGAACCGTTTAGGTTTGCGCGAATAACACGTGAAATTTTAAACTTTCATTTTCTCGTCATCTAGTTTTATTTATTTTTGGTATCTTAAAATCCTCATCATGATGCAAATTTTTCACATTTTCTTTCAGATTACCAATCTACATTGGAGATTATAGTGCATGAAATCGTGCCGATATAATAGGCAGTGGTTTATTTGGTATCTTTACCAAACCATTCTGCCAGGCGTAGGCCCCCTCCCCACCTCTTTCTGGTTCTAGTACTCCACTTAACATTTGTCTCACTCCCCCGTTTTCCTTTACTAGCTTGAAACCGACCTGTGTTTCATAGGTTAAAATTTGAGTGCAGACTTTTGACATCAAACTAATACAAGATGGACTCATCCAGGGGCTGGTATGGACTGTCGTTCCAAAGCATGCCTTCCAGCTACTCAAGTGAACTGTTTACATACATGTGCCCTTTCGCCACTCACCTATCTTTGAGTATAGGTTAATGCGTGTATGTCGGACTTTAATTCAGATCAATCATAGATTGTCACTCCCAGAACTGGTTTGTAACACAGATAAGGTGTTTCTGTCAGCATTAAATGAAAGAAAACACCCTAGGAAATCAAAAGCATCAGCACGTTTTCGTGTGCTCGAGTATACTTTTTTTGAAGTTTGATGAAGAGATCTAAAGACCCTTTCTTGATATCAACTATGCTTTTGGACTTGGGATTAATAATTTAATACATAATAATTAGTTTTTAGAAAATTGAAAATGTTACATGCTTTCTAATTTTTTACATTACAGTAATAGTTTTAAAGTTGTGCCTCTTAAATATATGGTTTAAATAACTATAGGTATAGTGGAGAAATAACATGTAAAGCTTAGAAGCTTTAACTTTCTAATAATCACTCGGGTCATTTCATGTGAGTCCCAATTTTTATTTTTTGAAAATTATTTTGATATAAAGTTGGGTACATAGGACAATAATTAAGATGAACAAACGTATAATAAACATTTTGGTTGAACTCCATAGAAATTAGCAATTTTAATATCGACTGCTTAAATAATGTAAACAGTACAAATTTGTTTGATGTTTTTAAATAGGCTGTAGCAGTGTGTTGGTAGCCCAGTCACGATAGGTTCAAAGTTCATTTGCTTATGCCGTAGTGATGACACCTGATCTGGTAAGTAGTTTCATTAGTTCAGTGGAAACAGTTTCTTCTTCCAACACTGCTCTAATATCCAAACTGAATGCATGCGGCTTGTTAAATGGTACTTAAATACAAACGAAAATGTGGAGCAGCTTGCATGAAAATGCCGCCCAGTTTCGAATTATATACAAATTATATACTTTGCTTACAACTTCTGCTTAAAGACAGAAGTTAATAGTTATTACCAGCAGTTAACAAATATTACGTACTAGCATTGAGGGCAGCATTTTGAATAAAAATGAGATGCACTGTTTCAGCGCTCATTGAAGCTAGCCTACAGCCTTGGACTGTGGCGATTTCAAGATGAAATTTGTGTGGTTTGAACCACAGTTCCCCCAGCATTTGTGTTGTCGCCTTCCCAATGCCCTCGGGTGCTTAATATCCTTTATTTGATCAAGCTGTACAAGACTGGAATGTTTCATCGGTTTACTTCCTTTCCACTTTTTCCTCTTAATTCTTCCCTAACAAGGCTCTCGTACAAAGATTTCCCAGTTCCGTACCTCGCTTGCTGTAAGTAAATAATTAGGTTGAGTATTGTACTCTTACAGAACTATTTTATGTTTAGTTTTAACATTGTCCGAAAGTGTTTCAATACTTCCAGATTAACATGAAGTGCTTAAAGTCAAAAAGAGCCTCTAAAGAAAAACTAATTCAGTGTTAAGATAATAATTTCTAGTGACGTAAGTTTACTTTCTCTATAGTTTATCTAAGTTAAAGTATTGTAGTTCATCTAAAAACACAATTTTCATATTTCACTGAAGGTATAGGTTTCCATATCTCTACATCCAAAAAGACGCTTTTAGAGAAACGTGTATGTGGATGTCTATGCGAGAGAGAATTTGTATCACTAAATAAGTAACTTTATTCATGCAATTGCAGTTTCAATCTTTCCTTTATATAAGTCTATGAAAATTATGAATATATATTACTGACGGTTCAATTATACTAGAAAGCTCTCTGTGATACACTTAATAATTACATACAAACCGCTGTGAATTAGGTTAAGATATCTAACATAACTGCATACAGCACACTTCACTGTTGACCCCACAATATGCCAGGGTTGCCGATATTTCAGATTACAACAGCGTCAATCAATGTCGGAAGTCCTTCTAGCATAATACATAGTCGTTCTCCGTGGACTGGTGGTACCGTGCTAGCCTCTAGTTCCCGAGGTCGCGGGTTCAAACCCGGCGGAGGTCGATGGATTTTTTTCGGGCGGGGAAGTAAAGCCGGTGGTCCCGTGTCGTAGAATTACAGCACGTAAAAGAACCTCAAGTCTGATAAAGAGGTCTCTGAGCAAAATTATCGGTATTTCACGCCCAATATAGAATGGGACGCTAAGTACCATAGTAGTTAAAGAGCGTCCATAAATAAAACTAAAAAAAGCATAATACATAGTTGATACGCATGATTTGTATAATAAGCAGTCCTTTTAGCATAAATTATAGGAATCTGATGGGCAACATGCGACTTTTACTAACAATTTTAAACTAATTTCTATCACTTAGGTATTGCACTAACCATATAAAATGATTACGGACATATTAATGCATTTAAAGTATGTTCTCGCAATTATGAATGATTTTAAGATGGACAATGAAGTACTCACATGCAAAATAGAAAATAACATTAACGTTTACGTGACAAGCATACAATAGACAACAAAAGTCTATTTATTTCTTTGCAGTTCGTATGAAAAAAGGAATGTCGTTCCTTTTCAAATGCTCATAATAATATGACGAGTAAAGCATAAACATACAGCAACTAATAATTTGGAAACGGATGCTCGAAAAAGGCTGTTTTGCTTTAAACATGTAACACCTTTTTCTGTAGTAAGTTCTTAATCCTTCTGATACATCCGTTTACATAAAATGCAATAAGAATTAAAGGCTGCGTATAGAAAATTTAAGATATAATATTTATTTATCATGTCGGTTACTCAAATATATGAGCAACTACATAATTTCTACAAATTTCTGACTCATTTTTTCATGACTGGGGTGAGAGGTGTTTCATTGTGAGCTTGAAAGAAGCTAATTTAAGTACGGAGTTCAGTAATTACCAACCTTTCGTTTTATAGATACTCTCTTTCTTTCTTTCTTTCTCTCTCTCTCTGTCACACACTCACATTCACACAACACTCACAGTGGCATTTTTCTTAAGTGCTAGTTTTGGGTTCAGGGAATCTAAACCTTGCAATTCCGTTCAAATGACATAGAACTTTTCGGAGGGATAAAAGATATACTTCCTCTAAATACCAGACTTAAGCCACAGATTTAATACACAGAACATCATGCAACCGCAACAGTCCGTGGAATTGTTCTATCTCGCACAAAAGCTATGTTACATATCGCTTCTACGAAGATAGGTGTATCATACAAGAGCTTCTAATTCGCCATTCCCTTATTTTATGCAATAAAGCTACCAGTATTGCGAGTGAAATGTAGAACTTCTTCTAATTCTCTCTTCCAGCCCGTTTTTGCCAGTTTGTCCCCTACTCTCAGTAAAATAGTTTACATACACTAGTCAAGTAATAACAGAAACGCATTTGTCTAATTTACAAAGATCTTAGACAAGTATTGGAGCTGGAAAACTTATATTACAGATAAACTAATGTTTACACTTTCACGTCACTGATAGATGTTTCAAAAGGAACTGCTAGAAAAATCATCATCACCGCTTTGGGAATCTTTTTTGCTCCTATACTAATTCAGTGGTGTACAATTAGTAGTTACCGTTCATTTTTCATTTCTCTACCGTTTACTATAGTACCTCCTTGTTTTTCATGATGTCGTGCAAAAAGAGAAACTTCTAATCCAGCATATAAACCCCCACTTTTTAAACATTTGACTTTTGCTTCAATCTCCTGTATCCCACTTGTGCCTACAAAGACCATTTGTTCGAACTTTTATCTCCATTTTGACACAAAGTGGGCAGAAAAATAAACTTTTTAAGAATTTAGTACGTAAAAGAGATATAAAAACAAGATATAACGTGTAGAGAAAGTCATATAGATGTAACACTTCAAAATTTTTATTTACAATCGCTTTAATTTTGATTAATCAGTAAGGCGTGAAGGCAATAACTTATATTTCAACCCTATTGGTACTTAATATGTTGAATACCGAATGACAGTAATTTAAAGTACAAAAATGTCGCGTTTAGGTTCCCTATTAAATCAGTGTTTGTAATGTTTTTCTGGGTAAATATGACATTAGCATCCTGCATAGTTAACCCTTTCATGCTACATATTTCAGCTACAAGCATGATAGTCGGTCTCGTTAGCTTTGTTTATTTTATGCTGCTTCTATTTGAGACTTCACTTTCTCATGACTTGTCTCGTTTACATCTGATGACTTTCCTAGCTCCGCTGAATGTTGAGAAAACTCCTGTCAGCATTCTGGGACTCTAGAGTGTACCGTAATCTGTAGCGAGATGCACATTCTCATTTTTCTACCTTATATTCACAGAAAACCAATATGAGTCATATCATCATTCATCAGAGGTAGCAGAATTTCTACTATGTTTCATCGAGGCAAGCAATCTCCATAAAATGCCTATGTACCTTTCTGTTTACGATATCAAAATCGCATAAATTCAAAGTAAAATCAAACATTCGGCCCCGGAGCACGCTGACAGACATAGATGCTCACGTGTAATATATTTTTGAAGCATCTCCATTTTGCTCTGCTCCACAGTATTTTTAATTGTACTAATGAGTACAGGAGGTTAACTTTTTTTTCCTTTCCTGAATCAGTTTTCGTTATGTATTCATAATTTTCATTGGATATAAAAATAGACGCTAACGTTGGCGCGTTTTATTAGCCAATAGCAACTCAGTTATAATCTTTAGGCATATCGGGGTGTAGGAGTATAAAAAGGGCTAGGTTAGAGATAGACCCCGTCAGTTCACCGAAAATATTTGTATGCTACACGTCGCCTTCAGTCCGTCAGTTCACCGAAAATATTTGTATGCTACACGTCGCCTTCAGTCCGTCAGTTCACCGAAAATATTTGTACGTTACACGTCACCTTCAGTCCAGCAGAGTTATGAAAAATCTCAAGTGTTGTAAAGTTAATTACACAGAAAGTTGAAGTACTCGAATTAAGAATGATCAGTAATGAAGTTATTATAACAGTTTCAGTTTGGCGAGTGTCAAGATCAATGTGTAAATGTGATAGTGAATGTGTTCGAAAATAAAAGTGTAAAACAAATTCCTTCATCAGTGTTATCTTTGGATAAAAGACTCCTTTCCGGTTACACAACCTGTATAAAGAGATGTGCTCGACCAAAAAGATCATAGCTAGCCGGAGGACAGTAAACCAAAATTAAATAAAATAACAGTAGCATTCTTTCAAACAAACACTAATACTACTGCAAATTGCTAACACCATATGGATCTAACAAACCTAACAAAGAATCACGTCACAAAATGCCTTCACCACGTGGAGTAAACACAAATACACAAAAAAACATTATAAGTAATACCGTCGCAAATTGGCTCCCAAACGTGGGGCTCAATAAATAAAATATAACACAAAAGTAACCACCGCAAATTGGCTCCCAAACGTGGGGCTCAACAAATTAAATATAACAGAAGTATACCACCGCAAATTGGCGCCCAACGTGGGACTCAACAAACAAAATAAATATAACATATGAAGTATAACACTTCAAATTGGCACCCAGAACGTGGGGCACGATGACCAGGAAAGGGGCAGAATGACCAGGAAAGGAGCAGAATGACCAGGAAGGAGCAGAGGAACCAGGACGTGGAACGAATGGAGCAGTGAACTGAACTACAAGACGCAGATTCCAGAAACAACTACAGGGACGACAGACGACGCGGATGAGTGGACATCATAATTCCGAGATTAAAAGGCAACAGGGGAATTCAATTACAGGACACCAAGACGACGTAAATTCATCATAATACGACGCAGAAGCGACATATAAATCTAGGAGAGAGGGGCAGAAAGCTGGACATCAAAGCAATATCAGCAGATAGCATCAGAAAGGTTAGAAAAGTGTGATTTTAATTCTAAAAAAAATTTAAAAATTTAAATGTACCTTAGGAGCGGTAGGATAAAGAAAACAATGTCCACTAATAATACAGAAGACATAATTATGGAGGGAGATAATGTAACAGTTAGCTGTAATTCAATACAGGTTACAGCAAATAGCTCAAACAATGCAGTATTTGAGTATTCTCAATGTAGTATTCTTTCATATTCTGATCTAGTTTTTGTTCTAAACTCCTATCAATATCTTCCCTTAATTTCTCATTATTCTTTTGCATATCTTCCCTCAATTGATCTGTAATACTCTTACTAATATCTTGCCTTAATTTCTCATTATTCTTTTGCATATTATCATTCATATTTCTCAGCATTTCCATCATCATACTAGCATCAAAAGTAACATTTCCTGCTGTTATATTCTCACTTTATGCACTAACATTTCCTCCCTCAAATACTACATTGTTTGAGCTATTTTCTGTAACCTGTATTGAATTACAGCTAACTGTTACATTATCTCCCTCCATAATTATGTCTTCTGTATTATTAGTGGACATTGTTTTCTTTATCCTACCGCTCCTAAGGTACATTTAAATTTTTAATTTTTTTTTAGAATTAAAATCACACTTTTCTAACCTTTCTGATGCTATCTACTGATGTTGCTTTGATGTCCAGCTTTCTGCCCCTCTCTCCTAGATTTATATGTCGCTTCTGCGTCCTATTATGATGAATCTACGTCGTCTTGGTGTCCTGTAGTTGAATTCCCCTGTTGCCTTTTAATCTCGGAATTATAATGTCCACTCATCCGCGTCGTCTGTCGTCCCTGTAGTTGTTTCTGGAATCTGCGTCTTGTAGTTCAGTTCACTGCTCCATTCGTTCCACGTCCTGGTTTCTCTGCTCCTTCCTGGTCATTCTGCTCCTTTCCTGGTCATTCTGCTCCTTTCCTGGTCATCGTGCCCCACGTTGGGCGCCAATTTGCGGTGGTATTCTTTATAATGTTTGTATTTAATTATTGAGCCCCACGTTTGGTAGCCAATTTGCGACGGTATTACTTATTATGTTTGTGTATTTGTGCTTACTCCACATGGTGAAGCCATTTTGTGACGTGATTCTTTGTTAGGTTTATTAGCTCCATCTGGTGTTAGCAATTTGCGGCAGTATTAATGTTTGTTTTAAAGAAGGCTACTGTTATTTTATTTAATTTTGGTTCTCTGTCCTCCGGCTAGCTATGATTTTTTTGGTCGAGCACTTCTCTTTATACTGGCTGTGTAAACGGAAAGGAATCTTTTATCCAAAGATAACACTGATGAGGGAATTTGTTTTACACTTTTTATTGTCGAACACATTCACTATCAAATTTACACATTGATCTTGACACTCACCAAACTGAAACTGTTATAATAACATCATTACTGATCATTCCTAATTCGCGTACTTCAGCTTTTTGTATAATTAACTTTACAACACTTTAGATTTTTCATAACTCTGCTACGCGTAACTTGTGAATCGATAGCCGACGTGTACTTTACAAATATTTCTGCTGAACTGAAGGCGACGTGTAACGTACAAATATTTTCGGCGAACTGAACGGACTGAAGGCGACGTGTAGCATACAAATATTTTCGGTGAACTGACGGACTGAAGGCGACGTGTAGCATACAAATATTTTCGGTGAACTGAAGGCGACGTGTAGCATACAAATATTTTCGGTGAACTGACGGACCGAAGGCGACGTGTTGCATACAAATATTTTCGGTGAACTGACGGGGTCTATCTCTAACCTAGCCCTTTTTATACTCCTACACCCCGATATGCCTAAAGATTATAACTGAGTTGCTATTGGCTAAAAAAATGCGCCAACATTAGCGTCTATTTTTATATCCAATGAAAATTATGAATACATATGCTTTAGGAAAAATGTTCCAGCAAATTCTAAGAAAAACGCGCCAACATTACGTAACTTCCTCGTCTCTAATAATGATAAACAGCTCACCCCCTCGCTGCATTATTGCACGCTATTATTGTCAGTTTCAGTAAGGCCGTATAAACTTACTTCTCAACAATAATTACAATCAATATACATCACAAATCAATGTCACATAAAAATGCATATTCATATTACAATCATTCTTTACATTTAAGTAATTTGTGATACAAATTACTGCATCAATTCTGATTCTCACTTTTTTTTTTTTACTTCACCATCATCTCCTCCACTGTCGTCATTGAAATTTATTTCACCTAACTAGGCTCTCCTCTACGAAGGATCCGGCTCAATATCACCAAACTCCACCCACTCGCGTCAACGGGAAGCCGCTGAACGGCCAAACTTTTGTAATATCAGCAAAGTTTTCTCAAGCGTAACAAACACGTACTTTACCGTCACCTAAGTATGCAGAAGGAACTTCTTATATTGGATTACACAGTTTTGTTTTAACAGATTATGTCGACACTCACCAGAATAAGTAATTTTCCTTGTTTTCAGATATTTATTCCTTTTATTTATACAGCAGAAATAGAGTAAGAGGAGGGATTATTATGCTTGATTCGTCCAGGAACTTCTTTGGTTTTAGTGTTTCTATGGAGTAATGTATCGTTCCGCGTGCACGTGCATATGATCTGGCAAGCATAGGTGGCACCATCCTTACATTGTTGTGAGAAGTGACTTGACAAGCAGCAGATCATTTAAATATCTTGGATGATGCACAACTTTTTATCATTAAAATGGTTAGGAATTCCATTAATCAGATTCTGGAAAGGGCTTTGTTCTCTCAAGATCGGCTACAGAGGATTCTTTTCTCGCACTGTATAAGTTCGTCCTAGAAACACCATTAAATTCTGAGATTAATGTCACGGTGTCATCCATGGAAGGGATTAGATGCTTCTCTCAAAACTTATTAAGCACGTTTAGAATAATTGTTTTGTCTCCACTCTTTAAAGGTTTGCCGTCTCTAGGTTTTGCTGCTGCAAATCACCAGGGGTTGGATCATGATAGCATAATAATGTTTGCAAAATGACCCAAAAATAATTCTAAAACTAAAAATGTGTGAACTAATAATTACAAAAAAAACAAATTTCATTTAATTTATTATAACACAAACTTATGAATAAATTCATATAAGGATATAACTGCTGTGCAAATAGAAAAGCTAACTATACGAATAAGGATGAGATAAATCTAAAAATTAATTAAAATTATACCTGTACTGCGTTCTTGTTTAAAAAATAGAAAGAAAATTGGGAAGCTATTTTTAAACAGGTATTACAACGTTGTAGCATTAATATTTTTCATTTCTCAGATTGTACAAAATTATTTGCGAATAAAGAGAATTTCGCATTCTATGACGGGTCACAAGGATAAGGACAATGACAACCTGACTGCACATCCTCATTGACCCAAAAGGAGGAAAACTGACCTATCTCATCCCTAGTTTGAGTCATGAATTACTAAACTCTAATGAGATCTGCTCCTCTAAAAATAGCCACCCCTCCATTCACAAGCAACTCTTTCCAGACTAACCATTAAATAAGAATGTGATTTTTTCCAAGAATGGAAGTAAAGGATGTACAAAGTTACTCTTATTTCTTAGTAAAACAGTGAAATTGTTTATGTTAATAATAAATATAAAACTCTTTACATGGGTACTCAATTTAAATGTAAGAAAATGATCAAATAAGGACGCAAAGGGCAAGAATATGATGAAACAATGACGCATAATCTAAAGAAAAATATGCCCTAAAATGGAAAATGGCCTCAAATGACCAAAAATGACCGAATAAATAATTTTCACAATGTAGGACCGATGATAAGGATTTATTATATGTTAACAATGCCTATAATGTACCAATTAAAATGACATGTCACCAGAATCCGTCCCTAATATCACATGTTAACACTCACAAGCAATGGACTATTTGGGTATAATGCTGGCCATACTGCAGCAAAGCAGACGGCTTGCGCAGGAAACTGCTAAGCGCAATTCTTTTTCCGTTAAAGTAATTTTTCTTCAATTCCTTGTTAGTATTATTTAAGTGTGTAATCGCCATCCAGGATAATTCGTCGTTGTGGGTGATCTACAACCTCCACCCACAAACAGTTACGTCGGACATCAACCCAGGTGCAGTGTAGTGTGCGTGTGACAGAGGCAGCGTGGTGTGTGTGCGTGTGCGGGGTGCTCGAGCATAAGTGCTCAATTAACATATGATCCGTAAAGACTCGAGACTCTTAAAAATGCCAAGAAGAAATAAGTTTATATTATGTTTTGTTCGGGTGTTCAACACACATGTTTAATGTTTTGTATGTCATTTTTGTTCTTATTATTGTCTTTTTTGTAGTATTTGCCTTATGTCGACGAGGGTGTCGATCTCGGTGACCAGGGGGAGATGTGACGTATGCAGAGATTACAGGACATACGTCTCTCTGGTCACCGGGATTCGAGACGGCAGTTAGTTTGGAGTAGGGAGAGTTAGGAATCTTAGGGAGGGGATAGCGTCCCCGACGCTTCAGGAAGTGTCGTTTGAGAAAGGGAGTCAGTGGGTGACCTTAGAGCAGCTCGGACGTGTAACTGCCTTCTCCGTGCCAGGTGGGCATGATGGCCTCGCTCGACAGACAAGGACTTAATGTGAGGTAATATATCATCTTTTATCCAATAAACCAGTTGCCATCTATCCCTTTAGAGTCTTATTTATGGTAAAGTAAACTCCTTCCTTCCTATACTGAGCCATGTAGTGTTTCCTTTGCCAGCATTTCATATTATTTTTGTGTTTTACTTAACTGCGTCCCTCGTCGTAGCCTCGCCGTGTAATAAGTTTTATTAATTTCCCGATACCTCTGCAAGCGAGTTGCCCCATCAGTTAGAGCATAAAGAAGAGGCTACGACAGTATTATAACTTGTCCCTTGAGACAGCTCTGTGACAGTGAGGGTCACTGCAACTACGTGTGTGGGTCAGCCATTCACCATCGATAAAGCCCAACACACCTTCAACCACTCTGCATTACTTTCAGCATAACATACACTTCTACTGTTGGCGGATTTATTTATATTTATACATTAGTTGTTTCGCAGTATAAACGTTAATTGATGATTTCTTCTTTCGTTAACAGTGTGAGAAAGACGATTTATTTAGTCATGTACAATAATGAATCAACTGTTAGCATTATCAATGAACGCGCCAGGCAGCATTTCGCCCTCCCGTTCCCCTCCGCGCAAAAGGTTGCAACGTAACTTCACTCGCGCCACATGGTGGTAGAGCTGTCTCAAGGTACAAGTTAGAATACGACAATTTTAATACTTCACCTGCATTACCTATCTAATTGCAACGCGCAACTATTCCTACGCGCGCAACCGACAAGAGCCGTATAGGACTGTAGGTTGATGTGGATGAAAAGCTTTGTTTTGGTCACTTCAGCTGAGGATAAGACAAGATTAGCGTAAAGGACTTTCGACATCATTACTGTTTCAAAGCGGTCATTCCTTTTGCTATCTCCAACAATAATGAAACCATTTTTATTTAATTACTCTAGATCCGGGAATGAATAAAGTATAAGCTGTCTTTTATAACTTGGTTTAGCCTTTGTTGTATATCATGGAATAGTATAAATTATATTATTATCAATTATTATTATTTTCAACTTCTGACCGTGCAAGTTGCGACCACTGGCAGCAGCCATTCGGGGGAGGTCGGCGTGCAACGGCGGATGGCTATGTAGTTTATGTTGATATCCTGAACTGCAGCAATGGAAGGCGGATGGTGTATCCCAGGAGCAGTTAACGCAGTGTTCTGTTGATCGACGATGTGAGCGGCAGTGGCAGGCGTTTAGTGGTCAGCGGGCGTCTCGGGGTGATCTGTAGGTATTGATAGCAGTGTTCTCTGGAAATATATCGACGGAAGGCTGGTAATGCGTCTCTGCAGCAGGTGTAGTGGTCATAAGAGTTGGAGAGTGCAGTGAGTTGATGAAGGTAAGGAATTTAGATATCCTAGTCTCAGTAGTGGTTAGAGCAGTACTGACGGAGAAGCGGATTTTTTCCGTTAGGGGAAAATGGATTACTACATTCGACCCTCAGCCGGCGTGCAATGACTGGGGGATATGTGGAGCTCACCGCTCAATCGCCGAATACCCAATAAAAAAACCTTCCACGAATTAATCGTGTCATGCTGTGTATTATCCTGCAATCATGCAGTTTGTCGGCTCCCACATACACCCCGGTTAATATGTGTGAAGTTAGATTGCTGTTATGTATTGCATGCAAGCGCGTCAATGTTAATTGTGAATTGTCCATGAAACCTGAACAATACCAGGGGGAAGGGTGAAAGGCTGGCTCGGTACTAGCACTGTCTTCCCAAGGTTGTTTACACTACCGGCAGCGACTCGTACCTTCCATGATCTTTAAACCAAGTGGCAAACAAATTAATAACCAAGATTTCTACAGTCTACAAGTACTACCTCCCTCAGGAATAAATGCAGACAGGAGGCAGAAGAAGCTCGCGTAGAAAAATAACAGATAGGTATTACTCACCATTCCCGATTCTAGCATGCACAGCTCTGCAGTAAGGAAATGCAGCAGCTGAGTCTGTTAATCACGGTGGACGGTTCATAAACAAATCAAAATGCAAACACCACCCTGCGAAGTCATATTCTCACAAGGTAGAAAAATTATATCCAATTTGTTACTATAAGGAAGACAAACAAAAAGGTCAAACTATTCTATTACGTTGTGGTGATGATTTGATGGTCAGACTGTATTCTATTGCCGTTCGGTCGTTATTTCACCTGTCTAAATCTAGCCATGGCATACTAGCGACCCCACCTGAAAGCTGCACTCTTTCATCAAACAGGTAGTACACTATACTGTATTTAGATAAATACACAGTTAAAAGCACTCAGTTCATCGTGGATTTTGGGAGGGGATAGATGTCACCTAATTTACTGTACTGCGCTCAACGGAGCTCAGAGCGAGAACTTCAACATTAATACTCTGTTATTGACATAGATAATATTCTTTGACGGCTTGTGTGGTACATCACAAATGCGCATATCTTTTCACTTAGCACTGAGAGCATTGGAAACATCTTTTCACGAGTGCCATGTTTTAAAGCAATTATTTCTCATAAATGTTCGGTTATAAAATCACCGTGTTTCTTGATTTTTACGTCTTTGTTAAGTACATATTGTGGCGTGTATGTGTGTGCATTGTCGCATCGGACATATTGGTTTGTAGCAACGACATTGTTGGGTCTAATTATTTCGGCTGGGATTTGAATTTTGTCCGATGCGGCACCTCTCCCCACCTCCCGGCCGGAGATGGAGAGGAAAGAGAGGGAAGTGAGCGTAACTAGCTTCTTTGTCTGATAGCGTGGTGTCAGTAGTAGCCATTGAGTCGTAGTGTCTCTTCAGGGCGGGTGTTGAGTATGGATGTGTGTGTGTGTTTCGCGTGAGTGTGAAACATCTCCCTCCAATGTTTTTACTTAAATCTTATTGTGAACGATGTAAAGGCACCAATTTTAATATTTAATAAACCACAGGTAATGCGCTAATGTGAAAACCCGTGTATTTTTGTGATAATTATCCCACACCTGCTCTAAAATGCGTAGTTAAGATCCTGGTCCTTTTGTTGCCTCTGATGCTATGCCTCCCAATGTTTATGCCGGGGTAAAAGTATAATATCTAGCTGCAAAACTTTTGGCCTCGCCCCGGTATATAACAATATTATATTCAAGGACTTAGCTCTTTGTACATGATAATTTTTGATAACAGACGTTGTCGTCGGAGCCATCCTGCTCGGTAGTCATGTGGGTTTTGTATAGCTGATCTACAAAATATTCGCATTCTGTCTTACTTTTCCTGCGTGGGAAGCAAATGTGAGTATGAGTGAATTATTACACCTTACCTCACAGCAAAGCCGACTTGTAGAGAGAGAGAGAGAGAGAGTGAGAGTGAGAGTGAGAGAGAGAGATCATGTACACGAAGCATAGTGATATAAATACCATTAGATATGATTACCCGGGAATATACTCTGATCCTGTTTCAGGGTCATGTATGTCTTACTGCTTGAGTATAACTTAAATGTCCCTAACTGGACCACAACACGTTTCCTCTCTACTGCAGTGCTCAAGTGACCAGTAATATATCATCTACGTAAGCAACATCTCAACTATCTGACGTGCTGCTATCGGACTCCAAAACAATGTTCCACAATATGGGACACAAAGATCAAGTGCAACTGTGGGCGATAGCACTTCGAATGGATTACAGGTAACCACACCTCAGTTCCTCACCTCCTTCCCTGGCCAGGACAATTACTTTGGTCCGATAACAGCAAACAGCTAATGATCCAGCAAGATTGTACACGACAGTTTCAATACTGAATGCTAGACGATTCGTTCATGGTGGGCAATGCACACAAGTACCACCTGCTATGCGGGAAAACTATTTAAATTCATATACTTATTTTTACATGGGCTATTTATGACGATGCTTACATGCTGGATAAACAAACTACATATTTGAGAGCAGATGTGACACCGTCTCACGCCACGAAAACCTCGAAGTATACCTCAAATGTGAGAAGGAAATGGAACGGGAAATGACGGAAAGGAAATCTAGTAGAAGAGAAATTATCCCAGCGTTCTTTACCGACCAGGGAAAAACACGAAACATCAGAGTGGACGGTCGACGGGAGTCGAACCCGAGACTTTCCGAATGCGAGGCCCAGACGTTACCGTGGAGTCAACTAGCTCGGTTATTTTATACATAGTCTGTGACTGTGAAGCTATTTGTTGTACGTTTTATTATAAAATGAATTCTGAAGTTTATGTGTTGTTCTGTTTTGTAATTTGAAATAGTTTATACTTCAAAACATTGTATACCTGCATATTTAGTTGAACCTGAGTGAATGCGCATTAAGCTGTTTTCTTTTTCTTTTTTCTTTTATATAATTAGAGTGTCAAATATGGACAATGTGCATAAAAATAAGCAGCATAAATAAGAGAAATATAGAAAAGCAAGACGATAAGGAAATCAAGAAATTTGTGTTATCAGGGCGGAGTAACAAGGAAAATGAAAACAAAATAATGAACTTGAAGTAGTTCTAACCGAATAAAGCATCTTGGAAGCCACGCCAATAGTACTGCCAACTAAATAATTGTGACGTAAACAAAATATACTGCCATATCTTAGTTTAAGTACTGTATCACCAATTCCATACCCTTATCTCACACAAGAAGTTTTACTTTCTCCACTACGTATAGTAAGTAGGGGAAGCATTGTATTCCACTCAAAAATCCCATATCAGATTTCACCGGAAATGCATGTTTTAAGGCCCCCTGAATCCAAAAAAAGCATTTTTAGAAAAAGTTCCGTGTGCTGTGAACAGCAAAACTCAAAAAGAAAAGTCAAATAAACACCAAACTTGGTATTCAGCTTCAATACCTTCCAAAGATGCGACACAAAAATTACCAAGACACATACCCTTTACACGGAAGATCTTTCGAAATTTTAATACAACTTTTGGTCATTTTAAGAGCTTAGGATCTCTCACATAAATTTAAATGCACGCTCAACTATTGTATTCTACAGCTTCAAATGAAGCGCAATCGTTCTGTCAATGCTGAATGCATTTAGAACCGATGTTTTCAGTTGATGAATAATCTGCAGTTGCATAAAACTAGATGAAGGACAGGAGAAAGCAGTATCTATATCACATGTTTCTTTTGAAGTAACGTGATTGCAAAACCTAAACTTGTTGCTGCCAAGGGTATATTACCAAGTTTACTTCTAGATACATGTTTTATCCTAACAGACAGTGTGATAACTCGCAGATGACTATACATTTACAGATAATGCACATAACTACCGTTTCAGAAAACTGCCTATTGTGCGCTTAACTTCTCACTGAAATATTTCCTAGAACAAAAGCTTTCTTTCTGAAAATTTTGGCCTAATTATATAGGTCTCTATGTCGTTTTATGCCGCGAAAGAAGAAATATAACATTTTGACCAAACATAACCTTCAACCCATGTGCCATTTGTTGTTTTCCGCCAAAAAAGACTTCAATGAACCACTGTAAGTGGTGCAAACAAATTAGGAGCAATTAATTGGACGTTTAAAGCTGCTCAAGATTCTTGTATATTTCAGCCGTATACCATATCACGTTATCGAAAAGACTAATGAGCCCTTGCACAGCAGTTCTTTCTTTTTACACTCTTAAGGGATACCCAAAATGTTCCATCCTCGTATTCTGTGTATTTCTTTATTGACCTACCACTTGGTGTATGCACAGGAAGGTTACTTAAGCTACCGCTTTTAATACTTGATATTATACTATTAGTAGCATAGATATACATTACACTAGACTGATGGGCACCAAAAGATAAAAAATGCCGCCATATTGAACTATTAAAACATTCATTTTGAATATTAATCACAAAGGTATAATTTTTAAAATGGAGCGATAATAGCTCCATAGCCAAAATTAGACTAAACAATGTAGTAACAATAAGGCGGTTTATTTCACGTTTCTAGTGTAAATAGTTAAAAAGTAAATCACTATTAAGTGTTAACACATTAAAGTAGCTTCAAATCATTCATTTTAAATACATAGAAAAATAATTAAGTAAATAAAGAATTGAAGACTATTACTTAGTTTCTAAAACGTTGTTCGCTTACCTTGAATTATACAAATAATGATTTAATCATTAACTATTTTCCCTTGAATGAGGCAGTCAACACTATTGTTCCAATTACTTCCGTTTTATTTGATGTTTCCTTTTATTTGAAAACTTTGCGTTTTCAAACCAAATTGTGTTCTTCGAATATTATATTAATTACTTCTAGATAGAATTATTACTACTTTGATGTCCTTAAATCTAGAGTAAACAAGTCACAGATATTAAGGATATCATAGATATTATATATACACACATACATACAGAGGATACTTAAGGTGGTAGTTTTAAGTGTCTCGCCTTCCATTTTGATGTATAGTCTCTAATTTATTTCCAGTAACGTCTAGTGTATTAGTGGAAATCTCTCCGATAGGTTTCAAGTTCTTATCAGCAAATGTTTATGCTTATTTTTTCATAACTGAAAAGTTTAATACAGAGAGAGGGAGAGAGCTAGAGAGCGAGAGACAGAGAGAGAAAGAGAATAAAGCAATGGAAGGGAATTTTCCAACGTTTAATATCTTACCTACAAAATAGAACGCATTATGATAAAAGCTGAAACCCGAAGCCAAATTTAGGCATTTTGAATTTTTCTCTGTGCCTAATGGGTTTAAAGGGCAAAACACCACAAGCTTGCAATGAATATTGAAGGAGTTTAATTGTTGTTGCGGTTGCACAACGTACGGGCACCAATTTGAAGCAAGGTGTTGGGTCACGTTTGGGCGCCAAACTTGCGGGAGATATGTTTCTAGGAGTGTTCGCCCCACGTACGGTACAAACTTTCCGGTGGCCTTCGCCCCACGTTTAAGAACCAACTTTTAAATTTAATGTTCATTTAAATATTATCTATGTATGTGTACCTCCGCTGCGTCATTATAATTTGTAGAGCACGTATCTCTTAACAGGGCTGGTACGGCTAAAGAACAAGGCTTACACAAATTATAATTTTAATCCACTCCCTTTATTAATCCTTCACATGACTAAATAACACTTCACTGATGCATCCTACTATAGAGCTGTGAGATTATTGTTAATTGCACTTTTAACAGGTAAACTTTATATTATTCTCACTGCAATGAATTTTCATGTCACACACTGAACCCGTACCGAACCGAACTGCTTGGGTACGCTTTCTTGTAGCGTCTACCGTTTGAATTTGTAGATTTTCTCTATTTCTAGTCTCTGTTTGGCTAACCTACTCCAATAGAATACTGTTATTTAAGTTTTAGCTTTTCTAGTTTTTGATTGGCTATTTATAAACTGTTTTAAATATTACATTATTATTGTTCCAAGAACTATTAGTAGCCTTTTCAAACTTTCTAATTTATTGTTGTCTCAAGGTTACCTTATTGTTAGCAACTTTCGGCTTTTACTTTATAATTCTGTTTTCTATTCTAACAGCTCCTACATTGTTAAATTACGTAATACATTCACATAACATTTTTTACATGTACATAATAAAATAAAAATAATACAATGGCTGTAATATACACGTTATAGCTTATATTATACACATATTGCTTTAAGGCGGACTGTTATTATATTTTATATTATATAATTAGACTGATATCATTTGTGGGATAAAAATACTGCCTCAATATATTTAGGGAAATACATCCTGTACTGGGGTTATTTAAGGTGGCCTCGAGATAACGTTCAGATCATAATATTGTTTTCATGTTAAGGGAATATTCTGTTAATATTCTAGAAACTACTCGGAGAAGAGTATCTCCTGCGTTTAAAAGTTCTCATCCGTACTTTGGATACGGATCTTTCCTTGCCTGGATTTTGATATTTTCTCCCAAACACGGTGAGCCAATTGAAGGTCACCGCCATGTCATACAGTCCACTCGACCTTACAGATTATCTCCTTCCATTAAGAAAACATCACTCCTAAATGCTGAGATTTTTATCGTAACGGCTTGCTTTTATTTTTCATCTAACGGTGGACGCAGGGTGGATATTTATATTGTTATCAAATGTAGGTTTTAGAAGAAAAGAGGCATTTAAGGATAATTTATGTAGAAGAGATTGAGAATTTGCTTCATAGTAGAACCTTAACAAAAATATCCTAAAGTACAGTTAATTTCTAGCACTTATGAAATAAATTTTATGGTGTAATTCGGATATACATTTGGAGTACAGTAATGGATTTAAAACAGAATTCCCACTTCAAAAATATTTTTTCTATTTGAACAAAACGTTTTTCTCAGCTGTGTATGAAACTTAAAACAAATATTTACAATTGCCTGCAATGGGATTCAAACTTTAACTTCGAGAGAGTGGATTCAATCCCCTGACCAGTATCGTCGGACTATGAAACGACCGTTTAGCAGTATATTAACTTCTATATAAACGATGTTTTGTCTATTCTCAAAAACCAACGAGTTTAGAGAAAAGGGACAGCATAAACCAAAGGGTAGCCAAGCAAAATTCCCTGAAGTCGTTTAGAACTTCAATTATCTAGGAGTTCCATTTTGAGAACATTAACATCGTTCGGAAACCACAAACAAGAAAGAGCAGCCAGCAGAATAAAAGCAATAAGCGGCATTAAACCTCCAACAACTGGGAACAAATGCGGCAGCGACACCATTCCGAATAGTTTCAAACACTAACACAACAGGAATTGGTAAAATCTCCAGGAAATTAACAGTTGGGAACCTAGGGAAAACTAAACGAATAAAAGCATGCTTGCTGAAAAGAACGTTACCAGTATAGTAACTTTTTAGGAAAACGCTCGTTATCGTTTACATTTTTTCACAGAAAGTAGTTTACGTATGTTAGCTAATTGTCCCCTAAATGTTCTAATTCCCCCAAAATAATTAATAATCATAAACTCAATGTTCAATTCGATTTTGCATCTGTAAATGTAATATGAAGTGCAAGTGAATATCTGTCAGTGGTGGGGAAGTGTACAAAAACCTAAGTACTGCTTGAATATATTTTTCACCCTTTATATCTTTATACATTAGCTTTTAATTCTTCCGAACAAGAAAGTATGTTTCATATGACGCCCTTGGATAATCTTACCTACTTAATTAGGACTTACTCCTCTTATTTGAATTTACGGTCCCAAAGACTTAGCACCGCGCCTAGGGTCAGAGGCCGGTCCAGAAGGAGACATGACTCAGACCTCAGACAATGAAAAACCCGGATCGGGGGATTGGCCAATAGCTCAGTAAGAGAGTGAGGAAGAAGATGATATAAAATGATGGTTAAATGGATGAAAGAACGGTGATGGAGTATTTGGTAGAATGAATGGCGGGGAAATTCGGAGAACCCGAAGAAAACCCGCCCAGATGCCGCTTTGTCCACAACACCACATGAGGGCCTCTGGGATTGAACCCGGGCCAATTTAGTGGGAAGCGATTCTAACCACTCGGCCACGACGCCGCAGCCTGGATAATTGTAGTTTTGAATACTTCTAAGTGTTAGCTGTCATTCCGAGGAAATTCTTACTCCATCACCGTTTAATGCTAATTTTCTGTGTCAAACCTTTTCGGATTTACGTAAATCAGAAATTTCGCGCATCACAGGTTTCTATTTTAAATTAAGGTATACCTATGAACAGATATTATTGCTCCATGCAGAGCTTCTGTAACCAAGACTACTACCTTGCCTCAAAGGCCCCTGTAGTGCTTCAAGAGGCTGGGGAGCCACCTTCCAGATTCGACATTAATATTTCAATAATGACACAGTCGGTGCTTTGTGAAAGGTATTGAAGAAAACTATTATTTTGAAGACAAAATGCGCGGAAAAGTTCATATAAAGTTGTCTTCTAAAAGGCCAATTGATACTGGAATTTAAAAATACTTACAGCATTCCTATAAAGTCATGAATTCTTCATATTGTGATTGTTGGTGCTGTAAGGCGAGCTTGTCTCATGCATGACGGGTCCTTCAGCGTATTTGGTCAAAGACATAAACGAGGGGTCCGCTCTCACCGATGTCATTACCTGAAGCGCTATCGAGATATAACGGGATATTTCTAGATGTTCCTTCTCCCGCCTCCCGCGAAGCTCCTGCGGCTGTATTCCGGCAAGCATGGCCACGAATGATTTAGGAGTTTGTTTTGATGTACAGTGAGTACTGTTGTGGTAGTTAGTGAGCAGGGAAGAGGACTTCCTTAGTTATACAGTACAGCAACTGAAGTGGAAGGTACAAGAGGCTGCTTTGCTCTGATTCATTACAACGCAAATAAAATAAAAGTAAAATTATAGTGAAAACTGAACTAAGTTATACTACTTATGAATTCGAAATACTGCTTAAAAATGAATAAGTAAAATGACAATGAAAACTGAACTAAGTCACAATATTACATTCTCCATCACAAGAAGTAGTGAACTGTTACTTCCGCGTCCTTCGAATAAATTGAGAGCTTGGTTTCAAGAAGGGGTGTATACGCTACTATATTTAATTGCCTACTTGGGTATTCAAAGGGTAGCCGGTATC
This sequence comes from Deroplatys truncata, assembly GCA_030765065.1. Taxonomy (NCBI): domain Eukaryota; kingdom Metazoa; phylum Arthropoda; class Insecta; order Mantodea; family Mantidae; genus Deroplatys; species Deroplatys truncata. The sequence continues at coordinate 97,934,243 of CM060976.1, read as the reverse complement.
ACTTACGTTATCTGCAAGGTTTCTTTTTGAAATTAGAAAAACATAGCTCAACAAGGGTATTGTACGGAACGGGCTGAAAGTTGACTGAAAGATGAATGAACTTATATGAATTTGTAGGGTGTTTTAATTGCCTTGCTCGAGCACACTAAGCGGAATAGCCATGAACGCCACACTTCAGTTATGGGTTGACTTGAGTTCGCTTCTTTATTTATTACACATTAACACCCTCGTTAGTGTACTACAAAGGCTTTCTACTTAAACATTGTTGCATGTGGCGTATTCGGAGATATCTGAAGCCAAGGTTCATTTATCTGCCATACAGTCGTACAGAATCTCTCCGCCTCACAATGACGACAATCCAACTAATATCCATAGCCGATTGCAATTTCTCCGAAGAATATACAGCGTAAACCATTTAGGTTGAGATGTACAATATCTCCAAAACTAAGCGTTATAGAAAGAAATGTCTTCAAAAAAAGTTGCTTGACATTATGGGGGAAAGTAAATTCCATTAGTCATGTTTTTGAAGGACGTTGTGATGGTCATTTTAGGATCATCCACATAAATTCCAAGAACAAACACAACTTATGCCTGTATCACGAACTCCTCAAATCTTTGGAGTCATTATGTGGAATCTCTTGCAATTTTTATAACCCTAAGTTTAATAATGAACCAAAGCCCATTACACAAGGTAAATCGCTGCTATTTAGGGCATCGGATATGCGTGGATAAATAACTCGTCAAGCGTGTTCTTTATATTTTTCACAGTCTTCGGGAATAACTTCTTAAGATTAAAACGTAATTTGCTAGGTGACCTATCATTATTAATATTTCAAAAATCCATGATGTCATTTTCTTTCAGAGAACTTTGAATCCTCTAACTAGACGTCATATGTTTGGCTCTGGTAGAAACTACTGTGTATATTACATCGATCTGCATTTAGACAGCAAACTCGCTTTCGAACTCCACATGACTCGGTCGTAGCCAAAGCCCATGTGAAACTTCTCGGTTTGTATCTTCTGTTTCGCAGTTCAGGACGCTAATTTTTCTCTGCTACAATGATATTGAAGTAATGATTTTAAAGATATTTTTCTGTAAGTAAATAGTTCACTTACAACCAAACCTTCGAGTCGAGGATCACTTCATCATTTTGAATATTTTTGTATCTCCATAATTGTTGCTCTGGAAATATGGTTAGAATTATTTTAGTATGGATTTTCCTCCGGGTTTTAAATAACATGCCTATAAATTTGGATGTAGCTAGAATGTTCTAGCATACTAGAGTTTTGACATGCAGCTACTCCTTCTTAAAGCAGGCCTTGAATGCACATAGCATTTCTGGTTTTACTTGGCTCACAATGTCTTGTTTTGGAACAAGCCATTTATCCTCGTCGTTTAGTGTTAATTTTTGTTTTTTATATTACCTTTAAGTAGCACGTGTAATAAGATTAAAGAAAGAAGGTTTCGTTTTGGCGTTGATTGTTGATAATCGTTTCATGGAGAATCGTCCGAATGATATCCTGGAAAACGCACTTCGTATGTTGTGATTGGTTTGCTCGACACACCAATCACACCGATTTAGAATTAATACTAAAGAAGGGTAAAATCGTTTCCTGGGCGATTGGCTGAGTAATGTCCGCAGAGACTTCCAAGGTTTCGGTCATAAGGGTTCTTAGGTTTTTCTTAGAGTATGATTTGTTAGTAAAATGTTTTCATAGATGAGCTTCAAGGAACAATACAACTGTCATAAAGTATGCTTAAGTTTAATTCTATATAAAAAGATGAAGCTCCCATTTAGGTGCAACGTTTTCCCGAATAATAAGAAATTAAAATAGATTAACTGTGAGAACTATTGATGGCATCTGGTCTCTTATTAACTACAATAAGTCTCTGACCAAACTTTAACCAAATTTGAAACCGTTGAAAGCAAAGAAAGCATAAAATGATCAGATTTAAGAGGTTACATACTGCCACTAACTTTCTACTGAATACTGCATCTTCAGGGCCCATAGAAGGGATATTTTTACTTCGGAATCGAGTGTAAAGCAAACCTCGTAGCAAAAACAACAGTTTGTGACACGGCATCAATAAAAGCCGATATAGTCTATTAATGCGCACAAAATTAAACGTAGGTGAAATGTACAATTTATCCGACATAGCCACAGATCCAAAAATCATGAAGTGGCCAATTATTTGGAAATGTCAATTGCTCCTTTACAAGCTCGAGTTAATTTATTTTTGACGATTGTGTTTTTATTCACTTCCGCTAATGCTTGCGTGGGAAGTGAATAAAAACACACTCCATGCATTTTTGCATTTTTTATAGCAGATGCTAATAAAACGTACTTAATCCCCCAACTACTGATATATTATGGATGCACACTGCAATGTAATCACATTTTATAGCTCAGTTTTACAATTTAAATCCTACCGTCCTTACATCAGTTTATGTAATAACATTTGCTTACGCTTTACTTCGTGCAGCATTTAAATATGACTCTTTCAACGCAAGCAACCATCTAATTTCAGTTGTTGACTGTCTTGGTCAACTCTACCAGGCATGATGAATGGATCATCAGTTCGCAGAGGCTAGCGCGGTCGCTAATTTTCGCGCAAGCATTTCTTCTCTTATTTTCAAACTTCCTCCTGGTTCTGCAAATGTGGACTTACCGGGCTTGTACCTGCGTAAACTATGTCCTTATGCTCCAGATAAGTGAGAGTCGAAACATACTAATATATATATATATATATATATATATATATATATATATATATATATATATATGCAGGTTTACATATTGAATTAGTATTGCTTTAAAAACAAATAAAATCATTTTCTCTCTTTGTTTTATTATTATTGGTTTCCATGCACATTTTGTAAGTCATATTTTGCTGTATTCTTGAACCTATACGCTACTCACAAGTATCTTAGAAGCGGAGCAAATTTCTTTTTATTCTCTGAAGTGAAAGTTTTTCAAATAATCTCTCTCGCATGTTGAACCTCACGGAGGTTGTGGGAAAGTTTTGCTGGATCATAGCCAATGAGGGAGAAGTATGAGGAGTGAATTACGGCACCATATTAATTTTCCTGTATCCTTCACTAGTAATGCCTATAATCTTTCTAGTGCTTAAAAAGTTTAGTAACACTGGTAAAGTTGGGTTCAAATTCTAGCATTCCCAGGAGGTGTTGGGATTTGCTCCACTGCATAAATTGAAATAGAAATACACCACACTGCACATTTATTCTGCTTTCTATAAAGCTACGAAAATTAAACTCAGTTTTCCATATCCTTGTAGTCACCTCTCAGGCCAGCAGCAGAACGGCCTACTCCGGTAAGAATTCCTTGTTCCTGCTTTTTTGGACACGTGTATTCTAAGAACTTCATGAAAATTGTTGATTACAATACACAGATAGGTTCTATAGTGTTATATTTTCCCACTTTTAATTTTATTTCCGTAAGCAGAGGAGGTATTGTATTCCATCCAACGTTCGATGTAGCGATTTCACCGGAAATACATGTTTTGAGACTCCCTAATACATAAACAAAGCATTTTTATAAAAGCGTCCTTGTATGTGTCTGTGAGCAGCATAACACAGAAACGAAAAGCCTGATAAATTCCATACTTGGTATTTCAGTTCAGTATCTTCCAAGAAATTTCCAAGAAAACCCCCATCCCAAACTATGTTTACATGGAGAAAATTTCGAATTTTTTTCTTTTCTCTGATTAAAATATATTATGTTTAAGTTATTTGTATGACGAATAAAATGCATATTATGAATTTTCTGGGAACGGACTGTTAATTTATCTTTATTTTGAATGATTTTTATATAATTGGTGTTCGTAAGAAATAGTGTGGTCCTACCACACAAAAATTCAAATAAACTTGTTAGCTATAAATATTTTAATTAAAATAGAATTTTAATGTATTTTTATGAATAAATAAAATGTATATCTTGAATTTTCTCTTCCTTCTGAATGCCTTTTGCATAACTGATAAACCTAAGATCTGGTTAAAACACACAGTTTATGTGTATACATTTATTTTAGAGTTAACCGCATCCTAGTTATTCTTTGTTATTGGTTGGAATTTTCAAATATTTATACTTTTCTCAAAAGAGAAGTCGTTATTCGGTTTTTCCTCGTGATCATGCAAAGAGCATGGAATTTCAAAGCCATCACATAGGACATGCTCTTTAAAAAGCTTACTATCCTTTACCTGCTGTATGCTAAAACGAAATGTGTAAATGGGAATTGAAAGTTTTTCTGTATTTACAAGAAGTGGCTAGAATAATCAGCTTTTGTAGGAATAGTTTATAGAATAGTGAGTAGAGAAAGTCGTGTGAACTAATGCATGGTATTTTAGTAGTGTATAACGCTCAGTCTTACTGCATGCGGTTTCACAGGCGATGGACATTAATGATATATGAAATGAAATGATAATTGGAAAAGTAAATTTGGCAAGGAAACGTTGCACACCTAAGTTTAGGATACCACCAGGCATTTTCCAAATATTATGACTGAGGAAAACCTGAGAAAAGAGTCAGGGAGGATGGTCCTGGAGGGATTTGAACAACAGAACTCCAGTTTACGAGTCCATGTCTTAACGACCTCGGTATTTTCCCAAAGAAGTATTCATTTACGAACTAGTATGGTGCGATTGAATAGTGGTGCAGAATGCACACAATAATTTTATTGGGAAAGGGGTCAGGAATCCATCTCACCTACAAAATAATTAATATTTGGCTTCATAGAATTACTTACGGCTATTATTACTACTTCATACTCGTAATTATGTGAAATAGAGAGTTAATACAAAGTAAGGGAACTCTCATAGCGAGAGCATATCGTTCGGTTATTGCAGGAGTTGTGCAAAATACCTACTCCAGTTTGCTATTACAAACTTGAATCCATTGGATATGAAAAATGCATATTCATGTTACACAACGACGGAAGCCACTTTCTGCAACGCTGCAAGAGAAAACGTTAAAAAAGTCGTAAACAGCAAGCATTCCTGTATGTTTTAGCTCACACAGTGGAACCAAATATGATAAACTGAGCTTTTCCTTTAAATGACGCTGCAAATAAGCAAGTCGAACGTTGCACAACGACGAAAGAAGTGAAGTGCTGATGAGGCTTCATATTCCTACCTAGCACTTGTCACCAAATATTGCAGAATCCATCATATTTATCCACTTCCTGCTCATGACTGCATTCCCTATAAGTAAACCAATGTTACACTCCATCGGCTCTTACATCTAAATTAAAATATGCAGAACAATGGGGATACGTGAGAAACAACCTGTATAATTAACCACTTGTTGCTTTTTGTTCTAAACAACGTTTAATTTACCTTCTTACCACATTATCTTTATTGTGAATTATTTTTGTGCAATTGGTAAACCGTAAGAGGTAGACAAAATTTTACTACAAAGAAAATTCAGATGTCTTAAAGCGCACAGCTTATGTCAAATAAATCTCTTGGTGGCATTAACCATTACTGAAATACCCTTTGTTATCGGTTTGGGCTTTCAAAGGTTATACTTTTCCAATTCAAAGGTCACTATTCGTATTTTCTCGTGACCATGCAAGGAGCATGGTATTTCACAGTCATGACATAGCGATCTGCTTTTTAAAACCTGGATATCGCTTTAGCCTATTATATCCTCCATATGTTTACATCGAATGTGTAAATGTGCAAAGAAAGTTTAATTGAAATAACAATAAATACAAGATAAGCCCTTGTAGTAACAGTTTTTAGCAGAGTAAAGAAAGTTATGTCAATGTATCGCACGAGATTTTTTATAAATAAGCTGAAGTATTGTTTTGATTATATTTTCAAAAATTTATGAAATTACGATTTTTATTATATTGATATGCTTTTACATGTTAAAAAGCATTAAAAGAGTTTTAAAATGAACAGCACAGCAGCTTTCTACGAGAATTTTTCTAACTTGAGAGATGTTTGTACATCAGATTGTGAATAATTTCAGCATTTGCTGTCATTTTCAAAGCTAAATACAAAAGAAGTAATTCCAAAAGTGTCTACTTCAATGTTCCTCCATAGATACTATTAATATACCAAAAATGAAGTGAATCTGAAACATCAGAACCCTGCTTGTTTAGTGTTGAGTAACCACAGAAATCTTTCAGTTAAGCGATGTTTATTTTTGTTCCACATGTGAAAACAATAAGAGCATTGCTGAAGCTTGAGCAGCACGTTTGTGAGAGCCGCAGTAGAGGTATGATGTCCATTACGTGACAGATGCCGTATTACTGCGTCTTCCCGTCCCTTTCTCCTTCTGGGCATCAAATTGGATTTCCATAGAAACAGCTTATGTTTATCACATTCAGGTTAAAAGTAATTGCTAACATGGTTGCCCCCAGTTTCATGGGTTTCAGCCCTACCATCTACTCCAAGTATTACGACAGGCAATAAACTAACAGATAAAAGCCATAAATTCCGGAATGGTGATGAAACTTACAGCTTATAATAACGTTAAATTCAGAGTAAACCAGGAAAGTGGAATTTAATTCTAATACGAAAAATTCTGATATGTTACTTTCTCTGTCCATTCTTCAACCAAATATTACTATAAAAGCTTACTCTTCTATCTATTTCAAGCTAATCGAGACACACGGGCATGGTTTTATTACCTTTTCTGCAGGTACAGGGGTATTAGGGGAATACAGCTTAAGCGATAGATAAAGTCTTTAAGAGCGGATCGCTGTGCGACAACTTTGAAACTCCGCTCTCTTTGCATGGCCACGAGAAAACATCTAATGTGATACATTCACATGACTTTCTTTAACCTGCATCGTTTTTAGTGGGTATCCAAACTATAATATAAAGCTTGCTTTTATATCTACTCCGTTTTAATACCAATACATTTTTCCATAAATAGCTACATTACACATTTCATTATAGATAACAAGGGAACAGCGATAGCCAAATGTTCGAGAACTGGACTCTCTATGCTGTTCCTTAAAATTGCATATTATTTCAATGGAATTACGAGAAACAACTAAATGTTGACAGGACTTTAAAATAATGGCTAACTATGAATAATTCGAACCATTAATAACGAATATCTCGAAAATGCCTAATGCCACAGAAACGCTGTTGGAAATAAATTGTGAATTTTAAAGATATCTATATTTCTTGGTAGTACGTTCTCGCCTATCGCTTAAGCTTTACCGTTATACAAGATAATACAAAATGTTTTCCAAGTGAAGAGGACTTTACATGCTATTCTCAGAAAATACAAGGTATATATTTTATTTATAATATAAATATGTTTAATATATGGTGTTTTAATCAAAATCGTTAAACCCATTTTTAGAAAATAAAAAATGTCGAAAAGTCTTTCATATAAAGGTAGTCTGGTGTGAGGGAATTTTCTTGAAAATCTTGGTGTCGTAATTTTGGAAGATACTGAACCTAAATACCAAGATTAGTATTTATCCGAGTTTTCGGTTTTAAGTTATGCTGTTCACACACACGACCTTTTTCTAAAACTCTCTTTTTTATTAAAGGGGTCTCAAAACATGTATTTCCGTTGAAACACCGATATAGAATTTTTGGGTTGAATACAATATTCGCCTGCTTACTATACGTAGTAGAGAAAGTTTTAAAAAAACAAAAAAATCATGCTCATACACAGACACGCACGTACCTTTCTCTAAAACTATTTATGTTCGGGAGGCCTCTCAACATGTATTTCCGATAAAACGATGCTACCGATTTTTTTCGTGCAACTTAGTACTTCCTATATTTACTGTAAGTGCGCAGTAGAGAAGTTAAAAGAAGCAGAAGAAATTGAGGATTATTAATTTTTTGACATCCATCCAAAATACGGTCGATATTTCTCTATGAATTTCTGAGCAATAATTAAGGGTTAAAAAATTTGTCTGAAACTTATTTGATTTAATTAAATGTTAGCAGCGGGACTGCTGTAATAAATTTTGCGTGCTCTGTGATATCGGTGGCTGGTTCCTATATCTCACTTATAAAGCTAATGCACACTTCTAGCTACTAAAATGGCTTAGTGGTATCGCTACAGAAATTTCCCTGGATGCACAATCGAATGCTGAATTTCCATCAACTTCAAAGTCAGCAGCTAAAAAATTAATCCAACGAAGGTGAACAATACGATAGGAAACTCTAACAAGGAACACCTTGAATGCGAGGACGCAATTGACCAATGATATTTACGATATTCGAAACACCACATATTGTCTACCACGCCACCACAATATTGGATGCTAATGGCAAGAGGGGCGGAACTGTAGGTATCCAAAGGGCCCCCTACGGTTCTTTCTCGTATCAATGATCTTGCAAGGACAATAGTAAATATTTACGTCACAGCAAGTAAGAGTGGGAAAATGGGATTAGCAGAACTACAGGTATAATATGAGCATTGCTTTTGATAATAGCTAGTGAAAATAACTTGCTTTTGCTTCATTCCTAGTCTATGTATAAAATTAATCTGCTTTAGAGCAGACTAACCCTTCTGAAAAGACATTGCAGTTCATACCACCTGGAACCACTCGACAAATTCAGTCTATGGGTGTTTGTTTTTTCGTGCGTATAAAAATATATTATCGCACCACCTTCCTAAAAGGATAGCCAGTTCCACGATAAACTCCACGAAAGACTGTTTCGCATTCAGTTGCACGCCATCACATTCCATCAGTTCTCGTCACCACGTTATACCAATATGATTATATATGCATTCTTTAGTTTACCTAGCTGAACGTCCTAAACAGTTTATTACTCCCAAGGAGTTCGTCTTCGATCTTCGATGATGTGAACTTTTGTGATCACTGTGGTGCGTCGCTTTTCATTTGGTGTTCATGGTGCAAGATAACGGTTTGTTTTGAACATTTTTTGAATGCCGATATGTCCATTTTGTGAAGTGTAATGCATACATCCAATAAAAGGATGTACCTTTTACCTGCTGGGCACTAACGTACAACCACCCACTTGATGCCCTGCTGAGTCATTAGCAGATAATATTTTTGTCTTAATTGTTAAAATAATACTTTCAAATGAACCTATAGATTGAACTTGCAAACTCGCACTCAAGGGTCTCCTTGTAAGACTGGTTGTAATCTACAGAAATCAAATAGATGGGACAATAGGCGACTCTATGGCCATATACACGGTGCACCATTTAAGTTGATACTGTACAATATCTCCAAAACTAAGCATTGTGGAAAGAAATGTCTTTAATTGCTTGGTATTATGGGAAAAAGTAAATGTCACTAGTCGTGTATTGTTTGGAAGCCGCTATGATAGTCATTTTAGGGTCAATTTAATGTTTTTAAATGGGAATCTAAATTAAATCAAATTAAATTGACCCTAAAATGATCTTGACAGTTCTCCAAATAAAACACGACTAATTGCATTTACTTTCCCCCATAACATCAAGCAATTTTTATTAAAGATATTTCTTTCTACAACACTTAATTTTGGAGATATTGTACAGACTTAACTTAACTGTACCACCCTGTATATGCCATTAGTGAATTATGCCCTATAAGTGTAGTCGAACAAAATCCCGAAGATGTTACAATATGGCCTTAGAACCAAGCAATAGCAAATAAGTGCCAATAAAGATGGAATGTGAAAGATGCCGATTTATTATGTCTTATTGCATCAGAACGTTCTGAAATGTTTGCTAACGTACTGGAGAAGTGACCTCAACCTCATTTAGGTTTTGGTAATAAATCTTAAACGATTATTTTCCTCCACAACTTTCCTAGAAAATATTACAAAAATATAAGTTAATAAGCTCAAACAAATAAAAACTGGCATTTATATGCCATGAAAATTTACGGGTACACTCGAACGTAGTATCACAGAATATTTTAAAGCTTGACAAGGATTTTTGTTATTCAGGTTATAACTTATATTGCTATACTCTAACGATGTAGACAGTAAACTGGCGAGGTTCCAATAACTTCACAGTAAAAAATACTCTCCGGAAAGGCTTAAAACGATACTACTGTGAGATTGTGTGAGACAATAACAAGAGTGGCATTGATTTATGATTCCAAGCTGTGAAAGAAAGAAAAGAAAACAATTGAAACTTCACGGATGATATTTCTCAACCCAGAATTAGAAAGCTTAAAATATACTAAGGAATCAGCGGCGGGCACTACCGCAGTGTCAAATATGTGCCAATTGGAAATTAGCTACAATTATTGTTATCATCATCATCATCATCATCATCAGAGCACTGTGATTCGTTCTGTTTACATTATGAAAGATTTTCAGATAAATTCAAAAAGATTACTGTTATATTCCACATTTGTTGTTTTTAATTGTTTCATTTATATACCCCTTTACTTCTCTGGTCATTTCTGAGCCGGTATATCGAAGCTCCGATATTATTAATATAATATTGTAACTAAATAGTGATGAGATTAAGAAACAGGAAATACTGTACTAAGAATAGTTCATTTAACCGTTTTCTTTTAGAAGTAAAATTAGCATAAAGAGCTTCCTCAAAAAACAAACAGCGCTAATGGCAATCATTAGGTATAACCGCCTCTTCAAAATAGTAGAGAGTCACAGCTCCATGAGTAAACTAAAAAGTGGAATGAGCTCTGAGAGATAGTGTATGGAACATAACATTTTCTGGACTACGGTAGTGACATTAGTATCACCGTGGAAGGTGTAAACAAGGATGTATTTTGTGAATGAGAGACCACCCACACAAACCTGTCGGTCACCATCCCTGACATTGTCTGTAGAATTCGAATCCGGGAGGTCGCATCAGAAACTTAATTCTGAAACTTGACTTCGAGATGTTGCCTGGAGGACATGTAATGTAACCGTTAGTGTATAACCTTGTGTCCAACTGGGTGTGTTGCAATGCAACTTTATAATAGTTTCATATCTAAAGCTCTGAAGATTAACGCACAAATGGCTTGGCGTGATATATGTTAATTTTGCAGTAGTAAATAAAAGTATCCCCCGTAAATTTTCTTCATTGCACCCACAATCCCCGAGATTCACCGACACCCTATGAACTTAACTCCGTACACTGTTACATATCAGGCAATTTGACTTGAGAAACAACCTGGTGTTATAATTCGTTGACCGTTTTAAACATTGGTTTTATATACATTTACTATGAAACACGCGCAAATTCATACTTCCAGACTCTGTGAAAGATAGTGAATGATCATAAGTAAATAAAAATTGCTCCATCCCAATCCGGAACAGAACCCGGGTTGAGAAGCCAGAACGCTGACAACTCGACCACAGAGGTAGTTCATATGGATGTTTTTGCTCACTTCCTCATAATGCTTTTATGGAAAAATTCAGAAATTGTGAGGATAAAGTATTTAAGTCCTCTTGGTTTATGCCAACTTCCTCCTTTGAACTGCTCAGTAGTATTATAAGCAGCATTTTCTGGAAATGACTCCGCAGTTAAAACTTAAATGTTATTATAACATAGTAGCGCATTCTTAAAATGTGACATAGAAAACAATTTTGCGCTAACCTTCACAGTGCAAAATATCGAAGAATTCCTTAATTCGCATTGGCTCAATTGTGTTTATATAACGTAACGTTGTTATGTAGTTCTACTTTAACCTGCTGCCACAGGTACTAATTTCTCTTACCCCTCAGCACCCGCATAATTCCGGATTGGAAACCCTTAGTTCTTCCGTGCATGTCTGAGACGCCAGAGTGCGGCTACCGCCGAGAAAATAGGAAAAAACCTATAGGTCATACTTTATACTTATATATGTCCTTTTGCATACAGCTTTGAATTTAATTTGAGGTTATATCTACTAATCAGAAATATTTTTTGACAGAGGAATTTAATTGCTACATTTTGTGCAGTATAAAGTAAAACAAGGTAAAATGGAAAGAGGAAGCAAGGGCAAGTAATGAATGAGTAGCAAAGAACAGAACATTGTACAGCTAGTATTAGAAAAAACAAATATTGTCAACCTACATGCCGAAAAACAAATTAATGAGATACTACACGTATCTCTTGACATGTTGCAACGCTGTTGCTATAAGGGCTGCAATATTCCGCAGCAAACATAGCCGAATCTACAGAATAGTAATGTCGCATTTCTTCGTTAGCTTCTCTGAGTGCCTACCGCCATGCACATCCTTGCGTTATTCATTGGATATTTTGTTGTATTCTTGTTTTAAGTGACACATGGCATGAAATATTTATTTTAAAATATGCATTTCTATCTTATTTAGTGGCATGACACAAGGGCGCTACCCTTGCAGCTGCCGGAGATAGCAAGCATTCAAGAATTACGAGTAAATAATTTCATTTGTCTCCTAGAAGAGTACAAACTTAAATTTAAGGAATACCTAGCAGAATGGTACAACATGAATACCCTGCACCATTTTAAAGCAGAAGCAACGAATAATATAGACGATCTAAAAATGTAATCCGGTAAATAATAACTCACTTTGTAAGCAGAGCAAGCTTAAGGAGACATTAGCACATTTAAGTTATAAATTCCAGCTTGTCTACTATTTAATATCTGCTGTAGGCCAGGAAGAATATCTGTCGAATGAATTTACAAATACAGTAAAACTCCGGTTTTACTGTAATGATAGATTTTATGGTGATAGCTCTTAAAATATTTGAGCCAGAATCATTAAAACTGTCAACTTGAGGATACAACTGCGTTACAGGCCTTGCCTAGCATAGTGGTTAAATGAGCAACATTTTTTTTCCATGTTATATATGAGAATATTTTCAATCACAAAGTGTAACACAGTAAAGGTATAACTAATTTTTTAGGGTCCTATAGGGTGATAAGTATTTTTGCTATAGTTAAAACGCAGTAAACAATCGAAGAAGTGCACTACAAAATGATACACCTTTTATTGTCCACCTGAGTACTTTTGTTTAAGCTGTATGTCCTCCAGCAGCCTGTTGATAAGACCATCACACAGAGATAAAACGTGCGGATATTAAAAATGAGACGGTCTGAAGCTCATTAGACTGATGTTACATCTTCAGATGCGCTGCTGATGCTCGAGGGCAGGTCCTTTTTCTCTCGAACCGTGATATCGCGCTCTAAATGAAAGCACTTGCAATCACCCGGCTAAAAGCCATTTGATCTAGAAACTATTTGAACTGGAATCCCATTACCCTTAGCCGGCTTGGAGCCATCCCCCTTTTTTGGTACTTTATAGGTCGTATTCCAGCTTCACGAAATTGCCCTTGTAGCTTGTTATGTACCATTAAGGGGTGTAACACTTCGGCTCGGGGCCAGCAACAGCTGCTGCTGATGTTAAAACTAGAGAACGAGAGAGAGAGAGAGAGAGAGAGAGAGAGAGAGAAATTGGCACAAAAAGCACTCATAAGATAAGCAACAATAATATATAGATACAGCAAAGTCACTTAAGGTCAAACGATATCATTTGCGCTCTGATAAAATTGCAACGTTTATTTCGAAATTACATCATTAAAGCAATTTGAATAAACTTCGAATAACTCCTTGAGTATTAGTCTCAAGAAAAGATCCCATGTGTCTAAGAGCAAATGATAGTAGGGTCTAAAGTAACGCATTTTTTATAACATTATGATTTTTGTGCCGTTTTAAAACTATTAAAAAGGGCCATTCGAAATAGATTGAAATAAAAATATGCCTAGTAACCCTCACAGTGAATATTAATAATAATTACAAATATCAGGCCACAAAATGCGTACATTGTATTAATAATAATATAACATAATTAGAAATCCAGCAACGCTGTCTTGCTTAAATTTGATAAATAGTTTTAAATGTAACCTTTTATTGTCTCTTCATACCTTTTGTACAGAAAATATACCTTAGAACATTTTAATTGCATTTAGCTAATTTAAATTGTGAAATAAGGCATACAATTTGTGTCCTTATCTAACTCAATACAGCATTGATGTTTAAAGAAATTCTAACCTAGACATTTTGTGTTTTCATCATTATCACCAGTATTATCGTTAATATTGGTCTTTTATCCGTTTTACGGAGTTGATTCTCTTATCTTTTTGGTCTTCCTACATCACGATATCCTTGGGATTTGTCTAAAGAAAGTTAGCAAAATAGTTGATAAATTCAAAATTGAGGTTACTGCAATGCAACTAATTATTTATGTTTATAGCGCTTGATTTAACTAAAAAGAAAAGGAAGATTCACTACGAATACACTTAAATGCAATTTAAAGTCAGTACAATTATGTAAGCATTATATTAGTTTCGGAACGTACGTTCAGCGAGAAAATGTTTTAAGAGAGTGGTGAGGATAATAAGGAGAGCAAAGATGGACACATCATTTGGCTTGAATCCTGTACATCAGCTTTGGTCTGAACTTAAAGGAAAAGCAAAATATGTGTGCACTTTTTGGTCATAAAGCATTAATGAAGTGCATGATTTTATAGCGAATTCAATTTAAAACATAAAGACATTGGGGCAACTATATCATATATGTGCAAACAATAGACTAACGATACCGAAGTTTATAATATTTATATCTTAGCATGATTTCAATAATGAGTAACGAAGAAGATACGTATTTAAAATGAACATTATTGGTCTAGTAATGCAACTTATTTATTAGGAATAATACTATATTTTTACAATAATAATGTACAATAGACCGCATTTTGCTATACTAATTAAACTACAAATATATTGACAAAAGAAATAGTATAACAAAGGAAATACATGCACATAGACATGATTTAATGAGTGAATGGTTTAAATAGTAACGCACCGACAAGGTCAGAAACGTGAAGATCGCGCTCTGTTACCATACTTGTAGGTTTTGTGTTTGCGGCAGGCTGCTGCTTATCCTCACCACGCTCTTAAAGTTTGTAATGCGGCCTTAACTGTTACACAGGAGAGTTAGTTTCACTGGTGAAGATGAGGACGTATCTGTTTATGGCTGTGTTTACATAATTCTCTACGCGGCTTTGAGCCGGTATATATCTATACAATAAAACTAAACGAATATTTTTTTATCTCACAGATAAAAAGATTGGGATTATTAGAGATTATAAGTGGGATTATTAGAGACAGAGAGAACCTTGTTGATTATAATTGGTACCAAATATATGTTGGCGTGTAGGATTAAGCTTCACATGCCATGCAGGGTGTATGTAAGCATTACACGTACATAATTACACAGGGCTGAGCAAACTCATGCATTTGCATGCTCCATACATAGTGCAACTGGTGCTAGCATAGCTCACATTATCAAGTTCAAAGTAGGGAAATAAAACACCATATTGAATTTTACCTTGCAAAAAGTCAGTATTTGATACTAAAGCTTGTTATTCAGCAAAATAACAAGCTGGAATGTTGTTGCCGTTGTATGCTCTAATTAGGTCCACATACGTGACTTTTGTTTGCAAATGAAACAAAAGGTGCGAGACAACATTATAACATAGCAAGCAACTATTTTTGTGCAAGTAATCTCTTCATTGGTAACTTAACACTCTCTCGGCTGCAAAACTGAAAGTTTGGAATGTTAATTAACAAGCACGCTGGCATAAATTGGTTTGCCGGGAAGCTCGTATCGGAGGGAAATTCTGCATTTTTGTGGAGTGGAGTAAAAATATTGTTTGGCCACTACATCATACAGTCTCTGCTATGTAGGTGCTACTTTTCAAGAAGCAATTGCATTGTTTAAGGGGAGACTAAAAGCTGGTGAAAGCTGACAAAACATGACATTTTTAGTTATGTGCGCAATCTTATTAATTGGAATTTCCTCTTTAGTTTTACATATAATAATCACACATGTACATTATTTATCAGTATAGACACAATGATTATATTTTAAATATATATTTTTAAACTCTGTAATTTTGTACTATGAATTCTGCACCACTTCGCAGAAAACAGTGATAAATACAAAACACTACGGTGTAAGGCAGTAAACTTTGGCCCATTCTTTAGGGAAAGTTTTTTTCTATGAATTGGTACAACTGTTAAGTATAGCAGCTTCTGTGTGCTCAAGCCATGTGGTTTCTTTCTTCGTAAATGTACACTAGCTTTTTCTACTATTTTGCTTTGAACAGCTTTCCTGTGAATGACATTTTCTGATACAACTATATATTTTTAATTTTTAAAAAATGATAATTTGCTGATAGATTTTAATAAAAAAATGACAATCATTTCTGTACTCTTTACCATTTACCCTCAGAGACTTTTACAAATTATTAATACAAAAGCTTATTTGTATATCTTCTTCCTGTTAAGATAGTTGCAGGAAGAGTTCAATACTTATTTTGTTATACATGCAAGAGAAAGCAGTAAGCTGCCTCTGCATGGATCTTTGCATGCAACAAAAGAGTTAACACTTAATATTTCAAAGTATTCTTCTTAGTACATTAATACTAGGACGCCTAGCCTTTCCCTGCCATCTCTAACGCTTACAGGGGTCATTTTGACCCATACTATGTAACATTAATGTTCTGCATTATTATTTCAAAATTGTATTGGTATTTAATTATTATATTTTTATATTTTTACGTGATTTATATGCCAGTTAAGGTACAGAATGCTGAATACATATGCACATAACACAGATACGTCAATTATTAAAACAAATTTCACTGAAACCCATAAAACCCAAACAAGATTAAGCAAATGGGGAGGGGTTTACTTACATTTAAGGCTTTTTAGGTGTAGTTAGATATAAACTATAAGTTGTTAAAGAGGACCAATTAAGAGGAAAATTTTTTTACTTACTTTATAACGACCCACTCGAAGCTATTTGCTTTTAATATAACGCGATACTGTATGAAGAGCCATTTCAGACAAAAAATAATGCGTACCAACACGATATGACAAATCGCAAATGCATAATCTGAACACCACCTATCCAGAACAATGGATCGGAAGGTACTGAACAATATTGTCACGATGCACGGATTAACTACGTATTAGGTGAAGATGCCTCTTTGAGGACGCACCGTCACCCTTCCAAACATCTCTTTATTTTCACCGCGACATTTGGTGGAGGCTGCTCATTTTGAATGCAGTGGACAGTGTTCGATCCAGGTCCTTCCTTTTTGTCCAACACACCCTGTCCTGTCTTTTCCCCGCCCATTCACCGTTTCTAGCGTTGAAGGTGTATTATTTTCCCCACCCACCCGCCCCCGCAAGATTTGGAACTGTCATATTTCTGTTTCCAATCCCTCCCTCCCAAAACAGATTAGAAAATAGTGCCCCTGTAGGTTAGAGTATAATATAATGTTTTAAATAGAGTAGCTAGCAGCAGATCCGCCAAAATGTTTTGAGTATCTACGGAATTTATGTGATGTGCATTATGTTTAAATGCATTCTGGGTTTTTTTCTGTTCCATCTGGAACAGATGCTTTTAATTTCCAGGGGGGGGCTCTCTTAGTTGAGGAGGGATATTTAAGGAAAAAAACTTTGGAGGGCATTGCATTAAAAGGCCGGTATGGTTACTATACTACACAGAAATTACAAACCGAAGTCAACTCCTTGGCCAAGTGCTGAGTTAGGAAATATTTCGCTTATGAGAGCACGTGAGTCCGGCCGCTCAATTCCTTTAAGACGAGGGACAGCATGAAAGAGTGAGAGAGAAGCATTTATGCCATTTGTGTAAGTTTTGCTGCATATCCGATTTCTTTTGTAAACAATGTTTGTTATTTTGAACAAAAAATAATCTACTGGGGTCCTGTAAGTTAACTATGTGCAGAAATAATTTTTTTCAGGCACGCGTAGTAGTGCGAGCCTGGTTTTTTAACCTTGATAAAAACAACTATTTTTTTCCTTTGTTGTGTACGAAGGACCGTACACGAAGGACCCGATTAAGTTTGCTAGACTTGAGTTCTCGAGCCCTAGAAATTTTGTGTCAGAGCTGCATTGAGTACTTGAGTAGTTTTTTTAGGAGGTGTTCGGTGCGTAATAATGAGTACAGGCTTATTCATAAGTCAATGTTACGTTTGGAAAACATCTTGTGCGTGATGTATGAGACGTGCGAGTCCGAATCATGTACGTATGGAACAGAAACTCTCCAGGTTTGTGTCACGTGAAGCGCGCATGTTGTAGTGACACGGTTGGCCGCTAGACGCAGGTAACGAGAGAGTGTTTCGCGTGACAGGTTACTGTGACAGTTCAGCGGCGATTTCGTACTCGTTTTTCACAAGGATGTGCCAGATCGCATAACCATCAAGAGGTGGTATGAAACGTTCGAGCGCACTGGTTGTCTGTGTCCAAACAAACGACCCGGAAGCCCG
This sequence comes from Deroplatys truncata, assembly GCA_030765065.1. Lineage (NCBI taxonomy): Eukaryota > Metazoa > Arthropoda > Insecta > Mantodea > Mantidae > Deroplatys > Deroplatys truncata. The sequence goes on along the minus strand of CM060976.1, from coordinate 97,915,998 downwards.
GGACTGTCATACGCCACTGTTGCAGGTGTTCGTGTGTTGTTTGCTCGCAGCCCTCAGAAATCGACAAATCGAGCAAGTCTGCAACTGGGTAGGTCTCAGTCGACTGTATGGCGGATTCTTCGCAAGCAACTGAAGGTAAAACCGCACAAACTGGAACTCCTGCAGCCGCTCACAGATCTGACAAGGAGGTTCGCACACAATTTTCCATCGACATGCAGGCTGCAGTAGCAGATAATTTTGGTGACAGACTCGTCTGCAGAGACGAAGCAACGTTTCACTTGTCGAGGAAATTGAACCGTCACAACATGCGCATTTGGGAACCCAACACCCACATGTAAAAGTCGAACATGTGCGCGACTCAATGTGCTCTGTACCCTTTCAAAGGACAAGGTTTAGGCTCTTTTTCTTCGTCGAATCCACAGTGACTGGCATCACTTAACTGTACGTGTTAGAAAAATGGCTTATGCCGCAACTGACCGACAAAAAGAGAAATTAAAAAATTACATTAATAAATTAAAACTTATCGGATTTATTTCTTTATTTAAAGTTGGAGGTTTAACGAGAGGTCACTTCGTTTACCAACCGGAAGGGGTCCCACCTCACTTCCATCGACTCGTACGCGCGTACTTGAACCAGAACTTACCGCGACGTTGGATTGAACGAAATGCTGACAATGACGTCGCATTGTTTCTGAGGCCGCCCCCATCTCCGGACTTAACACCATGTGATTTCTTCCTGTGGGGATATGTGAAGGATAGGTTATTCATTCTCCCTCTTCCAGCTGACTTGGAGGACCTCCGAAATCGCATTACAGCAGCGATATCAACGATCGACCGTGACATGCTGGTTCGGGTGTGGGCGGAATCGAACTATCGCCTGGATGACTCCTTCGTGTAACCAGAGGCGGTTACATTTAAGGTATACCAAACAAATCTTGAGAGATTGTGTTTCATTTGGTACATCATTCCCACTGATATGTCAAGTACTTATTTCACAACAAACTTCCGAAACGTGACATTGACTTATGATATCCCTGTCGTTGAACACATACATGCATGACGTGAATTGTATAGTGTATGTCTGGTCCCTTAGTCACTCTACGGAGTGGATGAGTGTGGTTCGATCTCACTAAGATGGGATACAGATAGTTGTGATAAGAAGTGCATTAAGATTATCAACGTTCTGAAAAGTCTGAGCGACAATGGAAGTCGCCAGTGAAAAAGTCCTATTTCAAGAAAGCCGCAAGGCTCTGTCAGTGAGGACGTCCTATTTAAAAATGAAATGACTGTAGTCCTAGGACATGCCGCGAGAGCCCTAGGGTTTTAGTATCAGTGTATTAAATATCTATATTTTCTATCTAGTTATGCTAGCTAGCAGTTGAGAGTTAAAGCCTACAGGTTTTGGGTTCTAGAATTTATTGCACCAGGGTTGCAACTTTGTTAGCATTAAGGGTATGCTAACGGGCAGGCTGAAGGGTAGCCCTGCCGACGATTATAATAATAATGTTACATAGGTCCACGGAATGGCAGTAGTAGCATGACAAAAATTTTTCCTAACATGTCCAATGAGCAGGAATATAGGATACACAGTCTTTGGATGTTTCCAAATGAAATTTGTTAAATAATGAGTGGCTCAAATTTTTGTATACCCCGGCCTCGGGATTACAAGTCACTGATTTTGGCCGTAATGATTAAGTTTGTATCACACACGGTGACGATATGGATAGTAGTGTTTGTAGAAAGGAGTCTTAGTGTTAGATGAAGGCGTCGAAAAATGCAAAGTAAATCCGCCAACCTTTGATACTGATCTCACCCAGGAATAAAGTGAACCACGCCGCGTCGGGACGAGACCTACGAAAGAAGAAATGGTTCTGGCATCATTCCAAACAACGCTTTTTTGCACCTCTAAGTGTTATGCATGTCGGTTTGTTGCCTGTGCTGTTTTTGGTGCGCAGTAATTATGAATTCCTTTGGAAAGGTTACCAGTGACTTAAAATTGGTATTATGGACCATGTGGTATCCATTTATGTTAAATTTCTTTACAAGCATAGTTTCGGCTATATGCCAGTGATTTTTTTATTTTTCAGTATCTGTGTACACTGACCTCTCTTTTGTTTTCCAATTTTTTTCTGTGCTAGAAACAGTACACTTAAGTTATAAGTGCTCAGTTTGTATTTTAATTTCCCTGTGTGCAATATTTCAAGTCCAAGGTCATACTTAATGCTACCCTAGCTATAAGAAAACTATTAGTTATGTATAATTTATTTCTTAGTTGGTTTATTAGTTTTGTTTAACTGAGTGGGCCAGACATTTTTGAGGTAGTCATGTAATTTCTGTTTTTGAGAAGTAAGGAAATCTTGCTTATTGCTCATGAAATATGAGGTATTCTGATCATAGTGATACTCTTATGTTATAAGAAAAAATGGATAGTGTTGATACTGTGATTCTTATACAGATCCCCTCTTATTTTTATTCCTCAGTGTTTATGTATTTTGGTATTCCCCACGTTTCCCCCTGTACTTATCATTGCAGGATATTCCTACTCTTGTTTTCCCTCGTCTTTTGAGTGCTATGTTTGTCCTTACTTTTTATGTGGACTGATAACTAATGCCACCCCCGCCACCACCTGGGTTTGTTTTCAGGGCACTTGAATCTGGAGATGGCACGAGAACTTTAAACTGAAATTGTGCTGTATCAGCTGCGAAGTGACTTCCAACGCTGAATATTGACCACGTCTGAGATTTCCGACATCCGCAGAGCATACTTCTACGTGCGGTAAGAAGCGACCATCACACGTCAATATTATTGACTACCTTCACATGTAATTTGTAAGACCAGGATTAACTTTCTGTAATTTATTTGGTAGCCCCTTTCAGTATTGTCAAATTGCATTTTCATTTTTATACTCTCCTTAGCTCATCAATAGAGCATCACTAAGTTATTTCTAACAATTCAATAGCTGTGTCATAATTTAGAAACAAAAGCTAGTGATTGTCATAAACGTGTACAAAAGCCTTCATTTTTTTCTTTTCTCTCCTAGTTCACACACACGTCGAGCCTCTTATACTTATTTGTTATTGCTAGGTTTATAGCATTCACCCAATGTTTAGTTTCTTCCCTTAGTTATATGTGCTCTTATAGTTTTAACTTCGACCTATCAGAGATATAGAAAATGCTACATATTGGAGTAAGGGCCAAAAGGGTTCCAGCAAAAGTATTAAATTTTAATTATCCCAACATGCACATGGGGAACCACAGCCACAGATACAGATACAGCGAGAGGACCAGGACTATGATGTTCACATTCAGCTGAAGGTGTGCGGGTTTTTATAACAAATTTACACAAAATTCGCATCATTCACATTACCTGTGGTTTATTTAATAAAAGAAATGGTGTCCCTACAGCACACACAAAAGAGATAAAGAAAGGATTGAGGGGAGATGCCCCACACACGAACCTACATCTACACTCGTTCACACACAAACTCACAGACCAGACACTCAAACCAGACTGATTATCAACACACGCATAGAAAAGTAACCCTAAACTATTCCCCCTCTCCAACTCTCGCTAGGCACGCTAGCTAGAGCTGGGGAGTTGCCATGCCAGACGAAATTTCAAACACAAAGCCGAAAAGAAATACTGAATTACCCCAACAATGCTGTCGCCAATGCGACGCAATAATGTGTCTGGCATGATAATAGCTACTTATACCTATTAATACGCCAAAATATTGTTTTTTGTGTGTTTTGGCTCCTAATATATTTGTACGGCAGGTAAAGCCCTTTGTGCAGTTATTGAGCCATCTGAGTATTCTTATGGCATAGCGTTTAAACCGCGTGATATCATTTGCTAAACAATTGCTACGACAATAATTTGGGTCTTATTGTTGCGTGCGCGCGTTTTGTGTGTTTTTGTACTTGCATCGAGAGTTATTTTATGTGTCTAAGCGCCCTCCAATTATCACCGCAAGTTTTTGGAGAGTACTGGGATACTGAAGATGATGAGCCATAATATCTGAGAGTGTCCACTTTGGAGTTTAGAGCGGCCTCTGAATTAGATTTATGGCTCTATCTGTATATATCTCTGGTAGTCTCCACGATTTATTCTGTCTTAGAAAGTGTGTGCGAATGTAATGTTTGCCAATTAATGTTGCCTCAGATTTGCAGCCGCTCTCATGTCTGGTTTCGGTCTCGCACACGTTTGCGTTATTGCTATGAAATATATCAAATGTCTATTTTTCTGGCTTACAAGTTTTAATTATGCAGTGTACTCTTTCGTCCAGTTTGCTACCCCACGGCAGTCTTGGTGTAGCTTGGCGATGTGATCCCCGCCCACCGCAATCTACTGGTGTCAGTTCCAGCGCACTTCGGTCCTGAGACGAGCATGTTTCAAGGTCCGTGCCCCGTCAGCAGTTGTAAGTGCATGTCACCAATGAGCCATATGGTCTCTCTCTCGAGTGGACAACCATAATGTTCACCCCTATCAGCTAATGTTGTTTGCGTTTGCTTGCTTCGCCGCGCCTAAGCAATTTGAAGTATATCGTACTCTTAATGTTACTATACTGCCTCTGCCGCTCTGTCCCTGGTCTTATCCCTTGGTTGACCACATTTCCTTTCTCCTTCTCCTTTCCCTAATATTTTATATTCCACTATACCCCGCTATTGCTCCCTATTTGTTTTTCATGGCCCCCTATGTGTTCAATCTCTGCTCCTGTGCTGCACTTACGTCAAGAACTGGCGAGAGCGCACGCACGGATCTGCGATGATTAGTGTCAACGTGAAACGTGGTTTCTGGTGTCCACCTGAATTTTTGTGTGTTTCTGATGTACACACTTGTGTATCCTGTGCTGCAGGATAGGTCGGCTCTTAGTTAATCATGGATGGCTGTCGCCTACTTCTTGCTGGTGTGACGGCGTTTTTTCTTGTCTATTCACAACTTCCTCCAGATGTGGGCGGTGATGTCACTATGCATGGATTAGAATTATTAATTTTGCAGCATTGCTCTTGCGCTTGGTAGTGTTGGAAATAATTGCACCATAAAAATTAAAAGAGCTGACACGCGGAATGTATGTCCAAGCACTCGTTCGTTTCTGGGTGCAACGTCAGGTCCCGCAAATTCTGTTGATTCGAGTTAGGGCATTTGCCCAAAGGAGTAACGTACTGCTTAGTTAGTGGAACGGGATCTTTAAAAACCGTTGGGTTTTCGGACTCGGAGGGACAACCGAGGTGATGCTGCAGGAGCTTATGTCGGTTTGACGTCTGCAGATGTTACGCATAAATCTACACCAAACAACACCATGAATCGGGCAACATCTGCTCCTCTCAGGTAAGCATGTCGTTTCACTAATTCTTTGTATCCCTGTAGGCGGCCTCGAGCCATGTATAATAAATCTTATATTTTTATAGACTTATTGGGTCGCCATGTAAACGTTTAGGACCATACTGGTCACATTGACACCTTTCCCGTTTACCTGCATGTTAGATGCTAGGTACTTATAAGGCCCTTCCCCTCAGTACGGGACTTCCTTCCTGTGTGCGAGTCGCTCTACCCGGTGGTTGGAGACGCGCGGGTCTACTACCACCTGTGAGATTAGTCACCCCTTGGGATTCCATTGAGCTACACCTTCTTTATCCGTGACAATCGTTATAGTTGCCTGAGGCTTGATCGCCAACACTCTCCTTCGATCTCCTCCTTACTCCTGCAAATCCCACCGCAACATTTGGAAGGAGCTTCAAGCCTCCAAACATCCCTTTATTTTCACCGCGACATTTGGCGAAGGCGCCTCTTTAAGCGCAGCGTCACCCCCACCAAGCATCCCTTTATTTTCACCGCGAGAATATACAGGCCAGCATGTTAACCCAATCTACTCTCATTAGTTCTTAAGGGACTACCTTGCTAATGACTGCAGAATATCAGGGAACGCAGTATCTTATTAGGTCGTATGCCATGCTGCAACCGTCTAGACCAGCGATGGCTTTTAGAATCAGAAAAGGATCAGAAAAGCAACAATGCCGTAACTTCGAACACCTGTTAGAACCATGTGGTGAAAACAGATAAACTAAAATAAAATTATATCTGTTTGAGAACCAGTAGTGTTCCAGAACTGTTTTGTGTTCCTTCTTTTGAAGGTAAGGATATCTACAAGGAGTGAAATTCATCTAAATATTGTATCTCTGATTTCACACGAATTTGCTGCTACTGTTATATATTATTTAATTGATATGTTAATTTTCATTAAAAGCCACTATTAAAGTGAGTTTTTATTTAATTCATGTTTATACAATTAAGTGTTTTATGTTAACAAATATCGAGAATAAAGTATTACATAACTTTTAGTGTTAAAGCATTTACTTCCACTAAATTTATACTGAAAAGAATATATTCATATACTGGTACTGGATGCACGGACCTTCACCAGGAAAGCCCAATGTGCACATAGCCGAATTACCAAGCAGACTGTTGTGCCGAAATTGACACGATTTCAAGGATAATGAATTTGGAAACCTGTAATTTTTCAATTCCTTAGAAGATTAAGTGGCATATTAGTAGTGTAATATTCACAAAATCCAGACGTTACAAATTCACACAATTTTGACTGCACTTATGGACAGTTTTTGTCTTTTTCGTCTTAATTCTTCAAGTAACAATGAATAAATATGTTCAAATATTTCATGAAAATGTGATTGCCACACTCGATCAATTTGTGCACTTGTTTGACTGGATACTTGTTTTTATAAAAATGCCTAACGGAAAACACCTGAAATGCTTGATATATATTCCGTACTTTTTTCAAAAGATCTGTGATTTGTCTATCCAGGCCACTCTTTCAGCAAGTCATTACTCACATTTGTAAATAATGAATAGCACATGATATTATTATAATCTTTGTAATCCATCTGATAATTACATTGGTAGAACAACGAAAACTCGTATGAGTAAACAACAACGGAACATTGAATTAAAACAAGCTGATAAATCTCATTTTGCCATCACTTCTGGACTTCAAATTATAAGTAGGTCAAGAAACATACTTGTTGAAGTCAATTCAAACTCCATCACAACTTGATATTTGGAAAAAATGCTGATTTACAGTAACTTAAAAGACATTTTGAGTTTTGAAACCCCACCACCTGACGTCATTACAAAACTTATCCAAACAGCTCGCAGGAGTCAAGTTGCGAAGAGTTCTCCATCTAGACTTCAGAGGGCGCGTACATCACTTCATAGAAAAATGTGATCTGTTACACACACATCACTTTCTCAAGGAATATCTCGAAAATGGTTGAGTACGCAAAAAAATGCATATGACACAAATTGTATGCTGTAACGAGCTCTACATTTTTTTGAGTAGAAAAATTTTGTCAATCACTTACGGTTTATCTGTTATGCAAAAACGAATTCGAAGGAAGAGGACTTTTGGGGACATTTCCATAAAGTTCAAGCTATACATTTTATTTGTCATGAAAATATCTTAAATATATGATATTTGAGAGAATTGGATGTCTCACTGCTGGAAAACCAATTTGAAGAAGTTTTATTACAGTTCCGTTGTTGGGGAGCCGAACTCTAAGTAGTTGCAACCACGTGGGATACAAAGTTTCCGGTGGCCTTCGCCCCAATGTTTACTTTCCGATGGTCTTCGCCCCAAGTTTACTTTCCGGTGGCCTTCGCCCCAATGTTTAGGAATCAACTTTGTATTTTTATGTTTCTTTAAATATTATATATATATATATTTATTTATTTACGTTTGCCTGGGCTGCGTCAGTATTAATTTGTAGAAACATGTATCTCTTATCGGGGGTGATGCGGTTAAAGAATGTAGGTTTACACAAAATTATAAGTTTTACTTCACTCCATTTATTAATCCTTCACACGATTAAATAAACCTTCACTTACCTAGAGAGCTGTGAGATTATTTATTAATTGCACTTTTAAATACATAAGCTTTATAATATTCTCGCCGTAATGAATTTTCATCTCACACTGAATACGTATTTAACTGGTTGTGAACGTGTATAATGTCCGGTTGTGAACGCTGTCTACTAGCGACTGGCGCCTGAATTTGTACAAATTGCTCTATTTCAGTTTCTGATTGTCTAATCCTACTCCAATAGAATACTTTTATTTAACTTAAGCTTTTTTCTGGTTGTTGATTGGCTATTTATAAACTGCTTTAAAAATTACATTATTGTTGCTCCAAGAATTACTAGTAGCATTATTAAACTTTCCAATTCGTTATTGCCCCAAGGTTGCCTCATTGTCACCTCATTGTTAGCAACTTTGGGCCTCTATTCTCACAGCTTCTACATTATTAAATTACTTAATACATTCACATAACATTATTATAATGTATATAATAAACATAATACAATGACTGTCACATACATTTTATATATTATATTATACACATATTGCTTTAAGACGGGTTGTTATTGAATTTATATATTATATAATTAGACTGATATTATTTAAGTGTTATAAACACCGCCTCAAATTTTAATCAAAATAATTAGTCATTTTTGAGAAAATCAAAATTTTCAAAACTGCTCCATGTAAAGGGTAGTCTGAGTTGGGGGGATTTTCTTATAATGTTCGTGTTGCATCTTTAAAACATACCGAACCTAAATACTAAGTTTAGTACTTATCCGACTTTTCGTTTTTGAGTTACGTTTGAGTTCACATTTCGTTGTAAATACAAAGAGAACATTTTAAGAATTGAACGGTATTTGTTAGTCTTAGAAATTCGTTTCCATGCAATCGCAAGAAACGCTGAATGTTGAAAGGTCTTTAAAGAATAACCAAGAAATGAATAATTCGAACCATTAATAATGAAAATCTCAAAAATGGCTTATGTCACTGAAAGGCTTATTTGAAATAAGTTGTGTTCTAAAGAGATCTACATTTTTGTGTAGTATGCTTTCGTGTATCTCTTAACGTTTACCAGTTGTATAAGATTATACAAAATTTCTTCAGAATGAAAAGGATTCCAAAAGCTATTCCCAGAAAATTCCCAAGATATGCATTTTATTTATTATGTATACATCTTTAATATATTATATTTTAATAAAAATCGTTAGAGCCAATTTTAGAAAATCAAAATTTTCGTAAAATGTTCCATGTAAAGGGTAGTTGGGATTGGGGGATTTTCTTGAAAATCTTCGTGTCACATCCTTGGAAAATATGAACTTAAATACCAAGTTTGGTACTTACCCGACTTTTCGTGTTTGAGTTATGCTTTTCACAGACATACGCATTAACATTTTTCTAAAAATACCTTTATTGGATTCAGGGTGCCGGTGAAATTTCGGTATCGAATTTTTAGGTGGAATGGAATACCTTCTTTACCTACTATGTACGTGAAAGTAAAAATGTCGACAAAGCAAAGTTTAAAGTCGGCATGAATCCGCCTCATTGTGGATATTGCTTCTTTTTATCATCAAACCCGATACAAGCTGGATTTCTTAATTTTATCATCCGTAAACTCCATAAATGCTATAGTTCCGATTGAATTCTACATCAAGCCGAATGTTTAAACATGGGCATCCTTTTCCTGGTAATTGTGAAAAATCCTATCTGATTTGACCTCCACAAAGTAACCGAGATTTGCAGGATTCCAGAATGAATAGTGTGCGATATACCATCGCCTGTAGCTATTTATTTCTGGAAGAATTATGCGCGTACTATTACTTAATTCTCATTACATTTTTACTTTCTCCACTACGTATAGTAAGTACGGAAAATATTGGATTCCAGACAAAAATTCGATACCGAGATTTTAGATGTTTTGAGGAGCCCAGAATCTAAATAAAGCATTTTTGGAAACATTTCCGTGTGTGTTGTCTGTGTATCTGTAAATAGCGTAGTTCAAAAAGGAAAAATCCGATAAATGCAAAACTTGGTATTAGGTTCAATATCTTCCACTGTGCGACACGAAGATTTTCAACCAAAACCCAAACTCCCCAAACTCCTTTACATGCAATATTTTTCAAAATATTTTAATTTTTCAAAAATAGCTCTATTTTTATTAAAATATCATACATTTACATATAAAATAATATATATCTTAAATTTTCGGGGAATACCCTAAGAAATCCTCCTCATTCGGAGGGAATTTTGTATAATCTTGTATAATTGGTTAAGCGAAAGACGTAAAGGTACTATACAAAAAATGTAGATCTCTTTAAAACAACCAATATTTAACCTAAGTTTATTGTGATACAAGCCGTTTCTGAGATATCCGTTATTAAAGGTTCAAATTGTTCATTTCTGTGCCATTCTTCTTAGGCCCCTCAACATTCAGTTGTTTCTTGCGATTGCATGGAAACAGTATGGAATTTTAAGGCACGGTATAGCGTCCAGTTCTTAAATATTTGATTGTCGCAGTTCCCTTTGTATCTATAACGAAATGTGTAATGTAGCTATTTCTGCAAAGCTTTATTTGGATTAAAATGTAGGAGATAGAAAAATAAGCTCGAGTAAGAATAACTTGTGCACACATTAATAAGCGATAAAGGGCAGAGAAAGTCATGTGAATGTATCACATCAGATTTTTACAACTAATTCATATCCCTTGATATTACCTATAGAGGAGATATTCATTTAGAAATTTCTGATGAGGGAAATAATTTTACTTTCGACGAAGGACTAAGTGGCAGGTCTGAAGTACAATTCGAGTCCCTTGGATTACATCGCGTGAGCAACATTTCGTTCGCCAAATGTTGTTCATAAATCAACGTTGAATGAATCTCCAAATGATCCACTGCATCTTAAATAAAACATTTCAAAATTTTATTATTACTCATAAATATTAGAAATGCAATTAGGTCCTATATAAAGCAAGCACATATTGGAAATGAATTTATGTTCTGTATACATTTACGGCACGGCTAATGAAATTGCGCAGTTCCCAGGTCACACACCAGATACAAAGGCATCTAAAATGTATGAATTTCTCCCGCATATTTTGTATCTTGGGGGTTAGGTCTGGGAACGCAGGAAACCAAATATAATTAGTAGAGAGTAGTAACATAGAACAACGGTTGTGACCGAAGCCTTGAATCCTAATGTGCTGATTCAATGTCTGTTTGTGCACATTTTTAGGTTCGTTTGCTACTGTGGGCCACTTTGCAGCGCCACTTCATTCGTCCGCCAGTGCGCATAGAACAAATCGTCACTGGATACAATTAGGGAGTTGAGATCTTATATAATATATTGATGAAAATTTGTGGACACGTTTTAAATTTGTATGAGATACATAAAAGAATGTATAGTTTAAAAAAGAGCTCCGAAATGTATTATAATTTAGCGATTAAAGTTGTAGCCAAAAATTTCCGAATGCAGGCTGAAGACCAGCTTCATTAGCTAAATGGGATACAGTTATAAAATATGTGTTTAACTGGCTGAAACTTGGTTGGAAGAAACAAATACACTTAATTTTTATTATCCTTAGAATTGTAATATAACTACAATACAATCAAATGCAGTAGTCAAAATGGGTTAACAGTGTTTAATGGTGTAATAATTTGTACATGCGAATGCCATGCGATAGACCACCACACGATTACTCACTAGGATTGCATATTTTATTCTATCTTAATAATCCTTATGCACCTGCATATATGTTTAATTATTTATAAACTTGGTTGAGGGAAATAATTACACCTTTTTCGAATTGTTGTTGCCATTAATTGAGACTTTTAAAAACATAGCAGGCTGATTACCATGCTCTGGGAACTGTAAAGTTTTCCTGAGTGCCCTTAAATTAAAGCAATATTGTCTAATATCATTCAAGGTAAATAAAACCTTCCAGAATATCATTTATTTATAAATCATCTTATTATACAAAGTAACGGCAAAATTCCTCATATAAGATGAGCTTATAAAATATATACTTTACAATGATTTATATTATATGATGCAACAATATATCGGTTATACTGGTGCTTTTTTTTGTTTTGTTTTGAATGACCGGAAAAATGCAAATATGCTAAATAAACAGTGCTAAAACAACTAAATTAATGTTCATGGACGGAATTCCGTTGAAGTTTTTTTGAATTAAGACTTCTTGTATGGGAAGCTGCTAATAATGCATCATTTTTATATATCCAATATCAGAGAACAAAGTGTTGCGAACGTTCCTGAAATGTAACACTATGTGTATGTGCGCGATCTTGTTAAAAGTTTAACTACCTGTTCTACTGTAACATCATTCTTCAAAAGTAGGCCATATTTCACATGATTCCTAATTTAATAATCTTTAATTTTATATTAGAATGTACTTTGAGTTTATGATAATCATGCGTGATAAATTAAGGCACTGAGATCTAAGAGAATGCCCACAATGCATTCCTCAGACGGCCGCTAGCGCTAATGCAACGTAGACTTGCATACTGACTTCCTGTCTTGTCTTGTTGCATACAGATTTCCATTGCTCAGGAAGCAATTCAACCTTGTGCTGCCTGTATCGTTTTAAAGCCAATTCATTATGCCGGCACCACTTACCAAGGAATATACTGTCATAAATGATATGGTTTCAAATTCTTCTGGTTCCAAAAACATTTTCCCTAAACGTATATATCTCCTGTGAGCCAAGACCTCAGAGAAGCATATAATGTGCTAGGCTGTGTCAGTTTATTTCTTGCCCAGTCTGCAATCCAAATGGTACTATGGCTGAAACATTCCCATCGTGTTAAGATGCTTTTTCAAGTGAGAAATGCAATAATTGTTCTCAGCTGAATTCTGTTACAGTTAAGTAAGCTATCAGTCCTTTTGTTACACAGTTTTCTAAAAATAGTATACAATGATAGTTTCCTGGAGTTTTAAGCTGGCTTTGATGATTATCCACATTGGACCAGTTCCTAATAGCCTCTCTTACTAACATCGAGATGTTCCTAGAGCCGGCTCTGGTCCAATAAATTGTGAAGCTGCTCCTTTTTTTGCATCACCTTTTCATTTGCCTCAATGTCCTATGATCCGGCAACAAAATTCTGTTTTGTTCTGTTCTGCTAAGCTTGTGAGATGTTAGGTAGCTTAAAACCAGTCCTGATGTTACCTTATGACTACATTATGTGCTGCCTGGCTATCTGAGAGAAGATTAGGATCTATTTACTGGTGTAAACTCTCCTTATGTTTTCATGCATGCATTGAATAATAGCATAAATTTCTGTTTCAGAAACAGTAGTATAATTACCCAAGGGAAACTTTTTGCACCTCGGTCTTATGTCATATACTCCGGATCCTATTCCTGAGCCATCTTTTGAGCCGTCTGTAAACTACATCAGAGTTTCCTCAGGGTTTTCCAGAGTTTTATTCGTCCAACGTTCAGGATCAATAATGAACTTGAAGTTCTCTGTAATGTGTTTAATTGGAATAATATAGTCTGAGGACATTTCTAAACATGCATTTCCTATGTACTTCCTAATTATTAGCAAACCTGAGTCTACTTCAGGAATTCTTAGTTGGTTAGCGTTTCAGTCAATAGAGTGCCATCCTTGCCTCCTTCATTACAACTAAATGCAATGCAGTCAGGTTCAAGAGTAAATTAAATTAAATTGAGTTTTATTTATGGACGCTCTTTAACTGCATCATATCCAGAACTTCAAGACATGTTGTCTGCCATGCAGGCAACACTACAGGACATCACCACTCGCCTGGCTGAGTTACGCCGTGCAACCTACACGCGCCTTGCGGCCGTGGAGGCAAAGCAGCGGACCTCGACCAGAGCGACCAGCGCCCTCTCAAGGCAGATCACACAACTACATCAAGACGACGGGATGCTCGCATCGGCCCACCGTAAGCTGGAACGTATCGAGGAACATCTCGTCGAACCGGACGACGACGCCGAGTATGGAAGCGACGACCGACCCACGCGACTTGGAGCCATTCAGGCTTCAATAGCTGGGCTTCGAGAGCTCCAGACAGAAGCCAACCACTGCTCCAAACCAGGTCCTCAGGACGCCCTATCAAAACGGGAATTCCATGGACACATGCTCACTCTCACCGTGACTATACGAAACATCGTCAAAGATGAACTCCGCTTCTTTAGGAAGCTTCAGCAAGAAGACGCCGATCCACAGGACTGGCCTGACGCATCTCCCAGAGGTCGCGTTAGGCACCCCAGACGTTACTGAACAGCATCGCACTCAACTACAGCGGCGGCATCCTGGGAACTTGCCAGCCAACACACTGTCTCTCCTTACTTTCCTTTACTTCTCACCCTGAATTCCCAAGGGCGCAAGTAGGGCCTTGGTCATGCTTGCGTCCTGGCGCCTCTCCTTCACCTGGCTAAGCCCTAGTGGCCAGCCAAAATATCCTTACCCTGAATACGCCGGTGCAACAACGGTACGGCCGCATTATTACACAGAATTCCTCTTTCTTCCTTCTTCCTAATTTCCATTCCGGTGGAGGAGTTTTTAGTGGGTATGCCGACTATTGGTGATTCCCACACTCTCAGTCTCGACTCCCATCGGGGCTGGGGTAAGTGAATAAATCATTTTCTCCTCCACTCGAAAAAAAAAAAAAAACTGCTATGGTTCTTAAAGTCCCGCCCTATATTGGACCTGAAATACCGGAAATTTTGCTCAGAGGTCTCTTTATCAGGTTATTTTACGTGCCATAAATCTACGACACGGACCACCGTCTTTACTTCACTTCTTACGCCCGAAGAAATCCATCGCCCTCCGTCGAGTTGAACCCGTGATCTCGGGAAGGATTTAAGAGTGTCTACATTGCTGCAGTAGGAGTTGTTTTCGTGACTCCTGTAACAACCATACTGTTCTTTGAACTTTATTTGGTTAATTTTTAGAGCCTGTTTAAAGGACCTTAGACCACCAACTCAGTGCTCCATAAGTTGTTTGATTATCCTGTTATATATCCAATGGATCAAGCAGATCTTAGTCCCCATCTTTTACCATGCACGTGTCTTACCACTTCAAGGGTTGTTTTCGCACGTTTTATTGTTTTCTTGAAATCAAAAGTATTTGACTTCCTCAGATATTTTAAGTTCTTTACGTTGAAGATATACAGGTCCTAATCTCTTTATGTCTCTTCTTTTGATAAATGGTACTATGGCTGTTTCATGAGGACTAATAGTTAAGTCCTAATTCCCAGCTCATTTTGTCACAGTATTTATGGCCGACTGCATGAGTTCCTCGAGTGTATCTGTGTATTTCCCTCGAACTATGATAACGATATCATCATGAACAAGTAGCCCATCAACAACCAGATTCCATATAGGAGCGATAACACTACTCTGTGGACAACCATTCATGAACTTTGCAACTAGGATACTATCTATGAGACCTGTATGAACTATTCTGCCTCTCAGCATGGATTGAATCCACTGACAAGGTTTTATCAATTCCATGTTTCCTTGCAGCAGTAGTTATTTCATTAAATCAGATGTTATCAAAAGCATCCTCAATATAAATGAAGACACCAAGTGCCACCTCCTTTTCCTGAATTGTCTTTTACGGTTTAATGGCAACCTGAAAAAGGACAGTTTCAATTGATCTGCCTGTACAACAGGCATGCTGATTCTAGTGCAGAGGATATACAATGAAGATGCTGCCCTACTGTGTTGAAGATATACTTGTAATACATTTATCACTCCTTTGAGCTCCTGAGAGTTTTTTTGGCCTATAATCGTGTTTTTCAGCCATATTATCTAGAGATGGTTCAGAGATAATTTGTACTGTTTAGTCTTCTTCTACAGAACCCTTGAACAGCTTCAGGGTTTTGTTTTACCTTTTAAGTCCCACGTGTATGGAGGAAAGACAATCGACTCCGGCAGAGCCCTCTATACCGGGGCAAGTCTAAATACTCTGGGAGGTTGCCTGGTATCCCGGAGGCTCCTTTGCGATCCATCTCTCATGTACCATGCACCCCTTCGGCACGGAAACGGATAATACCTTGGGGTTGGGAAGTGGTTCACCATCTCCTATTAATTATTCAGAGACAAACCTACTCAGTGGTTTGGTGATCAACCAAAACCACGTGCAGGTCTCGGCAATCCACCTCACGCCTACGCGTCCGATACCCGCTTAAGGTCCATCTTTAGGAGCTTGGGGTAGTTGTGTCACTCCAGAGGTTCCTGTTGTAAAGCATACCTGACTTCACCTTCTCTTTGTTCTCTGCAGTCAATTACTGGGAAATTAAATACTCGTTCTTAGGAATTATTGACTTCGAAAATTTACAAAAAATTACAGAAGCTGGCGTGTAATCTAACAGAATTATACCCACATAGGTAGCCGAGGTGTTTAAGGCACGGACTCCTGGACAGGAAGTCAGCGGTTTAAATTCCGACAGCACCGCCTCCTAACTACATTTTTTCCAGGTTTTCCTCAATCCTCATAATTGGCAAATACCGGGAAGGTACGCTAAACTCAGGCCTGGAACGCTTTTTTTCTAAATTTGCCTTCCCTATCATTTTATTTTATGTATCAGTGTTAACTGCATGTGGTGTCGTATCACTAAGAATTGTGTTAAACACCACTAAAATAACGGAATTATATTAAATGACATCATATTCAGAATTAAAGTGTATCTCAAATGTAAAATTTAAAAATAAGGAAACGGTATCCGGAGATCGTTAGGCGGTAAATTCAAGTATCATACACTTTTGTGAGCGATAATTGTATGCTCTTTCTAATTGTCTGATTGGATGCAGAATATTCCAGACAGTAGTCCTCGTGTGCAAGGCAAATCTCTATTCCCTATTAACTCTGCTTCATTCTTCTTGCATTCGCTTCATTTGTTCTCTGTTTTTACGTTTGTCAGGCATAGGGGGCTCGGCGGGTACTCGGGCAACTGCCCTTTGGTATTTATAGTAAGCCGTTTCTGTTTGCATTATTCTGAATTCTTAATAAACTTATATCGCAATATTAAAACTTCTTGCTTTACACTCAATAATATGAACTATTAAGTATACGAAGCATGAGAATGTGTTGATTATTGGCTTTCTGCGGTTAGAAAAACGTCCGTCTTAAATAATAATAATAATAGAAATCACAACCATAGAAGAGGTTAAGTTGTTTAAAAGCATTTTCACTCTACAAAATCGTATGATAGACATCTTGATTCACAGACAAAGGAAATGAATTTAACTATTTAAAAGGAACTGCAACAAAAAGAAATGACTGCCTCCATGGTAAGTGGTCAGCGAGCTGATTTCTCACATGGAGGTATCGGGTTCTATTCCCGGCCGGCGATGGGAATTTTTGAATTTTATTCCATTCCCTTCAAAGAGTTTGGAAATATGGATGTGAGAGTGAATGTGTGTGAGAAATAATTTAAAAACGATGAAAACCTGTAGTAATCTAACCTAAAAGTTGAAAGAGTGAAAACGTATCAAAGATGTTTCAGAGCCGCTGTTAGTAGTTAAAGGGGGTATACAAATGAAAAAAATGCATTTAATAAAACAATCAAATATTGTATACAAATTACTATAAAATGATATATAAAATGACATTTTACCTAACTGATACTTTATATAGATAAAATAATATAAACAAATCAAGTGAAATTGATATGAATAATTTCGGGACATAGTAAAAGAGAACGATTGTAAAATGCAGTATAAAACGAATTATAAATACTTAATTCGTTTAATTTAGAATTAAAATAGTATGCAGCATACAAAGAATGAATAGAAACAGAACGCCATACAGACTTGTAAATACAGATCGAGAAAAGCAGAAAAATCGGTCTACCAAGAAAACGCTGGAAAGGGGAAGGCGTGTAAACTGCAGCAGAAGCAATGCCAAAGGCTTGAAGAATAATGATTATGCTTTGCATTTTGGACTTTAGGTTTTCCTCATCTTCCCCTAGCTTTTACCTACGCTCTTTAACATTTGCACTGCCCTACTGATCATGCCCTCCTACCCATGTGGCTCATCTTCACAATTATAAATATTTGGTGGAGGCACGAGTATCGAGGCTTGTTTATTAAGAAACACTGGTATTTTACCGTCTCATTCACCGAGTTCTGGCTATCTCAAGAAAATAATGCTTGAAATCACACAAAGGTGACCTTTGTGCTCCAATATCTTTCTTAATTACTTCTGCTTGCAAGAGGGAGGTAGAAATATAGGGGATATAAATGTTCAGTATGTTAGAACACTACGGGCTAAATTGAATTTTCGCAGAAGAAACTGGATATTAATGGACAAGGAAAATTAAGGCGGTGGTTCAAGCTATAAAATTTATATCTTTGTGATAAGATGTAATTACCAAACAGAGAGGTATTATCTTAACTCCGCACTTGGAACCGGGCTCCCCATTAACTGCATTCCTTATCCAGACCAACTAAAATGTACGAGTAGAAGCCCAATGGGCTAATTACCATCAAAACGTGTGCAGTACTTTGGTTCAACTTCTACAACACATGTAAGGCACTACGGAGTTCCAGGGGCCGAGCTGCTAATTTTCCTTGGGTTTTCTGTTTTACATTATTCTTTATGCATTAACTTATTGCTCAGTGGAAACAATTCAACTTTAACTGGATTACAACTTCAACCATTAGTAGTTCAAGGTTAGGTTTAGCGTCAAGTGCAGGTCTATTGGCGTCTATTATATCACACAAACGTTCTATTGCAGCGAGAATAAAGAGTGTCATCATTGTCTATTCTTCTTATTCTAATACTAAGTAATGAAATTAGGTCTTAGGTCCCCTTCCAAATAAAAAAGTGAGTCTTGCCATCTACTTAAGGGTCGTCTAAGAGTCCTCCTTCCCTCAGATCTGAAGTTTAAAAGGAATTTGGGTGTTCTGTTCTGATTGGCATTCTTTGAATGTGTTTGTTTCAGTTATCTCTCCTTTTACGAAGCTAATCCAGGAAGTAACTACCGTTTGCACATTAAGGTTGCGCAGGTCCTATCGCCTTCTATCCAAGGTCGAATGGTTTCCTCAACATATTTTCTCAGTGTTGTACGAGTTTCAGTCCAAGCAAGTTGTTATTATGCCTTCTGTGATTATTCAAAATGAACTGTGTTACACGAAATCCGCCGACTTTGAGGAGACAGCTGCTAATCATTTCGAAGGAAATCTGCAGAACCGATAAACCCGATGTTTCGGTCAACTCTGTGGTTGCCATCTTCAGGAGTGTAACACCCAGGACAGCTTGATAACGACTGCCGACTAGGCAAGAGATGTTCCGCAATATATAGCTCACGTCAAGGACAAAACTGCCGCAGTGGGTCTGCAGTGACGTGTCATCGCTGGTATCCACGTACGATTAAGCTTAAATTTTTCTTCCTTTTTATTAAAGTTATTGGAGTGTTTATAAATTTCAATAGCTTCTCTATGAAGTCTAGCGTGATAATATTTTGTAGAGGATAATACTTGCGTGTCTTCATATAGGATACGATGACCCATGGTGACAAAGTGTTCAGCAACTGCAGACTTATCTGTTTGAGCAAGGCGACAATGTCGTTTATGCTCTGTTATTCGGGTATTTATGCTACGTTTTGTTGTTCCGATACAAACAGAGCCGCATGTACAAGGTATTCTATATAGCCCTGGAACACATAAGGGGTCTCTTTTGTCTTTAGCAGATTTTAAAGTTTGTTGAATTTTTCTGGTTGGTTTATATATTGTATTTATTTTGTGCTCTGTAAGTATTTTTCCAATGCGATCTGTGACGTTTTTAACATTAGGTAAGAAGACTTTTCCCTTATATGTAGACGATTCGTGGCCTTGACGTGATATCTTCTTAGGGTGAATTGCTCTGTTAAAATCTTTATTCGTAAATCCGTTTTGTAACATAGCCAGCCTAAGATGCTGTATCTCATTACTTAAGTATTGCCCTGTACAAATACGTTTGGCTCGGTCCACTAAGGTTTTGATTATTCCTCTCTTTTGTTGTGGGTGGTGATTGGAGCTTTTATTTAAATATCTGTCGGTATGGGTGGGTTTCCTATAAACAGTGTGAGACAGTGATCCATCAGCATTTCTTATTACCAGAACATCTAAGAAGGCTATTTTATTGTTACATCTGTTTCCATATTAAATTGAATCTTGGAATTCATATTATTAAGACGTTCCAGAAAGTTTGCAAGTTGTTGTTTACCGTGAGACCACTGGAGGAAAACATCGTCAATATACCGATACCAACAGCTAGGTTTTAACGGAGCAGTGTCTAAAGCTTTAGCCTCAAAATGATCCATAAAAAAGTTAGCAATGGCGGGCCCAAGAGGATTTCCCATAGCGACGCCATCTTGTTGTTGATAAAACGTTTCGTTCCATTGAAAATAGGAAGTCGTCAAACAGTGTTTAAAAAGGTTAAAAATATCTGTATGAAAAATACCCTCAATCTGAGTTAAAACTTCGTCTACAGGTACATTGGTAAAAAGAGAAGTTATATCTAAACTCACTAAAATGTTGAATGGTGTACAATTTAAGGAATCTAACTTCTCCACAAAATGTTATGAGTTTTTTATATAGCTGCCGGATTGTCCAATGTGAGGCTGTAGTAAGGCCGTCAAATGTTTAGAAACAGCATAAGTTGGAGAGCCAATCGTGCTTACTATACGACGAAGAGGAATATTTTGTTTGTGTATTTTCGGCAGTCCGTATAGACGTGGTGCATAAGCTTCTGATGTACACAGTATCTTTTTTCTATCTGTGTTTATTGAAGTAGACTCTTTAATTAGTTTATTTGTTTTTCTAAGTATGCCCACCGTAGGATCTCGCGTAAGCGTTTTATAAAGCTGAGGGCCAAGGAGATCACTAATCTTCTGCTTTCCACCTTTGGCAAGAACGTTATACTCATCCGTGGAAAGTTGTCTGTCGGATAAGTTGTGAATGATTTGTTTACATTCCGGTGGTTTGACCTTAGATGGACGTAGACGGTTGAACTTTTTCTGTTGTCGAGCGGAAGAAGAAATCAATACTTTTTCCATCGAGCGAAAAGTAAGCGCGTCGATATTATTCCAGTCGTTCTGTTGTACTGAGTTACTGATCTGTAGATGACTGCTTAATAACTCGCAGTCTAAGTGTGCAAGGTCTTTTCTGACCTGATGAATACGATCCCGTAACAAGGCAGATTCAGCACGATTATATATTCGGTGGGACTGTGCGGAGTGAAAATTCCGCTTCATCCTTACAAAATTAGGAGTGAATACGGGATAGTGGAAATTTTGCTCTTACACCCATCACATTGCCTGTTGAGGACATTATTGCTAATGTAGAAGCCGGCTTAGTTCATTTACCATCGAGTGTGGGCGATGAAATACGATCCGAAACATCAAGAATTTTACGTAAAGCTAAGGCTCCAGTAAGCAATATCTCCTCCAAAGAAAGGAGAGCTCTCAAAGATTTGAGTGCTGACACTAACATTTTAATTCTTTCCGCGGATAAAGGAAATGCCACCGTGATAATGGATAAGTCGGACTATAAGCAGAAGATTAGTGATCTCCTTGACCCTCAGCTTTATAAAACGCTTACGCTTACTTAGAAAAACAAATAAACTAATTAAAGAGTCTACTTCAATAAACACAGATAGAAAAAAGATACTATGTACATCAGAAGCTTATGCGCCACGTCTATATGGACTGCCGAAAATACACAAACAAAATATTCCTCTTCGTCGTATAGTAAGCACGATTGGCTCTCCAACTTATGCTGTTTCTAAACATTTGACGGCCTTACTACAGCCTCACATTGGACAATCCGGCAGCTATATAAAAAACTCATAACATTTTGTGGAGAAGTTAGATTCCTTAAATTGTACACCATTCGACATTTTAGTGAGTTTAGATATAACTTCTCTTTTTACCAATGTACCTGTAGACGAAGTTTTAACTCAGATTGAGGGTATTTTTCCTACAGATATTTTTAACCTTTTTAAACAGTTTGACGACTTCCTATTTTCAATGGAACGAAACGTTTTATCAACAACGAGATGGCGTCGCTATGGGAAATCCTCTTGGGCCCGCCATTGCTAACATTTTTATGGATCATTTTGAGGCTAAAGCTTTAGACACTGCTCCGTTAAAACCTAGCTATTGGTATCGGTATATTGACGATGTTTTCTTCCAGTGGTCTCACGGTAAACAACAACTTGCAAACTTTCTGGAACGTCTTAATAATATGAATTCCAAGATTCAATTTAATATGGAAACAGAACATAACAATAAAATAGCCTTCTTAGATGTTCTGGTAATAAGAAATGCTGATGGATCACTGTCTCACACTGTTTATAGGAAACCCACCCATACCGACAGATATTTAAATAAAAGCTCCAATCACCACCCACAACAAAAGAGAGGAATAATCAAAACCTTAGTGGAACGAACCAAACGTATTTGTACAGGGCAATACTTAAGTAATGAGATACAGCATCTTAGGCTGGCTATGTTACAAAACGGATTTACGAATAAAGATTTTAACAGAGCAATTCACCCTAAGAAGATATCACGTCAAGGCCACGAATCGTCTACATATAAGGGAAAAGTCTTCTTACCTAATGTTAAAAACGTCACAGATCGCATTGGAAAAATACTTACAGAGCACAAAATAAATACAATATATAAACCAACCAGAAAAATTCAACAAACTTTAAAATCTGCTAAAGACAAAAGAGACCCCTTATGTGTTCCAGGGCTATATAGAATACCTTGTACATGCGGCTCTGTTTATATCGGAACAACAAAACGTAGCATAAATACCCGAATAACAGAGCATAAACGACATTGTCGCCTTGCTCAAACAGATAAGTCTGCAGTTGCTGAACACTTTGTCACCATGGGTCATCGTATCCTATATGAAGACACGCAAGTATTATCCTCTACAAAATATTATCACGCTAGACTTCATAGAGAAGCTATTGAAATTTATAAACACTCCAATAACTTTAATAAAAAGGAAGAAAAATTTAAGCTTAATCGTACGTGGATACCAGCGATGACACGTCACTGCAGACCCACTGCGGCAGTTTTGACCTTGACGTCCGCTATATATTGCGGAACATCTCTTGCCTAGTCGGCAGTCGTTATCAAGCTGTCCTGGGTGTTACACTCCTGAAGATGGCAACCACAGAGTTGACGGAAACGTCGGGTTATAGTAGTTTTACCCTTAGACCACGGCCTTCCAGCCCGGAAGATTTTAATGTTTTATCGATTAACTCCGGCCGTGAAAGCCTTCGTACTTATTTAAACCTGCAGAAGTTTACCATCAACTAAAATAAGTGTAAGACAACACAGTAATAAAAGAAAGATAAGCAAGAAAGTGGTGTGAAATGTTCAACTATGAACGAATAAATGTGTATGATGAAGCTCGACTCGAATGTCCGTCACTCATAACAGATACTTTCAGTTATCAGGTTAAAAACAAAATCATGTAGGAGACGCATAACCCTAATGAACTATACATTTCTTTCTCAAATATTTCTCGCTCTTTGCTGGATGAAATTGTATCCGAACATCTTTGGCAGCCGAATCAACACAAAATTTGCCAATGGAAAAATGTGACAAATGCTTAAATAATGAAGTGATTATTTGGAGAAATAAAATAATCCTTGATTTTGTAAGTGACTTTTTTAAAATAAAATATTTGTTTTTTAATTCATTAAAGCCAAACGCTTCTTACTTCCTGGATTACCCTCGTAACTATGTCTCTTTTTCTCTCCTGCTGAGGAGCTCAGAACTTCATTTCAGTGATTTCAAATTTTGCTTCGTCTGTTCTATTTATTGCCCAGTTCTCGCATCCAAATTTCAACACTGGTACTGGCTTATGTAGATGGTAATGTGTTGTCTCTAAGAGCTAGGCCTCATAAGCCATAAAATGGGTTATAATGTTTATGCCTTGATTTTGGCAGTAAGATAAATTAAAACGTCTACAGTTTTACCATTTGTCACCGTTCTACAACTCACACGATGTTCCCTTGCAATCCCATAGCCTTTGTCTTGTCGTGAAATTTTTAAGTTATAATCCAAAGTTCCCTACTCTAAATTGTTTATAGCGTTTTGGAGATCAGCTTCATCACTAATAACAGCCTGATCGTCTGGAACAGAATCGCACTTTTAATTCCACCAATTGTAAAATCCTTAGTTAAAATTTCTGCCACTTCCAGTGACGTAGTGAACTTGCATATTGCAGAGGATAAATGGCAACCTTTTTGGCCCCTTGGTTTATTATATGCTTAATAGCATAACCTAAATAACCTTGTCTCGATACTTTATAGGCCTACGAGGTCTGGCAACACTTTTACTTGTAGTTTGCAGTTTCTTAACTGTACAGCTAGAGTCGGACACAACCTGCATTTCTGACGTAAAGATCTGATATGTTCGTTATTAGCTACTTGAGTTAGCGCTTGGGGAGAGAGTGCGACTTCCATTTTGGAGTAGACTTTTATTTGTTTCATTTTTTTAATCCCCTTTAAATGCTATGGTCATATTGTGTGCTTTGACTGAAACATTTGATGTTTCTTTCTTTGTTTACTTTTTGAAATTTTTATACATTAGGTTGCCGTAGGTTTTCGTCGTTTTTTAATTTATTTTCACTCGCATATTCACTCCAAAGCACACTTCCAACCTCAATGGAGGGTAGAGAACAATCCTATTTAAAGCAACATTCCCATTCCCGGCTTGAAATCAAATCCGGGGCATCCAGGTAAGAAGTCAGCTCGTTTGGCAAGCTTTGGTACATTTTGTGCCACATCCTATGCGTTTGACTGCAGGAATGGAAGAAGGTGCAAGAAAACGGCAAACGCTACATAGGCAAGAGAAACAGTAGAATCAGACGGAAAAATTTAATGCCATAATCAGAATTTGAAACACAGATTTTCGGCTTTCTGTGCCATTGCTCACCAACTGAGCTGCCATGGAAACTTGCCGGTATGATATTAAATTTCTCAACTTACTCTATTTTTTCCAGTAAACCACAAGGCGTTCTGAAATTGATCTTCAGATAACGTACCCCAATAGTGGCTTACAATAGCATAAGTCCCGAGCTTCATAGTTAACTGCTATTAAATCAATTAAGCATAGATAACATGTTCTTTGGGATGGACATCGTTGTGCGTCAGATATCGGTTTTGCAGGGGAAAAGAAAGGAGGTCGGTGAAATATCGGAAGAGCATGGATGTATAGGGTTCACTTAATCTCGCGTCGTATTAACCGATGGCATTTATATTATTTGATACGTTTTATTCTGTCCTTAAACCATTCCCGCAATCGATCCGTCCACACAAATATATGTACAGGTCGCGCCACGGATTTTGGCATGTGAAAATTTTAATGGAGAGCTACGATGCGAGTCATTTACCGTATAGATGTATGACACATACGGGGCTGCAGCTCGAAGAATGGTGCAAGTTGAGACGGGAGTTGTATACGGTGGAAGGAACTGGACCACAACTGGACAGAAGGAACCACGTGCTACTTGCAAGGGAGGTATTGAAACATCAGAGGGCTGGCTGACTGGGCTAGCCCTGAAGGTCATATGCCAATATCCCTGGTGAGACCTATAACATCCGGCCACACAAATACATTTAACTACACCACCGCATGACCAGCCCGTTGTGTTATCTCTGCTCGCGCAGGATTCCAGATTACAAGTGCCTGTCTTCAACCTTCGCTCCGCAATCCTACAGGTTTTTAACCCTAAACCTTCTGACTACCTTGTTTCCCCAAGTCACGTGTGTACCCTTAGACAAAAGAAATGTGCGGCCGGCATTCCGGTCCCCTAACGGTATGTTTCATTTCCGACGACTCTGAACAGTCCTCTAAAAATATGTTACATGTTTCTACATTTATTTAGGTGACACGCAAATAAACTTTAAATATTATTGCCTTATTGCTTCAGCGTATAGGTTCATCTTCCGCACATGCCGTGGGTAGGCTATTGCTGGGAAGGTAGAATCAGACTCACTATGGTTACTGGGGCACCACGCTCCAGCCCTCTAGGCCACGCCGCAGGACAAGATAAACAAGCACAGTAATAAAATAGCGCATCACAAGAGTTCAGCTTATTTTTAATGGGCAAGATAAAGTTTTTAAATATGCTTTAATGTAAACTCCAGCTTGGATTTCCGTGTTTGTGAATTCCAATATTTTTTACATAATCCTATAATAGTTATTCGTCTTGGTCGAGGATATGTCATTGGCACTGAACAGTTGCTTGTGACTTATTATTTACTTATTTGCCTATATGCTTATTAATATTGTAATACCCTTCTGTAATTTTGACAAATGACCTTAGTTACAAGTGCATTGTATTTGTGGTCATTTGTAACATCTTCTTAAATTAAATAATGTGTGTAAAATTAGGAATACAATTTGAAGCCAATATATGACTGCTAGTTTTTAACATATATATATATATATATATATATATATATATATATATATATATATATATATATATATATATATATGTGTGTGTGTGTGTGTGTGTGTGTGAAATTAAAAAATAGTGAATAAGAAGTTAAACCTTTATTCAGCTAATATGATTAAAATGATAATCATCAATCCAAATTAACTTAGAAAAATAAATGTATGCATTGAGCAAATTGTAAGAGAATATAATATGACGATATGTTATCGCAGAAGTAAAGCCATCGTTTTCTACAGCGCATAAAACATATGCCCTAAAACAGTAGAAAATAAATGTCTCAAACCAGTAAATAAATGTAATGTAACTATGTAACTATACCTGTGTTACTATATAGAAACTTAGATCAGACTACAAAACAGTGGAAACATTCAGCATCTAATGGAAGGATGAGGAGAGCATTACAAAGCTAATATAGGAAATGTACAATGTATATTACAGATTTATAAAATTATATCAGCGTCACAATTATTCAGTGGGAGTGATATATGAGGATTAATGTAGTTAGATTAAAGAAGAATCCAATTAAATGATATAATCAACTTTAGGACAAGAAAAATGGAATAAATAAAAAAGAAGGCAAATGCCACAAATTAAAACTTAAAATATATGGCATTATTAAGTGCTTATCCCAAATCTGAGTAGTAAAATGTCATATAAAATGATTATTTATAAGCTTGTAAGTAGAAGAAAAATACCTCTTACATTCCAAATAGCTAGAGTCATTTTTTGCAATGCCAAGCATGCTACAAACAATTCAATTCGCCGATGATCAGGCTAATTTTAAAAAAAATCTGATGTGTTACACTCACATGACTTTCTCCACTCTTGTACAAACTATTTTCAAAAATGCTTATTCTCCATATGCTTCATGTTAATCGAGAGGTTAATCTTATTGCTAATTTTCTTGTAGATGCAAGGGGAATTGGTAGATTTTAAGCGATAGTCAAATATTTTAAGCGCTGCTTGCTATGTGGCGCATTCCATTCTCTTTGCATGTCCAGGACATAAAAAGAATGAATAACGAATTCCCATTTGAGAAAAAGTATAAGCTTTGGAAAATTTAAGGGAACAACGAGCAATATCTCGAAAATGGTTCACTCATTAAAAAGAATGTATATAGCATAAATTGTGTATTTTAACGCGATCTACATTTTTTGTGTAGTAAAAGTTTGTCTATCTCTTATGGTTTACCAGTAATGCAAAAGTCGTTCACAATGAAGAATACTTTTGGAGACATTCCCAAAGAATTCGAGATATACATTTTATTTGTCATGAAAGTATGTTAAATATATGATATTTTAATCAAAATCGTTAGAGCCATTTCTGAGAAAATTAAAATTTTCGAAAAATGTTCCATGTAAAGTGTAATCTGGGGTGGCGATATTTTCTTGAAAACCTTCCTGTCGCATCTCTGGAAGATACTGAATCTAAATACTAAGTTTGGTGTTTATCCGACTGTTCGTTTCTGAGTTATGCTGTTCACACACACAGACACACACACGGACATGTTTCCAAAAATGTTTTTTTTTTTGGATTCAGGGGGCTTCAATACATATATTTCCGGTGAAATCTCGGTATCGACTTTTTGGGTGGAATACAATACTTCCCCTTGTTACTATACGTAGTAGAGAAAGTAAAAAAGGAAGATAGGTTACAGAGAAATGTCAATAATCTGAAAGATATCATAAAGGCATAATTTAAATATTTTAACAAAATCAATGGCGCTTTTCTGGGGAAAAATCATGTAATATTTAAGCTAGGTTTAAATGCAGAAACAATAGAACAAGTCTATAGCTATAGTTACCATGGTTTTAAAGTATCATACAATACAAATTAAGACCTGAGTATGCAATTAAAGAGTAGAAACAGCAGACATGAGATTTGTAAGAACAGTAACAGAATATACCCGTTTAGGCAAACAAAGAAATGAATAACTTCGCAAACAGGTAAATATATATAATTTAAATGAAAAAAAATAATCGAAAATGAAGATAACTAGTACAAGCAAATATTGAGGCTGGACGAGAAATTTTATTAAATTGTATACCTAGAGGATACCGCCAAGTAGAAGACCAAGAAAAGATGAAATATGTTTAATTTAGGATGAAGCAAGTCGACAGCCTATGCCTTGTGATAGAAAAGGAGAAGAGACATCGGATATCCTAAGGAGAAATGCAAGGACTAAGAATTGTTTACTCTTACTGAATATGCTATTGGCCAAGGCGTTAACGTACATGATAAATGAAAATCTTAACTTTAAGCTTAACTTGTTTATTCTCTTTCTAGGTACACCTTCCGGTACACCTACTTTGTTACGACTTATCTGGTTACGGCGATGATAATTTATGAAGATTCAAAGATGCAGCGCACTTTTGTCATTAATTCTCCTTATATACTTTGGAACATGTACAACTTATACAGGTTATAAAAACTGGCCCTAGGTATGCTGGTCTCCTCTATATGTCGTTGCTTTTCCCGTTCCTGCAGGAGATTCGATCGATGCGTGACCTCAGCTCAAGCAAATATGATTGTTCCAGAACCTGGACTCACTAGAAGTATGTGGTGTCAGTTATTACAAAATATTATGTTTAACGAGAGGGGAGTAGATATTGTACTTGATTATAATATACCTTACAAAAAAGATATACCCCTCATTGCCACCTAGTTGCAACTTCTTTCTTTTTGACACCATCGTCACCAATGTTAGCTTATTCTTCTCAGTGCCTGGGTTCGAAGGATAAACATGCGGTCTGAGCTACAATGATGCTTCACGCGCAAGTGATGTACAGTAATTTAGAAATATGGTTTTTGGGGAGGAGTTTATTATTAAAGGCGCGACATATACAGTTTCTTTGATCATTGCAGAATAAATTACAAGTATACATTCTTTAGTACGTTTTGAAGGATTTGTTGAATGTTGCAGTACTAATGTATAAAGCTATAACCTTTTACGAAAACAAATTTACTACCTAACATTGTAACAAAGCACGTAGTAATTATGAGTCGACCTCCATAAGACTCACAAAGTATCGCAAAGGAAAATCTTTACATATATTTTAAATAGGAAGAAATACCGTTAATATATATATATATATAATGTGTATAAATGTTTAAAAATATATAACTAGATAGAAAGCAATGCACTTTAAACACCGTAAGGAAGCTAAAACACGCATTATTGATAATATAGCAAAATTTTATGAGATTATACAAATATATGTTTTCAAGGTAAATAAAAAATATACTTTAAATATAACCGCTTCAGTGGTGAGTTCAGGCAGCACTTCGTTCAGACATCTGACTGAGGAAGGGAATACACTGTTCCAGGTAACCCTGCCCTCTTCAGCAGACCGGCGAGAGTCAGTATTGCCAACGGTGCTTGTACACACTGGAAGAGCATGTTTATTCTAAGGAAGACCCATAGTTAACGCCTTGCATATAACGTTTTACAGCTCATTGTTTGACCTTGTACATAAAACAGTTGCTTTCTGTGAAATACTAATTGTCAATGCTTTCCAAATTACTCTTCTCATTTTAATCTATTAAAGTACCAACTTATGTTAGTAACGCAGTCATTTTATCTCTCGACTGTTTCGTTCAGGTCAAGGCAGCTTTTTTCAGTATTTTATGCTTTAAACATTTATTTCTTGAAAGAAACTGCACCATCAGGCATTGGTGGAGTGCTCTAGAGAATCTAAGGGAACAAAATAAACTCGATTTGCTCGAAATATTTTCCTCAATATGAAGGTATTTATAGGATCTTCATGGAGAAATGTGAAGTACAAGGTATTGCCAAATTCAAAGATGAGTAGCTTGCGTTTAATAAAATTTGGTATATATTAGGGACTACCTTTAAGCAGTAGACAAATTTACGCACCTACTACCTGGAATTCGTCTCATTAACATTAAAAATTGACCAATTGAAAGCAGGTACGGCAATATTTATCAACATTAACACACAGAAGATAAAATAAGCTTTTACATGAATCATTAATTCTGAAAGTACAGAATATCATGTGGAAGTAACACATAAAGATTGTTTAAAAATTTATTAAATTACACAGGTCAACAGCGATTTTGCTGTTTTAGATATTCATGTCTTTTTATAGTAATTTCCATGTCCATAATTTCCAAAACTGTAGTCCATATTGATACCATTCCTATCAAAATTCCTATCTTCCATTTTTATTTATTTGTGTATGTTTTATATGATCATGAACCATTACACTACTGAAACAATGCCAACTACTGGAATAAAGCTACTAAAAGGAAAAGTTGATTGTTTTATGGCAGGTGGCAGCACATTCTAAGCTGCTTATACATTTTTGTATTGAGAAGTCATCTGTTGCAGGGCTTAATAGTGTTGTATGAAGCAAGAAATTAGCATTTAAATAATATCATTTTGTTATCTTTATTATATGTAACTCAGTACAGTATAATGGAAAGAAGGTGTTATGTAAATAATCCAAATTATTTTGTTATATTTGTGAATAAGCAGATAAAAACTCATTTGGAAGAAAAACGTACAAAGCTTAATTCGGAATTGAAATAGAAGATCAATCCATGTCTTGGGCTCGTGATAATGTGTGCAGTGTTTGTGTTGACATAAGAAATTGGACAAAGGGGAAGAAACAATCACTATGTTTTGGAATACCAATGGTAGCGTGAACCTCACAATCACAGTACTGACTGTTACTTTTGTACATGGAATGTGAAGGGTTTTAATGCAAAGAACAAAACAGGAATTGTATACCCAATTTGTCATCTGCTATGAGACCAGTGGCCCATGCCCTGGTATTGCTACACCTAAGCCATCTACAGACAGTAATGAACTTATTTCAGATGCACACAGTAACAGTGATTCACCATCAGCACTTGTGTCCGAGGAGTTCGTTCCTGAAACATCAAATGCGCCACAACTATTATTATAAGCCAAGTTAAACGATATTGTAAGGGATTTAAATCTCCCAAAGATGCAGCTGAGGTGTTAGGTTTCAGACTACGGGAAAACAACTTACTTGCAGCTGGTACATCAGTGACTTTCTGCAGGAACAGAAAAAAGGATTTCTTGCAATACTTCAGCGAAGAAGAAAATCTAGTTTACTGTAATAATATTCCAGACTTAATAAAGAAACTGGGTTGTGTTACATATGATCCACATGAATGGAGGCTATTTATTGATTCTAGTAAAAGAAGTCTTAAAGGTCTGCTGCTTCACAATGGGAATGTTCTTTCTTCAGTTCCAGTAGCGCACTCAGTGCAGCTGAAGGAGAATTATGAAGGTTTGAAGTATGCTTTGGAGAGAATTAAATATGTTGAGCATCAGTGGTTGATGTGTGGAGATTTTAAAGTAATCTATATGATATAAGGCCAACAACAGGGATTCACAATATTTCCATGCTATTTATGCGAGTGGGATGTTAGTGCGAGAGACAAACATTGGAAACAAAGACCAGTCCCAAAAGTGAAAGTTTAACATCAGATAGTTATAATAAGGGGTAGCCGTGGATCCTAAGAGAATTCTTTTACCATTTCTTCATATAAAACTTGGTGTAATGAAATAGTTCGTAGAAGCACTTGATCAAGGTGGTGATTATTACAAATATCTCAGTGTCAAATTTCCTGCTCTTTCTGAAGCAAAAATAAAAGAAAGAATATTTATGGGTCCGCAAATCACAGCTCTATTTAAAGCTACTTGACTTCTGAAGAGAAAAATGCTTGAAGCGCATTTAAAGAAGTTATAGACAGCTTTCTAGGAAACAATAAACATGCTGACTGTGTTAAAAGTGTGAACAACACGCTACAAAAGTTTAGAATTTTAGTATGCAACATGAGTCTCCGATTACACTCTCTGTTTTCACATTTGGACATATTTCCTGATAACCTGGGTGCAGTTAGTGAGAAACAAGGGGAGAGGTTCCATCAGGATATTCCACAAATGGAGAGGAGATACCAATGACTGCAGATTACTGATGGATGCTGTGTAGGGATTCCACGGTAACATACAAGAGAAAATACAAGAGACAAACATTCAATACCAAACTAACAAGATTTTATTGGTTTGTTGTAAATAAAATGAATTGAAATGTCATATTTGGAAATAAAAAGCCTCACAAATTCATTTGTAGCTCTAACACATCTTATGGGTATATACATTTTTTCGAAGAAAATATGTAAACACTTCATCTTTTATTTGTAAGAAAACCTTATGTGATGGACAAAAACAGAAGTCATTTTTCAAATCAGCGGTACTGAAATATTAAGAATCACCTTTCAAATGTAAAACAGCACACAAAAAATGTTATCTAGGCTTGTGTTATTAGTTTGTTATAGTATTCAATTAGGAAAATTATGTATTTATTAAGAGCGTTTAAAAATAAAAATGTAGTGCTCACTTCCGCGGTATAGGGGTAACGTGTCTGCCTCACGTTTAATAGGTCCCGATTTCGATCTCGGTTAATGTGAATTACCTGAAAAGATTTTTTACACGGTTTTCCCTCGTCCGAAAAAGATGAATGTCGGGTATCTTTAAGCTCTATGTACCCCAGGCTCAGGTGAACATCATTTCACCCATTACGTTCATTCATCGTCCGATATTACCTATTCTATTAAAGGGCATTGATCTTTAAAAAGGTGTAGTACATAAAGGAACATATAACCTAAAATGCTATTTTATGGGCTATTTGGCTGAAATTTTAAACCGAAGTTTGTTTACGTAAACATAAAAGTTTTTAATTTAGCTATTGTATCTTCATTTAATTTCAGTTCATAGAGCCTGAAATTGGAATGTATTGATTGAGTCAAATGATTTACATAATGAAATTTTAAAAATAATATTTATTTAAATAACGATAAGATTTAGCAGTTCAAAGCGCACAAAATTGTCTAATAATATTGAGTTAGTAATTTTAGTTCAAAATTAAATATTTCATCAATGTACCTATATTCTTTATATCCATTTGTTTTAAAAATTAATAACCGACAAACCCGCAAAAGCATGAAAATGTATACGGTAGTTCTTAGATGCTTGAATTTTCAGAATGTGCATGGAAATACTTAAAAAATTGGGTATAAACTGCATCTAATGGAGATTTGCAACAAGCGCAAATGCTAAAGAAAGAAAGAAAAATATACTGAAATTCTAAAACTGAAAGACATTTATTACCTAGTTATATATATGAGTAAACATCCACAATATTAGAAGTAAAGATAAACGTTGAGATAAATGTTTTCGGACGCAAAAGTCCTCTTTCCCGGGGGTTTTCATGAAATTTCAGTGATGTATTCCTTAAAAGTCCTAAATCTCTTCCTAGCACCGTAAAATCCGTTCCCCATTCATGAATAAAAAAATAAAAGAACCGACTATGAAATGATTAAATCAATTATCGTTTAATATGCTGCCTTACACAA
The DNA here is from genome assembly GCA_030765065.1 of Deroplatys truncata. Lineage (NCBI taxonomy): Eukaryota > Metazoa > Arthropoda > Insecta > Mantodea > Mantidae > Deroplatys > Deroplatys truncata. The sequence continues at coordinate 97,882,256 of CM060976.1, read as the reverse complement.
GATAGTGTTACAGCTTTCTGTCAGGAAGCAATCTCGAGCTTCCTAACTCTAGTTTAAATATTAAGAGAGTGGCAGAGGCAGAGGGGAGAGACTCGGGTAAGACAGAGTGAAGGGGGAGGGAGACTTGCCTGGTGGATCTAATTGGATAGAACTTTGAAACAGTAAATTTCAAGTAGAAGCAGCACGTGTCAGAGGTTTTGAAACAGCCCGAAGCGCCAGCGAGCTCTAATGTGGAGGTTTCTAACTAAATTTTGGTTCCCACGGCACGGGTCACTTGCACTTCGAGCTTGCGATAACGAGACTCCGTGTTTGTGCAACAAGGAGCTTGAGGTTGCATCTTAATTCACGTTTCTATTCCTCCTCGTAGCATAAGAATAAGTGACATCTTCTTCTTCTCTTCACGGAGTAGAAGAATCTCCTGTTCCATCCTCAATTCGCCATCTTGCTCCTGGTCGACCAACGTCAACTCTCCCTCGTGGTTTATGAATCTATGCCTGCTTCGGGAGTGTTCCTTATTCATTCTACTCAGATGGTTTAACCAACGGTCCTGTATTCTTTTATCGTCTCCATAACTGGGAGTAAGTTTAGTTGTACATTCCTTATAACCCCGTTTTTATATTTATCCAATTTTGCGAATCCTTTTATCCTCCCAAGAAATTTTATTTCCTCTGACTGTATTCTCCTAACATCGTTTTTCTTTAGAGTGCATGTTTCTCATCCATACAACAAAAATTAGTACAGCCATCGTTTTATAATATTCTTTCTCTTCTTTTTTCTCTTTCCTTTTTTAGGCTCCTGGCGATTAAGCCACATATTCTGAAAACGTTGCGTTTTAATGTTAATGTCTTTATCATAGGCATAGGCAATGTCACAGCCTATATATATATATATATATATATATATATATAGGCTGTGACATGTAATACCTCACTTGCTAAAATGAGATATTTGTATTATTTGGCTTCTAATTGCATACTTCCATATGAAAATCATAACTTTCGTCTTCTGTAGAGAGATTTTAATTGATAATTTTCGCATATTATATTCAATTTACGTATGGCCCTTTGTAAATTTTGTTCGCTTTCTTGGATAATTATCTAGTCGTGTAATTATATTTATATTTATATATATATATATATATATATATAAATACAGGGTGAATCACCTAAAACTAGAAAGTGATATTGATGTGCAGTTTTCACAGCATTTGCAGCCTATACAGAGATTTTAATAATACTTAGAAACTATATTTTTTTGAACAAACATACAATTTTTAAATGGAACAATGCCTATTGACATTAACAAAATAAAACAGTAAATTAGAATTTCAATGATGTTTGTTGCAGGATTCTAATCAAGTAGTTTACGAGAAATCCTATTCTTAAAAGATGCCACACCGACAATTGTTTATTCCATTCTATAGTTTAGTTGTCAGGTACGATGTTGTTATGTTTGTTTACATCGTGTTTTCTGTTCATTGATTGCATTGTGACTTTCTAGTCAATTAGTTTGATATAGTTCAAGCAGTAGGCTCCTGAGTGGAAGATGGGATTTACCAATCCAGAAAAAACCCACATGCTCATAGGGTATGGGGAATGTAGAAGGATGTAGTTAGTTATGCACCGTGTTCGCGGAAACATTAGCAATAGAGGTCAACCATCTCGGCAATTATTTATAAACTTCAACAAGTTACGTGAAAGTGGTAATGTAACACCTAGAAAATGCAACAAAAACAAACCCTGATTAGAGAAGAGGAAGAAATTAATGTTTTGGCTGCTGTTACAGTAAGTCCACAAATTAGTTTCCATGTAATCGCACGAGGAAGTGGCATGATTCAGGCAAGTTAACTGATATTCCCCCTCGACATTGGTTCCATCCTGTAACATCTCCATCCATCAAGAGCTGCATGGGAACAATTTTGAGTATCGCGTGAACTTTTGTACATGGGCATTAAGACATGATAATCCAGATTCATCATGTTTCTTGCTTAGTGATGAAGCAACATTTACTAATCATGGCCAGATAAACCGCAGAAACATGCACTATTGGTCTGTTGACAATACCCGTTGGCTTCATCAGATACAACGTCAGCGACCATGGAGCTTAAAGTGTGGTGTGAGACACTGAACCATCAAGACATATGCCCTTTTCTGGTAAAAGGAACACTGAATTCACACAAGTATCGCAGCCTCGTAACAGACCATCTTCCACAGATGCTAGAAGATGTTCCCCTACAAACTAGGAGAAACCTGTGGTACCAACATGATGGTTAATCGGCCCATAGTGCACGCATTACTGCAGCTAGTTCTCGCGGACTGTTTCAAAATCGTTGGATTGGACGAAGAGGACCTGTAGCTTAGCCGGACTGTTCACTGGATATCACTCCTTTAGTTTTTTTGCGGGGGGTGGGAGCTGAAAGATACTGTCTACAAGGACATACCAACTACACCAGATTAATATGTAACGGCGTATTAATACTACCTGCTGAAATCTCCTCCGAAATGCTAGTGTATTCTTTGGACGAATTTTAAATTTTTTAAATAGGAAAACGTAAATACAATACAAAAGACAATGTTGGAAACTTGTATATAACTTTATGGACAATGAAGCATTATTATTATTATTATTATTATTATTATTATTATTATTATTTCTAAAAAGGTACGACTAATTTTGCAACAGTAAAACTGGACTAGGCTTATTTTGGAGATGGTTTCATTTTTTATCATTTCTTCCTACCTCTATATTCTGTTTAAATACATCACTTGCAACGAAAATATCAACGGTTATGATTTTGTACTGAATATGCCATTCATACGTCAGTATTTGATTTTGACAATAACGCTTAGCAATGCCTGGAATATCGATGAATGAATTTAATTGTTCATTCACACAAGCCGTGTGTTGGACAGGGTTGGAAAGGTAGAATCAGATGACTGAAAAATTCAATGCCATAGCCGGGATTTGAACCACGGATCTCCCGGTCTCCGTCCGGTTGCTCTAACCACTGAGCTACCATGGCAACATGCCGGCACGCCATTAAATTCTCCAGCTGACTCGCATTTTTCCCGGTAAACCACAAGGAGATCTCAAATGTACCTATTGAAATATCATACCCCAATGGCGACTTACATTCTTTGTAGGTACTTAAGTCCCGGGCTTTTAGTTTCAACCACTATTAGGTCAATTAATGAATTTAATTATTCTTTCACACAAGCCGTGTGTTGGACAGGGTTGGAAAGGTAGAATCAGATGACTGAAAACTTCAATGCCATAGCCGGAATTTGAACCACGGTCATTAATTGATCTAATAGTGGTTGAAACTTAAAGCCCGGGACTTAAGTACTTACAAAGAATGTAAGTCGCCATTGGGGTATGACATTTCAATACCTTTGAGATCTCCTTGTGGTTTACCGGGAAAAATGCGAGTCAGCTGGAGAATTTAATGGCGTGCCGGCTTGTTGCCATGGTAGCTCAGTGGTTAGAGCACCGGACGGAGATCCGTGGTTCAAATCCCGGCTATGGCATTGAATTTTTCAGTCACCTGATTCTACCTTTCCAAGCCTGGAATATCTTATGCAGGATGATTTATCTTATAACATGCTTGCAAGGATGCGATTTTATCGGATAAAACGCCAGCTCGTAACTGAATTTTATTGATATCAGTATTAATAATTAATATGCTACATCATCCATTTGTGTTTTTAATCAATGCAAAGTCAAAAAGTGTCATTATCTAAACAAATTAGGTCTTTAAAAGTAGCATATTTATGTTCTGATTTTAGATTATTTTGAGATTAACTAGTTTCCCATTCCCTAATTGGTTTCTTGGAATTTGTGTGTTTCATCAGATATATTCGTAGCCTCTCATAGAGTTGCCTATGGAAAATATTCTAATTAGCTAATGGTTTTATCCATGTTCCCTACCTTGGTACTGTAGCTGTAGTGTACTATATACGTATAACGTAATTTGATCCTATTTTAGAAAAACGCACTTTAGATTTATACAACGAATTTGTCAAAAAAGGGAATGAAAGGGCGGAAGTGCAACCGCCATCATCTATCATGTGCAGATCATTCCTATACGGTATAATTGAAATAAAAACCTTCCTTAAAGTGGCGATGGGATAGTTAGGTATTTTTAAATAGATTTTATCAGTAGTAGCTGTTTTTTTTTTAAAGAAGTGAAGAATACATATCCCTTCGATGTTTTTTGATTTACCTGTATAAATGTATAGAATAGACGCATTCGTGATATGAGTCGCAACAAGCAATTTGTTAAACGTGTTCTCTTGTACACTGGGTGTAAAACCAAAAGAAATCAAACTAGCAATTCAAGGATACTCTGGCATGGCTTATAGCGCTACTGTCCAATCTAAATACAATTACATCCGTAATACATTTAGAGATACATATATTTACAATGGTGTCTAGTTTCTACAACAGCGGGATTTTATTTCAGTTATACGCTATGTGTCTCCTTTAAGTGCTTGATAAGAGATACATAGCCTTCCAGAAACCTTAAGTGCAGGATATATCTGTTTCACCCGCAATGAATATGGGTTACTATGCGCCTTTTAACGTGGGTGAAAATCTGGGAAACGAATAGCTTTGTACCACGCTAAACCTAATCCCAAGTTTGCGTTTTGCTGTAGATATCGTCATTCAACCTCAGTACTAAGAGTAACCGTCTACACCTCTTGAGAATATGATTTCAACTTTATGTTATCCGGCAAGCATGCGAGGTTATAAATAGCACATAAAATGTGTACGCATAGAAAATATAGTGTTTTCACGACTTATTTATGCAACCACACGAGAAGATATGTTTCAGTCATATTTTGTGAGATTAGAATTTTGAATAGGTACTTTCATAAGGTGGGTATTATGTAGCGAGATTATGGGCAGCTTTCAACTCCAACTTGGTGTTGGGCACTAGAAAAAGTGTCTAGCATGCAACATCAACGTTTATCCGCATATCGTGATAAAATGTCCCCTTAAATATTGTACACATATGACGTGTTCGTAAAAAAGTTAATGCAGGTTACTCAAAAGTAAATATATTTACGATCTCCCTCAGAATATTGTCTGTTTCCACGACACTGCAATCCTTCATAGTTACATTATCGATGGAAACAGCACTGAAGGATATCCAAATCAATGACTCCCTTAATGAACAATCTAGACCAGGTATCTACGGTACCCACCAAAACTTTAAGGACACTTGCATTTCCACTAAATGCATTTTGGCAAACTATTTTGCCCAGTAGCCTTGTATCGCGTCCGGACAATTATCACATTAAAGCTGTGTTGATCGCACGTCAGTTGTTTTGGGAACTCTAAATTATTGTATTCGATCCCACCAGGTGGCTTTGTATTTCCTGGTAATTTGATGTTTCCCCGCTGTTGGCATGTCGGTGGTTTTTCTAGCTTAGATTGGAGTTTCCTTACGGCGGGTCTACACTTCCTTCTTTGCCAGTGCTATCGGACGAATCTTGGGTTTGGCGAGTTTCCGAATGGCTTACTAAGCTGGTATATTCGTATTTTCCTAGAGGGTTACTGTCCTGAATTTTCACAGGGTCCGTCCGTGGTTATTTGTTCAGAAGCCTGCCGTTTTCTATAAAAGGGAATTATTTGCGGAGCCAGAGACAGGATTCAGACCGAATTTCTTTTAACTTTTATAGCTGTTATAATTGTGGCCTGGTCATCTGAGTTTAATGTATGCAATTTCCGGATTCGGTTGCAATTTCCGGATTTTAGATAATCTTAATGTTTTTAAATAACTATTATTCCGATAAACTTTATGTAATTGTTAAGTTGGTGGCAGTTTACGTAAATTTGTTAATTTTGCTGCTTATTAAAATTCTTAGTTTTTCCCATAGTTAAGTAAATTACTATTTTAACTTTAACTGTTAACTGTTGATGTTTTAAAGTCTTTTTATTGCAATATACTGATTTACGGCCTCACGGAAATTTATAACAGTCAAGTTCATTGTTTCACGACCACGCTAGTGTAAGGTGGAGAGCTTGCAATACACAGTAAAAGGATTAGAAATTTCAGCATAAATTGTGTTGCGTAATTTTGCTCTTCTAATCACTAAACTTACATAATAATGTGCTACGACTCTCAAGTATATGAGACTTATAATTTCGTAATTTGTGCTGTATGTAACGATGTATTTTATATTTTGTGAAAAACTTTGTTAAATAAACCCAGAATATAACACTTGCCTGTTTCTTAGCAAGTGCCGGGGGGGGCATTCCTGGTATCTGCTATCGGTCTCCGTTACCCCTTAGCCTTGGTCCGAATACTCATTGGTACTTTTTTCGCACTTCTTTAGATAGCGTTATTGAATACTAGACACGCTAGAGAGAGAGAGAGAGCAATACATTTAAAAAAAAGGCATGTAAAGGTAATTTGAATCTTTTTTTCACTTTTTGAATAATGGAAAGAATACTTTAATTCTTTTAATCTTTATGAAGATCGAGCCATGAAAATATGAGACAGTAATAATGTTTTTTCTGAGAAGAAACACACATATGAGGATCAATTATGAATATAATATTACTATTACACTTTAGTTCACCAAGAACTGAGGCAATCTTTATTACTTAACAACAACCTATAAAAAGTACTATTAAATTAATACTATTTTATCTTGCATTAAATCGCATACTAAAGGAACGAGCTAATACGAAGCGGTGTCTTTTTATAGTGTATAGTGCATACTGCAGAGTGCACCACTGATTTCTGTTAGAACGTCTTGTTTTCCTACGCCTTTCATTCTGTTCTAGTGTGAAAAGTGACACTAGATCAAAATAAGAGAGAAGTTCAAAGGATGATATAAAGTGGCATGTAATTTGAATGCGTAAGTGGGGGAAAGTCTTACAGAGGTTACATATACATTAGTGATAAGTAAAATAAGTGCGGCACAGACAGTAGACAAATACAATAAAAGCGGCAAGGTTTCAGACCTTGAGCTAAATACGAGTAGGCCAATGATTATATCATCTTGGGAGGATAAAACTATTGCAGTTATATCCAAATTATATCGGAAAGCCCTTTATTTCCGAAATACACACGGAATATTAGGACAACTGCAAAAAAAAGAACAGTGTCACCAATGATTGTTCTCGTACACTTCGGGAGCTTGATTCCTGGCATAGCACTAAAGAAACCTCTTCATGCCGCAATTTCCATCGAAATAAAAATATATGTGCAGGATTAAGAAGAACTGAAGAATAGAAGCACAGGGTAAGATTATATTTATTTCAGTCCCAATTACAGCTTTATGCCAAACAAAGAGTTTGTGTAAGGCGAATAACTGCTGAGAGATTCCTTCCCGCCTGTTTTTCAGCAGCGGTCCAAGGTGGTGGTAATGCAGTTATACTCTGAGGATATATGTTTGCAAATGGAACTTGGATTTAGGATTTGTTGAGCCATGGACTCAAGAGAGTAAATTTCTACAACGCAGGACAACATACTCCTTCTGCAGAGAAGCTGCTTGGCCAGTATTTTGTGTATCAGCAGGTCAAAGCACCTTGTGAAAAACCTGCAGTGACAATGCAATGGTTTCAAAAAACGATGTAACATTTTTGGATTAACCCTCAGAAGTGCAGATCTCAATCCAACTGAAAACCTATGGAACATAATCGATAGAAGAATAGCTGCCTGCAGGCCGAAAAAACCACTAAGAAATTCAAGGATGTAAGAATTTGTGAAGAATATACTAATATGAGTAAAACAGTGTTTGAAAGGCAAAGTAGAAAAAATAGACCCCTAAAAACCACCGCTATATATATTTGGAAGAACAGATAATAATTAATATGCAATGATGTATGATGCTATGTGTGCTCAGAATAAAAGTTTTCATTTCAATGGGTTTCCTTGAACTTTTGCTATGTCGTATATAAGTCTTGAAGAATGCGCAACTGATTTTCAAGCAGAGCTATTTCTATACACGCATGTGTATCCTAGTACTAGGAAAGAAAGCGTATAGGGAAATATATCCTTATGTATTCCGAGAGCCAGAGTACGCTTAAAGCACTGGTTTCCTAGAATGTTAGCCCTCACCTTGTGTGAGAAGTCTACCAGCAATTATTAAATCCTTCTTTCTGTAACAAGGTAGGATTAAACTCTGATCACACAAAAATAACGGGTTATAAAAACCTATGCTCTTGCAAAGAAGGGAGTGAAGAAGGGAGTCTGTAGAAATTGACTGTCAAATTTTGTAACAGCAGTTGAATGAGTTTATTTTAATAAACACAAAGGAGATGGAAATCGGTCTCCGATAATATACTTTACAAACACATCATCAGAGTACTTTGCAAAACACATTATAAATGTCTCAATACGCTAAACAAAACTTAATTGATAAGCATTACAGCCTTAATTACTGGACATGAAATGTTCAGAAAATAAAAGGCAAAGAGACTGTCAAGCAGAAACACTTTGTTGAGTGTGTCCAAGGGCTAATTAAACAAGGAAACAGAATTATTATTCTACTAGAATACGAGGTCCCAAAGCAACATATTTCCGAAGTCACATCATCACTGGAACAAGATACTACAACTACGAATGCCGATCTTATACCTTCGATAAAACCGGAAAGGCATAGAAAGTCCTCACAGGGTGAAGGTACAGGGTAAACACACTTCCAACATATTCTACTTAACTCTGTACTATTCTGCAACACTGTGGTCTACTATTGTGGTTATCATTGATTAGCCTTTATCAAAACAAACATTCAGACAGTTCAATCAGAATATGGAGCGTCATATTTCTGGGAGGCAAAACGTCAAATTTATTCTCTTTACCAGAGGAGTCACAAAACTCAGGTCAGAAATAAAACAAAAAAGTACGTTAAGCACCGAAGGGTTAAAACAATAATTGCATTGTTTTATACTACTTATGGTTTAAGAATGTCATGAGATGGTTCGCGAATGCAGTGTTTAACTTATGTAACAAAAATATAGAAATTTCTGTTAAACCGTTGCAATGACGATGCTGTGCATGCCTGTTGAACATATCTATCAACTGACAATCGACAGTTTGAAACTGTTAGAATTGTGCATATATTATTTAAATTAGATACACAGTATTTATCTCTCTGTTTAAAATTAAATGATTTATTATACAAGACGAGATTGCCGCAAGCCCTGAAGTGGAATAGCCAGCGCAAAATGAAACAGCTTTTGGTAATAAGTGATATCCGAAACGTTCCTGCTGGACGAATTTTGGGACGATGTCTCAGCTTTTGGAGAAAGTTTTACTTCCTGTACACTTTGATGCAAGGAAGGTGACCCACAAGGGGTGGTTAATTTTGGTCACTCTCCTCTTGCATAATTCTAGTTCCTTGATTGACACGATACTTAGATCATTCCAAAACATGGACAGAGTAACAACGTCAGTAATTTGTCTATATTCTTGCTAGCTGACTAGCGTTAAGTTAATAAAAATCTTATTAATACTGGTCTTTATTTAACGACACTTCCTCACTACAGCGGCCAAATCTTTACAACTGTGCAATAACAATCCGACCCATTCTACTATAACTTCGGTTCATAAAGCTTCGTACAAAATGTTAATTTACACCAAAAGTTGGAATCGTCGTCCTACCTCAGCTAAACTAACATTGCACCGATTTAGTTCGACCACTGTAGTGTTTCTGGTTGTATTTCCTATATCATTCTCGAGTTCCTTCAATGTGCAAGAATTTGTTTTGTACACTTTGGCCTTCAGGTCATCCCAAAAATCAAAATATGGGGGCAAGAGGACCACACACCGGCATCAATCACTCTATCGTCAAGCATAGAGTTACCCATTAAATCCTATACTGTATGTGAGGAATATTTTTAAACTACCAATGTAATTATCTGCTCCTGGCAGCTAATTTTAAAAATAAGGTCAAGAAAGTTTTCGATTGTGCCATTTTGGCACACTCCCAAGGGGCATTTACGAGAACTGTGCAGAACCATTAGATTATGTCTTTGTTAGAAAGAAGGAAAGAAAACATCTAAAAACTTCGAGCGGCATCCAGACCAGTCGGTTGTTTGTTTCGTGGCCACGCCGCCCGGAGGAGAAATGGTCCATCAGAGCACCGCGTTAGGGAAAAGGCAGTGTTGTCCCTGATCACATCCCTTCTCCTAGGCACTGAGAGTTTAGCTGGAAACCAAAGGAAGGTTCTACAAGAAGGTCTGCGAGAATTCAACCAGCGGGTTACAACTGCAGCAGCCTCGTAAGCAGCGGACACATGGCGTACGTCCGAAGTTTTGCTCTTGATAAAATTATCTTTAATCTCGTTTTGGCAAGAAGTTTTCTAAATTTCAACCATTGGGCGTACGCGCGTATATTTCTTAAATTATTCTAAATTCTTTCAGAAAAGGAGCTGTGAGCATACGTTATACTTGCATGTAGATATCTATTTCAATACTTTTGTGTGCATACTAAATTTTCAAAGGGAACGTGTTAAATGCTTATACTTTAAATGTACAGAAAAATTGTAATGCAAGGGAACATTTTTCACGTTTAATGTGAAGGTTTGTTGTTTGAATGGATATATACACTGGTGTGCAAAACCTAAGGACGAAATTAATCTTCGCATGCTGTGACACTGTCAAGTAACATAGCTAGACGAAACTTGAATCATACATAGAGAGAACTGCTACGGTATGCCACACTAGGCAACTAAACGAAATATGCAATGAGACGAACGGAAATGCCACTTTTGTTCATAGACCATAAGCTACACTAAAGCCAATACGGCATATAATGACTCTCTAGATTTAAAGAAACAGATACTGGTGCTTAAAAGGGTGTATGATCACCACGTACAGCAATGAATGCTCTGCATCGTGTTCCCATGCTGGCCACAAGGCTGGTAAGCAGTTCTTGTGGTAGAGTGTTCCATTCCTCCACCACCGCTGTTGACAACTGTTGGATGGTCGCTGGTGCATGTGGATGTACTGCAATGCGTCTCCCCAAAGCATCTCACACGTGTTCAATGGGATTTAAATCCGGGGAACGGGCAGGCTAAACCATTCGCCGAATATACTCTCGTTCCAATATATCCTCCACCTGCGCTGTTCGATGCGCTCGCGCACTGTCATCCATAAATATGAAGTCAGGGCCGACTGCATCCCTGAAAAGATGCACATGGGGAAGGAGTACAGTATCACAATACGTTGATCAGTGAGCGCACCGTGTTCAAAGATTTGGATGTCGGTGCGCCCATGCAACATTATACCTCTCCAAACCACAACATCCGGACAACAAAAACGATCATGTTCAAAGATGTTCCGGGTTTATTACGTGTTCCCACCTCTCACCAGATGAGGGTATGTCGAGAATCACTACTTAGACTTAATTTGATCTCATCCGAGAAGAGCACGCGACCCCATTCCTCGTTGGTCCAATTTTGATGCTCTTGGGATCATCGCAAACGTTACCGCGGATGTCAATGGAACACAACTTACTGGCCGTCGGGCAAATAGACCACCTCTGTGTAGTCGCTGTGCCTCTGTGTATTTTGAGATTGCGTGACTAGCTGTCCTGATAAATTAGGTTGAAATTGCACCCGCTGTTTGGCGTGGATCCCTTCTTGCCTGTTGCACAATGTAGCGGTCATCTGCTGCTGTAGTTGAGCGTGGTCTACCACCACCTCTCCATGGTACAGCAGTGCTTGTGGTTTGGAAGGTTCCCCATGCACGTGACACAATACTGTGAGCAATTCCAAACTCCTGAGCAACACTCGTCACACTTCGCCTTCTTCTAGCTTCCCGATGATTTTTCCCCGTGTGAAGTCATCCAAATGGTGTCTACGGGCCATGTTGCAATGAAGAACACCACTACAGTGCACCGTAACAGCTCGCTAATTGCCACATACCGTCTTGTCCTGTTTCGTCAACTGCCCCCGGTTGCTCCCGCAATGCCCCAGACCCATTTGGCACTATAGGCTCGCTACACTCACGGCATGTGATCCAGCTTTCTTTGTACGTGAGAGAGACTTCGCAGCATGCTCCCGCAACTTCATTTACTTCCACCAAGTAGTTCATTTGTTATATTACTTTACCCATCTCGTCCTTCGGTTTTGCACACCAGTGTACCAACTTTACGAAAGAAATTGTAAGTTGAACATTGTTAGTATTTATAAATCTTGGCACAGACAATTTTAGTAAACTTCAGACCAGGAGCATTACGCACAGTTTCTTGAATTCGTGTTGTTCCTTTGTACTTCGTTAGTCATTTCTCTTTTATCTTAGGCCTTTAAGCCTTACTGATTGGTGAATGCGATCCACGCTTGGTGTGCGGTGTTGTGTTTTAGGACGAAGGTCAAGCAGGTCAACCACCGCGTATACCAAGTAGTAATTTCGTTAACTGCAAGATACATGTTTCCACAAACGTCTGTTCATAGAAATTTAACGAAAATGGCAGCGGTAGCGTGAATGCTAAATACACGCTAAAAGAAGCTATCAAAGCGGAATAAAAATGTAAAGAAACGAAAATTACACGTTACATTTCTCCATTTACTGTTTGTTCCTAGGAAATCGGAATGATTATGCAGTAACTGCATATCAAATTCAAGGAAGGCAGGCGGTTGAGAAGAGGGAAAACAACCGTCCTCAGAATCCCGCGCGAATGGTAAAGATATACCCTGGAAGCCCGATACTTCTTTAATTTTACAAGCTTTCCTGAACACTACGTCTTTAGACTTCTTTTTCAATATTTTTTAGCTTTAATATTTTCATTCTATTCAAACTCTACTTGCAACAGATTTATGTTCCCAAGTTCTGTGGTAATAATAATAATAATAATAATAACAATAATAATAATAATAATAAAGTATTGTTTTAGTAGCAACGGTGCGTACTTCTGTTTGTTTACATGCTTTCTCGATACTCTGGATCCTGAAACTTTCACTTACTGGTTCTTGGTTACATATTTCAGGTGTTTTCTACTAATCAAAATGCTACTTCAAACAGAATTTTAATTTGAATGAGGGTATTTTGGTAGAGAGGTTGAATCTTAACACACTTCTTCAGGATTGTTTAGAAATTTGTTGCATCTGCTAAAGTTAATACGTATTTTAATGTGCAACTCATTTTGAAAATAATTTTCAACGAAAAACAGTTCAAGACCCTGAGTCTAAACACCAGAGAAACTTCAGAAAACACGTAAATGTGTAGAAGCATGTATAAGGTTATATAAGGTGTATGTAGGAGCACAGAACATCAACCAAAATTTAAAAATGAATCTCAAGGAGGGATTTAACTAGATGAAATAAAGTTATGAATTTAAGTTTAAAGGTAAGTAATCATGAGTGTTTTTTGTGCAGTATTTATAATACATGTACGTAAACACAAAAAGGATTCAACATACACTTTTGGAAATTTAGTACTCAAATAGTAATGAGATTTCATTCTTCTCAAGTCCATGAAAATTCTAACATTGTCAGTTCTTTTATCAAGGATTACAGCTTCATAGGGACCTTAAAATCGTCTAAAACTCCAATTAAAGTATTGTGGCTGTAATTTCAATTCTCTCAGAGAAACTAATCTTTCTTTTACATTCTGGTTACTAATAATTCAGATTTTAAAAATTATATATGTTATGAACAGAACAAGGAAAGTGACTTAATACTTTATGCTTCTTGTAGGGCAGCTAAGTAAAATATTGTGTGCAAAAAATTTTAAATAATGCCATAATACTCTCGAAACGCTGTCGAGATTTTATGTTTTATTTTCTGTCGTAATATAACGCATGACAAGGCGTTTAATTATGGAAGTGCTGTTTTATCTAGAGAAAAAAACACCATATTCCTCCCTGAGTGATTAAAGTTAAAAGAAAACTGGATAACAATTATTTCACTGTACGTTCATGTGTAAATAACGCGCATGTGAGTATAAATATGCTAGCTTCCAGTCAAGGTCCAGTTGATCGTTTCCCATGTAATACACACAGTAAAAATGCAGGTGCAGATGCAAAATATTGAAATAACTTCAGTATCGTTTCATAAAGTCAACGTCTTGAGCGAAAATGGAAACGCCCTTAGAGTTAAAGGACATTTTTATTGTGTGTTTTAATTTTCAAAATTTTGAAACTTAATTTTTATGAAAGGAATCTACATATAATCATATTGTGCAAAGTTATGTAAATGACAAAGTTATTCATCAATATATTATGACAAAGATGCATTGGGAACTTCATGTAATTAATTCACTGGTGCCCTAGATATTTTAGAATGAAGACGCAAAAATATAAAATTTATCATTTTTTCAGCAAATTCACAATTTACGGTGATGCTAATAGTATAACGTGACATAAGATCTACATAGGTAATGGATGTTTGGCGGATGAAAAACAAAAATTCTATTTCAGGATAATTTTGGTTTTGGTTTCATAGATTCCTCTCCCTTAAAACGTACCATTTTTTTATGCAGACGATATAACTTCTAACCCTTTCAATATTTAGCTTTACTGCAAGACATGTAATGTTTACCTAACTTCAAGTAAGCCTAAATTCAACGAGATAGTAATAGAACTCAAATGCTGCCACAAACGTTAACTGTGTCATTAACAAGTGCAACTATTCAATGCATTATACTGAGAAATAAAGACTAATAACTAATTTTTCCGTTATGACCACTTTAACCTACCTTCTCAGTAATGAACTCCCGAAACACAAACAGCCCTATTTGGCCAAGAGCTACTTCACGGCCGCTGCATCCTCTGACTGTTCACATAGGATATGAGCAGAGTGCAATAATGAGGGTAGCATGAAGAGCTGCCTCCCTCGGTTGTTTAGACATGGCTTGCGGCACCGGAGCCTATGCAGCTATGACATTATAGACAGACCGACCTTCATTACGAATGCCGGCGGAGACAGCCGAATTACGCCGACCGAACCGTCGAGCCGAATGACTGAAAGCGAAGGTTTTGCACATATATGGAGATTTCATTGGAAATATACTATTTGAGGGATTATGCATAAAAAATAATAATGTTTAGATAAAGGTTGAGTGGTCAGGTACTTCTTTTTACATACCCACTGAATGAGATGAGTATAATTAATGAGTAATTAAATGAACCAAAGCTTCAGAGAGCTTGGAGCTACTCAAAAGATTAAGATGAGAAAAGCCAGAAGAAAGAAATTCTGATGCGTTACATTCACATGACTTTTCTATCCTCTATCTTTTATTAGTGGGTATAAAAAAGAAAGCTTATTGTTCTATTTATTTCATTTCAATCAAAACGAATCTTTGTAGAAGTAGCTATATTACATATTTCCTTATAGATACAAAGACAGTCAAAATCAAATGTTTAAAAATTGAACCCTATGCGCCGGCCTTAAAATTCAGTATTAATTCCATGCGCTAGAAACAATTGAAAATCGAAAGGACTTTGGAACTCATCCGACTTTACTCTCTCTCTCTCTCTCTCTCTCTCACACACACACACACACACACACACACATGGACCTTTTTCTAAAAATGTGGTGTAGCATTTACATGACTTTCTCTATCCTCTAGTGCTTATTATTAGTAGGTATACAAATTACTCTACGAAAACTTATTTACATAAACCTTCCCTAAAACAGCCGCATTACACATTTAGATATAGATATAAAGGGAATAGCAATATTTAAGTGTTTTGGAAATGGATACTATTCCCATACTCCTTCCATGACATCGCGAGAGATAACTGAAAATCGTCAGGACCTTAAAAAAATGGCTAGGTTTCTATTAAACCATTCGAACCTTTGTTAACGGATACCTCAGAAATGGCTTATGCCACAAAAAGAGTTATTTGAAATAAATCGTGTGTTTTAAAGATATCTATATTGTTTGTGTAGTATGCATTCGACGTTTACCTGTTACACAAGATTATAAAAAAAGTATTCCGAATGAAGAGAACTTTACAGTCTACTCCCAGAGCATTTAAGATATACCTATATGTTATTTGTTATATATATTTTTAATATATGGCATTTTAATCAAAACCGTTAGACCCATTTTTTAGAAAATCAAGAACTTCGAATGTGTTCCATGGGATAGTTGGAGGTGGGGAAAATCTTCATATTTTAACTTTGGAAGGTACTGAACCTAAGTAATAAGCT
Source organism: Deroplatys truncata (assembly GCA_030765065.1). Lineage (NCBI taxonomy): Eukaryota > Metazoa > Arthropoda > Insecta > Mantodea > Mantidae > Deroplatys > Deroplatys truncata. The sequence continues at coordinate 97,866,141 of CM060976.1, read as the reverse complement.
TGGTATTCATCCGACCTTTCGCTTTTGAGGTACGCTGTTCAAACGCACGCACACACATACACGTTCTTCTTCTAAAATAATGTTGGGGTCAGGGGCCTCAAAACATGTATTTCCGGTGAAATCTCGGTATTGAATGTTTAGGTGAAATGCATTACCTTCTCTATATACCATGTACGTAGAGAAAGTAAAAATGCTTTTCTCGGGATTGAATTTTTGGGTGGAATGCAATACCTTTTCTACCGGCTATGTATGTAGTATAGAAAGTAAAAAAATTCTGATGTCTTACACTCACATGACTTTCTCTACTCTTGTACAAACTATTTTTACAAACTCCTATTCTCCATCTATTTCATATTAATCGAGATAAACATTTGCAGAAACGATCTTGTGACATGCAAAGAGAATTACATTTTACACATAGCGACCAGTTCTAAAAATCTTTGACTATCGTTTAAGGGTACTATGTTCCCCTTGTTTTGTATTTGCAAGGGCAATATAGACATACAGTAGCCTTTAAGCATATACATATCTCTTAATAGCTGGTTGCTATGTGCAGCACCATTCTCTTTGCCACAGATTAATACTCTTTGCATATCCAAGACAAAAAAAATGAATAACGAATTCCCATTTGAGAAAAAATAAAAGTATTGGAAAATGTAAGGCAATAACAAGCACTATCTCGAAAATGGTTCAGTCAACAAAAAAATGTATATGACATAAATTGTGTATTTTAACGCGATCTACATTTTCTGTGTAGTAAACGTTTGTCTATCTCTTATGGTTTACTAGTTATGCAAAAGTCGTTCACAATGAAGAATACTTTTGGAGGCATTCCCAGCAAATCGAGATATACATTTCATTTTTCATAAAAATATCTTAAACTTGTTATTTTAATCAAAATCGTTAGAGCCATTTTTGAGAAAATTAAAATTTTCGAAAAATGTTCCATATAAAGGGTAATCTGGGGTGGGGGGATTTTCTTGAAAACCTTCGTGTCGCATCTCTGGAAGATACTGAATCTAAATACCAAGTTTGGTGTTTATCCGACTGTTCGCTTCTGAGTTATGCTGTTCACACACACACACACGGACATGTTTCCAAAAATGCTTTTTGTTGGATTCAGGGGACCTCAAAACATATATTTCCAGTGAAATCTCGGTATCGAATTTTTGGGTGGAATACAATACTTCACCTACTTACTAAACGTAGTAGAGAAAGTAAAATTGTGGTTGCAGGTATAAATGGAAAAGGCAACTGAATCCTTAGTCAGCTTTTAAAAGTAGCCTACTATATGCTGGATTTAAAATTCCATACTCTTTCCACGACATCGCGAGTAACAAAGTGAATCGCGACAGCACTTTAAAAAATGGCAGCATTGATACATTAAAACCAATATTATTCGATATCTTGAAAATGACTGATGCCACAAAAAAGATGTTTGAAATAAATTGTGTGCTTTAATGAGACTAAACTATGAATAGAAATGTGGTGAAGAACGCCAACAATGAACAATTGAGCTATGTGTAAGAGCGTCAACAAGCTAAATGTAAGAGCGAATGGGCAACTGTCAAAGAGCGTCTCACAGGACAATGGCATACCCCATGGCTCAGTATTAAGTGTAACCCTCTTCCTGGAGGCCATCCACAATATGACATCTTGTATTCTTCTTCTATCAGGGCATATTTATTTGTTGAAAATGACCTAGTGTTCTTCTATAAGGGAAAACTATGAAAGTTACTGATACTTGTGCAACAATGTCTACGACTTCAATGTTGTAGTTATAATACAGCTTCCAAATTTTCTGCTCGTAGAAGACAGTGCATTGCTTTCTCCAAACAACGTAATCATCATCAGTAATCCATACTACCTTTGGAAGCTCATCGTCTACCAGTTACCAACAAAGTTCGCATTCTTGGATTATTTTTTGACCGTAAATTCACCTGAATTCAAGACCTTATACTTCTTAAGTCCAGCTGCACCCGTCGTCTCAATATATTGAAAATATTAGCTACCAGAAATTTCAATATATTGAAAACATTAGCTGCACGAAATTGAGAAGTAGATCTTAGTGTTTTGTTGTGCATGTACAAGACCTCCATTATCTCCAAACATGACTGTAGATATATTGCCTACCAAGGTGCTCGCTCCTCTGTCCTTAAAATACTCGACAGTGTACAGACTCTGTCCTACGAATAACCTTAGGAGTCTTTTGTACCAGCCCTATAGATAGTCTCTGTAGAGAAGCCCAATGCACTTCCATTATCCATCACAAGAAAAATCTTAAGTATATCTGTTGCAGCAAATCCACTACTGAGATCTCACTTTGCAAATCATGTTTCGAGATTTCCACACATCAAATTCATCTTCATTTTAGATTTATACTGATGGCGACAATTATGGTTGCGCAGTAGTATTCCCTGATCACACAAAGCTACACAGCCTACCTAATTACTCTAGCGTCTATACGTGTGGGCTATATCAACCAGCTTTGCTCTGAAATACATCCCAAACAACACACAGTGTGACTCCTTTTTCATATTCACGGGTTCTACGAGTGTCTTGAAAGTATTAGATCACAAAAACTCGTTTCACCCAGAGCTATTAATGTTATGCAATACAGCAATCCAATCTGGTAAATTTTTCATACTTATTTAAACTCCGTCTCACTCGGCATCCAAGGGAAAGAGGAAGCTAACGCTACAGCTAAAGAGGCCACCAAGCATCCTCCAAAAAAACTGTAGAATGCCATATTGTTGACTTCCTCAGATATATCCACAAGAAGATCGCTCAGACATGGAAGTAGCATTAGAACAGCTCATCTATAAGTAAGCTGCATGACGTCTACTCTTCTCGTTCTCCTAAATAATCAGTAATTTCCCTTCCTCGTAAGGACCAAGTTGCTCTCATACGATTACGCATAGGGCAGTTATCACTCACTCCTACCTTATATCTCAAGATCCTCCTCTACTTTGTAACTTCTGTATTTGTCCACTTACTGTATCTCACATGATTCTGAACTGCCATCACCATACGAATATAAGACGAGATTGTGAAGTCCCGCAAAGCACGAAGCTAGCGATTCAGAGTTACGTAGTAATGGTAGTCTTAAACATGCCTAACGTTGAATGGTTTCATGAAAGAACGTGCGCTTTCATACATTTAACGAGCAATTTATTTGCTTGTTTAGAATATGGATATATGTAATTTCACTTAATCGGACCATGACTGGACTAGAAGTATTAGCTGCTTTCAGTTCGCGCCGTAGCCGGTCCATCTCGTTAGCCACGCGGACAACATGTGTGACACCATCAGCAATCCAGTGTTTAAAGAAATGATACTTAAGTATATTAAGCAAACTAAGATATACACCAAATATGCTGTCCTACTAATATGCATTTACAGTGTAATTTTATTATATGATGATTTCTATCCTTATGGGGTCGCGATATGTCCAGTGAGTTCAAACGACTTAAAATAAATAAATGAACAATTATAATACGGCGATCTAAGTAATGTGGCATATTTGAACATCATAACGCGTTGTCAGTGTGGTTTGAAACAATGTAAAGCATACGCAGATGCATGGACACCACCAAAGCCGGCCGACGTAATTCGGCTCTCTCGGCCGGCATTCGTAATGAAGTCAGGTCTGTCTAACGCCAAATCCAGTCAACATCATCATCAATGATGGAGCCTCGCCAAAAAACAAACACAGTTAACCTTAAATATTTTTACAGGTTGTACAAGCTACCTTATTAAAGAACACAAAACCAACCACCTCTCCTTTATCGAATGATACTTTTAACGTGCTGAATAATTCGTTTGTCGTTAACAAAATTCATATAAATTTACACAAAGCTCTAAATCAATTAATTTTTAAACAGAATATGAAAACACTGCTGACCTAAGGATACATTACATCATAGAATTTAGTGACATAAAATGGTTTGTTCTTTTTATTGATAATAATATGAATGGGAAATTTGAAACTGCTTATGCCTTACTCAAAGTGAGCTCTATACATTTTACAATAAGATAATTAATTTAATTTATAAATAAAATCATCGTAAAAGAGTACTTAGTTTTTTTACTTAACCCTTTAGTGTTGTGAATATCCCACACCGTAAAACGCAATTCTCCAGGAAAGCTTAACTTCGTTACACGGCTGAAATTCCTGGCAGCTTTATATTTTTCCTTCGCCTATACATTAAGCCAGGAAGTGATTATAAGATTATCCAGTTTCTTGAATTAACTTAGCATTTATAGCCTGGGGTATTCCCAGCAACCCAAGCCAGTATTAATGCATCTTCAGTGAAATTCGTACTATTCGTTATATATACAAAATTTATTAACAAATTCAGCTTCCGCCAAGTAGATGCTGACATAAACAAAGCCTACTAAACAAAACTATATGGATATATAATTGAAATTATAAAGGATATAAATATATGTTAATAAACTTGCAACTAATAAAACATTATCTGAAAATAATTACAACCACAAATGTATATGGAACTTACCCCTATCTAAAACAAATCTGCATATGAGATTAATCAGTTTAGGTGTAATAAAATTATTTTTCAATATAGTAACCCTTTAAGAGCAGAAAGCGCCACTGATTTAATGAAATGAGTTCTTTAATTTATATTTTATTCAAAACGTTACACAAGTACACGAGATAATATCTCTGGTTCCAATTAGTAATCCAACAACGATTAAATTTATTGCAGAAGTAAGATACTCTTGACTCTAAATGGCACACTTTATTTGCGAATTTCAGCCAGCTGATCTTCGTCGGTTTCCCATCCAAAGGTAGCATCTATGATGGTTTCTAAACATGAGCCAAGTTGAATGGCTATAATGTCGAATCTTCTGTTTGAACCATTTTTTTTAAAATACCATGGAATTCCTCGTAAACCTATTACTTTTCCAATTTGAGGGCTTCGGCAATCATTGAGTGTACTTGATTTCTTACATTTCTGGGCATGCTTCCATGTGGACAGAACCCAAGGACATGTGTAAGTGTTTATATCTCACTGCCACAGCGACGGCAGTGGTTGCTGTCCTGTGGCCTGCCTGGTATTGTTCTAACTGGACAAATGTTTGGTGTCATTTTCAGCGCTTCCTTTCGTTTCCACTGCTTAGTCCCTCTGGTCTGTAGATCCAACTATTTGTAGGGGTGAACTGATTATAAGAACTACGCCCTTTCCTTTTTGAGGGTGAAAGTGCCAAACTTTGAATTCTTTCTCCCGTAGCAGTCTTCTTAAGCTGCGAACAGTGGCACTTTCATAGATGACTAGGCGAAGGTTGTGAAAACAAGTGTCAATTTCGCCAGCGATATTGTTGGTTGTTACATGAACATTACCGGAAATTTCCAATTTCCTATGTAGGAACGTTTCCCACTGGGTTCGTAATAGACTGAGACGTTTATAGTTCTTCTCCGAGTTAATCATGCTGTCAGGGATATTTGCTGGTAGTTGTAATATATCTTTAAAGATATTTTAATCATGTCGACATCTTTAAGAAACGTTCCAGGTATTCTATTACTGCGTGTAGTTTGAAAGAGCAAATGAGTTTTGGTCAAATGAAGCTGGAAAGCAAGGAAAGGTGAATTTTTGATAGGGTTCTAACAGAGGTGTCATATCCAAACAGTCTAATTTGTCTCTTAAGTTCTCCATGTTTTTCCGGAATCAAAAAGCGCGGAGTTATGAAATTCAGCACTTAAGTATCCGATATTTTCATCCATGACAACTGAAGGAATTACTTCATCATGATCCAGAACCAGAGGCTGAAACTGAATATTTTCCTTTTTGCTGATATGGATTTTGACTTTTTGATATTAATATTTAGTGATATTTCAGTGAATTTACAAAGTGCAATATTGGTTAAAAGTTTTGCAGAATTTTCACTGTTTGTAATTATGAGTGTCACCTACAAATTCCATAACAGTCGAATTAGGAACATAAGGGCTAATGCTACTAATTGTGTATCCATATTCTGCAGTATTCTCATAGATGACAATTTTCTAAGGATATAATCTGAAGCTAGGCTGTATAAGGTCCTGAAAACTGGTGATTCCTGAATTACTCTCCGTTAAAAGACATTTTTATGATTAGCTTCGACTTGGATAGTACCGTTTTGCAGTAGTTCCACGATAAGGTTCATGGTCTTAAGCAGTAGCGAAAGCGACGCTAGAGTTTCTGCAAAATGTGTTCCCACCTTGTCAAAGGCTTTGTTAATGTCGAGGAACACTAACGTGGTATCATTTTTATTAGCTTTAGCAGATGAGAATAGATTCTAAAATAGTAGTATTCATTTGAGCACATGGCTGAGTCGTAAAGCCTCTTTGATTTCCGTTGAGATCAGTCAACGTTCTAGCACTCACTCTATTAGCCTTCTGATTACCGAGCATATAGTTATCGGTCACCAATTTGTTAGATTCGAGGGCACACCAACTCTGAATATTAAAACAGTTTTAGCTTGTTTCAAGCAAGGTGAAACAACAGTTCGTACTAACATGTAGGGGGGTATAGGAGCTAGTATATCATAACGTACGTCATCGTTGAGTGCTCTTATTATCATATGATCAAGACCAGGTGCAGTCTTAGCCGCAATTTATGTATTGCAGCATATTTCTTGTGTGATTGTTGTGATGTTTTCTGTTGATTCAACAGGCAATTTCTCATCTAACGAATATTCATGACATATGCAGCCATTTGGAACAAAAGCTGGTTAGAAAAATTATAGTGTATTTTTTTTAATATCCATTTTGCACACCCCAACTTTACTATCATTAAGAATCGAGGGTACAGCTTTTCTGCGTTAATTATTGTACTGAAACTGCGTTTTCTGATATAAGTATCTTTCGCGACCTTTTCCTCTATCCCTCTTGTTTACTCTCTCAGGATTATCATTGTTCTTGTACGTCTTTGGAATATTAAAATTTCTCTTATGTTTTATTGCCTCGAAAACCGAACTCAGGATGCTTAGGACCGCGGAGCAGATGCACAGCTTTTGCTAAGAAGATAGAGAAGTAACTGATCTTATTAAAAAATATATCATTATCCTCGATAAGGTCTGAAAAACAGATCACTATTTAAACATATTTGATTTATAAGTATGTAGATCGTTATTCACTACTTTGCTGTTCTGGTTATTATTAGCAAATGAGCTGCTGTTAATTTGGCTATCGAAATTTTCTGAGAGCACAGGTTTCCTTTTCGTTCCATAACAATCGGGTTGTCATGAAGCAATTGAAATCTGTTCTCGTCGGGATGAGCACAGTTTTGTTTTAAATATTAAAGCTTATCAAGGCACAAAGTATTAGAATAACAAATACAGATATAAATAAGTGATTTCTACTAAAGCATATCACTCTTTGTTGAATATTAATAAAAGGTTATATGCGAGTTTTTAATGGTTATAGAAATTTGTTTTATATTTTTATGCGACTCTTTTCTTTTATAATTCAACCAACTGTTGACGCCCATCAATTTTCAATGCTTTAACTCACTGTCCTCCGTAATTCCTACATTGTTATCAAATTATTTTGTCATACTAGGAGTCGGTTTGTATATAGCTGCAGCGTTGTAAATTTGTACTCTTGTGTACTTGCGAGGGATACCAGAGAAAAATGCATGCTTTGCTCATAGAAGTTCCAGAAAAAGATAATGAAGAAACATTTGATAAATCTAATTCAGATTCTGATGACTGGAAAAGCTGCAGTATAACACCGAAACAGAAACAGACGATGGAGAAGAGGTAAATAAAGAAAGTAACAGTGATTCTTTTTATATTGGTAGAGACAAAATCCAAAGTGGCCGAAAACTCCTGTGCGAATGAGATACCAGAAAGTATTTTCTCATCTTTCCGGTGTAAAAAGAATTGTAAATATGTTAAAATACCACTGGAGTGTTTTATGTTGTTCTTCAATGAAGCATGTTGCAAAAAATCACTAAACACAAAAATATCTACATAGGAATGATGAACTTTTCCAGGGAACGAAATGTCAAAGAAACAGACGTGATGTAAATAAAGGTTTTCATAGGCTTATTGTTGCTAAGAACATTTTATCGTACATGTCACCTGAATCTAAGGTGTCTGTGGACTAACGATGGGTTCGAATTTACATCTTTATACCACAATGAGTTTGCACAGTTTCTTGTTTTTGTTTCGATGTGTACGTTTTGATGTTGTTCGAAGCAAAGAAATAAGAAGAGAAAGTTATAAACATACAGCTAAAAGAGAAATCTTTAAACTGATTCTAAAGTACTGTGGTAATTATTATAGGGTATCAGAATACATCACTGTGCATCAGCAGTTAGTGTCCTTCTTCAGAGGAAGATGCAGGTTTCGACAATAGATCCTCAGAAAGTCGGCTAAATACGGGCTAAAAATATTAAGTCTTTGTGATGCAGGAATTTGTTATGCTCCGGCCTTAGAAATTTATGTTGGAAGTCAACAGTCGGCTATTTAAGATGTAAAATTCAACATAAAATATTGTAATGCGCCTATGGCATTCCTTTGAAAGAACTTGGCGTAGCGTCACGGCTGATAATTGGTTTTGCGATTATAGTTTAGCAGAAAAGCTAAAGAAAAAGAAACTTATAGCCGTTGGCACTCTTCGTAAGAAAAACGTGAGCTTCCTCTAGAATTCAAGAATGTGAAGAAACGAAAAGTGGGGAGCAGTTTGTTTATATTTCGAGTCCATGTAATAAAGCTGACTGTATCTCAGTTGACATAAAATATAATGTCGCAGAGCTCCAAAGAAAATATTTGGCGAAGTTTGTATCGTCTTCTGGGGTCTTTTGAGGCGCGTCCTTCACCTTACCTATTGTAGAGCGTGGTGGCTTGATAACACAGCAATAAAGGGGAAAATTTGGGAGGTTGATGTATTTGCTTTTTCTGGTGTTATTGTAAACCAAAACATGTTTATTGTCTCAGAACCAGTCATGCTGTACACTAGGGAAATTATTCGTGGACGTATCGTGGGTATGTGGGAGGCTGGTTCCACTGCTACAGAAATTGCAATGGCAATGCATAAAAGTGTTTTTATGGTAAATTACTGGATAAAATATTCCAGGAAAGTGGGAAAGACGGTCTACATACTCGTCAGAAAGTGGGCACTCCCCGTAAAACATTCGGAGATGATGATATTCGTTTACTAAATGCAAATTATTCTTTTGATATAATTGACTGACCATGTTTAGAAACTAGAGATATATAAGTGTACGTATATGGTTTACCGAATATGACGTACATATTATGGTAATAAAATTGGGTTATATTATTATCTATAATCCTGTTGTATTCCTATGATCAGCAGTATGCTAGTAAAGGTATATTAACCAATTGTAATTTGAATTAGAGGGAAACCATGCTGCTTCATTTATTTATTATCTGGTTATGTTTGTTTCTATGTAGCAACAAGCATTAATATCACTGTGAGAATACAGTTTTGTTTATTTTTTGCTATAAAATGCTACCTTGTTATGTAATAAATGAATAGCATTCAAGCTTTAATTCGCACCCCTTGAAAATCTTCTCACACTACACATTCTACATTTCGCTATCCTAGGCGCTCATCAAGTTTTGCCCATAGCTTTTAACCCTTTCAAGGGTTTGTCCTGCCTAACTGATAATGTATGGCTTACAATCACGATAAGAGGTCTGTATGACAAACTGAATGCACCCATCTACTCTTTCTCTTTTAGCCATTACGATCGAGAGCGTTAACATATATTTCGTTTCTACGCCATTTTGGAAACTTTGTTGTAGTTATTGGTGTAACTATTTAGTAGAAGGTCTGGCGCACCCTTGCACTGTGTCCTAAAGCAACCAATGAAATGGCCATGGCTCGGCAAGGCCACGTACAACGACAAATAATGTGACATAGACGCGAGGTGCAGTGAGATTTTCTTTGGCGCTCTTTGTACATACAAGGGGGATAAAGGAAACCGAATGCATAGTTAGAAGTTTAATAGCGGTTCGGTATATGCTGGCCTTAAATGTTCATACTCTTTACGTGACATCGGGAGAAACTACTGAATAGCGACCACACTTTAAAAATGATAACTATTGAAACATTCAAAGTAACAATAACGGATATCTCCTAAATAACTAATGCCACAAAATAATTATTTAATTAACTTTAACGAAAATTATACATCTTTGTGTAGTACGTTTTTGTCCATCTATTACGGTTGACCCATTATAAACATTATAAAAGGACTTTACAAAGGTTCCCAGAAAATTCATGAAGTACGCTTTATTATTCATGTAAATATCGTAAACATGTGGTATTTTATCACAATTGATAATCATTAATAATAAAACAAAGAAACATTGCACACTTTTCGATGTAAAAAGTAGTATGGAGTGGAGGATTTTCTTGAAAATCCTTGTGCGTATTTTTAGAAGGTCCTGAAATTAAATACCAAGTTTGATGTTAATCTGACCTTTAATTACTGAGTTATGCTATTTATAGACACCCAAATCTTTTTTCATCACGCTCTTTTTATTCAGGGGACTTCAAAACATGTATTCCAGTGAAATCACGGTATCGAATTGTTAATGTAGTGCTATATTTCCTCTACCTACTAGGTACATCGCAGATAAAATAAAAATAGAAAGTAATTTCCAGTTTGAAATGTTTTCGATAGAAAATGTGAACAATAGGGCGTTAAGTGAGAGAGAGAGATTTCATATTGTCATCACTAAACTTGAAAGCATTAGAGGCTTTGTAGGAAGAGGCGAGAGCTTAATAACCCTGTCGAACATTTTTTTTTTTCCACTTACACAGATGTCGACGCACACATCATTTTACATTTCGAAAACATGTTTCACATGCGTACAGATTAACGGCAGCTTAGGGATTATCGCGTTATATGCGAACCTTTCAACAGCTGGGAATCATAAACTAGTGTACAGATGAAGCCTTTACTCATTTTGTTTATGAAACAGAACGTTGATTAGACTTATCTGTTCATTAAACTGTATTATGCATTTATGTTTCATCTTGGAACATCAACCTACATATATTAACTATCATATACTATGCCAGGAGATTAGATCTTCGATATATAGATAGATAGATCCTCGAATCGTAAAGTCACGAGAAAATTCGTCTAAAGAAGCTTTAAATAAAATGTTGCAATCTCCTACAATGATTTGGTGACTGCAATTAACCAGTGTATATATATATATATATATATATATATATATATATATATATATATATATTGCTATACCTGCAATAAAATTATAAGTTAATCTCAAAGCACTGGTAACTGTAGCTATGATTTTATTTATATAAACATATCAACTCATTGAACTAAATCATTTGTGGCACTACATACGTAATGAGTATATCATCTCCAGTTACCTTTGTCGCGTTATCTACCTAATCTGTTAAAATACTTACTGCTGTGTTAGATTTGCTTTTTCAGTTCATAACCTTTCGCTTCACTGATTCCTATTTCGTAGCTTGGCAAAATCGTTCGGACGATGTTTTGTTGTTTGAATTTAGGGTCGAATTCATAGTCGTGCTTATGTAAAAAGGAGATGCTTAAGCAATAAGTATTTTCTTCTGATAAGGAAACACTTATTACCATTTGGTATACATAGACGGTATTTATATGCCAGCGCTAAAATCTTACTTATTTCCGAAGCACATGTGACAACATAGTTCAGCTGTTTCACAGCCACTCGGATGCGCGAAGGAATGTGTAAATGAACATGAAGGTCACCACATAACCAGCCACCATTTCCATTTACATTGTTGTTTTGTTCACAACAGCTGTTGAGCACGTGGTAGAAGTTTGCGAGTTAAAATTTTAATTACTTATTCTAATTGATTATAGACTTTTTGATTGGAAGTCAAATGTGTGTTTTATTAATTAGTTGACTTTCGTTTAAAATCAAGTAGATTGTAAATTTAGTTAAGGGTTTGTAGTAATAATTATACAGTTACATTAGTTAAGAGGAAAACATGCCAAAAGGAAAACATTTCAGCGAGCAAGAAAGAAACCAACTATAATAGTTGGTGCTGAGATACAAAGACATCATACAATGCAGACAATCGGACACTGTGTGATGTATTGGCCTTAAGTGGTATTTACTCGTGGACTGTTTTAAAACTAAAAACCTACTTTTTAGCGTAGTAGCTAGAAGTATTTACAATATGCGCACTGCGTATATGCATGCATGGAAGCAAATCACATATGCAATTACTACACCATCTAGCAGTAATCAGAAAGCTAAAGTACCTAATAACTTACAATGTTTGGCTTGAACAGCAGCTTTACACGCGAAAGCGGTAAACCTCTGTTCAAGATTTTGATACCTCAACGTATATTTGCGAATTAAAAGTAAAGACGTGTGGATTGTTAAGTGATTCATTGCAGTCGTAATGATTATGCAAAATAGGCAGTTTGATCGAGAAAAGCACAGCAGATATATACGGAAGGTGGCCCCACTTAAGCTAGGACGACTTTGAATCACCCTCCCACTGTCATTGGTCAAACTGCTTATGCGTATTATTGCATCAGCTCACTGCGAGTGCCAGCTGCCTGCTGGACCAGTCTGAGGCAAAGTTTACCCGTAATGGCTTCAACAGGGCAGGGCAGGGGTACATTGTTGGGCTTTCCGATGCCGGTTACAGCCTTTCAATGATAGTGGAAAGGCGCAAACAGAAAGGTCTTGCCATAAGTAAGTCGTGTGTGGGGCGTATAACACAACTGTATAAAATGGATTCACGCCTGAGGCTCGGTGTGCAAGCAAACTAGCAACAAAAAGGTCACAACCAACACGATCTAAAGCAGTAGTTGTCAAGGCCAGTGCAACAGCTGAAGAAAACCCACTAACCCAAAGAAGCATTTCTAGCCGCATTGGAATATCCGTCTATCGGATAATACACAACAATTTGGGTTTAGAACGGCAACATAAAGCAAGCGGACACGCCTTGAAAGAGGGGCACATCAGAGAACGCCTCACCAACGAACACCACCTGGCAGGTGAAAAGTGGCAATAGGTGGTTTCTTTAGATGAAGTATGAGTTTATCTAGGACACAAAAAAACCCAAGCTATTTACTACCATCAAGTGGGCCAAAAGGGGCGCTCCAACTTTATTCAGGAGAACAAGGAAAAGTTTTCCAAAGGACTCATGGTGGTTGCAGGTTATTGCTCTCGGGAGAAACTCAGCATTCACAGAGTAGCCAACAATGTACAAATTAATGCAGCCTACTATCAAAGGAATGTTATGGACCCAATTTTTTATGAAGAGATTCCTCGGTTGTATGGCGAGGATGCCCCAAATATTTGTTTGCACATGGATAAAGCATCCAGTCACACCTCTCTGTCTTCCCAGCATTACTACCATTGGAAAGTTATGGAAACGGATATCAATGTGATACCATTTGAAAGAATATCTGTGAAGTCACCAGATGCCTCGCCAATGGATTTTTGCGGATTTGGTCTGCTGAAACAGCGCCTTGCTTCTCGGCATCCCGCCACAATTCAAGGATTCTGGAAAGTCTGCCAGTAGCAGTGGGCTAACATCCCCTTCCTGTTCTTAGACGCAGCTCTCTTCAATGGAAATTGCGCTGCATAGCCATAGTTAAAGCCCGTGGAAATCACATTGAACACAATAGGTGATGGCGAAAGGGAATCTCGCCATGAAAAAACATAAGCAAAATCATCCGAGCTTAAGTGGGGCTATCCTCCGTACTTTATTTATTGCAGAAATGTTTCCGCATTTTATTTTTAGGATTTTATTAAATGATTGTGAATAGGTGCAGCGGAATCTCTTTTCTAGGGACCTAAGGACTTTGGACAACATAAATGGGAAAACGTCTGAACAGAAAACATATGATAGTGTCACAGCACTGAGATACTACAGGTACAATATCTTTTCAAGTAAGTCAGGTTGCGACTTAATAACCTCTGTTTGTTAAGGTTACGTTGTTTACTGGAGCATTGATTATTATAGCAGTAGCTTTGGTAAACCGAGAATGCTGCTTAAATTCAGCATCCCTATGCATTCCATGTTAATTCTGCAAATAAGGCAAATTCGTTTATTAATGAGCACTACAATTTCGTTATGAAATTCCATGTACTCCATGAAATTGTTATTATCGTTAACCTCCGTTGTAGGCAGTTGATGCAAGACGGAGTCGGCTCTCCTCATTGCATTTAAGCGGAGGGCGAAGCTTTCTTATATGAATAAACATTTCTTTATTCGCCTGAAAGAGTGGCGTCTGTGTATTGCAATTTGCTGGTTAAGTTCTTCCTTGAAATAACCGACGACTATAAATTCGACCCTCAGTGTTGTTTATGAAGTATACATGCTAGCTAAGCCTAATCGTAAATGGATATGGGATGATTATCCACTGATAATACAGCATGATTCTCTGTTTCAGGGACTGCCAGTTCCGTCCACAGAAACATTAAATTTCGTTCCTGGATCCTGAAAGATGGCGTGGATGCATGCTCAATGGAAAGAGTACTCTGGAGACTAGAGGGCTGCTTGGTTGGTAGGTTGTTCATCGCCTTCTCTGTACAATTCCAGCTGAACGATGTGTCTTGGAGGTTGGAAATGTTAGGGTCTTCCACACGTCTCTGTGGCCTATCTATCTGCGACCTGTAGCCTTTTGTGGTTCCTTCATTTCATCCCTTCCCCCTGGGAGGTGGTAGTCGCAATAGATCTATGGAAGTTGCAGTGCGCGATGTGTCCCCCTTTGTTGAATAAGCTATACCTACATCCGGGATCTTGTAACATTAAAATCTTCCGTCTCTCACTACCGGTATGACAGGAGATAGCTGGTTTCAGTTAAAATATTCTTTAACAACATAATTACATGTAATATAATATGGATGACCAGTTTTTATATGTGTATGGCACCATCCTGCTGTGATACTTCTGGTCGTCCTCCGTGGTCTTCTAGTCCCCGAGGTTGCGGGTTCGAAACCGGTGGAGGGAGATGCATTTTTCAAGCGTAAAAATCCTCAGCATGGCTTCTTTCGGAAGGCAAGTAAAGGCAGTGGTCCCGAGTCGCAGATTTACGGCACGTAAAAGAACCTCGAGCCTGATAAAAGAGACCTTTGAACAAATTTCCCGGTCTTTCTCGCCGAATATGAATGGGGCGCTCAGAACCATAACAGTTAAAAGTGTCCATAAATAAAACTCAATTCATTTATTTTACTTCTGAATTATGCTTAAAACACTCCATACTCAGTTCTTCATTTCCTTTGTATTTCTGTATTATTTTCCGAATTGCATCAAGGTGTTATTTTCACATAAACAATTTCCCAGAATATCGATTCTCAAGACATTAGGCACTCTTTAGCAAAGACTTGATGTCAATATGAACAGCTGACCGAGTTCTACGGTTCAGGGATTGTATCTCCTTAAGCGTAATTTCCATATCCGCGGAATTTTCCACTAGCATTACAAGATCAACAATTGGGGTGAATCATTCAATTCAAAAGTTTGCACCTTATTTCATTCCTCCCACCAAAAAATGCGATTATATCAGGTCCCAAAGACATTCCGCCAAAATTCAATTGAAAATACGAAGTCCATAAAATGATAAGAACGGGATGACAATAGGGAAGAAGCAGCATTCTAAGGATAAAGGTGAACAGATTTAAAATTGTTAAAGCTGTGTCCTACATATGTCTGTTAAAAACTCCAAGAGAAATTATTCGAGGTTATGACCTATGTAAGGTTTAAACTGCATTGGCATATAACCAACATTGTACGAGACATAAACTGATAATTAAATTCTTTTCAAAGGAAATGTTTAACTTCATACGGTATGACGAGTATAGTATCTACAGATATATCTGATAGCGATTACTTTACATTTAAAACGAAAATGATTATTTGCATTTAATGGTTTTAATCAAGGTTTATTTTACAACATGCTGTATATTTCATGTACATGCAAGCAGTTCTAGTTCAGCAAAATGTGAAGTGGCAGAATGTTACTACTCTTACCATACAGGACGGAATCCAGGAATTCTTTAGCTCAACTATTCCTGGACGGAACTGCATCTGAAAACTAACCGCCGGCCGGAACTCGCATAGCCCCTCAATTTATCTATGTAGACAGTCACTAATGGCGATCATATGATTTGCATATGACTGGACTACTATATGTAATAACTACTCGTATGTTGTACAGTGTAAGATAAACTAAATGAGCAACAACCAGAGAGGGAGTCTGATACGCAAAACATCGAAAGCATTCCCTCACGCTGGGTTCACAATACACGAGTTAATACCACCCTGCGTTCATTTCATAGCTTTGTTATAGGATAGGACTAGAAGACTTAGCACTTCTCCTACGCAGATCTTTTGTGTCTATCCCCCGACGGGGCGCTCCCGGGAGGGGAGGGATGAGATGACAGAAGACAGAGGGCGGCCGTATCAGGCACGACAAGGCAGAGGCCAGGGTACCTACCATTTGCAGGTTTAAACTCCCTGAATACTGGTGGTACAACTGCAGACCTACACATACCCTGGGGGACTTGTGACACGGAAACCTCTCGCAGTCCGGAGTACGAAGGTTTAGTTAGAGCATCCTCTTGCTCTGCCATGAACACGCACCAACACTTGCAACCCTGAAAGAGACTAAGCAGATAAATGGCGAAGTAAAATGAGAATGGAGATGAAATGGAGGGACGGGAAATTCGAGGAAAGTAATTATCCTTCCCAGCAATAGCCTAGCGACTCGGGGAACCCCCGAAGATACCCCATGGGTCAGGAAGTTTGGTCACGAGAATCAAAGCCATGACCTCCCGAATGCGTGCCACAGACGTTACCGCCCGAGTCATCCCGCACGGTAGCTATGAGATGAGTAGGAAGATGTCTCTCACTTTGGTTGTATGATGGTAGCCGAGCGGTGAAACGTATGTGTCTTGAAATTAAAACAACCTGGGTTCGAATCTATGGCGTAAATGTTTTTTTTATTTGAATTTTATTTTTTTAACTATATGATAATGTCGTATGTTTTTCATGCATAACATATCCTATTAATTTTAAGACATACATGCATAAAAACACAAGAAAATTCCTGTTTTCGTCTTCAAAATAGTTTCCATATCAGAAAGAATTCTCAAGTGCATTCCAAACTGTTTCCACTTTCCATGTGATTGCATGGAAACAGTGTGGAATTTTAAGGCCAGCATATAGCGTCCAGTGCTTAAACATTTGACTCTCGCTGTTCTCTTTGTATTTTATAACGAAATGTGTAATTTAGCTACATCTGCAACGGTCTGTTTGGATTAAAATGTAGTAGGTACAAAAATAAGTTTTAGTAAAAATAATTTGTATACTCAAATAAAGACAGAGGGTAGAGAAAGTCATGTGTATGTATCACATCAGATTTTCAATGTAGGAGTATAATATTTACTTATTTCTTATACAGTTTGAAAACGAAAAAGAAATTGTTTCAGCTTGTATGTGTGAGCATACAATCAAATAAATCTTAGGAATTGGAAATTATATTATAGTATGCCTAATAAACATTGCGTTTTTCTGGGAAAAAACAAAATTATGCTACGGATATGAACCTCGGAATGCCCCACTACTACATACCGGTTTATAATGCTCGGTTGACAGCGCATATTAGTGGTTGGAACTCATTATGAAAGGTGACCAGAGAACGAAGCTAAAAGTCCCGAGACACCATTGTAAAGCGGCCGCGGAAACGATCTGGACAAATATACGCTTCGAGAGTCTGCTCAATGTTTTGTCTTAGGCTGTACATGAGTACTCACTTATGACATAAGTGAGTACTTAAGAGTGTGAGTGGTAGTTAATGCTCTAATTTTCACAAATGGCCCGAATTTTCATAATACCTATATGCGTAAACGAGTGCATACGTTTTATGCAATTATGCGTTACAAATACTTGCGCTTCTTCCTTAACTGATTCATTCCTCTTTGTAGGACTTACATCCCCAAGGACTTTCAAGTCAAAGCCTCGGATCAGTAGCCTGTCGAGGATCATAGCATATCCAGGATGTTGAAAGCCCAATGCCTGGTATGGCGGTGAAGAAGGAAATGGAATGTGGTGATGAAAGAGATGGTAGGGAAATTCACGGATAAAAATATCGAACCTAGCACTCGCCTAGCGACCGAGAAAAACCGCTTCCGCCAGGTTGGTGGGCCCGGGAGTTTGAACCCGGGAGCTCCCCAATGCGAGTCGCGCACGTCACCGCGGCGCCATTGGTAGTGTATTCAAGAAATGAAAAATGATAAACGTGAATAATACATAAATCTATCATTAATATGATTCAAGTAATGTATAATTCATAAGGACTTAAAAACTAATGAAAGGTTCCATTTGCATTAAAGCAATTATTTTTAATATAATCATTTTATAGCTGATATATTTTTAACGTGATTTCAAAACAGCTCTAGCCTGTGATTGAGGAGGCATTTAATAGTGTACTCGACCACTAATAATTACGCAAATCGACACAGGTAGTTGAGGTCGTTAAAGCACGGATTAGTGAACAGGTGGTCCGCAGTTCAAATCCCACCAGACCTACTGACTGCGGTTTTTACCAGGGTTTCCTCATTATTCATAACTAGCAAATGCCGACGAGATCTCTAAACTTAAGCTATCTCAAATATGCTTTGTCAATTATAATTTCATTTCATGTCTCATTGGTGTCCATTGCCTGTGGTGCCGTATGTAGTGAGAACGGTCGTTAAATATCACAAAAACACCACAGGCGTAAATATTACATACGGTTTGTTTTCTATTCACCTGGTGAGCGTCATTACCTCAGGACGAAGAAGTGCACCGCGACTGATGCAAGACTACTGTTAGTATAAGCACAACAGTGCAAAGATGCTGCTAATCTTTATGCAGTTTTACCAACATTTTCATTGATAATAAAATTATCTCTGACTTAAGTATATAACTGTGCTTATCTGAAGTTCTGTTATTGTTTTATGCTGCTACTACTCTCTCTCTCTACATACACACACATATATATATAGTAGTAGTAGTGGTGGTATTTATTAGGTATTTAGTATTACATTAATTGCATAACACAGTCGCATGGGTCATAAGACCGTACATGCTCTCTAGATAAATACCTGGTCTGTATACGTGACTTGCAGTATCAACCAGAAAACAACTATTTTTTTTACAATCACCGCACTATATACATACATACATATAAAATTGAAAAACAAACACACTGAATCACACACTCAAACACACACACACACACACACACACACACAAACACACAAACACACACACACACACACACAGTCGCGCACATGTACTCAAGCACCACATATGTTTAAAGAAAAATTACATAAACACCTTATCTCTTAGTACACGTACTTCCATTAAGTATGTGCCCAAGCTTGGCCAGTTTTGGCTGTTTAGAATCATGTCCCAGCATGCTGTCCTCCGTCTGTTGGAAGCCAAAAATACTTCCGGTAATAGTTTTTTCCTAATACCCTCCGTCTGCACGCATGCTGCCAAAATATGCGTCCAGTCTTCTTGTTCCCCGCATAATGGGCAAATCCTCCTGCCATCGTTATCAACAATCTTGCGAGCTTTCCACCCTCCCAACCTAAGCCATGCTATTCCAGTCCTCTGTTTTATACTCAATTCCAAAATATATGTTTCCTTACCCCACCTAGTTTTTATTTCATTTTGTAGCTCCAATGTTGATCTTTGTCTACATTCAGATTCGATTTTCTGCCTGTTTATATCGCATAGTCGTCTTTTGACCTTTCTTACAGCACTGTGTGTATTTTCATTACCCCTTTGCCAGATATCATTTAAGCCAATTTTTGATAATTCGCGTTGCAACCCCGCTGCCCACCATTTTGGTTGCCCTATGTTGTTTATTTGATGACGATAACATATTGATCTCAGAGTTGTTTGATCGCCTTTAATTATTCGCAGCCAGTACCTAACTACGTTTAGTTTAGCAAATACAGCATCTTCCCAGCATCCTACCTCCCGAAGAACTCCGTAGTTTGAAGTACCCCTCCCCAACCCTAGAATGCGCTTCCAGAAATTGCATTGTATTTTATTTACATTATCCACCCTCTCCCATCCCCACACTTCACTGCCGTATAGTAATGAGGACCTAACCATTGCTTCATACATGGTCTGTAATGTTTTTACTGGCATATCTGGTACCCGTGTCAATATCCTTAATAGTTCAGAAAGTTGTCCAATCCCTTTGTGTTTTATAAACTCCATGTTCTTGTTCCATTTTCCGCCCATATCAAACCTTACTCCTAAGTAATCGAAGTGTTTAACATTTTGAATTTCTTCCTCCCCATAAGTCCACTTTTCATGTTGGCCGTACACATATCCATTTTTAAAGGTGACTGTTTTAGTTTTAAGAATATTTACCTCCATACCCCATTGCCTACAGTATTGTCGAAGAGCGTTTAAACCAGACTGCAAACCTTTTATCGTTTTAGAAAGAACTACAATGTCATCCGCGTACAAAAGAATTGGTATTTTTTGGTCTGCGATTGTCGGTGCATCTATGTCTTCCTCCATCATCACGCTAACAACATCATCAATAAACAAGTTAAAAAGTAACGGAGATAGTATACAACCCTGTTTAACCCCCCTCTGCGCTATGTTACATTCTGATGTATTGTGCTGATCGGTCTTGATAACAAACTTAACTTCTTTATACATTGCCCTAAGTGCTCTAATCATTTTCCCCGAAAGTCCTTTACGTGTTAATTTCTCCCAGAGAGCACTGCGTTCTACAGTATCAAATGCCATTTTAAAATCTACAAATACAGTATATACCTTACCACCTTTATTTCTCAAATTGTCATCAATTATTGTTTTCAGAACAAAGACATTGTCAATAGTCGAGAAACCTTCCCTAAATCCTGCCTGAAATTTAGAAATCCTATGATGTGTCTTGGCCCAACACTTAATTCTTTCATATAAGATTCTACTGTAAATTTTTCCAAATATAGAGAGCAGCGAGATACCCCTGTAATTTCCTGGAATGCTGTAACTCCCTTTGCCCTTGTAAAGAGGTTGGATAATGGCGGTTTTCCATGCTTCCGGATATTCTCCGCCTTCAAGTATTTTATTGAAGCTTTTTCTATAGAAATCTACCATTTTATTAACTTCTAGCGAGATCTTGAAAAACTCAGCTGACAAGCCCTCTATACCAGCTGCCTTCCCGTTTTTTAAACATTTTATTGCACGAACAACCTCTGCTGTGCTAATTTCATAATCAAGCATTTGCACAATTGGAGCCCCAGTCATCCCTTCAGCGGCCAAAGTATTTAATCGTATTCTAAACTCCCCTCCTTCATAGACTGTTTTAAAGTGCTTTATCCATTCTCCAGCCGGGATAGTTACCTGAATGGACCTTCGCCTTCGAATCTGTCTAATAACTTTCCACATGTCACCAATTTCCCCATTTTCGACTACTTGACGTACCTCTTCTGCCTTTGCGTCCTGCCAAGCTGTTTTGCCCTGCTTTAGGACTTCCCTATATGACTTTCTTAGATTTGCAAAAGAAATTCTACGTTCTTCACCCCCCTCTCTTCTGTATTTGATAAGTGCAGGTTCCGCTGCTTTCTTCGCTGTTTTACACTGATCGTTATACCAACTATTTAATGTTAAGCTGTTTGATGCATTACCCCTTCCTGTTAGCATGTGCGCACTTGCTTTCTGTATAATACTAGTTATGTTCTGTATACTTTCAGTTCCTTTGTGTTGATCTACGTCAAAAGATATAATTTCGTTTTCTAAAGTGTTAATAAAAATCTCCTTTCCTGCCTCCCTCCATCTATATTTAAACAATGGCGTCAATGTTTCGCATGCGCTTTCATCCCTTGTATAAGATACTAGCCGAGATACTTTTAAAGTCATTATCAGTGGAAAATGATGAGAGTCAATGCTGTTTTCAACTTTAAAATTTTGAACTAACGGCAATACGTCCTGTGAACACAGAATGTAGTCAATGACACTACTCCCATTCGTATGCACAAATATTACTTCCCCTGACAGGTCCGAACCGTATTTTCCGTTCATTATTTCTAACTCGTAGGCGTCACAAAAGAACAATAACTCTTTTCCTCTTGCATTCAGGATTGAATCCTTGCTGTTTCTGCCGGGTTTTCTGTTATCTAAGTCCCCTTTTTTAATTGTAATATTTTCTTGCCCTATCCTAGCATTCAGATCACCCATTATTATTAGCTTTACATCCTGATATTCGTCCCTGATTTCTACAATTGTTTCCCCTAAATCTGTAAAGAATTCTGGCTCAGCATACTGGGACGTAACCGGCTGGCGATATACAGTTATAACAACAATATTAATATCAGCTATATTACAATATATACAGGTTGCTCCCCTGAGATGACTCTGTATTTCCTTAATGGACTGTACTAAATTACTCTTAAAGAAAGTAGCAACGCCCCCAGGATATCTCCCCCTTCTACCTCTCAATTCTGAACCACTAAAGACACCTTGGAATTCACTTATGTCCACAGTTTCATTGTTTTTTAGCCAAGTCTCTGCTAACCCAATTATGTCCAAGTTATTTACAAAGTTCAAGAATTGACCACTAGCCAGTTTTCCCCTCAAACCTTCCACATTCCAAAACCCCACTGACAGCTGGGCATCTTCATTCTATCTGTTTGTTGTTATCTTACCTCCTACTCCTAGTGTGCTGGTTCTGCCTGTCCTTTGTGACCTGCGGGCTGGTTGCACTGACACCCTCCCCCCTGCTGACGTTGCCATTGTTTTTGTCATCTGGCCGTCTTGGACCCTGCTACCTGCTGTCCCTTCCGGTAGAGGTGTAACCATACTGCCTTCTGGGGCTCGATGCTCTGCAGAAATGCCAACCTCCTCTCCTTGAATTTCTGCTATCTTCTTGTCGATTTCTTCCAGCTCTGCTTTGGTTCTTATTCGCCCGTTTATTAAAAGTTTGTCAAATTTGATTACTGCATGACAACCCTGTGATTTTGCATTTATCATATGGCGATGAAGAAATTCTCGTTCTCGCCGGATCTTTTCACTGAAATCCTCTCTTATAAACACACCTGTACCTTTAAGATACTTACTATCTCGGAGAATGGCGGATTTGCACTTATATGACAGGAGCTTACATACAATTGGCCGCCTGTTGCCTGCTTTACCGACACGGTGCGCTCTTTCAATGTCGTCAGGCCTGAGATGAACTCCAATCTGGGCCACAACTTCTAGCACCTTGTTCTCCGTGATGTCCCAGCTTTCATTCTCTTCTTCCGTTAATCCATATATAACAATATTATTTCTTCTTGACTGATTTTCTAAATAGTCCACCTTGCCCTCCAACCACTCACATCTTGCCTCCAACTCCTTCACCCGTGTCTCAGACTTGTCCAGGGATTCCATCATGGAGTTAATAATTCCTAATAGCTCGCTGTGACGAACTTTACTTTCCGCGAAACCACTTTTCACTTCACTCCTCAACTTGTCCAACAGACCTTCAATATTCGCCATATTTGCACAACACTTCTTGAGATTACTACTACTCACAGAGCGGACCGGAAACGCGTCTACACCCGACCGCTGCTCGAACAAGATATATATATATATAGGATGTATCTTTATTGGCGTCATATTTGGGGGACGTGTTCCTGACATCAAAAAAGTAAAAAACATCAATATGTACATGGGTCTGAAAATCAACCATTTCGTTGTTATACGTCAAAGAAGATGCATTCCATAAATGAACAGACGGATATACATTACACGTATGGCCGTGCAGACGGCAATGCAGCACGAGCACGTGAACTTTGTGCAGAAAGGTACCCTGACAGGCAGTTACCGTATGCAAGAGCATTGAGTTTGAGGAACGAGATCTTCCTGCTGTGGATACAGACCCATCACAAAGCACAAGACGTATGGCTGTAAAGAAAAGGGTTAGTCATATGACTATCTGGAGAATTTTGCAGGAAAATCTTCTGTACCCGTATCACCTTCAACGTGTGCAAGGATTAAATGAGGCGGACGTCAAGAAGACGTTTCTGTCAAGGCATGTTACACATATTAATATTCTTATAAATAAAATTCTTGAATATTCTCCTAAAAATATTAAAGCAAAACCCCCGTGTTAATCAATTTCCTAGCCTGTATCTTATTCACGGATGAGGCTGATTTT
The DNA here is from genome assembly GCA_030765065.1 of Deroplatys truncata. Taxonomy (NCBI): domain Eukaryota; kingdom Metazoa; phylum Arthropoda; class Insecta; order Mantodea; family Mantidae; genus Deroplatys; species Deroplatys truncata. The sequence continues at coordinate 97,841,962 of CM060976.1, read as the reverse complement.
ACTCGCGACGGCATCTTCGATTTTTACAACACTCATAACTAGGCATTTGAAAATCCTAATGAAGTACAACAGGGCAACCATCAACAGAGGTTCTCTCTCAAAGTTTGGGATGGAATCATTCATGATCACCTTATTGGTCCCTACTTCTACTCTCCGCGTCTGAATGGACAAAACTATCTCGAGTTTCTCAGAAATGAATTGCATCATTTAACTGATAATGTGCCTCTGGTCATCGTGCAACAAATTTGGTTTTTACACGATGGTGCTCCAGGCTCATTTCAGTATGATAGTTCGTAAGTTTTTAAATTATCGATTTCCGCCAAGATGGAATGGTCGAGGGGGTCCAATGCATGGCCTGCTCGATCGCCTGATTTGAATCCAATGGATTTCTTCGTCTGGGACATTTGAAGTTCTTAGTTTATGCGACTCCTGTATCTGATGTTGACAGAGGACGTATCCAAAATAGATTAGACAAATACAAAACATACCAGGAATTTTCAACAGAGTACGGCAGAGCATATATATACGCACACACATACACCCGTACACGCATTTTTTCTAAATGATTTTTTGTGGGGAGGAGAAGATCTACAAACATACATTTCCGGTGAAATATCAATACAAAATTTTTAAATGGAAGTGAAATGTGAGTAACAGGGAAACTTACAGGTATGTTATCTGGATATCTCTTCGCTTCGCCGATTCATTTATGTAATTGTTTCTTTTGTTTGCTTCCGAATTTAATAGATTCCAACAGGATCTTACATTAAAATATGTTTACTTGTGCTTGGACCAGATTTAACCTTACTGAAGTACAGATGGAGCTCACACGCAGTGCTACACCATTTGATTTTACAGGTTTTCATCTTCCAGCAGTTGTTTTTGACACTTAAGGTGTAATGTGGTAAAGCTTCCATTTCTCATCAAACAGTAAAAGGCACACTTTAGGAGAAGTATAGAAATTGTGGTAGTCGACATGATAAACTATTTCTGATAAAGGACCTACTCCAAAGCGGTAGTCATTTAGATTTATGGGAAACCGGTCGTATCCCCGAAGCTCTTGGGGAGGATTTTGTAATTAATAGCATCACTAAATTGAATATTTGTGGAGTAATCACATACTCAACCGTTTTTACGAACTCGGGGAGCATGTATCTGATGTGCCGTCTCGTATATTTAAGGTTAAAGCCACGTTCACTTTCACAGTGCGGTTATTTCCATGACTACTGAGGCATTAAACCAAAATCACATTAAGCGCTTTCAGGCAAAAAGATACGCGAGGAAGTGCAGAGAAATATGATTACGAAAAATTGAATCAATGTACTGGCCTGTGACCAGTAATATGAAACGTGTATGTTAAATTAAATACATATAAAACAAAGTATGAGGATTTATACCTAACGAGATGGCTCCTCGGTTCCGCGTGAAGCTCACATTCTGTTCGATTCCCGTCGGACCGGCCACTCTTGTGTTTTTTTCGTGGTTTTCCCGGGTCGGAGGCAAATGTTAGTTCCCCTTCTGCAACAGTCTTTTTACCATCATGACCTATCCCTATAGTTTCATTTCATCTGTTTCAGGATTGTAGGATCAGGCGACGGCGGTTGGTACGTTGCGGCAAGTTGGTGGAATTTGCACTATGAAATATTTATCTCCAGCGCTTGGCACAACTGCTGGGGCCGGCCCCTTTCCTTCCTGGGAGTGTATGGCCTATTCTCAGGACCCTTCCAGGTTGCGGATTGCTAAGGCCTTGCCGTGTTAGATTTTTTTTTTTTAATCTTTAAGGATCCCATCTTTGTTGGCGGGTCTTCCTTTCATCCCTTTCTCTCAGGGGTCACTTCTGAAGCACAAAGGACCTACGTGCAGACGTGTGCTCCAGTTACTCGAGGTGCTTCCGTCTAATCCACCTCTAAGTACTGCCGAGATTTATTTATTTGTTTGTATCGAAAATACAAATCTAGCTACATCTTTGCATTGATTCCTTCCAAATTTTTCACAGGTAGCATTTGACGCAAGGTGAAAAAGTCTGTATACCTTATATTTATGTTATTCCAGTTCACCAAATTCTCATTTTCTTCCTCTTCTCATCATTAAAAATAAACGAAAACAAAAACATCTGCATCTATTACAACGGGGAAACAGCTACTAAACAAAACACAAAGTTGACAGGCATAATACCAGACCTATTTCTCCTTTTTATTTGTTGTGCTTGGAAATAACTAGCACAAAGAATCAGACAGCATATAAACGTTATTTACTAAGTATAGCTAATAAAAAGATTCTATGGTGCTCAAGCATTACCAATGAATATGTCAAAGTTAGCTGCCATAAGAAATGCCAGTTTTTTCCTCTCCTCCTCAATCCTCTTCATAACATTTAAATGTTCATCAACACTCCGGAAAAGGCAGTTTTAATAGCGGTTGTCGAAACATCACGGCATGTGAATGTACAGAGAGAAAAACGGGAAAAGTGAAGGTGAAGGTGAAAGACTGTGGGGGAGAGAGATTGGAGAGGAAAAAAAATTTAAAAGGTAGAGACGATGACGTAGGTGTTAATAGAGAGGGGGAATAGGGAAAAAAGAGGGAATGGAACATAATGAGAAAACTATAGAGAGAGGGGGTTATATCTCTATAAATATATTGCAATAATTCGGGCAGAGCTGCGGGTACTGTTGCTGCCTTGTAAATCAATATAATACTGTAATGGCTAGTACCTTGATAAACAGGTTTTTTCAAGGTTATTTATCTTCAGTTGTTTATTTGATACCTGTAATAATTCAGCTCCCACGCCTGGTCCCTCTCCCCCTGTAGGATAACTTTTCAAAATCGATAACGAATACTAGATATTACATGATATTGTTTTATGAAAATTAAAACAATATCAAAGCACTTATTGGTTATCAACAAATGAACATAAATACACAGCCTGACTATGCAGGATGTAATTGAAAAAAGATTTCTCCTTAGATCATTAAAGCTAGGCACTATTCTGAAAAGTTAATTTTATTAATACTTTTGTCCGTCTTTAAATTCAATACTTTGCTTGGAATGGCTAAATATTGTCCTACTCAAATATAAAATCTGATATTTATTTATGTTGCTCAGAGACCAGCAAATAGACAAAAAACAGGCTACTTTAGAACTCTTGGGGGATTCAGTGGTCTTAAAACGTGAATTTACGATAAAATCTCAACATCAAACCTTTTTTTGTGAAGTATAATACTCCTTCTACCTACTCTAGGTAAGTGGTAGAGAAAGTAAAAAGTTGTGCAGTAAAAACTCTCTTAATTACAACCCCCGTTAAGAATTAATGTTTGCAGGAACCGATTTAAAAACCCATATAATCAATGTAGCTTTACGTCTATTTAGAGAGCACCACTCTCTCCGACAGCGACCAGCCTTTGTTGAGCTGTTTTCATTTACATTCCTTTTCAAATACCAACTTTTTATTTAATTGAAAATGTCAGTCTTTTTTGAGACGATATCAGGTCTTCAACACGCTTGGGCCTCCCTATACAGGACCCTTTTCTTGCTCTTACCCTTTCCACTTCTACAAATTGCCTTCGAATCTATTGTCACCTGGGTAGGTGCAGTGTACAGGTGTACTTTTACCTCGTGACTCATCCCTTTACCATACAAATATCTAGGGTTGCTCTCCCTCCCATATCCAATAGAACTAAAACGAAACGTGTACCTTGTATGAACCCGTCACATAAGAGGTGCGTTTTTAAAGTAAACACCGATAATTTTTTTAAAAAATAACAGAGCATTATTTTCCAAAAACTTAATTGTCATTCACTAATCATTACCTTCCACCATACACTACTTCTCCACACAGTCACCGTCGCTATTCAGGGACTTGTCGTAACGAGAAACCAGTTCTTGTATGCCTTCGTCAAAGAATGATACCGTCTGTAATGAAAGCCAAGTCTGCAATTCTTGTTTCACATCATCGTTGAAATGTTTTCCACCAAGGAATTTCCATAGATGAACAAACAGATATAAGAAACTTGGTGCCAAATCCGGACTGAAGGGAATGGTTCTCAACCAAATCATGCTAACAGATCCTGCGGGTTCAAACCCGGCGGAGGGCGAAGGATTTTTTTCGGGCGTAAAAATCCTTAGCATCGCTTCTTCGGAAGGGAAATAAAACCAGTAGTCTCTTGTAGATTTACGGAAAGTAAAAGACCCTCAAGCCTGATGAAGATGCCTCTGATCAAAATTACCGGTCTTTCACACCCAATATAGAATGGGACGCTAAGAACCATAGTAGTTAAAGAGCGTCTATAAATAAAACTCAATTTAATTTAATTTCAGAACTTGCGGTAGTTTGGCTGTGTGTGGCATCATCATGAACCAAAAGGATTGATGCGAAAAAATCCAATGCCTTTTGTTCTGCATAGCACGACGTAACATTTCTCGCATTCAAAGAACGTATCACTGATCTGACGGCGGGTCGTTCGATTGTTCTGAACATTTGTTCTAAATGCACTAACAATAGGAACACAAAGAGATTCTGAATTAATGAAGCGATCGCGCATGCTCAAAATCGGACTGCAGCGGAAAAACGTATAAAAACGGTACTTACCTTAAAAGCACGCCTCGTAGATAGTTAAACGTAGGTTTATGGGTAGGGGTGGACATTTGGCAAAAGACACTTCTCGTGTGCCAGGAAGAAAGTGAATCTGTTTATTTGCCCACGCCCTCTAAGAATGTAGGTACACTGCCGTTTGTGAAAATTGCAGCACCAAGAAGGAAACGCATGAATTCAATGAATTTAATACCACAGATTAGGTACACGACAAGTAACAAATGATAAACTTTTCAAATCTATACATAACTTTGAGCCCTAATATCCAGTATTTGGTGTGGCCTCCATGCGCTGCAATTAGAGCTACTATACGCCGTGGCATTGAAGCAAAAAGGTTCTGAATAAGTTTCTGAGGGATTTCCCTCCACGCAGTTCGTATTCGAGCCCACAAATCTGTGACACTCATTACTGGAGGACCGTGACGCACCATGTGCCGACCAACCATATCCCAGACATATTCGATGGGCGACATGTTAGGTGAACGTGCAGGCCAGGGAAGCAATGGCACCCGTCGCTCTTCGAAGAAGGCTTGTACATTCCTCGCAATATGTGGCCGGGCATTGTCCTGTTGAAATGTGGCATGTGGAGATGCCTGAAGCAGGGGGAGTACCCCCGGGCTCTACAACCACCGTTAGGTACCGGTTGCTCTTCAAAGTGCCTTCAATATGCAGAAGATGATATCGATTGTTGTAACCAATGGCGCCCCAAACCACCACACCTGGTGTTTGTCCGCTATGCCGCTCAACAATGCAATCCTACAGGTTCGCTCACTACGGTACCGCCGGACACGTATGCGGCCATCACTGTAGGAGACGTTGAAGCCGGACTCATCCGAAAAGACTACATTTTGCCACTCAGCACCCCAGTGACGGTGTTCACGTGCCCATTGCAGTCGGAGGAGCTTGTGGTTTCTAGACAGTGGAAGCCGACGTAATGCCATGCATGCAACCAGTCCAACCTGCTACAGACGGTGACGAACCGTTGATGCAGACAAGTTCACATCTATTGCAGTGTTCCAGCGTCGAGCCAACACTGTGTATGAAGCTGTACGGTCCGTTATGGCGGACAAGATGACGGTCATCCCGTGCTGTGGTCATGTTCCGTGGTCCAGTACCCGCTCTTCTCTGCGTACGACCATCATCTATCCACTGCTTTCACACACGCATCACTGTCGTAACAACTTACCCTGTACGAGCCGAAATGTCACGGTATAACGAACCGCTTCCCGAAGACCGATCATTCTGCCCCGTTCGAGCTCACTCACATGCCGATATGGCTCCCTTTGCCGTCGACTAGGTATACTGGCACTGACTTTAGTGTTTCCACCTTATTTGACAGCTCTGCACTGATTACATTGGGCGCAACACTGACCTTGTCGGACCGACAAGAGAGGGCTCTGCTCGGCCTGCGTGTACCCCATCTCTCTACAAACCTAATCACTTATTGCCTGCATGCTCTTCTACACTTCCACCAAGTTTGTAGTTATTCGGGAAATTCTTTCTTCATGTTGCAATTTTCACAAACGGCAATGTATTTTTCTAAGAATCGAAAGACTTATTCCTATAACCAGACTTGACGTATCTGGCAACGTTGAAAGGGTTATTCCTATAATCACGCTTGCCGATATCTGGTAACGTTTTTATCTGTACTTATTGAAACATGGATAATCATGGAAATGTAAGGAGGAAGAAGGTTACTGTTTAAGCGATGCGACCACTCGAATCGATACCAAGGGTTCGAAGTTCCTGGATCTACATTTCAGGTCTTTTTTTTTACTAGTCTAGTCAGTATAATGTAGTACATGTGGTCCAAAAAAAGGTACTGCACCCCTGTTAAGCAACCGCCGCTCTAAAAGACGTTTCTTGTCGTTTTCACTTTTACATGACCTTTACTTACATGGGCAGAAATAAAGATGGTGTTCTGAATTTGTAACATAACGTTTATGTTGATAAACACCTAGCCCAAATCCAATGTGTTACTTTTACATTAATTTCTCTAGCAGGATCGTTTATTATATTCTCTAGCACTTATCTGTAGAGGATTGAGATTGAGATTTCACCACAAAACACAGGTTTTAGACCCAATGAAGTAAACAATTCAAGCGAAATACCTTGCTTCCTGTATCTACTATAGGTAGAGAAAGTAGCAACTTAATTTAGCAAATTAAATATTTATCCGACCAACATTCTGCAAACTGTAGAAATCGTTGTCAGAACTATAGTCATAGATCATGATGGAAGTTAAAAAGGTCTCGTGTGTTACAGTCGTATAACTTACTCTAGCCGTATAAATTTTATTATTGGGTAGAAAGGCTTATCTTACGAAAGCTTATTTCTCTGTTCACTTCATTTTAATCGAGATAAACCCTTGCATAAACAGCTACGTTACACATTTCGTTTTGAGTGCAAAGGAAACAGCGACAGTCATATGTTTCAGAACTGGACGCTTTATGCTGGCCTTATATCGCTTTCCATGCAGTCGCGAGAAATAACTGAACTTCAACGGGACTTTAAAAGATGACAAAGTATTCAGCAATTCCAACAATTAATGACGAATATCTCGAAAATGTCTTATGCCACAAAAAGTTATTAAAATAAATTGTGTTTTAAAGAGAACTACATCGTTTGTGCAGCGCATTCTGGTCTATCGCTTAAAGTTTACCAGACAAGTCTATACATGTTTTTTTTTCAAATGAAGAGTACTTCATAGGCTAAACCCAGGAAATTCAAGACATATGTCCTATTTGCCAAGTAAATATTTTTAGTATATAGTATTTTAATTAAAATTGATAGCCACTTTTTAGAAAATCGAAAATTATTAAACATGTTCCATGCAAAGTGTAGTTGGGGTAGAGGACTTTCTTGAAATCATTCGTGTCGCATCTTTGGAGGATACTGAACTTAGATACCAACTTAGCTCGGTATTTATCCGACTTTTTGTTTTTGTGGTATGCTGCTTGAAGAGACACCGACGTACAGACACATATTCACACGTCTTTCTAAAAAGGTTTATTATTCAGGGGACCTCAAAAACATATATTTCCAATGAAATCCCGATATCGAATTTTTGGAGAGGAATACAATACTTCCCATTTTTACTATACGTAGTGGGAAAAGTAATAATCAAGATATTTATATAATTTTACATTACCACTTCCCTCTAGAGAAAGTAACTAGAATACTACACAGCCTGTTAATTAAGCGGAATCAAAATATACTACATGCATTCGTTCATTCGTTCTTGAGGTATAAAATAGCCAGCCTCAAAGAAAATGGCAGCTCTGTAATAAACACTAAGAATTGCGTTTTTTTCTGATTTTTGGTGTATGCCTCATTTTAATCCAAAGTAAACACTTTGAAAAGCACAAAGAGTATATATGATTCAGGAAGTCCCCGTATAAAGAATGGAATAAGGTACATGGTATGCCTTGAAACCTCAACCACTTCTTTAATTAAACAATTATATCACTGCGTTTACTATACTAATTTTAAAGGTAAATGCAACTTCCCGTCTCCACTTTTAGCTTAAATTAATTTTCTTCCTCCTTTCGCTTCTCCCCTTTATCCTTTCTGTAAACCTCTTATCTCCATCATCCCATTTTTTCTGCCTACCCATTCATTTCCGCAAGGAACTGATTCTAAAGCTGTTATTAACTTTCCATAACTCGCTCTACAAAAAAATCCGTAAAATTAGTGGAATATATAGGAGGTTTTCGCTGTACGAATAGCTGCACGAACAGCTGGGGTTTTTTGGGTTGTGTTTTAATGGTAGAACCCTGAGACGTTTCTTTCTAATGGAAGGCTGAAATCAGGAAGGGTTTTGCTCAAAAATCAAAACTCTTGAAATGTTTTAAATTTTTATTTAAAATAGATTTTTAACTACGAAGGTCACAAACGACCACAGTAATACAGTAACACTGGACAGATCTGAGAACATGTATTGAGAATATTACTGTACTGGTATTTGTTTCTGTTTTGAGGTATAGGGAACCTGTATTAGCATATGCTAATGTTATATAAAGAGTATGTAAAGCCGATGATCAATTATTGCTCTGCCATAAATGTCGTGTGTAGTATGGAGTTGAAAACGTAGCAGCAGAATGAAAAATCAATTGCCATAGTCCGGATTTTAACCACGAATATTTGGCTTTTCGTGCCGTTACTCTACCCAATTGAGCTGCCACGGCAACATACGACGCGGCACTAAATTTCACAGTTGACTCACATTTTTACGATAAACCACAACGCGTTCTCAAAACAATTTGGAAACAACTTGTGGTTTATCGGCCAAAATTAAGTAAGTTGGAGAATTTAATGCCTTATGGGCATGTTGTCATGTTCATTAAAACAACTGCACAGAAAGCCAAATATCCGTAGATCAAATCCTGGCTGTGGCATTGAATTTTTCAATTTCGTTCTACCTTTCCAATATATCTTCACATATTTTCTGTTAGACTAGCAATAACGTACACATAAGACATGCACAGATGTCTGCATACCATACCAGTTAGGATCAAATCCTGCTGTAGAAAGGGCTTTCAATTGCGCATTCATAAATCTAGTTAATGGAAAACTTTATTTTCAGCTGCATAATGTGAATAAGATTAAACACGCAATTTAAAAAAGCACTAGCGTGATTCGAATTATTTATTTTTAAACGATAATACTTTATTATTTCTACTTATTTGAAGCAACAGGTGCACATATATATGAAAGAAATAAAAATAACCGAAAGAGGCAGATATACGTATCTTAGGAATACCCCTTCAAGATGAGCGAGATTAGCCTCCCAGATTCTTAACGTTTTATAATTTTACTAGTGCTATCTTTAAGAAAATTACATACATGTGTTTATGTCCTACTTTGAATTTATTTGAGAAATAATATTATTACCAATTTTTTCCCATCACTTACTAGTGAGTCTGTTTCAACAGGAAAATGAACACCTATTAAGTTAGCAGCCAAAGGTCGATCTCCTGACTCCAGGATGCTGCTGTTGTTATCTTACCTGCGCCGAAGTTTCACGTCGTTTTTTTTTCTTACTTTTTTCTTCCCCTTTTGGCGTTTCGTAACACCCGTTCTTACTGCATAGGGCATCATAGGTGGTGACACTGGTAATGAAATGATAATTGGGGAAGGACATTTTGGAAGCAGACGTTTCAGGCCTAAGTTTAGGGCACTTCCCGGTATTTAACAATTATGAGAACTGACGAAAACCTTAGGGAGGACAGTCCTGGCGGTATTTGAACGCAGAGATCTCGTTTACGAGTTATTGTCTTAATGATCTCGGCTACCCGAGATAGTACACTTGTATTTTATGCACTCTGGCGTCATGTCAGCATGACATATTTGAATCAATTCATGTAACAATAAGCATCTCCTTTTCCTAATTATTTTTTGATTTCGTCGATTTCAAAACATATATTCGTGAAATTAACATATACACCATACCTAAGTGGCAGAGAAGGTGAAAAAATGGATAGCAAGCTTAAACACGTATTTCTTCATATGGAAAATCTATACTGAGGAAAATATGAACATTGAAGATAGAATATCTCGAAAATGTCTAATGTTGGGGAAAGAAAGAAAGAAAGAAAGAAAGAAAGAAAGAAAGAAAGAAAGAAAGAAAGAAAGAAAAGATATTAGTACTTGTATATTTTTTCCCGGAAAAACGTGTGTATCTCTAATATTTTGCAGTTATATGAAATTATGCAGCTTAATTCCTAAGAGGACTTCAAGATAAAGAGGATTTCAGAGGCTATTTAAAGAAATTCAAGAGGTAAAAATGGGAATAGCTCAACAAATAATTTTTCAAAAACAAAAGATTTTGCCATTTTTGAGAAAATGGAATAAATAATCTTGACCTAACTGACAGAAGCAAGGAAATTGCATTCGAGGAATGAAAATCAGTATTAATTTTAGAGACCACGATACTAGTTGATAGCAAATAAATAGGATATTGCCCAGAATGCAAATGTCTGAACAAGCACTAAATATGAGAAGAAAGTGATCAAAAGAAGGATATTTCTATCGTGCGATACATGTTACATGGCATTTTATTTAAGGAAAACGTTATTAGCAACAATTTCAGATGCAAAAACCCTACGTCTTCCCCACCCCTCTGCACGCATACCAGACATGACAAAAGGTTAGATTAAGATGATCAGCGAAAAAAGGAAAGAAGGATGTCGAATATCAACATTAGAGAGCGAATCCAAAACGCGAAAGTGAGAGGTAAAAGAAGAGGAATGGAGTATGCAGCCACGAGGCCACATCCTCTGGGGAAGTAACCTTTTCAGAATGAACAAAGCTGTATTTCGCCACAGTTTGGAATCGAAGAACAGTATCAAGAAGCTGAGAATGCTAGACACAAAGCCATATACAATGTTGAAACAGAGAACATCTATTCCCTTCTTGACTTGTGCACACTTTCAATAGAAAACGGAATCTTCTTATAGTATTTTTTGTACCACTGTTTATAATTAGAGATTTCATTTGGCTTTATTTCTTTAACAAAAGCCATACATATCTGGTCACTTAATATAATGTGTTCTCTCACTGCACCGTACGGTAGATCCTATCGTTTTCTCAAAGTTTATGCTTTAAAACATCAGAGACTATTACAATACAAAAAACAGTGTGTCATAACCAAAAACACCCACTGTATTAGTGTTGAATTGTCCTTGGTACAAGAGACGCAACAAGTACCTCTGGGCTGAGCAGTCTTCTACAAATAGCCGAAATTCTATGTTATCTTTATTTTAATTTTCCTTTCGATAGTTACACAAAAACTACAAATTTTGTCTCAATTCTTACGCCCACTATCCTTATGATCAGCCTTGGATTTATTAAGCATTTAGCTTCACGTTGTCTACACTCAAACCATTATCTCTACAAAGAATGCAGAACAACACAAAACCGGTCACTGAGAGGCAGTAAAAACTGGTCCGAGTGCTGTCTGCAAACGCCAAAAGACTTTACAAGGGATGGTGGATGGTATGTTGCCTGTGACATCCCCTCAAGCAGTGTAAAGCTCTTCAGAGTTCATTGAAGTAAAACAGACAAGCAACTGTACCGGGAACCCAGAAGGCAAAATGTGGTAGTGTGTCATATGACTATTTTACTAAATAAATAAGTATCTCTGCCTATAGTCCAGTGACAGTTCAACGTCATGTCCTTCCATTCTGGCTGTAATACTTAGAAATTCTTATGCCTGTTTATAATACATGTGACTTACCATAGAGAAGTTCTGATATATTCCGTTTTACAACGTCATGCCCATCAAAGTCAAATTCAGCTTTAATATTAGGTGGCAGCTTTACAAATAACTGCTAGCTGTCTTTTCAACACCAGGTCTTTGTATGAAGATATATAAATAACGCAAAAGTATAAATCTGATGTGTAACAATCACACCACATTTATATCAAACTGAAATAGGACGATCTTGACAGTGAAGAAGTCAATTGATAAAATAAATGAGTCGAATGATATTAAAAGCCTTAACTTACATCATGATGGTAAAATCTGTTTTGTTTTACTTTCTCTACTACGTATAGTAAGTAGGGGAGGTATTATATTCCACCCAAAAATACGATATCAAGATTTCACCGGAAATACATGTTTTGAGACCCCCTGAATCCAAAAAAATCTGATGTGTTACACTCACATGACTTTCTCTACTCTTGTACAAACTATTTTTACAAACGCTTATTCTCCATCTACTTCATGTTACTCGAGATAAACATTTGCAGACTCTATCTTATTGCTAATTTTCTTGTAGACGTAAGGGGAATGTGTATTTACAAGGGCAATATAGAAATACAGTAGCCGTTAAGCACATACATATCTCTTAATAGCTGGTTGCTAGGTGCAGCACCATTCCCTTTGCCACAGATTAATACTCTGTGCATATCCAAGACAAAAAAATTTAATAACGAATTCCCATTTGAGAAAATAAGTATTGAAAAATTTAAGGGAATAACAAGCAATATCTCGAAAATGGTTCACTCAACAAAAAAAATGTATATGACATAAATTGCGTATTTTAACGCGATCTACATTTTTGTGTAGTAAAATGTTGTGTATCCCTTATGGTTTACCAGTTATGCAAAAGTCGTTCACAATGAAGAATACTTTTGGAGACATTCCCAGAAAATACAAGATATACATTTTATTTATCATGAAAATATCTTAAACATATCATATTTTAATCAAAATCGTTAGGGCCATTTTTTAGAAAATTAAAATTTTCGAAAAATTTTCCATGTAAAGGGTAATCTGGGGTGGGGGTATTTTCTTGAAAACCTTCGTGTCGCATCTCTGGAAGATACTGAACATAAATACCAAGTTTGGTGTTTATCCGACTGTTCGTTTCTGGTTATGCTGTTCACACACAGACACACACACGGACACGTTTCCAAAAATGCTTTTTTTGAATTCAGGGGGTCTCAAAACATGCATTTCCGGTGAAATCACGGTATCGAATTTTTGGGTGGAATACAATACTTCCCCTAATTACTATACGTAGTAGAGAAACTAAAAACCATTTTTGGAAACATGTCCGTGTGTGTGTGTGTGTGTGTGTGTGTGTGTGTGTGTATGTGTGTCTGTGAACAGCATAACTCAGAAACGAACAGTCGAATAAACACCAAACTTGGTATTTAGGCTCAGTAACTTCCAGAGATGCGACATGAAGGTTTTCAAGAAAATCCCCCCACCCCAGATTACCCTTTACATGGAACATTTTTCGAAAATTTTCTCAAAAATGGCTCTAACGATTTTGATTAAAATATCATATGTTTAAGATACTTTCATGACAAATAAAATGTATATCTTTAATTTTCTGGGAATGTCTCCAAAAATATTCTTCATTGTGAACTACTTTTGCATAATTGGTAAACCATAAGAGATAGACAAAATTTAACTACACAAAAATGTAGGTCGCGTTAAAATACACAATTTATGTCATATATCCTTTTGTTTTTGTTGAGTGAACCACTTTCGAGATATTGCTTGTTATTCCCTTAAAATTTTCAATACTTATTTTCTCAAATGAGAATTCGTTACTCACTTTTTTGTCTTGGATATGCAAAGAGTATTAATCTGTGGCAAAGAGAATGGTGCTGCGCATAGCAACCAGCTATTAAGATATATGAGCATGCTTAGAGACTACGGTATTTTTATATTGCCGTTGCAAATACAAAACAAGGGGAACATAGTACGCCTTAAGCGATAGTCAAACATTTTTAGAACTGGTCGCTATGTGTAAAATGTAATTTTAAAATGTAAATGTAATTCTCTTTGCATGTCAAAAGATCCTTTCCAAATGTTTATCTCGATTAATATGAAATAGATGAAGAATAAGATTTTAGTTTGTACAAGAGTAGAGAAAGTCATGTAAGTGTAAGACATCAGAGTGTTTTTTAACTTGTTTCTCCGCCCTTTTTTGTGCTTGGCTGCGTGTACTATCCTTAACTATCTTTCTTACAAGAATAAGTTACTTTGTGTTTCAAACATAAATTCAGAAATTGAATGTCAGCAGCAATATGTCTTTTTTAATTTGTAGGTTAAGAAACGGTTTTAATTTATTGGTTAAGCATGAAGGTTTTCATTAAAATCCATTAATGGACCAAGTGTCATTTGCGTCAGCAAAATTGTCACAGGAATAAAATCCATGAATGTCCTTAGGCTTGCGTGCCTCATGTTTATCATCATGATGTAAGTGAAGGCTTCTAATATCATTCGACCCATTTATAACACCACATTTACCCATTACAATTTACTATCACTGTCTAATAATTTTTAATTTTTACTAATAATTTACTTTCGCTGTCATTCTACAAATTATTCTAATATTTTTGTTATTTCTTGTTAATCATGATAAATATTTTCCTAAATAGAATACAAATTTTGTTGTAGCTGAAAAAAATGATACAGGATGCTGGTCAAATCTTCAAAAAGAAGCTCGGCAAAGATGCTGAATATGTATTTGAATCTCTTTGTATAGCCTGATGTAAACGAAGAAAATACCATGACATTTTGGAAGTCTATTGTCTGAGGTACTGGAAAACTCCAACCAATGATAGGAAACATCTCGTAAATGGCTAAAGCTTGAAACAAAGTGATTTAATGCAAACTGTATGTTTTAAAAAAATCATTCTTCTGAAGTTTGTTTTTGCCTACCATTGTTTCACAATTATAAAAGCTTAACCACAATGAAGAAGTCTTTATTAGCATATTCATAGACAATTCAAGATAGTACATTTATTGTACATTTAATTTCACATGCCAATATGTGAAACTTATCATATTTGGATAAAATTCGTTAGATATATTTATGTGAAAAAAGTTAAAAAAAACCATTAAAGGGTAGTTATGGTTGGGGATTGGGTTGATCTTCGATTTTGATTTTGTATGTATCCCATTTTTATGCCACCTAAGGGATGTAAACTCGTAAATTTGAAATTTTGACTAGGATTGCGAAAGGGTAAAAACAAGAAGATAAACGAATAAAATGATATACCACATTTATTGAAAAGTATCCTCTACATATTTTTACTCAGAATACCTGATAATAATTTGTTACCTACTTCTGCTGTTTCCATTCTTGGAGAGAAACTAAAATTAACGAGCATCTCACATTTTACACTGTCTCGTCCGTACTCCTCAAATCAACTGCCACTCTAAACTGTCGAGTGTGGCCAGTCCCGCGCATGCCAGTGCTGCGTGTATTCGAATGAATATTCGAGAATCTTCCAACTTATTTTGTAAATGAACATTCTTGCACACACACAGTTTGTTTTGGGGGGAGGGGGTTTTAACAAATCTCAAAATTAGTATTTCGTATTGCGTCGAACTTTTTGGTGGAATGCAATATGTCCTATACTTACTATAGGTAAATGTTAAAGAATGTAAAAGCTGACAAAGGTGACTCATACACTTTCTAAACAAATATATATATATATATATATATATATATATATATATTTGTTATCTCTATTTGTGGAATTGTCGATATTATAAGAATGGGCGCTAGCTGGGAAAGTCTAAGAGCAAAACACTAAAAGGTTTAAGAGCCTTAAGTGTATTCATTTTTTACTCACTGAGTGATAAATTACGTGATGTGTAATAAGTCCAGCAATTTTAATGGAATAGAAAATGGAAAGAAAGAAGTTAAGGAAAATATTTAGTTTTTAGCTCTTCCATTATATTCTCTTTTTTCAGACTTGGTTTTAAGAAAGCAATATAGTAGCTACTTAGCTCGAAATGTAAACACGTAGCAGATAACGGAAGGCTTTGCAAGTTCGGAGTGGAACTACATCCGCTGGTAATGGGCCGAATAATGATTAATGCAGAGAGGGAGAGAAGAAACGAGAAAGAGCAAAAATATTGGTCCATAATGTACTGGAATGTTCTTGCTTAAAAAAGAACAAAACAAAACAAAAAAGAAAGAGGATTAATGCGTACAATTACCGATGTAAAAACTGCAACATGCAAAATCAGATACAATGTGCTGAAAGCATGCTAAACTGCTGTTGCAGAGTAGTTATTTTAATGGGCTGAATACTTTAGAATAATGCTTTAGATTTCCAGGGGTTTGAGCTTCTCAGCCCATGATACACACTTTCAAGAAAAATTATGGAATAAGTTACATTTCTATTTTCTTACACTCTGCATCTGCAGTCTTTAGAAAAGCCTTCGCTTTGTTTATGGAGCCAGGAAATATACAAATCATCGAATTCCTTATTTTCAGTTTTGGGCAAAAATATACTGTATAAGTTCACGTGGTTCAGCACATAGAAGGTGTACCATAACTTTTGGAAGACTTTCATCACTAGCTTGTTTAATGTATTTAATTGCGTTACAGTATTGACAACCTACGCAATTTAGTGTTTGACAGTCATATATTTACAGTTTCACAGATTTAAAATAAATAATGATTGAGCTTCCTAACTATACGTTTTATGAACAGCTGACGCAAGGTTCCATAAAAACTGGATAATAATTAAAAAACGCACACACGATGTTTAGAAACCTATAATACTTAGTGTTTTTATCTCTTGAATTTAGAGGAAGCGTGTAATAATTTTTAGGTGTAAGGTAATCGATTTAAAAATTCGAAGATTTTTATTACAATTTCTGAAACGCCCTATATTATTACCAACTGCTCCAAGGCGCAGGCTTCGCTCAACATTATTACGTAAATAAAATATTACTTTAGACACACCAAATCATGGGAGTGAGCCAAAGGTCAGAAACAGGAATGAGACAGTAGCATACATGGACTTACTCTGACCTAGGTTTGGGTGATCAGCGTTCTAGCTTCTGAATCCAGCGATCTCGATTCGATTTAAGCCGAGGACAAAGCAAGTTTTATTTTACTATAATCTTTCCTACCCTCCGCAGTCTGGAAGTATGCACGGGGAACGAATGTGAGTATACGACCAGTGTTAAAAACCTACAATTCAAGGAAATTAACATGAAGTGTTCAAGTCAAACCGTTGAAGTAAGCGGTCTATACAAATAAAACAATTGTATAAATAAAACATTTATATATGAAGACTTTCTGTGGTAGGAAAACTTCCAAAAATCCTTATTTAGCATATTTTTAAATATGACGTCAATTTTATCTAACATTTCTATTTTAAGTAATACTATTTCTAAACGGTTAGCCGATCCCCCATCACCCTAAGATTTCTTCTAATTTTGTTCGATTCAGTGCACTTGCACTTTATAACACGTATTTTCTCTAAGACAACTATATTGAAGTTTTTATTGAATCCGATAATTCACCTACCATAAATATTAAATATGAAGAGAATTTAAACATTACAACATTGGAATACTGTCAACAACCCCATTTCTGTAGTTCAATGGTATGAAATAGACTATCTTAATGTGTAATAAGATTCAATTGCTAAGATAAGATCGAGAAAAAGGTATCCAAAGTTATACATGTTTTTGACTACTTTTAAAAATACTTTTATTGCTTTTAGGTCTGCTATCATGCATTAATGAATCACAGCGATATAGCTGTGTATATGTTTCTATTATAGTACTATCAATTTACAGATAAATTCTGAATTCCCTTAAAACTGCTATAGGAAATGTTACTATTGTCAGCATAAATTTATTTGCAATTCACCTTGTAATAAGAGACTTCTAATATAAGCCAAGCTATACTGACGAAATTGTATGATGTTGTTGCCAACTGCATCGATGTAATTTCCCTCGGCGAATCATCGACCAGCAGCTTCACGGTTCGGAAGCTGGGACGAAAGTAATCTAAAATCCTGCAATTTTGTGATTCTTTTTTTATCTCCTGGGCTAATCTCCCCAACGTTTCAAATTAAAATAAAATTACACAAGTAATAGGTTCGAATGGTACAGAATAACAAACTAGAATATCTAAGTTCCTATTCCAGCTTGTATAATAACTTGATATGTGACTTTTAATGAAGATATATTTCAGAACTTTAGGGTCATATTGGAGGGTTAATTTTATTCTACAAACATGGGTCACAAAATCATTTATTTCGAAATCGTTTTACTTCTATACCAGGTACGCAGCAGGTAAGAAGGTATTGTATTCCGTCCAAAAATTCAATATCGACATTTCAACAGAAATATGTTTTGAGGCCCTCTGAATAAAAAAGAAGCAACATTTCCAGAAAAAAAGTCGTATGTGTGAACAGCCAACCCAAAAAATGAAAAGTCTTAAAAATACCAAACTTGATGTCACTATCTTTCAAAAATGCTACACGAAAGTGTTCCAGAAAGTGATCTCAAACTACATTCTCCATGCATAATTTATCAAAATTTGTGATTTTCGAAAAAAATGGCTTTAACAATTTTGATTAAAATACGACATATTTAAGACATTTACATTAAAAATAAATTGCATATCTTAAATGCTCTGGGAATTAGCTGTAAAGTACACTTCATTAGGGAGTAATTTTGTATAAACCTGTATAACTGGTAAACATTAAGCGACAGCCGAAATGTCGTCCTCCGTGGACTAGTGGTACCGTGCTAGCTTCTATTCTAGTTCCCGAGATCGCGGATTAAACCTGGCGGAGGGCGATGGATTTTTTTCGGGCGTAAAAATCCTTAGCACGGCTTCCTTCGGAAGGGAAGTAAAGCCGGAGGTCCCGTGTCGTAGATTTACGGCACGTAAAAGAACCTCAAGTCTGATAAGAGGCCTCTGAGCAAAATTTCCGATCTTTCACGCTCAATATAGAATGGGACGCTAAGAACCATAGTGGTTAAAGAGCGTCCATAAATAAAACTCAATTTCAATTTTACAGCCGAAAACGTACTACATAAAGATGCACAAATTCTTTAAAACACACAATTTATTTTAAATAACCTGTTTTTAGCATAAACCATTTCCGATATATCCGTTATTTATGCTTCAAATTGTTCAACACTGTCATTCTTTTAAAAACATGCCTATATTCAGTTGTTTCTCGCGAATGCATGGAAATGGTATGGAATTTTAAACCAGCATTTAGAGTACAGTTCTTAAACATTTGTTCATTGGTTTTCCTTTTGTATCTATAATGAAATGTGTAACGTAGATATTTCTGCAAAAATGTATCTCAATTAAAATGAACTAGAGTGAAAAATAATCTTTTATAAGAATAGTTTATACCCGCTAAAATCTACAGAGGGCGCAGAAAGTCATACGAATGCAACACATCAGACTTTTTGGCTTGTTATGTACTGCTTTCTATACAGATTAAACTTACGTTGTGTAATGTTATATATTGTGAAAGTGTGACTTAGGAGTGTTCAGAATTACCCTGTTTAGCATAAGTTCACATCAGGACGCAGCCGCATTGAACCCCGAAGGCGCTGATGTATCCCTGGACACCGTCTGGGTGCTACTTAAGATAAACGTTAGTAGTACAGCAAAATTGTAACAAAAAGCACTAGCGACGAATCTATTGTTTCAGCATCTCACCCTACAACCATGCGCATTTTAGCATAATTATAACAAAGGGTTAACAACATCTGCTTATAACGAGAGTACTCAGATGTGGACTGTTTTTTTTACATGATAGTGGTAATGCGATTCCACAGACAAACAGAATAACTTAGGCATCTGCAGTGTAAGCGCAGTTGTGGGAAGCTATAACAATACTATACTTACGATTCATGTAATCTGCATTCATCGTCTATCTTAGAGTAGCGCGTTCCTAAATTTTGACACACATTTTCTCATCCTCAAACATATTATAGACTTTACGCTTTCCATTTTTCGTGGGAAAGTCTAATTCGTCCATCAGAAGTGTGGAATTCAAACACTTAAAAAAACATTCACATAGTACTGCTAGACCGACAAAGCAAAAAGCATAAGAAACAATAAAACGGCCTGTCATTCGACAGTATGTCCAATCGAAACTTGATAACAATGGAAATTGCATCAATGAAAAATCAGTTCATATACTAGATTCCACGATACAAATACTGCAACAACGGTTCAAAAGTCTGAGTTTTGGTTTTCAGTTTCATTTTAGAAACCCCTTAGATTTTACGGTATTACATAATTTATATTTTAAATAATTTAAAGATACATTTAAAAATACAGTAGCCTACTCATGTCCTAAACAGCACAAAATTTCAATAATACGTTTTTGCTAACCAGTGCTTACGCCGTATCAACATTATGGAGTAGTAAATTTTTTTGTCTAATGAACTCACATATAAGTATAGGGGATGTAATGAAAACCTGTTTCAGAATTTTAGGAGCACCCTCTTTTCATGTAGAGGTTGGAAACACGTTATGTTGGACTGCATAGCTATTGTGTAACAACCACCCCATTATAGACCGTCACAACACTTTGTGTTATCTAAGTATAATGCATTTAAAAATTAAAGGAGGGGAGTTGGAGGAACCCATAGTGCTTAGGTTCACAATTTCTGTGCATTTCTGAGTCACTCAAAGCTAATATTACATTCTCCTAGGATACATCAGCGTATTCGGGTTTCATTGTGAGAATCAGTTGATACAGATCATAGTTATAACAAAGGTGTTTTGAGCATTTCCTTTTAGGTATATTTACATGTAATATGCTATTTCTATTTCACAATGTACCATCACACGATGCAAGCAGAGTAGTGGAAAATGAGCAGAAACAAATGTTTCCAAACTCAAGTCCGTACAGTTATTTTCATGTTCTACTAGAGAGGCTCATTCGCCTTATGTTTCGACTTTTGCACTTTTTTTTAAATTATCTATATCAAATGATCTACTGTGGCACATCGAGATACAGGCGTGCGCAGTTTAAGAGCTTCATTTAACCTTGGCGCAGATCATTGTCAGCTATTCAATAATGCAGTTTTGTGAAATTTGCTAAGTAAATGAGTTAAGGTATTGTTGCTGTTAGACAATAAACAAAACTCAAACATTGGAATTCGGCAGCAGCTTTAGGAAATAAACCCTCCAATGAAGCACTGTGATTTTTTAATATGAAAAATCGATGTATGTTAGCCACTGGGCTCTCAAAACTTCAATGAAAAGATATATGCAGTTGGAGCGTAAACGACGCGTATCCTGAAGGTCTTTCTCGCTCCGCTGCGCCGGAAATTGTAACATCTGCCACTGTTCAGATTCTCGAGAGTAACAGTAACAGTTTACGCATAGGCAGTGTCCATTTCAAACCTTGAAAGTTCAATATAGATTTCTTCATAGGAACGTCCGGCTACTGAATAAACCCGGAGCACACCTGTATATATAAACCGTGTAAATACAAAAAGAAGGAAAAAATGAGACAAGGCGAACGTATATACTTTTACACTGTGAATTTATTTATTGAAACCACTAAAATGTAACTATACTGGGAACCTATTCACTTTCAGTTATACTTAACATAAAAACAGAAAACTTTGTACAGATATTTTGTAAAGTTTCGAATTAAATATACAATTCTTCAAGAAAAATAATAGAAGTGAGGGAAAAAATTGAGAAACTAAAAAAATCGTGGACAACTTTCTATCACGCACACTTTTAATTGTGTAACTATAATTAACGTTTGTACTGCACCGCTGAAATTAAATGCTGACGATTATACTACAGAGGGAAATAGCGTTCTTTAATGCTTATAGTTTATACAAAAAATTCTTCGATTAAATCTCACGATACTGGCTTTCTGTTACTCGCTCAAAGTGCTAAACCAATTTGGACATGCAGTAATCCATACCTCAATGCGTTTGGAAGGACTTCAGAAATAGCTTTCAGCACATGTCATGTGTTTATTATCGTCTTTTTCTGTTTTCAATTTTGTTCCATGTTGCACTTGTAACCGAGCGTTTGAAGCTTGCAACGTTTTCGTCCTTTTTGTCTTTCACCATTCTATTTCCACGAGGAGCATTTGCCTTTTTTACACGTTCTTTCACATGGTTTCTATGATGGCATTGCAAAATTTGGAACTATTACGCAAGGAAGAGTTGTTTTTTTCACTTAAATAACGAGGGTTGACATTTAACGCTTCGGATACAGTTCCTATACTTTCACAGCTTTAAAGATCATGTGCAGGCGCGAGATCTCAAATTTTACCCGGAAGTTATGATTTGCAGTCTAGGTTGTGCTGTGTGTCCAGGATTACTATTTTCCTATGTTGATTAATCTTTAGTTCTTAGCTCCTGGGGTGCAGTTGTTTTCTGAGATATTAAAAACAATGCTATTATAGAAATAGGACATTTTTCATAAAACGCATTGTCACTTTAATCACTGCTTATGTATTGCGAGTATAGAAATTACTGCATTCCATCCAGGAATCTGAGATCGAGATTGCATTACAAACTCACATTTTGATCTCCCTTAAATAAAACAAAAACAACTAAAAAAAATATGTTTGTAAGCTGTGCTATGTATGTTTGTGTACTTGCGTATGTATATTTTTCTGTCTGTGAACAGCAAAACTCAAAAATAAAAAGTTAGAGGAATACAAAATTTCATACTTGAGTCAGATAATCTTTAAATATGACAGGCGAAGATACTGAAGAAAATTCTCAATCCCAAATAATCTTAACATGGATCGATTTTTATAAGTTATATTTTCTTTAAATGATACTAACGATTTAGACTAAATTGCGTATGTTTGGGATAATATACCAAATTAAATGCATACATAACTATGTGTGAATAGTCTATGAAGCCCTCTTCATTCTAGGGATAATTCCAATATCTTGGAAACCACTAAAACTTATTTGAGGAAAAATGCCGTGCTCGATAATATATGCCAAGTCTGTTCAATAAGTTTCTTCCTAATAATAGTCACGCCTGATATATTTTCTTTTGTTCTTTTGAATTTTCAAATATTTTCAGCAGTACTGCCCCAAAGCAAACATAGAAAAGAAATGACTCTTCTATGATTCGCCGGTATGCTTTGGGTGCTGCTACCTAATGCTTGTACAAACCAAGTCCTCCAGCATGTATTTTGATTAATAGGAAGTAACTGCAAAAAAACAAGACTATTATATAAATAAATCCTGGGATGGTCATGAAAATAAAATGGTAGGTAAAGTGGTATGATTATAATACATTATATATTTGAGGCAGTATATTATCACTTAAATGATATCAGTCTAATTATATAATATAAAATATAATAATAGCCCGCCTAAATAGCAATATGTGTATAAGTAATATGTATAGTGTATGTAACAGTCATATTATGTTTATATTATTATGTACATGTATAATAATATTATGCGAATGTATTAATTTAACAATGTAGGAGCTGTGAGAATAGAAGCCGAAAGTTGCTAACAATGAGATAACTTAGAGGCAATAATGAATTAGAAAGTTTAATAATGCTACTAATAACTCTTGGAACAAAAATGTAATATTTAAAACAGTTTATAAATAGCCAATCAAAAAATAGAAAAGCTGAAAGTTCAATAAAAGTATTCTATTGGAGTAGCATTAGCCAACCAGAGCCTTGAAATGGAGAAATTTAAAAATTTAAGCAGTAAACGACAGACACTACTAGACAGCGTTCCTGAGCACTTCGATACGGCACAGGTTAAGTGTGAGACATAAAATTTCATTACGGCAAGAATAAAAATAAAGCTTACGTATTAAAAAGTGCAATTAATAAATAATCTCACAGCTCCACAGTATGATATATCAGTGAAGTGTTATTTAATCGTGTGAAAGATTAATAAAAAGGAGTGAAGTAAAAATAATAATTTGTGTAAGCGTTCATCCTATAGCCACACCACGCCCTGCTAAGATATGTGTTTCTGCAAATTACTACTGACGCAGCCGAGACATACAAATATCATATTTAAATAAACATTCAAATTATAAAGTTGATTTTTAAACGTGGGGGCGAAGGCCACCGGAAAAGTGAACTTGGGGCGAAGGCCACCGGAAAGTTTGTATCGTACGTGGTTGCAACTACTTCAAGTTTTTGGCTCCCCAACAGTGGCGTTACACCATCTTCGTATTTTAACAAAGAGGTGTTAAAATAAGCACTGTCAGTGCTGTGATATTAAATTTATAGGTAGAATGTACTTTAGATACGGCAGACAGCTTTAAAATGTGGTAACTTAGTTTTGTAGTACAAAAGTCAAAAAAGTGATTGAAAAGTTCACCACATTTACATAACAGGTAACGCAAATTTTCATTTTTGAGATGAGATGTTATAATGACCACCATAAAGACCTGATTAATTTGCTACGGGACTGGGTTCGGTAAGAAGACTGACCATGGGTCTCAGCTGGTGTTCCCATACATAACCTATATAAAACATTACATAATTTTTCCTCCCCACTTTCAGCAAGAAACCCTTTACTGAGGTCTCCGTTGTTGGTGTTTCGTATTATGAGCCAGAGAAAGAGATAACGAGGGTTGGAGGGGGAGAGAGAGAGAGAGAGAGAGAGAATAAGAACCCACATGGGTCTGTGCACTCTGTTTCATAATTCAAAATGTCAACGCGAGGTGGGGCCACAGTTGTGTTTGCAATTTACATTAGCCTAAGAGCCGGCCCTCATCTGCTTGCACTGGCTAGTACTGCGACCACGTTCCACATGCTGCAAACTACCCTACCTCCTCGTCGTAAAACCTTCATAGTTTTCCTCTCATAATTAAGTTAAAAAATGATTTAAGCCAGTCTTAATTCACGCCGCGTTCTAATGAACGCACCCTAGGAGACATTACATAGGGCTCAGAATTTCCGTGCTGAACCACGAAATGTAAAACAAAAGAGGGGAGTAGAGATGGGGATTCTGTTGTTTGCCATCTTAGCCCTTAATGTCCACAGCTGTTCCTGCAGACGATAGGATATTATTATGAGGTTAAAATTGCACAAGTGGCGCTGAATATCCCCTGGCTTAGGTTACGGAGGAAAAAGAACCAGTTTTATATTGCCGTTATCCGATGCGCAGCGGTTTGGTTCAAAATATTTAAAAGGCGTGTATTTCGAAACCACGAGCAGAGCGAGTTTTAATTATGAAAAATGTAATACTCATTAAGGAAGAAAACCCTTAAAACACAAATAAAAGCTGCTGAAAGTGGAACCCCTTTCTGTACCTTTTAGTGACGTAATAAAATAATATACATGAGAAGAATATAAATACTGTGTATCTAATGAGTCATATATTCAAATATTTTAAATAAGAATATATTTCAAATGCAAAAGATAACTGTATTTATAAATAATAAATCATTGATTAAAATGCTATTATTATTTTTTTATTTTTCAATAGATAGCAGATGAGTGTGTATAGTGGTACACCGTGAAGATGAAGTGAATTTTTGCAATATTTGTAAGAGGTTGAGAACATTTTCCTAGTAATTTTAGACTGACTGAAATGACTATAAGAAATAGCGAATATGAGTATATATAAGAACTTGAGTAGAGAATTGAGTAATTTGACAATGATTCAAGTAGAGGCCTTTAATGGGGGCGCAGTGTTAGAAACAAATTAATTTTGTTTCATTTGTGTGTATTAAACAGATAAAGTTATACTCACATTACCATTCTGCTCTCCTACTTACTTTGACAGTGGTGAAATCTGAGAGAAGCAAAGCCACAAAATTCAGCAGCATAACGAAAGGATGGCAGAGGAGAGGAAAGTAAAGGAACTTTTTGCGAGCTTATTTGAGTGTTTCTTGAATAACATGCTCATATTTTTGGGCAATTCATTGTTTTCAGTTGTCGAATATTCCCATGCCGTTAGAAACTAACTGGTATAATTTAATTTGCTACTAAGAATACATGTTAGTACAATGGCTCAAAAGTCAAGGACCATTGTACAACAACATAGGTTTTATTCCAGTTTCAATATTAGACTCATCTCAATAGGCTAATCTTATGGAAGATGTCAGGACGGTAATGCCATGTACATTGTTCGAGGCTAGGCCAACCCGCCATACCTATATTACAGGCGTACTCAGGATAGAGTAAACTAGGGTATAATAACATTAATACTGATCATTTGTCAGTCAAAGATATACAAATATACATCATAACGACATCGATTCTGGAACCAAGAATTTGGGCAATGTAGTTCCGTAGCATCAAACACAACAAAGAGATCGAAAACAGAGGAATGTTATCTTAATCTCCGGCCTTAGGGAGATCCCAGATATTACTTAGCCAGTAGTCTACTTTAATGGAATTAATGAACTTCCAAACCATAATGAGCAAAATAGACCTTTCTACATTTCTAACTCTGTGTCTTTATATGCGATTAAGACCTTGTAAACGCTCTGTCATCACAACAGAGGATTGCTTTTTCTCACCATGCTGCCAATAACTGTCCTTGATATATTTTGCAACCTTAAATAACATTTCTATTGGGTTGTATTCCTGGATATAACCTGTAACAATATAACTACCTTTTCATTTTAATTAGTGCAAAGAAGAGTGCAAGTGTTACATTTAGCATGGAAAGAAGAAGCATGCTATAGAAGATAACACGGAAGGCATATTGTGTCAAATTCTGAACCGCATATTGCTGTTTCTTCTTTGTGCAATCCTTCAATGGTAGATTAGAAATATCATGCCCTCCCTTATAATAACCGAGAGCTACTAGAAAGCTATATAAAGTATAAAATGTATAAACAATTCTTGCAGGTGCAATTTTAAAAGTTTAAAACGAGATTATTGGGTGAAGTCGAAAATGCAAATAACAAGATTTTATTTTTCCGCTTACTATCTAACTTGACATAGTCTTGTTTTTGTTTTGGTAGTTAGGTATTTAGAATGTAACCATTTGAAATTTAAACTGATCAACAGTGACAAACACTAATATCAAATACAGAAACAAACAACCGCAGCCTCAGAGAAGATCATCAAACTTACTTTAAAGCTTCATCTTGACCCCCAGTATCCTTAGGTCGCGCTAGGTGTTACTACTAAAGAAATTGCAGATGAATGTGTATGTAGTCTATTCACGCAGCCGAATCAAAGAGAGCAACCTTCCCCAAAGTGTTTCTCCAATTTTTAATGTCTTTAATTACGTCGTAAGCGTGAAGGATAAAAAGTGAAGGTCAAAGAAATGAATCTTGGGGAAACCCAGTTTTAATAAAAATCCTACTGAAGGGCTAATCAAAACCAAAGCTTAGTAAAACTAAATAGGTTCGACTTCGAGTGAATACAACTACCAGTTCATTTTAAGCTTAAGGAAGCAAACACCTAAGCTGAAGAAAGCCGGTATAAACTAGGATTTTCATATCATTGACTCCTCTGAATTCTAGCGTGCGATCAATAGGCACCGTTTACTTTCCAAGAAAAGTTACCTCTTCCACTTATAAGCTCGATTACATTCTGAGCTTAACATCTCCTGCTTGTGACATAGAATTCCCCTTCTTCAATTAACGGGAGTCTGTTAAAATCAAGTTGCAACCCTGCAAGCATATTTATTTGCAATAAGCGGAGGAGGGTACAACAAATGTAGGCGGTAAACGGAACTATCGTGAATAACACAATTTTCTACAGAATGCACGGTTTAGTTGAATCACTTTTTATTAACGGTGTAAGTTATCATTCCGTAAAATTTCGTTTTAAACTCTTTCTTTTATACTGCTTAAACAGGCAAAGGGGTGGAATTTAAATCGGATTTTATAGAAGTAGAAAATGAGTATAGAGGGAAATATAATTTGTCTAACAAATTCAAACTTTGCTTCCTTTGTCAGTATGTCTTATGCTTAAGGCTCTCTTTTTAAACATGTTGCATTATTTCCTCTAGTTTTATCTGCAAAAAGTATATATTTGATACAAATTTCTAAGTGTAAATAGAACTTGATTAATTGTGTAATCTTATGTATTTGCAAGGATATTGTTACATTGTTTCTTTAAATATTAGGTATATTAAAAATATCATTTCGCTTAACTAATATTGGGTACAGATTCTATTTCCCTTAAAAACTATGTAATGAATATTTTGACCAAATAAAACATAGTTATAGTTAAAACCATTTTGCAGAAAAATAAGTTTAACCCTACCATATGCTTAAAAAGTAACGATACATTCAGCATGGTTTAATTCTAATTTTATTTTCTCCTGATACACGACTGAGTGTAGCATGTAAGTAATTAAAAATAATGTAATTGAACTGTGACAGAACAAAGATTCAACTTTATCTGCACAGAGAAGAAAACAAAGGAAGAAAACAGGATAGTAATAATAAAACAAAATTCTTTTTTGAAGTTACTTCTGAAGGAATAGCATAGATGCTTAACAAGTCAGTAATAATGCGACATCTAAGGTGTTTACAAATTTGGACCCTAATTATCCAGTGGTCATTTGGGGTTAAAATAATTATTTTCTATATGTATCTGTCAAAATGTTATACTATTCTAAAGATAAATTAATGAGAATGCGAAATGTGATTTTACTTGACACGAAGTACTTTCTACCCTATTACTAATGGTCTCCAAAGCTTTTACAATAGCTTCAATGTCAACTTGCAGTTTTCCTTTACATGCTATTCATTTTCATACCAACGTTTTTACCTGATGCGATGCCACATTGGCAAGTTGTTTTTCTACTGATTCATCAGCTCTGAAGGTAAACATACCTTCCTTTTCGAAGTGTGTAAACTGCGGAAGTTCCACCTACATCTTCTCAACTCATGTGTAAATTGCGATGCCGAGTTCATTTTCCTTTCCGCTATACCTGATTTACGTAGTTAGCCAGAAAGCACATACACTTGTTAAAAATATCAGCCACTTTTAGACAGTATTTTCTGCTTACGATTATCACGTTTATAGTCATGGTTATATTAAATTTAATTACTGTAATGACATTGTATAACCATGTCACTACGTATATAAAAAAACAACATGTATTTTAGAAGCATAAGATTTCCACATATATTCGACACAAGCTAGCGAAGTAACACAATACCGAAGGGAAAGCTGAACACCAAACAAAAGTCTTTTATGAATACACAGTGCTAGAAAGACGTATGCAGACGTATGCAGACTCTCAAGAAATCCTAAAATAATCTGGAAACCGGGAAATCATAATTATTTTCTCCCATAGGACTTTGAGAGGACGAATCGGCAAAGCTAAACGCCCTCCAATTTTTTTTAAAATTACAACTCGCGTTTCTCATCAAACAGTAGCAAGCTTCACAAGAAAATTCGAACTTTGCATTGGTGTGCATAACCTAAGTACGAAAGTAATCTTCGAATGCTGTAACACTGCCAAGTAACGTAGCTTGATGAAACTTGAATCATACATAGAGGGAACTGTTAGCGTATGCTACAGTAGGCAATTAAACGAAATGTGCAATGAGACGAACAGAAATGCCACTTTTATTCATAGACCATAAGCTACACTAAAGTCAATACGACATATGATGGTTCTCTAGATTTACAAAAACAGATACATGGTGCTTAAAAGAGTCTAAAATCACCACGGACAGCAATGCATGCTCTGCATCGTGCTCCCATGCTGGCCACAAGGTTGGTAAGCAGTTCTTGTGGTACGGCGTTCCATTCCTCCAACAGCGCTGTTGACAACTGTTGGATGGTCGTTGGTGCATGCGGATGCGCTACAGTGCGTCTCCCCAAAGCATCTCACACGTGTTCGATGGGATTTAAATTGGGGGAACGGGCAGGCCAGTACACTCGCCGAATATCCTCTCGTTTCAAGAGATCCTCTACCTGCGCTGTTCGATGCGGTCGCGCGTTTTCATCCATAAAAATGAAGTCAGGGCCGACTGCACCCCTGAAAAGACGGACTTGGGGAAGGAGTACAGTATCACAATAACGTTGACCAGTAAGCGTACTGTGTTCAAAGATTTGGAGGTCAGTGTGCCTATGCAACATTATGCCTCGCCAAACCATAACATCTGGACCACCAAAACCATCATGTTCAAGGATGTTCCTGAGTTCATTACGTGTTCCCACCTCTCGCCAGATGAGGGTACGTCGAGAATCACTACTTAGACTGAATCTGCTCTCATCCGAGAAGAGCACGTGACCACATTCCTCTTTGGTCCAATTTTGATGATCTTGGGACATCATAAACGGTGCCGCCGACGCGCGAATGTCAATGGAACACAACGTACTAGACGTCAGACAAAGAGACCACCTCTGTGTAGTCGCCGTGCCACTGGTATCGTAAGATTGTGTGCCTAGCTGTCCTGTTAAATGTGGTTGCAATTGCACCCGCTGTTTGGCGTGGATCTCTTCTTGCCTGTTGCACAATGTAGTGGTCATCTGCTGCTGTAGTTGAGCGTGGACGACCACCATCTCTCCTTGGGACAGCAGTGCCTGTGGTTTGGAAGGTTCCCCATGCACGTGAAATAATGCTGTGAGCAATTCCAAACTCCTGAGCGACACTCGTCACACTTCGCCCTTCTTCGAGGTTCCCGATGATTCTTCCCTGTGTGAAGTCATCCAAATGTTGCAATGAAGAACACCACTACAGTGCCACACACCGTCTTGTCGTGTTTCGTCAACTGCCCCGTCTTGGGGGACCTGACACATTTGGCACTATAGGCTCACTACACTCACGCCATGTGACGTCCAGGTTTCTGTGTACAGGTGAGAGACCTCCGGCAACATGCTCCCGCACCTTCATACACTTCCACCAAGTAGTTCATTTGTTATGTTAATTTATCCATCTCGTCCTTAGGTTTTGCACACCAGTGTATAAGCTGGTATAAGAACGCTACAGTCAGTCTTGTAGTGAACTACGTCGTGTGGCAACCCTGCGTCACTTTGCAGTAAAGTTCTGCGCCATCAGTACAATAGATTAACGCAGGAAATGTTATCGTGTGCTTGAAGAAGACAAAGTCAAGTGAAAGTGTCATCAAAGTAAATTCAGTTAATAACAGTCGTAAGTAAATTCTTCACCGATGATAAATAGAAACAAAGTGGATATGCGTCATAAGTAATAAATACAAGTGTTGTAAGGTGTTTAACAACTTTTTCTTCACATGGTATCTTCGTAATTAAATACTTCAAATAATTGTACTTAGTGTCTTCAAAATGCTTTCTTACGATTCCACGCTTTTCTGATATCTACAGACTCAGTTTCATACAAAATAGTTCAACAGGTAGCGACAGCCGTCGAGGCCCAGTAACAACAAATAAGAGAACAGCTACACACAAGAAGACACGAACTCGTTATCTGCCGGCGCCATAATTAATAAACAAATAGTAATCTGAGTCGAGTATATGTGGGGTTCGATAATTTAACAGGACAGCCGCATAATTTGTAACGCCAAAATAACCCTGCAGCTTTCGATTATTAATATGATGAGCATTTAATTTCAATCTTATAGGTATTGCTTAATAAAATGAAAACCATGTTTCATTATTTATATATTGATTTCTTCAGTTACATGCTTGAAACTGGAGAATAGCACCCACAGTATTGCTGGAAGAGCAATTGCAAACATAAACTAAATAAAAATGCGCAATTAGAATGCATCATATTCACATTTTACAATTTTCGGAAATTCAAGCTGCATATATTACGCTAAAACTAATTAAAATATTCTGCGACACGAATTATTTTGCACAACACCTATCTGGAAACAAGGCAAAGAGAATACCAATAGAAACTTGTGTTTACGTACAGCATTCCTGGTGTTGCAGTTTACGAATCTCTGAACTGCATACGATATTCAGAGAACTCACTTTGCGACAGCTATGGCACAGTTTGCATTACCAACTTATTCGAGGTCTTCAGAGGGTTTGAAAACGCGGATTTTCCATGAATTCAAGATACGAGATTACATTTTTTAACTGAGAGGTAAGGAAAAAAATGATCTCCGCGGTAAATTTCACAGCATACAGGAGTATTGTGAGGGCTATAATTTTAAAGGCTGTCATTTTAAGTAGGTATTGTTTAAGAACATCGAAGAAGACTTTAGAAATTGCGGCATGTGATTTCCCGGATGCGTATGTCAGCAAGAAGAGTCGCGCATTGTTCTTCTCGCCCCTGATTCTGTATGGCTGCGAGGTCTGGGGATCGGCGGCAGCGACCACCATCCGCAGGCTACAAACCGTCCAGAACAGGGCGCTTCGGATGATCTATGAAACCGGCCGTAGATTCCCGTCACACATCCTACACACCCATTCCGGTCTCCCATACATCGTGGACGTGGTGCGGGAGAGAACCCGTACCATGTACTCGAAGCTCTCTTACCATACCAACCAGCTGGTGAACTCTTTGGGCCGCTACAACCACAAGGCGCCAAGGCGGAGAAAGAGCTACCGGTTGCCGAAGGACGGCTTGGGCCCCCGAGGCTGAGGCCTGCCAATTCCTCATTCCGCAAAATTCCCCAAATTAAGCAGCATTGGGCCCGGTCGCTGGCTGGATGAGTGACCACCTAGCAGCGACCCGGCCTGCTGCCAACTTGAATACCCCCATCCCAGTACCTAGTATTCCCATCTTGCTTTGCTGCCATGCCAGCCTGCTTAACTTGACGACCACACAAGCGGTCGCTCAAGTTAAGCAGCATTGGGCTTGGTCACCACATGGTCGCCAGTCCGCCCATGAGGGAACACCGAGACCCAGCCAATGGTAGCGCAGAAAGCTAAACCCCGCCCATGACAAAAATCAAAAGCTCCTGTATATTCTTTTAACCTTGTTTATCGCAAGGTAAAGCCGCATGCGCGGCTAGGTACTGTGGCGATCACATTCCGCCCAGGTGAACCTGTGCGACCTGTTCTCGATTGCTGGAAGCTGCTCACTTGTTTTGGGAAGGTGCTAACCAATCCTGACCTGAGTGCTTAGAAAGCGCTTGCTTAGCACCTTCCAAGTGTAGTGGGAGTGCGAGTAGCAACGAACTCTGCTCCAGCGAATGTGGCATCCTTCATTGGCTAGAACAAAGTTTCCTGCTATGCCAACTCTATCCAGTAGAATCCCATTCATATATAACTTTAGCCAATCAAAGCCATCAGAATATCTTCTCCGCGTGGAGTAAATTATGTGGTAGTAGTTGGTTCCGCTTTACTGCTGTGAATACCTTAGGTGTGATATCAGTCTAATAATAAAATGAACTATGTACAAAGAGAGCCTTTATTCAGGTTGCTCTCTCGGTCTCGTGCTTGTCACGTGAACTCCATATCGTTTGGACCTTTAAATCATAGTAAGCCACGTGGTTATAATCCACTGAGAATCGGACCGTAGAACCATGGTAACCACTTTAAGTAACCAAGGTGTCTAATGCAGTCATATGCAAAGTTTCTGTGATGCAGTGTAGTTTAGGATAGAATTCATATAATTAAAATAAGGTTGGGATCATAGTTACAAGTAATTGTTGCAGCCCGCCTGATCCATACTCCTTGATCCCCTTAATCCTACAAGGCTTCCCAGCTAAGGTGCTGCCCAATCCCTTGCCTGAATCTCTACCCAAAATCTGAGACTCTCCGTTTTTAGTAAATGATGGCAAGCTACCGGTATCAAATTAACACGGCGTCACAGTATTTAATATTTAATTGTTCACTTAATTAAAAACAAATGGAAGTGATGTTAATTAAATAATATTATCAAAATAATCAGTTTCATTTGATTTTTTGGAAATAATATAGAATATGATATTTAAACTGAATAATTGTATGATGTGGCATGTGCACAGATTATAGTAATAGCTGCGTCCTCTGGTTACCCAAGTTGAAGGTTGGCAGTTTATCCGAGGAGGGGCGTTTGAGGGGAAACAGTCTCATTGGTGGGGGATGGCGTTAGGACGCCAAGCTTAACGAGTTTTTTCAAGTCAGTCTGTTACTAGTCTTCGCGGTGTTCAGGTGTACGGATAGCTGCCCAACGATATGGCGTCCTCGCCCCGGCAGACACATGGGGTAAGTTTTGTTAAATGAATCTAATAGTTGTCCTTTTCCTTGCCTTTTTAATTATGGTAGAATAGAATCCTTGCCTCTCCCTTCAGCCAGGAATTATATTAGTGTAAATTATGTTGTGAATTTAACTTTAGCTGCGTCCCTTTGTCGGTGCCTCTTAAATTAAAGTTTCCTTTGTTTGTTCAACGATCCCTCTCGTAGCGAGTTGCCCTCCTCTGTAGTTAAATAATAATTAAATAGTGAGGTACGCGACAAATTGGCGGAGGTGCCGAGCAGTTGGTTTGATTTGTTTTGAGATTTTAAGTGCAAATTTTTTTTTTCTTTTCCCTCCAAATTTAACGGTTTCTGCTACACGTGGTCCTGAAAAATGTAAAGTTCTTTCGGGCTAAAGGGTAAGGATTTTTATACTTTTATTTGTGGTTCTCTTCTTCTAAATTTTGTTTCCATCATTTCTGAAAGTTTGGTGTCGAAATTTTAATTTTGAGTTCATTTTTGCATATTTTCCCATTGTCTGCCGGGTGACGCTAAAGCTTCTGACTCCATTTTCCCTTTGTGTTGGCTTCATTTCCTTTAAATTATATCACTGTGTTCCGTTCTTCGGGCTGGTTAATTTAAAAAAAAAATGTTTCTGTGAAAGTTGAGTTCTGAAACGAACGAGATAGTTGTAGTTTCACAATGTGATCGTCACGTGTTGGCTATCCGTTTGCAAATCTTGTTTTCTGTGCTTATTAGCAGTGGTTTGGAAATGTATTACTTTATATTCCAGTGATTGTGATTTCTAGCTATTTACTGCACTTTTCTGAGTTATTTTTCGTGTAACTTTTATGTACGCACGTGTGTTGTGTAATTCCCGCGTGGTCGTGCATTTCAGCAACAATTTTTAGCTTGTGAAACCAGTCTTCCTCAGCACGTGTTTTGGCGCGTTTCTTTGCGTGTGCATATCAGATTATATACATTTGATTTAAGGAAAAAACGAGAAGTTTTGTGTGCTAGTTTAAATTACAAGTTTGTATTCTGCTCCTTTTGAGAATCTTCGCGGTGGTCACAGTAAGTGTGACGTAGTTTTTTTAAGTTCCAGTTCGAGGTTTCTCACTGCAGCTATCATTTTGTTTTCTTCCATATGTTCATTCTGCCTAAAAATCTTGGTATTGTGTCCAAGTGGCTTGTGTAGCCGTGTGTTAGTATAATTTTCTGATATTTCGCCGCGGGCGCTTAATTGTGTTCTTTCTGCAACTGTTTTATTTGGCTATGTTCTGATCTTGCTACTTACATTCATGTGATGCTATAAGTGTTTAGTTTGGTGTAATCTGAATTGCTTGGCCCTACTGTTTGTTTATTGGTTGCGTTATCTTTTGTGCTGCAATCATGCCTAAGCGACGTACTGCACAGAAATCTGATATAGCAATTGTTCCAGTTAGCGAGCATAGCGAGGTAGATTCTATGTCTAGTGTTGGTACGCCTGTTGTTACGCAGTTGTCAGTGATGGCTAATCCGCCTGTCGTGGCCCATGTCCCGCCACCAGCTGCCTGCCGTCCGGTCATTGACCCCTCGTACTTTGAGAATTCTAGTAGGATGTCGGCACATAAATTTCTGCAGAACTTTGAAATGGTCGCTGCTGCTAATGGCTGGTCAGAGGAAATGAAATTGAAATGCTTTCCATGCTATTTACGAGATACTGCTGCATCATGGTTTCAAACTTTCCGCCATCGGCACCCTCACCATGATTGGATTTTCTTATCTACACAATTTTTAAATGCATTTCAGTTAACAAACCAGAGTGATATTCTGGAAATGAAACTCAGACAGCGGGTACAGTTGGATGATGAACCTGTTATTAGTTACATCTATGACGTACTATCTTTATGTGACCAAGTCAATCCAGCTATGTTGCAGTTGGAACAAATTAAACATTTGCTTAAAGGTCTTAGACCTCTGTATGTGCAAGCTTTATTGCCATTAAATCCTCAAACTGTTGATGAGGTGATTCAAATCATTAGACGAGTGGACAAAGCTCAGTTTTACATGCAGAACCGTGAATATCTAGTGTCTGCTCAATCTCAGGCTGCAGTGGTTACGCCACCCTCTGTTCTATTTAATACTGCATCTGTTCCTGCTGTTACTTTACCAGCTTCTCCTCAGCCTTCTCAGGCTTCTTCTCTTGTGGGCGCACCTTTCGATCCTATGCATCAGCTGATTGATTGTGTAGAACAGCTATGTAATAGAGTTAACCAGTTTCAGTTACCATCTTCGGAGAGAACTTCCCAGCATTCACAGCTTCCACGGTCAGCTGACTTCAACCGGAGGGACCCACCCGTCACCTGCTATAGATGCAACAGGCAGGGCCACCTGGCTCGCTTTTGCCGGAGCCGCCTCCCGCAGTCAAAAAACGACTGGCGCCGAGCCTCGCGCGACGAGACGTAGCAGCACCACCACCATCCACCAGCATGGCTGCACCTCAACGGGATGTGTCTGCAGTATCAGGTCAGATATTGCAAGTTCCTGGTCGTATTGCCCAGACAGAGCTCTCCATCTTGCTCGATACAGGAAGCGCAGTGAGTATTGTGAATGCTGCACACGTTCTTGATCATTCTACACTAAAACCTATAGAGATGATGCTCCGCACTGCAGGAAACAAGTTACTTGATGCGCCTTACCACACTGTGTTAGATTTCCATATTAATGATGTTCTTTTTCAGGAGGATGTACTAGTTGTGAAAGAGTTGTCCCATGATTTGATTTTAGGTAATGACTTTTTGCAGACCCATGATGTTATAATTGATTATGCACAAAATCTGATAACCTTGAAATCTTCTAAGAATGATGCATTCAGTATACCAATAACTCTCACACAAGGACCTTTTGTTGATATGGCAGTAAACCCTCTCCAAGATAATGATTGTACAGATTCTGGTGTTAAAATGGCAGTTATGCATGATGTTAAAATTCCACCTCTGTCTACATGCTATATTTCAGTTAAGCCTTTGTCAACCATTAGTAATGAGGTTATGTTTGAACCTGCTCTCAACATAATGCAAAAGAAGAATCTTTCTATTCCACCGTTATTGTGTCATTCTACCTCTGAACTTAGTATTCCAGTCCATAATAATACTTCAGTTCCACAAACATTGTTTGCAAATACAGTCTTAGCTAAAGCGTATGATGTTGCACTTGTTCAGAGTAATTCTGTTTTGTCATCCGATGTTACTCCTCTGCCAGCTCCAAATTGTAATTTTAATGTTAATGGTAAACTCTTGGAAACACAAAAGGCTGACTTACATGCTTTGTTATTGAAATATAGTGATCTTTTTGCCACAACATTACAAGAACTTGGTAGTACAGATGTTGCAGAATTTGATATCAAAGTAAATGATCCTAAACCAATTAAGCAAAGACCATATCGAGTTCCCCATAAACAAAAAGAAATTATTGCTGAGCAAGTTAAAGAGATGCAAGACGCTGGCATTATCAAGGAATCACAGTCCTCCTGGGCTTCTCCTGTAGTACTTGTCAAAAAGAAAGATGGCTCAATGAGATTTTGTGTCGACTATAGAAAATTGAATGCTGTTACAGAGACCACCTCTTTCCCGTTACCATTGATAGATGATTTGTTAAGTTATTTGGGGGAGGCTAAATGGTTTGTCTCATTAGATTTACTGTCAGCATACTTTCAGGTACCTATTGCAGAGGATAGCCAGAAGTACACCTCTTTTGTCACTTTTCAGGGTCAATATCAATTTACACGCTTGAGTTTTGGGTTGGCAAATGCCCCTAGGTTTTTCAGTTATATCGCAGACAAGTTGTTAGGCGATTTGAATTTTAAAAAGGCTATTGCATATCTAGATGACATTGTTGTTTTTGCTAAAACCTTTGAGGAGTTGTTGCAAAATCTTGAGGCTGTTTTTCAACGTCTGGATCACCACAAGTTTAAACTTAAACCAGATAAATGTTTCTTCGCCATGCAAAAGATCAAACTCTTAGGCTTTGAAGTTTCTAAAGATGGCATTTCACCTGATTCTGACAAAGTTGTTTCCATTCAAAATTTGCCTCGTCCTAAGAATGTTCGAGATGTGAGAAAAGTTTTGGGATTGTTCAATTTTTACAGGAAATTCATCAAGGACTATGCTAATATTGCTCAACCTCTAATTCAGTTGACTAGGAAGAATCAAAGTTTTATTTGGGGATCTGATCAGCAAACTGCATTTCAAAATTTGAAAGACTTATTAGTTTCGGCCCCTGTCTTAGCTCACTATACTCCTGGTGCTTATACAGAACTACACTCTGATGCCAGTGGATTAGGAGTTGCCTCAGTGTTGTATCAGAAGATTGATAATGTCTTGAAACCAGTGGGCTATGCTTCGAGGACACTATCTAAATGTGAACGTAATTACAGTGTTCCTGAGTTGGAATTGTTGGCCATCTTCTTTGGACTTACCCACTTCCGCAGTTTTGTGTATGGCTACAAGGTTCATATTGTATCTGATCATCACTCTCTTTGTTATCTAAATAATTTGAAAGATTTGACTGGGCGTTTGGCACGATGGAGTTTGAAATTGCAAGAGTTTGATTATACCATTTCTTATAAGTCTGGCAAGAAACATCATGATGCTGATACTCTATCGAGATTTCCTGTGTTACAACCTACAGAAAGTGATCTTGAACAGCTTGATGAACTCCCCACATGTTTGCTGTCATCAGTTGAAGTTGCTGACCATCAGAAGAAAGATACTGGGTTACTGGAGCTTATTACTGCTCTCCATGATCCTCCGTCGGCCCCTGCTAAGCTTCAGAGACAAGTTTCCAACTACACACTCAAATCAGGTGTTCTTTATCGTAAAAATGCTGGCTCCACTGGCCCTCTCCATCTGCTGGTTATTCCAGAAGCTCTAAAGCATGAAATTCTTTCTTCATGTCATGATGATCCTCTTTCAGGCCACTTAGGTTTCTCGAAAACATTTGCCAAAATTCACTCCAGGTATTACTGGGTTGGTATGAAGAAAGATATTGAACATTTTGTCCGAACCTGTCCCAACTGTCAAACAAGAAAGGGACCGAAGAATCAGAAACCAGCAGGCTTATTACAACCAATTCCGGTTACATATGTGGGCGAGCGGTGGGGTATTGATTTGCTTGGGCCTCTCCCACGCTCCAATTCTGGACACAAGTATGTTGTCGTTGCGACCGAGTATGCTTCTCGCTGGGTCGAGTCTGCGTCGCTTTCTTCAGCAACAATTCCTCAAGTTGCTAAATTTATTTTGCACAACATCATCTGTAAGCATGGAGCCCCTGCTGCCTTGTTATCTGATCGTGGCTCAGTTTTCTTGAGTGAGGTGACACAAGAATTGTTGAGATCTTTATCAGTGTCTTCCAATTTCACCAGTGCTTATCATCCAGCTTGCAACGGACTTACTGAAAGATTTAACCAAACCCTCTTAAATATGCTCAGCCATTTTGTGGATAATAATCAGAAGAATTGGGACTCAATTTTGCCCTATGTCATCTTTTCATATAACTCGAGTGTTCAAGAGTCTACTAAATTTTCACCCTTTTTCTTGATATATGGTCGAGAACCTTCTTTACCTAATCAGGTTCAGCTACAAGCTACGTCTAATGACCTTTTTGTGAGACAGACATTGCAAGAGATTCAAAAGGCACGGGAGGTTGCTGTTGCTAACATTACAAAGCAGCAGGTGAAGCAAAAAGAAGCATTTGATGCTAAACATAGAGATGTGGTTTATAATGTGGGTCAATTAGTTAAAGTTTTCACTCCCATTAGGAAGAAAGGTAAATGTACAAAGTTGTTACATAGATATTTTGGTCCTTTTGAAATTATCCGACAGATCACTCCTGTTACTTACCTTGTTGGTCGACCTCATGCTCCCCGTACCAAACATCAGAGTGTTCATGTGTCACGCCTTTATCCTTACTATGATCCTGTGGGTCCTTATAGGCTGTAAAGTCTGAGTTTTTGATGCTTAATTAAGCCTTACTTGTCAGGAATATGTGATATGAATGTCTCTGCTAAATTACAAGTATATTGTTATTTTGGGTGTAATTTAAATTTTGAATTGTGTTTTGATAGCTGCAAATCATTTGTTTTGTTGTATTATGCTACAGGAATGTGTTTCAGGTGTACTATGTGCTTAATTGAGCTTTCATTTTCAGGAATGTTATGTGACAATATTGTTTTGAATAATGATGTGATGTTGTTTTGTTGCATTCGATTTGATTTGATATGATTTGATTTGATATGATTTGATTTTGGGTTCCATAATGATGCTGTGATCTTTATTTGCAGAAATTTGTTGCATGAATAGTGTTTGTATGTATGTGTGTATTTGAGGTTATGTGATATAGCTGAGATTTGCCTCGGTGGGAGTGCCAAAGTGTAACCCCGATGGCGTAGTGTGAGGTTATGTGAGAAATAAGAGTTGAGATTTGCCTCGGTGGATGTGCGTAAGAGTAACCCCGACGGTGTTGATGAGAAGAGATGAGATGATGTCAGCTTCGGTGGAAGTGCCACAGTGTAACCCCGACAGTTGTCTGTTTTCAGAAATTTTGCTTATTGGTGTTGCTGTAACGTGCCCAGTATAGCGTGTGTGATGAATTCACACAAGAGATTATATAGATGGAAGTGAATGTACTGAAAATAATTTTTTTTCTCTGTTTATGCAACAAGTTTATTACCATCTTAGATAGCAAATTTTAATACCACCTGTTTTC
Source organism: Deroplatys truncata (assembly GCA_030765065.1). Lineage (NCBI taxonomy): Eukaryota > Metazoa > Arthropoda > Insecta > Mantodea > Mantidae > Deroplatys > Deroplatys truncata. The sequence continues at coordinate 97,801,376 of CM060976.1, read as the reverse complement.
CAGCTTATTTCTTGATTTTGAGGATGTAGATGCAACATTATAATGTCATGTTATTTGTGTAATTCCTGAATTAATGTGATTTCTTGAAGGTTATGCCTATGTCAGATGTTTTGAATTTGCAGCATGCTGAATGAGACACGTAAGTGCAGATGTTTTGTTTTGGAGAGAAAATTGATAGATGATGATGATTGAAGTAATGATCGAGATTGCACTATTACTATTACTGCTAATGTTGATGATGATTATGTTTGAGTTAATGCTCACACTGCGATGAGAAGGATAGTGATGTGGATAAGAAGTTATATTGGTGACAAGAGTAGGACACTAGTAGTTGAAAGCATGTCACGTGGCGTAGTTTAGAAATGTATTGTGGATGTAGGTTGTAGTGATGCATACACTAGTTTGCGTAGTTAGTTAAGTCAGTGTTGTGTGTAATTTGGGGCCATGGTCAGTGTGAATGAGTTCATTTCATTGTCATGTGTGATTGTCTTGTAAATGCACTTACTTTCTTTTGTTAGTGATACCAGCTGGTTATTGAGTTGTAATATTGGGATCCCAAGATAAGGTTATGTTTCATTTCTGTCATGTTTATGTATTTTGAGTCTGTTTTACTGTTATTTGCATTATGAAGCATTGTAAGTTACACTTTGGATGGCAACTCTGTAAAATTTCTGTCTTATGCCAATTTGTTCTAATTTTCTTTTCTCTTTACCCCATGTCATAAAAATTCTTTTAGTGTACACTTTTCATACTTTAAAATCTTTAATTGTAAATGACATACCCTTCTTTTATGTGTGATTCTTTGTGGGAGCATCCTGTTTATTGTGTGGTGGTTTTGTTTTAGTATTGTGCTGGGCAGAGAGAGAGAAGATGCACCAGCATCTCCAGAGCACACCAGAAGTCAAGAAACACCACAGGGAAGCTGTCGGGCAGCCACTACACTGCCGTGGCATAAGGAGCCACCATGTCGGGGGGCAGTCCAAGCCAGCGACTGCCCACCCTGTTGTCATCACCAGAGACCTGCGGTGCTAATTCTACACCAGGACAAATCGTCGTTGTGGGCACTGTCTAAACCCACCCACAAACAGTTACGGCAGTTCATCACCCTTTTGCGCAGTGTAGTGTGCCTGTGAACTAAGGCAGCGTGGTGTGTGCGTGTGCGGGATGCCAAAGCTAAGTGCATTAACAATACTAAGTCGACAGCACTTACATCGCTCCTCTCTCGCCACATCACTCAGCACCATTGTGTCGTCGGCTGGGTGCAACCACACATATGTATTGCTCTTTTATTTTACATCACACATTTCTATGTCATTTTTTTTTGGTATGTCTTTCTTTTGTTTTTCCTGTATTTTGTACTTATGTTCTTTCTGTCGACGAGGACGTCGACTTGGGTGGCCAGGGGGAGATGTGGCATGTGCACAGATTATAGTAATAGCTGCGTCCTCTGGTTACCCAAGTTGAAGGTTGGCAGTTTATCCGAGGAGGGGCGTTTGAGGGGAAACAGTCTCATTGGTGGGGGATGGCGTTAGGACGCCAAGCTTAACGAGTTTTTTCAAGTCAGTCTGTTACTAGTCTTCGCGGTGTTCAGGTGTACGGATAGCTGCCCAACGATATGGCGTCCTCGCCCCGGCAGACACATGGGGTAAGTTTTGTTAAATAAATCTAATAGTTGTCCTTTTCCTTGCCTTTTTAATTATGGTAGAATAGAATCCTTGCCTCTCCCTTCAGCCAGGAATTATATTAGTGTAAATTATGTTGTGAATTTAACTTTAGCTGCGTCCCTTTGTCGGTGCCTCTTAAATTAAAGTTTCCTTTGTTTGTTCAACGATCCCTCTCGTAGCGAGTTGCCCTCCTCTGTAGTTAAATAATAATTAAATAGTGAGGTACGCGACAATATGAATATGTTTTATAAAAGAACATGGTAATGCTTTATTTTCCTGTTATACCTTGGGTTCATTAATAGCAGCTGGAGATGCACAGAAATATCTCTCTCCCTAGCTCTCTCTCTCTCTCTCTCACACACACACACACACACACACGCACGCACACACACACACGTCAATGAAACTACTTCTAGGCCACTTAGTGAGCCAAACAAAGCTCGTTAGTAAATGCATACCATTCTAATTGATCTTGCGCCTGTCAATACATATGTAATAGCTGTGTTGTTTAGTTAGACACTAAGCCAAGTGGATATAACATACGTTTGTTTAATACGAACTAACCATCAGAAGCACTGAACAAGAATTATGTCGCAAGCGAGAAATCAGTCTATATGCAACGTCATAAGAGCATTTCCAATCAAAAAGCCCATATTTAATTAGAATAAGTAATTAAAATGTTAACTCTCTGTTTAATACATACACGCTTTTTCAAAATAATTTAGTTAATACGCGAGCGCCTTTCAGCCAATGTACACTCTCATTCATACCTTATTCTGGAATCAGAAAGAACTCCAAAAGAACTTAGTTGCTAGTTTTAAAGCACGGTGCTCAAAATCTAATACTTAATTTTTTCCTCCTATATTCTTTTTTATTCCTATAATCTCTTCTTCGATTTGAATAGAGTCATAGAAGGCCCGGTCTCACGCATTTTATAATTAAAAACAAATAAAAATTTGATGCAATAACAACAGCTCATAGTACCTTCATTTATCACGGGGTTCAACTTGGAATAAAGGCCAATAAAATCAATGTATGTATTCAGAAAGATGAAACAGGTAAGTTACTTCAGTATTTTTATGCTAAAAATACAAAAAATACCATTGTTTTTGTATTGTAATTATCTTACCAAATTCTCCTACTGCTTAAACGGTTTTTTTTTAGTTTAACCGAGTCTTCAGTTCCATGCTTGTTGTCATTAAATAACTATTTCTTGACTTTCGGTCTCAAAAAAGTTATTATGATAACAACCATTCGTTAATTTCAATTGAAGTATCGAAAAACTATCAGCACCCGTGTGATAGTTTCGACGCGTTGATAGCAATTTGAAAGAAGTACAGAACAAAACGGCTCTAGGTAGCTCGAAAATGTCAAATTTCATAACTTCATATTTTGAAAACAATATTTCTCGTCTTATAATTTGCACAGTCTTCTTTACCATGCCCTAGAGAACCAACATTGGTCAGCATTTCTAGGCACTCACTACCATTTTGGTATTAAATGTCATCATCTTAATAAGTTATTCGAAATATAATTCCAGTTTAAATCTGTTTTATATTGGCACCTCACGCAGTTTTACTTTGTCTACTACGTACTTAGAATAAGCAAGGGAAGTATTGTACTTCCCCCCCCAGAAAAATTCGATATCGAGATTTCACCGGAAATACACGTTTTGAAGCCACTGACCACAACAAGTTTTACAAGCAGGTTCGAGTGTGTGGTATGGAGTTTGCTTCATATTCAAGAGTTCCCGAATTCGAATCTGGTTAGGGTAAGTTATCCGGTTACGGCGTTTTTCTGTTTTCCCTTATCCTGAGAAGATGAATGTCTGGTAACGCTAAGCTTTAAGGACCTCGGGCTCATTTGGGTATCATTTCACCTATTTCATTCATTCATCGTCCAATATTACCTATCGGGTTAAAAGACGTTACATCTCAAGAAAGCCTCTCCCCAAAAAGGATTATGTTTAAGTTCAGCATCTTCCAAATATGTGACACGAAGTTTTTCAATAAAATACCCCACTCCAAACTACCTTTTATAATTATGGTATATGTATCTATATTTTTTATTTTCTCAAAAACGGTTCCAACGGTTCTGGAACTCCTCTTCATTTGGAAGGAATTGTGTATAAAGGTAAACGTTGACAAACAGAAACTTACTACACAAAAATGTAGATCCTTTAAAATACACAGTTTATTTCCAAAAACTTTTCTGTGATATCAGCCATTCCCGAGATATCCGTTATTATTAGTTGTAAGTCCTACTCCTATTCAGTTGTATATCGCTGTGGTATATCATCCTCCGTGGTCTAGAGGTACCATGCTAGCCTCTAGTTCCCGAGGTCGCGGGTTGGAAACTGGCGGAAGTTTGATTCATTTTCTCGAGCGTAAAAATGCTTAGCATGGCTTCCTTCGGAAGGGAAATAAGGCGCCGGTGGTCCCGTATATTTACGGGACGTAAAAGAACCTCAAGCCTGATAAAGAGGCCTCTGAGCAAAATTTCCATCTTTCATTATAAATATAGAATGGGACGCTAAGGACGCTAAGTAGTTAAAGAGCTTCCATAAATAAAACTCAATTTAATTTCGCAATGTTATGAAAACGGCATGAAATGTAAAGGTCAGCATAAACACAGTAGCGTTTAAACATCTTGATTCTTATCGATTTGCTTCCTCTGTGCTCCTTGTACCTATGACAAAATGTGAAATGGAGGTATTTCTGAAGAGATTTATTTCGATGAACATAAAGTAGATAGAAAAGTAAGCTTTTGAAGGAATTGTGTGTAGAGCTGCATTAAAATAAACGATAATGGGAAGAGAAATTAATGTGAATCTAACATAGATGTTTATTACTTATTGATCTGAATAACCACATTGAAATCTTTAACACAGCATGGTGGTGACAAATTAACAACAATATATTATAGCCTTATTTTGAAACACATGCTAAGTCTAGAGCCAAACGGCAAAACCAGTGGGCAATGGCAAAAGTGGTGCTTATTCCAGTACGCGTGATACCGCCTCATTACGTAAAATAAGTGAAACTGCTTTTTTCACCCCATCGTGGGATACAACTGCTAGCGCTAATCTCTTGACGTCTCAGTAAGAGGCGTTTGACAAAGCTGTTCGCAGCCCCACAACGCCATGGGCCGCACTATTTGGGTCAATGTGTAGAGTTGTTGGCTAGGGTTGGCATCAAGCCAAAGTAACGAAAGCCCCATCTCTGCCTAATCCCTGGCGCCCTTACTCCACTCATTGAAATGCTCATAGCGTTCTCTCCGCACGTCTCGTGCTTCCTAAAGTAGCTGATTCCCAGATAGGCTTTCAGCGGGACAGCATTCCAGAGCATTCTTTCCTAAAAAATGTCACTATCTTGTATTGACCATCACCTGCTCTGCACTTATTCTCTCTGCTTTACGTTGTTTTATTATTTGTTTAATTTTTATATGGACAACGAAACCAACGTCGTTTTGACTTTAGCCTAGTGGCACAGGATTAAATATCTAAAAGGTTTTAATGACCATGGTGGAGTGAATTATCTAATGTACAAATAATTACTTAAAAAGTATCACTACAATTATGAATCAAATGCAAATAATAATTAATACCGGAATTATTGACTTCTTGTTATTGACGATTAATAATTATATAAAGAACATAATAGTAGGCTAAATAATTTCCATATATTAAAATCAATGCATAATCTAAGTACGAGATACAATTCTGCCAGTGGATAAGAAATCATTACCAGGAAAGTTACGTGATGACACAAAGCAATTAGTCAGAAGTCAGAGTAGTTAAGGCAATTAGGTGCTCTGGCAAATCAGTCAACAAGAAACCCATTAGCTCAAGGTTCAGGTAATAAGAACTAAGTACGTTCAGAAATTAGAGAGTTGCATGAAAGTGCCCGTATCCAGTTCTGAAAATTAGAAAGGGCAAGAGTTCTTAGAATTTAGCAAGTCAAAGGGTAAAGGCTGGGCATCAGATGCGAATAAGATGCTAAGGTTTGGAAACGTATAACGTAGGAGCTTTGATGAGGAGTCATGAAGTACGCGGGAAGTACGTGTATTTCTTAAATTACATCTTACAGTCTTTTAGATTTTACAGAAGTGTTTTACTGTGATCTACTATCGGCAGTCCGAGCGCCTTAAGACGGCCCTGGGGTTCTCACATACTTGGCGGGAACCGGAAGGGGATGCCGTTTAACATTTCAGCAATTCACGCAACTTACGCTTCTGGTTATTACGGAAACTGTAGATATTTTGGTACTTTAGAAGTTAGTGGATATAATATTTCAATACTTACAAGTTCTCGTGCTAAGACTCAGAAACAATTTTAATTCTTCAACTCAAACTGTGGCAACACGCTTCAAAGTATTAACTATAACTCCAATTATTCATGTATAATAAAATTTGTATGAACCGTAATATAATCCTCTCCAGTATGAAAATAAATGCAAATGAAAAACAGTTTATAAAATATGTAATTATTAAAGTATAAAATACAATATTAATGCGCTGTAGTGTTGAGCCACGTAACTGGTGTTATCTAATCTCAAACCCACCCACGCATACCATCGGAGAAAGATCCCATAGCTGACCACTGTAGCAGCCGGCAGCAGATTCATCAATAACGGAAATACTGGAGACGGCATCCAAAGTGTCTCACATATAGGGAATACGTCGTCATTGTTTCTGTGTTTGACATATAGAACTGAAAAAATCAATAAAAAATTGACACGCAGCAGGTACAAACTAAATCCTTAAACCCTTTCACATCTATTTGTGGATATGTATCATAAGACTGAAGCCCACTCCACCACACGTGATTTGTATTACACCGAGTTTTTATTTTATCACAAAGATTAAAGTAAAAACAAGAAACCTGATTAATGATCACAGGCATATAATAAGACGAGTATAACAATGATCTCCTTACTCAATGATATCCACAAGTGAATTTTGTAGAGTGAAATTTGTTTTCTTTCTTCTTTGCGGATGGTGTCAATTATAACAAAAATAGAATTGCAAAAATTCATGTAATCATAGTCAGGATTTCTGAAAAATGTAATTTCATAATTTCAAAGCAAATATCTTCTTGCAAAACTTTTTATAAGAGGCACGTTTTTAGAAAAAGTCAGAGTTTGGCTACCTTGATTGTAATATATCTCATAATAAGTACAATGATATAGACAAACTGTCTAGATTTAAAAAATCAATGGGAAAATAAAAGGAGCTTTACACGGAAAATTAAGAAGAGTGCGATATTCACATTCCATTAGTCAATGCCCGTACCGACATTAGCCCAATTGTGGGCTAATGTCTCTTTTACTAAACATTTAAGAGTTATTTATTAAAAGTGGTTTATTTTGATTAATAAAACACGAAAAATATATTTTTAAAGAGCTTAAAGTTTCATAATTCTCAAAGTGATGGATGCTTGATAACCGATGAACACAAGTTTAAGGTTAAATGCCTAGTTGGTTTCTAGTCAAATTTACATAGATCCATTGTGGCTCACAACCCACCCCCAAGGAGAAGGGGATGAAGTGAAGGAACCACACGTTGTGTGGCCACACAGATGCACGGAAGTCCCCAACAGTTCCAGGCCCATTCCACTGCTGGAGCTGCCTAGAGGGAGCAATGAACAATCCGTCGATCAAGCAGCCCTCTAGTGTCACGGGGGTACTCTTTCCTTTGAGCAAGTATCCGCGCCATCTATTCGGCACCGCCATAAGCGACGAAACATAGAGCACACTTAAAAGATGAGAAGAAAACGGAATGAAAGGGAAATGATGTAAAGGAAATCATGGCGGATGCAAAATACTCCAGTATTGTCCTACCATGCAGGAAACTCCACAGGAACCCAAGTCAGAATGGGCGGTCGACGGAAACCCAATCTGGAACCTCCCAAATACGAGCCTCACACGTTACTGTGGAGCCATCTCCCTCGGTTAACTCCGAATAAGTACACTTGTTTGAAAAACCTAAGGACGAGATGGGTAAAGTAACATAACAAATGAACTACTTTGTGGAAGTAGATGAAGGAGCGGGAGCATGTTGCCGGAGGTCTCTCACGTGTACACAGAAAGCTGGACGTCACATGGCGTGAGTGTAGCGAGCCTATAGTGCCAAATGGGTCTGGTCCCGCAACACGGGGCAGTTGACGGAACAGGACAAGACGGTGTGTGGCAATTAGTGAGCTGTTACGGTGCACTGTAGTGGTGTTCTTCATTGCAACATGGTCCGTAGACACCATTTGAATGACTTCACACGAGCAAGAATCATCGGGAAACTAGAAGAAGGCGAAGTGTGACGAGTGTTGCTCAGTAGTTTGGAATTGCTCAGAGTATTGTGTCACGTGCATTGGGGAACCTTCCAAACCACAGGCACTGCTGTCCCAAGGAGAGGTGGTGGTCGACCACGCTCAGCTATAGCAGCAGATGACCGCTACATTGTGCAACAGGCAAGAAGGGATCCACGCCAAACAGCGGCTGCAATTGCAACCACATTTAACAGAACAGCTAGGCACGCAATCTCACGATACACAGAGGCATGGCGACTACACAAAGGTGGTCTCTTTGTCCGATGGTCAGTACGTTGTGTTCCACTGACATCCGCACGTCGGCGGCACCGTTTGCGATAGTCTCAAGAGCATCAGAATTGGACCAACGAGGAATGGGGTCGCGTGCTCTTCTCGGATGAGAGCAGATTCAGTCTAAGTAGTGATTCTCGACGTACCCTCATCTGGCGAGAGGTGGGAACACGTAATGTACCCAGGAACATCCTTGAACATGATCGTTTTGGTGGTCCAGGTGTTATGGTTTGGGGAGGCATAATGTTGCATGGGCGCACTGACCTCCAAATCTTTGAACACAGTACGCTCACTGGTCAACGTTATTGTGATACTGTACTCCTTCCCCATGTCCGTCTTTTCAGAGGTGCAATCGGCCCTGACTTCATTTTTATGGATGACAATGCGCGACCGCATCGAATTGCGCAGGTGGAGGGTCTCTTGGAACGAGAGGATATTCGGCGAATGGAGTGGCCTGCCCGTTCCCCCGATTCAAATCCCATCGAACACGTGTGGGATGCTTTGGGGAGACGCATTGCAGCACTCCACGTGCACCAACGACCATCCAACAGATGTCAACAGCGCTGATGGAGGAATGGAACGCCGTACCAGAAGAACTGCTTACCAGCCTTGTGGCCATCATGGGAGCGCGAAGCAGAGAATGCATTGCTGTACGTGGTGATCATACAGCCTTTTAAGCACCATGTATCCGTTTCTGTAAATCTAGAGAGCCATCATATGTCGTATTGACTTTAGTGCAGCTTAAGATCTATGAATAAAAGTGGCATTTCCGTTCGTCTTATTGCATATTTCAGTTTAGTTGCCTACTGTAGCATACCATAGCAGTTCATTCTATGTGTGATCCAATTTTAATCGAGCTATGTTACTTGGCAGTGTCACATAATGCGAAGATTGCTTTCGTCCTTAGGTTTTGCATACCAGTGTATTAAGTGTATATCAGAATTATTGTGTGTATTTTCTGTACAAGTGAAACACTGCATGAAGAACTGGTGTGTACAATAATGTACACTTGTTGATTTAATGTACCCGTACGAGTAATTCAAGCTTGACAAATATCTAAATACATCACAAATTGTCATTGAACCATGCTACCGGGCTCGTTTTCTTGACAGCAGTCACATAGACACTACATATAATGTTATATACTTTTAAATTTATTGTGGAATATTTTTCAGACGATTAAAATTTTTATTTAATAAGCAATAACTTTCAAACCTTCATGAAACATAGAAAAAGGTGGCTAAATGTAATTCAGTCAATGTATTCGATACCAACACTCTTCTTTTGTTATGGGCGTGCTGCATCCTTATTGTAAAATGTTTACAGGCGTGTCACCATTAAGTCATTAATAACTTATTTTTGCAGCAAATATGTATAAACACGGGATTTATAATTTAAACTAAATACATTAAATGTGAATTAAGTACATGCTGTTGATACATATTCAAACTAGCTGTTATTCAGCCACCACATATCCCTACACGAAGGTGCGAATGTACACAGTCCAGAAGGCGACCTGCAGAGATTCGAACATGGGTATAAATGTCTCGGTGAAACTAGTACCCATGTTGCATATTGCAAGCGTATAGTACGTATGCAAGTTTTACGGCTGCGTTATGTGATAAGAGTGTTTTGTATTGATTTTGTATGAGATTTCAGAGCGTTTTATTTACTTCCAACGGTAGCGCTGCGTGTCTTCGAGAAGCTATCTTACGTGGTGTCATCAGTTATTTTCTAAAAGCCAATTTAACTTTTAGATTAAATCATATGTTTGAAATATTGACATGGTATTAAAAAAGTTATCTTTATACTTGATTGGAGTTTTAAAAACAGTACATTCTGATTGAATTTTGTGAACCTCGAATACCGTGAAAAATCATAAAAATGAAGAGTAGGTTAAATACCACATTATCATGATGTGACTATGCAGAGATTATAGGACATACGTCTCTCTGGTCACCGGGATTTGAGATGGCAGTTGGAACTTGGGGTAGGGAGAGTTAAGAATCTTTAGGAGGGGATGAGTTGTTTAGCGTCTCTGACGCTTGAGGATAGCGTGGCTTGAGAAAGCGAGTCAGGGAGTGACCTTCGAGCTGTAAGGACATGCAACTGCCTTCTCCGTGCCAAGGCATGATGGCCTCGCCCGGCGGACATGTGGGCTAAGAGTGTAAGCACTACGTTATCTATCTTTATATAATAAATTCATCAGCCACGCATTCTCTGGAAGATTTAATTATGTTAGTGTAGAGTCCTTTCCTTCCTTTAAGCCATGTAACGTTTCGGATTAGTAATATTTTCTGTACTTTCTTTAGCTGCGTCCCTCGTCGTAGCCTCGCCGTGTAAGAAGTTTGATTAATTTCCCGGTACATTCTTTGTAAGCGAGTAGCTCCCCATCATTTTTGAGTAAATATAAGAAGAGGCTACGACAATTGGTGGAGGCACAAAATTTCAAGCTGCAAGGTAAAGATTCTCACAAAATCCCTTCCAGTTCAACCAATCTTTTACATGAAAAAATTTGAACATATATGATTTAAAAATGACATATATGACCGTTTGACATATTTTCACGGCAAATTAAATGCTTATTATTTAACAGCTCTGCATTATGACCTGCGAAATGCGCTTCATTTTCATTGAAATTTATAAAACTCAAAGGATAGACAAAACTGGTAAACATGATAACTCGTGAATATATGTCTCAGCCCTTCTTCATAACCTTATGCGTTTCTAAAAATATTAGTGCAATGCAACGTGAATAACACTTCTGCTTCGTATGAGCTTTAAAATAACAAAATCTGACTTGTCAGATGAGTGTTGTTTGCTTGTTGCATTGCTAAACTCACATTAATCTCAATCAGTTTTTAGTAACACAGAAGAATAAAGATTTATATGGATTGTTTAATACATGATGAATAACTGTATGTTACAGTACCATGTGATAAAATTTTGTTAGTAAATTGTTTCCAGAAAAGCTTTGTTTAGGTGCTGGGGTTTCAATTACGGAGGAAGTAGGAAGTGAAAAATAAACTTAGAAGTATAAAAAACGTATGACTATGATGGTCCCTGTGCTCATGTATGACAGCAGATTGTGGGTAATAAAACAAAAGAACAAAAGTAAAACTGAGACCACCGAAATGAGATTTTTGAGGATAACTAAATTTTGCACTATACTAGACTAAATAAGAAATGGAACAATTAGAATTGAAGTGAATATTTATAAATTATATGATAAAACTGAAGAAAATTAACATAATTGCAAAAATGGAGTAGGTGGAATGCCTAATTCTTGAAGTAAATAAAATAACACTAGAATAATGTAGGTAAGTAAACAGATAATATTTTAATCAACTATTGAAGATACTCAAAATAGCTGTGCTTCGCCAGCTTATAAGATGGCAAACTCTTGAGTTCAAACTGTCCGCGGATATTCACGGGATATTTGTTAGGATGTAAACGGGCGTTTTACTTAAGCGCTCCCTTGTAAATATGGCCTGGTTGTTGGTGACGCCCGTTGGGGTGACATTGCTGATACAGTTAGTTCCCGAGGTCGCGTGTTCAAACCCGGGGGAGGGAGATGGACTTTTTTGGGATAAAAATCCTTAGCATGGCCTCCTTCGGAAGGGAAGTAAACCCAGTGGTCCCGTGTCGTAGATTTACGGCACATAAAAAAACCTCAAGCCTGATAAAGTGACCTCTGAGCAAAATGGCCGCTTTTTCAAGCCCAATATAGAATGGAAAGCTAAGGAGCACAGCAGTTAAAGAATGTCCATAAAAATTCACGTAGATGAGAAGAATTTCAGCGTACATGCATTTGTGTACAATGCCACCATTGTTCATTTCCACCTGAGGATAGCCACACAAATAAATACTGTAAAGATGAAGCTAATACAGAATAATACCATAAACGTCACGCCAGGATGTAGGTGTGGTGAAGGAATGCTGGGTATCCCTTAACAATTGACATAGCACAATTACTGAACATGAATGAGACATTTACTACTTGTCGTGGAGTCTAAGGTTTCTTTACCTACAGTCACCATTCTTGCCGTTTCGGAGGCTCTAGCACGTAAACAAAGACTTTCTGGACCTGGGGTTACAAACAAAATATGATCGTATAATATACATCTATCCACCTAAGAACTTGTAACAATTTTACGGTCTATGTATGCAGTGGATAGAGTAAATCGTTTGTGTGTGTTATAAAAATTTTATTTCTTTTTATATTTATGCGGAGGGTAAATGGCACAGGTGGATGGCTTTTGCCATTGGTTATAAGCAATACCAGTAGGTAATATTAATCATATGCATTTACTCTTACCTTAGTAAGCTAGTACTTTCCTTGCAAGCTTTCAACCCCCCCCCCTCTGTCTCTCTGTCCCACAAATGGAATTCGAACCAGAGGACTATGGAAATTAACCGTAAGATTTTGAAAAAATAAGTTTGCTCTTATTTTTGGCTTGAATATACATTTTCTGTAAGAGTTTACTGTCAGCTTTGGATGTAAATGCTTTCCTTACATCCTTCTAGTTTACGAGTAGTTCTCCACCGAACTAATCGATTACTACAGCACTGAACTACTCTTCTAATAACAATCCAGGCAGATCTCACTCATTGCAAATTATTGCGATAAAATACTGTAAACATGTTATCTACCTCTGGTATTCATAAATTTTATCCCTGTGATTATATTTCACGATTTAAAAACTAACTTTCCAAAGCCCAGTAGAGTATTAAGGTAGCACATCATCCCTCTAATTAACTATTGGTTTGCTGTTGTAATTAACCATCCGAGCAATTAGGTAATGGAACATCACGCGTATGCAAACCGTACTTTTTTCATTCTAATCTTCAGCAGATTTCATTGTTTGGTAGCTTAAATTCTGTGCAAAAAGCATTGCGGTCATTATATTAAATACAAACACACGCGGCTTTTAACTTTCTTTGCTGCTTAACTAAATCATTGAAATGCTGGTTTCGAAGTCCGCTGTATCCATGAGAGCGCAGTGCCTAAATATAAAGTCTCGGGAAGGAAATAACTGAGTATCTTGCCCCCAAGAGGGGTTCAAAAATTGTATTTCCCAGAGTAAGTGGACTTTTTCTTCAAAGTTTTTCCCTTGTATAAACAATTAAATTGAGTTTTATTTATGGACGCTCTTTAACTACAACGGTCTTTAGTGTCTCATTCTATATTGGGCGTGAAAGACAGCAAATTTTGCTCAGAGGCCTCTTTATCAGGCTTGAGGTTCTTTTAAGTGCCGTAAATCTAGGACATGGGACCATCGGCTTTACTTCTCTTCCGATGCTAAGGATTTTTATGCTCGAAAAAATCCATTGCCCTCCGCCGGGTTTGAATCCGTGACCTTGGGATCCAGGGGCTAGTATGGTACTTCTCCTTTGTATGTGTTATCACCAGGCATGGGGGTTTTAGTAAGAACAATCTGTTACCGCACGGAGTATAGGTGACGTCAGATACTATGACGGACAGTCTTCCCCTTCCCTTCACAACAGTTTCGTTGTGGCTGTTACATTTATTCGCTGCAAACAAATCCGTGGAGAACTGTAGCAATATGCATAAAATAAAGAAGAATCAAAATCATCATAATTAGCATCCTTTGTGGCGGAATTTGGCAGGGAAAACTTTAGCACTAATGACGAAGTCAACGACATTATAATTCAATTCAGCACAAGAAATATGTGACATAAAAAAAAATAAGGAAAATTGACTCTCGATCTCCTCAGCCCCAAACTAGAGATAGGAATTCCTGGAGTATCTGTCTCATATGCTATAAGGGCGGACATTTGTTTAAACAAAGGTAAAGCTTACAAAATGCCTGTTTCGTAGCTTTCATAAACAAACATAACAGAAAAATGCTGCTATACGTGCAGTGAAGGAAATAATTTCACCAGCCGTCTTTATAAGATATTTCATATATTCAGAATTAGTTCAGTAATATTGCAACTACAATAACATATGTATGTAAGCATATACACCAAGAATACGAGACCAAACATTAATCGCCAATTGTTTGAGGTTTATAGGGTACGAATAGTGCCCGGCCACACACAACCAAAACACTCAAGATCTGATCGCATCATTTGTTTGGGAACAATGAGACCACCCTCCTTACAGTCCACATTCGGCAACAAGATATTTTCATCTGTTTCTTCATCTGAAGAAATTCGTTGGTGAAAAACGTTTCAACGACGATGATGTAAATCAAGAAATGCGGACTTGGCTTTCATCACGGGCGGCATCATTCTTTGACAAAGGCATATAAAAACTGGTTTCTCGTTACAAGTGCCTGAATAACGGCGGTGACTGTGTGAAGAAGTAGTGAAAGGTGTAAGATAATGGATGATAATAAGGTATTTCCTAAATAATGCTCTGTTATTTTTTAAAAAATTGTGGATACTTGTTTTAAAAACACGTTTTGTATATACCAATGTCAGTTCAATTCTGGTCGTTGAATATTGCTTCCTTTCTGAGATAATAATGCCGATTTTCTTTGGGTTCGACATGTTGGGTCGGGGCTAGTGCCGAAAAACCAACAAGTAATATTCTGTCAATTCTATCTCCTAGAATAATTCTCTGTGCTTTATCGCACAGCCTGTAATATGGAAAATAATTTTAAAGTCATGTTAAATAGGCATACATCTGTGCTTCAATAGAGTGACAGCATAAACCTTCAGTACTAAAAAAAAATATAAATCAAACCTTAATCCTGGTAACTGTGGCTGACCTGGTGTCCTTCTGCATCATCACTCAACGTGTTACCATTTTTGTTTCAAGAGTATGTTTATGAAATGTGCCATAACATTCTCTCTGTCAGAAAACATACGGCATAAAAGACCTGAACAACAAAGTAAGCAAGCTATTCATTGTCAGCCTTCTAATTCTATTGAAACTTATGCATTGCGTATAATTGGTTACACTCAGATTTATCGAACCTCTAAAACCTACCTAAATTGATTATGACAGTTAAATCAGTGTTTGCTAGATATCACGCTAGATGTCGTCTCATATTTGCAGTAATTGGTAAACTTACGAAAGAGAGTAATCCATGTTCATACAATCTGTCAAATCGCTTATCAGTGCATGGCTTGCGCGACCAAAGAGATTATCACTGATTCAATTACATGAAGGATAGATTAATACAGCAAATACTGACATTTATTTACTTTTGTAAGACATACATCACTTCTAGCCTTAATATTTCATGTGATGTTCATAATTGCAATGCCCGATGAAACATTACAAATTTAAAACCTGAATTACAATAGTTTTAAACCTATATTTTTGTCCTGTTCAACTAAAAAGAAAACTTAAAAAAAACTGTAATTTCAGGACATTGCGACCAAACTAGGGGCATTTATTGACAAAACCGGTATATATTTGGACATTTGCTCTTTTTTGGACCGTGAATTTGTATTCGTAACGGTATTAGTGACCAATTTGTTAATCCTTATAAAATGCTTACAATTGCCCATACTTTCGATTCAGCTCTTTATCTTTGTAGAAGTAGAAATGTTTTGAATCCCAGAGTCATACTCTATACGCATGCAATAAAAAGATTCAATGATATATTGTTTATGAATTTAACTGCATTACTATCTATCTAACCGCGTTAAATTTCGCATATAGGTATTGCATTTTTACTTTCTCTACTACGTATAGTAAGTAGGGGAAGTATTGTATTCCACCCAAAAATTCGATACAGAGATTTCACCGGAAATACATGTTTTGAGACTCCTTGAATCCAAAAAAAGCATTTTTGGAAACATGTCCGTGTGTGTGTCTGTGTGTGTGTGTGTGTGTGTGTGTGTGTGTCTGTGTGTCTGTGAACAGCATAACTCAGAAACGAACAGTCGGATAAACACCAAACTTGGTATTTAGGTTCAGTATCTTCCAGAGATGCGACTCAAAGGTTTTCAAGAAAATCCTCCCACCCCAGAGTACCCTTTACATGGAACATTTTTCGAAAATTTTAATTTTCTCAAAAACGGCTCTAACGATTTTGATTAAAATATCATATGTTTAAGGTATTTTCATGACAAATGAAATGTATATCTCGAATTTTCTGGGAATGTCTCCAAAAGTGTTCTTCATTCTGAACGACTTTTGCATAACTGGTAAACCATAAGAGATAGACAAAATGTTACTACACAAAAAATGTAGATCGCATTAAAATACACAATTTATTTAATATACATTTTTTTTGTTGAGTGAACCGTGTTCGAGATATTGCTTGTTATTCCTTTAAATTTTCCAGTACTTATACTTTTTCTCAAATTCGTTATTCATTTTTTTGTCCTAGACATGCAAAGAGAATGGAATGCGCCACATAGCAACCAGCGCTTAAAATGTTTGACTATCGCTTAAAACCTACCATATAACTCTTGCATATACAAGCAAATTAGCAATAAAATTGACATCTCGATTAACATGAAGCATATGGAGAATAAGCGTTTGTAAAAATAGTTTCTACAAGAGTTGAGAAAGTCATGTGAGTGTAACACATCAGATTTTTTTTTACTGAGCAAGAAAGAAGTTGAAAACCCCAATACTAGAATTTACAAATCCTTCATTTTTTATATTTTGTGGTTAATATATGCTTCAGACATGTAGCGAGATTAAACCTAATGCAATCAAATTAGTTTCAAATACATATTTTACAACTGTAGTTATTTTTTTAAAAGCATTGTAAACGAAAAAGTAACGACCTCAAGTAGTAAAGTTGTGATGCTTTCTTCGCGAAAATATACCTTTATGTGCCCTATTTAGAGTACAAATTGAAATGTTCTGTAATTTTCATAGACACGAGGAGTCTATTTTTAAATATGTAGAGAGGGTAAAAATTTATTTAAAAAATTGCGTTCAAGCTAGGGTACTGGTTTCATTATTAGTTAATTACAACCGCATTTGTACACTCACAATAACCTTGTGAAATATTTTTGCGTATTGTAAAAATGTTTATTCCTATTTGAATAAATTACAAGTTTTATAATAATAATATTCTACACTGCATGCTAATCTACATAAACATTTGCAGAAATGGTCTTAGTACATATTTCCCTGTAGTTACAAGAGGATTAGGGGAATCC
The DNA here is from genome assembly GCA_030765065.1 of Deroplatys truncata. Classification (NCBI taxonomy): domain Eukaryota; kingdom Metazoa; phylum Arthropoda; class Insecta; order Mantodea; family Mantidae; genus Deroplatys; species Deroplatys truncata. Next base: position 97,784,018 of record CM060976.1, on the reverse strand, counting down.
AGTAGGCTTAAGTAATAGTCAAATGTTTTAAGGGTATGTTGGAATGTGATGGGTTTCAAATTAAATTCTCTTTAGATGTTGTTGTTGATCATTGCCCTCGTTATTACAAACATAGACTATTTGTTTTTCCCTCCGTCGTTTCGCGAATACAGTATTTGTTTTGCTATTGCACCCACTACAATATGTTGAATAAGTAATACACATCATGTTTTTTTTTTCTTATTGGAGATATATCTATTTGCAAAATGGAATATGCCACATTATTCCCAAATTAATTAAGTACAAATATACGTATTTTATTGGAGTAGTCGGCGTTCGAATCTATTGGCTATTCTTAACTTCTACCGCTGTGGAACCATTGAGCTAGTTTCCTTCTCAGCCACTTCCGGCCCTCCGTTATGACCTCCGCACTGTCTATCGCCTCCTATGGTTTCCGCGTTTGCGATAACACCAACTTCTTAAAAATATTCCCTAAAATGCTTGGGAACAGTTACCTTTACATAATGTTGTTAACAATTCGAAAATTAGAGAGATTTATTTCGCGAAATAAAACGAAATGAGACAATAACGCGAATATGTCAATTTTATCAATTTTATATACGCAAAAATGCGAATTCACGGAGTTTGCCTAGCGACCTGCGGAAATTATATCATTATTTGTCACTTCAGAAACGGAACTTTATAACATTAATTCCTAATATCTTTTTTAACAAGTGCCGGAAATTTGTCACAAGTTAGATTGTTAAGGGAGAAGTATGTTCCCCTGCTGAGAGATGAAAGAGATCAACAAGTGAAAGAAGCAGTCTGTGGTCAGAAGGTTATGTTACTATGTTACGAAACGACAGATCGGTTGGGTCGATGTGTATTTGTCGTGTTATTTCGCCTTCTTGAACCTAAAATAGAGCAGGAGTTGTATGTTGCTCATGTGCATATTCTGGAAGCAGCTGATGCAAAATCATGCAAACAGGGCAATACTTAATTCCGTACAGAAGTGCTCTACGACAATAACTTGGAACTGGTAAGCGACAGTGAAAAATATGTGACAAAGTGCTTCAGTTCCCTGAATGTCTTCCTCAGAGAGAATATAGTTCATATTTAGTGTTGGGCACACCGGCTAAATTTGGTGAGATGCATATTCACGAAAGAACTAACGAAACTTAATGCAGCTGTGGCTAAGGTTATAGCTGTCTTTCTCAATACAAAAAAGAGAAAGCACAGGTATGTTCGGTTTCTCAAAGAAAAGTACTCGTCTGAGAAACGTATGGTTTCCACTACCAGTTCTGACAAGATGGAATACTTGGCTCGAGGCCGTTTCTTACGGTGAGAAGCATCTTCGCGATATGATTGAGTTTGTGCAGTCAGAAGATCTGGACTCCAGCAATCTGGTGTCGATTTCATGAAATCACTGACGAATGATGAATTAAATATAACTTCAGCAGAGGCAACATTCGTCAAGGAACATGCGAATAATTTATTGGAATATATCACTGAACTAGAAGGATCTCCATACCCAACAAGTCCTACACTTTATGGAAAACTCAGGAAAATATTTAAAACTTTCGAAGTAGCAAAAGAAGGGAATTTGTTTAGTGAAACAGAAGAGAAGCTAAATTTCTTCAGGAGCGCAGATGCTCAAGGAAATGTTAGATCAGTGTGAAAAACATTGCAAGATTATCATTTGCAAAATTGCAATTAATGATGTTTGAAAACCCTGCTAATAAATTGGTTTCAGCACTTGAAGTGTTTAGTCCAGGATTCATCATTAACGGTAATATCGATTCAGTACTAGTGAAAAAATCTGATGTTACACTCACATGACTTTCTCTACTCTTGTACAAACTATTTTTACAAACACTTATTCTCCATGCTTCATGTTAATCGAGATATCGAGATGTTAATCTTATTGCTAATTTTCTTGTAGATGCAAGGGGAATATGGTAGGTTTTAAGCGCTAGTCAAATATTTTAAGCGCTGGTCGCTATGTGGCGCATTCCATTCTCTTTGCATGTCCAGGACATCAAAAAAATTAATAACAAATTTGAGAAAAAGTATCAGTATTGGAAAATTTAAGGGAATAACAAGGAATATCTTGAAAACGGTTCACTCAACAAAAAAATGTATATGACATAAATTGTGTATTTTAAAGTGATCTACATTTTTCGTGTAGTAAAATTTTATCTATCTCTTATGGTTTACCAGTTAGGCAAAAGTCGTTCACAATCAAGAATACTCTTGGAGACATTCCCAACAAATTCGAGATATACATTTCATTTCTCATGACAATATCTTAAATATATGATATTTTAATTAAAATCGTTAGAGCCATTTTTGAGAAAATTAAAATTTTCGAAAAATGTTCCATGTAATGGGTGGTCTGGGGTGGGAGGATTTTCTTGAAAACCTTCGTGTCGCATCTCTGGAAGATACTGAACCTAAATACCAAGTTTGGTGTTTATCCGACTGTTCGTTACTGAGTTATGCTGTTCACAGACACACACACAGACACACACACGGACATGTTTCCAAAAATGCTTTTTTTGGATTGGTCCCAAAACATGTATTTCCGGTGAAATCTCGGTATCGAACTTTTGGGTGGAATACAATACTTCCTCTACTTACTATACGTAGTAGAGAAAGTAAAAAGTGAAGTCTATTCCATTGTTAAAAATGCAAATGATTCAGTGATTACAAAAGGGTACAGTGAACATAAAAGAGCAAGCCAATCAAATTATGTTGCTAGATGGAAAGATAAATATTTTTAATTTTGCCTAGTTTGCTTGACAGTCATTCTGAGTTTAGTAGCAGAGCTCTCCAGTCAGTGTTTACCCATGTGCTAATGTTGACTAGGAAGGTTTTCTTTTCTTTCCTTATTGCTACTCCGGAGTTTTGAGCGACTTGCATTGCAAAATGAAAGAAGAAAATGCAAACATTATGGCAATGTTCTGCTATGACAGAAAACACAACATAATGTGCGTTTCTTTTATGGTATTATATCGATCTCAGTGAGACTTAACACTCGGAATAATGGTCTCTTAATCCAAATTATAGTAATATAGTAGTTATTTCTAATGACAAATCAATTAAGAAGTTAGTTAAAAAACAACATTCATTGTAGTATCAGTGTCTAATGTTGGAGCTTTTAGCGATTTGGTTTGCAACAGAAAAGCGATAATGTTCCTCCCCTTTGCCAGTTAGAAAAAGGAATATGTATTTTTCTTTCATGTTAACCCTTCTTCAGTGATAATTGAAGAATAAAAATCTGATGTGTTACACTCACATGACTTTCTCTACTCTTGTACAAACTATTTTTACAAACGCTTATTCTCCATCTACTTCATATTAATCCAGATAAACATTTGCACACTCTATCTTATTGCTAATTTTCTAGTAGATGTAAGTGGAATATATATTTACAAGGGCAATATAGAAATACAGTAGCCTTTAAGCACATACATATCTCTTAATGGTTGCTAGGTGCAGCACTATTCCCTTTGCCACAGATTAATACTCTTTGCATATCCAAAACAAAAAAATGAATAACGAATTCCCATTTGAGAAAATAAGTACTGAAAAAATTAAGGGATAACAAGCAATATCTCGAAAATGGTTCACTCAACAAAAAAAATGTATATGACATAAATTATGTATTTTAACGTGATCTACATTTTTTGTGTAGTAAAATTTTGCCTATCTCTTATGGTTTACCAATTATGCAAAAGTCGTTCACAATGAAGAATACTTTTGAAGACATTCCCAGAAAATTCAAGATATGCATTTTATTTGTCAAAAAATATCTTAAACATATGATATTTTAATCAAAATCGTCAGAGCCATTTTTGAGAAAATTAAAATTTTCTAAAAATCTTCCATGTAAAGGGTACTCTGGGGTGGGGGGATTTTCTTGAAAACCTTCGTGTCGCATCCTTGGAAGATATTGAACCTAAATACCAAGTTTGGTGTTAATCCGACTGTTCGTTTCTGAGTTATGCTGTTCAAAGACAGACACACAGACACACACACGGACATGTTTCCAAAAATGCTTTTTTTGGATTCAGGGGTTCTCAAAACATGTATTTCCGGTGAAATCTCGGTATCGAATTTTTGGGTGGAATGCAATACTTCCCCTACTTACTATACGTAGTAGAGAAAGTAAAAATGTATGACATAAATTGTGTATTTTAACGAGATCTACATTTTTTTGTGTAGTAAAATTTTGTCTATCTTTTATGGGTTACCAGTTATGCAAAAGTCGTTCACAATGAAGAATATTTTTGGAGACATTCCCAGAAAATTGGAGATATACATTTCATTTCTCATGAGAATATCTTAAACATATGATATTTTAATCAAATTCGTTAGAGCCATTTTTGAGAAAATTAAAATTTTCGAAAAATGTTCCATGTAAAGGGTAGTCTGGGGTGGGGGGATTTTCTTGAAAACCTTCGTGTCGCATCTCTGGAAGATACTGAACCTAAATACCAAGTTTGGTGTTGATCCGACGGTTCGTTTCTGAGTTATGCTGTACACAGAGACATACACGGACATGTTTCCAAAAATGCTTTTTTTGGATTCAGGGGGTCTCAAAACATATATTTCCGGTGAATTCTCTGCATCGAAATTTTGGGTGGAATGCAATACTTTCCCTACTTACTATACCTAGTAGAGAAAGTAATAAAACGAAAAACACAGGTCCCTACTTATAAGGGGTCAAAATGCATGCTACGTGTCGCACTGTGTACCTATTGTTGGGAAATCAGTTCTACCAAACCGTTTCCACATTTGGTTCGACAGGCAGAATGGATCCTTGTGTGTTGTATGTTTATTGCTATAAAGCGTTAATTCGAAAAAAATTCTGATGTTCTTCATTCACATTCTACCCTCTGTCGTTTATTAGTGGGTATACAAATTATTCATACGAAAGTTCATTTTTCTATCTACTTCATTTTAATCGAGATAAACATATGCAGAAGCAGCTACATTAGACATTTCTTTAGGATAAAAAGAGAACAGCGATAGTTAAATGTTTAAGAACTGGACGCTATACGCTGACCTTAAACTCTTTCCATGACATCGCTAGATACGGCTGAAAGATTTAAGAGAAAATATTTAAATGTATTGAGCAAATCAAACGATTAATAATGGATATCTGGATAATGGCTAAGGCCATAAAAAAGTTATTTCATATAAATGGTGCGTTTTAAAGAGGCCTACATTTCATCAGAAATACACCTTCTGAAACTCCCTGAATAAAATATACATTTTTAGAAAAACGTACGCGCGCGCAGGTGTGTCTGTTTACGTGTCTGTCTGAGAACGGCGTACGTCAACAAGGAAAGAAGTTGATTCTAATTCATGTACTTTATATTTAAGATATTTACATAATAAATAAAATGTATATTCGGAATTTTCTGGGAATAGCCTGTGAAGTTCTGTTTATTCTGAATGACTTTTATATAACAGGTAAATCATAAGATAGAAAAAATATTAGTAGGTAGAAAATGCAGATCTCGTTAAATAATTGTTTGTGCCTTTAATAATTTCCGAAATATTGTGTGTTATTGGTGTGAATGTTCAAATCTTTATACTTTTCTGAACTACAAATTGTTACTGATCCCCCATGTTCATTCAAAGAGAACGAAACTTCAAAGCCATCATGGAGCTTTAGCCTACTGCATTCTTATTTCTGCAACGAAATGTGAAAATGTGTAATGAAAGTTTATCTCTATTAACAAGAAGTAGAATAAGCTTTTATAGGAATAGTTCGTAGAAAAGGGAGTAGTGAATGCAACCTCAATTTTTTGCAAGAGTTTTGTTTGTCGTGATCTCATACAAACTATGGTATTAATCTAATTTCAGAGCCACCCAGCATACAGTGGTATGCTGTTATCTTCTCTTTTACAAGAGTTTATTCCTATGGCTCTGAAATAAAAATTTGAATAAAGTTTGCATATGTTGCACTTATTGCTTATTTTGTATTGATTTCTAGGATCATGAATAGCATAATGTGGATAAAGTAATCAATGTTTATATGATTAATATCATGCATGAAGGGTATAATGTGAATTTGTAATTGGTAGTGAAAGTCGCGTAAATGTAAATCGAATATTTTTATTCTGCACCTCATTAGAACCACTATTAAAAATTCAATGTTTTGGTTCAGGGTAGCCCATCATTCACTTTAGTACCAATTGTTCATCCAAAATCGAAAATTACTAGAATTTTTTGGGGTTACAGTTTTCTTTTAATTGCACAGCTATAGATTTGAAATGCCATTTTAAATACATTCCATTATGGCACGAATCTTACAGGATCAAGTAGTTTCATAAACTCCCGTTAGTGCGGAGCACTGTTATTTAGTTACCGAAGTTCTCTATATTTAAAGTACAGCAAAGGTCAGCCATGTTGGGTAGAACTCTCGCCTCTCTTCCCATATATTACCAGTAATGTGGTTGGTTGCACGATCTTAGAAAAAGCGAAATAAAACACAAAAATCATGCACAGAAGAACACCAATACACTTTGCACAAGTATTTCTGGCATTAAAAATATTACTTTACTTAGGTATGTGTTAACACTGTTTTCGCAAATTAATGTAAAATAAAAGAATCCTGCGCTGCATGTATGCGACTTTCAATGACATTCATTTCATTATCCTGCTCACAGTTTAAATCGTAGGATAAAATAATAATAATAATAATAATAATAATAATAATAATAATAATAATAATAATAATAATAATACAGAAACGGTACGAACAAAGTATTGTATTGGTATTTGCAAGAAAATCTACCAATGTTTTATCCTTCACATATTAAAGTACTATTAAAGAAACGTGTTTTTTTACGGAAAATTGTACCTATTCAAGAAGAAATCACGTCACCCTCCAGACGTAAATTCGAGATTTTCTGCTCTGCTTGTGATGAAATTAGTTACAAAAGTTGCACATTTTTATGTAAGATTTTTACTTATCACTATAGCTCCTGTTTAGAAATTCTCATGCAATGCCAAACCAAACGTTGTAGAATATCACACAAATTTGAACGATTACAAAAAACATGAAAAATTAAGAATTGTTAGAAAAAGTGTATATTGGATTTCTTGATGAAAATCCAAATTAGTATTTTAAACAATCATAAGAATAAAATTCTGTTTTCTTTTTCTGAAAACTCAATCTGTTGAGTTAAACACTTGACGATACTGTGATATTCAACATTTCTGTTTATTTTAATTGTTCCATATCCGGTTCATATCGGCAGCCTTATACCTTTGGAACATAAAACATATATTTTAAAATATTTTTCAACCCGGCATTTGAGGCAGTATTTTATATCACAACATTGTGAATGCCAGAGTGATTGTAGTGTAAACTAATATTATTGTATGACGATGATTTTAGATGTTAGTTAGCCATAAGCATTGTTAGGAAATAAGTTTACACGGCCTCACTGAAACCGACAATAGAGTGGGTAACAACGAAGCGAGAGGGTGAGTTGTTTATCACTTAGAAGAGACAAACAAATGACGTCAGGGTAGCGCGCCTTTCTTTAGAAATGGAGGGAATATCTTCCCTAGAGCATGTGTGTTAGTAATTGTGATTGGCTGACAAAATAGACGCTAATATTGGCGCGATTTGGTAACCAATAGCAGCTATATTATGTTTAGGAATTTCGGGGAGGAGTATATATTCTCGACCTACAAGCATATTTCACGCAGTTCTAAGAAATCTCTCGCGAAGTACACATCACGCAGTTCTACAGAATCATTCACGAGGTACACGTCACGCAGTTCTAAGGAATCTTTCGTGGAGTGCGCGTCATACAGTTTGGAAGAATCTCTCGCGTCGTAAAGTTAGTTACAAAATGTGAAGTATGCGTCAACTAATACGACAGTAATTACATTCGGAAATATAACAGTTTCAGTCAGGCGTGTATCAATTTTAAAGATGTGAAATTAATTAAGTGTGACGGCAATAAGAATGTAAAAACAAACTCTTTCATCAGTGTTAACTTTTAGTAACAACTCCTTTCCGTTTACACGCCCTGCTTAGAGATATTTGCTCGACTGAGTAATAATGGCTAGCCGGAGGACAAAGAGCCCAAATTTTAAAATAATAAAACAATAACAGGCGCCCAGCAAATAATTATAACACGAGAGATTACCACAACACATTCTAACATTACATGCCTGGATAGATTTCTACAGATTAAATGCTTATTGAACATAGTTCAGAAAAATGATGCTTATTATAAAATAAATATTGCAAATAAACACAGTTTAATAGATTAGGACCTGAAAGCATCTTGAAAGCATAAACAAGCCCTTCTAGTTGGACATATTTAACTTCATGGAACTTTTGGCTATAAATATAAAAATGCATTCGATAAGTAGGATAGTACATGGAAGTTTATCACCACGCATATGGAAGTTAATGTATTCTACTTTTCAAGTTGTGACTACAGTGAAAATGTGAACATAGCCAATACTAACACTGATAAACTGTATAAAGAAACCTGCGCCACTATTGTTTATAATAATAATCATGAAACAAATAAACCATAAAGGTGGTTGCATTTTCAGTAAAATACTTAAAGAATGCTGACAGAAGTCAAAAAGTTTGGTATTAGAATCAGAAAAAGAAGTATTAGGTTATAAGCACATTGGTGTTTATAATACACAGAAACTTGAAATAATTCATTTCAGAGGCACAAAACGATTAAAAGTGCATAATATAAAGATTTAACCACTCGTAAAATCCAGCATTAAATAATTGTTGTTAAATTAATACGGAATAGGTGCTTGCTTCTCAAAGCCTTGCATCTTCTCTAGGAATCCAGTGCTTTCTACTGATTTTGGAAGCCAAATCCTTCTTCTCTTCAAGTTTCTGAGTTTCGACGGTAACCTATATAATTTAATATCCTTTTGTGCCCTCGTAATGCACCCAAAAGCACAGCAATCTGGCATTTTCACTCATAAATCAGCTTCGATACAGCCGTTTCTTTATGTTTAGATTGAGGCAACCAGAAGATGCCGCACGGATACCCCGTGATCAGTTCTCCATCAAACAGCATGCGGCATTCGCAAGATAAACCAGTTACTGTATTTTTATATATAGAACTTTATTCGTTATGGGTATTTTCTCCACGTGGAACTACTAAGCATTACACATCTGGTCAGTCTCCAGTCGCCTGTCTTATCTCGCTCACAATGCGGCGAGCATAAACAGGTCCATGTACATTGAGGTCATGTGGCTGTCGTATATGACGTGCGATTTGTTTTTCAACATAAAATCGCATACATAAATGCGATCTTAAAGCGGAGCAAACAAATAAATGTCAAGTCGGTGCACTATCCGGGCTGTAGGGTGATGGCGTGGAACGGTCCAAATAAGTTTTGCGATTGCTTCACGAGTGCCTAGAAATATGTTAGGAATTGTGTTGCCATGTTGAAGGAGGAGCAAGCATCTGCATAGCCTAAGCAGTGGGTAATTGGATTAGCGATAAACACAGAAATGTGGGCTTGAGCAGCCACCTACTTGGTTTTTATACGCCTATCGTCCCTAAGTACACATATGTGGTACAGATTCTTGGAGCCGTCCGAACGTTGCAGATCTCACTTCACCTCTTTATGACGCTAATACTCTGCTTAACCAAGTGTATTCCTATCCACTGCTGAATACATAGATCTTTATAATCAATGTGAATGTTTACAAAGGTTTCATGCTCTGTAAAAACAAATTCAATCAGAACTCTCTGTTTTGTACGTACTTCAGTCAGTAGTCATTTTTGGCTGCCATTGTCAGACTACCATGACAAGAATAATAATGAAGCGGCATGGTTTTCCCAAGGGGGGAAAACAGGAAGGTTTGCAGTTGCTGTATATAAAATTTGGTTCTTCTCCAACATCACACACACACACACACACACACACCAAAAATGGACCATGTGGATTACTTACTAAATCAATCTATACCTTACGGTGTTTTCTCCAAATGTATAGGTTTTACAATTTCGGAGAGCGAAATGACACAATATCACACACTTAAATATCCTGCACTTTATATTCCATGAACTGGAAATAATACTGGTGTTGACCCAAATTGCTACTACATTAATCGTTCTGTAATTGTTTTGTTTTTAAACTTTGGAACATTAATAAAGTATTACAGCATTATAACTGCATATGCAGCAAAACCTCAAGTGTGCATGTGTATTTGTATTATCAGTACGGGTAAGAATGGCCGATTGTTATGAAACCCGATATATAACATGCGTTAGATACCAACTACTTAAAGAAGCGTCTTACCTACATTGCTCAAAGTTGGAGGCGAGATTCAATGAATTGTAAAATAGAAAAAGTATTAAAATATTCCATATTATTAAATGTTTAAATAATTTTCTATATAAAACGTGAAAAGTATATGTTTCTATCACGTTCTGTTATTACATGTTAATACGATGAATATTTAAACAGCTATAACAAATTTTTGTCATTGTTATTGAACTACGTAAATCGGTTACCACGAGAACACATTGCAAGATTAAGAAGGAGGCACAAATTTGTTCACTGTTAATAACATTTACTTGTGCTTTTATTTTTATAAACAACAAAAAATTATTCCTGGTGTTCCAAACATCGCATGGCATGTAAGTTACACAGAGAGAAGAGAGTGAAATGAGGGCAATGGAAGGAAGAGAGTAAGGCAGTAGAAGAGAGTGGAAAGAAAGAGGAAGAGAGAGACTAATATGTAGGGGGAATGAGAGAGAAGGAGAATCAGTGAGAAAGCGGGATATAGGGACAAAATTATCTCCCCATTTAAAGCAATAAAACGAATAGAGCCAAGCGTTCTTCTAGATTTGAATAATTATATCGTTTTTGTTACATATTATACATTATTTTACTGAATGCCGCTAGGAAATAATGTCATAATAATCAAATAGTTTATATCAGAAATCCTACAAAGAAAAGTTGTTGCTGCAATCCATAAAAAAAAGTTTTAGATGCTTATTTACATGCAAGCTATTATCAGTATTTCGTGCTAAAGTGTACGGGAACTGTGCATGAATTCCCTGAAAATGTAGGCCTATTAGAATTGCAAATGAAGTAACGTAAAAGGGATTATTTATTTATTTGACACGATAGATGCATATTTTATCATTCCCCATTTCAGTAACTCCGTTACAACTCCGTAACAAAATAATCATTAAAAGGGATAAAAGCTCTTTCGACTCGTTCAGCTCCGCACTTAATTATACAACTGGCTTTTGTTTTTGTTTACAGATATTAAAACGCTTGCATTAGCCAATGTTGTACAGGTTTATGGTATTACATTCCAGTCTCTATGAAAATGGTTACACATTTTTATGAAGACTTTCTGTGATTAATGCATTCTACTGGAATACATTACTGCCTCACTGTAAACAGGAATGAAATGATAAATCAACGCTCCCCTCGCTGATAGCCATTTTGGTGCCCTCAATAATGCGAAGCACCTGTTAGTGTAGCGTCCATCTTTACACATGAAACAGTTCCTGAACCTCTGGATGTAAGTGTTGCGATTATATCATGTACGATTTTTAATATAATTTTTCGAAACACGATAAATTTGTTTGAAATCACTACACAATTAAGTATAATTTTTATATATTTTTAAAACAGATTACAGAATCGTTGCACGTAGAGAGTTAAAATTTTGTATGACTGTTACAATCACACTACTTTCTATATTCACTATAATTTGCTTTCATATCTATTATCCAGTTTTTTCGTATAACATGTTTGTTTTCTGCTTATTGCTAATTATGATAAATATTTTCTGAAGTGTTTTCAAAACACATTTTGTAGTAGCTACATAGAAGCATGTAGGGTAAAAGTACGACAGTCAAATGTCTAAAATGCTGAATCCATGATGCTTGGTTTCATACTTTGAACACGCGTTGCATGTTGAAAGCATTGCTGCTTGCAGTTAATAGTATTTATACTAAAGACAACTGAATTTCTACCTGAAACCATTTATATTTCAAGTTATTAGTAATTATAGGGTATATGATGAAACCTCGCATACTGCACATACGCGAGATTCATTTCAGCTACCATCCCCCAAGAGAGAGCGATGGAGTGAAGGAGCCACACAGGAGGCTACAGGCCACAGAGACGCGCGGAAGCTCCTAACGGACTCGACCCACTACTGCAGCTGCCTAAAGAGGACGATGAACAACCCGTTCAACTAGGCAGCCCTCTATGGCCACGAGGAATACTCTTTCCTTGGAGCAAGCATCCGCGCCATCTTTCCGGCTCCGCCTGAAACCTAAAGCACGCCTGAAAAATTAGAAGCATAGGAATGAATGTGAAATGAATGAACGGATTTTTTTGTTGTTGGTAATTTAGCGTCCTTTAACCGGTAAGGTCATATCAGACGATGAATGAAGTGATACTCAAATGAGTTCGGGGTTCGTAGAGCTTAAACTTACCCGACATTCGTCTTTTCAGAATAAGGGAAAACCCCGGACAAAAACTTACCGGTAACTCACCCTAACCGAGATTCCACTGGGAACCTTTTGAATATAAGGCAGATACGCTACCTCTACATCACAGAGGCGAGCTGAAAGGAAATTGTGTTAGATGAGAAACTATCCAACATTTGCCTGTCGACCAGGGAAGCCCATGAAGTACCCAAGTCCGATGTGAGCGGTCCATGGGAATCAAACCCGGGACCTCTAGCTAGCTTCACATGTTACTGCTCACCTCGCTCGGTTAATAGTAATTATATTCAAGGTTATTTACATTTAGAGTTGGAATCATTCATGTTTGTTGTTAGTAGCAATCATGATATTTGTTCTTAATTGTAATTGTAATCAAGGCAGCTTATACTAGCAGTTGAAACATTTTATATTTACTCCTACAAATTGTGCCAATTGTGCTCAAGTTAGTGCAGTTATTGATAATTTTCAAATACTGATTATTTACAATCACTCATAACTTGTTACAAAAAGATAATTACTGTCTGCAGTTCTTGCTAACATTGTAACCAAGTAATTTTGGAATCAGTTGCATTCAGAAGCATTCACATTATGAGTCATTAACAAATTAGTTTGAAATCCCGGATTTATGCTGGTATTTGCTGCTGATTTCATTCAGAGTAAATTAAACTAGTTTTAGCAGGTATTCAACTCAGAGTTATTGTATATTGTAAGTACCTAAACTATAGTGTTGTTTATCTGATATTCAATGCTTTTTTAAGCGATTGTGTTTTATACTTGATTATTCTCACGTTTGTGCTTTAGTGCTTTCATACGTTATGTTATACAAGAGTATCAAGGTTGCTATTCCTACTTTGGTAATTGCTTAATCCTGTCATACCGAGTGAGATGGCTCCGCGGCAACGTGTGAGGTTCACATTCGGGGGGTCCTGGGTTGATTCTCGTCAACCGCCCACTCTGACCTTGACTTTGGGTTTTCATAGTTTTCTCTGTTCGGTAGGCAAATGCTGGCGTGGTTTCTTTTCCATCATTTCCTTTTCGTTTCGTTTCTTTTTTATGTTTCTAGTGGGCTTTGCAACGCACCTCCTCTCGTTAAGTTATGAAAACCCTTGACTAGGGTGTTTTTGGAATCCCCTAAATTCCTAGGTGGTTGAGTTAAACTCGGAATGGTGGTGGGCCCATAAACCAGAGGTCCATGTATCGAAACCACGCTCTGCTACCATACCCTGCAACGAACCTTCTCGTTACGCCAATCACTTGTTTTTGGAATCCCCTAACTTCCTGGTTGGTTGTGTTAACTTGGAATTGTAGTGGGTGTAAGTGGCTAAGGAAACTCCGGGATCCATAGGGGAACATAAATAATTTAAAGGGTAAACTGGTATGACATAATTATTCAACAGCCACAGGAATACATTTGTAACAATTTAACACATATAAAATATAATATGTGCATAACATATATCAATTAATATTTGTCTGTGATCTGCACAGTCAACTATTTGGAAATAAATACTAAAATGAACTGTGAGTTATGTAGAAATGAGAATACAATGACTTGAATTTAGGTGTTAAAGAATTATGTTCCTATTCCTTGAATTTCACAATTAACTGAGCTAGCCAAAGACATATATATATATGTATATATATATATATATAACCCTTGTGTGCAACATAAAACAAATGTTTAAAAGGGAGCATTCAATACAAGTGATTTACACTTGAATACAGTACAATATATAATCCGCAATTACAACTCAGGTGTTAAACCAACGAAAAGCTGAATTTAAGGTGATTAGTACCGCATATAATGCAATTCACTGATTGGTCAACTGTTCATAGAACATAAGAAAAATTAAATTCACGTGAGTTGACTGCCCCATTAAGCCATGGCTGTTAACACAGCTCAATGATAAGTTGCACAAATTGTAAAAGTGTTGAAATAATCACCATACTATCCTTCCGCGTTAAATCAGAAATTAGAATTTTTAATGGTAGATTATATCCTAATGAGTTAAATACAAATAAATACATTACCAAATATAATCATGATGTTCGTGTCGACAACGTAAGCAACAGGTCAAAGCCAGAAGTGTTGACTCGTCGAAGACTATTCCGTCTCTCTGTATCGAAAATTAGGGCAGGCCAGCCGTAACGACTATTGGTAGATGGCGGGGATAACTTCCACATTGAAATAACGTGGTGTAGAATATATACCGCCACAGCTTCTGGGTTTCATGGCGTATGGCGGTGCCGGAAAGATGGCGCGGATACTTGCTCAAATGAGAGAGTAACCCCCGTAGAAACAAGAGGATGCTCGGTCGACGTCGTTCATCGCCCTCTAGGCAGCTCTAGAGTGGGACGGATGTTTGAACCTGAAAGTGTTAGGAACTACGGTGGGTCTCTGTGGCCTATAGCCTCCTTGGTTCCTTCATTTCATCCCTTCCTGAGGGGCAGTAGCCATAACAGATCTATATAGATTGCAGCGTGCATGGTGTCCCCCTTAGTTATATAATCTACACCTAGTCCTGTCATGATTATTCATATACGTAATAATTAAATGTTTATAATAAATCAAATATTTAGGAGCTGATTATACCCCTAATTGTTATGTTTACTGTCTCCCTCTAAGTCAGTGCAAAGGAGCTTGGATAATGTCCTCTGTTGAGGAGGTGGAAAGCCAGCGCGGTAATAATTTCTATAACTGGAAAGACTGTCGGGAAAAAGGTTAAGGAGATCAGAAATACAACAGTCTATGTTTCATACAATTTTCATGAATAGCACTAGATTTTTGGTCGTCTTTAGTAATATCACAGACTTGCGAAGGATTGAAATTAAGGGTATAAAGGGGATATTTCTCATAAAAATATTCTATGATATTCTGCAATAAACTCATAATGAGCAGTAGGGGAGCTAAATTGAATTAGTTAAATCTTTATTCTAGATTAGAAAGCCACCGTAATACGCCGGGTTAGCCAGCTAGTGATTTCTTTTAAAATTTTACTTGGAAGGAATTTAAAATCTGATTGAAAAACGCACAGTTGTACAAAACTGGTGTTGGTAAAGAGAGAAATAAAATATTCTAATACAAAATAAAAGTAATTCTCAAGGTGCACTATTTCATGCATATTTTGTACAATAGTTTATATGCACATATTAAATAAACAGGAAAGTCTTCCCATTCCTATTTCTTACATACAAAGCATTTTTAAACTTCTGAATAATTTCTAACTAACATTTCAAACTCCAATACAGCCTGTATGCCTTTACACATAGTGCAAAAATGAAGCACTTTTTCTTAAAGTATAATAGTGCTATTTTTACTTCCCTAAGGATTCCTCATTTATAACATTTTATATGACTTGAGTTGAAACACACTTCAAGACATAAAAATGGACCAGTGAGTGACATTAAATTCAGCGTGATTCGAAAGGGGGGTGGGATCAGATATAGCTTCTTCTCTGATTGGTGTAAAAAACGAGAGGTGGTCTAAGCAAATGTAATAATGATACTTGCAGCATGTAAATGTATATCAGCAAACATATTTATAATTATGATAAGCTATATTTCTAAAACAAGGTCTTATATTAGAGACGCCATCAAATAGTATGTAACCTTGCAAGGGCTGGTTAACTGTGCGACATGCTTTGAAGAAACAAATCCCATTAGTTGAAAAATAATTGAGGCTATTACACGCGCGAAAGCGCCCGCCAGCGCGCGCGCGCGCGCACACACACACACACACACACACATGTCTGTTTGGTTCATAAACACTTAGCCACCGGGAAAATAAAACATAATATTACTAAAAATTATTACTATAATCATTTATAATGACAACTCTCGTGAGAAATGCCTGGAGGTACTAGTTTTAAAATATTTTTAGAACCACATACACAAGAATATTATTCCAGTATTTCTTTTGATTGAAATTCTGAGAGTATAAATAATGTTTCGATTGCTTCATTTTTATAACCTCTTTTACTCCCAAGGTCATATCGGGTACTTTGACTTAGAAAATAATTTATGACATTATTACTCGTTAAACCGTGAGTTTTCTTTAATACCTTTCACTATTAAATACATTCATATTCACTCCCAAATTCATACTTGCAGACTCTGCGGAGGGTAGGGAATGATTCTGGTTAAAGTTAAATTCCACGCTCCTAACGGAAAATGAATCCGGACTTCACTTTGATGATTATGCTAAAAGTACAAAAAATCCCACGGCTGTCACATTGTAATTAAATCAGTGATTATACTAAAAGCGCATATATTATAATTACGTCACTGAATCCCTTTCTTGCTAAAACGTTTTTAGGTAATTTGATTGAGCCTTCAAGCTCATGCTTGCTGTCATGATAATTATTTTGAAACAGAATGTTGACATTATTTAACCTCATTAAAATACCGAAAAACTATCAGCATTCGTGGTATTACTGAAGAGAGATCCCTAAGAATTTTAGTTGCGTGTATAAACCAGCTGGACATTAATTTAAGACAGTAAACCAGAAATTAATAAACAGATGAAAATACTCGAAAAAAATTAAATAGTTTAAATTCTTTTATTTACAAGCACGGCATAACTAAACAGTTTTAAGTGTAAGTACAGATTTTTAAAATTCAGTGTCTTAAACAGGTACTTCCTCTTATAAGACACGCCGATAATGCTATTCAATTCTGTGTGCTCGAAACTTAAATTCCATAATATATTTTCATTTTGAGTTCGCAAAATTGTTAAAGGTGAATTTTTGTTATGATTTACTCATAAAACCCTGTACGCAGCTCGCGAAATGTAGAATATTTTTATATTCATGAAATTTTCATCTTCAAGCACAAGTTGCGTATGTATTAATCAGAAATCTGAAATGTTACATTCACATGACTTTCTCTACCCTCAAGCGCTTATTAGTGGGTAGGTACAAATTATTCTTATGAAAGTTTATTTTATCATCTGCTTGATTTTAATCCAGATAAAACTTTCCGTAAATAGCTGGATTACACATTTCATTATAGAATCAAAGGGAATATCGATAATCAAATGTTTTAGAACAGGACCCTGTGTCTTGAAATTCCAATGCTTTTTGCGTGCAATTGCAAGAAACAACTCAATATCGAAAGGACTTGAAAACAATATTGAACAATTCGAACCCTTAGTATAAAATGGCTGATTCCACAAAAATGCATTTGAAATAATTGCGTATTTTAAAGAGATATAAACTGTTTGTGCAGTACCTTTTTGTCTATAGGTTAATGTTTACCAGTTATACAGGATTATACAAAACTTCTCCCCAATCAAGGGAAGTTCACAGGACGTTCGAGAAAATGCAGGATGTTCTACATTTTGTCGTATAAATATATTTAACATATGGTAATTTAGTCAAAATGGTTTGAGCCAGGTTTTAGAAAATCGAAAGTTTCGAAAAACTTTACATGTTCGGGACAAGGGATTTTCTTGAAAATCTTCGTGTCGCATCTTTGGAAGGTGCTGAACCAAAATGCTAAGTTTGATATTTAAACAACTTTTCATCCTCAGATTATGTTATTAACAGACACACACGCACAAAAACATTTCTAAAAATGCCTTCTTTTGGATTCACGGGTCTCAAAACATGCATTTTCGATGAAATCTCTATATTGATAGGTACTCTATGTACTAGGTATGTGATAGAGAAAGTAAAAAACACAGATAGGATAAAAGATTTATACGAATAATGTAGAAACTTACAGGAGCTAATAATTTAGCCCATAATCTTCTTAAACCTTCCATATGAATGTGACATAGCTAAGAATAAAAGTGCTCAGAATTTAGTCAAAGTGGCTATTAGAATTGTTTTCGAACAAATAAACTAGAATGATTTTAAAGGGATTCAATAAGCTGTATGCATTTAAGTCACATTCCAGTTTTATTTAGAGCACTAAAAGCCCGTGTTTGCAAATAACCATAAAAGAATATTTGTCGAATCACCCTTGCCCCATTGTATAACATATAAGTAAATCTTGACACGTCCTGAAAGCTATGAAATAAACATGGAGGGACATAAACAGAAAAGAAACTGGTTTGAGTGCCGCACTCTTTACTATAAACAGTGACTGCGTGCTCAAAGTTTGCGGACGGAATAGATAATGAGCTTTGGAGTGTGCGGTGCCTATTGAAAACATCAACAAACCCGGTATGTAAATGTAGTCTTTCTGAAGAACGTTACTTCATTAATCAAATTTAAATTCGATGCAGTAAATGCACGCGTCAATAATGGAAAGTAAACATTTGTTCAAAAAATATCATTCCCGCTGCCACATTTACCGGTTAAAATTAAATCTGTATTCGCATCTCCGTTCTCCAAAGTTATGGATTTTTTCCTCGAGTGTTGCAGCTACTGAGTAACAAACTTCTATGTAGGATATTTGCATTTTTTAGTGGATATGAAAATAACTCCGGGGTGTAGAAGATTCCCATGCTTCTGGCCAATTATGTTGCGTAAACAGAGGAAGAGATTTCACTCAAGTTTGAAAAATATGCATTATAATTATTTTCAAAATGAGTAACAGTTATTTTCGGCGTAATACTTAAACGCAACAATGGCTGGTATTCAGAGTTGTACAACGTAAAGAAAACGCACGTTGGTAGAACATTAAGTATTCGTATATCATAACTGAAGGTCTGATATATTACATTCAAATAACTTTCTCTACTTACTCTACCCTACTCTGTGACTGAATTTTCAAAATTTCATAAATATATTTCTCAAGCACCTTAAATTATATTTCCTTGATGTTCTCAGACATTACAGAAATAAATTCCTGTATCAAGAATACCCTTATGGAGTCGCGATAAGACCAGTGAGTTCAAGCTACTTAAAATAAATTTAAATAAAAAAAGAATCTATTTTAAAACACTATTCAGTTGTAAGCTTTATAACATTAACTAAACATATAAACCTAAACTATTCAGAACAATAGAATCGGTTATCTCTTCTTCGTTGTGAATATTAAAGTGAAAATTTTATTTGTTACTTTGGCGCTAGGATGCTGTAGGGCGGTGTATGAAGTCATTTCTGTTCTACCTTCACAAGCGTTTTGCTGATAGTATTATAGAGCAGTTTAATAATAATAATAATAATAATAATAATAATAATAATATAATAATCTATTTGGTTATGTGTTTATATAGGTATATTCTAGGATAAATGTGACTATAATCAATCCAGGCTTAGAACCATACTTCATGTAAACGAAACCTGTTGTTTCCCTCCACGTTAATCTCGTGTTCATATGAATTGTGAGAAATAAAACAAACAAACAAAGGCAACGTTGACTCATAGCTCAATAATGGTGCAATAGAACGGTGTACTCTTCAAATAATAATAATAAACCCTGAAATAAATGCTGAGATGAAATGAAATACAGGATAGCTTCATCACTTTCGGGAAGAGGTGTAAAATCTGGGTCAGCATTACACGATTCTCTCTTTCAATTTCAATTATATTCACCTTATTTATCATAAACTAACCTACTGCAATTTCTAGCAATAATTTTGAAAGGTAAAGTACGTATAAGCAGGCAACGTAGGTTTACAGAATTTAAGTATTTGTCTAACGTTGGCGAACCGTTAGGAAAAAAAAATAGCACATTTGTTAAAGGTGTCTGGGTTTCTCCTTCTGGCTTACATATGTTTGGTTTCTTCCTTTAGTTCTTTACGAGCACATGCAATGCTCCACTCGGAAACAACGGTATAATCTGCAGTTAGTTATGTTATTCACGACAGTTTAATACTCCTGCATTGCTCAGTTAAAACATTCAGCACAACACGTTTCTTGCCCCTTTAAACTACTTACCTTTAGAATGATTCACTATTTCACTTTTCTTATCACTTGCTAGCCTAACAGAACTTGTAGAAGTAGCCATGTTTATCGCCTTGTGATCGCTCATCATGACGAGGAGTAAACGACACCACACACAATTAAACGGAAGCTACGTCTTTCTTTACTTTTGTCATTCATATTATTTTATATTTCACATTAATCAAAGGTTTCAAACTCTGATTAACACTGATAATCGCCCATATTTATGGTACTACATGCTTTCGTGTGTTTTGGATTCCAGCGCATAGCGGGCTAGTTAACGATGCCATGTGTTTTCATAACGTTGGTTTGCCTGATGTGGCTACCATCCAAGCTATAGTACTGTATATAGACGTTTCTCCTCATTTTCAGATGTGGCCATTCTGACAGCGGCGAGAAACTCATACCTTGCTTCCTCAATGGAATTTTCTGAAAGTTTCAATCGCTGTAACCTGCTTCTTTGGTCGTGTGATGCACAATGTGGGCTATGCTTATGCCCACCTGAGTGTTTATAACGCAGCCACAATTAATACGCTGAAACATTGCTTCCTTCTATTATTTTGCATGTTTCATTTAAATAAACGAGGCGATTGAATACCTATTACATTTATTCACCTTTAGGAAAAACGATCAAAGGCAGGGGACATGAGTAATGAATTCAGAAATATTTCGGTGACTTATACTAGCCAACAATGTGAGACCTCATGGCACTCTACTCCTTTCCTCTTTGTTTAACAGTTTCAATGAATTAAATTATTGCTATAACGGTAGCTGGAGAAGAGTTACCAAAATTTAAAATTTAGTAGTATCAAAAATGCACTGAAGCTTTATTTAAAAATATTAGACACACTTCATTATACCGAGTGTCGAGGAACGATGGTAACGGGAGTTCATCCCCATAAATGACCAATCACATCAATGTACGGTTGAAATGTTTGTAAGAAATTGCTTCAATAGATCCTATGAGGATAAGGCCACCATGTTTTTGTTACAAGAAAATGGGACATTTTAAATTTTTCTCAATGAAACAAGGGACAAAAGAGAATGCGTAAAACTGTTTGTCATAAATACAGTATCGAAGCTAAATGATAAATAAATAATGTGTAACTTACATATATAGTAACTCCGAATTCCCTCCCGTAAAACAATCCTGTAGAATTATTAGTGCAGGAGTCATCCCTCATACACTGGATAAGCTAGAAGTACATTCCATTGATCTGAAAGATTGGTTGTGGCGGACAGTGTGGTAAGCGAACGTTCCTTTAAGAGCTGCTAATTTCATATCTTTATCACCAAAGCTTTCACTTTTAAAAAATAAGTCAATATGGTGCTAGAAGAAGCACTTACATGCACCATTCTTTTATGTTTTTCACTATTTATATGTTGTGATATATCCGATCGCCCCTCCCCATGGCTTATACCGAAAGTAGATGCACGCCTATTGCATCGAACTTCCGAATCAGAATTTTTTTAATACATGGATATCTCTTTTGTTGGTCACTATTAAAACAGATTTCCTTTTCGGCGTTAGCATATTATTTATTTCAAGTGTTTTAGCACTCGCAGTTTACAAAAGTTCACTGTATTTTATTAGTTCACAAATGCAGAACACAGTACTGTCTTCTACCAAAGTCACAACTGCAATGAATTCCTTTTGATTCAAGCAGACGTGTTTATAGTTTTCGTTATTGTTGGTGGCGTTCACATCAGCCATGGGTGATTACCCTTTGTTGATAGCGCAGACCTGTCGTCCGCGACTGCACTTTTCTTAGCGAAGTCTCCACACGGTTTCAGGAGTATATAGTTAACGGCGTTTAATGCCGATAAGTCACTGTCACAAAAAGGGACATTTGGCGCCCGTTTCTACCTTAAAAAGATGACGGGACAGAGACTCAAAAAGAAGACTGTCCCGGCTAATACGGGAGTCTAGTCACCCTGTATGAGGAGTATTTAAGTCTTATAAGAACAAAAGGAAACAAAGACAGAGAGAGAACAGCAATGGGCAGTTAACTTCACTTGTATGCCCTCAAGGGCCTAAGTATTGCAGTGTCTCTACTGTGTGCTACAGCTGATTATGAAGCCGGTCACGGAGAGAACTGGCATTTCTACACAAGTCACGTGACCGCTGTGACGTCCATTGGGGAGCAGGGTCATACGCAACAAAAGAATTGGACCTTTGTCTCCAATGCTACATATTTATTTTACATGACTTGACTCAAATAAATTTGGAAACAACAAAAAGGAAAAGTGGATAAGAAACGTTCTTGGAGTGCCACCAATTTTTTATAAAGACAAACCTTAAATGCATGCATGAAACATTAACAGGAACTGAGGCTATTGTCGCATGTTTAATAAATTTACTCATTACAGAGATTTCGTAGCGAATAAATATTTTAAACCACTAAAATATGCGCTCACTGATAGACCCTTTCAACAGATTGAAGACTATTGCACATCTCTACACATTAGATAAGATGTACGTCGTTCCAATGGTAAACTGTGAATCCACGCTTTCGGGGAAATTGATGTTGTTAGGGCTTAATTAATGAATGCATATAAAGTTTTATTCCGCCAAAATGGCATGCATCGTCAACGATAACATAACAATAGTTGATTTTATACCAAAGTACATTAATTGAGTAAAATCGACTTTCTACCAAATAAAATGTTTTAGTTTAAAATAACTGATTTTCAATAATTATATCCACTATTAAGATGGCTTCACTGTCCAACATTTAGGTGCTTTGCACTTACCTTGTTTCATTAGTACCCAGCCTCAACTTTATCTCCTGAAAGCGTCCTCTTTCATTCTTCTTCCTAGACATCGTGCTCCGATCAATTTCAGACATTACGATTTAATGGAAATGAGAGAAACAATACCATACAATAATGTTCTTGAAAGGTAGTCCATAATGTAACATGTAGGTTACATTAAATAAGTGCTACCAACATTGATTCATAACACTGTCAATTTAACAACTATGGCATTTCACCTTTTTCTGCTATTGATATGAACATTTCCCTTTTTTTCCTGTAAAGTAAAATTTGGTATCAGAACGCTGCAGTGACCATGCACCTTTATCTCATGTTTGACAGTATGAACCCTTCTAGCTATACACTTCCGAATGTTACCATCATCTCAATTTTAAAAATCCCCTTCTCTTTCTGTCCCTTTATATGCAGCACAGATACTGGACAACGTTAATAATTTCGTATACTTAGGACTCTCATTCACGATGGACGGAAAATGGACAAAGCTATTGACATCACGAAGCATATTGCAAGAGACAAAACAACAGAGACTCGGATACATAGTAGAATTCCGGATACATCTGTAAGCCTATTGGATAACGTATATGGAGCAACATATTCACAATGGCATAGGGGCCAGAAATGCGGGAGTAGGAACAAACAGGAAATCTGGAATAAATAAGGACACGATGTTTGAGAAGAATTCTGGACATAGGGAGGGATACAGCCCGCTACAGAATGAGGGAATTTGGGGCGGATAGTGAAGCGATATAGGGTAAGATCACAGCACTCAAAGGTTAGAAGAGAATTGCTCTTGGAGACGAATCTCTAATTAGGGCGATCTGCCTTCTTTTGATTATCAGCTAAGAATGGACGGAATTAGACATGGCGTATCAAAATTAATGAAAGGTTTGGATATCATAGGGATGGACTACATATGGATGGCAGGTCAGAGAAATAGGCGGAGTGTCTAGAGAAGGCTTAAGAACTGCCTTTGTAATATTGACAGGCAACAAACAATTGCGCAACGTACGGAACAGATTCTGTTGGAAGTACAGTGGAATCTAAAATCTGGGGTATGGAACAATATTCAAAACAGAGACCAAACTCATTAGATAGCGATTAGCGTGGCTTAGAGCTGCTTTATGGTGACCAAATTTATACAAGAATCTGGCCCATTTGCGGAGGAACGGAAGGAACACTATTTACCAGTATTCTTTACTGCCTCGAGTGGAAAATTTTTGGATGCTACTGGCACGCAAGGAAGACATGGCATGGGCAAATTTTAACTTAAGGCAAGACAGCTGAGGTATGAGAAACCTGATAGTGGGGTAGGGGAGATATAAGTACAGACAAACCTAACCGGTGTGATGTTGGTGCTTTATTTTTAAGCTATTCTGCATAATTCTTCAAGGCAATTCTTAGTGTACAGTACTTATATATACAAATATACATATAAAATATATATACATATATATACATTTAATTGTTATCTGGGTAGTTTGATAGGGATGATTATGCATCGTAATACAGTGTACCGTTGTTCTGTGGATTTTTTTATTTAAACCTCTGTAGTATTTCTTATAAGCGGTTGTCGTAGTAGCCTCGGTTTGCGGCAGCCGTTTCTCATGAGATCTCTTCTTATCTCTGGACGCGGTCGTGAGGAGACTGATCGTGATGAATTATGAAATAATTACACTCTGATTTAATGTTTTACCTTTGGTTTTATTATTTAAACCTTACAACCTACTATTTCATAATACCACTAATATATACAAACTTAGGTTTCGATGCAAAGTGATAATCTTGCCATTTTGTCTTCTTTTTTCCTCTATATAGTTTACATTCCATAGCAAAGCATTTTTGCGGTCGTGAACTTTACTTTGCTAAATATAACATTTGAGCATCGCTCTTCATTTGTTTTTCTAACACATCTTACTTTTAATAATTTTGGCTTTATTTAAGTAAACCTTAACTTCAATTCTATAGCATGTAAAAGTTAAATACAATTTAAATTCAAGTTAAAATGTCTAAACATTAAAATAATTAATTCAATAATTTAAAACAAAAGGATTAGCTGTGGCACTATTATGCTAATATTCAAATATTTCCCTTCATACAATTTTCTAAATTATCTGTCTCAAATGCTTCTTATCAGGATGTATGTTTATCTTTCCTTTTTTTAATAATTCTATTGATGATTAAACATGTATTCTGATTATATGCCGCTTCAAGCTACTTAACCTTTCCAGCAATTGACTTCTACTATTTACAATCTACATGTTTTCCTGTCTTTCTTTATTTTGCATTTTTAAGCTGTTTGTGCTTTAATGCAATAATTGTATTTAGGTATCTTATGTCATCTTATTAAATTGCTTTATTAATGTTTTGTAGTATCTGCCAATTTTTCTTCCATCCTCATCACTAAGCTCATATGAGTGTTCCCCAAATTGTTATGTTATAGTGTGAAGTACTTTAAATAATAAGTTCATCCTCCAACAAATTTTCCCTTGAGCATCTGATATGCAATGTTGTTTCAACAATACTTCATCTCCAAGTTGCGGGTTCCATTTTCTTTTACACTTGATAATATTAATTCTCTCCGCAGCTTTCTTTCTAATCCTTTCGAATGTCATTTTACATTTGTTTCCTTCGTGTAATTCCTCTTCACCTTGGCTTAAGGGTGTGAGGACGTTTAATACTAAAGATCTTGGTTTTTCATTCATGAACTCATGCGGTATGAATCTTTGGATTTATCGACTGGATTTGTTATACTACCCTTTATGTTTTGCACGGAAAAGTATCCTAAAATGATCTGGTTGTGTATAAGAATTTAGTTTTCTAGCATCTATGGTCATTCGTAAAGAACCATCTGTCTTGGTAATCCATCAAAGAGGGTAGAAGTGGGGTGAATTTGAA
Source organism: Deroplatys truncata (assembly GCA_030765065.1). NCBI lineage: Eukaryota > Metazoa > Arthropoda > Insecta > Mantodea > Mantidae > Deroplatys > Deroplatys truncata. The sequence goes on along the minus strand of CM060976.1, from coordinate 97,758,034 downwards.
ATTTCAATAATATAATTTCCTAACACATTTCTTATTACATCATTTGCTTTTGCCTTATTGCATTTGGGATCGGCCGGCATTTTGGTGAATATGGCGTTATGGGTTTCACTGTGAAGACATGTGTGTATTTATTGCATTGCCCTACTTCAGAAATACATACTTCTTTGTTTTTTTCTAAACTTTCCTGTAGTATCTTTCTTTGTGCTGAAGTGAGGTTATGAGCTTTGTATACTTTTACGCATGTTAGGTTAAGTACATCATCTTCTTTAACTGTTCATATTTACTTACTCGTCATATTTACTTCTGGAGTTGGCAACTCTGCACGGGAGCGGGGTAACTTCATTTATCATTTTCATATATTCTGTTATCTTCCTCGTCTTCTTCATCTTCATCATATATTAACATAAACTCCACAAAAGTCTCTCATGTATTTCATCGCAGCCATCATATCTTTATTTAATATTCTCTTCTAACAGTTTAATGTTTCTCATAGGCCTTTCACCATTTACCTTTACTTCATGCAGTTTAAAATCTAAGACAGCCTGCCAACTATATAACAAGTCGTTATCAATTATAATCTGACGTGATAAGCGCGACATTATCAGTGCAATAAAATTGAAATGTCATTCTCCATACTAGCTTCCAGAAGTAATTGATATCTAATTCTTTCCTTTTTCTTCCCAATAGCTGTGCTGTAGTAAACCTTATACACAGGTAAATATTCCACCTTATAATTGCTTAGTAAATATTTAACCAGTTCTTCACATATTACTGAGGTGCAAGCTCTATATCCAGTAAAGATATATTCACAATCCCAAACGCTTAATTTAATTTGCGGCGAATTTATTAGTTACTCACTCACGTGATGTGTGAGGGATTTTAAATTCGTGTAAGGTACATTACTCATTTCATTTAACTCTGCATTACAACCATTCTGCTGAGTAACAGAAAATTTTAATATTGTTTTCCGAATGGTTAGTGTTTTGATTACTCGTTGAAGTGGTAGTAATAGCTGTTGTATGTTCATTGTGTCCTGATATAACCTCCATTCGTTTCTCCGCCTGAATCGGATTCCTCGAATCTCAGACTTTGAAATGAATGATAATGCCTGTGTTTATGTTATGCATAGTTGAGGTGCTACCCTACACATAATATCTGTAGAACCTAAGGTGATGCAGCTGGATATCCCTGTCTCGGCCTCTACAACATGTAGAATCAAATCTATTCACAGGTTGGCTATCCTATTGTCTCTGATTGTTCAGTAGTGCTACGCTCCTATATCTGTCTCGTGCCTCATAATTACGTGTAGACGTACCATATCTATATGCAATGATGTATGCCTCGCCCCTATGGATATTTGGCCTGTTATTTTGTTGAAAATTGAAACTGTAACCTTCTTCTGGTGAATTTCGTCCATTATTTCTACCTCCGTTCCTGTATGTGTCATTGTTGTAGGTTACCTCCGATTTAGTGTTTCAAATTCTGTTAAAAAACCTATCATATTATAAAAATTAACTGGCTTTACTATAATTAGATTATTCCTTATGTGTTGGGGTAATATCGAATAATTGTACTTATTAGTTCTGGTTTGAGGAGCATTTTTAACACTTAAATTATTTCAGTTAAATTATATAATATGTAAATTCAATAACAGCCCGCCTTGAAGCAATATGTGTATGTAATAATTTGTAAAATGTATGTAACAGTCATTGCATATGTTTATATGATAGTATCCATGTGTAATAATGTTATGTGAATACATTACGTAATTTAATAATGTAGAAGCTGTGAGAATAATAGGTTAAAAGTTGCTAACAATGAGGTAACCTTTAGGCAATAATGAATTTGAAAGTTTAAATGCTACTAGTGATTATTGGAGCAACAATAATGTAATTTTAGTGACAGTTTACAAAAATAGCCAATCAACAACCAGAAAAAAATTTAGTTAAAGAAGGTATTCTATTGGATTAGGAATACGCAATCAGAGACTTGAAATACAGAAATTTACAAGCTTAAGCGGTTGAAATCAATTCAGTTGCCTGCAGACAGTGTTTGTAACCGGATGCGAGATGCGTCCTCGAGAGATTTAATACGTTTTTGTGTGAGACGAAAAATACGTTTACGTGTTAAAAAGTGTAATTAATTAATAAAAAGAATCTCACGGCTCTCTATATCAGTGAAGTGTTATTTTAATCGTATCAAGTATTAATAAAAGGAGTGAAGTAAAATTATAATTCTTTAGTCACACCACAACCCTGCTAAGAGAAACGTGTCTCTAACAATAATACTGACACAGCCGAGGCAAACACAAATATATAATATTTAAAGAAACAGTCAAATTACAAAGTTAATATTTTTTTTTTAAATTGGGGCAAAGGCCACCTGAAAGTACATTTGGGCCGAAGGACCGGAAACTGTTTACTATACATGCGGTTACAACTACTACAAGTTCGGCTACCCAACAGTTGAACTATAATACAACTCCTTCAATACGACCTACTTCAAATTGACGCCCAAAGCGTGGTGCAAATAACGTAAAGATACCATCTTCTTCAAATTGGCGCTCAGCTGCATGGAGCTCGAAGAGACAAGAATTGGCGACAACAACTGAAAAGAAAAGATCAACAAACATCAGAGTACTTCAGGAAAACTTCAGAAAACTCCAGATAATTTCATAAAACTCCAGATAATTTCATAAAACTCCAAAGAACTTCAGAAAACTCCAAAGAATTTAAAAATCAACATCATCCAAGGACAGCAACAATTCTTTCAGGAGTACGGGGCACGCAGTCAACAATTCAACAACAATCTACGTGGGAACACCGAGTATAAAGGTTTACTAACAGCCAAAACAAAAGGTCAGGAAATTCCAGTACTATATGTATAATAATTGTCAAGATAGTTAAGAAAATATATTGTTATTAAGATAATTTCATGCTGTTAAGAAGCGGTAAATTAAAATTAAGCAATTCTAAATCAAAATAACAAAAGAAAATATACAGAATGTTTCAGAAATACTTTTACAAACTTCGGGTATGGGTTCCTTACACCACAAGAAGGAAAAACCTTTATATGAACATATGTCCCATAATCCTTTGTTTCTCGTTAGGAGGTGTTCAATACTGTCGTACACTTATAACACACAAAACTCATAAATGCTCGAAATGTTCTCCTCTTGCTTCTATGCATGCCTGTACTCGTCGAATCATGGAATGTCGCACTCTGTCAAAACCTCCGGGATGGGTCGAATGGTTTCGCAGGCTTCCATGACACGTCGATGAAGCGTTTCTGCATCCGGGATGGCTGCTACTAAACCAATGATTTAAGATGCCCTCAGAGGTAAAAATCCACAGGATTGAGGTCGGGAGAACGTGCAGGCCATGGAAATGGACCTCCTCTGCCTATCCATCGGTCTCTTGGTCTTCCCCGATCAATAGTCCGTGGTGCAACGGTTCCTGTCTAAGCAAGGCGACGATAAACAGCGACAAAGGTTGGATGACTCGGTAGTCTTCAGTATGGAAGCTCCATCTGATATAGCCGTGCAGCCTCTCGTCCATTACCATTCGCGCGACCATACATAAAAATCATGTCTGATGTTCACGAAATGAATATCCAGCCATGGTAGAACGAAACACGTGCAGTTAACTCACTACATGTACAAAATTGAAACGTTGAAGACAGGCTAATGACAAATGACAAACGTAAACAAGTCTCCATGGCAACACTTCGCCATCTACCGTATGTAGTACATAGCCTTTTATGAAGGAGAGAAATGAAGTTTTGAGGTTGGATCCCGAAGGCCGTTGAACTCACACTTTCATTGTGACAGGAATAACGCGAAAACCAAGGATTATGGGACATATGTTCATATGAACTTTTTCCCTTCTTTTGGTGTGAGGAACCCATACCCGAAGTTTGTAAAAGTATTTCTGAAACACCCGGTACAAAAGAAAATGGAAATGGAAAACAATGAAAATATGGAAGTAGGAGAGGATAGGTCAGCCATTACAGATTACAATGTAAGTTTATAATCAGAGCTAGAGGAAACAAATAGGTTGGATGTAGAAGAACAGTTATCTGTAAATTCACAGTTAGGTATAGAAAGAGATACTATCCCTCACACATCTAGGCAACAAGATCATCTAAACTTCACACAACAACAAGTAATATGCCTTCTAAAAGCAATATCTGAAACGACAGTAGGATTAGGTAATAAAATAGATGAAATGAGAGTGGAATTAAGTAATAATCAATTAACCGAAACTAGTACAGAGCTGAGAAAGGGGTTAAGTAATAAGTTAACTAAAACCAGTAAAGAGTTAAATAATAAGCTGAAAGAAACTAGCACAGAGTTAAATAAACTACAAGAAACTAGTCAGGAAACAGAAGAAGTAGAAAGCACAAATGCAGATATTGTGCAAATACAAATAGATCTAGCAGTAAAGGTAAATACAAATGTAACTAATTCTGTAAATGCTAATCAAATGTATGACAATAATACAAGTGAAGAAAGAAGTGTATCACCTTTGTTAACTAATAACACAAGAGACGCTACTGCTTTTTCCATAGCATCAGCCTCTCAAACACAAAACAATAATGATGACTCACATGTGCATGTACCAAATCAGATATCAAACTATTATTCTGTGCTAAATGAATTACATATACCTTATTTTAATGCTTCCTCAAGTCCAGTACAATTTATACATGATTTAGTGGAATATTTTAAATTGAAAAATGTGCCTGAAGCATTAAAGATGATACTTGTTAGTTAGGAAAAGCTTAGACAACAAAACCTTAGAATCGTTACATATGCTAGCAAACAGTGAAATTAATTTTGAAACATTTAGAGTTTTAATCATGAAGAAGTTTTGGAATACCACTGTGCAACATAAGATTAGGGCAAATCTAAAAAATCTGTGGCACAAAAAGAAAAAGAAAACAAATGTAAACAGTCAGAGGCACAGAAAGAAAACGAAAATAAAGTATCTGGAACATAAAAGGTGAAAGCAATGTAATTTAAAAAAATGTATAATAAATCTTTACTAAAGTAACCAATTGTCAAAATAATAAACGAGAGTTTAAATAAAAAAATGAGTAATAGAGGAAAAACCAATGTTAGTAAGAAAAACATAATAAATCTGAATAGCAATTGTAATTATATTGTATAAGGTATAAATTTTTAGAAATTATAAGCAATATAAAAAAATTAAGAAATAAATTGTAAAGAAAGGGTAACAAGTGTTAATATACCTAATTAAAAGTAAAACGTATAGCAAATAAAATGCTTAATAGTGGTTTTGCTAGTGAATAAACAAACTTCACACCAGATCATTGACCTCCAAGTGTCGAACAAGTGAAAAAACAAAATGAAGTATTCCGCTATACACGAGTGTAGTGAAAAACCGTGAGTGTGAAATAAAAGTGACAGTGAAAGATAGGAAGTGCAGTAATAAAAAGGTTATGTTTCTTTCTTTCTTTCTTTCAGGAGAGTTTCAGAAATTATTTAAAAATTTAAAAAATGGAACAAAACAAAAAGAAGAATTTTTAAATATTTCTAAAAGGGGGCAATTTGAGGCAATATTTTTAACACTTAAATAATTTCAGTCAATATTCAATAGCAGCCCGCCTTGAAGCAATATGTATATGTAATAATTTGTAAAATGTATGTGACAGTCATTGCATATGTTTATATTATTGCAACCATGTGTAATAATATTATGTGAATATATTACGTAATTTAATAATGTAGGAGCTGTGAGAATAATAGGTTAAAAGTTGCTAACACTGAGGTAACTTTGAGGCGAAACTGAATTTGAAAGTTTAAATGCTACTAGTCATTATTGGAGCAACAATAATGTAATTTTAGTGACAGTTTACAAAAATAGCCAATCAAAAACCAGAAAAAACTTTAGTTAAATTAAGGTATTCTATTGGATTATGAATACCCAATCAGAGAGTTGAAATACAGAAATTTACAAGTTTAGGCGTCCTCGAGAGATTCAATACGTTTTCGTGTGAGACGAAAAATAAGTTTACGTGTTAAAAATTGTAATTAATTAATAAAAAAATCTCACAGCTCCCTATATCAGTGAAGTGTTATTTTAATCGTATCAAGTATAAGTAAAAGGAGTGAAGTAAAAGTATAATCTGTGTAAGCCTACATTCTTTAGTCACACCACAACCCTGCTAAGAGAAACGTGTCTCTACTGACGCAGCCGAGGCAAACACAAATATATAATATTTAAAGAAACAGCCAAATTACAAAGTTAATTTTTTTTAAATTGGGGCAAAGGCCACCTGAAAGTACAATTGGGACGAAGGCTACCGGAAACTGTTTACTATACGTGCGGTTGCAACTACTACAAGTACGGCTCCCCAACAGTTGAACTATAATACAACTCCTACAACAAAATAACGTAACAAACCATCTTCAATACAATCTTTTTCAGGTTCCGACATTTGTGAGTTTACTAGCCTGCATCTGTCGCTAATTTTAGGAAGCATTCAGACATAGCTATTTCTTATTTTGCGTCATATTTACCGGTAGATAATTCTATCTTGGCTTTATTCTTGGATCATAGAACTTTCCAATGAATAGATTTCTGAACGTGCTCTATGTCTCGTGTAAAGCTAAAGTTAACCTCAACCATTCTAATGTATTGCGTTTTCTTAACTATCATCTACCTAAGCTCAGTGAGTACTCTCTTTAGTATGCGTAGTGTGTTAGTTTGATCATGTGTGTGTGTATGTGTGTGTGTGTGTGTGTGTGTGTGTGAGAGAGAGAGAGAGAGAGGACATGTTATATGTATGCACATCATTATTTACATTTGCAAAATGGTTATGTAAGTCAACGATATTACTGTCCTGACCATTATCTGTATAGCTACATGTATCAGGTATCTCATTATTTTTTACATTCCTACATTTGTATGTATTCTGATCATGGTTTTCTTTACTTGCCTGCAATGCAATTACAACTTGATTAAACTTGCTTGTATTTTCTTTTTCTAAATTCTCCTGCATTATCTTAAATTGGGTGTTTACCTGATTTTTTAGTTTATTCTGCTCATCAGTTGTGATTTCATTTTAGTTCTTATAACCGTTATCTAATTTTCAGGCTAGTAATTTCTTCTGAGAGGTTACTATGGATTATTTTATTTACCTCATTCATCATAATCTACATTTTCTAATACTACTGTACGGTCCAAATCTCTTGACGTTTCGTGACAACCAATACGGAGTGACCGCGCGGTTGTCAAACTTCTCTTCGCTTCGTCAGGACGTTACTGGTTTGTTATAAATGCCATCGCACTTTCACTTAAAACTATAAGAAAACAAGAAGAGGCACAATAATGGAAATGTAATACACAAAGAGACAAATAAAAACCATACATTTCTCTGCGTCCTTTGTTATTCAAGTGACACAGTTAATGGCATATCCTCATCGTCCTCGATATCACGCTTATTATAAAATTAAAAAACACTGCGCTGTACAACATCTTTTTCGTAATCGTTCAGATTTGCCACTCTCTTAGGTAAGCGTATATTTTCTCGGCGATGTAAACGAATTCTGGCTCCCTCTGCGTGCGCCTTTTTCGCTTACCTACACACACACGTGAAACAGTTTATGTACTTAATGAGCACGCCTCAGCCGTAAGTTCTTGACATTTCCTGAAGTTAAGATCTTTGCGGTTTTCTTCGTTGGCATACTTTTTTAAAAGAAATTAGACACACTGAATACAACAGCCCTAACCTTCCTGCTACACTGTACTACTGGGCTTGCTGAGCAACATTCTCATGAAAGAGTTAACCTTATAAACGCTAGGAAAAGCCTATCGCTGTAAGAACTGAGTACACCGCAGTTGAATTCACAACTGAGTCGCTTAACCTTTCAGCAAGCGCGCTGTAAAAAGTACATGAACAGTATTTTTGTATAGTCAATGATTTAACAATTTTTTAACCTTGAGCTATCGCGTCAATGGTGCAATGAATTCCATTGTTGATGCTTCCTCAAGAATGTAATGATAATTGCTGATTCTTTGCTTTTCTCAGTTGGATTACTCTTTATATAGCTTTTTCTTTTGTAGTTCATTCCAAATAACGAGGTCTTGAATGTTGTAAAACGCACATGTTCTTCTCATGTAACGGATACGTGCTTGGTTCTAGGATCCAGCATTATGCTGAATTAAGCATAATAACCATTAAAGTGCACTTAATCATTGGTATTCCATGGTATTATTCTACAAAACAACACCATAAATGACGTTGTTTATTAAAAACCAAAATCACGTTGTTTATTAAAAAGCAACATCATGTATGGTTTCATAGAGCTGCGTCAGAGGGCTTTGAAAAGATTTTCATGACGAGTTTGTAGCTGTATTAGAAAATCTCGTGGGACTATTTCCAAATTTGTTTAGAACAGGGAATTGCACATTATTAAGTGATAATTATGTTTCTGACATAAAAATATATAAAATAATTTTTAATAAAATAACAGCAATGGATTTATTACAATTACAACTACATCTATTACTGAAAGTCTCCCTTTAAACATCACGAAAAGATAACTATAAATTAATGGCAAACCATTGGGTCTAAAAATATGACTCCTTGTTGACTCGTTCAGGAAAACGTCGCCTTTTATCCTAACTGATTATTCCCTTTCTGAAATATAAAATACGCCTGCACGCACATGATATTACAATTGAGAGATTTACCAGCGACGAGGTGTACTGTCCATATGAGGCAACGCCGCCTGTTGCTATTCACTAGTGCCGTATTAGTGGACACGCCTCAAACTTCAGGAGATTTGAACCGCATAATAGCACTGTCAGTTCTGTTTTGTTTATTTCTATCTCCTGCCTTACTCTATTCTCTAATTCCTCAATACTTTCTTTCTGCCTTTCCAACAAATCATTTTGTTACTTCTTTAATTCTTCTAATTCTTTGTTTACCTCAATTTTCATCTCTTTAATTACATTTTACTGACCTTGCTTTATGTCATTTGCTGTGCTTTCTATTCTAGCTATATTATTCCTACTCTCATTCTTATTCTGCTCAATTTTCTGAGTTAAATGTTCTACATTCTGCTCCATTTTCTGAACCAAATTTCCTACATTTGGCTTTATTGTATGTGTTAAATTACTTGCTAACCCATCTAAGTCTTTCCTGCACTCTTTTCTACCTAATTCTATTTTTTTAGTTAAGTTTGCGTTTAACACTTCCATGTCCTCTCTGCATTCTTTTCTACCTACTTCAGTTTTCTGAGATAGATTTCCTACATTCTGTATTCTATTTTATGTGTTAAATCCACAGCTAAATAATCTAATTGTAGCACAATTTTCCCCAGCATTGAGTTTTTATTTTTCTCTATTTCCTTCTATTGGCCTAGTTTCTCTTAATTCTGTTTCGCTTTTTTTACCTAACTTTCCTCTCCGTTCCCTTTCTCTTGTGTTTTCCATTGTTCTTAACTTCTACTGATTTCTCAGCATGAATATTTATAACAAATTGGAAAGTGCTTACTTGCTTGTAGTTGATCACATGATTTTTTTCTTCTTTCTTCTACCCAGATTTACTTTCTTCTTACCTCCTCTTTTCGGTTACCAGGATAAGCTTCATAAGGTGCATTAATATACGATATCTCCTCTATTCGTGCCCCATGGATGGGCTCCATTTGTTGTATTTCTTATATGCGGTTGTCGTAGTAGCCTCGGTTTGCTGCAGCCGTTTCTCATTAAATCTCTTCTTATCTCTAGGCACGGTCGCGAGATGACTGATCGGAATGAATATTGAACTTCGATTTAGTACGTTAACATTTGGTTTTATTATTTAAAGTTTACAATCTAATATTTCATAATACCACAAACACATGCATACTTAGGTTTCGACACAAAGTGAAAATCTTGCCATTTTGTCTTCATTTTTCTCTATATACTTTACTTTCCATAGCAATGCATTGTTCGATCGTGAAATTTACACTGCTAAATACATCATTTAAGCATCGCTCTTCATTTCTTTTTCTAACGCATCTTACATTTAATAATTTTTAGCAATATTTAAGTAAATATTAGGTTCAAGTCCATAACATATAAAACTAATTACATTTTAAAAGCAAATTAAGAGGTCTAAACATTCAAATAGTTAATTCAATAATTTAGAACAAAAGAATTAGCATGGACACTATTATATAATATTCCAACTTCTACCTTCACACAATTTTCTAAATTATCTGTCTGACCGCTATACTTGAATTTGATTTCCTTACTTTTTTCCTTGCTAGAGCATTTTAATTTAGCAAGCTTTATATATGGTTTGTCTTGGTTTACAATTCTATGTATTACAAAAGCATATGGGCTGTAGGATCCATTTAATTGCTATGGATCAGTGATGTATTTTTAATTTAAATAAATGCAGTCACTCACTCAATTAAGTTTTGGTGTTTTCGCTTTGTATATTGTAGTCGAGTTCATTAACTGGGTTATGAAATAATTACATAAACAGAGAACATTGTGACAATCATAAAACAGAAGCTATTCACTCGATATTGATCATAAAGATTGAAAACATTATTTTCTTAAATTACTACAGCTAAATGTCATGTCCAAGATTTTAGATTGGTGCATGGGGGGAGGGAATTTTCATATCCTGTAGTATATGTTTTATTTTTTATTAACGCTCCAAAACCAAAATGTTTATTAGCGGTTTCCATAAATCCACATGAAATTGCGTTGCGCAGAGAGGAGAGGATGGGTGATATAGGCAATAGGGAAAAGAGAGCGAAGAAAGATAGGAAAACAAGTGAGAGAAGTGAAGATACGGACAGAGAGAAGATTCTACGCTGGTAATGTCAACAACAAGAACGGAGCTACGGGTTTTACTTATATAGGTAGCTGTTTATAAATGGATTTCTGAATGTATAAGAAGACGTACCTTCAATGTTTACATTTAATTAAAATTATCAAAGGAAGTGCATATATTACAAAAAATGAGCTTTACTGATACTTTGCAAATGTATATAAAGTAAAAGCGATGACAATGACAACAACCCAAAAATATTTATAAAAACATACATTATTAAACGAATGATATTGTCAGTGTCTTGGATAGGTATAATGATTTGTAAAAACAAGGAGAAAACAACAAAAATGTTCGACTAGTTATCGCTCTCAATGTAAAGTTCCGGTTTTGAATTCACGGATGTGACAGTGGAATGTTTCTTTAATTGCAGCTACTCCCTATCCTCTTCGGCGTTCGGAGGTATAAATGTGTTTCCTTATAAACTGACTCGCATCTAACGTTGAAACTTACAGTTCAAAAAGTTGCTTACACGATAACTTATTTTGTAAGCCAAAAGTCCTCGATGTGACAATAGAAGTAAAAGGGAGTTCAACAAATTTAAAAAAAAAACGGAAATAAAAGTTGGGAGAAAACTGAATCATCCAGCAAGTACTGACAAACCTTTAGGAGGAAAGTGGGCCATGCCGCTCAGTAGTAAACGCCAACTTCACGAGGCAATATTGCGCGTGCTAAAAATAACCTTGAAAGGTAAAACCAGTTATAAACCTCAAGTAAGTTTTATAAAAATGGCCATTTCTGGGCTACTGTTTGAAGTAGAACGTTGTATTCCAATGACAAAGCATTTAATACTGCTAGAATCATCACAGACAATATGTCTTAAGAGTCGTCAAAGTTTGAACAAGAAAATATATAATCAGATGATACGTATATAAAATATCTGATGTAACACATTCACATGATTTGCTCTATTAATGACTAAATCCTAGAATTCATTGGATTCATACAAAAACTATTTCTATCCACGTTTCTTAATCGCGATGTATTTCGTATTAAACTGTATTCACTTGGTTACATAAAACTTGATGGAGGAATTTTCAAGTCTTTATATGTGGTCTCCGACTCTTGTAATAGAATAAAATAAATGACGGTGAGAATCACTGACCCTTAGGCACGTACAATAGATGACTCACTCACGTTTAAGAAAAGTGTAAATATGCTACATTGAACATTTCGAAAACGGCTAAGCACACGAAAAAATGAACACAAATTGGGCACTTTAATGGGCTCTAAACATTTCTTTTAGTACAATTTTGTCGGTGTCTTACACTATTCTAGTTATAGGCACTTATACCAAATTAAATCAAGTAAAATGAACTTAACAGGCTATTCATAGAAATATTCAGGATATACACTTTATTATTCATGTCAATATGTAAGGCATATAATAATTTAACAAAACTGGTTAGAGTCATTTGTGAGAAAAGCATTGAGGAGAATTTTTCCATGCGGAGTGTAGTTTGGAGTAGAGGATGTTTTTTTAAACCTTCACTTCATATCTTTGGAAAACACTAAACTTAAATACAAATCTTGCATTTATGCGACATTTCGTTTTTGAGTTATGTTGTTCACAGATACACACATAAAACACACTCGAAACGTTTGTTTCTGGTGAAATATTCAAATCCAACTTTGGGGTTAAATATAATATCCCTTGCTCACTACAAATAAGTGGTAGAGAAACTAAAGTGAATTAAAATGGAATGTAGAATAAATCTATACATATAAATAGTGTAGAAAAAACATTTAAAGCAAATGCCATAAAAGCACCAAGGCAAGAGCTGACATACATACTGTGACAGGAGTATCATGAGAAGTCTGAGGTTATGGTATGAAGTAAGACATGCCAATTTCTGGAACTTAAGAACAAATATAAATTGGACTATAGCAAAGAATCAAAGCGTGGGTAATTGTGCACGACATAAGATGTAAAAAAATATAATTGAAATATAAAACCTAACCCAGTGACTTTATACCACTTCAGCGTACAGGTGAAACGTTAACCTCAGCGAGCTTCTGTATTGAGTCATTGTGCCCATTATCGTTTTCAAATCTCCCGGGAGCTAAGCGTTATTCAGCTTAAAATAATGGATTTAGGCTGTAGTCCCTGGCCACTCCACAATTCTCAAGAGGATGGATAGTGCTAAACCCCTTTTGTTTCTGAGGCTCAGCCTCATGCGGAAACTGGGTGGTCTTTGAAACCACGATCTTTTGATCTACCTGACTCCTGACCTGAATCCCACTTGATTGCTGTTGTAAAAGTTGGGAGAAAACTCTGAATCATCCAGCAAGTACTGACAAACCTTTAGGAGGAAAGTGGGCCATGCCGCTCAGTAGCAAACGCCAACTTCACGAGGCAACAACTTTGAATGATAGAGCGATTTGTGGTGTTATACATGGCTGCGGTTCAAATGCAATAGAACTACAAGGCGTAGTAGTCGGGTTATGATAAAAATATCGTATAAATAAAATGTGCTTAGCGTGTCATTATCAACACTTTAACAAATTTAACAATATAAGAAACGCTTTACGCATTGTTACAATTATTGGTTAATTCTTCACCTTCTTATGAGTACAGAAGAATTATGTGGGAGTACCTTGGTGTTAAGCGCAGCTTTTTTGGTATATGTATTAACATAATCGTATATATAAATATGTACAACACACCTATTACGAGTAATATACTATGCAAATGAAAAACCGATGGTTGTAACTGATACAGAATGGAAAACGTTTCATAGATGTCCATAGTTTTGCAATAAAAATTAACTTTTGTCGAAAGTTAAACAACCCTTTATGATATGATACCTTTAAGTATAAAAATTCAACTAGGACTATGGGCACTTGAAATAAAATGAACATATTTTCCTCTTACAACTTTTTTACATCAATTGCTTTCGCACAATTTGCAGTTGATGTTTCCGCACAATCTAATTTTCGTGATAACAATATGTCTGGCAACCTCACACATTGGCTGTCTCCCGCCTCATGTCATCCATTCTTGAACTTTCTCAAGCAGGTCGACTATAGTTAAACTGATAACGGTGTTGCATAAGGAAGTAGCAGTGAGGTGGAATTACAATGGAATTGAAGCTTTATCAAACTAGATCTAATAGCAAAACGGTTTTATCTATTTTATAGTTCAACGCACTTAATTTAATGCCATATGCCAAAACGGAGATCCCAAAATGCATCGAAAATCCTCAAATCCGGAGAATATGTTCTGTGTCTAATAGAATAATATCTAGAAATGAGTAGCAAAAAGTGATTAAAGTTTTTCATAAAGAGATTTTAGTGGTACTAAGAACTTTTAAATTTGTTGTGAATCAACAAGTTTAAATTTCCTTTACTTGTGGTTCAGAATAGTGAAGAGCCTTTTAGAAGATTTTGTCCGTATGTGCTGTATCACCACGTGAGTACAAAAGTGGCACTGATGTGACGTCTCTTGCGTTTTAAAAATAAAACTTATATGGCCAAAGGAATTTGTGAACATCAAAAAGCATGGTTTAACTTAAAATGTCGTCAAATTTGTCGTTAAGAATTAAAAGATTAAGTCGTTAGACAAAGTCGCGAAGTTGGCAAAAGTGCTACTGTATGCCTTTTTGATAGTAAATTCTTGGCTTTACTTATTAATGAGTTTAATTTTCATATGCGAAATGAGACTAGAATACATGTGGAACATTCTTCTCTTTCCAACAGAAATGTTCAAGTAGTTCCACGTTCTCCTAGAAGCGTCTATCCTTTATTCTCTTTAAGAATTACAGTCTTCCTATTGGTTGCTATGATGTTTGTAACGCATCTACCTGCAATGTGGATGTGTGTCGGCGCAATATAAACCTTGCCATTCATGAAAGATTCAACATGAATATTCAAATTAGTTTAGTGAAATAATACAATTAATGCCTAATTACATAAATTTATACATGTTGGAAATTTTTGAATCTTAATATTCATTTAAACATTATGAATGTAGTAACTGTTTTGTTCTTCCGGTTTGAAATATGCTTATTGAAATTAATTAAAGAAAAACTGATAAATCTTTGGTTTTAACACACACACACATTTATAGGATGTTTCAAAATTCGACCGCTTAACTTTAAGGGATTATAGAGGGATGTTGTGGGAACAATTGGAGATAGGACACTTATGGTCCCAGACCGCATTATTTTGTGCAATAAGACAAAATTAATTTGAGCCAGTACGCCACTTATACCACCTCAACGGTACCTATATGTAAACATTTTCTGCGCTGCCAAGAAGTGCACATGTTTGGCTTAGTGGTAAAGTAGGGAGTTTCAAACCAGCGACACCAGATTCCAAGTTCACCGTGCCGAATTATTCTTTCTCCCCCCCCCCCTTTTAGTTTTTCAAATTGTCGATTGTGAAGGATATGGAATACCCATTTGTTATTACCGCTGCTGTTGATTGTAACCGGGCAAATCAAACGATGCACTTTGAACAGGAATGTACAACATAAGGTAGTGTAATGTTCCAAATATTCACACGTGATATGTAATCAGAGTGCTTTATGGAGGGGACGTTAAAAATGGCATTACCATGATCTGAGATATTTACACTATTGTGCTTACGAATTGAAAGTATGCGCTGTTAGCTCTGGGTAAGAAATAACTGCTGTGCAAGGCAAATCAATTACATTCCTGTTTAAACTATATTTATTCACTTCCAGGGACCGTAGAAAAGCGTATTTCTTCTTCAGATATACGGAAACAGCTGACAGTGAGCATTCCCATTTGTGAACTCCGATTTTCTGAAATATTTTTCATTTGAAAAGTACCAGTGAATCTCGAGATAGCACTCCTAAACATTTGCACTAAGTCAAATGAACACCTATGTTGCCACTCGCAGAATACCTCTCTCGGTAACATCGTTGGATATAGTGAAATAGCTCTGTGTTCAATTCCCTCTGTAAAATAATGTTTGTGCTTCTTCTTATGTTTAAGAAGAGGGACAATGGGAATTTTAATTTCTGAATAATCTTCGGCCTATTCTGAAATTAAAAGCTACATTTCCTTTTCATTCATTGTCTTTAACATTTCGACTTCGTTTTCATAAATTTAGAACCGTATTAGACTACCGTCATGTTATTGCCGTTGCATTGTTTAAAACGCATATGCTACATCATTACCTGATTATTTCTTATATCCTTGTAACGAATATGTATTTCTGCTTCTTTTGTAGAACATTTTATCATTAATTAATTCCTACACTTAAATACATAGCACTGAATATCGCCATAGTGACCATCAGATAGGAGCAGGCGTCCATGCACTGCAACCGCACTTTGCGATCAGGATTACTGCAGGTGTTCCTATGCAATAGTTTTAAATAGTATAATAAACCTTCTTTACAAATGACTTTATTACACTAAGGCTAAACGTTTTTGCTTCTGGATTATTCATGCATTAAAAATTAATTTAATTTGACTCTAAATGTAAGTTCCCATTTAAAAATATTTAATTGATCCTAAAAGACTATCATAACGTTCTCTAAACAAAACACTAGTGGCATTTACTTTCCCCCATAATATCAAGCAACTTTTATGAAAGTCATTTCTTTCTACAACGTTTAGTTTTGCAGATAATGTACAGTCTCAACTTACATAGTCCACCCTGTATATTAAACTATGGTATAATAATGATAGCGATGTACATATAAACTTCATACCCCTTCTATTAACCAGAACGATGCATGCAACACAGCGCTTCTAGTAAAGCGGCCGTTGAGGATGGTTTCAAAAAAGAGAGCACAAAAACACAAGCCGGGTCTTCAGTTATCCGCACACAAGAGAATTTAATGTGTCACTCTCGTATGACTATTTCTACCCAATTCAACTTCACACATTCCTTTGTTTATTATTGTGTATATACTGAGGAAGATGGATCCGCGGTGAGAGACTCGCATTCGGTAATCCCGGGTTCGATTTCTGTTTTGCCGGTCACTGTGACCTTGCAATTTTTCCGGCGTTCCTTGGTTGATCGGCCAATGCTGCGGTGGATTGTGTATGTAAATGTCGCAACTTCTCTGTGTCCCATTCCGTCATTTCATTTCCTTCTCGAAGGAACGACGGATGAGGCGAGTGGACGACGGGCGAGTTGTATGGAGTTTGCTTTGTAGAACTATCTGCCCTGGCATTCGGTGTGTGACGGGACCTCAGAAAGATCTCCCCGTGGGAAGAGGTAGGCCTGTTGGGGGGCCCCTGGCATCAGTATGTAATACAGGCTTATTCAAAAAGAGGGAACAGACTTTAAATATATATTTACAATGAACCACAATAGATAGCGACACATACGACACATCATTGAATACAGGAAAGTTCAAAGTTTTAAGCCCCATCTATTAGTTCTACTCAGTTCCTACAGCGGCGCTGTGTTTGTTTACAACAAAATGGCGACGCCACTGGAGAAGTCGTTTTGTGTGCTGCATTATGCAAAGAGTGAATCTATTGTTTCATTTCGTTGTAAGTTCAACAACGAGCCGCCTCGTCATAAAAAATTTACAATTAAAACAATAAATTCGTGGAAGATGGTTGCGTATGCAAAAGGAAAAGCACTGGTCGTCCTCGCATAACAAATGGTGCTGATTTTGAACACATAAAATAAAATATTGAACTTTTCTCTATTCAGTGATGTATTGCATGTGTCGTCATCTATTGTCGTTCATTAGAAATACATATTTAAACTATGTTCCTTCTTTTTAATAACCTTATGGAGACGTATATGGAGACGTTAAGCATTGCGCCTGTATGTGGTCACCCTGTCCTGCTGGAGGTCTACAGAAGCACAATAGGCGACAGTGCACTGAAGTGTCCAAGTCCTTCTCCGCTTTCTGGTAACCATAACCATAGGATTTACATGAATAGTTTATTCTTACAATCCCGATATGTTACTTATAAATCATTGGACTGGAAATAATCTCAGATTAAGCAATATGGACCGAATTACTTGCAAAATGGGAAACAAACGCACAAAAGGAAACATACGTCCGCTTTTGTTGGTAATAAACCTTTGCGGAAGAAAATAAGAATCGTTGGTCAGTGCCACCTAATGCTCAGATTTCACGCTTCTTCCCCTGGTAGGGTTTCATGCTTCAGGTTCTTCATACCAAAGGTTCGGTTAGATTCCCGATTAGGGTGAGCAAATGTTTCTTTGATTGGAATTATTCCCTTCCTCCACGAAGTCTGAAAATATGAATGTGCCATGCGATATAATAAAGGGATAAAATCAAACATTACTGCGGCAGGAGTAAGAAATGGATCCAGATGCAGAAAGGTCCTGATTCTCTGCTTGGTGTAGGGCAGGAGCAGCGAAAGGACCTTCCGAGACCCACAAATACCCAATCTAGATGAGACTTCCTAGCAGTGTGTATTATACAAATGAATTCAAGGGGACTGCCGCGCTTAAAAGGAAGCAGTCAGGCTAGTGCAAATGTTCCACGAATCACCTTCTCGCAGCCCCTGTTATAGAGGGCATTGAATGAATACAGTTAAATATGCATTCTAAGCAAACGCTAGTGTTATACGAGTATAAACTCGTAACTCATGTACAGGTTGCATTAAAATGATTCGTTGTAATGATTATTCTCTTTGTTTTCTTCGCAATGAAACCGACTAAAAATCCGGTCACAATGCATTTGCACGGTGCCAGATGTTTCTTGAAAAGAGCAATGCCAGATGTCCTCTTATGCTTACGAATATCCCTTTCGTTCACTTTCTTCAAAATTATACGTAAACAGCACAGCAAACTTCCACACTTTCTTGAAGCAATATCATCCAAGAGAACTGTTGCCTAAATGTGCATTTCAGGCTTAGAGCCACCAGGTGTCTTTTATTGCCGAATGCTTCCTCCAAGTGTTATGAGGGTAATTCGCGGTTGTTTATCAAGGCAGCGAACATAAGCTTTAATGTACACATTGCTCATTACCGGTGATTAGGGAGCGCCTTAACTGTATGTTTGCATCAACATGTACAAAAACCCTCTAAGGTTTTTTTATCTGTATATGAAACCACAATTCCTGTTCTATAGGCTGTTGTTCGTTTACCTCAATGGTAAAAACGAGTATTAGTACATGCAGAATTCGCTTTTATTTAATTTTTATTTCCAAAAAATCTGCTTCAGAATTGTTCTAATATAGAACTCAGAAAATAAATGTTATAAATCGACTGAGGTGCGATTCTTACGGTCAACAAAAGTCTTTAGATTAGAAGATTGTCTAACAAATGGGAAGTATCATACAACAAATTTCAATGTTTGCAGTCTATATTAATATTATAAATAGAGAAAATTTATATGTATGCGTATGTGTGTATGTAGGGCAACCTCAAAAATCGCTCAATTGATTTTGATAATTCTTTCACAATTGAAAAGCCCTATTCCTTGGACATGATGTATAAATAACCTTCTAATTTCATTTCATAAATTACTGAAAGATTCAAACGAATTTACAATAACTCTTATACTTGAATACAACACATTGAAATTGTAAATAATATGCTTGCGAAGAATGCTTTGACTTTTACTTTAGATCCCATGGAGTAGAAAATAGCAGTTATTAGGGTACGTTAAATAATTGTAATAAAGAGATAAAATTGTTTAAGATTTTTTTTTTGAGTTGGAAAATGCAAATTCCCATCACATATGTGCGCTAGATGTTATCGCAGGAGCGCTTTCGAGAGATGTTTCTCCCATCTTCAGCTTGGATTCTCAGCTGAAGATGGGAGAAACATCTCTCGAAAGCGCTCCTGCGATAACATCTAGCGCACATATGTGATGGAAATTTACATTTTTCAACTCAAAAAATCTTAAATGTTACATAACATCACTATAAATAACACTTCTGGTTTATCATAAAAGATAAAATTGTGTCCAGCTAAGATTAGAAATCAATCAACCTGTATCTTATAATTTACAACTCAGAAGATTATTCTTTTTCGATGGTGCAGGTTATTAATCTATAACATTAGTATGTCAAGCTAAAACTATTAATAATTAATACTTCTTTGGAATTTTTCGACAGCATTAAACATGATGGGCTGGGAATAGGGAATCTTAATATTCACCAGCTTCACCTCTGCTTCGTTGTATTTGTTAACGACTTCTGTATTATGTGAAAATTATGTAGAGTTTATGTCATTAAGTAACCATGTGACAAAACAAAACGTACAAAGTTCTAAACCTTCACCCACTGTACTTATCTAAAGAATTACTCAACTATTCCGACCGATAATTGTTCCAGAGCCAAAGGGTTCTTATAGGCTATGCAGCATTTCCAGAACTTTGAAGACGGTCGAGGAGGTTAAGAAAGATGTTCCGCCGATGTTTCACACCTCATCCAAATGTGCAGGAAAATACACTTATAAGCGGTAATGGGGAGAATTCGCCATAAAAGCGTTCAAGAGTATTGTACAATAATTTCATAAAGAACGGGAGAGGTAACTGAAATTAATTAAATCGTCGCTGGAGTTTAAAAAGCTACTTGTGGAACATCGGGTAAGCCACCTAGTAGAATATATATACTGCGTAGACCTTTTAAGTTGAGACTGTGCAATATCTCCAAAATTAAGCGTTTTAGAAAGCATTTTTAAATAAAAGTTGCTTGATATTATGGGGGAAAGTAAATGCTATTAGTCGTAGTTTGTTTGGAGAACGTTATGATTGTCATTTTAGGGTCAATGTAATTATTTTAAATGGGAACCTACAATTAGGGTCAATTTTAAATTGACCATAAGATGACCCTCCTAAGAAAGCATGACTAATGGCATTTACTTTCCCCCATAATATCAAGCAACTTTTATTTAAGACATTTCTTTCTACAACGCTTAGTTTTGGAGATATTGTACAGTCTCATATACTTATATCGCTAGAACTGAAAGCAACATTTGGAGAGAATGATCATTTATCGATATCCTAAACAGATATATTCTCCAATCCAAAGGGAAGAAGAGATATCGGCAGCCACAGGAAAAGATTGAGTTGAGTTTTGTAACAGGTAAATTGCTTAATTCATGGCTTTATTGATTATGATGATGTTCATGACAACGACGATTAGTTAACGCTTGTATGTTCAATAATTAATTTTATATACTCTTTGTAACCATAATTCATTCCGAGATACTCTTTGCTATTGGCTTTCCAATATAATCTATTATACCTTTTTTGAAGTGGTGAGTGATGTTACGACAAAATAGATGGAATATCAAGGTTAATATATAGCAGCCTGTCTTTTAAACAGTTTACTGTCACTTTAGCTACGTGTATCCCTTTTATACCTACAACGAAATGTGTAATGAAATTGTTTCTACAAACATGTATCTCGGTTAGAATAAATTAGGCAGAAAAATGTAAGTCAGTTTGAACCCCCAGCACTGCTAGATGACATCATGAGATCTTCGGTGAACCAGCTAGCTGGAAGTGAATGTCGTCATCACGGGCAAAGGCATGGTAGAACAACGTCATAGGTGGTCATAGGTTCATTCGGTGTACGTTTTGGAAAGTAAATTCAAGAAGAGTGGGCTTGATTCTAATGGGTGTTTACATTGCTTCTAAATGAAAATGCTGGCCAAGTAACTTTCTGTTTATCAGGTTTTTCGGAGGTTAGTTGTGGCTGCAAATCGGAAACATTAGAGGCCATTACCTGCAGGTCAAATTAGGTTTGACCATGGTACCTGTTTTATTGTTCCTAGCTCAGCTCCTTCTTATAGCTTAAACGGTGTGATTCTCATAGCACTGAATTTTGAATTGTGTATTTAATTGCGTTATTCTACAATACTTGCCACGGTGTTTATAACCATATTTAGTATACCTAATGTGATGTATGCGGCCATATTATTTAACGTTTTTGTAATGGCAACTTGCAGGTTCGTTTGCATTATTAGCTCCCCTTAATATGTTTGCTTTTACCTAGGGTTCTGCTGGCAAAGGTAACTGGCTAAGTTCTGTGTTTTGCCTTTACAACTGTTTCCAGCAATTTCCTGGGTTAAGGAGTGCTATCCTATTTCCGGATAGGTTTACTTAAAGAACTTTGTGTTGATTAGCCCAAAATTGTTAATTACTAAAGTAATTTCACTGAATTCTGTCTGAAGTGTGAATTTCGGTTTGGGTAAGTGAATAGTGGCATTCTTCACCTTGCCAGGTACCCTTGATGCAATTTTGCTTTTAATATTGCAAAGTGCTCGGGCATGTGAATAAGAGTTCGTCAAACATATATTTCTTACCCGACAAACTTTTAAAATTGCTTTTTCTTAAAGAATTTGCATTAGTTATAACAAAATTGCTAAAAAAATAACTTGGCTAGTGCCTGTCTCAAATTTAAATTTCAGTTATAATAAGTGAACAGTTGTATTGCGTATTCTATCACATACCTTTAAGTAACCTTAAATTCAAGTTGTAAGAGGCTTGCTGATTGAATAAGGAACTTAGTATTGCTATACCTCTTACCTTGCAAGGTTTTGACATTTACTTTTCCTTTTACTTTTTCTTGGTTATGGTAAAATTGCTAATCAAAATAACTTTGGCTAGTTGCCTGCTTCAAAATTAAATTTCAGTACCAATAATTAAACAGTTTTATTACAAAGATAACTTTGAGCAATCTTACATTCAAGTTGCAAGTGCTTTGCTGACCGGATAAGGTACTTAGTATTTTTATATTTCTTGCAAGATTTTAATATTTAGTCTTCTGTAAGGAATTTTACATTTGTTATGGTAAAATGGCTAATTAAAATTATTTGCCTGTTTGGGATTTAGGTTTCAATTCAAACTAGTAACACAGTTGAATTACGTGCCTTATTACCTGCCTTTAAGGAAATTTACATTTAATTGTGCAAAGATCTTTGTTAGTTAATTGAGGTACTCAGTATTCGTACACCTTTTTGCCTTATACTTTTGAGATTTAGTTTACTTTTCCTGAAAGAACTGTACCTTGCTTAGGTTTGGGATTCTTAGTTAATGTAGTTTGGCTATTCGCCAAAGGTTAGAAATTCAATTCCAACAAGCGAGTAGTTGAGTTATAAATATCACTATTTTACAGTTAACACGTTAAGCATTAGTAGATATTTGATGAAATTTTCCCACGGAACGTTGCAACCTTTCCCAAGAGTCAATAAAGGACACACTATATATTAAGTTACTACAAAGATTTATTTTGTAGAGGACTTTATAGACAATTATTATAAAAAGAAGTAATTCTGCCTTGGTCCCACACAAGAAATTTTATCGTGGCACCAGCGGTCCTGCAGAGCGGTCCGCGGTAAGTTTTTAGTTAATGTCTGAATTCATTGAAATAGATTTGATTTTTTTTCACTCAGAGCGCTTTGTTGCCTTGAATGATATAATGTCGTATTGTTAGCTTGGCGGCCCTTATCTGTAATGTGGAAAGCGCGCTTTCGTGATGTTTATCATTATTGAATAGATTTTGGCCCTCATACTTGCATAAAAAGATCAATACTAATTAAAAATTTAAAGGATATAAAAATACAAAATTCATAGGTTTCAAAGAAAAAACTCATAGACGCGTTGTTGTTCTCAAGTGAAACTCTGAGTGATCCCTCTCAGCAGTAGCAGATGTCAATTTCTAGGAAAAGGAAATCTCTAAATACGCATGTCCTCAAGGAACAACGGATCAGCTCATAAGGTACGAAAGTGTTGTAAAGGATGCCAAACGAAACTCAAGAAATTTATCAAAAAATAAAGTCAGGAAAACACTCACCTACTGTGAAGAATGCGACAGAAAACCTCATTACTTTCTCTACTACGTATAGTAAGTAGGGGAAGTATTGCATTCCACCCAAAAATTCGATACCGAGATTTCACCGGAAATACATGTTTTGAGACCTCCTGAATCCAAAAAAAGCATTTTTGAAAACATGTCCGTGTGTGTGTCTGTGTGTGTGTCTGTGTGTGTGTGTGTCTGTGTGTGTGTGTCTGTGTGTCTGTGAACAGCATAACTCAAAAACGAACAGTCGGATAAGCACCAAACTTGGTATTTAGGTTCAGTATCTTCCAGAGATGCGACACGAAGGTTTTCAGGAAAATCCCCCCACCCCAGACTACCCTTTACATGGAAGATTTTTCGAAAATTTTAATTTTCTCAAAAATGGCTCTAACGATTTTGATGAAAATATCATATGTTTAAGATAATGTCATGAGAAATGAAATGTATATCTCGAAATTTCTGGGAATGTCTCCAAAAGTATTCTTCATTGTGAACGACTTTTGCATAACTGGTAAACCATAAGAGATAGACAAAATTTTACTACACAAAAAATGTAGATCGCGTTAAAATACACAACTTATATCATGTACATTTCTTTTGTTGAGTGAACCGTTTTCGAGATATTGCTTGTTATTTCCTTAAATTTTCCAATACTTATACTTTTTCTCAAATTCGTTATTCATTTTTTTGTGTCCTAGACATGCAAAGAGAATGGAATGCTCCACATAGCAACCAGCGATAAAATATTTGACTATCGCTTAAAAGCTACCATATTCCCCTTGCATCTACAAGAAAATTACCAATAAGATCGACATCTCGATATCTCGATTAGCATGAAGCATATGGAGAATAAGCGTTTGTAAAAATAGATTGTACAAGAGTAGAGAAAGTCATGTGAGTGTAACACATCAGAATTTTTTTTTTTGTCTTGGATATGCATGCAAAGAGTTATAATCTGTGGCAAAGGGAATGGTGTTGCACCTAGCAACCAGCTATTAAGAGATATCTATGTGCTTAAAGGCTACTGTTGTTCTATATTGCCCTTGTAAATATATTTTCCCCTACATCTACAAAAAAAATTAGCAATAAGATAGAGTTTGCAAATGTTTAACTCGATTAACATGAACTAGATGGAGAATAAGCGTTTGTAAAAATACTTTGTACAAGAGTAGAGAAAGTCATGTGAGTGTAACACATCAGATTTTTATTACTTTCTCTACTACGTATAGTAAGTAGGGGAAGTGTTGCATTCCACCCAAAACTTCGATACCGAGATTTCACCGGAAATACATGTTTTGAGACCTCCTGAATCCAAAAATGCATTTTTGGAAACATGTCCGTGTGTGTGTGTGTGTGTCTGTGAACAGCATAACTCAAAAACTAACAGTCGCATAAACACCAAAACTGGTATTTACGTTCAGTATCTTCCAGAGATGCGACACGAAGATTTTCAAGAAAATCCCCCCACCCCAGACTACCCTTTACATGGAACGTTTTTCGAAAATTTTAATTTTCTCAAAAATGGATCTAACGATTTTGATGAAAATATCATATGTTTAAGATAATGTCATGAGAAATGAAATGTATATCTCGAAATTTCTGGGAATGTCTCCAAAAGTATTCTTCATTGTGAACGACTTTTGCATAACTGGTAAACCATAAGAGATAGACAAACTTTTACTACACAAAAAATGTAGATCGCGTTAAAATACACAACTTATATCATATACATTTTTTTTGTTGAGTGAACCGTTTTCGAGATATTGCTTGTTATTTCCTTAAATTTTCCAATACTTATACTTTTTCTCAAATTCGTTATTCATTTTTACTTTCTCTACTACGTATAGTAAGTAGGGGAAGTATTGCATTCCACCCAAAAATTCGATACCGAGATTTCACCGGAAATACATGTTTTGAGACCTCCTGAATCCAAAAATAGCATTTTTGGAAACATGTCCGTGTGTGTGTCTGTGTGTGTGTGTGTCTGTGTGTCTGTGTGTCTGTGAACAGCATAACTCAAAAACGAACAGTCGGATAAACACCAAACTTGGTATTTAGGTTCAGTATCTTCCAGAGATGCGACACGAAGGTTTTCAAGAAAATCCCCCCACCCCAGACTACCCTTTACATGGAAGATTTTTCGAAAATTTTAATTTTCTCAAAAATGGCTCTAACGATTTTGATGAAAATATCATACGTTTAAGATAATGTCATGAGAAATGAAATGTATATCTCGAATTTTCTGGGAATGTCTCCAAAAGTATTCTTCATTGTGAACGACTTATGTATAACTGGTAAACCATAAGAGATAGACAAAATTTTACTACACAAAAAATGTAGATCGCGTTAAAATACACAACTTATATCATATACATTTCTTTTGTTGAGTGAACCGTTTTCGAGATATTGCTTGTTATTTCCTTAAATTTTCCAATACTTATACTTTTTCTGAAATTCGTTATTCATTTTTTTATGTCCTGGACATGCAAAGAGAATGGAATGCGCCACATAGCAACCAGCGATAAAATATTTGACTATCGCTTAAAAGCTACCATATTTCCCTTGCATCTACAAGAAAATTACCAATAAGATTGACATCTCGATATCTCGATTAACATGAAGCATATGGAGAATAAGCGTTTGTAAAAATAGATTGTACAAGAGTAGAGAAAGTCATGTGAGTGTAACACATCAGATTTTTTTTTCTTGCCATGTTCTGCTAATTTTCATAGTTAAAAATTAAAAGTAAAACATTTCTGATACTCCATTATTGTATACTTTGAATGTTAGAACTAAACGTATTCTTTGACAGCTATTCTAATTAAGCTTTTGCTTGATAGCATTATTGTAATCTATTGCCTGATTGCAGTATTTGTATATAAATACATTTTTTTGCTCATGCTGACAACACTTTTATATTGAAATTTAGACCTCTTTAATATGCCAACTACAAACCCAGTGATAGTAATGTTTAAATAAGAGCCACAGAGTTCGATTTTATAGGTATAACTCAATGTTTCAGTGGACCGCTGGCTTGTAGAAATCTTAAATTGGTCCAAAAACATAGCGGTCATATGGACCAGAATTGCATACGGCGGACCCTATGGACTGTTCTGGCACTTAACGTGTCAATGTCTAAAGTGTTTGGCAATTAGGTGAGGAATTTAGTGTTGGTATTCTCTGCCCTTACAAGGTATTGGAATACTTGTTCTTTCATATTTTTTTGTATTTGAGGCTTTCGTGATAATAGACATTTGACATTGGCTCTGACCCAGATAATGTCTGACCTTAAATATACACACCAGTTCCACCATTGTACACATTGCACAGTATGAACTTATATTGTGTAATCAGAAGCAAACAGAAACGATTTCTTAAAAGTCTAAAACTTGTTATGCAAGAAATGTATTCTTTAATCTTGAAAAAAGAAAGGAAAGAAGCATCATAAATATTTCAATTGTTAATTCACTCAACATGTATATAACAATTTTTGAAGACGCAGGCATACTGAATTATATTAATAGTTTACAGTGTAATAAAATAAGTGAGTTAATTCGGCTTTGGTAATTTAACCTTAGTTTCCATAACAATGCATACCCGACAAACCGCCTGTTTACGTCAGACGTCAGCAAATAAGCTTCTCTTATGCACTGAAGATCGCAGCCAGGCTAAATTCTAATATGTATAACTACATATTTCCATCAAGAGGCATATCTTTAAATCGCTCTCATAGTATCCCTTTCCATCTGAGAATTTCTAACTACCTCCATGATCTTAATATCACCTTACCTCATGTATATCAACTACCTCGTTCCATGCACTGTGTACCTTGGGAGACCAAATTAGTACAGAACTAAATAAATAGCCCAAATCATGTATGGATGGTAAATTCTCTCTAAAACTCTTCAAAGAACTCACAATCAGCTTACCAAAATTATACACAAATATACACTTATGGCTCTCTGCTAGGCGATAAACGCGGATGTGCAGTTGTCTATCCGATCACATAATGCTATACAGGCTCCATAAATTCTTCTCTATCTTCTCTGCTGAAATAGTTGCAGTTAAAAAGGCTATGCAATACATAACCTCCTCCAATGATAAACTTTTCTTAATCATCAGATTCCCTCAGTGTACTGCAAGCTCTTCAGAACAGATACACACCATATAGACAGACCTACAACATCGTGGCAAAGAAGTGATATTCTGCTGGTTACCATCCCATGTGGGTATAACCGGCAGTGAAACGTCAGATGCAGCTGCGAAAGAAGCCACCGAACACCCATCAGTGACATTCGATGCCAGTGATGCTCACCGATTTGTTTCATCATATTAAGCACCGTCTGAGGCAATGCTGGAAACTGTATTGAACAAATTTACCACCCACCAAACTTCACGAAATCAGAACTTACCCTGAAACAGTCTCAACTGCTATACCTGCCATAAGAAGAGAACAAGTGGCACTAACAAGACTACGTATTGGCCACAGCCCATTGATACCTCCTACCTGCTATGCAGCGAAGACCCATCCATGTGTCCAAACTGCAATAGCCCTCTCACAGTCAAACATGTCATCGCCGAACGCTCCAAATTTAAGAGAGAAAGGAACCTTCACGGCATCTCCAAGATATGGTTACAGCGCTCAGGAACCCGAAGATACGTGAATTCTTTTAGGATATATAACTGTACCATAGGCTCTAGCTCTAATTGTCAACCATTTTATTATGGTTTATCTAAAATGTTAATGCAAATAGTTAACACCGTAAACTGTTAACGCTTATGAACTGTTGATTGCAGCTGAGTTATGTTTTTGACTAAGAAAAAAATTAATTGTTGAGATTAACATATGAATGTGAACACTAATCATTGTGTCTACCATACACTATAATGTATGTGCTATGCTAATTGTAAAATACTGGTCGCGTTGTAACTTCTCTGTTTAAGCGACCATAAACAAATAAAACAAATCCTACCCTGGGCATATCCAGTGTAATAGAGTTGATTAGTAGGGCAGTAATTTCCGCAACTGTTGAAGCAGGAACTATTGTGAAAGATATGCTTCAAATGTAAGATTAGCGTTTAGAAGATAAATAAAAATAAGTAATAGTGTGTAGCGAAAGTCATGTGAGTGCAACACATTACATTTTATTATTTGATTTAAGCCCTAGCTATTTATTGTTCTCATCATTTTTCACATTAAGATCTTGCTTTTAATATAGTTTTGACGGATGGTATATTAGCTTTGTTGTTTTTAAAATAGAATGGAATGAAAGATTTACATAATTTATAATCGTTCGGCTTTGTGTTATAAACCGGTAACATTTCTAAATTAAAGAAGTCAGACAGAGTCTCAAAATATTTCTCGCGTTCTCGGTTTGTTTTAATAACGAACAACCCGCGTGCTGTGATATCAGTGCTGCTAAAGACAAATGTAATTAAATTCCACAGAGAGGATCGTGGGGTAATACACGGTCCCGATTCCTTTGGAAATGCAATATTTGTCTTTGAGTTTAATTTAAATGAAAGGTGCCGTTATTGATTTACCTTTGTAGCAATTAATGTAACCCAGACAACTGCATAGAGAACTATTTGCCTAATTTTGTGCAAGAGGAAGCACTAGACAGCTGTTTACGCAGTAATTACTCTTATCTATTAATGGGGTATGCGCCACAGTGAAATGTCAGGTACACAGTGTACATTAGAGCTAATCCCTTCAATATCTGAAATTGGACAAAATTGCGTACGAGGAAATTTCACACTACATAGCCGCTAAAAACAACAAAGCCACTGTAAATCAAACTGATGAAGAAATAATAAGCACAGAGTTTTAATCGTATGGAATGATGGGAGACGTTAAATATTTCAGTTTTCTGGTCAAATATGCAGTCTAGCTCCAATGTATACTGAAAGAGAACTCTGAGCTGGAACAAAGAGCTGCTAATAAAACGTTTGCCCATCCTGCGTAGATCACTATAGAACATAGCAGTGCAGAAAACTGTGCAAGGAAAACTAATGCCTATTGAGTTTACCTATAAAGCCATTTACCAGAACAGAAGGATTATGTACGGCGCTCACAAAGACATTTGTACCTCTCCAGAACTATTAAATGTCGCTTTCACTGACAAAAATAAAAAACTACAGCAACTTTTAAGTTCATTCATGCATGAAGAAAAGTCCAAAAATCACCAAAATTCATAAATAAGGATTTTAGATTTATAAGCTCTACAGACGTTTTACTTCATTCTATGGAGTTTATACAGATCTACAGCCCTTTAAATCATATCGTATAGTGATTTAAATGTCTGCCTATGCCACTATATTCCTATAAAATGATGTAGTAAGAACGATAAGTTTTGTCTACATTAAAGTAAACCAACCATTCAAGAGATAGCGTCAGGAATCTTCAAATATTAAATTAGCTGCAGAGAAACAGAAAAATATGAACGAATGCCAGTATGAGTAATGTTTTAAACACTCTAAAATAAGGAACAATGTTATTTTAGAGCCGTAAGTTTAAAAAAACTCTCTTTTCTTGCGTTATCATTAGCCGACACATTCACATAACGGGGTAAAAATATGAGATGAGTAATTAGGACATTATTAAATAATAATATTGACGTTTTGTACATTCTAAAGCAACAAATAAAGTCTCACATTTAACATTTACGTTCAGAGTTCATTAATATAATATTAAATATTATTTTAATAATAACTCCATCATCTGGAACAATTTTTCAAAAAGGTACAAAAATGACAATAGAAATATCTCCGAAATTAATTTAAAGTACATATGAGGTTTTTCTAAATAATATGCATTAAACGCTGATTGCTGAATTAAAACTTCAAGTGAATTATCTTGAAACTGTGGATTTTTAAATTTCACAGATAGTGATATATACTGGATAATTAATTCAATGGGCACATAAAAACTGGAGCGCATAAGTCGGACTATACATAAAATACACTGCCGTTTGTGAAAATTGCAACACCGAGAAGGCAACGCAAGAATTCCATGAATTTAATACCACAGGTTAGGTAACATAAAGGGTAACAGACGATAAACTTTTCAAATCTATACATGACTTTGAGCCCTAATATTCAGTATATAATGTGGCCTCCATGCGCTGCAATTAGAGCTGCTCTACGCCGTGGCATTGAATCAAAAAGATGCTGAATAAGTTCCTGAGGGATTTCCCCCCACGCAGTTTGTATTCGAGCTCACAAATCCATGACACTGGTTACTGGAGACCCGTGATGCACCAGGTGCCGACCAACCATATCCCAGACATGTTCGATGGGCGACATGTCAGGTAAACGTGCAGGCCAGGGAAGCAATGGTACCCGTCGCTCTTTGAAGAGGGCTTGTACATTACACGCAATATGTGGCCGGGCATTGTCCTGTTGAAATGTGGCTTGTGGAGGTGCCTGACCGGACACTATGCAGCCATCACTGTAGGACATGTTGAAGCGGGACTCGTCCAAAAAGATTACCTTTTGCCACTCAGCACCCCAGTGACGGTGTTCACATGCCCATTGCAGTCGGAGGAGCTTGTGGTTTCTGGACAATGGAAGCCGACGTAATGGCATGCATGTAACCAGTCCAACCTCAGCAGGCGGCGACGAACCGTTGATGCAGACAAGTTCACACCTGCTGCAGTGCTCCAGCGTCTAGCCAACACTGTGGATGAAGCTGTACGGTCCGTTATGGCCATGTGGACAAGATGTCGGCCATCCCGTCCTGTGGTGATGTTC
The DNA here is from genome assembly GCA_030765065.1 of Deroplatys truncata. Lineage (NCBI taxonomy): Eukaryota > Metazoa > Arthropoda > Insecta > Mantodea > Mantidae > Deroplatys > Deroplatys truncata. The sequence continues at coordinate 97,726,699 of CM060976.1, read as the reverse complement.
CGTGGTCCAGTACCCGTTCTTCGCTGCGTACGATCACACACGCATCACTGTCGTAGCAGCATGTACGAGCCGAAATGTCACGGATGACATATCCGCTTCCCGGATCATTCTGCCCCGTTCGAACTCACTCACATGCCGTAATGGCTCCCTTTGACGTCGACGAGGCATACTGGCACCCACTTTATTGTTTTCGCCTTGTTTGACAGCTCTACACTGACTACACTGGGCGCAACACTGACATTAGTGGACCTCCACGAGAGGGGTCTGCTCGACCTACGTGTACCCATCTCTCTGCAAACCTAATCACTTATTGCTTGCACACTCTTCTACACTTCCATCAAGTTTGAAGTTAATCGAGATAGTCCTTCTTGGTGTTGCAATTTTCACAAACGGCAGTGCACATATGCGAATATAGCAAAATTGTTTCTAAGACTTTTACCGCGTATTATAGATACAATAAATTTTAACGAAAACCGTGATCAAAATATCTGCCTATAGCATGGAAAGGTTCAAAACGTTAGTCACCGACCAACAACCATGTTAGCCCGTATATGAAGCTTAACACAAAGTTCGGTCTTCTCCCTCGAAACAAACTCATTAAAGTAATTTTTATTGTGACAACTAAATTGTACTAAACGATTGCGAGAAGAATAGTATACTTTTTGTGTTGAAACGTCTAGACGGAGGTAGAAACGTCTAGAATTTCGTCCCCCTTTCCTTGGTGCGAAACTTCCAGAAAGTGCCACTCTGGTATAAAAGAAAGGCTGATCGACGGCCATTGTTGGTCAAATCAGTTCTCTTCTGCTAAGGGAGTAGCTGCGGCATGTGAACAGCAGTTGCCTATGTGAGGAGAGGAGAGTTCTGAATTCGACACGTTAGCAAGAACCGCAAAAGATAATATCGGTTAGCCTACGATAATATGCATCTAATAAATAAAACTTATTTAAATTATGTAATTCTCGAACATTCTTAGATCTCACGGACGATTTTCCTTTAAAATATATCCCTTCAGTTTACTGTTTTGCAATTAAATGTTTGTTTATTGTTTTATTATCTCACATAGCTCAAAATATTTTTGTAACATTATTTTTAAGGCTACATAGGTAGAATAGTTTGGTTATCAACAAACATAAACCATTTAATAAATCATTTTAGAAGAACTCCTGTAACATATTAAAGTTCTCCAGTTGTCAAAAACATATTTACTATTTCAAATGCAATAAATAACTTAACCCCAAAACACTGGTGAGTACAGCTATGATCCTCCATATATTTTCATACTGAACATAAATGAAAGGTGACAATGAATTTAGCAATGAATAAGCAAATATAACCACTGGTTTCAAAACTGAACAATGAACAGGTTACATTTTGAACATATCTGAAAGTAAAGGAAGTTGGGATAGGTAATAATCGTTAAGCGATAATATATTACGGTCCCCATTCGAGAAAAACAGTCAGAGTTGGTTAATAGCTGCCACATTATAGTACGTGATTGTTCTATATCAGATTATGACGTGTGAGTGGAATAGACGCAGGTAGTTCCACTAAAGGTTACATGTTGAGGAATGGAAAACATACTTTCAGACTTGTCTGACTAAGTTCAAACTCTTCAGTCATGTTTAGTATGATTATTTCTTGGCTAAAATCGACATAAATAACGTGATTAATATAAATAACGCACAAAATGAAAGTAATTTCTGTTTAGGTTCTGGTCAAAAGCGGCGTATTATATACAGTAGGGACGATGGTTCTGTGCCGGTGTAGCCTGGATGCGCACTGATATCTGGACAGTGAACGAGTCGCAATTCTCGGGCTTGCGCAGTGTGTGCAATAAGTTCAGTGTAGCGGCAGCAGTAGTTCGAGTAATTTCTCTTGCCAGCCGTCTGTTTATGACTATGCTACCTTGAATTTTCTGTTCATAAATTAGTTACTACATGTTTCTGTAGGAGCGTTATTTCAGTTTCACCACGCGGGGGGGGGGCAAGATTGCTTGGAGCAGTTTTCCGAGTTTTCCGAATTTTCATGTGGATTTTAACGATGCATATGTCATAAAAGAAATAATATTTTATTTCTTAAATGTGTAATATTTGTATTAAAAGTACAGATGTCGTAATCTTTCTTTTGGTAGAGTAATAATCTAACCTAATTATTTCTTGTAACTTAGGCGCCCCCCGAAATGATGCCCGTGTGTTTCTGTAATTAAGCTTGGATTGCATATATTGTATATTTTGGTGTGTTTATTGGAGGTTCTTGCCTTCTGCGAATTTTATGTAAAAATAAAAATAAGTTAATATACCACAAAATGATGGGGAAAAATACAAAAATTGGCTAATGGAAAAATTAATTCCTAACTTACCTCCCAGATCTGTTTTGGTGATTGATAACGCACCGTACCATAGTGTGGAGTTGGAAAAGGCCCCAACATCTCATACCCAAATAAGATGCAGGACTTGCCCCATTCCATGAAAGGATGCTAAGTTTGGAGCTTTACAACCTAAGTAAGGGTCAAAGCCTGTTCCGAAAATTTACGTTAACAGTTTGTTGGCCATGCACACAATCTTCTCCGATTACCGCCCTATTCATCGGGTAGAGTAGAACTCGTCTGGGCTGATATAAAGCAATGGGTAGCTTGGTAGAACATCCTTTTAAATTAGATGATGATATTTATGAAGCTTAGCTAACAGCATGTTGACATTAGCGTGGAAAAGTGAGAAAATGCCTGCCAACACATTTTTAAGTAGGAAGACAAATATACTGAAGAAGAAGAAGCAGCACAACAACAACAATAAGGCATGTTTGAAAATGTCATAGAAGGTTTTGTAATCCAATGTAGGGAATATAACGACAGCGAAGGAGAGGGAGATTGAAGACGATTAAAGGGAAATATCTGAAGAAGATGAAAGGAAAAGTCTTGCAGAAGAAAACGACGGTGATGATATTTCTAGTGTAGTGTATATCACACTAATAAAGCCCCAGCTAGTTTAAGACAATGCGTTCGCGTGACAAGGTTTGTGTATAATGTGTAAATATAAAATAATGGTAGAGCAATTTGAATATAGTAACAATAAACCAGTCAAGCAGTGGTGCGGTGTTGTGTGTTTATGTCGTATCGGTGAAGTCGCACGTCTTCCAGCAGACAGACAGCTGCCTGTAGGAGAGTAACTGGCGTTAGGCATAGACTCTCTTCAGTGCGCTAGGAAAGAAGGTCACCGGCACAGAACTATTGTCCCTACTGTAAATTGATGATTATGCAACAATGCCTAAATGTAAGAGTAAAGGAAAAATGTGATTTTGACCTAAAGAACATATGAAAAAACATTTGTTTGCAAAGCAATTTAATTATGAGTCGTCAACAAACCTTAAAGCTGCCATTTTGTTTTGAATTTCCCAGTGTTGAACGGAGAATATTCACGGCATTAAGATGCGCTTAAACGTGGAGAAAAAACTATCGCCCTGTAATCAAACTGCAATTGTTAGATATACAAAGCGTTCATAAACGCTATTGGGCCATGTAGTGTTTATGTGAATGGGTGAAGTAGATCTTCTTACCTTAGACTAGAAGCTTTCTGGACATTATCTGTCAAACTTTCAACAATCTTTTGAGAGAAGCAGCTTACCTGTAAGAAAAGAAATTAAGCATTAGTTAATGCATAAATAGCATCAAACATCTTATGATACTTTCACTCATAATTTATAGAAATTTTAATCAATAACTGACGTTTTTACCATAGATTTATAAACATAGCTGTACATTAGTTTAAATTTAGCTTACTTGTCTACATTTTATTAGGTACAAGATGCTCAAAAAATTTTGATATTTTAAGAATAAAGTTTAATTCTGCTAAATGTAAATTAAATTAGTAAATGTAATGAATTAACATTATTTATCCTACGAAATGTATTTTATGTTCTACGATTCATTGTATGATACTTTTTACAAAATTTCAAAAATTGAAAATCGAATCGTATGATGCCATATGATGTAAATTTGGAAAGATAAAACTTTTAAATGTTGCATATTATTTCCCGAATACAGTTCTCAACATTCTGAGACTAAATATCGTGTAATATTAAACTTTTTCCAAGTAAAAAATTTAAGTAATAAATTTTATTTTCTAAAAAATACATCATGTATTAAATTATGAAAACTCTCATTACTAATTACTTGATACTCTCTTCATTAAACTTAAATGAACATATATTAAAATCTGAATTAAATTGAACACAAATGAATAGGAACATTGTAAAGTGGTAAGAACGTAATTCGAGAACATAAACCTCTACAACTTCTCGTTATATTTACAAACACCTATACCGACATTTATAAGACGCGTTTTGGAATTTAAATGGCTGGAAAGGAAAAATCACAATTGAATCCTGATTCTAATTTGTTTCCTAGCGAACATTTTAAAAACCTATTTTATTACAAACTTTGTCAAAAATTCAGGGCCGTGTGCCATAAATATAGCCGTAATCTGTTTTTCAATAGTTCCAAAATTGCAAGATAGATCGTCATGAGAGAAAACGTTATTTTGTTTTTATTTTCTTTCTAAAGTAGTCCATGCGCCATAACCTGAAACAGAAACAGAAATAAGCAACTTCTGTCTTTTCAGTGACAATCTGACTAGTGGAGCTGTCTGACTTATCTCTCGGGTAAAGTTTTAGCTGGTGGAAAACAAGCATCACAGTTCAGCATGTTGAACTTGGGCCGCGCGTGGCGCGTACGGTGGAAAACGGTCAACGGTCTTTCTCTATCGCGCGTGTTTACCCCTCAATTGCCTAAGACCAAGTAAACACTGCCTCCTTCCACTAGCTAAACCCCCTACCTTATTGGAAGGGCTCCCCCACCCGCTAGCTAAACCGACGCCGTACAGACAGTAGTTGCTTGGTTGGGAAAATGGTAGCTCACGACAAATTTGTATTTCTGTTAGCATTCCCTGTCCTGCTGCCTAGCTGTTCTTTCGTATGTTGCGTCGTAATTGATAGTGCTACAGTTTTCGAAAATTTGGTAACTCGAAGAATAAAGGCAATTTTGCCAACTTGGGCTACTAAAGCTCAAGACATGCTCATTAGGTAGGACATTTGATTTAAAGGTGTATACTATTTAGCGTCACACAATCGCCGAGTGCTTTAATTAGATGAAAACCGCTCAAATTATAACTGAAGTAATTGGTTTCTTAATTAACCAAAAGAAAACAAGTATCAGTGACAAACTTTCACTTATTGTGAAAAATACATAGGTTATAGCACTAAATTCTGGTATATTTAACATGATGTTTGTGTTGTACGTGAGCTTCTTCCCCCCCCCCCCCAAAAAAAGCTATTATAACTTAAATTTCAGATAAACATTTACGATTGGTACTGATCTATACGATTATTGTAAAGAGAGACAGAGAGAGAGAGAGTGAGTGTGTCTCAGAAAAGAAAAGTAGATTAAATAATTCGGTATTTTAGCTCACCGTCATCTAAGGATTTGACACGAAGATTTTCAAGAAGATTCCCACACCCAAATCTACGCTTTGCATGGAAACATTTTCGTTACCTTTTATTTTCTAAAAGGTGGCTCGTAACCATTTTGATTAAGAGACCTTGCGTTTAAGATATTTGTATGACAAAATGCATATGTTAAATTTTCTGTAAGTAGTCTACGAAGTCCTCTTCAGTCTAAATGACCTTTATAACTAATAAATTAATAACGGATAGACTAAAACTTGATGCACATAAAATGTATACCTTTTTAAATACACAATTAGTGCCAAATAAATTGTTTTTGTTGCAAGATACTCTTTCTTATTGGTTTGAATTTTCCAATACTTATACTTTTTTAAGTATATTCGCTATTCGTTTTTCTCATGGGCATGCAAAGAACATGGAATTTTAAAGCCATCACATAGCGACACGCTTTTGAAACATCTGACAACCCCTTTAGCCTACTGTATCCTTCTTATACCCACAACGAAATTTGTAATGAAAGTTTCTCTCGATTAAGAAGAAGTAGATACAAAACTAAGCTTCTGGAAGAACAGTTTATAGAAGGGTGAATAGAGAAATACATATGAATGCAGCACTATTAATTTTTATTTAGTTAGTGGGCTTCGCGAAAGACAAATAGTTTCCCTCCCCCTTGCACCCTTTGCCACTTATCAGAACTGGTTCTAATGTGTGGACATCGGGCAAAACAGACGTAAATACCGAACACGTCACTTTTCCTCTTTTACCATTTTGGGCCATTGGGCATGTGTGTTGGCACACTGTCTTACTACCTCGTGATACTGAAATATCAGAACGATGGGGAACGTTTATTCATTCCATTGGGCCTCACTGAGCTAAAGGTACGGCATCCGTTAACGAGGATAGTGCACCTGCAGTCTATAGCACTGCTTATAGCAGTGAATTAATAGTGGCGAGAAATAAAGCGTGATTATTGTTTAGCATAAACTATTACGCAGCATCAATAAGATAAATGATTATTCCAATATTCCTGTTGCTCTATATTACAAGCTCTGCATCTTCGGGGAAACTATAAATGGGTACTGCAACCTTCTCTTTTAGGGCACCGTTTCGAGTGTCTGCTCGTTAAATTGTTGTGCACTGTCAATTTGATTAATGTAGCATCCATTTTGAGACAGCTATAGTACAGAATAATTGTTTGGAATCCATTGAATATCCAGTGGTAGAGTCGTTTGAATGGAGCAGACACTGTCGGTTAGTGAAGGTATACGGATCATCTACACGGGATGTGCGATAAATACACTGTTTTATTGCCGGATGAAGGCAGGCAGTTAAGTACTACGCTCTCTCCAAAAGCCATACATGGCCTGCCATATGCCATTAAAATACACACTGTTTCCCAAAACAAAGCCAATCATTGTTTGTGTACTGGCGTAGCCTCAAAATACAGATGGCAATAATTTTAGTCATCTGCTGCAACACATATAGTCATACTGCATCACACCACCTTGGGCTGCCAATTTTTGGTCTGTCGAAACAGAAATTAAAATACTCAAAAGTTCACATGCATACGCTTCACTACAACCATACGCTTTCTCACTCACATCATTTGGTTTTAGGTTGAGATCGGATTGCGTTCTGCGAGTTCATTAATGGTCATAGGCATCGTGAACATAGAACATGTCAAAGAAATTAAAATTTGGTTACATGTACAGCTAAACACTAAATATGAACTTAGCACATAATATTAAACTAAATAAATGGAGGTCAAAAACCCAAAGTATGTGCAATACGCACAATTAAAGAAACAAAAAATGTACAATATTTCCCTGCATTTACGGAGCTTACGTACATACAAGATATAAGTACACATTTGCTAAATATAAAGGAAATACTTCGCTTTATTTTGCATTATTACAGGAATTTTATAGCCTGTGCGTTTCATTATTTTATTTGATTTGAAACGGATAACATTGTTGTCATTTAATTTTAAATACCTGCAATCCATAAACTATCTACACATACATGTTATAGCTTAGATTAATTCTAAAGAGGCATCGTATGTGAGATGTCATTAAAACAGTAAAATACTTTTGACACAGCTGTATAAGTGTTGTCATTTGGATAATTTGTTTATTCAAATGGTCTTCTAAAGAATAAATTTACTTAGAGAAATTCACTGTTTAACATCGCTTTGAAAGCATTGAAACTATGAGTGCTTAAGAGCCGTAGAACGAGCATTGAATGTTTGAATGGTTTCATAATATACCTTTGTGGAACCTAGAAACTTTGGCATTAAGACGATGAATATTTCCCTTTTCCTAACGTTTATCTCATGAATTTCCATGGTTTTTTTATGAATATGGCTCGATTGCATACATAGAAATAAAAGATAGAAAATACATAGATACAAGGTAGGGTTAGTGTCTTCTAAACATATCTTTGCACAAGAGTCCACTAACGGTATTGGAAGTATGGGTATAACTATAGTTTATACAACGGAGGGGTGCACCTCGCACACTGTGACCTACATAGATCTGTTGTGACTGCCACTTCCCTGGAGGAAGGGATGAGTGAAGGAACTACGGAGGCTACAGGCCTTAAGCAGGCAGCCACAGAGACGCACGAAAGTCCCTAAGAGTTCCAGGCTCGAAGATGCGTCCCACTGTTGCAGCTGACTAGAAAGGACAAGGAACGACCCCTCGACCAAAAAGCCCTCTAGTGTCCACGGCCAGTACTCTAACCTTTGAGCAAGCATCCACGCGCTCTGTCCGTGCCGGTGCCAGCCGTACGCCACGAAACCTAGAAGCACAGCTGAAACATGAGAAGGAAAATTATGGAAAATAAATTGTGGTAGATAACAAATTACAACAGCATTCGCCTACCGATCAGGGAAAACCAGGAAAAACCCAAAATCAGAGTGGGAATCAACCCGGGACCTCCCGAATGTCAGCCTCACACCTTACGGAGCCATCTTGCTCGAAGTAATGGATATTACATATAACCTTCTCTTGCATAAGGAATGTACATTTACTTGCTGCTGAATTGCTCCAGGATAATATTTCAATACCCTGATGGAGTTAAAATATGCATAATATGCTAATTTAGTGTATTTATTGGGCATCCATTTACGAGTGCTCGAATAGCACAACAGGCGGAGGTAAGCTTGGATATGATATACTTAATGTGAGCCTTCCACTCCAATATTTATCTACCATATGCATCGTACACAAAGCAAAATACAAGCAACTAATGTGGACTGTATTCTTGTTTTACGAGGTGCTATCAACAAGTAAACTGAATTGTTCTCAACAAGTGACTGTTTTATTGAAGTTCCTCTAAGAACTTTATTTATTATCTTTCAAAAAATACCGGAAATAGTAGTTTATCCATTGCTCTAAACAGTTAAATTAGCCCCCTCAGGCTCAACTGACCTCTTCCACTCTTTTTTATCATAAATCATGGAAATCAAATAACTGGAAATAGGGCTTTAACATAGAAAGGCAGATACTCCCTCGCCGGTTGATTTTAGAGATACCTTTTATAAGAATTATTTTTAAGAACTTTAAAAAGTAAATAGAATCCAAAAGTAGCAAGTTTATTTTTTGTTTATTTTAGACAAAATAAAAAGTATGGTAACTTCTGTTAATTCTTTACATAATTAATTCCGTTTCATTATCATGCGTATGGCTCGCTGCAATTGTAATAAGCCAGAATCATGATATGAAAAACAGATTATGTGAGCTCATCTGCCGCAGAATGTAACTAAAACTGTTAAAACGGTAATGAATCATCATTTTTAATATCGTATACTGATTTACTTTTTAACTCGTGACTTGTAAGATTTTTCTTGTAAATTAATATGGAGAGAGTATTGGAGAAAAACCCGTGTTAAGTTCCTCCTGGTCAGTGTTTTGATTTCCATCCTGTGGAAAAAAGGTATCCAAAATTCTATTATATATTTTAGGACCAAACTTTATTGGGCTTTCTTGTTTTGATGGATTCTTTCAACTCTTAAAATTATTTATTTATTTTTTAACAACCGCATGTGTTTCAAAAGCAGAAGACGTTGTTAATTCAAGAACGAAATCACTATATGCACACAATAAACATTTTATTACATTATTGATCCGAAATGCATAGTTTCTGAGTTCTAGCCTTCAAGAGTATGATAATCAGGGAACTTCTTTTCTCCAGGAGGTGCTTATAGTTTTCAGAAGTTATAGAGCCGAAGGTTATATTTAGTGATATATGCGATGTCTGAGACTAGATTGTGTGACATGGAGCTTGCAGATATACACTTCATGACAAAGGCGGATGGCAAAGCTTAGCAGGATCACATTGTTACCGGAAGAAATGCCCATAACGAAGATGCCCTGATCGGAAAATACTTGAACGTACGCATTGCCTCCTTTGTCAACGTAAGACCTTTTACCTCATGCTATCGCATCTATTTGAGTTACCGAGTGAGATGGCTCCGCAGTAATGTGTGGGGGCTGGCATTCGAGATGATTCAATTGCCGTTGACTGCCCACTCTGACATGAATATTCCGTGTTGGAACCTTCAAAACAGCTATACAACCTTTTGGACAAGGCCCAAAGGGCCGCATTTTACTTAGTCAATAAGATCGCCATACTGAGTAGCTAATGTAAATAGTTTAGTCAATAAAGTAGAGATGGCGCTACCGTGCTGATTGTAGTAGACTAATGAGCCACAGGCTCAGGTACAAAGGGTAGAGGAACCAGTCATGAGTTAGTCAATGCACCACACTCAACCAGGCAATACTTGTCGTCCTTCGTGGACTAGTGGTACCGTGCTAGCCTCTAGTTTTTCGGGCGTAAAAATCCTAGGCATGGCTTCCTTCGGAAGGGAAGTAAAGCCGGTGGTCCCGTGTCGTAGATTTACAGCACGTAAAAGAACCTCAAGCCTGATAAAGAGGCCTCTGAGAAAATTTACCGGTCTTTCACGCCCAATGTGAAATGGGACGCTAAGAACCATAGTAATTAAAGAGCGTCCAAAAATAAAACTCAATTTTTCAGGCAATACTTCTCCCTATATCGCACGGTTATGCCTCTCAAGTGAAAGTGTAAACTCGATTTATTCATTCTCCCTTTTCCTCCAGCATAAGGTGGTCCCGGTTCTCACCAGACAATTCCATTCTGCATCTCCGAGCTCATCAGGGTAACTCTTGACAACGTGTCTCGTTGCAGATCTGCGGAGCCTGCTAAAGACAAGTGTTTCAGTACTGCAACTTTTACACCCAGTTTACATCACGTTCTGGATCTCGGGCTCATCAGGTTAAGCCCTGACAGAGTGTCTCGATGCAGATCTTCGGAGCCAATTGAGGAAGGCATCCTGTTCTCCTATGTGAACCTTCACATGGTAGATTCAGACACGCAGATAGAGCGTCTACGACCTGACAGAAGACTGCAACACGTGGTTTTCCTAGTCGACAAGGCGAATGCTGGTTACTCTTCTACGACGATTTTCTTCCCCTCACTTCCGTAACTTCCGTTTCCTTCTCATTTTAAGATGTGTTTCCAGGTTTCGCAGTGCGAAGCTATGCCGAACAGATGTGCGGATGCTTGCTTAAAGGAAAGAGCACTCCCCGTGGACACCAGAGGGTTGCCTGGTTGTAAGGGTCGTCCATCGCCCACTCTAGGCTGCTCCGGTACCAGCAAATGTTAGAGACTTTGCGCATCTCTGTGGCCTATCTGCCTATGCCCTGTAGCTTCCTGTGGTTACTTCACTTCATCTCTTCCTCCTAGCGGATAGAAGCCAGAATAGATCTATGTAGGTCATGATGAGTGAAGTATCCCCCTCCGCTGTATACCCTATAACTTATACCAAAGTGCTTGAGTTAAAGCTTCTTCTCATTGGAATGGTAGAAATATGGCAATTGCTTGACTTTATAGGGTCACCTGTTTCGAATCCCATGGATGTTTACTTGTGGGCTGTGTAAAATTGCTGATTTATTCATTTCCGTTCCTTAAATGGAGGTATCTGGGAATCGAATTGCAGCGGTTGATGAAGAAATACGCAACTACCCAGGAACTTGGGATCGTCTTTGCAGGTTCATAAAACGTCGAGATGAGGCCTTTATTCACATGGGTGGTGGGTATTTTGAGCATCTCCACCAGAGAAACGTAAAAGGTGGAGTATCTGAGATATGCCTTCATAACTAGGAAACCAATCATTTTTAATCATGTTGCTATAACCTTGATGTATTATCTATACCAGGTGGCCCAACGTACATTTTGACGTGTGCAGATAACCCTTCGTGCGTTAAAAGGGTTGCAGAACTCAACGGGGCAATTCCAAGTAAACACAGGTCAGTGGGGAACTGGCGTACTGCGCCCTAAATCCTACTGCCACTACCACTACTACACCAGCGGTTGTCAGAAACGTCCATATGGATACACAAAGACGGTTGCAACATCGTATCAATCAACAGGGGCAAAATGTTGAACACGTATTCAATGAGGAAGTCAGTATAACAGTGCCGTTAGATGATGATCAGGATAGTAACAGTAACATTCATAATAGCAAGCGAGAAAATGGCAGTGAAACACTGTGTGCTCTCATGTTTGTTGCTTATAATCCGATATGTTAGACATGAACGAGTAAACACAATTTTAACAAACAAATAATGTGTTACACTCATATGACTTTCTCTACTCTTGTACAAACTATTTTTACAAACGCTTATTCTCCATCTACTTCATGTTAATCGAGATAAAGATTTACAGAAACTTATTGCTAATTACCAGTGGGTGCAATGGGAAATATGGTAGGTTTAAGCGATAGTCAAATCTTTTAAGAGATGGTTGCTATGTGGAGCATTTCATTCTCTTTTCACGTCCAAGACATAAAACGAGTAACGAATTCTCATTTGAGAAAAAGTATTAAGTATTGGAAAATTCAAACAAATACCAAGGAATATCTTGGAAATTGTTCGTTGGACAAAAAAGATGTATATGATAAATTGTGTGTTTTAACGAACTCTACATTTTTTGTGTAGAAAAATTTTGTCTATCCCTAACGGTTTACCAGTTATGCAAAAACCATTCAGAAAAAAGAGGAATTTTGGGGACATTCCGAGAAAATTGAAGATATACGTTTTATTCATCATGAAAATGTTTTAAATATATGATATTTTAACCAAAATCGTTATAGCCATTTTTTAAAAAATAAAAATTTTCGAAAAAGCTTAAACGTAAAGGGTAATCTGGAGTGTGGGACTTTCTTGAAAGTCTTTGTGTCGCATCTTTGACACATACTGAACCTAAATACGAAGTTGGTATTTATCCGACTTTTTGTTTTTGAGTTATGTTGCTCACAGACACACACACACACACACACACACACGTCCTCAAAACATGTGTTTCCGGAGAAATCTCGGTATCGAATTTTTGGGTGGAAGGCAACACTTCCCCTACTTGCTATACATAGTAGAGAAAGTAATAAGCTATGGACGGATACGAATAGGTCAAATAAAGGCATTGTAATTATTTGTCAGTCTAAAAATGAGTTTATTCCTTCGAAAATGAAGCCTGTATAACTCAAATGAAAAATATTCTAAGATCTTTTCGGTCTATTTTTATCTATCATCAAGGACACTGCTCTCTAGTTTCTGAACCTTTACTGCAAGGATCCAGTTTTGCCTATCATCACGGACTGTGTACACTATTGCAAGCCTGAGAAGTGCCTGTCATGAGCGAAATCCGCTCATCGTCTTTGCTGACAAGCAAGAGGGAACGAAGCTCGGCTGGCCCCGGATGAGTCGGTAGAGTAACTGCCTGCTGTGCGAGGGGTTCCGGGTTGGATTCCCTACTGAGGGGTGAGAATTTTTCTCTATCCAAGATTATTCCGTATCCTCTCCAGAGTCTGGAAGCATAAATGAGAGTGTGAATGTGTGTGAGTGTGATTTAATGATTAAATCCCAAGGTTTACCAGAAACCCAAAGACAAGCGAATATGAGTTAACACCATTGCCTATAGGCAATAATATGTTCCAAAGTACAGATAATTAAAGGCGGGTATAAAGGAAACTTAAAAACAAGAAAGAAAGAAAGAAAGAAAATGAAGCTCGCTCACGCTAATTTGCGAGTTCCCCACTGACCTTTATTTACTTGGAATTGCCCCGTTGAGTTCTGCAACTCTTTCAACTCAGGAAGGGTTGTTTACACACTTGAAATACGGCGCCGTTGGGCCACCCAGGTATTTATCTAGAGAGCATGTACGGTCTTATGACCCATGCGACTGTGTTATGCAATTAATGTAATACTAAATACTTAATAAATACCACCACTACCACTACCACTACCACTACCTTATTCCTAAATACTACTAACTATTTTTGAAACGGTCTGCATATTATGATCACCAAAAACCTTTCAGGCCTAAAGAGACAAAGAACGAAAGTGAAAGGTGTTCAATATTTAATCCGGGTAAGGGAAAATCCTGGAAATAGCACTTATTCAGGCAGCTCAATTAACCGAAATTTGAACTCGCACTCTTCAAATTACTAGGTAGATATAGGCTAATATTAGTATATCAATTGTGTTTATTATTTTGATTTTTAAATCTATTATTTCTAAATCTTATGAAAACAAACGCGGACACAAATATCATTAGCTACACAAAACGACAGCTAACAGAAAAATGGAAGAAGATTTGATACAATTCAAAAAGCAAATTACATGATACTCACGCAGCCTGTACCAACAGTTTTGAACCTCTCCGGGCAGCTAGCCGTCGAGAGCAAACAGTAATAATTCGCCTCAGAACTGGTCACTCTATATTCACCTAATCTTACACTTTTTAAGAGTCCAGCAACATGTAACAGCTGCAACATATGCCTTCTGTGGAACAAATGCTAGTGACTGACCCAAGTATACCTACCAAATGGAGATTACAGAATGGCATCAGCCACCTACCAAATGCCCTCAACAGTAACAATATAGAAGAAAAATATTAACATAAGAACACGTAACGCTTATAACCTAATTTGAAACTGAATAGCTTTATTGTTTCCGAATCACTTCCTTTTTAATTTTATTTGTTTAGATTCGCTTTAACAACTTGGCCATATCACGACAGCAAATGTGTAATATTGTCTCCATATTATACAACTCAGTACCCCATATGCTGTCGTGATATGGCCAAGTTGTTAAAGCGAATCTAAACAAATAAAATAAAAAAGGAAGTGATTCAGAAATTCTTTATCAACAAATAGTACCTATTTTATTAGTTGTTTATTGAAACACAGCTTCTCTTATATGCCGGCTGCGTTATATGTGTATGGTCAAAACTACTTGACAATAAGAATTTAAAATTAATTAATTGTTTCATTTATATATCCCCCTTTAACTTAATTTAATATTGAAAATTAAACTTTAAACGAGAAAAGTAAAGAACGTATAAGAACTGATATTAGCATGTACAGGTCAAGGTTATCAGAGAAGCGAAATAAAATAATAATAATAATAATAATAATAATAATAATAATAATAATAATGAATAAAAACTATCATAAGCAGAAAAAATAAAATGACGTACAAATAATTCTATAACATAGAAAAATATCTAAGTGCACCATAAAATGTCATTTACCCATATTTAAAATACGTACTAGACACAGTAGTTACATGGAGTATGGTATAATCACAGACATAGTTTTTCTATTTATTGAAGGTGTTTTTATAACTTTAAAAGTCATGTTTAATGAACAACGAATAAAGAATGTTTTATTTTAAGGGTTTAGATAAGTAAAGTTAATAAGGGAATTAAACCCTTTAAATTCATTTATATTTATAATTTTAATACTATTATTAATATTAATTTGTACTTTTTGTGTAGTAAATTTAATTTAATTTTATTTTCTTTTTGATCGCTTATACACTTGAGAAAAAAACCTAATGTAGCAGACCTACTTGATCTGCTCTTCTCATTACGTTTATTTTTATATAGCGACTACAAATCATTCTTTAAAACGATTATTCTTCTCTATATTTCTAGTCAAGTGAGATAAACATTTGCATAAGCATTTAATTACACATTTGGTCATAGGTTCAAAGGGAATAACGTTAGTCAAATTTTTAAAAACTGGTATATGCATACTGGGCTGAAATTTTATATTCTTTCCATGATACCGCGAGGAAAAAATATATAGCTACAGCACTTTAAAAATAACAAAGTACTGAAAATACAAACCAAATAATATAAATATCGCAAAAATGGCTGTTGCCACTAAAAATTATTTTAAATAAATTTTATGTTTTAAAGACATATATTTTATGTGTAGTGCGTTTTGTTTATCTGCTATGGTTTACACGTTATACAAACTTCACAAGTTATTCCCTTTATGAATTCATTTTATTCACACTTTGTTTGTCATGTAAATAGCTTTAAAAGATGGCATTTTAATAAAAATCATTAGAGATGCGTTTGAGAAAACAAGAAGCATGGACAAATTTTCCATCCAAAGGGTAGTTTAGGTTTAGGGTACTAGGATTTTCTTGAAAATCTTTTTGTTACATCTTTGGAAAATACTAACTTTAAATACCAACTTTGGTATTTATCAAACAATTCCTTTTACAGATATATTGTTCACTGACACATACAGATACACACACACACACGACCGTTTTCTAAAAATGCTGTTTTTGGATTTAGTGTTTAAACACATGCATGTTCGTGAAATATGGAATTTATGGGTGGTATGCAATACTTATTCTATCTACTAGGTAGAGAAAATAAAAATCAGCTAGTGCCATCCATTCAGTTTCATTGAATAGCAACATTGTTTTGGTTTGGTTTTTGTTGTGGGCACACCGTTGTGTGAGGTTGATTAATATGTAGAATATTTGACATGAGGTGTGTGCTGTGCCATTGCAAAAAGCTTTAATAGTGCCACCATAAAGTCATTAGTGACTTCTTGTTATTTTATTTTTTTCCAACCAATATTTATTACCACATAACTTATAACTAGAAGTAATTATATTAAATGTGAATAATTTACGTGTTGCTAATATATTCAAACAAGGCGCCATTTAGACACCACATATCCCTATAGAACGCGCGCATGCGCATAGCCAAGATGACTGACCAACAGAGATTCGAATATGGCTCCTCTGGTAGTCCAAACCAAGTATAAGGATCTCGCTGTACCTATGTATATTGCAAATTTTGCAAACGTAACTATCAATGTTGAAGTTTTGCGATTGCGTTTGTGAAAAGATGTTTGGTAAGTCTGTGAGATTCCACATTATTTTATTTACTTTTAATGGTAGCAAGGCGCATATTCGAGGAGATTAATTCTTAGCCGGTGTGCACTTACTCCTGACATTCCTGGACAACTTTCTTGGCAATGTGTTTAATTTAAAGCGAAATAATTATGGTCTTCGACAAAATTGCAAGCGAACGAGAATATGGTTAATCATTTAAGCAAAATTTGAAGGGGAAAAATTACAATCTATGATGTAATAGCGAACCCCGATAAGACGCCAAGCGCAACCAATGCACAAAGGAAACACCGTGAAAGTCATTGTACTATAAAAACCACAAAACTATAAAAAAAAAGCATATCCTTCGCGAGGTGGCCGGTCTGACGGATGAAAGTCACAATTAATCTTTAATTCTGTTTTATTATTACGTGAAGCCATGAAATACTGAACTCATAAGTAATTTGTAGATATGTAATTTTCATAATATTTGCTTCGGTAAAAAAAATAACTTAGGATGTTTTCGTTTCCTATAGCTTTTTTTCGTTATTTAATGTTGGGAGAATCGCCTATCAGTTGCGTTCTACACCTACCCGATTGTGGTAATTTTTTATTAGTTTGAAGAAAGTGAGCGACGAAGGGGTGAAAGCTGGAAGGCACTCGCCAGATGTGTCCGTCTCTTATTGATGTCAAACGTCTGGCACTCAGACCCTAACTAATGAACAGAGGTCGGTTTCCGGTTCAGGGGCAAAGGATAGGGAGGTGGGATAAGGCAAACATTATGTGGAGTAGTTGGTTGAAACTGCCTTGTAAACATTGTTCTCTTTATTTTATATATAGTCATTTGAAAGGTACAAAGGATATGGACAAGAAATCGAAAATTAATGTCCTTCTTGAACAAGGTTGTAGCGCTGCCACTACTGTGAAGTTATGTATACCATCTGCAAGAGCAACTTAAAATGTTGAAGAAATACTGCAAACGGAGTTACTGGACATGCAAACCAGGTAGCGTATTTAATTATAAATGCATAGCACCAAAAGTATAAAAATACATCACAATGGGATGCAAAGCAAAATTAAAGAACATGTGAAAAGAGAGTTTAATAAATGAGGTTTCCAGGAGAGATAAAGTATTTTACTTAGAATGACTCCTATAATAGAGCAGGGCACGATCAGGTTATTATTATTATTATTATTATTATTATTATTATTATTATTAATCTCCTCTGCTAACAATTCTTTTTAAACCAGCAAGAGCAGCATATATATCGATTTTGAATTATTAAACGTCACAAAAAGTTTTATAATACAAAAAAGGAAACAAGCGTAGCAAGGAACTAAGTTATACATAAATGCACCACGTAAAACGAAAAGGCATTATAAAAAAGGTCACGAAACACAGCATTTTAGCATTACTTGAAAAGGGTTGGCAATATTCTTTATAATCCATTTTGTTTTATTTCTGAAAAACTGTCATCATAAAATTTGTGTAAGATAATATTAACTGCGAATTAATTATGGAAAAGTAGAATCAGAATAAAAGCTTTAGTACCATAGTCGGGATTCGAACCACCAATCTTTGGCTTCCCATGCCGCTGCTCGGCCATCTGAGCTACGATTTCGATATGTTAGTATGTCATGGAATTCTCCATTTGACTCAAAATTTCCCGCCGTTCTCAACTTCTCTTGATATAAGATACCTAATATCGACTTACATAATTTTTCATTCTAATTCTACCTTTTTAACCTATGGAAGAACAATTAATAAAACTGATTATATTTTCTCAGCGAACCTCAAAAACCGAGTCCTGTAATGCAAATCGATCATCGCGAAAAAAGGCACGCAAAAGCCTCCAATCCTCTGGGTTTGGTGTAAATAACGAGAGGAAGCTATCCCAAAGTTGTGTGATTAGAGATTCGACGTTGCAAAAGGAGAGATAACAAATGTTGCTACTTGTATTGTCAAAGCCCACCGCAGTTAAGATATTTACGTCAAACGTTTCTACTGAAGTAGACATTAAGGCAAATTTTAAAATTTAAAATCGAACGGATGTATAACTCTGCAACAGCTACTGAAAAATGTCGTATACTTCGAAAAACTAAGTCCTGTTGGGGGAAAGATATCTATTTCGATGTATTCGTTTATTTCATAACTACTTTGGTTCACAAGCATTTAGTTATCAGTAAAATAATGAGGCTAGAATGATGACGTAATAATAATAATAACAATAGTAATAAGTATAATTGCCCACCTTTAGAGTAGAAAACTCGTGATTGAGCTTATAAGAACTATTCCTGAGAGAGAAGGTGAAAGTGAGCTACATGTTTCATTACAAACCTAAATCGTCCTGTTCCGTATGCGCCACTATTTTTGCATACAATTACGCGTAATAAGACGCATATATTTTATCCACGTAATTTAATTATTTCTAACGAATATCTTAGCTAATCAATATGCAGCACACACTATGTATGAAAATTAGCCCCAAAAGCATCTCAACTGAGCTAAGAAAATTGTACTGCACATATTTTGTTCTATGCGCTTACAAATTAAGGAAATATTACTAGACCAAAGAGAAACATAATAACTAACCAGTGCCGTATGAATTTATTTCCAAGAGGGATAATCATTTCAAATGACACTGTTTTAATTGGATGCTTTAAAATGTATTTAGAGGAAGACAGAATCTCGGTTTGAGTTGCAACGAACTCATAATCTACAACCCTTTGTAGTGTTCCACATTTGTCACTGCACTTCAGCAATCTCCAACAACATAGCGTTGCCTTTTCTTGACAGAGTAAGAACTACAAAAGGGAAATATTAGTGAGGAAACCAAGAAGAACTGGGTGGTCTGTATACTCCCCACTTCTATTTTCCGAGGCTCTTATATATCCTACATCTCTCCTTCCTGTCTGGAAAACGGAGTGCTTCTAGATAACTTTTTTTCCCGTCCCTTCTCCACCTCTCTCACTTTGCAGTGGCAGTCTTAGCTCCGTGTTTATTTCTCCACCCAGTTTTCTGTGTTTCTTTTTAAAATACTTAAAGTTGGTGCCACTTGAGGCCGCTTTGCTCGAGAAGTCATCATGGATGCAGGTCGAGTGCGGGTGTTTGTTTTTAATACTAGCACCCGGATTTCCATAACTTTGCGCTTTTTATCCTAATGATAAAAGGGCGATTTATTCTGCTGAATGCAAACACGTTATCCATTTTCTTGCACAGGGCACGGTAGAGTTGCACAAGTGGAATTTTGAGTAATGTTAAACCAAGGTTCTTACTTCTAAATTGTGTTGTAATCCAAGTTTACTGCATAAATTATTTTGCTGCTTTTATTTTCACAAATAAAAGATATATTCACAACTGTTAATCCCTTTGAAACATCTGTCAACAATATTCGGAAACATGCAATAATTTATAAACATAGAATCTCCTCAAATGTTTCAGAGCAAGCCTTACTTGTTGTTCCATAGGATATCCGTACCACAATAGTCCGATCGGTCCGAACCCTACCACACAGTCGCTGCATTCTCTGCCCCCGTCCACACAACTTATCATGCGCTGAGTGCATTACGGTAGTGCCATGTGGTAAACATAAGCTTCCAACATTGTAGTGCTTCTAACATTCAAAGAAATTACAGTGAACGTGATGAATATAAAGATTCTTCATCCAACGAGTCTACAACAATTGAGAAAAATAATGTTCTCATTTGCTAGTCATAAATGTCATTTGAGTAGTTCGTGTTGTTATGCTGGACACAATTCCTCTCTCCTTCTAAAATTATTTCGCATACCCTGGCAATGAGCCTGGTTATAACATACAGAGGAAATATAGCAAAGCCTACTTACATCTTCTCTTGGTATTTAAAAGCTTCACTACATAACCTAGAAAAGCAGAATAAAATTTACTCTAATGTGTTAATTCTAAATTCATACAATACTGTATTTGAATTCAATGTCAATTACAGAAACAAGTACCGCACACAAATATGGATTAGCAGGATTCGGTTGTCTCCTGTTGCTGTGCCGTCTGTTCTCTTGTATGGTAAATCTGACCACTTATACGTACCATTTGGGATGAAGTGTAATCACTGCAAGGTTTCGGCAAATGTCCGTTCCGGATTCGCAAAAACATCAGCTGAGCGCTTCCTAGGACGTCCAACATCTCGTTGTCCTCTTATTGATAGTTCCTCTCTAGTAGTGGCTATCTCTTTTCACTCATTCTGTTCATATACTCAATCCATTTTTGTCTGTTGTTCATTACTTTATTATATAAAGCTTCTACTTATAGTTTCCTCTCTTATTTCTTCATTTTAATGCTATCGAGTTTGGGCAACCCTTTACTCTAGTTTACATGTCGACACTAGGTTTCGCAGCTAATTTCGTGAAATCATTTTCGGGAAACTATTTGCACAAGAATTTATTTACGTGGTAACATATGAATATACTATATTTTTATAGATTTTTAGCATTTTTTTCTGCAGAGGTAGTTTGTAGAAATGGATGGTCAAGGTATTGTAGCAGCTAAATTAATAGCAGAGATGTTACTACTGGCCTTGTAGATTATATACTGAATGTTAGATTCAGAGGAGATAATTTTTAGGGTGCTGTGCAACTTTGTTGAAGGAAATTGAAGAGGATCAAAAAAGTTATTGCAATCATTTGAGAATGATGTAGGAGCAGTTTAGCTTTTATCTTAGAATAACAAATGAAATGAAGAAGCAAATTACTAAATTACTGTAATGTATGAAGCATTATCACCAGAGCAGAAATTACAATTTACATTGAAATATCTTGCAAGCGGAGACTCATATTCATCGCTATAGTTTTGTACCGTGTCCCAAAAAGCATAATTTCCAAATTTGTACCTTAGGTCAATGCCACTTTCAGACTTCTTACTTTTTTCGATCTTCCGTATTTAATTTGTGTGTAGGTCCTTCTTGTGGAATGAATTCGCATTTTATGTCCTTCTATTGTAATTTAATCCATAGAAAAATATTAATATTTTAACATTAACTCAAGCTAGCAGCACGTTTCACTTTATTTTTAAAGACTATATCACTAAAAGTCCCATAAGCACTTAGGAAATCCTCATGAATCCAGGCATTTGCTTATTTCTTTACGTCCCAACTTTACTCTGTAAATGCAAGCAGAAGATAACCTCAAAATCAAGCGCTAAAACTAGTTTCGTTTCGCTAAATGTTGGAAGTAGCCAAAACTGACTAGTGCCTTAATTAAGTGTCGTCACTAACTTTCGCACTGAAGTAAAAGACATTCTTTATTCAAAGTATTTTGAGACAGTGGAAGGGGAAGGTAGAAACCGGTTGCTTGTACAAAATCGGCTATATGTTTTGGCTCTTTGTGATAGCTGCCGCACCGGCCGCGCGGTGTCCTTATTTCCCCCTTCCATTGTCTTAAAAGATTCTGAAGAAACAATAATTTCAAAGGCTAGCGTGATCATGTAAACTAGCCTTCAGCAACCTCACAAGCGCGTCTGAATTCTGTCTTTATATTTTTTCGTTGAATACCAAGTTTCACAGACACACAATTTTGTGGGGATTGCCATAACTCTTCAAAACTTTCTTTGTCTTTGTTTCCTTACTTTTTTTATAAACGTTCTCTGCACAGTTCCAGGTAGTGTCTGGAAATTATTTATTTTTGAATCAATATTGCTTTCTATACTAAAGTGATACCACATTCTAGATATTTGAAATATTTGTTCTAGATTTTAATCCTCTAGAACAAGTTTAGATCGCACTGGATTGTTGCCTTTTTAAGCCCTAATCTTTGTTTTTATTACCTGTATCCTGAAATCATACAATTTACCTAATTTATTTAACTTTTTCAAGGATTTTGGTAAATCTCATTTATTTTTCTGAATTATGGTCAGTTCGTATGGAAATAAAGATTATTTATACAAGTTTTATTACCAGCGCTTATTTGTCCTAACATTACAGGTGTTTTCTATGAAGTAATAAACCAGTGATTTTCTACCTCAAGGCAATCTCAGCGAAAAGACAACACCTTCTTCGCAAGCATGTTCTTCTCTGATTCCAATGTGTTTGTGTTCTAGTACAACGCTTTATGAATCCAGTTTAGTCTTTCAGTAATACTTGATATGAAATTATAAGTCTTTTATACCTTACGCCCTTATCCATACACACACATACATAAAGACTTTCTCTAGAGTAGGTGGTCTTTGGAAGGTACTAGAAACCTTTTTGTATCTTGCATATCCTAAAGAGTCAACTGTTGTCTTCCCGGGTTCTGCTTATAAAAAACTATACAGGGTGGACCATTTAAGTTTAGATTGTACAATATCTCCAAAACTAAGCATTTCAGAAAGAATTGTCTTAAATAAAAGTTGCTTGATATTACGAGAGAAAGTAAATGCCATTAGTCGTGTTTTATTTGGCGGACGTTGTGATGGTCATTTTATGGTCAATTTAACTTGACTCTAATTGTAGGTTCTAATTAAAAACAACTGATGTGTTACACTCACATGACTTTCTCTACTGTTGTGCAAACTATTTTTACAAACGCTTATTCTCCTATGCTTCATGTTAATCGAGATATCGAGATATTAATCTTATTGCTAATTTCCTTGTAGATGCAAGGGGAATTGGTAGCCTTTAAGCGATAGTCAAATATTTTAAGAGCTGCTATGTGGAGTATTCCATTTTCTTTGCATTACCAGGACAAAAAAAAAGAATAACGAATTCCCATTTGAGAAAAAGTATAAGTATTGGAAAATTTAAGGGAATAACAAGCAATATCTCGAAAATGGTTGACTCAACAACAAAAATTGTAGGACATAAATTGTGTATTTTAACGCGATCTACATTTTTTGTGTAGTAACATTTTGTCTATCTCTTATGATTTACCAGCTATTCAAAAGTCATTCGCAATGAAGAATACCTTTGGAGACATTCCCAGAAAATTTGAGATATACAATTCATTTGCCATAAAAATGTCTTAAACTTATGGTATTTTATTCGATATCGTTAGAGCCATTTTTGAAAATATTAAAATTTTCGAAAAATGTTCCATGTAATGGTAATCTGCGGCGGGGGGGGGGGGATTTTCTTGAAATCCTTTGTGTCGTATCTCTGGAAGATATTGCACCTAAATAAAAAGTTTGGTATTTATCCGACTGTTCGTTTCTGAGTTACGCTGTTCACAGACACACACACACACACACACACACACACAGACAGACACACAGACACATACATGGATATGTTTCCAAAAATGCTTTATATGCATTCAGTGCATCTCAAAACATGTATTTCCTGTGAAATCTCGGTATCGAATTTTTGGGTGGAATGCATTACTTCCCCTACTTACTATACGTAGTAGAGAAAGTAAAGAATTAAATTACCCTAAAATGACCACAATATCCTCCAAACAAAACACGACTAATGACATTTATTTTCCCCATAATATCAAGCAACTTTTATCAAAGACATTTCTTTCTACAACCTGATTTTTGGAGATTTTGTACGGTCTCAACTGAAATGGTCCACCCTGTATATTATACACTAGCCCGCGGCTCCGCTTGCGTTTTTGCGTTAAATGTTGAGACTCTGCTCTATCTCTTTCTTTACTGCTTTCTCACAGTTGTTCCCGCTACCCCTTTCTCTCACTCTCCTTACATGCCGACTCTCTCCATTTACTTTCTTTCCGTTCACTATGCCTTATCCTCTCTCACCTCTAAATTTAGACTCTCGCATTCTCCTCCCTCTAAATCCTTCTTCCTCTCTCTCACATCTCTTTGCAACCTAGTGATAGCACTTTTCTTCTGGTGAATTATTATAAACCTAAACATAAAAAAATTAACATTTGCTAAACGTATGCCTCCGTATACTTCATATACGATCGGAATTATATGTGATTACTAAGCAAGATGGCTCCGCGGTAACGTGTGAGGCTTGTATCCGGGAGGTCCCGAGTTCGATTCCCGGTGGTCACTCACTCTAACCATGGGTTTTTCGTGGTTTACCCTGGTTGACACAGGCGAATCCTGGAGTGTTGTATTCTACCAAGGATTTCCTCTCACCTCATTTCCCTTTCATCTTTCGGGTTGACTCCGGGATTGTGTTTCGGTTGGTGTCGGGTAAATGGCGCAGAGGCTTGCGATTTAGAACTAGTTCTGGGCCTTGCTAGAGGGAAGCCTGTCGAGCCTCCAATACTGGGTCGTGTTTCCCCGGTCCCACTAGAGTGAACCTCCCGTGGGCAGGTAGTCACCCTGGAACTGTTAGGGAACTCTGCGCGTCTCTGTCGACTTGCGTTGCCCTCGCTCTGTAAGTTATAATCTTCCGAGGTTCCCTTACCTCATCCGTTTCTCCTGGGGGTATACGCACCAAATATTCATTGGGGGTCAAGCTGCTAGGTGTCCCTCTCCGTTAACTTGTCCTATACTATCCTATATTGTGTCTCGTGGTAACCAATTTACGTGCTTGAATTACGTGAAAAAAATGATATAAATTTTTAAACAATCCTACTATAAAAATTTTTTAAATCACATAGCTGTTTAGAAATACCATATTCAAAGACATTTATTACTCAGTGTTTAAGAATGTTGAGATAAGACCGATATTTAGATTGTTTGCACCCCGTTAGAACCATCCCTCTTTCAAGGGACTATATTAAGACGCGATATAGTCTGCATTTTAAGTTAAGGCATGAATTCGATGTCATACAAGTATATAAGAAAAAGTAAAAAAAAAAAAAAAACACACACAAAAATTTCAAAATTATGTTTCTGTCTTCAAAGTTGCGCATATTATTATTCCAAAATAGAAAACTACCAGAAAAAGCTCGGTTAGAATTGCATTCATGCACACACATTTCGGGATATTCGTCCTTCTCCAAGTGTGAATGTAACTAGAAGCTTTCATTCAAAATATCTAAGCTTTTGAAGAAGGTTACTGCATTTTATAATCTCGTTTTGGGTTAATTTACTTCTACCCAGTGAACACACACTTCGTGACTAACAAAACGGGGTTATTAACTGCTACTCATTAAGATTTTTCACCTGGATATTTGCGCGTGTTGAACTTCGCAAGAAAGCTTTAGTAAAACCTTTCGGAGTAAAATAGCAGAAACAAAAATGATCCTGCAAAATGAGGGCATTCTAGCAGAAGAGCGAATAATTTTAATAAGACTTTACTTTGTAGTTGGTAGTATAAACAAAACCAAAAAGTGAAGGTAGCGGATATCCGCTAGGTAAACAAATCTATCCATGCTTTTATTTTCCCGAAGGCACCCAAGTCCAAATTTAATGCTGGAATATCGTGTTATTATTAGCACTGGAAGCCCCCGCTGCGCAAACACATCGTTTCATATACATAACGAGTATTTCAACTGTAAACCGCACTCACGGAGGCGTAAATGTAACAAAATAACGATCATGATCATAGGAATAATTCTTGTTTATATATCGCTGTTTGCTCTGAACCAGTCGCTATAATAACGAACATGTGATTTTAACCGTGGCTTTAAAATGGTACCGCTACTAGATCTAGCCACCACCAACGGTGTATCACAAAAGGCTTTGTTTCCACATGAGATTTAGTATTCCATGTACGCTTTGGCTCTCCAAAGCAAATGAACAACTGTATTTATTCTATCACTCATAGAGAGTGAAAATACATCGCCAGTGCTAACTGCTAACTTCCGAGAACTCCACAGTGGAAACAGCGTACTCGTGTGGTGAAGTAATCCTTATAAATCCTTCTTTCCAATGCCTTCAAGGACGTTTAATCACTTTTTTTTTTACATATGTCTAGTGATGAACACTATAAGTGGGTGCAAACTAACCGAAAGGCAACCCACTTTCTAAAACAGCAATAGAGGAAGAACTATGTATGCTCTGAAACAACTTTAGCTTTTATAAAATACCAAAATTTCAAAAAACATTTCTATGCAGTTATACGGTATCTAGACTCGAAATATTTTACTCGTAAACAACAATTGAAGTATTTTAATGCACAAGGTACGAGTTAAGGATAGATAAAAACACTCGTAAGTTTGGAGAGGCTGTCTTTGTCGTCTTCCTGTAACTCTGCGGAAACGTTGGAATTTATTTTATTAATGCTTAGAATATGGCTTAAGCTAGTTACGACAATTGCAACTAGAAATGTTTACACCATATGACTTGCTTGTGGAGGATCATTTCAATTGAAAAAACATAGTTAAGCATAATTTTTACTGCACCATTGCATGAATTTCATTAATAATTTTATGCAAAATAAATTTTGTTTGTTTCACACACCAGAAGTACCTAGATTAATAGGACCGGAAGTATAATACTATTCCAGTCACAACTTATATTATGAACATGCATTTATGAAAACTTTGCCAATGGAGTTCAGTGAATTCTTCACTGCACGTAGTTCATACTGCTACTATTTACATGACTGTAAATTTTCCTTGCCCCATTATAATTAACTTTGGTAGTAATCAATAAATATTTCCTAAAAAATCTCAAACTTCAGAAAATTTGTTTCTTTAAATACCGATTTCCTCAAAACTATTCCGCATTAGAGCTCTGAAAATTTTCGTTTCTTTTCTAGACATCTTTTTGTATACTTGTCTCTACTTTTAGGCTATTAAAACATTTTAGACCTAAGAATGTTATCACTAATAAGGAAAGAATAACAAAGGATAAGATAAGTATAATTTTATGAGATGAAAGCGTTTAGCACGGAAGAAACTAATTTCAGTAACCAAGCAAATCTTTCATCTATCACATTATAATATACCGGTTTACCTTTATACACTGCCGTTAAATTGCAACAACCAGAAAGAATTTTCCGAATAACTCCAAACTTGGTGGAAGTGTAGAAGAGTGAGTAAACAAAATGTGATAAGGTTTACAGAGGGATGGGGTACACGTAGGCCGAGCAGAGCCCTCTCGTGTCGGTCCGACAAGGCCAGTGTTGCGGCCAGTGTAGTCAGTGCAGAGCTTTAAAACAAGGTGGAAACAATAAAGTGATTGTCAGTATGCCTCGTCGACATCAAAGGGAGCTATATCGTCATGAGAGTGAGTTCAAACGATGCAGAATGATCGGTCTCCGGGAAGCGGGTTTGTCTACCGTGACATTTCGGCTCGTACAGAGCATGCTGCTACGACAGTGATACGTGTGTGGAAGCAGTGAATAGATGAAGGTAGTACGCAATGAAGAGCGGGTACTGGGCCGCGGAACATGACCACACCACGGGATGACCGTCATCTTGTCCGCATGGCCATATCGGACCGTACAGCTTCATCCAGTGTTGGCTCGACGCTGAAGCACTGCAACAGGTGTGAACTTGTCTGCATCAACGGTTCGGCGCCGTCTGCTGCAGGTTGGACTGGCTTCATGCATGCCATTACGTCGGCTGCTATTGTCCAGAAACCACAAGCTCCTACGACTGCAATGGGCAGATGAGCACCGTTACTGGGGTGCTGAGTGGCAAAATGTAGTCTTTTCGGACGAGTCCTGCTTCAACGTGTCCTATAGTGATGGCCGCATACGTGTCCGGTGGACCGTGGTGAGGGCAACCTGGAGGGCTGCATTGTTGAGCTGCATACCCGACAAACACAATGTGTGATGGTTTGGGGCGCTTTTGGTTACAACAACCGATCTCGCCTTCTACGAATTGAGGGCACTTTGAACAGCAACCGGAAGCTAACGGTGGTTGTAGAGCCTGAGGTACTCCCCCTGCTTCAGGCATCTCCACAGGCCACATTTCAAAAGGACATTGCGAGGAATGTACAAGCCCTCTTCGAAGAGCGACCGGTACAATTGCTTCCCTGGCCTGCACGTTCGCCTGACATGTCACCCGTCGAACAGTCTGGGGTATGGTTGGTCGGCACCTGGTGCGTCACGGTCCTCCAGTAACTAGTGTCACGGATTTGTGGGCTCGAATACAAACTGCGTGGAGGATCATCCCTCAGGAACTTATTCAGAATCTTTGTGATTCAATGCCACGGCGTATAGCAGCTCTAATTGCGGCGCATGTAGGCCGCACCAAATACTGAATATTAGGGCTCAAAGGTCATGTATAGATTTGAAAAGTTTATAATTTGCTACTTGTCATGCACCTAATCCGTGGTATTAATTCATTGTATTCATGCGTTTCCTTCTTAGAGTTGCAATTTTCACAAACGGTGAATTAAATGTACTAAAAGTGGTTGTATGAATTAGTGCGTTTTACATTAAATTCCTAAATTGCTATTTTTTGAAGTATTATAAGGCCAGTGGAATATTTTGCTTTGTAAGCACAGATATCCTTTAATCTTGATTATAGTACCCTAGTATGTTCTTTCCCCTTAATAACTTCCTTAAATAGTGAACAAAATCCTATATCTCTTCTTGTCTTTATATAATCGCCCTACCAGACACCATTCCTTCCTCCCATCCCTAACCTAGGGGCCATGTACTTCAACTTGCTGCGATATTTACTTCTAGCCAACCGGAAGTGCAGGGAATCGGTACGACCTCCTTAAAAATTGTTAGTTTTGCCTATTAAAACCTGGCTACCATACACAAATGTTGGAAGTGGTGCAAGAATCTGCCCTTTTTGTGACGAGATGTAATCCTGGGTGGATATCTCAGGGAACTTCAGGGATACGTAAGGACGGAAGGCAACATACACAATACACTGTAAAATAAGAGCAGTGAAGTATTGGCTGAGGCTGATGCAGGGGATAACTCCACACTACGATCAAAATGTTACAAATACCAACGAGAAAACCTGTCTCTTAGGTTTTGGGCAGCTGATTTGGAAAGGTGTTTGAGGAGAATAGGAATGGGGTCAGTATGGCAAAGAGCTGAAACAAATGACAAAAACATATGGAAAGGTGTCAAAAGAAAACTAAGAGACATCGACCAACAGGAAATAGAATTGGATTGTAAAATTAAACCTTTTCTAAGTCTAGCAAATGAAATAGAACTGAATTGGTAAACAGGCATATATGCTTAACTTAGGAAGAAAGGAAAGGTCAGGAATGGCATGGTTTAGACTGGGGGCTGCGGAGCACAGAAAATTACACGAGAATCTGCCCATTCTGTGATTTCGATGAGGAATGGGTACATATTTTGGCGGAATGCGCTCAGTGGGAGAACCAGCGAACAATTAAACTCAAAGAAAAATTCTTAATCCGTCAAAGATTGGCATGTTGGAATCCAATGGCTGGCCAGAGGAACTGGCAGAACATGCGCAATTTCTTGGCTAAAGTGCGCGAAGCAAGGCCAAATTTGTTCAGTTAGTCAAAGGTAATTTAACTCTATTGTATTTTTTCTTGTGCTTTTTTGTTTTGTTTCTTTTTCTGTTGTTCATTTTGTCGCCATACTTTGTATCTTAAATAAGCATGTACGGACAATGACCCATGCACTAAATACTTCTGTAATAACGTCAATCATTTGAAACCAATAAATATACTTTTTACGATTGTTTGCTGCCTCGAATAGGGGATTATGGTATGATGGGCGATACTGACAGGCAGAGAAGACGAGAAGCGATAGGTAAATTTCTACTTAAGCAAGACAAATCAGATCTGAGAAGAGTTAAGTAGGCGAAGGGGTATAAAAAGCATCTCACTGGTTGTTGGATATTCATTTTTTATAATAGTCTAAGTAATTATTCAGATATTGTGATTGCGTTGTATTTATTAGGTTTATTAAATCATATTTGGGTAATACAATATAGCACATCAATCCATGTAAATATGTTTTATCAATGTAATCTTTTTCATTCGTTCATTCATTCAATACCTACGGGAAGTCAACAATGTTTCTCTTCATTCCTCTTCTCTTCCTTTCTCTTACAGCTCTGCAAAGTTTTCTAAGTAGAAATTTCACTTAAGATGGAATATAAAAATACAAGGTGAAGACCCAATCTGGTATATTGATGGCGGCTCTAAAACAATATTTGGGACACGGGCTGGAATTTGGGCAATGGCACCAAGCTATATTTTAACTTGGGCAAATATGCCACGGTCTTTTGAGAAGAAATATTTGCTATTTTAGCTAGTACTTGGGAAGGTGTGAGAAAACATTGTAGTAATAAACAGATTCCTTTCCGATAGTTAGGCAGGCTTGAAGGCCCTCGATGACCATTTGGTTAAGTTCAAGTAGGTCACAGGAACTCCACTGTAGTGTTCAAGAATTCCAAAGCTCTCCTACGGAGTTTGGAAGAAATAGGAAGATAGCAAGAGCTGCTAAAATTGAGCAGGGGCTCTCATGACAACGGGTCTCCTCACAGGACACTGTCCCTTAGAGGGCATCTACACAGAATCAAGTGAATTCTGCCTGTAGACGGTGTCAACCGCTACGCATCTATTTTGTGAGTGCCCAGCACTTGCTTTCCAAAAAGTTCTCTTGTTTTAGAGTAAAATTCTAAAATTTGAGGAGCTTTCAATTCTGATGGGCCAGAGCCTTATTCAGTTTATTATAAACGACAGACTTCTAGAACAATGACAGTAAGACTGGGAATGCGTCTTAGATCTGCAAAGGTTGCAGTGCAGAGCAGTATTCCCTACTCTTATACTGACTATTTAAGGTGAAAAAATTAAACACAAATTTCTAGGATGATACATCATGATTGTTCAGCTGAAAGGAGCTATTCCAATAATTCTGATACATCCAAAAATTCTAGCAGTATTTACACTAGTTATTTTATGAAATAGGAGGAATCAACATTGATAAATAAGTCCTATATACAGGCTGGACCATTTAAGTTGAGACTGCACAATATCCCCAAAACTAAGCGTTGTAGAAACAAATTCCTTGAATAAAAGTTGATTGATATTATGGGGGAAAGTAAATGCCATTAGTTGTGTTTTATTTAGAGGACGCTGTGATGATAATTCTAGGGTCAATTTAATTTTACCCTAATTGTACGTTCCCGTTTGAAAAAATTAAATTGGCCTAAAATTACTACGATAACGTCCTCCAAACAAAACACGACTAAGGGCATTTACTTTCCCCCAGAAAGTAAATTTTATTAAACACATTTCTTTCTGCAACGCTTATTTTTGGAGATATTGTACAGTCTCAACTTAAATGGTCCATCCTGTATAATAGATGTAACATCTGTAGGCCTGCATGAAGCTGAACGAATGAGCCTACAGTGTGAAGTCAGCTTGGGCAGAATTCTGCAAAGAGTATTTTATGGGGAACCCATTAACGCTTAGCGTTGCCGTATCGTAACGCACGTAGCACACTCTTAAAGTTATTATTGTGCTTTAAAAAATTACGCTGGAGGTTACCACTGCTAATCGCTCTGTAAAGCAACCGCGTTTACGTCAATATAATGTTCATTGCCGTGTTTTTACAATAATAACGTAGATATTGTTTGAAAACTCCTATCCCGTGGATGTGGAGCAGAAATGGGCATTCATTTCGAGTAAGTATATTTTTATATGCTTAAAGTTATTATGTGAATTATTTATTGGTAATATATTTCTTTGTATATTGCAAAATATATTCCTTGGGAGTTACAAGATGATTCAGAGAAAAACAGATGAAATTATTGTTTCCTAATTCCAATGTTACCATACGTCAACGCTTGGCGTATACTCAGTAACATGTATATTTGTTATGTTGTTTCAGGAAAGGGATTCTACTTGAAGTGCTGGAGATAATTTACAGTGACGAAATTGATGGTGATGTGTTTATTGAGCCACCACTATAAAATGTAGACACAGATGAGAATTCTGGAAATGAGGATGAAGGGGGATTACCTGACAAGCTGACATCTCGTCAATTACTAGCTAACGCTGAAATAAGGTTACCAAAAACAAAAGAATAGGTATTGACCAAAACGAATACAACCCATCGATGCAGCAACCCACACTAGAGGCATCTGCACCTGAAATTTCATCTACCCCGATATCCGAAAATCTTACCAAATGGGCGGCTGAGAGAGAAACAACTGAAGAACGACGAGAGAAAGGAGCTGATTTTAATATAGATAAACCTACTGAATTCCCCACTTCAGATTATTCAAGATGTGAACTCATGTCAGTAATTTAAATTTTCAAATTGTTTGTTCATCAAGAGTTTATCGAATATTTGGTAGAGGAAACCAAGCGCTATGCATGATTTTTAAATTGTCAGGACCCAAAGATAACAGCAGAAAAAGTATGCTACTTCATTGCCATTTCTCAGTTATTGAGAAGATACAGATTTATTCAAATATATAGGTAGGTTTCTACACTTTGCAGACAGCAATAGAATGGACCATAATGATAAGGCATGGAAAATATGGCTTATGATGGAAAAGTTAAAGAAGAGATGCCTTGATAATTTCATACCCGAGGAACAACTATCAATTGATGAATATGTGGTCAAATATTTCGGCCGATATGGGAGCAAGCAATTCATCCGTGAGAAGCCCATTATATATGGCTATAAAATATGGAGCCTGAACACCAAGGACGGATATATCGTGAATTTTGATTTGTACCAGGGTAAAAGACAAAACTCTACGACGAGTTATTTGGTAAAGCGGCAAGTCGCTTACTCTTATTGCTTAACAAAGTTCTATATGAGAAGAGAAAGCTAAAGTAGACCTTGTTCATGCATAATTTATTTTCTAATGCACCACTTTTATCATTTATCAGGAATTGTGGCTATTCTACCATTGGTACAATTAGAGAAAATAGAATCGCTAAAGAATGCCCGCTGGAAAACAAGCAAGTATTCTCTAAATAGATTGTGGCCTTTTGAGACAGCATTAGAGAAAAATGATGGAGTGCTTTATGTCCGATG
Organism: Deroplatys truncata; assembly: GCA_030765065.1. Classification (NCBI taxonomy): domain Eukaryota; kingdom Metazoa; phylum Arthropoda; class Insecta; order Mantodea; family Mantidae; genus Deroplatys; species Deroplatys truncata. The sequence goes on along the minus strand of CM060976.1, from coordinate 97,693,262 downwards.
GGTTGATAACTCAGTAGTCACAATAATCTCTTCTTCATGTGGTGCACAAGAAGGAGGTCAAGTAAAGAGATTTTTGTAACAGCAGAAGCGAAATGTAATGATTCCAAGGCCAAGATTAGTCGTCAAATACATCTTTATGGGAGGTACCCACAGGATGGACCAGAATATTACCTGCTATCGCATTGGCGTGCGAAGAAAAAAATGGTACTGACTTTGTTTACGTGGATGCTAGATGTGACCATCCAGAACAGCTGGAGTTTGTACAATTAAGTTAGAGACAAAGAATATCTCAGCTGGATTTCAAAACAGAAATAGCTACCATCTATCTCAAGAGATATCAGACTGTATCAAAAGGAGTTGGAAGACCAGCAGCTTCACGGATATCTCATAGCTGTCACATATCAGATTCTATAAGATTCGACAGAACTGACCAGGTTGTCCAGCCTACGGAAGGAGGAAACAGGAAAAGGTGTGCTAATGACAACTGTAAAGCAAGTGTGAGAACAATGTGCTTGAAGTGTGGTGTTGTTTTGTGCATCAACTGCTTTATTCCCTTTCATACCCGTTATATTTTGTGTCATTTTACAAATGAAGAAAATACACATGTGTATATACCATAAGTACATTTTTGTGGAACTACACAATATGTTGTCATACTTAATTCAAATTGTTAAATTTTTGGGGTAGACAGTATTACCTAATGATGATGTAGTATAGTAGCCTGCTGAAAATTCAGAATAAAATGTTTAATGAAAATTATACACCATAAAACTAGATAGTGCAAGCCCTAGCTTTACCAGGTGGTAACGGTAAACATTTTCAAACCTGAGTAATGCATACTTACGTTTGTATTTTATTCATACCTTTTGTGTTACTTAAAGACATAATAAGTTAAAAAAACAATAAAAATGAACAAAAAAGAGTAATTCAAGTATTAATGGGATGGTGAAGTGATGATCGAGGAATAGTCAAAGGTTTAAGTAAGAAGAGACAGCTCGGCTCACGAATTTGGCAGAATGAAGCTTTGGCTTTAAGTTATAATTATAAGTAGGACCCGGACCTAAAATGTTGAAAAATGAACTATAGAATAACTCTAAGGGTTTTAAAAATGACACAGCAATTACAAAAATGACCTAAATCTGCGATTTGTTTCATTTATTAAAATTGCTGTACCCATGTATGAATTTATACATGGGTATAACGGTTATACATGTAGAAAAACTGGGTATAATGAAATGATATAATTTAAAAAAGGATTAAGAAATATATAATTTTTCTATGTTCTTTTTTGAAGAATCTGTAAATGCAGTTGAGAGAATTGCTTTTGAATCACGTTTTACAAAGTTGTAGATGTAATTCTCTTGAGTTCTCAGAATATGCAAAATTCTTTGGAATAAGGAGGGCTTCTGACAAGACAGGACAAGGCACGAGCAACCTGACTGTACGCACACATTAACGCAAAAAAGGGAAAACTGACCTGACTCATCCCTAGTTTGGAAACATGAATTAATGACTGTAAATATGCCAGCTCTCACCTGCATGCAAACCTTTATAGGCTAACCACTTAGTAGGAATGGTATTTTTTCCAAGAAAGGGAGTAAAGAATTAGGTACAAAGTTACTCATATTTTTAAGTTGAATAGTGAAATTTCTGAGTTTTAAAAGTTATCATTATGTAAAATATCAATAGTACACAACTGTTCATATACTCAATTTAAATGTAACAGAATGACTAAACAAAGACGCAAAAGACAAGAAAATGAGTAAATAATGACTAAAAAATCGAAAAAATGCCCTAAAATGGAACATGGCACAAAATACCTTCAAACATCTACTAAATGTGTATTTTCATACTGTAGGATCCATGACAACGATTTATGACGATGCCTATGACACAACAATTAAACGATAACATGTCATGAGAATGCGCGTCCTGGTTAAGTTCAACGTCCTGGTTCAACGTTGTCGTCAGTACTTGGTCTATTGCGCCTGCTTAACCTTTTGAGTGGACTAGAAAAGGCGAGGAATTACGAAGATAATAAGGTCTGGTGGTGCCAGGCACAACGCAGCTGGGTCCCTAACAACACCAACACCAACACTGTCCTCGGGCAGGGAGTCAGGCAGAAGCCTCTGATACCAGGATAGAAGCACATCTAACATATGTCGCAATTTACCGTCTACCGCTTTTGGGTCTACTACTCCAAAGGATGATGAGGGAAGCGAAATGAGAGCAAATGTGGATGGAAGAATTTGTGGTGTGTTATCCTTGTGCTTTACTAGGAAAATGCGAGTCATTTGGGGAGTTTAATGTTGTACCGGCATACGAGTATTGGCATGGTAGTTCGTTGATTAGAGCAACCGGACGGAAACCGGAATATCCGTTGTTCAAATCCCGGCTATGGCATTAAATTTTTCAGACTGATTCTACCTTTCCAAGAATTATCTCAGTCTTCGCATAGCCTTTAGGGTAAACCTCTAAGAAATACATTAGCGATAATGGTCAGCATCTCAGAGTTTGACCCGGGAACTCTAGACCACAGGACAGAAATAAAAGTATCTAATGACAAAGAACATGACCTTCAGAGTTCAATTAAATTACCTAAGAAATATTACAAGCAAGAGGGGGATTTGATAAGATAATTACAATGCGAGGACCATGACATTTTCTGTACTTTTAGTAAAATTACTGAAAGTAACTTCATTCGGAGCAATACTTTGAAAATTTATTCAATGCCACCTTTTCAATTCTTTTTGTATTAAGCGGCGCCATTAGATCGTGTACCGCTTCTTTTATGCTTCGAATTCACAGATCACAAAATCTTGCCATTCTTACACTTTGTACCAACCGCCAATAGTGAACAGGAAAATGCATTAGAATAGGCTTCCTAGATTCCTAGTCGAATCGAAGCAGAGATTATAGGAATAAAAATAATGAGTGTAGGATAAAAAACAAGTTATTAGTTTTTTGAGCATCATACTTTAAAACTGTTGATTATGTTCGATTCAAATTGATGGCTCAATGAGATCATACATTGACTGAAAGGCGCTCGCATGTAATTACCTTAAAATTCTTTGTGATATAACAGGAATTTTGTTTTTAATTATGCCTTTACATGCACACATACACGATCGCGTGCACGCACGCATATGCGTGGAACTTTTTCTATGTTTTCGAAAATGTACTTTTGGGTTCAGTGGCCCTCGAAACGTGTGTACCTGGTGTAATCTTGTGGACTTATTTTCTCCCCTTACGGAAGGTAAGGCATAGATGCAGTAAAAATCGTACCACACAGCCGAAAACTTGAAAACAGAAAAAAATAGAAAATCTCCTATAGGTAGAGCATGGCTTTCATATACGGAAACCTTCGTATCAGAGAAGTAAAGTGACACAGTTGGTCCAGCCATTTAGTTCCAGTATAGCAGCTAAACACAATTTTAAAAGCGAATGAACCTGCAAAATAGCTAAATGGTGCGCGATTATTTAATCAGTACTGTTTAAATTACAATATAAAAGGCTGGAAATGTTAACAAATTAATTGTAAAACTGCAATTCATAAAAAATGTGATTCAACGTTTATTCGTATTCCGTGTGCTGGATCTGTTTTATATAAACATACATGTATTGTTTGTGCATATTATTCCACTACGTTTTACTCCCATTATTGCGTCATTAATATACAGCAACAACACATATATTTCAAATAAGCCCCGTTATATTAATTAAAACAATTTGCTATAACTAAATTTACACCCTTTGATATGGAAAAATGAGCAGTGTTCCAAACTCTCCCTTGGGGTATATATAAATTTGTATTCTAATGGTTCACATGATTATAGTTTTTCATATTCAATCATAATAAAGTTATGTGAAGAGTAATATCTCCTTAGGGGAAATAAAATATGTACTAGAGGCCAAAAGGACGCATTCTGACACCTGTAATCTCTACTAGTCAGTGTGGACAAGAAAACTAATTTATGTATGTGGATTTTATAAACGTAGTCGCACTTTTAGGAGACCTTAGCCCTTTAAGGCACAAAATAGGCTCACTCATTCAAACTTTTAAAAGTTTACTGGAAGTTATTTTATGTGATATTTTCCAACCTGCATCTCCATTTCTTTTACCTCTTATCAAAGTTCTAAAACACAGACTTACAAAATGACCAGGGTTTAAAAATAATTCGTCAACTTTATGGCAGACCTTTAAAGAGGAGATGTGTGTCAGAAATCAGTGTTAGCAAACCGCTATTATCTACCAAAGCTTGTTTGTAAAGTATGATAACTTTGCATGCAAGTATTAATATTTTAACAGCTTTTAACGATGTTTAACTTATATATTTATCGCTAGGAATCATTGTATAACGTTTTACTTTTTAAGTAGCCATGCCGCGCCGAGGTATCGTTTCTGGGAAAACTAACCCATAGTAATATTTTATCGCCATAACCTAAAAACATAATTATAAGTTTCCGTGTGATTTATGGTTGTCCATTATATTGTGCCTCAGATGAATTTTCACGGTCACTTCAGTTTTCTTTTCTTTGCGTTTAGTGGTGTAATGAATCACGCGAAAAGTAGCCTTCTTCCTTCCATTTCCCTCACTGGAATATTGAACGACCCGTCTTCTATCTTCCAGATGCTCACTGGATTTCGAAAAAAGGAAATCGCCGCTGTCGAACACAGGACACCTTTGCTAATCGCGCGCAGTAGCAATACTCATTGTGCGTGAGAACAACCACCTCATTGACTCTCCTACTTTCTGCTCACAGACTGGGATTCAGCCTGGGTGATTTTGTTGCATGCCCACCCTCAATAGGGTTTCACCGCAGGGTTTTTACTTTTAAGATGGGTATTTAAGGATGGGTTTTCTATTTTGCAATGTTGCTCTTAGACGGCTGTCTGTTAGGGTGCAGCGGCCCGTCTGCACCCTGGTGAGAGTGGTTTTAAAAGCTGTAATTTTATTGGCCGAGGGAAAAAAATGTTGAAGCCCATTAGCTCTTGACTGGTTTAAAAACGGAGTTCAGATTTAGTTGCTGATAGAACTCCAGTAGCGACCACAGGCTAACCTACATAGAAACCTTTCTGGAAGGTCCATGGGAGGAGAAAGGAAACATCCAGAAATACCTCTATGCATCTCGTTTACGTTTCTGAAATTTACGTCGACTGGGAGCACCTTCCCCTCCTTTCCAACCAACCTGTCGGCTAGCGCTGAAGGACGAACCCCGGCCTACCGCAGTTACGTTACGATACTTTTAAAAGTTTGTAAATTTATACATCAAAACAAAGTAAGATCTTTGCTTCTGCAGTAATGCCAAAAGAAAACAATAGCGTAAAAATCTGTACGTTCTTAAGCAAAATGTTGCAAAATTTGGTGAATTTAGCTTGCATTGTTTCGGAGAAAACCGTACCCTAGGTTTAAAAGCTTGTTAATTCTAGCAAAGCAAGTTTGAGGTTAAATCCAAAATTCCAATGCAAATTTTTCCGGCTTTGAAATAAAAAAATGTCTTAAGTTGCCTTTGTTTTAAGACAAAGAACACTTAAGCTGGTACCAAGCGATTACCGCTTTTCGAACCGTTACATATATCACTGGACCCTGAATAAACCGTCCTGAGAATTCGAGTCATAAAAGCACATATAAGAAAGAGTAACTTAAAGTATAGCATAGCATATAATAAAGAAATAAATACTTAATATGTGAAATGCCGAAAATAATTAAATATATCGCCATTTAACCGACTCTCACAAAGAGTGACAATACATTGAAAGCCGCAACTCTACTGTTTTCAGTCATTTTAAATTGTTTTTTCACAGAACAAACCTGAACGTCAAAATATAATTATTACGTCAAAAGACAAAATTTAATTTGTTTTTAAATTAAGTAACAGAAAGAAAAGATGCACTGCAGCTAAAAACAGATATTTTTAAAAAATATTTACACTGAATGCATATTGTTATGAATTAGCTACTCAGTTTTATTCTCGTAATAATTGTGTAACCTTCCAAGTAGTGCATTTTTCTTAGGTTCTTTTCGCACTTCGCTTAACAATCGATTTTGAGAGTGTACAGCACCCAATGAGAAAGCGGTTTTAGGAAAACTTATTTGCAGTGCATCCCAAAAATATACCTACTGCCCTTATATTAGACCTATATGAGTTTACTGTTCAATTTTATAAAAAAGTTTCACACATTTTAATAGACTATAGTGACCACCAGAAGCCTACGTATCGCCAAAACGGGTATTATAAAGTCATATTACGCAGAAGATGTTCATCTTTGGTCTATCACCCATACACTGTTTACAGTATACATAATAGCTTTGCCACGAGGGGTTAAAACTGCAATAAAAGCCTAAACAAACAGAATTTCGTGGCTTTATAAGGGTCGTCAAGCATGCACATTCACATGACTTTCTCTACCCTATATCGCTTGTTAGCGGGCATACAAATTATTCTTACTAAAGCTTGTTTTTCTATCTACTACACTTTAATCCAAATAAACCTTTGTAAAAATCGCCAGACTACACATTTCGTTACAGATGCAAAGGGAACAGTAATATTCAAGTGTTTAAGAACTGGACGCTTTACGCTGGCCTTAAATTCCATACATACACATCAGATATTTTAAAATAAACAATCGTGCTGTTAATTCCAATGCTTGACGACCCTTATAAAGCCATCTTGTATCGCATCTTTGAAAGATACCGAACTTTAGATACCAAGTTTGGTATTTCTCCGACGTTTCGTTTTTGAGTTATGCTATTCACAGGCGCGCGCGTGCACACACACACACGGACCGACCTTTTCCTAAAATACTTTTCTTGGATTCAGGGGGCCTCGAAACATTTATTTCCAATGAAATCTAGGTATCGAATTTCTGAGTGGAGTGCATTAACTTCTCTTCTCTACCTACTACATGACAGAGAAAGTAAAAATAATATCTGATATTTTAGTTTACGACTAGTTGGTATAATTCTGAAAAAAATGCGATCTTCCTTATTAAACAACCGTATTGTATAAAGCATATCAGTATGGTTAGAAAGTACGCATTTAAGTCTTGTAATCTGATACCTTAAGTAATTTAATTATAATAGATAACAGAGATAATAGGTAATAAACTCAGCGGATTTAACATTGGGGGATAGGGAATCTTCCTTTAAACAACTGATATGCTGATCAATGCCTATCGTTAATTCCGGACCACTAATATTAATGATCTATAATGATTTTGGCGGACATTTTCTGCAAAGAAACATTCTGTATCACCATAGTTTCAGATCTACCTCAACCACCGAAACAGTTCGGTTCATTTCTGCAACATTTAACCATTAATGCTCGTTGATCGGAAGAATGGCTACAAAACACGCGTTGTTTGTCATGAAATATAATTTTTTTTCAAATAAGGTTATACTCTGCAATTAGAATAAATAACAGAACTAAATTCACAATTTAAGATTTGAAAATTCTTAAACTTGATAATTTGTTAGATCTAATATAGTCAGGTGATGGTATACATTTTTTATAGTATTGTTTTCCAGTTGCCAAAATATTTAACAATTTTAGTAGTAGTATTACAAATATTACAATTTTACTGTAGTATTGCATTCAATCCCAAAATTGTATATCGGGATTTCACAAGAAATACACCTTTTATGGTGCCGTGCTGGCTATATTCAGCATGACTAAAAAAATTAAAATTAGATTAAGTAACCAAACTATTTAACTTCAGCATCCTCCAAGGACGAAACATTTTCTGGAAAATCGCTAACCCAAATAACATTTTCATAAATCTTACGTTATTTTAAATTGTTCCAAAAATAGCTAATGATTTAAGATGTTTACACGACTATTAAAATTAATATATTGAATTTTCTGAGAATGGCCTGTGAAGTTCTCACATGATTTTAGTTTAATATTTTTATAACCGGTAACCGTAAAAGATAGTCGAAACATTTAATCCTAGCAATACAAACGGGGGAGGGGCACTTTACACCCAGCTTCTATAATTCTTCAAACTCCGTTTTTTAATTGCTTCACTAGATGCATGCAGTTAATAAGTTGCACTCTCAGTAAAAGAGTTTCGTAACTTTTTTTTTTTTCAATTTTGAGTTAAACACATCAATATTGTAAAAGCAGCCTTTTTCATTGTAAAGAACTGTTATGAAAGCCAGACTTTAATTAATTCCCTATTTTATTATTAGAATATTATACCTCAATCCAGTAAAACAATGTCGTAAGTTACAAAAGTAATCTGCTAGGAGGGGGTTAAATACCATGTAGATCAACCTAGTAAAACACTATCGTAAAATAGTTACTTCAAAGTTTTATTAATGAACTTTTCATTTTCATTGGTTATCCAACATTACCTAAATCTAGCCTCCTTGAAATACCGGTTTTTGTGTTCTTTTTGCCTGCTTTTCAAAAGCTATATTACACACATTTTGATATCTTTTTAGCATATTCAACAAGACCTGCATGACTGTATGCATTACTGGCAGGACTCAGCAAATCTTGATTATTATTAAATTATTGTTCAGCTATATTTTAAAGCTAGTATTAGCAGCGATGGATGTTTCCCTTCAAAACATGCTTTTTTTACCAACGTCAGCAATGGATGTTTCTATCAATGTATTTTGCATACTATCTTCAGTTATTGCGATATTTTTCAAGCTAACAGTTTGGATATTATCGTGTGCTAAAATGATCTGTTTTTTCAGCTGGCGCTTAAAAACTTAAAAAGGAAGGAACTACCAGAAGTGAACGAGTCATGCAGTAGTTCAAACTTTGTACAACCTGATATTCAATCTTCAATTATTCTGTTTCTGTGATGAGGAAAGAACGTTCCATATAGATGTAATCGATAAGTACTAAACTATAAATGTGAGATAAGCCACAAATATTAATAGTAAATATTATCTTTTAAACAATAGGTGCATATTGTTTATTACCTTCACGATATGGCCACTTCTTCGGGAAAGTATTTTAAATTAAATTTCTATTTTGTGAGGTTTTATGATGAAATTTCTTTTCAAAGTAAACATGTTGTTGCTTATTTTGTTTCAGAATTCTGATTCTCATGATTTAGTTGATGATTCAGATACAGACAAAAACGGCAAACAAATATGGAAGATGTTATTTTTCATCAGAACCTAATGACTATTTTTTTGTTTTTTGTTTAGATTTTGAAACAAATACATTTCATAATTTAACTCCTGTCAATGACTATCCCATTAGTGTGCATACGGACGAAAATACTGAATTAATTCCACTGAAGACTATGGAGTACAACTGCTGAAGTTATGGAAGCTAAGGCCATTGTTTATAGTAAAGCTAATCCAAGTGAAAAGATTTTTAAGAATGTTTTGTCACCAACAGCTATTTCTGTTGACTCTCGACAGGGAGTATCTTCAATAGCATCAGATCAACCCAACAGAGATTATCCGTTAATAACACCTATGTAGTAAAACTAACCATTATTATCATTGTTATTATTATCATTATTATTACTATTTCAGTTTCAATAACGATGACTAATAATGATTCATCTGCTAAAACTACTAGTATTGAAGATGTAATTAACACTAAAACCAATGAAAGAATAATAAATATCGAACATAAGGTTTCAGTATCACCTGATTGCCGCCACACTAAATGGGGATTAATATCTTCACATGATGAAGATCCTGCGCCCAATAATATCGAATCAGTATGTCTGCGATGATCCGCTTTTTGATGATATGGCTATCGCCACATCCTCCAGTCTTTCCTTTTTACTTTCTCTACCACGTATATAATAGGCAGAGAAGGTATTGCATTCCACCCAAAACTTCGATACCGAGATGTCATAGAAAATACTGTTATGGGGCCCCCTGAATAAAAAAAACATCTTTAGAAAAAGGTCCATGTGTTTTCTCGGTGTGTGTGTCTGTGAACAACATAACTCACAATTAAAAAACTGATTAATACCAAACTTGGTGTATAGGTTCAGTAGCATCCAAAGTTGCGACACGAAGATTTTAAAGAAAATCCTCCCATCCCAAACCACCCTTTACATGGAACATTTTTTGGAAATAACTTATTTTCTAAAAAAAATGGCTGTAGGCATTTTGATTAAAATATCATATTAAAGATATTTACACGAAAAATAATGTGTATGTCTTGAATTTTCTGGCAATAGCCTATGGAGTCCATTTCATTCGAAAAAATTTGTATATTCTTATATAATCGGTAAACGTTAAGCGATAGACGAAAACGTACTACACAAAAATTGTAGATCTTTTTAAAACACATAATATATGTCAAATAACTTTTTTGTGGCATAAGCCATTTCTGAGATATCCGTTATTAATGGTTCGAATTGTTCATTACTTGGCCATTCTTTTAAAGTCCTGTAACATTCAGTTGTTTCTGGCGATTGCATGGAAACAGTATGGGATTTTAAGGCCAGCATATAGTGTCCAGTTCTTAAACATTTGACTGTCACTGTTCCCTTTTGTATCTATAACGAAGTATGCAATGGAGGTTTATTTGCATTCAAATGATGCAGATATAAAAATAAACTTTAGAAGATTAGTTTTGTACACCACTAATAAACCATAGAGGGTAGAGAAAGTCATGCGTGTCACATCACATTTTTCCTAAAACGAAATATGTATGAACATTTTGGCATACGTTTATCTCAATTACCTTAAAATGTAAACAAGGCAATGTGAAAGTAACACATAAGTTTTTTAAATCAAGATTTTGTTTTAAATATAGAAAAATGCATTCTTTTTTTTTATTAAAGTGCAAAGGTTTGAAGTTTGCACGTTGAACGCTTTCTCAATGAAAGTATCTAAAGTTTTATTAACAACAAAGAAAGCTAGCTTTAAAATTTAAAAAATAAACTGCCGTTTGCTTTTATAGAATGAGGAAACGCAATAATCACGAATTGGCATAATTTTAATGCTGAAAATGTGTATTAAACTTAAAATTTCAGAGTACAAGAATGAGTTAAAGAAAGACTTTTCATAATCTCGCCTTGTTTCAAGTTGCTGTGTACACTTGTGTTCCTTTACGATATGAACTTAAAGTGTCCAGAAAATAATGCGTGATTCAAAACAACATCGACAGCGCTTAATATATTACGGGCTCTGGTAAACTAAGGTACATATTCCAAGGGGACCACATCCAAAAATTAATTTTTGGGCGCTGTGAGTAGTAAGCTTATTCAGATTGTTTTATTGAGCTAATAGATAGACAGTTCATCAGTCATGAGCACAAGGTGGATGGACTAACGGCGCATATAAACATCACACTACGGTAGGTACATGGTTTGCATCCCAATGGGGTATTTTGTGGTATGTGGCACTGCAGTAACTTTGTTGATAGCAGTAAGGCTGGAATACATTTTGTAATTTAATGCTTAATGTGATACTTATTGGGTTGGCGCACGTTCCTTGACCAAATGCAGAAGAATATACATCGCCATATGTGAACAGCCAAACTTCAAGACCCCACAATGCCCAAACCATAGTTTTCTGGTTTGAAAAATCGGATATATTATATTCACGTGGCTTTCTCTACCCACCATGATTTATTTTTATGTAACTACTACAAACTGTTCCTATTTTTCTGTCTACTTAGCATTATTTGAAATAAAGCTTTACAGAAATAGCTTTATTTCACATTTCGTTGTGGGAATAAGGGAGACAATATATATCATCAGTAGTCAGATGTCGGTATGCTGGCTTTGATTCCATACTCTTTCATTGACATTGATAGAAACAGCTGAATAGCTACAGCACTTTAAAAATAACAAAGTGTTGAAACATTCAAAATAACGGATATTGCGGATATGGCTGATGTCACAGAAAGAGTTTTTTTAAATAAATTCTGTATTTTGAAGAGTAGTAGTGTTTATTTATATCTAATAGTTTACACGTTAAATGAAATTATGTCAAATTACTACAGAATGAAGCATACACTTCACAGGCTATTCCCAGAAATTTTAAGATAAAAATTTAATTTATCATTTAAAATTCTTAATTTTATAGCATTTTTCTTCAAAATTGTTACAGGGATTTTTGAGAAAATAATAACATTAAAAAAATTCATACAAAGGATAGTTGGGGACTGAGTTTTTTTAACGTGTCGTATCTTCGGAAGGTGCCAAACTTAAATGTCAACTTTGGGTTTTCTTGGGAATTTATTTTTTATAAAAGTAATTTTTGCATTCAGGGTCTAAAAACATGTATGGTGAAATTGAACATCGAATTTTTGGTTTGAATAAAATATTTCCTTTTATCTACTCTATGTAGGTGGCAGAGAAAGGAAAACTGAGTAGTTTGCCATCCCGCAGGAATATTTAGCGTTTTCGTTGTTGTGTTGATTCATCTTATATATGTTTGGAGAAGTTGTTGGTTAATTTCTCAATGATCAATGGAAAGGTTGAAGATCAGTGGTTACTATCTCGGACGTTATTTGTGATTTTAAAGTCTACATATCAATCCATCCGTTATAACGTTAACTCTTATTGTTAGAAAATATTAAAACTTAAAGCTAAATACTTTTATAAAACTTGTGATTGAATTCATGGGCACTTTTCACTTCTATACATTTCCTCTAATGTGACAAAGTCATACATATTTATTATGACTGAGCAGGAAAAGTTTGTGATCGACTGTGTGCATATTAAGTACACAAATTCACATATAACCAAGGGATATTTTTGTATTCTGTACATTTTCCACATGAAATGGTGTAAATTTAATTTTAGCCAGTTGCTTTAATTGATACTGTTGGCGTTTATTCGAAATTTGTACGTCTTTGCTGCATATTAATGACCCGATAATGGCAGTAAAATGCAGTGGGAAAAATGCGAACAAACAGCTGTAGGTATGTTGTTATACTAAGCAGGGAAATATGACTAGTTAGAGGGTGTAAAATAATACTACTACTGCTAATAATAATCGTTACAACTTTTACGTGTCTTTTGTATTGAACTCTTAAACTATGGTGATTAATTACTCAAAGTCTTAAAATTGTGTTTAACTGATACAATAAATATCTATATAAAGAGATAACTCTTGTATAATTTCATGTTCTTGTGATAAGGAGAGGCCTTTCTGAATTTAAGAATGTCTTACATACTGAACATTTCTTACACGTTAACGTTTAGATTTTTCCGTTTTATGATGGAAAATTAAAGTTATGGCGGTGCAAAAAGCTTCACAGTTGCATCATACTCATGTCTCACAGAACATCTTTTAGTGTATTACACTAGAAATACATGGAGAAAATAATTATAAAACATATATTGCATATATCATTAAAACCAATATTTCAAAGTGGTGTAGAACAGTGGTTAGTAAACTAGGGGAAGTAGAAATTTGCAGAAGCTATGAAGACAGCTCACTCAGAGGAAAAAATAAACTTATGGTGTGATAAATAAACATTATTTTAATACGGTATTGCTTTGAAATACGTTCTTAACATTGTCATTATGTAACGCACTTTAAATTACACTACAGGACATATCCAAGATTGCGCGAGTGTCTTTTCAAAACCCGAATGACCATTCAATTAATTTTGGGCAGCATTTCTATTAGTCAGCCATTTGTTTCTAAAATCATGGTTGCTACTGATTTATTATTTGTATTAGTAATAGAAAGTAATACATTTGTTATTGAAAAAGTCCAGAAGAGAGCTGAAGAGGTAACATTTTAGAAAGGGTAAACAAAGCGATTTAGTTTAATTAATTTCCAGAGCATAAACACACTGTGAAGCTACGGATAAGGTTATCAAATAGTTAAGAATACTACAATGTTAATGCCAGCCAAGATTCTAGTATCTAATTTGTAACATTTGCGAGATTTTAGCTAAAGTTGTTAGTTGGTATTATTATCACAAATTTATATTCCTTATGGCATACGACAGAGATATTTCAAACTTAGTTGCAGTATTGATGTAAGCTAATTGCTTAATACATTCAAACACACCATAATTTGAACAGATAGATGAAATAATTCTATGGGAAAAACGTCAAGCAGTCGGGGATCGAATAGAGGTCAGCGACACGGCACACGGTGCTCCACCGATTGTGTCATGAAGGCAACCCATTGAGGGTTATAGAAGAAGTTAAAAAAAAAGACAACTCAGTACTAATTCATAACACATTAGCCCCTTAATGACTGAATTAGGAGCCATTGAAATAACAAACCAAAATCCATATTATGAGTTTAGTATTGGAAAGTTTGGAACATCTAACATCAGAAATAGATCCCATACTTGTTTGGTGGAATTTGGGATTAGCGTAATAATTTTAACGTTTCTCTCACTATTTTGTGTCATTAATTGATGTCTTACTTCATTCACAGAATGTGGATGATATATTCCGTAGATTAGGTAAACTATGGGCTAGGGGTTTGTTGAATCCCATAAACTATGATTTCATTTCAAGTTCTGTGTTACTACTTGCAGAAAGTCAGTCCCTCACCCGTCTGCAGAGACCTACATTCCAGCGTCCCATTCTATATTGGACGTGAAAGACCAGTAATTTTGTTCAGAGGCCTCTTTATCAGGCTTGAGGTTCTTTTACGTGCCGTAAATCTACGACACGGGGTCACCGGCTTTGCTTCCCTTCCGAAGGAAGCCATGCTAAGAATTTTTACGCCCGAAAAATATCCATCGCCCTCCTCCGGGTTTGAACCCGCGACCTCGGGAACTAGAGGCTAGCATGGTAACCACTACACCACGGAGGACGACCCTACATAGATTTATTGTGGCTAACACCCTCCAGAGAAAGGGATGGCCTGAAGGAACCACAGAAGGCTAAAGGCAGATAAGTCACAGAGACGCGCTGAAATCCCTAATAGTTTTATGCTCGAAGACCCGTCCCAATGCTGGAGCTAATTAGAGAGAACGATGAATGATCCATCAACCCAGAAGCTCTCTAGTGCCCACTGGGAGTACTCTTTCCTTTGAGCAAGCATCCGCGCCATCTGTCCGGCACTGCCATACACCATGAAACCTAGAAGCATATCTGAAAGATGAGAAGGAAACGGAAATGATGGAATGGAAATTGTGGTAAATGACAGACCACCTCAGGATTACCGACCAGGGAAAACCACGAAAAACTTAAGGTCAGAGTGAACGGTCGACGGGAATCGAAGTTGTGACCTCCTGAATGTGATTATCACACGTTACCGTGGAGCCATCTCGCTCATTTTATCATTAATATCTAGCAATATTAATGTGTTTTGTACTAATTGTATTTTGATTGTACCTAAAAACGGTATACAGCACGAGTTAGCGAATCATTTAATTTAAGAGTTTATAGTTATGGTTTTTACTTGTAGCTTCAAGGCTCCGAGGTCGTCCTTGAAAATTAGCATTTTACAGCCTCTATAGCGTTTTATGGATCAATAAACGTGTTGTTGCAGAACCCTCAGGAACTACAGATTAATTACACTTGATTTCCTTTTGTTTCGTTTTTTTTGTTTTGTAAGCTATATATGCAAAGATAGTGCAGTTTAAAAACAAACATCCCTCTTGAGAGGAATTTTCAATTGTGTTTTTTGGGATGAGCTGGTAATAGCATCTCTCTTCCTTGGATTGATAGAACTTCGTCATGTCTTCCCAAGTCGCCGGAGCGTGTAATGTGAAAGGACGTGAACTCGAGGCAAAATGAAGTCGACGGCATGTGAGTTGGGAGTAAATTTTCTGGATACTCCAAAGTAGCTCTGCTTTCTCTCATACAAACTTACAGAACTTGTTCTAAAAATCATTTACGAAATTTATTCAGGAATTGTAAAACATATACACCCTTTCATTACTAGTTAGGTTTTAAATGTGTTTTGTACTGTAGATAATAACCTATTAGGTTATTGGAAAAGTTGTTTTAATGTGTGTAAAGAAAAAAATCTGATGTGTTACACTCACATAACTTTCTCTATTCTTGTACAAACTATTTTTACAAACGCCTATTCTCCATATGCTTCATGTTAATCCAGATATCAATCTTATTGCTAATTCTCTTGTAGGTGCAAGGGGAATTGGTAGATTTTAAGCGATAGTCAAATATTTTAAGAGCTGGGTGTTGTGTCGAATATTTCTTTCTCTTTGCATTACCAGGACAAAAAAATGAATAACAAATCTGAGAAAAAGTATAAGATTGGGAAATTTAAGGGAATAACAAACAATATCTCTAAAATGGTTCACTCAACAGAAAAATGTATATGACATAAATTGTGTATTTTAACGCGATCTACATTTTTTGTGTAGTAAAATTTTGTCTATCTCTTATGGTTTACCAGTTATGCAAAATCGTTCACAATGAAGAATACTTTTGGAGACATTCCTACAAAATTCGAGATATATATTTTATTTGTCATGAAAATATCTTAAATATATATTTTAATCAAAATAGTTAGCGCCATTTTGAGAAAATTAAAATTTTCGAAAAATCTTCCAAGTAAAGGGTAGTCTGGGGTGGGGGATTTTGTTGAAAACCTTCGTGTCGCATCTCTGGAAGATACTGAACCTAAATACAAGTTTGGTGTTTATCCGACTGTTTGTTTCTGAGTTATGCTGTTTACAGACACACACGGACATGTTTCCAAAAATGCTTTTTTTGATTCAGGGGGTCTCAAAACATATATTTCCGGTGAAATCTCGGTATCGAATTTTTGGGTGGAATACAATACTTCCCCTACTTACTATACGTAGTAGAGAAAGTAAAAAAGAGGAACAAGAATAGCATTATCGATGTTATTACGTCATTTACATTTTTTAGGTGTCTTTCAGGATCAAAATTGAGAATTAATATATCGACGACAAACTTAAACACAAATTTAACGCGGTATGTTGTCATCACAACGACAAACGGAAACATAAGCAGCAGCCAATCGCAGGAGTGCGCAAAGCAGCTGAGCTAATGACAGTCACACACACGACAAAAGCGGTTATATACATTTATCAAAATAAACAAGGTTTACTTACCGGGTTAAATAGCATTAAACTCACAAAAAGAACCATCTGGTGTTTCAATTGGTTTTGCTGCGATATCCCAGTGAATCCTGATACCTTCCACAGAAAGGCCGTTAATGAGTCAGCACATGGTGAAAGAAAATCTGATTGAGATGCCAGAACAAACATGTAATGAGGTGCATGGGGAATCACTCTCTGATTGGCTAGATTCTTAAGTTGTCATAGACTAAATATGAAAATTTGGAGCTTTAAAACTTCTATGTTTCTGTTAAAAGTTTATGGACATATTTATATCAACGTCAGCCAGTTTGGAAATGTGCATTAAGATAACAACAAACAAGCTTCTGTGCTTACTTAAGTTTCATTGCGAATAACTCCCCTTATAGTTAATACTCTTTCTTATCCTCTATAACAAAGTTGCAAATTCGCGTCATGCAAGTGGGTACTTGCGACCTGTAGTGTTTATGTACATGGATGCATTTTATGCTTCAATATTTTCATGATAACAAAAATACACAACTAATTAACTGTTTAACTGGAACTGTCATTACTATGGTGTACATCATGTCAGACATATGCTGTGGAATGAACATAGTTACGGAATTCTAAAACAGTAGGCTGAAACATAAATCATTGGCAAGTATTATGTTAACTTATACGAAAAATTACGTAATTATACTTTGGAATTTGTCCTTAATGAAGCTTTTAGAAATGAAATATAACCTCAAAAATTCAAATTTTGAAAGAAATGAATTATCCACTGTACTTTATTTGCACATTTTCTTTTAGCGTCCACAATTTTCTCTTTTAACTTTTTTTTATGAGCCAGTTCTAACATTTTAATTCATTGTTTAGAAATGTGTCTGTAACTGTAGGAGCTGATTTTTCTAATATAATTCGAGACACGTACAATCACAGAGGAAATTATAAATACTTTACTAACCTATTTGTTTGTTACATTTAAAATTTCTCTTTCAATTGTCTTATTAATTAGTGTCTCGAATACTTTATACCTACCGCAAAGGCTTCGACTAGAAAATCTTTTGGCAATTTCAACCCTCCTCCGTCAACTGTTTTCCTCCTCTATATTTGTTTGCTTGCTCCTGTCTTACATAAGGAACTGAACGCAAAGATTTACAAGAGACTTTCGTTCACTTTATGTACAACATATCTCGCAATGTAAATTAGACTTATTTTAGTTTCTCCCACTTATACGTAGTGTACAAGTGTACCACTGATTGCCTTTATCTTGTTCCTTACAGCACTTCTGTTGCAGCAATATGTTAGATAAAGGTCACCACTGATCGAGAAATGCAGTTTTATTAAGCTTACTAGCTTTAACGTCTTTTCAGATTCTAGGATCTGTCCTACAGAAAGATGATAATTCCTCCCTCCCCACTAATTTGATTGCACTGACTAAACTTACATTCTAAATTGTCTGTTTGACATTTTCCTAATAGGACTTACTTCGAATTTACTTGGGAAAGCATGTACTCACAAACAAAAATGAGATTTAGGGTAACTTCAGAATAGTCAGAGTATCTGATACCAGGCGGCCAAAGTTACGACTTTGACTTGATGTCCCGGTAATGAAGTTTTCCCTATTTACAATGGCATGACAAAAACTACAATTCTACTGGGCACACTGTTTTCCCTATGAGTGCTCCTAACTCACAACTCCCTCCTAATTTCGTCTTTTGAGAACATAAAAGCAGTCATATGAGCTTTTTGTGATACACAGTTTAATGCACAACCGGATACACAACACATACACAAAGAAGATAAGGGAAAAATACTACCAATAGTGCTTCTATATTTTTCATGTATATTTATCTGCATATTGGACAAGGAGTATATTACATATCAATTCTAAGGGTGCAATAGTAACAATGATTATTTCTTAGCATTATTAAGCACAGTTTTAACGTCCACTATCATACTAAGAGATCACGCCTAATGCTTACTCTAGAGTCGTAACTCAACTGATTTGTATCCGGTAGGAACAAAATGATGCACTGCTTGTATGAGGTCATGGGAGTGCATCTGATCGCTGAGTCAGGCCATCATATAGCAAAGGCCACGCTGCAAGTTGTCCATATTGGAAAGAAGGGATTTAAGGATTGAACTAAATATACATCTAGCTCCGTCCTAACAAGCGTCATCTTCCTACCTTCCTCCTGCACAACTCCAGACAACTGATTGGCAAGTTTCTTATTTCTTCCAAAAGGATGAACGGAACGTAACCTTGCTAGTTGACTACCACTAAATTATTAATAAATCATGGTAATATTAATAAGGTTGATGATATATAATAATGGTGATAATAATAATAATTTATTATGCTGATATCTAAATGATTATTAGACAAATCAACTACAGAAATTGACAAACACTTCTAAATAACATCCCCTTGGCCGCAATAATTCCATTTCTGATTTCCATGTCTGCTTTACCAAAAACATTAGAGATAAATATTTTGTTTGTGCATTTCAGCCTCGCATGCAACTCATTTTTCACCCACCTCTCCTTCTACAAGGTCGAGGCATTATATCATTTTACATTGGTCTCTCTAAGTTATGATAGTAGAGAGTTTTGCACAGAAAAAGAAGTGTTGCACTAGTTTATTTACTTCCTGGCAAGAATAATTATCCGACGAAACGACTGTACTAACCCTTACAATTCTATTAAAACTTATACCATTTTACTGCAATATTGGGCTTTATAGGTCTAATAAACCTTATATCAAATTTATCATTGTAAAATGTATGTTGCACCACCTGCTGATACCAAATTTTCTTCTATAGAATGGAATATTTTTCAAAGTAAGAGATAATTAATAGCTTAAAATATATTATTCAGCTGTAATTGTATCTTCAAAGAAATACCGCCGAAGACAAGTTTGTCAAGAATTTCACATCAAATATACACGACCAACGATGTCCTATACAATGCTCGTCCATTTGGGGTTTTCAGCAACCTAATAATGCATATTATGCGTATTAAGGTGCTCAGTATTTGAGTATTATACCTTTATGAAAAACGAACCTCTGAAATAGCATTACTTAACCACTCATAAAAAAACAACTCAAGTTGAAAATCTCTTTCGGTGAAGTTCAGATACAAACACACATGACAAGGATGATAATGTTGCTACTTTGATGTTTGTTGTATTGAGGTAGGATTAATGCCACTGTCTTGGGCCAATGATATGTAATTATCTGTGGATTCAATTCTACAGTGGCAAGAATACTGATATTATTTTCATAATTCATTTTTGATTTCACTTTAAACGCTTCTTGTTCTTTGCACTTGCATACTTACCTATCAATGCGTCCCGATGTTTGAATAACATTTATAACTTGCATTCCATATATTTAAAATTGAGCAATGCAGGTGCAAAACGATAATTTAGCCTACATTTAACAAGCACTAAAATCATATTTACCTCTACATAAAAAACTGCTACATTTCTGATTCTAGAGGAGAATATAGGTGGCTGTGAAAGCGATGCATTGATGATCTTTCGGTCGATAGTTTATTTTCTCTTAAGTTTCGAACTATACCGATCTGACTAAATACCCAATAACTGCAAAAAACGTATATGAAAATTTTCTAATCTTTTCTTCTTTTCTTGAACTTTAATTTTTTAAGCATATTTTTTCTCTTGGTTAATTAATTTTTAAATTTAGCTAGACAAGCATTAAACATGTATAACAGAGACAATCCAAAAATATGTGCGTATCCGAGTCAGACACAATACCGCATTTTTCAAAATAAGCTGCACTTAGCTGACCTTCTTAAAAAAAGTATATATCTTTAATCTTCCTCATTGGAAATAGCATAGTTGAAGCTATAGCTTCATAAGGTTTTCTTTAAATATCATTATAGGTTTTAACAAACAAAAAGTTAAGTTTCTGCCAAAAGTGTAAACTCATATTATTCCCTGTACTCTTAAGATCTATCGACGCAGACATCTGGTGATTATGCAGTCATGCCCAAGGCAGGAGAGATCGTGTAAAATATATAATGAAGTGTGGATTGGAAGCAGAGGAGGATTTTAAAAGTGCGGTTAAGGCCTATTGCGCCTACTAAGCATCCGGGAGGAAAGGAAGAAGCTAGAAAGTATCAAGGACGTCCAGATCTGATGGCACATCAGGATCCCTAACGTTTCTAGATTGAAAATCCACGCCCATCGCGATGTTACCCCTACCCTTAGGTACAGGTTATCGAGCTAGGTGGCGTAGGGGGTAGCGAGTGAGAATCGCATCCGGGAGTCGTGGGTTCGATTCCCGCCACCGACCTTCTTGATTCATGGTTTTTATTCGGGGTATCTCCTGGTCGCTAGTCGAATACTGGAAAGCTTAATTACATCTCCCGAATGACCTGTCCCTCCATTTCACCTCCTTTACCATTTCACTTCACCTTTATCTGTTTGATTATTTTAGCGTTGCAAATTTCAGTAGAAGTCTAGGCTTTTTCATAATAGGGAAACGGATGCTCTTTGTAAAACTTTATCCCCGGGATGGGAGCGATCTCCCAGTCCGAGCCCCTCAGTGGGATTGGACGCCTTGCAGGGAGAGGAGCTGGTTGTACCAGCCGCCACCGGGGAGTTTCAACCTGGAAAATGTAGGGACCCTGCACTCTTCCCTGGCATACCTCCTGATCCAGCCGCCTCTGTCTCCACTCGCTTCAGCCCTCCCTTCCGGAGCGCCCAGCTAGGAATCTAGGCACAAAAGATCTCCTTAGGTTCAGGTACTAGATCCGCCTCCGCTCGTAGTCGTAGTCATAGTCCCGTACAATTTGGGGCAGAAGGTTAAATTACAGGGGTAAAAATCGGCTCTCTTCCCAAAGGACATTCACCACAAACCTTGCACTCCACCGTTCTACCGCGCCTAACTTTGATATCCTTCATGATGATAGGAAACGAAAATGAGACGAAGTGAGACTCAGAATATTCAGTGGTAACATATAATCCACCCCAGCATCCACCTATGGACCTGGAAAAACCAAGGCAAAGCCGGTGCATGGAGAATCGAGTCTGTAACACTCGAATGCGCTCAGTGGCTGTTGTAAACTGTTTGTTAGAGCTTATAGAAAATATGCCAAATATCAGTGGATGATTTGGTTCGTGTTATTCCCGTATTCCGGTTCTCTTTGAAACGAAGATTACGGAGTATTACTTGGAAGAGATTTTGTGGACAAGTGTCAAGATTGATTTTTCTTTTCTTTCTTTTCTTTTTGCTTTTTTACACCCTTTAACTTATTAATCATATTATAACGTTTATTCTAGTTCGTTAATTCACTTGAGCCAGAGGAATGCCAGTATGGACTCAGTTGCGTAGTGACTTTTCTGTATAACCTGCTGAGTCGTCCTCCGTGGTGTAGTGGTTACCACGCTAGCCTCTAGTTCCAGAGGTCGCGGGTTAAAACCCGGCGGAGGGTGATGGATTTTTTCGGATGTAAAAACCCCTTGGCATGGCTTCCTAAGGAAGGGAAGTAAAGTTGGTGGTCCCGTGTCGTAGATTTACGCACGTAAAATAACCTCCAACTTGATAAAGAGACCTCTGAGCAAGATTACCGTCTTTCAAGCCCAATGTAGAATGGTACGCTATGGACCACGACAGTTAAAGAGGATCTATAAATAAAACTCAATTTAATTTTTTCTAACAGCTACTCGAGGAACTAAATGACAGGGGACCTTAGCTGAATAGTCGCCTCCCTGTAGCATCGATATTCCGTTACGATTCAGCTTTGGCAAAATGTATAATTTGGAATAATGTATCTGTTGACGCTTCTTTGAGTGCACACGTGCTCATTGCACCTTTAGTTGTGTAGTCACCTTCCTGTACCATAAATTTTTATTTTTATTCGTGTCTGATGGTGGATCTTTGGACATTCAACACGCTATTTCATTGGCAATAGAGTGAAACGAAGAAAGGGGGGGCCATTTGGTAGGTGCAGAGGATCTGACCCCGCGAACTCCCGAATGCGCCTTACGCATCTCGTTTAGTAGCAAGATCTGTTATTAGCTGTATGTTGTTTTATTTCAGCAGTAAGAACTTAAAAATCAAGTGAATGTAAAAAGTAACAGCTTAAAACAAGTAAAGAATGGTAATCTATACTTAGATAGTGCTTAAAGTTGCTTCGCGTAGATGTTTATGCACCGTCTAAAGCCGCTGTTTAAGAGTCGAGAACTCATATTGGAATCGCTTCTGCTGGGTGGCGTTTTTGGAACAGTAATTGGCAATTGCACAAACACTGGAGGTGACAGGAGTACAACAGAGCAGAATAAACCAGCCTGTATGAAATGATTAAAGGAAATGAAACATGCTATATACGGGGAAGACTCCCCCTAAAAATTCTGCTGTGTTACCTTTCACATGGCTTTCTTTTCCCACTACTGTTTATTCTTATATAGGCAGCTTCTACAAATTATTCTTTCGAATCTAATTCATGTTAAACGAGATAAACGTTTGCAGAAATAGTCCCATTAACATGTCGTTGTAGATACAAGGGGGATAGGGGTGACCGAAGCGAAAGTCAAATGTGTACAAGCGAATCGCTTTGTGAATGGATTTGAAATTCCGTATTATTTCCACGACATCATGAGAACCACTGTATGGTGACCAGTTAAAAAGGTACTGAACCAATTCAAACACATATTAACTGATCTCTCAACAGTGGTTGATTCCACTAAAACGTTATTTGAAATAAGTTGTGAATCTTAACGATTTTATTTGTCACCTAAAGTTTACAATTCTCAAATAATTATACAAAATCATTCCGTATGAAGACGACTTCACAGGCTATTGCCAGGAAATCCAGGTACATATTGTATTCGTTATATAAATATCTTAAACTTACTGTTTATCCATAAAAATCATTAGGGGTATTTTTGAGAAAACAAAAGATAATGATATTTTTCCATGTAAACGATAGTTTGGGGTAAGAGGAATTTCTTGTAAAATCTTAGTGATACTTTTTTGGAGCATACTGAACTTACATTTAATATAAATTTTGGATTTAATATCACTTTTGGTATGCATCCAACATTTCGTTTTTAGCTGTTATGCTGTACACGTTCACACATACACAAACACACACACACACACATACACACACACGCTCGTGGACCTTTCTCTAAACGTTGTTCCTCTTCTTTTTGGATTCAGAGGGTCATGAGACTGAAATATCGAATATAGTCATTGAACGTTTGAAGAAATGTAATGTTTTCCCACTCTACTAGGTACTTGGTAGAGAAAATAAAAATTGTATTTTACAATACAAACCATGCTAACAAAATCAATTCTCTCTGGGAGTTTCCCAGAACGCTATCACAGATGGTTAAACACAATCACGCAATTGCTTTTAACTCGATTACAAAAGTTCGGCTCTAACGTGGCGTGTTCTGTGGAAAATACATGTTATTGAAAGCTTCTGTTGTTACTTTCTATATTACTTATAGTGTAGTAAGTAGAGCTAGTATTGAATTTCACCAAAAAATTCGGTACTATGATTTCACTGCAAATGCATGAGGCTCCCTGAATAAATAAACAACAAACAATAAAAACACATTATTAGCAAAGGTTCCATGTAAGTGAGCAGATGACCGAAAAGTCGGTTAAATTCCAATCTTTGTATTTAATTCCAAGAATGCGATACGAATATTTCCAACCAAACACTCCTACACTAACACATCCTTTACATGGAAAAATGTTCGTTATGTTTTGTTTTCCAAAAATGGCTTTAACGATTTTGATTAAAATAGCGCGTGTATATGATATTTTAATGATAAAGAAAATACATTTTAAACTTACTACAAATAGCCTGTGTTATCCTCTTCGAATGATGAAGTTGTTGTATTAAAGGATGAGTTTGAAGCGGCAACTCTAAGCCGAGCCCGAGCTATGCAATTATTAATAATTTGAGTAATTCTTTTTAGTGAAATTAAATTATGCTATGTGCAGCTAATTTTCTTTTTACTACCTGTGTAGCTTAAGAAGGGTGACTTAATGATATGTTTGTATTTAGGTTACTAATATTAGAGGAGTAATATATTGTTTAATGTAAATAATTTAAGCGCTATGTTAAAGTACCGTCCACGACGAGATATCTTAGATGCAGGAAAAGTGTCTCCAAAGGCAACAAGTGAGTTTTACGATGTCTCTTTGGTAGCAAAAGTATTGTTCGTACAGCGAGGGTGTAGAGCTTTTGTCCTTTTGTACGGTAATTCGCCGTGACCGGAGTGAGTGAGACAACAAGCTTAACAGTAAAATTAAGGAAAGCCGCGATTTATGTTAAAATTGAGCAACAGGGGGTGGAATAGGACCAATGAGATCCAAATAAATCGATAGGAAATGGCGAGACGCGTTGAGTGGCTCCGGATGCTGCCGGATACTTAACAGATGTCGTGCCAAAAGTAAGTGAATTAAGACAGGTTTCGCTACACACATAAGAATCTCTACAAGTAAAGAGATTTGTTAAGTATATAAACTTCGTGTCATATCAGCGCCGTGTTTCAACAGTAGTGGACAGTGTTTTAACGGTGACAATGTCAGTGTTGTGAACTACCAGAAGTAACGAAATAAAGAAAACTGTGGTGTCGTCTTTTTGTAACTGAAGCACGTCTATTTTTCTCTCCGTTACCACACCTGAGATCTACGTTTCCTTTACCGAGGAAAAGTCCATGCTCTTACATATTTCAGTATTTACTTCAGCTAGCCGAGGATCGAAATGCAGAGAAGCCCACTTCGAACATCTGGAGTCGACGCGGAGGCTGCAGAAAGGTAAGCCGCGAGCTAAGGGCATTACGGACCAGAACAACATCGGACAGGATGTCCTACAGCCGCAAGTTGTATGTATTTCGACTGTTGGGGAGCCGAAGTTGAAGTAGTTGCAACCGCACGTATGGTAAAAAGTTTCCGGTAGCCTTCGTTCCAAAAAATGCACTTTCCCGTGGCCTTTGCCCCAAGTTTAAAAATATTAAATTTGTAATTTTACCCTTTTCTTTAAATATTATACTTATATTTGCCTCGGCTGCGTCAGTATTTATTTTTAGAGACATGAATGTCTTAGCAGGGAGTGGTGCGACTGAAGAATGTAGGTTTACACAGATTATAATTTTACTTCACTCCTTTTATTAATGCTTGACACGATTTAAATAACACTTCACGGATATAGAGAGAGCTCTGAGATTTATTTTATTAATTACTTGCACTTCTTAACACGTAAACTATTTTTGTCTCACACAAAATACGTATTAAATTTCTCGAGGATGCATCTCGCGTCCGTTAGGAACACTGTCTACAAGCAACTGACTTCTGAATTTGTAAATTTTGCTTCATTTTCGTTTCTGATTGGCTAATCTTAGTCCAATAGAATACCTTCCTTTAACTAAAGCTTTTTCTGGTTGTTGATTGGCTATTTTATAAACTGTCACAAAAATTACATTATTGTTGCTCCAAGAATTTCCAGTAGCATTTAAACTTTCTAACTCATTATTGCCTCAAGGTTACCTCATTGTTATCTCATTGTTCGTAACTTTTAACCTATAATTCTCACAGCTCCTATATTATTAAATTACGTAATACATTAACATAACATTATTATACACATGTATACAATAATATAAACATATACAATGACTGTAATATACACTTCTTATATATTGTTACATATACATATTGGTTTAAGGCGGGTCGTTATTGAATTTATATATTATATAATTAGACTGAGTTCATTTAAATGTTAAATACTGCCTCAATGAATACTGTAAACTGAATAAACCGTCAGAGATAGAAAAGACCCTAGTGCACAAATATTATACAACTCGTTAAAACACACAACTAATGTCAAATACTCTTTTATGGTATATGCGCTTCCCAAGATATTGTTTATTTTGGTTTGAATTGTAAAACACTTTATACTTCTTCGATGCTAAGTTTCTTTTCGTTTTTTCCTCTCGTGGTCGTATAGGCATGGAACTTTTAAGCATTACACAGCATTCCGCTTTTACCTACAATATGGTGTGTAACAAAACTATTTCTGCAAATGTTTAACTAAATTATCATCAAGCAGACAGTGAATAAGGTTTGTCATAAATTTTGTGGGTAGAGAAAGCCATGGGAATGTAACACATTAAATCTTTTTGAAAGTTTACCTATTCTGTACAGAATGTTTACTGAAACATATGCTCTTCACGACACGTAAACCTTAATTCTTATTTTAGTTGAATTTTTTAATTATTATTTAATATATATATTAAAATGTTAAATTTAATTAATCCTATGAAATTATTATATAGAATGATTGAAAATGTTGAAATGAAAATAAATGCTGATCCTTTATTAATTTTGTTTGGACAATGGCAGATAAAATGGTAATTTCTTTAGTTTAAATGTTTACTATATATTTAGCCATAAATTCTATAGAAGCAGACATTTCTGGTATCTATATCTATTTAAACAGCAGGACTGAAGACATTCGCATCAGAGACAAGATCAAAATTCACCTAGGACTTCCAAGAAGCACTTGAAAGACTGAAGGAGATGAAAAAGGTTACCTTGATATTGTAGCGTATGTGTGTGCATTGTGCGTCGGACACATTATTGCTGTGTATAATATACTGTTAATCGTTTGTAACTTTGAATTCTTGTCCGGCGTGGCAACTCTCTCCAATTCCTAGCCGGGGGGAAGGCAATTGAGGGAAGAGCCTTGTCTGATAGTATGGATCTAGCAGTAGCGTCCTGTGGTGGCGTGAGTCTAGTGTAGGTCTTCAGTTTGTATGGTTGTGTGTGTGTGTGCGTGGGGCATCTTCCCCAGTGTTCGTTTGTAACCTTTTGTATAATGTAGGGCGCCTTGTTAATTATAATAAGTCAGAGGTAAATGTGAATTTATGTATTTTTATGTTCTAAAGATCCCAGCCTGCTATAGCTTTATGCAGCAAGTTCTTGGTATCTCTCGCCGCCTCAGAGTTACGTCCCTCAATGTTTATGCCGGGGTAACTAAATTTAATATTTTAGCTGCAACCCTTTTTGGCCTCCCCCGGTGTATAATAATATGTTAGCCAAAGCAGGGGCAGAAACCTCAACCGAAGGGCCAGAATCTATTTTGGAAGTCACTAAATGAGTGTACAGTGAAAACAAATCGTGGAAAGGAATTCTAAGACAGCATGCAGAACATTGGACCTAGTCCAGAAACAAAGACTAGCAAGCGTATGATGACATATATAAGCTATGCCCAAGAGGAATTAATGCGATTCAGATATTAAACAGTAAGAATGTGAGACTCATGGTGACTATGGGAGCTTCAAAATACCCTTTACAGGATGGGGATAGGTAAAGAGGCTCCCAAAGTGCAGAATATGCGGCAGGAAAATGAGACTGGACAGCATCTTATATGTGAAGCTGTTTGTTTTTTGTAGCTCAGACCCGAAAGAAATTGTGTCTAATAAAAATCTAGTTGGGTTCCCGAAACCCTCTAAGAGCACAGGTTGGTTTAATTAGCCAAATGGGAGATATAGCAGTTTGGGCAAGACGGAAAAGCTTTTTTGTTTTCCCTTCGAGACACTATTGGCCAAGTTGGCGATTCTCGAATTAATCTAATATGTCAAAAATAAACAAGCAATTTAATGGAAGTCATGTTTATTGCAATGTTTACTCTTTAGGAATATTTAAGGAATTGAATGGTGAGTTAATTTAAATTGAATAAATAGTAATAGAGTATAAAACATTAATAAAATACAAAACAGTCGTAGGTAAATAGGTACGGCGACCAAGAAAATCATGGTGGGTGATGATGGTCACAATTACGATGACTCTTCAGTCCTTTATTTTGTCAGCTAACAAGCTACTTTCTTCGGTTTAAACGTTTATTACGCATTCTGCCATAATTCGTTTGAAGCCTATCTTCATAAATACACGTTTGGCAAGTTTTGTGCTGTTCGCATTAATAAAACATTTTGATTGGTGGAAATCAACAGACACATGGTTTGGCTATGGGAAGCCCTCTTATCACTTATATTAGCAGATTTATTTATGAGTTCTCTAGAGACAAAAGTTACTAATACTTACCCACACTTATTTAAATTTTGGATAAGATATGTGGATGATACACTAGCTGTTGTTCCTAAGTCACAAATTGATACAGCTTAGAATATATTGAACAATCAAGATATCTCCATTAAGTTTACTATGGAAACAGAAGAAAACAGTTGTTTACCCTTTTTGGATATTAAAATTATAAGAATTAGTAATTATTTGGAATATGGTGTATATCGTAAATCTACTCACGTTGACAATTATATCAAGAATAATTTTTGTAATCCTGTACAACACCAATATGTTGTTTTTCATAGCTTGATTCATAGACTTATTAATTTACCATTATCAAAATCAGAATATTGGAAAGAATTTCAACATATTCAACAAACAGCTCTAAAGAATGGCTTTGATCCAAAAACAATCGATAATATGGTTAAACGTTATACATATAAAACAGTTACAAGAGATCAGCACTCTAAAGAATATTAAAGAACCGCCATAAGTATTCAAGAAATGGGCTTATCATTCTAAACTATTCAAGAAATTTGAAAACATTTTCAAGACTTGTGGATTAAAGCTAGCTCCACAGAATAGATTGAGTATCAATAACCTGTTAAATAAGCCAAATGTTAATATAAAAGACAAGAAAACTCTTTCTGGTATATACAAAATCAAATGCAATCACTGTGACAAGTTTTACATCGGAAGAACAAAACGTACCTTCTAATTCGCCTTAAAGAACATCAAATAGATATAAAATTAAAACAAACTGACAAATCAGCTGTGACCATTTTTTGGAATACACAACATGAAATTGGTCAAGACATTGAACTATTAAAACCCATACATAATGCTTCTATGTTGGATGCTTGGGAAAAAATATTCATTGTTAAAAATAATTTACATGTTATAAATTTTGAAATTCCGCCGTTGGATGACGTCACTCGCCTTCTGGTTCACCTTCAGAAGAAAACTGATCGAGATGGAGTTCACCCTACTTCTAGTTCCACTACACTTTAAGGGATGTCGGTAGAGCAGCCATCTGGTACACCATCAGTAGTTATAAAAACTACCACCTGAGGTCCTTCCAATCGTCCACATGGGTTAGATACATTTGATGTCGAGAAACGAGTGTCAGTCGACTTCCAAAAATCCTGTAAAAGATGAGACCTTGAAATCTCGAAACGATCGCCCAATTTCTTTTACCATCATGATGTAAGTGAAGGCTATTAATATCATTCGACTCATTTATTTTATCAATCAATAAGGAGTTTAATAAAAAACGCTTCAAAAATGTTTGTTTTTTCTAGTCAATAGATTAAGTTAAACACTGCCTAGCTAAACACCAGTTGGTCACTGTTTAAAGATCGAAAATCCTAATGTAACTTAAACGTTCAAAACATGAAGTGGTGTCTGTAATTAACTTTCACCGCAATTCTGGTAGGGTGACTTGCGAATCTTCGATGCTCAGTCTACAAAGTATCTGCGTTTCATCATAAAAAGTTTGCCGCCGTTTACAAAACGCTATCTGTTACGTGAGGGATAGGTTAAATAATAAACTGCTGTACATAGAACTTAAGATACACAGGCAAAGTACAGTATTTCAAGAGCATCAATATTTCACGGACCAAACTGCGCTTTGCAGTTTTATGTCTGCTGAAGTACTTTTATGTTCATTCCTATGATATATTTATTATTTATTTGTCACTCTTGTTATTCCCAACACTTCCTGCACTCGTCATTCGCATGTAGATAGCGTTGGGAATAGCGCAGCTAGTGGAGCCGTTCCCCTTCCCTCAGGCCATGTCACATGGGACTTAAGTAAACAAAACACGTCCCGTTGTGTGGTTGTTTTGTTGTCCTCTTTAACTGCATTGATGTTTCATGAAATGCTGAAGCAACTACAACTCAGCGCACTTGGATTCGAAACCTAGATTTCGTGAATGGCGATTTTGTCATAAATACATGGCAAATGAGGTTTATGAGCTTCTTAACATGAAAGACTATATATATATATATATATATATATATATATATATATATATAAAGAGAGAGGTGGAGAGAAAGAGTAGAAAAGGCTTAGAATACCTTCCTTTAAAGACACGATCTTATTGCGTAAATTGGACAAAAAAGCTAATCTTGTTTGGTACAGTTACGTCAATTAAGTCGTGTGTAACTGAATTAGTGTTCACAAAAAACGGGCTAACCTTCAATTGTTAGAAAATGACCTATATACTTCTCTCTACTGCAGAAACTGTATACAATCTCTCGAGTTGGGCTAACATTAAGGGAATCTGTTTGATGAGATACAAAGCTTATAGTTTTGTTCCAGTTTGTTAAAAACATGTCATTTTGTGTCGCTATAGCAAGCTTAAGCTCACTTGACACTATAGACAAGAGGACGAACAAATGGCGTAACTGTGTAATGGCTGCGTTGGTATTTTATTCGGATGTATGCTAGAATATATGGTCGATTTGTTTAATTGCGTTTGCAAAGGTTGACTTTCTCTGTTATAATAAAATGATGGTTAGCCCGAATCCATTCAATTCAACATCAAATAATACATACTGTGTATTAGTAGTCAAGTTTAGATATAACCTTAAGTGATCCCCATTTCACACATTAATTCCCATAGACACTTTTTAATTTGTACAGAAATTATTGCCCTAGTCTATTACAACTTTCTTGGATATCTCATTTTTATTTCAGCTCTTTTTTCGCTACAGTTCTATGTTTCATTTCTACAGTTATATTTCCAGTTCTGCGTTCGAATATAACCATACCTATATATTGTATATCCGCCGTCGCCCAACTTGTCTTAGCTTAGATGGGTTTGCCCCTAACAGAAATGTATATAAACTTTTATACAAGTTTTTCTTTGTTTTGTTTTCTTTCATTATATTAACCGTAGTTCCTTCTATTTAATCCTTGTTATGACTCTAATTATTGCAATACATACGGGCTCATTTAAAACCTTAGTATGTTGCAGTTGACTGCAAATTAAGCGTTTTTTTTAAGGGGACCCAAGTCCAAAAACATTATGATGCTTATAAATTTATTCAGGTTCTTTTGGCGTCCTAATAGATATTAGGACAACGCATTAACCATCTGCGCAATGCACTTGGACTGACTACGAGCACAGACCGGTGGCTCCATCCTAATGTACTAGTTTGTGATATTTGCCGCTCCAGTTATACTGTTAACAGATTTACTTGTAATCGAGTAATTTAATACACAATATGACGCACTTGTGCGACTGTAGGTTTCGTATGTAATGTGGAAGCATGTCCATTAACATATTGAGGTAGCACGGTGTCCAAACC
Source organism: Deroplatys truncata (assembly GCA_030765065.1). NCBI lineage: Eukaryota > Metazoa > Arthropoda > Insecta > Mantodea > Mantidae > Deroplatys > Deroplatys truncata. The sequence goes on along the minus strand of CM060976.1, from coordinate 97,660,938 downwards.
ATACTTTACCGGTCATGTGTCCCCTTTTGAGAAACGATTTTTTGCCTTCCGCTCAATTTTACAAGCATTGTAAGTATTGTTTTGAAGCATCCTATGCAAACCAAGTCAGTCTTTAGATTTCTGTATATTCAAAACTTATTACTTCTTTCCTGAAACGGTTGATATGTTTCTCCCTTCGTATCTACTAAACCACGTGTATAAATTGCTAGGCCTGCTTTTTAAACTTTTATTGGTATCTTAACACTCTTAACATAACCAATTTTCTAATTCCAGAATTCTATTTCACTGTTTTGCGCCCTTCCATGATGGATCTCATGGATAACAATTATACATTTTGAGCCCCATCACTCCCCTACAAGAATTTCTATACACCAATGTATTATTTTATCCGTTCATATTAACTACTCTTAGATTTAGAGCTAGAATTGTTGCTTTTCCTTAGGTGCCGTCCGTTTCCTTATTCTCATTTCCTGCTCCATCTATTAAAAGTGCTATGTAGGATCTTATATGTCATTCCATCTTTATCCTATTTCTTAAGCTTTTGTCCTATTCTTGATTTATTTTAAAACTCCGTCCTTCAAGTGTCCATAAATAACAATGAGTGTTAGATTTAAACTTTTGACTGTAAATGCTGCCATCACCAAATGAATCCACATTTTTAAATATTGCTTTTAACAAGCGAATGTATAAATGCAATACATAAACATATTTTATTTTATATGATTTTTATTATTATGTCTTCGTAGAGGTACAATAATCACAACATAACACAAAATCACATCCTGAAAAGCAAACCCCAAGTAAAAGCAATAGTTTTTACTAAATTTATCCCCTCCTTGAGCAAATATAAAGTAAATAGTCTCCAACGATAGCAGTAGTAGTACCAACCTAATACAGTGAACACAGTTGAGATAAATCTACATTACTTAAAAGTTCAACGGTAGAGAACATAATTATAGAGTTTTTAGAAATCTTTTAACGCAATTATGTAATTACACCAGTAATGTATTTAACAGGACGAAATATTTTATCACTTTCAGATACCTTAACCGCAAATATTGCAATCTTCGTATGCTTAATTTAAAAAAAAAATTATAAATCCCTTATGTAAAACTTGAATCAGCCTCAACCACCACAATAATAAATAATAATAATAATAATAATAATAATAATAATAATAATAATAATAATAATAATGCCGTGATGCATACCTTTGTATTGGTGACACCTATTACGTTTTAAAATAAAAACGTAAGAAGTCTTTCTTTGGGCTCCTAGAAAAATAACCAACCCTTTTGTTAAAAATAAAATTTACTTACAGTTGAAAGCTTCCCTCACTCAACCGATTCCACCAGTGCGGCAATGTCTCTGAACTGAAAATACTTTTGATTTGTGTTATGGAGCAAAAGTAAAAATCGTCATCATTGGATGCTGCACTACGTTTCCTGAACCAGGAAATACCCACAGATATGCCCGTAGACAAAAAAAGAAAACAAAGTAATGTCTTCTATGCCAAATAGTTCTAAGTCCTACACAGCACAACACCTTGTTTACACCATATGCAGTACGGTTGTGTAGCCGCTGCAGCAAGTTGTTGTATGGCATTATTAAACATGCTATCTTCCATGTGTCTTCTCTATAGCGCTGTGAAAAGTGTAGGGTACTTCTATGTTAAGACCGCAGGTGCGCATGAAGCAAACACTACTTTTTCTTTTGTTAATAACGTTTAATCAACACATAGTGACTACTTATTTTCAATATACTGCATTTCTTACACGGAATTTTGTAAAGTTCATAATTGAATACTTATTACGATGGAAAATACGCGACTTCACAGTTTCATCATAGTCGCATATCTGTGTCTTGTTGGACATCGAGGAACGGTCTGGTGTGTCGTGGCAGTATGGCGATACACTGAGCAGTGGGCAATACACGATGGTATTTGAGCGTATTTTGATTCCCTCTGTGAGGACGAGATATCCTGGTGGAATTGTTCAAATTGCTTCTCAGAGAGCGAGAATATCAGATTGATAGACTGGCCTACCTGCTCACCAGATTTGAATCCTATTGAAAATGTGTGGGCTGAAGTGAAAAAGGAATCGCTACAATTTCCTGAAGATGTGCAAAGGACAAAAAACGATGGCTTCTGGACACAAATTCAAGAAGTCGGGGATGTTGTAGCTTCTCGTCCATGTTAGTACAGGGCAGGGCAGTTATATGTGCTTAGAGTTCATATACCCGATATTATGTTTTTTATTTTTTGTGTGTTTTAGAAGATAATAGTTTACTTTCGTTTATTTTAGTTATTTAAAACGGATGTTTAGTAGAATTATGCTTTTGTATGCATAGTTATGCTTAAAACCTAATGTTATATTAATGCAATATTATGTTTTACACATACAGTCATAAAATTAGCAACATAAAACATTACAATAATTAATGTGAGATTTGGACCGAGGAGCTTATAAGCTCATGTAATGCCTTCTGAATTTCTCGGCCAACGAAACGTTTTAGTAGCTCATAAACGTTAGCATCATTATAAGGTGACCATTGTGCTCACAGGGCAGAAACTATTCTACAGTTCCTGCCTGTGCGTTGTGAACACAGCTGTTGCGAAGGTACACAAAGCCCTTCGATCGTCACATGGGATCTGGGGATCCCTCAGTTTCTTTTGTCCCCGCGTGTACATACATGCGATGTATAAAATACTAACCCTACACTTTTAACACTTAGCAGGAACATATATATTCTATGTTCATCAAAAGGTCAAAGTAAGCATAAACAAAACCTCGTGCGTTTTGACCGCAGCGCGCCTTCTTCACGGTTTGCTGGATGCTTCCGCCCTCAAAATAGTTCCTTGAAAAGTGTTACTAAATACTAAGGTTTGAAGCTCACTTAATTTCATAAAGCACAAACTATTGAGTACTAAGCATAGTTCAACTCAATAAGTTAAATGATAAATAAATTAATTTGTAACTAGCGTTACTCAATTTGTAACGACGCTGATTGGTTGCTGCAACTGGTTGGGGAAGGAGGAAAAAACAAAGCACTCAGTATGTATCAACATGGCGGAAATAACCGGTTTTGTTAAACATAAGCGCGGAAAGCCTTTACAAAGTGGTGAGAAGACAATAGTTTTGAACGTGTATAACAAGTTCTGCGAGAAATATTCAGAACTTGCTATCGATGATGTGGTGAAATTAACATCTGAGTTTACTGGTGTGTCAATTTCAAGTGTTTACAGCGCACGCAAAGAAAAATCCACAGTTGGTGAGGTTAGAACTCCTGGCAAGAAGAGACCACATGCGAGACGAGTGTTGGATGTTGTTTGTGATGAGTTTGTGAGGTCAGCAATCCGCAGAAAAGCTCACCAGTTCTTTATTAACAATGAACCCTCCACCTTAAACAAAGTGCTGTTTGCAGTTAACTCTGATCCGGACCTCCCAAACTTAAAACGAACCTCCCTTCACAAGTTGCTCCTGGAGATAGGTTTCGAGTTTGTCAGCAGGAAAAGAAAAAGTATTATTGTGGACAGAGATGACATTTTATGGCGTAGAGATTTTCTCCGTAGAATAAAAGAACTGCGAAAAACGCGAAAAGTGTACTATTTGGATGAAACTTGGATAAATGAGGGACACACGACAAGCAAAGCATGGACATACACCACTGTAAAATCAAGAAAGCAGGCATTTCATGCGGGTTTAAGACGAATAGAGATGACGTAAGTAAATAGCAATTTCTGTTACTAGCGTGCTGTATGTTATTTAGAGTGAATAAATATTCCAAGTGGTGAGAAACTCATATAATAGTTACCGTATGGGTAAATGTGTTCAATAAACTGAACATAATTAACTACTGATACCTGATGGAGGGTGGGCGTAACCTCATTTGGAGCGCACATGGCCGCGGAGTGATACAAACCGGTGATTTGTTTATGCCTACTTCATTCTTCTGGTGTACAGAGTTTAGTATACAGATATCTTAATAATGTAGATACCTACACACGTTTTCATTTTTCATATAGTTTCGTTTATGCCACGTTTTACGGGTATCTCTGTATACTTCAGAATACCTTCCCATAATCTATGGCGTATTGTGTGCTGCTAATATAAAATGTTAACTTACAGCTTGCTCTTTAATGAAACAATTATAAAGTCTGGAAAAGTACTATAAACATTTTAAAATAAATACAATTTCCCGTTCCCTCCTTAGCTTAACTCAATTTTCTTCTTCTATTCATGCCTTGTATACCTCTTGCAAAATTCATATCTTCATCTCGTTTATTTCCTTCATCCAATCTTTAGGTGGTCTTTCTAAAGCCCTTCTACCAAGATTTACATAAACCGCTTCCAAAGCGTGCACTAAAACCGATAAATTCGATATTATATTTTCACATCCAACTTATATTTTATAACTCTGTTATCTTAAAAGCCTCTAACCAAACACATCAAACGTTACTATGGATCGAGTCTAGCGAAACACAAATTTAAGCCATGCCTTTTAACCTTACAGAATTATAGAACAGAACGTTTGGATGGTATAGCTGAGAAACAAAGCCATTTTCCTCCAGAAATTTAATTAATAATTTTTTAGCTATAACTAAATTCGCATGTTAAATAGAACATATTTCATTAATTTTTGTTAAAAATCTTCGTGTACCTTTGAGGTATTCATATCATTCCTATATTTTGTCAATTATATGATTTATTCGTTTTACAAATACATTTTCAGTTACATATTTTACATAATATTTTCTATCTCCATTCGTATTCCTGATCGCAATGAACTGGATTCCCAGATATTGTTTTGAGACAGTTTTCCAAGAAAACTGAAAACAGCAGTCCATTATTTGGAAGTTCTGAAGGTAAAATTTAGTCTAGTTCCTGGGACATTTGGAGAAGTCGATTTTCTTCTTCTTTTCATTCGGAGATTAGTCTAGTTGTCTTCCGTCCTCATCTCTTCTTACTGTTACATCCTCCTCGGGCATCAAGGCATTCAAAACATTAGTATTCTGTCATTACTCATTATTTTTGCATGTTTTCCACGGTTTTCTTTCCTTCCTGTGCTTTTTTATTCTCGAATTCAAATAGTTTACCAATTCTTCACGTGTACTTTCATTTCTCAGTACCTCTTTTGACAGAACCAGATGACTCCACGGTAACGTATAAGGCTCGCATTCAGAAGTTTCCAGGCTTGATTCCTGTCTAACGGTCACACTGATGTTGGTTTTTTTGCGGTTTTCGCGGTCGGTAGCTGAATGCTAGGATGGCCACTTCTACCACTAATTCCTTGTTCATCATTTCCTGTCCCTATCATTTCTTTTCTTCTGTTTCAGGGTTGTAGAATCAGGCGACGGCGATAAGTGTGTTGCGGCAGGACGGTGAAATTTAATCTTTGGAAAGATTTCTCCCTGATGCTTGGTAGGACTGTTGGTGCCTCTTGCCTTACCGATATTGTGTTTGTCTATTTCCGAAATTACTCAGGTTACAGGTGCCTAAGGCAGGGATAGCTGACATCAGGATTGGTGTCATGTTAGAATCGTTAGGAAACCTGTTCTTGCTAGCTCACATCGTCAAACGGATCTGATCACCTTTTGGATATCCCCTTCACATCCCTTCAGCGGTCACATTGGAAGCACAAAGGGTGCTGTCTCCAGCTACGTTTGACTACTCCTAACTCCTATCTCTCTTTAGAGGTCTTTAGTGGCTACTAATTTACGTATATATTGTGCTTCTATATCCAAGATTCTCTGTCATACAATAGCACTGGAACAGCCACTGTTTGTGTATATATTTTCTTTCTTATTCCGTAATGTCCTCTAATTTTATTTCCTATGCCATTATCTATAATGACATCTACACAACAACCAAAACAGCTGCAGAGGGATGCCTTCCCTTCAGTACATATCTTTGAGTGGACAATATTATCTACCATAATGACGATTTTTGTTTTAAGTTTAAATTTGGATTATAGTGTATCGTTGTAGGTTATCTTCATCTTCCTCACTAGATTATCGGAATGAATTACTACTCTTTTTTTCAAAATGTCTCTTTTTTCTATACAGGTCATTCAGGTTAATATCGAAAAGAGTTGGAGACTGCCTACCATATTGTATAACTGCTTCATTTTTGTTAATTTATTCTCCATTTTATATGTACAAGTAGTTGTGTATATTCATATACGTTTTTTTAGACAGCTGGAACAAAAAATAACGCTTTTAACAGGAGCCACTCGTTCTAGACATTTAAGAGTATAACAATCAGTGAAATAAAATTGTTTCAACACTGCACTCTTACCACCCTTGATTTTTGCGATGGAAGTTATATTGTGACGCAGCGGCTATGATCCAACGTTATCGGGAGGTCGGCGCTGCCAAGAGGGAGGTAAACCGAGATAGGCTACGTTTTCGCCCGGGTAAGCATCGGAGGCGGTATAGGCAGGTAACCAGAGTTTTTGGAAGTTCCTTTTACCCCTCCTTCAGAATATGTGTCGAGATAATTCTAGAATATTCTATTGCCTATATAAGCGAGAGTTCTCGCCAGAGTGAGTCAGTTGAGTTAATCCATAGAGTCGGACAGTCGGTTAGTGAGCTAAAGTCGATGTTTACGCTGTTAGCAAGGTTATCTATCAGTTCCTTCTGAACTTCTTAAACGTACTGATTTCCACAAAAACTGCGTTTTCTCTTTGTTGCTCATCTTGTTTTGGAGCCCATAATCATCTACTCCAAGACCAAGGTAACTAGAGTATATTCCAAGGCTAACAAAAATAGCATTCGTAACGAAAACTGGAAGTCACCATTATAATTTTATATTTTGTAGCAAAAAACAAGTACAGAGAATGTCAAACACTACCAACTATGGTCAAAGCTTACTACTCAAGCCTCTTTCTATGCAAGAGAGCCAAATTTGAGCCGAAAATCAGAGAAATAATTGGCATTGTGCTCGCAACACGCCCACTTCAATCCATAATAATACGTGCGCTTGTCCCTTTAAGTAATCGCCGTACGCATACAGAAAATACAGTTTTTAAAACAAGAAATACGGAGCCTTCTTATGGTACTAAAAACAAACCAAAAAATGAAAATGTAGCCAAAAATGTAATTTTAAGCATATATGAATATTTTAACTGGCAACTGTTTCCCCGCTATTTTAACAATTCTACAGATTATAATATATTACTTTCGAAATGCTAATAATAACAATCATAATGACGGATACTTCTAATGTAATCGTATTTAGGGCTGAATTTCAGTATGTTTCACAATTTTCCCTGAGAAGTCTGACGTTAAAGCTTATAGACTTTTCCGTTGCTCATTTTCAGAAGATGGAACATTAGGTTCTCGTAGCACTTGTTGTTTTAATAGAGATCCTATTACTTCACATTTGGTTATAATATTACAGAGAAAACTAAACTCAATGAACAAACTATTGGTTTACAGGGAATCTGATATTCAGTATCGGTTCTAAAACTTTAGTTTAGTTCGTGAAACGGTGCCTCCCCCTCAAACTTAAACACATGTGCTCTCTCTCTCTCTCTCTCTCTTGATTAAAAAATTCTGATGTTTCACATTCATATGACTTTTTACAGGCCCCATCATTTATTTTAATGTAGTTTCTACAAATTATTCTTACCAATGCCCTTTTGTCACTGCTTGATGTTAATCGAGAGTGAATGCACAATAATTTTCATTACATATTTTATTGTAGGTACAAGAGAACACAATAAAATCGAAGGCTCAAATAATATGTTTAAAATCGGGTCGCTTATATCAGGTGAGTAGCTGCTCCTAGATATTCGTATCCATGCAACCCGCAGTTTATAGTCTAATGTGAAAACATTGACCCTTTTAGCAAATAAACTGTTACTGTAGCTCTACCCTTCTATTTGGTGCTATACGCAACTAGCATTAATGATTAAAGGCCTGAATGGAACCAAAGAGCTGCAAAAGCCTTAAAAAAGACGGCGTTTCATGGATATAATGCTTGCAAGGAAATATAGGAATGTTTTCCCGAAGAGCGGGATAGACTACGTGGGATCTGGCAGAGTGGGTTAGCTGCCGAAATATGGTGAAGCAAAGGTTAACTTCGGAGGTTCAAATGTGACGCAAATCTAAAATTGTTTTGGTCCTTTTTTATCCCTCTCCTTATGTTTATTTTGTTTATTTTAGCGTACTAACTTATTCATTTTTATCATTGGCTCTCCTGTGAGCCAAAGACACAAGAATTACAATCAGATAATTGTGTATCATGTTTACCCCAATAATCTGTAACGTATCTGGTGTTGTAAACCATGTTACGTAATAAGCTTTTATTTTCTTGGGCGCATATCGACAGTATTAAATATAACAGTTTATGTTTCATGTTTAAACCTTATGTTTCACTTCTTCTATTGACAAAGGAGTTGTAAATGTGCTAAGTTCACGGATAAACAGAATAATAAATTGTTAAAGAGCGTGGATTTTATCAACGACCCTCTTCATCAATGCACATTTGTATACGTTGCCGGAGAGACCTTCTTGCATGCTGTAACATGCGCGGTGTAATCCGCCTGCGTTCTTCACGTAGATGAGTGTGTCCGTAGATGATTTGGGCTTTGCGGTGGAAAACATGACGATTATTCTATTTTGTACATGCATATAATGTTATAAGAAATGCTATTTATATCGTAATATCAAATTATAGGCCCAAAGAGAAAAACAAAATGTAATAAATAGTTTGAACCTAAACCGAAGGATTTGAACTCGAACTGAAGTGGCGCAGTGTTAAAGCAACCATGATAATACCATTAGACCAATGCTATCTTATCAGCTGGGGTTTTTATATGAGTTAATAATCGCAGTACTAGATCCCGACTCGAATCTTTACACGCTTTATGCAGCGTCATACAGTGTTTTGAGCTCGGTTTCGTAGTTTTAATTTAAACAAATAAACTGCACTAGTAATTACAATTACTGTATGATCTGAAATTTGCCATAGTTTGTGAAGTGAAAATATCTAATACTTAGCATTTTTTGACAAGGTTTACAATGTTGACTGTCGGCTTAAATCTAATTGGTCGCACGCGTAGATATGCGATTTTGTTTTCAAATGGTTTTGACAACCGATGCATGTGTTAGCTTGTTTCTTCAGGGGCGTTTTCAAAGGTGTGCATGAATGTATGCTAGCTAATAAAAGTTTGTAAAATTGGCTAAAAGTGCTGCTGCTGCTCCCAGTGTCCGGGGGGGGGGATGATTTTGTATCGACATACATAGCGATTGCATTCTGTCCTGTAAAACACTTATGCACCGAGTTATCTGTCCCTCAACTATAAAGTGTTATGCAAATCACCCATTATAATCAAGAAAGGCGTAAGCCAAATACGTCGCTTAGCACGTTGCATACATTCAAAAATAAATAGGGGCAGCTGACTCACCTGGTATCTACATATTATATATTCTTAAAATTTTGTAATATTACCATGACATTGCGAAAAATAATTGAATATGGCAACGGATATCCCAGAAATAACTCATACCGCAAACGTTTCTATTTGAATTAATAAAGTGCTGCGTTAACGAGATCTTCAAGGTTTTGTCTCTGTTATTAATTACCAGTTACACAAATGTATGCAAAATGTTTTCAAAATGACTAGAACTTCACAAGCTACACCCAAAGAATGCATTTTCTTTGTTATTAAATGCCTTAAATAGTAGGCATTTTAATCAAACTCCTTTGAGCCGTTTTTGATAAAAGGGTATTTGGGGTATCTTGAAAATCTTTTGTGTCATAACTTCGGAACATACTGAATTTAAGCACCAAATTTAGTATTCATCCGGCATTTAGTTTATGCATTATGCCTTTCACAAACAAAAAGCACACTTATATTTTTCATAAATGTTTACCTTAGGGAAACCAAAATTATGGAATCTATAACAAATAGGCTATGTTCAATGTTACGATAGAATAATGGAGGTTTGCTGTACATCGTGAATACATTGCTGAATAAAACAATGTTTAATGGTATAAGATGACAAGACTTCACCATTGCAACAAACTGAGTTGTTTCTCCCCTGATTATCGGAGAAGACTCAGCACTTCTCCAGTGAGGATACTGTACCTATGCCCACAAAGGGACCTCCCCGGGAGGGAGGAGGAGAAGGTAGGAGACATCGGACAGCTGGAACCAGGAGTGACGGTACAGCAATGACTGGGTACTTACAGTTTCCAGATCGATACTCCCGACAGTCGTCTATAGGCAGACCGGAGCACGTCCCACACAAAGGATCCAATACCCCGCTCCGAAGGGGCGGTCACTTTACCCTCGACGACCAACCGAAAGCTGAGGAACGGAGAAAATTCCACATTTTTCCCTGCCATGACGCTCCGAAGCACCATCACTTCCAAATCTGAAGCAGACCTAATGGTTGAAGGATGAATGAAGTGATGAAGGGAAAGGAAATTCAAGGGTTGAAAGAAACTGCCAGCATTTGCTTGACCTCCTGGGAAACAACCAAAACAAAAATATTGATCATAGTGGCCACTTCCTTGGTAACAAACAAATTGACTTAACAATTTCAGGTCAAAAAGCCTTGAAATAGCGGCTGTTTCTCCTCTCTCATTTCCCGAGGCGTTCAATGGTGTCCATCATGTCAGTTCCTCGGAACTAATTGGAGCGACTACAGTGACTAAAAATCTGTCTTAAGAATTGAGTCATCACATCAAAACGACTAGCGGGAAGTTCGGTATACATTTTATCACCGAGTATAAATCAACCATTAACACACACTTTCAGAATACTTTTTGTCAATGTTTTATTTCGTTTTACCGTATAAAGCACTGCTGAAAGTTTAACTTGAGAGAGCATTTTTCAATCATTCGTGATTAAATATGAGTGTAGATATGATTCAAACACAAACTCTTCATTCACACTACCACTTCCTCCGTTTGAGAGCAGTGATGATTATTCATATGAAGCTAACTTATAGCGGAATGCAGTGTGCCATATTCTTTGTTGGTGATGCACCTTAATAACAGAGTTATTTATTTTGGGTGAAATGCTTACGAGGCCTTTCTTTTCTTTTGCTCTTCTTTTTACTTTCTCTACTACGTATAGTAAGTAGGGGAAGTATTGTATTCCACCCAAAAATTTGATACCGAGATTTTGGAAACATGTCCGTGTGTGTGTCTGTGTGTGTGTGTGTGTGTGTCTGTGAACAGCATAACGCAGAAACGTACAGTCAGATAAACGCCAAACTTGGTATTTAGGTTCAGTATCTTTCAGAGATGCGACACAAAGGTTTTCAAGAGAATCCCCCCACACCAGATTACCCTTTACATGGAAGATTTTTCGAAAATTTTAATTTTCTCAAAAATGGCTCTAAGGATTTTGATTAAAATATCAAATATTTAAGATATTTTCATGACAAAAAAAATGTATATCTTGAATTTTCTTGGAATGTTTCCAAAAGCATTCTTCATTGTGCACGACTTTTGCATAACTGGTAAACCATAAGTGATAGACAAAATTTTACTACACAAAAATGTAGATCGCGTTAAAACACACAATTTATGTCATACACATTTTTTTTGTCGAGTGAAGCATTTTCGAGATATTGCTTGTTATTCCCTTAAATTTTCCCATACTTTTTCTGAAATGGGAATTCGTTATTCACTTTTTTATGTCCTGGACATACAAAGAGAATGAAATGCGCCACATAGCAACCAGCTGTTAAATTATTTGACTATCACTTAAATACTACCATTTTCCCCTTGCATCTACAAGAAAATTAGCATTATGATTAACATCTCGATTAACATGAAGTATATGGAGAAAATGCGTTTGTTAAAATAGTGCGTACAAGAGTAGAGAAAGTCATGTGAGTGTAACACATCATATTTTTTCATTCACTTTCATTTCTAATTAAAAGCTGGTAATCTATGCTCCTTCCAATCTGTAAATAAAGTACGCGTAAAATTCATAAACCATATTGAACCTCTACGAATAACCAGGAAAGAGGATGAAGTGCTTTCACACACGCATCAACCGGTCATAAGAAATTGCAATGCAGAATCCTTGCGAATCTCTTTTTAACAAAGAGAATGGATTCTACACAACCCATTCGTCAGTGATTAAAAGTCAAGAGTTAAACTGAGCCACAGAGCAATAACTGTGATTAATCTCACCTAGTATTCCATTTTTAACTCTGTGGAACGATTCTGCAAGAACTAGTGTCATAGACACTGCAGTTATTTCTATGCAACATACTTGAAAAGTGTCGACTTTCATACAAAATATGTTATACTAAACTGATAGCGCCGTACTCTTTTGCATAACCATGTATTTTTCCACTTTAATACAAGTATTATTCTGACAGGTCTTTCTGTGTTGCATTGCATTTCTGCAGTCACATTTTATCATCCGTGATGAATCAGGATTTCATCTTTGCAGTCTAGAGAGGAAAGGAAGCAAGTGTTTTGTAGAAACAGTAAAGTTCTTCAGAACAAAATGGCAAAAACGTTTCTACATGTTGAAATGGTAATGATGAACTCCTTTGAATGCAAGGAGTGATTTATCAACGTTCCACAGTAAAATACACATGCAGTAGAGCATACGTTTTTGAAGCCTGAAGAGGCACGCTCAAAGAAATGACAGCAACTTAGCCAAATGGTTAGAGGATTTACAGCGCGAAAATTACTCGAGGTAAATGCTCGAACTTTTAAATTCGTTTCACTACATTTAAACTGCAGCGCGAATTTTGTTTATGCTGACTGTATACTGCATAGTATATCACCACAAAACAACACAAGATAGACAAAATTTGCAATAAGAAGAAACACGTAAATTTCATTCATATGTAATTAATAAAACAGTCTCCTTAGTACTGCGATAGCGTTGTACCTTCGGTGGGATTTGATAGGAATATGTCTTCTATTGTGAGGCCTTGGGATCAATACAGTACTGTATACTAGGTACTCAATTTAGGATGGAAAATTAGTAGCTGTTGTATTCCGAAACCACGATATGGTGAATGGAAATATGGATATATAATTTCCGCAGAGAACGATCGCTTTTTTCGTATTTATTCCATAAAGAACTATCATCTAATGCATTAACGTTTTAGAGGAATAGATTAATTATTAGTCTTTGAAATGCATTACAGTAATTAATAATCTACATACCACACTAGAAGTAAGCTGATTTCTTCTTATAGGATTTATTGTTTTAATTCCATTTTCCGATAATGTAATTGAATTATGATTCCATATCGTTATTTGCTTAAAAGGGAATACAATTCTTTTTAAATATAAGAATTTCCTAACGAGCAGAATGTTTCAGGTGGTAACTCTGTGGCCCAAATTCGGGAGGTGCAGGCTCAAGGGAAAGGAAATTCAAGGGTTGAAAGAAACTGCCATCATTTGCTTGACCTCCTGGGAAACAACCAAAACAAAAATATTGATCATAGTGGCCATTTCCTTGGTAACAAACAAATTGACTTAACAAGGGCGACTAATCTGACCGAAGGTATTCTTTCGGTTTTCTTGATTTCTAGGCGAATCCTCGGTTTGATAATTTGATTCACGAATTTTCCTATAACTCCTTTCATCACTACATTTCATTTAGTTCCTCTTCGCCGCCGTACCAGGAATGGACTGATCACCTATCTTGGATATTATACTATGATCCAAAGTATCGCTGCTCCTCGACAGATTACTGACCCACGCATTGGCTTGTAAGTCTTTGAGGTTTCTCTAGTTACTGCTGAATATGTTCTGTTTAATAGACCATTAACATATACCTTAACGGTATTTCAAATATTTTAACATATTTATTAGGCTGTATTTTTTAAGAGTTTTGTACTAAAGGTTAAAATACTGCTTTCTCAAGAGGACATTGTTTAATTACGTTGGCTTTGCATCGGGTCTGCAATGCATAAGAAAACAAAAGGAAGACCCTATTAGGTCCTGTCACGCAAGCCTTTTTTCTTGATATTCTTTATATGTCTATACAAATCTCCTTCTAAAAACTGCTCTGAGAAACTTAATGCAACTATGATGCTTAATGACCATTGACCTATTTTCAAGCATGTATCTAAAAATAAGTGATATGCAATGCAATATTTGACATCACTGCACCAGAGAGGCTACGAGCGAAAACGCGGCAGGGCCTTTACGGTAGATCACGAAGTATAAAACTGGTGAAAGCTGACCTACTACTCTACAAATCGATCATTTTCCACTCTTGTTTCCTATAACAAGTCCTACTCCATAAAAAACAAACATATCATAAAATTTCCTTAACAATAGCAATGTTTGCTATTACAGAACTTCCAAGAAGAGCGAGAATAGTTCACACTGCATTTTTTACTTATACCTCTCCTCCCTTGGTCGTATTGTCTTCTCTCAGGCGAGATAAAGGAAGCCATTTCAGAACAAATGTTTGCATTTTTCACTTACACAGTTAAATGAATTAATGAGAAAAGCTGCATAAATTTTGTGCGCTAATACAAAACAAGCGTTATGTTCCTGGCAAATCAGTATTGAGAATGTATATGCCCCTTGATATTGCATTTTCCTCTGGCGTCAAATGCTTGTTTTAAAAACTGAATATTAGTTTTGTAAAACGTGCCTAAACTATCACATCACTGCTTTAATAGGTTGAAGTATGTGCGTAGCACCCAAGAACGAATTCTCTCTTATATTTAAAGATCTCTTTTGCTAAGATCAGAACTTTAAGTAAAGATTGGAGAGACACTGGGCTATAAATCACTAAAAAAAGGGATTAAGTAAAGAGATAGGGTTTTAAAAGAACTGTAGAAACAAAATACATTTTGTATGGATGTGCCAGAGGGAGAAGTTGCGAAAGAGGTAATAAAAAACTTTGGAACGATGTATGGACAATGTTGGAAAAAAGGTTTTCTAAAATTTTATAAGGATTTTAGAATTAATGATGGGAAAGAGATGTATATCGAGAGGTGTGATAGGAATCAAAGAAAATCTATTGCATAGTTAAAACTGTATGTTTGAAGATTAGGGGTTGCAAGGGCGGATAGAAGGAATTTATCCCATGTAAGGGGATAAAAAAATGAAATATACAGTTTATTAGAATGCAAAGGTATATATACGTATCTGGAGGAAAGTGTTTTTCAAAATAAGTGGTTGAAATTGCAGAAAAAGTAGTAATTTGGGAACATTTTCGTAAACGATCTCAGATTATTAATTTAGGAGAGTTCTTATTTAGAGTTAGGAAGAAGTGGATTGGTCGATAAATTAAATTGAAGTAGGCATATGGCACAAAAGCTATAATCATAGTTTGGTAACAGCAATGTATGAGCTATCAGCAATAGTTGAAGAGGTAGTGTTATTTATTATTTTGTACACCGAGTGTAACATGTGATGCATTTGCGAGGTCCCGGCTTCGATTCTCATCGACCGCCCACTCCGACCTCAGGTTATTCGTGGTTTTCTCTGGTCTGTAGGCGAAAGCTGGGGTATCATTCCCGTTTTACTCAATTTCCTCTCATCTTTTAAGTGTGCTTCTAGGTTTCGTAGAGGATAGCAGTGCCGGAGAGATGGCGCAGATGCTTGGTCAAAGGAAGGCCCTTAGACACTTGAGGGCTGCTTGGTCAAGGGTCATTCATCGCCCTCTCTAGGCAGCTTCAGCATTGGGACGGGTCTGGATTTGTATCACCCCTTCCTCCTGTGGTGTTTTGGACACAATAAATAGATGTAGGTCGCACTGCGCGAGGTGTCCCCATCCGTTTATAACCTATATTACTTGGTATGGCGTGATAGGGAACCTGGGTAAGCTATAGACCATGTAAACACTAAAGATCTTAGTAAGAACAAATAAATAAATACCTAAGTTAAGATTAAAGCATACTGGTACACAACCAATTTATAATTGTTAATGTCCCTAAAATAACTCAGTGAAAAGTTGCACTCATTTTACCCACTTCTTTCCAAGACTTACTGCATTGGCTGCAGAATATGTTCTCCTGCAGCGAGAATTTCTGATGCAATATCCAATATCCCTCTCTCTCTCTCTCCTTCCTTCAATAATGTCCTCATTGAGCAATAGCCACCCAAAAAAGGTTAACATTTGATATAGATTACCTCGATTAAGTTTCAATTGCATTACAAACACTGTGTCCTAGTTTCTAGTAAAGTAATATATTTTTAAAATTATTACTGTTATTGAATACTGTCATAGCTGACTTCTTTATGCAGCACTGCCTCACTTACCGTCTCCACACTGCAACTGAGTTACACAGCACTTTTATCAATTTCATTTCCCCACGAGTAACCTACTTGAGAAATGTCAGGAGTGTATCGCACGAAGAGAGGCGATAGAGCCATTGTGTGCAGTGACCTCATTTTTACTACATTTTTACGAAAATTTCAATTGTAAAATGTAAACCAATTTATTTTACATAAAAAGATTCACAGAAAAAATCTATTTAGTTTCCCTTCAAGTGTTCATTAGTCTTAAGTGCATTTTCATATTTGAAGGAATCAGAGCAAAAGAACAAATAAATTCCCTGTACAAACTGATTTTTACGGAGAATTGTGAACTCATAGAAAAGAGCTACTGTGAATTTTAATTCGGCATACCTTAGAGAATTACTCCAAAAGCTACGGTCATTTCCCCTTACACATCTTGTAACGTAATATGCTCCTAGTAAATGGGCGAGCAGTTTGAGTTCCACGATACGATACATATGGTCCATATTTTGACAAACAGTTGAAATTATTTATTTATTCTCATTATTGCTTCTATTCTTTTCTGATCAGGTCTTATACCTCGTTCATCCACTACATAACCCAGAAAATTTATTTCCTTAACACAAAATTTTGATTTTAGTATGTTCACAGTCATACCATGTTGTTGAAGTTTATTTAACACATAATGGACGTTATTCATGTGTTCTTCAAATGTTTGACTAATGATTAAGAAGTCGTCAATATACTTTATTAAAAAGTCATCTGCAGAATTTCCAAAGATATTGTGAATGGCTCTCAAAAATCCACTTCCTGAGTTTTTTAAACCAAAAGGATTTACACAAAAGCGATACTGAATCCCTGAGTACTGAAATGAAGTGTAATCACGCACTTGCGGGTCTAATTCCACTTGCCAATATGATGCAGTGAGGTCGATGGATGTCAAAAATCTTCCTCTTGAAAGTTTTGTAATTAGTTGTTCAATTCCCTCACTTTGAAAATGAGGCACACTTATTTACTAATATCTAAGTTATATAAACATATGATCTTCAACAAGTTGTATATCCCAAACGTCACACTTTTCATCCAACTCACAAGAAAATTACCTGAAATACCTATTCAAAATACTAATGCAGACAGATAAGTTTTAATATTGAAAGTATTGTGTAAATTGGATAATGCCAATTGTGAGCCCTAATTGCTACTATTCATGCACTAGTGTTTCTCTACTACATATAGTAAGTAGGTATGGGAAGTACTGTTTTGAGGCCCCCTGCATCCAAATAAATCATTTTTGCAAACAGGACTATCTGTGTGTCCGTGTGTCTGTGGACACTATAACTCAAAAAGAAAATTCGGGTAAATACCAAACTTGGTATTTTTTCAAAGACGCGACACAAATATTTTCTACAAAATCCCCCTCCAAAAACTACTCTTTAAATGGAATTTTTTCAATTTTTTTTATTTTATAAAAAGTGACTAACGGCCATTGCCTGCAAACCCGACTGTCGGCCTCACGCCCACATACGCACGGCAGAGGTGGCGATCATCCAACCGATACGGGGAGGAGATGTGGCCAGCATCACGCATCCCCCATCCGGAAAGTGGCTCTTGAGGCTGGGGTCGCTGCCTATCGCAGCTCCTCACCTTCCTCACGATGCTGAGTGGGCACCGATCCTATACCCAGGACTTAAAGTTTGCACCCTCCGATTGGAATCGAACTCGGGCGCATTCCGTGTCTTGGAACGCCATGCCCCAGCACACTGCGCCACGGCGTAGAACAAAATAATAAACATGAAAGATATTTACCTGTCAAATAAAATGTATATATATGTATATATATGTATATATAATGTTCTCTTCATTCAGAAGGAATTTTGTGTAATATTGTATAATTGGTAAAGTTAAGCGATAGACGAATACGTACTACACAACAAAATGTAGATCTCTTTAAAACACAAGGTTTATTTCAAATACGTTTTTTTGTAGCAAATGCAATTTCTGAGATATTTGTTATAAAGTTTCGAATTGTTAATTTCTTGGTCATTCTCTTAAAGTCCTTTCAACATTCAATTGTTTCTCGCGATTGCATTCAAACAGTATGGAATTTTAAAACCAGCGTATAGCATCTAGTTCTTGAACATTTGACTATCGCTGTTCCCTTTGTATCCGTAACGAAATGTATACTCACTATTTCTGCAAATTTTGTTTTGGATTTAGGCAAGAGAATAAGCTTTAGTAAGAATAGTTTGTATGCGCACTAATAAACGATAGAGGGTAGATAAAGTCATGAGAATATGTCACGTTAGATTTTTTAATATAACAATTAGCATTCATTTAATATTGCTGACATTTTCTTAAAATATTATCAAGAATTTGAATAAGAGAAAATAAGAATGTAAAGAATATAACTAAAAATTGTGGAAAATCTACTCATTAGTTCTGGAAACAAGCAAGTAGAATATTGAAATATAAAAACACCATCCAAATTATTTAACCCAGGAGAAAATGTATATCAGGTGCACTACGCTTGTTTGTAGAACAGAATTTGAATAAGCGGAAAGAAGATGTAATCTACTGCAGAAAGGTTTCCTCGTTGGTAGAAAAGTGCCTCTATTGGTTTTTTTTTGCTGATTTATGGCTTTCATTGCTTCAGTATCGGCCATTCGGTAGTAGAATACCCACTCTTTTATACCTCCCTTGGGGCGGTCAAATCAGATGAACGAGGCGGCCAGGGAATGGCTCTGCTACGAGAAACGATGACATGGAGGTACTCAAACTAACGTCTCAAAGTTTGCTTAGCTCCAGGACAATAAAACGTCCCAAAGAAAATATACGCTACCAAGTTTCTTCCGTGTGCTAATACTGAAGTAACACAAATTGTAAATGCAACACACATCGGCGTACTTCAACAAGCGGTACAAGCTCATAATAACTTGAAGGAAGTAAATAAATATTTGATATCTAACAGTCACAATGCTTTCTCTACTCATTAATATTTCACAGGCATTACAATGTAACGTCCCCGCATATTGAAAGGTTTCTAATTAGTTTTTTTTAACAAAGACAAATAATAAACAGATATATTTTCAAGTAATAATAGGATTACTGGAAAATTGTATTTAGTGCTTTGGTAAGGATTTGAACCACAGATTTTTGGTATGGTAAATCTATGGTTCGAATCTTGATCATAGCATTAATTTTTCCACTATTACTGTTACTGCCTGCACACATCTAGTTCTAAAAAAAGTTACCAAATACTGCGATATTTTGTTGTATATCAGAAGACGAGACAATCGTTAAATGTTACATACAGATTGACACATACACATACACGCAGACACACACGTTCACACAAACTCACATATAAACACAGACCTACACACATATACACACATACGCAGATGCATACACAAACACACACATGCACATACATATCCACACAAACACAGACATACCCACATACATGCAAACACACTCACATGCACACACAGACACACATACATGCACACACATTCACCTGCACATACAGACACACATACATACATACACACTGACATGCACACACAGACACACACACACACACATATATATATATATATATATATATATATATATATATATATATATGCATACACACTCACATGCACACACAGACACATATATATGCATACACACTCACATGCACACACAGACACACATACATGCACACACACTGACATGCACACACAGACACATATATATGCATACACACTCACATGCACACACAGACACATATATATGCACACACACTCACGCACACAGACACACATGCATGCACAAACAGACACATGCATACACACATAAAACCTTCAAACGAACTTTATCAGAGCCTAGCATCACATCCACGGATGTAAAATGAAAGCTAAAAGACAATAATCCGTTACTACCTAGGATACGCTGCTTACCAAAACATTATAAAAAGAATAACAGTATGCGTGCTATTATTAACAATATCTGTTATCAAAATGGTTGGCAAAACATTTCTGTACTTTGGAAAAACT
Organism: Deroplatys truncata; assembly: GCA_030765065.1. Classification (NCBI taxonomy): domain Eukaryota; kingdom Metazoa; phylum Arthropoda; class Insecta; order Mantodea; family Mantidae; genus Deroplatys; species Deroplatys truncata. Next base: position 97,640,699 of record CM060976.1, on the reverse strand, counting down.
TAAAACTTTAAGCACAAAGAATTCTGGTGATTTCGTAAGTAATACTAAAATTTTAACCTCAACGATGAATACTTACTTCTGTTCTTTCATGTTTCACCCTTATTTCTATGTTTCAACAGGAAGTACAGGTATACCTGAATTTTTTAAAGAATGCTTAACATCAATGGAAGAAAATCAAATCCAGGATCTGATTGGTTATCATCTTGCTGAATTTCTCAAGGGGTTTTACCTTTAACAAGAATTCTTATAAACATAAACATGATCTTGCTATGGAGAATCGTATATCTCCTTTCTTAGCAGATCTCTATACGAGTTCTTTTAGGGAAAAGAAGTTACTACTTCTCACTCAGATATTTTCAAAATCTATCTTAGATATGTGGATGATGTATTTACTATTATACCATAGAAAGCTACAGACGCTGCTTTGAACATTCTGAATGCATAAGATAACAATATTACATTAACTATGGAAATAGAAAAATATTACGGCTATCATTTTTGGATTTAAAATAACAAGGAGAAACAATACTTTAAAATTTGGAATCTGCTGAAAATCCACTCATTTGAATAATTACATAACAATAAGAACTGCAATCCAATATCTCATCAACACGCAGTTTTCTGCAGGTCGTTGAATGTCTCTCTTACAAGGAAAGATTTTTAAAAGAATCACAATATATAAATTACATAGTCATTCAAAATGGATTTGACGCACAACTTATAAAAGTTCGTTTAAGAAATATAAGAATAAAAACAAAATACAAACAATTAGTGCTTTAAAGAACTTAAACTTAACAAATAATGACATGGTTTATAAAAAAGATACTTATCCATCTATGAAACGATTTTCAGAAATTACGTTGCCTCTCAAAACATTTGCAATTCAAGAAATTTAGTCAATAAAGAATTACATAAAACTGTAAATAGGTTCAATAAACCAGCAGTTAATCAGATGTATTGCAAATACTTGGATTAGTATTTACATTGGTAGAACAAAAAGAAATTTAAAGATTCGTATTAATGAGCAACAAAGGAACATTAAATTAAAACAAATTGATAGATCTGCTGTTGCCGATCATGTCTGAACCTCAAACCATGTGACAGGTTCAAGAAATAAAATTATGCCAAATAATCGAAGTCCATTAAAACTTGATATTTCGAAAAATATTCATTTATAGTAACTTCAAAAATATTTTGAATTCTGAAATCTAACTACCTAACGTCATTACGTAATTTATCCCATCAGCTCATTGGAGGCAAGTTGAGAAGAGGAAGCGTTCTGCATCTACACCTCAGAGGGTAGATACACCACTTCGCAAGAACCAGATTTGAATAGCAACCAGTCACATCAAATGGTAGTAGAAATAATTTTAATTCTTATACCGTTCAACAGAACGACCTTGGGCTGAAGATGGGGTGAAGCCACACCTGGAAAACATCTCTGCTACACCACCTTCAACGTTCAGTGTTAATATGTCGACATAGAAAAGTATAAAACTTAACATGAAATTAATACCACTTTGGATATTGCTTCTTTTTATCATCAAATTTTATGTCCTGTCTCTTAACGTTTACCAATTTTACAAAATTATTTTAAAATTCCCTCCAAATGAAGAGGACCTATTATTCCCAGAAATTTCAAGATATAATTTTCTTTGCCATATAATTATCTTAAGTATAAGGCATTTTAATAAAAATTGTTATTTTCGAAAAATAATGCATGCATATTGTAGTTTGGAGTGGGGAATTTTTCTTAACATCTCAGTGGTCTATCCGAGGAGGACCGTGCTTAAACATTAAGTTTGGTGTTTATCTGAGTTTTCGTTTCAGAAACCTCCAGGTTCAGCCTTAGTTCTTACTTAATCTCTATATCTAACTCTAACTTAACACTGTCTCTCTCTCTCTCTCTCTCTCTCACACACACACACATGCATAAGAACACACACACACACGGACCTTTTTTCTAAAACTATTTTGTTTATATTCAGAGCCTCAAAACATGAATTTCCGGTGAAATCTCTTATCACATTTTTTGGTGGAATGTAAGTAATGTTTTATCCACCTACTAGTGGTTTAGTAGTTTAGTGTTTATCCGAATTTTCGGTTCAGAGAGAACCTGCTGTGATTCGAAGTCTCGCTCTCGCTCTGGATCTTGCTCTTGCTCCTGCTCTCAATCATGCTCTTCCCATGCTCCGGCTCTTGCTATTGCTCTTGCACTCGATCTTCCTCTTGCTCATGCTTGGCTCTTGTTATTGCTCCCACTCTCAATCATGATCATCCCAAGCTCCGGCTCTTGCTCTTGCTCATCCTCCGGCTCTTGCTATTGTTCCCGCTCTCAATCATGCTCTTGTTCATGCTCCATCTCTTGCTATTGTCTTCGCTCTCGATCTTCATCTTGCTCATGCTCCAGCTCTTGCTATTTCTCTCGCCCTCAATCATACTCTTCTCATTCTCCGGCTCTTGCTCTCGCTCTCGATCTTCCTCTTGCTCATGCTCCGGCTCTTGCTATTGTTCCCGCTCTCGCGATTCATCTTGCTCATGCTCCAGCTCTTGCTATTTCTCTCGCCCTCAATCATACTCTTCTCATTCTCCGGCTCTTGCTCTCGCTCTCGATCTTCCTCTTGCTCATGCTTCGGCTCTTGCTATTGTTCCCGCTCTCGCGATTCATCTTGTTTATACTCCGGCTCTTACTATTGCTCCCGCTACACTGCATAGGTAAACATAATGGAATGTTTTTCTCTGCCCCCGTGGTGTAGTGTCCCTTCCTTTTACCCAGTCAAATGTCGTTAAAGAATAAAGTTAATTAGGAGGTCTTCCCTTATTCTTACAGGGTAAATCTCTAATAGCTCTCGGATAACTCTCAGCTTAATGGACATCGAGTTAATCTGAACATCACACAAAGCATTTCATTATTATTATTATTATTATTATTATTATTATTATTATTCACAAGACTGAATGTTTAAAGGGAAGACAAGCACTTGAGGAAAACTAAAGTAAGATAAAAAATCTGTCTCACATTCACATGACCTTCCCTGCTTCCTATCGTTTGTTTAGATAGCTTCTACTAACTATTCTTACGAAAGCTAACTTTTCAATCTACTTCATGTTAATCGAAATAAACTTTTGCAGAAATAGATTAATTACACATATAGTTGAAGATACATGATGATAAAGTAAACCGATTCGATCGTTAAGTGTTTAAAGCACTCGCTATGCCTTTAAAGTTCCAAAATGTTTGCATGATGTTGCAAAAAAGCAAACAAATAGCGACAATGCTTTGAAAAATTACAAAATACTCAATAACTGGAAACACCGTTAGTGGATATCTCTAAAATGGCTGATGTCTCAAGGAAGTTAATTGAAATAAATTGTAGTTTTCTAGAGATATACATTTTTTTGTAAAAATATAAATTGGTTTACTGGTCATACAGACCTCCTTCCAATGAAGAGGACTTCACAGGCTATTCCTAGCAGCCTCAAGTGTGCATCTTAATCATTAAAATATCTTTATGGTAATTTAATCAAAAAATTATAACCAGGTTTAGAAACTCGAGAATTTTGAAAAATTTTTCATGTAAAGTGTAGATTGGGATGGCATTTTCTTGAAAAGCGTCTCCTATTTTTGAAAGATGGTGAACCGAAATATCAAGTTTAGAATTTAACGCACATTTCTTTTTTGGTTATACTGTTTACAGACAGACTCTCACACGGGCACAGGCACATAAGAAACTTATCCTAAAAATGCCTTTTTTGATTTAGGGAATCAAAAAACGTGCATTTACAGTGAAATCTTGGTATTGAAATTCTGGATAGAATGAAATATCTCCTCTGATTTAGATGAGTAGTACTGAAATTAGAAAAAAGGGAGCGAGACAGAGAAAAAACAAAAACGAAAATGGGAATTGTGCGTACTAAATTTGTATACTCGCTTCATTTCCAACAGTACTACAATAAAAATGTTTTTCGACTCTGATCCTTTTGCACAGAAAAATGCCTGATATGTGCAATAAGTTTAGGGGATCGTTATTCATTTCCTTCATCTCACCCAATAACGTGCTTCCTCCATCTCGGAATGAAAGAAAAATACATTTGGAAGGAAAGCGAAGACTATTTTTTCTTATACTTCCAGACTTGAAAAGGCTTTTAGGCGGCAGACTTTGGAACCAAAATATTGGAAAGGGAAGAGGATACTAACTGATACTGTCACAATTTTTGGTATAACTTGTGGTTTAGAATAAGGTTTCCTTTCTAAGTGCACCGTTCCTTCATATCTAACTTTCGTTATCAGATCATGGCGAAATCGAAGAAAGTTTCTAATCTGTACAAAAGTGTTTTCCAAGAATGTAACTCTTAAAATTAGCTCTGCGGACTTTTATTCTATTACTGTATATTTCTCACAGGCTATGTAGTTTACATACATTACATACGAATTCTCCAGTTTAGTCATAATTTATCAGAGCGAACAAGACAAGTGTTGCTGACATTTAAATTCTAAAGAGTGGGCGATATTAAGTAGTAGAAGGACTTTTACTGCTAAACACTTTCATAATATACTTGCAAACTACAACAGTCATATGGTCCTTATACTTCTCCTCCCCTGGAATCTGAAAGTACAAGGTTATTCAAAAAGAAGGAACAGACTTTAAATGTTTATTTCTAATGAACGACAACAGATGGCAACACATGCGATACATCACTGAATAGAGAAAAGTTCAAAATTTTATTTTGTGTGTTCAAAATGAGCATAATTTATTATTCGAGGAAGACCAATGCTTTTCCGTTTGCATACGCAACCATCTTCTACGAAGGCGGCTCGTCGTTGAACTTACAACGAAATGCACGCTGCAATGAAACACTGGATTCACTCTTTGCGGAATGCACCATACAAAACGACTTTTCCTGAGGCGTCGCCATTTTATCGTAAACAAACATAGCGCCCGTGTAGGCACTGAATAGAACTAATAGGTAGGGCTTAAAACTTTGAAATTTCCCCTATTCAATGATGTGTCATGTGTGTCGCTATCTATTGTCGTTCATTAGAAATACATATTAATAGTCTGTTCCTTCTTTCTGAATAACCCTGAAGACTACTGTACTAAACATACCCAGCGAAGTGGCGCCGCGGTAACATGTGCGACTTGCATTCGGGAGGTTCCGTGTTCGATCCCCGGCAACCGCCCACACTGGCCCGTGGGTTTTTCGTGGTTTCTCCTGGTCGGCAGGGAATGCTGGAGTAGTTTATCTTCTACCACCCTGCTTCCCTGTAACCATTATCTTTCTGGTCAGCTGTTTCACGGACTAAGCAACGGTGCTCGGCGGTTTGCGGCTGGACGGTGACTGTGCGCTCTGTAGAGATTTCATCCTGACATCGTCCAGGGACTGCTGGCTTGAACCCAACTCTGGGGCGGGAGCTCTTTCGGGGTCCTCGGGGGTAGAGTGGGTTTAGGTGGCGTTGGAGGCGTTCAATCTGTAAATGTCATCCGAATATGGCCCCCCCTTCGGGTCTCTCCCCTCGTCTCTCCATCCCGGGGGTCACGACAGAAGCAGGAGGGATTGGTTGGTCTTCGTGCCCTGTTTCGGGGGCTCCCTCCGTTCTCTCATACCTTCAGCTTTACTGTACTAAAAATGCACACCTGGTTACATACAGCAAACTAGCGGAGAATTATTGAATACTACACACACAGAAAAGGAATAAGAAGGAATTAAAATAAAGTAAACTCACAAGTGTAGCATCAAATATATACAATGCTCTTACCCTTAAGAACTCTTCCTCTTGTGTGCCCTCCCCCTCTCTTCCTTCTTTGCGGAGTCTTAGCTAGAAACTACCCCAGTATGTCACACCCAGCGACCAACATTACATTCAAGCAAGTCTTCATTCCCCCACTGGAATCCAGAAACTGTTGTGGTATATATTCCTTTCTTAATAACTTTGTTTCTCTGCATTGCGCCAGAATATGACTCCATGTTTCCCTTCCATCATACAGTGGACATGTTCTCATTTCGGTATTGTCAATTAATTTGTTGCCTTTCCAGGCGCCCAAACTTAGCCACGGCAACCCGCCGGAGCTTCCGTTCCAGCAGGGAGCAAGATTACTGTTCCGAGAAGGTCGTCGCTACGCCTGGCAGAGGTTAAAGGAGAATAGTATATTGTGTTATAGTGGAAAGGATATTTAAACAGAATCGAGGAAATGTTGGAAAACACAATCCAAGTAGAGATTTTACTCTTTCCTCTTCACACACATTTATAGCACTGAATGGTAATCGTTTGTACCGCGGTTTTATTAGAAGTTTACCTCTCTCTAATTACCATCTATGTGCACCACGCTGTTTTTAATCCCGCAAATACACCTACTTCATAAGTTAAATATGCTAAAGTTCAAAGTAATTTGTTTCCGAGAATTTAAATATTATGTCAATTTGTTGTATTAATGGCCTACTTCGACTTTGATAGACTATTCTTTATCCGCAATAATTAACATAGCTTTCAGAAAGCATCAGAACACAGCCCCAAACACGCCAATGGTTTGGTAACAGTTAAGCTTTTAGTGTGGCCTTAGGATCATTTTCACGTGGTACTTTAATTCAAAAGCATTGGTTTAGCGAAATCCTTACGATTTAATTTCAATTTTTAAAGTTTTGAGGAGTTTAACCTTCTAGACTGTCCCATAAATGTTTAGAAGCTTTAATTATATTTATCTCTCTCTATATAGAGAACATTTCTCTTTCCTACAGTCAAGTTCTGTTAATTTCCCTTCGATAAAACACGCTTTCTGGTAGTAAATTCATCAGATTTTCACAAAATACTTAATTCCAAACGTAGCTCATTTCTATATGCTGTTCAATTTTATTAAAATTTAGTAAAATTCTACTTTTATAATTAACCCGATGTATGTCGGCCACTTAAATAAATACAGCTAATATTCAACAAGCTATGCTTAGCTCTGTCAATAATCTAAATATATACCGTTGATATTAAACGAGCTGTATTTAGCTGTGGTTAGTAATCTACCAAAATACCATTCATATTCTTCTTTAACGGATTACCCTCCTCGTAACAGGACTTACAAGCCAATGCCTTGGCTCAGTATCCTGTTGAGGAGCAAGCAAACTCTGGATCACAGCATCACCCAGGGTGGGTATCAGCTCAGTGTCTGGTACGGCGGTGGAGAAGAAGGAAACTAAATGTAGTGATGAAAGTAACGGTAGGAAAATTCGTGGATAAAATTATTAACCTATCATTTACTCTAATAGAGGAAAACCTCGAAAAAACCTTCGGTCAGATTGATCGGCCCTGGATTTTTGAACCCGGGACCTTCCGAGTTCGGGGCACACACGTTATCTCCTGAGCCATCCTGCTTGGTCCGTTTATGTTCATCGAAGTATATTTAGCTCCGTTAATAAGCGAATTAAATGCGTTTGATATTCAACTAACTGTGGATTATAATAGTAATAAACTGAACTGATAATTAGCGTACTGTATTAGCTGTATTAACGAATTTCTGAGTACCAAACTGTATACTATGACTCGTGATTTAGTATTTTACGTGTGCGACTTCACGCTTTCCATCTTAACATATTTACCTAAACCTCATGTACATAAGGGGTATCAGAAGTGACGTCATAAACTGAAATCTATTGTAAGAACAAAAAATATTTTGGTGAACATGGGTTCACAACTCAACACTTGTGAGATAACTGGAAAAGACTACCATTCCCATGGGTTTAAATTGTTGAATATATCGTACGCTGTTGTAGTGGGTGGCTCTGATAGGACTGAGCAGTAGGTTGGGTGGCCTACTTGTACATGAGATATGTATAATCGGGAGTGGTATAACAGCGCAGTTGCAACACAGCTGCAATATGCTGAAGCTTGGCAATTATGTCACTCGCGCTCCATTTTTGATTAGTTCATCACTCGTTTCACCAGGAGCGGCTACAGCGAATTAGTTAGTATCTTATTAGTATTTGGTAGTGTAAACGTAACGACTCTATTATAGCACCTTATAGCCTTATAGCCAGGTAGACGACAACCAACTCATAGCTGTAGTGACTGTGGAGTCATGGTCGGCTGCATGCTTCAAATCGGCTACTGCATGAGAAGAAAGACCTCGTGGTTGATGTCGTAAGAGAAGCTATTGCCGAAATCCATATACTGGCTGTTGCATATGACCTGCAGCCTCATATTGTTAGAGTGCATACAATAACATAACGAGACCTGAATTACATTAACAAAACTAAGTAAATTCTATTTACATCCCTTATTTTAAAGCTTTTATTTTCACCGTAAAGTTAAATGTATCCAGAACAACGTAAGTTTTATACTCTATAAGAGCTATTTAAGTACTATAAAATAATAAACATAATAGCAACCCACTTCACGATGATAATAATAACAATAGTATAATTAATAATATGTTTACATTATACTACATATGGAATTTTTGGGGTTTTTCATTTTTTATTGATATGAATCATTGTAAGATAGATGAATGTGTGTTTCGAAGTGATGGCATCAACGATAACTTCAATAACGAACCCACCTTGCTGATGAAAGCTCTCAATGTCGAAAAGCAGTACACGACCAAGGTTACTTCACTCTGAATGTTTGGATGGGCGTAATTAACGAAATCTTGTTGAAAGAGCATGTCTGGTCGACTGCCTAGTGGCATAGCTTCCAACATAGTGTCTGAATGTGGTTCAACCAAGACAGAATATCTCTCAGCAGTGACCTTCTCTTTGAATGTATGAGGACCAATGATATTTCACATGCAATATCCCTCGGGTCCGTACTGCCTAGTTGATCTCTGAATCTTAAGTCCCGTGGACTATTTTCTGTCGGGCTACACGCGTTTATCAAGAATTACTTCCTAACAGAAATTACCCAATGAATAGAATTGGCGTAGCAACACCTGTAACGTTGCTTAGAGCGCGGAAAGGGCTAATGAGAACGTTCCCATTATGTGCAGGGCAGGACGGACCTTCCAGTGCATCACAATAGAAGCCCTGCAGTGAAGGGGAGTAGATCACCAACATACTGCTCAGTTTCTATCCAAGCCACCCAGTACCTGTACAAGGCTGTATCAATAACCCGAAATTAGGCGAGATCAAATATTGATAGGTCGCGCGGCCATTTGTCCAAGATCACCTGTTGAAGTTATTTTAATGTTTGTGAAAGTTAGAAAGCAAGCTTTAAGCATAGTCACTTACACAGTTGAGCTCTGGCAAGAAATTGCTGCACTTGTCAATTCAGAATTAGGAGGTCATTTCTCATTGTAAATTAAGTGAGCATCTACTTCATTATTTTGCAATATTGTAATGCGCAACATTTGTTCTTAATTCAGCGCTTGTAGAAGAAAACCACTGTATGTTTAATGAAGGGTATTGTTAGCAATGTTTGCGTTTCGTTCGTGTTACTGGGACTAAGACGCATAATATACGGAAGATGGGTACATCGCATAAAGAGTAAACAGAGAAGCTTGAAGCCATATACTATTAGGCTTATGCCTTTTTGAACGATTTTAACCTTTAAATCTGATAACGACTAGAAGCCTGCTATGACCAGCTGTGCTAACAACCTGGACTTTGTACTGCCGCACCTTTGTGCGAAACTTGCAGTAGTTTAACTGCTGCAGGCTTCACTTGTTTAGTTTTATTTTCTGTGCGATTGTAATGTGCTATCGATCAAGTCACTGGGAATCGTAACCAAACGTACACAAGTATAGCTTTAGAGAAATGTTTGCTACAACTTTTATACACTTGCTACCGTCTGCATTACAATGTTTCAGTATGTACCTTCACTTATGATGCATTCTATAATTAGTGAAATTAACATGGTATTTATTTATTACATAATTAATTTAGAAATTTAATTAAAAAATACAATAAAAAAAGAAAGCAAACTTGAAGAGAAAAAATGTCTCGGGAAAACACATTCGTGTTAGCTAGAGTTCAGGGATAACTGTATACAAACTTTATGACCAAAAAGTAAAAGTGTAACAGATTAATTTAAGCACATATTTGAGATCTAAGGATGGAATGGCCGAGAAGTTGTTGATGTGATCACCTATAAGAGGAACAAGAAATGCTAAGAAAGTTCGTCTGAAGAAAGAACAGTTGTTATGGAGTCTGCTTTCTGATGCCAAGTGGGAAGGTGCTGCGGGCACCAAGTGTCCTATAGCTTTGTGCAAGAAAGAGAAAGAAAGGGAACGGTTTGTAAAATATGATATTTTCAGCCGCAGTGCGGTATTCCTCCATTGCAACCTACAGCACTTCGTTGTAAGCGATAAACACGAATGATGTTTTGGGGCAGAGTAAAATGCAAAGTCCCTATAAGGAACTCTTCATAAAACTTTCAAACAGAATGCTTAAAAGCTTGTTAGAGACTACGCGGGGCAAGAGATCCATGGACAACTGAGATGATGCTTGCCGAACGTGAAGTGGTTTACAACGCCCAACTTTCAACATGAATGCATAGAATATACTCATTTAATACCAACGGAACCCGCAGCTCCGCTAGCGCTATTGCGTAAACTACAAATTCCCTCTCTCAATGTCTCTCTTTATACCTTTTTCTTTATTTCTCACTTTTCTTCTTCTGTCTCTACCTCCCTTTTCCCTTTTCAACCCTGATATAAAACAAAATGTATAAATGTAAAAGTTTCGATTGCGTGAGACTAAATTATATTTTAAGAATTATGAATCAAAAGTAACTAAAACTATTATAGATTTAAAAGGAGATATAAATATGAACACAAAACTAAAATAAGTATAAGTGGAAAATTAACTGATGATGTGGAATGCACGAAGTGCATAAGACAAATTGTATTTAATTTGATTATGAATGAGATGGTACATAGGTTGATAAAACTTAAAGGGTCTGTAATGAGAAGTAAAAGCATCAACATGGATCGTATTGTTACAACAGAGAATGATCTTCAAAGAATTTTGCACAACAATGTGACAAAAGCAGAATAACACAACATCAAACTTTCAAAGGAATATATATCCAAAGAACCTATAAGGTGCAAATTAGAAATCAAAGACAAAATCACTGACAAATAGTGCGGTTTAAATATTTGGAATAAATGTATCAAACTATCGAAATATAATAAGAAGTTACATCAAATTTGCAGAACACCAAAAATATATGTTTATTTACAAGATATATTTGAAGACTGAAAGAAAAAAAGGTATTTATTAAGCTCTAATAAGACCTTTTTAGTGTGAGCAACAAAAACAAGAGCAAAAAACAGAAAAACTAAACAGTTACTCAGAACAACAGAAATGAGTTCGTTAAGGGCAATTGTGGAGAAAACAATAATGGAAAGAATAAAAAATGAATGTTATATAATGAACGCAACGACATTTTTAAAATAAATAAGGAAATGTTGTAATGAACATTTTGGCACAGCAGAGGAAACAAGAGGACAACGACAAAGAAAGTAGAAGTGTTGCAGGGCCACTAAAAAGATGATTAAAATAATGTTTTTCATCGTCATAAGACTCTACCTGAAGACAAACAGGCTTAGCCTAAACAAAAGAATAAGGTTTAAAATAGTGCATATGCTTGTTTCTGTTTCTAACGATTAGTATGCGACCAAAGTTGCAGGTTTCCAATGACAAATTATTTACCAGACAGATAAAAACAATGAAAGCTGTTGTAATATTATAAATATTAATTTTATCTAAATAAATAACAAAGGTTGCTAAAATATTTTATAACATTGTTTTAATGTCATTTTTTAAAAAAAAAATGTCAATAATAAACGAGTCAGTTCGAATCTCGACGTTGTACCCTTCTATATCTCTTCCAACATTTGGGAAAAGCAATTCAGATGCCATATAGCTACATTAAGTGGAGCTAAATAAGTCACTCGTATAAAACAAATTGCACAGAAATATGCTCGACCACTATTTCTATGTTCAGAACAGCCAATTAAGGGCTTTAATTTCAATTCTTTACACAATATCGACATTATAAGAGTTACAGCGTTGCTATAAATGTATATCTACATAAAATTGTAAGGAAATGTTAACATAATTTGTTCAAAATTACATACTCAAGTACCATCACACTCCTTAATTTGTTGCACCTCTAACATGTAGTTATATCGGTGGCTTTGCAGTAGAAAAAAATCACATGACTTTTTCTACTGTTGTACAAAATATGTTTACAAACGCTTATTCTCCATCTGTTAATCGAGATAAACATTTGCAGACTCTATCTTATTGCTAAGTTTCTTGTAGATGTAAGGGGAATATATATTTACAGGGGCAATATAGAAATACAGTAGCCTTTAAGCATATACATATCTCTTAATACCTGGTTGCTAGGTGCAGCACCATTCCCTTTGCCACAGATTAATACTTTTTACATATACAAGATAAAAAAAATCTGATGTGTTACACTCACATGACATTCTCTACTCTTGTACAAACTATTTATACAAATGCTTATTCTCCATATGCTTCATGTTAATCGAGATAAACATTTGCAGACTCTATCTTATTGCTAATTTTCTTGTAGATGTAAGAGGAATATATATTTACAAGGGCAATATACAAATACAGTAGCCTTTAAGCACATATATATCTCGTATTAGCTGGTTGCTAGGTGTAGCACCATTCGCTTTGCCACAGATTAATATTCTTTGCATATCGAAGACAAAAAAATGAATAACGAATTCCCATTTGAGAAAAGTATTGAAAAACGTAAGGGAATAACAAGTAATACCTCGAAAATGGTTCACTCAACAAAAAAAATGTATATGACATAAATTGTGTATTTTAACGCGATCTACATTTTTTGTGTAGTAAAATTTTGTCTCTCTTATGGTTTACCAGTTTACCAAAAGTCGTTCACAATAAAGAATACTTTTGCAGACATTCCCAGGAAATTCAAGATATACATTTTATTTGTCATAAAAATATCTTAAACATATGATATTTTAATCGTTGGAGCCATTTTTGGGAAAATTAAAATTTTCGAAAAATCTTCCATGTAAAGGGTACTCTGGGATGGGGGGATTTTCTTGAAAACCTTCGCGTCGCATCCTTGGAAGATACTGAACCCAAATACCAAGTTTGGTGTTTATCCGACTGTTCGTTTCTGAGTTATGCTGTTCACAGACACACACACGGACATGTTTCCAAAAATGCTTTTTTGGATTCAGGGGGTCTCAAAACATGTATTTCCGGTGAAATCTCGGTATCGAAATTTTGGGTGGAATACAATACTTCCCCTACTTACTATGCGTAGTAGAGAAAGTAAAAATGTCTCATCAGCAATAATGGCAATTCTTTCAGATATTTGTGTTTATTTCTTTGGGTGAAATTGACATTCGTGTCCTCATTCATTACTGCAACTTCTAAGGAGAATGGGAAATAATTGAAACTCTTTCAGAATCCGTTTGTTTATAATGGACATTAACTTTAAAATTAGCTCGCAGTAAGAAATTTAGAAATTTTAACTTTTGACAAGTCTCTGACTTTACTGCTAAATAGTTTGATGATTTATTTAAACCTAGTGACATTAAAATAATTAAAATAAATAAAGCATCAACAAAAATTGTTACTAAGACGCCTACTTTTCATTTCTTAGATCAAACACTTGTTTCGCCACAGTGTTACATCCATAAAAAGTGAGCCCACTCTATTCTTTACTACAAATCTGGCAGCACCACATCGAGATTCTAAATTAGCTAACTTCCAACAATGAAATCCTCTCCAATGATATTAAGTGCCTTAGCCAACCTAAGATTACAATATACTTTTCACCTGGAGACCTGGTTCGATTCCTCCGGAGATGGGAATTTTTCTTTAATTAGGACTATTCCCTACGCTCCATCGAGTCTGGAAGTGTGGCTGTGAGAGTGAATGTGTATCTTAAATAAGTTAAAAACGACGAAAACCTAAGTAACCTAACTAAGGGTTCAAATAGTAGAAACATTATCAAATTTTTGAGTCAAAGCCCCCTATATGACCATAACAGTTAAATGGGGCTATAGAAATTCATCCCCTCCCACTGCAAAATGAACTAATTTTACGATGTTAAATTAACTTCTATTTTCAAAGTTACATCGTTCAAAATTGTAACTTATGTTTTTTCTTTTTTTTTAAGAACTGGGTTATATTCTTACTTTCTCTACTATGTAAATGTGGATAGAGAAGCTAGGCGTTCCACCAAAAAATTTCTATACCGAGATTTAACCAGAAATACATGTTTTGAGGACCCCTGAATTAACATAAAACATTTTAGAAAATGGTCCCTATGCGTATGTGAACACCATAACTCAAAACGAAAGTGAGATAAATACCAAACTTGGTATTTAGGTTTAGTACCTTTCAAAGGTGCGATACGAGGATTTTAAAGAAACTCCCCTTTATATGGAACATTTTTAGAAATTTTTTATTTTACAAAAAAAATTACTCCTACGACTTTGATTAAAATATCACACACTAGAGAAATTTACATGACAAATAAAATATATGACTTGAATGTTCTGTAAAAACCTTTGAAGTCCTTTTCACTTGGAATTTTGTATAATCTAGTATAACTGGTAAACCTAAAGCAATATACGAAACTGTAGATCTCCTTAAAACATACAATTTATTTCAAATAACTTTTTTGTGGCATCAGCCATTTCCGAGACATCCGTTATTAATGGTTCGAATTATTCAGTACTTAGCCACTCTTTTAAAGTAATATCATTTTCAATTGCTTCTCGCGATAGCATGGAAAGAATATGAAATTTTAGGGCTACCGAATAACGTACAGTTATAAAACATTTGACAATCGCTAGTTCCTTTGTATCTACAACGAAATGTGTAAAGCAGTTATTTCCGTAAAGATTTATCTCCATTAAAACGAAGTAGACAGGAAAACTAACTTATTTAAGAATACTTTGTATTTCCAGTAATCAGTGATAGAGGCTAGAAAAAGTAACGAGAATGTAACATATCAACAAACTAAACTACTCATCTGATATAGCAAAACCTTAGAGGTGTTAAAAGAACAGAGCGTGTTATAGAGAACCTAGTGTTACTATATTATACTAGCCTCTGTGGAATATATGTTTTTAAAATATCAATATTTGTTTCCAGGCTGAGTAATACTTTAAAATGCGTGACAAAATTAACATTTTAAAACGCTTTCTCTGTTAAGTTATTACTATTAGATTGTTAGAAAGTTCCAAAGCTACTACTATGGATATCTTTAATAGAACTAAAAGCAAATCTTAAAATATAAAGATTATGGAGTAATATTTAAGTATGCTCACGGGGAGACTATACAGAGCTCTTTATTTATAACTTTGAAGGATAATA
The DNA here is from genome assembly GCA_030765065.1 of Deroplatys truncata. Classification (NCBI taxonomy): domain Eukaryota; kingdom Metazoa; phylum Arthropoda; class Insecta; order Mantodea; family Mantidae; genus Deroplatys; species Deroplatys truncata. Next base: position 97,625,372 of record CM060976.1, on the reverse strand, counting down.
AATTAATTTAATTTAAAGTCTTAATATATGAGACAAGAAAAGAAAGCAGCTTAAACTTTTACAAAACCTGAAATACGGACGACAAAGAAAAAGAATGGGAAAAAATAAATGTTAAAAAAATTAAACAAGTTAGATTGCTAAAGGATGTACAATAATGAATAAAGAAAAACATGAATAGATATTTTGGTTTATTAAATTTGAAACTTGGAGACGGAAGAGGTCAGAAGGACTAAAATAAAGACATAAAGCAATGTATACAAAGATGGAGAAATCATTTGCGCAGGATGAACAAACCCAGCTACCCTTAAATGATATACGATTATCCACCAAATGGGAAAAGAGGAGGGGACCATGAGAAGATGGAAAGATAGATGAGGCCGTGACAGGAGAATCGTCTGATCTATAAAGAAATGGAGATGACGGTTTAATATACTGAAATTATTAAAATACTGGCTAGTACATCTTCTGTGATTAATTGTGGAGAGGCCCTTTATAAACGCATTCGAGGGGTTTTTACATTAAATCAGAACTTATTTTGAGTAGGGATCGAATCCGCAACCTTTGTTATAGAAAGCCAGCTCTCAACCATTAGTGATATCAGCCTGCTCAAGTAATCCTAAGGGTTAAGTTCGACAATAAATACCTCAGAGCAGTCCAGAAAAGATATCGAAATATTATTCTCTCTCATATGAAACAGGCTTCTACGCATGCATGTACGGTAAGATAAACCCGAATATACCAGTTGCCGTATTTAGGAATTCTGCATTGTATCGATTAAAGCAGATAATAATATTCAAGTACTGGCACTGTTTACGAGCAATTTAATGCATGAAAGTTACAATTATTCTAATCTAAAACATGCAATTGACGTAGTTACAGTGCATACGATGAATTTGAGTAACAAGTGCACAGCACGCTAACCATTCATGGAAAGATAGATTGGTTTGCTCATAATCTTACAAGTGTTACATAATCACGTAGTACTTACTCGGACTGAAATTGATTGCAATATCCTTAAACACCTTTCCTTTCCTTCAAGTATGGAGAGAAATACCGACTTGAGCAAATTAAATGGATCCTTGATAAAACCTTTATGAAAGGTTCGTTAGCTTTTTCCACCAATCGAATATTAGTTGCTCAAACGGAAATATTCCTAGATTTCCTTACTCGTTGTTAGACGGCAATCAACCAACTGCGTTGTAAATATTTAAGTAAGGTTATCTTCCTCCTTTTTAAAAGTGGCAACAATTAGATTATGTATTCATTCAATAGATCTATTTATTTGAGATGAAAATAGTATTGATTGATTTAAAGTAATTTTTTCTCATAAAATAAAAATAAATATAATAACGACAATAAAAGAAATGATTTATCGTATTGATGATCAAATATTTCATGATGGGTAATGGTTATGCATTCTGACCTCTTACGTCTCCAAGTTTCAAATTTAAGCTTCTTGTTCTACTCAAGAAAACTCAACTCAAAATAATGGAACCGATTTCAGTAAATTGTGTAAAATCCAATGAATGCATCACATTATGAGATATGTGGCTAAAAGGTTACCTTTCAAAGTTTACTTTCCTTGTATTCTTTCTGCTTTCTCCCGCAATGTGTCAGCAAAACAGTAGTTATGGAAACTGGCGTTGACTAGAGAACAGAAATCTTTCTGCGTACTTATTATCTGTAACAAAATCTGTGATTACTGTTCAGCGGTATTTCCGAACCACATTCGGATAGAACCACCCATGGGAAGGCCATTCGTAAGTGTTATGTGTAATTAAGAGATTCGAGCTGCATCTGTAAACGAAAATCGACTGGCCGTCCTTCGATTGGGAGAGAAACAGTGGAACGAGTACAGCATGTTTCGCACGGAGTGCACAAAAGTCTACCTACCGGGCAGCAAGAGAACTTCATCTACCACAGAAAACTGTATGGCGAGTTCTTCGAAAACGTTTACAACTGAAACTCTACCGCTTGCAACTGCTTAAAGCTTTAAAAGACACAGACTATGTGATGAGTGCATCCTTCTGTGCCGATCTCCTTGCACGAATGGAAGGGGATGGATTCACATCTCCTTCGTTGGCCACCTCGTTCTCCCGATTTGACCCCATGAGATTCCTACATGTGGGGTTTTGTAAAGCATCAAGTTTACGCACCACCACTTCCAACGACATTGGATGACCTGTGCGACCACATTACAGCAGCCATTGCTAAGACTGAGCGTGACATGTTACAACGGCTTTGGCAGGAGATTGATTATCGGTTTCACGTGTGTCGTGTTACGCGGAGAGCGCACATAGAACACTTATGACGGGTCTGAAAAAAACTGAGAGTTTACCTTTCAAACCACATGTCTCATAATATGATACGTTCATTAGATTTTACACAATACATTTATGAAATCGGGTCCATCATTTTGACTTACATGTATTTTGGAGGATATTCCATCTGGAGTCATTTTTGAAACATTGCTCTTCAATTGCATAATAACTTACTTATTGTGAAACACATGGTATGTACACTTCATTCATAATGCCTTTATTTTCTCGTTGATCTAGAAGTGAATACACTGGCACTGTTGACTGATGCAGAGTTAAGTAGTTCCTACAAGAGTCAATGGTTTCTTTGAAGGCGGAGGAACTGATAGGCAAGGTTCCGTGTTACTTTGGAGAACAAACAAACAAAAAAGAATATTGTGAAGGTGAAGCTAAGTAGTCATGGTGAAGACAAATTTTCTAAGAAATGTTCACTTGAAATAGCACCCTGCTGCTCTGGAAGCAGCAATCAAACTTAACAGATAGGTTTATAACCTCCCATGGAGAAATTTAAATTCTGAAACCTTTCAAGAAATTAGGAAACATCAGCATGAGAAAAATTTAATGGATAAGATAGAACGATAACATTACTTTAAAAAAAACCTATTTGTTACAGTCACATAAGTTTCTCTACCCTCTCTTCAACACATTAATCTTACAGAGGCTTATTCTTTTATTTGTTTCAATTTAATCGGGATAAACATTTGCAGAAATTATTTAATTCCACATCTCGCTGCACGTATAAGGGGAAGTAAGCTTAAGCCATAGTCAAATCCATCGCTATGTGGTGGCTTTCAAATTCCGTTCTATTTGTATGACCACCAGAAAAAATTATAGTTGCCAATACAAAAAAAATTAATCTTTCGAAACTTTAAACCAATAATAAGAATATTTTGGAAATTCGCAAAAGAAATGTTATTTAATGTAAATGTGTGCTTTTACGAGATTTACATTCTTTTGCTGTAAAATTTAGTCTCTCTTACGGTTTGTCAATTATAAAGAGCCATTCAGAACCAACAGGACTTAACAGGATATTTCCAGAAAATTCAAGATATACGTTTCATTTAATAAAATATTGTAAACATGTGATATTTAAAAAAATTCAGATACGTTTTTGAGAAAATAAAAAATAACAATTTATCCATCGCTGGTTTGGTTGTGGGGGAGGTTCTCTTGAAAATTTTCCTGTCGCATCCTTGGAAAATGGTAAACTTCAATGCCAAGCTTAGTACTTAACCGAGTTTTTGTTTTTTGGGTAGTGCAGTTTACATGCACACACCAACGTACACACACATACCTATTTCTAAATATATTTTGGATTCAGGGAGCCTCAAAACATGTATTCTCGGTATCGCACTTTTGAGATGGAGTGCAATAACTTCCTTACTTACACGAGTAGAGGACAAAGTAAAAGTATTACGAGAACTCTGGAATGGCATGTTAAGAAGTATACCATACTTTCCTCTTACTTCATAATTTCTAATTAAATTGAAAGCATGTTGTTAAATTTCGAAGTCTTCTTTTCCCACAAATATTGGTATCCGCGTGACTGCACGAATACTGCAACAAAGCGCAATACACAGGAACAGACAATTGGTTGCGAAAAACGGAATATTTTGATGAACATTTCACTCAAATGACGTAAGCACGTTATAGACCAGGGTTACCACTGGAGGGACAAACTCCCGTTTTGATCCTTAGTCTGCCTACGTCTAAGGAGCTTCTATTCTATTAGCACTCTGTCGCACTTCAGTCCGACCACACTCAACACCCTACGTTGGAGGGAGAAAGGAGGAGAATGACACCGAGTGTCATAAAATGCCATCACTGTTGTAAAGGAACAACATTTTATAACGCCTTGAACATTAGCCATCCACAGTTTCACTGTAGGGTAATTATGTTAACCCAAGAGGTTACTATAATAAAGTAACGATCATTTTGCGTACTGCATGTGACTCGTTTTAATTATATATATATATAAAACCAAGGCACAGAAAAGAGCTAGAGAAATAACGAAAGAATTTTCGGGAGAATTTGAGAATAAACTCAAAATAAACACAAATGAAATTCAATTACGTTCAACGAAACATTACCAGGTGCCAAATTATGTGGATCAGATATCTGGCCATTAACTAAATATAATAAAAGGGAAACTGGAACTATAATGACCTCTCTGAGGCCTGTTGTTGGATTTAAAGAGGTCATAAAGGAATAAACATATGAGAAAGGATTATATATATTTATGATGTGAAAGAAAACATAATATCCAATGGTACGGCCCTCTCGAAGGATGGACCGAAACCTATATACAAAAGTATGTGTTGCATTCACATACCTTTCTCCACTTACTGTTTTATAAACTATTCTTTCAGAACATTAACTTTTAGTTAATTGGAAATAAATTTTCATTACACATCTATACATTCGTTATAGGTATAATAGAATTTAGTGGAATAAAGCGAAAGACAGATTATTAAAAAGCGGATCCTATGTATTAGCTTTGAAATTCCATTCTCTTTACATGACTAGAGAAGAAAGTGCAAGTATTTGTAAATTCAGACCAATAACAAAATAATTCCTTCGAAATGGTTAACGTACGCCACAAGAAGTTTTATTTAATATAAATCATACGCTTTAACGAGCAATAGCTTTTCTTGTGTTGTAACATTTTTCTGTTTCTTACGTTTTACCAGTTATACTAACCTCATTCAGAACAAAGGGCTCTTTCCAGACAGTTAAGGATATAAATTTTATTTGTCATTAAAATTTCTTAAACATATGGTATTTTAATCAAAACTAACGAAAAGTTTTCGAATAAAAGTGTAATTTATTCGTGTTTATCCTTGAGAGACATGAACTTAAAAAAAAAGTTTGGTATTCAACGGAATTTTCGTTTTTGTGTTAGGCTTTTCTCAGGCACACACACACACGCACACGCATGCGCACACGCACAGACCTTTCTCTAAAAGATCTCATACGATACATTCACACGGCTTTCTCCAACCCCAATCATTTATTAGTGGGTATACAAACTATTTTTACTACAGCTTATTTTTCTATCTACTACACTTTAATCCAAATAAACTTTGCGGAAATAGCTACACTACACATTTCGTTTGAGACTCAAAAGTAGCAAAATAGTCAAATGTTTAAGAACTGGACGCTATACGCTGTTCTTAAAATCCCATACTGTTTCCATGAAATCGCGAGGGAAACAACTGAATGCTGAAAGGACTTTAAAGAATGACAAGCAATGAACAATTCAAACTTTTAATAACGGATATCTCAAAAATGGCTTATGCGAAAAAAATCGAATTTGAGGTAAATTATGTATTTTAAGGTGATCTACATCTTTTGTGCAGTACTTTTTGTCTGTAGCTTAACGTTTAGCAGTTGTACAACATTATAGAAAATTCCTTCCGAATGAAGTGGGCTTCACAGGCTATTCCCAGAAAATTCAAGATATAGGTTTTGTTTGCCCTGTAAATTCTTTAATTTCAAAAAAGTTTTATGCAAAGGAAAGTTAGGGGGATTTTCTTGCAAAAGTCATGTCGCATCCTTAGAAGGTACTGAATCTTAAGACCAGGTTTGGTATTTATCCGACTTTTCGTTTTTGAGTTATGCTGTTCATGAAACACACACACACACACGATCATTTTCAAAAATGTTTTTTTTGGCTGCAGGGGCCTCAAAACATCTATTTCCGGTGAAATATCGGTATTGAATTTTTGGGTGAAATGCAATACTTCTGCTTACTATACATAGTAGGGAAAGTAAAAAGCTTTTTTGGATCAAGGGAGTCTCAAAACGTGTATTTCCAGTGAAATATTGTTATCGAATGTTTTGATGGAATGCAACACCACTTCTACTTCTCATAGGTAAGTAGTAGAGAAAGTAGTATGTTAGATTATAGACCTTAAGAATGAAGAAATATAGGAAGACTACTACGATGTTGGAGGGACGACCCGCTACACACAACAGTGGAGAGTGGAACGGATTTTATTGTTCATGATAATCATGATTAATGTTATGATTTCATTTAAATCCTTGTTTATATTATGAATACTGTCCGTCATTTGTTTCCATTGTGGCAAATGAAAAGAAAAAAAAGAAAGAAAGAAGAGAACGTTGGGTTAGTGTGGTTCGAAATGGACTAGGCCTACAATGTTACATTTCAACAATTGGATGACTCAATTTGCTAATAGCTGAAAAGTTATAAACATGAAAATACGTTTATTACGGCTTGTCCATAGGATATTTATGATCAGGCATAAGAACCTCCAAGTATTAAAACCTGGACGAGAGGAAATTAGGTTGAACTGTTACCGGACTTTACGCACCGACTCACAGATATTGTGACTAATTATAAAAATGCCCGAGTAAAATACGTATCTAGCATGAAATTATACACAATTTTCCGGTCATATTTATTTTATATTTATAAATAAAAGGTTACAGTATTATCCCTGCCTTAAAATTAAATCCGGTTTTCTAAAAACTTGGTCTAAAGTTTTACAGAATTTGAATTTCTATCAGTGAATTCTTGCAATACATATTGTGCTATTTGAGTCATCTTTCTATAGTACATATCCTCCAATTCGTGTACTTTTTAGGAAAAATGTTCATTATACACACGAATGTCAATGCAATCTTATTTTTCATGTTTCCATATATATTTAACTCCAAAGCATCACTTTTAATTGGTATAGCATTCATTAAAAACCGTAATAAGGAAGTTTCTACTTCCCAAATCAACAAACGCTACACATAAGTTTCATCATTAATCTATGCAGAATATTCTAAAATAAAAAATACCAAAGCTTCGGAATTTCGTAATTTGGTCAAATGCCATACACTTAATTATATGCTATGAATAACAGTGTTGCTTTTCCAGAAGCTGTTCACCTTTTATATCATTGATGTAATACTTTACCTTTGCTTTTGAGGTTAAGCGGTTTGTTTTTCAAACAGTGTCTAATTAGACATTTCTTCTAATAAATGTAATAAAATAATGTTGGTATTTCTTTATTTATTTTATTAGTTAAACATTAACAATAAACATAGTCTCTTAACATTTTGAGTTTAATGGCAAAATTTATTCGGTTTTCTCAAAACCTCTGAATCTTTCTGACTGGGCGTATAATGTGGTTTACAGGAGTTTCAAGCTTACTTAAACTTTATGTGTTGTTTTATTTGCACTCAAATACATTATACAGACTATCCCATCGGGAAACAGAGGATTAGCAAGTAGTTTATAAATGGTTTTCTTCTACCTCCTTCTCAAGTTAAAATTTAGACGGGTTTGTTTCCTAATAACTTTGTTACACACGCCTTGTTTTTACCACAAATTACGCGTTTAAGTAAACTAAATTTTACGTAAATTAATCCGTTTAATGCACTTACGTAATTATTGTTATTACTTGAGATAGAGTATTAGAGGTAATTTATACCTCTATCATTCTGGTTAAATAAAACCGCTGAAGTTAAAAGTAATTTCCATATTGCAATTTGATCTATCAGGGTAAATAAGGTCACCAAGAGGATCACCGGGGTATGTGAATCAGATGAGAGAAGGTGTGATCAATATTAGAGCTCAATATATTGAGCCGAAAAGTTTCGTTGTTTCGAGTCTCGACTGCTGTACTGAAAATTTTAAATTGCACCTTATTTTTTATATTATCTAAATTTGAATACTGTTTTACGTTTTATAAGTAAATTTATCTTTTTTGTTTTGAATCAATATCTGCAATTTGAAAGAATGTTTTTAATTCTTTGTAGTTCACTGGCAGGATACTAAATGTCTTCTGAATAATTCCATAAACGCATTTTTTTTATTAAAATAATTTTACCCCATTTTACCCACACTTTGAAAATATTTTTGCAGAGAAAATGCATGCAAAATATATTAGAATTAAACCGAAAATCTTACGGTAATTTTATATCTTGAATGAATAACGTCTGTTAGCAACCTCTAAAATGTAGTACCCTGAAGTCGTCTGTGTGTGTGTGTGTGTGTGTGTGTTTCCTACTTTTTCATGTAACATTGGCCCATTGGTCTACTCAATTATTTTGAAACTTGGTATATAATATATTTCAGGTTCCACAAAATAAGCTATAGATATGGCATGTTAAATATTGCTCTCCAAATAAGACGCAAGAACATCCAAACACCTTGCTTATTATTAACGTTTTATAGAAATTTAAATATGAAGAATTTGTAAATGTTATACTTCTGGTGAGTTTTGTTATTATAAGATTTGTTTATGCTTAATATATAAGAAGTTAAACAATTCTTCGTAGCTATCCTTGTGTGTAATCCAGTTATTACCGGAAACAGCATGGTTCCGATCTTGCATAAAAAATAAGGAATAAGCTCAAGTTTGCGTATGAATCATTTTACGAAAGAGTAAATTTTTACTTAGCACCCCATAATAAGTACAGTGCGTTCGTTATATTGCCGGGCCGCGGATCGCGTGTATGTGAGCTCCGCCCTCTGTCCATTACACTGGAGGGGCGTTAGCGTTCTAAATCTCCCGCGTTACTTACTACGAGTGATAGTAACATGCACTATAATGAGTATTAAGCTTGTTATAAGTTGTGTTGAAGTGGTGTCCATCTGCATTGAGACATTCCTGGCATCTTCGGATGAAATTTCCATTCATACACGCTTCATCGTCACGGGGTTGTAATTCATAAACTATAATTACCCTGTAGGGTTTCAGTTTAAAAAGTTTAACAATTCTATAAACAGAGGCTTTTGAAACCTAGTTGTTGTGCAACAAGTGTTAGACCATTCATTTGGAGAACGTTTGAATGATAGACAAATTTCGTCAATTTTTTCCTCCATTACAACATTTCTTTTTCGCGTCTATGTTTAGCGTTTAGTGATCCCGTTGTGCTAAACTTATTAACCAGACATATAACAGTTTCTCTACCTGGAACTGGAATACCAGGAAAGTTCTCCTGAAGTTGTCTACACACCCGTCTACATGATTCGGTTTTTACGTATGTATTGCACCTCAAAATTCTTTGCTCAAGCATGAGATTTTCGACACAGATGTCTTGAATAACTTTCACTTTTGATATGCACAATTAACAAGCACTAGTCTTTATAGCATGAACTGAAGGTAGCAACTGACACAGTATAACACAGCTGATAAACTAGCCTTTAACCAGTGAGCTTTCGGAAAAATCCTATGTGTTATACTCACATGACTTTCTCTACTCTTGTACAAACTATTTTTACAAACGCTTATTCTCCATATGCTTCGTGTTAATCGAGCTGTTAATCTTATTGCTAATTTTCTTGTAGATTCAAGTGAAATATTGTAGGTTTTAAGCGAGAGTCAAATATTTTAAGCGCTGGTTGCTATGTGGCGCATTCCATTCTCTTTGCATGTCCAGGACATAAAAGAATCTGATGTGTTACACTCATATGACTTTCTCTACTCTTGTACAAACTATTTTTACAAACGCTTATTCTCCATATGCTTCATGTTAATCGAGCTGTTAATCTTATTGCTAATTTTCTTGTAGATTCAAGGGAAATATTGTAGGTTTTAAGCGAGAGTCAAATATTTTAAGCGCTGGTTGCTATGTGGCGCATTCCATTCTCTTTGCATGTCCAGGACATAAAAGAATCTGATGTGTTACACTCACATGACTTTCTCTACTCTTGTACAAACTATTTTTACAAACGCTTATTCTCCATATGCTTCATGTTAATCGAGATATCGAGATGTTATTCTTATTGCTAATTTTCTTGTAGATGCAAGGGGAATTGCTAGTCTTTAAGCGATAGTCAAATATTTTAAGAGGGTGATTGCTATGTGGAGTATTCCATTCTCTTTGCATTACCAGGACAAAAAAAATGAATAACGAATTTGAGAAAAAGTGTAAGTATTGGAAAATTTAAGGAAATAATAAGCAATTATCTCGAAAATGGTTGACTCAACATAAAAAAATGTGTATTGACATAAATTGTGCATTTTAACGTGATCTACATTTTTTGTAGTAAAATTTTGTCTATCTCTTATGGTTTACCAGTTATGCAAAAGTCGTTCACAATGAAGAATACTTTTGGAGACATTCCCAGAAAATTCGAGATACACAATTCATTTGTCATGAAAATATCTTAAGCATATGATATTTTAATCAAAATCGTTAGAGCCATTTTTGAGAAAATTAAAATTTTCCAAAAATTTTCCATTTGAAGGGTAATCTGGGGAGGGGGATTTTCTTGAAAACCTTCGTGTCGCATCTCTGGAAGATACTGAACCTAAATACCAAGTTTGGTGTTTATCAGACTGTTCGTTTCTGAGTTATGCTGTTCAAAGATACACACACACACATACACACACACATACACACACAGACAGACACACATACACGGACATGTTTCCAAAAATGCTTTTTTTGGATTCAGGGGGTCTGAAAACATATATTTCCGGTGAAATCTCGGTATCGAATTTTTGGGTGGAATACAATACTTCCCCTACCTACTATACGTAATAGAGAAAGTAAAAATACCGAGAGGAACTACGCATGTACCCACAAAAAAAGTTGATCCAAAAGCTGAATCTTCAGTAGTAAATGAAGCTTCATAATACTCATAAAGTTGTAGAATGGTAAAGTAAATATCAAGGTACAAATTTTGAATATGATTTAAAAAACAATATTGCTTTATCAACTTTAAGACAGTTAGGGTTAATAATAAGAATTGTATAAAAGGAATAAAAATTAATTTTAAATTAAACATAAATGAATTTAAATTAGAATCAAGAAAAATATATATTGATAAAATTATCTTTAAAAAATTCGTACTATAGCCCGGCTATATATCGAACACATAGTAGTGTAAGTTTTGAAAGGAAGAGAGAGATTGGGAGAGAAACATGAAGTTGGGTGCGAACGAGAGAAGGGGAGACAGAGTTGTCTCTGTATTTAATGCAATACTGCGAAAAGAACTGCGGTTTCTACTCGTAGGAAGCATTTCCAGTGGGAATTGTTTTAAGTAGTTACGCCAATGGGTAATATCCATATTATTGAAATTTTGAATGTAATGTGACTTGAATGTTGAATAAACATTTTAGAAAACTAGAATAATAAGGAAAATACTCAATCTTTTTATTTTCCCAAAACTGACAGTGATGATTTTGATTTTAATATGCTGTGTTTACGATATTTGCATAATAAGAGAATGAAATGCATATCTTGAATTTTTTGAGAATAATCTGTAAAGCTCTCTTTATTCTGAATTACTTTTGTATAGCTGTTAAACCGTAAGATATGTACACCCAAAATGTAGATCTCGTTAAAACACCCAATTTATGTCAAATAAATTAAGTTTGGTTATGTTAGGCATTTCCGGGATATACCCTGTTGTTGGATTGAGCTTTCAAATACTTTTGGTTTTCTCAATTGATAAGTCGCTATTCCTTTTGTTCTTTTGGCTATACAAAGAGCATGGAATTTCAAAGCCAGCAAACAGCGACAGGATCTTTAAAAAATCTATCGCTTTACCTGCTGTATCCTGCAACAAAACGTGTGGATGTAAATTGAATGTTTATCTAGATTAACCAGAAGTAAATAGAATAATACTCGTTTTAAAGAGTAGTTTGTACAAAGAATGTGTAAATCAATTTGTGTGTGAACGCAACATATCACATTTTTTGATTTCGGTTTCTCATTGAAGTTATCGTATAGCCTCTTCTCTTAATGGGACCTAGGGGTTGTAACACAGCAAGTTTCATAACAATTGATTGCGTTTTTATTACACTCTATAGCTCCGCTTGCATATACCTAAAGGAAACGCGCAAATTTGTTTATTGCTAAACCTTAGGTTACGCTTTAATGTGTATTAATGACCTAGAAAAATAGGTTCTATTATCTATTTTTAAAACAACACATCACATGCAAGTTGCGCAAAGGGAGGGGGAGGGAGGGAGAGAGAGAGGCAGAGAAAGGAGAATAAAAGGTTGGAAAGGAGAAATGGTTAGGTTTTACATAACATTATGGCCTTAGAATGGTCTCTTTCTTGGGATCATTACCTTGTTTAGTTACTACACACAGTCACACAATTCCCTCTTCATATAATGTTCCTTTATGTACGTTGCTACGTACAATGCCTTAGAGGATTTCTACTCTGAGATTGTCACTCCAGCTAAGACTTCCAAGACTTTACTCTGTACTTTATCTTTTAGTCTTTCTGTTCTTACGGAGGATATATAAGAGCTTTATACAACCTGCGAGGGAGACTCAATTAGATAAAGCGACCAACATAACCGTTTATGTACGTATTCCCGAGTGTAATGTTACAGTTGACTTACTGAGAGCTTAACAGCGAGGAGCAGTGGTCGATATCAAGGACAATCATTTTATTGAATGGATATCTATATGAAACCCTGGCTGTAAAAAATATATTTCACATTTATGAGACAGTAAATTAATAAACGTTCACTCACGTACAATAAAAATGAACTATACCTCGTTTTGTTACATTTAACTAAGTTCTTGCTATTAGAAATAATTGCTATGTTACTGTAACCTGGTTTAAGAGACCGTCACTAAGATATAATTAACATAATTGATGTAAAAATCATTGAGTTTGAAGTTATGTATTTGATTATATTTCCTTTTGGAAAAAAATCTATAAAGATACTATTATTTATGAACTTTTTACACCACATTAATAATTACTAATTCAGAAACTATTTGACATTTAAATTACACAACATATGTTACACACTAAAAGTCAAAGGACGAACATTTGAGATAAAATCTTATGTGCTACATTCACATGACTTTCTCTACCCTCTACCCTCGTTTATTAGTGGGTGCACAAATAATTATTCTTACTCAAGCTAATTTTTCTATGTACTGCATTTTAATCCAAATAAACCTTTGCATTTCTTTATAGATACGAGTACAAACGGAATAGTGACAATCAAATGTTTAGCACTGGACGGTATATTTTGGCTTAAAATTCAATACTGATTCCATGTTATCACGAGAAACAATTGAATGTTTAAAGGCTTTTAAAGAGTATGACCGAGAAATTAACAATTCGAACCTGCTATAACGAATATCTCAGAAACAGCTTATGCCACAAAAAACTTATTTGAATTAACTGTGTGTTTTAAAGAGATCTACATTGTTTGTAATTAAGATTTCATCTATCGCTTAACGTTTACTAGTTATACAAGATTATACAAAGTCCCTTCCGAATGAAGAGGACTTCATAGCTATTCCCCCAAAAATTCAAGGTATACGTTTTATTTGTCAGATAAATATCTTTAATATATGGTATTTTAATCAAATCCATTATAGTCATTTTTAGGAAATTAAGAACTTCGAAAAATGTTCCATATGAAGGTTAGTTTGGGGTGGGGGTATTTTCTTGAAAATTTTCGTGTCGTATATTTGAAAGATATTGAACCAAAATACCAAGTCTGGTATTTATCCGCCTTTTCGTTTTTGAGGTATGCTATTTGCAGACAGACGGACAGACACACACACACACACACACGGACATGTTTCCAAGAATGCTTAGTTGAATTCAGGGGCCTCAAAACATGAATTTCCAGTAAAATCTTGGTATCGAATTTTGGGTTATAGATTTCTGCTCCCTATAGTAGCAGTATAAGGGCAACAGGATTTTGTAAATATAACTATAGAAACATTTTTGCCATCTATGCTGGAACACATAAATACCTTTTAAAGGTTGTATCAGTCTTTGAAGTTTAAACTAATAACTTCTAGCTTCAAGCAGCTCTATTTACAATTTCTGTTGAATTATATTGTAATTGCTAATAAAACTGACATGTTTAAGATATGTCGTGTATTCTTGCACTAAATGTTTAGATGCATCTGAGGCAATATAATCCACATACACTCAAAGTTTGGTAACATTTAAGCATCTAACCTTCAAGAGAAATTTTATAATTAAAACTTTATACATGGCCCTTGGAAAACAATTACAAAGTAACACATTCCATTAACCTCTCCTTCATTATCTTAAAGAGGTGACTAAAATAAGCGAAAGGTGTACCTGTACTGTTAATGAAACACCAATTTCTCTTAAGCGATTGCAGATAAGCTTACCAAATTTATATACTTGTATACTAATGCCTACTACATATATGGTATAAATGTTGTGTATACTGATAGGTATCTTTCAAATTCAGCTGTTTTTATCCTGGCGTTATATTTTTAAATACAATTTCATGGTCCTTTTTCAGACACTATCAATATACAACTTTGAAATTTAGTACAGAGACTCTCAGTGATATATTCTTTAATGCGACAAGAATGAATCCAAAATCTTAATTACCTCTTTCAAAAAAAAGACAATAACATAAACATAAACATAAACATTTTTGAAGAAAAATCCACGTTTCTTACTAATAATATTTACTGGTGTCCATATTATTTAAGGTAAACAGAGATTGTAGGTCAAGATAAGCAGGTATTATGTTTACATGTTTCTGCAAAGTTTAAGGCAGTATTTTTAACACTTAAATGATATCAGTCTAATTATATAATATAAAACAAAATAACAGCCCGCCTTAAAGCAATATGTGTATGTAATAATATATAAAGTGTATGTTACAGTCATTGTATTATGCTTATATTATTATGTACATGTATAATAATGTTATGTAAATGTATTACGTAGTTTAACAATGTAGGAGCTGTGAGAATAGAAGCAAGCTGCTTTCCTTAGCAAACAGAATTACAAAGTAGAAGCCGAAAGTTGCTAACAATGAGGTAACCTTGAGGCAACAACAAATTATAAAGTTTAAAAAGGCAACTAATAATTCTTAGAACAATAATTTAATTTATAAAACAGTTTATAAATAGCCAATCAACAACTAGTAAAGATAAAAGTTAAATAAACGTATTATATTGGAGTAGGCTTAGCCAATCCGAGACTTGAAATAGAGGAAATGTACAAATTAAGGCGGTAGACGCTACAAGGAAGCGTAACCAAGCAGTTAGATTTGGTACAGGTTCAGTGAGAGACATGAAAATTCATTGCGGTGAGAATAATATAAAGTTTACGTGTTAAAAAGTATAATTAACAATAATCTCACAGCTCTATAATAGGATGCATCAGTGAAGTGTTATTTAAGGGTGTGAAGGATTAATAAACAAAGTACAATACAATTATAATTTTTGTAGGCCTTGTTCTTTAGCCATACCAGCCCTGCTAAGAGATACGTGCTCTAAAAATACTAATAACGCAGCCGAGTTACACATAAAATATTTAAATAAATAACATTAAAATAGTTATTACACATTAAGCAAACGTGGGGCGAAGGTCACCGGAAACTTTGAACACTCCTAGAAACAATCTCCCGCAAAATTGGTATCCATTAGGTGTGTGGCCTAAAACAGCTTCAAATTAGTGCATATACTTGGTGCAACCGCAACAACAATTAAACACCTTCAAGTTTGGCTCTCCAACAGTGGGGCAACAATACATCTACTATAAGGCTCACTAAGATTGGTTCACAACTTTAAGAGAAAAATGTACACTCTCTTATATTCATGCCGTCCTCACAGCTTTGGGAGCCATTATACTGATCTTCACAGGTGGAGTGTGCGTAGCTGTTTAAATTTTCGCGCATGCAATGGCGTCCTGTTTTATGTGCACAATTCTAGATTATTCACATATGAATATATGATTTCAAGCAATAGCTTTACTGCCATCACTTATAATAACGAAGTTTAAACATAAGGTAAATAAAACTTTGTTTGGCATATTCCCTCCAAAAAAATACTCTTAATGGCAACATAATTTAAAACTAAAATACATTAGAGTTTTTAGTCTTAAAGCGTAAAACTAGCATTACTGGAATCATAAGTTCTAGGGGGTGTGAGCCAACTAAGTAAGCATTGAGATTATCTGTCCAATCCAAACACACAACTTAATAAAACACTCTTCCGCAGAATTTCTCCATCCTCTATGGTGTGGGGTAGTGTGTCTGCCTCACATTCAAGAGGTCCCGAGTTCGAACTCGGTTAGTGCAGGCTACTCAGTTATGTTTTTCTTGGGGTTTTCCTTTATCTTGAAAAGACAAATGTCGGGTAACTTGAAGCTCTTTGCACCTCGGACGATTCATTTCAGCATCATTTCATTCATCGTCTGATATGACCTAACTGATCAAAGGACGCTAAACTAAAGAAGAAAGAACTTCCCCATTAAATGGTATTTTTAATGACACTAATTATAAATTAAAACTGAAGTAAATTAGAATTTTTATTCTTAAAGAGGACACATTTGCCAGACATTATTTTAATAATCTGACCTTGTGAATGCTGCATGGCATTGTCCTGCCAATGTCTTCAAACGACAAATTGGCTTTCCACATATCCACAATTCTTCCCCGATGCACCTCCAAAATATCTCCATACATCGCGTGAGCTACAGTTAACACACGCCACTGCTTGGTCGAATAACAAAGGCACAACGCTACAGACTGAACCCTCCCTGCTATATATACGCCCGCTAAGAAGGTTTGGGAAATGCCTCCCGAAGCTGTGGTGACAGCATAAATGAAAGCGAGTGTACATAAAGCAAAGAAAATGTACTTTTGAGGGAAACCAATTTAAAGTGGAGACGTGGCAGGAACTTAAAGAGTGCACTACTACCTTATTACATAGACATTTAAGGGCATAAATAACATCGTAACATGTAAACTAATACATCATTCTGCTTAATAAGAATTGAAAAAAATTATTTAAAAAACAATACATTTATTTTTAAGACTTCAACCGCGGTATTGCCTTAAGACTCCATTCCGTCGGAATTTTATTGCAGGATTGCATTCAAGAACGAGTTTTGTTAGTATACCCAATAACGTACAATCGAATACTTTCAACACCAGCTTCGAAATATTTTTAGATCCTACCAGCATAGCTTCACCAAAAGAAGACAATTATGGAAAAACCAAATTCCAGCATATCCTTATTGGTTATTAACACTATATAATATTCATATAAATGTGTCTGTTGCCACACTATGTTACAATATATTTTACTCGGGACTTATTTCAAATTAAGCAAGACATTCTTATTTACAACCCTCGGAAACAATGTAACAAGTTGCAGCGATGGAAAGAAATTAAAAGGAAAAATATTTCAAATATCGCAAATATCAAGCATTACCGTTATGTGACGGTTAGCATTGAATATTTTGAAAGTAGCAAACACTAGAAAAAGTTAATTGGATACACATTGTATATTCTAAAGCTATCTACATTTTTCCTACAGTATAAGTTTTTGTCTATCTTTTAAGTTTTCTTGTAATTCGAAATTATAAGAAAGCAATTACAGGCTATTCACATAAAATTTAAGATGTATATTTTATATTGCTCTAAACATATGATATGTAATTTAGCCCTATCGTCGTTTTTTAGAAAATCTAAAAAGCAACCATGTTTTCTTGTAAAGGGTTGTATGATGATGGAGATTTTCTCTAAAAGATTCGTGTCCCATCCACAGAAGAGCTGAACTTAAACCAAAGTTGGTTATTTAACCGACTTTTCGGGTTTTTGTGTTATGCTCTTCAGAGACTCACGCACTCACACACTCCTGAGTTCGATTTCCAAAATCGAATATTTGAGTGGAGTGCAACAGTTTCTTCAAGTACATATAACAAAGTTCTCTTCTTATACTTATTCCGGCGTTTGATAAACAAAGACATCCATGGTTTTCTTTCTCTTTCCCTTACCAAATATTGCAAAACATAGATGGCCTTAAATTTTAACGATTTTTCAAAACACATATCAGCCAAAGTTTCCTTTTCTGTAAAAAGAGATAAATCGATAAAAGGAAAACCATTCACAAAATGAAATTCAGCTCTGATGTCCTCCGTGGTGTAGTGATTATTATGCCAGCCTCTAGTTCCCAAGGTCGCGGCTCCAACCCGGCGGAGGACAATGGTTTTGTTTCCTTAGTATAATTTCCTTCGGAAGGGAAGTAAAGCCGGTGGTCCCGTATCGCAGATTTACGGCACGTAAAAGAACCTAAGCCTGATAAGAGTCTTCTGAACAACATTA
The DNA here is from genome assembly GCA_030765065.1 of Deroplatys truncata. Classification (NCBI taxonomy): domain Eukaryota; kingdom Metazoa; phylum Arthropoda; class Insecta; order Mantodea; family Mantidae; genus Deroplatys; species Deroplatys truncata. The sequence continues at coordinate 97,606,993 of CM060976.1, read as the reverse complement.
CAGGTCTTTCACGCCCAATATAGAATGGGACACTAAGGACCATATTAGTTAAAGAGCGTCCATAAATAAAACCCAATTTATTTTATTCATTTCAGCTCGGATATTCGTATTCGTATCTATGCAATCCGCAGTTTAAGTCTAATGTGAAAACATTGACCCATTTAGCAAACCAACTGTTATTGTAGTTCTTCCCTTTTATTCCGTATATATGCAATCTCTATTAATGATTAAAAGCTTGAATGAGCCAAGGAATTGCGAAAGGTTTACAAAACACGGCTCTTCGTGAATATAATGCTTGCAAGGAGGTAGAGGAATGTTCTCCCGGAGAGCATGATAGACTGTGTGTGTTCTGGCCGAGTGGGTTAACTGACGGCATGTAGTGAAGCAAACGTTAGCTTTGGAGGTTGGAATCTAATAATTACATAAAATTGTTTTGGTTTTTTTTCTTTCTCCTTGTGTTTATTTTCTGTATTTTAGTATACTAATTTATTTATTTTTGTAATTGGCTCTCCTGTGAGCCGAAGGCACAAGAATTACAAGCATATAATAATTGTGGATCATGTTTACCCTAATAATCTGTACCGTATCTTGTGTTGTAAATGTGTTGCGTAGTTAGCTTTCTTTTCTTTTGGGCGCATGTCGACGCTATTAAAACTATTTTTCTCATGTTTAAATTTATGTTTTACTTCTTCTATTGACAAAGTAGTAATAAATGTGCTAAGTTCACAGGTAAACAGCATAATATATTGTTAAAGAGCGTGGATTTCATCAACGAAGTAAATGTTCAAAATGACGACCCCCTTCATCAATACATATTTGGGTACCTTGCCGGAGAGAACTTCTTGCATGCTGTAACATGCGCGGTATAATCTACCTGCATTCTTTACGTATGAATGCCCGTAGATGATTTTGGCTTTGTGGTTTTTGACCGTAGACCCATTCCTTTAAATGATTCCATAGAAAGAAATCCAGTGGGGTGAGATCAAGTGATCTAGGGGGCCATGCATTTGGGCACTCTCGGCCAATCCATTTTTGCGGATATGTTCTATGTAAGTGATTCCTTACAACCAGTGACCAGTGTGGTGGAGCTCCATATCACTCGCGCTTGAAAGTCGCGTCCTTAGAGAACCTGGTGTGATTGTAGATGGTATGGAATATATTTATTACGGTACAATATGTGCATCGCTGAGGACCGACTTAGACTTATATGCAGATCTGGTGCTACGGTCCTTGAACTGGTATGTGGACTGTTTTCTATTGCGTTTCGCACAGCTTTTTCGTTGCCTCCAGAGGTTATTGGAGCTTCGCGAGCAGGTGTTGCTCTTCCAAATCATCCTGTTTCACGAAGGTGTCTTTCAACCCTTCGAAAAGTGTCTGCAGTAGTTACCCTCCTTCCTGGAAACCATTCTTCATACAGGCGATTTGCTGACAGTGCATTACACCTTCTTTCTCCATAGATAAACATCATGTCATCATATTCGTCGTCTGTATGACAGCAGCCGTGTCTCGTAGAAAGGTTTCAAATACTCAGTAGAAAATGGAGAGTTTATTTACGCCAAACATTACTCAGGCTCAAATAGCTAAAGCAACTTTGCATATGTGAAGTGTTTTAAACTTGGCTAAATGACCAAGCATAATACCGAGCACAATAAAATACCTACTACGAAGTATAAGTTATCCATTTGTCAGTGGAAAATATGGCGATTACTCTATTTTGTACACACTTATAATTTTACAAAAATGTTCTTTTTATCATAATATCAAATTATATGCCCCAAGAAATGAAAAAAAAGGTAATAAAAATTTTGAATTTAACACGAAGGATTTCAACCCGAACTGAAGTGGTACAGTGGTAAATGAACCATGATAATACCATTCGGCCACCCTACCTTGCGAGCTGGTGTTCGTATACGAATAAGTAATTGCAAAACTCAGACCCCACCTCGAAACTTTACACGCTTTTTGCAGCTTAATACAGTGTTTAGAGGTCGCTTTGGTAGTAGCTCAAACAAATAAACTGCATCAGTCATTACAATTAATGTATGATCTGAATTATGCCATAGTTTGTGATAGAAGGGAAATTATCTACCTAATACTCAGCACTTTTTGACAAGGCTGTACAACGAATCTTTGTTGGCTGACGGCTTAAATCCAATTGGTCGCACTGCGTAGATCTGTCATTTTTTTTACAAATAGTTTTGTCAACCGATGCATGTGATAAGTTGTTCCTTCAGGGGCGTTTTCAAAGGTGTGTATGAAGAATAAAAGCTTGTAAAATCAGCTAAAACTGCTTCTGCATCTCCCAGTGTCAGAGTGGGATGTTTTTGGAATCGACATACATGGCGATTGCATTCTGTCCCGTAAAACACTTATGCACTGAGTTATCTATTCCACCTCTATAAAGTGTTATACAAATCAGCCATTAGGAGGCATTCAAGAAAGGCGTAAGTCACATATGTCGCTTAGCACGTTGCAAAAATTCAAAAATAAATAGGGTCAGCTGACTCACCTGGTATATTAATGACAACTCATTGTTTTGTTTTATCACAATTTATTAATTTCTTATTAAAACAAGTATTACGCTTAATGGCATGTCTAACATCCTCTTGGAAGAAAATATAAGATTACAGGACTTGAAATAGGCTCGCAAGTCTGCAAGGGAAACTGAACTGGAAAATCGTATAAATTGTGCACCGTAGCAGAAACTGGACTATCTTGTCTTAATGCTGTCTGACGACTCCTTGATCCTCAGCCTTTTAAAGGGCGTGGTCCTGCTCTTCATCACGCTGAGTGAGTAGAATGTTACTTTATCTATGTTTGGAACTGTCAAATGAAAATCGAATTTCCTTAAGGATAATTTAAAGATAAATACTAAACCAAGGAGTATTAATTAACAAATACTGAGTTATTTCGGTGTAATAATTTAGGGAATATGAGGTAAACATATAGCAGTTAATTTTTTCACAACATTCTTATTGTTATCAAAAGTAATCGTATTAAGTTTAAGCTACATGAACTGGTTTTATTACTTCTTCCTATAAAAAGTTATCACTATATATTGGTGACACAATCATGGTGCACAAACTTCTTGTAGAAGTCACATTTAAACTGCTGGAAATTCAAAATAACTCAGTTCACATTGCATTAGAAAAATGGAACGCATAAGATTCCCACTTATTAACTTCCAGTATACCAGGAGAGTCAGCTGCCCCTATTTATTTTTGAATACATGCAACGTGCTAAGCAACATATGTGACTTACGCCTTTCTTGTATTCCTTCTAAAGTCTGATTTGTTTTATAGAGGAGGGATAGATAACATAGTGCATAAGTGCTTTACGGGACAGAATGCTATCGTCATATATGTCGATGCCAAAAACATCCCACCCGGACACTGGGAGCTTCAGTGGCACTTTTAGCTGATTTTACAAACTTTTATTCTTTAGCATACCTTGATCACCTTTGAAAACGCCCCTGAAGAAACAACTTATCACATGCATCGGTTGAAAAAACTATTTTAAAACAAAATGGAAGATTTAGCAGTGCGACCAATTGGATTTGAGCCGTCAGCCAACAAAGGTTCGTTGTACAGCCTTGTCAAAAAATGCTAAGCATTAGGTAGATAATATCTCTCTTGTCACAAACTATAGCATATTTCAGTTAATACAGTAATTGAAATGGCTGATGCAGTTTGTTTATTTGAGTTAAAGCTACCAAAATAACCACCAAACGCTGTATGAAGTTGCAAAAAGCTGTAAAAATTCAAGGTGGAGTTGAGTTTTGCTATTATTAATTCGTATAGGAATCCCAATTCGCAATGTAGCATTGGCCGAATAGTATTATCATCAAAGTTTTTATTATCCTTTGTTTTATCTATTTGGACCTATAATTTGATATTATGATACAAAGAACATTTTGATAAGATTATAAGGGTGTAGAAAATAGAATAATCACCATGTTTTTTCTATCGTAAAGAAGAAGAACCGCAAAGCGCAAATCTTTTCCGGGCATTCATATTATGTGAAGAACGTAGGCAGATTACACCGGACATGTTACAACATGTGAGAAGGTCTTTCCGGCAACGTACATAAATGTGCATTGATGAAGGGGGTTAACATTTTGAACATTGAATTCGTTGATGGAATCCTCGCTCTTTAACAATTTATTATTCTGTTTACCATGAACTTAGCACATTTACAAATCCTTTGTCAGCAGAAGAAATGAAACACGAAACAAAAGCTGTTAGATTTAATATCGTCGATATGTGCCCAAAAGAAGAAAAGCTAACTACGTGACACAGTTTACAACACCAGATAGGCACCGATTATTATCGTAAACATAAAACATAATTATCTGATTCTAATTTTTGTGCGTTTGGCTCACAGGAGAGCAATAACAAAAATAAATACATTACTATACTAAAATACAAAAAATAAACGCAAGGAGAAAGAAAAAAAAATAACCAAAATAATTTCATGCTAGTATTAGATTCGAACTTCCGAAGCTAACCGTTCCTTTACCATATCCCGGCAGCTAGTCCACTCGGCCAGAACGCAGTTCTCTTCGGGAAAAGATACATCTCCTTGCAAGTATTATATCCATGAAAAGCCGTCTTTTTAACCTTTTGCGGCTCCTTGGCTCATTCAGGCCTTTAATCCTTAATGGTGGTTGTGTATAGTATCGAATAGAAGGACAGAGCTACAATAACAGTTTGTGTAATAAAAGGGTCAATGTTTTCATATTAGACTATAAATTCGGGTTGCATAGATACGAATACCTAGGGGCAGCCTGACTCACCTGGTATATCCCTGCGTAATCTAACTTGCCCTAATAACTTCCTGAATCTCGGAACCCAATGTAGCTTTTAAAATTTTCGCTGAGCAATCTTCTCATAAATATTTTGAAGCAAACGTTTCCACCTGAACGGTTTCATTATGGATATGATTAATTTCAACGTCGCCAGGAATCCCAAATATAAATATCCAGAACCTCCAACTCTGTCAGCCCGCTTCTTTCACTTGGTTGAATTGGCAACTTGGGTTAATATTCCTCGATGTTTTCAACTTCTATTTGCAGAAACGCAAAGAATATATAGTTTTTCTTTTTCCACCCAATGTTCCAGCTTTATCTGGAACATTGAATAATTTTTTAATAATTTTAATTCATGAAATACACACTGAATAAAAGAGACGCCATCTTTGTAATGGTGAAGGGGTGCGTCGATCCTCATCGTCCATTTACTAACAGGAACTGGCAGCGTCTCCTGATAGACAGAGAGGATTCCTTCAACGTGAGTGCTCATGTTGAAGAATAAATTCAATATAAATGGTCTTTTGTTGCCACCGAAAACCTGTAAACGGAACAAAGTTCCAGTATATCAAAATACATCTTATTCGTTTTGAGCGAATTACTAGACTTCTCACTAATAGAACAGGTTTCGCTTTGCCTTTGAGTTTGAACTTGAGATCTCAAATTATAAGGTACTCCCTCGGATACTTCAGTTTCTATTCCGGCTCTACTTCCCTTCCAGTGTAATTCATACGTTCATCATATCATGTTTCTGGTGAACTCCGTATTTCAGTTGTTACATTAATTTCACATTACATATTTATGCCAAGATTAGTTTACCTCCGTACGTTCTGTGTTTTGATATTGGCCGGTGACCCAATTATCGCTCTTGGCTTTGAAAATTCTCCTATGAACTCTACATCCGTATAATACTTTCAAGCCTCTTTATAGGCACGACTCTTGTTAGCTTCGGACTCAGTCGCGGTTTATATCTCAGTGATGAACATTTCTCTATAATAAAACTGGCCAACAGCCACTATAGCGCAGAGCTAACTTCTTATTTGTCCATTTGCAAACATAAGGTTTACCTAAATAAACAAAATCACCTACGTACATTGAACTCTCTTTCTACCGCTTATCATATATTTTTTCCTTTTACTAAACGCAATACACATTTTTGTATGTCTCTGACAAACGACCTTTTTGGTCTTTCAGTATGTTGTTCCTCTGTCGAAGTTATTCACTATCAGTTCTTTATACTTCAAGAACGAATACTGGCATTTGCATTTCCCTAACATAATAAGTAAAATGAAGTATACGCGGATACTGCAGGAGTTGTAGACCTATGTGCCACCAAAAAAAATCTAAATACGAGATCCCGTCCTTCTTTATATCTATAATAATTAAAAGACAGACATTTAAATATTTCTCAAACGCTAACATAATTTGGTTGAGGATGCATAGGACTGCTGTTTACGTGCTTCACGTGAAGCAATTCAGAGGTTTTGGGAATAAGAGGTGTTTAAAAATGTATTTCCTGATCAAATAAAATCTTTCAGGTGCTCCATTTCTACTGAACATCTCAGCAACTAGAACACAGATACCGTACTTAATAATAGATGCTTCATCCGCACCACTTCAAGGTGTGTAGTAAATTCATCTGCAGTACAATTTATTTCCTGCAGTAGTAGTTTTTAATGACCGCAGAATAACAGTAGAAACTATTTGGAAAGCATAGATGCGGTTGCGTAATTATGATTCTAAGAGATACATTAGTTTTCCACTTAACTTATTACAACATACTTTCTGCACCTTCTTCTTTTAATGTAGGTAAAAATATTGATTTCAATTACTGATTGGGTCCTTTAAATCCCCTGATGAGCGCTATACGATATCATGATGCACAGCAATTGCTAATAACAATTTTATAATTTTTATAATATTTCATGCATCAAAACTTTAAAATTTGTATAATTTATGCCTAATTAAATGTGTGCTGTAACCTGTAAGCAATATTATGATGGCTTAGTCGTTTGTCCTTCTGTTCTGTTCGAAATGCAAAGCTGGCAACATCACGTGGGACACACAGTTAGCCACCAGACTCCATCACAAGAAGATCACGATCTGCTTCTAATGATGTAGTGAAATCTAGTCTAGCCTAGCGTTTACCCGCAATCGTATCTTGGTGAACGGTTCCTCTACTTTCATCTGTAAGCGGGGTGTTATGTCAAGTACGGCATATAATTTTCCGGCCTATGGATAACTCTCAATTCATATTCGCTTAAGGCAAGCATCCAACAATTCATTCTCGCATTTAGAGAAAATTTGACCGTTAATAGCCATATTACTGCTTTATAATCTATATATTATGGTGAACTATGCCCAGACAAATTCTGAATTGTGGTGTAATTAATTCCAAGAATTGTAAGTAATCTGCAGCATAAAGATTATGAACATCCTGGAATTGATTCTTGACTGCAGAAATTTCATAATTAGAAGAATCTTATGGCAGTATAAACTGGAATGAAAAATGGAGACAACACGCAAAAAAACAACAACAACAATGTTAAGCCATTCTTCAGATGATAAAAACTCTTACTCAATACATGGTAATATAGACCCAATAATAAGCCACTGCACCTAGATATGATAGATGTTCTCATACAATAGCAGGATGAGCCACCGTCGTAATTGATACCAACTCACAAGGTATCATGCCCCGTGCGCTGACACATGTCCAAGGTGGTTGGTTGCGCAAAACATTATTTCAAACGTGGTTTTAGATTTATTTTTGTAATTTGTTAGAAAGTTTCATTAAATGACACACATATTCTTCTATATTTTACCAAAGACCAAAGTACTGTCCTGACAGACCAGACAGATTATTTCCTTTAAGCTCCACACAATTAGAACCATTGCTTTAGGCCAAGTCACAGGAGCTACTACCAGGCTGGAAGGAATGTGTGTTGATACACATAACTACCCTCTATATAATCATCTGCTCCTATTTATTTTTGAATTTATGCTACCTACTAAGCGACATATGTGATTTACGCCTTTCTTGAGCGCTTTCTAATGGCTATTTGCATAACACTTTATAGAGGAGACATAGATAACTCAGTGCATAAGTGTTTTACGGGACAGAATGCAATCGCTATGTATGTCGATGCCAAAAACATCCCACCCTGACACTGGGAGTTAGAGTAGCACTTTTAGCCAATTTTACAAACTTTTATTCTTTAGCATACATTCATGCATACCTTTGAAAAGCCCTATCAAATGCATCGGCTGACAAAACCATTTGAAAACAAAATGGCAGATCTATGCAGTGCGACTAATTGGATTTAAGCCGTCAGTCAACGTTGTACAGCCTTTTCAAAAAAATGCTAAGTATAAGGTGCATAATTTCGTTTCTTTTACAAACTATGACATATTTCAGTTCACACAGTAATTTTAGTCACTGATGCAGTTTGTTTATTTGTCTATATGAAGCTGCAAAAAGCGTTTAGAGATTCGAGGGAGGGTCTAGTTCTGCGATTACTAATTCCTATAGGAACCTCAGCTCGCAAGGTAGATTGGCCAAATGGTATTATCCTGATTGCTTTAACACTGTGCCACATCAATTCGGGTTTAAATCCTTCGTGTATTATCATTTGTTTTATCTCTTTCGGACTATAATTTGATATTATGATATAAATAACATTTCTGATAACATTATAAGAGTGTACAAAATAGAATAACCGCCATGTTTTCCACTGGCAGGTGAATAATTTATACTTCTTAGTAGGTATTTTATTGTGGTCAGTATTATGTTTGACCCATTCAACGAAATCTAAAACACTTCACACATGCAAGTTATTTGCGCCTGCGTCACTGCTGGAAGTGAATAAACAATTCTCTATCCGTTATCTACTCAGCATCTAAAACCATTCTACGAGACACGGCTGTTGTCATAATGTATACAAACGACGAATAGGTTGGCATGCTGTTAATCTATGGAGAAACAAGGTGTAATGCACTGTCAGCAAAGCGCCTGTATGAAGAAGGGTTTCCAGGAAGGAGGGCACCTACTGCAGACACTTTTCGAAGGGTTGAAAGACGTCTTCATGAAGCAGGATCATTTGGAAGAGCACCACCTGTTCGTGATGCTCCAGTAACCTCCGAGGCGATGAAGAAGCTGTGCGAAACAGAATATAAAACAATCAACATACCAGTTCAAGGGCCATAGCACAAGATCTGTACATAAGTCAGTCCTCAGTGATGCGCACATTGCACCGTAATATATATCATCCGTACCATCTACATGTTATGTAGTTAGCTTTCATTCTTTGGGCGCATATCGACGATATTAAATCTAACCGTTTTTGTTTCATGTTAAACCTTATGTTTCACTTCTTCTACTGACAAGGGAGTTGTAAATGTGCTAAGTTCAGGGTAAACAGAATAATAAATTGTTAAAGAGCGTGAATTTCATCAACGAAGTAAATGATCAAAATGACGACCCCCTTCATCAATGCACATTTGTGTACGTTGCCGGAGAGATCTTCTTGCATGCTGTAACATGAGCGGTGTAATCTCCCTGTATTCTTCACGTATGAGTGCGCGTAGATGATTTGGGCTTTGCGGTTCTTGAGGATAGACCCGCTCCTTTAAATTACCTCACAGAAAGAAATCCAGTGGAGTCAGATCAGGTGATCTAGAGGGCCATGCGATTAGGCCCCCTCGGCCATCCATTTTTGCTGATATGTTCTATGTCAGTGATTCCTTACAATCAGTGATCAGTGTGGTGGAGTTCCATCCTGCTGCAATCACAATCCTGTCCGTTTCACTAGTGGCACATCTTCTAGGAGCAATGGCAACTCTTCTTGCAGAAATGCAAGGTACCGTGCTCCTGTGAGTTTGCATTCAAAAAGTACGGTCCAATTGCCTGGTCTCCTAATATTCCGTGCCAGACATTGATGCTTTACTGTACATGGTCCAGTGAGGATTGCCTATACTTCAGTAGTGCATATTATAGAGTTAACAGTTCCGTTATTGTCGAGTATAGCTTCATCACTGAAGAGAACACTTCCTAAAAACTCTGCATCCATTCTCGCTTGCTGCTGTAGCCACTGTGCATATATCACTCCGCTTGAAAGTCGCGTCCGTGGAGAGCCTGTGTAGATATACGGTACAGATTATTAGGCTAAACATAATACACAATTATCTGCTTGTAATTCTTGTGTCTTTGGCTAGCGGGAGAGCCAATAACAAAAATAAAAAATTGTGTACTAAAATACAAAAAATAAACACAAGGAGAAAAGAAAGCCAAAACAATGTGATTTTTATATTAGATTTGAACCCCCGAAGCTAACCATTGCTTCACCACATTCTGGTAGTTAACCCACTCGACCAGAACTCACGTATTTTGCCTCGCTCTTCGGGAAAACATTCCTCTATCTCCTTGCAAGCATTATATCTATGAAAAGCCGTCTTTCTTAAGGTTTTCGCAGCTCCTCGGTTCTCATTCAGGCCTTTAATTATTAATGCTGATTGTATATACGAGGGCTGATCAATAAAGACTGAGACTGATTTTTTTCACAGATATTTATTACTCCATTTCAATGTTGACATGGTCTTTTTCAAAGTAGTCCCCTCCTAACTGAATGCACTTTTATAGCGTCTCTGCCAGTCCTCAAACACATGGTACAGGCCATTCTTTGTCAGGTCTTTGAGAATCGCCTCACTTTTCTTTAGCACTGCTTCAGTGCTCTCAAATCGAATGCCCCGGAGCTTTGCCTTTAGTAATGAGAATAAAAAGAAATCATAGGGGGTAAGATCGGGCGTTAAAGCGAATGCGGTACACAGGTAATGTTGAATTTCGCCAAAAATTCCTGGACTTGATTTGCGACGTGAGGCCGCGCGTTGTCGTGATGATGTCGCCACCCATTCCGATGATGTTCTGGACGTTTCCTTGTAAAGTGCTTCCTCAGTGTAGCCAATGCTGACGTGTACTTGCTGCTGTAACAGTAGTGTGAGGGGGGACTGCATGCTGGTAAATCATTCCATTCCGAAACACCAGGCCCACCTTGCTTAGCACAGAGGACTCGCCCTTCTTTGAAGTCCTTGAACCACCTAAACACCGTTGCACGAGGTAGTGCATCACCGTATGCTTGCTTCAGCTTTTCGAAAGTTTCAAGGCTGTATGATTTAAACGAAAATAAAATTTTATTGTGCCGTATTGCTCCTCTCGTGACATCTCCATTTTGTGGTATGCGAAATTCAAGTAGGGTCAACAATATACAGCTACCAACCTACCGTTACGAGAGTGCTGTCGCTTATGGACATTATACATGAAACCCTGCTCTTTTCAGGTATTCGTGGTAGAGACATAAAACTATCAAGGAAACTACAGAAAAAAACCAGTCTCAGTCTTTATTGATCAGCCCTCGTAGTACCGAACAGAAGGATAGATCTACAATAACAATTTGTTTTCTAAAAGGGTCAATGTTTTCAAATTAGACTATAAACTACGGGTTGCATAGATACGAATACCTAGAGGCAGCTGACTCATCTGGTATATAAAGTGCTATCTTTGATCTAGTTGTTTTGTTTGTTTTGTCTGTTTGTTGTGTTTTAACCCTTTATGCCAATAGTGGAAGACTATGCATTACATCCCAAGCTGAACGTATTGGTACATTTTTAAATCGTCTCTACTTTCGTAATTACATTTATGGTCTAAAAGCTACATGTAGGCGACATTTCACAGCTCCATTTGAAGCTTTTTAGGGCGCGTTTCAAATAAACTAGAGTACTCAGTACTCTTTGTATGCTCGATTATTCCATTATCTTTTTGTCAATAATTTCTTGAATTTGACCCCTTAATTCGCCTTTTAGCGCAAATAGTACCTTGTGTGATCCTAATCTAATGTATTTAGCATACCCTGTGTATTTGTAATGTTTTACGTATGAATTTCCCTTTAGGTTCATCTAAATATAATGTAAGATAGTCATATATATCACCGTTGAAATAAATTCTTTTCATAAATCTCAAATGAGCCAACTTTTCTTCCATGTAGTCACATAATCGTTGCATTCCAAAATTTCTAAGTTTATACTTGTTTTTTTCTAGTATTTTTAGCGCCGGCTTAGTCATCTTCAACACGTATATTATTTTCAAACCTCTCTTTTTCTTTGCAAAAAATTAATATCTAAATCTTAATTTCTAAACTCTTATTGTCACCGAAGCCCAATTCATTGGTTTTAGAGCGCCTCCTCCGTTCCGTGGTGCTAGCTCAAAATACATCCTAGAGTTTCTTTAGACTCCGGATATGGTCAGAAATATTCCCATAGATATCCGCCATTTTGGGCTTCTGTTCGGTGGTTTCTCTCATCGGAAGTGTCAGTGGCAGTGACTCACATCCCTCGGGAAAACGAGCTCCCGCTCTTTTTGACGCATTAGCGTTTTGCTAATGTGCCATTCCCTTCCATCTCTCCTTGGCTTCCTGTTCTTACTACAGGGGTGGACGCTATGGATACTGATATGAAATAATATTTGAGATAGGAATTATTTGAAGGCAACCTAAGTTTAGCTTAACTCCTCGGCATTTGTCAGTCATAAAGATTGAAAGAAAAAAAACTGAAAAGAAATCTCAGTCATGAAGGACAGTCCTGGAGGGATTTGAATGTGAGACGATAACCAACTTAAAAATTCAATTTTAGTACTAAACGCAGTATCGGTGTCAAACAACATCTAATGATGTCTACAAAAATGTATTGCTAATAACATTTACTTCCTTAATGAAACGCGGGAATGAACATGGCACTGAAATGGCCTGCTTCTGCTACCCGGCGTGCCTCTCCCATTTCCAAGAAAACAGATTCACATCTGCACTCATATCCAGGTAGACTGTATTTAAAGCATTTGGATGCATCTCTGTTGCACGTCACTCATCTGTCATTCATTCCAGACGGTTGCTACTGGGATGGAGGTTACATGGCGTCCACTGGCGACTCCTTGTTGAAGCTCACGCGTATACCTTGACTGAGCTCGCTATTCCAGGTCCAGGATTTACTGCGGCAGTCAGTAACAATGTGTTCTTTTCTATTACAGCGCAAAAATATTTTGCCTGATACTCTTAAGCAGCATAATGATACTGAGGTGTAAGCTTTTTATGAATCTGGTAATCAGGACTTTTTGAATCTTCCTATTCACCTCGCAGTAAATAATTTCGGCTTTCCCCCTGAGAAATTGAAGACCGTTCTTGTTAACTTTGTCACACAAATAATAAGTTTATCCGGTTTGGACCAAATATCTAAAAGATCTAATTATTCCTCTATGTACTCAATAAAATATTTCACAGAGGCGTCCCTTAGGATCCTCTGTAAATTCCTAGGTTACCTTAGCACTGCTGACATCTTCGATTTTATTCACCGTAAGGCGAGTTATTTTGTATTCCAGTTCCTCTAATTATGCACATTTTCTTAAAGAATATGTTTGCTGAGGTAGCCACATCCTCTTGAATCAGATGGTCTCCCTGTCTACCCTTCACTTGGTCCAACGGATCAAAGATCCATTTCCGAAGTCCCGAAGGGGCGGAGGAATAAGCAATTAAGATGCAGGAGCCGGACTAGGCCACTCCTGCCGCCACACCAGAATCTCACAAAGATAGCTGACGCCACCAATAAAATGTAATTAAGCCCTACGCTGGTATTGCCATTGGAAAGGATACTTGCTTTTTCGTAACAAGACATTAGGTAATGTAGTGTAACTAAGAGGTACATTAACGTCCAAATTTATACTAGTTAAAAGGATCTTTTGGAATGAAAATCGGATAAGTAAAACAAAATTAATATAGCAAAGACAAGAGTAGAAAGTATTTAAACATATGGGTCTGGGGGCAAGTTGAGCTATAAGTGAAAAGACTCTTAAAAAGTGTTGGCGGCAGAAATGGATGGATTAAGGAGCATGAGAATATCAAGAATTCGGATTATCAGGAATGATTGTATAAGATTCAAAATGGATACAGAAGAAACTGCCATTGATCAGCTACAAGCAAGTACTCTATAATAATAAGGGCATTCAAAGAGAATGAAGAACAAAATATGGCCAAAGAGCGTTGTCAGTTGGTCAACTCTTGCTAGAAGGAAGCGTGGAAGGGCTCGTCTTACCGGCATGGATGGAGTCAATAAAGCCATGTAGATAAAAGGATTACAGGAAGGTCAGTGGCAGGATAGAAGATCTTGGAGAATTGCAACATAAATGTAAGATAACCATTAACCCTTAGTCAGTAAATTTTAAATTTTTTTCTTGCTCAGTTGCGTGTATTTATTTAGCCTTATTTTACCTAATTGCCAACTCTTTAGAATTACCATAAAGCTGTGATACGCTTTTAAAAGTATAAAATTCTTTTTAATTCCGAAGTATGAAAATTTTTCTCTAATAAAATCTGATATAATATGTAATCGTACCAAAAAATCAATCCATGTTACCTATTTCATACTGACAACCGTGATCAATACTCCTTTTTGAAGTTTTAATTTTCACATCCATCACAATCATCCCATTTACATTAAAATGAGTGCAAACTTTGTAAGATACGTAGGAAAAAATGTTCAATTCATTGAAAGCAAGTTCTATACGAATAGTAATCAGCCCCTTAAACCCAAGCTTATGTTAATCCAACAATCCTAAATCAATGCCAGTACGTTTCCTATAAATTCACGAACTAGAGCAAGAGCGAACTCATCAGCAATTCTTAAAGCATGAGCACTGGCAGTTGGAAAAACAAATATAAAGCAATTCTGAACTTTACTGCTTTAATTTTTCTTTTCATTTAAACATGCCAACTTAAAAATTTAGAACTAAAGCTCCGTGTATTATTAAGAGAACCTAAAATAAAATAACTTCTCTAGGTCTGCAACCAATTTATAGTGATATGTGCTCGTAGCAGGAAGTTAAGGTTTCTTAAGAACCACTACTCCATATATAACTTAAACCTAAGCTTAAATTGATTAGATTTTGACAAAAATAAGAATGTTGGGGGAAAACTAACTACTAAGCTATTAACTAATGTTCCCTGGATGATTACATTATGATAGTTCAGTATTTTTATATTAACACCGGTTGCTGGTTCTACCTTAGGGAGTTCAATTTTCACTTGAACTGTTCCAATCACAAAGTGCTCATTCAGCATAATAATGAGCAGGACCAAGCTCTTTGTAAGGCAGAGGATCATGGACTCGTCGGGCAACACTAAGACAAGAGTCAAGTTTCTGCTTCGCTGGATTATTTATACGATTTTCTAGTTGTTCTGCAGACTTGGATTAGTTCTGGAATTTTTATGCAGACTAATTCCGTGGTTTACACTAGCGGATGCTAGACATACCGTTAAGTTCAAAGCTTTTTTTAAATAGAAATGAATAACTTAGGATGGCGTGACCGAAATTCCAAACAAAATAATGAATTATCATCAATAACTCCTGAGTTGATCAGATTCCTGGGGAGGGATGAAAAGTGGGGCCAAGGTGATCGGAGATGCGTGTCTCTTCATAAGACTCAAATTTTCCTATTATTATAAAATTGCTTTAGAAAATTGAAATGGGATAAGTAACTTGCAAACTTTGAACGAGTTGTTGTGAAAAAGAGATGCAGCAATGGTGATCCAAAATAATTTATAATTTATTGATGGGAAACATTTTATGGTGATTAAATATGCATCATTTATATAAAAGTTAAATAAAATAAAATGTTGCTTTTGAGAAATAATGATAGAGAAGTCTGTAATATTGGTGACCGTAAACAGAAGTTGATTGCACTATGGTATACAAAAACCGATGTAGTCCTGCCAACTCAGCTACTTAGCCACGCACTGCTTCAAGGCGCATGTAACCTGAAAGCACTGCATTCCTTACTATCGGTCCTAAAAATTACAAGTTTATTGTTAAGCTTTTTTTTCCTTTCCCCTCCCCCTTTGAAGATTTAAAAGTTCCTATTTCTAATAATAATACATATATAAACCCCTCTAGCTACAAAGTTGTAGATCCTAGGAGCTCCAGGATGGTGTTTATTTCGCTTCCATTATTTTGCCTTTTAGAAGACGTTTTAATTATAATTGCGATAATGAAATTAAAACAGATCTCATGTAGTATCTGACACAAAACAGAGAAGTAAAAGAAAGTAAAGTAAAAGAATAATAAATAATATAAACTGTTTAAATAAAGGCAGTGGCGATTGTATATCCACAATAAGTAACATAAAATACAGTCCACGGAAATATACTTTTTAGATGGATTAAAGCTTGCACCATGTAGAACGAATAAAAAACGAATAAGAAAAGAAATTAAATATAAAATCATGAAGAGCACGATAACTTATTAAAACGTTTGATAAAAATCGAAGAAAACTAAATTTTAAAGTAACTCTTAACTACAAAACAGTAGAATAAAAGAAAGAGGGTAACCAGGAAACACTGGAGCGAGTTTTGAATCCCAAAAGGTAGAACTACATCCCTCCTAAATAAATAATTTCCTCGCTTTAAAACTGGTAACACAAGTCCATTTATAAACAGAGCTTTATTAACAATTAAATCCTATAGTGTTTGCATTTATAGCCTTGTTAAAGCTTACTATCGTGTGTTTACAGCACATTAATATAAGACTTTTTTATTTTAGAGCCATATTGTTCTCTGCACTGTTACACCGTATTGAAAAGCAGTTCTCTTACCACTCTGTAAGAAACCAAACTGCCTGAAGGAATTCTATGTCCATCAGTTTAGTTTTTCATGTTTGTCCTTTAATGTTAAGAGAAAGCGTGAGAGAGAAAGAGTCAACGCAAGTAACTGATGATCTAAAATTTCACTCCAAAAGTAAAGCAGTCTATATACAAATCTGATGATATATTCGCATTAGTTTCTCTACCTTCTATCGTTTATTAGTGACTACACAAATTATTCTTACGAAAGTTTATTTCTCTGTGTACTTCATTTTGATCGAGATAAACCTTCGCAGAAATAGCTACACACATTGCGTTATAGACACAAAGTGAACAGCGAAGTTATATGTTTAAGAACTGGTCCCTATATACTGGCCTTAAAACTCCATATTCTTTTCATGCAGTTGTGAGAAACAACTGGATATCGATGGGAGTTAAAAAGAATTGCAAAGTTTTGAAAAAATCGAACCATTAATAAGATATCTCGGAAAAGCTCATGCCACAAAAAAGTTATTGGAAATATAATGTTTGTTTTAAAGAGATCTACATTTATGTATAGTACCCTTTCGTTTGTCACTTAACGTTTGCCAGTTATAGAATTAAATATAAAATCGCTTCCGAATGAATAAGGTTGACAGCTTATTTCCATGAAATTAAAGATATGCATTTTATTATTCATGTTAACATTTTCAATACATGGTATTTTAACCAAAATCATTACAGCCATTTTTGCGAAAATAAAAAGTTTAGAAAAATGTTCTATGTAAAGGGTAATTCGGTGTAGGGATATTTACTTGAAAATCTTTGCACAGCATCTTTAGAAGATACTGAACGTAAAAACGCCAAGTTTTCTATCTCCCCAACTTTTCTTTTTTGAGTTATGCTGTTCACAGACAAATAGATAAGAGCATAGTCGGAGCTTTTTCTAAAAATGCTTTTTGTGGTTTGGTTCAGAGGGTCTCAAAATACATATTTCTGGTGAAATCCCGGTATGGAATTTTTGTATGGAATGCAATACTTTCTCTACCTAGTATGTACGTGGTAGAGAAAGTAAAAACTGGCACTTACTGGTGACCACTTGACTTCTGGTACTTCTTGTAACATCAACTGAATACGTAAAATGGTGGAACCTCTTGATTATTTTCCATTATTTGGTTTTAAATTTTGCAAATTCTAATTAGTATCACATTCTGAGGCATTTATCAAGTAAAAAGAGTCTTTAATGTTCGTATTATGTTGCTATGAGCATAAAGGAAAATCAATCAAAAAGAAAATGATGAAGGTGGAGATAAATGCATGGTTTCTAAGCAAATACATGTGTACATCATTTCAAAACATGCTCCAAAGGATTTGTTTCAATATATGAAGCATGAATTAAATTTAGCACACATTTGCTTGGGAAGCAATCAATCGGAACACAGGAGTCCGTTACCGACGAAGGATGCTGTTCGCCTTAGGCTACGAAAACATCTAAATTATGCACAAGTGGCCATAGACCAATCCAATAAACTCAGCAGAAGAAGGCCCACCAGATTGCCACGCACTGAGTGATCTTCCATAGTACTGGGATTTGTTATTTTATGTTGTAGACAACAAAGTATCTCAATAGACTTTTCTTTCTAGAAAAAACACGTACATATGAGTAAAACGATGCGACATTTATTTGATGGTCCTTCAATCTCATACATATAAGTAATTCAGAGATTTCCGTGTTCTGGTAGTAATATGGGATTGTTATATTGAGATAATTTTTTTGGATCCTTCTTTGTACTGCATGCTTTTATAGTGTCATGCTATCTTTGCATGCGATACTGAATAAATGATATGCTCCTGTGGGAGAAGGGGTGTAAAGACTTTCGTGAGAAATGCTCATTAAACTGTAACATATAAAATCTCAATTCATGCTAGTAATTATCATCATGCTATGTTCATAATATTTTCTTTGGATATACTTTTATGCAATACAGCGTACCACACTGTCATTTAGACAGGAAAAACCACGCAAGGCCGTGATGCACGCAAAGGGATTTCAAAATTGACTTACGCGGCCTATCCTACCACACTCGTTAGCTGCTATTATATTATTAAGTTTCTCGGTTATAACACACAAAAGTGGGGAATTTAGTGCCACTAACAAGCAACACATGAATGTTCCTTAACCCAAGAGCAGTAGCGCTGGGTTATAAAGTACTCGGTGATTAATCTTTTGAATGTAGTAGCAATTTTAAGCTTCAGTTATGTTTCAAATCATAACTAGTCTTCCATTGTCATTTTCACTGCTGAATGACAGATTCGGTTTTATAACCCTTCAATGTTTTTGGCACTATTCTTACGTATACGAAGTTACTTTTTGAGAGATAAAGTATCTTTAGGTGGGGCATGTCAATAAGCCAATGTCTTCTAAGAATGTTCTACATTAAATATCTTAAAAAAGAATAAAAAACTTTTTGAAAATTTAGTACAAAGCATTCGCAAACCTTGTACATCAAGATCCAATACGATCTGCCCAAACGTATTTAAATGCACGTGCGTAGATGTGGGGAAAGAGCACGCGAAAATTTACATTTTCATTTTATCGTAATCCTGAAAGTTTTTTACTTGAATGATACAATTTTTGTCCATTTCTCTTTAAAGATCGTTCTCTTTTTAAGATCGATAAAGAGGTTTAAAGACCCTTTTCTTGATATGAAGTTTATATTTAGGACTTCAATATTATAATTATGAGTGATTTTTAGAACATTAAATGTGTTACATACTTATTGTGTCTTAATAATCCTCCGTCTTTCTCTATTTATCCTCCCCGTTAGGAGGACTTACACCCCCATGACCTAAAAGCGGGTGCCTGTAGTCAGACGGGGAATGGATGAAATGAAAGGTGGTGATGAAGCAGTTGGCGCAGCCGTCTCTAGTAGACTAGTAGACACTGAACACATTTATTTGTATACGCACTATCGTCATTATCAGACCTTAGTTTAGTTTATGTTCGCCATTAAATCATGTTTTTGGCGTATAGTAACATTATAAATCAGGAGACGCAAAGCATTCGAATCTATGAAAACTTGTTAGACACCGTGCTTTGCCGCCGAAATAGTTTGAAAAAAAATCTTATGTGTTACATTCACATGACTTTCTCTACTCTTGAACAAAGTATTTTTACAAACTCTTATTCTTCATCTATTTCCTATTAATCGAGATAAACATTTGCAGAAACGATCTTCTGACATGCAAAGAGAATTACATTTTACACATAGCGACCAGTTCTAAAAATATTTGACTATCGCTACTATGTTCCCCTTGTTTTGTAATTGCAAGGGCAATATAGAAACACAGTAGCCTTTAAGCATCGACATGTATCTTAATAGCTGGTTGCTAGGTGCAGCACCATTCTCTTTGCCATAGATTAATACTCTTTGCATATCCAAAACAAAAAAATGAATAACGAATTCCCATTTGAAAAAATAAGTATTGAATAATTTAAGGGAATAACAAGCAATATCTTGAAAATGGTTCACTCAACAAAATATGTGTATGACATAAATTGTGTATTTTAACGCGATCTACATTTTTTGTTTAGTAAAATTTTGTCTATCTTTTATGGTTTACCAGTTATGTAAAAGTCGTTCACAATGAAGAATACTTTTGGAGACATTCCCAGAAAACTCAAGATATACATTTAATTTTTCATGAAAATATCTTAAAGATATGATATTTTAGTCAAAATCGTTAGAGACATTTTTGAGAAATTTAAAATTTTCGAAAAATGTTCCACGTAAAGGGTAATCTGGGATGGGGGTATTTTCTTGAAAACCTTCGTGTCGCATCTCTGGAAGATACTGAACCTAAACACCAAGTTTGGTGTTTATCCGACTGTTCGTTTCTGAGTTATGCTGTTCACAGACACAGACACAGACACACATACACACACAGACACACACACGGACATGTTTCCAAAAATGCTTTTTTTTTGCATTCAGGGGGTCTCAAAACATATATTTCCGGTGAAATCTCGGTATCGAATTTTGGGTGTAATACAATACTTCTACTTACTGTACGTAGTAGAGAAAGTAAAAAAGGGAGGAGTAGGAGGGAGAAAGAAAGGAAAAAGACCTTCAGATTCCATTTGATTATTTCTTTGACAGCAAAATGTTTAGAAAAGCTAGACACAAACTGTAAAACTAATGTAATCTGAATATTTTTAATTTGTACAAACAGTTGTAAGAAACGGTTACTTTGATGAGAACGTCGCTTATGAGGAGCACGATTTTTGATGTAAATTTCACCGGTGGACTCCATCAAAACAAATGGAAGTTTTGGTTTATATGTACAGATATTTTTAAATTAAATACGTCTACATGCATAAAGTTGAGAATCAGCGAGAAGATTCATAAAACAGGAATCCAAAAACTACCTTAATAATGTGTACTTTGTTTTTTGCTATGACAGCACATATAGTAAATATTTTAAGTTGTTAAATTTATAAAATCATAATTTCTTAAGCCGAACATCATTAACTGTAATTTATTTGCACATTATTTTACGCAAGACGCCTCATTTAATTGCCCATTCTCATTTGATGAATTAGAATTCCTAAATTTAGCTTAACTGAGGCGATGATTGTAACAACAACTCAACTCGCTAGAGTATAAAAAGCAGATAGTCCATTAGCTAGAACCGGGATATATAAAAATATTAATCACCCACAATGACTCAATAGTGCATAATAGAATTAAATTGCATAGATTTTACTTAATTAAATGGTCTATAGAATTTCTGTATTTTTAGGTATCTTTCAACCTTATTTTATTCATATACACTGTGGCATTCACTGTCTCAGTTCACTTTAACATCAAGAAAGCGAAATCTCAGAATAACACGCCTAAGAGAAGGTTTAATCACCTAAACTATATTACGCCCTCACTGCTGGTTAATTCGTGGAGTTATGAAAATCAGTTAATGATCAAAGTTGCATGAGAGCTTCAGGATGTTAAGGAAATGAGATCCTTAATATTACATTACAAGGAGTAAAGCTCCTTATAATGATCGGTTGTTATTTCCTCGATTCCTTGCGCGGTAATTTGTTTACCAACTTCCTTCAGTGACAATTATTCTAAATATTCCAGTTCCATTTATTTTCAGTAAAAGTGAACCTCAAAGTTTAAACATGGAAATTTTATCTCGTGGTGAAGATATATTCGAAGTTTAAAATTTACCTACATTGTTTCATTTTTTTCCAGGTGTAAGTTTATGAAGGTAAGAATACTCTATCGTGCGATCGACGATACACGAAGTATATACACTGAAAAATGCCAGTATATGAAAATGCTGATACCCGTTTTGCGCTTCTGTTTGTTTTTTACACTAACAGGTATTCTTCTTTCTTTGGTATTTTCACATGTTTCGCATAAAGTAGAGAGAGAGGCAACAGCACATTAAAAAGAAACGTAACTTTACTAGAAGAGCTTTTAATTGAAGATAATTCATTTCACATTATTTAATAACTAGAAGCGGGATTTTGCTATTTGCACAAGGAGTTTATTTTAATTAAATGACATGACTGGAAGGAATAACTTAATCCAGGTAACTACCGTAACATTTGGAACACACTGGAACACACTTTAAAAATTCAGAGTCCTCTGTAAAATGTGATGGAAGGTTGTTTGTCTGATTAAAGAATATGGAAAATCAAATTCAAATTTGGAAATTGTCTGCACACTTCCTGGGCAGACACTCATTGCTAATTTTAAAATAAGATCAGCTTTATCTGTTGCCACAAATCTCTGGATTGATTCCCCTGAGAGTATAATGTAACTTTTTATGAAGGATATCTATTTCGTAACTATCAAGCGTAACCTAATATAAACACTTAACTAATACGCAGGCTGTATTAAGTAACATCGGACAAATCTATGCACCTGGAATACTGAACTGAGGTAAGTGTTATCCTAAAGAATTGGAACCGGCTGCTTTGTTTTTTTTTTATCACGCTTTGAATATAAGACATTCAACAATGTTACATGGCATTGTATTGTGCCTTCCTCAAAAGGCAATCTACGAAGCACAGCTCTACGTAGCTGTTCAATATATTATAGTAACTGTGAGCACCAATTTGATAATGGAGATGCGAATGGACAAAACTGAAAGTAGCAGCCTATGTATGAAGTGATGAAATCATGTTATTGATTATTATAGTATATTTATATCAGTGATGGTATTCTTGGGGGTAAAAAACGTCCACTAATTGTGCTTTTTTGTTCCAGATAATTTAACAGTGACCGGCTGCATGTTTCTTCTGTAAGGTTTCGTTCTGGACTGTTACGAACTAAAGGCAGCCAGCCCAGTCTTTAGTCTATCTCTTGGAATATTCTGAGAGATGTCGCGTGGTTTACTTTTTCTGATGTATTTTATAACCTAAAGGACAACTGTATCTATTCCCACTCACAATGCTAATAACGAAAATAATATGCCCACCCTTAATAATCCCTATATGTTACATTATCACGGTTTTATTCTACGCGAATTGAAGGTATTGCCTAAATTGGCAGACTTTTAAGATAATCAAGTGATGAGCTTAACAACCTTTAATTATAATAGATATTTCCTAGCATTATGTGATTCGAAAGCACTGTATTGGTTTTGCAACTGAATAAATAAATATTTACAAGCTTTACAAAAATGAGATCGCAGTACCATAAATGGAATACAAATTAACTCTGATAGGCAACTATATGCACTTCTTAATGAAAAAAATTAAATTACATTTCTTATATATCAAATGATAGGAGAGTTGAAAAGACAGTAAACGCCACAAATCAAAATAGTTTATAGGGAAAGGAAAGAAAAATTGCTGCCCAACAAATCTGGGCGTGAAATTCCTTAGGAGAAGAGGAAAAGACACTAAAAGAGTACAAAATTTGCAAGCTGAACACTCTAAACGTGTACTCTAATGTTCCAATAGTGTTTAAACGTCCTAAAGGTAACAAAAGGCAAATAAGAATCGAGATAGAATCTATATTAGCTATTCCTTCCAATAACTAATTTAAATTCTTCATGGGGTTTATTAATAACTAAATTTGATAAAACTGTTTTTCTAGAAGCAATTAGTCAAAACTATAAGGATTTATTGTCTTTCCTCTTTTACACTCAAGCTCTCCTTAGTTGGAATAGAGAAATAAATCCACACCCATAATCTCATCAATACTTCCAGATTCTTGGGAGGAGAGGGAATAATCCTTGATGAAGAGAGCTCCAATCCTCCATCCCAAGACCTACACCGGGTGGAAGGGAAATTATTACATTAATTTAAACCGCATACCAATCAATTGTAACTTCAATTTTTTCTATGACAATTTCTTGCGGAGGTATTTTAGGTTTTTCGAGAACACAAAATAGGCGTACAATGGTTTCTAACCCCTAGTAGCGGGAGTGACAATTCCACTTTCAAAACCAGTTGAAGGACAACACGTAAACAGGTTTCACTTTCTCTTTCAGAGTGGCGTCTCTCTCATGAGCGTAAAGATAAAAACATTTCGTGTCTGCCACCTTCTAATAATTGCATCTGAGTCTTCTAGCGACGCAGTTTGTAATCTAAACTCATAAACTCAGGATATTTTTATCAGATTATTCAACATTAAACGTAAATACGCTTTGCAATTGACATTGATGTAATGTAATCGACCAACTTTATCATTAGGTCCTTGCAAAGACTACTAAGCTGTACCTTTAGCATGGGCCAAAGAATAAACAATAAACCAAATGATTCATCCGCTTCAAAGATATTTTTCAAGATGTTCATAATTTTCTGACGTATAACCTTTATATCATCTTATCCAATTATGTCGAACTCTAGCAAAGACGATATCATATTCCTTCCTTTTACACTGCTTTGTGTACACCAATACGTTTCCAGTTGCACTTGTTATTCGTCAAAACACTACATCATCTTTCGTCGTGTTTGTTTGGAGTAAGGGACGAGTGGAAAACAAAACCGCATGTCACCCTTCAGGTAAAGGAGGGGAGTGGGGTACTCTATGTTTTGTTTACGTCCGGAACCAGTTCAGATCGCATGTCCTACCTCGATCTGTTTGCAATGTGGCCGATTTCTACAGTCACATTTACATCTGCAATAAGATGTTTGGAATATCACTTTTAAGTGATTAATTATTTCAAAATTCTGCCTGATGTCACATATTTACTACTGAAACTATGTCAGAAATGGGTTACTTTACCCATCTTACAAGTAAATAAAGCTCTTATTTGGAATAAAAGCTTTTTTTTCGAAAACAGCTGATCAATGTATTATACGTTTGTAATACTTCTATGAAGTAAATATTGGAAGCAATGTAGTAAGTTCCCTTTCGCTCTTTTTATTTTAAGACTTGCATGCTATCAGAGAACAGAATATTATGTTCCTGCTGTGACACCAACAATAACCGAGTAATGCTTACTTCAAAATCTTGGAACGTACCAAGAATATTACAGATATATTATTCTAGGTTTCTTTCCACAGGTGAATCGGCTGCATACGCCACTCCAGTAAACGATGAGGAGGATCTAAGGACCCGGATTGAAGACTGAGTGGATACGTGAAGTGCCACCCTTGGGATCTTTGTAAGAATCAAAGTGCTCCCTATAAATGTGCAGAACGAGCCTGGGTAACGACTACAACAGGGTTACGTGTTTTACGTGAGAGAGCGTTTTCCGAGTAGTGGCACATAATAGTGGGCTAAGGTCAGAATCCCTGCTTTCGCTTCTAGCAAAATCAAAAGGAATATATAGTACTAACAGGCTTACCCGACGATGCATGTGTAGCTTTTTAAACTTGAATGACGAATTAATGTCGTTTACCCACCCACGTCCTTTATGAAATTATTGTATAGTGTTTTAGAGGATATTTATGGTTAATCCTCCGCTTTACGCCTTACAATTGTAATTTGTGCAGTCCCGGCTATTCCTAATAAGGGATTAAAAATCCCCTGATATTAAAAAAAATCGGTGGAAAATCCAAATTCCCTAACCTCCTCCCGAAAGTCTTCCTAGTTTTGGAAATGCTGTATAATCTGCAACTACCCTTTGGCGGTGCACCATTCATTGGTCGAAATTGTCGAGTACTTTTTACATACCTGCTTACAGAAAGTAAAATGCTACAACTTTATACCGTTTAGTCATAGTCATTTAATTGCATAAAAACTATGTAGAATTGAATTGCGTTTTTATTTTTTTAACTACTGTGGTCCTTAGCGTCCCATTGCTTATTG
Organism: Deroplatys truncata; assembly: GCA_030765065.1. Classification (NCBI taxonomy): domain Eukaryota; kingdom Metazoa; phylum Arthropoda; class Insecta; order Mantodea; family Mantidae; genus Deroplatys; species Deroplatys truncata. Next base: position 97,581,261 of record CM060976.1, on the reverse strand, counting down.
GGCGTGAAAGACCGGAAATTTTGCTCACAAAGGCTTTCATAAGCGACGAAATAGTGATGAAGCTATATAGATTCCCCACTCCCAGACCACCAAGTTAAACCTCTTTAGAAAAGACAGCTAGTCTGCGACCACCAAGAAATATAATGTTCTTAATATAAAATGTCGGTTCACCGCTTCTAATGTTAGCAATTTTCTCTCTTTATACAATTAGTTACATGATCGGCCAACGAACTTGAATACAACATAAGAAATAAGAAAATAAAACAAAAACTTTCTAATATGAAGGTTATTAAATGTTTTGGCATCCAGAAACTTCAGCGCACACATCTACAGAATTAGAATAAAATATATTCAGAGATTTTTACACTAGCTCATTACATACACTTTGCAGTATTGATAAATGGCCATTAAATAGATTTAACGCACGATTTGTACCGTTATAAACAGAATTTATTTTATAAGCTCTGTCTTCTGTTTGCATAAGTGTTTCATTATGGCATCTGTGCACATTGTTGGAACAAAATGGAATCTGCTTTTGTTTCTAAACGCATTTGTGTGGAGTACAGCAATTATTTTCTACTCCATGGCATTCTCAACGAAAGCATTTTAGTCTTTTAGTAATAAAGTAATTAAAATTAGAGGTGTTTTATAGCCCATGAACGTTAGAAAGAATAGGACTTTTCAATGGTGAAAGCATACCAAAATTGAAGACATGAGTGCAAGAACTAGATAATAACCAAAAGGATAGTTTTGAGAAAAGTGAGAAAAACTTTTAACACTATTATATTTACATTTCATAGATTATATTGATTTAGCATGAAAATATAAGTTAAAGTGCACAAGTCTGACAATTTTCTAGGTGCTAATTAACTAAGAAATGTATAAAATCAAGAAAAATATGTGCTGGAATTATCCATTTCTTGCACCCAAATGTTTCGTGGAATGTATGAACTAGGATAATGCAAGCTAAAACAGTTTTCACACAGCAATTTTAATGTCAATATACAATAATGTTTGAATATTCATGTGTGAAGGCTTCCTCAACAAATACTACTTGAGTAGAAGTTTACATCTCGTGATAAGACACACCACTTTCAGCTTCAGAGTCTCCATTGCTATCTTCTTGTCTAAGGTGTGTACCAGTAGATATGTACAGGAGGAATATATTTGTGAGCCAAATCCATCACATTACAGTAATTCTTTGTTTTCAGTGGTAATGGAGCCTGATATAGCTCATGGGCATTTAAAAAAATATGCAAAATTTAGAGTGAACCAGTGTGTCTTGACCAACAGAAACGGACACTCCCTTCCTTTCATAAACAAACTACTATATTTACTGATTGTAAATGATTCATTCTTATTCCTTATTATTTTCTTGAATAATGACTGAAAGTGTCCTTTAAGATCGAATTTGATTTTCTGATCTACTTTCACTACTGTAAATTTCTTTGATGCTGAATATGCAATATCATACCACTCTTCAGGCACAAAGACATACTCTTTTTTCGTTTGATCTTCTCAATTATTGCAAATGCTCGATCACAGGGCATCAACGAATGTTCCTGTTCTGGGAAATGGTGATATATTTTATTAAATCTTCCCAAAGCGTAAGTGTGTTTAAATACTGCACCATCAACATATTGTTGTTTTGCCCGCGCAGTTGTTACTAAGAGATGCAGGGTTTTAATTTTCTCATCAACGTAGTTCTCTATGTAATGTTTCAAAGTTGAAACAGTTTATTTGGATCCCTTTCTTCCGCAAGTTTCATGTACATGTACATTTTCGACTCTCCAGTAGTACAAGAAAATATATCCATGTCGAACACCCAAATTACCTCTTAAAGAACAGCTCACCTGTAGTTAGTATGGGAACTGGAAAGTTTGCTGATAAATTATGTACGCATAGACTATTACCAGTTCTCTTTCATGGATATTTGAATGTAAAGTAATCTTGCTTCTTTAAACACTAACCTTTGAACATTATAACAGGTAACTCACCCCATCAAGTATGCATCTTGAGTGTTCTTATTCCTGAGATTGTTGAAACCATCGAGAATATTCTGCTTAATTTTATATGAGAATTTGGATGTGCATTTCCGTATACATGCACAATCGTTAGTAACTGTTTTTGCAGGAATAAGTTTTCCTGATGTTGAAACATACTCCTCTCCATGCAAGATACTCCTTTTTCTAACATTTCTGCTCCAATTGTCTTCATTCCTTGCCCTTTCCCTGGGCGTTGTCGGGGAACATTCAACAGAGCATGGCACTGGTACCTAAAAATCACAATATTATTAACATTCTGATTACAACAAACCTGTTACTCTAACAAATAATCATCTTTAAATAGTAATAAAATTACTAATAAACTGTACTTAGTAAAGAAATGCTATTACTAACTTACCTCTGAATCAAAATTTAAATTACCATCAGCCAACATTTCTTCACTATTCTCTACCACTATTCTGTCAGTGACAATGCAACATAGCAACTGAATGCAAGAAGTGGATACTTCCGGTTATTATCTACTTCTTGCACTCAAAGCAGACTTAGCCGAAACTTAAATTCCATCTTGTGTGGAAAGTAACTGTTATTTGTTAAAATGCTTATACTGACAGATAGAGGGCAGACATGGCTACAATTTGGCACAAAAATCTAAATTTCACAAGTGGTCATTATCTGGTTCTTGCACTCAGGTCTTCAATTGGTTGAGAGGATTTTGAAATTATCCTACATACACACATGAAATATATACAATTTTTCTCTCTTTATGATATTAGTGGGCGGCGCCATGACCGAGTGGTTAGACCACTCGCTTCCCACCAACGCGGCTCAGGTACCATCTCAGGGACCCGCATGTGGGATTTATGGTGGACGAAGCGGCATCTAGGCGGATTTTTCCTCACTGTTCATCCCATCAATTGCTCCATCATCACCTCTCCTTCCATCCCTTCTGTCTTATTTTCATATCCTCTTCTTCCTTCATCTCATACTTGGCTACGGGCCGATCCCCCGTTCCGGGTTCTTCATTCTTTGATTCAATGTTCGTCTGCTCCTCTAGGCACGGTCTTATATCCTCGGGGTGTAAGCCCTAAATACGAGGAGGGTAAGCCGACTAAGTAATTAAGTATAATATCAGTATACATTGGAACTAACTAGGACGTCGAATTGCAATTGACACAAAGCAGAATTCAACAATGTTTAGAGCACAGTCCATCATATGGAAGGAAACAAACATGCGATGCAAACGTGCATTTGCGCGATGGTGTTCAACCCGAGTAAACAGTGCTAGCAGCCTCAAAGGCAAGTGTTGGTAGATAGATACTTGACTACAAGTGGAAGAAACGAATGTGACAGAAGACCTAATGAATAAAATAGATAAAATAAAACAGCAGCAGGAAATTATAGCGTGAGGCTAAGAACGGGTGGTATACGTGCTTTATTTGGAAGGTAATAGTGGCTCTGTCTTTTTACCTTCTCTACCACTCACCTAATAAGTGCAGAAAGTATTGTATTTCATTGAAGAATTCCATACCCATATTGCACAAGAAATACATGTTTACTGAATAACGAAAAATATTTTTTAGAAAAAGGTCAGTGTGTGTGTCCGTGAAAAGCACGATTAAAACCGAATAGTCGATTAAATACTAATCTCTTGGTATTTAAGCATCTTCCAATGTGACACGGGGATTTCCGCACCCCAAACTACCCTTTATGTGGAAGAAAGATTCAACATTTTTAGTTTTTCAAAGATGGCTCAAGCGATTTTGATTAAAATACCATATATTTAAGATACTTGCATGACAAATAAAACGTCTTGAAATCAAATATCTTGAATTCTCTTGGAATAGCCTCTTCATTTGCATAACTGGTGAACTGTAAGAGACAGACAGAATCGTACTATACAAAAACTTTAGATTTTGTTAAAGAACACACTTTTCAAATTTTTGTAGCGTTTAACCAATTCCGAGATATTCGTTGTTCTTGTTTTTAATTTTAAATATTTATACTTTTCTCAAATGGTAGGTATCTTCCTTTGTTTCTCGTGATCATGAAAAGAACAAGAAATTTTAAAGCCGTCATGTAGAGATCCGTTTTATAAAAAAATCTTATTATCGATTTACTACTGTATCCTTATATCTAATACGAAATGTCTAAATATTGAAGGAAAGTTTGTCTCGGTTTGCAAGACATATTTGGAATAGCTTCTGGAAGAATGAATAGACAATTGAATGTGAATGCAATGCATCAGATTTTTTTCTTAAGCTCATTTTCAGACTGAACACATAAAATAACGCTCCATGTGTAAGTACATTTGCGCAGATAAAGTATACTGTTTTAACTGGTCATCTATGCTTATTCAAGTGGAACGAAACTTTGAGGAAGTTGGCTAACACAAGCCGAATCTTGAAGGCACAGATGGTATGTGTGTGTGTAATTTCAGAAGTTTATAAGCTTCTGTCTATGGTACTATTGACATGGTGGGATAATGTTTGTACCACGAGCAATAACAGAGTAGGTACAGGGAAGGCTTATTGGTTATGTCGTGAAATAGAGACGCGGCGAGATATTCTAATGAGCTTAGGTGGGATTCTGTAAGTACTGGGAGTCATCGTTTTCAAAAATAGTGTTAAAGTATATTATGTGACACCACTTCAGATTGCTTTCAGATGTTTCCCGAGGAAATTGATTCCATCCAGAGTGCTCCTTTTGGGAAGTCTTTTTGGGCTGGCTTGTATATGCCATCTTCCATTTATTTACCTCCGCCTGATTAAGTGCTGCGACTAAATATTAATGCACTTTGTGTTTTGTAAGCATTACGTAGTCGTTATCCATGGTCTAGTTATTAACATGCTGACCTCTGGTTCCCGAGATCGCGGGAAGGCAATGGATTTTTTCGGTGTAAAAATTCTTCGGAATGAAAGTAAAGCCGTTGGTCCCAAGTAATGTATATTCCCATATAAAGTGGCCTCATGTCTTGAAAAAAAATGGTCCTGAGTAAAGTTGTCGGTCATTTCATGCCCACAACATTCTGCTTTTCTCTCGAGACGCCATCTATTGGCAGTGAGCCAATCATCTGCCACCATGCTGACGGAATCAGTAGTTGTAGAAACTAACCTGATTACAGAACACACCACTAGGTAGCACTATACACCAACAGTGCGATAGGAGCCATTAAACAGATGTATTATACTTCGACATCTTAGTTCCAGATAAAACTCATTTCTTTTGAAGTAGTCGTCTATAATAATATTACTAATAAGTATTACGTTATCCTAGAGCATTTGCATCAGGACAGATGTTTTCTTTCACCATTTTCGTTTGTAAATATGGGAAAAGGATATCTAGCTTTAGTTAATGTATATAAATTTATCGCGTCAAGCCTTAGCTTTAGGCATCGTGGACATTCAAAAGAATGCTACTTGTTGTTTTAATAAATGCAGCTTGTGTTCCACCAGCAAACATGTATTCCGAAATATTCATGTACCTTATTCTTACGCGCGACCTTTCATGAAAGGGTTATTATACGTTTATTGTTTATTGGCATATCGGCTTCTGATATCGGAAATATTTGAGTAACCATACAATCTATGCTTGAGATATGAGACACCATACTCGAGGTAGATTGCTAAGCTTGTCGCGTAACATGGCGAGGTGGATACGATACGATAATATAACACTTTTCCCACCATTTAGATAGTAATACTTAAGGTGGCTAAAGCCCTACTTGAATCAGAAACGTGAAGGTAAAGATTAAAACACATAAATAAAGCTAATGATTAATAATATTACAAAAATACATAGATTAAAAGTATATTATGTTATTAAACAGTGGTAAAAACATGAATGTATGTTGAAAATAACACTGGCTAAATTAATCCATTTATGCAGAGATCATGGAGAACGTATGACCATGGAGAATGTTGCTTGCTTCATTGATATGAGAATTCATTTTAGCTTTAATTGAAAACATAGATACAGGAATGGAAAAATATGGAAGGAAAAAGAAGGGACTTCCACCATTCACTTTGAAAGGAAGCACAATGGAAATGAAATCCAGGAGAAGGCATGAGGGCTCATAGGATGACCGCCAGAGTTGGATGCAGGGATTATAAGGCAACCACTAGGAAGTTAAAAAGCCTTCAAAAGCAAAAAAGGCAAGGGTATAAACGACTTTTCATACACTCTGTAGTTTTGAATTCCTTATAGCTCCTGAAACAGCAGTAAAATCATTAAGTGCCCGATTCAGTTATTTCCAATTAACAATTGGAAATGAGATATATACCTACCAACAAAATGACAACAATAGGTAACACCAGATAAAAATCAACATTGACCTGATTCTAAGGTAGTATATTTCATTACTAGGCAAATAAGCTTTCATTTTACTTAGCCGTAAAAATAACAATCCCTGCGAAATTTCGCACCGGCTATATCTCCATGGGAGCGGAAAGAAGCAAGATTAGACAAAACAACTCCACCTGCGTGACCTTTTTGCCAGCACACTATCTCTCAGCGGGCCGTCTCACTGGAATTAATGAATAAATTATGTACAATTTAAAGGGTAATAGTTGAGACAATTTCTGTTACCGATTGTATCGCCGTAAAAATGTAATATACTACGGCCATTCCGACATCTTTCAAGATTTACTGCAAGCACGCACGCAGAGAAATATTCGACCAAAGAACTGAAATTTATTTTGAGAAATGAAAATGTTAAATAATTTCACATTGGTACAAATCATTCGTTGTTCGGAAAAGAAATATCCAAAATAATATTTACATTAATTAATGAAACACCATTTTTCATAACATGTATACCTCTGATAAGTTTCCCGTTGAAATGAAGTTTCAAGAACGTTTAGGAACATAACATTTCTGAATTAATAAAAATATTTAAGTACCCACAATTTCTGCAGAACTGAAGAAAAGATTTCTTAAATACAAGTAATTCACCAACCTCTTTCTTTCCATATCCAATAAGATTGGAAAGTAAATTGAACTATTTCTTTTGTGCCTTTTAATGGAACCAATGCATATTTATTCACAAAACGAAAAGCTTCTAATAATAAACATTTTAAATTTATATTTTATTAAGTAAGTACAGTCGGGTGTCAAAAAAAAAAATAAGACGTGCCGATATTAGGAACCGAGGTTTAAGTTGGCAATCAATGATTAACACGCCTCTGCCACGCTTTCCATTCCTCATTCGGTTACAGAGGTTACTGCTTGAATGCCAAACCAATAAGAACCGGACTCATTCAGGGACTAGTATGGAAAATCTTTGAGAGACATACTGTTTCACCATTCAGGTGCATATAGAGATTCTCCACTCCTTTCATCCTTCAGGTAGGCCTGTCCTTTCTTCATAGGGTAATGCTAGTGTATCGGATTTCAGCTAAAACCAATTGAGGATGACTCACCTGAGGCGGGCGCGGAGCACAAGTGATGAGATTCTGCCAACTTCAAGAATGTAAAACACTAAAAGTAACCAAAAGCATCGCCATGTTGTTTTTATTTATTTCTTTGGGGGGGACACTTGACTGTACGTACAGTTTCCTAACACAATTACGGTTCTAAATTCTCCCTTCTTTAAAACAACATAGAAATAAATTATATGACAATCAATGGATTCACACTTTAGTCCTTAATTTTAGACCCCTCTCCCTCTTTTTTATTGGCCTACTTCAAGCAGAAATGTGCCACGAGACTAATAACAAATAACACTAATTTATAACATTGCCCTTTTAGAGTGCTTTGAGACAGCGATAGATGCAGGTAGAAAACCGGTTAGTTCGTGTGGCGGAACTTTGTACTAGTTACCGTGCAGCCTCGCGAATTCCTTACCTCCCCTTTCAATTGTCTCAAAAGATTCTAAACAAACAATATAAGAGATTAAAGTAAGATTTTAAAATTCAATGAGGAATTTAACACCGGAGTTTTGCCAAGAGTGATAATTTTTACGACATTTTAAATACATTATAATCTCGTGTGACATACAACGTTTTATTCACTACTAAAACGTACATCAGGTTAACAATTTTAATTAAACATGCAGATTTATCGTTGCGGATGGAACATGGTGGCAAGCAACGCTGGTTGTCTTGAGATAATGGATATAAATAAATTGAAATTGATGACCGAGAGTATAAGTGAAAATTAAATTGTGTTCGGAAAAGGGAGGAATCATCAAGAGGAGGATAGTGGATGCTCACAGTGCAATGGAGTCTGTTTTTTATACGATAAAGAATATAATAAAAATGAAATAAAATATTGTAGCAATGTATTAAAACGTTTTAATTCACCACTAGGATAAAAGTAATATTTATTTTGCAAATGTATTTTATATGGCAGTAACGAGTAAAATAGGTAACATTTTAGAACTAAGGCAATAAAATAGTAAATGCAATTAATAACATACAGCCAAAAAAATAACACTTCCATGAGGAAAATTGACTATAACTACTTATATATTGTATTCATTTATACAGGGTGGAGTTGAGACGAGCATTTAAGTGAGACTGCACAATATCTCCAAAACTAAGCATTGTAGAAAAAAATGTCTTGAATAAAAGTTGCTTCGTATTATGGGATAAAGTAAATGCTATAAGTCGTGTTTTATTTGGAGGACGTTGTGATGGTCATTTTAGGATCAATTTAAATTGACCCTGATGGTAGGTTTCCATTTAAACAATTAAATTGGCCCTAAAATGACCACCATAACATCCTCCAAGCAAAACATCACTAATGGTATTTATTTTCCCCCATAATATCAAGCAACTTTTATTAAAGACATTTCTGTCTACAACGCTTAGTTTTGGAGATGTTGTACAGTCTCAACTTAAATGGTTCAACCTCTATATCTTTGTACTAATAGGAATAAAGTCATTTTCAATGTATTTTAATGTTTGAATCCAAAATAAGCAACGATGGAATCGTAGATACATTATTTTTAAATTTCTGACATAGAACTTTTGAGGTCACCTTACCAACTTTCTTTTAGTGATTTCAGAAACTTTGTAATTGTTGCGTTTTTTCAGTCATCTCCAAAATTCCCTCCAAGCCTCTGTAGCTGCCAGTGACCACAATCATCCAGACCATATTGTGGCTCCTAATTTTAAGTAATTTTAAACATACCGCTGGAAAACTGTTATTTAAAATAAATCAAATGCAAATATTATAAATTTATTGATTTAGATTGACATCCATACGCAAATTTTACTGAGCAAACAATGTTGATTTATATTCGAATTATTTTTCTGTCTTCGTAACACTTGGCTGATTATTGAGAGTTCACTCAAGTTCTAACATCATTTTAAGAAGGCATTAATATTATAAGTTTATAAAGATAAGGGAACGAGAATGTTATTATCTGGTACAGTCAAAATATTACTTCCTGTTTTGGACTGCTTCGTGTAACAGGACAGATTGTTGGGTGCTAATGACGGTAAATGTATGCGTATTGTATATAAGCTTAATTTATTACGAAAATTTGTTATACGCAGGTCATACAACCCGCGGCAACTGGAAGTATGCTTAGCAGGTAGACTCCAAGCCTAAATAAAATCAGCGCTATTCTATAACTTTGTTGTTAAGAAGGGACTACAATTATGTTAAAGGTTAAAGAATCCCTCTTAACAAATGCGGCGTTATTTGGTATCTGTGACTTATTTGTTATCGTAATATTTGTTTTCTCGCGTTTGTTGGAATGACTAATCGAAAATCAGTGCGCTCTGCGATAGCGTTTTGCTTTCACACTGCCGCCAGCCTAGCGTATGCGCTGGGATAAAAATAGGAATATTAATATAGAAACCTTAAGGTTACATAACTCCCTTATGTGCCTGTGAGAAAGGTGTTTAAAATATCACTGTAATATGTTGTTTCCAACACTCCCTGTGTGGTCTTCTATGACATTCAATGTAAGCTGCAGTCATCATTTACCGCTGAATTACGGACTACCGAGTGCTTTTATTACCTTTACTTGCCACGATGGAGACAAAGTGTGCTGTGAAAACGTTAAACGAAAATACAAGGTTGTTAGAATTTGGACCCATTGCTTAGAATAGCAAGACTTAAATCTTCTTGAGACTCCAATAATTAGATTTTTATGGGAAAGCTCGCCAAGCTGTTGAACATCTGTGGTAGTGGCCCTGTAAATTGAGTTTAATTTAGGTTAGGAAAGACAGACAAAATAATTAGTAACGCAATTTCATATTTTTATGCATGTATAATTAATTCATATCAACTTAAAATTATTGCTTAATTTTCTTTATGCTTTTTGACTTGCAAACACACTTTTTAAAAGGTACCAGTTGTCATGCAGATTTTTGCGAAACCTTAATGTATACCGTCATACATAACTAGGTACTTATTCTTTCATTCACAATTTGGCAATTTCAGCTTTAGTTCAGTTCTGTGGATATGTTCTTGCTTCTTAATCCTTGAATGAAAATCATTATTAGTGTCTGATAATATCCATATATTTTTAGGTATTTGTTATGTGGAAGATCGTAGTGAAAAGAAAGGTTAGTTTCACTAGTGGTATTATCTAAACATTAAATTAAATCGAGTTTTATTTATGGACGCTCTTTAACTAGTAATGTTCTTAGCATTTTGCTCAGAGATCTCTTAATCGGGCTTGAGGTTCTTTCACGTGTCATAAATCTACGACACGGGACTACCAGCTTTACTTTGCTTCCGAAGGAAGTCATGCTAAGGATTTTTACGTCCGAAAAAATTCATTTCCCTCCATCGGATTTGAACCCGCGATCTCGGGAACTAGAGGCTAGCATGGTACCCCTAGAGCACAGAGGACGCATGTTGTGTTATCTGAGGGAATGTTATAGATACAAGTATTTTATTTCGGATTATTTTTCATGCGCAATTGTATTAAGTATAAATTATCATTTTATAACCCACTGACTGCCTTCTGTTACATTCTTCCTCTTCCAGCAGCATCAGTATAGATTTCATTTTCTATGGTTACCGGAGGAACTGGTAAATAGCTTTCTGTTAGCCGTTTCTTTTAGCAGAAGGAAATTATCTTAAAATAATTGTGGGAAGGAAAACGTATCGCTGTACTATCCTACAACTCTCCAAATGTTCAGTTTCGAATCGTAGCTTAAAAATGAGGCAAATAAATTCGTTAACCATACAAATAAACGCGATATTTATCACTATTTGAACATAACGTTGTTAAATCAATAACTATTATTTTTTATTACAATAGGAGATTACATTGCATTCATTTTCCTAATAACATTCGTCTCTTAAAAGTAACATTGGGAGCATTATTTACCAACGCTATCACACGGAACATTGCTTACTCAAGCGTAATCCGTAACGTTTACATTTAACGCTAAAACGAATAAACAAACATTTTGATAATTAAAATGTCAAACTTCTATCGTGCTGTTCCTCTTCACAGCATTAAAATGAGGTCTATGCGAATCTGTTGTGTAACAAACGCGTTAGCATGAGGGTTTTGGTGTTTGTGGCGTTCAACAACCAAATCTTTATTCTTAACAAAATTTTGTTTTGCTACGAAGTTACAGAATACAGATCAATTGGTTAGCGGCTCTAATAATTTGTTAAGCCTTAGCAAATACCCCTGCATAAAAGAGGAAACACCTTTACAATTTATTGTTGGTGAAATCGCTACGTGAGTTCAGTCACTGTGAAGAGGTTAGAGCAACGAAGTTACAAGCTTACAAAATTGTGCGATGGCACGTATGATGCTAAGAACAAGATTTAAAGTTTATTTTGTAAGCAGCTTCTAGATTCAAAGGGAGGAGCAAGTTTGTTAGCCAATTGAAAATATTAAAATAAAATCCGCCGATAGGATTTTTGGTATAACCAAATGGAAGTGGAAAAGTATAGACGTGGCTTCAGCAACAAAAATGGCGTTCATGTACGGAAAAGGTTCACACATACATTTTTCCACATACCTAGTCTGAGGGGCTGATACAATTTTACACACGGATAACCGAATCACACAGTATACACAAGGCATAATAATATATCGAGGTACTGGGACTTAGAAACATTCTTCAGTATCGGAAATGGAATTCTCGGTTTGAGTAATTGCTAAATTCGCGAATGGTATAATTAACTGCTGGCAAGAAGATGGTGCACTGTAATAAGAACAAACTGTAAAGGTCTCGGGACCAATAAAGTTAATATATTCAATAAATAACTAGTTTCACTTATTTCAAAACTTCAAGCTCATTCAACCTATGCCTGAGAAAATAACGTCTCTTAGCCGAAGCAAATTACACAAATTAACGTGGCCAAGTGGCATTCGTTTTAAGCTTAGGAATAGACCGGAAGTAGTAAAAAAGCAAAAAGACGTCTAGATCTGTTTTGTCTATTGCGTTCGTCTTGTTTTCCCTAGTCATATTAACACTCCTACCACTTTAACAATAATAAACAAAAATTTTGGAATGCAAAAGAAGCTCAATTGTTCGCTTATGGCACCTAATATTAAAGACAGTAATTGTTTAAAATACGAAATCTTGTTTCAAACCAACATACAACTAACAATTTTCCCTAAAAGCTGGTTTATATCAACCCTACATAGCCATATTATCTACATAAGATATGTACATAAGCACCTCTCCAAAGCAAAACTGAGATGGTTGGCAATAAATACAATTTTGGTGTCAGTTTGTATTTGTCGGTTTTCCTGAACAGCAAATGTAATACGTTGTGTCCCTTTTTGTTGATCACATGCCAGAAGTAAAACGCACTGATTTATTTGGAAACACTGATAAAAGGAATTTAGTAAACAAAAGTATTTATAATTATTCTATATCATGAATAGATTTAACGTAAATTCCCATACAAAGCATTAAGTAAAACACGTTGATATCGCGAATGTTATCGTTGAAGTAATCATGATGGTGACATTAAGAAACAAGAAGCATGGCTGAAAGCAATAGGCAAATGGTTCATTCCTCTCCCACATATCAGATGTCTAATTGCTGAAGAAAGTACTGTATTTTGCCAAAAATTCAATATCGATATTTCACTGAATACTGTTTTCAGGCCCCCGGAATAAAAAGCTAAGCTTTCTTTTTTTGTAAAGAAAAACTTCCCTATGTGTTTATGTTTGTCAATTCTGTCTGTCTGTCATTCTTTTTTTCTCTTTATCTGTGTATGTATGATTTAGAACAGCATAACTCAAAAATATAATGTGAGATAAATACCGAACTTGGTATTTAAATTCAGCATCTTGCAAAGATGTGACACGAAGATTTTCAAGAAAAATCTCTCAGCCCATACTGCTCCAAATAGAAGATTTTTCAGTATTCTTTATTTTATCTGCATAGCTACAATAACTTTATGTTAAACATATATTTATTAAATAAAACATATTTAACATACTCACATGATCGAAAACATATTTTATGCGTATTACGACTATTTTGAGAATAACATGTTAAGTCCTCTTCATCCTGAACGAATTTTGTATACTTTTATCAGTAGTGAACCATAAATAATAGACACAACTGACGCAATAGATGTACATTTGTTTAAAATCAAAATTTACTTCAAAAAGCTTTGTTATCGCATTAGCCATTTCGGATATATCTCGTATTTAATATCGAATTTTTCAATACTTCGTCATTATTGAAGTGCTAACACTATTATGCTGTTTCTCGTGATGATCACGGAAAGAGTTTGAAACTTCAAAAGCAGCATACTCGTATAGTGCCCTGATTTGGAACGTTTAAATACGTTCCGGATCCTTTGTCTCTATTCAAAATTTGTCATCAAACGGTTTCTGCTTATGTTTATCTAAAAGAATATGAGGAAACAGCAAAATAAGCTTTTGTAGGTATAGTTTGTAGAAACTGCATAAAAATAGACGAAGGTGGGTAGATAAAGTAATGTGAATGTAACACATACTATTATTTTAAAATAGCTTCAATTATACAGGCCCCTTTAACTACTCTGGTCACAATGAGAGATTTCAGAGGCCTCTGAGCAAAATTACAGGTGTTTCACGCCCAATATAGAATGGGACGCTAAGAACCATAGTAGTTAAAGAGCGTCCATAAATAAAACTAATTAAAAATGAGAGATTTCCCTAGAGAAACAACTGATGCTGTTAGTAACTTGTGAAGTAACGGACCAGTGACGTATGAGGCCTCGGGATCGAATCCCGTCAGCACCCACTCTGAACTTGGGTTTTTCGTGGTCGGTAGGCGAATGCTGGGGTGGTGTCTCGTCTACCACAATTTCCCTTCCATTTCATTTTGTTCCGTTCTTTTCTTTCAGGTGCGTTCTAGATTTCGTGGTATATGACGATGCCGGGCATATGGCGTGGATGCTTCCTCAAAGTAAAGAGTAATTTCTATGGACACTATAGGGCTACTTGGGCATCGCTCTCTCTAGGCAGTTCCGCAATGGGACGGGACTTAGTCTGGAACTATCAGGACTTCCGCGCGTCTCTGTGGCTTGTCTTCCTGCGGACTGTATCCTCCTGTGGATCCTTCACTTCATCTCTTCCTCCCGGAGAGTGGTAGCTATAATAGATCTATGGATGTCGCAGTGCGCGAGGTGTCCCTCTCCGTGTATAACCTACATCTAACTCGTAAAGTAGATATGTTTATTATTACTGTGATTCATTTTTGCAATGAAGTGCATTTAAATTTACTTCCATACTGACACCTTGAGACTTTGCGGAGAGTAGAGGATTTTTATTAAAGAAACAATCACTCGCCTCGGCCGGGTGTTGAATCCGAAAGATTGAGTTGGGAAGCCAGAACGCTGATTAAATACGGAGTCCGTTGCCATGTATTTTGTATTATAATATTATTTCCTCAAAACAATTGTATAACAAACATTTGTTTATTTCTTTTGGTTTTATTAAGCTTCATTTACCAACTTTTCAGCAGCGCTTTACATTCATACCTCAACAAATTTCAGTCCACCTGGATCTTATTTCTGCACGATGCTTCCCAGAAGCACGCTCCTTTGAAATTCGCTGCTGGTTTGGAAATGATTGAAAGAACGGATCTTTGGGTCCTTTCATCCAATGCTATAACCCAGAGGAAATTTGTTAGAGCAAGGATCAGGAAGACGGAAATTTTATTACACTAATCAAATGTTTTATTTCCTTCCG
The DNA here is from genome assembly GCA_030765065.1 of Deroplatys truncata. Lineage (NCBI taxonomy): Eukaryota > Metazoa > Arthropoda > Insecta > Mantodea > Mantidae > Deroplatys > Deroplatys truncata. Next base: position 97,566,132 of record CM060976.1, on the reverse strand, counting down.
AGTTTATTAAATTCGGTGACTGCACAGCTGGATAAGCCATTGTGAGCGTATTTGTATTTCTTAACAATACGTTTTTCACGACAGATGAAGTGTTAGACCAAGTATAACATAAAGAAAGTATTAAGGATATACGTGAGTAAAACAACTTTAGTATCTTTATTTCACTTTTGTAACCCTTAAGGCATGAACTCTGTAGTAGAATATCTGGTAATGAAGCCCTTATTCGCTATTGCATTCAACAATAGGCCATATTCCGTATTGAGAGAGGGACCAAAGATAATCAGAGGCAATCAATGTTTAACTTAGAGCTTCTAGCAGGTGTTGCTTAAAGATAAGCCTGCATTTACAAACAGACATATTGTATACAACAAATGACTCCTCAGCTCATTTTGTATACCTAAACTTTGCAGGCGTAACGTAAAATTTCGACAGTTACTGAAAGAAGCAACAAATGCTTAATAAACTTAGTTCATTTTTAAGAATTTCGCTAAAAATAAATTATTTGCAATGCAACATTCTGAACTGTTCCATTGAGGAGCATACCGAACACGTTTACGCATCCCCTGTATGTGGAATAAAGGTGCAGCTATATCAGCTTTTTTAAGTTCTTTAAACTAATATTTAGTATAACAATTAAACATAAACCAATTTATACAAAACATTGTTGCAAGGCAAACTAATTAAACTTTAAAATTAAGAACACTATCCACGGGAATATAATTAAGTAAAAGCTGAGAAGTTTATTAACAGTTTATTCTCTTCAAGGTTGTATGAAAAGTGAAGACACTATGTGGTACAAATTAGTCTTCATCAGTGAAATCTGATTCAGGAATTCTACTTCTTGATGAAGAGTGTATTGTTATTCGTAGATAAATCCGTAATATTTGCACCATCTATATTGCCAAGGACACTGTATGAATCAAAGGTATTTGTTCTGTTCGTAAACCAACCAGTTCGAAGTAGGGCTGTTTCTCCGTTGTCGTTTCCAAACTTAACTCTACACTGAATTATCGATTTTTCCGATTAAAAATATTTGTATTAATTTTACTTTCACTTTCTCACTGTACTGATATTAGGTAATCAAGCTCCCACTTCCCGTAACTGCAGTGAGCACGACGAGAATGATGAATCTTAATATTGTTATCTCAAGAAGTTAAAGCTGTTTGGTCCAGCGCTGTATAAAACTTCTTCACACATTAAACCTTCTGCAATTATTCTCGATCTGAGATGGATTCCACATTTCTACTCGACGTTCTACGGCCTAGTTCCACTTGTGTCATCTTGGTGCAAAGCTCAACTGCATTTTTCTGCGGAAGTCGTAACTCCTGTGCTACGACAAAAAGTGAGCAGAATTTACACGAATGACGAGTAATACTCTGGCGTTGTCATATATCTGCACAATCCGAATGACGTTTCTATAAACATTTCAACGTGAATTGCAACATTCAGGTTTTAAATGTGGAGGAAAAGACCTGTTTAATGCCTTTTAAGGCAATCCATCGGTGAAAATTCTAAAATCCTCAGTTCTTGACCTATCAACTTCAAATATTTACGTGCTAATTGGAATGTGTTCTACAAATAAAATACCAAATTTGGGACCTCCATGTTAAACTAATGAAAAAATTATTACTTACTAATGTTTTAGTTTGTAATTTTGCACCCTTTTCAAAATACTCTTCGCGATGAATAATTACAAATTGCTGACTAAACATTTTAATTTCTGTACCATTAAACCATTGTTAAAAATTCCAGCCAGTTTTCTTGAAAAATATTCATTAGTTTCGTGTGAAAAATTCTCAAATATTAATGTCACAATTTCTCTCTTTTTTCACTATTATATGAAATATTAAACTGCACTATCAGTATGCATTATATAAAAAAAACCAAAGCCAGTTTCTTTATTCAACCGTCCTCCAACGCTAAAAATTGTAGGAAAACTGATTGAGATTTGCATCACGTGGAGTATTTTGAATATTGCAGGATGCTGAAAAAAGTATTGGAGAAAAAAACATTTGAAAACTGGAGTATCAAGCAAAATCTATGATACCACATTTTAAATTTCTGAATTAATTCATGAATATTACAGCTGTTGGAACGCTAAACGCATAGTATGAAACTACGAAGTGCAAACAGAATATAAAACTAAACATCTGAAAATGGAGTTTACCATTTTTGGTCAAAATTTCACTAATGGGTTGCCTTAAACTATAAATAGCATTAAACGTACTTGATAGTGTAATAACACAGTGTAGTGACGAGGTAAATGTCCAATGAATTGCTTACAAAGAATCTGGTGTTCAGAGAGAGAGAGAGAGAGAGAGAGAGAGATGGCTTATTCAGTATCCTATGTAGAGTCACAACTTAAGCTAACGTGACGAATACTCCTTTAACCATTCTGAAATATTCGGTGATTTTCACAATGTTGAAAACTTACAAGGATCTGGATAGGATAAAACATCAACACATAAGAAAACCCAACCAGCGAAAGCTTTTTTGAAAATACTACATGTTAACCATATAACCGAAGGATTTAAGTTTCTAAATTCTATAATTATTAGTAGTTATAACAGCTGTAAAAATAACATTAAATTTGTTAAGCTTTAATACAATAGAATACAAAATTTTAAGAAAAAGATACAATGTCTAACCTAGTATTAATTCAGAATTTCAGCCAATCAAATGAAGCAATAAATAAGTTAGCATATCTTGCCGTTTCTTTTTCTTTTCTGTCTTATCCTCTGTCTCCACCTCCATTAGCACCTTTTGAATTAAACTGCCTCCTCGCCGTCCTTTCATCCGTTAGGCGGGTTTCCTGAAATTACTACTCGGGGCTGTTGGTTGCTGATCTAGGTTATCGCGTCGCCCCTATTTATTGCAGTTGTTTGGTATGCTATATTTGATATTCTTTAATTCTGTAGTACCAGTAGGAGTTTAATTAAGCTGTTATACTAGTCACCATTTTCGTCTAATTGTGTCCACCGTTCAGTTTTTCCTATCTTATATGATTAATTTATTGAGTATATTTCATTAACACTTTAGGATTGTTTCTGTTCTGGTTTCATTTTTAACGTTTTGGAAGAATATGTCGATTAGGATTTAAGTAACGTCATACTTATTTATACGTTTACACGTCTGTGTTAAAAAATCAGCAGAAACTAAAAGCCAAAAAGCTCTCAAACTTCCGTAGTACTTAAAAATATTTTTTCAAAAGCCAAATAACCTTAATGCATTTTGTTTACGTGCTAATATATATTTTAATTTTGTATTGATATCACACATATTTACATTATATTATGGAAAGTAAAAATAATGGTTTTGTTTGATGCTATGGACTGAGTTTTCGCACAGATGTTATCTTTAGCGATTTGATCAAACGAAAACCCATGTATTAATGCACAATATTTTTTAAAAAATTAAGAATTATTATTTAACTAATGGAATAACTGTTTAAGTAAATTTTCTTTGCTTCTAAATTTAGCAAAATTCCCTTACACTTTGAGGGATCTGAACACTGGGGAAAAAGATTTTGAAAATTAAAAGAAAGAAAAAAAAAGAAAGGAAAGGAAACCTAGCTCATATGCTTTACTTCGCTTTAAGTGTATATTTTTAATGTTCCTTATTAATCCGTGAGTAGTGCTTGATAGGGAAAGAAGGAGAGCAATTTCATGCTACATGAAGCACGAAATACGTTTCTTCCCCTACAAGATGGAATACCTCTGTGGTAACGTCGGGAAATCCCGAGGTCACCCACCATCCTTACAAGGTTTCATTGTTGTGGTTTTCCCTAATCGCTGCGCAAATGCTGGGATCGATTTTTACCACCGCAATTTTTCTGACCCTGGTTTCTTCTCCTTTCCACCCTGTTAATAACCGCGGTTAATGGTACTGAGGTGGATGGTATTGTGCGGCTTATGCGTTAGATGTACTTTAAGGAGAACTATTTGGTATCGATACCCCGGACCTATATCTGTGGATTGAGAGGCTCTGCCAGAAGGCACCACCTGGAGACGTTAGGAACCCCGAAGTGCTGTGCCTGCCACCATCAGATCTGTCCCCCTTTGTATTCCTTCACCTCTTCTGGAAACTGAAGAGCAGCAGTACGTCTAGTATTATTCTGAAATTCTCCTCCGTCGTTCCGCTACACCCTATCTCTCCTTTTAGTGCTAAGCATAATAATTACGTACCTAATCTCAAACAAGCTGATACACCACAGTGTATAAGAATTGTACCTACCATGCTACTAACTTCATTGCATGACCATTTCCAATTATTGAACAAGTATCTATTTGATTAAATGGAAAAATGCTCGCACTTCAGGGTAGTATTGAGATAAACAATGGAATGTTCCACATCTCAAAAGAAAGAAGATAGGGGAATGGTTGGAGTGCTTGGAAAAGAATGGAACATTTTTATAATCATTAGATGACTTTTTATCCAAAGTGGGTAAAGGAGAATATTTTTCAAATGAATACACTAGCTTATAATTTATTGACGGAGAAGTACTACATAAGGTATAAGTATGATTTATTTCCAGCACCAATCCTGAATAAGAAAATATCGTGTACAGTGGAATAGCATAAATCTATTATAGAAACGTTAAAATTATTAAACAACCATGAATTAATTGTAACACTAATAGCCTAGCATATAACCTTAATTTTAATTTATAAATGCTAATTTTGTTATACAATTTTGCCCTGTTATTTTAAAACGCTTAAATCCTGGATATATAACTACATTTTATCACCTTGAACTGCTATTGGGTTGAAACTGCAGTTATACAATTACATACAGACAAGCAAAGTCTAATCGTCTACCTTGTTAATTGTGGCTATACAATGGAATTTTATTCCGATTTTTGTGTGTACAGTATGGTAAAACATTGTTAAAGTTAGGTATTTTAGTGACTGAAGATAGTTCAAAAGTCAAGCTTGTTCTATTTATTAGTTTGGGTGTGTGGAACATGAAGAGTTTCAAGTGTTATTGTACAGTACTGCACATATTTATCTCCGCAGCACCGCTCCGGTATTGCGATAACTGTGGAGATTCTTCTCTCTCTCTCTGTCTTTGCTTTCCTTCCCCTGCCTATCCCATTCTCTCACCCTCTCCTCTCACATCTCTCTCTTTGACTCGTCCTCTCATTTTCTTCCCCAGTTTCCCCACGCTCCCATTCTCTTATTTTCTCCTCTTCCCACTTTCATTCCCTTTCTTACTTCCTTCATTTTCCTCTATCTACCCTTCCTTTTCCCTCCATTTCCCATCACTCTCATCAGATGCATTGCGTATATCGTATTAAAAACATCTTTTGGTCATTTTAATAGGAAATTAAGGTTACTTTTATTTGTGTATCGTAATTTCATTACTATCATAGTGAATGTTTAATCTAGCATCTTGACAGCATTAAATAATAAGCTTTCTTTTTGAGATTTCGATGAGAAAATATTTGTTAGTCTGATAAACAGTGGAGTTTCTTTGTACCTATAATCCATCCCTTCCAGCAATAGGCAAATGTCAGTATCATTCATTTATACGCCCATGAATGTCAAGCATGTATTTGTTACAGCCTTTAGGGTAGACAGGTGAACATGAAGCGAGTTCTCCCATTACTTCCAGGGACTAATAAGGGTAGAAATGGATACATATCGCTTTAGGCTTTAATGTTTGTTCTCATCATTGCCCACTTTTTATCATGTAGTTGAACAGAAAACCTGATAATGTAATGTACTATTTTCTTTATCCATTTAATGTAGATCCTAATCACATTTTCGACCCACTCCATCTTAAAACCAAGAAATTCTGCATAGAAACAATGGCAAATTAATAGCATATGAACTACGCAGTAGGCCGAGGTAAAAATCAAATCCGTACTGAACAGCAACACTAGTCTTACAAAACAAAAGGGTGTCTGTCGAACATTCAGATTTCGGGCACGATACCGTATATATATCGATACTCTTGACACTCATATCTAACACTTTATTCTTCGAATCTGTATTCCAGATATCATTAGCAGTTGCGATTCATGAAGTTTCATTTGCTTAATTTAAGATCATTTCTGGCCAAAAATGTATCAGGGTAAATTAGTATAATGAGAAAAATTCCTTTGTATGCGCAAATTATAATTTATAATGTATTACAGAGGTGGTGAAAACGGGACTCACGAGTCATTTTGACTCGTAGGCGCCGTTCCTTCTCTGCAACCATCCCTTTGTTTTTCACATGCTGCCGAGTGATGCAGTGTGTGTTTCATATTTGGCGACTCGTGGAAGGAAGTCGTTTTCGCCACCCTTGATGTATTATATAATGTTATAATGGGTAGAAGTCGTATGAGTGCACCACATCATATGTTTTTAAATTACATATAAGTATTTAATATAGGAATGACGATGTAAGCCCACAAAGTGTTCACACATTTCTATAAGAGCATTAATAATAATAATAATAATAATAATAATAATAATAACTCACAAATTTTGCAACTTTAAGTGCAAAGTTGTCTGGTAGTACAAAGAAATGCTGCACGACTACGAAAAGATTGATTATTGTCTCATATAAAGCTTTGGTTGAGGGCGACATTCCCTCAAAATCTGATTTAGGTATGAAGTTTGATATTTATTTGAAATCTTGTTTTGAAAGCCTGGATATGTATTGACCCACACATGCGCTCGCGCACCTAAGACTTTACTTTTAAAATGCTCTTTGTTCTAACCTCAAAGTGCCCCTTATGCCGAAATTATACTTCGCATGCAGTATTTCCTCCAACTGATGTAAGTGGTAGATAACATTAAAAATTACTGTAAGCATGTTCTTACGAAACTCCGTCATCATAACGGAGATTTTAATGCTGGACATTAGGTTTCATAAATCCTCGTCTCCAAGATTAACTGGGAATTTCTTGCTAATGGTTCTGTAAGATGACTTACTCCTGAACATTAGCAGCAGTAAAGATGGAGTTAAACCCACAGAGCTCCAAGGCTTGAATGGAAGCCAGTAATTCGATAAAAACGCCCGAGTCTTGTTGATCTTGGAGGGTGGCGATTCTGGTCACGTACAAATTTAGTCAATTAGGAACTTCTACAGGCTTAAGCATCCAGTGACCGTCCTTCTTTAGCCTTTGGCTCAACTACAGTAATGTCAAATGTGGATGCAGATGCTGAAATAAGGAGCAAAGCATATTATACGTACATATATACTGTCACTGCAATAAAGACTCCGCAGAGTTGCGTGATATCCCATTTTCTACTCCAGCATACGTACAATCCATCTTATCGTGTTTCCCTCTTTACTAAAACACCTGAGTTTGGTGTATTTTGAAAATATCTTAATTTTGCCAAAAGAATAAAATATTTTAATTGTTTTATAACAATTTGGTTAAAACAAAAGAAAGAATGGAATAAAAGCAATAATTATTTCGAGAAGGTTTATAATAATTATTTTGAAAACACATTCAAGGGAATATTTATGTAACACTTAAACAACATAAAATATTAACTGTATATGCATATATATTAATATTTGTATATAATATATTAATATATACAAATATAATGTATTAATATATATTTGAAATGTTACTCTTTTAGTCGCATTACGAGAAACTAAACATTCGTGGCTTGGCACTTTAAAATATCGTGCGAGAAACGTTTTGGAAAATCCAAACCAATAGCAAGGAATATTTCCAAAATTATTAATACAAAAATAATTCTAATAAAATAATTATTTTATAGGAATTGTTAATTTAAAAGAATGAACTAAACGCCTAAAGTAAGTATATTAAGCGAAATGCACAAAGCATTTAGGAATTTTTAAGTCATAGCCGTATGTTTGACCACAGAAATTAGATTAAAAGAATAAAAAAACAACACACATTTGCTCTGTATAGTGTAGCTAGCTAGTGGAGATTTTTCGAACATGTTCTATCACTATTACTTTGGCTCGAATATTTAGTGACCTTTTTTAAGTGAAACGTTGATTCTTACAAGCTTATTTGATGTTTATATACTTATCAAATTTGATTAAAACAGGGCTTCCTTGATGAAATTTCTTTTATCCGTATCCTTGCTTAAAAAAACCTTCTTTTGTGTACAATAACCTAATGTTATTGGTGTTAACGCAGTTAGGTGTCACTGATAAGAATTTAATAATTTCTGAAATAATAAACGTTAATATATTCTACAGTATATTATTTATTATACAGTTTAGCACTGTAGAGATAACCTGAGTATAAGATTTGTGAAATATTTGCAATAATTAACCCCTTAGATATTGTGACGCAGCAGTTATGGCGAAGGTTATCGGCGGTCGGCGCCGAGCGGTCAGAGTAAACAACGATAACTCCGTTAGCCAGCGGGCTCGCTGTGCCTAGATAAATAGGACCTCCCGCTAACCTTGGGCCATAACCACTGCATCATAATATGAAGATGCTATTATCAATAATCCAAATTCCACATTTTATTTTTATTTCTTAAGCACTTACTTTTCGAAGTTGGTTCCGTGAGAATATACAATAAAATTTCGACCAAGAATTATTTACTGTGCGTAGGCAGTGTTATTAAGGGTACTTGCAAGTATCACAAGCTATAAAATTTTAGCATTGTGCGGTTACAACGTTTATAGTATAAAATAGGATTTATTTTATTAAAAAGCTACCAAAGCGTTATCTCTGACATACCCTTGGTATTATATATTTTGGGTGAAGAGGCATGCATAATATGGAAATAATTTGCTTTTATAATGTCGTCCAGTAGTCGAATAAGTGTGCTATGTTCTTACACTTTTATCACTGAAAATTTGTTTCACTGTTCTGTTCCAATCATTTGAAAACAACAACTGCGCTTTCGTTAAATATATGACACCGCTTTCGTTAAATATATGACATCATATAAAAGTTACAAAGTATTAGGCTTAGCGAAAAAAAATTCACTACGCTGTACATTTAGCGAAATCCAATAATTAAAAAAATGTGTAAACGCGGCCCCTTTCGGTTCGTTGGTTTCATTGAAGAGACATCGTTAAATTTGCAGCGAGTATCAACCTACAGAAGAGCTGCAAAACCCAGAAGCTACAAATAATTTGCAGGCTGTACTCTGAACCAGAATGTACATAATCTCAAAATTATTTATCTCAATGGACAACTCCAAACATGGTAAACTATGTAAACTTCAATATTTGAGAAAGGTAAAAATGTATCTTGTAGTTTAAGTGCTGAAGGATTAACACCAAGCAAATAGCATTCATGATTTATTCCACAACTCATGCTAGCTATGATAGTTTATAAAACGGGAGCCCGAGTCTTTAATGCCGCGAGAGAGAGAGAGAGAGAGAGAGAGCGAGAGAGAGAGAGACAGAAGTGGCAGGAATACTTTAGATACCATATAAAAACAAATGCTGAAGACTTTGCAGTAATGTTATGCACTAAATAAATTTTACACAACAGAGCTTAACTCCAAACACAGAGCACAACCTGTGAAGGTAAGCTCGACTCAAATAAGTTATTTCTCGAAGCACGGCAGTACAACATTTCCCCATCATTACTCTCTCTACACTTTAAACTCATTTTGTTCATGTGGCGATTTAGAATTATGCCAATTTCTAAACAAGTACCTGATACTTGTATTTGCACATTGGAAATTAGTTTTTGGCATTAAGAAGTTTTAAGCACAGACATTCTTTGAGAATAAAACTTTCACAAACTCCTATAAAAGTCAACAACCCCTTGTGCACTTTTTAAGGCAATAGAGCATTAATGACCGTGATCTTACGACACATGACCAAAAAATCGGAAACTCATTTTGTTCATGTGGCGATTTAGAATTATGCCAATTTCTAAACAAGTACCTGATACTTGTATTTGCACATTGGAAATTAGTTTTTGGCATTAAGAAGTTTTAAGCACAGACATTCTTTGAGAATAAAACTTTCACAAACTCCTATAAAAGTCAACAACCCCTTGTGCACTTTTTAAGGCAATAGAGCATTAATGACCGTGATCTTACGACACATGACCAAAAAATCGGCTAGCGCGATTGGCCTCAGGCCACCGCCTTGTGTCACCTTTGGGAGAAGAATTCGTAATTAGCGGCTCCGCAGCAGATAGAAACTTTGTGTCATCATTAACTCTCCTAAAACCTAATAGTTGGAGGTTCTGGTTTGTTAGACAAGTTATTGTGTTAGGCAAGTTACAAAAGTTTTACTGCAGGAATAGCACACCATTAACAGCTCTGCTTGCCTCAATACGTGATGGAAATAGATATTTCTATCAAGCTAAAATTGGAGCTAGAACTAAGCCAAATCCAAGATGTGTGAATTTAATAACCCAATAACAACATCATATTGGTTTAATTGATATTTAATTGTATATATATGTATATACATCATACTCATATTAAACGACAATAACTGTGGATAAAAGTGGGATAAAATAATACACTTAGGAGCATACGGATAAACATTTGTAGTTTATTGTATAGTAACTAGAACAACTTGCAACACGGTTCACTTATTGCGTTAATTACGGCGATCCTTCTCCCTCCATCTCTGCTTTTACTGATTTACTCACACTGAGTTTTCTTTTGTCATTCTTAAATCTCTCATTCTCCTCCCCCTGCATTTTTCCCTCTCCATCTGTTTCTGTTTCCAAAACCTGTAATCTGTGTTTCCTGGGGAGTCAATAAGAGTTACTAAAATTATAAAGTTTAATGGTATTTAAATTGTACACAGGCTTTACTAGTTTCCTACAATTGCCATGCCACCGTGAAACTGTTGATTGTGGTACTTGGTTAATCTGCACGGATAATAGCAACACAAATGAAAATTGGGAAATATTCATCGTATTTAAATTTTGGTATTAAAAACCGGAGGGAAATATTGCTTATAACAACACCTTTGTACAACAACTTTCAAAAAATTCAATTAGACTACTTAACACCTTTCCACTTATAAAAACTAATCAAGATGCCATACAGCCTATATTGCTAATGAGACCAAGGTATGTTATATACTAAGTTGAATGGCAATCGCTTTGGTTATCATTGCGCATGTATAGTTTAAAATCGCAACTTTGGCTTTGACTTGTTGAGCACTTTACATGAATAAATTACACATTTATAAAAATGGAAATTCACTATATTATATATATACATATACCAGGTGGGTCAGCTTCCGCTAGATATTCGTATCTATGCAACCCGCAGTTTATAGTCTAACGTGAAAACATTGATTCTTTAGGCAAACAAACTGTTAAATGTAGCTCTACCCTTCTATTTGGTATTATACGCAACTAGATGATTAAATGCTCGAATGAGAACCAAAGAGCTGTAAAAGCCTTAAAACATGCGGCGTTTTATGGATATAATACTTGCAAGGAGATAGAGGAATGTTTTCCCGAAGAGCGGGATAAACTACGTGGGTTCTGGCCGAGTGGGTTAGCTGCCGGAATGTGGTGAATCAAAGGTTAGTTCCGAGGTTCGAATCTGATACAAACATCAAATTGTTTTGATTGTTTTTTTCTCTTCTTATGTTTATTTTCTTTATTTTAGTGCACTAATTTATTTATTTTTGTTATTGGCTCTCCTGTGAGCCAAAGACACAAGAATTACAATAAGATAAATGTGTATCACGTGTACCCTAATAATCGTATCGTATCTGGTGTTGTAAAGTGTTACGTAGTTAGCTTTCATTCTCTTAGGCGCATATCGACGATATTAAATATAACAGTTTTTGCTTCATGTTTAAACCTTATGTTTCACTTCTTCTATTGACAAAGGAGTTGTAAATGTACTAAGTTCACGGGTAAACAGAATAATAAATTGTTGAAGATTTCATCAACGAAGTAAACGTTCAAAATTTCGACCCCCCTTTATCAATGCACATTTGTGTACGTTACGAAGAGACCTTCTTGCATGCTGTAACATGCGCGGTGTAATCTGCCTCCATTCTTCACGTATGAATGTGCCCGTAGTTGATTTGGGCTTTGCAATGGAAAACATGACGATTATTCTATTTTGTACATACTTATAATGTTATCAAAAATGTTATTTATACCGTAATATCAAATTATAGGCCAAAGAGATAAAACAAAAGGTAATAAAAAGTTCAAACCTAACCCGAAGGATTTGAACCCGAACTGAAGTATCACAGTGTTAAAGCAAGCACGATAGTACCATTCAGCCAATGCTATCTTGTCAGCTGGGGTTACTATACGAATTAGTAATCGCAGAACTGGACCCCGTCTGGAATCTTCACACGCTTTTTGCATCGTCATGCCGTGTTTTGAGCTTGGTTTGGTAGTTTTAATTCAAAGAAATAAGCTGCATCAGTCATTACATTACTGTACAATCTGAAATATGCCATAGTTTGTGACATAAGTGAAATGATCTACCTAATACTTAGCATTTTTGACAAGACTGTACAACGTTGACTGACGGCTTAAATCCAATTGGTCGCACTGCATAAATATATCATTTTGTTTTCAAATGGTTTGTCAACGATGCATATGATAGGTTGTTCCTTCAGGGGCGTTTTCATAGGTCTCCTTGAATGTATGCTAAATAATAAAAGTTTTTAAATTGGCTAAAAGTGCTATTGCAGCTCCCAGGGTTGGGTGGATGCTTTTTATATCAACATACATAGCGATTGCATTCTGTCCTGTAAAACACTTATGTTATGCTATGCTATCTATCCCTCCTCTATAAAGTGTTATGCAAACCAGCCATTAGAAGGTATTCAAGAAAGGCGTAAGTCACGTATGTCGCTTAGTACGTTGCATAAATGCAAAAATAAACCGAGGCAGCTGACTCGCCTTGTATATAGGTATGTAGAATTATAACGGGGAGCTTTAATGACGGAAGAATTTAAAAGCCTTACACAGTATTTCAATATAATATCTAACATGTTTTAAAACATTGCATGATTCAAAACATAAACGTGCACTATGGCATTTGTTCTCCTTAACTTATCTACTGAAAGTAAAAAAACAATCTGATGTGTTACACTCACATGACTTTCTCTACTCTTGTACAAACTATTTATACAAACGCTTATTCTCCATCTACTGCATGTTAATCGAGATAAACGTTTGCAGAGTCTATCTTATTGCTAATTTTCTTGTAGATGTAAGGGGATAACATATTTACACGGGCAATTTGTTTGCATATCCAAGACAAAAAAATGAATAACGAATTCCCATTTGAGAAAATAAGTATTGAAAAATTTAAGGGAATAACAAGCAATATTTCGGAAATGGTTCACTCAACAAAAAAATATATATGACATAAGTTGTGTATTTTAACGTGATCTACATTTTTTGTGTAGTAAAATTTTGTTTATCTCTTATGGTTTACCAGTTATGGAAAAGTCGTTCACAATGAAGAATACTTTTGGAGACATTCCCAGAAAATTCAAGATATACATTTTATTTGTCATGAAAATATCTTAAACATATGATATTTTAATCAAAATCGTTAGCCATTTTTGATAAAATTAAAATTTTTGGAAAAATCTTCCATGTAAAGGGTAATCTGGGGTGGCGGGACTTTCTCGAAAACCTTCGTGTCGCATCCTCGGAAGATACTGAACCTAAATACCAAGTTTGGTGTTTATCCGACTGTTCGTTTCTGAGTTATGCTGTTCACAGACAGACACACAGACACACACACGGACATGTTTCCAAAAATGCTTTTTTTGGATTCAGGGATCTCAAAACATGTATTTCCGGTGAAATCTCGGTATCGAATTTTTGGGTGGAATACAATACTTCCCCTACTTACTATACGTAGTAGAGAAAGTAATAGATGTGAACTTGACCGAACACCATTATGTGTTAACCGAAATACGTATGCAAACTTACGTATATGAGCAAACGAAATAGTTGTGTTACTATTACATTTTAATCACACTATTACACGTTTTTATTTAAATGTGACAAAATATAGGCAGGTATATATTATGCTGGAATAAAATATAAATGACTAATATATCACTTGCTACAAGCCACAGTAATGAAAGAATATGTTGATCGATAATATATCGGTTATAAATATGGTGATCGAGTACTGTCAGAATAGAAAGAGAATAAGACATCAGTCACGATTGTAAAAGAACGGAAGCTCCTAGTGTTACCATTCACATTTCAGAGGTTTGTTTTGTGCTCTGCTTGACAGAAATCCATATTGGTATCTCCATTCTCGTATCTCTTCTTCGACACGTATCCACACAGCCCTTAGTGCATATCAACTGTATCTCTGTCTCTACGCGTGTGGCGTAGATAGCATTAGCGTACCGTGCATGACCATGTGCCCTCATTATCTGTGGATAGATGTCAGAGCATTCGCTATTACCGTGTTTTAGACTTAAGGTAGAACTTTGGATCGTGGTATTAAACACCCAATCCGATATTTACCCTGGTGACTGAGGGTAACCACCAGTCTGATCTTCATTCCAATTACCCAGTCATTCACCAGATTGGTCTTCATTCTTTTCTCTGTGCAGTAGTTAACAGCTTTCCAGGGATATGCTTGTTTTGGGTTTCGTGGTGGTGGACACAGTCTTTCACGAACCATCACAATGCTGCGAATGAATACTTACTGTAAGGTTTACATGTGGTAGGTTAATTTTAATGGACAGCTAGTAGGTACCGAGGAAAAAGTCATTTAATTCAGTGTCAAATATATTTATGTGCTCGAGTAGTGATACAGTTCTCTTCCCAACAGCTGCATGTGGAGTGTGGCAGGCCTGGTTTCCTGCGGATGCTCCGCTATCCTGCAATTCCACTGGCCATTTTATCGTCAACGTCAGTCCCATCCTACCCTAAAGCGTAATGCAGTACACGAAATTATCTAGCGCTACTTGAAAATAAACCACGCCAGCAGCCTCTGCGGCCGCTTCGAAACTGGCTGTAATGTACATGAGGGAATGGACATTTTTTAACTATGTGCCATCCACTATATGCGTTTTTATACGCTGAATTTATAGAAGATCTTATAAAGCAATGTGAGAAACCCTTTCGTGAACGAACGTTTGTAACATTAGGAATTTTGTTGTTTTGAATGCTTAAATAACATGTTAAGACGATGATTGTTCTTCCAAGCATACCGTGTGTAGGCCATAGCTGGAAAGGTATAATCAGACAAATATTCGGTCGTACCAGTATATCGCCATGGTAACTTAGTTTATCAGAGCAACGGCGGTAAGCCGGTGATCCATGTTTCTAATCTCGACTGTGGAATTGCATTTTTCAGTCTGATTCTACCTTTTCAACTTTATCCTGCAAAACTATGTGTAGAAGAACAATTAATTATCACTACTTGACACAATAGTGGTTAACTATGAAACTCAATTTTGAGAGGAACTTGTGGTTTATCGGGATAAATGTGAGAAGTTAGGGAGTGTAATGTTGTATTGGTATTTATCTGGTAGCTCAGTTGGTTGGAGCAACCACACGGTAAGCTGAAGATCCGGGATTCAAATCCCACTATGGCATTCAATTTTTCAGTCTGGCTCTACCTTTCCAATATAATATTTCGTACGTTTAGCCTACACAGAAATTACACACCTTTGTGACTGAACTGTCCAGTATATAATATCTGTGTTACTCCTAAACCAAAGAGTGAAATATAAACAGAGACAAGGAGAAGTTAAGTTCTGTGTAAGATATGATGTAACTGCGAGCTATCTGTAATAATTCATGTTATTATTAAAGAAGAAAATGTTTTCATTTTATTTTCTCTACCAGTACATAGTAGGTAGAGAAGATATTGCAATCCACACAAAAATTGTACACCTACAGAAATTACAACAGAAAGACATGTTTTGAGGTCCCTGAGCAAAAAAACTATTTTTTAGAAAAAAGTTCTGTGAGTGTGTCTGTCTGTCAAAAACGAAAAGTCCGACAAATACCAAACTTGACATTTGTGTTAACTATCTTCCAAAGATGCGACAGGAGGATTTTCAAGAAAATTCCTCCATCCCAAACTACCCTTTACGTGGAAGATTTTTCGAATTTTTTTATTCTCTATAAATGACTAACGATTTCGTTTAAAATATACTATATTAAATACATTTTCATTACAAATCAAATGTTTATCTTGAACTTTTTGGGAAGAACCCGTAAAGTCTATTTCATTCGGAAGGAATTTTGTATTATCTGGTATCTATAACGGGTAAACGTTAAGCCATTGACGAAAACATACTACACAAAAAATACAGATCTCTTTAAAACGCACAATTTATTTTCAAATAACTTTTCTGTGGCACTAGACATTTCCGAGATATGTTATTAATGGTTAGAGTTGTTCAATGCTTTTGCCATTGCTTTCTAGTCCTTTCGATATTCAGTTGTTTCTCGCGATTGCACGCAAAGAGCATGGAATTATAAGATCAGTAGGTAGTGTCCAGTTCTTAAACCTTGACTATGTCATTCTCTTTGCATCTACAACGAAATATCGATTAAACTGAAGTAGATAGGAAAATAAATTTTCATGAGAAAACTTGTATACCCACTAATAAGCGATACCGCGCCGAGAAAGTCATGTAATGTAACACATCAGATTTTTTATTAACACAGGCAATCCATTTCGGAACTTATAAGAGGAAGGTAATTTTCTAAGGAAGTGCAAAGGTTTGTATCACGCAGGGAGCCCAGAAACTGGGCGGAGCATCGTACGCAGGCCAATCGGCCTTAATTCTTCCAACGTGACCCCTGGGGCAGAAGGATGAGGGGAGAGACCCGAAGGGTGACCAGATCCGGATGCCGACAAGCCCAAGCGTGGACGGGGTCTCTAACTTATCAGACATAACGCATCCGACGCCGTACAGTCGCTGCCCACAAGCCGCCAGCATTGGAAGGGAAAGCATAAATAGAATATGAAAATATTCATGCGACTTTTATTCATGTCAGTACCGTCCTATGCGTTCTCTCTCTCTCTCTCTCTCTCTCTCTCTCTCTCTCTTTCTCTTTCTCTCTCACTCACACACACAAACGCGCGCGCGTTTCTGATCCTTATTTACTTTCTCTACCACACAAAACCGTAGAGAATATATTACATTCCACCCAAAAATTCGATATTGAGATTTCACCGGAAATACATGTTTGGAGACACCTTGAATACCAAAATAGGCAGTTTTAGAAAAAGGTCCATGTGTGTGTATCTGAGAATAGCAATACTAAAAAACTAAAAGTTGAATAAATACGAGATTTGATATTTAAGTTCAGTAGCTTACAAAAATGCGACATGAAGCATTCCAAGAAAATCCCTAAACTCAAACTACTCTTTACTTGGAACGTTTTTCATCATTTTTATTTTCTTAAAAACATTTGTAACGATTTTGATTAAAATGCTATTTGTTAAAGACAATTGCATGACAAATTGTATATCTTGCATTTTCTGGAAAAGCCTGGAAGTCCTCTTCATTGGAAAGAAATTTTGTATAATCTTGTATAACTGGTAAACGTTAAGGATAGACGAAAAACACTACTAAAATGTAGATCTATTTAGATCACACGGTTTATTTCAAATAACTTTTTGACTCAAAAGCCATTCCGCGATATCCGTTATTATTGTTTCAAATTGTTCAGCTTTACCATTCTTCTAAAATCCAGTCAACATTCAGTTGTTTCTCGCGAAAAAAGTAAGGGGCTATTCACAATGAAAATCAAGCGTTAACATAACGTAAAAGTTAACACATAAACTTAGTGCCATATGTTACCATTCACATCGATAAATGCAAACGCAAGCAGCAACCAATCGCAAGAGAGCATTAAACAGCTGAGCTAATATGGCAGTATGCGACGCGAGCAGTGACAAAGATAGTTATGTACGAAGGACATCCAGAAAGTAAATAACAATTACACATCACGCTTGGTGCAGGTGCCCCCCCCCGCCTCAATTGCATCACGCTAGCTAGTTCCTTACTCCACCTCGTATGAGTCGAGTTACGTTGCTGTGAAGTCATACCTGTCTGTTCTACAACATAACCAAATGGCGGCGCCAATTGAAAATCTCGCCAAATGTGAAGTGCGTAACGTGATTCGTTTTTTAAATAAACAAAATGTTCGGCCAATTGAAATTTATAGGCAAATAACGCAAGTGTATGGTGATAATGCAATGAGCAAGTCCTCAGTGAGGAAATGGTGCATAATGCTTAACCAAGGAAGAACCAGTGTGCACGACGAAGACCGGTAGGCTTGAGAGGCTATCCCTCATTACGGATGAGTTGAAAACAAATTTTAATGGAAGAATTCAGGATATTCACTTATTTCCGAAACCAAAGTACTTTTTGAGTGGAAATGAGTTTCCAACGACGAAGACCCTAAAGAGGCAGTGGCATTCTTTGGCGGTAGAAGAGTATAACATCGGCATTAAAAAATTTGGAACCACGTTACAATAATTGCCTTGAGAGCAATGGCGACTACACTGAGAAGTATAGAAATGTGCTGTATCTTTGTAAACAAAGCTTTGTTTAATATCTTTCGTTATTATTTAGTCATGACAATTCGTTCTTTACCTTCTGGATGTCCCGCGTACATGTATCAAAATGAAAAAATCGCTTAAAACACGCTAAACTCACAAAAAACGCCATTCACCATCACAAATTTGTTTTTCTGTGATTTTTATACATATTCCAGTGAATTCTAACTTTATATATATTTACATAAACCGCGGGGATATACATATATACGAAATCTGTCTAAAAAGTTTCCGACCTTTGGCAGGGAAAAAAATTCTTGCCTGATGGGATTGGGACTCTAATCCCCTTCAAAGTAAGGCCCTTTCGCTTCCACAACTTGGTCTACCGAACCTTCCACTGCCGAAAACACTTCTGGAAGGCTTCTGAATGGCGTTCATCTCCGCCGTGGTGTTCTGCATTATCGCTTCTCTTCTCTCAAAACGGGATCCTTTCACCTTCGGAAACAACCAGAAATTGTAAGAAGCCATATCTGGAGAGTAGGAAGGTTGCTGAACGACTGAAATTCCATGCTTTAGCAGAGGGATGAATGAGCTGCAGCATTATCACAAATTTCGCAGCCACTCTACACATGATCAAATCATCACGCAAAATTGTGTGAGCGGAGTCTTTACTGATCCCAAACTCTTCGATAATGTATCGTAAGATCAAACGACGATCTCTCATTTCCAGTTTTTCCACATTCTGAATAACAGTTCAGTCATCTTGAGAGAAATCGAAAATCCGACATACGTATCACGGCACCCCATTAGACAGCAGGCAAGAAGCGACTGGCACACTCTAAGGCGGTGAAAAAATTCAAGCACGTGTATTAAGTTTTCTCCTTCCATTGTGAGAGCGGTGCCGCCCAAGCATCAATACTACGCGCGGGAGAAATTAACATCCCATACTTTTTAGACAGGTCTTGCATAATCCCGTGATCTTACACAACGGCAGTTAGCAAGTCAACACATTGCAACGGAAAATCTGATGAGAGACGGAAGAATTATCCCGCGATGAGAATCGCTAGTTTCTTACGTTTGACGTAGACATTAACTTGAAAGCTTGGGCTTTGCAAGTTTACGTTTAATTTAATCATTACTTTTATGTTTAAGTGATTCATCGTGAATGGTTCCGTTATAATGCATATCTAGTTTTTAGGTTTACGTAATATTACGTTTAATTTTCACTGTGAATGTTATCCATAGAACTTTAAACCCAGCATATACCGCCCCGTTCTTAATATTTGACTATCACTCTTCTCTTTGTATCCGTAACGGAATATTTGATGTACTGTCTCTTCAGTGACATTTTTGCTAGTGTGGGAGTGGCTATCTTTCAGGTAAAGCTTTATATGTTGGGAGGGGTACAGAGTATGCTAAACTCGTGTCGCGCGTAACGTGCACAGTGGGAAACAGCAACAGTCTTTCACTATTGCACATATTTACCCCTCACTTGCCTCATACCAGAAAACACTACCTCCTTCCAGAAGATAAACCGACCTGCTTGGAAGGACTTCCCCACCCACCAGCTAAAATGTTGCTGATCAGACAGTAGCAAAACACCAATAATGGCATTTACTTCCCCCGTAATATCCAGCAACTTTTATTCAAGACATTTATTTCTACAACCCTTGGTTTTGAAGGTATTGTAAGTCTCAGCTTAAATGGTCCACCCTGTAGAATAGGGTCTGTAAAGGTTTATCTGAATTAAGAAGAAGTAGATAGAAAAATTAAGCTTTCGTGAGGATAGTATGTATACTAACTAATAAACCATAAGGGATTGAAAAAAACATGTGAATGTGTCACATCACACGGTTTTTATTCAGGTGTCTCAGAATGCTGTCATGCTTGTCACAGGTAAGTGATAGAGCAAGTACTAGGCGCTTTTGGAAATTAAAGCTGACAAATTTTTCAGGTAGTTTGGCACCTTCCATTGTAACAGTTGAAGTCTATCAGCTCATATCTACTCAAAAGACTGGAAAATCTCAAAAGGATCATAAATACTCATTACAGCCAAAATAAATACGCCTAAATCTGTCAGTTTACTCTCAAATTAAACCCTATGTTAAACATTCATGCTTCACATAAAGAGTCGTTCTCAGTGGTGTAGTGGTTACCATGTTAGTTCTAGTCCTCAAACCCAGCGGAAGGTGATGGATTTCTTTCGGGGGTAAAAATCCTTAGATGGTTTCCTTCGGAAGGGAAGTGAAACCGGTGGTCCAGTCATAGATTTACGGCACGTAAAAGAATCTCACGCCTAATAAAGAGGCCTCTGAGCAAAATTACCGGTCTTTCACGCTCAATATGCAGGGTTGGCTATTTAAGCTGGGGCTGTACAATATTTCCAAAACTAAGGGTTGTAAAAAGAAATGTCTTTAAAAAAAGTTGCTTGATATTATGGGAAAAAGTAAATGCCATTAGTCGTGTTTTATTTGGAGGACCTTGTGATGGCCATTTTAGGTCGATTTAAGTTTTTTAATTGGGAACCTACCTTTTTATGTTTTCTTACTCCTCATAAAAAAGTAAACAACATTTGTATAAAACACTTTGCAGTTGTTATTACACGAACAAAAATAACGCCAAAAATTCTGAATGGCTGTTTGCGAAGAGCGCAATGAATCCATGGATGGTCATTTGAGGGTGAACTTACGTTTCGTAATTAGGAACCAACATTTTTTAATTCGTTTCCTTATTCCTCATCACAGAATAAACAGTTTTTTGTAAACTATGTTCTAATGAGAAAACAGTATACAAAATGTAGGTTCCCATTTTTAAAAATTAAAGGGACCCTAAAATGACCTTCATAACGTCCTCCAAACAAAACACGAATAATGGCATTTACTTCCCCCCATAATACCCAGCAACTTTTATTAAAGACATTTCTTTCTACAACCATTAGTTTTGAAGATATTGTACAGTCACAGCTTAAATGGTCCACCCTGTAGAATAGGACGTTGAGGACCACAGCGGTTAATAAAGCTCAATTTTTTCACATAAAGAATATTAAAATAAGTGATAAAGGTTAAACACCTAACTTAGTATCATACACAGCAAGGCTTTTGACACTGAACTGTACGCAACTCGCCGGTTCTTTTTCCTGTATAATAAACCAGCAACATAGTATTCGCTAGGGTCTCCCTTTCAACTTTTTGAATACTCCAAACGCAGTATATAACATGAGTGACGTAAACAACATTGTTTGTCAGAAATATCAGTGAAACCTCTTGACATTTCGTAATATGCAAGCACTCAGTTGTCAACACTTTCATATTACCTTACATCGCCATGTTTACTATGTTACAAAGCATCACCACTTTCTCTACTACATATCTAATAGGTAGGGAATGTATTGCATTCCGCCTAAAAATTTCATATCGAGATTTTGCCAGAAACACGTGTTTTGGGCGCCCCTGAGTCCAAAGAGAGCATTTTTGGAAAAAAGATCCATGTGCATGTGTATGTGTGTGTGTGTGTGTCTGTAAATAGCACAACCCAAAAACCTATGTACCAAAATTGGTACATAGGTCCAGCATCTTCCAAAGGTGGAACATGAAGATTTTTAAGAACATATCCCCAACCCAAGCTACCCTTTACATAGAAGATGTTTTGAAATTTTTTATTTTCGCAGAAATGACTAACGATTTTGATTGAAATACCATATGTTTAAGCTATTTACACGTCAAATAAAATGCATATCTTAAATTTTCTGTGAGTATTTCGCAAAGTCTTCTACATTCGAAAGGCATTTTGTATAACCGTTAAGTCATAAGAGAGAGACAAATATGTAGAGTTCTTTAAAACCCAGAATTAATTTAAAATTACTATTTTTGTGGCATCAACAATTTTCGAGATATCTATTTTTGTTGCTTTGAATTTTGCAATACTTTGTTACATTTTAAAGTGCTGTCACTATTCAGTTGTTTCTCGCTGGAAATACATAGCATGGAATTTCTAGGCCAGAGTATAGCGATCGGAATGTATTCTGTTCATCAATTCGTTTTCCTGTGTTTCATTTACACATTCAACGAAATGTGTTTTTAAACAAGTTCTAGAAAAGTTTATCTCGATTAATATGAAGCAGATAGAAAAATAAGTTTTTTTTTAAATAGTGTGTAGAAGCTCCATAAAAATAATACTAGTAGGTAGAGAAAGTCATGCGACTGTAACTCAAGAGTTTTAAATAATCATCGCTATAATTAAACTATATATAAGCTTACTAAATCCGCCCCAGGGAAGGAGAAAGAGTTATACCTCCAGCCACAAAACATGTGTTTCCTTTCAGGTTCCTCATTGTATGCAGTGGACTCTTGTGGTAGTCTCGCATATTCTAGTAACAAATTAGTAGTCGTCTTGATTTGGTGTAAGTTGCGCAGTTTCTGACAATTTATAGCATTCCGAGTCATTTCATAAGTATGTTTTCTTTGTTGCTTCGTTAGCATCCATGTTTCTGTTCCATAGATAGAAATTTGTGTGAGACTGTGTTCTTATTGGCAGAGGGGTTTTAGTAAGTATACAACAAAGTTAGGAACGCACCGAGTATTGGTGGCGAGAGAAGGTGGAAGCGCCTGTGGCTTTGCAGTGTTTATCTGTAAACAAATATGATGTACATTTTGAAATCAGCACCTTCTAGTTCGGTAGTAGGAGATCAGAATTAAGGAATATTAGAAGGAAAAGTAAAACATTACACGTTTATCTATTGATAGTGGGCAATAAAATTACCTCATAATTTAATTAAGGTACCAGTGTACAGAAATCTGGGTTATATTGTCTTTTCTTTTACATCGAGAGCTGTGCATTTTAAAAGCAATATTTCCTCTTATTAGATTATGGCTCGAAAAAATTTGATCCAGAGTTTGGAGCTGAGGAGGTTGAAAGCCCCCTTTCCTCATGTTCCTTACTAATAATATCACGTGTTCCTGGTGTATTATTGAATTACAGGTTGTTTAAAATTATGTTTTAAACGTCATTTGAGCTCTAATGTTACATCTAATAGTTTCGTCATTTGTGCTGAAGTGTTTCATGCCAAATTCCACCACAAATGAGGCTTATTGTGATGGTATTTTTAATGTATGAACTCTTCTCAAGACATATTGCCACAGTTCTTCACTATTTTGTATGCCTCAAATAAACGGAACAGTCACAACGAGACCGTCTGTTGGTTTGAGTAGAAGAGTGTCTATCGCAATACCTAATGTCACCTATACTCCGCGAGGTAACACGATTGCTCTGTTTACTTACTAATACCCCTCTACCTGGTTATTATAGACCTAAACCTGTCTGTTTTCTTACTTCTTTAACATTTAAGGTTTAAGGATACCGATCTGTGAAAAACGCCAACATTTGTCGAGATTCATAAATATAGCGTTTTAGTGTTATCTAACACTACAAACATTCGACTTTAATTCTGTGTAGCTTTTATCATTGAGCGATATATTAAGCATAGATAGCCTGTATTTAAAACGGAAGTTTTTGCCTGCATTAAAGGGAACGATCAATTCCAGGGAGGTCTCTGGAATCTTCTAACACTAAATTAGCTGCAGAGGAGCAGAAAAAGAGAAGGAGGGCCTGTATGCCCACTATTCAATAAATAAACAACATAAAGTCAGTGAAAATATTATTTTAACTTTACAATTTTTAAACTCTGCTTTCGGGTTTTCTTTTGTAAATACATTCTTATTTTCAAATTCTTCCACACAATGTATTTTTTTCAGTATAAGTGATTCACAGTTGTATAACTCCTAATAAGTAGTAGGATAAAATAGTGAAATGGATTTTTGCTAAACGTTTAGTTGTATTATTAAAGAATAATACTAATACTGTAGAATAATACACAAAAATGAGTCTTATATTTAACATTTTTTGAACCAAGCTAGCAGGATATTAAAAATTCTTACAATTTATTAATATGCTATTAAAGAGTTTAATTACAATATATTAACTTTTTCAAGTAATAATGACATCTGGTAAAGCAGCTTTTCAAAGCAGTAAAAACAATACAAAATACTATTTGGGAAAATAATTTAAAAATATGAAGAAATTGGATTTTACTGGTACTATAGTATACCATTTATTATCAGACTGTTCTCCTATGAACACAGGTTGCAAATTTAGACAGAGTAAAGCATATTTTCATTTTTAATACATATACAATGTTGATGAGTTTAGTTAAATTAATGCTTATAATAATTATCCTGACTAGTGCATTAGAATTTCAAATAAACCGAACTGAAACTGTGGATTTAGAAAATTTCACAGTTGGTATTGTTAACTGTATTTATTAGCTGTAGAACTAGCTCAATTTAACATTACCAAATATTTGGAATTTCTAAATTTTCATAATTTGGTTATAAGTTATATCTTTGCTACAGATTTTCTTAGCTTACGAATTCAAATACTAGTGAAGGCTAATGTTAAAGTGTCGAATAAGACTTATCATTCAAAGCCACACACAATTTCAATATCAAAACGTCAATTAATCCTAATTATGGCTGGCTACAAAACCTGTAATTAAAATGCCTGCAACGTTAATGTCTTCCTTAAGATATTATATCTCGAAGTATTTTAGAATAGCTTGAAGCTTTACCGGAATATGTGAATCAGATGAGAAATGCATTAAATATGCATTTCGACCTCATGCCTGGATAGCCTGGTGTATAGTTGGAGTCCCGACCAAGGCGTCGTTAAACTCTGAGAGACTTATTTTGAATAAATAACGAAGATGATTTGTTTACCCAGGTAAAACAGTGCTTATAGATGTTTATGTCGGTGCGCCATAATTCGCATTTTAGCAAAAGTAATGGGATGACGCAACAGGAGTTGCAGTCGCTTCCTGCCAAAAATGAAGAACATGAAGAACAATAGGTTCATCAAAAACATGAAACAGTGACGTCCCTTTACAGTTATAGTGGAGGGTCTGGTGGTATTACTTCGTAATTTTCTAGTGTCGTGCAGTATGCAATAATCCTGAGTCATAATACCTGCCTTTTCTCGGCTATACTCCCGGCTGTAAAGTTATAACACCACACGTGACTAGCACAAAAGTGCCGCTTCATCCGCCAAACAAAGGCAATGTAGTAGCTACACCAGCATTTAAATTTCCTGAAAAGGCCTTAATTTTGAATAACACTTAGCTTCCTAATAATAATAATAACTTTCCTAGTGATACTGAAGGGGAAAAAAAAACGCTGGAGCCATAGGTTAAGGAGGAACATTTGAGACAGTATTTTTAAAATTTAAATGATTTCAGTCTAATTGTATAATATAAAAAATAACAGCCCGCCTTAAAGCAATATGAGTGTAATATAATATATAAAATGTATGTAACAATCATTGTATTATGTTTATTTTTATTATGTACATGTTTAATAATGTTATGTGAATATATTAAGTAATTAAATAATGTAGAAACTGTGAGAATAGAGACCGAAAGTTGCTAACAATGAGGTAACAATGAGATAACCTTGAGGCAATAATGAATTGGAAAGTTTGAGGCAGTATTTTTAAGACCTAAATGATTTGAGTTTAATTATATAATATATAAATTCAATAACAGCCCGCCTTAAAGCGATGTGTATGTAACAATATATAAAAAGTGTATATTACTGTCATTGTATATGTTTATGTGATTGTATACATGTGTAATAATGTTATGAGAATGTATTACGTAGTTTAATAATTTAGGAACTGTGAGAATAATAGGTTAAAAGTTGCTAACATTAAGGTAACAATGAGGTAACCTTGAGGCAATAATGAATTTGAAAGTTTAATGCTACTTGTGATTCTTGGAAGCAACAATGTAATTTTTGTGACAGTTTATAAAATAGCCAATCAACAACCAGAAGAAGCTTTAGTTAAATGAAGGTATTCTATTGGACTAGGATTAGCGAATCAGAAACTAAAATGCAGCAAAATTTACAAATTCAGAAGTCAGTTGCTTGTAGACAGTGCTCATAACTGGACGCGTTGCTTGTAGAAAGTGTTTCTAACCGGACGCATGACGCATCCTCGAGAAATTTAATACGTATTCGTATGAGACGAAAATAGTTTTACGTGTTAAAAAGTGCAAATAATTAATAAAAAAAATCTCGCAGCTCTCTATATCAGTGAAGTGTTATTTAAATAATCGTGTCAAGCATTAATAAAAGGAGTGAAGTAAAAATTATAATCTGTGTAAGCCTATATTCCTCAGTCGCACCACTCCCTGCTAAGACATTCATGTCTCTAAAATAAATACTGACGCAGCCGAGGCAAACATAAATATATAATATTTAAAGAAAAAGTCAAATTACAAAGTCAATGTTTTTAAACTTGGGGCGAAGGCTAACGGAAACTTTTTAACCATACGTGCGGTTGCTACTACTTCAAGTTCGGCTCCCCAACAGTCGAAATGTAATACATCTTCTTCAAACTGGCTTTCCATACGTAACAGCAACAAACCGTCTTCTCAAATTGGCGTCCATACGTGGGCAGAAGTCATCTCAAGTTTAATAATGCTACTAGCATTTCTGGGAGCAATAATAATGTAATATTTAAAACAGTTTATAGACAGCCAATCAACAACTAGAAAAACCTTAAGTGAAATAAAAGTATTCTATTGGAGTAGGATTAGCCAATCAGAGACTTGAAATAGAAAAAATTAAAAATTTAAGCGGTAAACGGCAGTCGATAGACGGCAGCGTACCTGAGCAGTTCATTCCCTCGATATGTATCCAGTGTGAGACGAAAATTCATTACGGCGAGAATATTAGAAAGTTTACTTGTTTAAAAGTGCAGTTAATAAATAATCTCACAGCTCTGTATATAAGTGAAGTGTTACTTAATCATGTGAAGGATTAATAAAAGGAGTGAAGCAAAAATTTATAATTTGTGTAAGCCTACATTCTTTAGCCGCATCACCCCCTGATAAGAGAAACGTGTTTCTACAAATTAATAATGACGCAGCCGAGGTAATCATAAATATATATCGTATTTAAAGAAGAGATTAAAATACAAATTTGATTCCTAAAAATTTGGGCGAAGGGCACCGGAACCTTTGTACCATACGTGGAGCAGTTACTTTATCCCCAACAGTGGAACTATAATACAACTCCTTCAAATTGACACCCAAAGCGTGGTGCAAATAACGTAACAATAAAACTCCTCCTTAAAAATAAAAATACTGAGGCTCTCACTGATGAATCTGTCTTAGTTGTAAATGATGAAAGTTATATTCAAAGAATAATATTAAGTAATGGTATGTAGAAAGCTAGATTGTTCACATATAATCGTGGGGTTTATGTAGGGAAGTATCCGGAGTTATGTAAAATTATGGTTGCCATTTCTTTGCCTCTGAGTTTTACACTATTTGGGATTGAAGGAGAATAGATATCGATGAAATGATGGAGTAACACATCATGGAGTAACACATGATGAGTGAGAGCATGTTGGGCGACCGGTAATGCCCAACAATTTGAACCGAGCGATTGTGGTTATTTGTCTTTATGGCTACCACTAGCCAATCTAGGAGGCCGCATGACCCTAAACTTTCTCCTCATAAACTTTAGTAAACATGCTATACAATATGTGCCTAAATCCTAATTTACACAAAATTAAACCATAAAACTAATACTGGTTGGAATAAATTAAATTCTCTCTATAAAATTCATTAATCGCGCCCATTAAAACTTTATATCCCATAAAAACCTATCCAGCTTCCTAACTTCATCATTAGAAATGAAATGTTTCAGTATAAAACCACGTAAAATTCTGTTTATCGCATTCAGAGTGCAATCTATTAGCAAAGTTCTGAAGCTGAATTCCATTCCAGAATATTCACAGTTCTCTTATAATACGGATAAATAGCATTTTGAATAACTGACTAAAATAAGCATAGAAAGTCAAGAAAGAGGACACTTGGC
Organism: Deroplatys truncata; assembly: GCA_030765065.1. NCBI lineage: Eukaryota > Metazoa > Arthropoda > Insecta > Mantodea > Mantidae > Deroplatys > Deroplatys truncata. The sequence goes on along the minus strand of CM060976.1, from coordinate 97,537,793 downwards.
ATTGCTCTCTCTCTCTCTCTCCCTCTCTCTGTTTAGAATTTTTGAGGAAGTTGCCTAGAGGTAGAATTCCCATATGTAGAATCAAAAAGATGCTTTTATGGGCACTTATGCTTATCCATATCACAGCCAGAAGGATGTGCATAACTGAACAAGCCATGTTACTTCAGCTTTTGTGGAACTAACGGTATACCATGGATAGAAATGCGGGCAAAGGCAAGGCATGCGATGCAGAAAATCATTTTTGAGAGTATTTTGCTCTGTGATGCAGACGAGTAGTTTTAAGAGAAGAGCAGTAAAAGCGGTTAAGAGCTATGGAGACGGATGAGTTAGGAGTTTGCAGATCTTGTGCGTTGAAAGAGTCGGAATAAAACCATTCTGGAAACATTGAATGTTCAAGAGACATCCTCAAATTACATGAAGGGGAGTGATGAAATCTAGAGGACTCTACGAGAGTCTTTGGAAAGATTTTTGCAGTGAGAGCAGAGATTACAAGGGAGCCCTAGAAACAAACTGGAGAAACTAAAAGTGAAGAACTGCAGGCAAAAGGGGTTCTTCTAAAGTAGCTCCATAAGTAGAGTAATGAGGCTCATTACGATTTAAATTGTTCCACGTGTTCTACATTGGCTACTCTCACTTGGCTCTTTCTTAGAGCATTGATTCCAGTAATCACTCACCAAATATCAGAGAGTTTTGCAGGGGCTATTCTGTCCAGATTACTGAATATCGATTACACAGGTTTCCGAGTCTTTAACTGTGATGAGATTAAGAGGCTTTTAATCTGGAATTACTGTACTGCAACTAGAAGAAATAACTGAAGATGATGAAGAAGCTTAGAGGTTTGAAGAAAAATGCCCGAAAGAATATTATGTCCATTTTGTGAAGGAATTGAGGAGAACGTATATTCCTTGAAAGTAGAGGAACGGATCATCGGAAGAAGGGTTTAATTACATTGATAATGTTAAGGGGTTATGGGGGCCATTATGTGAATTTTTCAAAACCCAAAGTACTTTACTGACTTTTCTAATCTTTTACCAGATCTTAAGTCTGTACAAGGAAATACGATTATAATACATATACCGCGTGAGTTTTCTCATCCTTCGGATTGGTAACTAGGCAACCCTGCAATTTTTTCAAACGAGGCGAAATGTAGGCTCTGACACCGCGTTCACCAGCCCGCTGATTAGAGCTACGGTGGTGCTCGCTGCTAAGTGCTCTAGTAGCTCAATGGTTAACATGATGGGAAGTCATGGTGAAGGTTGGAAGTTCAAATCACGCCTGCATATAAATCAGTTTTTTTAATCATTTCTGTTAATGCTTCCAGAACGTTCTAGCATATCACGATTTCTTTCCGAATACATTAGAAAGTGGATTTGTGTATTCCAATAAGTAACGATTTGTGTTTTAATGAAATTCACACAATTAAACTAATTAAGTGAAACGAAACTCCATGTCAAACAATCAGTTCTCGTTAAATTTACTATACATAAAAAGTACCTTCAGGTGGCAGTATTTGAACCTGGGATCTTCAACATTGAATGCCAATGCGCTACGAGTGCAAGTCACTGCACATACCCAGTGGTGCAAAGCAGTCGTTTCGGCCTAAACTGATACGACGTGATGCAGTGGACAGTGTTTATGGCATAGCTGCACAACGCCGGGACTACATAACTCCTCAACATGTAGGCTGAGAAGACTCACCCGATATATATGTTTAGTAATTCCTGGATTATACATTTTAAAACATATCTGAATGTAAGGTACTTTATAAAGAAGCATTCCTTAGACGTGACTTCTATACTGCTTAAACAGCTTAGCCTATGTATGTTCTTTTTTGGCTGGAAAACAGCTTTACTTTGCTTTACTAAAAATATTAATGCTTGTTCAATTGAGAGTTTCTGATTTACCAAAAAATATATACTTATCAAACTTAGGTGAAGTTGTTGACGTAATACATGTCTCGCACTAAGAATTACGTAGCAAAGTTTAGTTATCATATTTTGGGGAAACTATTTCCTTAGTTTAATTCTGCTAGCTTAAAAATTGCATCGTAAGGAGTCTTATATGCTGAAACATTTCTAAACTATTACAGCAAACAAAACAATAAACTGCAAAATTTGTCTGTACTAACTGGAATGAAATTCTGTTTATGTACATTTTTGTGTATTATGCAATATAGTTTTAGGGCAAATACATAATTTATCAATTTATTAACGTATATGCAGCATATTTTGCTAAAACGGTTTTAGAAAGTTTTGGAGAAAGAAGTGTGAGAAATATCAGTAAAGCCACAAATGCGCTACCACACATTCGCTCAGGGTTAAGTAAATCGTCACTTAGCTGCTTAATTTTTGTTCCGTTAATAAAAATATTTGCACGAAAACCTTTCTAGAGAACTGGACTTTATAAGAAGTTAAACAGCTTAAATTGTAATTTTGACCAGTTTTGTTCAAATTTTCACCCATAGGTCCCGTTAAGTATTAAGAAAATACGCTGTTCATGAGTTTTACCTAAGGGACAGTGACTTGGAGCAGGACCCGGATCTCTTTATGGATGTTTCCTTAAACAACACAGAACACTTCTTATTAAGGACGTTTTTGTAAAGGTGGGGTTAACTGCAGAGAATATCGCGCCGTTAGCTACGTAAGTCCATTTTAACATTAGAGAAAATGTAAAGCAGTAAAGCAGGATTAAATAACGTACAGATGAGCATTTAAAACTTTGTGGTCCATGTATGCTAACTAGGTGATATCTGAAATGGAACTGCTAATTGCTAGTCATCAAGGCTCCTGGAATGAGGGAAGCAGACATCCCAGATGTAAATGAGAAGAGGCGAGCCCTTAAAACAGAAAGCAACACTCAACAGCCCGTTTTAAGGTATCAAACATCACAGATGTTGTTGGCGACAGTAATTGCCTGTAAATGGACTTAGAATCTTGAAGCAAGCACTTGTTTGCAAATAAGGCATTTCTTGTACATGGAAGATATACGACTTCTTCCACAGAGGTGTTCAGGTTTAGCAATATCTTTAGTTATTTGGGACACGGCGTTTATACAGCGGTAGATATAAGTTATAAAATCATTTTAAGCTGAAGCTGAAGCAAGTCATTTAAAAACACTATAAGCGGAATTACAATGAATCAGGTGGGTTCCTGGGATAGGTGTGATATAGTTTGTTATTGCAATACGTCGAAAAAGTTTGGCCGGTATTCTTTTTGGAACTCTTATTTTATTTGGAAGTTTAGTAACAAAGTGTACAGACTATTTCGGTTTAAGTAGTGTTATAAGTACCTGTAAGAGCTTTCAGTTGGTGTAGCTTTATTAAAATCAATAAGTATTACATTTACATTGCATGGGTGATTTACCGAACACGATGACCCGCGGCAACGAATGAGGTTTGCATTCTGGAGGTCTCGGGTTCAGTTCCCGTCGACCGCCCACTACATCATTAGGTTTTTCGTGGTTTTCCTTGTTGCTAAAGGCAAATGCTAGGGTGTTTCTCTTATATCATAATTTCCTTTCAATCATTTCCCTTCCATGCGTTTGCCTCTCGTCTTTCAGGTTTGCTTCCAGGTTTCACGGTATGGGGAATACCGGACAGGTGGCGTGGATTCTTGTGGATTAATCCCCGTGAACACTACATGGCTTCGTAGTTGAATCGTCCTCTCTGGGCAGATCAATAAGTGGGACGGGTCTTCGAGCCAGAAACTGTTGGGAGCTTCTGCGCATCTCTATGGCCTGTCTGTCTGCGACCTGTAGCCTTCTGTGGATTCCTTGTGGGCTGGGGCAACAATACATCTATGCAGGTCGCGGTGCATGAGGTGTGTATAGCCCATACTTGTATGTTTAGTTTGTGATATGCAATTCGAAGAAATACAAAAATAGAAGAAGGTATGGAAATGAGTAATCATTTGACAAAATAACTTTTGCCACTCGCAGTTTTGCGAGAAAACCGCTATTTTTGTCCAGTTTAGAAAATAAAGTCTAGAAAGGTAACTGAGCTTTTTTGCATTACAAATCTGGGCCCGCTACTGTTTCTTATCTTTGTTAATGATATCCATATAAACATTAAATGCCAGATAAGACTGTTCGCAGACGATTGTATTATTTACAATAAGATTAGGATTTCCATGCATGAGACTGCTCTTCAGGACGACCTAAATGAAATCAGGTGGTGGGCCGAAGCAAACAAAATGACAATTAATGCTGGGAAAAGTAAGTCCATTGTTTTTAGCAGAACTAAGGGGAAGATTATACATAACTATCAAATGGGCGGGGAACCAATTCCACAGGTGGACAGCTGCAAATATTTGGGAGTGTGCTTGTCAAGTAATGCTGGATGGGGGGAACAGATAAATAGTACATCTAGGAAGGCGTGGAAAGCATTGCATTTCGTAATGAGAATACTGAAAAAGGGAAGCGCAAAGACCAGGGAACTAGCCTACAAATCTTTGCGGGGCCGGTTATGGAATATGGAGTAGCATGTTGGGACCCATACAGAGTCAATCAGATTGATTCCTTAGAAAAAGTGCAGAGAAGGGCTATAAAATTCATAAGGAGAGGTAAAGATTTTGGGTTTACAAAAGGTGAAGAGAATGTATGGGAACCGCTAAAAGTTAGGCGTAAAAAACATAGATTAGTTGCGTTATTTAAAGCTTATACTGGTTCAAATGCTTGGGCGGATGTTAGAGAAAGGTTAGAGAATCCAGCACACTACGGTCGAAACGATCATCTGTTTAAAATTAGGGGTAGAAAGTGCAGAACCGACGTGGGAAAATTTTCTTTTGTTAATAGAACCATTGAGGAATGGAATGAATTGCCTATAGCAGCCTTTCAGGGCTGTCCTCTGACCTTAAAGCAGTTCAGAAATAATATTAGCAGAATAAATGTTGGTTAATTAACTAGTGTACTCATTTCACAAACTATACTATTAAAGTTGACACTACCAGGTTGAAAATACTGGTAACTAAATATAAGGACCAATTGTAAATAGTTAAGTACCTCGAAAATAGTTACGTACTTTGTAAGTTGTTAAGTACTTTGTAGATAGTTAAGTAAATTGAGAATAGTTAAGTAAATTGTGAATAGTTAAGTAAATTGTGAATAGTGAAGTAAATGGTGAATAGTTAAGTAATTGTGAATAGTTAAGTAAATTATAAATGGTTCAGTAATTAGGGATTTTAAAAGCTTTGTTAATATTTAAAATTAATCATTTTGTATTGTTAGTCTTGTTTATTATTATTATTATTATTATTGTAAGCTAGTCATGGTGATGTAAATTTTGTACGGTTTAATTCTGCCACCGGGAAGTACCCAATTGCAGAATAAATAAATACATACATACATACATACATTCTTCTGGTAACATATCTTTTCTCTGAATAGGTTCATTCAGAAGTAAAACAGGCGCAGCTATTATCGTATCACAAATTGTGGTACAAACCTTCTGTTACTTTTTAGCTCTCAAGCCTCATATTATTTTGGAAAATAATTATTCGAAACATTTCTATTACATTGCTTCTCTATATATATTCCAGTTTGTCTAGTATTCTAATGAACAAAGTGTGCTTTGGAAGGGCGAAGCGAATAATCTCAACCACAAGGTTATACAGTATTAATGGCTGCGGTCGTACGCAGCATCTGACGTAAACAACAGATATTCTGTTTAAAGTATAGAGCCTTTAATGGTTACCCTATTCCTTATTTAATTTAATTCTGTTCTAAATGTTTATGTATTGTGTAAACGTTTGTCATGTTCAAGAAATTCCTCTTAAACCTCTTTACAATATAGCTCTGCATGGGATGTGTTCTGCGAAACGCACTTCCACACCCTCGGAAAATTACATTGATAATGAGTGGATGAACTGCAGTTCCGTCTTAGCTTTCTGTCTGATGACACTCATATACCTCTCTTTATTCCATTTCAGCTTAATGTTGATACAATAATATTGACAGGAGGATATAAATAATTATATAAAGAAATAGTAATAAGATAGAGAAGCAATTGCAATAAATAATTTCCGTATATTAAATTAGGTAACGTATAATATAAAAAGCCGGATTTGAAAGATTTGTCCGGAAAGAAAAACGTAATTAGCAAGTCATGTTAAGAAAAGTCATTAGTAACAGCGAGGGGCGAACGCGCTAAGGATAGAGATTCCTGGAATGCAGTTAGGTTATAAACTCAGTGCATCTGCAAAGTTACGTAGGCCAATTCTGGAAATTGGAAAAGTGAAAGGTTTCTGTATTCAGGCGAGCCACAACACAGCAAGAATGTGAACGTACGGCATATAACAGTTAGAGACGTACACGAAGAGAGATTAATTTGGCCCAGGTGAGAAAGAAGACTTAGTGGGGTATTCTAAAATAGATAGAGTTTAAAGTGATATAAGTGCGTGCATTCTACTCAGACACACATTCGTTCGTGCACACATTCCTCACCCTGGATACTTGTAACGACTCGTGTGTTATTTTAAGCGTCCAGTGACGCGTTTGTGTGAATAAGATTTAGCGGCTATTGCGAGGGGTTTTTCCGGTAATCATTTTAGCAACTTACGCTTCTGGTTTCTTTTGTTGCAGAAACAATTTATTTTAAACCGTAAAAATTGATACAGAAGTTAGCAGTTTTAGTAATTCAATTGTAATAATTTCGAGAGCTATGATTCATAACACTAGTCTGCATGATATTGGATGAATGAAAACTAATAAGTGATTCTGACTCACATTTTTATGCTGATTTCAGAACTGCTTTTAGTTTTTTTTCTATCACTACAGTTTTTTCACAATTTAACTTCAAAAATAGAGAGTTGAGCCAGTAGATGATGAGTATTGTTGAAGGGAAATTTATCACTTCTTATAGGGAAATTTCTCAATACAAACTTTATGTCTTAAGGTTGTTTCACCTGTAGATACTGGTTACTATTTGTAATTTAGGCAATGTTGTTAATATCAGAGGTTTGCATTACCAGTGCTATATCGTGATTGAAGTTATAAATACATTATGTCTACACGCAAGTGTGTGAACAATCCAAATGTTTTCTGCTTTGTGGAAATTATACAGTGCTTCAGCAGAGATATAACAGAATTTGTGAAAAAGTACCATGCTTATTTTAAAATGAAACTTGGTGACCAAGACAAGGCCTGGGCTCCAAAGACAGTTTGTGGCTATTGTGTTGAGCGGTTAAGATTGTGGAAAAAAGGAAAGAAATCATGCATGCCATTTTCAATTCCTAATGTGTGGAGGGAGCCTAAAGACCACCTTAAACACTGTTATTTCTGTTTAGTTAATGTTCAGGGGTGCAATTCGAAAAATAAGAAACACATTGTGTATCCAAGTATTCCTTCAGCCATCAGGCCAGTTCCACATGGAGAAGATCTGCCTGCTCCTCTTCCTCCAGCTGTTTTAGAGAACTTGGAAGAAGATGGTGTTGAAAGTGAACCTCATGCAATCACCGAAGACGATTTTGATGATGTCTACCGACCTGAATACGACGCGACTCCACAACTGTTCTCTTAGAGTGAACTAAATGATCTAGTACGTGATTTGAATTTGTCTAAGGAATCTGCACAGTTACTAGGCTCCTGTCTTAAAAATAAGAATCTTCTGGAACCAGGAACACATTACCCATAGTACAGACACAGAGAACAAGAGCTAGTTCCTTTTTTTCTCACAGATTGAGTCCTTGGTTTACTGCAATAACAAACGAGTTAATGCACTTTTATGACATTGAACATGATCCCACTCAGTGGAGACTTTTTATAGATTCATCAAACAGGAGCCTGAAAGGCGTGTTACTGCATAATGGGAATGAGTATGGGTCCATTCCTGTCGCACATTCAGTTCAAATGAAAGAGACATTGAAAACATGAAGATACTTTTACAAGTATCCAATACGAGGAACACAAATAGCGTATCTGCGGTGATTTCAAAGTTATTGGAATACTATTAGGACAATAACCTGGATTCACAAAAATGCCTTGTTTTCTGTGCGAATGGGACAGTCGGGCAAAGCAAAGACATTGGAGTGTGAAAGTATGGCCACAGCGGTGAAACTTGTTGCCTGGAACTGCTTCCGCCACTACACATAAAATTGGGCTTGATGAAGCAAATTGTAAGGGTTTTACCACAGGATGGACCCTGCTTCAAGTACCTTTCCAAGAAATTTCCCTTCATTACACAAGACAAATTAAAAGCTGTAATTTTTGTTGGTCCTCAAATAAAGAAATTGATGAAGGATGAAGATTTTGAGAAGACACTGAATGAGAGAAATAGAAGCATGGACCGCCTTTCGATCAGTTACTGAAAACTTCTTAGGTAATAACAAAAATCCTAATTACAAGGCCATTGTCGAAACAATGTTGGAAAATTTCAAGATGGTGGGTTGTAACATGAGTGTGAAGGTGCGTTTTCAGCATTCACATATCGACTACTTTCCAGAAAATCTGGGACATTATAGTGAAGAGCAGGGTGAACGTTTTCACCAAGATATTAAGGAAATGGAGAGGAGGTACCAGGGGAGACGAAATAAAACTATAATGGCCGACTACTGTTAATGTTGAGGAGGGACAGTCATCTTCAAAGGTATGCAAGGAAGTCAAAGAAGAGAAAGTTTAAAAAAAAATAAATGAAACACTTGGGCTTCTTGTTTTGTTAAAATGTAGTCATGAAATAAATTAAGGGAGTTCTTGAGAGTATTCTTAAAATGTTTCTTGAATAAAAACTTACCTTGTGTGAAATGGTATTTGAATACTTTTCTAAGCTCTTTAGTAAAATTGTCAAATTGTCTTTTTTGTGTAAAAAACTGACGTGATAAAAAACGGAAGTTATTTCTGGAATTAGCATAAAACTACTTTTAACAAATCATCCGACAAAAAGTTTGAAAATGCAGATTAGTGTAATCAGTTTCATTCTTTATTTTGAAATGGTCGGCAACTCACTTGTGTGGCTCAAGTATTAGAGAAAATTAAATTTCTCAATCAATATAAACTGGTGTTATCCCTCACGTTACACTCATGCATATACTGAGAAAGTACTCATAGCTGTATGACTGAAGCAGCTGGCTCGCGAGGCAACAGAACGAGCTACGAGATAACGGCATCACAAGCAGATAAGGTATACCGATTCAAAGGTCGCACATCGCACGGCTTTAAAAATTCACTCATCGTGGTGCAATACGTTATCAACTTAATTCCGTTTGTAAGTACCATATCTGTTATTCAGAAGTTTCAGAGTATTCTGGAACCCACTGTACAATGTGTGTGACTGTCACTCCTGTTTCGTCACACCCGAAAGTCCAATGCTTGATAAAGAAAGGAGAAGTAGAGGTATCGGTTCTACAACTCTGTAAACTACTGCATCGGTATAGTAGACAAAAAGTACTATGGTAACTAAGGGAGGGCGGGAGCAACATCATCGGTGATTAGGAGTCCTGAAGTGCGACAAACAGCTTAAATAACCCTGTAGGCTAGGAGAGAATAGTACGATGAGATTGAATACCAGAAAAAAAACACTAAAAGGAGTTTTATTAAGAATAAGTAATTTTAATCGAATTGGTCCTATATAAACAAATACGATTATACCCTCTTATTTTTAGTATCTTTTGTTTGTGCAGATCTCTGTCTCTCTGCAGGGGATAGGGAATGATTCTGGATAAAGAAAACCTCCCCGTCCCACCGGATACCGAACCCGGAACCTCTGGACTGAGAGATCACAACGCAGAGGCATTTGATTTATCTTATTCATTGTGATTCTGATATTTTCAGTTATCAAAGTGTTTGGTTGTCTTTGAAACATCTCAATTTTATAATCTCTAGGCCTTCCGCTCTACGAAAACGTTACTGGTATTTCAACGCTGCTGGACATAGGAGTTAGTTTTCTCAGATACCACTTTCCGATGTAGAGTTTCGAAACTGCCTCGGGGTTCCGGGATTGGTCCCCGCGCATTATGAATCAGAGCGAGCGAGGTCGGGTCAGTGCAGCAATCGATCGCACTGGGTTGAATTCGGCGACCATTTTTAGACACTTGTATGTAGTCTGACTTTTTCTTTTCTTCCTGTTACCAATACTTTTCGCGACTGTGTAGATACATGGGAAAGCTTTTGCATTTCTGTTCAAGTTTCTCTCGGACTAGAATAGCCTGAACGTTGTCTGCATTATCTGAACGTCGTTTCGGAATGCATTCGATTAAAGCCAGTCGCCACTTCTTTCTACCAGCTGCCTACGGGCTGTTAACTTTGTTCTCACGTATTCCAGTCCCATCCTTTTTATTGTCCTATAAAAGCGAAATTCACTTAACATACAAATTTAGTCGGCTAATGTTAGCAATTAAAGGACATTTATATTGAGCTCGTAACAGCGGCTGATTTTACAGTTCTAAAACCAATACTTCTATTTCTTGAGTACTATAGCAAACGGGCCAGTCTGTTGTTGGGTGGTGACAGAAGTCCAAAGACGTGGTTTTCTGGAATGCAAAGCTTCAGGGAAGCCAGCACCTATATAAAGGGTCAGCTGATGTATGAGGTTCTTTAGGCCAGGCAATGCGCATAACGGAAGATTAACTGACAAGAATAGCGAAAGAAAATTCATCCTAAATGGCATTATTTTATAAGATTTGAAGCTTTCACGGCGATGATTGTTGATTAGGACTTCTCGGGTTACCAGCCGTTTGATGTTGATAAAGTCGCTCGAGCTTTCGGCCATGCTAACTCTATGGCCTTCCTGAAGAAGCCCTAATTAACTAGCATTCCTTTATTTGAGAATGGTCCAATATCATATTATTGGGGGGAAATAAGCATTAATTTAGCATATTATTGTAATATTATTATTTACTACATCATGAAGGCTGTGTCACTATGAGCTAATACGTGTTTATAGTGAGTTTTGAAGGGGAAATATATATTAAAATAAAAATAAGAATACGTTGTTATATTATTGAGAATAAACGAAAATTAATTGCTTTTTATTACTTTATTAATCTGTTTACTGCATATTAAAGTACTTTAATTTCCTACTGTTGACATGAATGATTACTAATTATTTTGCATAAAACGTTATTAAAAAGTAAATAAAGTAAAAGAGAAAGAAAAGAGACCGAAGCATTTTATTATTTATTTAATGATAAGTATAAACATTTTCAAAAATATTTTCAAATATTCTTAACAGATCCTACATAAGAGTGTGACCCAAACATCCCTCTTTCCCCCGCTTAATTATAATTGTTGCAGCAGATAATATTAATGTTTCCATATTACGAAATAATACGTTTGCATGCTGTAACTCAGTGTATGTCATAAAAGGCCTGAAAATTATATATATATATATATATATATATATATATATATATATATATATATGTAGTCATTTATAGGAATCTTCCAAAGTTGTGAGACGGAAATTTACAAGAAAATCCTCCTACCCCAACCGCCATTTACTGTTAAATGTATCGTTATTTTGTATTTTCTAAAATTGCTTTATCTTTAAGATATTTGCATGAAAAATAATATATATATATATGTTTAATTTTCCGTGAGTAACCTGTATGCTTTTATACTGCTAAACCCTAAGAGAGAGACAAAAGCTTATTACACACAAAATTCACATTTCGTCAAGACATACAACTTATGCCAAACAAACAATTTATGGTATTAATCAATATTAAATATTCTTTGTTATTGATTTGAATCGGGCTTTCATATGCTAAATCTCTAATATGTTTCTTTTCCTCGTGATCATGCAAAAGGTAACATTTCAAAGCCTTAATTCAGCAATTTTGGCTATTGGTTCAACCTAATGGATCCTCCTTGTAGCTGTAATGAGGTTTAAAGTGAAAGTATTTCTGCAAATTTTTATCTCGATTAAAAAGTAGATAGAAAATGAGCCTTTGTAAAAACATTTTATAGAAGAAAGTCCTCTGAATGTAATACATCATAGTTTTATTAAGCAATTAAAACTCTTTAGCTTCTCCAGACTGGGTATGTGGTGTTTATTATGACGCACAAAACAAAATGTTGGAAACTTCACTATAAATCATCGAATACGCAATCATACCCCCAGAAATAAACTTAAGATCAGTACCACGTGGAACTACACTACATTCTAATTGTTTTAGATTTAGATATTCTGTAGCTACCCTATAAAATACGTTACCAACTATCTTAAGAAGCATAACATCAATCCGGGGTTTCAAGGCGTCTTCAAAGCAATCATTATTGCCAGATATATTTTATGACGTAAATGCCTTTTAAGGGATATGTAATTCTTTTTTTTCTTTTTCAACGTATTACACTCCTATTTGTAGGACTTTCAACCCAAAGACTTACAAACCAACGTCGTGGTCAGTGGGCTGTCGAGCAGCAAGCAAACTTTTGGATCATAGTATATTCAGGATGGGTGATCAGCCCAATTCCTGGTATGGCTATGAAGAAGCAAAAATGCAGTGTTGGGATTATATGAAAATTCGCCGATCAAATTATCCAAACCAAAATTATCCTAGCGGCCGAGGAAAACCGCGAAATAACCTTCGGTTAAATTGGTTGGTCTCAGGGATTTGAATCCAGGACCTCTGGAATGCGAGTCGCATATACGTCAGTCAAAAGAACGAAACTAGACATAAAAATGGCCATCTTCTTATTTACGTAACATATAAATGAGGAAATAGCGAGGGAAGAATTCTTGGATTTTTTTGTAAATTACTGCCTGCTCAAATAACCTCAAATGAAACATTTTCAAAATTAAAAAACTTTATGAAATCAATGTTAAAATTGGGACAATATTAACAGTGAAGTGTCAATTGATAAAATTAATATCATTTCGACTCATTAATTTTATCATCTTTATGAAAATTAGTGGTATAGAATGGTCTGATGTAGAACGTGTAATGTCTGGGAAACACAGTGGCATTATTACGATGTTTAAAGTAATCCCAGAAGCAAAATTTGAACATTCACCGCGAGGCTTTAGCCTAAAGAACGATGCCTGTTACTCTAAAGTCGGTTTTAAATGAAAGTTTGGAAATTGCCAAGTTCATTAAGTCCAGAACTATGCATTCACAATTATTTTCGTTTGTGTAATGAAATGGGAACTGAACATGTTACTGTTTTACTTCACACTAAAGCCAGACTGTCAAGGGGAAATAATATATTGAGCCGTCTGTTTGAACTTCGTTCAGCAGTGCAGGTTTTTCTCTCCGACTGTCCTCAAACTTCAATTGTTATTTCACTGATGAGCGCAGATGACTTACTTAGCAGATGACTTTTGCGGTCTCAACCAGCTGAACAAGAGTTTGCAGGGTGTGTTTATTTCCATATCCTTGGTATAGTATTGAAATTGCGGCTTTTAAGAAAAGGCTTCATGACAACAAATCAATATTAGAAAAATACCTTATTTTCCACTGTTGTGTGCTTTCTGAACTGAAAATGAAATTTCTCTTCATTGTGAACTGGCTGTGAATATTAAGGAACACCTGGGGATTTCAATGTATACACCTCTGAAAACCAGATTCAGAATTGTGGGTTATAAACGCGTTTTATATTCCTGACAGCTTACCAGAATCCTTAACTCCTTCTGAGAAAGACGAATTGATTGATCCATCATGTGACGGAAGTCTCAGGGAACTGATCCAGAAGGAGTCTTTAACAGATTTTCAGCTAAAAGAAAAACAATGCCTAATGATTTCAGAAATACCTCTAAAAGTTTTTTTTTTTTTTTTTTTTTTGCTATTTTGACTACTGATCTATATGAACGTGGATTCTATTCTTTAATTAATATAAAGAACAAGTACATATATATGTTGAATTTTGATCACAATTTAAGGCTAAAATTAAGTCATTTTAAGCCAAAGAACTGTGTTTAGCTAAACGAACACAAACTTGGGACTGAAACACAAGTGGGGTAAAAAATTAGTTAAATTTGTAGAGTTAATAGATTTTACTGATTGTTAAGTCTGAATACTAGAGTAACCATATCAGCAATATAATGTTTGTTGAAGTTTAGAACATTTCACAGGATAATATATTGAATTAGAGTAAGTAGCACAGTTTTTTCTCCAATAAATATCTGATTCTAAATAATCTATTCAAGAATTAAATAAATAAATAAATAACTACTATTGGATACATGTAGAGAAATGCTTATTTTCTCGTTTGTAATACAAAATCATGTATTTTCCTGTGAGATCCGCATACTGCTACAACTATACCCTACGTGGAATGTAAGTGGTACGTCACTGGAGAACGTTGAGAAACTCTGGTCTAAGGGGAACTTTCTTATACAAGGGGCGGCTGATGTGAAAATACTACCCCATTTCATATCGTTACCAAGAAAATGAAATACCGTATCTTCCCGGCTACGTCGTAGAAGACAAATTCTTTGCATATTTATGTATATACAAGAGACAATACCTTTATAGTATTATTTGCTGCCTTCCCTCCCTAAGGCAATTATATATCGAGAAAGTTGCTGAAGTAGGGTTCTTACAACTGTGAGCAAAATACATAGCGGAGAAATTTTAAGTAACTTTCTGAACTATAGATTTCCATTACCTCAGATTGCAAAGCACTCATATCCATTCTCCAACCGTACTTCCCCTACAGCATTTTGCATAAAGCTCTGTGACACATTTGAGAAGATGAAATATTGAATCTTATCTTTGTTCTCGCATCCCATCTTATCTATTGCGTTTATGAAATATTCATCGAGCAAGAACCCAACAACATCCAAGCTCTTCAAAAGACGTTTGAGACCACCTCCCCTCCGAGCCATCAATTGGGAGCTTATGACAAAAGCGAGACAAAAAGACGTGAGAGATGAAAAGAGCCTAAGGAAGGGATAGGAACGTATGAGAGAGAAATATAAAAAGCTGCAAAATGGAACGAGGATTTTCACGCCTTCCTGGATACCTGAAAGGGAGTTTGTAAGAAGCTCAACTAAAAACTCCATCAACATTCTTTAGAAACATCTCTGCGTCACCAACTTCCCTTACGATCTTAGCCTCCTTGCTTTTACCAAAGTTATCTCCTTTAATGCCTACAGAGCTTCTGAATTAAATTATGTTTTCTTAATTAGAAGATATAAGCTGAAGCCCTGGTTAGAAAAAAGAAAATAGGCTTTTAAATTCCTCTTTAAACCTGATGGCAGTGCATACCAGCTGAATAAACTTTTGTCTTTGTGAAGAAGCGTATTTGTCAGTTATGCTGCTGGAACGATACATCTTACCACTCTGAACGTACTGCTTCTTTATTTTTCTGCTTCTACTCATGTACTATAGTGTTTTGCACTTGAGTGTAGAAAAAGTGGCCATTTCATCTAGATTGAAGGCTTCCACATTTACCTAACATCAGACTTTATCCAGCCTTTATCGCTACCTTCTATAACTGGCTTGAAAACAACCTGACACAACAAGAATTCTGCTGCAATTGGTTCAAATGAGAGGCGAGCTAGCCAAGTGTAACACAAAGGCGGAGGGATTAGCAATGATATATCTATATGTTCAAATGCACAACACCCACGTTTCTTCCACAGTAAACACACAGACGTGTATTAAAATATTTCCGTCATCGAATAGGAACGTGGTGCTGCAAAGATTGTTGAAGTGTAACAGCTCAAATAATCCAATTCTACCAGCGGAAAAATTATCAAGAAACAGTTATTATTATTACTATTATTATTATTATTATTGCATAAAGACGTACTTAGAAAGCGTCTATATGTAAGTGTAATGTTATCTCCAGCCTTAATGATATTGTCATAAGCAGTATATTTTAGGATAAGGCATATAACCTTTCTCAAGATAGTGTTTTTTGATTCATTTCCCGTTGTGGTTTACATTTTGGAACAGTTTTTTTAGCCCTACTATTATTTGGTTGTCTCATTACATATTATTTATACTTTTGTGTATATGTATTTAACTCCTGATTAAGTTAAATATGTATAGTTTTTACCTTATGTTTCCATTTCCTTTTTTCATAATTTAGAAAGTATTCTGCCGCTGATATTACAAACTTAATTCCTTCTGCTTGTATTCTTGACTTGATTTCTTTGTTAATGTCCACACCTCATTACTATATAGCAATGCCAATTAATCTGCATATAATTAAATTATAAACATAACACACCTAAGGGGTTTATCCTTCTTCCTGGATAGCTAAAATAGTTTGTTTCACCAAATATTTGCATTAGAATTCAACAGATGGCAGCATGGTCCCTCTTATTCTTGTACCAGACCAATTTCCGCGTTAAGGAGGATAATTCTTAAGGCACAGATACCTTAAGATACTTAAGACGGGAAAGGCACAAGATTGTGTAGAATTAAATCCGATACTGGTGCTTTCACTTTTATTAACACCCCCCCAAAAAAACGTTATTATCTATCTTTGTCGAATCATCATATGACGTGTACATTGCACAGAAAGTGAAAAGAGAGGAGCAGAGTGGTAGAGGAAGAAGCATAAAAAATTGAAAGGGCATAGACAGGAAGTGAGATTGGAGAGAGAAAGAAAGAGGAGGAAAAATGAGAGATAAAGGGAGAGAGAGAAAGTAAAAATTACACAGTTAAAGCAATGTCGTGAGCGGAGTTACAAGTTTTCAGTTAGTTTTGAAATAAATTCCAAATAATATTCTGCACTAAGCATAGAGACAGGAACATAAGCACTGTTATTCTCTTATGCATGTTTCGTCTGCAGGAATGATAGCAGAGAGGATATTTTGTCCGCACTAAAACTCGGTGAATACGCTACTTCCGAATGCGATATATTCTCATATTTTATTTCCCTGTTGTAGCCGTTTTCGTGTGATAACAGAGGTTGATGGCAAGCACGTAAAACCTTTGATTCCTCTTTTATAGTACAATAATTGTGGGCAGGGTGGTTCCTCTCACACACATTATGGGCAGTAATTCCGGCTTTATTAAAAACCATAAAAATGAGGAAAGGATGGAGACAATGATCCTGCTAGAGTATACCAGTGGTACAATACTTTTCTAAACACAAACAGTTGTTTTTGATGATTTTACAGGTTAACCAGGAAGGTTTAAGGGCCAAAGAACCAGATTCTTCTTCGTTATGACCATCCAGAGACTATAACCTAGAAGCATGTCGTGTGTTAAATTGCAATAGCTCGAATATTCTTCCATTTGTTCCTTGTTTGATATGCGTCCACATTTAATTTCTTGGTCTATTACGTTTAAATGTGAGATATTTTTTCAAGTCAGTTTTAAATGTTTAGACTTTGTATCTGCATAAAAAAGCAATGCTGAACTAGCAGAACCTGCAGTTTAGCTCGCGTTGTCGTATTACTTGTGGAGATTCCTCTTTATTTCCTCCCAATCTTCCTTTTTCCTCTTTTCTATCATTCACCTTTCTCTCCCTCTCCCACTCTCTCTCTCTTTACCACCATCTCCCATCCTGCAAAGTACAAATATAGTCACATTTTGAAAATAAAGTATATAATGAAACTGCTTTTATTGATGTGTTGACAAAAATTAAAACACAACTTATACATCATCATCATCATCATCATCACGGTATAGGTCTTGAGACTTGTTCCGTCTTCAAGAAAACTGATCTTCGCTTCTCATTTGCGTTCTACCCACACTTCCTCTACCTATTGTTATATACTCGTATTTTTGTGGTCTTCGATCTTCATCCATTATTTTTATATGATCCTGCCAATGTATCAATTATTATTTCATTTAAACTCTGAATCGCCAAATCTCCTCTAATATCTTCGTTTTTTTATCCACATACTTAAGAAATCTCATTTCTGCATCCTCTATCTTTTTCTGTTGTGAGGTGGCCGGCAAGCAACTCACACCCATAGGTCAATGTTGGAGTAGCCATCAGTTTAAAAAGTTTCAACATAGCTCCTTTATTAACATTTTTAATATTTATTTTATTTCACTACATATTATTTAGAACATATTTAATTTATTTTGCATATATCCGTTATTAATATATACCACAATATATCCGAGATAGTTAAAATCGCTTTGGCGTTGGATAATTTTATTGTTTACGCAGAGTTTTGCTCTTAAATGGTTTATTCATCTAAATACTAGTATTTTTATTTTATGATATGAAATTTGAAGATTATATTCACTTGAGATGTCACATAACTCATGTATAGGACATTATAAATTATCTCCTGAGTTTGCAATCAATATTTGGTCATCAGAATTGGGAATGTATGAATACTTTTTCTTTTAATTAAAAAGTTTAATTTTAGGCTTTCTTGCTATCCTAAAACAAATCCATTAGTATATTATGCTTTTCCTTTAGACTGTGGCCAGGTATAGTGTTCGCGCGCCGGCCGCCGCAGCTCCGACTCCCGCCGAAACAGTTATACTATCCCCGCATCCGCCTCCGTCCTCATATTACAATTACAACGGCAATAAGCACATTTCTTATCATAAGAGATATGGAAAATATTGTCCTTCTCTATCCGCATATTATTTGCATCTTCTCATGAACCTTTCATTCACACCCGAGAGTATTATAAATCCTGTGACTTCTAATTCACCAGCATAAAACAGATAGTAGAACAATATACTAGAGTTTATTTTGGATTCTAGTGTTATAGACAAGTTTTTAAAACACATTTTTGCTTGTATTTCAATTCCAGTCAATTGTGACAAAAGAATTCTCAGCCCTTTATTTGTGAAATCTATGTATGTGAATGGCGAAATTTTATATTCCCTATACACAGTAAAGCTAAACTTTAATGAATCTGTATTTATGGAGCATTTTATATAAACACATATTATGCTAAGAAATATTTTATATAAAGTACATAAAATAAACCCTTTAGTACATGTTAGTTAATTGAAGAGTTTCTATTCACACGGGAATAAGCATTACAATAAATAGCACATTAAGTAGACTATATGGTAAAATGATTAAGCGTTTCTTTGAGCTACAACACACAGATTTGGAAGCAGAAGAACAGCCAGGTATTAGAGCAGGCAGATCAGCTATTGATAATTATACTTTGTAAACAGCAGACAATACAGAAGAAAACAGATAAAACGTAACCCTTCCATTTGGTGTTCATTGATATAGAAAAAGCCTATTCAATTCAATTTTAAATTTTATTCAACAGAAACAATCAGAAGGTATTGTCTTGCTAAAGGAATGGTCACCCAAAAGAATAATGGAGTGTACGCCAACAGGAAGGAGGAGAAAAGGAAGACCGCATAGCACGTGGATTCAAGGAATTAGAGGGGCAATGATGTATTCGGAAAACTGAGGAAGATTTGTTCTCCGATAGGAAAGAATGGAGAAAAGTGATAAAATGTTAAAAACTGTAGTCTTGGGTGTCGGAAAAGTGTTTCTACATTGTAAAACCGGAAATATATATAAGCAATGTGCGTGAAAAGCCGGCCACTGCCACAAGTAATACAATAAGAGGTTCCAAGATAATAGGAAATCTTATTCCATTAAACTAAACCCTAGAGTAATATTTTTTATGACAATGGTACATAAAATAATATCACTATTATAATGAAACTAATTACTAGTTACATTCTGAATAGAAACGATTTATGATTAGCACATAATACCAAATACTGTATTATGAAACAATGTCTTAATCTCAAAAGCAAACGTAAAATTGTACAACACAATAAAATTTAAACACTACGGAACAACATCTAAGTTTAAGTTAAGGGGAGATTAACGGCGAAAATGTCCCCAAAATAAAAAATTCAGTTTTCTGCGCATTCTTATATATTGCAATTTCCTCTTTAATTTAATAATTATTTTACCACTGTAGCACAATTATATTTCATATAAACTTTCAAAAACATTATTGCATCTGTCATATGCACCATTTCACAGGAAAAAAATCTGATGTGTTACACTCACATGACTTTCTCTACTCTTGTACAAACTATTTATACAAACGCTTATTCTCCATCTACTTCATGTTAATCGAGATAAACATTTGCAGAGTCTATCTTATTGCTAATTTTCTTGTAGATGTAAGGGGAATATATATTTACAAGGGCAATTTGGAAATACAGTAGCCCTTAAGCACATACATATCTCTTAATAGCTGAGTGCTAGGTGCAGCACCATTCCCTTTCCCACATATTAATAAATACTCTTTGCATATACAAGACAAAAAAAATGAATAACGAATTCCCATTTGAGAAAATATGTATTGAAAAATTTAACGGAATAACAAGTAATATCTCGAAAATGGTTCACTCAACAAGTAAACTGTATATGACATAAATTGTGTATTCTAAAGCGATCTACATTTTTTGTGCAGTAAAATTTTGTCTCTCTCTTATGGTTTACCAGTTATGCAAAAGTCGTTCACAATGAGGAATACTTTTGGAGACATTCCCAGAAAATTCAAGATATATATTTTATTTGTCATAAAATATCTTAAACATATGATATTTTAATCAAAATCGTTAGAGCCATTTTTGAGAAAATTAAAATTTTTGAAAAATCTTCCATGTAAGGGGTAATCTAGGGTGGGGGGATTTTCATGAAAACCTTCGTGTCGCATTCTTGGACGATACTGAACCTAAATACCAAGTTTGGTGTTTATCCGACTGTTCGTTTCTGAGTTATGCTGTTCGCACACACACACACACACACACACACACACACACACACACAAAGACACACAGACACTCACACGGACATGTTCCCAAAAATGCTTGTTTTGGATTCAGGGGGTCTCAAAACATGTATTTCCGGTGAAATCTCGGTATCGAATTTTTGGGTGGAATACAATACTTCCCCTACTTACTATACGTAGTAGAGAAAATAAAAATTATAACCGCTACATAATTTGTGTAGAGAGATAAACTTTGAGAGTTTATTTTCTCCATTTTTCCTTTTAGCAGTTTTTTTGAGTGGCATTTCGTGGTATAAATGATCCATTTTCTCAGAAACTATTTAAGATAGCTAAATAACATTTCAACAATGATAAAACAACCTCTAAATGACGTTGAGGATCTGCTTTGACGTTAATAATGTGTTTTGTTTGTTTTAAAATATAATTGCTTATAAATTTAAATCAAAGGTTGGTACAGTTGCTAAATAATACGTCCCATATCCCTTAATAAACAAACTTGTTGCATAGAAATAGATTTGAACTTAAAAGATATACATCTATATCCTGAAAAAATATCATTATAATATCTTAAATAGTTTGAAACTATGAGTCATCAATTTAACAAATTTAAATGAATGTATAGCAATTCACTAACCTTAAAGCTGTTATTTGTTATAAATCATTCATAACCGAAAAAATGATATTCAGTACATATGTGTTTAAATTAGAAGCGAGATAACTATTGGATGATAGTCGCTTCCTCAAGGTGGAATAATTTTGCTGTAACCAAGCCGTTAAATCTTGCCCATGTCATATCACATTACTTCTAGAAGAGGGTTAAATCTCTGTTTTGTCGATGTTGAGAAATTCCTATTCCCAGGTACATAAAAACGTGTTTATTCTTCTCTATGTACGTTACAACTTCAACTCCACTAATATCCGCTACAGCGTAAGTAACGCTCTTCGATTGTGTATGAAGGTTTGACCCGAAAGAGACTATTTTTACATTTCGGAACCACCAGTATGCCGTTGGCTTCTGTGGTGGTTAGATGCACATTACCAATGCATCTTGAAATGCAGTAATCTTCGGTTTACAATAAGTGGTTGCTTGAATTTATTTTCCTTGATGACTGTTACATGTCCAGATACAATTATCTTCGTATCAATAACTGCATTCATTTTACATTCAGTATTGAAACGTAGTGTTTTATTTGGAGCTGTACCTGTGCTCGATTATAAATCTTTGGCTTATTTTTACCTTCTGCTTACAGACTTTGTTGACAAGTTGACATCATCGCATATACTTTAAACGTTTATTTTGAGCTGTAATATTTTTAAATAAATGTGTTATTATGCATAAGCTACAATAATATCAACCGTTTTCCTCATTTCATTCCAGATTGAAAAGAAAACTGTGATTTCGTAATGTTCATCCTATGCTATGTTTATCCTCTGCTACTCTTCAAGTTTAATTTGGAAAATTTTCGATCATTGATATCCCTATATCATATATTCTTCATTTGAGTATTTATTTATTCCTTTTTAGACAATGGAAAGAGGCAAACAGTAAGTGGCTCTTGCTGTAACCATCATTGATCAGAATGGAAGTTCCTAAATGCATCTGATGGAGCAAGAGAAAAGAAGGAACAGAAAGTACAAAGTTTCGTCGAAGATGAATTTTGGGAACCTGTGATATCTGAACATGGCTCTTTTCTCTCGCTAGTTATGTGGCAGTAATTTGTATCACAATAATGTAAATGCCAGAGTGATTGTAGTGTAAATAAGCATTATTGTATGACATTGGTTTTAGATGTTTGTTAATTATAAGCATTGTTAGGAAATAAGTTTACACGGCCTCACTGAAACTGACAATAAGAGCGGGTAACAATGAGCGATGGGGTGAGTTGTTTATCAATTATTAGAGATAAGCAAATGACGTCAGATTGGCGCGCTTTTCTTAGAAATGGCGGGAATTTCTTCCCTAGAGCATATGTATTCGTAATTTTGATTGGATATAAAAGTAGACGTTAATGTTGGCGCGTTTTATTAACCAATAGCAGCTCGGTTATAATCTTTAGGCATATCGGGGTGTGGGAGTATAAAAAGCTAAAGCCAGAGGCAAGTATTGCCCAGTTCAACAAAGTCATCCACGCGTTACACGTCGCCAGTCCAACAGAAACATTTGTGCATTACACGTCGCTCAGTCCAGAAGAAGCATTCGCGTGTAATACGTCGATCAGTTCAACATAAGTATTCGTGAGTTATACGTCGCGTGGTTCTTCGGAAGCATACATAAAGTACACGTTACGCAGTTCTACAGAATCTCTCGCGTCATAAAGTTAGCTATAAATGTGAAATACGCGAATTAATAATGTGCAGTAAATAAGTCATTATAGTGATACTAGAAAATATAACAGTTTCAGTTTGGCGTGTATCAAAAGATAACGTGAAATGAATAAAGTGTGACGGTAATAAAAGTGTAAAAACAAATTCTTTTATCAGTGTTATCTTTGAGTAACAAGGCCTTTCCGTTTACACACCCTGTTCAAGAGATGTGCTCGACCGAGAAATAATAACTAGCCGGAGGACAAATAACCCAAAATTCAAACTATTAATACAATAACAGGCGCCCAGCAATAGATAACACGAAGTGACCGCGACAAATTGGCTCCCATACGTGGTGCATATAAACATGAACCATCCACTTCAGTTAATGACAAAATTTTGGATGATTTTATGTGTATTTTTGCTGCTTTAGAGTCTGCAAGTAACAATGACAGTAATCGCTTAGAGCCAAAATAGAAATCCGACCTCAAATTCCACACGAAATATGCTCAAAATCGATATAATATTGATTTCATGAGTGATAGTGGTGATTGAGTAACGACCCGGATGTACTACCTGAGAATCTTGCCCCCTCATCTACAGACAGTGACAGCAGTGTCGAAGCCACAAATTCAAGAAAACGAGTCAACTCTAAATCATTGCTGCAGATTTCAAAGCGAAATAATCCTGAAAGTCGAACTTCCTGCTGCTGACATTTCTGGTTCGTCAGAGCAGAAAAAGAAAGGCAGGGAAAGTAGTTCATATCCTTCGTACTGGAAAGAAAATGTGAAAAAACTGCGGAATTGAGGCCAGGCATATATATCAAGGGCTACGAAAAAAAAGTTCCTGAAAGAAATCTAAAACTTCCCTGTAAACATTGTAAATTTTCTTGCACGGACAAACTTCCTGCAGAATTCCGGAAGGATACGTTTAGTGATTTTTGGAAGCTATCAGATATCGGTCAGATATTTCATAGCTCACTGCACTTTTCCCATTAATAGGGCTACCTTAACGAAACAAAACGTTACAAATTTGGTCTACTACTTCTATAAGAATGTATGGAAGGTCGCGTTTGCGAGCAGTTTTTGTTGTTGTCTACATTATACATAAACATTATGATTAGCACAGTGATCAACAAAAAATACCACAAGGTATTGATCACATAAAGGTATCCAGTGACATAAAAGACGATATTCGGGAGCTCATCAATTCAATCCCTAGGATTAAGAGTCATTATCTCAGATCACATACCACAAGAGAAAATATTTATTTTAGTATACTATTGTGGTATTTACAGACATTATGGAAATAGGTGCAAGGAGAAACAGAAAGAATATACAAGTCAATCTTTTTTCAAAACATTTTCAAATACGAAGTTAAGCTGGGGTTTCTCATGCCAAAAAAGAGTCAGTGTGAATTATGCACAGAGTATCTCAGCATAAACGATGGTCTCATTGCTGAATCAGCACTTAAAGCTACATATGATGCTCATATTAAAGAAGACATCTCTTGTGCTGAGAAGGACACTGATAAGAGCAACGAAGTCCCTAGTGTTATAGTCGTTTGCTGCCACGATTTGCAAGCAGCCTTGACCACACCAAATGGTGATGTTTCCACATTCATTATAAATCAAAGTTATCAACTTTTAATTTCAGAACTTATAATATGAAAACAAAAGAAACTGTATGGCATGAGGGAGAAGGTAACGGGGGGATGAAATCTCAACTTGCGTTTTCAATTTCATGTTGAATATTTCTGAAAATATATCTGAACCAACAGATTTTATATGTTACGCTGATAAAAGTTGGAGGGCAGCAGAAGAATAGATTCTTATTTTTGTATGCTGTTGCCAAAGTTGAAAAATACGAAGAGTGTCCTACCAAACATCTCATCAAAGGCCACACACAAAACGAAGGGCACACTATTCACTCTTTAATTGAAAAAGAAATCAGGAGGACGCGTAAAGCAGGTCCAACTTATGTGCCATCGCAGCATTACCAAATAATGAGAAGTACAAGAAAAACTAAACCATATTCCACTGTCATTTAGTATGTATAAAGACCTTATAATCTTTAAGGGCCTTTCTGACAAATTAGGCAATAACTTTAATGTCAATTGCAAATTATGACAAAGATTGTCTGATTTGAAAAGGATAAGCCAATAAAGTTGTTTTTAATAAGAATCTTATGAAGGCAGTGATTGTGAGGAAGTGTTGATTTACCAGCAAAGGCACTTGGGAGATGGGACATGGATCACCCGAAACGAAATATCAGAGCCTTGTGAGTTTCCACTGAAATTAAGAAACTCAAGAGGTGGAAGTAGGAGCCAGATAACAAATCCTCCCTAAGTATTGCTTCTCGAAAGAAAGATCATTCAACGTGCCTTTTGAGTTCCAAAACCATTACAGTTTTTATGCATGTTTGTAATGCAATTAGACTAAGAAGATACTTTAGAATTGTTTTACGGTTAATCATTAGTATTATAAGATTTCTGTGATTCTCATAGCTAGCTAAAGGTCTCTGCTTGACCGCTGGGGAGTACGGACGTGCTTTTGTGAGTTGCTTTTTGTCGCGCAATACAATGGAGAGTGAGCGGGATCTGTTCCAGAGGCTTCGGGAGGAAATGCGCGAAGGCTTTCGTAAGCACAACTAGGTGAGCGCGTGGACATTCTAGAGGATAGTGTAGAGCGAATGGTGGAAAGGATTGATCTCCTGAAGAACAGCTGGGACCAATCTAGGAGAGACAATATAGTGGTATATGGTGTAAGAGAAGAGGGAGGAGAGAACTATGTGGTAACCGAGGATATAGTCAGGAACTTGTGACTCAAATTGGTGTGGAACTGAGAGCCTAGGATACAGTGAGGACCCATCGGATAGGGCGATGGGGCAACGGAAAGAGACCCATAGTATGTCGTTTGGCCTATTCTAAGCTTAAGACGAAATCCTCCGCGAATCTAAGGAGTACATGATTGGGAATTGCAGAGGACAACAGCTGACGTGTGCGCGAGGAAAGGGAGTTCCTGAAAACATATATTGGAGACCAGAAGACAGGGTTGTCATGTAGTTCCACGGTTCGACAAGCTCATTATTAAGGGGCGAGTATGGAGTTGGAACGAATGGATATGCAGAAGCCCGCGTGTGTCACTGGGACTGGACCAGAAATCCCACAGGATCAACAGCAAACAACTCCAAGGCAAAAGAAACCCGAATCTGAAGCAAGAGGTTTGGAGTTGAACCAGGGCGTTTCGGCCAGAACCAAGCCCGTGAGAGAAGGAGAAAACAGCAAGTGGCATTGTCTACACCAGAGTTAGCGAAAACGTGACTCGCGAGTCATTTTGACTCGCAGACGCCGTTCCCTCTCTGCAACCCTCCGTTTGTTTTTCACATGCTGCTGAGTGATGCAGTGCGTGTTGCATTTTTGGTGACTCACGGAAGAAAGTCGTTTTCGCCACCCTTGGTCTACACAAAAGGAAGCGCCAGGATGAACCCAGGGAGGAGGAACCCCCGCGAAGGGACCGGGCTTTAGGAAAGTCAACAGAGCCAAGAGTGTTACAGTCAACTACTATTGAACGTAAGAAACGAGTGCACCTCGCCGCGGGAGACAGACAATAGTATTCAAACCCTCCTATCAGGCTGGCAGTGTGTAACATTGAAAATTGGTCTAAAAGAATATACTGCGATCGCTTTATAGAGTTTGTGCACGACTTAGACATTGAAAGTTTAACATAAACTGGTTGCAAAATGGGAACAATGTGAAATTATAACACTTTCAGGCCTTCAAAAGGGGTAGGAACACAAGGGGCAAAAGGGAGAGGTGTCCAGGTGGACTTTTTATTGAATTCAGAGCTGAGTTGATTTCTTGTACGTCGAAATTAAAATTTGATATGGAGGGGAGCAGAATTATCGTAGGGGTTTATAACCAGCCAGAAACTTCCAAATATGCAAATAATAATTTCTTTGGTGATTTGATGGAGGTGATATCAAATTTAAAAAAAATTGCAGAACCGGGTATACTAATAATACGGGGGGGCTTTAACGTAAGAATAGGGACTGAAAATAGGGGCAGAGAGGAGTTAGAAGATATTCGAGGAGCACAACAAAGAATTAAAGATCGTGTAGTAAATGCTAGCGGACGACAACTCCTTGTCTTCTGCGACCCTTTTGGCCTAGCAATTTTAAATGGAAAATATGATCAGGATATAGCATAAACCTCTTCCTGATTAGAAAAAATAAAGATTCTCAGTTGCGGAATGATTGAGTTGCATTAACTGCCCAATTATGCTGGAATTAAATCTTGAGAAAATAGATAAGGGGGATGATGATGGGGAACAGCGAAGCATTAAGGAAGGGGGCAGACTGTTAAACCGATACAGGTGGAAACCGGAACATGCAAAAACATTTCAAACAAACATCGAACAGGACTTAAGAAGAACTAGTATGCCGAGCGTATATACTTTGTTTTAGTAAGGACTGCATCCATGAAGAAAGTGACTGACAGCAAACCCGGAGGAATATCTCGGGGCTGGTATGACCGCTGATGTAGGGAGGGTAAAAAAGAAAACAGAAGAAAATGCACTTGAAGTATTTAGAAATAGGTAAGGGAGGGAGAACGTAGGGACTTCATTGAAAAATTAAACAAAAGAAGCCGGAATGGCAAGCGGAAAGGACGACTGAAATTTGGAATTTTGCGGGCACAGGAAATACTACAGTAATATGGCAAAAAGTTAACAATTTAAGGGTAAAGAGAAGCTCTCAGAAAAGAAATTTCACCAAGAATCTGGGTGAACTACTCCAAGGGAATATTTGGGGAGGAGCCAGACAGATGGGGAGGTATACCGAGGTTGAGACAGGGGAAACTAAAAATAGAATGGAGTACAGAACAATACATTTTGTGTTGTTCTCTGGCTCAGACTGAGATCAT
Organism: Deroplatys truncata; assembly: GCA_030765065.1. Taxonomy (NCBI): domain Eukaryota; kingdom Metazoa; phylum Arthropoda; class Insecta; order Mantodea; family Mantidae; genus Deroplatys; species Deroplatys truncata. The sequence goes on along the minus strand of CM060976.1, from coordinate 97,509,988 downwards.
GGCAAGCGATCAAATTCATTAACGAAAAAGGCATTAGTATCTGTCCCTGATTTAGAGAGGAAGAAACTTGGGTTCATATTCTGGCGCATTGTGCTAAGACAGAACTGTTGAGGAGAATGTATCTGCCAGTTCCTTTGTTAATTCAAAGAGAGGGTTGTACACTTGTTGGGCCTTACTGGTTGGGAGAGGTGAGGGGGAAGCAATTGGTACATTTTTACAAAAGGTTATGCACCTGAGATCGGAGTGTAAGGAAAAAGGTCAAAGGGGAGGGTTAGTGGCTTAGGGCAGGTAAGTGTTTTTATAAACAACAGCGTGTGTTTGTAAACAAGCTTTTACACTTTTTCTTCTGTTTTATTTGTGTGATTTTTGTTGTTAGTTTGTTTTCTTACCTTCTCTACTACGTATAGTAAGTAGGGGAAGTATTGCATTCCAGCCAAAAATTCGATACCGAGATTTCACCGGAAATATGTTTTGAGACTCCCTGAATCCAAAAAAAAAAAAAAAAAAATTGGAAACATGTCCGTGTCTGTGTGTGTGTGTGTGTGTGTATGTGTGTGTCTGTGAACAGCATAACTCAGAAACGAACAGTCGGATAAACACCAAACTTCGTATTTAGGTTCAGTATCTTCCAACGACGCGACACGAAGGTTTTCAAAAAAATCCCCCCACCCCAGATTACCCTTTACATGGAAATTTTTCGAACATTTTAATTTTCTCAAAAATGGCTAACGATTTTGATTAAAATATCATATGTTTAAGATATTTTCATGACAAATAAAATGTATATCTTGAATTTTCTGGGAATGTCTCCAAAAGTATTCTTCACTGTGAACGACTTTTGCATAACTGGTAAACCATAAGAGATAGACAAACTTTTACTACACAAAAAATGTAGATCGCGTTAAAATACACAATTTATGTCATATACATTTTTGTTGTTGAGTGAACCATTTTCGAGATATTGCTTGTTATTCCCTTAAATTTTTCAATACTTATTTTCTCAAATGGGAATTCGTTATTCATTTTTACTTTCTCTACTACGTATAGTAAGTAGGGGAAGTATTACATTCCACCCAAAAATTCGATACCGAGATTTCACCGGAAATACATGTTTTGAGATCCCTGAATCCAAAAAAGCATTTTTGGAAATATGTCCTGTGTGTGTCTGTCTGTGTGTGTGTGTGTGTCCGTGTGTCTGTCTGTGAACAGCATAACTCAAAAACGAACAGTCGGATAAACACCAAACTTGGTATTTAGGTTCAGTATCTTCCAAGGATGCGACACGAAGGTTTTCAAGAAAATACCCCCACCACAGATTACCCTTTACATGGAAGATTTTTCGAAAATTTTAATTTTCTCAAAAATGGCTCTAACGACTTTGATTAAAATATCATATGTTTAAGATATTTTTATGACAAATAAAATGTATATCTTGAATTTTCTGGGAATGTTTCCAAAAGTATTCTTCATTGTGAACGACTTTTGCATAATTGGTAAACCATAAGAGATAGACAAAATTTTACTACACAAAAATGTAGATCGCGTTAGAATACACAATTTATGTCATATACAGTTTTTTTGTTGAGTGAACCATTTTCGAGATATTACTTGTTATTCCGTTAAATTTTTCAATACTTATTTTCTCAAATGGGAATTCGTTATTCATTTTTTTGTCTTGTATATGCAAAGAGTATTTATTAATATGTGGGAAAGGGAATGGTGCTGCACCTAGCACTCAGCTATTAAGAGATATGTATGTGCTTAAGGGCTACTGTATTTCCAAATTGCCCTTGTAAATATATATTCCCCTTACATCTACAAGAAATTTAGCAATAAGATAGGCTCTGCAAATGTTTATTAGATCAACATGAAGTAGATGGAGAATAAGCGTTTGTATAAATAGTTTGTACAAGAGTAGAGAAAGCCATGTGAGTGTAACACATGCGATTTTTTCTTTCTTTTCTTTTCATTTCTTGCTGATATCATTAACTTTAAAGTTCAATGTGACGAATATATGAACTACAGTGTATTGTATAAGCACGTACGGTCTATCTGACCCGTACGATGTACACTTTTGAACTTGCAAAACGTTTAAGACTATTAAATACACCACTCTCCTTTACTCTAGCTAGTCAAAAAAGAAAGACAATACTAAGAATTTTAACTATCCAACATTTCAGGGGTTATAGCTGTGATGCATGGTAGTTTAATATGACTGTGATTAATAACTAAGAATACTGATTTTTTTTAAGTTTTTATTCTAAGAGCGTAAAAAAGCTCATTAAAAAATTTGAATTTGTTACTTCAAGCATTAAATATGCATTTTCATGCAAAATTATTTATTTTGCATTATCTCCCCGTTCATTGATTCGTTACTACAATAGAAGTAGCTAAATATTGTAATTTAAGTAACTACAAATACAACAATAAACACAAAATTGAATACGTTATATCTTAGAATTTAGATGATAGCCCTTATCGTATACTGTTACCTACATCTTGAGATGTATTTTAAAAAAACTATCTGAAAAGCACATTTCATTAAAAAGGCGGTAAATTACCATATTAAGTTCTCTTGTTATCAAAAAGTTGCATGATATTATCATATGCAGTCAGCAGCAAGATTTCAAAATCTGTAAATCTTCAACTTCCATTTTCCAAACTGAGATGTTTTGAGATGTAACACTCTTCTATTAGGTGTGCAATATGAGTGAAATAGTCACGTTAACCGATGCGATCATCTCTTTCTTTGTTCATGCAATGTTTAAAACCGGCTATAACACTGATGCTTTCTAATATGTTGGCAACATGGGCTTTACCATTTTAATTACTCTTCATTCATACTAGCTAGAGCTAGACTAAGTATATAAAGTTTAATTCGCCTTTCTAATAGGTTTAATGTCTGATGCTCAATTAACATGAAGGAACATAAAAAAGCGATTGTCATAAAACACAGACAATATTTTATGGTTTTGGTTTGTGAAATATACCTGCTTAACTTTACATAACAATTACGTAGTAGCTTTTTAAATGAGAGCATTCCAAATGAGTTTTGATTTACGTTACAGAGCATTGGGAAACACTACTAAAAACTACTACCTCTTGTCGAGGAATCGAGTAGGTATCTTTTTGTTTCCCCTTTTTAAAGTGTTTAACACCCATTCTAACCACATACGGCATCACATATGGTGGGCTCTAATGAATGACATAATAATTGGGAAAGAAAATTTCACAAGGAAACGTTCCCTGCTTAAGTTTGGGGTATCTTTCCGCATTTGCTACTTATGAAGGCTGAGGAAAACCCGAAAAAAACTCAGTCAGGGAGGACTGTCCTGGCGGGATTTGCACCACGGATCTCCCGTTCACGGATCCGTGTCTTAACGATCTTATCTATCCGTGGCAGTGGATAGCGTTTCGAATAATAACAAGTCTAAATAAATTTTCCAACCACGAAGGCCAAAGTTCTGGCTGAGGGACGCCTGACGCTAGCCAAATATCGGTTGGATGATCGTCCACCTCCGCTGTGTGTACGTAGGCGTGAGGGGCAGTCGGGTTGCCAGGTATAGACCATTTATGGGCTGTAGCGCCATGGGATCCAGAAACTTAAGATTCTGCGCCACAAGTACTATAATTTAAACCTAGGGGATTTAATCTTCGTGATATCAAATTTTGAGTTTAATGCGATACTTCTGGGCGCCGGGGTAACCCAGGGATTTAGTTCATGGCTTTCGTACCGATGTTCCAAGGTTCGATTACTAGCTATGGGATGGCGGATTTAAGTCGCCCCATATTGTCTTTATCTCTAACTAGCTATGTAAAGTATTCCCAAGGCCTAACGTGGATTGCAGTCCATGACAAGCCCCATCTCCCGTCACCATACTACTGTCTAATGTAACGGACACCGCCCACTAGGCACCTCCAATTAATGTAAGTAGGTCCAGCTATCGCTTGTTTGTTCTACGAAGGTCGTTGACCATATGGGGAACGGTGATAACAATAACTACAATATCTGTGCGGAGTAGAAGGGGCATAAATGATGACTGATACTTCATACCGTAATGAGCATACACTTATGGTCTCTAATGCAAGAGCACTTCTTCTTGCGGAGTAACATTTTCATCAACTAAATTAATTAACAGAACAAGAAGCTTGGCAAGGATCTCCATCAGTATTATGTCATCTGATACAATATTTCAGTATGTCTAGCCACGTAAGTTATACTGAACTACTTGAACAAAGCGTTTTAAAAAGGATGCTATCAGTTAAGAACTGTTTAAGGCTTATCGGATAAGGTGGATTAAATTAAGAGTGAAAATAAATTCGGAAAAGGACTTGGTATAATAAATTTCAAATTGTATCAAAGATTCATAGTAATCAAAATTACATTTAGGTGATCGTGACCTTAATAATGCAAAATAATGGCAAGAATTTTTAGCCCTACACGCAGCACAAAATGAAACATGCACAGAGACAGACTCATCTACCAATAGAATAACAGAAAACCAGGTTGCTATAGCAATATGACTATGACGTAAATGCGTGAAACGTAACATAAAGCCAAGCTAGGAACACTCCCTTTGTTGGCCTACAAGGCAAATTCGCGTTTACCAAAAATATTGTTAAGCCGATACCCGTTTAAACATTTATATTTGTTTAAACAGTGAAGTGATACTCTGTATAAAAGTAATACAAAGTGAAAAGTGTATTTTGTTTGTAAAAGTTGTTCTTTATTTCGTGTGAAATAAACAGGGAAGTAAAATAAATCTGTTCTCTGAATCCAAATTGTTTTTTATTTTCTTCCGAGACCACGACCCGAGATATATACGCAGAAATACGGGTGTCCGAGATAGCTAACTACCACTGAACTATCCGAAGCGGAGGCATATCATCGTAGTGAATCTACAAGACGCCCTGTACCACGACGCCAGATATGTGCAAACTCTACAAGTAGCGATCATGTTAATCCTGCTACACATCTCCATCAGTAACCTCGTGATTTTCAGGACTTTGTCCACAGTTAGCTGTAACTACGTCATTCTTATATTGCTCCTGATCCCCTGACTTACTTTATTCGCAGTATATATCTCCCCTCAGTACTACTTTAAGTATAGCCGCATGTTTTCTCCTGTATTAACCATTAATTCATATTACAGCAATTTACCCAGGCTAGCATCACGTAGATTGCAGATAATGCACGTTTCCCTCTACTTCACAGAGTTTGCTTCTAAGCTAGGTTTTCATTCATACGGGCATGTCCACAAACTTTAGGCCACAACTTCTTCACATCTGCGTGGTGCAAAAGATAGGAACACCCCCTCTCCACTTTGAATGTTTTTGTTTTCCTTCTCGGAGAATACCGTTTTCTCACAATTCTTAAACCACCACATTTATGCCGCTCACATTACCTATCCTAACATTTTAATTCGGACTGTAATTATTGGCTATCCTAACTACACAGTGAACCAGAGCACCCCTAACAGTCATTTATTTCTTAAAAACCATTAATTTTTAAGACAAAAATATTTATCCCTAAAACACGTGTGAACTTCCACTTGAGCCTGATACGCCACTGGCTACGGGGTTTGGGCCAGTGCCGTATCACTTTTAAAATTTCAGATGGAAAAAGCTGTCACATTTGTACCAATAGAGCTCTTAAAACAAAAACTTTCGTATGAAACGTTTTCATTAATTCATACTCTTTCAAGGAGAAAATCATACAAAAAAATCTGATGTGTTACACTCACATGACTTTCTCTACTCTTGTACAAACTATTTTTACAAACGCTTATTCTCCATCTACTTCATGTTAATCGAGATAAAGATTTGCAGACTCTATCTTATTGCTAATTTTCTTGTAGATGTAAGGAGAAAATATATTTAAAAGAGCAATATAGAAAAACAGTAGCCTTTAAGCACATACATATCTCTTAATAGCTGGTTGCTAGGTGCAGCACCATTCCCTTTGCCACAGATTATAACTCTTTGCATATCCAAGACAAAAAATCTGATGTGTTACACTCGCATGACTTTCTCTACTCTACAAACTATTTTTACAAACGCTTATTCTCCATCTACTTCATGTTAATCGAGATAAACATTTGCAGACTCTTATCTTATTGCTAAGTTTCTTGTAGATGTAAGGGGAATATATATTTACAAGGGCAATATAGAAATACAGTAGCCTTTAAGCACATAATATCTCTTAATAGCTGTTTGCTAGGTGCAGCACCATTCCCTTTCCCACAGAGTAATACTCTTTGCATACCCAAGATAAAAAAATGAATAATGAATTCCCATTTGAGAAAATAAGTATTGAAGAATTTAAGGGAATAACAAGCAATACCTCGAAAATGGTTCACTCAACAACAAAAATATATATGACATAAATTGTGTATTTTAACGCGATCTACATTTTTGTGTAGTAAAATTTTGTCAATCTCTTATGGTTTACCAGTTATGCAAAAGTCGTTCACAATGAAGAATACTTTTGGAGACATTCCCAGAAAATTCAAGATATACATTTTATTTGTCATGAAAATATCTTAAACATATGATATTTTAATCAAAATCGTTAGAGCCATTTTTGAGAAAATTAAGATTTTCGAAAAATGTTCCCTGTAAAGGGTAATCTGGGTGGGGGGATTTTCTTGAAAACCTTCGTGTCGCATCTCTGGAAGATACTGAACCTAAATACCAAGTTTGGTGTTTATCCGACTTCGTTTCTGAGTTATGCTGTTCACAGACAGACACACGGACACACACACAGACACACAGACACACACACGGACATGCTTCCAAAAATGCTTTTTTGTGATTCAGGGGTCTCAAAACATGTATTTCCCGTGAAATCTCGGTATCGAATTTTTGGGTGGAATAAAATAGTTCCCCTACTTACGTAAATTACTTAGTAGAGAAAGTAAAAATCACCCGAACCTCCGATATCTAGATAGCAATGCCATTCCTACTGATAAATGTTACAAAAAGAAGAATTAAATTAATATTGGTAACGGAAGCTCAGCTATCCTTGCACAATACTATGACGATGCAGGTTTTGTTTGGCTAATGAAATAAGTACACAAGTTAACAGTGTTTACAAATACCTTACTTCTACTACAAACAGTGACAGTTTACACAAATGAGAAAAGGTTTTGATACGGATGGTAATGGCGAATGTCGTATTAATTCTTGGGCTGTCGAGCATGTGTGCTTAACGTGCTCGTCAATCTTGAAATGTGTTCAGGGTCTTGTTCTTTGTGCACAAGCAACTAGACAACTGCAGGCTAGCCATAACAGAAATAAACGTATGCTTTGCTCCTTAACAGACTGTGCATTAACAAAAACGTTTCATATGAACATTGTTTGTTTTGAGAAGTTTATATGGTATCCTATTTGACCCCATTACGTCACTTTCGGTTATGGCTGATTGATGGAACCCAGCTGAAGTGAATTTTCACATGTACTTTAGTTATAAATATTTTTTTCTCGCAAATTTTAATGTTGTGTTTTCCGAAACACATGGCTGTTACTCGTGATCTGGTTCACCCTGTATATATGTTTCAAATTAACTATTCACTAATAATTCCCTATGTACTTGAATTATTCTGTATTCAAGTATCTTCCATTATGCAAAGAACCAAAGAAGGAAATTCAAGAATCCGCGTGCGTTGTCAGTTTTCGATTATTGCGTCCACAGTAAATGTATTAATAGCTGTGAATGTTTACAATAAAACCTCTGTCACCTCTCTGGTTGTGGAGTGAGTTAAGCTTAGAGGTAGGATGTTTGAAATGCTGAAACAAACGATATGGACTCAGTGCCTATGCCACGTTACGTGGCATAGGAAGTAAATATGCTGTTGTGCAGAACGTTATAAAATGAATATATTGAGAGAAATCTGTAGTACAGTTATACATAAGATGTTGGCAATTATACATAAAATGCTGATACGCCGAACCAGTCATTACCAGACATCTCAGAAACATAAATAATATAAAAGCTGCTGAATAGAAAAATATGATGCAGAAGTAAATGCTAATCGTAGGGCCAGTGATATGTTGCATCATTTATGGGAATATTATCTAAATCGCATGTGGTCCTAGTGGTCAGTTTTCCAACCAGACGACCCGATTCGATCCCGTTGGTTGACTGTGGAATTTGTGGACGATAAAACGGAATTGTGGTCCAGTGCGCTCATTTTCCATGCCATTTATTCTGGCTATTGCTCCATTATCTCACTCATCTCTAATATAACCTCCATCATCATCAAGTACAACTCAAGATGGGCAGTTGCAAACTAGGCTAATGGCAATGCTTACCTAGCATGGAACCATCGTTTCGTAAGTACAAGTGAATCTACACCATTCCGTGCCATTATTTGTCCATTCCAAATTCATATTTCAAAAACATAGCTTTTTGAGAGTTCCATATTCTGGATACTCGAAAACAAATGTTTCTTTAGTACGACAAATTTTATAAAGGCTTGACAATCATATTAGTACAATTCGTCATTGGAATATCTCGGTTGATTTGTAGATGAATCTCAAAACAACTGACATTCAAAATAGAGGATGTGATAGTATTGGCTCAAAATAAAACATTTTACTTCTCTCTTATGGATTACGGTTGGCTGCTCAGGTGGCATTAAGGCCGACGAGCGACTGCTTCGTCTCCAACTAAGCTAACGTAAGTGTCAAGGTTCAGATTATATTGGAAAAATGTAGGTAATTATTTAGTCATTTTGAACATATTTTTAGCTTATGCATATTTTGCATTTACTTTCTTTTGATTGTTGATAGTTACTATGCATAGATGTTTATTGACTGGAGAATCAGTTTAATATACTGTATTTATAATACTTATGGGCATCTACACGTTTTATAGATTGAAGTTTGTTCTTCTATGAATAAAATTTCTCTTTGTGTTTTACATAAAACTGTATAAATCAGTAATTTAAACTTCCATACTGGTGCAATAACAACTTGATGCCATGGTAACGTGCTACGAGACCTAGTATCTCTGCTGTATGATCACATTATTACTCATACACTAGTCGACCACGTTATGAATGTGCTTGGAGGAGGGCATCACTGTATTTTCTTGACAATCAAGGCTAGGAATGAAAACGACTGAGGGGCAAGGCGGTAGCGAAATGTATCGTCGCACAATGAAAATAGTAATAGATTTGCAGGTCTCCGCCTCGCTAGTATATGCAACTCGGAGCTGTGGGTGTTTTCTGTAACTACTGTCCTCCCGATGCATCGCTCACTTGGTTCGTAACCATTAGTTCCTCTTTCCAACATGCGCACTCATATTGTGGCCGACTAGTACACTGGTTAACAAATGGGCTATCATTTTCTTACCGTTAGTTAGCTGTTTCGTGAGATGGTTCCGTGCTACAAAAAAATTACTATTCCGGCTTAGCAATGATGTAAATTTTCTCATGGAACTAACTTTCGGCGAAAAGTTGTTGCCTCAGTTCTTTTTGGGTGGGGGCGAGTGAGTCATTGAGGCGGATTCCTTTGTACTCGAAGGCTTCATTCCCTTCACCATATTTAAGATTGGAAAGATTAGGCAAGTTTAGAATGTTAGTACAGGAACATTTCCTCCAAAAAAAATTAAACTTATTTTTATATACGATCTCTCTTAACTGCCATGATTCTTAGTCTCCCGTTCTATATTGGGCGGGAAAGACGGAAATTTTACTCAGAGCCCTGATTATCAGGCTTGAGGTTCTTTTATGTGCCCTAAATCTACGTCATGGGACTACCGGCTTTATTTCCCTCCCGAAGGAAGCCATGCTAAGGATTTTTACGACCAAAAAAATCCACCGCCCTCCGCCGGATATAAACCAGCGACCTCAAGGACTAGAGCCTAGCATGGTAACACTAAGTTAAAATTTTAAAACCTTCAGCGATTAAACATGATTAAAGAGTTCAATGAGGTGTTTGTAACAGAACTTGAAACTCATTTTCCAATAGAATGGATACATTATTGTATCATGCCGTATTTACTTTAGAAGAGTCGTTCATGACTGTTTTAATCATACCATCTGTAGTATTTGTTTTTGTTATTAGCTTTGTGCTGTCCTGAGTCTATTTTAAAATCCCAATAATACAGTTGAACGCCCAGCATTAAGTTGTGAACTGCCAAAGTTAGTGTACAGTTATCTGTCGTTTAAAACTGGATCTCATTTCAGCAGAGATAAGAATTAATTCACGAAGTTCCTACATATAAAAATAATTCCTCGCTCATCTAGTACCAGCTTTAATACTTGCGTAGACATAAACAGGCACAGGAATTATAATATAGTTGGCTTCAAGTTATCTCATTTGAAATTAAATTTATTCTACAAAAAGTACAAGTTAATATTAATTGTCAATACAAAAAGTGTAAACAATAAGGCTGTGAGTCACTGACTGGCAGGTAAACACGATCTGCTGAGTATTGTCTGCATACGCAACAGACTGTAGGTAGGGATGGGCTAAGTGAAGTCCAGTAATAGTTCAACTTCATTTGCTTTTGTCCTAGCTAGAAAGGTTAGGAATTCCTTTGCCTGGTCTTAAATAAAGTCTCTTTATAAATAATCCGTAAGTACTAATAGTAAAGTGAGGAAACTTCACTTTTCTGGGTTAATAATTGTATAAATTATTTATAAACCAGATGCTTCTGATTCTTTTCCATCATGGCTTCAGTAAATAAACTTCTCTCTCAATGACTAAGAAAACTAATACTGTTGTGTTATTAGCGACATTTTAGCTAGTGGATGCGGGATTCCTTCCAAGCAGGTAATGGTTCAGCTACTGGAAGGAGGTAATGTATACCTACTTGCTATGAGGCAAGTGAGGGTTAAAGACATGCGAAATACCAACTCTTTTCCACTGCGCGCGTCACGCGCGGCTCGAGTTCAGCATATTGCGTATCCCTTCCACCAGCTAAAGCTTTAACTGAGAGATAAGCCACCTTGCCCCAGACACTAAAACATCACTGAATAGGCGGTAGATTTGTATATTGCTCTCTAATGAAGTGAATTTGCTGCAATAATCCGTATAGATTCAGAATTAAAACGCCTTTGTTGGAAAGTAAGATGCAGGCCGCATATAAACGAAGAGGTGGGAACTGATGCGTCCATTCAAGTCGAATATTGTCGGGAAGCAATAAGGCCAAGAGGGACAGCCACAAGAACGCTTAACGCTAATTCTCACTCATTTAGTGATGACTTTTGAATTAATTAACTAGTTATTGAAACGACCGCTCTAACATTTTTTGTAATTAAGCTGGAACGTTAGATTTTCGGAATTCAGAGTGGATGTGACAGCTAAATGTCCTAAATGTAATTTAGATAATACTGCTTCTCTTACAATTTCCTTTAGACAGTACAATAAATGAAAGTTCAATACAGACAATGTGTTTTATTTTAGTAGTAATTCCCAGCTAGTAGCGTTAAAGATTTTCCCCAAGAGACTGTTAAGAGCTGAAAACGAAATATATAACAGTTTTGGTTATTGACTGATTATTCCATTGAAAAGCCGCTCTCCATTCCGTTTCTTGGTTGCTTCTGTCAATCTTTTTGAGAATGTTTCCACATCCTACTCTAGCTCTCGAACCCCACGGCTTACATACTAGGTCTAAGGTGAAAGTTCCAGCCTCACAAGATGTCCCGCCATCTCCATTTATGATATTTCGCAGTTGTTGCTTTTTCCACTCCCCTTTCGCACTTCTCCTTTGCTTGGTCATATGGTTGCTACTATCGCCGAAAGCACTAGTATAAATGTCTCCTGCACATGAAATCCAATAACATTGTCTAGGACTCCAGAGTTCACGTTAGGTAAACTTCCTGTTTTTCAAAATGTCTACAGGATTAAATTTTCTTATAAGGAATATGTTCAAAGTTTAGGGATAACAAAGCTATTTATGTAACCTGTAAAATTAAATTGAGTTTTTATATATGGAAGCTCTTTAACTGCTGTGGTTCTTAGCGTCCCAATATATATATTGGGCGTGAAAGACCGGGAATTTTGCTCAGAGGCCTTTTATCAGGCTTGAGGTTCTTTTACGTGCCATAAACCTACGACACGGTACCACCACCTTTACTTCCCTTCCAAAGGAAGCCATGCTAAGGAATTTTACGCCCGAAAAAATCCATCACCTCCGCCGGGTTTGAACACCCGACCTTGGGAACTAGTGACTATAGCATGGTAACTACTCTACCACGGAGGACGACTATGTAACCTATTTAACCGGTGTTGACATTTCAAAGAAAGAAAAGTGTGTGTGTGTGTGTGTGTGTAGTAATCTTAGAAACCATTTAACCATTTTGATAATTCTTTCATAATTAAAAAAAATCGCTATTCTTTCGGACATACAGTCGAGCGCATGGAATCGTGCCGATATAATGCGCAGTGGTTTATGCTGGTAAATAAATACTAAGCCACTTCTGCCATGCCCATTTTCCACCCCTTACCTGGTTCTGCCCCTTTCCTTCACTACTGAGCCTGAAACCGCCCTTTGTTCATAAGGTAATGTCTGAGTGCCAGACTTTGCCGTAAAACCAATACGAGATGGACTCAACTAGGAGCTGGTATGACCGTCGTTGTGAAGGATGCCTTCCAGCCACTCAGGTCAAATGTTTCCGTACTCCTCCCCTTTCGTCGCTCCAGTAGGACTTGTTCAGGGTTAATGCGTGTGTATACCGCTTTAATTCAGACGAAGAAAGATTGTCTAACCCAGAGATTGTGGGGAACACCGATGATAGCAGTTTCTGCCAATATTAAATAAAGAAAAACACATAAGGAACCTGAAGCATCGGCACGTTCCTTAACTTCAACGGACTTTGTCATCAAGGAGCATTCTTTGGTATGAGCTTGACAAAAACTGATGCACTGGGCGTTTAGAAGCTCAACACGATTATATACCCTATAACTTTCAAAAGCTTTCCCCAGCCTTACTTTAACAATCCCTAACACACAAAACAACATATTTAGTTTTTTCAGGCTGAACTTTGCATACTTATAGTATAATCATGATCCAAAGAAACTTATAGGCTTACTTTCTTAAAAATTGCCCCGGCGAACTTTCTGACTCATGGAATTGTTTTCCATTTAAAATTACCACTTTGTTGTATTTATGCAGTAAATATCATGCAGTGAACTTTCAGACCAGTAAAAATCTAAGAATCGCAGTTGTATTTCTCCCTAAAATCGCAGGCTGTAATGCTTTTTTCTGATTCCTGAGCAAATCTTTGTCAATTCGAAATTACGTTGCTTTATCTCAGGCGTGGTGAATAGGTGACTCAGAAATGCAGTTGGTCTGCATCTCCCGCTGTCCTGATAACCGCCAGTCTGTCCGATTTCCTTTTACCTTTATATAGATATACAGGTTGTTCGAAAATTCCCCTTACAAACCTCTGGAGTTTGTAGAGGGGACTCAGTAGATCATGTTTTGAGCAGGAGCTCATGTCTGGAAGCTTACCGTTTCCGTGATAAGAGAATTTGAAAGCAAATGTTTAACTCGATCACGTTTGCTTAAGTACTTTACTTTGCGTGACTCAGTGCATTATTTTTCTTACAATTCAACTCATTGAGTAATACTACTAAAGAAATAAACGGGAACCTTAAGTAAGTTTCACAAAATATTTCGTCTACAGTTAAACTTGACAATTTGTTTTTGTCTTTCTCAGAAGATGCTTACTGTTCTACTTACTGCTCTGATCTACTATAATCTATTACTAAATAATACGAAAGGAACAAAAAGCAAATTTCATAAAGTTTTAGATACACGTTTGTTTACAGTTAAACAGTTACGTTGTTGCACACATTGTACCCTCAAATAATGTTCTGGTAAAGACGCGCCATCGCACCTGGTGTCTCTGCAATCTGTTGTGCAGCTACCACAATTCGTGCCACCAGATCTTCCTCTGACTTTACAGGAGTCTCGTAGAACAAACTCCTCATACGACCCCACAGAAAAAAGTCCAATGGAGTCAAATCCGGTGATGTGGATGCCACGCCATTGGACCACCTAGGCCTATCCATCTTTGTTCAAATTTCTGTCCAGATGCTGATGAAACCAAGTGTAAAGCGAAGGGGTGCGCCGTCGTGCTGAAACCACATATCTTGACGGACGTTCAATGGCACACCCTCCAACACGTCCAATACCTGTTTTAGGAAGATCAAGTACATTGGGCCCGCTAGCTTGGGTGGAAGAGCGTATGGCCCTAACGTGGCCACCCAGAGTACCTGCCCACACACGAATGCCAAATATGTGTCGGAATCCATGGGCATGCTTGGCATGAGGAACTCCTAGTGAATTGACATTCATCTGTAAGAGAATGTGCCGTGGAAACAGGGGCTCATTGTTGCAGCGGTGCAGAAAACACGTACAGGAGGCAACACGGGGTGAAAAATCAGTTGGCAGTAGTGAATGTACCCTTTGGAGGTGGTATGGGTGTAGTTGTTTCTCATGCAGAACGTCTCAGACGGGCAATGGGCAACATCGATTGCACGCGCAATTGTTCGCGTACTTGACGGATTCTCATGAACGTGATGCAAAACGTCCTCTTCAAAATTGAGAGTGTGGCATCTCTTTGGAGCATCACAGTCTCTCCTGGTGAGGATGAAGGTACCCCTTTCTCAAAGCCTTTCTGTAATTGTGGTTGAAAAGGGTATGCGATGCAGTCGAACTTTTTGGATAACGATCTTGATAAAGGCGAGGAGCAGCTCTTCCATTACCTTGATCTTCGCCATATAGAAAGCCATGTCTGTATATTCTGCAAACGTGTGTTCCGCTATGTTGCTCGGAGATTAAGCGACACGTGAATGGGGCTGGAACCAGGGTACAGAGGTAGTGTAGAGGTCAAATAACATGAGTTGCTCATCTGGTGTAAACGCTACGTTGCTCGGAGACTAAATGACACGTGAATGGGGCTGGAACCAGGATGGAGAGGTAGGGTAGAGTTCAAATGACTCAGCTGCTCGGCTGACATAGACATTCCTCGTCGTCACTAACCGGTTGCATACCAGGAAAACCGACTTAAAATTGCTGTAGCACAGAAACGGCAAGTTTGTGAAGTGGTTTTCTATTTAAAACATAATCTATTCAGTTCCCTCTACAAATCTCAAAGTTTGTAAGGGTAATTTTCGAACAGCCTATATAGCTATATTTTGCTGTGACTCCGGAAGGATGGCATATTCGCTATGTCTAGTTTATTGACTACTCTTGTGATATTCCGCTAGCTGAGATTATGTTTAGGCTTCAATAGAAATAAATTGTTAAGATCCTTAGGCATTTTTTTCGATTTCTTAATACTAGAGTGAAGTGACTCACACGTTTTGCTTTTGCGTGCAATTCAATGTTAGAAAACATCATTTGTTGATTACTTTGCATTAGTGTTCACCAACACAAAGGATGAAACGTTAAGTTTATTTACATGTTGTAGTTATTTGTAGTATGTAAGATAAGTAAGAAATTGAGCTATAAACTTCTGATAGCTGGAACTAGTATTATACATGTGAGAATTTTTGTAAGTATGTAATAACACGTTTACGTTGTAGAATAAGAAATGCAAGAAAAGTCACAGTGGAAAACATCACAAAGTTTCACGAGTAGACAAATAAGGAAACGATAACTCTATTTCGCTGCCTCAAATCAGTCAGCCACCCGTTATTCTTCTTAGAGTAGCCAATATTTGGAACATTAACATCGAAATGTTACTATTCCTCTATACCTTCCAAAGCAAATGAGATTTATGGGCTATCTATACAGTAAGTATAGGACGACTTTAAAAAGTGTTCTTTTATTAAGGCCATTACAACTAGGTTTATTTTATCACATTTGTAGGATCTTAGGAGAACTTAAGAACAGTCTGTATAAGGGGAGTACTATGATAATTTACAATTCTTACTCGCCGTCTTTAATATTCCAATGTGTTTTTCAATGACAATCATTGGTACGTCCTATGATTGTCTAGGTCCTGATGGGAGAATAGCACAGAAGGTTGTGACCTGAATACACATGCATTACTGCGCATCCCTTCAAGTGGCATCAGTATGTGGACATACACAGAAGCTGATCAAAGTCAGTGTAGCGGGTGCGCGCTGGTCACGCTATCTTAAGCGTGAGTCCTTCTCTGGTCATCTGGGCGTTATGGATTTGATGTCTTTGCTGCTCTTTCTCTGCTTCTCGAAAATGCTGAAAGTCTAACCTATCCATATTGCGGCAATCTCAGAGATGCGGGTGAAGGCAAATCATGAACACGTTTTCGGCTTTAAAACTGAACTTTATTCCAGAAACAACAAACAAAAAGTGTAAAGCGGCTAACAACACAATTCCCTTATTTACATATCGGAGTTATTTCCTATTCCCTCCATCTAAATAAGTTTTGGGAGAGTTTCGGTACATGCTACCCTCACCCTTCACAACACGTAGCAGATGCAACGTCTCCTCTTACCACCAGGAGCAACGCAAGAATGTATGCAAGTTCTGGGCGAATTCTTGCTTTTATACAGAAATGTACTGAAGCAAACATTTGCGCTAATATTTGCAAGGTGTCTTTATTGGCAATTGCTTAGCATGCTATGAGAGTTAAATTGTCTAATTTTTAGGAATCAAACTTCATTTGACTCTTGGGGAATTTCCTTCTATCTCCAACTCTTTCACTTGCCGACTTTCTCTCTCGTATAGTGCCTTACTATCCAACTCCCTGTTCTGCAACTGACGCTTCCAACAATTTCACTCTATTTCCATCGGTTCTCTTTCTCTCTCTCTTTCGTTGCTATTTTCCAACTTCATATGTTGCAAAGTTGACTTACGATTAATGACCCCAAGTTGCCAACTGGCCTTTCCATTGTTGGCGGTTTTTACTATATTATGCGCATGAAATTCTGATATTTTATAAAATGCACTTTTTACAATGATAATTACAATCGCTCTTATACTTATATCTATTCTACTTAGGTTCTTATTTCCCTTATATCGTCCCTCTTGTTTATTCTCTGCTGTAACTATTGGAATATCTGTGCTTATTGAATATCAATATCTGTAAATCTCGATTATTTTATATATCTATGTTATTGGTTCTCCACATGTGTTCCCCTACAACAGGTCTCTCTGGAAAAATAAGTGAACATTGCAGGCGGTGACAGTGTTTGGGAACATTATAAAAAAGTTGCAGAACTTATGGAAAAGAAAACCGCGCATTAACAGAGGAGGGGATCAGTTCCCGGAGGTGAATGATACTATTGAGATAGTGACTGAGATGCAGCAAACGCCGTACGCTCTTAAATTGTCCCCATCTCATTAACACCTTATTGAACTTTGAGAAAAGCCCTGAAAAGTCCTCATCGTCCTCCGTGGAGTGGTGGTACCGTGATAGCTTCTAGTTCCCAAGGTCGCTGGTTCAAATCCGGCGGAGGGCGATGTAATTTTTCGGGCGTAAAAATCCTTAGCATGGCTTCCTTCGGAAGGGAAGTAAAGCTGGTGGTCCCGTGTCGTAGATTTACGGCACGTAAAAGAACCTCAAGCCTGATAAAGAGGCATCTGAACAAAATTACCGGCCTTTCACGCCCAATATACAATGGGACGCTAAGGGCCATAGTAGTTAAAGAGCGTCCATTAAAAAAATATGCTGAAAAGTCCTCATATAGTTGAGTTTGTAAACTTGGAAGCAGTTGCTCAGAAATGGATAGGGTATATTGGAAAAAGCGTTCCTAGAGAATGTGGAGAGGCCTTTAGTAAATTTACCGAGTTAAATTGTGTAAAATAATAAATAAAATACAAACATTTGAACAAACGGCTCAATTTTTACAAATTATAAAACTAAAAGGAATGAAAACTAAAGCTCAATATCGTTTTTTATTTCTGTATATTAGTATTCAGAATTTTCTCTTCATTCATTCGGTCACTAGAAATTCTTTTAAGTAGAAAAGAATAATTTCTATCGTAGCTGCTTTATTAACTGTTCATCTCATTGTCCTTAAGTTCTCTAATTTCATAGCTCCCCATCTTCATTTTTGCCTAATTTTTTATCTCTGGATCTGTAATAGAAGGTACGTTTGCTAGTAGTTTTCGCATCATTTTCAAGAAAATCCCACCATCCCAACTATCCTTTACATGAAACATGTTTCTTAAACTATGATTGTCTAAAAAATGCATGTAACGAGTTTGATTAAATACTGTATATGAAAGATATTTGTATAAGAAATAAAATGTATACCTTGAATTTTCTGGGAATAGTCTGGGAAGTGCTATTCATTGAACTTCATTCGGAAGGAATTTTGTATAATCTTTTATAACTTGTAAACGTTAAGCAATAGACGAAAACGTGCCGCACAAAACATGAAGATCTCTTTATAACACCCAATTTAATTAAAAATAAGTGTTTTTCGCATATGCCATTTCTGAGATGTCCGTTATTAAAAGTTCGAGTTCTGCAATACTTATTCTTTTCAAATTCCATAATTTTTCAGTTGTTTCTCGCGATTGCATGGAAACAATATGGAATTTTAAGGTCAATATATAACGTCCAGTTCTTAAACATTAGACTATCGCTGTTGTCTTTATAATTATAACTAAATGTGTAATGTAGCCATTTTTCAAACGTTTATTGGATTAAATGTAGCTGATAGAAAAACGAGAGTAAGAATTGCTTCTATACCAACTAATAAAGATAGAGGGTAGAGAAAGTCATGTGAATATATCACCTCAGAATTTTTTCTCATGGCCATGTGAAGATCCTGGAATTCCACAGCCATCACATAGCGACAGGCTCTTTGACTATCACTTTGCCTACTGGATCCTGCAATGAAATGTGTAAATGAAAATTGAAAGTTTATCTGGATTAACAAGAAGCAGATAGAATAATAAACTTTTGGATTAACAATTTGTAGAGGAGTGAGTGGAAAAGATAATGCAAGTGCAGACATTAAAGTTTTATAAATCTGACTATCGCTTTACCTACAGTATCATTCTTACATCCACAAAGAAATATGTAAATGTGACATGAAGGTTGCTGCGGGAAATAGTCGTTGGGTGACATTTGTAGCGGAAAACGGTCGCTGTGCGCTATTTGTAGCGCGAAATCGTGGATCCTTGGGTTGTTGTGTTCTTCTGCATTGTACCTTCTTGGCTATTCGTGCTCGTCGGTTGTTGCGTATTCCATTCCTAACTATATCTAATTATTAATTCTCTATTAACATCCAATTATTATAGTGGGTGAGGCAAGTTAAAAAATCTGATGTGTTACACTCACATGACTTTCTCTACTCTTGTACAATCTATTTTTACAAATGCCTATTCTCCATATGCTTCATGTTAATCGAGATGTCGATATTATTGGTAATTTTCTTGTAGATGCAAGGGGAATATGGTAGTTTTTAAGGGATAGTCAAATATTTTAACGCTGGTTGCTATGTGGCGCATTCCATTCTCTTTGCATGTCCAGGACATAAAAAAATGAATAACGAATTTGAGAAAAAGTATAAGTATTGGAAAATTTAAGGGAATAACAAGCAATATCTCGAAAACGGTTCACTCAACAAAAGAAATGTATATGACATAAATTGTGTATTTTAACGCGATCTACATTTTTTGTGTAGTACAATTTTGTCTATCTCTTATGGTTTACCAGTTATGCAAAAGTCGTTCACAATGAATACTTTTGGAGACATTCCCAGAAAATTCGAGATATACATTTCATTTCCCATGACATTATCTTAAACATGTGATATTTTCATCAAAATCGTTAGAGCCATTTTTGAGAAAATCAAAATTTTCGAAAAATTTTCCATGTAAAGCGTAGTCTGAGGTGGGGGGATTTTCTTGAAAACCTTCGTGTCGCATCTCTGGAAGATACTAAACCTAAATACCAAGTTTGGTGTTTATCCTACTGTTCGTTTTTGAGTTATGCTGTTCACAGACACACACACAGACACACACAGACACACACACAGACACACACACGGACATGTTTCCAAAAATGCTTTTTTTGGATTCAGGGGGTCTCAAAACATGTATTTCCGGTGAAATCTCGGTATCGAATTTTTGGGTGGAATGCAATACTTCCCCTACTTACTATACGTAATAGAGAAAGTAAAAAATACACTGCAAGTTTCCCTTAATCAATGAAGTTTATTCACAGTTGGAATAATTATGGGCGGCTAGCTTTACCCATTATTATAATTCCACCACTTTAAATTAGTCATGAACCTAGCTATCTACACACGCACTCCCACCCTTGTGCACCCACGTGCATCTGTAGTACCTAGTGTCGACGTGAATTCTTGAAGATCAGTTAGATAGATAGAGAGAGAGGGGCTCTGAGGCCTTGTCTGCCCTTATATACGCGAGCCTAGTGACGCTCACCTCTGCGTTTATAAATGTAACGACGTTTCCTATTGGTCCTCAGACCGCGTTACCTTAACATGTATGAGAATGCGTGGCTTCAGATCCGTGCGCTTAAGCGTCATCTTGGAGCGTTGCGAAGCTAGTTCCATATCTCCGTCTCTTTCTATTTCTCGGTACCGTTACCGGTTCCCTGCCTGTTGGCTTGGTGAAAGGTACGTTCTACTTAGGATTACGTTTTCCTGGAATTTTGCTAGCTCGCCCGTTTCTTACAACCAGCTCTGTACAAATGTTAGATGTTGAATATTTTAACATGTTAGTGAATTAAATTATTACCGTACAATTCTTATATGTATGGTTCCCCTTTCATATGTATAATATATCCCCTTTCAAGGTTTATGTTGATTAACAAGAAGTGGACAGAGGAATACACATTTTTAAGAATAGTTTGTAGAGAGTGAGTAGAGAAGCTCATATGAATGCAACACACCAAGATTTTTTTTGGCATTGATTATCTATGAATTGCAATAATACTTTCCCCTTTGCTGATTCAACATTTTTCACTTTCGTTAGTTTTTCACAGGAAGGATGATATGTGTAGGGGTGTAATATACTGCACAGTTAAGGTTCATAAAGCGAGCTAGAAACTTGGTGTAACTCTCAAAACAAAGGTAAAATGTTTTCCAGAGTTTAATCCTCAGTGTCCTGTGTTCCTTAAAGCGCATTTTCACTGAATGTGAATCTAAACACGTAGGATATAGGATGAGTATATATAAGGGGGATATTTCCCACTGCGACCAACTTGATCTATTGTGGCTACACCCCCCCCCAGGATGAGGTGAAGGAGACGTAGGAGTCGCAAGTCCGCAAGCAGACGGGTCCATAGAGACATGCAGGAGTCCCTAATGTTTCCACTTTGAATACCCACACACCGTAGAGGCGAAGGTTCCCAATAGAGGGTGACGAAGTGACCTTAATGGGTGGAACAACGTACGCTGGCGTACACGGAGAGAAATAAGCCACTAGGCCATCTGAACGACACCGCCAGCACTGTAGCACCTTTATGAATATTGCCAATATTACGTAAGCATAAAAACTGTGATATAAATACAGTTATATAAAGCAGTTCTACGGGGATTCAAATTGCTTTTCGATAAAATTAGCATAACGTTTTAGTTGATGTGCATTCACTTATTTGCAGTTATTGGCGCCAGAAGTTATGATAGGTCATATTTTCCTCAAAGAAACAGGAGGGAAAGGATCGCAGAAAATGATGAAATGATTGAGATCAGGTTATCGGAATAAAATGAACGAGCTTTGCTTTTGGGCACGTACATAATTGAAAATCGCTTAGAGCGCCCTACTGTTATGTATCAGTTGAAGCGATTATACTGCTGTGTTTCCAGCCCTTTAGGGCATTAATGCGAAGCCACTCAGCTGTAAGTCCATTGTTGCTACCATCACTGGTTATTGGATTATATTACAACCAGAGGTTTTTTCTAATTGCTCAGGTTATCTCCATTCCAAGGGCGAAACGTAGACTTTCGAATTAACACTCCTAAAATATTTCAAATAACTTATTCAAATCCATCGTTCCCTTAGCTTAGATTTTTCGTTTTCTTTCTTTTTTTATTTTGAAAGTTTACTACCTTATGTCTCTATTTTTTCTAGCTCTTGCTCTTACGAGCATTTCGTATTATAATAACATTTTTAAAACTGTAATCAACTGAAGCGACCAAATTTTAACGAATGTAGATCTTAGATAAGAATGCAGTTTCTTACCTAATTATTTTAATAGGCATTAATCTTAAGACATTCTACAGAGAATTTTGTTTCCTCCAGGAATTAAAATATTTAGGTAATAGTTGTAAATGCTGTATTATTTGCGGATGACCAAATAATAGTTCAATAAAATGTAATACAATTACAGAAGTACATTTATCTTTTAAATAATTTATATACTTGTAGGTATATTTTTAGAATTTTAGTTACAAGGAAAATAATGGCTTTTAAAGCTCAGATCAAATATTTTAAAAGAGAAAGAAACCTGGAACAAGTATCTGGTTTAAATATCTTGGGTGAAATGATTATGGCATTGAGCCTAAAGTTACAGATTCCAAGCAACATGGAAATATTTAAATATCTTTTAAAAATAACGCTATGAAGAGACCAGAATGCTTTGTAAGGTAAATGACTACATTGCTTTATGGCAGTGACCTTTGAGTACTAACTGAAAAGAAAAGTAGTGCAAATAGGCGGCAGAAATGAAATTCCTTAGGTGCGTGTAAGGATGCACATTAATGAAAATATAATAAAATGTTTGATAATAGATAAAAGTGGTAAGAACAGAAAAATTCCCGAAATAACCTCCTTCGCCGAGAAGAAGATGATATTGAGGGCGAACCAGAAAGCGCTTGAGGACGGAACGAGCATGTTGCCTAATCCGTGAAGTGAAGAAGAAGAAAAATAAAATTGGTAAATAAGAACTAAAGGGACTGAAACCTTCGCTGCCATATCCTTTAAACTAGGGATGTCGAACTCAATGTATGAGTGACGCTAGGTGGACGCAAACACTGTTCGGCACTGAAATGCATAACTTTATTATTATTATTATTATTATTATTATTATTATTATTATTATTATTAAATGTTTCTAGACGTCCTGTACTTACTCTAGTGTATGATATTTTTTCACACGTTATGTCACTGTTGTCTTCACTATCGCCTCTTAATTTTCACATCCCAATTCGCTTCCTTTCCACAATGTTGACAAAAGTCTACCATCCGTATATTTAGTCAGATAATCAGACGCATCCTGAAAGCAGTAAAACTCTAAGGCATCTTGGAGTGTCTCACTGATGATTTACTTGTCATTTAATCTATTAATGATTCCACTGACAAAGTCTGAGTAAATCTTCCAAAATTGTGCAGAATAACAAATCAAATGCGGGCATCAGCGAGTAGTTTGGATTTAAATCACCATAAACATTACACTGTATGTTGTGAATGTGATGAAAGGAATACAGTTGGGCAGATAAAATTTCACGGCAGAAGAACATAGTTCGCTTTGAAAGAAGAAAATATGGGAAAATTCTACTCGACAACTCTGCAAATCGTATTCGTCTAAAAGTATGACCGTAGGTTAGTTGCAATTCCACTAGGAGCTGTACAGTAGAGAAGTGTAAGGGAAGCAAGCCGTCTTGTATGTTATATGTATACACCTTATACGCTGGAGCCGAATGGGGAAAAGTGGGAGCCGTGTGACATGCAGCCATAATGCTCTATCGAAACGCAAATTATAAAGCAATACATGTCTAGTTTCCAGGCTTCTAATAACTGCACTCCGCACGTGCATAACTTCAGCAAATATGTTTCTGGTGTCCAAAACCAAAACTAAACAAGAGCAGTTTGAGAATTTTTCGAGAATACTGGAATATTATACCTGAAGTCATAATGTGTGGAAAAAATATAGTTGTGTGTTTTCAGAGATAGAATCATATGAATTTTATTCAGTCTCCAATAATGAAATAAGGGACCTCATTTCACAAACCATCACAAAAAACGAGTTCTATAATAATTCGCGTGGTATTTAGATTGATATTTATTCCCACTAAATGCAACTAAGAAATCCTGATCTATAAAAGTTACATTTTTAACACTCCTAGTAATTGGTATAGATAGATATAAATAATATAGGAAATTAACTCAAATTCTGAAGCATTCGTCCTGTTGTCATTTTGTAAAAAATAAAAATTGTCAAAAATGGAGTTTATAAACTTTCTACACTCTAAATAAGAGAACCTTCTGGATGTTTTTATTCTTTACCGCATAACAAATTTAAACACTTCTTCCGACTGGAAATAATTAAGACATACGTATCAATAGCCCGTTATGTACCGAATATTTAGGATGGTACATAATATGACATGACATAACATAACTACATAACATAACGCAATATCGAAACAAAGATTTTAAACATTCAAATTTGCACTTACACTAAACCAAATTCGTAAGTACTTTTAATCGGATCTGATATTAGCAGAAATAAATTATGTTATGGGTTTATTCTATATGCGAATCTTTTAGGCTTCATTTGATAAACCTTTGGCCAAATTTACACAGGTTTTAGGTAGCAAAATTATTAAATATACGGATACAATAATAATAGTAATCGCAATTAGAGCTTTGTGACGCATATGGCTTAGAATATTGCAACATTCGTACACAAAACAATTCTCTAGATTTTGTGATGAAAACTGTGGCAGGATAAAATTACAGTCGCGTGAGTTTGGTTTTGACAGAATGATAGACGTAGTAAACCGCAGACTGTGTTTAATTAAAATCGAATTCCCTTCTGCAACGAAGATTAATCATTTTATTAGATACAAAGTAATGGGATTTTGCTGTGTATATAAATAGAACAATATCACGAGTCTGATTATAATTATTAAATGGAAAACAATATGCATGGTAGCAAATTTATACTCGCGATGGAAGGGGACGTAGTATCTGCGTGTTGTGGGGAAATTTCATATAATAAATTAATTATATTTTGGTATACATTTTTATATAGCACCAAGCACATTGTTTGACTGAAGAAAATATATTTTCACTGTTTTGTTGTGTTGCAGAAAATTAATATTTTATAACCCATAATTCTGATTAGAAAACTGAACAGAATGAAATCAACTCAGTAAATAACTTTGTTTGCAATTCATTTCATAATTGGAAGTGTTTTGATAAATTGATTTAAGCTTGTAAAATTACATCCTATACCACTAAACCTAATTAATATTGATGTAAACAAGTATAAAAACATCTGATTTCTATTAATAACGAGGTTTTTCTATCCACTGATTCATTTTCATATCAAGCCCCAAATTAACCGTTCAAACACTCTCTTAACTTCTCTATCACGTACATATTGTATTGTATTTCACCAAAAAATTCGATAACGAGATTTCGCCGGAAATACATGCTTTTAGGCACCCAGAATCCCAAAAAATAAGCTTTTTAGAAAAAGGTCCGTTTGTATGTGTGTCGTCTGTGTCAGTAAAAAGCATAATGCAAAAATGAAGTCTAGTGAATATTAAACTTGGTATTTAGGTTCAATACCTTCCAGAGTTGCCACACGAACATTTTCAAGAAAATTCCCCCACTCCATAGAATCCCTTAAATGCAAAATTTTTAAAACTTTTTTTTTTTATTTTCTAAGAAATTCACTAACGATTTCGATAAAAATAACGTATATTAAAGATATTTACATGACAGCTAAAATGTATAACTTGAATTTTCTGAATATAGCCCATGAAGTTCACTTTATTCGGAAGAAATCTTATATCATCTTTTGTAATTTGTGAACGTTAAGTGATAGACGAAAACGTACCACACAAAAAATGTAGCTCTGTTTAAGAATACAACTTATTTCGTAGTTGACGCTGGGGGAATATCTTGAAAATTTAATATCGCATCCTTAGAGGATACTGAACTTGTATACCAAGTTTAGTATTTATCCGACTTTTTGTTTTTGAGTTATGCTATTCACAGTCGCACACAGACGCACAGAACGTACACGGACCTTTTCTAAAAAAAAGCTCTTTTTATTCAGGTGGCCGCAAAGCATGTATTTCTAGTGAAATCTTGGTATCGAATTTATGGTTGGAATCCAGTACCTTCTCTACCCACTATATACATGGTAGAGAACGTAACGAGCTTTAGTAAGCATAATTAGTAGCTTGCTACTAAACCATAGAAGGTAAAGAAAGTCATATGAATGCAATATATACGATATTTTTTATCAAATAACAGCTAATCAAGAAGAACACATTAATCAGGAAGGATTTAAATCGTATCTTGATTCAGGTACATACATGCACAGTAGGCAAAAGTAACAGATTACTGTTAAAAATTGTATCGATGTTAGACCCTCTTTGAATGAAGTGATGGGGAAAATAAGGTTTAAGTGTACGCTTCATAAAATGTAAAGTGTAAATAGACAATTGTGGAGTTATTGCAAGTTGTATAAGATAAGTATCTGACATACTTTTACATCTCAAGGGAATACTGCAGTAAGTTTACCTTCATGCTTTCCCACTCATGGAAAATTGGTCCTAAACGAAACTTCAGATTTAAGAAATCTCAAGACGCATTTTTTTTTGTATGATGTCAATATCTCAAATGTAGGAGATATACGACACACCTGTTAGGCTTTTTTGAGAAAATGACTCTTACGTGTATAACTTTGATCTGGGTAGAAGCTATTATGTTGGATATTCGTATTAGATTTGTATTTATTTTTGCTTTTAATATCCTGTTTAGAATTCAGGAGGGTAGGAAATGAACCTACCAAACAAGAATTTCCACGCCGGTCGGAAA
This sequence comes from Deroplatys truncata, assembly GCA_030765065.1. Lineage (NCBI taxonomy): Eukaryota > Metazoa > Arthropoda > Insecta > Mantodea > Mantidae > Deroplatys > Deroplatys truncata. Next base: position 97,483,278 of record CM060976.1, on the reverse strand, counting down.
TCAAACCGAAACTTTCTGGATTCGTAAGCTGCTATTCTGACCACTAAACCGCGATACTGCTTCTTTTGATACCAATTCATCCTTTAATCAAAACAGAATCCCTCAATGCTGCTACTTCTGAAGTCGTCTTATTTCTCTTACATAGATGAAAGACTCTCTAATAACCATTTTATTAATAGAGCGAATGTATATGACTGTAAGTTATTTCTGTGAGTGCTTTCATATGTATCATAATACGGAGTATAAATCATAGCCGATTAGTATATATACAAAGGTGATTTTATGTTAAACAGAACGAGCTCAGTTTACCAAGGTACTCTATTGTTGGACATAATCTCCTTGAATTTTCCCCAATTCTCCAGATTCGTGGTTTCCTCCTGGAAGTGGTTTTTTTCGACGGCATCCAAAATTTTTCTTCTTTCTTTTCTCTCCTGCATTTACTCTTCGTTTGATTGGAATCAGTCCGGAGAGTCAGGAAAGTCTTTGGGAACAGATAATAAGGCGAGGGAGCGAGATCATGTAAACAATAAGGTTAGGGGTGCATCAAATTGTACGACGGTGAATTTGTCCTGAGTGATGCCGTTTGAATGCACCAGCGCATTGTCATAACGAAACAGCTTCTGTTTTGGCTATTCCAGAATGCTTTTTCGCCAACGTGTCTTTCTAAAATTATACTTAGTTTCTAACAATAGTCGTTCAAGAGAATTGCATTTACGTCCGAAAATGAGTGAACTCATCTTTCCGGCGGATGAAACGCATTTCGTCTTTTAGGGAGCCGATTGATCTGTTGCGGTCTGTTGCTCATTTATTTTCTGTAAAGACAATTTGTTATCTCAATGATAAATGAACAGCGTGAATCTATTACTTTACTGTATTCTCATGAAGAAAGCGTAAGTTGGGACATACGTCCATTGGCTTGCAATAAAAAATCTACCGAGGTTTCCCATTGTCACTTCATATCAAAGATTGGCCTTTTCTCTATTTCAGCTGCAGCTCTAAGTAGTCAAGCCCTATAAATCAGGTGTTTCGGATATTACATACTCATACTACAGTTCCACTCAGAGAAATGAAATCGAATAACGCCTTGCGAGTGCACAGCCATGAGACGATCCCGCCATGAACTATCCATTGGCGGCTGAATATGGCTGTAAGATACAGATTCACTTGATTCCTCAAAAACAACCTACAACGTTTAGGTCAACTCCATGAATTATGAAATATTACTGATAGCATCTCTCCTCTGACTGACACATTACATGCAAAAATTGGTATTATAAATGATTTCTTAAAATAAACAAAAACCAAGGTGTAGAGATTCCTCACCAATAAAAGCGTTCAATATTTTTTGAGCGTTAAAAGAACGATGTTTCTAATGCTACTAAGAAACAACTTCCAATTGTGGAAAAGGTTTTTATACTCCTGATTGAATAAGGATGACGTGGTAATTTACATTGTTATAACTTTTGGAGTAGTTCGCTTTGGCCTACAGCATTAAGTAGGCTTCTTATTTAATGTTATGGGACAACAATATAAAGAGAAAATCCAACATAAGTTTAGCATAGTAATTGTCGCAAGACTTAATTATATAGCTATTTAACGTTATTTTAATCAGTAATTTTTACCTTTAAGATAACAGGTAATGTTGATTTCGCTGCTTGCTAATGTGTGCATAAATTATTGCTTGTGAATACAAAGAGATAACGAGTTTTAATTACCTAGAGCCTCGTATTATGTCTTTAAATAGTAGCTTTATTTTCGAATTTGTCTACTTACATATGTGGTTCTCCAAGTAAATTAGATGAATTTCTTTAAATTTTGGGTCAAAGCCTAAATTTTTGTGGCATGGTCATTATGTAAACTCTGACATTTTTTAGCCATTTTATTCTTGAGAATACTCAGGAATGATATATCTAGTATGTGGTATTAAATTTTAGGAATGGTAATTACGGGATACATTTAAAGTAGTCTTAACCTGAGGGTAAAACAATTGAGCAAACAAGTGACAAAATCCTTTGTTAAATAATCTTTGTACCACTTGTCGAAACCTCCTGAAATTTAAATGTAATTTATAGATTTGTCGACAATGAGCAAAGCTGTGCTGAACTCTAGTACTGAGGATATAAATAGAAGCCGATTATTTATATACAGTGTATATTATTACACAGACCTGAGCTATTGCATAATTTCTGTGTATATTTTAATTCTAGTTTATCCTGAAGAAAGCACTAAAAAGTGGTTGCAACTAACTGGCCTTATTTAATTCCACACTAGCTAATGTCACCATCATTGCCAGCTCTGAGAAATTTTAGTCTTTATTTGTAAAATCGGCCAAAACAATTACTACAAGCATACGACATCAGTAGTACCAAAAGTACTACAATATTACAACAGGTCTTGATCTTAAAACTATCTCATATATTACACCCCCACGAATTCTTCTACCCAGTACCATTTCACTTTATACCTCTTCTACAAATTTTTCTTAAGGAAGCTACTCATATTGATCGCGAGATTTTCAGACCTTAATTCCCTACATTTCGTTGTAGGTACATGGCTGAAACATTGGACAGATCTTCGTTACATACTGACTTTAAAGGTGCATACCTCTTACATATCAAAAGAAGCAAAAGAACGGTGGCCAAGGAGTTAAAAAATCTAGGATAAAGTACCGAAAAATGATTTGACTTATGTTTAATAAGATCTACAATTTTGGTGTAGTAAGATTTTATCTGTTTCTAATGGTTTACCTGCTATACAAAATTGTACAATATATTTCGGAGTATTTCACAGACAATTCACTCAAAATTCCAGATATACGTTTTATTAGCTATGCAAATACACACACACACACACACACTCACGAGCCTCATGGGACTTCAAACATTACTACAGATAAAGCTTCGATATGGATTTGGGCGGAATACAATATGTCCTCTACCTATTATAGAATAAAAGTAGAGAATGTAAAATTGGTGTAAAAACGTCAATGAAGGAAGAGCAACGGGAGAGAGCCATCATCGCCTTTATAGGTTTATATTAGGTTTATTTCATGAGGAATTTCACCAGACGTTATTCTCGACATTCCGTGTGACATTTCCATTACAGTAAATCGCAGATTTCAGAGTATTGTATGTCCACAGATAAACTTTAAGTACCTTTTTAATCCAGTCAGCACACACATTGTTAAAGCATTTTATTTCATTTTTTCCCGCCAAAGGCCTCAGTAGTTTGCAACCTAGAGCCGAACTCCTATTACTTTCTTTGTTATTGTTGACTATATTACCTACTCGAAATACAAGTGTTACCTTCTGTACGGTTCGCATTGGTTATGTAGCTGTTTAGTGGGCCATGCTCTATGAATGAATGTGAGACTCAGCAATATCAACGAGCCAACTCACTAAAACACCAGCTTGGTTCATATACGACTGAACACTTTTGATTTATGTTTGACAGCCTTTAATAAAATAAGCTATGCTCTGCTTTCTGAAGAGTTTAAATAGCTCAGAAGTCCACGCCAAAGTTAGTTTTAAGTTGAAATGAAGGATAGTTTTACAGACCGAGATGGCTGCACGATAAGCTGTGAGGTTCGCACTCGAAAGGTTACGGGTTCGATTTGCTTGACCGCCCACTCTGACCTTGGGTTTTTTGTGTTTTCCTTAGTGGGTAGGCGAATGCTGGGAGTTTTCTCATCTAGCACAGTTGCATTTCCATAATTTCCCTATCATTCGTCTCTTTATCATGTGTGCTTCTAGGTTTCGTGTCATATGGTGGTGCCAAAAAGATAGCACAGATGCTTGCTCAAAGGAAAGAGTATTCACCGTGGATACTAGAGGGCTGTCTGGTTGCGTGGGTCGTTCATCTGCACAGCTGTAGTAGTGAGTCCGTCTTCGAGCTAGGAAATATATATTAGGCACTTCCGAGCATCTCTGTAGCAGTTTACCTGCGTCCTGTAGCCTCCTGTGGTTCATTCACTGCACCCCTTCGTCCTGGGGAGTGATATTCACAATAGATCTATGTAGGTTGTAGTGCGCGAGCTGTCCCCTGTTGTGTAAGATTATATCTATATACTGTCTGTTCAGTGACGTTTTAGCAAGTGGGGTCTGGTGGCTTATCTCTCAAGAAAGGCTTTAGCTGGTGGGAGGGGTACACAGTATGCTGAACTTCTGACGCACGTGACGCTTACATTGGAAAATAGCCAACAGTTTTTCACTATCGCGCGTCTTTGCCCCTCACTTGCCCCATACCACGTAAGTAAGCACTCCCTCTTTCAGTAGCTAAAATGTTGCTGAAAAGCCTAGCTATAGTTTTACAGTGAATAACACATATAATGAATGCCAGTGTTAACGATATAGACGTTTTCTATCTCTTCATTCAAAAATATAACCCCATAGTCAGAGTTGGCAACCAAATAAGTCAAAACTCAGCGAGGATACACAGTAGTATACAACTGTCAATGCGAGTAAATAAACGCGTCTCGATTTCGCTTGGCGCGACGGAATTTTGCTACGGTTTGCAACATGTTACGCAGAGTAAGCAAACCGTCAACGTGAACAGATAATTGGCACGCCCCCTGACCCTCAGATAGCGTTCTTCTCACCTGTGAACTCTATCGTTTTATCTAGGGAGATTGGAAATAATAATTTAAAGCTAAACCCTTTTCTCAGATTTCTACACCAGATACTTAGGTACGGAAGGTAACAAATATTCTAGATACTTTTTAATGCATTGTGTTGCTATTTGTGTTTTCTAGAAGCAACTCAAAGAAAAGTCGAACTTTGCCAACATAAACTACTGACAAGTAATAGGCTACTGTGAAATTATTTAATTCAGCCCCTCTAATAAACAAGAGAGAAGTTATATTTCAAAGAATTCCATTTTATACCTCATAAACACAAAATAAAAAAGTGGAGGTCCTCTTACATTAAGAAAAGACCGAGCTAAGGAAGAACATTAAGTATCTTCCAACTCTTGGCATTGCTCCAAGAGTCTCCCATGGGCTGAAAGTTGAATTCTCTGCACCACCATCTTATAGACCATCGTGTTCACAAGTAACAAGTGAGAATGAGTAGTTCCTTTCCTTTCCCTTTAACTGTACTCTTAGTTTTTCTCAAATAACTACGAAATCTCGAACTCTTTTCAGTTTACTACCTTAAAAATCTGAAACTGATGTTAACTTTCTTTCTGGAAGGATATCTTATTATATGAAAGCTGGTTACGCATTAGTGCTTGTTTAATTGAAAACATTTACTTTATTAAGTGTGTACACATACACACACACACACACATATATATACAATGCTAAGTTTTGGTTAATTTACGAACATATTTCTTTTCTTTTTCCGGATTATCCGAGGGGATTCGGCATTCCTCCAGTGAGGATACTGTACCTATGCCACACAAGAGGGTGCCCCCGCGAGGGAAGAGGAGACACCGGGCAGCCGGAACCAAGAGTGACGGCACAGCAATGATAGGGGTCTGTAGTTTTCAGATTGAGACCCCCGGATTTTAACATACTTAAATTAATAACAAATTCTAACCTCATATAATCCTTTGATAATACATAATAATACAGTCGGACACGCAGGCCGAGGACCACCGTCCCAAACAGAGGGTGCAACAGGGCGCTCCAAAGAGGTGATTGGTTTATCCTCGGCAGCTTGCCGAAAGCCGAGGGACGGAGACGGTTTACGAAAAATATATAATATGAAATATTGTACAGCATTTTACATAATTATTATACTTATCCATGAGCCTCAATTATCACTAGAAATTTTAGTAGGTTTAAACAAAAAGGCACGAGAAACTGCGGAAGATGTATAGGGGATAATCTGAAATAAGCAAATAAATTTAATAAAACTTATAATGTGTTCTAAAAGGAAATAAAATAACCCTTAACTGGGAGTAGAATGGATTTTAAAAACATAGTTTTACTTCATATATAGGATGGCTTTAATTAAGTTTTTTCTTTAAACTGATGTTATTAGAACAATTATGAGTACGTTTTGTCCAAATCTGTTGGTCTATATTTAACTGTAATGTTACATTAATTCAAATCACACGTGTCAGGATGATAAAGTGAGGCAGTATTTTATATCACAACACTGTGAATGTCAGAGTGATTGTAGTGTAAATTAACATTATTGTATGACAATAATTTTAGAAGTTTGTTAGCTATAAGCATTGTTAGGAAATAAGTTTACACGGCCTCACTGAAACTGACAATAGCAGTGGGTAACAATGAAGCGATGGGGTGAGTTGTTTATCACTTAGAAGAGACAAACAAATGACGTCAGGGTAGCGTGCCTTTCTTTAGAAATGGAGGGAATATTTTCCCTAGAGCATATGTGTTTGTAATTGTGATTGGCTTATAAAACAGACGCTAATATTGGCGCGATTTAGTAACCAATAGCAGCTCTATTATAATGTTTAGGCATATCGGGGTGAGGGAGTATAAATTCTTGAGCCAAAAGCAAGTATCGCGCAGTTCTAAGGAAGCATTCACGAGGTACACATTACGCAGTTATTCAGAATCATTCACGAGGTAAACGTCGCGCAGTTCTACAGAATCTCTCGCAAGGTACACATTACGCAGTTCTACAGAATCATTCACGAGGTAAACGTCGCGCAGTTCTAAGGAAGCATTCGCGAGGTACACATTATGCAATTCTACAGAATCTCTCGCGTCATAAAGTTAGTTACAAAATATGAAGTACGCGTACGACAGTAATTATATTCGGAAATATAACAGTTACAGTCAGGCGTGTATAGAGATTTCAGATGTGAACTATCAATTAAGTGTGACGGCAATAAAAGTGTAAAAACAAATTCTTTTATCAGTGTTATGTTTTAGTAACTACTCCTTTCCGTTTACACGCCCTGCTTAGAGATATTTGATCGCCTGAGTAATAATAGCTAGCCGGAGGACAAAAAACCCAAAATTCAAAATAGTAAAACAATAACAGGCGCCATGTAAAAGAAATAACACGAACAGATTACTGCGACAAAAGTGTGGCCGACATTAAGTGTTTCCGAAGATATAATTGTTTCGACTTGTTATGTTGAGTTGGGGAAATGAGCTTGCACAAGCTTCCAGGTTTTTTTAAGTCGTACTTAACATCTATGAACCCCGGCTGTGCATGCTTGTGTATGTGACGACCTGACGAACTCAAGCTAACAAGACCTAGACAGTTTCTACTTCTGTAACGACATATGCCCGTCTACTATTCAAACCGAAAGTTATTAATATAATATTTATTTTAAAGAATGAATTCCTCAGAATTTTATCTAGTATTATCGGTTTAAAGGATGAACCCTTTTTTGATTACACACTGTGCATAATTAGAAGCATGAAAAGCTTTCAGTAACATGTATTTGTAGTCAAAAAATAAAAATAAAAGCAAGAAGCTTTATTGACAATATAACGTTTGCTATTCAAAGTTGCTTTAAGTTTGTAAATAAATAACGGTGTTGCAAACTGAATGCTAATATAATTAAAATTACTTCCTTGCGTTAGAAAAAACCATTAAAAATGAAATTTCTAAGTAACTTTAATTGCGTGTTTTCTGTTTGTTACCATTTTAGGAATTTGGATGCTTTGTGAAACAAACAAATGCATGAAATATTGTCTTAATGTAGAAGTTACAAAGTAATATAACTTGGATATTTATTGTGCAGATTAATTAAAACAAAAATTCCACAGAAATACTTCAGTTTACTGTAATATCTGTTTTGTATTGAATGGCACTATTATTATTATTATTATTATTATTATTATTATTATTATTATTGTGGTAATTAATTTCAGGACTTCAAGGATACGATTAATCTCTTCAATTTATCTTTCAACACACGTGGTGAACGGTAAGGAGTATTAAGTATGCAGATCCGGAGGGAGAGGGGGAGAGAGTATGAGAGTGAGTGAAAGAGAAATTTCAGTGACTAACAACAGCCACATATACTTTTGAGTCACCTAGTACTACTCGACAAACTGACCACTGGGAAGTGGGTATGATACAAGCAACGTATGTTATCCCACTATTTCTGAAAAACTAAAATACAATAAAAAAATCAAAATAAACAAGAATAGGGGACGAGTACATGTTTAGAAGTTGCACAGTCATTATTAGACAAGGTTCCATATAAGCTTATTTATATTGTTACTTGTGTGGTATCAAGACAATGAAAAGGACAAACTTAACAAAAGTGAAGAAAACTTATATATTTTTAATATGCCTAATCCTTATACGTTAATGCTACTCTGTTGTTTGCCCAATATTTTTAAGTACCATACCATCATTTAAATACACCCCAAAGCATTTGGATAACGCACAGTGGCAAACTTTATGTTCACTATTTTCACCTCTTTTATCGTTTTTCTCAATTAAGTTCTCTGCCCGCCACAGCTTTTAATTTAAATGCTTGAAATCCTTAGAAGAGCTTAGATAATAAGAATTTAAAATTTATTTTCCAATTACAAAAATAATATACCGTGGTTTATTTGCAATTAAATACTTTTGCATAACTCAAGGAAGTAAACTGAACAGTTAATTTACGCAAACACAAAAGAGCTTTCAATACAGTAACTAAATTCAATTAATATGTGTAGAAGAATTTCTTTAAACTATAAGTTTATGAAAGATATAATAAACCGTTTGGTACAAGAAGTACAAAATGCATAATTCTGAATAACCAGCTAGCAATTGAGTTTGACAGATATCCTTAAAGGTTGTAATTAACTTATATTTGTATATTTGGTAAACATTTTAAATAAATAATATTATAATTTAAAATAATATCTATAATAATAGCAATAATTCAATACTCTGAAATGTATATAGGGATAACATTAGAGTATACACGGGTATGCTGTACGTTGTAGGTCACCAGAAGGGTCCATTGCGTCTTACAGCAACCTCCTGAAGGGCGGCAAATTACGAAAGCAGCGCGCTAATCAAAGGCGGGGTTTTAACGATTCCTTGACGTCCGCAGTAGTCCACAATGAAGGAGCACCTGAAGAGTATCACACAGGCACTTTTATTAGAAGTCCGGAGGACGAGCACCGCCTTTAGAGACTACAGGACAGATCATACAAGCCCGACGGAGGTAGAAACAATTTTCACAAATTCCACCTCTCCTCCAGAGCTACCAAACTTAGTCGCCTGAGGCAGCAGCCCTTAAACTCAGCTATATATCAATGAAATGAAAAGCAAGAAGGGACAGGAAGATTCTGGTACTTTGAATATATAATTTACTTTAGGATTCGGCTACCGATGTGGGAAAACCAGGAAAATATTAAGTGGTTTGTCCAAAGAGAGTGGAATCTGGGACCTAACGATTCGAGCCAAGGAAGTTGCCTTCTGAGCCATCTTGCTCTTACTGTCTCTATTATATATGTACCTACTGTAGAGAAATATTGCATTCTCGTATAATAACAATATATTGCAATGGCCCTTCACAGGATGGACAGAGGTTTGCATCAGATATCGTGTAAATTAAAGTACGTCCATGTTTGGGGCAAGAGAATGCGAACCTGTGCCATGACACTGTCATCCGTCGTCTCGCTGCCTTAGTACACGCGTCCATGCTAGTCAGGATCTTGAACCCTGGACTCTAAGATTACTATATGTTTACAGTGTGCCTCAAGCCCAGCCAGAACTCTCTCGGGTAAGTCAGTGTAGATATCAGATATGCTAAGTCTCTGGAGCTTGGCGCCCATTAGCGGGCCCAAGTCTAAACACTCTTAATAAACGGCCCAGTTGGTTACCGTTTTATAGAACCTGGTGTTTCATTCGCTACCCATAGGCTTCCCATGATATCCTCTCACCCTGGCTCAGGGTGGCCTACTATCTGAGTTTTCAACCCCTGTGCTAGCGGCTTTAGGGTTAGCATCCCGAGGTTGGCTACAATATCGAGGTTTATCCGAACTACACTTTCTGGATCTCCCAGAATATAAAACATTTAACATGTGCGTGTGTGTGTGTTTACAGTATAACTCAAAAAACAAACTTGAATACTAACACATTACATATACTTATAAGTGAGGTATCTTCTAAGAACGCAAATTCAAGATTTTCAAGAAATTTCTGCATTACAAACATAACCTTACATGGGAAAATAATATTCATTTTTTTAGTTCTCTCCTCAGCCCTTGCAAATAGAATCAAGGCGGGCATATACAAAACATTAACAAAATACTGACTGCACACGGAATCCTAAAACCAGCGTCTAAATTTCCTGTATACTATTGTATAAACTAGAACAAAATGTGTGTTGAAAGCATTTATCAGGGCTGACAAGATATATTACGGGGAAATAACAATATTTGGTACTTATAGAAGAGGTATACAAATAAATGATAGCAGGTGGAAGAAATCGTGCGTTTGTGATGCAGCATAAACTTTCTCAGTAAATTAGATATTTTTGTATGCAAACTAATTTTAGAACCAGGTTCCTCGGATAATCAACGATATACAATGAAGAGAACAAGTGACTTTCATGATCATCAACAGTGCGTTTCTATGAAGAGAATTCTACAAGAGGATTAATAATGTTATTTTATTTTTTCTTTGTTTCTTTTTTGTATCAACATAACAGCTATTCGATAAAGCTCGTATCTGCAGTAACCGTAACGTTTTACAATACTGAACGAAATTTGACTTCACCCCAAGAACATTACAGTTTCAAATTCAGGTTCCATAAATATGTCATTCATACCCTGCTCAAAATGAAACAGTATCATAAAATTCTGTTGGTGTTAAAAACACACCTATTACAAAATATTTTCATAGGTGTTCTACAATTTATTCACACAATGTCTTAATGTTTTCTCCTGTAACAGTCAGTCAATAATATTCTCCTAAAATAATTTTAAAACACATTTTACTGCGTCACATAGGACCTTACAGAAGGCCAAGGGGATAACTTATTGTTTCGAAGGTATTACACACTCTATGACTAAGATCTAAGAAACAAATAATATCAAATTAGCACTACTTAATAAGTGTGAAAATTCAAATCAAGGAATCAAATATTTTCAAACGGTTAAGCCCTCAAATGAGTTTATATGAGATAAAATGCATAGTTTATTCAGATCTCACTTTTTAAAGTAGCATCATATCTGTCTGTTATACAAAATGCAACCAGAATGCAGAAGACTTCAGAGGCCATGTAGAAAGTATTAAAGATCTTGTGCATCCTTCCAAGTATCAATAGTAATTTTAAGAAAGTAAAAAATAACCAATTATTAGAAAACAATCCTTTGGATATAAAATGAAAATGTTATATATTACTTAAAAGTATTCGTCTTACAACTTAAATGGTTCCAGGGATAGTCCTAAGTATGCAATTAGATATTTATCCACATTTCAGTTTTGCATTATGTGTTCACATTTTTTTTTTTTTTAGTTTTATTTATGGACGCTCTTTAGCTAATATGGTTCTTAGCGTCCCATTCTATATCGGGCGTGAAACACCGGTAATTTTGCTCAGAGGCCTCTTTATCAGGCTTAAGGTTCTTTTACGTGCCGTAAACCTACGACACGGGACCACCGGCTTTACTTCCCTTCCAAAGGAAGCCGTGCTAAGGATTTTTACGCTCGAAAACATCCATCGCCCTCCGTCGGGTTTGAACCCGCGACCTTGGGAACTGGCTATGTGTTCACAGTTCAACCGATATAAACATATACAGATAGACCGGAATACGTATCCAGTTTTTTTTTTGTTTCCTTTTTCGCTGTCATTACAACTTACATCTACTAGATAAGTGTTGTATTCCACCCGAAATTTCGATATCGAGATTTCATCGTAGATTTTGTAGTCCACTAATCCCCAACCATTTCGTTATTGTGTGTGTGTGTGTGTGTGTGTGTGTGTGTGTGTGTGTGTGTGTGTGTGAAGAGTATGACTAAACTGTAAAGGTCAAGAATTAACAAGACTTTCAAGAAGATTGCACCTAAAATCTCCAGTTTATGTTGGCATTTATTTTTATACTTTGTATATTTGTTTTGCTTTGTTTATTTTATTTTTTATTTTATTATTCAGTATTAATTATTTTTGTTTATTTATTGTATTTGTTTTGTTTATTGGTTAATGTTCATGTATGTTGTTTATTTTTCATATCGTCAAAAAATATCGCCCTAACGAGTTTGATCAAAATACCACAATTTAAGATACATGCATGGCAATAACATGTGGATATGGCCCAAGGTTATCGAGAGGTTGGCGCCGGTCAGTGGAGAGGTAAACAGAGATCAGCAGCGCCCTTGTTCAGCGTTAACACGGAAGCGCTATCGTGAGATAACCAGAATCTTCGGGAAGTCTCCCGCTTCTCGAACGTCCTGCAACGTTGTGAAAATTTCGAACTACTATATATATGAGCGCTCTCTCAAGTTAGAGTTTTGGTCAGTGAGTTAGTAAGCGAGTTGGAGAGTGCGTTTCTGATGCGACATAAAGTGCAATTCTACAAGTGAGTTTTGACGACTGCTGAGACGTGCAGTGAGTGCTGCTTCCGCGAGATATTGGAGCAGTTTATTGTTTGACTCTCCAGCAAGTGAACTGTCCGGAAGAAGAGGTTACGTTGTACGTATTTAATTACGTTGTAATTACTACAACAAAATTAAGTAAGAATTACAAGCTGAAATAGATCAGATTAATAAGTGACAGCGAGAAGTTAATAAGTGAGACTTAAAAAAACTTCACAAAGTCATAGTATATTAAATGTTCTGTAAATAGTTCGGAACTTTTTCATTCTGATTGAATTTTAAATAAGTTTTCAGAACTGGAAAACCAAAGAGCTACACAAATACTTTCTGCAGAACAAATGTAGAGATCATAAAGTACACAATTTTATTTAAAGGAAGAAGTGGTAACAACGCAACATGAATGCTATTTCCGCAAGTTTTATCGAATTAAACTTTTATTTATGTACTTGAAGATATCCCTAGGCAAAGAATTATAATAAATAATGTAATGTGAATAGAAGAGTAAAATTTAGATACAGTGGATATAGGAGAACCAAATGGGCAAAGAATGTTGTGTGAAGTTCACAGAGTTTTACAGTTTCTAGTGCTTACCCATGGAGAAATCATTGAATATCGTTTTTCGCCAGGAATATCTGCCTTGAGGTCCATGAAACCCCAAAAACATTTCAAGAATAAGTCTGTGTGTATGTGTGAACAGCATAACTCGAAAAACATCTTCCAAGGATGCAGCACGAATATGCTCACGAATCCCCCCCCCCCACAAACTACCCTCCAAATGCGACAAGAGGAATGAACTCTTGAATTTTCTATGAATAGCGTATAAATGTTCCGTTATTTTGATTGAATTTGTATAATTCTGTATAACTATAAAACCATAAAAGAGAGACGATTTGAGAAAAAATTTACAGTTCATTAAAATAAATGATATATCTCAAATCCTTAGTATTTCTATCTTTTTTTCATGGAGTATATGTCTTCAACATACTTAGCATGATTTTATTTTCCAAATTATCGTATTTGCGTTTATTGACATGAAGTACTTTTAACTTTCCGATATTTCGTTTCTTCATGTTACTATGACCAGAAGGGGTATTTGATTTCTATGACTACGGATTTTAAATTTATTTCTCCGTGCTTCTGATAAATACTTGAACATTTCTAATGCTTATTATATGCAACTATGTACATATTGCCATTTTTTAATGATTTCTGGAAAACCTGTATTATAAATAACGTAATGTGGATATAAGACTACTTTTTAATGAATGCTATAATATATGTGGTATGTATACTAATTTATAATGCGTAGTAAAGATTGTGTAACTCTATCATCATATCTTTGTTTATTTTTCCTAATTACCCTCCTCACTGTAGATGTACACTCCAAAGGACTTGCAAACATGTGTCTTGGTCAGGCGTCTGTAGAGAAGCTGTGTGTTCATTGTCAGGATCTCAGAAGCCCTGCATGAGCGATCACCCGATTTAGGGTTGATGGTGAGAAAGCAAATGAAATGAAGAAAAGTGTGAGAGAAATATTTACAGAAATAATTAAGTGCCCAGGGTTTGTGTACCTCTGGCTAAATTTGCCGCTAATAAGAAACTTGGAATCGAACCTCCCGGATGGGAGCGACAAGCATTACTTCCTGAGCCATTTCACTTTGCCAGAAAATTTACTACAATTCTTTTCCCATTATTTTTCGAAGTTCATGAAAACATATGATTCCAATTAAACTTTTATATGAAATGTTTGGGAGGAACATAAATATTTCCTTTACCTGAAGTACTGTGCGGGAATAGTTGAGGTGTAAGTGAAATGGGGTTGGAGTTTAATTGCTGCTGGGCTCTATTTCTTCCTCTTCTACTCACTATCGCCTTTTTTGTTTTCTCAAACTAGTTATTCTCATTATCTTAGTGGAAACTTCCCCGATCTATTTTGTGCCCTCAGAGACCACTATTTTCCTCCCACCATCGACTCTAATTCTAGGAAGGACCCGGCTAATTATGCAATATTTTGCTTTCCTCAGCTCGCACTGATTCCGTTTGAAATGCAATCACTTGTAAATTACATTCTGTGCTCACACGCTCCCCCATGCAACACGTAACAATAAGAAAAAGAATGATATATCTCAACAAACAAAACTGGTATTTATACTGAAAATTGTAACGCCATGAACGATCCCAACTTTAGCGCTCTTTTGTTACCTATAAACTTATTGGTTAATAATTTCTTCTATATTCCTTCGCATTACTCCAACTTACACCAAATGTAATAAATTGTATTCTAATCCAATACATATCTAGAACTTCACCTGTAAAGTCCACAGTCTCTGTCCGTTTTATTTTTTACTTTCGTCGCTTATTTTCAGTAATACTTACCTAAAGCAAAAAGAGAAAATATTACATTCCATCCAAAAATTCAATATGAGTACAATACACGTTTTTATAAAAAGGCTCCATAGGTGTGTGTGTGTCTCTGAACAACATAACTCAAAAACACAAAGTAGGTTAACTTGGTATTTAGGTTCAGGATATAACACGAAGATTTTCAGGAAAATGCCCCACCTTAAACTACCCTTTACATGGGAAGAAATTCCTTACTTTTTATTTTCTCATAGATGGCTGCTACGATTTTTATTAAAATAGCACATGTTTAAGATATTCACATGAAAATAAAGTGTATATCTTGAATATTCTGCAAATCGCCTTGAAGTCCTCTTCATTTTGAATAATGTTTTTATAAAAGAGAGAGAGACAAATACTAATTACACAAAAGATGTGGATCCGCTAAAACACACGATGTATATCAAATAACATTTTTGCGGAGTAAATTACGTAGAAAGTTCTTTATTATTGTTTTTCAGATTTTGTAAAGTTCTCATGAGAATCAACTCAGGAATATATTTGCTTTATGAAGCTAATATACATAGTTTATTAGAATTAATTTAAGGTTGAGCTTATTCGTTGCTCTACCCTACCGGATAACCGGCCAAGGATTTACTTCAGTTACTATATAAATTTCTATTTCATTAAAAAGCGTATGTTGTTTCAGACCAACTGTTTATATCAATAGTTGAATTTTTATCTCCTTAAATAGAATATTTATCTTTAGCTGTCTTAACCGGTGTATCAGAGATAAAAGCGGTTGAAAATAAGAACAGGTATTTTGAAAGTCCTAAGTAGCTTATTATTTTCTCTGAGGCCTAAAACATAAGTGTCTAAAATTTCGAATGATAACTGGTTGGGACGATATGATTAAAGGGTAACCTATAATTTTAATCGAGTCTTAAAGTGCCAAATGCGTGCCATCATTGACCAAGTGGAGCAGTTCAATTATATATGAGAGATTTAAAACAAGAATAAGGAGTATTACAGGATTGCAAATAAGGTTTAGGGCAATTTTTGGAAGTTATAAGATAACTTATGATTTTTACCAGTCTTATAATATAATATAAACTTTATCTGGAGAGATTAAATGGTGCAAAATATTACCTAATGGGTTATAAATATAACTAATGGTAATTTTTAGAATCTCTAACGTGGTCCATACGTTTCAACCAGCAGATCCTACGAAATAGTTACAAGCTTCTATCTACTTAAGTCATAGTGGAAATCTGTAAGCTAGGGGTTAAAAATAAACTTAGGGTGAATAGCCCACAATTTTCTCTGGCATCTAGAGCTTAGATGCCCAAGCTTTAGTCTAGCTTGGTCAAATTGTGGTGGTGTGTTCGTAAGGAACTGAAAACTTGACTTGGATTACTTTTTTAAAGTTGTAAGGCAGACAAGAATTTTTGTCGAGTCCTACAGTCCAAGCACACAAATTGTGTCCCGCTTGGCCAAGCAGTGTAGGTTTTTGCGTAAGGGGTTGGAAATAATACGCCAAAACCTTTGTGATTTAAAATAAGGTTAGTAGGTTAGGTTTGGCAAGATGGTTTTTGCCAGGTCATATAGTGTAATTGTACAATATTTAAACAGTACAGACTTCTACATATGGTGTTGAAAATACGGTAAGGATAGTTTTTAAGAGTGTGCTCTTAGGTATTTACAATGGGTGTATTAGTAAAGGTGTAAAAGCCTTTGTCTGGATAGGTAATCCTCAGAGCGTTGCTTGCTTTAAGGGATTGAAACTAAGGGTAATGGAAAACTCTGAAGGTTGCCTAACAGCTTATAATTTTAAAAAAGAATTCGTACGAATTATACTAAACATGCTCTCTGATAAAAAAGTTCAATAAAATAAAAAGTGATATTTGCTGATATGAATACGACATGCAACTAGGCTCGCCCTCGAACAACCTCATGTTAAACACTTTAAATTTTCTCTTTTAAGCTTTTTGGTTGGACATCATCAAAATCCTAATGAAAGACCGAAAACTATCCCCTTATACTAATTTTAAGCGAAAATTAATCGAAACCGAGTGATAAGAGCATAAAACACCCTCATAACAATCTCCAATTGCTGAAATATTATATTGTGGTTGTCTGTCGGTAAGGACAAGCGTTTCGGTGGTGAACAAATTATCAAAATAGGTTGAATGGTTTATTACATTATCCTTTACATGGGTACCATACAGAGAGGGAGAGAGAAACAGTGTGTGTGAGAGGGAGAGAGAGAGAATATATAATATTAGTATACCGGGTGGTTATATTTACAGTGATGGTGTTCGCATGGCATAGCACGGACTATAATGATCAGAGGAATCTGAAACCTCGTGGAAATGCCAATTAAGTAATGCGCTCGGAAAACTATGCCAAAAAATAATTAGTTACAGAGATTGCCACCAGAAGAATATATGAGTAAGCAGTCAGAACGCAATATGATTGCATGAAAAGTACTAAAAGGAACACACACATGATACCGGTGATTTCGGCACGTTTATTAGGAACCATTAGGAACCTGTTATAAACACTCAACATGTCCTCCCAACTCAGCAACCTTTTGTATCCGTAACGCAGCATGATCGACAGTTGCTCGTAGCACATCTAGTGAAATCAGAGCGACTCGTCGTTGTATATTAGCCTTTAGATATGTCCCTGATAAATACGATCTTTTAAATATTCCCAGAACCAGAAGTCACATGGATTTAGGTTGGGGCAACTTGTAGGTCACGCATCTGGAAACTACCTAGAGACAATGTGGTCATTACTGAAGTTTTCTTGCAGCAAATCTTTCATCTGATGAGCGACATGTGGTGTTGCATCATCTTGCATGAAAATAATGGTGTGGTCATAGTTGCGTTCTTGCTTACAGCGCCGTATTTTTATCTGGTGGTAATAGTATTAACTAATCATTTAATGGCAAACTCGTAGGACATTCCTTAGTTAGCGCATCTACGAGGCCTCCGACTCCCACGATCTTGGAGTCCATGCTGTGCCACGCTGAACGGCGTCCCCTTAACTAGTACTTTACCTATATTATTTCTTCTATAAATTAGTTAATTTAGTAAATAAATTACTTAAACATATTTTAAAACCTTTTTCGATTTCCATATTTATATGAATTTATACTTTTACATTTAATATTGGAATTATGTTTGGTCCCGGTCGCTTCTGAGATACCGTGTACCAGTAGTTATATCTCTGGCAAAGCGTCATTAAAGAGAACGCGGGATGTGGTTTTATTCAGCTTCGTTTTTGCAGGGTGTGCTAACAGCATGCAGTTTCACTGCACGGAACTTTTACTTTTTTCCTTTCCCGGAACACTGAGTTCGTTAACCAGTATATAAAAGAATTTCAAATGAGTTGCAAGCCATGACAGCTACTCGATAAAGGTAGTAGCTGCAAAGCTCTACTGCGTTAATAAAACCTCACTTCATTCCAAGAAAATCACAAATTCAAATTACGTTTGTATATATGTTCAGTTCCTGTACTGGACAAAGCACAGGCTGCATTGGTTGGCAAAGGATTTCAACAGCTGCATGCATTTTTCTGTTGTTTGCTTACGGAGCTGGTTTCTTACAACATTTTTTTACATTCACGTGAGTTTTCTACATTTACTTTCTTATATTTGTTAAACTATTATTATAACATTCTTTCTATTGTCTCTTGTTAATCGGAATAAAAATTTACACTAATGTCTTCATTACACATTTAATTGTAGGTATAAGAGGGATAAGGGAGAATTAAGAAACAACCACACCTGTCAGAGTTTTACAGTAATACTCGTATACTCTCTTTTAGATTAAAGTGTCTTACTTTGAGGCAACTATACCTATATTCTATACCACGTAAGCAAGCTTCTTATTTTACAAAGGAGAGCGACAACAATATTATGTGGAATTACGGCAAAATTACATGTAAGTCTCATTTTATTGAACTCTGAATCTTCACTCTTCCTTATATATTTATATTGTTTGCTGTATATTAAGAGGAATCTACAAGATTATACCTTATATGAAGCTATTTATAATTATCCGACAAGGAGTACCAACAATATTTATTTTAGAATTAATTATTCTTTCACACAAGCCATGGTTGGACAAGACTGGAAAAGTAGAAAGTAAAAATGGTATAATTGAGAATAAGTATCCTATCTCTTAATAAATATTACATAAAACTATATCAGTGAACTTCGAAGACATTCATCCACAGCCTGTAAGAATTTCAGCCAATATGTTAGTTTCTGACATAAAGGGTCATGAATTTAGCAGGTTTACATTGGCAAAATAGCTTTTAAATCTTGCCTTAATCCAGTGCCTAGATGATGGACTAGAGTATAAGCTCACATTAAGCTTCAGTCTGGATAAATATCTGCAACTTTTCAACAGAATTTCTGCATTGACGGGCACTTAGAAATGGACGACTGGAAGATAGCGAAGACATTTATAGACTAAAATAAGTTATATTTTTATAAAAGTGCTTTGATCAAACAGAATATAAAATATCATTTAGTGTTTTCTGTGGTTCGGGACGTTAAAATAACTAGACAGGACGCAGAGAGGTTAGACGTGAAAAAATAACATTTTCATTAGTTTGGAACGTTTATAGAATCGAACTGTTCCAAAAATAAGTGTAGTTCCAGTTATGCAGTTCCAGAACTTCCAACTTTGCACTAACAGTTTCATTCGAGCAAATCTTCAATTGTTATAAAAGTAAGTAAGCTTTGATCTTAGACATACTGTTGGTTAAAGCATAGCATTTATAAGAATCTATATAACGTGAGAACTTGGAACCCTCTTTGCCTTAGTGCTTCCAAGTTCCAATGGAAATATCTTTTGTTTTCTATTTAGAAATAAACGGAAATGTAAACGCTAAAACTGAAAAGGTCCAAAGCAGCTATTCCTAATGCTTTGAAATGTGAGTAGCTTTTTTCTTAACGTTTATTACTTTAACTCCAAATTAATAGCAACCAATACTCTTGTAACAGAACTAAGAATCACGAACTCATGTAGAAGAACCCGTGTCAGACAAGAGTATTTTATTACGTTGGTTATGTGTGAGTAGTAAATACTTGTGGACTATATTTTAGAATTTTATTTGGAACTCCTACGGTTGAGACTGTTTTTGAAACACAATTATTTTTCACACTCTAATACAGAATAAAGCAGATTCTTCGCGAGGCGTGTGCACTGTTGAAGTATCTAACAAAAGCAAAATTAAAACTCCTCTTATAGAAAGTACGAAGCAGATCTAATCAACATTGAACTTACGGAGAGGATACTATAGTTTGAGAGACGCTTTCTTAATACGCTCTACAACTGCAATGACTGAATGTTTAGTTCTTCTCTACAATAGTCCTCCACTCTAAACGTTCTCCGAACATTTAGCTCCAACTTTTATTCGCATACTTTGGAGATGGCTATATGACCTCCCATTTATTTTAGGTCTGCTTCTTGTCCTAAATTTGAGAGGTTTCCATTTATACACTGTTAGTTATTTTCAAATTTGACAAACCATATATATACGAGGTGTGATCAGAAAGTTTTCGGAATGGCTTCACAACAATGCTGACGCCGAGATTTCTTTAATTCTTACCCAGACTGTATATGCAACGTTCCTTACCGATAAAAATGGGAGGTCACGTGACTTCCTGTAACCATACAGTGACGAGGTAGACGTTCTGAAGTGAACACGTGTTTTTCCGCGTATCAAAAATGCCAGATTACGAAGAACAAATAACGAACATCAAATTTTGCTTTAAACTCGGTAAAACTGCAACAGAAGCCTATGAAATGTTAAGAACAGCTTACGGGGAGGACGTTATGGGCAAAACTCAAGCATTTGTGTGGTTTTCCAAATTTAAAAGTGGTGTGACATCAGTTAAAGATGCATACAGTTCGGGGCCACCCTATTCCAGCAAAACTGATGAAAATATCAATCAGGTGAGGGAAATGGTCTTAAATAATAGGCGCATTACAATAAGAGAACTTTCTGACTCATTAGAACTCTCCTTTGGAAGTGTTCAAAGCATTTTGAAAGACAATTTTGACATGAGAAGAATTCCCGCCAAGTTCGTGCCCCGCCTGCTTTCAATGAACAAAAGGAAAGCCGTGTAATTGTCTGCACAGATCTTAAACAACAGCTACAAAATGACCCACAGTTTATGGAGAAAGTTATTACTGAAATATGATTTATAGGTACGACCCAGAAACGAAGCAACAGTCTTCACAATGGAAGAGTCCTTCATCTCCAAGCTCGAAAAAGGCCAAACAAGTTCGATCCAAAGTGAAGTCAATGATGATTGTGTTTTTTGACATTAAAGGCATTGTACATAAGGAATTTGTGCCATAGGGTCAAACAGTGAATCAAGTGTTCTACAAACAAGTGCTGCAAAAATTAAGGAAGAATGTGCGACGCAAACGGCCGGAGAAATCGCAAGGCAGAGATAGGCGATTATCCAACCGATACGAGAAGGTGATGTGGCCAGCTTTACCATTTAAGGTACAAAATAGGAGACCAAAGTGACAGGGTCTTCATAGGACGTCATTTTATCAGTCTTGTCATATCGATATGTCTATAACTAATATAATCTTGTTATCACGTTACATGGGCTCTTGGATGTGATTCTAACTCAATGCATGTAGATGCAGTTGCTTACTATTAATTTCCTGAATGTTCACACAGTATAGAAGCCGAACTTGTTGGTTCCCTTGCGTTTACAGAGGTCCTGTATAGTAATCACTTTCCCCGCAGTGGGATATCAGCATCTTCCCCATGGAAGGGTTTACATTCCAGTAACATCTGTTTGCTTAATATCCTAGACACATACATCTTTCCTGTTTCCCCTTTCCTGCTATACGATTTAGATCTCTAACCGCTTGGTATCATAATATAGTATATCGCGATAAAACTGCGAATGCATAACTGGGGAACCAGGATGGGTTTGAATGTACGAGACGAAGTCGAATAATTTCAGCTTCAGAGATCCTCCACTACGCTTAACTAATGGGTATTGCATACTGTTTTTTCGACGACAGTGAGTATTAGAAACAGTACTTAGCAGATATAAAATTAAGTAATACAAACTGTTGAACGTTGGCTGCAGAATACAAGTCACAAACGTACGATCGCTTATCTACGCTGGTTTTTTTATCTTAAATAAAGACGTTAGTATTTATCAGCTTGCATTTAGCTGCTGCATGATTCAAATCCTAAGCAAATGTTAACAAAACAAAAGGAATTAAAGACCCAGGAAGCTGATAAAATTCAATTTCAAATCTGATTATATTCCATGTCTGCAATAATAAATATATCAAAGGCGAGAGGATGTAATATAGTTAATGTACATAGCAGCAGTAAAATAAACAAAGAACGCAGGTAGGTTAAGTTACCAGGACTGAATGCAGAAAATTCAACTTTCCACGATGACAGTATGAACGGGAACGACACCATAAATCACTGTCATCAAAAAACATACTTACTAAACCATCTTCCGTCTCTATGCTTAGAATACTCATTAAATGAAACGGAACGTTTTGATTCAATTGTTCCTGGAATAATGACTATTATAGTTTAGGAACTGACATAACCTGTATAAGTTATGTCTCATAGTTTTCGTTCTAGTGGCGACATTATTATTATTATTATTATTATTATTATTATTATTATTATTATTTTACATTCTTACACCAATCACTTGAGCAGTATTTCTTTTAGAACAATTTAACTTCTTAATGGATGGAGAACATAATGAATCAACAAATAAACAAACAAATTCATAAAACGACGTTAAAAATATCGTCTTTATGTCTAAAAGCTACGTTCAATCTTAAGCTTTAATTACCCTTACACATTTTACTTTGGAGCCAAAGATCTAATGCCCTTTAATTTTTTGAATTACTTTTTCTTTTTCTCAGATTTGCTTTTCCTTGGATTTTTGCATATTAAAAATATCCCACACGAAGCAGTTTGTAGCCAATCTTGCTCAGATTTTAAGTAGGTAGTGAGTAGAATAAAGTGCGTATGATTTTATTGTATTTTAAGTTACCAAAAATGTATCACGGGCTAGAACAAGTTTATACTACCCCTTTTATTGTTATTTCACATTTTTTATCGGAGTGGAATACAGTCATAATGGAGTTTAGGTGACTGAGTGTAAACTCTACTCCAAAAATTTGCTTTGCATGGTAGTGATTTTTGTTTTAAAAATAAAACAGCAATTGAAATTATTAAGGCAATAACTCCTAATTTATTAGGAATAGAACTAAAATAGCGTAGGCGAATAGAAAATATCATTCTGGTTGAATATGAACTGGAGTAACAAGTGGATTTGCTTGGAAAAAATTGATGTAAGTATATAAGGTACTTTAAAAGATAAATATAAAAGTTTGTTATCCGGGGTTCCATTCTGCCTTAACTCTTAAATCGATTAAACGTTTTTTTTATTTAACCTTCTCGACTGAAGAACATAACTAGCCTTCTGTTTTAAGTTTATCGATATCAATTAAGGCTTTTTAAAATCTTATCTCGGGTCCATCAGCATGCGCCCAGAAATGCAAGGTTTGCCGAGGCATCCCTTAACATATTATGTGAAGTGAAAATAATGTGAACGTAGCTATTAAAATTAAATAAAAACTCCGGGGATCTCATAGACTTACAAAACACACTATCACACATTATATCTATAAATTTTCACTCATTTAGGTGCTTTTCAAAAATGCAAACTGCGATTTGAAGTATACACTGAAAGGTTGGTGAGGAGGCGAAGGGTGAAGGTGTAAAATAAGAAAGGTACAAACTATTACTGAACGAGTAATTATAGACTTCTTTTGTTTTCATAGGATTTTTTCAGAGTAGTTTATGGTGACAGTGCCAAAAATGTGTGACTTTTTTAATTATTACTCACATATGTCGATTAAATGTTAGAACAAAAGGCATAAAAACGTTGAGAAGAAATATTAATATCCTATCCGTAAATTTTGGTCGTCTCCTTAGCGCGGTGATAGAGTAGCTGCTTACCAAGCGGGAGATCCGGGTACCGGTGTGGGGATTTTCTCCCACTGGGAGACCTGGTCCGGGGTGCACTCAGCCTCGTTAATTCTTGAGGGGCCAATTGAGGAGCTACTTGGTTGAAAAATAGCGGCTCCAGGTTGAGGTCGTATATACCGGCCGGGAGGGAATCGGGATACTGACTACGTGCCACCCTCCAATACTGCACACCACTCATTACGCCTGTAGTAGTTAGAGATGGGAGACGCAGCGGCGGGGTGGCAGACCTTGACCCGAGAGTTTGGTTTAGTTTTATCTAAATTTACGACTTTTTTATTTTAAAAGAATACTTTCTGATAGAACCTACTCTTTAAAGGAATTTAGGCTCAATTTCTGGTTATTTTAGGAGTACATTATCTTTCTGGATTCCTCCAACTAGTGCATAATGCTAATTTAAAACATTCATCTTTTCACTGCACTGTTATCGAATCCTATGAATTGCGTTTGTCACACATCCAAATGATATTGCCTGTGACGTATTTCACATGAATGAGTTTGTTTTATTTATCACTTTAAACTAGCGAGATTGTCACCTCCAGCCACATAAACATCTTTCGAAACTTATGAGCCTGCCTGGCTATAACGCCAACAAAACTGACAGCCGCAAATTGTACTTCCACATCACCTAGTTTTTGACCTATGGCTTTGGATTCTGTTTAACCACGAGGAATTCCGTGTATTCCAGTTCGCTGGCCAGGATCGTTAGCTGCAGCGGAAACTAAGTTATTGTTGGTCGATTGGTCACTGCCCAGTTTGGGGCTTGGCCCAGCCCTCCCCGTACCGGTTGCCAATTAGCCATATTAGTTCCTTTAAATAAAATTCTATGGGACGGAGGGCAATGAAACAAAAATATACCAAAGCCGGGAAATTCCGCGATTCATTGAATTTTCTCTCATTTAGTCATCCGTCCCTTGATTTTACTTTTGTTCCGCTAATGGGTTCCACAGGTATGGAATCCCTGCTTGGCAATTTGACTTAGTCTCTTCGGTACAACCGTTGCAATAGCAGAAAGTGTTGTCTTAATAGCTGCTGGATTTTAGGCGAAATCTAAAATTTGGCGACCTTTATTAAGTATGCTTCATGGACGCATAACTACAACAAATGATGACTATAAAAATAAAATGTAATACATTTACGCCAGAAAACGCTTTTACTTTCTCTAGCACCTACCTAAGTAGAGGAAGAATTGCACCATTCCAACGGCCACCTATGGAGATTTGACCGGAAATATATGCTTTCATCTCCCTTGAATAATAAACAAGAGGGAACGTTTGCGTATATGAGTGTATCTGTGAAAAGTATTACTCAGAAACAAAAAGTCCAATGAATACCAATTTTCCCATTTAAGTTCAGAGCTTTCTAGGATGCGGCACAACATTTTTGAGGAAAATACCCCACCTCGTGACCTTTTTTAAAAATGACTAACGCTTATTATTAAAATTCCATAAACGTTTATAATTTTATATGTGTAATAAAGTGTATATTTTGAATTTTCTGGAAATAGCCTTGAAGTCCTCTTCATTCGGATTAAATATTGTATATTTATGTACAGCTTGAAAATCACAAGGGATAGATTACACTTACTAAAAAGACTGTAGATTTCTTTAAATACACAGTTTATTTCAAACAGTTTTTTTTTGTAGCATCAACTATTTCCGGGATATCAGTTTTTATTTGAATAACAACTCCATTTAGTTGTTTTTCGCGATATCAATATGAAATTTCAATGCCAGTATATAACGACCCGCTTTTTAAACATTTGACTATCACTTCAGCCTCCTGTAGTCCTTTAGTACCTACAATGAAACATGTAATCAAACCACTCCTGCAAACGTTTGTTTTGATTCACATGAAGTATGTAGAAATAAAGGTTTTTTGCAATAACAGCTTGTGGAAATCGCTTTGATTTAGCAAGTAAGACCTTTCTTTGGTTTAGTTCATTTTTTGTTATAGTTTGTCTTTTTAAATATTGTTTCATTTTCACTTTGTAAATTCTTAGAACCGGTTCCTGAAACGACAGTTAGTTTTAAGTGTACATTTTTCTGAGATTTAACACACTTAAGATCACATATCGTTTCTATAAAGACAGAGCGGTACCCATTTCGTGACTTGTGGACACAGGTGCTACTGCAGTTCGATTGAAATCCATAAAGTAATAGCGCCAGTAACACTTTTTTTTTGTCAACCATTGTCTATTAGTTTCGTTATATCTTATAATACCTATACCGAAATATAGGCATTAAATATGGTCGCCTCTACTAAATATAACACGTAAACTCATAACCTTTAGCTATAGTTAGCTAAGGTCGGGTTTAATATTATTATCGTCAACAGACCGTAAGATTCTTCCTCCAGCTCCCGTTGTAGGAAAACGTGTTACGTGATCCTAAATACTAGTCTGAAAGCAAATTTAAAACGCAGTGTATAAATTTAATGTAACAAACACATTTACACATTTCGCTGAAGGTATAAGAACTACAGATAGTCAAAAATTTAAAAAGCGGATCGCTATATAATAGCTCTGAAATTCCGTGCTTGTGTATGATCTTGAGAAAAACAAATAGCGACAACAACAAAATTCAAATCAATAAAAAGGATAAAATCATATTTAGAAATGTTTAATATTACAAAAAATGTTATTTGACATATATATATATATATATATATATATATATATTTGTGGTTTAGCAAGATCCAACATTTTTAGTAAGATTTGTCCATTTCTTGCGGTTTACCGCTTCACAATGTCATTAAGAATGAATGGGACTTCAAAAGCTATTCGTAGAGAATTCAGGGTATCAATTTTATTTGTCATGAAAATATCTTAAAGATATTGTACTTTAATTACATTGTTAGGATATTTTAGAGAAAAATAAAAACTAACAAAACCTTTTGCATGTAAAGTAAGAGATTTTATTGAAAATATTAGTGTTGCATCCCTGAAGATGCTGAACTTAAATACCAAATTTGACTCTTAAACGAGATTACCTTTTTAATTTATGCAGTACTCATAACCAAAACACAACAGAACCTTTTTTTAAATGTATTTTGTTTTAATTCAGGAAATCTCTATGTGGAATGCTATACTTCCTCTACTGTACGTATGAATATGCATTTTTTAATTTTTTGCACCTCTTATTTTACATAAATTGATTGTAATATTTGTTCCTGGTTAACAGGTTAACTTATATATAAATAGTTTGGCTATCTATGCACCATAATATATGCTACTTAGTTTGTCTGGTACTCCGGGCTTTTCGCACCACTGAGTAGCCATTTGACAACCTTAGCCCCTCTATACTTTTTCCTCGCTCCTCTTGCTTTTCCATTCCTTTTTTCTTGCACCTCTTACACTGCTTTTCTTAAAAGCTCATCCATGTTTCTATTTTACTTTTCTTCTTTTTCTGTCAGCATTTTATAATTACCACGGTGCGCTTACTGTGGCCACCGTACGGCTGCTCGAGCGCCGGCCGTTGCAGCTCGGACTCCTGCCGAAACATTTATCATACCCCTGCAACCACCACAAGTTCTCATAGTCAGAATTACATAGATAATAAGCACATACCTTATCATTAGAGATGTTGGAAATGTCTTCTTCTATCCTTACAGTTATGCCATCTTTCCAGGAAATTTTCATTCACATTCGAGATTTCTCTATTTGAAATTGAGTTAATTTCTAGCCTGATGTTTTCTTTTAGTTCTTATAATGTATGGGGTTTGTTGCATACATCTAATTTTTCATATGATCATCAAGAGTTATGTAAATTTCTGTAACTGGTTTTTGCGAAATAATAGAGTAATTTACCCAGACATAATATGATTCTCTGACGAAGCATAGTTCTATTTATATGGCTATGTTTCTTCGCAAAATAACAGATACTGGAGTACAGAAAAAGCAGATTTTACACACGAAATTTTCTTGCACTACACGAAAATTGGTGTGCAGTAAAGCATACAGAATAGTAGGCCTTATGTTTTTTGAACACGCAATAAATGCAGAGAGGTAAAGTATGACTGACTGGCACAATTTTTGGGCGACCGACATTGAATGTCAGATTGGATTTTTGCAACAAGACTTTGCTACTGCGCACATGGCTGATGAATTATTAGATTTTATCAAGGAACTTTTGAAGATAGTGTAATTAGTAAAGACTTATGGATGCCGCGATTCCCTGATTTAACTCTATGACTTTTATATTTGGGAGAACTTTAAAATTAAGGCGTGTACAATAAATCCCCATAAATTGTAATAACTAAAAGAAAACTGATGGCGAGAAATTAATTCAATTTCGGATTTGAACTCTCCATTGTGAATAAAAATTTCTTTAGAAAATGCCAGAAATATGCGGAAAAAAGAAGGACAGCATTTCCAACTTTTCTTATGTTAAGGCATGTGCTTATTATCATTGTAAATTTAACTGCAAATATGAAAGCGTGAGGGGGTTGCGGGGATGTCATAACTGTTTCGACGGATGTCCGAGCTGCGTCGACTGGCGCGCGAGCCCCATGCGGTGGCCACGTTGTGAAAGAAAGGCTCTGTGTTTCTTCGCACATTTTCTCATTTTTTTCTCCCTTACTTGTTATTTTGATACGTTAGTTACTCACATTTTGTCATGCAATGCACTGTACTTTTCCTTTCACCATATAATTCACAAATAACTTTTCCCTTGCTTCTTAACCCTCTCAGGCACGTTGATCCCGTTCTCATTCATGCTAATTATTCCTTTTCTTGTATGCTAAAAATGTCAACATGCTCTCCTCTTACCCATTCTTTTTATTAATGTGTAGAAGCTTAATGAATTTTTGTCTTCTAAGCTTACCTACATTCTTGTCTTTCTAATTGTCTTAATGGTAAGCAGTAGAGACAGTAAAAAGTGCATCCAAACGCTTAGTGCCATTGAATTTGTACTTCGTATAAGTATAACAGATAAAGGAAATCAATAAACGATAAGCATATCCGTGGCTCGTTGTTACCAATCTTTCAAAAGTGTTCCGATAGGGCTACTCGCTAAAATTCATGTTTTAGCTTAAGAATGTAAAGTTATATTCACCGTCAGAACTGTTTGTAATCTGCACATAAAGCCTTGCTGCGCGAAACCTGAAGGGAAACCCAGATCGAAAGTACGCTTGAAGCGCTACATTGAAGAAGGGGTCAGTGTTTTCAACCCTCTACTTTTGCTTGTTTTGAGAGTTGGCTTACCAACGAGGCGAAATTATATCTTTTTGGGGAGCAAAGGATAAAGGTTAACTTTTCTTGTTTGCACTGCACCGTTAACTGTTTTAGCTACTAAATAAAGGCGTGAGAGGGATTTAATGAGGAAAGTCATTGTAAGAACGATCCAAGTATTTGCAGGTTTATATTTTTTCACAAACTACCATAATGGGAACAACTTAACATAACAAAACAGAATGGCTTTGTTTAAAACAAATGCAAATCAATTCCGTGGAGAAAATATCCTACTTACGCTACTCAGGACCATTTCTGAAGGAGTTTCTCTCTCTGTGCATTATTTCAGTTTCAACGAGTTTATTTTTCCTTATAATATGACATATATACTTTTTCAGGTAACGTATAGTTTCATGAAGTCTGTAATAAACAATCTAACAATCCACAATATTCAAACTTGCTTGTTAATGACATTCCCTTGTGACTAGTCCTATAGTCTAATTCCTGGTGAAGGGGTTGCGACGAGAATACATTCCAGCACCTTCGCTCAAAATCAGTCAGTATGCGGACAGGCACCATAGAGGGTGATCAAAGAGAGGATCTCATTGGAAAGCAATGTAAGACTGCAAAGCTTCAGAGCCGATTGGTGGTAATGTTTTGCCAACGTATAAAAACATGCACAACTGGATGGAAGTAAGAGAAACAAAAGGATATGCCTCTACGGAGGAGGAGACCAATTCCCGGAGAAGAAAGATGGCTACTACTAAGATGGTGATGTTAAACGCTTACCTTCCCAACTTGGACCAATCTGACTGTGACCATAATGAGTATTTTAAGAAATCTCTACGAGGACTACTTTACTCTGAGTATAGAAACCGGAAGCGGAACTTCAGTAGACTGTACTACACATCTGAAGAAGTAGTAACAGGAGAGGTTGGTATAAAAATGTGGTATCTACATATAAATCAAGGGTACTGGGAGGGTGGTAATTTCTATCTGGTTATAAATTGTGAATTATTTGGGTTGGTTAATATGTACGACTCTCGTATATATTCAATATATTAATAATGTTTAGATACGAAATTTTCTGCGAGCAAATCTAACGTCAATAACAAACGTGCAAAATGTATGAGAAAAATATGCCTGCATTTTAAGAAGCAAAAAAAAACACAAAATGTAAATCCATTAGAACCTAAAATTGATCCAAAAATTTTAAACTTTATTAAGAGCTATTAACAGAAAATACATATGCAATAATCTATGTAACAGTATATGTAAATTTGCAAAATACAAGAAAGAAAACCCGCATTTATCCCTTCTTGTCTCACTGACCTTTAAATAGCGAAATGCATTTTATTCACAGCTTGGTAAAGGCATTCGGAAAGCGGCATACAGGCCAAAGTATTTACAGATTGAAAGGGATTGGAAGTTTATTTTAAACAAAAGGATTTATGCCATATAAAACAATAATATATAACACAGTTCTTGTATTAACGCGTCAGAATGAAGCTTTTAAGGTGTATGTTTGATGTTTATTTAGGGCAAGTCTGTGGTACTTTGTGATAGAGATTTGAAGAGATTACCGTAAGGAATAAGATATTTCGTTATACATTTTCCCCTAAAACTCATGGCTTTAAGAAAACTTATTCGCATTTTACATTAATTTTCACTTTACTTACAATGGAAGTTGCAGCGTTATGTTAAGAATTGAATGGTGAACTTTATTAAAACTATTAGGCTAAACTGCTACCATTTATTGTCTTTCTTTAATATTCTGTTCAAGAAGCGTAAAATTACTTAGGGATTGCACATACATGTGGCTCAAACATCAAAACAATTACTTTTCTTATTGAAAAAAATACACCATTCTTTTATTAATATGTCTTAAACAATCTTTTCTTAAGACCAATGATTCAATAGTCCTTCCATTCAGAATAGTTTAATCTCATTACGACCTGGCTTTAAACATTAAGATAATTCTTTAACATGTGACATAGGTATTACACAAAAATCTTACAACGAATTACAAAGTACTGCCTTATGCATGGGCAGAAAACCCGAATAGGTTAGAACCAAATAACTGCTATATTTTCTGGTGAAGCCAAAAGAATGAATGCTTCACTCGCTCTATGAGCATAATAATTCCATTGCAATAGTTCACAAAACATAGGTTCAAATACGAATATAGTAGTAATTTGCACTTTTCTGTATTGTGACTTTCTCCAGCTTTTCAACTCTCACTCTCTCTAAGATCTCAATGTCACAATGTCTTCATCTTCGTTCACAGTTTCGCTTCACTAATGTGAACCGTTCAATTCTCTGTCACTTCACATCCTTCTTGACTTAGCCTCATTTTCCGGTCGGCTCACCCGCTGGGGAGTCGATAAGACCTCCACAATCCCTCGTTTTGCAGCAGCACCCGCTGCACGCAACAGCAGTCGCCACAAACTCGCTCGGAGAGTCGCACTTGATTCCGCACGGGAAACTCACCAATTCATTCACTCACTGACTGACCAACGCAACTCAACTCACATTCAACTCCTGACTGCTCTCGCCAGAAAGCTCGCTTACATAGGCTGTGAAATCCTCCACATAATATTCTAGTACTATTTCGACACAGGTTCTGGAGGGGGAAGAAGAAACTTTCAGAGGGGCCTGGTTATCTGCCGATAGCGCGCCCGGTGTTTACGCTGGCAAACGGTACTTATCGTTCTTTATTACGACCGCCTGGCGCCGACCTCCTTATAGCCTTGAGCCACAGTCGCTGCATTACAAAATTAATAAAAGAGAGGGAATACATAGATTTTTTCATCAATTGCACGCATACATGAACTCTTGCCCATATTAATGCCTATATATATATATATATATATATATATATATATTCAAGAACTGTACAGTACATTAAGTTAAGACACACAACTGTTGTGCACTTCCCTAGTCATAACTTGGTGTTACTTAGAAGACACAAAGCAATATATTTTTAAATCATACTCAAAATTAACACCTATTCCTGATATAAAATTGTTAAAACAGAAGTTACTGACAAAACACTCAATAACGTTTAGGAAAATCTTTTCAAAGAAGCTCATTAATAAACCCCTGCTTTAACTAGAGTGGTGGTATGATTTCGCCCTCTCCCAAAAAATCGCAATGTTCTATTGCCTTTGCAATTGATGCATATCGTTTTATTGACAAATTTAAATGATAAAATGTATTTTAAGCTTTAAACTGGTAACTCAAGCTTTAAAGTACTGGATAAAATAACAATTAAGTTACTTTTGTAATCGTGAAGTTTTGGGTTTACAAAGCAGCCAGGAATAACTCACTGTCAGTCGACATCGATCACGAGGTATATGCATTCTCGGTTGAGCCTCATTGAAGCATTTTACTGTACGAGGATGATCGCGGTTTCAATATCCATAACTTCTGGGCAAAACTAGGATCTGCAGTTACATATTTGTCTAGGATATAACTGGAAATCATACAAAGCTTACCTTTTTACTTAAAACCCAACTTAATATTTGATGCCCATTCTATGGAACGTCTCCCAGCTTATCAACTATCTGTATGCTTAGCTGCAATATACAAGCTTGATGCTAACCATAAAGCAGCAAAGCATTTTAAAATTGTAGCTTACTTTATGTTGCTTGTGTGTAGTGCTATATCCAGTGGCTAATGACAGATCAGTCATGATGTTTTATCTGAACTCACGGTTACTGTTTAATCATATCCATAAAAGTGTTTTGTTTAGACGGTCATAAACGAGAGTAATACTTTTTCTATGCGCATTCACTTGTGATCCTTGTCAAAACTCAGTGCATGTTTTATAAAGTATATCCTTATTTGTTCCCAAACGCTAAAGAAAATCTTGCAACCACAAGATCTAATCTAATAATTAAGGTTAGCACTGCAGTTTCTGAAACCACTTATATTCACTTGGCACCAGCAGTAATGACGTCATTCTAAGAATACCGAAGTTCAATCTGCAAATCAGGTCAAGGTACATAGTCTGCCGATATGATACGTTTTGGTTTTGCTTTCTCTTAAAAACGCCCTTTAAAAATTCAGCTGAATAAAACCGTAAAGACGTACAATGTCCGAAGCTCTGAGAGAATAAAAAGTAAACTTAAACGTGTACTTACTGTTATATCCCTTGAATAAGGTGCTGAGCTTAAAGTGGCATGACACTCACCTGAAACACAAAAAACAGATGTTTAGCTATTTATCCTTTGACATAATTGACCTTTCATAATGTGAAGTAAGATTACTAAAAAGAAACAGAAATATTACTGTAGTTATCATGCATAAAGAATAGTCCAGGCTGTCTTTTTTCAAATAACCGTAATTGCTGCATTATAGAAATGCTATCGGATCATGCAATCATTGTTATTATACTGGATTTATATCGTAAACTGGCTATAAACTACTGTATGAATCACGCCAAACATAAAATCACAGGAAACCATTATAATGTCAGCAACAGAGCTGAGATTTTATATGCATATACACAGCACGTTACAAAAGATAGTGGACAAGCTTAGTACCAGTTAAATTTAGAGAACAAAAATGACGTACTATCCTATACATTGCATATTCACACATTAGGTATAGATGCAGAATCATCTGGAAGAGATCTATTATTATTTTATATTTGGTTATGGTTTGATTTGTTCTTCCACATTAGCCATATGAAACTAGAATCGGATTTTTAAACTAAATACAAAGGCTGGGATTCCAGTCATGGATATCCAGGCTTTGGTGTCAACCCTCAGCCCCTGAGCTACCATTGCGAGATACTAAAATTCACGTTAAACTCCTGATCTGATTTATTTACCTTGGTAAGTCTCCAAGGCGCTCTCAGTTATTTCGAGGTATAATTCTTTAAAGCAGCTTGCGTTTTTTGTTTCCAAGTTTCTAATTTACCAGCTTAATAGGTCCAATTTGTGCATAAATGAACAAATAAAGCCGGTTGTATTGGAGACCGAGCAATTCGCCCATTTCGATCTATCCATTCTTACTTGAAACGCCGGAGAAGATAATATCGAACATCAAGTGCAAAGTAAGATGGCGTACCCTTATGTTGAAATCACATTTGTCAAAGAATGTTCAATGTCGTACTCTAAAGCAGAAGCGAGAGATTTAAACGTTTGATCCAAGAATTCTGTTCCTTCCTTTTACATTACCCTAGACATGGCACATTAGGTTTTTCTTAGAACACCTTATTGTATCTCATAGTATCTTAATTGCTTTCCCTTTAGAGGGAACACAATGCCGCCTCACTTGCTGTGGAGTATACAATGTTGGCATACACGATTGACAAAGAGAGGGGAAGAAGAAGAAAACTTTCGCAGCTAAGGAAATAATGCACGAGTGGTGGGTACCATTAGCAATAAAACACAGATAGCACACTATAGATATTTAGGGTGTGCGCTAGTTATAGTAAGCATGTGGGTGTGTAAATGAAATTGAATACCTGTAATTATTCTTGTATAGTAACCACAACACTTAGACAGAAGTCAGCTATTATTATATACTAATGTTACTTAATATAATAAATGAGAATGCCACAGTTTAAATCCTGGTTTTGAGATATGTAGGACCACTTTATACTAACGATATGCACCGTACCTCCGGGAATTTCGCTTGTCGTTAACTATCCATAGATATCTATTCTTCTTAGATGGCCAGGCTGCACTTATGGCTCGAAGTGGTCATAAGGTAACATCAGAACTGGTTTTAAACTACCTAAACATGCCTGCAAGCTTGGCAGAACAAAATGAAGTTCAACTCATCTGGGTTCCAGGTCATAATGGCACAGACGAAAAGGAAAACTCTGATGAACTTGCAAGAACAAGGGACAGCTTCACAATTTATTGGACCAGGGCCGGCTCTAGGAACACCTCGATGTTCACTAAGAAAGGCTTGGTCCGAAGTAGAATATCTAAAACCTGGCTTAAAATTCCAGGAAGAAACAAGATAAACTGCTTACTAAAAACCCTGTAAGAAAAGAGCTGGAAGTTTACTTAAATGTAATAAACTTCAGCTGAGAACATTATTGCATATCTCATAGGACATGCTGCTGCGAAAAAGCATCTTAACACGATGGGAATGTTTCAGGGTAACTTTGACTGCAGATTGTGCAAGAAAGAAACTGAAACTGTCCAGCACATTGTATGCTTCTGTGAGGCTTTGGTTGGCTCGCAGGAGATATATTGCTTTTGGGAAAATGTTTTTTGAAGCAGAAGCATTTGAAACCATATCTGTTATGAGACTGTATTCCTTTGTAAAGGGGTGCAAGCATAATGAATTGGCTTTAAAACATATAGGTAGCGCAATCAGCCCAAGACTGAAGCGCGTCCGGAGCAATGACGGTAATCTGCATCGAACGAGACAAGACAAGAATCCCTCAAGAATCATTACAAGGTCAGTGTTGCGCCCAGGTAGTCAGTGCAGAGCTGTCGAAGTGGAAATAATAAAGTGAGTGCCAGTTTGCCTCGTCGACGTCAAAGGGAGCCATTTCGGCATGTGAGTGAGTTCGAACGGGGCAGAATGATCTCAACTGAGTTACTACCAGTTCGTCACCAAGAACTTACAAGTTGATGTAGTGATGTGTGTAGTGATCAAGAATGGTTTTCAAGAAGCTAAACTTGTGTAGAGCTGGAAAAACATTTTACTTTTCCAAGTTGCTACAACTTCCAAGTGGGGAATACCCATGTAACCTCAATTCCTTAGGGATCCACTCCTTTTCCACAGTACTCCTGGTGGAATTTCGCTTTCCCGAAACAAGCAGTGATTCGTTCTTTCTTGATCTACTACTTATTTTGAGGTGGTATGCGCGTGGTGTGGCGGATGTTACGGGGTTGACATGGTTGACTCAGGTTCAAGAAATGTCCTGGAGTGGGCACTGGGTTCAGGCTCTGGTAGTGCGGTTCGGTTTTCATGTATGTGAGCATGGATCGTTCTCAGGGGTAGTAGAGAAGTGGACTCTTAGCTTTCACTTTATTTTTTGCCCGTCAACTTTCTGCTTGCATTGTTACCTTCTAACACACACGCATCGCATCACACATCCTTAACTTTAGCCTCTGATTCGGCACAGAGACAGCTAAACACTCTCGGCGCCTGTTTGACTCATCACAACTCTTAGGTATGTAATGGCGACCTGCTTACACTCACGGAGCAGAATGCACCTGTCGTAATATTAATTGTGACTGAACTTTCAAAGTTAATCTATCCACAAAACCTCAATTCTTTGTCACTGACCACTGGCATAACGTGATCCATAAATTCTCTTTAATTTGACACTAAAATTTGCTTATTTCCTATTGGTTAGTTTTTAAGTATATATTCCGAACGTCGGATTCATAGATGTAAATAAAGATTGAATTTTCATTTTCATAAACCCTTAATCTTAACAGGTAACTGATCTTTCTGATTCCCAAGTTTTGTCACTGTGATGGTCAACGGAAAAATACCGTAACGGGATTTCACTGCATTCACCACCCTACTCCACTTCTAACTGTTTGTTCCTTCTCAGCAAAGTTTAAGCTTTCTCGTTTTTATATTATACACATTTTCCACAATATGCTCTTCATAACTTTCGCACATACATTGTTGTTATTATTATTAGATACATATATAAGGCATCTTTATTAGTTTCAAATTTTTGAAGTTGTTGCGCAATTATTTAGTGAATGGGTCATCGACCGCACATGCAAATTTAAATAGAATGTATGGTGACAAAAGAAACAGAAAAAAAGGAAAATAGAGATAAATTACCTTTGACCAACTGAACAAATCTTATCTACTTTCGTGCACATTTTTCCAGTTCCTCTGGTTAGCCAGTAGTTCCCAACATGTCCATCCCCTTCTAGCAGGAATTAAGCATTTTCCTTAAGTTAAATTGCTCGCTGGTTCTTCCACTGCGCGCATTCCCCCAAAATATGTACCCAGTCCTCTTTCAAATCACAGAATAGGCAGATTCTCCTGCCAAAATCGTCAGACATTTCTGGCCTACCAGCCCCCCAGTCTAAACCATGCCATTCCTGATCTTTCCTTTTTTCCTAAATTAAGTATATATGCTTCTTTAACCCAATTCAATTTTATTCCATCTAGACTTAGAGAAGCTTTAATTTTACAATCCAATTCTGTTTCCTTTTGGTTGGTGTCTCTTAGTCTTCTTTTTACACTTTTCCATATGTTTTTGTCACTTGTTTCAGCTCTTTGCCACACTGACCCCATTCCTATTCTCTTCAAAGCTCTACGCGGAGCGTACTGCCTCAACTTCCATCACTTCGGCTCTGCTGCATCATTGTGTCTGCGTCAGAATACTTTTCGAGTGAAATTTTTATGTGCTTCCTTTTGTTTTCCAAAGTCCTGACGCAGAAGACTAACCATCACAAATATAAGTAACCATCCTTGAGATACGCTGTCATATTGTTTTCTATTTGAATTATACAATTGACTTTGTATTATGAAATTGGTTGTGTGCATTTAAATGAATCTGCATCCG
The DNA here is from genome assembly GCA_030765065.1 of Deroplatys truncata. NCBI lineage: Eukaryota > Metazoa > Arthropoda > Insecta > Mantodea > Mantidae > Deroplatys > Deroplatys truncata. The sequence continues at coordinate 97,445,699 of CM060976.1, read as the reverse complement.
CATATTAACTCAGATACAGCAGTTATTGATTTATTTCTTTTCTTTTTACTCTAAGTTTTTACACCACAAAGTTGGAACGGGGACGCATTTACTTTGCACAAACAAAAGGCAAAATGAAAAAACAGAAATCTGAATAGTTCGTAAGGGCAGCTTATAATGAGAACTAAAGTAGTTTATATTATGCTGCGATGGTCTGACAATTTTAAAGCCATTTTGTTTACCTACTTCGTTGTTGAGCTCCCAATGTCGTCTCGCAGCTCGTTCTGTTGTCTCGTGCGCCAACTACTACAGTGGTAGAGCTATGCGTACTTTCCGAGGCTATGCGTGAGCATTTTAAAGGATAACATCAGTTTAAATTGACAGAAATTAATGTGATCTAATACTTGCGGTACTGAAGCGACTTGCCGACCACTTGAACATAAAGAATGAAACTGATTATGAAGCGTAGTACTCAAACTACCTATAACAATTAAATTATTCTATTTGCTAACTTCTGCAGTATCAATTTTACGGTTTGAAATAACTGTTTCCGCAATAAAGAAACTATAAGCGTAAGTTGCCGTGAGTCGCAAAAACGCTTACCGCCAAAATCCGTCACGATGGCCTCTAAAGTTTACTCACACAAGCGCGTCACTGGGCGCTTAAAATAACTTACATGTCTTCACAAGTATTTAGAGTGACGCATGTATGCACGAAAAGAGTGTGCACGAAGGAGTGAGTGTCTCTGATTAGGTTGCGCGCCTATTTCCTGACTTCAGCTCCACCTGCTTTCGAACTAATCCCTCCAACGTTACATCATACGCGGGTCCAATAATTAAGAATCCTACGTGTACGTCTCCTTGTTGCTATGGAGGCCTGGTTAAACTCTCAGAAATAACTTTACTTCTCTTTTTCAGAATTTCTGCCAGCGTGACTGTTCAAGCGAACTAAACTTAATTTTAAACTGCCTTCTAAGAATCTTTAAGCTAATGCGTTCCTTACTTCGACTACACTAATGACTTCAGTTGACATGACTCGCTAATGACCTTTTTTTTGGACAAATCTTTTCAACTCAAGCTTATTACACTATACTTCGATTTAATATACGAAAATTAATCATTGCAATTATTTCTCTATCTTACCGTTATTTCTTTATTTAATTATTTATATAGTTCCGTCAATAATTACGGTATCAAAATGCAGAGTGCTAATTAGCCTAAACTGCGCGAGGTGCTCACAGCTATAAAATGCTTCTCTGCAGGTGGCAGGAGACAATTCAGTTACTGTGCGGTAGTATGTAACGTGGCACATCAGCTGATAAATAGACAGGTATAGCATAAGAAGAAATGGCTGGTATTGTTGTAGGAAAGATATGTTCTGATTGATTTCATAATTTTGTTTATTTGTTTTATTAATTTATTATTGTCGCGTTAACAATAAAGTCATAACGTGACTACAATAAATTTGAATAATTACAATATTGAAACAAAATACAACATTGATGTTATAACATTATACAACTTTATTTCTTTTAAGAACTTTACTATGTTGTGACAGATGGTTGGATCACTCAAGGCCACCGAGAGGTTAGCAGAAATACTACACTGAAGCAGATGAACATCGTAGATAGGGCACTCTGCAACTATATGATGAACTGTAAGAATGGAGTGACAGTGTTTGCATGTAGGCTGATGATCTTTTCCAAGGAGATATGAATGTATAATTGCAGTGTGTCCGATACGTAGCCTGGTGAGAAGTACCTGGTCACGAATTACATGTTTTATTGGGTAACTGAAACTAGGATTGGAGCTTAAGGCGATTAGTTTGCTATTGGATGTGGAACTCCAGTGTAGCTTCCATTTCTTACATATTTCATACTTGAGGAAATTTTGGAAATCGTGATGTGGAACCTTGAGGTCGGCCAGACTTGTCGAGTGGCATGTTGCTTCTTTAGCTGCTTTATCAGCTTTTTCATTTCCAGATATGCCCATGTGAGATGGTATCCATGCCAGCGTCATACGTTTATTGCTGGCTTTTATACCATTATACAGCTGTAAAATGTTCCGCACTAAAGAGTTTCTGGGTGACTTCTGTTGTAGAGCTAGAATAGCGCTCATCGAGTCAGTGAAGATGATATAACAACGATGTTCAGCTTTCATTATGTATTCCAAGGCAAATATTATGGCAAAAAGTTCACAGGAGAATACAGAGAAGTAATTCGGAAGACCGTAAGAAATTGTATGTTCAGGATATACCACAGCACAACCACTACTCACATTCATTTTTGATCCATCAGTATATATAGATATGAAGTTTTGGTGCCTGCCACAAATTTCGTGAAACATTCGCTGGTAATGGGTAATATATGTATTCATTTTGTTATATTTGGCTATAGTGGTGATGATAGGCGGGGTTTTGGGTTTTCAGGGGGTATTGCTGAAACATTTTAGTTTTATCATAGCAGGAAAACCTAAATTAATCTCATGCATATATTTTGAAATTCTATAGCTGAAGGAAGTTCCATGAGATTGTCCAGTTGAAATGCTGTTATTGTCGTTAGAAAGGAAAAGATATGGGAAACCAGCAGAGTCTGGTAAGGAAGCAAACTTTGAAGCATTGATCAAACTCAGAATTTTCCTCCTTGTATGCAGCGGCGGCTTCTATTTGTAAACTCTCGGTATGGCTTGTGTGAAATGCTCCCAACGCAATCCTGAGTGCAGAAGACTGAACGCAATGGAGCATCTTAATGGCAGTCGGACTAGCTGAGTTATATACAATGCAGCCATAATCAAGTTTAGATCGTATAATCATCCTGTATGTGCGGAGTAGGATATTAAAGTTAGCTCCCCAATTTTTGACCGATAACACTTTCAAAATATTCAGCCGTCTTAAGCAGTCAGCTTTAAGTATTTTAAGATGCGAGATCCAGGTTAACTTTTGGTCAAATTGCAATCCAAGTATGCGAATGTTATTGATAATTGGTATGTGATGTTTGTTCATTAGCAATTCACGTTGTGGAAATGGTTTTCTAGGTCTAGAGAAAACTATGCATTCGCTTTTTAGAGTTGACAATCGAGACCAGTACTACAGCTCCAAGTATAGAGATTCTGAAGGGTCAATTGTAGTAATTCTTGAGTTGTCTTTTTGTCTCGTCGTTTACAAAAAATGGTAATATCATCAGCGTATAAATACGCCTTAACGGTGGTCGAAGACATGGCACAATTCTATTGATGGCCACCAAAAATATTGTCACACTTAAGACAGATCCTTGTGGTATGCCATTTTCTAAATTAACAGGCTGGGATAGACAACCATTAGCTCTTACTCGCATCCGTCTGTTTTGCAGAAAATTATAGATGAATGAGATCATGTTTCCTTTGACTCCAAATTCCGTTAGAGACTGAATGATGTTAATTTCGCCAGATGGAATCGTATGCCTTTTCTATGTCAAGACTGACTAAAATCATATGTTGTTGACTACCAAAAGCTTCAACTACTTCTGATTCAAGCATGACCAGGTTATTGTGGAACAATGTTACTTGATTCCTATACTAACAAGTAATTATCTACACAAGTTTAGTATTAAACCAATAAATTTAAACTATTTTTAAATGAAAAAGTAAAATGCCTGATGCAAAAGGGTTATCTATTTTATTTGATTCGGTTTGTATGTTGCTAAGCAAATGGTTATTTTCCACAAACCAACGAAGTCTTTTCGCAATTATTTTTCAAGGAGCTTGCACATGGTACATATTAAAGAAATAGGTCGGTAATTTATAGGCAAAGAGTGATCTTTATTTGGTTTAGGAACCACTGTTGACATTCGCCATTGATCAGGGAAGCACTTGTTAAACCATATATGGTTGTAAATACTTTGCAGATACTGTTGTGCATTCTCTGGCATATGTTTTATTAATTCATATGGAATATTGTCTGGTCCAGGGCTTTTGCTATTGCATTATCGAAGATCTTCCAATATTTCATCAAGGTACACCTTTTCATTATATGGTTGGTTTGTGTCAACAACATTCAGTAACAAGTTATCATATTGGAGAACATTTTTGTTATGAAGAACTTCAGGATCATAATTAAGAGTCACTGGAGGTATCGGAGAACGTCTTTGCTAAAGTATCTGCAATAATTTGTGATTCTGTAACTGGTATATCAGAATGTGGTAACAATAGATGAGAAATCTTATTTAAACTTCTGGAACCGTAAAAGGTTCGAAGTTTACGCCATATTTCAGATTGAGTAGTCCTATTGTTAAAGGAAGACACGAAAGTCAACCAAGAATTTCTCTTGATACTCTTAACAATCCAACGGGCAGCTGCTCGAAGTCGCTTGTAAGCGATTTTGTTGTCAATAGTGGGGTTGCGTTTATATTTGTAGTAGGCTTTATTCTTTAGTTTAATAGCTTTTCTGCATTATCGGTTTCACCAAGCGACATGACTGTGTTTGGATACATAGGAACTGGTTGGAATACAAAATTCAGTCTGTTTTATGATAGCAGTAGAAAAAAGGTTGACTATAGTATCAATAGGCGTGCTGGTAAATGTCTTGGGCTGTGGAAGTTTGTCTACAGCGACCTGAAGAAGGTGTTTAAATTTCAACCAGTTTGCTTTGCTTAAGTTCCAAGATTGATAACGTATATGCGGATTAGTCGAATAATCCACTGTAATAGTGATAGGAAAATGATCACTTCCATAAGGTGTGGAGTACACTGACCAACTAAACAACAGTGCAATGCTGGGGGAGCAAAGAGAGAGTTCGATGTTGCTGAAGGAGTTATAGACAACGCGGAAATGAGTTGGGAGAATTTAAAAGTTCTAAATCATAGGTAGAAATAAGTTTCTCAATAATCTTGCCGCGATGATCACTGATACTGCTACCACAGAGCAGGTTATGGCTGTTAAAATCGCCAAGTATAATATAAGGTTGAGGTAATTGAAACATTAAGTCAGAAAGAGCAATAAAATCAAGATCCACACTGTTAGAAAAATAAACATTACAGAGACAAATATATGTAGTCAAAAAACTCTGACACTGCTACAGCCTCCAGGCTTGTTTTGAGGGAGACTTATTTATGGGGTATGTTGTTAATAACGCTACACCACCACTGGCATGACGGGCCTCAAGACGATTACGTTTCTATCCAGAATAATTTCTTAAGGAAGATATCTTTTCATGTTCGAAATTTGTTTACTGCAAACAGATAATGCTAGGTTGGTGTGTATTTGTAAATATTCCAACTGAGAGAAAAAACCATTTATGTTCCTTTGGATTACGCTGCAGCTGTTAATCATGGCGGCAAGTTGCGTTAATTCTGGTCCTTAGAGATGTCCGGTGGTATAGGAGTATGAAAATTGTGCACATCTCCGATTGCAGCTAGTAGTTTCTTCTCCATCCGTGTGGTTCTGTTCTTAAGACTATTTCTCTTCATATGTGGGTACAGTTTGCGTAACATTTTAGCTAGTCCTTTTATGTCTGATGTGTAATTCAATGCTAGTTTAGGGTCTCATAAAAGCTTGACAATTGAGTAAAGTCAAGTGCATAATGCTTTGGACTCTCCTCTATGAGAGACTTGACAGCTGAAAGCGGTTCATCAGCCGCCGTAGATATTTTCTCTGAGGATCTTAGTTTCTTTGCTAGTGGTTTACCTTTGGAGCTAGTACCGGCGTTGTTATCGGAAGACTCATCTTGGCGTTCATGTGAATCACAGTTCCCATGAAAATGAGTGCTCTCGGAGGAACAAATGGCTCGTTTTGTGGGGGCTCTGAATTACCAGTGGCACCTCAAAGGAGATTACAGGTGTACTAGCTACATCAGGAGCCGCAGTTGCAGTTACTAATGTATCAGGATTGGCAGGTTGTTCAGTAGAACTAAAAACAGGTGGCTTCTCCTGAAGGTCAGAGCAGGGAGCCGGAGTAGAACTTACTGATGCTGGGACACTGGTAGATAAAGGAGGAAATACATTAGAATTTGTGAACTCCTGATCTGATATGTCAGTAGATTCACTTGGACCCTTGTTGCATTGACGGGCAAGACCGCCTTGCATAAGAAACAAGTGGGTGTACCAGAAGATACATATACCCAGTAGTTGATCTGAAAACTCTCAGGAAGTTTGTCAAAATCTTCAGGATGTACATACAACTGTCGTCGAAAGCTTAATATGTGGGCAAAACCAGGGTTGCTGATTCCCGCTCTAATATAAGAGATAGCAGATCTAGGGTGAATACCATGACTTAGCAAATACTTTTCAATCTCGTGGTGAGGTATTATTGGGCATACGTTAGATAATATGACTCTCCTGTGTTTAGTTATCAGTGGTCTAAGCTCCAGCATCACGTTATTGATTGCTATCTGAGGGTGGCTAGTACTAAGCTCCTCAGCTATCTTTTTGCTTGTTAAGAACATGCAAATTCTATTGTTAGATATGCGTGAGACAAATCGGATATTTGTTGGGTCAGTGAGTTTACATATAGCAAAATATATTCTTTGATGGATATACTGTCATGTGCCTCAATAACTAAAGAAGTGGGTCCGCTCTGTGCTATTGTGGAATAACTTTGAGATGGTTTAACAGTAGTGGGTTTAGAAAACATTGTATTTACCTAAGACATAACCTCGAATTCACAGCAACTTCAGCAGCGCGAGTCGCCTGTGACCCGGGCGCTGTCTTCAAAACACACGTAATCAACACAGCTGTTCTTCTAAAATCACGTATAATTATTCTTATGTTGCAAGAAGGAGTAATTGTTGCGTAGAAGCGAAGCTAAATCAGGAAAATTCAGCGATTACATCACATTAACACGTTGCATGGCCTACCTGCGATATAATTTTAATGCTAATGTGTTAGAATAAATGTATCATTAAATTAAGAACATCAGTATTTTGGGTGGTGGTGCTAGTAGTGGTGATAGTGGCGAAGGTAGCATAACTTGCCCACAATAATTTACATAATTAACATTTAAGAAAATACAATTTTCACATCTACCGTAGGAAAATGTTGTGTTATAATAAATTTAGCAACTAATAGCTATTTTATAGAGCTTACTTTTCTATACCTTAATTGTGTCTAATTGAGATACCCAATTGTTAAAAAGAGTGAATCAATAACATATTTTGTTTAGATATCATGGCCTAAAAGTAGAACTTATAACACAGAGCATACGAGCTAAAAGCTTTACAGTTTAGATTGTCGCACTTAGTCTTCAGTGTGAGCAACTTTAATTTAGTCCTCGCATGTAATTATCATTTGTATTTGTACATATTTAATAACTCGACTTGATTTGATTATTTTTTTCTTTTCGTTATATATGCTTATATGATAAATTTCTTATGACGCTCGCATTATCTGCTCACAACAGAAGTCATCATATCGCAATTATCTGTTCAGAATACAAATCGTCATATCGCAATTATCTGTTCACAATACAAGTCGTCATATCGCAATTCGTTGCAGAGTTAACCTAAACGTTATATTGACGGCTTTCTTTGGTCTAAAGCGTTACTCTTTTATTTAACCTACATAAAGATTAAATGCCGGAAATTATGAATTCAAAACAAACTGAAATGGACGTGAAATTCAAAATCAGCAGAAAGAATAACACTAGAACTACTTACCCAACAAATCCAAAAGAATTTTTTTATTAACACTTCCCTCAATTAAGGGCTGCCGTACAGACAAAGCATACCTATACAGTTAACAAATTTAAATTGTCACAAATAATGACTATTTATAGTTAACATATCAAAATAAAGAAAATTAATTTAAAATAGAAATATAAATGAATTTAAATCGGAATAGAGAAGTAGTATAAAACAATCCTATTATGCTGTTAAAATAATAAATATATAATAATTTAATAATTTCAATAATTTGTAAAGTGGTGTATCAATATTATATTGAATACAAATGATTTCTGAGGATGAGAATTGATCCTCTAACAGCCATGATTGCTATTTGATAAAGTAGATATTTATCTAGGCCATTTTCTACCCTAAACTTGTGTAAATTTTTGGGTATTCTCCCTTTAGTTCCTATCATCAATCCTGTGACTGATATTTTATTTAAATTGTATTTATTCTTGTAATAGGAGATAGTGGGTTCATAAATGGCTGAAGCTGGTTATCGAGACCCAGGAGAAATAATAATAATAATAATAATAATAATAATAATAATAATAATAATATAGGATCGAACATAGCGACGAAAATGTGCTGAATTCATATTAGGAATGGGTTTTGTAGGAAAGACAGGAAAGCAAGTTTTGTTTCCTCGAAGCAGATGTATTTCACCTGCGATGGTCAACAACCTGCCTACCGGAAGTTTCGCCTTTGTGTCTTGGCTCGGACAGGCCGTTTACAACGGTTTCAAAGCTTAAAAAGGGTCAGGAAGTATATGTGCCTTATCTACGATCTAAGAATATTCGTGGGAAGATTTTAAAACTCAAAATAAGCTGTAAGAAGCAGATGTGAAAGTTGTCAAGTGGGGGTAGCCAATAATAAAAATCATGAAACAAAATGATAGCCAATCAAAAGATCGAGTAGACATCACATGATACGTTTGAACTTAAGACGGAACGAAACTTAAGAAAGGTGGGGGAAAATTCTAAGTTTGGCGAAAGGCGTGAAAAAGGAAGAGAAATGCAGAGGGTCATACTAACCATGAGGACGGCCGAGATTCATTCCGGTACAAACTAACTACGAGGACGGTCGACGAAACAAATTAGAAGAAAATAATCAGGAAATTTATAGTGTAAAAATGAAGTTATGAAACCTAGGCAATTCGAGGGCTAGTCGGAGAAACATATAAGTAGCGACTTCGAAAGTGATAAGAATAACAGTGGTTTCGACGACGAGGGTGGCGGGTCGACCAGACAGGAATCTACGTAACCAAATAAAGAAATAACTCAAACTTCTCCGGCAGTATTATTAATATCATCAAGGCAGTGTCACCACCCCTGAAAACAAGAACCTCAGCTCTACCAAAACAAATTCCAAATCCCTACCATCCAACCATCGAACCCGGGACTCTGAGTCCACTGAAGCAACTGCCAGGAACAACACGGATGCGTCAGAGGTCAGCGTCATATGGCGCCCACTACGTTGGGGCTCGAAATACTGCCAGCGGATAACACACCCGGAGAAACGACAACGGAAGGAAGGACAGAAAGACGACGCCGATGACGACATCAGCAACCACCAGCAGCAGAGTGTACCGATAGACGCGTGGCAACAAGCGACATCGACGCCGCTCCATTACAACAAGGAAGCAGACATTCAGCGCAGACACCATCAGTGTTCAAAAAGTGTGTAAGTGTAGTGAAGTGTTTTGTGAACTACTACAACACTTCGCAGCAGCTCAACACAGCACCGAGTAAGTGTTAACTGTATGATACATAAGTTAATAAAATTTTGGAAGGGAGTGTATATGCAATAGATATAAGTAAACTGGGTTATGTATGTTTGTAAATGCTGTTAAGAAGCAAGAAATTAACCGGCAACGATATGGAAGGTAATAGCAATGAACAAGGGGAAAATTTCACTAACAATAGCACGCGGGTAGGTGTAGAAAATGGAGATAGCGAAACATTAGAAAACCAAGCCACCGAATCACTTAATACGAGTGAAATGCTGCAACAAATGTTGGCTCAATTGAGCCTCCTAAACACTAAAATAACAGAACAAGAGCAAACACTTGGGCAAACTCTGACTCAACGATTAACAGAACAAGAACAAACACTAACTCAACGATTAACAGTACAGGAGCAAACACTTGGGCAAACTCTAACTCAACGATTAACAGTACAGGAGCAAACACTAAAACAACAATTGTCAACCCAGGAACAAACATTGCAGCAATTAAGCATCCAACAGAAGGAAATCAGTCAGGGCTTAGAAAATAAAATACAGGGCGTCATGTTAGAGATTAGAACAAGTCAAAATGTAATCCAAGAGGATGTGGAATATATAAGAAGCGAACTAAAAGCAACACAGAATAGTGTAGAGGTAGTAAGGAAGGAACTTGGCGTGGAAATAGACGCCATCAGGGCCCAACAAGTTGTAAACAATGAAAACTTAATATGTACAATTAGTGATAAGGCAAGGGAAGAAGCAATGACAGTCTGTGTAGCATTACAGAACAAGCAACAGGCACTTGAAGCAGGGGTTAATGATGAAATTAACAAATTAAGGGAGGAACTGACACAGACCGTCAATGCTCGCAGGGACGCGCTAGAGGAAATCGAACCGCGATCTCAGGGAGCCACGGACGCGCGAATTACCTCTCAGGTTTCCGCGCTTTCGTCGTTCCAGTGTAACAACCCGTGTAGCGAACCGAGGTCGAACGAACCTGCCTGCACTCCTTCGGCCTCACCGCACCCGGCAAGTGAAATGTCAAGCACCGTAGGGCCCCTGCAACAATGCAGTATACCTTTACAATTTTTGAATCAACTGCCAATCCCCAAGTTCAACAGTGAAGTGGATAATGCGAAGCAGTTCATTAATGACCTCGAATCTTATTTCGCGCTTAGGGGAATTTCCGACCGTTTCAAAATGGTAATTATAAAAAGGAGCTTGATAGGCCCGTCCCTGTGTTGATTTCGATTGACGGTGGGCGAGCATGCACAATATGAACATTTTAGGTCTGCATTCTTGGAAAAATATTGGAGTGGCGCTGCACAGTACAGGGTGCGCGCAGAAATAAATAATGGCCGATACAGGGAAGAGAAGCGTGAGTCGATGGTCGACTACTTCTTGCGACTCGGCCAATTAAGTCAACTCCTGGACCCACCGATGCCCGAAGGTGAATTTGTATCCCTCTGACACGACACTTCCCAGACGTTATACGTCATTACCTCGTGGTAGCACGTCCGAGGATGCTGAGCGAAGCCATAGAACTACTTACCGCTCTGCAGGGGTACGGAACGCGGGAAGAAGATAGGCCCGGAATCAGGACTGAAGGTAGACACATTGATCGGATACATTCGCATCGTAATGATGGGATGAGGGCACAAGGTGCGTTGAACAACTATTCCACAGTCCGACAGCGTTATCAAGAGCCATTTACGAGAAATCGGGAGAGAAACAATAGGCCCTGGAACCAAACGGGCACGGGTAGGCCACCGAGGCAACATGAGGAGTATCCCGTTCAGTACATGAGATTCTCCAGGTACCCGGCGAATAGTAGGCAACACTGGGGAAATAACCTCCATGGTGGAACAGCGGATAGGCCAAGAACGCCTCCTAACCGCCCAGAAACTCCACCGAACCGACCTGGAAACACCTCGGGCAGACCAAGGACACCTCCGAACAGGCCAAGAACACCTCCAAGGCGGCCAGTGATCCCACCCCGTAGAGATGAGAACCACGAGCTCTTAAGCATGCCTACGTACAGCCACGCATTGACGCCGAGCGGGTACCCATCACAGACACGACAGCCGCAAAATGTCCACCGCGAAATGGATGACGCGATAGGTCACCTAAGCGGGGCAATGGCAGGACAAAGCAGAGGCCAAGGGATAGGCCCCAGTCAAGGATCGTGGACACGACGGTCGGAAAACTAGAGACAGGAAGAGTCGTAGCGTTCCCAGGCTCAACCTCAGAGAATGCGCGCAGGTTCTCGCATTACACAGGGAACGAAAACAAGAATACAAGAAGAACAATTTTTTATTGAATATTTGCACATTGGGGGAGGCATTGATGTGGTTAGAATTTTTACGCAACAACTGTGCGAAGGGAGAGATCTTAACGACACGCCACTGCAGTCAGCTGATGAGTCAGAAGTAGGTCAAGCACCCCAGTATTGTGGGTTAAACACAGAAAATGAAAATGTTTATTTTGGTGAGAGAGCGGACAACTCGCAGGTAGTCAGTGATCAAAACATGTCCCTATCAGGTATACACGAACGTGTAGCATCAATAGACTGCTTAAACCATCAAGATAAAGAAGGAATACAGACGTATGCATATGTGTTGGAAAGGTCCTTATCGGATATCACAAACCTTCGGGGACAGGGTATATCAACTCCAACCGGGAAAATAATCGGTAGGTACCATCTATCATTGATTCGTCCATTCAAGCAGGACCAAAGAAATTTAGTAGAGTCGGATAGGGAAAATGTACAAACACACTCGGAACACGAGTAAGGAAAGTCATATATGCGAACATTGTTTACAAACAAATTGGTAGCTTTGGGATAGCAATGTCCTGTAAAACTGTGTGCTTGACATTCACGATGTTAATGACATACATTAAGAAAACCGGACAGAATGTATACCTGGCAAAAAAAGGTACCAAAAGGTGTCTGAGTGTGGAGGCTGCTAATAGCCTCAAGAAAACCAGTATTGTATGTAATGTGCAAGAGAGAGAGAGAGAGAGAGAGAGAGAGAGAGAGAGAGAGAGAGAGAAAGATGGAACCAAGATGTGTAATTAAAAAAAAAGTTGTTTGAAGAATGTATTGTGTGTATAAACAGATTCCTTAAATATAAATGTTTGTAGCCTGGTTGTTGACGGCCAGATATTATGTAGATTGTTTTTCTGTTATTCTGTAAAAAAATACTTGTGTTAAATTTGAAATTGCATTGTATTCAGTGATTGAAATGTATTGTGAACAGAATAAATGTGTAACGGTGGGCTCGCCATCAAATCGTCGTAAGCCACTAAATAAATGAATGAATAAATGAATAAAATGATAAATGAAAGGAACCGAGGGAGAGAGGGACATTAGATTAGCTTAGATGGGACATTAACGATAAACCCATCATCCAACCTAAAGGTCCGATGATAAATTTACCGTCAGGGCATATGAAGCTGTTTATCGAGACCCAGGAGAAATAATAATAATAATAATAATAATTATTATTATTAATAATAATAATATAGGATCGAACATAGCGACGAAAATGTGCTGAATTCATATTAGGAATGGGTTTTGTAGGAAAGACAGGAAAGCAAGTTTTGTTTCCTCGAAGCAGATGTATTTTACCTGCGATGGTCAACAACCTGCCTACCGGAAGTTTCGCCTTTGTGTCTTGGCTCGGACAGGCCGTTTACAACGGTTTCAAAGCTTAAAAAGGGTCAGGAAGTATATGTGCCTTATCTACGATCTAAGAATATTCGTGGGAAGATTTTAAAACTCAAAATAAGCTGTAAGAAGCAGATGTGAAAGTTGTCAAGTGGGGGTAGCCAATAATAAAAATCATGAAACAAAATGATAGCCAATCAAAAGATCGAGTAGACATCACATGATACGTTTGAACTTAAGACGGAACGAAACTTAAGAAAGGTGGGGGAAAATTCTAAGTTTGGCGAAAGGCGTGAAAAAGGAAGAGAAATGCAGAGGGTCATACTAACCATGAGGACGGCCGAGATTCATTCCGGTACAAACTAACCACGAGGACGGTCGACGAAACAAATTAGAAGAAAATAATCAGGAAATTTATAGTGTAAAAATGAAGTTATGAAACCTAGGCAATTCGAGGGCTAGTCGGAGAAACATATAAGTAGCGACTTCGAAAGTGATAAGAATAACAGTGGTTTCGACGACGAAGGTGGCGGGTCGACCAGACAGGAATCTACGTAACCAAATAAAGAAATAACTCAAACTTCTCCGGCAATATTATTAATATCATCAAGGCAGTGTCACCACCCCTGAAAACAAGAACCTCAGCTCTACCAAAACAAATTCCAAATCCCTGCCATCCAACCATCGAACCCGGGACTCTGAGTCCACTGAAGCAACTGCCAGGAACAACACGGATGCGTCAGAGGTCAGCGTCATGGCCTTTTTTTCTGCGTCTAATTCTTCGGGCTGTTGACAGGGGATTCAAAGCGCATAGTAGGATCAATGATTAACACGCTACTGTCAGATGATGTCGATTGGCCTGCTGCTACCACTGTTGGATAATCCATATACCTCCTCTTGGACCTGAAAACCTATTTCCTTCATACCTGCTGCATTCACGCTTCTTATTTTGTGACGTCCGCTGTTTCGCAGCACTTCTCCGTATGGGCAAGCACCCAGAACGTGTGCAAGTGCCTCGTGCTCTCTGCCACAACGGGTATTGTTCTGGGACCTCCCTGGTAAGGAGCGTACAGCAATAACTCCAGCAGTCATTTTGATGGCATCTCTCCATTCAGAGTAAGAAAGTCCGGGATGGTCTTGGATCCATTTATTAGCAGGTGTATAATCACTTTGTGTATAGCACTTCATTGCCTACGTAGTGCAAGCCAAACCAATGTAAAATAATTTCACAGAAAGTGACTGCTAGCAAAAGAATAAAACATCTGACATTTCGCTTTTTTTACAGTTCTCTTGTTTCAGGAACACGTGCTAATATCTGTTAGTTTCAGGATTCAATATAATATAATATTATATTAATATTCTACAAAATCGAGCTATTTCTAAAAATAGTATAATTCACACGTGTTAAAAAGTAGATTTATTTTTCTCGTAATGGCCTTCGTTTCGCAAACATTCCTGTTCGCAAAATAAACCCTACTTTTTCCTTTTGTATGATAATGTACTATTATACAGAGACATACACAACTTATTTTATGAAGTATAACATTTTTATTTAAAATTTCAACTCTTTAGAAGACTTGACTTACAAAGAAATGTTGCAGGTATTCCTTTGTGTCTATTTGATCCACAATTCTATTCATAATCAACTAGTGCTTTCTTTAATTTAAAACATAGGAGCTACATTATGCGAAACTATTTCAGCGAATGGAAATAAAAGTGCGATGTTGTTAGGATCTTGGTGAACAACTGAAGAGGCATTTTTACTTTCTCTACTACGTATAGTAAGTAGGGGAAGCATTTCATTCCACCCAAAAATTCGATACCGAGATTTCCCCGGAAATATATGTTTTGAGACCCCTGAATCCAAAAAAACATTTTTGGAAACATGTCCGTGTGTGTGTCTGTGTGTCTGTCTGTGAACAGCATAACTCAGAAACGAACAGTCGGATAAACACCAAACTTGGTATTTAGGTTCAGTATCTTCCAGGGATGCGACACAAATGTTTTCAAGAAACTCCCTCCACCCCAGATTACCCTTTACATGTAAGATTTTTCGAAAATTTTAATTTTCTCAAAAATGGCTCTAATGATTTTGATTAAAATATCATATGTTTAAGATATTTTATGACAAATAAAATGTATATCTTAAATTCTGCTTGATTTTGCTTGTTATTCCCTTAAATTTTTCAATACTTATTTTCTCAAATGGGAATTCGTTATTCATTTCCCTTTGTCTTGGATATGCAAAGAGTATTAATCTGTGGGAAAGGGAATGGTGCTGCACCTAGCAACTAGCTATTAAGAGATATGTATGTGTTTAAAAGCTACTGTATTTCCAAATTGCCCTTGTAAATATATATTCCCCTTACATCTACAAGAAAATTAGCAATAAGATAGACTCTGCAAATGTTTATCTCGATTAACATGAAGTAGATGGAGAATAAGCGTTTGTATAAATAGTTTGTACAAGAGTAGAGAAAGTCATGTGAGTGTAACACATCAGATTTTTTGTCTTGTATATACAAAGAGTATTAATATGTGGCAAAGAGAATGGTGCTGCACATAGCAACCAGCTATTAAGAGATATGTATATGCTATATTGTCCTTGTAAATATATATTCCCCTTACATCTACAAGAAAATTAGCAATAAGGTATAGTCTGAAAATGTTTATCTCGATTAACATGAAGCATGTGGAGAATAAGCGTTTGTAAGAATAGTTTGTACAAGAGTAGAGAACGTCATGTGAGTGTAACACATCAGATTTTTTATATTCTTTCCCTTAACATAAAATTGTTACACATTATATTAATTTATACCGATTCAGTTTCAGCTAAGCAATAGCATGCTGCATTTTTTACTTTCTCTACTACTTGTCTATTGTAATTAGAGGACGTCTTGTATTCTACCCAAAATTGCATACAGATATTTCACCGGAAATACACGTTTGAAGGCCCCCTGAATCCAAATAAAGTATTTTTGGAAACATGCCAATGTGTGGTCTGCCTGTCTATCTGTGAACAGCTTAACACAAAAACCAAAAGTCGGATAAATACCAATCTAGGTGCTTAGGTTCAGTATCTTCCAAAGATGCCACACGAAGATTTTCAATAAAATCCCCACCCCGAACTACTCTTTACGTGGAACATTTTTCGAAACATGATTTTCTAAAAATTGGCTCTAACGATTTTGATTAGAGTACCATATATTAAATATATTAACATGACGAATAAAATGTGTATCTTGAATTTTCTGGGAATAGCCTTTGGAGTCCATTTCATTCGAAGGTACACAGGTGTGCAAAGCCCAAGGGCGAAAACAATCTTCGCATGCTGTGACACTGCCAAGTAGCATAGCTCGATTAAACTTGAATCATAGATAGAGGGAACTGCTACGGTATGCTACATTTGGCAACTAAACGAAATATGCAATGAGACCAACAAAAATGCCACTTTTATTCATAGACCATAAGCTAAACTAAAGTCAATACGACATATAATCTCTCTCTAGATTTACAGAAACAGATACATGGTGCTTAAAAGGGTGTATGATCACCACGAACAGCAATGCATGCTCTGCATCGTGCTCCCATGCTGGCCACAAGGCTGGTTAGCAGTTCTTGTGGTAGGGCGTTCCATTCCTCCACCAGCGCTGCTGACAACTGTTGGATGGTTGTTGGTGCATGAGGATGTGCTGCAAGCGTCTTGCCAAAGCATCCCACACGTGTTCGATGAGATTTAAATCGAGGGAACGGGCAGGCCAGTCCATTCACCGAATATCCTCTCGTTCCAAGAGATCCTCGGTCGCACATTGTCATCCATAAAAATGAAGTTAGTGCCGACTGCACCCCTGAAAAGACGCACTAGGGGAAGGAGTACACTGTTAAAATAACGTTGACCAGTGAGCGCACCGTGTTCAAAAATTTGGAGGACGCTGCGCCCATGCAGCATTATGCCTCCCCAAACCATAACACCCGGACTACCAAAACTATCATGTTCAAGGATGTTCCTGGGTTCATTACGTGTTACCACCTCTCGCCAGATGAGGGTACGTCGAGAATCACTACTTAGACTAAATCTGCTCTCATCCGAGAAGAGCACGCGACCTCATTCCTCGTTGGTGCAATTTTGATGCTCTTGGGACCATTGCAAACGGTGCCGCCGATGTGCGGATGTCAATGGAACACAACGTACTACCACCTCTGTGTAGTCGCCGTGCCACTGTGTATCATGAGCTTGCTGTCCTGTTAAATGTGGTTGCAATTGCACCCGCTGTTTGGCGTGGATCCCTTCTTGCCTGTTGCACAATGTAGCGGTCATCTGCTGCTGTAGTTGAGTGTAGTTGACCACCACCTCACTTTGAGACAGCAGTGTCTGTTGTTTGGAAGGTTCCCATGCACGTGAAACAATGCTGTGAGCAATTCCAATCTCCTGAGCAACACTCGTCACTCTTCACCCTTCTTCCAGTTTCTCGATGATTCTTCCCCGTGTGAAGTCATCCAAATGGTGTTTACGGGCCATGTTGCAATGAAGAACACCACTACAGTGCACCGTAACAGTTCGCTAATTACCACACACCGTCTTGTCCTGTTTCGTCAACTGCCCCGTGTTGCGGGACCAGAGCCATTTGCCACTATAGGCTCAGTACACTCACGCCATGTAATATCCAGCTTTCTGTGTACTTGTGAAGAAACCTCTGCAACATGCTCCTGCACCTTCATTACTTCCACAAAGTAGTTCATTTGTTATGTTACTTTACCCATCTTGTCCTTAGGTTTTGCACACCAGTGTATTTTGTGTAATCTTGTATAACTGGTAAACGCCAAATGCGAAACTGTTAAACAAAAACGTACTAAACAAAAAATGTACATCTCTTTATAACACACAATTTGTTTCAAATAAGTTTTTGTGGCATAAGCCATTTCAGAGATATCCGTTATTAATGGTTTGAATTCTTTTTAGTTGCACTTATATCCCGCCTTTAACTACATTGGTCTTATCGGCGGCCTTTCCTTTAGAACTTATTGCCGGTGGGCAATAGTGTTAAGTCGCATTCTCTTGTCGTTGGGTTTCTGGCACTCTTTTGGTTTTAATCATTAGTTCTCACACACACACACACACACACACACACACACACATTCACACTCTCGTTCATACTTGCAGACTTTGGGGAGAATAGGGTTAAAGAAAAATTACCACCTCCAGCGGGAATCGAATCCGGAACCCCTCTCAGAGCAGGCAGGTGCCCTACCGATGGGCTACGAGGCCAGCCGCAGTTCGAATTATTTATTTCTGGGTCATTCTTTAAAGTCCTTTCAATATTCAGTTGTTTCTCGCATGGAAACAGTATGGAATTTTAAGACCAGTGTATAGTGTCCAGTTCTTAAACATTTGACTATGGCTGTTCCCGTTGTATTCCAACGAAATGTGAAATGTAATTGTTTCTACAAACGTTTATTTAGATAAAAATGTAGTAGAGAGAAAAATAAGCTATATTAATAATAGATTGTATACCCACTATTAAACGATAAAAGGTAGATAAAGTCATGTGAATGTATTGGATTAGATTTGAGGGAAGACACCATATATTATGTATATATACATAATAAATATGTGTGTGTGTGAGCCTGTGCTGTGGATAGCATAACTCAAAAAGGAAAAGTCGGTTTAATACCAAACTTGGTATTTAGCTTCAACTCCCAAGGAAGCGACGCAAAGGTTTTCAAGAAAACTCCACCACCTCAAACTGCTCTTTACATGGAAGATTTTTCGAAAATTTTGATTTTCTTAGAAATGGTTGTGACGATTTTTATTAAAATACTAAATTTTTAATATATGTTCATGGCAAATTAATTGTATCTATATCTTGAATTTTCAGAGAAAAGCTTGAAGCACTTTTCATCCTGAATGGCATTTGCATAACTGATAAACGTAATAGATGGACAAACTCTTACTACACAAGAAATGTAGATATCGTTAAAGGACACAATTTATGTCAAATAATTGTTTTGTTTTTCGTTTTGTTTTTGTGGAGTTAACCATTTCAGAGATATTTCCTGTTATTGGTTTGAATTTCAAATACGCATACTTTTCTCAAATACGAAGTAGTTCCTTTTTTTTCCATCTGATCATGTAGAGAGAAGAGAATTTCAAAACCATCACATATCGACCAGCTCTTAATAGATTTGACAACGCTTAAGCCTACAGTATTCCCCTAATCGGATTATACCTAAAAGGAAATAATTTATAATAAAACCATGCCGACAAATGTTTATCTTTATTAAAATGAAGTAGATAGAATAATACGTTTTATAAGAACATTTTGTTGCCTGAGTAGAAAAGTCATGTGAATGTAAAAATTACGATTTTTTTATGCAATTCCTTCCCCTTTCTCCTTTGTAACTAACGGACTTCAAAGACAGCCTGTGTATTGAATATCATAACCCGTGCATAACCATGCACTGAGTAAATTGCCCCAGCGTCACAAAGACGACGGAGGGCGATGAAATAAAAAGAATAAAAATATTTAAAAGTAGCCTTTGTTGGTACAGGCCAGTAGCTGTTTATTTTGCTTTGTGGCAATCCTTTAAAGTTAGATAATCCTAAATTACTTAAATGTTTAATGCGAAAGTACATGGCTTTTAATATTTTATTCGCAACAAGTATACGTGGGTGTTTAATTAACAGTGTCGTAATGCTGCGTCTCCTGCTTTATTCATAATGTTGTGCTAAGACATTTACGGTATAAGCACACATATGAACAAGCTGAAGATATGATGACTGTAAGTCTTGTGTCTGCTCATTTAAATTTTCGTTTACTGCTTTATGCTTTATGTAACACAAGTCTTTGTATTCCAACAAAGTTTGTAGTACTATTAAAGGAAAATGACTAAACTTAAAGAAGTGTTGTACCTAGGGAAACTGTTGCAATTTTGAATTACCGCATGGTATCTTCTTGTGTTTATAAATTTTTTAGCTACTCTCCCATTTTCTTCTTCTTCTTTTTCTTGAATGTCTTGGTTTCCTTTTGTTAGAGTGCACAAGTGTTCATTTTTGGATTTTCAATACTAGGCAACTACGTATATACTGAGGCAGTATTTGTTATCGTTTAACTGATATCATCTTAATTTTGCAATATAAAAATAATAACCTGCATATAAGCATCATAATTACTATAAAATGTATATTACAGCCATTTTATTATGTGTATTTATTGTATGTATACTGTATATATTGTTAGATGAATGTATTTCTTAGTTTAGTAGCGCAGGAGCTGAGGGTAAAAGCATGCTGGCTTTAGTAGCAAACAAAGTTATAAAATGTAAACCTAAGGGTGGCTAACAATAAGGCGTAACCTTGAGAGAGACAGAGAGAGAGAGAGAGAGAGAGAGAGAGAGAGAGCAATAACTTAGGAAGCTGGGATGGTTACCATAAGCTGATGGAAAAATGCTAGTGTAACATCCAAAAAAGTTTGTAAATAGTCAAGTGGGTGCAAGAAGGCAATCAAAATCATACCAAGGGTGTTCTGCTACAGTAGGCTTAGCCAACCAGAAACTAGGCAGATTAAATTTGAAATTTTAAGCTGTGGGCGCTAAGAAGTAGCATACCCAAGCAGTTCAGTTCAGTGCTTGTAGCTCGGAATGGGCAGATGTGAGAATTTAGTGCAGCGCGAATAAAGGTAAATTTTGATCTTTATAAAATGTAGTTAGGAATATCTCACAGCTCCATACTTAGATACGTCAGTAAATTATTATTTGATACATATTATTCAACTGCCGTGAAGAAGTAATAAAGAAGTTAGAATTTACAACTATATTTGGTGTTATAAGTGTAAAATTATTCTGCAGCCGTACCACCCCTATTTTAGAGATACTTGCTCTACCAGATATCACTGACGCAGCCGATGCATAAATAAATAAATAAAAATCATAATAACAAAAATAAAAAATTATTACCCATAAACCTCATTATTAACACACACGACACCCGATGTAAATTTTGCACCCATCCTGGTGGGCTACTGACGCAATACCTACAGTAGCTGACTGCAACAGTCTACATGCTGGACTATGCAAGCTCGCTAGTGACTATCATATAATAGAGAATAAGTAAGAGAATTTGATATCACAGATAGTTGTGTTGTAGGCCTATGTTGCCACACTCACAAATAACTGCTAATCACTGTTCTACATCAGCTTATGTGTTGCTTTACACAGGAGGTGAAGTTAGTCATTGCAGAAATATATACGCCAAATGGAGAGAATTTGACTACTGGGATGAAGTTGATCGAAAAACTGAAAAATGCTTTTACCTTATGTATAAAAAATGAAATGAGATTTCTAAGACGAAGTGCCGTCCATACTCAAGATGATCACGTTCCAAATGATAAAATGGAGAAAATCTAAAGGTGTTTAACCTAGTTGAAAAGGTACGGGAATATAAATTGATTTGGGCAGAACACCTGCAACGGATGGATTCATCTAGAAGGACAAAACAGGCTCTAAATTATAAGCCAATTGGGTCATAGATGACGAGATTTGAGACACCCCAAAAACAGACAGGCTGCCTTCGAGGTAGGTTTTTAGCCTATACTCATGCAGCATCAGAAGAGGAAGGAGAAGAATTTATTTATACACTATTGTCCAAAGTTTATCTTCGCAATGTAGGAGATAGCTTCTCTAGGCCTCTGTGACTTAGAATAATAATAATTATTGGGAATGTGCAATAGATATGCAAAGGTCAAAGTGCTGGGCAGTGTTGCTCTTCCTATTATATTCATGTAATGATTCTATTATCAGAATATTGATTCATTATTCAACACGTTAAGTACTTTAAAGTCATTAATTTCTCTATTTTTAAAATACTTCTAACTTTTATGTTGGTAGCTAAGAATTCAATGTTAGTTTCTTTAATCCCCTATGCTTGAATTATTTTGCTCTTCCTCTAATTCCGGCTTTTGTATCCATATCACCGGCACCACCACCCAAGCGATTTCAATAGCCGTGACCATCGAGAGCGTTACGAAATGGACTGGCCATCCGTTTAAAACCAAACGCTGTGGGTTCGAGTCCCAGCGACTGCAGTTAAATGTTCCTGTGGTAAAGGACAGGGAGGGCCCAAGTAAAATATCGGTGTATGGCACACTTGGATGCTCATGGGGTTAAATTTGACTGCAGTCATATGGATTTTGTATCTTTATATTATATAAAAATGGTTTTATTGAAAAAATCTGATGTGTTGCACACACATGACTTTCTCTACCCTTGTACAAAATATTTTTGCAAACGCTTATTCTCGTCTACTTCATGTTAAACGAGATAAACATTTGCAGAAAATGATTGCTAATAATATGAATATTGTTGCTAATTTTCCTGTACGTACAAATGGAATGTGGTAGACTTTAAGCAGCAATCAAATCTTTTAAGAGCTGATTGCTATATGAAGCATTCCATTCTCTTTGCATATCCAGGGTATAAAAAAACGAATAAAGAATTCCCATTTGATAAAAAGTATAAGTATTTGTAAATTCAAACAAATGACAAGGAATATCTCGGAAATGGTTCACTCGAAAAAAAAATTCTGATGTGATACATTCACATCTTTTTGTACCCTCCATCATTTATTAGTGGGTGTACAAAGTATTCTTACAAAGCTTATTTTTATATCTACTGCACTTTAATCCAAATAAACCTTTGCCGGAATACCTACCTTATAGATTTCGTTATACATACAAAGGTTACAGCAGTAGTCAAATGTTTAAGAACTGGACGCTATATGCTGGCCTTAAACTTCCATACTGTTTCCATGGAATTACGAAAAACAACTGAATGTTGGCAGGACTTAAAGAGAATGACCAAGAAATGAACAATTCGAACTTTTAATAAGGATATCTCAGAAACGGATTATACGACAAAAACTTATTTTAAATGAAGTGTGTATTTTAAAGAGCTCTACATCTTTTGTGGTACGTTTTGGTCTGTTGCTTAACGTTTACCAGTTGTACAAGATTATACAAAATTTCCTGCAAACTTTGAAATTCACAGCTGAGATGAAATGAATAAATGAAGTGGACTTATAATAAACTTCACAGATATACTTTTATCTGCCATGTAAATATCTTTAATATATGGTATTTTATCAAAATCGTTAAAAGTTATTTTTCAGAAAATCAAAATTTTCGAAAAATGCTTTATGTAAAGGGTAGTTTGGGATTGGGGGATTTTTTTGAAAATCTTCATGTCGCATCCTTGGAAGGAACTTAAATTCCAAGTTTGATCCAACGTTTCGTTTTTGAGTTATGTTGTTCACACATATACACACACGGACCTTTTCCTAAAAATGCTTTTTGTGGATTGAGGAGGGCTCAAAACGTGTATTTCCTGTGAAATATCGATATAGAATTTTTAGGTGGAATACAATATTTCGCTTACCTACCATATGTGTAGAGAAAGTAAAAATTATAGTAATTGAATTAAGAGAGACACATTTCTCGTCTGTAATATGCACAAGGAAGAGTCAATAATAGGGCTTAGGTATTATGGCAATTTTCGGCATTCTTAATTTTATGAGTTTTAATACCTATTGTTTTTTAAATTTCACCGACCTTCAGATTTCTATATTAAGTTTCTTTTAGAATTAATATACGAGACACACGCTTAAAATAACATTGGACGTGTCATAATCTTTATACATAATACTTTGAATTTCATTCACTTTATGACTTCAAGAAATTATTTCTCATGCACTTTAAAATAATACTTCCATGAGGTGTTTGTTATTAGTTATTATTAAACATATGCTACACGACAGTGTATTTAGGTCATTTTGAGAGTTTTCCCACATGAAAGAAACAATTGTACATTTTTTTTAAAAAATTATGAAACACAAAGTGTAAACCACTGCAAATTGTCAGAGAACAAATTGTCATAAGTCTCCTCACCATTAATTTCGGTGCTGGAATTTTTGTAAAAGTGTAGTTGCTTTATTTCAAACAGGGAAACTGGTCACAGTATGTCGGAAAACTTTATTTTCTGCTCCTTTGTAGGATTCGCGTTTTGTAACAGTTTTATTGAGTATATTCTCCAGTGTAGCATAATAAATTATAAAATATCCTGACATTTAGGAGAGTAGTCCAGAAGTTTATCACCAACTCCGGCAATAGCCGAATAACTAACTGTTTTCTTCCCGAGTCGTAATGTGATAACGGTAAAAAGCTTTCAACCCCCAAACTACGATTGTGTTCGCAAATCCCGAAATCCCGCCTCGCTCAAAAACGTAACCATCACAATATAAGGTCGTTAACTATATTCCAACTTCTTTTGTTTTTATTTAACACTCTTACACGTTCTGGGATTTAGAATTTTGCAGAAGCAGCTGGTGCATCTCCTAATCATGATATTCAAAGCTGACTCAATGATTGCATTGCTTGGGCTATGCATGGGTATCCTATCAGGATGGGAGAAAAATTTACATCAGGTATCGTGTATGTGTTAATAATAAAGCTTATTTGTAATAAATATTTTTCTATTTAATTTGTGTATTTATACCTCGGCTGCGTCAGTGATATCTAGTGGAGCAAGTATCTTAAATAGGGGTGGTACGGCTGCAGAATAATTTTACACATATAACACCAATTATAGTTGTAAATTCTAATTGCTTTATTACTTCTTCACGGCAGTTGCTTAATATATATATAAAATAACAAATTACTGACGGATCTAAGTATGGAGCTGTGAGATGTTCCTAACTACATTTTTAAACATCAAAGTATAACTTTTTTGCACTGCACTAAATTCTCACATCTGCCCACTCTGAGATACAACCACTGAACTGAGCTGCTTGGGTACGCTACCTCTTAGCGTCCACAGCTTAAAATTTCAAATTTAATCTTCCTAGTTTCTGGTTGGCTAAGCCTACTCAATCAGAACACCCTTAGTATGATTTTGACTGGCTTTCTGCACCCAAATGACTATTTATAAACTTTTGGACGTTAAACCAGTACTTTTCCTTTGTCTGATGGTAACCTTCTTAGCTTTCTAAATTATTGTTCTCTCTCAGGGTTACATCTTATTGTTAGCCACCCTTAGGTTTCCATTTTATTACTTTGTTTGCTACTAAAGGCAGCTTGTTTTTACCCTCAGCTCCTGCGTTACCAAACTAAGAAATACATTCATCTAACAATTTATACATCTATACATACAATAAATACACATAATAAAATGGCTGTAATATGCATTTCGGAGTAATTTTTGATGTTTATAGGCAGTTTATTATTTTTATATTGCGCAATAAAAATGATATGAGCTAAGCGATAAATATACTGCCTCAGCTAATACATTTGAAATAAAGTTTATAAAATACAAATTCATAATTTCGGCTGAATTTTGTATTTTCTTGGATCTAATAAGGGCGAATAACACCAGTGCTTACGTATGCGTTACTGGCACCTGAAAATTAGCTGGTCTTCGTATATGCACTGCAAGAAAAATAAACGTGCTATCATTATCAAGACTGTGATTACAGAAACTATGAACGATGTGTCTCCACATCAGATGGAATTTAGCTTACTGAGCCGTAGAAATAGCGTACACCTAAAGTTTTGTGCCAATGTACCCTTGTTCAACAGTAAGTAATCTGCAAAGCCTTTGTTTTTGTCTGGAACGTTTCTGAACAGCAGAGCCCGCCCGTAAATTTATCCATGGCTGTTTACTCTCAGTATACAAAACTCTGTGTATCAGCTCGATCCAAAGCAATCTAATTTTTCGTTTATATACTAAATTGGTGTTTACACTAACTTCAAAGTACTCTGGTTTGTCAGTTATACCTAATTGTATTACTGTGCTGTCGACCGATGTGTTCTCTTCCCTAGTTATATTAGTACTAGTGGTAATGTGTATTTATTGCATAATGCTTCCAAACACAGTTATATGACCCACTGACTTTATGCATGCACTTAGACCTCGTTAAGTTTAATGCTTTTCCTACCATTCTCTCATACACAGAAATGCATGCAAATGGATATACATTCATTATATGAGTAATAGAGAAAATTAAGTACGTGAGGCTGTCTGTAAACGGCTCTGAAGTGCAAACGCCTTTAACTACAAATAAACCACAAAGAGATCTATGACTATAACAGTATAAAATTATTACTAAATTTTGCAGTGTTACTAAGCACAACATTTTCATTTTATGTAGCTAATGTACAGGTAGTTCTCAGATATTTCAGCTTATTGCTAGACTATAAAACTACACTGTCACGGTGCTGGAGATAAAAGGATGCACCGACCTTAATAGTTGGTAGTACTAAAGTCAGTATGTGCATTAGTATTTATTTACTCCACTATATCACTTTACTTATATATTGAATATAGCACTACATGTCCCTATATGCAAGTGATACATAATGCATATATGGATCAGCATCCCAACACCCACTGTTGGAGCCACTGCCCCTCAACAAAAAGCATAGAAGTACCACTTGTGCATGGAAGCAAGGGTACGATTCATTGCGTGTAGGGATATCTGATATCTCCTCATTGACTCCAGTAAAACTCTTAAGAATGTATATGTGATCACCGAATAATGAAAAAACTTCCAATCAATGAACAGCCTTCTCATTCATTATACTACGTTAACGAGTCCTGAGGCTGATGTCGGGCGATCTAGGGAACTAGCCTTCGGACCGCATCTACCTATCCATGTCGCAGCAAGATGCTCTGGGTCACATGAGCAGTATGCTGAAATCACATACGTAGCCGTGAATTGAGAGAACGTACTTCAACTGCTTATAACAGGTTCGGTTAAACGTTGTATAATGATGGGACTAATCAAGTGGTTGGAAATAATTCTACTCAATATATTTAAGGGCACTGACGACGTGGTTCTCCTCAGTCCGCTTATGCTCATTGTGTACATAGAATATAGTTCTGAGGAAAGTAGCCTCATCTGTAAATCTCCTACAGCTAAAATGTTGTATTTGCTCAACTTGTTGCAAAACATTGGTAAAAGACTAGCCTTCATGGAGAGTTCCTTGCGACCAAATGTTCAACTAGATACGGGAACGTTGCTAGGCGTACACGCCAAAGGGTGCTTTCATTTGCACCACCTCTCCTGGCAACAGTAGGAATGTTGGTTGATGGATGTTGTTTCACCTGCCGCAAGATCTTTTGTTCCATCTCCGGCTTGACATGACCGCGAGATGCGTTTATGACTGTAAGGTCCCTAGGTCACGTAGACGTTGGAATGATACAACTTCATGCGCAAAGTGTTCTTCACTAGGTACAACTGCACTGCCTCTCTTCTACTCCCATTAGCCATCCCATATACAAAAAACATGTTAGTATTTCGCCCACAGCGTATCTAGCATGTTTTCCTACGTTGAATGCGCAGGCAGACATCTTGTAGTGTATAAACAGTTAATCCTGTAGACAAGGTTACCGGGTGATTCAAAACAACACCTACAGCCTTAATATGTAATGCGGGACGGCAAACTGATCGATTCTCAACCGAGGTCCCAGGTCCGGAAGAGAAAAGTTGGGCTCTGAGGGACGTAACATTTTGACAAGGCGTTTCCGTTCCAAATATTCTAAAGAAATTGCCGTCAAACAATAAGAGTAACCCAATCGAACAAGTACGAAAGCTGATTATTTTGGAATAGTATTTACATGTGATTGTTGCGTAGCGGAATAGTAGTGCTGCTGCCTGTGTTAGAGCAGGAACGTTTGCGGTTAGGATACGCCGGTGGTAAAGATATTCGTGTGGTACGATATTTAATTTGCGATCCAATTTCTTTGAAAACTCATTTTTTTTATAGAAAAGAAATAGGGAATATTTTAAAAACTCGTGAGAGGCAAATTTATCACTATAGCTTTAAGCGTGATTAAAGGCAAAAGCTCTCTATACATAAAATGTAAATTAAGAATTGACCGACCGTCCAGGTAGGTGTAACATAGAAATATACGTATGTGCAATCAATCCAGGAATCAATGAAGATTGAAGCAGAAACACGCGCGTGATAATTATATATATACAGGGATAATAAATAAAATAAATAAATAGAATAAATACACATAAAATTAATAATATTTGTAGCATAAGGAACGAAATTTCAAACGAGCTAAAGTTTGCAGAAGGGTAGACCGGAACGTAGCTGTTAAAAGTGCTTGAGGCTATAACGGGACACACCGGAAAGGTCTCCTGTCTCTTAAGAATTCTGCCGAACATTGGCGTTTACGAACAAACCGTGACCGATCGGCACAGACGTGCTTAATCGGTCTCCAAATTCACTGAAGCAGAAAACCACTGCTAGAAATGAACGACATGTCATAAAAATACTCCAGTTCGAAAATAGCAATTCTTGGTAGGAGATGCGCCAATAGAAATTAAGCATAGTAAAGAAAGCAGCAAATAACCAACGTGATAAGTCACGTGGTAAAGTGACCAGCAACCGATCCTGGACAGAACGAGGTAGGAGCCGCGAAGACGAAAATCACTCACTCTCTCTCTCTCTCTCTCTCTCTCTCTCTCTCTCTCGGTCTCTCGTACCGACCAGCATCATGTTAAAACGCTAAGTGTTGTATTTGTCGACGCAGAGGTCGGCTAAATAACTCAGTCTACATTAACAAACTTCAAGTATAGCGTCGTGCAAGAGAATAAGTGATAATCAGTAAAATCAGCGTTTTATAGCAAGAAACGACAATCCATCATCCGGACGTAGATTAGGTGACAGCGACTTAAGGAATCATCATAACTGTAGCAATCGGCTTACGTCTTGTGTGCGGGACAGAGGAAGTGTGTTTATTTAGCGAGAATAAAGTGACCAGCAACCGAAGGTCGTCTACTGGTTACCTGTGTCTTCCTTACTTATATACCTGAGGTAGGAATCCTTCCCTGATCTAATAGCACATTACCACTGAAAGGGCAACGAACTCATGAGGGGCTAAGAACCTGCGAACACAACACACACCCCCGCACCCACAACGAGCCTAGCAATTAACGTGTTATAATCTCACACCAAGATATTTAAAATATTTAACCAAATCTCACTTTACAGTTTTAGTTTTGAAATTTGTTACGGACTTAAAGTCTGATTTTACCCCTCAAGAGTATTTAAAGGTACATCCATGGACCAAAAAAAAGAGTCATTCCCAGATTCCATGCGACGATCGGAGGGAGGACTTCGTGCACCTTCGTAACAGCTATGTTTACAACGCACATGCAGTAACTGTCCTGAGAGTGCAATGGTCACCTTATAACGGTGTTTCAAGGTGCTAACATTTATAAACTACTGAAAACAGAGCACGGAAAAACGTTTCGTTGGCTGAGAAATTAAGAAGCATTACATGCGCTCATAATCCCCTCGGTTCAAATCTCGCATTAGTTATTGTTATTATTTTATATTGTTAATTTTATGACGGGATGTGTAGAACATAACATTGCGTTAATATAACTTTAGCATTTTAAGTTTTAGGCATATCTATGCACACAAAAACACTATTCCACTAAATACTCGTTTTAAATAACTAAAGAAACAAATGCAAATAAACTATTTCTTCTGAAACTAAAACTCATAAGAAATAAACAAAGTTAATATCGGATGTATGAACCCTGAGCACGTAAACTGCCCTAATTTTCGGGTTATAGATGAAATTAAATCCATGTAGTAAGGAGGACGAGAAATTAACAACATCCCAGGCTTCTTAAACCTGTGCTCAGAAACATGTACCGGATTCAACAATTTTATTCCCTCAGAGGGGATAAAAATATTCTCAAGTATTACTATGTAATGCGCACTGTTAAATGTATCGTCAACACAATGCCACAACACACCTGGACCGTCCCTTGATACCCAACGAGATACAGATATGCGATCATGATGAAATTACGAAGCCACGTATTTTGCATGATAATAAGTATTCTATTATGAACTGTGAACTATTCTATATCGAAAATAAGTATTCACTGTGTGTTGACTAAACATTATTAACAGAAGACAAAACGAGTAACAGTTTGCTGCAGGCGAGAAGCGAATCTGCGGCCTTAATCACAGAAGTACTTAACGCTTTACCAGAGCACTATGGAAAAGACACATGGAAGGCAGCATGTTTAATAGTGCCGTACAACAACTTGCTGCAGCGACTACACAACTGTATTGCGTATGGTGTAAACAAGGCGCTATGCCGTGTAGGATGTACAAATATTTGACGTTCAAGACATCACTCATCTTTTCTATCTACGGTCGTACATATGCAGTGTTTACTGCCTTTGCCTTATACAATCAACAAATAAGCATGGTTTGTTCTAGTCCTGGAAGTCTTGCATTTAACTTTTTAACAATTTATATTCACTGGAACTTTTTAATGCCAAAGTACTGGGGAATTAGATTGACATTTGTTTCAGATCGTCTTAAAAGTAGCATATGCTCCTTTACCTCTTTGTATGGAACATAGTTAATTTTTAAATGAACGAATTGTGATATGATTTGTTTATCTGTTAACTAAACCAGAAACTTCTGTGATCATAAAATTATTATTGAACACTGAGTTAATAAAATAATTTATAATTAATGACATGGTTTAAGACCCATTACTCAAAAAAAGTTTAATGGTTCGTTTTGTAATGAACAAAACGATCAGAAATTCTTATAATTGTTGTAGAAGACACCGATGGCAATGTTTCTTTGCAAAATTATTAGAGGTTTGGGCTGAATAGCCTTTATTAAAGGTGCTATTGCAATAGGAAAATAACTGGAATGACTGAGTTTTTGCAACATTTACTTCATAATTTGCTACTTTAGACGCTATAATGCTTATTATTATGAGCTTTAATGTTAATTTTAGTTTGAACAGAACTCTATCTTCACACAGTGTTTAATATTCCAGCGCAATGTTTGCACATACAATTGTTCTAGTGATTACATATTCATATTCAAAATCGACTTTCCCATTCTCTTGTGCTTGGTCAAACTATAATTATAAATTCTATGTTACTCAATTTGGTACTCAGCGGATATCTCAAGAGTTTACTTTCCAACAAATTTCCTAAAGGAAATAGATGGGACTAGAGCGTGATGCTGACCACAGTACCTCCGTTCCAAGTTGTGGTCAGAAAATTGACGTGCCTTCCTTCACGGTCTCTATGGGCCACTTAGGTTCTGCTTGGGAAGGGAACACCTTACCTGAGCCACTGATTTTCTCTACAGTAATCAAATTTTAAGCTTTTGGGTATTTTGTGAAGTTGTGGTCTAGTTTTTAACAAAACTTGTGGCTTTGTTCGTTATCAAAACCAAAAGTGAACTTCCCTTTTTCTCACAATATTTGGCACACCATACATTTGATTTCCATTAAAAATGAAAAAAAAAAACACAAAATATCGTAATGTTCGTTGTGCGAAACATTAAAATGTTATCTAAGTAATGGCTGTAAAATTTTAAAGTAGAAAAATTACTCTGTAATTTATATCCTTCTTTAAATTATATAATTGCATCTAATTATTGGTACTACATAGCATATACAGCATTCAGATTAGATGCAATTATTGGTGATAACAGTTTCTTTTGCAGTTTTCTAAGCTTTCACACTTCTTATATATTGAAACACTCTCGAGATAAAAAGAAAATAGGAAAACGAGGAAAGCATCAAACGTGTAACACTCAAATTACTTCCACTATCGATTTATAGTATACACAGTTGCTTATATATTGTAGTATTAATATTAACAGTTATTCACCTAACATTACTTATGTTGTATTTTTGTTTAGAAATGATTTCTAATGTAACGTGGACTTAGTCGCATACACACGATATGGAAACCAAAACACAACTGCTCTCATCGTAAGTCATCTTTGTCACTAAGATTCCCATTTGGGGGGAAAAATAAATAAAAAGCGGGTAAGATGCTTAATAGGTTCCGCATGATAGTTTTAAATTAGAAAAGCTTAAATAGGTGCTACGAACATTTCGAAAAAACTAGTGCTATATAAAAATTATTTCACATAAACTGATATTTCAATCCCCCTTTATTTTTGTATTGTAAGATTTTGTACCTCTCTTTTTTAATTACCAGTTAAAACAAATTGCACAAAATTAATTCAGAGAATCGCACGCACACGTACACACTCACAAATACACACGGACTGTCTTTTAACAATATGGTGGTATTCACATGACCTTCTTCTCTACCCACTATGGTTTATTTTTACATCCCTTTTTCAAACTGTTGTTACAAAAGCCTCCCGCGATAAACTTTTGCATCAATGGCTTCGCTGCACATTTCGTTATAGGTACAAGGTAAGCATAGGCGTCTGAAGTCAGGTCTTTAAAAGTGTAAGGGTTATATGCTAGCTTTGAAATTCAAATCCTTGTATGACATTGCGAAACACAAAACAAAAAGGAGCTAACGCTTATAAATAAATGTAAAGTAAGGGAAAATTCAAGCAAATCGAAACAAATATCTCAGAAATGATAATGCTGCAAAAAAAAACAAAAAAAACAAAAGTATTAGGCATAAGTTGCGTGTTTTACCAAGATCTACATTTTCAGTGTAATAAGTTTTTGTATATCTAACGATTTTATCAGTTATACTAAATTATATAAAATTGATTCAAAGTGAAAAGAAATTAAAGGTCTAGCCGCAGAAAATTCAAGGTATACATTTTTTTAGTAAAGTATTTCACATATATTGCATTTTAATCAAAATCGTTAGAGCCATTTTAGGACAATCAAACCCGAGGGTAGTTTGACATTGGGGGATTTTCTTGAAAATATTCGTGGCACATTGGGAGACGCTACACTTAAATACCAGCTTTAGTGTTTATCGATTCATCATACACACAAGCATGGTCTTCTTCTGATGTTATGTATACTCAGGGTAAACGTTGAATTCAAATTTTGGATGGAATGCAATTCTTTCTCTTCTTCCTAAAGGTAAATACTTCCTTCCTCGCCTTACCTTCCTCGTATATAGGGCTCACATTGCCTAGGATTTACAACCCAACATAGGGTCAGACGCATGTCAAGGAGCAGACGAACACTGAATCAGAGAATGCAGAACCCGGAACGGGGGATCGGTCCGTAGTCAAGTATAAGTGAGAAGGAAGATGATATGAAATGAAGTTGAAATTGATGAAAGGAAAGGTGATGGCGCAATTGGTGGAATGAATGGAGAATACAAACCGGAGAACCCGGAGAAAACCGGCCCAGACCCGTTTCTTTCAACACAAATCCCACATGCGGGCCCCTGGGATCGAACACCGGCCGTCTATATGTGTTTATAATATGAATATTTTAAACGGAGAAACCTGACAACATTGGGCAATAATGACTTTCAGATTTGTCAACTTGAGTAAAATCAGTCTGGTAATTCTGGAAAAGAACGGGAGATGAATGAAACTGGATTCAAAAGTACGCATTAATATATACAAGAGTACTCCATTTTCTTTGAAACGAAGCTGAAATGTCGGAAATGGCGTGCGTTTATTTTCTAACTCTAGTGAAAGTGCATCTTCCTCAGAGAGCCGATATCAGCGTGGTCGACATACATATATACTGCATGAATCTAAATCAGGCGTACTGCAGCAGGTTTACCTTACGGGGAGCTGTTTCTTTACCTTTACGCAAGAGAATGGAGCTCGGAGATAAGCGGACGCGTGCATTACTCAGCCGGTAATGTTTTATTCATAGCCACTGGGAGACGTAGTTGCTACACCCTAAGATGGAATGTAGTTTTTCTCTTGGCGCTCCACAGCCGTCAAGTCTGAAGCAAACCAGAAATCTCAACCGACGTGTATGCGGTTTTCCTGAAATACATGAACAACTTAGTGAGGGGAATTGTGGTCTCTTCCGCATAAACAACGACCGCTTGGCCCTTTCCAAACCCTAGTCTGTTTATTAACCATAACATTAAGTATTACAATGACTAGTCCACATAGAGCTAAGTCATCCAAAATGTACATATAACGCGTAAGAATATTTTGGTATCAAATAGTCAAAAGAATGGTTCTCAGAAAAAATATCTCATTTTCACTATTTCTATCTCAGAAGTAGGTATTATATGTTAAGTCCCCAAGTCTTTTCTTTAACACTAAAATCAGGATGTAAGAAGCTTTTAACCCGCAGTCAAGGGTTACGGCAAAATTTGACGTTTTATCACATATTTTAGCTGCGGTGCTTTTGGGGTTCTGTATGTTCCTTTTTCGTTCTGTTGCAATTTTAAGCAACACCATTTCTCTATTATGTTTGAAAGTATATATTGTATTACAAATTTTGACAATGATACGTATTATTTTAATTCTAGAATAGTAATAGTAAATGCAACTCGAGTTTACGAGAATCTGTTGATAAATCCAATTTATCAGTTCATAACAGTTTTATTCTTTGAAATTTTAAACTCCAAATACCATTGTTGATGAATTACAAGTTGGTTTTTCGAATTTCAGCAAATGACAAGAAGTTTTCTCTGATAATGCATAGGCACGGTATTTAGTTTTGTAAATCGACACCTTTAATATCCGGCCTCTTATCTGAATTCAGATATGCCTAGTCAATACTGTGTCAAGATATCTTTATACTAAATTCTTTGTTTTTTTCCGGCACGAGTGCCTATCTCTTGAAATGGTTTTCGGTTCTATATCAGGCGTCACATGACGCCTTGCGGTTGTCTAGCTGAAGTACGTAAAGGGAGCTTGCAAGAGTTTGTTTTGCCGTCGGCGGATGCCTGGGATATCGTCATGTTCACGGTTTGGTATGCGAACATGTGTTCAGATTCCCAGTTCATTTTCTCGACTTTACTTTTTAATTTCATTCTGCTTTCAGCTTCTTTAGGAGCTAAATTTTCAACCGGCTCCTTTTATTGTTTTTAATGTGTGTTATAATAACTAGGAACTTTCTCTTAGAGTGTATGCCGACTTTTCTCAATATATGTGTTCATGGTTTATTAATTCGGGAAAATTAATATACAAATCTGATGAAACAAGGTCACGTTGCAGGGTAGTACTGGGTATATGGGTGCGCTTGCGTGACTCAGTACATATTTGACATATGATGTCATGCCCCTTCGGCACTCAAAGTTATGTGTAATACCGAGTTTTCAAACCTTGTGTGAAACTGTTAGCTATAAGTTTTATGAGGTTTCGATAGAAAACAAAGAATCGTGAGCTTGTTACCCTAAGAGTGTGATATGCTGCATAATGGATTTTATCTATACTGAAACACTTTTTTCTGTGATCCTATACACAACAGTTCTCGTATTGCGTCAGGCCAAATGATATATTCAGTTAGTGTAGGATAACTGGGTAAGCCACTAAAACTCTTGCTTTAATGTAGTCCAAAGACAGACGGATGGATTTAAATCTGTAAGTATATTGTGAAGGTTAGGTGGATGAATCTGCCACCTGGGTACACGATTGCTTTTCAAGGTTGTTATATGAAAATGGATACGAGTTTTCTCTTAAAGGTTAAGGAAAGATGTCCAGTTCTGTTACTAGCATGTTCAATATATTCTATTTAAATGTTGTATTATAGTTAGGAATGTGAAACTTATATGCAAATTAGATATAGTATTATGGAGATTGATAATATTCTCTACTAATTTGATTATGTTTACACTATGCAATTCCTTTTTGAAATGTTGTTTTTCAGACAATCTTTCCATAGTGAATTTGGAATAAATTAATCCTTTATTAAGATGTTTAAAAATAAGGGAGTGTCAGTTTGTAACCTATTGATATCCAAATAAAATTTACATAGAAGAGTTAAAGGATTTACAAGTTATGTCCTCATACGGTTTCACCAATTTAAACTCTCTACGATATCTAAAATGAAGCACGCATTCGGCATAAAAATTTGATTAATAGTTTCTCCAGAATTTCACGTTTTGAGGCACCTTGAATAAAAAATTGGAAATTTGCATACTTTCGTGATTTGCATAACTCAGAAGCAAAAGGCGGATAAAGCCGAATTTAATATTTGAGTCAAACACTGTTTAAAATCACTGCAGGGAGATTCTCGTAAAACATCAACCACAAGTAACCCTTTGTTGAAAAATCTTATATGTTGCCATTACATGACTTTCTCTACCAAATCTTGACCAAACTATACGTGAAAAGTATTTTCTATCTACTTCATCTAATCGGGATAAATTTTGCAGAAATGGCTTTATTACACATTTTTTTGTAGGTCTAAGTGTAATAGGGATACAGGAGGCTCAAGTGTTAACCAAAGCGTTTAAGAACACGTCGTTATGTGATGGCTTTGAAATTCCGTTCTCTTTTTATGACCACGAGAAAAAACGAATAGTGATATTACAGTTGAAAAAGCATAACGTATTTGACAACTCAAACCCACTTAATTATGAAATTTTCGGAAATGGTTAATGTCATGAGCATTTTTATTTCTCATAGACTGTGATTTCACAAGATCTACATTTCTTGTAGATTAAATTTCTTTTTATCTTGCTAATTATAAAAATCATTCAGAATGAGGAGGACTTAACAGGCTAATCCCATAAAATTCAAAGCACATTTTATTTGCCATGCAAATGTCTTTCATATATGGTCTTTTAATACAAATCGTTAGAGACAGTTTGAAAAAAATAAACAATAATGACACTTTTCAAATGTGGAAGCTATTTTGGAGTGAGTGGGATTTTCTTGAAAACCTTCGTGTCGCGTCCTGGGAAGATGTTGACCTTAAACACTAAATTTAATGTTTAACTCGTTTTTGAGTTATGTTGTTCACAAACAGACACATACAGAATTCCTTTTTTTTATCTAGGGAGTCTCATAACGTGTATTTCCAGTGAAATCTCGGTATCGAATTTTGGGGAGTTGTGCAATAGATACTTCCTCAACAGACTATAGGTAATTAGTAGAGAAGTAGAAAATATTCATTACCTTTGATTTTCCGTACAGTATCTCTAACAACAATAATTGAAATACTGTCTGTTCAGCGACATTTTAACTAATGGGTTTAGGGTTAGGCCTTCAAGAGTTTAGGTAGAAGGAGGTGGTGTTTACTTGGTCTGAGGCAAATGAGGTGTGAAGACGCGCGATAGTGAAAAACTGTTGGCTGTTTTCTATGCGTCACGCGCGGCACGAGTTCAGCTTACTGTGTACCTCTACCACCAGCTCAAGCCATACCTGAGAGATAAGCCACTCCACCCCACTAACTAAAACGTCACTGAACAGACTGTATATCTGAAATATACATTTTCTATGTTATGCGATCGTGCTTGTTTCCTTCGAGTTCAAGCAAAGTCATGTGTACCTACAAAATTTGTAGTGAAAGCATTTCTGCCAATATTTCTAACTATCAACTGGAATTAGATAGACGTTTTTGTATGAATAACTTGCACTTACCTCGTGTCTAAGTTAGGTCATTACAAAACTTATGTCTTCACTAGCGTTCACTTCTGTAGTTTTCACAGCTCTCGGCCTCTTGAGTAAAACGATTGAAAGGGAGTAAATTAAAGAAGCGAGGTTAATGATGGTCACAAATTGTCGTGGCAGCGAGGAAAATATTCCAACCACAAACATTTGAGAGACTTGCTGCTGAAAGGAAAGAGCCCATCCAGTCCGTGTCATTCAGTTTAAGGGATCATTAGTTACCATTCAGCTCTAATGACCTCAGCCATCAATCTCAAGAAGGAAGAGAGGCATACGAAATAAAGGTAAGAAATCGATAATTCAGCTTCAAATCGTATTTTCGGTTTGTGCGAAAGCCATTATGCGTGAGGCTGGTTTACTTTAAAATTCATAGAGCTACAGGATAAAATATTTCAATAATTGCTTAGATTAAAATCGCATGTAATATGCATCTACATTTATTTAATATCGATATATTTGTTCCAAATATACGTTTCATAAGTAAGGTTACCATGTACAATATGAGGCCGGATGTATAGGAGTTGTTCAACGCTTTAGTGATGCAATTAAATTATTTTGTAAAGAATATATAAATCCTTTAGTTTCTTGTTCAGTTGTAATTTCGTGATTCAATATTATTCTTATGCGGGATGTTTGGTACATGTTACACGATGAAACTGTATACTGATATTACACAAAAGAATTTAGTTTTTAATTCCGCAAATCACTCAACCGATTTTAATTTGTTTTACAATAAAAATATGTTCTTCCAAAAGGGAAGCCTCTAGTTTCAGTTCCTAAATGACAACAATATTTAAAAGAATGTACAAAGCATTTATGCCGGAATAAAGTCATAACAGGACATGCTTAGACTTTTTGTGAAGATTTTTAGAAGCTTTAATGGAGTACAAATAGTTGTTAATTCGGAGAAAATGCGTGTAAAATAATTATAGACAAAAGATCTTAAGACCATATTCAAGCAATGTGCATGAATAGCCACAATTTGCAACCGAGAGAACAGAAGACATGGCAAAAGCTTGCTTATAAGTGTGATGCCTAACATTTTTAATAACCCATAGTATAAAAGAAAGTTTCGCTGTATTTCCCATGTATGTAAGCCCACTATCAGTATAAATATTGCAATAAAGACACAATTGTGTCAGAAATTAATCAATAAATACCGAGAATATTTTCTCAGTGGTTACAGAATACCCTCAATTTCCAAAATTATTTTGATAGCTTGTGAGCGGGTAATCTACATATTCATCAGTTTCAAGCTTACTTTTTGCATCTTGATTTTAAAGGCTTTGTTACATGTTAAACCTTGGTAATCTTTGTAATTAAATAACTATGGGATCAAAACTATTATTCGTCCATTCAATTAATTATGAACTACTGTTTATTACTAAGTGCCAAAAGGCACTTATAGGCTTTACATGTGGAAAATTGTCGGGAGCAGTTAAGGAAATTGGAAATGATATAACCGTCGATATTTTATCTCTCTTTCAATAAGGGTATTTTTCATTCATTATTAGTAACATTACGAATACTACTCTCTATGAGTAAACATCCGCGCCTCACGCCGTGAAACATAGAAGCACACCTGAAATATGAGAAGGAAACGCGATGAAAGGGAAATCAGAGAAAGGAAATCCTAGTAGATGAGAAACTATTCAGCATTAGCCTACCGACTAGGGTAACCCAAGAAAAACTCAAGGTCATAGCGGGTGGTCGATGGGAATCGACCTGGGACCTACCGAATGCAAGCTTCGCACGTTACCGTGACCGAGCCAACTCATTCGGTCCTTTTATAGTTACTCTCTACGGTTATACAGTTACCATATTTGTTTCTTGTTTTTAATATAGAGACAGCTAAAGCATTCAATACTACAGCCGGGATTTGAACAAGCTTCTTCCACTTTTCGTGCGTTTGCTCTGACCATTGAACTATTGTGATAACATGCCGTGGGACATTGAATTCCCCAACTGACTCAAATTGTTTCCCAGTAGACCACCAAGGCATCTCACTAGAAATAGCAATCTCAATGGCGACTTGCAATCGCAAGTCATTTATTACTGGATACACGGTTTCTTTGTTAGAATGTTTTTATCATTATAGAATTAAGATTCATTACAACTAATGAAATTAATTATACTTTTTAGAGACCTAAACTGGTCCTTGTTTCTTGTACTTGTTTGCAGTTTAGTCAGTTTCCTTGCACTGATAGTAGTACGAAACATGGCAACATCTGACTCCACAGACAGATTTATGTATAATGGTATAAGCAGCGTCTCAGACAGCGACATTGACATATCGCGCTGGCAACACAGCCTTTGTCCAGCTCCCTTGTACTTAGGTTAAACAATAACATCATATGGCTTGTCCTACGCATGCACATTACCGTTAACCAATAAGTGTTACGAGGATACGCTATTAGCATTCGTTAAGCGTGAACGAAACGTCATACGAAAGGCAGCGTTGTACAGCCAAGGACCATTTGACGTTAATGCGAGCCGCAATTAGAGGTGATTCTCATTAAGTTAAGCGGTTTATGGTATATAGCTTAAGAGAAGATCTGTGGTTCGTATGACAATATTATCAACTGCATTTTATGTTTTCAACATACTTGAAAATTCAACTTGCCTTAACTGATTCATAAATATAGTGTAAGCCTATGTTATTCCGTACTTTCAATTCGTGTAAATTTTTCCCCCGAAATAAACTGAGGAAGCTGTTAAGAGTGGAAATATAAATAAAATTACAGATCTAAAGTTGACATAAAACTATAAAAAAGAATACATTTTAAAGTTTAGACTGCATTTTAAAGTTTACATGCTCATGGGTTTTAAAAAGTACTATTTTAGGAAGCGAACATCAGATTTGCTGCTCTGGAGACGTCGGCCGTCGTTTCTTCTAGCATGCAACTCATTCTGGCTTTCTTCGTTTTTTCATTTTTCATATTTTCATTCTCTCCACAAAGTATTGCACTTTATTATGATATGCTTACATATTCACTTGTAATAATAGCTTATCTCTACAGCGTAGATATAGAAGAGTGTCTACATGGAAAACTGAAGGGCACATCGTGTTATCATGCGAACCAAGGTCATGGTCTCGAGGCGTACGCAGTGTGAAATTCTTTGACTCGAAAAACACGCGCCTATTATGTCTGTCTGCATTCGATTTATATAATTCAGTTGCACCTTTATGATTTATTTTCCTATTCAGTTCAAGTGTTCATAAGATTCATAGTTGCTTGTTTTATTTTTAACTTTGATCCTTGCCACACTTCAGGAGCAGCGTTGTTTTAATTTTTAAATGACTAAATCTGTGGTACATATAAAATAAAAGCGCCCATAATGTTATAAAAAGAATTCTCTGGTTTTATTGCGTAATATTCGTTTTATTGTATCATAATAGTAGTTAAATCTCGTAATTTTATTGCTATATAAAAATAATATGAATGATTAAAATCGCACATCTGGTCTATTACATTATTCCGTCATTAATTTGCTTTGCATTCAGGTAATGTTTTACTTTAAAGACAATAGTCTTAGCTTTAAGAGTAGATTTGGCAACTTGATTTCTATTTGTAGAATTTCTTTATTCCTACCCACTAAACCTTTATCACAACGTTGGAATTAAGTTGCAATTTTATTCTTTAACTTCGTTAGGTTCTGTGCACTTATGCTCATGTAGAAGTTCTTTGAACGCACGTCTAAGCTATGCCTACTCCATCAGGCATAATTTCTAAGCATTAAGGACAGGACGGAAACAAATAAGGTTGAACTGTCAGTGGACTGTACGTAGAGATGAAACAACCCCATCCCTCGCACAGTCTTTTGGTTTTTACCTGTCTATCAGTGACCCTTGGCCTCTCTTGTTTCGCGTTCTTTATAGTAATAATGGTTTGAATGTAGATAACTTGTAGTCAACCGCTTAAGAATTCCTATGCCTGGTTATCACATATTTCTACCCTCTTCTATTCTAATGAGTCACTTACCCCTTTCTTTCTTTTAAAGTGTAACCATTCTGAGTGGGCTGATGGTACTCATTGTGCTAGACACAATACTCAGCCAAAACGGCTTAATCCAACTCTGTCAGAAATCAGGTCCTCCGGATTAGAAGCAAGCATGCTATCTCTTCTTTGTGAAAGTGTGTGAGCTAGAGGTGTGATCCCCAATGTGAGTCTAATGATCCTGACAACAAATATGTCTTGATTTTGACTACATTTAACAAGTCATGTTTTTACACTGATAACTTCACATTTTGTTCCAGCAATAATTTAAATGATTGACTTAGTATAAGGATATCCAGAATTTACAAATTACAGCATTTTGTTCTGATAGGACTTACCCCTCATATTGGGTGTATCTTTTCCGCCCTGTAAGGCAACTGTATTACACATGGGCCAGCAGCTTAAATACACACATGGAAACAATTGTATACGAATTCTGCTACATCGCGTGCTTTGTATTTTTTTTCTACTGCACAACCTTGTTCAAACACGGTTTTGTATTCTACCAAGGGACTTCCTGTTCACATCGGCGACTGTGTATACAATAACTAAGCTAGAC
This sequence comes from Deroplatys truncata, assembly GCA_030765065.1. Lineage (NCBI taxonomy): Eukaryota > Metazoa > Arthropoda > Insecta > Mantodea > Mantidae > Deroplatys > Deroplatys truncata. The sequence goes on along the minus strand of CM060976.1, from coordinate 97,403,756 downwards.
CAGTGGTGATTTTGTAATACTGCAAGTGATTTCTATTGTGTGAATAAGCCATGTTGAAGGGAAGTATGCTACCTGAATTTATAAACCCTTTCTGTAGTTCTGAGCTAATTGTAATTGTTTCCCCACTAACATCCCTTATTTATACAGAGATTGCAGGGTAGTTTCCCCTTGCTGGATGAAAACAATTATTGGGGCAGAAGTTTTGTAACTGAGGAAGGGAATTAAAAACGCTTTAAGGAAATTCCTTGGTGAAATTATTTTAATGCTGGGTTAATTACATACGTGCAAGTAACTAAATAGAACTGACATAGTAGTTTCAATTTATAAAACAGTCACTGCTAGGCACGAATTATTCTAGCGAATAATTTCTCTTTAGTATTTGCACCTTTCATGTAACAAAAAATGGCTGTACTAAGTCTTCAAGTTTTGTTCTTACACGTTACTGTTGTCTAGAATCTGAAGCAAAGTTGTGTTTTAATGGCCTCTTTTCATGCTTTACTATGACGCAGTTATTAATGAAAGGAATGGAGATATTTAATCAGCCACACTAAAATCACAAATAAAAGAGAGTGGACAGGAACTCACATATATTATTATGAATGGATTGTGTCATGATCATGAATAATGGTCATTATTGTTTGTAAATGCCATTTGTATAGTAATGCATTTATATCTTATGAAAAGTCAATTAAAATGTATTAATTGTAAATGAATGTAAAGAAAAATGAATAGCGTCAAAAATGAAATAGGTTATAAAAACGAACGAAAAATGTTGCATTAGCAACAAAACAAATATGGTAAAGTTTAATAAAATAACAAAAGTCAAAATTTGAACTGAAGTGTGTTTTAAAATGAATTATAATATAAATATGTTATTTTTATTACTATATAGTTTGTTTAACTGCAAGAAATTGTAAATTAAATGTATCTATTTCATTACGGTTAGCAACCAAGCACAGAAAAGTAAATAATATTCATCATTTTTTCAAGGACTGTTAAATTTTTTTCCTGAAGAATAGGCTTTCTAAAAAGCTAAAATCTCATGTCGATTCGCAAGGCGAACTATATTGTAAAGAAAGGGTAAATAATTAACTATTGAACTACAAAAGAAATTCAATAAGCATCATTATAAAAGTTTAAGTAAAGAATTATATTCTGAAAGATAGATATTCATCGTTTAAGCGTTCATACTGCCCGTGAAATAAAACTTATTTTTTAGTGAAATTAAATTTCTGCAATTTTATTTAACTTATATGACATTAGATTCACTAGAATACACCCTAGAGAAGAGCCAATTGCTATAAACTGAGCTATACGTAATTTAAATAATTTGGAATACACCGGACAAATAAAGTATTTAGCAAAATTATTACGAGCAACACACGCTGTATATATTCCAACAATAACTAAGTAAAGGAAATTTCCGTCAAGAACCACTTCTGCCAAGCTAGGCGGTGCTTTAATCAGCGCGGTAAATTCAAACCGAGCAATTCTAAGTTACAGCATCCGAAACTACAGATCACCGAGAACTTCGATCCAGAGATCAACCCACCCACTTCGGAGCTGTAAGAGGCAGGTAAATCGCTTCAACATCCGTGGTTCTTATTTGCATTTCCAAGTCTCATGGTTACTGCAATTTCTAATGTACCGTTGTGCAATACCGAACGAGTTGGCCACATACCGGAGGTTCCGGGTTAGATTTCCGTCGACCCCCCAGTCGACCTTGGATTTTTCGTTGTTTTCCCTGGATGGTAGATGAAGAGCAGGTTTCTCATCTTCCACGATTTGTTTTCCCGTATTACCCCTTCATTCGGTTAATTTCCCATGTTTAGAGTGTACTAAACATGAGAGGCAGTGCCGGACAGATAGCGCGGATACTTGGTCAAACGAAAGAGTATTCCCCGCGGACACTAGATGGCTGTCTGGTTGTATGGGTCGTTCATTGCCCCCCTCTGGGAAGCTTCAGTAGTGAGTCGGTCTTCGAGCCAGGAAATATTAGAGATTTCTGCTCGCTCTGCAGCTTGTAGTCTCCTATGATTCCTTCAGTTCATCCCTTCCGCCTGGGAATGGCAGCCCAATAGATCTCTGTAGGACACAGTGTACGAGGTGTCCCCCTCCATTGTACAGATGTTTCAGTACTATGCGACAAACTCTGAGGAACGATAGATCTCGCAGGAACATTTTTATTGTCAAACAACCACCATCCTCCGACGCATCTTTACGGAGTTATTCACTCCTGTTTGAAGTGTACTCGGTAGGATAGGTTTGAGAGGCACAGCCAATACATTTTGACTCTCTGCTTACAACCGCTGAATCAAGTGCATCGCCTCTTCTTTGTCTGGTTAGGTTTGGTAGGTATAAGACATTCTTTTGGTAAATTTCTGGATCGAACTTACAACATAGATTTTTTTTTTGCTGCAGATTCAGATTCGGGACTTGACCTACACAATATTTTCATCTGAGCTTTTTCACTAAGAGTCCTGTTGCTGAAAGCAGGTACTCAACACATGGTGAATACGTTAGTCTTTTGTTCTGTGGCGGATAAGCTACCACGTATTCAATCATAACCAATAACCCTGCTGCTGAAATATACTAATATTGACATAATGCCTCTTAATTTCAAAATCTAACGACATAATTATATTAAAACCCATACACCTTTATTTATAACTGTATTTTGGTGTATTATTTCTGAATTAGACTTAATTAAACGTTAATCTGCACTTCCAAACGCATTAGCATTAACTTGCAGCAACATGGTAACACTGCATTAAAGGAATGTAGTGCGCGGAATATGTATTCCATCAAATTTTGCGCTTTACTGCGCTCTAGCGGGTGGAATGTAAGCTGTGAGTCGCAGCAATCTTGGCTCCACATCCCCCATAAGAGCCGTGTAGAAACGTACACCCTAGCTTTATACACAGTGCTTATGAGCGTAGACGGGCCAATCTGGTATGGTCTCCAAGCTTCTGAAACTACCGGCAGAGCGTGCGCCGCATAACCTGCCTGTACAAATGGAAGAATACATACTATGAAACAACGCTTTATGTTTAATTCCTATACACCTCTTTCCTTTTGACACAAGTAGTGCCACAGCACAGCGGTACTACCCCAGAAGCGCCCCGTAGATGCTAATGTTTCTATTTCCAAGGTTACCTTTGTGAGTTTTTCGAAAAGTTTCCGAAGCAATTGATTCAAGAAGTAAACAACATTTTTGTTCGGGCTTGCTACATCCTTTATCAGTGATAACACACCTTCGTACACTTTAGTGACAATGCAGTGTCAACCACAAGGTTTATGCTGTTCTAAACTCCCTTCGCACCATACATGTTTGGTGTTGTATTTTATATTAGCAAAAAATTGCCGCATTTGCTTACTGAAGCTGTTAGAAACGCGTTTATTCCAATTAAATTACTCGCAGATTTTCTTTCAGGCTGCATCTTTATCCTTTAATGTAAGACCGCCGGCTTTTTTTGCTCTCGATAATGCGTCTATATTTAGTAACTAGTTCCGTAATCAAAGCATTTCAATCGGTGAAACATTAGTTCCTCTGCATCTATAGTTATCAATTGACATTGCGATTCTAACCTCAATTAGGAATATCACATGGCACCATGGCAGCTGCCAATGAACGTGATCTGCTATTGACACAGACAGAGCAGTTAGCGCTCGATACGAACAAAAGTGATTCGGAGTGTGTTCAGAAGCCATGTAGTTCGGTCACTGCCTCCTCGAAAGCCATCATTAGCTAACAATTTGCTGTAAAATCTTGAAACTTTATGTTAAACTTTGAACTAAACGTTAAATAAGAAGTTAGAGTATTTTTGACATCAGTTGGTGAAACTGGCCCTAGGTGTACTATTCGAATAATAATAATAATAATAATAATAATAATAATAAAAAAGTTCCAACTTCCAATAATTATGGAAGAATTTATCCTAAACAAAGATATCTTTTAGAACCAAAGTGCATAAGTAGCAAGTTGACTAAGAGGACAAACCAAAGAAAAAATCTGATGTGATACATTCATTGACTTCCTCTACCCTCTATCGTTTAATAGTAGGTATAAAAACTATTCTCACAAAAGTTATTTTTCTATCTACTACATTTTAAATCCATATAAACCCTTATAGAAATAGCTACATTATACGAGTACATTTCGCTATTGATACAAAGGGAGATACCAGAACGATGCAATCACAAGAAACAACTGAATATTGGCTAGACTTTAAGAGATTGACCAAGAAATGAACAATCAAACTATTAATAACGGATATTTCAGAAATGGCTTATGCACAAAAAAACTTATTTGAAATAAATTGCATGTTTTAAACAGTTATGCACTTTTTGTATAGTACCTTTTCGTCTATCGCTTAACATTTACTAGTTATACAAGATTATAAAAATTCCCTCCGAATGAAGAGGACTTCAAAGGTTACACTTAGAAAAATCAAGATATACATTTTGTTTGTTATGTAAATATCTTTAGTATACGGTACTTTAATCAAAATCGTTAAAGCCATTTTTTAGACAATAAAAAATTTCGAGAAATGTTCCATATAAAGGGTAGTTTAAGGTAAATGATTTTATTGATAATCTTTGTGTCACATTTTTAGAAAATACTGATCCAAATTACAAGTTTGGCGTTTATCCGACTTTTCGTTTTTGAGTTTTGCTGTTCATTAAGGCGTTTATCGCAGGAGACAGGGTACAGCTACTCAATGTGTCAGAGAGCTGTGAAAAGTGCATGCCTAAAGCCGTATAGGATTACGGTTGCCCCACAGTTACAGGAACCAGGTAAATATAGACGACTGATTTATTGTCGTTGGTTTCAGGCGTCCACGCACACCACACATATACACGAACCTTTTCTAAAAAAGCGTTTTCTGGATTCAAACGGCCCCAAAAAGTATTTCTGCTGTAAAAATAAGTAATAATAATTATAATCTGTCGTGCTATCTTATTTGCTGGCGCCTGTTATTGTTTTACTATTTTGAATTTTGGGTTCTTTGTCCTCCGGCTAGCTATTATTACTCAGTCGAGCAAATATTTCTTGAACAGGGTGTGTAAACGGAAAGGAGTTGTTACTGAAAGATAACACTGATAAAAGAATTTGTTTTTACACCTTTATTGCCATCACACTTAATTAATTTCACATATTTAATCTTGATACCCGCCTTACTGAAACTGTTATATTTTCAAATGTAACTACAATCACTTATTTGGCGCGCACTATTAATTCGCGTATTTCACATTTTGTAATTAACTTTACGACGCGAGAGATTCTGTAGAATTGCGTAATGTGTACCTCATGAATGCTTCCTTAGACTGCCTGACGTGTAACTCGCGAGAGATATTTCTTAGAACTGCGCGACGTTTACCTTGTGAATGATTCTGTAGAACTGCGCGATACTTGCCTCTAGCTCAAGAATTTATACTCCCTCACCCCGATATGCCTAAACATTATAATAGAGCTCCTATTGGTTAATAAATTGCGCCAACATTAGCGTCTGTTTTATAAGCCAATCAAAATTACAAAAACATATGCTCTAGGGAAGATATTCCCTCCATTTCTAAACAAAGGCACGCTACCCTGACGTCATTTGTTTGTCTCTTCTAAGTGATAAACAACTCACCCCCTCGCTTCATTGTTACCCGCTCCTATTGTCAGTTTCAGTGAGGCCGTGTAAATTTATTTCCTAACACTGCTTATAGCTAACAAACATCTAAAATCATTGTCATACAATAATGTTAATTTACACTACAATCACTCTGGCATTCACAGTGTTGTGATATAAAATACTGCCTGAAGGTATATATGAATGTGTTCCTAGTAGGACTATGAATAGAGTTACAATATATGTATTTATGCATATTTTTCTTCACATGTAACAGAAAGTTAAACACATAGTCACTTGAGAAGTGTAAGATTACCAAGTTCAATTAAGGATGGTTTACAATGAGTAATTGCTGGAACTCCACAAATAATACGCACAGCCTTACTTCGTAGAACAAGTAGTTTATTAGCAAAAATATGGTTGCTCCGCAGCAACATTCCATAGTTAAGATGGCTATAAGTGTGACTATAATATACTGTTCATACAGATTTATTGACAATATAGCCTCTTTATTATCACACTTTTATGTTAGCTTAAGCACACACTCGTGATTCTCAGGCACGCCCGGGCCCGGTGTGGATTAGACATGTCATAATATTTCAGTTTTTCCATATTTAATGGCATGGTTCCGAGGTATGCAACTTAGTATGGGCAACTAAAAGATTTAGAGTGGGTTTGGGACGAGCTGTATAACGTCAACAATAAAACCAAGTTTAATTTAGCATGCATTTTGTCTGTCATTTCCTCTACCAACTTCTTCCCTGTAATTTCACTTAAGTACGACCCTTTTGGAGGCGCCGGGTGCTGATCCAAGAACCTAACGTTTTACCGGTGTCTGTACAAGAGGGAGAAATCTTTACAGTAGAGCAAGAGATCAGTATGTAACTAGGTACTAAAATTCTCACAAACAGAATACATTCTGCGCTGCCAGAGGTGCAGGGCTTGGTGTGTATTATGAAAATACGGTTAGCGCAACCCGCAGCGCAGACGACACACAACAAAAGAACAGAAAGCGGAACGGTGCTTATGTTTCACAATGACTTCCATAAATTTACCTCTTCAATATCCCAGGCTCCTCATAAGGAGGACAAAGAGCCCTTACACACACAAAGACCAGTGAAGCAGCAGGGATATTTCCACTGTTTATGTATGTTGCAGGAGCACAAACCTCTTGCTTCACCTTAAGGACAACAGTAGCACCTTCCTCTAAAACAGAGCAGCTTTGTCGAGGACTGGGTTTACTTCAACGTTGTGCTTTTGTGAGCAAGATTGACAACAGGGAACTTTAAATAGCTGGAGAGATTATCGACGATAGACCAATATAGTTATGGAGAAATAAAATATTATGCTACATATATTAAAAGCTATAATCTACATTATAAATTACATAATTTCATGCATTTATACATTACCAAATATTTTGAAGTATTAAGATTTTCAACTACCTATTTTTGTTGTTTAATATCTATTTGTAAAAAACGAAAAACAACCCCCTCAGTTTACAGATTATCAACATATACGGGATAAACGTAACAATTAAATACTTACAAATATTGATGAAAAATTACCAGTAGATTAACAAGGAAAAAGGGAAACAATAAAATATATGAAAACTCACACATGATAAAACATATTAACATAAAATATGCATAAATAATTAAAAGCTGTTATTTAGGATTTTTGAGCCGATTATAAATTTGAAAAAACATATAAATGACGTTTTATAATATTTAAAGAGCTTCTTATAACAATGGTAGCAATTGGTTTACTTCTCTTGATTGAAATGGAAACTTTTCCAGACCTCCACAAAACAATGTGGTGTAGTGCACGTGCTCCTAACATCAAGCTAATCAGCTCTACTTCTTGCAGTTGAGAAAGATATTTATTAGCTCCACGTATGGAAAGCCAATTTCAAGTAGGTTGTTTGTTACGTTATTTGCATCACGCTTTGGGCGTCTAATTTGAAGTAGTTGTTTTGATTCACGTATGGAAAGCCAATTTGAAGAAGGTATTTTGTTGTAACTTGTTTGCAACACGCTCTGGGCGTCAATTTGAAGTAGGTCCTATTGAAGGAGTTGTATTATATTTCAACTGTTGGGGAGCCGAAATTGTAGTAGTTGCAATCGCACGTAATAAACAGTTTCCAGTAGCCTTCGCCCCAAATGTACTTTCAGGTGGCCTTTGCCCCAAGTTTAAAAAAATATTAACTTTGCTATTTGACTTTTTCTTTAAATATTATATATTTATGTTTTCCTCGGCTGCGTCAGTATTATTGTTAGAAACATGTTTCTCTTAGCAGGGTTGTGGTGCGACTTAGGAATGTAGGCTTACACAGATTATAATTTTATTTCACTCCCTTTATTAATACTTGATACGATTTAAATATCACTTCACTGATATAGAACTGTGAGATTCTTTTATTAATTACTTGTACTTTTTAACACGTAAACTTATTTTTCGTCTCACACGAAAACGTATTAAATCTCCAGAGGACGCATCTCGCATCCAGTTACAAACACTGTCTGCAGGCAACTGAATTGATTTCAACCGCCTAAACTTGTAAACTTCTGTATTTCAAGTCTCTGATTGGCTATTCCTAATCCAATAGAACACCTTCATTTAACTGAAGCTTTTTCTGGTTGTTGATTGACGATTTTATAAACTGTCACAAAAATTGCATTATTGCTCCAAGAATCACAAGTATGTCGTAACCTCTTATATTTTCACATATCACGGGGGGTAGAGCATGGTACTGGAGTTTAAATCATATCAAACTAACACGAGGTCCGAGTTCCTAGAACACTTGAAAATTACTTAAATATTCCTAAATCATTATGGGTAGGGAAGGGAGGAACAATCTACATTAATAAACTACATGTTATGAATTTGGATGTTAAGTTATATTAAGAAATAAGAAAGATGCATGTTACCTCCTGCTTGACGAAGCGTCATGTCCTAACACATCTGCACTGTTAGCTGGTTACATTAGAAGAGAGAAGCGTCATAGACGAAAACTCAAGATACAAGCGGTTTACCCCCACTCCTATTGCATCATTACCGGTCTGTATTGCCAACATAACATAGTCACCAAACAATGTTGCCATAACCGCATATGTTCTTACAGAGTTGCCACAACCAAATGCCACGTATACCTTTTATGTATTGTTCATTCATTATCTGTTTACCCTCCTTTTATGTAGGACTTTCACCCCCCAGGACTTACAGGCGGGTGCCTGGGGTCAGAGACCCGTCGAGGAGCAGACACTCATGGATCAGACAGACATCCAGGATGGGTGATCAGCCCGATGGGATGAAGGAAGTAGATGAAACGAAATGTTGGTGAAATGGATGTAAGGAAAGGTGAAATTAGCTGACAGATCTGTAGATGCATGTTTACCAGCTCATGTTCAGTAGACCCAAATATTTTTTATCACCAACATAATAAATGTGCACTGTTTCCCTTTAAAATGTTAATTCATAATTTTCCAAAAACTATTAAATTAAATCTGTTTTTGTATAGAAATTCGGTTTGCATTATAAATATTGCAGCTCGCTAACTACTGAGCTAACAGTTTTACTGAAATAATTTTAAAAATACAAGTAATGTATATTAGAATGTAATAGAAAATACTTTTCTTTTAATTATGTTCACTATTAGTTTTTATATCTTTTAGTAATAACTATGGTGTTTTAAATTTAATTGTGACAAAGCAAACAGCTAGATGATTTGTTGTTTATACGCAATGACAACTTCATTTTTGTGCCCATATTCTTAAAGACCAGGTATAAGAATGCTTAAGCAGTTGGCTTCAAATTACCAACTCTCAAACCATAATGATTACAAATAATGTACACAACAGTGGCCAAGAGTTACTGACAGGTCGGGTCATTGACAGGTCGAAGTGCTGTCAGCAAATGTCAAAACAGTATACGAGGGATAGGGCTTGGTGATTTGTTACCTGCAATGTCCCTGTACTCTAGTAACATTTAAACTTTATTTCCCAGAAATTCTTATAGCTGTTCATGACACTACTGTAAAATGATTTAGAAACATTACCCTTGTAATTGTTATTTCATGCAACAGTAATATTTCTAATAATGTATGAAGAACTCTTTGATATTCAAGGAAATACAAAATATTGGCGGCTGTTATTTTTCTGATTTTCTTATCATCCTCCAACAGCCTTTCAAACTCTAGAAGTAATATAAAGGAGGAGGTCCACAAAATGAGTGCAGATTTTTCATTCCATAGTAGGAAACATACATACTAGTATTTTAATGCAGTGAAATGCATTGTTATGGAGTGCACAGTGACATGGATTTATTTACTTTTTTCCTTTCAATAGGACATAAGTCCTAGTTAGTTAAAGTGGAGAAACAAAACAAAAATCACTCAAACACAAATAAGCATGCATGCATACCGACAAATACACACATATGCACGAATATATACGCGCGCACACAACCTTATCTGTGAATACTTAACACTGCCAATGTCAAACACAGGTTGTTGTTTATTATGTTGATTGTAAGAAAAGGAAAGCTAGTACACGTGATATTACAGCAACTGTGGAAAGTGGGCTATTATCCTGGATGCACGTCTCCGCTCGTCTCAAAATCCTCTTAGTTCTATCCATTGTGTCAGCACAAGATCGTCTGCAGACCTTAATACAAAAACAAGATGGCCCCGTATCGTTTGAGTCGAGGCAGCTCAGTAATGCAGCAATCAATTTTTTAATTGCTATTACCCTCCCAATAAAAAGAAAACGCGTATATGGTATTAAGAAACATTTCAGTATGTAAAACTATGTAATAACATATGGCATTGGTTTTACAAGGCGTTATAGGTTACTTGGGAGAATTAAAGGAAGCTGTATAAAGTTGATGAATTGTTTTGTTACTATACTGACAATTTTAAAGCTTGTAACCAGGTCTATGCCAACCACATTGCTCAGTGTTATTTGCTAACCTTGAACATTCTATATCATAGATTTATACACAAATCAAGCTATGAATATCAAAAAAATTCTTAGGAATAACCTGAATAATACATCTACATCTGAGGATGCGCTGTTTTCTACCTTCACAGTATATTTTCCCCTCATTTATTTGACCCCCCTCAGATAAATTTTATCGAACATAATGAAAATCACTTTATCTTGGCTTGGAAACAATTTGCTTCAAAACACGTAAACTGTGTTACCATTTGATCATTATGTAAAAAAATTAGATTCTTCCCTCCATTAATTTGGCTGCTAGAATTTTTTAAAGCGCAGATGAATACTTTCTTGAGGGGGTGTATATTAATTCCATTTTGGAAAAGGGGAAATTTTGCATACTAGGGCTAGTAAGAAAATAGTGGTAGCATTGTCGTGAATTTGCGTAGGGACGTTAGCATTATTGTAGAGGGAGCATGGAGCTATGCACGCACATAGCGTCACTAATGCAGTTTCTGCATACAAGGGGTACGAAACCGTCAAATTGTGGTCAAACTAGACCGCCCTAAATGATGCTTACTAAGTTGACCATCCATCATGGATAAAGCTCGACGTGCAGCCTACGGCGTTGATATCTTCCAAAACATTGTCCGCTTGGGTAGCAGCTTTACTTTAAGGACATACTAGTATGAATGATGCTCCGTGTGCAGGTCGTTCCGGTTTCGACGCTTATCGATTTGATTCAATCACTGCTGCTTATAAATAGGAGACACAGAGACTGGAATCAGCTACCTTACATTATTGAATGTGTTTCAAACCACAAACTGTCTGAATATTCCAAAATAGCATCGAAGCGGTATTCAACCACCTTGTGGAGATTCAGTACCATTATAGTCTTGCCGGTGAATACTTGGCAAGTTACTCGAAGGAAGATGTACGTTGACAGGATCTGACACAGATGGAGCATAGGCGCAATCGTACGTGCCAGAATTGAAGCGCCAGCCTAATAAATGGCGTCATCCATTTTAACTCTAGTACACCCCCCCCCAAACAAAACAAGAAACCCGTAAGGTGAACTGACTGCTGAGCATACGGTGTTTAGTGTTCTCCTAAATAAACAGCGAATGCCCCATACTACCGCAGATTTCTGGATCACCTTCTTCGTCCTGCACCATATCAAAATACGAGGTGCGTCCAGAAAGTAAGTTTCCCGATTTTGTTTCTTTTAAAGTAAACTATTTAGCCGGGAAAATTCCGCATGGATAACAGAGCTATGACGTATCAATCATATGTCAGCCGAACAGGTACCGCCTGGTGTCAGTAGCGCGGCAACAGTGGCCCGAAATGGTGACTCTTATTCGTTCTTCCTCCGCCTGCGAGATTCGGACAGTGATATAGTTCCTTACTGCACAAAACATAGTGCCGATGTAAATTCATCTTCAGCTCTGTCAGGTCTACGGGCCGAACATCATGAGCAAATAGATGGTGCGTCGCTGGTATAGGCAGTTTTCCGAAGGTCGTCAAAGTGTCCACTATGAATAGCACATTGGGCGACCGTCCCTCGTCAATGATGACCTTGTTGAGCTGGTGCTGCAGCGCATCGTGGAGAACCCTCGCTTTACGATTCCAGAGATCAGCAGCCATTTTCCTTAGATATCGCGATCCTTGTTGCATAAAATTGTCACTAAGCACCTACTGTTCAGGAAATTGTGTGCCAAGTAGGTGCCGAAAATCCTGTCATTCGAGCACAAAACGAAATGCTTAGGAGCAGCACTGACATTTCTGCAGCGGTACCATGATGACAGCGAGTTCCTCGACAGGGTCGTCACAGTGGATCTCCGGATAAGACGAAATTCAAACAGACTGTGTCGGCGCGGAAAGCGAATGCACGGTGTTCTGGCACAGGAAGGGCATTCTGCTCATTGACTTCCTGCCCAGAGGTGAAACGGTGAACGCTGGCCGTTACTGTGAAACACTGCGGAAATTGCGACGTAACATTCAAAACCAGAGGCGTGGAATGCTTGCTGCAGGTGATCTGCTACTCCATGACAATGCTCGTCCGCATACGGCTCGGCGCTCAACAACTGTTTTGCAGGAGTTCGGCTGGAAGCTGTTTGATCAACCACCATACAGTCCTGAACTTGCTCCCAGCGATTTCCATTTTTGCTTGCACCTCAAGAAATTCCTGTCCTCCAGTCAGCGTTTTGACATCGACGAAGAGCTGAAGACGAAGCTACACGCTGGTTCCATTCACAGGCGGCAGACTTCTACGACACAGGAATACAAAAGTTGATCCCACGATGTGACAAGTGTCTCAATTCTTGTGTGACTTTGTTGAATAATAGCTCAAACATTAGTGTACCTGTAGACAATAAAGTTTTTCAGTAACTTCATTTTCTTTATTTGAAAAAAAATAGCGAAACTTACTTTCTAAATGCTCCTCGTACATTCGGCCAAAACCTTCCGCGACAATACCTGCTATCATTTGTGCGGAAATTATTTGACAATGGGGATGGAAGATCCTGCGACTTCCATCCTTTCTCCAAATTAGGAAACATGCCGAGGGAAGCAGATGTGCGCTCCGTCGAAGACATCAGTAAAGACGGCAATGCTCCTGGTATCCTGCACCTTCCAGAAATCTGACAACTATAGGGAAATGTGGCAGGGTAATACACAGAAGACATGCAGAGTTATGCGGTTTATACAATAGAAGGTTTAGTATATGTGCATGTTGCCTCCATTATTGTACCAATCGCTGCAGTTTAAACATCACTTCCAAAGTCTTACTAAAACCAATGAATTGTTTTAACAACAGTGACACAAGAACAGGTACTTAAGTACTCGTTTGTAAAAACATTAAGTAGAATTTTTTTAGGTAGGACGGAATCAGAAATTGAAACAGCTAAACTCCTAAGTTTTTCATGTTTCTAACCTAAATAAAAAAGGTGGATTTATATGTAAAATTTCATAATGTTAACTTTATGCTGTATACCCCTTGAAGCAGATGTGGGGGGAAGGTATGACTCCCTGGTACAGCACAATGGCACTTAAGTCCTCCGCCTCATTCTCTGCTATTACCTCCATTAAGCTTTCTTATCGGGACAGATAACAGCACTCGTTTACAGTCTTCCTTAACGTTTAAATGGCAAATGCTACATATTCGCTAACAGCATTTAAAGCCGGTAATGAACATTCCTGTATTTCATTTGTAGCAAGAAATAGACTATCATTAAAACATTATGACGAGGAATTATAACTCACATTAAAAATAATTACATACACATTTGCTGAAAATGAATACAGTTAATGCACAATAATTATTGCAATTTTTATGTAGTCACATCATAAAATACATACAGAAAATTCTAAACTGCCCGTCTCTTTTTTATCTTTCTTTTAATTTTCAATCTTAAAATAATTCTGACCGATAAACTCTGTCATAGTAACCGGATCGAAATAATTCTGAGTGTTTAATTACGCATTAACTGTTGATAAACGAGTTTGAAAACAAATACCAGCATGCTAAACCGAGTTTCTAAAACGCCACGATTTGCCAACCAGTTTTAGGTAAACAAGCATGTCTCCGTGGTAGTAATTCTTACATCAGCGAGGAATAAATAACCTTCTTCCTTAATGCTTTACTCATTTCTGCCCCTTGCAACGGAAGCATATCTTGGGAGCAGAGAAATGCAACCCTATCAATAGGTTAACCTGGCAGCGCTCATAACGCGGCCAGGGAATTGTTGAATTAAATTTTTATACCAGAAAAGCACACTTTAATTCGTTAAAGCTCTTGAATAAAATTTGTTGTATTACAACCTTGTGATTATTACTACATTCTTGATGTTAACACCTTAGGAGAGGTGTCTCAATGTAATGTATTTGTGGTTCAATTATAGCATAAACACATGAGCATTAGTTGTCAAATTTTAAAGTTAGCTTTCGGCTTACGTAGGCATTCATCTTATGCTGAGTTTCGTTGTGTTCTAACACAGTATGAATTTCCAAGGATTAAACTACAAGTCCAAAATGTGACGTTCTAAATAAGCACGCCCTTTAAAGGTGCAACGTACAACCTGATAACGCCTCAACGAGGGCTATAGGCATAGTGTGACATATCAATCAATGGTGATGCAGAGTGTCACTTTTTTAATTTCTATACCACCGTCCTATGCTAGGTACAGGAAGTATTGCATTCCATCCCAAAATTTTATATTGAAATTACACCAAAACTAGCCCTTCAGATCTATTCAAACCATAAATAAATTTATTTTTAGAAGAAAGTTCCTGTGTGTGTGCGTGTGTGTGTGTAAATCGCGTATCTTAAAGCAGAAAATTGGATAGGTAACAAGCTATATAACTTAGCTGCATTTTTCAAGGATGCAACACGAAAATGATCAACAAAATGTTTTCAACTCCTTTATATGGAAATAGTTTAATTATTTTCTTTTTAATTTTTCATAACTGTCTTAAGCAATATCGATTCAAACATATATGCCTGATATATTAACAGGAATAAAATATACATATTGAATTTTGTGAATAGCTTGATTGACTTTTGTATAATTTTGCATAAACAAGAATCCCTAAAAGGATAGATATAATCTTATCACAGATAAAAGTACAGCTCATTAAAATAGACATTTTATGTATTGTTTTAGCTATTAGCGTTAGCCATTTTCGAAATACTCCGTTTTGGGAAAGGTCCCAAAGCGGACTTACTTGAACATTTTTCATTCCTTTACCTTTCTTAATGTTTTTCTTTTCATGCCAAACACTTTTTGTTGCCACGATGTAAGTTTTAAATACTATTTTTGCATGTTGGAGCCTTGTAATTAATTTTTTTGACAAATTTGGTATCATTCCTAGGGAAAAATACATCGTAAGCAATGTAATATGAATATAGTTATCATTTTTAAACGAATAGCTAGTGTATTATATAACAGATGGAACATGTTAAAGTTGACATTGGTAAGAACTGTATAACATCAGATTTATTTTTTACCTTATGAACCTTACTGGTTAATCATTACATTTCACACTATGTTATGAAACAGTTCTGAACAATATTTGAAATTCGTTTTATGTTTACTAGATTTAGTAGGGTGGTAGTGCGGTGGTAGCGCTGCTACTTACCAAGCGGGAGACCCGGGTTCCTGGTAACGGTATGGGAATTTTCTCCTGCTGGGAAATCTGGCCCGTGGTGCACTCAGCCTCCTTAGGTCCCTGAGAAGCTACTTGATTGAAAACTAGCGGCTCCAGGTCAAGGAGGCCCTATATACCGTACGGCCGGGGCGCTGACCACGTCCCACCCTTCAGTACTGCACCCCACTCATGACGCCTGTGGGCAGAGATGGAGGACGCATTGGCCGGATGGCAGGCCATGGCCCGGCAACAGACTGTTGCGCCACGGAGTTTATTTTAGTTTAGATTTAGTAGAAACTGATTTTATAACCAACCTCCAGCCAAGAAATGTGAAAAAGAGATAACAATAAAGATACAGATAACTTATAATTTCAAAGCACACAAGCCTAATGCCATAGATTTTCTTTTTGTGGACTACTATTATTGTTTTTTCACTGATGTTTCAGCCATGCGAGAGATGTGCATATCTCCTGGAGTGAAAAAAGGGGGTTCCTTGTCCTCAGAATGGCGATAAATGTAAGAAATGTAACGTATCGTTATTCTTCAGCGACTCTTGCTCAGCTCTCTCCCTCCCCCTGGCTAAAACACCAGTGGATGTGCAGTATATTTTTGCGTTTTGAATGTCCTTTGAAAATTAATTAAGAATTAGTGGGCGTTTGTGATCCTATACACGAAAAGAGTCTCTCATAATTGATACACAACAATGGACGTTACTAGAAACTACTTGAGCCAAAATTAGCAAACAATGCATGACATTAATTTCAGAAGTGTCCCAGCCCCTTTTATGCACCCATTACTTTGTTAGATATGCCTCTTCTATCTCTTTTATTGCACAGATAGTTGACATTCTAAGAGCACGCCACTTCTGGAATACCTGTGTTCACTTCAGAGTAAAGAAAGGGGTTACAGCTATATAGATTCCGTCAGCTTTTGTGTCACTGGTAACACGCACAATGAAAGCCTGCGTGCTTGTCCTTTTGCATGTGAACACGAGGGTTGTTCTTTTAATGGAAAAGCTTTATAGGAGAAGCATTATGTAAGGCTCTTTTGTTTTTTGTCGTGTGTTGCTTTGTCACCCAAAGCTTGAACCCCGCTGGCGTCTCATTTCAGGGAGTATTTCATCAAGGTTTAATAACTGTAGCAGTAACCTTTCCGCGTTTGTTCATGCTTGCAATAGACTAGAAATTCCAGAAGCACAACCACAACACAACTTCATATTTATGAGCATATAGTAACATAAACTTCTTCATTTGCTTTTCTCTCAGGGATAGTGCAAGGACTGCTGCCAAACATCTTTAGAGAAATAAACATTTTCTATACTTCGCACTTGTAACAGCTTTTAAAAGATGAATTTCTTTCCAAAATATCAGAACATAAACTTCAAGTTTGGCAAGCTACAATACACTGAATAAGAAATGAGAAGAGAAGTTGCAAACGTTTATCTTGCAACAAAAGGTTTTGCTAAACAAGATCAACAACTTCATAAGAGTTTTTCCTATCACGGTCTCTAAGTTCCTTTTGCCAAATTATTTTGTTCATTTCTGTTTCTTTGTAATTGATGAAATAATTATGCTTGGTCAATCCTGTATATTCCATTCAAAGATCTCCATTGTCTCTAATATTCTTTACCTACTTCTGCTAAGACCCTACACCATAAGACTGCACGGAAGCCTAAGGATGTACCGCAGCAAACCTTCTCTTTCCTACTCCGGTGGAAGGGTTTTAGTGGGTATGACCATCCTCGGATCGAGTCCCATACTGGCAGCTTGTCTGCGGTTAGTACGTAAATGTATTCCACTCCACTCGACAAAAAAGGAAAGGAAGAAATAAAGTGTGGACGATTATTTGATCCCATCTAGGCAACAAATGTTAATCATTATATCCGTTGTCTTCAAAACGTGTTGTATGTTTTACGAAGATGTGTTTGTATTTTATAAGAATATAACATTAATTTTTCCCCCTGGAAACGATGAAGAAACAGACTGAACTGCAATCCTGAACATGTATTTACAGGAGGCACATTATATTACAAAATTATCTATGTCTTTTTAGGAAACAGATAAAATATTGTAATACAAGCTACAAAATAACCTTCAGTGACTCATGGGAAGTGCCTTAAATTGATCACACTCGTCACTAAATCTTTAATTTTATATCTTATATCCTAAATAACTATTATTTTGTCTATTCACGGCCAGTATTTCTGATGCACATATAGAACTTGGACAGGCTTCGTTTCCAGTTTTACACCTCGGAGTCCCTTAATGGCACAACGAATACTTCGAAAATATTTAGTGTTGCTTTAGGTATTCCTAAATGGTATAAAAATCTGACACTAAGTTTGGTATTATTGTATTACGTATATGATCCTTCATATTTCAAACATAATTCCTGTCGAATTTTTCCGGATGTAAATGAGTCTTAAAGCACGACGGTTATTTCATTCTGAAATATCCTTGTTTTCGCGCAAATCGCATTTTGTTTCTCGTAGTGCCTTTTCAAGCTAATTAGCCTAGGTATTTACGTACAAGGAAGCTCAGAATTAATCAGGCAATTAAGGTTTGGAATTAAGCTATGCTCTACATTCTAGCATTTTAGACTTTATTTATAACTAATAGATTTTATACCTTTTTAAAATCCTTTTTATGGAGACCCCTATCGTATTTGAGGTATCAATCATATTACTAAAGTGCTGCTAAGAAGTTTATCATTTTGTGTTGTTCAACTTATACATGTGCCTTCAAACAACGTCTAAATTTTAATGCTTCTTTTTAAACTACTCTATTTACTCTAACAATTAATTGGCTGCTTTAAACTTTAAAATCATTGTACCCAATTAAACATGCTTTTTTGCAGGAAGGTATAAATTTAATATGTCATTTTAATGTTTGGTTTCTATTTCTTGAGCTGCAAACAAAATTATCAACAAGAAAGAAAGGAAAGTAAACATGCCAGCGGCAAAACACAATTTAATTGTATTCCAAAAACATGATTTTGATGGGAGATCTAACATTCCCAGATCTAATATTCAAGAAAACCTGAAAGAAAACTTGAACATATTTCACAAATTCTGCTAGGGGTAAATAAATAACGAAAGGAAGTGGAAAAGTAGTCTTGTACAGCGTTCTACATATGCTTCTACACCATGTTTTAGTATAGAATGAAAACAGAAATGGTCCTTAAGTATCCTAAAGCAAAGTGGTGTACCAATGCTCTGGTGTTTCCTTCCTTTCAAATGCTTGCATTTTAGGGCCTTTTTTTGCCAATATTGAAATAGTTGTAACATGCAATCATAATGAACCATCCTCTTCTTGACAGCCTTAGCGAATGGTGTGTAATTCACCGGATTGGTCTTTCGCTATTCGCTTTTGGGTAAGACAAAGACGTCATAGCATAGATGGGTTCTGTGAAAGGTAATATGATGCTTCCAGTACTTTATTCGAATAAATGAGTATATTTATTTAAATAGAACTATACATACCCTATCAATCGCACGGGTCTAACAGATCGTACGTGGTTTTATAATACTCAAAATAATAAAGACAAAACAGCAACCCAAAAGAATAGAAAAAAGTAAAAAAATACCACTACAAGAAAATACCATTGCACGAAAAAAGTAAGATAACCATATTGAAATATAACTCAAAAAATATCGGTAAGCCGTATTACAATACATTGTTATGCCTATTATGTTACTCAACGAACAGTTAAGAAAAGAAATACAACATACTGTCAATAAGTGAAAAATTGCATGAAATAGCACAATAGAGCTGCAAAACTCAATCTATACTTTTAGTTCTTTTTATACCCCACCTTCCCTACTATCAGCCTTCTCAGATCTCAGCTATCACATATTAAGTAGAAGTTTATCTATCCTCTCTACGTCTTCTCTGCCTGCCAGTAGCACCCAACATGCCATTAACCCTCCATTTGATGTGGTAAAGGATCGCGGCAAGTATTTTTGCCTCCGTTCCTCCATAACACTCACGACTTCTCATAAATGGAGCAAACGCTCATACCATTTTCAGTAATTTTTATGATCAGCCATACTCCAAGTCTAGGTCACGTGAGCCACTATGTGATGAGTTTGGTACCTGTTTTCATGTGTTTAAATGAATCCACGCATGCATTCATTCATACTTAATTCTGAGCTTTGCACCCATGATCTACTCAAGAAAACCAATAACGCCTTCGAGCAAAAGGGCTATTGTTAAAATAATTCCTTTGTATTACAAATACTTTCTGCTCCACTGCAACTTAGGTTTCAAATCGGAACTGTGTAATCATAAATAGGGAGAACGCCAGCGTATTCGGTTTTGCTCTTTAATTGGTTTATTAATGAGCATATTTTGAAATCCCATATGAGGGGAGGTCTGTGCGGAAAGCAAGCCATAATATCCGTAAATTACTTATCACTAAATAAACACATTAAAACGTTAATTACTGCAGATAGGATGTATGTGATACATGCGATTCACCATCATTCATAGATGGCATCAGCAGATAGGACTGCCGTATTTATGTTTCGTATGCAAACCAAAATGAAAATGAGTATAATTCAAACAAACTATAAATGATTTATTTAAAACCTTAAGCCTCCCTAGATTTTTACTCTAATCAGATCTCTTTGTGATAATTTAATTGTTTTCTTGTTGTATTCATTGCGTAGCATATTACAGTTGAGCAGCAAGACACGTTAACCCTCATTACTACTTCTTGCTGAGTATTCCTTAATTATATTGCTTACATGAGATTGCTCAACTACGCAAGTGGAAGAGAAGATAAAAATAGCCGGAAATCTTCTCTACTTTCATTTTACCTTGCTTATTCCTCAGGTAGGAAATATTTACTTTACTGTTATTGTGGAATTTAGATGCCTTTGGGATAGACAACATTTGAAAAATAATGATTAATAGTGCTGATTTTCTTATATTTTGGAAATAGCATTTACTTCATTTAAATTAAAGGGAGACTAAATGGCAAGAGTTGCTAAACAATGGCATCCTTACTTTCTTCTGCAGACATATTAACTGAGCTTTGCTCTTTAATTTTATTTATATAATATTTACTTTTTACTTATATTTGCAATACATTTTTAAAAGCGTCTCTGCACCTACCATTTCACACTGTGTGTTTTCCACCATTTTACGGAGAAAAAACCATAACTCCTACATATTTTCGAGTAGGGAGGTAAACTTTAACCCATCTTTTAGGGAAAGTACTACTCTTAGTTTTGGCAGCTTATGTATACTTAAGACATTGGGCTTATTTCTTTCAAAATATATGCGAGTTGCTTTTCTCCATTTTTGTTATGAACAGGTTTTCCATGAGTAACATTTTGAGGTATGAATGGCCTGTTTTCTAATAACCTTTGAAGATAGCTAAATTAAACTTTAGGATGACAACGGAATTTCCAAGTCCTATTACGGATCTATTATGACGTTTATAAGATGGTTGGGTATTTTTAAATAAGTGTTATCAATTTCAATCAACAGAATTTATAATTAAGAAAATATTTAAGTATTCCTGAATAAACAAATATATTGTTTAAAGATAGATCCTGAATTAAGAGGACATGCATCTACATAGTGTAAAATTTTCAGGATATCTGTATATGTTAAGAGAACAATGGGTCATGAATTTAGCAGATTTAACATGATGGGATTAGGGCTTTTAATCTGCCCTTAAACCGTAGGCAGATAGATTTCTGCCTGAACTTAAACCACACTGTGAAGTAGTATGTCAACTATAATGAAGTTGACTGGGAAATAACGAAACTCACCAAGTCAAATATGCGTTTCTGATTGCTTAAACAGCAATGCAGAAGGGAGCGGCAAGACATTCTAGAATTTCATGGTGAAATATGTTGGTCAGTATTTCAGTCATCTTTGTGAAGTCGCTTTTCCTCGCGTAATGTGGATAAATAATAAAACTGTTCACAGCTTAAAATCAAGGGGATTTAATGAACAAGTACTGCAATAATAAATATCTCAACTCGCTATTATGCTCCTATACGATAAGTATACATCGCATTAGCGTTTCTTATTAAATGAGAACATCATTTTTCTGTTACACAGGTGCTTGCAACAAAAAGGGATGGTATCCATTATGACGAAGTAAAGAATGGGTTCGTTAACGGCAGCGTTAAAATGCACCCTAACCCCTGACTTAGTGCTTGATGTTTCTATCTTCAAGGCAATTGCCTACATAACGTTATAAACACAAGCTTTTCAACGAAGTTTGAAACCATGTGGCTCTATAGATTTTTAATAATTATTGTGTTCTAAATTTCCAAAAGCCTTTCCATTATAAGAAAGTTGATTAATCTTCTACAAGCAAATTTTAAGGAGAGCATTTATTGAAAAAAATTATGTAATAGTCACCTAAGTTTCTATACAGATTATCATACCTATTATACACATTTTATTTCTGATACTCACAATACATAAATCAGTGATATTAATTTTACGTATAAATTGTTTAAAGTCAAACATAAGTGTTCAGCTACATATACCTTTTGAAAGCAGTATTCAAATGTTAATATAAAAAGCATGGAGGAATACATTTAGAAAGCGTAAAAAACGAATTATTGTTAAGGTAAAAAGAAAAAAATCTAATATGTTACATTCACATGACTCTCTCTACTTTTCTTCGTTTGTTTTATAAGCATCCAAAAGTATTATTGTAAAACCTTATTCCTCTAACTACTTCTAGTTTATTGTGATAAATTTTGGTATAAATAGTTCCATTACACATTTCGTTATAATGAACATAACAATAGTGAAATGTTTAAACAAGATTGCTATATACCAGGCAAGTCAGTTACCCCTACCTATTCTAGAAGTCAGGCACCCAAGCCAAAATTGCGCTTAAAGTCCATTTTCTTCCCTTAAGAACTAAAATTTACATTTTAGATAGACGAAGGCTCAACATTCAGCGGAAAAGTGGTTTAAGGGATGTAAGTTATATACATACTTAAAAATTACTATTAATGTTTTGATAATTTTTATAAGGGTGTAAGTTACTCCGCACTAGAGTACTGTTCAGAAACATACGACTCGTATACTGACAGCAGATTCCGGAATTCCAGCAGATTTTACAAACTTTTACGTTATAGTGTACATAGCTACTCTTCTTCTTGTTCTGTAATGGATTACCCCGTCTTTGTACGACTTACATCCCCAAGAATTTACATGCCAATGCCTTGGGTCAGTAGCCTGTCGAGGAGCAAGCAAAGTTGGATCATAGCCATATCCAGGATGGGTAAAACACAAACTATGATTTTAAACATTTCTGTCCCATTTGACCGGTATTACACCCTAAAGTGATGTCTCAAATGTCTGTTGCCTGCGCTTCTCATGTGTATGCAGTTGTGATAGCATACAGTCATATTTGTGGCAGTCTTTGCTTTGTATTCACATAGGAGTGCGTTGATATGTTCCGTATCTACGAAAAGGCAAGAGCGAAGGGGCAACAAATTCAGGATTTATACCAGGAGAGCTTTCCAGATAGACGGCAATCAGCACCAAAAACTTCCCAGAAAGTTAAGACGTCTGCGTACAACATCGACCTGTGAGAGACGCTCCAATGAAATCCGGTGTTAACGTGGGAGCTTTTTTGAATGCCATAAGAAATAATGTGCATACTGCTATACGGGAAATTGCACAAGAGGTTAACATTAGCCAATGTTCTATGGTGCAGGTACTGAAAGCCAATAAGTTTAATCCATATCTTTGTATAAATTTGCTATATCGACTTCGTGTTTTCTTACTCGCATCATATTCTACCAGGTGGTGTTGGCATTATTTTGGAGCGTAAAGTACAGCGTGAAATGCCGCGATGGTGTGGCAATTTGGTACATGAATATAGTTGCCACCTTTTCTCGTTGTCTCCAATATATGCTGTTGATTTTCCTGCCGCTGCTCCATTGGTAGAGCTATGAATGTTTTCCCTCAGGGTATGCGTGGATGTATTGCGAAGGACAACACCAGTTTAAATTGACTGAGAAATTTATTGTGAACTAATATTTGAGTTCTTTAATCGAGTTCCTGAACGTTTGAAGTGAAGAAATGAACTGACTCTAAATTGTAGCACTCGAAACTATAATAATTGAATTATTGGTATTATACCTGCTAACTTCTACAGTGTCAAAGCTACGGCAGGAAATAACTGTTTCCGCAATAAAAAAAACTAGACGTGTAACCTGTCGTGAGTCGCTAAATTGTTTAGCGGCAAGATCTCTCACGATAGCCGCTAAACAAGCGCGTCACTGGGCGCTTAAATCATGCTCATAAGTATCGCTGGCGGTACCAGAGAGAGAGAGAAACTCTGATATAAAATTGCTCGCTTTATTACTTTTAGCTTCACCTACTTCATTACTTCCCACCAACATTATTTTTCACGAGTAAGTGACGTTCTCTTTTCCAGAATTCTGGTATACGTGACTCTGCAAACGTACCGAGTTTACAACCTAACTGAATTTCCAAAAATTCTTAAGCTAACGTGTTCTCTTTCGCTAACCTGACTTTCTAATTACCTTCACGTTTCCGGACAAACATTTCAACTAAAAGCTTGCTACATTATGTTCTGATTGATATGCAGAATTAGTTATTGAAATTATTTATCTTACTATCATTTATTTATTTAATTATATATAATATATATAACGGTATCAAACGTTTTCGGAATGTAACGCCATTCCATCGTAAGCTGTATATCGACTGCGAGTTGCCACACCCCTGCCCGCCATATATGAAGCCCATAAGACGAAAATACTGACCTCTGTTGTAACTGGTTGCTACTCGTGTGTATTTCTTGTTCTGTTTTCTCCTGAACTGGAAATGCTGCCCTCTGAGGTGTAGATAGGGAGCTTCTCTGTCTCTTCTCTCGTCTCCTATGAGCTGATTGGATAAATTGCATCATGACATTAGATGGTGGAATTTAAAAGTTCATAATGTTGTTAATATTCATTCATCATAATCATTCATATATCTCTCTCTCTCTCTCTCACACACACACACACACACACACACGTCTTCCTCCGTGGTGTAGTGGTTACCATGCTAGCCTCTAGTTCCCGAGGTCGCGGGCTCAAACCCGGCGGAGGGCAATGAATTTTTTGGGGGCGTAAAAATCCTTAGCATGGCTTCCTTCGAAAGGGAAGTAAAGCCGGTGGTCCCGTATCGTAGATTTACCGCACGTAAAAGAACCTCAAGCCTGATAAAGAGGCCTCTGAGAAAAATTTCCGATCTTTCACACCCAATATAGAATGCCACGCTAAGGACTACAGCAGTTAAAGAGTGTCCATAAATAAAACTCAATTTAATTTTTACACACACGCGCGCACACACACACACACACACACACGAACATTTTTATAAAAATATTTTCTGACCTCAGGGGCCTCAAAACATTTCTCGACATCGAAACATTGGGTGAATTATAATACTCCCTCTTTCCTACTATAAACAGGAACAGTTTATATGAGGAAATAAAAATGATAATTTCAAACTTTGAAACCTTCCATAAGATGACGTAGTACACTTGGAAAATTTTAAACATATACAAAATATTTTAAAAATGAATAATCTATAAACAAATTATTTGAAACCAACTGAGAGTTTAACGAGCTCTACGTTTACTTGTTGTAAGCTTTGTCTGTGTTTTACGACTTCCCAGTTATACAAAATTCGAACAATAAGAGGACGTCACAGGAAATTTCATAATAATTAGAGATTTAAGCTGTAATTTTTGTGTTAACATCTCTAATATATATGACATAAAATAACTCAATCAAAATGTTTAGCTCGTGTTTAAAAAATAAAATAGAAAGCTAATATTTTTTGTTGTATGTACATAGTGGTTCTGGGAAAGGCAATTTTCGTGTTGCAGCCTTCAAGGATGCTGGATATATAAACAATACAAAGTTCCATAATCATCTGACTTAAAGGTTTTGATAAAGTTGTTCAACAAAAATCATTCCCAAAATTGTATTTATTCTTTATTCTTTGTGGCAATTTAGGGCTGTTAATATGTGTTTTTTCTGGATATAGAACTTTTGGGTGAAATACAACACTTCTTTCAGCTAAAATAGGAAAGTGGAAGAGAAAATTAATTAAAAAAGCGTAAATTTCTGCTCACTTAAATCTAAACACGGAGCATTGATGTACATAATTGCTTTCATCAAAGTAATTGTGCAGTAATACACACGTTTTTCATTAGAGGACTGCAAATATATTAGCTCTTAGTAAACAGTATATATCACATCAAGGTAGAGAGACTGTTGGCTATAAAAGCACCAAGGAAAAACCCTGTGATATATATACATGTACATTTTTTTACCACGAGCAATTCTAGTTGAAAGAGGAAGATAAACTGTTCATCCTGTACCAGCACCTCTTTCTACAGTTCTTCTAATAATACGGAATAAAATGCAAGGAGGTAATAATCAAAATCTTATGTTATTTATTCGAGGTAAAGCTATATCCGGGGCTCAGAGTATTAAGGGCATTAATCAATTAAATGTGGAATTTTATTTCTGAAAGCCTAATTAAAATAGTTGGATCCTATTTATTTAGAGCATACGCACAGAAGTTAAGGGAAGGGTTATAGTAACACTCCTCCACTCAAATTTCCCCGAAACTGAAGGCATATGACGAGCCTGAAGACAACTAATCCTTCTTGTAATGAAACTTCAGAATTGTTGCCGTAAAGGGTAAACAGTGTATACACCATGGAGTGATTCTCTCCATCTTAATAATACACGGAGTGGAATGGGTATAAGTATCCGTCTTTAAACGGATGAGAAATCATACAAGGAAACTAAAATACATTTAATCCACTTCTCTATAATTAATAACTACATAGCCATGGAACATTTTCGCAACACTGCACCTCTGAGGCCACGTACCAACCATAGCACTTATGGCAGCTGACGAAGTAAACTAGAAAGTGAACATTGGCAGGTATACTCCCCACATCTCAGTAGGACGAGAGGAAAATACTTTGTGTTTATGCAACTTTTGTGAATAAACTAACGAGAAACGCGTTTGAAGCACATGGTATAATACGAAATAAATCTTTCGATTTGACATGAATAAACTCTTTAGTAAAAACAAGTTCTCAGAAAATGAAAACTCTGGCAATCGGATCTTAGAATTACCAACCTACTGAAATTCGTATTTTCAACTAACCTCATATGGCCATTCCAAAATCCAAAGATAACGCATGTTCTAAAGCATGCGAAAACTATAATCAGTATCTAGGTCACGTTGTGAAGTAGCAGACAGGGCGAAACCCCTATTCGCAGTTCAAAACCCATTTCACAGAGATACTGAAACATTTGATAAAAATAAGTGTGTTTATAACAAATTTCTATTTGTTAATGATCCTACAAGAATTTCTGAAAAATCCAATGATTCTGCTCTCCCTCTTGTCCTGTATTCCACATCTTCTTAGAACAATAACGTGGTGACGAAGGCCTGGGGAACTTTGAAAACCAATTTTCAGCTGTACTTCTGCGCCGCATCTGAGTTTCTAATTAATTAAAAGAGTTTTAACCGATCCCGATTTGTGAATGATCATATAGTTATCTTCTTTACTCAACCGTTTCTGATGTAAATTCACCCGTAGTGGTTGAATACCGCGGGGCTCGAGGGGAGAGGTGGATCACATTGTGGCGTTGCCGGATGTAGTGCACGACGAAAATTAAGATTGTGCCGAAACCTAAAATGCACACCATGAAAAAATATTACAAAAAGATACAGAGTAAAATTCTATTTTGTTTGAATTAAAATGTACGTATCCTCAAGCAAGGTAGCATGGCATAATTGGTGACAGAATTCCGATATACCTAGAGTAACTTTAATGCGAGTATAGTGCTTAGAGAGGGAAGAAAACATAGCAGCAGTCTCTCCTTCAGCTATGGGTTTTTACATCCCTTCTAGACTCAGTATTATATAACAGTGCATTGCTCTACTGATTTCAGTAAATTAGCACATGTTTATAAACATAAAAAATCCTAATCCTTGACATTCCAAAAAGCACAGCACTTAAAATCTGCAATAAAGTATAATGTAGCAGTGAATATTTCCAAAATGAGTAATGTTATAGAAAAGTTAGTTAACTTCAACAAGAACCATATTTCGTTGTCTCTGTGCTCAGGCAATCAGCATTCTGGCCTCTTAACCTAAGGGTCCCGTATTCAATCCAGAAGAGCCCTTTTCCATATGGGAACAATTTTAAAACAAGAAAAACGTTTTTATATTTTAGACTAAAAATAATTAATATAACTCTTTTAAATATCGTTTGTGCATAGTTTTATTGGTTCAATAATCACCTCAAGTATTCAAGGACATTTTAAATATATCGAGACAAAGGCCATTTACAATAATACAGACTTTTTAAATTCCCACCTTCAACTCCTTTTTATTGGCTTTCTAGGACGTTATGGAATGAAAATAGAATTCCCGTAAAAAGGTGGCTAAGATATACATGGGAAATACTTAACTCATTGTTAAACCTTTTGAACATTAGATGTTTTAAAAACAAAGTTCGTATTACGTTTATGTACAGAAAATTGGAAGGAGAATTTTTTTTCTTCATGATTAAAGAATTTGGAGTCATATCAAACTTTGAATATGTAATACAAATTATTGTAGAGAGTATTTTCGATAAATATTAAAGTAATTTTTCCGGTGAAAAACTTTTGGTTTCAGGGAGGTTCAAGGAATATGTAGAATTATTTGTATAAAGCATTTGATTTTTAAAACGTGCAGATACTTGTTAAATATCCAGTAGTTTTGTAGGAAGTGCTTGTCCTCACAGTAAATACTGAAAATTACCTCCTCGAACACCTACACGTTCCAGCACTCAGAGAAGATTGAAGTTTGGGGTGCGGTTTCGGGAAGTCGAATAGTGGAGTCAGCCTGCTATTTGGACACATGGATACGAACAAACTTTCCAGAATTACTTTTGCAGTTGGATTATTCCTAAAGGCCTCAAGTATATTCCCAACAGACGGTGCAGATTTCAAACGAGTCTCACTCTTATCGAAAGATTCTTTAATGATTGAAACAAAAGTCACCTTACACTATAGAAATTAGCGCAACAACACACTTATTTTCTTGTGGGGTTAACTTAAAGGTTAGCTTTAATCATAATGTAGTTCAGCGCATCAGGTAAAGTACCTTTTAGAAAACTGATGAAGAAAGATAAAATTCATTTCATTCCTTATATTATTACAACCGTATTCTTTTCTTTGATAGTAAAAGTTTACTTTCTCTATCACATATCTTTGAATATGTATTCTACTCAAAAAATTTAATATAGACATATCACATAAATTCATGTCTTTGCACCCAATAAAAATCATTTTGCGCGTTTGTGTTGAGCATCTTTCAAACAAGCGACACGAAGATTCTACGGAAATTTACATTTTCCCAAACTGCCCTTAACATGAAAGTATATTCCTTATTTTTTGTTTTCTAAAAAACAAAACTGCTCCAATAATTTGATCCAGCATCATATATGGGAAACTGAAAATATCAATAAAATGTATATGTTGAATTTCCTGTGAATAGCCAGTGAAACATCATACGACATACACTAAAATGCTTTAGAAAGAATGTCGAGTTCAATATGCTTCTCCTCTGCGTTTACTACTTTAGACAACCCTGCTGTGCAGTATGTGTCTGAAGAAAGCTGTGCATTTATGACCATTTGCCTATATTTCTAGCTACCTCAAGCAGTAAAGAGAGTCTCATAAAAGCATCCGTTTTATATCAATCTGCATTACGTAAAAAAAATGCGTTGTCAAAACTTTGGGCCAAATATACTACTTCCTTCGCCCTAGATAATATAAAAAGAAAGTAAAACAAAGTATCTGTTAAGAATACGTGTCAGCTGGAGTCACAGTGTTTACCTGAAGGAAATACATCCGAAGGTACAGAACGGGATCAATTCTCAGTCAGGACGAAGTGTCTTTTTGGATCTTTTCCCGAAGTTTTCCGTTGCTAAAAAGACAAGTCGGGTAACTTTGGGTTTCAATGTCTGTTGGTTCATCTGTGCCATCATTAATCATTCATCCTATTCATCGCCTGCTCTCTTAGCAATAAAGCAGAATGCTGTATGCACAACAAAGGAAGAAAAAAGAGAAAGCAGATTATCAGCGTAGTCTCAAATAACATCCGAGATATACAGAGGTAAAATACACCTATAGTAGTGACTCCTAGGCAAACACCTGCTGGAATAAAAGCAAACACGAACTAGATGCCTAGAGCTGCACAAGCGGTTGGCTACCCTATCATTGAAACTGGTGGCTTTATCAGAAACTAGTTAGAATTTCATGGTACGCTTCCTTCCTCCTGGTGGAATACACATTGTCTTTATCAGCATTAATATTGCGTTTCACTATGGGTTTCCTGCAGTGCCCTGTGACCTGTTTTCCTCTTGGCACAGTGCACCAACATAACGCCAGCCAATCGCAGTGAGTAAGCTGGTAGCGGGAATTGTTTTTAAAACGCCCAGCATGAGGGATTACATCGCTCATAGAGGATAAAACTATTAGACAACAACATCGCTGCAAGTAGTGCTGGACATTTCAATTTTGCTCATAGTTTTCCTGTCATGTGACGCAAACATAATTCGTGCTATTCTTCTGTCTCTTTAGTTGTTACTTTAAAAATTTGGAAGTAATTCTGTGGTTGGAAAATAATATTTTTAGTCTTTTGCGAAATCGAACCTCAATTCGATGCTCATTATTTTATAATCAATATTTTTCTCTTGTGCTTTCTTTCTTTTTTTCTTTATTTCTTTCCTTCTTCTGCTTTTTCAAGTTGTCCAACTTTGGACTTGACAGGCTTAACCCGTATTTTTTCCGCACTTAAGTCTTCGAGCAGTAAAAGATAAAATTTTATACTCGTAAAATGCAAAACGTTTATTTTTTAAGCATGGAATTTTTAGATCTTTAGCAAGACTCTTGTCAATGAATAAATTAAGGAAATAAACACAGAAGTATGAATTCCCGTTATGTTGGTCTTAAGGCAACACTCGATGAATAGACCATGATTTTATTACAGAATCAGAATATCACAAAATATACAGTTTTATAGCCAGACACTCCCTATGCTTTTTTTGTTTTTTTAAAAAGAAAGGGAGGGCAACAAATGCTGTGTGCACTGCGACCAGTTGTAATCTATTGTGCTTCAGACTCCTGCTAAAAGTTCGTTGGAGTGGCTGATTTTTGAGAAGAATTATCCCAGCGATTAAGACATCAACGAAAATTCGGAATTAGTGCTAGTAGTAGTTAAATCACCAAATGTGGCACAGTCTACAGTAAATGTAAACTTCATTTGAATAGCAATATCTCGAAAGCAGTTGTTGGATTAAAATTAAGTTAATTCAGAATCATTTTATTTTCATCTCTTATTAGATTATCTTAAGATTTTTTGAAAAAAAAAGAAGATAAAACCATGATGAAAAACATGGAGACACATTCGGCTGACAATCTCTTTAGAACAAAAACTTCTGCTCAGAGAGCGTTCTGAATGTGAAGGGTCAAACTAGAAGTATGAGGTAGTGTCCATACAGCTCAAATGTTAGAGCGTCAGGACACTAGCTGCAGAATTTGCCTTCGCATTTTTTTTCTTTTCGTATTTCTTTCCTTTTGAAGGCTATCATTTAAAAATAAGTGTAATAGTCAATGGTTTAATACCTTCAAATAATTTATTTTCATAAATACTGTAAAACTATTCATACAAGTGCTCGTTTTACTAAGTACTCGCTGTTAATGGCGTCAACAGTAATTATTGACATTTTTAGCTGAGGTAACACTCGCCTATTGGTCGCAAATACAATAGTTAGGATATTACGCATATTATAGGAAATCCCAACCCCTTAGAGATTTCAGGCGTACTGCTTATAATGCGGAAAGCTGAAACAAAGCGCAGCACAGAAAATATTTCGTAAATGGTTAATGCAACAAATAATTTAAACATAAATTATACATCTAATCGATACCCAAGTTTTGGTTTCTTCTAAGATTTCGGAGTTACATGGAATTTTGTAAAAAGAGGAGGATTTCAAATGCCATTTTTGGAAAATCAAGATATCTGTGCAGATAAAGGCTCGAACGATTTATAAAATCCTTGAAACTCTGAATTATTCTGTGTGCCTTCACTGTATATGGTAGTGCTCCACTGCTTCATAAACATTGCATTTTAATCAATATAATTAGATCCACTTTTAGGAAAATAAGAAAAGATATATTGCAGTAATAGTATTTGGTAGTTTAGGGTGAGTGAAGTATCCTTAAAATATATGCTATCGAACTTTAAGGATGAAACTTAATACTTAATTGTTCTCTCCCTCTCTCTCTCACGCGCGCGCGCGCACACGCACACACACACACACTCACTGTTTACGTTTCAAAATATGGACCAAACAATTGAATTTCGAGTAAAAGCATTCATTACATTTTTGAATAAACTGTAATACATCTCAATTTGCTATCGAAGGTGTAATAAGTAAAAGTCTCGTTAACAGAAACATTTTATAGCTTACAATTTTGAACAATAAGGATTAGAAATAACTTATGTGTGTTTTCTTCCAGAAAGCCTAGATGATTGTTAGAGCCACACAAGACAGCCTTAATTATTCTCTAAGAAGTCAGACGAATACCATCCTAGAGTCACCAAAAACTGTTAGAATGTACTCTTAGCTCATTGTCCAAGAAAGCAAACGCAGTGTCAGGTTGGGCCTTGAAGTTATCACTCTGTATTTGAAACTTGCCACGTAATACTGTAACATATGCATTTAGTGAAAAATATTCTGATTCTTGTATGTTTTCCTCGGAGTCATTAGTGGTTACCCATTGTCATTTTTCTAGTTGTTTTAATACCATTCTTATTCTTGTTTATTTGTCAAATAAATTATATTATAATTTACATAGTTTTACTTTAAAACAGGATTAACGATTACCCAGCTTTCAAAGCCTAAGCACTTGGCACTTTGCTCCAGATAGGCACGTTTCGTAATATTCCGTACCTGATTGGTCGTAACACAGTAATCAAGGAGCATGCTCAGTAGAAGGCTAGGTGCCGCCTATGTAACCTCTTTGTTTTCAAAAGCATAAATGTTTAATGAAAGAAAATTCCGTAAGCCCCACATCTTCCTGAAATTGGTAATACAATCTCTGGTTTGGTTAGACAGCAGTTAAATGTTATTTTCGTAGTTGCCCAAGCATATGATTATATCTATACTGTTCGCCAAACAAAATTTGGTGATCATGCCTGTACTTTCTAAATGGCAAGCACGAAGTTTGTAGCTAGAAATAGTTATTACCGACTTCGCGACATAGTTGCCAATGTTGGCATTCCTGTAGCATTTTGCTTGTCTTTGCTTATACTTCATGTTTGAACTTAAAAGGTTTGATGAATGTGCTAAAAAAAATCAGATGTGATACACTCACATGACTTTCTCTACTCTTGTACAAACTATTTTTACAAACGCTTATTCTCCATAAGCTTCATGTTAATCGAGATATCAAGATGTTAATCTTATTGCTAATTTTCTTTTAGATGCAGGGGGAATGGGTAGGCTTTAAGCTATTGTCAAATATTTTAAGAGCTGGTTGCTATGTGGAGTATTCCATTCTCTTTGCATTACCAGGACAAAAAATGAATAACGAATTTCCATTTGAGAAAAAGTATAAGTATTGAAAATTTAAGGGAATGACAAGCAATATCTCAAAAATGCTTCACTCAAAAAAAAATGTATATGACATAAATTGTGTATTTTAACGCGATCTACATTTTTTGTAGTAAATGTTTGTCTATCTCTTAAGGTTTACCAGTTATGCAAAAGTCGTTCACAATGAAGAATACTTTTGGAGACATTCCCAGAGAATTCGAGATATACATTGCATTTGTCATGAAAATATCTTTAAAATATGATATTTTAATCAAAATCGTTAGAGCCATTTTTGGGAAAATTAAAATTTTTGAAAAATGTTCCATGTAAAGGGTAAACTGGGGTGGGTGGGTTTTCTTGAAAACCTTCGTGTCGCATTTCTGGAAGATACTGAATCTAAATACCAAGTTTGGTGTTTATCCGACTGTTCGTTTCTGAGTTATGCTGTTTACAGACACACACACGGACATGTTTCCAAAAATGTTTTCTCAAAACACATGTTTCCGGTGAAATCTCGCTATCGAATTTTTGGGTGGAATTCAATACTTCCCCAGCTTACTATACGTAGTAGAGAAAGCAAAAATTGGATCATGTCCTGCTGAAATCATTTCTGAAAATATTGAGCACAGGACGAGGTCAACCGTGGTCTTCTCGGTAGACAAAGTACTATCTCAATAACCGCTCTGCGGCGTTACCGCGTAGAATGGGCTCACACCGTAGTCCTCTCCAAGTATTAAATTACGGTCCAGCTGGTAGAAGAAGTGTTGTATAAAGGCTCAAAAAGCAATGGAAAGATCAGCTGTAACTCTATGTAGCCGGAACGGATCATCATCTTTATGCTGATGACGATGATTAAAATAGGGTGGCGCCGTGGCCGATTTAAATTAAATTGAGTTTTATTTATGGACGCTCTTTAACGTTATGGTTCTTAGCGTCCCATTTTATAATGGACGTGAAAGACTGAGACCTGTTTATCGGCTTGAGGTTCTTTAACGTGCCATAAATCTCTAACATGGGACTATCGGCTTTACTTCCCTTCCAAAGGAAGCCATTCTAATGAATTTTATGCTCGAAAAAAATCCATTGCTCTCCGCCGGGTTTGAGCCCGGACCTCAGGAACTAGAGCCTAGCACGATACGCTTAGACTACAGAGGACGACACGGCATGGCCGAGTGGTTAGACCGCTTGTCTATTACCAAGCGGCCCGGATTCGATCGCAGTGAAGTATATGTAGGATTTGCGGTGAAGCTGCGTCTGGGCAACGCGTCTGCGTTTTTCCCTGTTTCCCCCGCCATTCATTCCACCAACTGCTCCGTCATCATCTTTCCTTTCATCCATTTCACCGTCATTTCTAATCACCTCCTTCTACGCTCTCATACCAGGCTTCGGGCTGATCACCCTCCTGCTTCTTCTATCTCATCCAAATAGCCTGTCTGCTCCCGGACCTTCGTCTGACCCCAGGCATTAGCTTGTACATCCTGGGGGTGTAAGTCCTCCATACAGGAAGGGTAAACAGAGAAGGAAGAGGTAAGCATTAAAATATGTGAACAAAACCATATATAAAAGGTTTACTTCAGTAGCTTAAAAACCAAAGTTTGGAATTTTCATGTCACTTCTGAAGTCCGAAATATATGCCTCAGTGACTAGACTCTCTACATTTATGTATGATCCACAGTCAATAAATTTTCTTCCCCATTAAATTATCCCTTCAAACCTGATTTTTTTAGAAAATAAGTATTTTTAATCAGAATGGTTTTCCTTTGAAACTCAAACAGAACTAGTTGCTAGAAGCTGCAAAATATGTGTAGACTTGACATATTGTGAATGAAAAGGCAACTGAAGCATGATATATTATCGATACAAACAGGAAAGAGCCACACAATGCCAGAGAAACTAACAAAGCCCAGTTCAAACACAATGTAGGCTGAAACACTCGACTGAAAAGATATTTCCGGCATCGCTTTCAAACCAGAGAGCGTCATTCGCTTCTATCTTCTAAGTTTGCAAATGGATGAATAAATCTATCTGAAACGTTGCACTAAAATTCAGCTTTTGTATTTAATATCAATGTGAAATGTTTCAAGTTTTCTAAATAAAACTATATAATGGTAGGTTTCAAATTTTCAGTAGCTTTTAAAACTAGGTAAGGTGACAGAACTGAACCGCAGTAATAATAGCGCATAAGAAACGTCTTAGAAGTTACGCTTAACTCACAATTAAATAACTCTCCCGCAGCAAAGATAAGCGCAAAAAATACGATTATTGTTATTATTATAGAATGGGGAAAGAGAATGCGTAAGTGAACTCGGAGACGCACGACTTAAGAGAGGGAGTTTCAGAACCAAAAATCAAGCGTGATGACCGCTTTAGACACCAAAAACAACAGATCCGCAAATAAGGGAGCATAGTCCATTTGATTTTTCTAGGCGTCATCAAATGATTGGTAGTTCAGTTTGAGCACAGGTCGTACAGCTGTACAAAACATTAAGCGTTTAGGTGACAGACTGCTCCAATGCCAGATTGAATGAAAGTATGACGAAATAAGCCATGTCCGAGGTGGTTGTAAACAAAACAAATTTTTATTTAAAAACCATGGTTACAAAATAGTATTACTAAGTATGTATAGTTAATTAATTCCACTATTATTATTATTTATTATTATTATTATTATTATTATTATTATTATTATTATTATTATTATTATTATTATTATTATTATTATTATTATCTATTGAATAGTTTAAGAGAGTTTATGAGAACAATAACTTCTAAAGGAAACGTGTATTTCGATTTCTAATGAGGAAATACACTTATAACAAACTAACCAAATCCTAAGTTTTATTCGGGTTCTTGCATTAAATGCAGAGATTCTACTCTACCCTATCTCGGTATCTCTCCTCTCTTTTCCCCCTCTCTCCCCATCTCAAATCTCAACATCCATTTAACCAACACCCTGTACCCAACTTAACTGTACCTCTAGGTGTAACATGCAGGTTATGTGATGTTTTGAAAAAAAACACTACTTTCTTCTGGTATGCTGAGTTCACAACAGTACAAAAACTTGTGCATCTTCGCCATACTTGCAATGCGATCGATACTATACTCTTTCTCGTGGTAAGCGGTTTGCCTGTAGGAATGACAGTAATGAGGGTTGTTATAACTTGATAAATATTTGTTTATTTTATTGAAATACTTATAGTAAGAAAGTTAAGACGCATTGTTAATTTAGATTTCTTTAAAAGTGCCATAATAATAAGCATATATATATATATTTTATTTTACGTCAAGTTATAATCCGGTCTTTGAGAAAAGTAATTAAAACGCCATATAGCCTATTTTATACTTTTGAACCTAAGGTATGTTGAATGATAATTCATAACAATCAATTCCAGAACACATACAACGCTAAAATGTGATTTGTTTTCGTTTCAGGGTAGCCAATTATATTCGTAAATTTAACTTATTCCTAAAAATGTTACTAAAAATATCGCTACAGCTTTAGGATATGAATACATAAGTAAATTTGTTCAATTTAATTATGATAACAATCCTTTTATTATGTATATAATGTATTAATTTTGGTTATTTAATAAAATATTTTAATAAGCTATTAAAGGAAATAATAATCGTGCATATCATCTCGTACAACGATTTAAAGGCAGGGTAAAGAGCCTTTAGAATATTTAGTTTCGTGTCCTGTAAATAGGTATCCTAATAACTAATATTATTTGTGGTGTCTTCCATCAGAATTTAAGATGAACGTTCCTTTATCTTTCATTTGTTTAATATTGTGAAGAAAGAATGTTATATTCATAATCGTTCGAATGTATTTTAATAAGAACAAAAGGTCAGGGTTTGAGTGTTATGATACTTTATTTCCAGACTCTCTTTCGCCCTCCCTTCGGCACTAATGTTGTTTCAAGAACAAATATAAATAGCGAGCACATTCCAGGTGCATGCTGGAGCAATAAGTTAAATGGTCCTTGGTTTATTCGAATGTGTGAAATTATCACGTAACAGAATCAGTACTCAGCACCTAACAAATCTGTGTATCGTTTGCAGAAGTTACTTTACTCCCACTCTGAAAGCTCTTCTCGGAATAACGGAGTAGTAAAACATTGTTTTTAGATCTGTTCGAGTATAAAGATGCGTTTCGTTTTAATATTAAACTATTTTGTAACTACTCCCCACCTCCACATGCTATTAGATATATGAAACACAGAACACAATGACAAATCATACTTACTATAGGTAATTTTAGTATAACATTTTTCTAGGTTTGCTACCTATATAGTTCTTGATAATCCCTAATTTCCTTTCTTTTAGAAATTTGGGATGTTAGATTATTATAAATATAAGAAATGTATCATTGCTGACATTTATAACTAAAGTGAACGTAACAAATATTATTTGAAAATGTCCACCCTGGGTCCGCGAAAAAGAGTTCCAATTAAAAGATACTAGTATGAGAAAGAAAATAAAAAAAGAATTAAAAAATGTTGTTTTACTTATTTGTATGTGAAAGCTAGACCACAACACATTCTTGAATTCACAAAGTATAAAATACTGTTTCTTTCTAATTCCGCTTTATATTATATAATCGTGTACGCCTTCTTTATAATCTTTAGTGCTGATTAGGTAAAAAGAAATTAGTTATACACTACATAGATACTTTGGAAATTACGAAACAAAGGAATGAGGAAATGAATAAAATGAGTAAAAAGACACGTCTTCACATGTGACTAATCTCTGACTGCGCAAATAGAAGTAACTGTGTACTGCCGATTCTTCCTGTATACATATGTTGACAAAATAAAAGGGTTCGGCAGTGATGACGAAATCAAGAAAAAGGCCAATCATTATAAAATTAATTTATTCCGAAACATTAACAGTTTTGAAAGAGTATAGAGGAGGTATTCATTATATTGGGTTGGAAATGTTTTATATAGCATGTAATAGCTGCAGTGGAGAAAACAAAGTAATAAGCATGATGATATACTTGGATGGCGCAGTTGATTAATCATTTAGTTTCCGGCCCCAAGAGTTAGAACACATTTAAGAGTGCTTAAATGCAAGAGTCTCTTATAAATAGACTTACTGACGAGTTACTTTAACTTCTGTGTTACAAAATTCAGTCACACCAGTGATTTTAACATCGTTAAAGTCAGCATTAATTGTTCTTACAGGAAGATACAGTATTAACGTGCACTATTGCGGAAAACAAAGGATAACCATGACAAAGAAGGCTTTTAATAGGGAGTAAACATCTTCTGAACTCTTGAAACCAAAATAAGATGCTTATAATTATTTTGTATGGCGTGATGTTTGAGTGTGTAGTGGGAAATGCTTGATCGACTCTTGCAGCGTGCTGTTGTAGTATTTTTCTTCCTCGGCTAGTGATGCTTGTTGGTAGTTGAGTACTCCATTCCTATCTAATTGCTAAGTTTCGTTAATCTCAGGTTCTAGTGGGTGAGCCAAGTTAAAAACACACTGCAAGTTTTCCCTTTATAACTGATGTTTATTTCATTATTCAAATAAATCTGGGCGGCTAGCTTTTCCCATTTACTTTATCCCACCACTTGAATATTTATCAGGGGCCTATCTATCTTCACACGCATCCCCACCCTTATATGCACCCACGTGCATCTGTAGCACCTTGCTTCGGCGTGACTTCTTGTTGCGCTGAACTGGTAAAGTAAGAGTGCCCCCTCGGCGAAATCTGGTCTTATATAGGGCGGCTTACCCACGCTGTCCTCTACGTTTGAAAATGTAACGATGCTTCCCATTGGCCCTCAGGCCGCGTTACCCAAGCATGTATGAAAATATGAGGTTTCAGAACCTGCGCTTCAGCGCCATCATGTAGCGACGTACCACTCTGTGCCAGGCACGGTCGTTATGAGTTCCAGGAATTCCCATTCAATTAGCTAGAGCGCCCGTTGCTTACAAATAGCTCTGTACAAAGTTACATGTTGAATGTTTTAACATTCAGTGAATTAAATTATTGCTATACAATTCTTATGTGTATGGTTCCCCTTTCATATGCACAATGTATAATATGTATGATATATCCCCTTTCAAATGTACAATGTATAATATGTATGATATATCCCCTTTCGAGTGTTGAAACTGGGCATGGCATTGAAGCAAGAATAACAATTTGAAGAATCTTTAACATGAAAATGAAGAAGAATGAAGAGCATGAAATAAGACAGACAAAATGTTTAATAATTCTGTGTTAGAAAAGAATGCACGAAGGAAAACTAAGGAAACTGTTCAGGACGAGGAAGGGAAACTGGTTGGGACGTTGTATGAGAAGAAACTGGTTGCTAAGAGGT
This sequence comes from Deroplatys truncata, assembly GCA_030765065.1. Taxonomy (NCBI): domain Eukaryota; kingdom Metazoa; phylum Arthropoda; class Insecta; order Mantodea; family Mantidae; genus Deroplatys; species Deroplatys truncata. The sequence goes on along the minus strand of CM060976.1, from coordinate 97,364,033 downwards.
TCACTGGAAGGTAAGTAATAGTAATAATAATAATAATAATAGTAATAATAATACAGGTAAATATTAGGTCGTATGGCCTGTTAGGATATATAAAATAGGGATTTCTTTCCAACTCTTCTCCTTTTTTAAGATGTTTCCTTGTTTTTTATTTCCGGTTTATTATTACCGTGTTTCCTCTGGTTTATTTTACCGCGTTATACCGCAATAACTGTCACAGACACCTGAACACAAACACTCATACCCACGGTGGGACTCGAACCCGTAACACTCAGCTTGGCGAAGCGCCGAACCTTTGCGTTTCAACGACCGCGGCTACGAGGGCCGGCTGTTGGCACGCCCGGGAGATCTCTTCCCATGAGGTTGGTAATGAAGCATAGATTTGGGCATTTTATGGGATCTCATTCGTCTTAAATGGCTCAGCCAGTTCTGATAGGTGTGTATGAAAGGAGAATAGGTTCCAGACCAAGATCTCCCAATATAATTTCATTTCGTATATGGTATCAACTCGTATATCCTGTTGTAATTCTCATAAAAGGCATTTCATTTACTTTTATTCTGTTTTGTTCTATCCGTCTTAGTGTCCATACCTCACTACTATACCACAGAACTGCCTTCGTAGTTTTTTATATAAATATAACCTTATACTTTTAATAATAATTATAATAATAATGTTAAGATGTATCTAGCGATGAAGAGGAATTACTGGAAGAGACTGGACTTTGAAACGATGCAGCTTTCTTTGGGCATAAAACTATGATGTTTCTTTGGGAAACGTTTAACTTGGAACGTGTATGTCCTTTTTATCAGTTTTTACTTATAAAGTCAGGTTTAATATGATCCTTTAGGTTATCGCAAATATATTGCTCTTCGTAATTATGTCTAGGCAGCATCTTGATTGTTTTGTTAGAAATATATTTACCGAAATATAAACCAGAAGACGCCGAGGAGGTCCCTGGTTTTGAGCACGTTCCCAAAACAGGTCATTTCCTACTCGATATGAATTCCCTTTACACCCTCATTTCGCATCTAAATACTAAGATTTTCCCTGCCTCTACCTATATATTCGTTGATTCCGGCTTGGCGCTATTTACATCTCTTGCTTATGTATTCTCTTGCAAGCCATTTGCATCGGAAAGGGCTGCTGTGCCCATTATTGGATTCCTGCGCCACTCTGGGATTTAGACTTGAATTCAGCGCACGTCTGTATTCGGGCATTAGTTGCGATTCTGCGGAGCTTCCGGCCGCGCAGTTGTGAATGCAGCTATCGCATTTATCGAAAAGGGGGAACAGCGTTCCTTTCTTTCGAATATTTGTTCATTAAAGCATAATCAACGATAACTAAATGAATAGAAGGCTCTATATTTTGTGCGTATCAACAATTCGAATCCAATCAAATACTTTTCCTCCCCTCTCATCCACAACGTGATGAATCGTTGTCACTCTCTCACTGTTTACTCTTCAGACTAAACATACACAGAAGCTCTATGCGATGTATTGTTTACCTATTGAACTACTACTTTTTTCTATTCGAATATTTGTCCACAACTACCATAAAAGACTGACCTAGGCCGTCGTTAGCATTTCTGAATCAGAAAAACAATCCAAAATTCTCATCGTATCATAGGCGCTACCAGTGTATTAAATCAGAACTTGAACCATAGAATATACCTTATCTCAGTATACAAAACAAGTAATAATATTTTGTAAAATATCTTCTATAGGTGCCTTTATTTTCTTATTTAAGGGAAACACATTTTGAATTTTGTAAAAAAAAAAAATACACATACATTGTAGAATCAGGATATAATTACGTTTATTCCTTCTGTTCATTTAAATGACAGTGCGCAGTGCTTAAAAGATTAAAAATGTTTTCTCGTTATCGTGTACTTTTTTTGTATTTGCTACTTTAAAATGTTCATGATGGATTTTTCTTCAATTTCTTTCATATTTACAATGTACTTACTTTTAAGTTGTATAAGAGATCTGAAGAATCTTTTATTGACATTTATAGATTTAAGTTTATTTTTAATTTGATATATTTTTTGAAGTCTTTTAGAAAATTATGTACATACTTTTATTATTTTTTCATCAATTTTACACAAAACTTAATCTTTGACTGTAATATACTATATTCCAGAAAAATGTGTAAAAAGTTAATCATGTATCAGTCAATTCACATTTCTTAAAAATTATTTTCTTTGGAAGTTTAAGTAAGCAGAGTATTAAAAATAATTTCTTTGGAATTATAGTTAATAACTCCGTGTTAACGTTTTTAACTAATGGTTCGAAAGGTTGTGAAAAATTAATTGGTACCCATTCCAAGAAACCCTTTAATTTCGTAGTGATATTTTCATAGCCCTAAGAATAATTTAGATCGTAAAGCTTGAAGTCCGGAAGCACTTCTCTATAAATTACAGTGGAATGGAAACGATATTGGGAGTATAACTCAACTATTCATGCCTTAACATTACGTTTCCTAAATTCTACATGAACAGGAAGTAAACATGCAGGAAAATGTCTTCGAGGACTCAACATGACTTCAAAGAACAATTTGGCACATTTATTATACATGAAAAGTTGTAATATGACGCAGTATTTTATATCACAACACTGTGAATGCCAGAGTGATTGTAGTGTAAATTAGCATTATTGTATGACAATGATTTGAGATGTTTGTTAATTATACGCATTGTTAGGAAATAAGTTTACACGGCCTCACTGAAACTGACAATAGGAGCGGGTAACAATGAGCGAGGGGGTGAGTTGTTTATTAATTAGAAGAGACAAGCAAATGACGTCAGATTAGCGCGCTTTTCCTTAGAAATGGAGGGAATATCTTCCCTAGAGTATATGTGTTCGTAATTTTGACTGGATATAAAAATAGACGCTAATGTTAGCCCAGTTTATTAACCAATAGCAGCTTCGTTATAATGTTTAGGCATATCGGGATGAGGGAGTATAAATTCCGTGCCAGAGACGGGTAACGCACAGTTCAACAGAATCATTCGCGGGTTATACGCCGCGCAGTTTAATAGAATCATTCACAAGTTACACGTCCCTCAGTTTAAGAGAATCATTCGCGGGTTACACGTCACACAGTTCAACAGAATCATTCACGGGTTACACGTTGCGCAATTCTACAGAATCTCTCGCATCTAAAGTTAGTTACAAAAATGTGAAATACGCGAATTAATAATGTGCTGCAAATAAGTGATTATAGTTACATTCGAAAATATAACAGTTTCAGTCGGGCGTGTATGAAGAGTAATTTTGTGAAATGAATAAAGTGTGACGGCAATAAAAGTGTAAAAACAAATTCTTTTATCAGTGTTATCTTTTAGTATCAACTCCTTTCCGTTTACACACCCTGTTCAAGAGATTTGCTCGACTGAGTAATAATAGTTACCCGGAGGACAAAGAACCCAAAATTCAAACTAGTAATACAATAACAGGTGCTCAGCAAATAAAATAACACGAAAGTTACCGCGACAAATTATAACACGGTTACCTGGTGGCAGGAAGAGATGCGCGATCACCTATGTTGACGCTCTGAAGAGGAAGAACGTTGTATACGTGTTAGTAACATACGTGTCGAGTCCGCCCTCTCGCACCTTATGTCACTACCGGTCCATACTGTCAACCCCTGAATGTGTAATCCTCTCAAATATATTATAATAATACCTAAAACCCCGCTAAATGCCACAATATTGCCACAGTTATTTTCTTCAGTGCAGTTCAGTGAGAGACACTAGACAGTGCCCTATTTGCGTATTCGCCTTACTGTTTATTAAAGTTATTGACTTCATAGAAATATGCACTTGGGATCCTGGAGCTGTTGACTGCTCTTGTTGAAATACATAGCCTGTATGATATCGGACGGATTACCTTAATTGCCCTTCTGCTGTATGCATTTTATTTATGTCTATATGCAGAACTCTGGGTCGTGATTTAAAATATTCAACCCGGTATTTATATGCCGATTGAGGCTAACCACTGGACCATGATACTTTACGCGCGGACCTCCAAATGCGAGACAAATACACTACCGTGTGAGAAAGTTCGAATATTCTTGTTTTTTGTGGAATCCTTGACATTAAGTTAGATCCACGTTAATTATTTTCAAATAAAAACACAAGGAACATATGTACATTTGACGGAGTCACGTAAGTCGTTAGACAAAAGTGCACTGACCAGGCGTTAGCAAAATAACTACTTCCCCTCAGTCTGCGCTGTCATGTCAGTAGTTCATACATACACCTAGTATCTTTTACTTTCTCTAATATCTACCAGAAAATTCAAGATATAAATTTAAATTGTAGTGTAAATATCTCAAAATATTAATTTTAATCAAAATCGTTATAGCCCTTTTTGAGAAAATAAAAAATTTCGAAAATATTTTCATGTAAAATGTAGTTCGGGCGGGGTTTTCTTGAAAGCCGTTGTATTGCATCCTGAAAGATGCTGAACTTAAATACCAAATTTAGCCTAAATGAAACATTTTTGTTTTTGAGCTACGCTGTTCCGATAGGCACAAAGACATACATACAAACACATACTCACGGAGCTTTTTTAAAAATGATTTTCTGTTTCAGGGAGTCTAAAAATGTACATTTCCTTTAAAAACTCGGTATCGAATATTTGGGTAGAATACAAGACTTCCTGCCCAATACTACTCCTGATCAAGTAAGAAAATAAGCTCAAAATGAGGCAGTGGAACTTTGGATATTTGGAAGGTACCATAATTTGGCATGAAATAAAGAAAACAGAGCACAGCTATGACAAAAGAAGCTCTTCACGCACGCGCGCGCACAAACACAGACAAACACAGAAGAAGTGAAGGGCTTTGTGAAGAGTGTGGCATTGTAACGTGTAATCCACTTGAGAGTAATTTAAATTGTGGAGATGCCGAAGAATAGGAGGATGTAAAATGGATTGACAAAACAAACAATGAGGCTGCTTCAGAAAGATTGAACGAAGGAAGAACAATGCTGAAAATGATTAAGAGTAAGAGAAGAAATGACTGAGACAATGGATACGAAAAACTGCTTGCTAAAATATGCACTGGACTGAATGGGGAAAACGTTCAGCAAAAGAAAATAACCAGATGCTAGACATCTTTCAAATAAATGAGATGAAGATGAAAGCGAAAAGCAAGCAAAAAATCTGATATGATACATTCACAAGACTTCCCCTAACCTCTATTTTTATTAGTGGATATATAATCTATTCTTACTAAGGCTCATTTTCCTATCTACTACATTTTATTCTGAATAAAACTTGGCAGGAATGCTACATTACACATTTCATTACAGATACAAAGAGAACAGCGATAGTCAAATGTTTAAAAACTGGACGCCCTAAAATTCCATATTGTTTCCATGGAATAGCGAGAAATAACTAATAAATGATCAAGTAATGAACAATTCGAACCATTAATAACGATATCTCATAAATAGCTTATGCCACGAAAAGCTTATTAGACATAACGTTTGTTTTTAAACAGACCTAAACTTTGTGTATAGTACGTTTTCGACTACTGTTTACCAGTTATACAAGATTATATAAAATTCCTTCCTAATGAAGAGGACCTCATAGGCTATTCCTATAAAATTCAAGACACACATTTTATTTGTAATATAAATATATTTAATGTATACTATTTTAATCAAAATCGCCAGAGACGTTGTTTAGAAAATACAAATTTTCGAAAAATGTTCCATGTAAAGGTAATTTGGGGTGGGAAATTTTCTTGAAAATCTTCGTGTCGCATTCTTGGAAGATACTGAACTTAAGTACCAAGCAAGGTACTTATCCGACCTTTGGTTCATAGATACACGGAGCTTTTTCTAAAAATGCTTTTTTGTATTCGGGGGTCTAAAACATATAATTCCGGTGATATCTCGGTATCGAATTTTTTTTGTTCTACCTACTAGGTACGTGTTAGAGAACGTAGAGGAGACTGGAATTATAGTGAAGAACTAGCACTAGTATTTATTATATAGTATTTATCTGGTCCTCCAAGTTGGGGGTTTTGCGCTGGGCTGCAAACCCACCATGTAAAATAAAACCTCTCATCAGTCTCATGGAAATAATCCGAATGGACAAATACGACGACAAAGGCTAATGGAAAAAGATAAACGTTTAAGAAGAAAAGAAATATTAAGAATTGGAATCGGGAATGTTTAGAGGTTTGGAAAATCAGGAAAGCGTTAACAACGGAATTGAAACAAAGAAACATTAATATTGTAATTAGATGGAAACACAAAAAATAAATAAACAAAAAATTATGTAATGAATTGATAATCTACTCTGGAGTGGAACAAACTACAAAATCTGCTAAAGGAGTTATCTGGGTTGATAGGAAATGGAAAAGTAAAATAATGGCTGATGAATTTATAAGCAAAAAATAGTTAATATAAGATTTAAAACAGAGAGGAAAATTATTAATAATAGGAGTACATACTCCTGTAGACGGAAAATCCGAAGAAACTAATAAATTTTACGATATGCTTCAGAAAATTATAGATAAATATAACAAAACGAATTATGTAATATCAGCAGAAGATTTAAACGCAAGAAATTAAATTAAATTGAGTTTTATTTATGGACGCTCTTTAACTGCTGTGGTTCTTAGCGACCCATTCTATATTGGGCGTAAAAGACCGGTAATTTTGCTCAGAGGCCTCTTTATCAGGCTTGAGATTCTTTTACGTGCCGTAAATCTACGACACGGGACACCGGCTTTACTTCCCTTCCGAAGGAAGCCATGCTAAGGATTTTTACCCCCGAAAAATCCATCGTCCTCCGCCGGGTTTGAACCCGCGACCTCGGGAATTAGAGGCTAGCATGGTAACTATTACACCACGGAGGACGACTTAAACGCAAGAGTAGGTAACTCTCCTATCCCAAATGTATGTGGGATGCACGGAGAAGAAGTTGTAAATGAGAACGGTAACGCACTGAGAGATTTTGTAACATTTAATGAATTAAAATTAATCCGTTTTATAAGATAAACTATGTACATAAATATAAATGGGCTGCCAGAGGATCCAGATCACTAATTGATCACATTATAGTAAACGACAAACTAAAAAAATTAGTTAAAAGATACAACTGTTAGTAGAGAAGCGTAGCTAAATACAGATCATTACTTAGTAATAGCGGATATTTATATTTTGGCGAAGTGGAAAAATGGCACAGCTCATAAATTCGTAACAAAGATAATAAATATATGTTTAAAACAAATTTACTACAAGACAGCAGCATCAGAGACTTGATCCAATACCGAATGGTACAATATTTAACAGAAACTAAAACATAAGATGAATTAGAAGCAGAATACCAGCGTATAAAGAGTATAATACTAAAAATGTCAAGAAAGGTTTTTTGAACAAGAAATAAAAGACAAAAAAGAAGCATGCTTAAAATAATTCCAAATGCTTAACCAAGAAAATAAACAAAATTATAAACAGAAGAGAAATGTAGCTAAAACTAAAGTAAGGGAAAATCACCAAGAATCATGTAATAAATGTGTAGCAACAATAGAACATGACCTTTATGGGAGACAAAATATAACTTGGAAAGTGATCCGACAATTAAAATCAACAGAAAGAGATACAGCGAAATTATCATGTATTTCGCAAGATGAAGTGATAAAGTACTATATAGAACTGCTATACAATGATAATATAGAAAATTCACCAGTTGAAGAATATGAGGGTAGGAAGTGGATATGATAACTTTTGATGAAATTGAGGAAGCGTTAGAAAGCATAAAAATAGAAAATCCCCAGGAGTAGACAATATCCCATAGAGGTACTTAATTACGGAGGACTAATACTAAGTTCCAATTACTGCATTTATTAAACGTAAGTTGGTGGACAAAGAAATGGGAAATAGCTAAAGTTATATGAATTTAAAAAGGACAAAAATACGAATGTAAAAATTATATCTAGAGGTATACAACTTTTAAATGTAACATACAACATGTACTCTCGAATCATTACTTCTAGATAAAAAATATTAACTGAAGCACACATTAGTGAAGAACAACATGGTTTTAGAATAGGCAGAACGTGTATAGACAATGTTTGTATAATAAAACAAATAATAGAAAAACAAGAGAATTTAACTAGAAACCCATTTGGCATTTATCGATCCGGAAAAAGCGTTTGACAAAGTTAATGGCCCACAGTTATGGAATATACTATTTAAGAAAGGATACCCAATGCATTTAATCAAAGTTATACAAAGTTGATATAGAAACACAAAATGGTAATTGAATTGGATGGGATAATAACAAAATGTATAAAAGTAACCGTGGCTTGAAACAGGGATGAAGCTCTTTTTAATATATATGCAGTTCTACATGAATGGAACAAGATGGTACATGAGGGAATTAAGTTAGGACAAAGAAGAGCATTAAATGTCCTTCTGTTTGCGGGTGACCTAGTTTTAATTTATAACAAGGAAAATAGGATACAGAAAGCAGTATATTAACGGAATCAAATATGTAAAGCATATGATAATATATTTAAGATCAAAATAAAAGTAATGGCATTCCAGGGAAGATACCTAGTAAGAAGCAAAATACTATTAGAAGACAACGTATTGGAGCAAGCAGCACATTTCCAATACCTCGTCTAAAAAGTAATTATTACCAAGATCAGAATATAAACAAAAGAATACAAAAATTCCAAGCAGTCTGTGGAACTATCAAACATACCTTTAAGACTAAAGTAATTAGAGAAACAAAATTGAGCTTTTATCAATTATGGCAGTGCTAATGATAAATTATGGAAGCGAAGCATGGACTGGAAAAAGATAAAAGTAAGATACAAGTAGCTGAAATGAAATTTTTACGATCAGTTAAGGACTGTACGAGAGAGGAGCATGTTATAAATGAGCCAATCAGAGAAGAGCTGAAAGTAAAATCTCTGTTAGAAGACATCTCCGCCGTATGTCGGAAGAAACAATACCCAAACAAGCCTTATTGTTACAAACCTAGGGGATGAAGACCAGTTGGATGACATCGAAAAAGATGGCTTCAACAAATATGAGACCGGAACAGGCAAATGCCTAAACCGTGAAGAAGGAGAATAAGAACTATTCCTACTTAAGTATGAATGAGGTTCTAATTCATGTTGTATTTTCTTCTTGGCTTCTGAGTTAAAACAGTAAACTTTCCGATTATATTGAGTCTTACAGTCTTTACGAAATTAATATATAAGGATCAGGAAAATTTTTATGGTGAATCCTGCCCATTACTCATAATTGTGATTTCATGCAGCCCCACTTATGCCTAATAATGGATGAAATGCACTGATATTCACGCAAAAGGATGTGAAACATCGTCGGGACTCTGACTTCCTAAAACTCCCCTCCAAGTTCCGAAATTCTGCATAACCTATAAGCATCCTTTGGAGGCGGAATTATCATTCAAACTGGCCGAGTAATTCTTTAATCACAGTAGGTGAAATTTTAAATTTTTTTATCTTCTCTTTGGTTCCGTTGTTATTTAGCAACATAGCAGCTACATAGTTTTCACGCAATATTAGGCCCTTAGCACACAACGAAAGAGATGAACCTGGTGAATATGAAGACAACGCATTTCCGGGCCACCTAATTATCCTCTTTGGAAAAGAGGCCAAATTTGCGACCTCGAGAAAAATAATATTCTTAGTTGTTAATTATAAAATACCGGTTGACTGATTTCTAGTGTTAGCTGAACATAACTTTGCCTCTTTATACAACTACATTTTGCGTATCCTAACAATATTGATTGTAACATACAGTGTATAAAGCAAAACTTACTTATTCCAGGCTTATTTAAATATGTTGGCATTGATGGATTCGATTCTCTTTTGTTTTGCTGTGTGTTATTTGCTAAATCGAGATCATGTGTTTATGTTACTTGGAACAAAATATCTGCGGCATTTATCTTACTTTACACGCATATTCTGTGGAGTAAATGCCGTTGTTACTCTACAACAGAATATACGAGACGCATCCAGAAAGGAAGCTTTCAGATTTTGTTTCCTTTAAGGTAAGCGTATTTAGTCGGGTAAATTGCGCATGCGTAGCAGATCTATGGCGTATCAATCATATGCCGGCTGGATAGGTTCCGCCTGGTGCAGTAGCGCGGCAGCAGTGGCCCGAAATGGCGGCTCTTATTCGTTCTCCCGTCGCCTGAAAGGTTCGGTCACTCATATAGTTCCTTATTGCACAAAACATGGCGCCGATCGAAATTCATCGTCAGCTCTGTCGGGTCTATGGGCCGAACATCATGAGCAAACAATTGGTGCGTCGCTGATGTAGGCAATTTACGGAAGGTCGTCAAAGTGTGGATGATGAAGAGCACAGTGACGACTGTCCCTCACCGTCCCTCGACGACCTTGTTGAATTGGTGCGGCAGCGCATCGTAGAGAACCGTCGTTTCACGATTCCGCAGATATCGCGATCCATGTTGCAAGAAATTGTCATTAAGCACCTGCTGCTCAGGAAATTGTGTCGCCAGGTGAGTGCCGAAATACCTTACACCCAAGCACTAAACGAAACGCTTAGGAGCAGCACTGACATTTCTGCAGCGGTACCATGATGAGGGCGACGAGTTCTTCAAGAGAATCGTCACGGGCGATGCGACGTGGATTTCGCACTTTTTCCCGGAAACCAAGCAGCAGTCAATGCATTGGCGCCACAGTGGATCTCGGTCAAGACGAAATTCAAACAGACTGTGTCGGTGCAGGAAGTGATGTGCACGGTGTTCTGGGACAGGAATGGCATTCTGCTCATTGACTTCCTGCCCAGAACTGAAACAGTGAACGCTGACAGTTACTGTGAAACATTGCAGAAATTGCCATTCTAAACAAGAGGTGTGGGATGCTTACTGAAAGTGTTATGCTGCTCCATGACACTGCTCGTCGCACAGCAACTGTTCTGCAGAATTTTGGCTGGGAGCTGCTTGATCATCCAACTTACAATCCTGATGTTGCTGCCAGCGATTTCAATCTTTTCTTGCACCTCAAGAAATTCCTGTCCTCAGGCCAACGTTTTGACAACAAGAACTCGCCGCCAACCCTTCGGCACCCGCCATCAGATGAAGCTGCCTCGAGCTTCGCACTGCTGATCTGCCGGCCACTCCCGTGACATCTGCCGGGAGCGCTGCCTCACCGCCGCCGGTGGCCGGGCCTTCTTGGGCGACGGTCACTGCATCGACCAGACACCAGCAGCAACATTCTTCATTCTGAGTCAGCACCACACCTCACCTTCCGCCGCAACAGTCGACTTCACCAGCATCACACCACATCATCGCAGTTCAGGAACCCACGCAGCAGACAGCTCTACCACCTGCTTCACCACCGCCGCTGTCATCTCGAGGCAGCGTGGTGATCTCCAGAGTCCCCAGGGATATGCCATCAAAATTTATCTTCACCGCCGCTCAACACCGGTGGCCTTCAGCCTTGAAGGCCACAAGAATTATCACATCCCGGGGACCTACAACGCTGATTCGCCTGGTCTTAGCTGATCCGGCCGACGTGAGGCTGCCTTAAGGTCCGGCCTGCCCTTGTCAGGGCAGGTTCATCATATTGAGGCAAGCCGAGCGGAAGGCCACCAGCCACGCCGCCGCTGCTGCTGCTATGCGCACGAGGCTACAACCGGCGCCGCACTTCCGAGGTGCCGCTACTGTGGTACACTAACGCTGACTTCGCAATGTGCACCAATCACGACCTCCGCCGACGCCGCCGGTACTGCGCCTCCTGCAACGCCCACGGCCACATCACCGGGCAGGCGCAATGCCCGCTCTATCCGAGAAGCCGTCGATCTAATCCGGCTTCAACTGAACTCAACCATCCAGTGCCTCCGACTTCAACACCGCCACCACTTGCAACACCTGCATTAGCAGACACCAACCTACGAGATGCGATCCAGGATCTACATTCAGAGGTCCTGAACATCGGATTCAGCATCTCGCAGCAGGACGAAATCCTCGCTTCACTCGTTACCTCTGCTCACTCTGCCAACACAGAGCAACAACTCCGCCGTCTTGCCGCAATGGAGTCCGCCATATAGGATCTTCACACCATCAACACTACCTTCTCAACTGCATTCCAAAGTTTCACCACCCTATTAAAAACATGGTTTCTTGGAAGAATTAAGAAATTTAACCTGCCCACTGAATGTATTTTGAAGGGCCTGTCTGCAGCGGTTCGACAGCGCCGACACCGCCAACTGTGGCCTGGGTGAATCCATCGCCAGCCTGCCACCGACATCAGCACCGCCATCTCCAACAGCTTGCCTGGAGGAGGTTAGGCACATGACATTAGGTCTTGCCGACCTAGTAAACTCCCTGCTCACGACGATGGCCGAGTGGACTACTGTACTCTCCAACCTGAAGAGTGGGCAGGACCGAATGATCGGTTTCAGGACGTCACTTCAAAACTCTCGCTACCATACGAGTACAAGCGCGAGCTATTATCGCCAAAACTGAGCGCTCCTCTCGAGAGGAGCGCTCAGCAACGCTTTACGCTGACACAATAAAGAAAACCACGCCTTAATCCCTTCCAATTCCTTTCCACGTAACTCCCCGTGTGTGGCGGCCAGTGCCTTGGTCATGGTAGTCACTCGGACATTCCCTCACTCCACTGCTAGCGCAATAAGCTGGCAGCTATCCTACCGCGCATTAACGGGGGTGCAATAGCGGAACCCCAATACCTCTCCTAACTTCTCCTTTCTACTCCACGCTAAATCCTACCTATTCCCGAAAAAAAAGAAAAAAAAAACAACGAGAAGACCTGAAGAACTGTCACATGATGGTTCCATTCACAGGCGGCAGACTTCTGTGATACAGGAATACAAATGTTGATCCCACGATATGACAAATGTCTCAATTCATGTGGTGACTATGTCGAAAAAAAGCTAAAACATTGCTGTAAGTGTTGCCTAATAACAATTTTCATGTAATTATGCTTTCTTTGTTTTAAAAAGTAGGGAAACTTACTTTCTGGATGCGCCTCGTAGTTACTATGTTTTACTCCATGGCATTCTCAACTAAAATTCAAAGTCTTCTTCGTCAAAATATTCTTTTATAACTCTAGTATATTGGTATTCAAGTAAAAAGGATTTGTAAATCATTCTTGAACTTTTGGGAACTTATGAAACTAAATTAGAAGATGTTTTCTAGATCATCTCAGTCAGAAAGAATTGGGCTTAGGCGAAAGAATTTTCAAAATTGGTTGAGTGGTTGGTTTTTGAAGTTATTTCTTCCACACACAAATGTTCTCTCTTTATAATATTAACAGAGATTCAAATGCACATGGTTATGCTCATTATGCGTTATTATTATTACTATAATTATTATTATTATTATTATTATTATTATTATTATGATATATAAATCCTTATGAAACAATATTACTGCAATTAGCAAGCATACTTCATCAATAAATGGTAAAGCGCACATGGTTATGCTCATATTATTATTATTATTATTATTATTATTATTATTATTATTATTATTATTATTATTATGGTATGTAAATCCTTATGAAACATTCTAAATAGTGATCGTCTATAACATATGATAAATAATCATATCCAAATGCATAACTTAATCATCTTCAGTAAAAACAAATCAGTATCAATTAAAAATGAAACATTCCTCTTGGGTGGCAACAGTTCGATAACAGCAATAATTTTGTATTTTATTTATATGTACACTTCAGAAGAAAGATATGACAAGGTTAAAATCTTTTATGCATTTCAGCTTTGGATAACTCGTCCACCGCTCCATCTAGAAGACCCAGTTATGTTGTGTTTCGCTAGCCATTTATATGTTTTGACAAAGCATAGCGTTTATTTCTAACTTTACTTCGTTTCCTGGTATAACATCACTCAGTGGTTCATGTTTTGTTCCTTAGAAATTTTTTAAATCCTGGTTCGTTATAAGGACCGGATGAAAACGCTGTGGATTAGATATATCTATCTAGCCGCAAGTGGGGTCGTGGCCGTCCCGTCCGGAACAACAGGCGTGCGGTACAATGACCATTATGTGCCGCCTTCCCGCTCCAGAAAATTCCTTTGTGCAGTTTCGACTAGAAAGTTTCGCTTTGCATTCTGGCCTATATATGGGGCTGCTTTTGCCCGGGAACTCAGTTGAGTTAAGTTCTGCTAGAAGAAATGAGGAAGTGAAAAGTGGATAGTACAGTTCTGAGTTATGACTCAGCAGTTCAGTTGTGAATCGTTATTTAGTGATTCGAAGGATTAGTTGTGTTTCGTTCTGTGTGTGCCAAAATTGACTCAAGTGTAATGTTTGTGCTTCGTGATAAATAAAGTGTGTTTTGCAGTAACTAGTGTTTTATTGGTTACATTATATAGACGATGGAGGTCTAGACTTGAATGAAAGGGAACGAGTAGATGAACAATACAGCGCAATGTAGAATGCACAGCTCACTGAACAGTACATTATGGAATGTACAATATCGGGGATATACCATTAAACACGACTGACTTTTTGTGCAGCAATAATTTTTCTACTCACTTACATAGTTAATTTTTAAATGTTACAAGCAAAGATTTATTCCTTAATGTAGGTATACTTTACATAGTTAATAGAAGTATTATAAGCGATTCATTAGAAGCGTTTACTGTAAATGGTTTTACCTTGAAAATATTTGAGTCACTATAAGATACAGGTATTAATCTAGCCATACAACGTAATGTCCGTGGCTTGCATTTGCTAAGTTATACTTGTAGATTAAAACCCCTTGCTCCAGGCCATGGACTGTTTTTCTTTATGGCTTTCATCAGTCACCAGGTAAGTTCTAAATTGGATATTAAAACTCTATGATGCCAAATACAACTTCACAGAGTAAAAGTGGTGTATATAAGATAGAATAAATAACAAATGAAACAGATGACGAGGAAATGGTTCTTGATAAAATAGAAAAAAGATCTCCACAATGGTACGGACATGTTTACAGAATGTCGGAGGAGAGATGACCCAATTGTATCATCAATTGGTCTGCACATAGTAGAAATGAACGTGGAAGAGAACGGAAGACGTGGCATGAAGAAATAAGCATAGCCATGTTGAAGATAGACCTGGAAGAAGAACAATGGGAAGACAGGAAACTCAGGAATAAAAGGCAACCACTGGAAAATGGAGAGCCTGTAAAAGTAAAGTATATAAAATAGATGATACAAGAAAATAATTACGTAACAAAGGCCATATCAACAAGTTAACCAAGCAGATGATATTAGAAGGCGACTACGAAACTTAAACCGAGACTAAATGGCATCAATTGACAAAAATATTTTTGTTTTGCGGCATTCTTATTGAAACTTTTCTTTAAAACACACACACACACACACATACACAACGATTGCAACACAGTACTTATATTTAAAATATTGGTACTACATGGTACACCCATTTTGTATTGTGAATTCTGCACGGCTTCATAGAAAAATGTTTTTCTCCCTACTAGGAGTAGAGAGGAAAGCTTTAGACAAATTTATGGTGACGTTTAGCTCAACAAATTGGTACTACCGTTACATATGGCAGCTTCTGTTTGCTCAAGTCATGTTGTTTCTTGTTTGCAAATATATGCGAGTTTCTTTTCTCTATTTCGTCTTGGAACAGCTTTTTATATGAATGATATTTTCATGTACATGATTCGTTTCCTAGGAGCTATTGAAGAAAGGCAAATTAAATGTAAAGATAATAAAAACAACTCATATCTGTAGCTATGGTGATTATAAGAAAGTTGGGAATTTTATAAAAGCAGAATTGCTGTTAAAAACAAACTTATTGTATAAAGTTAGATCAGTGCACTTAAAATACATGAATCCAATCCTGTAAACATTTTATTCTGATATGTTACATAGTTTATGAAGAAGTGGGTCATAATTGAACAGATTTACGAGTAAAGCTGGCGGAATGGGGCTTTTAAGCTCCCCTTAAAGCCATTTGCTGGTATCTTAATTAGTGCACACACACATACACGCAATTCCGAATAAATCAATATAAATACAAGAGATTACACAGAAAGATGACTAAGCAGCCGATATCAACAAATTACTCCAGCAGATGTATAGGTAGGCGACTGCGCAACTAAGGCTCTCTATCATACCCTGAATCATATGTATGAGAAATCTATAGGGAACTATCGCTATATAACTTAACTGTTAAAGTGGAGTTAAAAGTGGAATAAAAATACAGGAACAAAATCCAACCATTTTGGAATAATAGAGACGCAATTCTGAGCAGTAAAGCATTTCAACAATTACACATTTTTCACAGTAAGCTACCTTCGAACAGAATAAAATATATAGTACACACAACTGAACGTAATTACACTAAATTGCTAATGGACAAATGTGTCAGATTATTTTATTTCCCCCTACCTGCGAGTTTCATTCAGAGAAAACACCGCTGTTTTCACGGCACAATTTGTATACAAATAGAAAATTAATTGCGCCGACCGCTTTGCGGTGTTTACTATTTTAAACTGCCCATTACAATGTGTTGTTCAAACACGTTAGCGCGTATTCTAATAATGAATAACTCAACAATGTGTTACCCTGTTGCATAGAAACCCATTCTCATTTCAGAGGCATATTTTAAAAGCTTGAGTTATTAATGTGTGTCTGTGCGTACAATGAAACTGACATGCGCTGAGATAGAAATAGTTATGTATTAGGTATATACCTACCACATAGATTAAAGCCATTAAATTAGACAAACTGATTATACGTTTCTACTTTGGTAATTTAATTTCAGGATTGGTAGCGTTGTGTGTTCATAGCCTCAGAGTTAAATGTCTTAATTGACCCAATATTGTATATCATAACATCCTGTGAATACCAGAGTGATTGTAGTGTAAATTAATATTATTGTATGTACAGGACTTTAGATGTTAGTTAGCCATAAGTATTGTTAGGAAATAATTTTACTCGGCCTAACTGAAACTGACAATAGAAGTGGGTAACAATAAACCGAGGGGGTGAGTTGTTTATCACTAAGAAGAGATAAACAAATTACTTCAGAGTAGCGTGCCTGTTTAAGAAATAGAGGGAATATCTTCCCTAGAGCATATGTGTTAGTAGTAGTGACTGGCTGACCAAAACAGACGCTAAATTGGGCGCAATTTGGTAACCAATAGGAGCTATATTATAATGTTTAGGCAATTCGAGGTGAAGGAGTATATATTCTCGAGCCATAAGGAAGTGTTACACAGTTCTGAAGGATCTCTCACGAGGTGCACGTCGCAGAGTTAGTTAAAAAAATGTAAAGTACGCGAAGTAATTGGTGCGCGGCAACTAAAACGACTGTAGTTACATTCGGAAATATCAAAGTTTCAGTCAGGCGTGTATAAAGATTAAATATGTCAATTATTAATTAAGCATGACTGCAATAAAAGTCTAGATTCAGACTTTTTTTTATCCGTGTTATCTTTTAGCAAGAACTCCTTTCCGTTTACATGCCCTGCTTAGAGACACGTGCTCGACTGAGTTATAATAGCTAGCCAGATGACAAAGAACACAAATTAAAAAAACAAGTAAACAATAAGCGCCCAACAAATAAGATAACACAAGATATTGAGAACTGCGAAAATGGCTCCCAGAACGTGGGGCGAGACAACAAGGAATAGAGCGGTGCAATTAACTACAAGAATTTAGGAAGGCGCAGATCCCAGAAACAACCACCAGGACGACGGACGACGCGGATGAGAGGACATCAGCGACTACGAGAACAGAAGACAACAGGGGAATTCGACACCAGGACAGTGAGACGACGTAGATCCATGGTACTACGTCGCAGAGGCGACATATACATCTAGGAGAGAGGGGCAGGAAGCTGGACATCAAAACAAGGTCATCAGATAGCATCATAAAAGGTTAGAAAACTGTAAATTTTATGTGTATCCTAAAAAAAACAAAACATTTTGAGAGATTAAATGTTGTTGTGAAGTGGAAGGATTTACAAAAGAATGTCCACTAGCAACACTGTAGAAACAATTATGGAAGGGGATAATGTAAGTTGACCGTGATTCAATGCAGATCACGCAAAATAGCTCAAACAAAGTAGGATTTGAGGGAGGAAATATCAATGAAGAAAGTCAGAATAGAATAGCAGGTCAGTCAACTCAAACATCTGGGTTTGTTGTAAACAATTCAGGGCACGTAGCCGACGACAGAGATAGATATATTAGGCATGTCGGTCAGAGTATTGTACCAAACAGGTGTGAAGTAACTGTAAGTGGTAGAAATGAAGGTTCACAAACGGATGTAAATGCAGTAGGAAATGTTAATTTTGATGCTGGTATGATGATGGAAATGCTAAGAAATTTTGGTGAAACATCTAGATCGATTAGAAAGGAATATGGAAGACATTGGTAAGAGTAATAGGGAATTAAGGGAAGAAATTGGAAAGAAATTTATGGAGCTAAATAGTAGTATGACAAGAACGAGAAATGAAAATCAGGAAATAATAGCAAGTGATATAGGAAAATGTTCAAAGAAAATGTCAGATACGTATGAGCAGGGAAATATCTAACCAAAGAAGTGAGGTTAATACTAAATTTGAACGTGTTGATGTAAAATGTACAGAGTTAGGTAGCCGAATGAATAGCATTTCAAGTGAGCTAAGAGAGATGATGGAGACTACGAATGCAGATTTAATTCAAGTTCAAGTTAATTTCAGAGGGGAAGTATCTGAAATTCAGAAGGATTCGGAAACACAAAGAAATAAGTTCGAAGAAGTTAAAGTTTTGTCTATAGATTTGAATAAAAAACTAACTTCAGAAATTACTAAGCACCAAGCTGTTCAAAATGAAAACAGTAGAAAATTGGAACAGACAATAGAAAGTCTGCAAGGTACTGTAAATAGGTTAGAATTGAGTTCAAGGGTCAATATATGTGATGTCAATGTATTTGATGCACAGAATAATGATAGAGGTATTTCCTCAGGTACGACTAATAATGTGAGTGACGCCCACGTCGAAACTCAGAGTGCACAAGTAACGGTAGAAAAAGGGACATGCAAAATTATAATTATACGAGAGGGAATAGGAATGACCGCCAAAAAAAGAAAAAGAAAAAAAGCATAAATTAATGTCATATGAAAGTAAAGGTATGCAGATATAATTCAAAGGGCATTGTGAATGTAAAGTGCAAAACAATAAAAAGGGTAAGGATAATTAAAGCCAAACATTTATGTAGGACACAGATAATCGATATGTTGAGTGAAATTATTTCTTAGAATTAAGAGATGTAAATATGATTGTGTAGAGGATGAATATTTTGGTAAATATGTTCAATAATTAAAAAATGAACCAGGGTGAAAAGCTTGAGTGTATACATTTTTATGTTCATATCCTAAAAGGGTATAACCACTTTGTAACAGTGGCCAAAATAGTTTAGAGTACAGTATTTTCTGTATGATAGAAAACTTGTAAGCTAGGATGCAGGTATATGAACATATCTGACCCGAGCCAGTGAATAGTGGCGAGAAAAAGGCAAGAAGTACAACGTGTGTTAAATGCGTGTGCAGTGCTTGGTGCAAGTGATAGATACCGTGTGTTACAATATTCAGGAGACTAAAAACCCAATTATAAAATTTCCCCTCCAAAAAAGGTTGTAAATATTTATGTTTCTAGTGGGGCATATGAGGCAATATTTTATATCATAACATGCTGTGAATGCCAGAGTGATTGTAGTGTAAATTCATATTATTGTGTGTACAGGATTTTAGATGTTTGTTAGCCATAAGTATTGTTAGGAAATAATTTTACACGGTCTAACTGAACTGACAATAGAAGTGGGTAACAATAAACCGAGGGGGTGAGTTGTTCATCACTAAGAAGAGATAAACAAATTACTTCAGGGTAGCGTGCCTTTTTTAGAAATGGAGGGAGTATCTTCCCGAGAGCACATATGTTAGTAGTAGTGACTGGCTGACCAAAACAGACGCTAAATTGGGCGCAATTTGGTAACCAATAGGAGCTATATTATAATGTTTAGGCAATTCGAGGTGAAGGAGTATATATTTTCGAGCCATAAGGAAGTGTTACGCAGTTCTGAAGAATCTCTCACGAGGTGCACGTCGCAGAGATAGTTACAAAAAATGTAAAGTACGCGAAGTAATTGGTGCGCGGCAACTAAAACGACTGTAGTTACATTCGGAAATATTACAGTTCGGAAGAATCTCTCACGAGGTGCACCTCGCAGAGTTAGTTACAAAAATGTAAAGTACGCGAAGTAATTGGGGCGCGGCAACTAAAACGACTGTAGTTACATTCGGAAATATCAAAGTTTCAGTCAGGCGTGTATAAAGATTAAATATGTCAATTATTATTTAAGCGTGACGGCAATAAAAGTCTAGATTCAGACTTTTTTTATCAGTGTTATCTTTTAGCAACAACTCCTTTCCGTTTACACGCCCTGCTTAGAGACACGTGCTCGACTGAGTTATAATAGCTAGCCAGAGGACAAAGAACACAAATTAAAAAAAATAATTAAACAATAAACGCCCAACAAATAAGATAACACAAGATTTTGAGAACTGCGACATAATTAGGAGATCAGCAGATGCATTCGCTAATTCCTTAAAGCCCAAGTACTCATGGAGATGAAAATAACCGCTTGTTAAGTAACTTGCCGTTTTGAACGAATCAGGATTTCGCAATTACCCGGAGAGATATTTTGCAGACTACATCATCTTAGGATATGGTCCCCAAAAATAAATTGGTTGCATAGGACGATGGTGTTTGCAAGCTCAGATTTAGTACCAGTCTTTAATTACCGCAGATAGCATGTTTTGTGTCTAATATCGGCTTTCTGAAGTTAAAGATATGTTATAATGATTCTGGTTTGTTGCATCCATAGTTCCGAATGCATGTATTCTTTCTATCCCCGAAATGTCTGCTCCTGGATAAGTTTCTCACATCAGGCCTTTCTATGAGGTAAAAGGTTTAATTTGGAGTTAGTTTTTATCTCCTGTTCCTTCTCTCAGTTTCAAATATTAGGCTTGTATAAGCCCTTTCTGATATCGGAATTTTGCCTACACCCTTTTATCTGATTAAGTGTGTAGCAGCGTTGATCTTCTAGTCAAAATTTAAATTGTCTGTTTAACTACGGTTACATGAAACGCATATACTTTGTACTACAGGTTTCATTGGAAATAACAGTTCTTCGGTATTCATGGTGCATTCGTTGTGTACAAACAGTTCAAAATGTTTTCCGTTGCACCGTTAACGGGGCAAGAGGGGTGCTTATCAAGAAGTTACTCCAGGTATCTTAGCTCATACCCGCTCTAAAAGGAAGGTTAAGAAGTGTAACAGGCCAAACAAAATATAATTCCAACACATTTGCCTTAGACTTGGCTGTAAGAATGTAATAACTGTAAAAAGAAAACAGCAATAACATTACAACACAGCGACATAAGCAGTATACAATCTAATTTTTAGGAATTAGAGGCATCATATTTTGTATAACAAGCAAGTGTTAAAACAAAATGGTTTGGTATTCAATGCTCACTGCTTTCTCTACCCATTATCAACTAATATATGTTCGTTATTTTCATAATGTCCTTATGAAGTATGGTTTTTCCGTGCATCGTGACAACAATTTAGTATAGAAATTATTTAATGTTGCAGTCTAAGTTACACTTTTCCCAATTTGGTTGCATGGAAGATGCCGTAACGACAACCAGCCGCGTATCTATTTCACAACTCATCTTTTTACTGTCTCTACTATTTACCTATAATAAGTAGGGAAAGTGTTGTACTCCACCCAAAAACTAAAAAACGAGATTCACCGAAAATACACTTTTTAAAACCCACTGAATCCAAAGAAAGCAATTTTACTTTTCCTACTACGCACTTACAGTAAGCATAGGAAGTATTGCATTCCATCCAAAAATTCAACGATATTCACCGGAAATACTCGTTTTGAGACTCCCTGAATCCAAAGAAAACCTTTTTGCTTTCTCTACTACGTAGTTACAATAAGTACTGTATTCCACCCAAACATTTAATAACGGGATTTACCGGAAATGCACGCTTTGAGACTCCCTGAATCCAAAGAAAGCATGTTCACTTTCTCTATTGCGTATACAGAAGTAGAGAAAGTATTGTATTTCATCCAACAATTCAATAAAGACATTCACCGGAAATACACGCTTTGAGAAACCCTAAACCAAAGAAAGCATTATTACCTTCTCTAGTACATAGATACAGGAGGTAGGGAAAGCATTGTATTCCACCCAAAAATTCAATAAAGAGATTCACCGGAAATAAACATTTTGAGACCCCCTGAATCCAAAGAAAGCATTTTTAATTTCTCTACTACGTAATTACACGAGGTAGGGAAATTACTGTATTCCACCCAAAAATTCAACGATATTCACCGGAAATGTATGTATGTATTTATTTATTCTGCAATTGGGTACTTCCCGGTGGCAGAAATACTTGTTTTGAGACTCCCTGAATCCAAAGAAAGCATTTTTACTTTCTCTACCACGTAGTTACAATAGTACTGTATTCCACCCAAATATTTAATAACGGGATTTACCGGAAATGCACGCTTTGACACTCCCTGAATCCAAAGAAGGCATTTTAACTTTCTCTACTACGTATACAGAAGTAGCGAAAGTATTGTATTTCATCCAAAAATTCAATAAAGACATTCACCGGAAATACACGCTTTGAGACACCCTGAATCCAAAGAAAGCATTATTACCTTCTCTACTACATAGCTACAGGAGGTAGAGAGCATTGTATTCCACCCAAAAATGCAATAGAGAGATTCACCGGAAATACACGTTTTGAGACCCTCTGAATCCAAAGAAAGCATTTTGAATTTCTCTACTACGTAGTTACACGAGGTAGAGAAAGTATTGTATTCCACCCAAAAATTCAACGATATTCGCCGGAAATACTCGTTTTGAGACCCCCTGAATCCAAAGAAAGCATTTTTACTTTCTCTACTACGTAGTTACAATAAGTAGAGCAAGTATTGTATTCCACCCAAAATTGAATAACGAGATTAATACTCGGAACGGAAATACTCGTTTTCAGACTCCCTGAAACCAAACAAAGCACTTTTACTTTAGTTACAGCAAGTAGAGCAAATACTGTGTTCCACCCAAAAATTGAATAACGAGATTAATACTCGGAACGGAAATGCTCGTTTTCAGACTCCCTGAAACCAAACAAAGCACTTTTACAAAGCAAGTAGAGCAAATACTGTGTTCCACCCAAAAATTGAATGAGATTGACCGGATATACACGTTTTGAGACCCACTGAATCCAAACAAATCATTTTTACTTTCTCTACTACGTAGCTACAGTAAGTAGAGAAAGTATTGTGTTCCATCTGAAAATTCAATGTAGTAATTTCACCAGAAAGCACGTTTATAACCCCTAATCCAATGAATTTATTTTTAGAAAATGGTCCAAGTGTGTGTGTGTCCACGAATAGCATAACTCAAAAGCAAAAGTTTGGTTAAAAACTGGACTTGGTGTTTAAGTTCAACTTCTTCCAAGAATGCGACACTGAGATTATAAAGAAAATCCTCCACTCCAAACTGGCCTTTACATTGGACATTTTTGAAATTTTTATTCTTTAAAAAATGACTTTAAGGATTTTGATTGAAATACAAATTTTTGAGCCATTTTCATGATTATTAGAATGTATATCTTTTATATTCTAGGAATAGTCTGTAAATTAGTTCTTATTGTCAATGACTTTTGATAATTAGTAAATCGTAAGAGAGAGAGAGAGAGAGAGAGAGAGAGAGAGAGAGAGAGAGAGAGAGAGAGAGAAAATCTTACCACACAACAACTGTAGATCTTGTTAAAGCACAAAATTTAAATCAAATAACATTTTTATTTTATGTCAAATAACTTTTATATTTTACCTACTCTGAAAGTTTCTTTGTTGCCAGTTTCGGTGCAGTGTGGCAGGGGAAAAGGATGCTTTTTGTGACTTTCTCCGTCCCTCAGCTTTCGGCAGGCTGTCCGGAGTATCCTAACACCTATCCGTTGGACACCCTCTGTGGTGGGTGGAGACCCCGGTCTGCCTGTCCGTCTGACGGGGAGTCTCTATCTGAAAACTTAGGGACCCTACCATTCCTGTGCCGTTTTTCCTGGTCCCGGACGCCCGCTGTCTGTCTCGCCTCATCCTGCCTCCCGGAGACGCCCCCTTGTAAGGCGTAGGCACAATATCCACTATGTGGATCAGTACCGAGTCCCCTCCGTAGCCAACCAATCCAAAGCTATTACGTAGCGATCAGCTTTGAGGGACTTGGCTATCGCTTTAACTTAATATATTCTGGTTATACCTACGAAGAACTGTGAAAATAAGTGATGAAGGTTTATAGGTATTAACATGACACAGGTGCAAAATAAGCTTTCTAAGAAGAATGAGTAGAGAAAGTCATGCAAATGCAACACATCATATTTTAGGGCAAAACCTCCATACGCCTGCGTCTCTGTGAACATAAATCCAAAGCGAAAGTCGGTTAAATACCAAACTTGATATTTAAGTTCAGCATCTTTCAAAGATGTGACAAGGATTTTCAAGAAAATTTCCCCATCCTGAACAACCCTTTACATGGAAAAATTTTCGAAATCTATTTTCTTAAAAATGGCTGTAATGATTTTGATTAAAATACTCACTGTTTAAAATATTTTCATGACTAACGAAATATATATTTTGAACTGCTGGGAAGAGCCTCTAAAGCACTCTTCATTCTGGATAACTTTTGTATAATTGGTAAACTCTAAAAGATTGGACAAAAATTTGCTACACAAGAAATGCAGACCCTGTTAAAGCACGCAGTTTGTTATACATATATTTTATGAGATTAACAAATCCCCAGATATTTTGTTATTGGTTTGAATACGTTTTGTAACTGAGAGGCCTGTATTCGTTTTGTTTTTGTCGCGGTCATACAACAGCATGGCATTTCAAAGCATCACGTAGTGACATACATTTTGAAAATGTGACTATCGCTTTATCTACATATGCTACAACGAAACGTGTAAATGTGAGCTTTTTCTTTTGGTATTCATTTAAGTCCTTTAACCGGGTAGACTATTACGGACGGTGAATGAACGAAATGGTTAAAAGATGCTCAAATGTGCCCGAGGTCCCTAGAAATTAGAATTTAACATTCATTTTTTCAGGATAAGAGGAAACCCTGGAAAAATCTTTACCCAGGTATTTCACTTTAACCGAGATTCTAACTCGGGACCTCTTGAATGTGAGGCATATCCCCACACCACACAGATGAGCTAAATGTGATTTGCAAGTTTATCTGGATTATAAGAAGTAGACAGAAAAATGAGATTTAGAAAAAAGAATTTGTAGAATGGTGAGAAGAGAAAGTTATGTAAATGCAACACGTTATTTTGTTCAATTGAAAATAATAATTTAATATATATATATATATATATATATAAATATAATTCTTCCTAATCATAATCCTCGTGGTGCTGCAAAGAGAGTGGAGTTTCAAAGACACCACATAAAAATCTGACTATCGTTGGAGCTACTGCATTCTTCGTATGCCTACAGCGAAGTTTGCAATTGCAATTACATCTCAATTAACAAGAAGACTCTTTCACTCAAGTCGTGTGTAGGACAAGGTTGGATAGAATCAGATGGAAAAATTCAATGTCATAGCCGATATTTGAACTATGGATCTTCCAGTTTACGTCCAGGTGGCGCCGCGGTAACGCGTGCGATTCGCATTCGAGAGATCCCTAGTTCGCTTCCCGGCTACCGCCCAATCTGACCCACGGTTTTTTTTCGAGAGTTTTCCCGGGTCGTCAGCTCCCGAATATCGTTCCATACCTCATTTCATTCTCCTTAATCCCGTTAGGTATTCCGGTGCGGCGTGGCACAGAAAAAGAATTCTCTCTGTGGAACCTTATCCGTCTCTCGGTCTTCGGCTAGTTGCCAGGGCATAAGGACCACTTCTTGGGGGAGGCGTTTAACTGTCAGGGCGTCTCAATCTGGAAAGTTTAGGAAATTTGTCATTGCTGTGCCGTCACTCCTGGTTCCGCCCGCTCAGTGTCTCTCACCGCGTCCCTCCCTTCCGGAAGCGCACCCTCGAGGGGCACAAGCACAATATCCTCATTCACTGGATCGGGGTCGAGTACCCTCCGTTACACATTCCATTCCATTCTATACCAGAGAAGAGAAGCATTTTAAGAATTCAGAACGTGAATCGTAATACAAAGTCTTTTTTTGGGGGGTGGCATCTTCAGATTTGTAACTTGGAAGCAATTTAGTTTTCAGAATAGAGTGCTTTCAAATGAAGAAATTGCAACAAAAGCACATCAACCTATCTGCATTAACACTTCGCGTCACTATTTTGAAAATTTAGCTTATATGTTATCCTAACCGGATAAAACAGCTATATAGAAACTGCATATTTTGCGCTAAACGAGTTTCCTCGTATCTATTAACATTTTGCATACAATACTAAATAGGTGCTTTTACTCTACGTCCACTATACGACTGGCACGGTTTTTCTTCTTTTCTCTTGTAAACGTGCATGTAGGGGAATTATGTTTAAAATAAAACAATCTTTATTCGTTTCTCAGTAACAAACGCAAAATATATATCTCCTTTTGAAGAAAATTTAATGTTGTACTTAATTGTTCCCAAACTGCTTCAACAGTTTGACATTAATATTACTTTTTCTGCCATATTTTTAAAACATTACTTGAATATTGACAGAACTGAATGTGCCAACTGTGTGGAACTACACACTCTGCTCTAAACGTTGTGATCAATATCTATGACAATTAAAAAGCAAAACGAATTTACATTCAAGGTCACGAATACCCTGGAATACACGTAGAACGTTCTATTGGTAATAATTATGAAAGTATTATTATTAATATTATTATTTATTACTAGCAACAAACGTTAAAAACAAGATATACATTATGCCAACCTTGTTTCTCACGAAAATTACTGAATCTTAAACTTAGCACCCGCATAAAGAGTGCAATATTTGATTTTAAACAACATATTATGCAAAGAATGTGTTAATTTATTTCGCTTGAATAGTTATAGTAAAGAGAAAAGTATTTGGTTTCGTCTTCTTTCTTCTTAGAGTCAGGTCGCGGAATGCATACACAGAAGTAAATGTGACCTTTGAGACGATACCGGCACGCTGGCTATTGTCAGGCATGACTAGTGGAGAAGAAATTTCTTCCCCCTCTTCTTCTATACCCCTTGGCCCATCGGAAAGCATTTGTAGCCCGCTGTATCAACGGTAGCAACTGGAGGGACTAGCTGTACAGTGGTTTTCGCTACTTTTACAGCGGGCAGATTGCACATACAATAGACATATTTCCGATTTCCGTCCTTCAACTGTATGAATTATGTCAGCTAATCTTTTGCTTGCATTCCTACCAGTAGATATAGGTAAACAGTGAAAGTAATAGTCTGATGCAATGGTATTGACATATCCACGTAAAGCAAAATGAGATTATATAAGTTTGGTTTCAAAAGTGTTAGTATATGTTACGCAGAACATTATATTTATGTTATGAGTATGTAGAGAGGGAATTGTGCTGTTTATCACTGTTTTGAACACCTTTCTGGAAATATGATTAATCTCAGTATGTGAATAGCTGTATTCTGAGTGTAACTAAAGGCGACACGCTGAAGCCATGGAAAAGGCTGTATGAAATAATACCCTGCTGATTATCAATGAAACTATGTGGTGATGTTTGCTAAGGCTGTTTCGTGAACATGCATAGGCAGTTCAAAAGGTTGCTCTAACACGTGTAGCCGGGATCGTTAAAAGCACGGAAGGGTTCGTGAAGGGAGGTCTTCGGTTTAAATCCCGCCAAGACTGTCCTCCTTAACTGAGAGGTTTTCTCCAGATTTTTTCCTCAGTCTCACTGGTAAATACCGCGGAGGCACCCTTAACGTAGGCTGGAATCTTCCCTGCCTAAATGTGCTTTCCCCGATCATCATTTCATGTATAAATAGTTGCCACCGCCTGTGGTGCCGGGTGTAGTAAGACCTGGCGTTAAACACTACAAAAATGAAGTGTTAAGTTTACTCACGAAAAACATTTTAATTCACATATTCATTTGGAGCACTTGGACATAGAAAGCAATATTAGTAAAGGACTACTACAGCCAAAGTTAACCCAAATATTTAAAGCATAGTACTTTTTGTTTTAAAGCGTAAAAGTCCTTTATTTTACTTTTATGCATCTTGTTTGTTGTTTATAATTTCTGTTAATTGAGTTTCTAAATTATCGTTCACTGTGTGAGGTGGTGCCGCAGTAAGGCATGCGATTTGCATTCGGGAGGCCCCGAATTAGATTCCTGGCGACCGCCCACTCTCATTTGGGTTTTTTCGTGGTTTTCCCTTGTCACCAAGGGATTGTTGGGGTAGTTTTTCTAATATCATGCATTTTTCAGTCACTCATATCACCTTTTGGGATTCGGGGCTTGACTGGGTAGTTTGGTGGTGGGTGGAGGATATGCGCTCTGTGACGTTTCTTCCTCCTCTGATACGGAGATAGGGCAATTCGGACCTGTGGGGTGCCTGTAGGAGTGTTTTCATCTGTGAACTAGGGACCCCTTCCCCCAGTATCCGCACCTGCCGCTACTTGGTTCAGGCAACAACTCTTTGAAACTTCCATCTCCTCCCTTCCTCCCGGAGATTGATAAACACAATAGGCCTCTGCCCCTTGCAAGAGGAAAAACATATTCGTTCAAACATGATGGTCTATATCAGAGGTGGCGAAAACGGGACTCATTTTGACTCGTAGGCCACCGTCCCTTTGTTTTTCACATGGTACTGAGTGATGCAGTACGTGTTGCATATTTGGTGACTCGCCACCCTTGGTCTATATGATCCATGCCTTCTAACGAATGTTTTCTCATAATTGATTATTATTACTATTTCTTGCATCCAAAATATTCCACACATGGCAGTTTTATGTAAGTTTCTTCAAATGTTCAATAGAAAACCAGAAATAATGAAGATAAGCACTTAATTATGTGATATGCATAATATATCTAAATTAAGGTTACATGGAGTTTATGTTAAATGCCTATAATTAAAATATGAGTAGTTTATTTTTTTCGAAGCAGCCAGCGGTATTGAAAATCAATGATAATTTTGTTTTTAGACTTGTTATAATTTATTTGATAAACCATGTCATATCTGTGTCAGATGGAATTAACTATTTTAAGAAAGTAATTGAAACGTTTTTTGTCTCATGACCGGTGAGACATATTAAAATGAACTTGGGTGATGTATACTTTGCTGGTAAAGCAGCCAAGGAAAAAAAGAAAAAGAAAAGCACAACTTTGTTTAAACAAGTTATGATTTAGGAATTTTGTTCTAAAGGTGACATCAGGTGCGACAAGATGATTTCCGCAGTATTACATGAAATATTGTCCTTTCTGTTTTGTCAACATCAATTGAGCAGTATAGTAATATAAATTCTATTCTAAATAAAGGCAAAGACATTGAAGGCAAATAAAATCCGTAAAGCAGAGGAAAACCACACAGATCTTTGACCTCTGGCAGACGATCTTACCACTTGAGCTACCCAATGCACATTAAAGCCTCTCATCTGATTCAATTGTCCTGGTAAAACCTCAAGTCCATCTTGAATATTCACTTTATCATACCTCAAAGTCGACCACCGTTTTAACAAGCGCTTTTGCTTTATTTTTTGTTTAAACTGAAATGGGGACTGCAAAGCAACCAGTAATTTTCTTCAATGTAAGCGATCTCAAATATTTTCATGATAACATGAATGATAGCATTTTCCTATGAGCTATTGACGGTGCAGATACTAATTTAGCAGTTTTAAGTTATATGAAATAACTGAATGCTCCCTGTAAGTGTATTTTATTGGGTATTTACCTTCCCTGGACAGGAGAAAACGCTAAAAGAAATTTATTCAGACGAGCTGCTCCCAAACAAAAATCAAACATAAGCCTGCCTATATAAAGCATTTAGGCTACCACTTTTGAGGTTACAAGTTGACTGTTATTATGTAATTAATAGAATTTTATTATATCTACTTTTCAATCACGGAATGTAACCCCATTTAGTACAGCTCTGTGTTTTTTCGTATAAAGTTTGGGCGAAAACCTATTAGTTCAATACGATACATTTTGGAAGTGTAATTCAGATCTCCGGGTTTGATACGGTATTTGAACTGTCACTATACAGTATTTATTCATACAAATAGACAAAAAGCTACAACTCTGAATGCTGCATATTTAAAAGGGCATGAGTTGAAATTAGCTGCAACATCACGTAGCATCCCATAACGCCGATATATCACTTAAACATGAAAAAATGCGTAATCTGTGGCGAATAACTTTGCAACTTGCGCTGGTGTAATGTGTTTATTTACTTGCAATTGTTCATTTTTAAAACAAGAGAATTAATTTTACTCCATTATACAATCAGGAATAAATGAAAGTTTACAGTACAATTAGCATATTGATTAAAATAAAAAATTCTGATTACATTCACATTACTTTCTCTACGCTCCTATCGATTAGTGGGTATACGAGGTGTGCTTACAAAAGCTTATTTTTCAGTCTACTTCATGTTATCGAGATCCAACTTTGCAGAAATAGCTGTAGTACACATGATACAAAGGGAACAGCGACAGTCAAATGTTTAAGAACTGGATGCTATATACTGGCCTTAAAATTCCATACATTTTCCATGGATTTGCGAGAAACAATTTAATATCAACATGATTTTAAAGGAATGAGAGAGTATTTAACAATCTGAACTATTAATAAAAGTTATCTCGGAAATGGCTAGTGACATATAAAGGTCATTTGCAATATTTTTTGTGCTTTAAAGAGGGCTGCTTGTTTTGTCAAGTAGGTTTTGGTTTATGTTTAACGTTTACCAGTTATACAACATTATACAAAATTCCTTGCGAATGAAGAGGACTTCACAGGCGATTCCCAGAAAATTCAAGATATACATTTTATTTGCAATTTAAATAATTTTAACACATGGTATTCAAAATCGTTAGAGTAATTTTTAGAAAAATCCAACATTTCGCAAAATCTTCCATTAAAGGTAGTTTGGGGGGAAGAAATTCTCTTGAAAATGTTCCTGTTGAATCTTTGGAAGATACTGAACCTGAATACCAGTTTGGTAGTTATCGTTTTTTATTTATTCTGTTCACGCACAGACACACGCACTCGCATATGTTTTAAAAATAACTGTTTTTGGATCTAGGAGTCCTCAAAACATGTATTTTCTGTGAAATCTTGAATTCTAATTTTGGGTGGAATGCAATACCCTCTCTATTACGTGGTTGAGAAAGTAAAAATGTAATATCTATCAGCTACTCATTCCAAATATTTTCCACCATTCCAGGAATTTATCAACTAAGATGTTTCGCAAAACTGCTTGCTTTAGCATACCATTTTGTTAAAATATCTTCTCCTTGTTGCTAAGAAAAATTTTATGCCTGTAGCTCGAGAAGTTCCATGATCTTCAAACATAGCCAAGTTTTGTTTATGCCGATATGCAGCACCAGCTGAATTAACTATTATGGCAGTTTCAGCTTCTTTAGTATAACATCAATTTTTAAATATTAGTAATAATACAGTGGTGGTATATTGCCACCATAATTACACAACTTTGTAGCGTTTTGCCGCTACTTTGTTGTGTTACTCTTACCTCTGCGTCGTTGTAGGATGAAGTCTTCAGGACTCGAGATCGCCGATATCAGTCAGGAAGCACTTATGAACGTCGCATCTCACGGTCAACTGTCGGCGAGTCGGTCTGAAATTCCCTACTGTTATTGTTAGGGTAGGATTGCGGGAGGGGTGACACTAGGATATTATTCTTGAAGAAAACGTTTTCACTTCCTCACTAAAACACATGATTCTAAAACCTGCAAGATTCTTGTTCTTTTTCTATCCCATATGGTTCTTATATAAGGATATTTTCACCCTTTGGTCCACTAACGGTTTGCTCCAGCTAATTATTTATTATTTAAGGCGCTCTATCACCGTTCTTTTGATTCCCGCGAACTTGAATTCATCACTTGCGGCGTGTTAAGCTATCTATTATCCTGGATAAAATAATTTCAACGACAATCTAACACTCTATATAATTATTCCACACGCATTACTTGATGATTGCACTGTGGTGCGGCACTTCGTAAATTTTGGAACCATTATCCTTTTCTTTTCTTTTTGACTTAACGTGATGCGTGTTTCCTTACCGGAGAATCAAGTCAGGCTGCCCCAAAACCACGCTCGCATTCACATATAACAATGACTGCTCGCCTCCAAATTTTATACATGTCACTGCGTCTTCCTATGTTTCCATTGGTTCTCGCACTTACTCTCTACGTTTACTGGTTCACTGGTTGCAAATTTAAAGCTTAACTGTAGAAAATGTCCGTTGCCTCATAGCGTCTGTTTGCTTGGAAACTTGTCTCGCACCCACGAAGTACAAAAGAGGGTTTCGATTTTTTATGGCCCCACGCTCGGAAAACATAATGGACAGTCTAAAACAAAGCTACTCTTATTCTGGCCTAAATCTTGCAGTTTTTCTTATGCAATTACGCCTTTATTTATTTAACAATATTTTTTAAAATTAAAATATATTTACAGCTTATGAAGGGCTTTCGATTGATACAATTTTAATCCTATGACTTTAAAATTATGGAAATTTATTAAATTGAATGTTAATTAATTATTAATAATTCCTAAAATATAATTATTGTAGAGTTCGTTTTTATGTGTTCTTAATCGGCGGAAATATCACTACAACATTTCTGGGCTTTTTTGTAGCACGTGCATATACTCGTACAGTGGGTAATAGAAGGTTCTGAATGAAAATGGTGAAACTGATATTGAATCCAATGGCAGTAATGATAGCGAAGTGGATAATGTAATGCAAGAATTGCATCCCGGGAACTCGGAGGAAGCTTCTAGCGTAGATGACGGTGATGCAGATCAATTATTATCATACTGCTGAAGAGAAGTTCAGGTGAAACTTTTAACCTGAGACCGAATGCTGTCAAGCGTTTCGAAAGGTTACAATGGCAAAATGATGAACTACATTTACAGTGGACATCAGATACGATTTATTGTAATAACAATAATAAAGGTAAAACTGCCCAGCCGTATTAAAGGTTTCATTATTTCAGTGCATCATTCTGCTGTATACATAAGGAGAGAAGCTGCTGGCGTATCATAGGTATAGACAGAAAACCTGATTATCTAAAGACCCTGAGCAGTATTCATTCTGAACAAAATAAAAGTATTTTCGTATGACTAACCCCGTTCTTGCAAATGTTACTTAGAGATTTTGAATAGCGTTAATGGCCACTCTTACTGCAAACGGCACCACTGGGGTAATAAATGAAATACAGTGATAATTGGGGAGGGAAATTTGGGAAGGAACGTTCCAGGATAACTTTAGGTCTCCTCCCCAGCATTTTTTAGTTATGACTGAGAAAAACCTGGAGAAAACTCAGTCAGAGAGAGGGAGAGTAGTCCTGGCGGGATTTGAAATGCAAATCTCCCGTACAGATGGCGTGCCTTAACGACCTCGGCTAACCGTGTCGATTACTTGGAAATTAAACATTACTGTGTGACGTAATGTCTGAGATGATAATATGACACCATACGAGGTTCCAAAATATAATGGTAGCCAAAATAATACTTACGTTTGAAATTACATATGAATAGTGCAGGAGAAAACAATCAAGGTTCACGCCTAACTGTATAGCAGTTAAATGTTTACCATTGTATAATTTATTTACGGACATAATTAAGGGGAGTGAATGTTTCTCTTACATTTAGTCATTCGGAATACAGTACTGAAACCTTGTAATAAAATAGCATCAACATTAGAAACCTCACCAAAAGCGGACTTTATTTTTCAAATGAAGTAAAAGGACTTCTCTAGAATCAATAAAGGTTCAAAAACGTTACTATCCATCTAGAGATCTTATACAAACTATTGTTTATAGGAGAAAGTTTTAATTTAATTCTAAGCGCGAAATTCTGCCATTATTTTAAACCATTATGACACACATGACTTAAATGAAATATTAAATGTGTTCATACAAGTAGCATCTAAAAAACGTTGTTTGTTAACATGGTTGGACCAGCGTAGAGGAGTTACTGATAAGCCGCGAGATCGTGATGTAATTTCAACAAAATGTTTTTATCAATCGATGCTCATGTACAATATTTCCCGCCAGTGTGGCCTGCGGTAGATTTTATTTTCCAATTAGTAAGCAGGAAAAAAAGGATAAAGTTGAATCCTTTCTGTTCATCCAGGACGGAAGTGGAAAACATATACATAGTTTAAGTAGTGAGTGTCTCCGATATACTGAATGAAACACTGTAGTAATCGTATGCGCAGATAGGTATGTTACGAAAGTGCATCTTTGTAGAACGAGGAAGAAGTTTCAGTATTCCTGACCATACATTCACAACGGATCCTGTTTAAAATGATGCTCCCTGATACTGTGAGGCCTTTCTTCCACCCATGTATGGTTGTTATGAAAATTGAAAATGCCACTTTTTGTAAATATAGCTTCGTCTATTGCCATAATTAATTATGGCATATCTGTACTTTCTTCTAGGAATGAATTGATGAAAGCCAGCCTAGGCGGGTAATACATTGCTGTGAGAAACTGCACTCGTTGGATATGATACGGTCTCGATAACTGTTCTTTCAGAGTCCTGAGATCAAACCAATGGGACACGCCGACCATGCGAGGTATTCCCCGACTATGGTTGTTCATCTACAAGATTTAAAAATTATTGCTCCCTTTGCGGCGACGGTATTTCATGCTCGCCCTCCTTCACGTGCTGGCTGCATAGTCCCCGAGATTTACGAGATAACAGATGAAAAGGCTGGCACCTCATAAACCTTGTGCTGTACATATAATTATCCATTAAACGCACCTTGAGTTCTTTTATCCCAAACCTGCGAGTTTCATGCGTAGACATGTTACTCTAATAGTGACTCAACTTCTAGTGAACTGACATAAACATGGTGTGCGTTTCAGTTCAGTGACCGCAAAACGCTTATTGGACGATGAAGGTATTACTTCCATACTGTTAGTGTAGGCAAATAACTACCAAGTTGTACTTGCCATTTCAACAAAAGATTACACCACCCTTTCGTTGTGTTTGTTTGCATTAAGGGTCGTGTGGAAAACAAAACCGCTAGTCCCTTACCCCACCTCCAAATTCAGAGACCCGATTCTCACACTGACCACCTTGACCTAACAACTTTGCCTATACCTCTGACCACATTACGTCTGCAAAACGGTGTTCGAAAAATTATATTATTTCAATATCCTGGATGATGTAACAAAGCTATTGCCGAAACTAGGTCAGAAATAGGTTACTCTGCCCATTTTACGAGTGGGAAACTAATATCCTCATACATTCTTGTGGAATAAACCATTTAATTTCGAACAACAATTTTTTTCTTTCGAAAACGGCTGATCACAGAACAACATGTTTTATACTTTTTTGTAATACCTCTATGAATTACATATTAAAAGGAATTCAATAATTCCCTTCCAGCCTATATAAACATACACATATTGATTAACACGAACGGAAATTAGAGGATACTTTGAAGTAAATCAATGTGTCATACAAGAATGCAATCTATTTCCAAATTTTTATGCACTTTTAGGCGATATGATTAAATCCCAAAAGAGGACAATATACAGGATGTTAACTAACCACATCGAAATAATTTCAGAGATTATAGACGTGTCTGATATAATCAATTTGAGATAGGCAATTCTGGTCCACGGCTAAACATAACGCAGGTATCAGATTAAAGATTGACTTAGAAGGTTTTTAAATCTACAGCAGGAGTATAGAAATGTCGATTTTCGGCAGCTCGTTGTTAGCGTTCTCAAGATTTAATGCCACAAAAATCTCTCAAATCTGGAACTAATCACTTGTGCATCCATTAACTGCCATCTTGCGTTATGAGGTCTAGTCTAAAGGCTCTTTAACTGTTCAGTGGCCTAGTGCGTAATGCAGAAAACCCGATTTCCACAAGGCCATGGGTTCGATTCGTGTCTTGCACTTAATGTTTTTAGTGGCACATCAAGAAATGCCAAAGTATTGCACGTGCACAGGGCACTAATCATGTTAGGGTAAGATAAGCCATACACGAAGAACAACTTCAGCCATTTCACCGTCAAAAGGTGCAAGCACTAAGCCAGGGAGATTTTGATCCCAGGATACAATTTTGTTAGTGAAATTAAACTGAGTTTTATTACGGACGCTCTTTAACTACTATGACCTTAGCGTCCCATTCAATATTGGTAGTGAAACTCTGGAAATTTTGCTCAGAAGACTCTTTATCAGGCTTGAGGTTCTTTTAAGTACTGTAAATCTACGACATGGGGCTACAGCTTTACTTCCTTTCAAAAGAAAGCCATTTTTGAGCCCGAAAAAATCCATCGTCCTCCACCGGGTTTGAACCCGCGACTTTGATAACTGGAGACTAGCTTGGTACCCTTGGAACACAGAGAATGACATATTTTGTTTCTGGGCTTCGTAACGTACGTGAATTATTCTATCGGTATTGTTTACTGTTGAGGCCTTGTCCACCAGGGATGGTCTGGCTTTCAACTGAAGAGACAGTCATGTGTGGAACTATATCAATCTACATGTTATTGTAGAGAAGTCACCAGCAGATGTGTTCGGTGAACATATGGATCGCATTTATTTCAGACCATACCACTGGCACATATCTGCGTGCCCCTCGGTTAAATGACATGTTTGTCTTTATTTGTTGCAGAACATTGTACCTTGATTTTAGAAGAGGACCACTGCATATTCGTCGCCAAATGTGGGCATAACATGATGGAGCTCCGGCCCATTTCTCTCTGGCCGTGCGAGAGGATTTGAACCAAGTTTTCCCTGCACGATCGAAAGAGGGAGTCCAACCAGCTCTCCGGACCTCAATTCAATCGCTTTCATTTTCTGGTGTATGAAACACCTATTACCTCAGAAGAGGATTTAACTGTCCGAATATGACGTTATTCGCACACACCAGAAGTCTTGGATAGAACACATCCCCGCTATCAACTCTGCCTGAAAATGCAGGTCGTCATGTCGAGCAATTGCTATAAAACAGACGTAAACATTTATGTGTATTTATTCTTTCTTTTACCCTTTAAACCACC
Source organism: Deroplatys truncata (assembly GCA_030765065.1). Classification (NCBI taxonomy): domain Eukaryota; kingdom Metazoa; phylum Arthropoda; class Insecta; order Mantodea; family Mantidae; genus Deroplatys; species Deroplatys truncata. The sequence continues at coordinate 97,326,800 of CM060976.1, read as the reverse complement.
TCCTATTTTGAAGTACAGCATGTGAATGTATTAAGCACGACTCAGCCCTCTGTTAACAAGGATTGTAATTAATTTTACTGGTGTTGAAATTAAAATGTATAAATCGAAACATGAATTTAGAATTTACGTACAACTTAGGCTAAAACTGGATTAACATGCTCTACTAATTTTTTTTAAAAATGTGGTGAACCAGACCCGAATTCGAAAACATTGACTGCCTATTACTCAAAAGCTAATATCTTAACCAGTGCGCCAAAAGGTACAATGTGAAACGCCCCTTCGTTTACGTGAGTTGTGCTCTGAAATGGCATCATCATTAACCAGTGGCGTACTGGCGTTTCAGAAAGCTGTGGCCGTAACTTCGAAATCGGAACAGACAGGCCATACTCTCCCATTTCAAATTACTTATTTAACACACTTAAAAATATTTTTTTGTAGTTCATTAACAACCTCTATAAGCCTGAATACTCGAAATAAGTGTCTAATATTTATGTGATAGTAATAGAAGACAGAGAAGAGAATATACAATGATTAATATGAGGCCTTTATAAACTAATCAAGAGTTAAAGTTCATTTTCCGCACAGAAAAAAAGGCAGCATGGAAATTATCCAGTCCTATCAAAGGACTGCAAATAAACTGTTAACTTAGGTTTCCCTCATTTGATGTAATATAGAGAATAAATCTGTAAGAACGTAAAAAACAAAATTAAGTTCTGCAAAACAATGGGCGTTTCTGTGTTGTTGCATCGCGGTGAATAATGAATAGTAAAACAGAGATAAAAGCTAGTCCCAGGCTGCTGAAAAGAGATTTGTGAGAATATAAAAAGAGACTTATACAAAATAAAAATGAATGAAAACTTGAAGAAAAAATCTGAGGAATATGTGCAGTCAATCAACAAAGAGACACTATCAACATGTTCATTATAAGCATTAGAATAAAAGGTATATTATATGTTGGAGAAGTTGGGAATAAGCTTTGAGTATAGAACAGGCTAATATGTTAACTATTTAAGTAGAATAGGAGACATTTTTAATAACGTTTCTATTTCTCTCTGCACAAGTTCAAAATAAAACGCTTTTTCCAAATTATTTTTTCGCTATTGGACATAGTTTTGTCACAAGTTCAAATCTTGAGTCACTTTTCTCCTTAGATAAGCAAACCTATCAAGCTGTGATTCTGGATATTGATGCAAAAACATTCTGATAGATGTCTTTACATGTAATGTTTACTTTACAACCGTTTATTGCTAATGAGAAGAAATAAAACATTGATGTTGAAACTAAACAGTATAACCTAAAGCTAACCATAATATTACAAGCTTTAGTTCAATAAAAGTTTTCTTATTTCAAAACTTTTTATTAAATGAATATACGCCTAAAAACTGATAAGCGATTACAGACTTCAGTTGCATTCTTCCAAATCACTATATGGCATTATATGTTTTTAAATCTACTCTTATTTACTGCATCTATTTTTACGTTTAAATTATATTCAGTTTATAACTTATTTATAAAAGGAACAACTATTGTATATTGTTCATGTTCTACTTGTTGAAACTATGTTAATGAATCTTTTCTTTCCTCTTTAATGTGTATTATTTGGCCGATCAGCAAGATTGCTATACAAGCTAGTCATAAATTAGGTTAACAATTACTTTGCATATAGCAAATTGAGGACATTTTCTCTAACTTGTGTAATGATAACAAGAAGATAAACAAATGGATAATGGTAACAAGATATGATGTTAACAATTGGATTTAACTAGATAATAGTAATAAGGTATTAAAAAAGTTAACAAATATGATAAATTGATTACAACCAATGATTGAGAACAGGGTTTGGATGAGTGTGGCTAATTATTAGTCTTGAGAAATCACTGTCTTCACTTTTGTGGGTTTAAAGTCCAGCGTGACACTTACAACGCCCAGTACTCTGGCTAATCTGAAGAAGAGTTTCTTTGAGAGCAACTTGAGGTAGTGTTTGTTATATGGGAAGAAATCCAAATTCCTGATGGAGGAGCTGCTCATTTCTTATGAAACGCCGGGCGCGGAGAAACTTGTCTTGCATAATCTGAAGCCAACAAATGCGAGTTTTCCTAACTGCACCTCACGTAGGAGCGACATATTTGACTTTAGGACTTGTATAGCGGTACTGAGCACACCAGTCCAAGCAGTGATCTCTTCTTGTAGTAGAGGGTATAGTTTTATGATCTGGAAGCTGCTAGTGTTGAAATGTAGGATATATGAGAATTCCAGGTCGGCTTTGTGTCAAGCATTACTCAGAGATATTTACTGGCATTTCTGGAGGCAGCCATGCCGACTGTTATCTTTTCTGTTAAGAATTTTTGTGTTGTATTTATTGCAACCCCATTTCGGATCAGATACTTAAATAAAATAAAGTAGCGTCATATAATCTGTCATTGATTTTACAGTAACTGGTTTAAAAATATATTCTTCCTTTTGATTTAAGATTATTTTAAATCGTATAATACGTTTTGTAATACATATGATTCACTTGAATTCCTAACACTTAACCAACAGCAGTGTGATAGGGAGAAGGAAATGCCCTCCCTCTATTCCACATTGATGAGCAAATCAAGTGTCTTTATAAATTGGCATATATAGGGTAACATAGCTTATACTCATAAATATAAAAACATCAAGATGACAATAGAAGTGCAAAAATTAAAAAATGCGATGCCATACATTCACATGACTTTCTCTACACTTTATCTTTATTAGTGGGTATACAGGTATACAAACCATTCTTGCTAAAGCTTATTTTTCTATCGACTAACATTTTTATACAAATAAACCTTTGCAGAAATAGCTACATTACACATTTCGTTAGGATAAAAAGAGAACAACGATAGTCAAATGTTTAAGAACTGGACGCTATATGCCGGTCTTAAAATTCCATACTGTTTCAATGGAATCCCGAGAAACAACTGAAAATAGATGGGTCTTAAAAAAAGAATCACAAAGTGTTGAACAAATCGAACCATTAATAACGGATATCTTGGAAATGGCTGATGCTGCAAAAAAAATGATGTGAAATAAATTGTGTCGTAAAGAGATCTACATTTCTTCTGAAGTAAGTAATCGTCTATCGCTTAACGTTTACAGGATATACACCATTCCTTCCAAATGAACAGGATTTCAAAGGCCATTGCCGGAAAATTAAAGAAATACATTTTATTTTTCATGTACATATATTTAATACCTATATATGTTTTAATCAAACTGTTTGCCATTTTTTAGAAAATAAAAAATTTGGAAAAACCTTCCTTGTAAAGGGTATTTTAGGGTGGGGGATTTTCTTGAACATCTTCGTGTCGCATCTTTGGAAAGTATTGAACCTAAATAGGTTTGTTGCTATTTGGCGACCTTTGTTTTTGAGTTATGCTGTTCATAGACACACACGCGTGAGCGCGCGGACCTCTTCTAAAACGGCTTTATTTTGGATTCAGGGGGCCTCAAAACACGTATTTCCGGTGAAAGGTCAGTATCGTATTTATGGGTGGAATACAATTCCTTCTCTAGGTACTATGTACGTGGTAGGGAAAGTAAAAACAGAGCGAAATGAGTTTAAAGCTGAGGTGTTGAAATGAACTAGTACTGTGAGAGGGTGGAAGGGTGGGTAGGTAAATGATATGTGCTTGATTTTATTTAAAAATAAATATATATACTTGTCATTTAGGTAATTGTAATATAAATTATTTATATCTCCTCAAAGGAAGACAGATCGCTAATTGAGCCTCAGCTAAATATACCAAAACTCACCCTTAACGCCAGAAATATTTTCCAGTTTTACCGTAGCAGATAAAGGAAGCGTGTTTATGCAGGAAGACTAAAATGGTAAACTGGTGATAAGAATTTGCAGCACGGTTTTACTTTAATTTTTAACAAACTGTTACGTAAAGATGTAAACTCCAAGCCTCTTCTATAGGGAAAACAGGCAATTAAATGCGGCGGCTAAAACTTGCAGCAGTGTAGAGTATTTCAGAACGAGAGGTACACAGTGGTCAGCATTTGCCGTTTTTATTTACATGCCCAGTTGATCGATCAGGTACAAAGCATAGAGCTGCAGAATTACCGGCTTATTACGAGCTATCAACCGACTTTCCCCGGCAGTAATTACTGTGAATCCAAACGTCGAGCATATAGAGGATATTTGTCCATCTTTTGACTGGATAACATCTGCATTCGAGTGAGGATCAAAAATGCCAAATGACTGCAAAATCAGGTGATGTTTTAAAACTCGGTAAGGCTGAAACGTAAAATGAAAACGAAAATTAAAGGTTTAAAAACCGTTCAAAGAGTTGTGCAGTATATTTGGTAGGTTTATGCACTACAGATTAAGCAAAAATGCTGAAAGAACTAAAGCTTTATAATAATAATAATAATAATAATAATAATAATAATAATAATAATAATGTATTTTCATATTAATTATTCTGCTGATTTTTCTTTAAGGGGAGACCAAATGGCTACTCTTTCCAAAAAACGACATTTCTAGTTTTTTACGCAGTCCTATATATATATATATATATATTACAATAAGCGATACATTTTGACTTCCTTTCTTCGTAATCTAACCATCCTCACAGAAAATGCAGAAACATTTTAAAATCTGATGTGAAATACTCTCATGACTTTCTCTACTCTCTCATTTATTAGTGGGTATACAAACTAATCTTACCAAATTTATTTTTATATATACTACACTTTAATCCAAATAAACGGTTGTGAAAAAGCTGAGTATTTTAACTGTCCTATTTACGGGTACCAGCCCGTTGCATAGTAGCTTTACAATATGCTCCTAAAGGAAGGAGAGACGCGGGAATGCCGAGAAGGAGATGGAAGGAGACACTGTGAAGACGGAACAGGCAGCAGTCTAAACCATGAAGTAGGGGAGAAGAAGAAGAAGATAAACGTTTGCAGAAATAGCTACATTATACACTTCGTTAGGTATAAACACAAAGGGAATAGCAATAGTCAAATGTTTTAAGAACTGGACGCTATAGATATGCTGGCCTTAAAATTCCATAATGTTTCTATGTAATCGCGAGAAACAACTGAATGGTCACAGGACTTTCAAGTAATGAACAATTCGAGCCATTAATAACGGATATCTCAGAAACGGCTTAGGACGCATAAAGGTTTTATGACGTAAATTGTGCGTTTTAAAGAGATCTACAGCTTTCGTGTAGCACGTTTTCATCTATGCTTGACATTTTAGCAGTTATAAAAGTTTATACTAAATTCCTTCCGAAGAAGAGGATTTCATAGGTTCCTCCCAAAACATTCAAGACATACGTTTTATTTAATATGTACTATTTTAACAAACATCGTTAGATCAAGTTTGGATGGGAGGATTTTATTGAAAACCTTCATGTCGGATCTTTGGGACGTACTAAACCTAAATACGAAGTTTGGTGTTTATCCGACCTTTCGTTTTTGAGTTATGCTGTTCACACACACACACACACAGACACACATACATTGGGATCTTTTGAAAAATATATTTTTATAAATTCAGGGGGCCTCAAAACATGCATTTCTGGTGAAATCTCGGTATCAAATTTTTTAGTGAAATGCAATACCTTCTCTACCTATTATGTATGTGGTACAGAAAGAAACTAATGAAAAGTTTGTCTTCATAGTAGCTCATTATACATTTTTATTCATCCAAAACGATAACCACCAGAAAAATGTTGGTTACAATATTATTGTATTTATACACTTATGATTTTGCCTCTGACAAAGTTATAAAAGAGAATCGGGTAATAAGAATAAAGCTGGAGATTAGATACTTTAATATTTTGAGAAACTCACTTAAGACATGTTTCCCCTAAAGTGAAAACAGTTAATTTGGATTCATGAGCAAGTTTGAATGAGTAGAGATTTTGAATATAAATATCCGAAAAATGGAAAGGGAGTCGTACATATAACTTCTAGATTGCTCGCTTATTTGCAGATTTGAGACCAGTAGGGTGTAATAGATCATTACAAAACTATCACAGAATGTTTAATACCCAAAATAATTGCAGTAATAGAATGTACGGCTTATAACGATCTAATATATTATGCGATACCAGCATTCCAAATACGTATGAGGGTAAATCGTGCATTAATTATTGTTCTTTACTATTTATCTATAATGAGTAGAGGGAGTATTGCATTCCATTCAAAATATTCGATATCGAGGTTTCACTGAAAATACATGTTTTGAAGTTCTCAGAATCCATTAAAAGCATTTTTAGAAGAAGGTCCATTGCGTGCGTGTGTATCTGCCTGTGAACAGAGTAACTTAAAAATAAAATGTTGGATAAACACCAAACTTGGTATTTAAACTCAGCATTCTACAAGGATGTAAAACAAACGTTTTTAAGAAATTCCTCACACCTTAGCCTTCCTTTAAATGGAAATGTTTTCTTTTGTTTTATTTTCTCTAAAATGGTTCTTATGATTTTGTTTAAAATACCATATGTTTATAACATTTGCAAGACAAGGTATGCATCTTAAATTTTCTGCGAATAACCCGTGAAGTCTTCTTCATTCTGAAACACCTTTGCATTATTCTCTGTAACAGGTAAACCATAAGAGAGAGAAGATACTTACCACACAAATTTAAATCTCGTCAAAATAATCCATTTGTATCAAATAACTTTTTTCTGGCATTAACCATTTCCAAAATATTAGTTTTCATGCTTTGTTTGAGGCAGTATTTTTATCACTTAAATAATATCAGTCAAAGATAAAATTCCTATTATTAACCGCAATTGTCTTAGAGTTGATAAAGCAACAATTTCTTTTAAATCATATTCAGAATATATTATATAATATAAAATATAATAACAGCCCGCCTTAAAGCAATATGTGTATTTAATATATAATGTATTGTGTTTGTATTATTATGTACATGTATAATAATGTCATGTGAATGTATTACGTAATTTAACAATGTAGAAGCTGTGAGAACAGAAGCAAAATACCTTCCGTAGCAAACAGAATTATAAAGTAGAAGCCGAAAGTTGCTAACAATGAGGTAACTTGAGACAACAATAAATTAGAAAGTTTAATAATGCTATTAATACTTCTTGGAACATTAATGTAATATTTAAAACAGTTTATAAATAGCCAATCAACAACTAGAAAAAGCTTAAGTTAAAAGTATTCTATTGGATTAGGCTTAGCCAATCAGAGACTTGAAATAGATAAAAAGTACAAATTCAGGCGGGAGACGCTACAAGACAGCGTTCCCAACCAGTACAGTTTACACTACGTACCCGATCGGTACGATACAGGTTCAATATGAGACATAAAACTTCATTGCGGTGAGAATAATATAAAGTTTACGTGTTTAAAAAGTGCAAATAACAATAATCTCACAGCTCTACAGTAGGATATATTAGAGAAGTGCTATTTAATCGTGTGAAGGATTAATAAAGTACAATGCAATTATAATCTGTGTAAGCCTAGTTCTTTAGCCACACCAGCCCTGCTAAGAGATACGTATTCTAAAAAAATACTGACGCAGCCGAGGCATACATATATAATATTTAAATAAACATTAAAATACAAAGTTGATTTTTTAATCGTAGGAGCGAAGGCCACCAGAAAAGTTAACGTGGGGCGAAGGCCACCGGAAAGTTTGTATCGTACGTGTTCACTCCTAGAAACAATCTCCAGCAAGTTGGTATACCACACGTGCGGCTACAATAAATCCACAAGAAACATATCTCCCATACTTAGTGCAGCAAATACAACAATTAAACTCTTAAATTTGGCTCTCATACGTGGGGTAGCAACAACCTCCCCCATGTTTGGCATTATTATTTATATGTGCAGGAATAATGTTCGTAAAAGTCATCCATAACTTACGTCTCGGCAAATGGAAGAAAAAGAAAAGGGGTTTTAATAATAAATATATCAGGATGTGTCTTCCAATTAGCTTTACAATTACTTAAAACTTTTTAAGTGCTAAAGGGTTATTATTTCTTTCTGTAATCATGTAAACAGCATGGAATTTCAAGGCAAGAGCATAGCTCTGCTTTTAAAACACCTACTATCGCTTCAGCCTTCTGTATCTTTCCTGTACCTCCAACAGAATGTATAATAAAAGCATTTCTACAAACGCTTATCTGGATTAACAGGAAGTAGACAATGACTAGTAGTGTACAAGATTGCGCTTTCTTTACTTCTGACACGCAACAAGCAGGTTTTACAATCGGAGACACCAACATGATGGATTTAATATCGACGCATACAGCTCAGTTAAAAAACTTCTAGAATCCCTTGTTCCTATCCTCAAAATAATTATTTTGGTAGTGTCTTCCTACTCTACAATTTTCTCTACGGCACCTAATATGTATATATATAACTATAACCAAAAATGTTATGGAATTTTAGTATTTTGATGAACAATTAATAATAACCAGCTACCCGGAAGCAAAACGTCACGCTTCTTAATTTTAATTTGTGTAGGAGACATTTTCACGCAAGAATGGACAAACCAATTTTAGTGACATTATCACATACCTTAGGTCGCTCTAAAATGGGGTATATACCCAGCTAATCACTTTCCGCAAAGGGATGAGGTTCTAATGGGGACACAAATTAAAAAAAATGATGTAGTACATTCACGTTACTTTCTCTATCCTCTATCGTTTATTAGTGGATGTTCAAATTATTCTTACACATACTTATTTTTCTATCTACTACACTTTAATCCAAATAAACCTATGCAGAAATAGCTGCATTACAGATTTCGTTATACATATAAAGAGAACAGCGATAGGCAAATGTTTAAGAACAGGGCGCTATATGTTGGCCTTAAAATTCCAATCTGTTTCCATGCAATCGCGAGTAACAACTGAATGTTGACAGGACTTTAAAGACTGTGACCAAGGAATGAATAATTCAAATCTTTAATACCGTATCTAAGAAACGGCTTATACCACAAAAATGATTTTAAATAAATTATGCGTTTTAAAGAGATATACATTTTTTGTGTAGTGCGTTTCGGTCTGTCGCTTAGCGTTTACCGTTTATACACGATTAAACAAAATTTCTTCCAAATGAAGTGGACTTCACAGGCTATTCCCAAAAAATTCAAGATATACATTTTATTTGTCATGTAAATATCTACTTTAATCCAAATCATTAGATTAATTTTTTAGAAAGTCAAAAGTTTTGAAGAATCTTTCATGTCAAAGGTAGTTTGAGGTGGGCGGATTTACTTGAAAATCTTTACATCGCCTCTTTGGAAGGTACTGAACTTAAGTATCAAGCTTGATGTTGATCCGACATTTTTACACACACACACACACACACACACACACACACACACACACACACACACAAGAACCTACTTCTAAATCTTTTTTGCATCCAGGAGCCTCAAAACATGTATTTCCAATGAAATTTCGATTACAAATTTTTGGTTGGAATACAATACTTCCCCTACTTACTATATATAGTAGAGAAAGTAAGAATCACAATATATGTTGTTAGTTATTTTTTGAAAAGAGTTTATGTGTAACATTCACGTGTCTGTCTACAAACTATGCTTACGAAAGCCTACTATTCCAGCCACGTCTTGTTAATCCAGATAAATTTTGGATTCGTATTTACGCATTTCGTTGTACTAGCAGTAGGTAAAGCGAATGTCACATTTTTACTTTCTCTACTACGTATAGTAAGTAGGGGAAGTGTTGTATTCCACCCAAAAATTCGATACAGAGATTTCACTGGAAATATATGTTTTGAGACCCCCTAATCCCAAAAAAGCCTTTTTGGAAACATGTCCGTGTGTGTGTCTGTGTGCGTCTGTCTGTGTGTCTGTGAACAGCATAACTCAGAAACGAACAGTCGGAAAAACAACAAACTTGGTATTTAGGTTCAGTATCTTTCAGAGATGCGACACGAAGGTTTTCAAGAAAATTCCCCCCTCCCCACATTACCCTTTACATGAAACATTTCTCAAAAATTTTAATTTTCTCAAAAACGGCTCTAACGATTTTGATTAAAATATCATATGCTTAAGATATTTTCATGACAAATAAAATGTATATCTTGAATTTTCTGGGAATGTCTCCAAAAGTATTCTTCATTGTGAACGACTTTTGCATAACTGGTAAACCATAAGAGATAGACAAGCTTTTATTACACAAAAAATGTAGATCGCGTTAAAATACACGACTTATGTCCTATAGATTTTTTTGTTGAGTGAACCATTTTCGAGATATTACTTGTTATCCCCTGAAGTTTTCAAAGTTATCTTCTCAAATGGGAATTCGTTATTCATTTTTTTGTCTTGGATATGCAAAGAGCATTAATCTGTGACAAAGAGAATGGTGGTGCACTTAGCAACCAGCTATTAAGAGATATGTCTATGCTTAAAGGCTACCGTATTTCTATATTACCCTTGAAAATAAAAAACAAGGGTAACATAGTACGCCTTAAGCGAAAGTCAAATACTTTTAGAACTGGTCGCTATGTGTAAAATGTAATTCTCTTTGCATATCAGAAGACGGTTCTGCAAAAGCTTATCTCGATTAATATGAAATAAATGGAGAATAAGAGTTTGTAAAAATAGTTTGTACAAGAGTAGAGAAAGTCATGTAAGTATAACACATCAGATTTTTACTGTCTCTACTTCGTATAGTAAGTAGGGGAAGTATTGTATTCCACCCAAAAATTTGATGTCGCGATTTCACCGGAAATATATATTTTGAGACCCCCCGAATAAAAAAAAATCATCTTTGGAAACATGTGCGTGAGAGTGTGTGTGTGTGTGTGTGTGTGTGTGTCTGTGTGTGTGTGTGCGCGCGCGCGCGCGCGTGTGTGTGTGTGTGTCTGTCAGTCTGTGAACAACATAACTCAGAAACGAGCAGTCGGATAAACACCAAACTTGGTATTTAGGTTCAGTACATTCTAGAGATGCGACACGAAGGTTTTCAAGAAAATCCCCCACCCCACATTACCCTTTACATGGAACATTTCTCAAAAATTTTAATTTTCTCAAAAATGGCTCTAACGATTTTGATTAAAATATCATATGTTTAAGATATTTTCACGACAAATGAAATGTATAACTCGAATTTTCTGGGAATGTCACCAAAAGTATTCTTCATTGTGAACGAGTTTTGCATAACTGGTAAACCATAAGAGATAACAGAATTTTACTACACAAAAAATGCATATCGCGTTAAAATACACAATTTATGTCATATACATTTTTGTTGTTGAGTGAACCATTTTCGAAATTTTGCTAGTTTTCCCCTAAATTTTGCAATACTTTTACTTTTTCTCAAATGGGTATTAGTTATTGTTTTTTTTGTCCTAGTAATGCAAAGAGAATGGAATTCTCCACATAGCAACCAGCTCTTAAAGGATTTGACTATCGCTTAAAGCCTACCATATCTCCCTTTCATCTACTAGAAAAATAGCAATAAGATTAACATCTCGATTAATAAGAAGCATATGGAGAATAGTGTTTGTAAAAATAGTTTGTACAAGAGTAGAGAAAGTCATGTGAGTGTAACACATCAGATTTTTACAGACATGTCGCTATGAGATTGCCTTGAAATTACTTGCTCTTTGAGTGATCACAGCATGCAAACACAACAACCTTATTTAGAGATTTGGGACAGTAAGGTGTAACAGATTGCAAAAATATTAAAGCAATATGTTTAATACACCAAATAATTACGGCAATTGAATAATAAGACCACAGAGACCTCACATTTGAGAAAACTATGAGTAATTGGAAATTCCAATCATTAACACGAAATATCTGAGAAATGGTAACTTCACACGGAAAAGCACAGATTGTGTTCTACATCTGATCTACATTTTTTGTGTGGCAGGTTTTTGTCTATGTCTTACGGTTTACCAATTATGCAAAAGTCATTCAGAATGAAGAGGACTTCCCAAGCTACTACCGAAGATTCATGATATGCATGTTTTCATGCATATATCTCAAACATATGGTATTTTAACCAAATCGTAGGGGGCAATTTTAATAATATCAACATTTTCGAAAAATGTAAAGAGTAGTTTGGTGTGAGGGATTTTCTTGAAAATCTTCGTGTGCCTTGGAACATGCTGTCTTTAATACCAAGTATGGTGTTTAACCACTTTTAGTTTTTGAGTTGTTTTGTTCACAAACACACACACACACATTGACAGACCTTTTCCTAAATTTACTTTTTTTTTGATAAGGGGAGTCTGAAAACTTGTATTCCCAGTGAAATCTCGGTATCGAATTCCTGTGTGGAATACAATACCTTCCCTACTTACTATAAGCATTACAGAAAGTAAAAATTATATAACAAAACATTACAAACATTGTTATTTTTATTATATTTATTATTAATTTATTATTATTATTATTATTAGCATAAGGATGAGGCATAAATTTATATGATATTAAAGCCTTCAATTGTCGTAATTTTTATAAGTATCCCAAAGAAACGTTTTTATTACTTGTTTTGAAAACACTATATTATATGTAAGTTGTGCAGGGAGATGGAGTGAGGATGATGGAGGGAAGGCGTAAGAAAAAGGAAGAGAGGGAGAAAGGAGGAGTGACAGAGAAGAATAAATATGTTGACGGAGTTCATTGTGAGGTAATGTCTAACTGAACTCTATAGGTTCCGATTTTGAGTTTAGGTTGATGTGGTTTACCTAGATAAGACTATTTTCGAGGATTATCCTTATCCTCAGAAGGATAATGTGGGGCTTATTAGAGGATCATTTTATTTAATCACTGATAGATATGCGATACCAGGTTTAAGGTCATAAGCTGAACAAAAAAAAAGTAAAGAAAGGAAAACGTCAATAAAGCCGCAGATAACATATAAAATACATTCATTCATTATATGTTTACCCTCCTCTTATGTAGGACTTACACCCTCCAGGACTTACAAGCGGGTGCCTGGGGTCAGAGGCCCGTCGAGGAGCAGACACTCATGGATCAGACAGACCATCCAGGATGGGTGATCAGCCCGATGCCTGGTATGGGATGAAGGAAGTAGATGAAGCGAAATGTAGGTGAAATGGATGAAAGGAAAGCTGATGATGGAGCAGTTGGTGGAATGAATGGCGGGGGAAACCGGAGAACCCGGAGAAAACCCGCCCAGACGCCGCTTCGTCCACCACAAATCCCACATGCAGGTCCCTGGGATTGAACCCGGTCCGCCTCGGTGGGAGGCAAGCGGTCTAACCACTCGGCCACGGCGCCGCCCATATAAAATACATAACTACTTAAAACACCAGAGGATCAGAGTATTAAATTCATATGCATAAAAAGCATTATTGAACTATGACAATCATAAAAGCAATTGCTTCACGATTTTTATTTCATATTTCATTTTATATTCGTAAAAATAACCGAACTCGAAGTTACAATAAATATGAATTTTGCTCTTAACCTAGTATTGTCAAATTGTCATCATATTCTGAATAATAATAATAATAATATAGAATGATACTTATACCCTTTTTAAAATTATTATTTGTAACAATTTTTGTATAAAGGTTACGTTGGGTAAGATTAAAAAGAAATGGTTAAGAACAACTGCAAAGTAGATGGGGCTAAAGGCAGACGAAACAGGCAAATAATGTAAGCAAGTATACAGTGGGTCATCAATACACGTTAAACCAGGAGTTGTGTGCATTGAGACAGTAGATTAGCACAGGCCAGCAACCAAGAACTGAATTTATATGTAAAATAGCCTAATATTTTCAAATGTTACATAGTCTAATATGCATGCAATTTAATTTTGTAATTGTGAATGTTGAGAAAAATTATGCATTCATTCAACATAATTTTAAATAAAAATAATTGCTTCTTGGGTGTATCTTCATTCTCTATTCTTATAAGTCCACGTGAAGGATCGTCCCTGCCTTCCTGCTCAACATCGATGCATAACTGTAATTACAGTGCTCAAAACTGAACCACCGGCCAGTTTAGGTGGTGAGAGAACGTTGAGCGGTTATTGATACTGAAACGTTGGCAGCAGTTTTTGCTCTGTGAGAAACGTGAGCGAAACTACAACTAACTTCTAATTACCATTACAATACTCCTGTAACTACTGCCGAATAGTATAGAGCCTTCTCCAGGAATGTTATTGTGTGTATTTTCAAAACATTTGCTTACACCTACTGGCTCCATTTCAAGAGTAGAATTGTTTTCCTAGGTTTTTCCTCACAAAGAACACTGCGGAAACGACGTGTGCAGAGAATAGGGTTAAAAGAGAAGGGGTGTTTCGACATACATATTACAGCTGTAAACCCCATGTGTTTGGGTCAGGTTAGTGGGGACGCTGAACTCCGGTATACACGTCACAGCTGCAATGCATTATTCCTGGATAGGGCGCCCAGTAGGGGGAGGTTCTGACACTGACGTATCACTCGATATTTTCTCTTGCGTCCTCGCAATCTCCTGCCGCGATCCGGGCTAGTGTTGACGTGATTTCTGCTCGCCGTGAATAGTATTAAAATAAATCCCAACATATAAATAGTTCAGCTTCTGGGACCTCTTCCCAGCCGTAGATATTCTTTCCCGTAGAATACGCCTCCGGACGTTTCCAAAAATGCGTTTCGTGAACTAAGTCGTTAATCAAGTAGCTTTGTTTCAATTTGAAATAAATTGCCTATTACTGGATATGCAAATGTATTCTGCATAAGCCAGATGCTCCATTATCTATTTAGTAGGAGCTGAATATTTGACACATTCTTCTTTACATTTCAGTAAATATTCATTTAGTGACGCCATGGAGTCATAAAATTGAAAATCTGAAGTTAAACATTATGCTTAATATTAATAAGCAAGTAAAGAAGGAACAAAATCATTGAAACACTTTAAGTCAATCTATTCTAGTTTACAAAGAGAGATTGTAAGGTCTTTCAAAACACCTTTAAAAAGAAAACTATTATTAACTTTGTAATATTCTTAATTGTATTAAGAATGCTGATCTTCTGGAGAGGGCCGCGTGAAACTGGTCAGGATGTCAATATTTTGCTCATTTCATCGACAGTTTTTACAGGGATGTTGGGGATTCCGTGCTCTTTTCGGGGGAGATAACAGAAACAAAGGTTCTGGAAAAATAACTCTGTATTTTGGACAAGGATAAGGAATGAATAGCTGTGAAGGATTTTATTCTTTATTCTTTCACTTGGGGATGTGGAGTCCGGTTTTGTTACGTGTTACGGTAACCGAAATTTGTGAGATTGTCATATTAAACCGGTTCTACGAAGGGGTGAGCAGAATAAGGAGGTGGAAGTTTGATACCTTGGCTATGACCTCCACATTAACCGTCTGTTGTAATGGCGCATTGTGATGAGTTGGTGGGGATGATCTGGGGGATGGTGGTGTTAATCCCTGTCTTGATCTGATTCAAAGAGTTGTTCAATGTGGTTGAGGCGTTCTATTAATGTGTCGGTGCGGCCTTGTGGCGTGTCATCGATTTGTTTGTGTATCGTGTTGTAGACGTTGTGGCTATTGGGGATCTAGGACTGCGATGCAGTTGTAGCTGTGGACGGGAATTAGTTGTGTTGCGGGATTGGTTGTGACTGTATGGATGAGGCTATCCTGAAGGAAGTTGAGGACTGCGGATGTCTGGTGATTTTTGTTTATGGAATGTATCGGGCATGTCTGCTCTTTACTCCACTAATTCACGTTTGCATACTGCTGGATCCAGTGGCCATTTGTCTCTGATTGGCTGTTGATCCTGTCAATAATCCCGGCTTCTAGTCGTATGATTAATGTCATGGCGCTGCTTTCTGCGTTTCTTACTCATATTATCTGTTTAACTATTTTTTTTTAGCATTTTATTAAGTTTCGCTCTTATTTCGTAGAGAACGTAGATAACAGACTGCAAAACCATTGTCCAACCATCGCCAAGGGGCGGAATCATGGACACGAGGAGCTTAGAGCAATATGCAATAGTTTTAAATTCTCACTAACGTATAATAATAAATGTTATGAACTGCCTTAATCAAAGCTTTCTTATCACACCATTATGGATCAACCTAAGCTTAATTGATACCTTCTGCATGATGCCCACTAGCTTATCATACAAATTTGGCGACCTCTAGATTGTGAATGCTGAAAACTCACCAGTATATTGTGACGTATGTCATAAGCGAAAGCATTTAACTTATATTATTTTGATAATATTTAATTGTTAATTTAAAGATATTCAGAATTTAGTTGAAACATCATTTTTATATCTTCTTAACATATAGAAGCTTTGTTAAGCTTCGTACGTGACGGGATGTAAGTAGCTACCATTTCGTATGGTAGAACCCAGGGATGTTCTAGTAACGCAATTTCCTGATGGAACTCCCTGTTACATCTGCAACTTGCGATGTAGTGCGTCCGGTAGGAATTTTCCTACCAACTCACGTAAATCCTGGTGACCGGCACACCATATATGGTAAAGCTGCCATGACAATTTGGCGTTAATCCACAGGATATTAATTTGTTATTTAAGTGAGTCCGGGAGTCCTCTCGGGGGCTTTTTGTTGTCTGATCTCCAAGTCACACTACGTCGCTTTGGGCCCGTCCGTAGGCTCGCCGATGACATACTTTAAACGCTTCTTCTAAGGTAAGGCCTGATAGCTAATCACTTTCCTTAATATTCATTCTAGTGTCAATTGTAAAAATTCAGTTTAGGAGCCCTGTCATGTAAACCAAACACTAGCCACTTGAAGTCATTAAAATGCTGCTCAGTACGTTAGTCGCAGTTAAACCAAACTTTTTGATATTGCTCTATCTTCTAATCCTGAAACCTACGTCCTCTAGTCGCAAACCCGTGGTTGTGACAATATTAACATTGCAAACAGCATCACAATTTTGGAAAACAAAGATGCGTGGCGGGTAGCTTGAGGGGCTACGGCTTCATTGTACCGCATGCTGAGGTTGGCGATGCCTGTCCCTCTTAAGTTACACCTTTTTCGAGTGCTCATAATCCCCGTCCTGCTCTACGCCTGCGAGATCAGGGGCATGGTCGCAGACTCCAGTCTGCTGCTTCTGCAACGGGTGCAGAATAGGGGCTTTCGAGCTATTAATTCTGTAAACCCCCCTTTCCTGTGGGACTGCTTCACGAAGCCTCATCTCTTCCTTACGTGGAGGACCAAATTAGGCGCCGGGCCGCAAAACTTTACGACCAGTTGCCATACCATCAGAGCGCCCTCGTTCGGACTCTTGGGGATTATAACCCCAAAACACGCCGTTTGAGACGTCGCCGGCTTCCCCGCATGGCATCCGGCATTATCCGGTAACAACGGAGCACCTCCACCAGCTGCTAAGGCTGAGCTCCCATTACAAGAGTAGCTTGGACTTCAAAATTACTAACCCTACAGTTTAAAAATGCAAAATTACTAACACCAGCGGTGCACAAAGACCGTTGCACCATGACCGGCAACCGTTGAGGAACAACATTTGTTACCTCCTTTCTCTTCCCTACAAAAACCTCAACCACCACCCTAAAACCACCATATCCCATCACTACGTGGTTAGGTCCTAATTAGAACAGGTTCAGTCCTAACACACCTTCGGGTTGCCCTCAGCCCGCCAATATGTCGTCGTCGGTAGCATGAGTGCTATTTCTGTAACCATTATATTAAAATATATAAATATGAATTTAAAATCTTCGTCGAAAGATTGTTGCGTTACAGACCTGGTTATTACTTATTGCTTTGTGCAGTTTCTATTTATGAGTAAATAATCAGTATAAATATTATGCTAAAATATGTCACGTCCTACCCACACGAGTCTTCCTGTGCGCACTACAGAATTTTTGAATTTGAACAAAGGAAACAGCTGATAATGCTAATAAATTCAATATTCTGGAGTTATATTATCAACAATTTAGTTAATGCATTTTGAAGAAGCTACCGGATGTCCAAGACCTGATTTTCTTAAATGTCTGATTGTTGTACGACAATACCTGATCTCTATCACTGGCAGTGCAAAAAAACTTGCACATGTTCCTCGTCAATCATATTATATAGGATAAATGACTACTAATGACGACGAAGGGAAAGACGAAGTCATGGATTGGTTCGGTGATCATCATCGGGGAGTGATGATATAGAGTATACACCGTAAAAATACTTGAATGGCCTTGCCGATTATATATATTGAAAAATAAAATAAAGTAAAAGCTATTGTTTTTCTTCGTGTGTCCGTTCCCGAACACCTGGCCAAACAATGATCAAGTCACTTTTTCATTAACGCGCACATTAATAACTATTACAAAGTTTATTATTAGCTTAAAATATCGTTGCTGATGTTAAGTAGAGGAGATTAAGGCCAGAACAACTCCATACGTTTCATTCATATGACTTTCTTTACTGACTCTTCTACAAATGATTACTACAAAAGCTAACTCTTCTGTCTACTTCTTGTTAATCGAGATAAACTTTTATTACACATTTACACAGTTCATTGCAGACATAAAAAGGATACAGTAGGCTAAAGCGATAACAGATTTTTTTAAAAATCGGATTGCTATATGATGGCTTGAAATGATTTTTACTTTCTCTGCTACGTATAGTAAGTAGGGGAAGTATTGTATTCCACCGGAAAATTTGATACCGAGATTTCACCGAAATTATACGTTTTGAAACCCCCTGAATAAAAAAAAGCATTTCTGGAAACATGTCCATTTTCTCAAAAATGGCTATAATGATTTTGATTAAAATATCATATGTTTAAGATACTTTTATGACAAATAAAATATATATCTTGAATTTTCTGGGAATGTCTCCAAAAGTATTCTTCATTGTGAACGACTTTTGCATAACTGGTAAACCATAACAGATAGATAACATTTTACTACACAAAAATGTAGATCGCATTAAAATACACAATTTATGTCATATGCATTTTTTGTTGAGTTAACCATTTTCGAGATAGCTTGTTATTCCCTTAAATTTTTCAATACTTTCTCAAATGGGAAATCGTTATTCATTTTTTTGTCTTGGATAAGCAAAGAGTATGAATATGTGGCAAAGAGAATGGTGCTGCGCATAGCAACCAGCTATTATGAGATATGTGTATGCTTAGAGGCTACGTTATTTTATATTGCCGTTGCAAATACAAAACACGGGGGAACATAGCCTTAAGCGGTAGTCAAATATTTTTAAAACTGGTCGCTATGTGTTAAATGTAATTCTCTTTGCATGTCGAAAGACCCTTTCTGCAAATGTTTATCTTGTTTAATATGAAATAGATGGAGAATAAGAGTTTGTAAAAATAGTTTGTACAAGAGTAGAGAAAGTCATGTGAGTGTAACACATGAGATTTTTTGTATACGTGTGTTGGTTTGGAAGGTGTAACGTCACGATCAGGGTCGTCGCTGGCTCCTGGTTGATGTTCTTGAAGCTCGGGATGTTCTTGTAGACGTGGATACTGTAAACTTTGAATTTCTCGATTTGAATTTCCGCGTTACTCACGCAGTTGGTAATACAAACTTATGTCTGGTGTGACAGAAGTCAATTTCTTGGCGGATATTTTCTTATTCAGTGATTGTTGATGTAGAGTGTGTTAGGTGTAATGACTTTGTTAATGTTTCTTCGAGCCCGATATATTTCAGAATTTTTAAAACCTACTAGCTCAATTTGCAGCAATAATAACTCTTTTTAGGACCTTTTTGTGTTGGAAAGGTAAGATACTTATTTAAATAACAAATACCATAATTTAGCTTTCATTAAAGGTGTGTTTTATTTCACTCCTGGATGTCTTGTTAACGACGAACAATATATCTATGTAAATATGAAAGAGGTCATACAGTTTTACCACAAAACTTTAAATGTATTCATAAAGTACGCAGTCAAAAGCTGTTAGCAAACAATAATTGAGCACGGCATGCGTGCCACAGCCTATGCCAATTATATTATAGCAATCTTCTCCTCGGGTGAAAATTTTTCTAATAATTTAAGAAATTTAAAGTTGTTTACTCAAGCTTTACTTGGTTTCTAACGATAATAGAGCGAACACATTTAATTTAGCAATTGTCTTAATAAATAACAGTTATTAAAAATAACGTATTTACAATTGTAATTTATATAAAACATATTTCTGCTTGAAGTTTCTCTTCTTATTACATATTTATGTTTTCACAATCTTTAATTGCTATTGAATCCATTTTTGTCTATTCTTTTTTACGTATTTTTACCATTACTCAACTTTTCCTTTTATTTTTTCTCCTTAATCATAAAAATTAATTAATTATTTAAAGCATCCAAAATGCTTTAGGCAAATTTTATGACAAATAGTATTTTCAAACGATTACTATTAACTATGATGATTCACAATGCACTCATAAATAATTTCCATGAATTTCCCTTATCCAGTCCTTTGGATCTCAGTTTTCTTACTGCTAAATTATTTCCAATAAATTTATTTATATCTGCTTTAGGCTTTGAAATTCCATGATTTTTTATGTGCACGATAAAATAATAAATAAAAAAAAACCTAAGAGCAACTTCACAGTTGAGAAAAGCTTAATATTTGAAAATTCAAATCAATAACATGGAATATCTCAGAAAGAGTTGTTTTACAAAACTTTATTCGAAATTGTGTACTTTAGCGAGATCTACTTGTTTTTTGTAGTATTGTTTTGTCTCCTACGGTTTACCAATTAAAACAAAAGTCATTCAGAATGAGAAAGACTATTTCCAAAACATTCAAGACATAGACATAGGACAACCTAAGCAGGTGGCATTAGAGGGCAACGGAGACTAACGGTAGATAAACACAGCTTTGTGAGTGCTGTCTGCAAACGCAAACGCCAATAAGCAATGCGTTGTGTGGCATTTCTTAATGAAGAGATGTTAAAACTAATTTTAGCGAAGGTATAAACGATTAAAGCTGTAACTAATACAGTATTCATTGTAGTTTCATTTGTCTTGGAACTATGTTAAACCATGGTGTTTTAATCAAAATCGCTAAACCTATTTGTGGGAAAATAAAAAACAACGAAACCTTTCCTATGTAAAGAGGGGCTTGGGGTGGGGAATTTTCCTTAAAATCTTAGGGTCGTATCCTTAGATGTTACTGAACCTTAATCCTATTATTGTATTAACCGGTTTTTTCGTTTTGAGTTATACTGTTCGCACACCGACCGACAGACAGACGGATACATACATACACGCAACCTTTTTTTATAAAGTTAGTTTTTTTTTTAATTCAGGAAGCCACAAAACTTATCTCCAGAGAAAGCTCGTATCGAATGTTTGGATGGGATGACATACTTTATCTATACTTCATTTAGGTATGTAGTAGAGAAAGTCAACAATGTAATATTTTACTCTATCGAACAAGAGAAATGAAACTTTTTGATTTTTTATTCTTTAAATAAGCGCCTTGTTTGAGAACACGTGATGCAGTATTTTTAACATTTTAATGATTTCAGTCTAATTATATAATATATAAATTCAATAACAGCCCGCCTTAAAGCAATATGTGTATGTAACAAGATATAAAAAGTGTATATTACAGTCATTATGTATGTTTATATTATTGTATACATGTGTAATAATATTATATGAATATATTAATAATGTAGGAGCTGTGAGAAATAGGTTAAAGGTGCTAACAATGAGGTAATGAGGTAACCTTAAGGCAATAATGAATTAGAAAGTTTAAATGCTACTTGTGATTCTTGGAGCAACAATAATGTAATTTTTGTGTGAGCTTATAAAATAGCCAATCAACAACCAGAAAAAGCTTTAGTTAAATGAAGGTATTCTATTGGACTAGGATTACCCAATCAGAAACTAAAATGGAGGAAAATTTACAAATTTAGATGTCAGTTGTTTGTAGATACTGTTCCTAACCGGACGCCAGATGCGTCCTCGAGAAATTTAATACATAATTGTGTGAGACGAAGATGTTAAAAAGTGCAAGTAATTAATAAAAAAAATCTCACACCTCTCTCTCTATATATCAGTGAAGTGTTATATAAATCGTATCAAGCATTAATAGAAGGAGTGAAGTAAAATTGTAATCTGTGTAAGCCTGCATTCTTCAGTTGCACCACATGTCTCTAAAAAAGATATAAATGCTGACGCAACCGAGGCAAACTAAATATATAATACTTAATGAAACAGTTAAAAAGTTACAAAGTTAATATATTTTTAAACATTTTGGGGCAAAGGCCACCGGAGAATACATTTAGGGCGAAGGCTACCGGAACCTTTTTACCATACTGCGGTTGCAACTACTTCAAGTTCGGTTCCCCAACAATATAATACACCTTCAAATTAGCTCCCAAAGCGTGAGGCAAATAACAATACAACAACAAACCTTCTTCACACGGAAAGCTAATGTTTAGAAGAATGCAGTATTTATTCAAAACTATGTAATTACTCCTGAGGGTTAAAATACATTTGAACCCGCCATGGAATATAGGGGCGCACGCCCTGAGATATCACACCCTAATTTATAACTCCAATGTTTCGTAACTATTTTAATGTAAGGTGCATGTATAAGCACAAAGCTAATGCCGTGAAAAACATTAGGATGTTGCCTTTGACTTGTTACTCACTGAGGCCTGTTTACCTTCTTGCCTGCAACTCACTGCAGGTCGGGGAAGACCAGCTACTTGAGACAAAGAGTTGAATCAGTAACTCCATATTAGATGTACCACTCTAAAGAAATATAACATCCCGTGCAGACGAGGAAAAGGAAAAGAGAAACGGTAGAATATTCAAACACATGTTAATTTTAGATTAATACAGTGGCGTCAATTTGTTGTTATATTTATAACACGATGCTTAGTTTCATTCCAATATGATCGCTAAGTCGAACAATTATTAAGTAGCATATAAAAACTCTGATGTCTAATGAAAAATCTAAAGTATGGGCGTAAATGTATAAAAGTTGCAACACCTCCCATAGAAATAACAACACTTTTAATACACTGAAGACATTTTTTAGAAATATCTAATCATTGAATATGTCATACTTAAAGCTAAGAAAATGTTGTGGAAAAAATCTGATAATTTGCATTTCATTGTGCGATACGGTAGTTAAAGCGATAATCAAATTGTTAAAGAGTGTTTGCTATGTGATGACTTCGAAATGTTAGCTCTTTGCACAACGGAGAACCACACTTCGTATTTGAGAAAAGTATAAGTATTTGAAGATTAAAATCAACAACAAAGGAAAAAAGTAATGAAAATGCTTCACATTAACTGTGTACCTTAACAAGATATACATTTTTTGTGTAGTAAGATTTTATCTATATCTTACAATTCGAGTGAGACAAAAGTCATGTAGAATGAAGAGAATTTGACAAGCTGTTCCAAGAAAATTCAAGATATACGTTAAACATATGGAAATTTAATCAGAATCGTTAGAACCATTTCTGATAAAATAAAACGAATTAAAAAGTTTTCTATATAAAGGATAGTTTTGGGTGGGGAAGTTTTCCTGAAAATCTTCGTGTCGCATCCTTGGAATGTACGAAACTTAACTACCAAGAATGATAGTTATCGAACACTTCGTTTTTGAGTTATATGTTCAAGGCACACACAAACAGATCAATGCTTTTTTGATTCAGGGGTCTCAAAACATGCATTTTGGGTGGAGTGCAGTAAGTACCTTCTCTACTACTAGGTACGTTAGAGAAAGAGAAAGGAAACACTTTCACTAAAAGTACACAGCCTCAGCAGTGTCTCTAAAGCTGCTTAGGCAGCGAACTGGACGTTGCACAGCCCCTAAAAACCCTTTAAACTAAGTGTTTCATTTTTGGAAAAGCGACAAGCCGTTACCTAAACTTTCTTTGACCCTCTTCAGCCATTTGCTCGTAAGATGTCCCATTACATTTTTCCTTCCCTTCCGTATTTCCAAAGCAGAGCTGACCGTATAATAGCAATGGCTTTTGAAATATGCTACCATCTACTGAAAGAAAAAGGTATCCGTAGATGGTCACAGATATTACATTTTGTAGGTAGGGTTGAATATTTGGAATGCCAGGGCGCCTCCCCGAACCTCCTGGACAATTGTTAGAGCGACCACTACTGCAGCCGTGATTATAGGGGTTGGGATCCTGAAAGAGTTACTGCCATCTCCCCCTCCCCTTTTATTGTGTCGAATTGATATAGTGGCCATGCGTTTTGTCTCCGGGAAACACCCCTAGATAAAAATCGGTGGGAGGGCTTTTGCAGTAATAGCAGGATGGCTATGGTATTTGTTTCAGGGATTCTCTCTGGCACGCCCTCATATGAATCACGAGAAAACCTGGGGAGCCAGCACACCATACTCTATATTTTAACCAGATATTCCAATGTAGGAATTGTTTTACTGCCCCGTAGTGAAATGAAAACCCTAGTTGTTTGACTTCAATTCACTCTCGTAGCATTTATGTGGACTCTACCGTGAAAATTTACAGGTGCTCCCTTTCCAACAATAGTAGTAAGTAGGGCAACTGCTTTTATGCTTTATTTTGCACTAAGTTATGGCCAAAATTTTCGAACAAATGAAAAACGTGCTGGTTTCCTTCATACAAAAGCGGAGGTATAAAGGCTGTCCACAAATTTGCATACTAACTCCCTAAGCATAATGGTGTTTAACAGTTACAAAATCCCTCCACCCATTGTTGTTAGTTATTTGCTTTTTTATGCAAAGCTAGTATATTGTGAATTTACTGTTAATGACTGTTAATCGTCGTAAACATTTTCGCGAAATATAACTGCACTGCACAATCGGGTGCACGGAAACGTGCCCTGCTTTTGGTTTGCTATAGTTTTCTTCATTACTTAATGCTGTGAAAACTCATTATTCTGTATGTTCCACACCAGCCCTGGGTGAGAGAATCTGCTATGGTTTTAGTTCATGACCTACTCACGAGCATTAGCCTATGGACAAAGGCGAGTCGAAAGGGGAGAAATACGGAAACATTTCACCTAAGTTCCTGGAAGGCATGCTTCTCAACGACGTTCACACTAACCCTGGATGAGTCCAACTCGTGTTGGTTTGATGTCTAAAGTCTGTCACTCAAACATTAACCTACGAACAAAGGTCGGTTTCAGGCTGAGGGGCGAAGGAAAAAGAAGGGAGTAAGTGAAATATTAAGTTGAGTGCTAGAGCCAGGCAAGCAGTCGAGGTGGCGGTGGGTGTAGACAGGCGGTTTAGTATTTCTTTATCAACATAAATCACTGCACATTATACGGACACGATTGCATTTACTCGACTATACCTTTTAAACTAAGGAATATAAAGGTGTGAATAAATTTTAGAAGGCCCAAGGGTACTGTATATGACGATAATTCAATCTTCATAATTATTTGTGTTATTAATTTATATTCATTTATCGTTGTATGTTAAGAGGATCGCGGGTTCGAGTCCCGCCACGAGCATGGGTGTTTGTGTGTGTATGTGTGTTGCGGAAATAAGCGGTATGAAAACAGTAAAACACAGGAGCATAAACTGGGTACAAAAGGGAACTTTAAAAAAACACAATTATTATAATAAGTAAAAGGAAGTGATAACGCTCGAATAGAAAGCAATATACGATTTAATTTAGCGCCAAGAGCATTGAAATCCTCCAAAAACGAAAATCTGTTAATAAGAAGCGAGGCATTTGAAATGGTACTTTGGCTATATACATTCCGTTTCCACGAACTCTAGAAAATCACATACATAAGCTATACAAGAAAATATTTTAATAGTAGTGAGTGCTAAACTTAAACTAAACTTAACTTAAATAAAAAAAATTGCCAATACGCAGGTGAATAAAATACCATATCTTTGAGTCTCAAGACCAAATTCTCCCCATAATAGTGCGTGGAATAAACAGAGAAAAGTGCTATTGATTTCACCTATGAATAGATGATGTCGTTTGCGGATTTTGGCTTCAAATTTAAGACCGTAATGCATTAAAATTTAAAGCTGTTTATCTGAATTATCTCTATCACGTTGCCTTCAACTTTCATAATGCATTACAGAGGGACTCAGTGATTAAATTGATTGTATGTGTTATATAATAATCTCCTGTCAAATAAGTGACATATGACAAGGTATTCTGACCAAGTAAATGTTGATGAGATAACTTTATGATTGGCGTGTACAGTCCATGTTTGTTTTTCCTAAAGTAGTATGTTTATAGGATAAGTTGAATGACAGTAACGATTAGTAGACTTTATATATGGGCATATTGTGAATGCAAAAATTTAATTAGAATATATATTTATGTATTTATTTGTTTCTGTAATATATTGTGACTTTGTCCAGTTTTTACTGTCACCTAACTTCTTACGTCACTTCGCTAACGTAATCTAATTCAGATTTGCACTGCCACTTCGCTCTCTTCGCGATATAATGAAATACGTACGACGTAGCCTCTTCTTCCGGGCGGTTCACCCGTTGGGGAGTCTAACACAACACCCTCTAATTTCTTGCAGCAGCACCCACTGCACGTCATAGTAGTCGTCATATACGGTTGTAGAACCTCCCGTGATGTCGCACCAGAAACGCAATCACTAACTCACTATCTGACTCGCGAGAGTCACACAGGGACCTATATATAGCTGCTGGAAATTTCCACAGAACATTCTAGAATGCTCTTGATGCGGATAAAGGAAACTTCCAGAAGATTCTGGTTATTTTTCGACAGCGCTTCTGGTATTTACGCTGGACGAGAGCGTTCTTGCGTCTACACGTATCTATTTATCCCTCCAACTGCCCGGCGCCGACCTACCGATAAACTTGGACTATAGTAGCTGCGTCACCATACAATAAATACTTACAATTTTGTTATACATTTTCTATATGAGTTGTTCGATCATTAGTTGTTCATATTAGTCCATAATATACTTTTAACACCGTGGTTGTTAGTGACTGTGAGCCTCAGCTTAAATCAATTTCTGTTTTATTTATTTTTTTTAACCATTTTCCCCTCGTTCTTCCCAAAGGTATCCTAAGCAATTTGTCTTCTCTTCATTTTTTAATTTCATTATCTGAAATTTTAAAACTTCGTGCTGATATTATCCCATTTCTTAGGTATAAATGTTTCTCTTGATCATAGTTTCTTTACATTCTAATATATGATGTAAATGTTTTACCAATTCTCTACAGATACAAACAATAAGTTTAACACTGTATAGACAAAGCACAATTTAGGGCAGGGAGACGTATTTAGATGTAATAAGTGGGGAGATGTGATAATTTATAATGGTTTAAGACAAGGATGCAGTTTGTCTCCGCTGTTATTCAGTATATACATAGATGATATTCTCCGAAAATTAAAAGAAGAAATACCCTTTGGAATAAAATTAAATAAATACGACACACTAAATACTCTACTCTTTGCGGATGACCTGATGTTAATTCAAGACGGTAAAAATAGGCTGTAAATTACTATCTATAAATTACAAAAATTTACTCAAGACTATAGTCCAAAAATTTCTGTCGAGAAATTAAAAGTAATGGCATTAAGATAGTTTTAAATAAAAATTCTTAGAACAAGTTGGAACCTTTAATTATCTGAGCTGCAATATAACATTTAAAACAAATAACGAAGAAATAAACAATAACATAAGTAAGTTCCAATACATTTGTGGAATAATAGCGAACACTTTGAAACAAAAACCCGAAGAGAAACAAATTTAAAATTTTACAAGACAATGGCAGTTCCTACTTTACTGTGTGGTTCGGAGACATGAAATATAAAAAAGGATTGGAATAAAATTGAAGCTGCAGAAATGAAATAACTCTGAACAGTAAAAGGGTGTACAAGATTAGACCGAATTAGAAATGAGGACATAAAAGAAGAAGTATATTTTCGCTAAATGACAAAATATTAACAAACAAAGAAAATTGGAAAAATTATGTACAAAGAATGAATAATACCCGCATTGTACATACTGAGGCTTTCACGGCCGGCGTCATAACTAATAAATGAATTACAACTATCCGGGCTTGTAGGCCTGGTCTAGAAGGGCCTGCTCCGAGATGGCGAGGAAGAAGGGTCGCTCTGACGCCGTTCTTGCTAAGGCAGCAACCTCTTCATCTCCTCCGGCACCCGCCGAGGAGATTTCGCCGCAGCCGCCGCAGCCTAGGGCAACCTACGCTTCGACCGCCGCCTCACCACGTGCCAGCGCAGCTTCGCCGGGACTGCCTCCGCAGTTGCCGCCAGCTTCACCGCAGCCAACAACGTCGATACTGGATACTGTCCAGCCAGCGCAGTTACAGCCTGTGCCTCATGGGAGGTACAGTGCTGTGATCCGAGGGGTTCCGAGGGACCTGCCAGTCAGGTTCCTCATCAGCGCAGCACGCCAACAGTGGCCTTCAGCCATGAAGGCCGCTCGGATCCACGGAGCACAGGGACTCACCTCGCTCGTCAGGATCGAGTTCGCAGACCCTGATGACCAGGAAGCGGCCTTGAGGGCGGGCCTGCCCTTATTAGGGTGAGGCTTACGCATTGAGGCCAGCCGAGTGGAACGCCAGGCTCCCTGCCGACGCTGCTGTGCCTACGGACACAACGAGAGCTCCTGCACGGCGAAACCAAGGTGCCACTACTGTGGCGCTTCCAGCACCACGACTTCGTGCACGCAGCACGACCTTCGCCGCCGACGCCGCTACTGTGCGATCTGTGGAGGGTCAACACATTTCACCGGCCAAGCGCTCTGCCCCCTGCATCCTCCTAGGAAGGCAGCGCCGAAGCCGCCAGCACCTTCATCGCAGCCAGCATCACCTCCACAGACGCCGACACCAGCACCATCACCAGCGCCGACACCAACATCTTCAGCACCGATCATCGAGGAAGTCCAGGGCCTACGCGACGCCCTTCAGGATCTCCACGCGGAGTTCCTGAACATGACGACGAAGCTGACAGCCCTGGAGGAACTCATCAGGGACCTTCAAGACACCTCTGCTGCTCAGCAAGTTTTTCTAGCTGGGAGGTTCGAGATCATCACTACCAGAGTCAACTCCATCGACAACTCCATTCAGACCTCATCTTCAGCAACGGACACCATCACACAACATCTAGATTCCATCGACATCACCGTCAGATCTCTGGAAGCACAGCAGCACGAACTTCGGGCCTACTTCCAGCAGACAGCCAAACCGGAGGCCCCAAGCAATCGCCGAAGGCCTGCGCCCAGCGCAACATTCGCCGAAGAATACTTGAGCAGGATGCATCTTCACAAGAAGTAAGCTCTACATTCACCTATCTCTTCCTTACAATCACCATTCAAATTCCTTCCTAAAACCCACGCCATTTTTCACTAGTGTTGCAGTCAGGTTTCATGGCTGCAACCTAGTAACCACCTAACCCGCTCCAGCCCATAGGGCGGAGACATCCATCTTTCACATACTAACGCGGGTGCTATGCGGGACCGCAAAAAGCCACGACATTCCACTTTTACCTTCTTCCTTTTTCCACCGGTGGAGGAGTTTTTAGTGGGTATACCGACTATTGGTGAGTCCCACACTCTCAGTCCCGACTCCCATCAGTGATTAAATCATTTTCTCCTCCACTCAAAAAAAAGTCTAGAAGCCCGGATAGTTGTAATTCATTTATTAGTTAATACCCGCATTCCATTTCAAACCTACATGTACAAACCACCAGGTTATAGAAATACAGAAGGATCGTATGAGGCCGGAACGGCAGACATCTCCTAAACCGTGGTGTTGTAGTTGTTGATGATGAAGTGGGGAGAGAAGGATGGACTTGAGCTAGATTAAGTGTGTATACCTATAGGTTAAGAAGAGACATGAAGGAAATAAGCATAACAATGCATTTTGTCGCTCGAGTCATATTTTCTAGTTACATTTGGTCAAAGCAGACTTTCAAGGTTCACAAGTAGCTTGCCATTGTTTAATCGTACCTAATATGTTGAAACAATTTTATTATTCATTTATGCAATAATATGGCAACAGTTATATAAGTTTATGTAGCACTCCTTTACAATTAATGTATATGAAAGGGAAATAGCGCATATGTGTTAAAATGAAGGGAAATGCTGAAAATAACTGCTAAAAGGTGCCCTGATCTCTGTGTGATAGTTTCTGAGGAATGGTGTATTGAAAACCCAAAATAAAAGCTATTCAAAGGTTGTACTAAGTTTAAAAGTTATCCCTGCTTATCTATGCACTCAAACAATACGCCCAGATTTTTAAGCTGAAGAAATACAAACGTTCTTTTCAGATTACAAGAATATGCTGTTATTTAAGTGAGATTATCTAAAAATAAATGGAGAGTTTAATTAGCCTTAGTTAGCATAATCCGCACCCTTAGTGCAATTTCGTTTAATTCAAATAATTACAAAACCGAATTGCAGCATCGCGAGAAGGAAATCACACTCTCCACACAAAACTACTGCTAAAGCACCTACATTGCCTCTCGCGGGTTTTTGTGGAAACAAGGGCATAACGGCGGAAAAGAAAATTGGAAAAGTTCTCCAGGAATTATCTTCGTATACCATATAAATGTAAACATGCAGCAGAGTAACAGATACCCCCTCCCTTGTTTGCTTTCTTCCATCTCAAGCACTGTAAAATCCTAACAACCAAACTTTCTGCCATGAGATTCGATAAAATTATTTAAAAGTTTAACTACAGTTTTGTGCAGCTACGCAGTTTTATTCCATCTATTGGCGAAAGAACACTCGTGCAGTAAGTTTAAAGAGGATTAACGATCAACAGTATGATCATTAGTCCGATATTCTCTCTACTCTATCAATAAACAGAAGGTATAATTGGCAGGTAAGCGTATAGCTCATTTCGTAGAACTTAAGTGTAAGCCTATCGTGTAATCTTTAGTCAAAAGTGAGTAAAAATAAAATATTTTCATTTGTACTATTCTATGGTGGCTACACGTGAACAAAACAAGAGGTCGACTTATTTTCATCAATGCCTGTGTTATAGTATAGTATTTTATTGTGCTAAGAGTTTTACAAATTTGATTGTCTACTGCATTTTGACCCTTATATAAACGCGAGAGTTGAGATGTGCAAGCTGAAGTTTCAGGCGCAGTGGTGGACAGTAAATTTAGAAGTGTAGGGATTTTTTCGGAGACAAATTTGTCATTAAAAGAGCATTAAAATTAATTAGGCAGTATAAATTACAAACATTTATGGTTTAATAAATATTGTAGCATTAACTGACTTTTATGGTACAGATGGTGTATAAAAGGTATGACATTTTAGGTGCATCAATCACTGGTAATGAAAATGCATGTACTTCGTAACATTGCAATGCAACGCAATTTATATGTTTATATAGCAAGCAATTTTGTTTAAAATAGCGAAAATAAAACTAAAATGTTTATATCATTAATAAAACATAAGTATATAATATTTTAAGCAAAAATATAATTTAAGGATAATTTAAACGACTTCAATATAGTTCGAATGCCATTACTTAATTACTCAGTCCATGAGAAAGCAAAAACATTATTACTTGTAATCCCTGCTCCTGAAGTAGCCGGCGACATTGAGTTTGTTTACATTGAGCCACCAGCAATGACGGTGTATAATTTGGATGATTGCAACACAAATACACCCGAGAATTTTACAATGAAAATACTATAAACTTACTTATAAACATTATAACGGAATCATCATGCATGCATGCATGTCTCCTGTGTCATACGTATGTGACAGTAGTAGCCTGAAGAAATAAACAATAATGTTTATTCTTTGAATCTATTATGTATGCGTTATACGGAATCTTCGAGTATGGAAGTAAATTTGTAAAATATAAACATTTCGGATAATACAAAAATTCCTTATCTGCAAATAAATGCAATGGGATTAGACGTATACCACCCTATATAATGTCACAGTTATAAATACAGGAATAGGTTGAACAACGGAGGGGGACAGCTCGCGCACCGCGACATATATACATACATATATTGTAGATAACATCCCTCAGGAGGAAGGGATGAAGTGAAGGAATCACAGGAAGCTACAGGTCGCAGGCAGACAGGACACAGAGACGCGTGAGAGTCCAGGCTTGAAATCCCGCCGACCAAGCAGCCCTCTAGTGTCCATGGGGAGTACTCTTTCGTTTGAAAAAGCATCTGCGCCATTTGTCCGGAACCGTCATACCGTCATACCTAGAAACACGCTTGAAAGATAAGAAGAGAACGGAATGTAAGGGAAATGATGGTAGGGAAATCGTGGTAGATGAGAAACCATCCCTGCATTCGCCTGCTAAAGTAAAAACCACAAACAACCCAAGGTCAGAGCGTGTGGTCGACGGGAGCCGGACCCGCAATCTCCCGAGTGCGAACTTCACACGTTACCAAGGAGCATCTCTCTCGGTGCCGTCGCAGTTACTATGGCTTTCTTGCTAATGAAACTGTAAAAAGTAACTCTATATTGCTATTATTTGTAATCCATATTCCCTAATGGCAGCAAAGAGAATAAACCACCACTACCGCTATCACTACTCATTACATTAACTTTACTGTAACCTCGTGACCATTTTTCTTTGAATTTATAGTTTCCACAATGTAATCAAAATCATTTAAAGAAAGGTAGCTTTCGCGCGATTCGCGAGCTAAAATTTCCATTCATGTCACTAATTAATTAGAGATTTGATATATTCACTCCAATTAAAACTTCGCACCTTCAGTGCTTAGTATCACGTTCCCATTAGGTATATAACTAAAAGGATAACATATTGTGCAAACACTACATTAACCATTCCAACTGTATTTGATACTTAAAATCACTGATATATAGCGTAAAAATTCTTCAAAATAGAAAGGGGAAAGCCTTCAAGCAACAGTCAGAGGTGCCATTAACATATTTTTAGGTTTTTAAACCCACGTACAATAAACCTGATACCAGCACCTTCTCCATTCACTATAACTTATTTTGGATCTTTTCTGCAGATTATTCGTAAAGCATTGTTCTGTCTGCTTCATGTTAATCATGATAAACGTTTCCGAAGTGGTTATACATATAGAACGCCAGGACGACAGTCAGTGTTTAAAAACAGTACGCTACGGGTTGTCAATTATTAATTCTCTTTGTATGGGTTGATGAGAGACAGAAGAACAGACGTAACATGTGTGACTTGAAATGCTACTAAATTCAAATCAGACCTTGTCACATAAGAGGAAAGAGCCTAAAAAGTTATTTAACACAAATTACGAAACTTAACGAATTATACAATTCTCCTAGTAACGTTAAAACTCAGCCATGCAACGTGGTCCAAAGTTCAATAACAATGAAAAGGACTTTATAGGTTATTCAAAGAGGTGGTTTCAAGACATACAATTCATTAGCTAAATACATCTTAAAATGTTAGAAGTGTTTTGAGTTAATAAAACATAACTGAAAAATTTATAAGTGATGGGTATTTTGGGCAGAGATTTTTCTTGAAACTCTTTGCCTTGTATCCTTAAACCATGTCTAATGCAAGAATGGAATGTAGTATTTATCTGACTACTCGTTTTTAGATTGTGTTGTTCAAACAGGCAGACGGTTGTACATGGGGCTTTTTCTATGTGGTTTTGTTCAGGAGACTTCTAAAAGTTTATTTGCGGTAAAATCTTGATACCGAATTTTTGGATGGAATGGAATACCTCCTCTCGCAGATAATCTATTAAGAAATTAAAAATGATCAAAACTGGCATTTACATACTGATTGACAATAGCCCATTGGATATCAACTTTGCAAAGAGAGTTTGCCATATTCAACCCGAAACAAGGAAAATAACCTCAGTAGAGGAAACAGCAAATCTTGAAAGTTCACTTCTAATGTTTGTAACCACAATAATAATTCTGCCACTTGGGTACTAGGAAGCCCAATAATGAAAATCTTTTATGAAGTGCCAGAAAGACTTGTTTCCGTGCCTTACTTCTCCCCTTCCGTTTCCACTTCTGGCCACATCCACTGGTCGATACTTTCTATAAATAGAAACTCACGCTCT
Organism: Deroplatys truncata; assembly: GCA_030765065.1. Classification (NCBI taxonomy): domain Eukaryota; kingdom Metazoa; phylum Arthropoda; class Insecta; order Mantodea; family Mantidae; genus Deroplatys; species Deroplatys truncata. The sequence continues at coordinate 97,292,880 of CM060976.1, read as the reverse complement.
CTCCAGCAGTTGCTGTTGAATCTTTTTCCTGAAGCCAGCCACTTCATTCCACTTCGATGCTTGCCGCACATCGAAGAAGCAATAGGTATAAAGCTGTCCTCCTCGTTATTTACTCCTGCTCTCGTTATTTGTGATACATTAGGAGAAAATCCTTTAGCGCAATACTCTTGGTGTAGCTTTCTAGGGCGGGACTGCGAAAATGAGAAAGTGAACAATGCTGCTTTTTCGCACAGTAAATCTAGGACTAAAAGAGAACTGTATTTATCTCTGTTCCGTGTATAACTTTAGAATATTTCAGAGCGCACAAAAAACAAAAATGTAATGTTTAACAACCAATATAATATATACGTATTCATAAACTCCAACTTATGATTTTCCAGTAATTTTCTATATTGAATAAACCACTGTAAATTCCTAATCTAGTAGTTTTTAAGGATTTTCCTTTTTCAAATTATTTCAATGAAACTCTACAATAGTTTAATGAGAGTAAGGAGGAAAAGAAACATATAAGAGAGTTATTTCTGTAATAAAACTGTATGCTCTAACAGGAACATTTTCGTTAACCACAGCTGACACAAAACTTTAGGGAATAAATACCCTATGTTTTAAACTCATCAAGTTCTATATTTTATAATAAACCAGAAGTATTTCTTATTGTGATGTTATGTCAGTTGGGTCCCAGCTGAGGATGAGAGAAGCATATCTCTCGAAAGCGCTCCTACGGTAACAACTAGCGCCTTTATGTGACGTGAATTAACATATACCAACTCAAATTTTAAGTACTATATTGTTGCAGTCTATTGATGAAGAAAACCATAATCCTGACGAATATATAAACATTTGTTTCACATTAATTGTAAGTTTGAGCCCGTAATGAGGAGGGATAGATAGGAAGTTAATTTTTGGAAGTAATAACATTTTAAACTAGAGCATATACGTAATGTGATCTTTTGCAAATTATTTATATTTTGAATTTTAAACATTATACATTATATTACATTTATTTCTATACAACACCATTGAGTTCCATAAGTTCAAATTTAAACAAACAGAGTTTGTATAATTACATATTGTTCCTTATTCAATACTTTAAAGTGTTAGTGCATAACGAATATAACTTTACAATACTTTTAAAATAATTTAACTTTACATTGAAATACTTTAATTTTAATTTGCCAAAAACTGATGGAATCCATGTTACAAAAGTTGCTTCATAGTTAATGTGATTGGGATCAATATGCAAGCCGGCGGATGTGTGTGTCGTAGAAGTTATCTCACACTCGGGATTGGTCATCTTTTCGAATTCAGCCGCGATCTATAGGCAAACTAGTAAACCAATGTGTCGGAGAAGTTATCCAACACTCAAAATCTTGTAGGAATTCATCCGCGATCTATAGGCAAACTAGTAAACCAATGTGTTGAAGAAGTTATCCCACACTCGGGATCTTATAGGAATTCAACCGCGATCTATAGGCAAATTAGCAAACCAATGTGTCGGATATTTTTTTTCGTTTGTTTGTTATGTGTTTAAGGCACTTGAACTTTATAGTCATATCGCGACTAAATACAGATCAATAGACAACTGGCAAACCAATGTGTCGGCGCAGTTATCTCAGATTATTCTGCTTTTGGAAAATTACCCACGATGGTTAGGCACACCGCGTCTCTTATGTGCTGGAGATGTTGCCTCGCACTCAGGAACGGTGTATGTACTATTAGTAATTTACCCGCGATGCTTAGGCAACCTGGCGAACACATTCGTCGGAGAAGTTGCCGCAAACCCGCGATGTGTAGACGCAGAAGTTGCCTTTTAAAAAGGCTCATCATACATTCCATGTGAATACTGTGATTTTGATACCAGCTTCTTGTCTTCCTTGGGCCTTGTCGTTAAAATCTGGTTTATCTATATCAAGTTTATGAGTAATTCAAATTTCCCCTTGAACAGATTATACCAGCCTGTTGTAAGGTAGCACGAGTTAAGGGCTCTCGTCGAGCTTGATTTTCTGTAAAAACTTACTTCCCTAGCCTTTAGATGAAAACCAGCCAAAAGGCAGTGCTGTCTGTCTCTTTCGCACTTGTACAGTTCAGGACCCAGGTCGTTCCTCACAACCATTCCTAATCTAAAGTACAGACACTAGCTGAACGATGTTAGAGGTATTTCCTCTACAAAGTGACGAATGCTTTCCTGAGAGACCTCATCCGTACAAAGCGCTTGTTTCCCTCAGCGGCTGGTGTGTCGCCACTCGAGTCTCGGCATCATGTCGTTGGATTTACGGTAGCACGAAGTCTGGTCAGACAAACACACCCGAGATTTGTGGACAATCTGGTGACAAACGAGTCGCAAACTGCCGTGAACTGACGATTAAAAATCACGCAATATGCCGAAAACTCTGGGTTCCTAGTCGGAGAATTTGGCTCATTTTTACATTCTTTAGCATAGTAGAGAGAGGAAATACATTTCAAAAAACGATGCTGAGTGTCATATTCCGAAATACCTTTTTGAGGTTCCTAAATCAAAATACTATTTTTATAAAAGTAATGTGTGCGTGCATGCGCGACAGCGTAACTCAAAAACGAAAAGTCGGATAAATATCAAAATTCGTACTTAAATTTCAGCATCGGCCACGGATTCGACAACAGGATTTCAAGAATTTCTCAAGATACTATTTCATTGGAAATATTTTGTTTAGATTTTTAATAAATGGTTATCAGACTTTCATTAAAATACCAAAGTTTAAGGTATGTACAGACTAATAAAATGCAATCTTGAATCTTGTGTATATAGTCTGCGAAGTCATATTCATTCCAAATGGCATTTTTGTTGTATTTTGTGTATCTGGTAAATCTTAAGATATACACAAAAGTTACCAAATAAAAATGTAGCTCACATAGAATTTCTTGGATTTTTCCTTTGATTTAACCATTTCTAAGGTATTCATTATTATTGATTTGAATTTTTCAACATTTTACCGTTTTATATGTGGTCCAATATCAATTGTATCTCGCGACGTCAAGAAAAAGTAATTTCAACTCAGCATTTGGCGACCCGCTTTTTAACCATCTGACAATCGCTTCAGCCTCTTGCTCTTTGTTTGTACCTCTAACACGTGTGCTTAAACGATTTATGCAAACGTGTATCAGATAGAAAAATAAGTTTCTATAAGAATAGTTTGTAGAATGTAAATAAAAATGAGTCATAGTGGCTAGAATAAGATATGTGAATGTTAAACACCAGAATTTTCTTATATCCCCGAAATACTAAGCAAACTCTATTTCAGAGATTCTGTTATACCTTTCACAAACATGTATTTCATAATATTTTTTGTGAGATCGTCGGGTTTATTACTTAGAATGAATTTTATAAAAAAATGTCTAGTGAAGTTAGGGTTTTTTCTTTTAAGGGTAAACCTTTATTCATGGCTTATTAATATTGGAATTTGTTTGCAGTAAGGCCGGATTTTTCATAACGCAATGCTGCTAATAATACAACTACAACTAATACGACGGCTTAGTAATATACTTAATTTAGGAGACTTGAGCCAATTTTACATTTAATGCCATGACGAAAACGGGTTATTTGAAAATAACAATACGGGCAACAATAGAGATTCGATATTTCAGGAATAATTTGAAGTCGAAGACGTGGGCTATAAAAACCCAGAAAATTCAAGATAAACATTTTATTTGTCATGAAAGTATCTTAAATATACGATATTTTAATCAAAATCATTAGAGCCATTTTTGAGAAAATTAAAATTTTCTAAAAATGTTCCCTGTGAAGGGTAATCTGGGAAGGGGGATTTTCTTGAAAACCTTCGTGTCGCATCTCTGGAAGATACTGAACCTAAATACCAAGTTTGGTGTTTATCCGACTGTTCGTTTCTGAGGTATGCTGTTCACAGACAGATACACAGACACACACACGCACATGTTTCCAAAAATGCTTTATATGCATTCAGTACACCTCAAAACTTGTATTTCCTGTGAAATCTTGGTATCGAATTTCTAAGTGGAATGCAATACTTCTCCTACTTACTGTACGTAGTAGAGAAAGTAATAATAGGCGATTCACAAACTGAAAGTACTGAAGACAAACTTATGATCGGAAACGCAATCAATAGATGTCAATATATAGCCCTAAATTATAATCCGATAGGAAAGCATAAGATAAGAATATCGGGGACATAATGTATATCGTTGAGTCAACACCAGAAGTGTTAGCTTTCATAACCTAAATCCATAACGTTGACAATGGGGACAATGATAAACACGATGACGAATTTATGTTTGTCGTGCCAGTATCTCAGACTTATGATGTAGATCTTGGTATAGATTATACAACGGAGGGGGACACCTCGTCCACCATTGCTGTCAATGGTAGGAATTAATTGAAGGAACCACAGGATGCTACAGGCCGCAGGACACAGAGATGCGCGGAAGTCCCTCACGGTTGCACACTCGAAGACCTGAGATTACCTAGAGAGACCGTTGCACGATCCGTCGACCAAGCAGCCCTCTGGTGTCCACGGTGTGTAATCTTTCCTTTGAGCAAGTATTCACCCCATCTATCCGCACCACCATACGCCACGAATCCTAGCTGCGCATCAGGGTTACAGTTTTATTTTTAGTTTAACTTCCTGCTAAAATGCCATTCATTTTCTTGAAGTTTAATAATGCCAAGTAACTATAACATATAAAAATAATTATTATAACGAAAAGTTAGACGTACTTAAGATATAACCTTTAATAGCGTCAGGAGTTTCCATAATATGGTTACCGGATTTTTAAATTTTCTAATCTGTTATGGAATATACCAATAGACTAATTTAACATTTTTGTAACCGTATTATAGAAGTTAAAACAGAGCTATTCTGAAGATCGATTAAGCACATTTGTTTGATTATAAAAAGTAACTAGATGGGTGTAAGTTAAGGATTTTAGCACTTAAAGGGTGTGGCAGTACAAGTAGGTGCCAGTACGCATGTTTTATTAGCCAATTAATTTATTTAGGGCGAAATGTGTCAAAAGTTTAATATATCTTATAAGTAATAATCAGATTATAAACGTAATTATTCAAGTTATAGTGTTTTGTTACGAAAACACTTATATTGCTTCAAACATGAGCTCTTCAGATAGGAATAGGCCTTGTATATTATACCATTTCATATTTTTATTACACTAGACCGTGGGAAATCTGTTATGTGGCCACAATGCTCTCCGGACCTCAGTGCCTGATTCTCTCACCCGCTTTGGGGATACATGGGATGATGTGAAGGATTTGTCAGGAGTTGGTTCACGCATGCACAGTGATCCCCAAACTCGGAAAGTTGCAATTCTAAATACGATTTGGTAGCTATTCTGAATGTCTTGTTTCTTCTCTCCTATGTTCAAATTCGAAAGGGAGTTGTTTCATGTAACCACTGGTAAACGTCATTAACTGGAAAAATATTAATAATGAATTTAAATAAGGAATTAGAGCTGGAAAAGTGAAAGTTGTCACTAGGCATAAACCTAACATAGTTTTCAAACTAAAGCCAGGACGAAAGGAAATTAGGTTGAACTGTTACCGGACTTTACGCAGTGACGTAGATGAAAAACCAACCCCCGTATCACTTGTAGGTACAGTCTGTTGGCGTATGCTGACCACTCGTTACCTATCGTCAGTGACCCTTGGCCACTTTTGTGTAACCTTATATTTGTTGAAGAGTGTAGCTAGCTTGAAGCCAACTGCTACAGAATGCCTATGTCTGCTTATCGCATGTTTTTGGAATAAATAATATAAAGTTATTAAAACATCAATACATTACTAATAAAATACAAAGAGCTACGTAAAGAAATAGCTGACGCTTTACATTAACTGGAAACTCTATACCCTTATTCAATAAACTATTTTTACAAAACTTATTCTTCTATGTATTTCATATTAATTGAAAATCGAAAAACGTTCACAGAAATGGTATATATCCTTGTAGGTAGAACGGGAAAGCAGTAGCTTAAGCGATAGTCAAATCTTTAAAGAACGAGTCGTTATTTGATGATTTAAAATTCCATTGTTTTGCATGACAACGAGAAGAAGAAACAATAGTGATTTTGCATTGAAAAAGTATAAGGCATTTGACAATTCAAACCAATAGTAAAGAATATCTCGGAAATGGTTATTGCCACAAATGTGTACTTAACATAATTGTGTGATTTAACAGGATCTACAACTTTTGTAGTAAGTTTCGTCTATCTTTAATGGTTTAAAGGTTATAAAAATGCATTCACAATGAAGAGAATTTACAAGTTACATCCAGAAACTTAAAGGTATAATTTTATTTGCCATGAAATATGATATATATATATATATTAAAGATGTGTATTCAAAATTGGTATTAAATCTGTTTTTCGGTCTTTAATTATGCTGTTCACTGACAAACATACACAAGGCACGGGGACTATTTTCAAGCTGCTTTTTATGATTAAGGGAGTGTCAAAACGTAAATTTCCAGTGAAAGTTCAACATCGAGTTTTTGTGTAGAATATAATACTTCCTCTTCTTACTATAGGTAAGCAGTAGAGAATGCAATATGCTTGTGAAAATTAATACATATGTATGTATTTTTTGTGCTCCCAGTTAGTAAGAAAAACATACACCGATTATATACAAGCCATATTTAAATACTTTCAAAAGGTTATCTGCAAACCTAAGGAAGTAAAATCAAAATTAGTTTTAACAAAAGTCCATTAAAGCAATTAGCAGTGTTTCAAACTTGAAATAAAATGTATCGTAAAACATATGTAAAGAAGGTCGGAAATCAGAAAGTGATCATAATAACCTCCTCTGATGTGCTTATTGCACGGGTAATTTCTACTTTGGCCATATTTGATAGATATACTGCAGTAGGAAATCCTACATTTTCATATTCCCATCTGAGATATGTACATATTGTGACCGCGCGCGCAAGGCTACCTGTGGGCCGCCGGTAAGCGCGTCTCGGAACGGTAACTGGGCGGGCCTTCGACGGTCGTCGGAACAATAGGCAGCGTGGAGCACTAGCGGGTGCGGAACGATAGCTATTATGTGCTACTTAACTGTTCGAGAACATTACTTTCGACATGTTCTAGTGGACTCTCTTTCTAGAACCTTTCGCGTTGTATGTGAGGCCTCTATAAGGAACTGCTCTTGCCCGGACAGAAGAAATGACAAAGTGTCAGTGCAGTTCAGTTGTGACTTGTGACTGAGCAGTTGTGTTGTATTCCGAGTGTGTTTTGCGGTAACTGCTGTTCTCATTTGTTACAATATTAAGGATTATTTCCTTAGAGAGATAAGGAAGTGCTTCAGGCATAGCCTATTTTGCGTCAGATGGTTAGGTTGCTCAAGATGAGTCTTTACCATTAAGTGATAAAATTTATCGAAACATCCCATAACCCATTACCGCATATTTTCTTTAAGATCTGATGCGGATAAACAAATAATATTTTAAAGGATAGTCGCAGCTTAACATATGCTGAGTTGCCGATGCATTTGTCTACAACTTTTTAATGGAGAATAACAAAGCCAACATGAAAACACGAATCTATTGCGGTGATAACAGAAATACAATTTCTCGGTAACCAAATTCGAACATTTTGTAAAAATAGTACAGAAGGTTTTCAGACCAAAAAATCCCCATTCAACTTTACAAGTAAGGTCGCTAAATATATCTGTAAGGCATGTGTCGTATCAAAGGAATGTCATCAAATTTGCAATCTGTCACTTTCAGATAAAGCTTGGCAGAACCGGCCATCCTAAAGTCTATGTCTGGATCGACCAAACACTATTGCGGTTTATTTAGCTGCAAAATGACGTAAGCTTCAACTGAGATAATTCAACTTCAAATTTTGTACACATTTGGACTCACAAATTAATACTCGAGGTTAAATATTGAACATCGGATTAAAGGCTTGAAGTTTTAGTTGTAGGACGCCAACTATAAGCTGCAGCAGAAGAAGGCACTAAAGCTTGTGAACTAAGCCCTTAAATATTGTCTAGAAGGATAATTTCAGCAATCAAAGAGTGATAGATTAAGCACCTTAAGGATTTAGCAAGTCATACTCTTCAGCTACAATGGAAGTGGAATGTGCATGTATTGATATTACAATAAATAATATGGAGCATTACGTAACAGACTGGAAACCAAGAAAGAGACAGAGGTCGAGGAATATATAGGCCTATGGCTTGAGTGACATAGTAGCAAAAAAGAACTAGTTTTGCAGCACAAAAAGGTGACTGAATGAATACAAATCCCTTAACACGATACAAATGTTATAAAAATAAAAAAAAATGTTAAATTTTATATAAAAATAGTTTATTTAACAATTTTAATTTATTAATTTTGGAAATGCTCTTTTAACTTTTCAAGTATATGACATGTAGGAGAACCACACATGCGTTATCTATGTTTAACTGGAAAAACACATTTAAGGATCTAATGAATCCAAAATATTACTTTTGGGGAAAAATACCATGCTCAAGTCAGCTAGGCTCTAGAGAATAAAGTGCCAAATTGTTCATAAATGTCATCTAAGTAACACTTTGCGTTGAAAACATTTCGTTATTTTATTATCTTACAAACACTCTGACGATGTTGATTAAAATATCATATCTTCAGGATTTTATATATTTTTTTTAAAACTGAATATCCAGCTTATATAACTTGAGAACCATAATAAAGAGGCAAACATTTAGAACAAAAATGATTAGGTCATTAAAGTGCACAACTGTCGAATTTCTGTTATCGTTTCCGAAAGACTTTTGTGTATTTCTTTTCAATTGCTTTTCTTCCCCAGCATGAGCGCATTACTAACGAAAACCGATTTGTGACACAAACAGCTCATCATTGTGTTCACATGTGTTACGGTACTAAGTTAGTTTACTTAGTTTAGGTAGAATTTATGTAAAGGGGAGCAAGTGGTGGGTACTTACTGTACAACTTTACCATGTGGTGAGTAATATTTTAAGCCTATGCCTTTAAAAATATCCAAAAACTATTATTGGGTTCATATGTGTTACAGTATCTTTCTTTTGGCTTACTGTCTCAAAGCATATCTCGTCTTCCTTTGGCAAATGTTTTACATTGGAATATCAATTGAAAGTTAATTTCTTCCTCTTCATTACAAGAAATCCTGTGGTGCTACGGCCTGTGACTGCCAACCTCACTGCCAGCCTCACGCCCACGTAGGCCCAGGTAGAGGTAGGCGATCATCCAACCAATACGGGAGGTGATGTGGCCACATCACGCATCCCACAGCCGGAAAGTTGCCTCGCGAGGCCAGGATCGCTACCTATCGCAGCTCCTCGCTTTTCTCATGGTGCTGAGTGGGCACCGGTCCTATACCCGGGATCTAAAATTCACACCCCCATGGGTGGGATCGAACCTGGAAGCATTCCGTGGCCGCGAACCAGAGCACCACGTTCCAGGCCACTGCGCCACGGCGCAGGACCTTCATTACAAGTACCACAGTTATATTCATTTTGTAAACATTTTAGTCGATCCGAATGATATTTATAAGACCAGTCATAAGCCCAATAACTTTTCTTGCCCGATTTCTATTTAATTTTAGAAATTAAATTGTTAGCTTCTTATATGGTTCCATCATAGGTTTACATTATTTTTGTGCTGGAACAGTAATTTCCGTGCTAGTCGTTTATCTATTTCAGCCACCGTTTTGGTGATATTCAATATAGGTTCAGGCCCCCAAAGGTGTATGGGATGTTTTCCAAGCAACTCGGTCAATATTCCCATTATCTTCAATCCCAGAATGCCCTTGGATCTATATCAGGTTGACCCTAAGTTACTTACTTAGGAAGAATTTTTTGGAGTAAACCCTTTACAATGTAATAGAAAACTCACCTTTGGTACGAGTAATATACAGAAACACATGATCGGTTAGTAATTATTATTATTATTATTATTATTATTATTAAATGCCTTGCCTCAGCCTAGCTGCTGTCGTGCATGAGTTCTCTTCTTCTAGTCTCGGGCTTAGCCCGAAGATGCTATACTTTATGCAAAGTAGAAAAAAAGAAAAACATTCAAGCGGATCAAATTTTCGATTGTTACCTTTACTATTAATTAAAATGTTACGCTTTATAATTAATGTAAGAGTAAGTTCTCTACTCTTCTGAGGAATACTCGCGGTACTGATCTCCAACTTATTATTCCAGTTAAACTAATTCTCAAATGTTTTCTCGTGAAGCCTTCTGTCCTTTACGAATTCATGCGTATGTAACTTTAGCCCTGTTTTGTCACTCCTATTTTTCTCGACAAAGTTTGTTGATCCACCAAACCAACGCATTAGCTTCCCGTGGAACATCATGCATCAATTATAAAACGTGAGTATCGCGCTCGTAGATTCATTTTGCATTGTTAGGTTCTTGCTTTAACTTAATATATTACTTTAATTATTATCTTATTAATTAGTCCCAAGTTCAAAGTCTCATGTTTGGTGCCCGTGAAACCAGGTACAAGGATGTGCCTATCTTTTTACGTAAATTAGGTCTACTTAAACAACAGATGTTACTTATAACGGCCAATATAATTAGTGAATCGAGTGTCAATTAATCATCATGACACCGTAAAATGTAGACACTTTATTTAGATAATGAATCACCTACGTGGAAGACGTTTTTCTTTTTCTTTTTAGAATACGTATAAAATTCTTGAAATGCATTGATAATGTAAGCTGTGTCATGTGGTAGTTTGCTAAAGCAAACAGATCGATTTTTCTTCTTTGAGTCACTAAATTATTTTCTATGATGTAACAATTAAGAGCTAAGCTTCAATTCTTGGCGCGATCATATCTATCATCTCAGCACTCTATATGCAATCAATGTCTAAATGTCACTATAACACTTTCCGTTGTTTTTGTCTCAAGTTTTTGTTGACGAATACATATTATGTAACAAAATACACAAAATTCTCATTTGGAGTAGCTAATCAAACGAGAGAAATACAACCAACCCTGTAACTATTGCAACACTAGTCCATTTGCCTACAAGAGATTGGCTGTTTTTTTATTTTTCTAGCATTTTATAATGAAGTTTTGCAAATTTATTTTCATATAAGCAGAATAAAATCATACCCCCAAACTACTTGAATAAAACATACAACGGGTCTAGTAACTGCAAGCGCTGATTTCGATATAATTCCGACTTCGACTGGCAACACGCCTTACCCACCCTGTTCAACTATGTTTCATGAATATGCATCGGCATGAGGGAACAGAAGGGATGGTTGCGCTTGTTGGTGGTGCTAGTGATAACATCCAGAAAAAAACAAGACACAGAAAGAACAACAGCAGAAAGAGGAAGGGGAACAGGCATTGATTTTTAGAATTTGCCTCGTGTAATATTAAACTCGTGCCTGCACACATACAAGGAACAGAAGCTCCGGGAATGTAGTTTTCCTCGATGATTTGTTTCTCTATCACATCCAATGCCAAGCTTGCAACATAAGAACACCTAAGTGATTTCTGAAATAGAAATTTCGGTTTCCTATTAGCTTTAAATGCACTTAAATATGATTCACCAGTGCATTACATTTATTGGCATATACGGCACTACAATATCCTAAAACTGTTTGCTAGGAGGGTAATCCAGAAAGTAACGACCATTTGCGCACATGCTTCGGGCTTTCTGTTCAAGGTTGAATGGTTTCCTCGACATCTGCTTTCGGTGTTGTGTGAGTTTCAGAGAAACAAGTTGTTATTGTGCTTTTGGTGATTGTTCAAAATGAACTGTGTGATACAAAGCCCCGCTGACTCTGAGATGAGGGGTATTGGATTTTTTAATGTTCGGATGTTGAAATCTGCAGAAATTTACAATCAATTAAAGTGACTTTATGATGAAAACTAATGAAGGAAATGAATGCGAGAAAGTGGCGCGAAATGAGCATGTCGAAACTCAATGCTGGCGTCCGTCGCTTATCACAGATGATTTAAAGAATCAAGTATAAAACAAAATCATACAAGAGAGACTAGTAACTAATTGATTTACGGATCTATTTTCTAAGTATTCCTCGTTCTTTGCTTGGTGAAGTTGTAACCAGATATCTTGGCTTAATGAACTGGCGGCAGCCAACCAAAACACAGGAATTGTAAAGCTCGTGGACAGATAATGCAAATGCTTAAATAGCGGCGGAATTGCGTGGAGAATTACAGTAAGCTTCAGTTTTGTAATTGATATGTTCTTTTTAAGAAGATATTCTTTTCCAAATGCTTTAAAGCCAAACGGTCGTTACTTCGTGGATCACCCTCATATGTTTTCCCATTGTATAATAATCACGGAATCCTCCCTTGGTCTTAGCATACTAGTTATTAGATCCATTCCATAACACGATTATTATGCCTTCAGAATTCTTCATCTGGGAACGTTATTGACCCTACCTGCATTGTGCCTATCGCCACAGTTTCACATCCCCTGAACTCCCTCATTGTATCCATCCCTCGGAGGTAATATCGCCAAACGCAGTGCTGAAATTGCCCTCCGGGACCAACTTCTACAGCCAGTAGGCATAGAACATAGAAAACCATGTAACAACTCCTCGTATTTATAACTTTAGTTGCCAAATAAATGCAACCATTATTATGATAAGTGTTAATCACTTGTATTTCAAAAGTATTTTATCTCAAGAGAGCTTAAACCAATCTTCAGCGCATTACTTTATCTAAAATTTCCGACAGACATTAAAAAGCTAACAGCATTCAAAGGTTTCCATGGATTCCATTTTATATTCCTTAATGTATCCCTGACGTTCTTTTAATAGCCTCACAAACGACACGGAATCCATCGTCTCTGTCAGCGTGCTCATAAATTTATAAGTACCATTACATCAAGGATATTACAAGCGAGATAACGACGTGATGTGTCGTTATTAACTGTTATATATTTTATCGCTCAGGAAGCACAAAACAATTCCCTATGCCCATGATTATTATCAGGGAACATAATGATCGTTTTTTGCTCATCGATGGTTCCGAAACAAAGAGTTTATTTGCAACATATGACAACGATAACACGTTTTGTCACTTCTTTCTTTGTCAAAATTTAACAAGCTTTGAGCTACCGATATAAATTACTAATCTGATCCTTGATTATGGTTCGCTTAGCCGTACGCGACAAAAGGCTGTTCATACGTTAAATACGCTTGGCACTTCAGCTTTCTATCTGCCCAAATAAAAGTTTAGTTTTCTAATGCATATTTATAGAAGGGCGGCACCGTGGCCGAGTGGTTAGACCGCTCGCCTCTCTCCGAGGCGGCCCGGGTTCAATCCCAGGGACCCGCATGTGGGATTTGCGGCATCGGGTGGGGTTTCTCCGGGTTCTCCGGTTTCCTCCGCCATTCATTCCACCAACTGCTCCATCCTCACCTTTCCTTTCATCCATTTCACCATCATGTTTACCTCAAAATTTCCAAGAATAGCCTATAGAGTCTTCTTCATCTCGTTCATTGTGCGCCCACTTAGCCAATAAGAATATAGCACATCATTGACATCCACAGATTGTAGGATACACGAGGTATCCTGCAATTTCATTCGACAGGAGATCATTGTCTGTTTACACGACCAAAAATAAACTTTTAGGCTCTTGTTTTAAGTCTGAGCCTATTTTAATATCGTCTTTACTTTAATTGTTCTAGTTTGTATGGATTAGCTTATGCATTCGAAACGACTGAGTTTGTGAAGTCTTCATTGTATGCGCAGGAAATAATTATACTCTAGGTAGATTCATTTCATGTTCATTCTCTGATTATCCTCTCCGTTAGTAGGCCTTACACCCCCTGGGACTTACAAGTGGGTGCCTGGGGTCACACGCCTATCGGGGAGCAGACAGACTAGAGCCATTGTGATACGGTGATCAGTCCGAAACCTGCTATGAGAGCGAGGAAGGAGATGATATATGAAATGACGGTGAAAGGGATAAAAGGAAAGGTGATGATGGAGCAGTGAGTGGAATGAATGGCGAGTGAAACCACAGACGCCACCTTCTCCAAAACAAATTCCCCATGCGGTTCACTGGGACCGAACCCGAGCTGCTTTGGTGAGGGGCGAGCGGTCTAACCAGTCGGTCACGGTGCTGCCTTATTCTAGGCAGATTAAAATGGCAAATTGGATTGCATTTTTTGCATTATGATCTCACCTCTTATTGTTTAATATCTCTAACAAGCTGGCTGCATCTCTCTGTCTCCCCCCTCCCTCTCACACTCTCTCTCTAGGTAGTGAGTTTCAGATTGTATTTTTTCCAGTATCACTATTATGATTATTACTCTTTACATTACAGGTATTTTTTGCGTATCCCAGAAAATAAAATGGCACAATTTCTTAAAATACTGCACTGCGCTATTTAGTGCGATGCTGAGAATGTGTCTCAAGGAACACTTGTTGCTTCACGTGCACTCCTAGTGATTGCCAATACAAATCTGCTACGTCACGTAGCCCTAGCTAGATTCCCACGAGTATTACATGGATAATCACCTACCCTGCTCTTTAGAGCCGGATAAAGCGTGTGTGGAAACACGGAGTCATCATTCAGTGAGACAAGATACCACAGCATGTGGTGCACTTAACGCGTCCCAATCCAAATTCTGATGGGAACAGTGACATAGAGCGTACCGCAATTAACATCCAAACACTAGGCGTGTTCTTCAAGCGATTTTGTGCTTTCAAAGACAGAAAAGACAGTACTGTTACGTTCGCCAGAGCTTACTACGGTAGACTACATAAACATTTGATATCCAGAATTCATTCAAAGTAAACATTTCTTTTACCTGCCGTAGAAAATAGAATAAACTGAGAGAGAGAGAGTTAATTTCATAATTCCAAAACAAAATGTCGTATCAGAGCCAATTCAAGAGTTTCATCAGACATTTTAAACCATATAAGGGAAATATTAAATCTATTTTTCAAGGCCCAAACAACCACTTATGTGATAAAATTTCCAAAATAATTATTTTAAGTATGTTTACTGCATTTTGAGGTATTTTTATAGCAAACAAACTGTATATGTTGAATTATATAGAAATTGTTTTTTCCTATTGGAATTTGTATAATAGGAAAACTCACTTTTTATGACTTTAGGAAGGCAGGTGTCAATTATTAATAGATGGAAAAAGTTGTCACAGTTAGTTACAGCGATTTTGCTTAACAAATGCTACAATTTCATTCAATTCTCTTGAAGCTATATAATCAGACATCCCATTAATTTTTGCATATTTGCATCCAAGATTCTTGCCATCATAATCGACATAATTCAAGGATTGCGTGTTAGCTCCTTGTGATTTAATGGAGTTTATCTTCCAGTTTGCAATGCGCTGCCCTATCCTTCATCCTTCTTCCGGTTATTAATTTAGGAAATCCTTTTTCTGTCACATGTTTCAAAATATTTATGCATAGATGCATCAAATTTATGCTACAGATACTAATGAAGATAAAGGAAGTGTTTCGAAATTGGGAACCACGAATGTAAAGATTTGCGAGATCTTAAACGATTAACAAGTTTCAATAAAAAATTAAGGTTTAATGAGATGCAATTTATTCAAGCGGTGTTTGAACATATTAGCTGCAGTTCAATTAAGACACCACATTTTCAATATCGAGAGTTGGGGTTCCCAAAATCCAGAAGGACATCCCTCTCTCTTTCTCTCCCTCTGTGTACGTGCATACGCATGTAAAGTGGGGGTGCGCTCTTGAGTATTACAACACAAAAATTAAAATATATAAAATACCGCATTTAATACTTCAAGTAAACATATATGCAGGACATACCGCACCCCAAACAACATTAATTTACTTTTAGTATTTTTGATTAGCTTTTGTTTTCTTATAAATGGATTCCTTTACGTGCCACTAATGTTGTGTGTTTCATAAAGTAAAATGAAAGATATAATGCTGACTGGTCAAAGGAAAGTACAGCAAAAGATTTTTTCAGGAATTTCTGAAGTTCCTAATCTGCATTGCATTCCAGCTGCCACTTCAGGTCCTAGGGTTCATTTTTCTTTGTTCATACGTGTAGTTCACAATGTCTGAAATGTATTACAGAGAAAATAAAGAGCTTTCTACGATAAAACAATACTAAACAATCACTGAAATACCATAGCATTGAAAATGAAACTTAAACTTAATTATGCATACCAATGATGTTCAGAGATTTTAAACAATGGACAGGCAGCGACAGCGACAAGAGCCTATAGATTGGATTGCTATATCAAATGCAGATAGCGCTCTCATTATTTAATACACTAAAGGGAAAATAAGGCTAATTTACCTCTATGGCATTAATTGACACACAAAATTAAATTCTAAAGCTGCTGGCACGACTTTCCCAGAGGATCATGGGCTCTCGCACAGTCACTGCATCCTCTGTCTCCATCTACATAAGACATCGTGTGTGGCGTGTGCTAATCGGGATGGCCCAAGACCAATGAAGCTGCTTCTCCATTAAGTAATTCCTCAATTGGTACTCAAGAACCTCACTAGGATAAGTGTACCCCATAACAGGACTTCCCAACGATTCCAGTACTGCTTCCAGTTACTGCTTCCAGCTGAAATACTTTTGAAACCCAAATACAAAATATTATTTTAATTTTATAATTTGTTTGTTTAGTTTTAGCATACAATGACAACAGAATTAAGATGTATGATTCGAACGACAGACTTATTATAAAAACGCCACAATCATGGTTACAGATTTAAAGTGGTCTTTCAGATCTGTTATGACAGTGAACTGGGGACGATAAATAAAAAAGATTTTCTAATGTTCATCCTAAAGAAGCCAAATAATATAATAAATGATGTAAACATCCTTCCCATAAATTACAAAACAATCAAATAAAGGAATAACTAACTACCTATATCCTTAAAAATGAACGAAAGCAGAATTCTGAAATGTAGCAGAAGAAAAATATGTTTCAAAGTTGGTCTGGAAGATAATGCCAAAATTACCACTGTGCGTGCCTTTATTTTTCATATATTTCCTTTTCTGTCCAAACGTTTAATGCACGTTTTTATCTTATGCGGATACAGCCATTGAGTCACAAACAGCACGTATAGAATGAAATTACACGTTTAGAGCGAGAAGTAAGAAAGCACTGATTAAACAGAAATCCAAGTTCACGAACCGCTGAACATTGTGTGCATATGTTGGATCTTTCTGGGCTGTCGGGAACTTAGAAATCCCATTCTATTTGCGGTTGATCGGCATGCGGTAGTGAAGAACCACGTGATTCAACAATCTGAGCGAGTAACGGATTTGATGCAAGGTGAGCGAATAAAACCCTCCCTCCCATGACAAATTATATAAAGTTGTCTATGGCAAAGTAACAACTAACTGCATAGAGTTTGCTGGTTGAGGGTAATCTCTAATGTAACCTACAATATTTGGAGATGCTGCTTTTGGTGGAATTTATATGTTGTGGCAGTACACTTATCTTGTTTAGTAATTCTGAAGAAATATAACTATTTATTTCAAAGGTATTCACGTACAAATTAAAACTTCTCTGATTTCTTCTGTTTTACTTAGATCATACTAATATCTAACAAGCGATCACATTATGCGCGATTATGTTTACATGTTACAGTACTAAAATAGAATACAATGAACATAGATTTAGACTATATGACCTAACGGTTCTGAAAAGGGGGGCAATTATAGCTTCTACCACTAGGTTCGTACTCAAGCTTTCGGCAAATGGCGCGATTACTTCTCGTTGGGTTCTGACAGTTTCACGGGTGGAATTCTGCCACTCATTAAGATTGTCTTGTGTGTTGATATGTATGTGTATTCGTTATGGTTGACTATAACTTACATTAGTGTATTTGCTGTATGACGCCAATATGAAATTTCTTTGACAAGATGGTATTCGAAAAAATCCATCTTAAATTTTACGACGTTACTCTCCCAGCAGAGCACCTTACCATAACATCGTGAATGAAGCCTAGGATATGGTCTTTTTATAGCAACAAATAGAAAACAATGGGTTCAGCAATAGCATGGGATGAAGACAAGCTGGACAAAATAGAGATACAGCGGATGTGTTTATTTTCATTACCTGTGCAATGTAACTTTATCTTAATCCAAACATGCATATCGATTAGTTTTGTATTATTAAATTTGGACTAATAATCAAAAATATTATTGATAATACAAACATTAAAACCAAAAAAAAGTTATAAGAAACATGGTTTCTTGAATAAAATTAAGAGATTTAACCTGCCCTAAATACATTAACACGAATTTTAATTACATCAGAAGATGTAATTCACTCATGAACAATTCTGTTTATGCGAACTACGGGCGATGAGTGCAGCCATGGTCCCCCAGTCCAAGAACCTGCAGTCGGTCTAGACCAGCTCTAGGCTTACTGTATAATATGTACTGTGCAATACATCTAAATAAAACAGCTCAATTTATACATTGGAATAAGAAACCAAAATAATAATAATATAGCATGCAAAACATTACGTCAAATTATCGGAATTTTGTTTCTTGATGTCCTGACTTAGTATATAATTTGTTTTAGATCGGAATTTTAGATACTTGGAAATACTCGGCACTCAAGGAACCTTTATCTAAAAGTGTAACGGTAGTTTTCTCAAGGTTTATCAGAACAAGCATTTAACGCGACATCTAGAAGTGAAATTTAGATTGGGATAAAATATTACTCCTAATTTGGGTAAGCGAAAGAGAAAGCAAAAAGAATAAAGTATATAAAACTAGGCATGTCATGGTTGGCTTGGAAATATATATTTTGCCATTTTTACTGCTTGAACTGTCACAAACTAACTGACTAGAAAGTCGCAATGCAATCAATGAACAGAAAACACAATGCAAACAAACATAACAACATCGTACCTAGCAACTAAGAGGTTGAATGGGACAAACAATTGTCGGGGTGGAAACTTTTCAAAATACGATTTATCGTAAACCACTTGCACTAGAATCCTGCAACAAGGACCATTGACGTTCTAATTTACCCTACCTTTATTATGTTGATGTAACTAGGCATTGTTCTATTTAAAAATTGTATGTTTGCTCAAAAAATTCACTTTCTCAGTATTATTAAAATCTGTTTATAGGTTAAATGTGCAAGCACCTGACTACCAATCAATGTTGTGAAAACTGCACATCAATAGCACTTTCCATTTCCAAAATATTTGCAGTGCAAGTTTTAGGTGATGCACCCTGTATCGCCTGAATTATAAGCTTATTAAATGTAGTCTGTGAACAGGAATATTAATCATTACAAAATTACTGCAAGAACACTTCTACGCCTAAAACGCAGGAAACATGACAAATACCAAACTCATGATATATCATACCAGCCAGTAACGCTATCGTAAATAATTACCTGATAAATTTTGGAGCAGCTGGGCTTGAAGAGAGTTTATTAACACGTTGCATTGCCCGAAAAAAGGTATGACATTGTCACCCCCCTAAAAATATACAATCGTTGGTGGATATCGTGAAAGAATTATTATCCTTGCGAGAGAAATAGGTATTCATTCCTGCTGAATAACACATCCGAAAAGAAAATTAAAGGATTGAAAACAAAGCGTTATTGCGTCACCAGAAAATGTATTTTCAGTAGTCCCTACCGTGGTTTTCCCCGTAAGTTAACTAAACACCGAAGTATATAATAATAAAATTATTATTATAACAATATGATTTTTGAGGTTTCCAATTAATTTTGTTTTTTAATTTTCAAAGACGATTTTATAGACATAATGAAACAGAAGGTGAGAGAGAGAAAGAGAAGAAGAGAAGTTAAAAATAGAATGCATTACATTAACACGTTTTTCTCTACTCATCCTTCTACAAACTATTCTTATAAAGGCTTAAATCTTTTATCTACTTCTTGTTAACTGAGATAAACTTTCGTTATATATTTTACACATACATTAGGTTAAAGTGATAACAAGATTTTTAAAAATTTGATGTGATATATTCACATACCTCCTCTACTCTGTATCGTTTAGTGGTGGGTATACGAACTATTCTTGCTAAGTATATCTAGTTCATTTTAATTCAAATAAACCGTTGCAGAAATAGCTGCATTATACGTTTCGTTTTAGATACAAAGCGAACAGCGAAAGTCAAATGTTTAAGAACTGAGGTATACGCTGCCTTAAAATTCCATACCGTTTCCATGCAATCGCGAGAAACCACTGAATATTTACAGGACTTTAAAAGAATGGTGAAGTTTTGAACAAACCGAAGCATTAATAACGGATATTCCGGAAATGGCTGATGCCACGGAAAAAGGTATTTGAAATAAATTGTGTGTGTTTAAAGAAATATACGCTTTTTGTGTAGTTGGTACGTTTTCGTCGATCGCGTAATATTCACCCGTTATACAAAATTCCTTCCGAATGAAGAGGACTTCACAGACTGTTCCCAAAAGATACGAGATACACATTTTGATTCTCATATAAATATCTTTAAAGCATGGTATTGTAATTAAAATCTTTAGAGCAATATTTAGAAAATAAAAGATTTCAAAAAATGTTCTATGTAAAGGGTAGTTTGGGGTGAAAGGATTTTCATGAAAATCTTCTTGCCCCATCTTTGGAAGGTACATAACCGTAATCCTGAGCTTGGTATTAATGCAACTTTTAGTTTTTGAGTTGTGCTGTTCACAGACAGACAAACAGACATAAACTGACCTTTTTCTAAATGTGCTTATTTTTTATTCGAGGGGCCTCAAAACATGCATTTCCGGTGAAATCTTGTCGTTGAAATTTTGGGTGGAATGCAACACAGAATGTATCACTATCAACATCACCATCGTCATCGTTCTTTTTCACGGATTAGACCATTATTAGTCTTTTTCTGCTCAATTTAAGTTAAGTATTAGGTCGATCCATCTCTTATTAAGTCGGCCACCAGTGCTTTTAACTTTCCGTTCATATTTTAAAATATTCAGAGGAATACGCTCTTTTTCTATTCTTGATACATCATACACATAATTATGCTTGATATTCTACGATTTTGTTCATTATACTAAGAATTTTTAACTCATTTCGGATTTACTGATTATTTTTTATCCAATAAAGTATATTCGGCTAGATATTGTACAGTCGCATTTCAGCTATCTCTATTCTTCTTTCGAGAGCTTTGTCATTATCTATATAACAGCATACGCTGTAAAATCTTAACAGTTTCTCTTCTTACGTTTCTTGTACATAACCATTCAATTGTCCCAAGTATTTGTTGAAATAAACTTAAATTTTTATTAATTTAGTATGTTATATTAAGGCCAACTGATACCTCCAAATAATTAAAATTCATCACTTCCTCCACTATTTTATTATTTATAATTATCTTAATCTACATTGGTTCTTTAGCATAGAAAGCATAACCGTAATTCGCTACGTTATGGCTTTGAAAAACGAATAGTGGCTTGCTACATGTAAACACTTTACATCAATAACAAAGAATATCTTGGAAGTATTAACGCCACCAAACATTTTATTTGACTAAAATGGTGTGTTAACGTGATTTATATTCTTTGTGTAGTGAGATTTAGTCTATATCTTACGATTTACTAGTTACACAAAAGTCATTCTGAATGAAAATGACTCCAAAGGTTATTCCCAGAAAATTGAAGATCTATATTAGTTTTCATGCAAATATCTTAAGCATGTGGTATTTTAATAAAAATTGTCAGATGCATTTCTGATAAAATAATAGAAAGAAGAAGACAACTATACTGTTCCACTATGCTTTTATGATTTAGGCAGTGTCGAAACGTGTATTTCGTGTGAAAGCTCGGTATCAAAGTTTAGGCTGTAATGCAATACTTCCTTTGCTTTGAAGTTGGTTGTAACGCTACGTACGATACAAAGTTTCCGGTGGTCTTCCCCCACGTTCACTTTCCGGTGGCCTTCGCCCCCACGTTTACTTTCTGGTTGCCTTCGCCTCGAGTTTACTTCCCGGTGGCCTTTGCCCACACGTTTACTTATTAACTTTGTATTTTAATGTTTATTTAAAATATTATATAAGTATATTTGCCTCGGATTAGTCAGTAGTAATTTGTAGAAACACGTAGCAGGGGTTGCTGCGGCTAAAGAATAAGGCTTACGTAAACTACAATTGTTTACTTCACTCTTTTATTAATCCTTCACACGATTAAATAACACTTCCCTGATATATCCTATTGTAGAGCTGTGAGATTTTTTTATTAATTGCACTTTTAAACAGGTAAACTTTATATTATTCATGCCGTAATAAATTTATTATGTCTCCCACTGAATACGTATCGAGCGAAAAAACTGCTCAGGTACGCTATCTTCTAGCGTCTGGTTGGGAACGCTGTCTTCTAGCGTATGCTGCTTGAATTTGCACTTTTTCCCATATTTTAAGTCTCTGATTGGCTAATTGTAACAATAGAATATTTTTATTTAACTTAAAGCTTTCCTAGTTTTTGATTTTCTATTTATAAACTGTTTTAAATATTACATTATTGTTCCAAGAATTATTAGTAGCATTATTAAACTTTCTAATTTATTGTTGTCTCAAAGCTACCTCATTGTTAGCAACTTTCGGCTTCCATTATCACAGCTCCTACATTGTTAAATTGCATGATACATCCACATAACATTACTAAACATGTACATAATAATATAAACATAATACAATGACTATAACATACAGTTTTTATATAGTATAGTATGCACGTATTGCTTTAAGGCGAGCTGTTATTATATTTTGTATTATATAATTAGACTGATATAATTTAAGTGATAAAAATACTGCCTCAGCTTACTATATACAAATAGTAGAGATGGTAGCAAAAATCTTGTGTGATACACTCACCATTTCTCTACCTTATCGTTTATTAATTAAGCTTATTTTTCTATGTATTTCACTTTAATCCAAATAAACCCTTGCAGAAATAGTTATATTACACATTTTCGTTATAGATACAAAGAGAGCAGCGATAGTCAAGTGTTTAAGAACAGGGCGCTCTATGCTGACCTTAAATTTCTACTGTTTTCATGCAATCGCGAGAAGCAATTGAATGTTGAAAGGACTTTAAGGGGAGTGGAAATTCCTTATCTTGCCTATGTTAATTGATGAGCCATTATCTAGGAAACTGTTTAGGATAATTAGCTAAATTTTTAAGGAATGTTGAGCAATGCTTTTATAGTTAATTGATGAAAAATCAAATATCTTTATCAGAAGCATATCAATGAGTTTTTTTAATACAATGCCAAAAATATTATTGAAAAATATGGGCTTTTAATTTTATAAAAAATAACTATGCATATATAAGAACCTTTTTCATTAGAATAAACGTATTCATGTGTGATAAAAATTTCGACTCTTTGTACTAATTGGTCTCAGAGATAATGGGGCTTTTGTGTAGAAAATTTTAGTTCTTCAGAAATTGCAATACAACAAGATGAGAGGCGCTGAAAGATATACGCAGCGTTATTTTCAATAATATTTTTAAACTATTTTATTATCGAAATTTTATGAAAATTATATCAAAATGAGCGGCAGATTTGAAATATTCATAAGCAATTAAAAGGTAAATATGGAAAAAAATATTAAAATAACAATTTCTAGAATTACCGAGAAATGAATAATTTGTGCCTTTAATACGAATATCTCAGGAACAGTTTTGCGACAAAAATAACTTTTTTAAAAAAACAAATTGTGTTTTAAAGAGGTCTACATTGCTTGTCAAGTACGTTTTCGTCTGTCACTTAACGTTTACCAGTTATACAAAATTCCTTCTGAATGAAGAGGACTTCCTGGGCTATTCCCAGAAAATTCAATGTATACATTTTATTTTCATCCGAGTAACTTTCATATATGGTATTTCAATCGAAATTGTAAAGCCAATGTTTAGAGAATCAAAAGTTTCGAGAAATGTTCCATGTAAAGGGTAGTTTGGCATGGGGAAAATTTTTTTGAAAATGTTAGAGTCTCGCATCTTTGTAAGATACTGAACCTAAACACCAGGTTTATTATTTATCCGACTTTTCGTTTTAATTATGCTGTTCACAGACACACACACACACGGACACGTTTCGAAAAATGCTTTACTTGGATTTAGTGGGCCTCAAAACATGTATTTCCAGTGAAACCTTGGTATCGAATATTTGATTCCTCTAATTACTGTACGTAGTGCAGAAAGTAATAATAAAAAAGAAAAAAAACATAGTCAGATTATGGCATAGAACAGTTGTTACGCTGTTATAATGTAAGGTAGCGGTCATTAAAACAGATAGGTTTACATGAAAATCAAGTGTAGCATCACTGTTCTAGGCTATAGGGCCAACAAATCAATCTGTCGGGGTGGACTGGGAGGGCAAACATTGCAGTAGCTCAGCGTGGCAGAAACACTAAAGATTAGAACTCGAGCGTTCCAGGAAATTAAG
This sequence comes from Deroplatys truncata, assembly GCA_030765065.1. Lineage (NCBI taxonomy): Eukaryota > Metazoa > Arthropoda > Insecta > Mantodea > Mantidae > Deroplatys > Deroplatys truncata. The sequence goes on along the minus strand of CM060976.1, from coordinate 97,268,472 downwards.
CCTGACGCCAGGAATTCCCTTTATCCACCCCCAAGCGAATCGTAGAAGGTGGCGTGCTTGTAGATCATGTTTCTTATAATTAACTAATGCTGTGTTAACTCGGGAATAAACTCAGCATTCACAACAAAAATTTCAATTGTCGTCTTAATTCTACAATAAAAGATAACCGTTTAACACATCAACTACCTATTTTTGTAATTATTTTCATTTAAATGTGTCACCACATACAATTTCCGGGTTTGTTGTTCTTGAAACAACTAGCAGCCTGCGACACTTAAGTTCTTCTTAATTCACCCGCAAGGCAACGCCCGCTTAGCGTAACTTTCCGACTAACGTATAAAACAAAGGGTAAACTGTATATATAAACTTTGGCATTGTTAAAGTGTTGTTTAGAATGTTATCTTTCTGCTGAGGAGATTTTTCTCTGGTAACACATAAATGAACCATCACCGAATTTCTGAAACCAAACTGTTGGAGACAAAACGCAAATGCTTTTCATCTAATTCGTCATGCTAGGAGGATTGTTTGCATAAACCTTATTTGTTAACTATTTCTTTAGATATGGATTTGGCAAGTAATATGGCTCAGGCGCCAGAGTGTATAGCGCAATTTGCTTTAAGTTGAAACATGGAAGGCAGGAAAGGTACCACTATATTCCACACAACAGTTTGTAATCCTTAACAGCCTGATCTCAAAACTTTTACTATTGAAGCTCACTGTTTAAAATCTGGTCTAGGTTGAAACATGAAGTTTAGAAGAGAACAATTGAACATCCGCTTGCAACAATACGAAAGGCCGAAGATATCAGTATATTTTTCCATATTTCACTGCCAAAAGCGCAAGCTGCAACAATACTATTACAGGTACAACTGATACTGAGAGTCCAGACAGTGAAGATTGATTGTGATAGGGTTTCTCATCACACCCCTTCCTAGACCGATCAGGTAGTGTCAAATTGGCCATGTTTCAACTTAAACCTCACGTACTGTAAGAATTGTATTCAGGAGGTCCCGGGTTAGATAGCCATTGGGTTATCCACCCCAACCGTGGGCTTCCCAGATCGGTCGGCGAATGTTGGAATGGATGATATAGTAGTGCGAATTCTCCTGTCCATCATTTCATCTTCATATTTCAGGTTTGCATTAGCGCGGTCTTGTGGATGGTTGTATGCGCTTGATGTACTTTGAGGTGAGAATGCTCCTTTCTTGCAATGGAATATTCTGCCTAAACTTCCCATGAGAATAAGGGGAAACATCGAAGAGGGTCGGTGTAGTAATCTTGAAACGTTAGGGACACCGGTGCTGCACCTGCCGCCATTGGATCTGGAAGAACTTCATACTCTCTCTCGCCTTATCCCGTTCCTTCAGAACGTTTTGTAGGTGCAATAGGCATAGTCTCGGCTGTAGTGCCAAAATCATCCTCGGATTCTAATCCCTATGGATATGAATTTTATTATGAACTGCCACCATTGCAGTAAATTAACCCAGGATCAATATGTGGTTGCTAGTTTTACCATAGAGCGAATAGCGGTATGTGCAATTGAATCGTTCTGCATTCAGTATTTATAGAAGAGCTCTTCAGAAGATAGTTCTCTGAAGCACTGACCACATAGAATGAATCGACTCGGAGACAATAACAACGATATTATCCCCGCTCGTGTAATAAAATTGCCCCATAATCGATGCACTCTATATGAAAAGGATAGGAAAAATGTGGTTATAGTAATGGTTAATTTTGTAATTAATCTTTAAAAAGATATTTTATTGTTCCGAGCTATAAATATACATTCTAACGAAGAAGGCGTTCAAGCATATCAAAGTTCTCTTACCATACATGCATGGACAAGTTGTTATACAGCAAGTCTGGAGCTAGAGAGACTTGACTAAGCAGCTTTCGAACGAACAACTCAAATTGAATGACTCGCAATATGGAATATACGTAAGTGGCGAAAAAGTTCGTAGTAATGGATTGATTCAATGCATCGACTGTAGCTTGAAATTGATGGTAATGAAGTTGTGTGTAATATTCTTGATAAATAAAATGACATTTACGTAAGTACATGCGAGGTAAACGCACGATCGACTCCATATCCTCTCTCCGTGTTATTGGCATTCAAAGTTAGTCGCTTTATCACCATTAAACTAGCGACCTAAATAAACGCTGGCCTTCAGTTTAACGAGCTACGAAAGTGAGAGAGAGAATACTTTATCGATCGAACTTCAGCGTTGAAGAAAAATTTAGCCGTTCCCTTTCAGCGTGTTCCCTTATTGTTACGATTTTCCTGTAACTACTTTTAGTTTATAACATACAAGACAACCACTTAGATTCCCAGTATTCAGGAGTAACGTAATGTATGTGTGATCAATTTTTTCAGTTTCAACTAGGACGCGAGAGCTACAAAGCATGAGTACAGATAGATGAAATCCAACTAATTAGCGAGGAATACACAAACTCCATTACGTACACATTCAGCAATAAATTATATCAAAATCATAAGCATTTAAGTAAAGCCAAGTTTTAGTTTATATTATTAGAAAAACAAGAAACCAATAAATTTTGGATTACTGATTTCGAAATACTAAAAAAACACTTAATGTATTTGCAGTTATAATTTGTTAATGCAATTGCTTTAACAAATAATGGGAAGAAACTTTGGGGCTTGATTATTGGCTTGACAAGGATAAACAATTATGAGCATATTTTCGAATGTGTTCCTTGAACTCGCAGCACGAGGATAGTGTTACACTCATTCCTGAAAAGCTCTACGACCATTTTGAAGAAGTTGTTCCAAAGCTCGACAGCAGAATGTGCTCACTAAATACCATATCATTTCTGCTCCCATTACTAAAAATCCGATATATTGCATTCACATGACTTTCTCTAGCTAATATCATTCATTTTTGTATAGCTTCCACAAACTATTCCTACGAAAGCTTATTTTTCTAAATATTTACGTTAATCGAGATAAATGTTTGCAGAAATAGTTTAATTATACATTTCGTAGAAGGTACAAAGAGAACAGAGGAAACCGAATCCATAGATGTTTACAAGTTAGTTGATATATGTACTCTTTACACGAAATTGCAAGAAAGAGCTGAATAGCGACACCACTTTAAAAATAACTAAGTGTTGAAACATTAAAAACAATAACAACCTACACTTCGGAAATGGATACTGCCACCAAAAGTTTTTGAAAATAAATTGCGTGTTTTAAATACATCTACATTTTTGGTTTGTTATTTGTTCAAAGTTATATAAAACTCCCTCCGGATGAACAACACTATTCCCAGAAAAATCCAGATAAACTTTTTGAATGTAAATGACTTAAACATATGCTATTTTAATCAAAAACATTTCAGACTTTTTGGAAAAAATTAAAATTTAAAAAGTCTTCCATGTAAAGGGTGATTTGGGGTGGAGGATGTTTTTTGAAAACATCAAGTAGCATCTTCGGAAGATGCTGCACCCAATACCAAATTTAGTATTCATTGGATATTTCGCTTTTGAATTATGATCTTTACAGTCGCATACACACAGACAGTTTTCTAAAAAATAATTTTTGGGGTTCAGGAGGTCTCAAAGCAAGTATTTTGGGTGAAATCTCAACTGCAATGTTTGGGTGGAATCAATACTTTATCTACTTACTGTAAGTACGTTGTACAGAAATTAAAAATAAATAAAAGCATTTTCAATTTGATGAGCGTGCAGGCAATGCTACAGGTCTGCTGGACCCTTTCAGAGAATCTGCGGTTTGGTTAATGGCGTACACGAAGACATAGGTGGCGAGCTCTGTGGTGCATGTTCCACTTGCGCTGATGTGCCAGTTACAGAGATTCTGTTTCAGTTCGAGGTGTAATTCAGAGCACACAACATTTCGACGTGAAATATTTGTCATCCCTTGTACACATGTTGACATCAAAATTGCCAGATATGAAACTAAGGCATTTTCGAAAACAATAAGCTGCTAGAACATCAGTTATCATCATTTACTAATGGCATGTGTATTAGATTCCGTTAGCTCATTTTATTTTCCATTAATCCTTTATACGATTGGTCTTCATTTTCAAACGACATTTTGCAATCCTACAAGCATTTGCTATGGCGAAATTATGATTTCAGTTTTCTTTTAAAATGCTTCCTAAATTTCATAAATAATTCCAGAATACAGCAACTGATGCTATAATCTAACGGTGTTAAGCTCTTATGTCTATGTTGCAAGTATATACCACAGTAGTCAACGAAGTTGCTTCCTTTGGAAGTTAGTAACAGGACTTTTAAAGGCACTGAAATAAAACTTTTCAAGTACTACTTTCTAGTTCCATGAGGAGACAATTATTCTACGGAAAAAGAATTTGTTTATTTTTTATGCTAAATGATAATGGGCGTGTCAACAAAATAAATCCCCAGTGTCATATCTAAGAGATGAAAGCAATAAATTAACAATAAATCAATTTTAGTTATGGACACTCTCTAACTACTATGGTTCTTAGCGTTCCATTCTATGTTGGGCGTGAAAGACCGTAAAGCGGCCCCTTTATCAGGCTTGAGTTCTTTTACATTCTGTAAATCTACGACACGGGACCACCAGATTTATTTCCCTTCCAAAGGAAGCCATGCAAGGATTTTTGCGCCCAAAAAAATTCATCGCCCTCCGCCGGGTTTGAACCCCGACCTTGGGAAGTAGAGGTTACATTGCTACCCCTAGACCACGGAGGTAAAAAAACATGAAAGGAAATGGCATTAGAGGCAGTTGTCTCATTTAGCTCGATGTATATTTGAAAGCTGTATACTTATTTAAATAACTGCAGCTGTAAAACAAGTACTGATTGTTTAAACATTTGTTCTATGTTGCGCAAACATTGTGTACGTATTTTGCCATAGCGGCTATAACCCAAGGTTATTGGAAGGTGAGCGCTGGGCATTCGGAGCAAACAAGGATAAGTACCACTCGCCAGCGTAAACATGGCGCGCGTGATTTGCAGATAACCAGAACTCTCTGGAAGTTTCTTCCGCCTACTCAAAAGCGTGGGTCGAAATACTTCCAGAATGTTCTGTAGAAGATTCCACAGCCTATATAAGCGAGCGTTCTCGATAGTTGAGGTTGGGTTGAGTTATTCAGGCGAGTGTGTTTCTGATGAGACATCAAGAGCGATTCTCCGACCGCGTTGGTGACAACTGCTGTGACGTGCAGTGAGTGCTGCTGCTGAGGGGAGATCAAAGAAGGCTTGTACTCGACTCCACAGTGAGTGAAGCTCCGGAAGAGGAGGCTACGTTAAGAAGGAAGTGATGGGTTGCTTCTTAAAGTTTTTAATAATTTAGTGGTCATATAACACTTCAGATCAACAGAGACGAAGAATGAACTGATAATGGAATTCAGGAATCAAAAAAAAATTGAGAATATTTGAGAGTTATGTTTTCAGGATAGGGGAAAATCTGGAAAAAGAATGATCCTGTAGCTTAAACCTAATTTCAAAATCCAGCTCTCCAAATTATCAAGAAGGACATCATGGGAATACGGATTGAACCCTTCAGTTACTGTCAGACAACTGAATGCTCTATGACGTCAGAAAATCTGGCTCATTAACTCCCCGGCACGCTGAGTAGAGCCCTCTGAGAAGTGTAGGGCATGTGAAGCAAGGAGAAAGGCGAAGTCAGAGATAAGTGATGGATTTGCTGGACAAGGGGCAAGGGGCATGTAGCTACGTTTTGTACATATAGGACTGTATGTCCCTTCACTACGAAGAATTGCTATGTCACAGATGCTTCAATATATCACTTTAGTGAGTTAGTGGAACCTGTCTCAAATACTTGGACAACCCATCGGTGAAAATGCAAAAAATCATCAACTCTTGTCCTATGTATGAACTTCAAAATGTGATATGATAAATGGCATGTGCTATGAAAATAAAACACCAAATTCCGAAAATATAGGTTAAACCATTATATACATAAATTAATTATTTTCTAAAATTTTAAATCCTAATTTTGCATTACTTTAAAAGGCTCCTCGCGATGAGTGATTATAATCATCTATAATTATAGATTTATGGCTTAAAGCTTAATTTTTCACTGTTAAACCACAGTAAAAAATCTGATTTGGGTCTTGTTTTAGGAAACCTTAATTTGTTTGGCTGAAAACAATTTCCAGATATTGATGTCATGCTTTCCCCATTTTGTCATTGAGTATTACATAAAATATTTAATTGCACAATGAAAATATGCTGTATAAAATACTGAATAAGTTTCTTAGTTTAACAGTACTCCAGGAACGCGGAAAGTTTGGAACATTGGTTGAGATTTGTATCACGTGGAGTAATTTGAATATTGCAAGATGTTGAATTAAAGTATTGGAGAAAAATGCATTTAAAAATTATAGTATCAAGCAAAAAATACATGCGCACCTATATATAAATTTATGAATTACTTAAGTATTACAGCTATTAGAATTTTGAAAGCCTAAGATGAAACTAGAAAGTACAAATGGAATATAAAACCATCTGAAAATCTAGTTTTCGACCACATTTAGACAAAATTTCAGAGATAGCATTAAGCCCTGAGTTTATTTATTTGACACTTGCAACACAAACTGGATAAAAGCATACTTGGCGATGCTGGTAAAAGTAGGTCGTTAGTTTCAGTGTAATTAAACTGTAACAGGCATTGCCTCAACCAATGCTGGAAGTTAAATTCTATGGGCACAATTTCCATCAACAGATAGCTTGATTTCCATCCTTCCGAAAACAATGATTATACACAAACCCCTTTAAGCTTGACTTGAATTGAGGTGCATCTTTAGAACTGTGATGAAAGGCTAAACATTAGGGGTTGAACTCTCTGTTGTACTTCTATTGCCCCCGAATCAATCACTGAGCCACTTTTATCTGTGACCACTCTCGTTGCTCTTCTGAAAGGAGGTTGGTTTTGAAAAACAATCTTCCAAAAGCATTCAGTCAACCAGTTCTCGTATTGTACCAATTGTCTTTGTTGTACCTTTCCATTTTCCAATGAGCGTTCATCACAGGCTGTATATACTACCCTTACTGCAATAAACAACTTTGACCCACAGCATTGTTCACTGTGAATGCATTCATCACTAGATATTTCTTCCATTTGTTTGCAGCTTAAAAGCTTACCGCAGTTCAACAACCGCTGAGGTTCCTTTAGAATTGTAGGAACCTTTAAAATGTAACTCTGCAAATATTGTCTCTAATTTAAGATGTAATGAAACCAAGATATGTGGATTTTTCCAAAGCGATATGTATGCTATTCCATTGGAGATGAGGTAACCATTATTAGGCAATGCTGTTTATATCTCTCCGACTGATTTTAAGGATGTAATTGGAACACTTGTAAAACAGAGCAAAACACACACTCGCTAGCCGGTAAATCACTAGCATTCAAATGGCTATAACTTTTAAAATCATAGAAGTGGTAAAATTCCAAGCCTTCAAAAATATTGACACCCTTACCATTGAATCTAATATTTTTAAAATTAGTGTACAAAGTATGAAATCATTTAATATTCTACTTGAAGGCTTTTCTTTGATACTAAAGTGCATCCTGGGTTTCTCTGAAGCAAAATCCGGTATGTGTAGTTCTTATTGTTTCTTATGTTATGTTTTCCAGCAAGAATGACCAAACCACCAGTTATGAAACTTGGTACAGGGTAGCATATATAAAAAGCACTATGTTGTACTTCAATTATGTTTACTAAAGGAGAGTTGTAATCGAATATAAAATCATGTACACATAATAAAACTGTAACCGAAATTGTTCTAGTAATTTTCAATTAATAATTAATAGATACTACTTATTCCGAAAATCGTATTCTTAAAATGCATTTTTTATGTGTTAATGTTACCTTTTCACAGAGGAATCACCGAAACTTATTACTATGAAACTTGCTATAATACGAAGATGATACTTAGAAAATAATCTTGCATTTTAAATACTTTGCCTAAAACGGCGGTTCTCTAGAGGTAAAAAGAATTAAAATATCTCGCTGTTTATTAGATATTTTAAAACTATTAAGAAAAGAAGTTTATAAATATTTCTGGCAGATTCTGTTATGTACAAAGGCTCGATGGGATAAATACAGAGGCTATTAGAATATATGTTGTAGTGGTAAGTAGGTGTGTGCTATGTGATCATACTTTGCTTAAAGACCCATATCCAGATCCTTTTTTTTACGCGTTAGAGCCTCCGAAACGGGAAAGAGGATGCTGTAGGTAAACAAACCGTACACTCCGCGACAAGCAGTGGACATCGAAGTCATTAGTTAAGAGTTGTTTACTAATGGTAGTACATCGGCTGTTACATGATGCACAGCAGTCCTTAGGCATAGCTGCAAACAACGTTAGTGTTTATTCTTTAGTAGTTGCATACTTTACCGTATTTATTTGTATGGCTGGTGTTAATGGCGGCCTTGTACACAAATGCGGAATACGCCGAAATGTTTCTCATTTACGGAAAAGCTCGAAGGGAGGCAAGAGGCTTGCCGGCTCTCAACGTTGCTCCAACAGGAATCACCTAGCCCACACTATAATTGATTTGCTTCTTACTTTTAATAATAATGCGGGATAAACTAAATAAGGATATTCCTTTAATCATTGTATATAGATAATTTAACTATTAATGACACTAAATTTAAAGAAGATCTTATTATATCTTCTGGATTTATGAGACTGACGTTTAAGTGAAATAGACTGCTATGGTTAAAACAGGCATACGAATTCCTAACCGGTTGGCTTCAAGTTGTCTACCCGCAAACCAGAGACTGCATAACAACGGCGGCCAAGAGTCACTGGCAGGTAAAAACAGGTACGAGTGCTGAATGCAAACGCCAAAACAATGTGGGGGTGCTTTATCTGCAATCTCTCTGTCTATAGTCCAGTGGTAGTTCAATCTGAATTCCCTCCACCCTCATTTTAATGCTTAGAAATCCCTTGCCTGGTAATAAAAACCACTGTGGATTTTCGCAGACAGGAGTATATCAGAGTTTGAGTTCGACTTCACATAAAACAGACGACGAGGAAAGTGCATCGAAATTAACGCTAATCATTTTGAGAATCTTCAGTAGTTGCTAAAATGTTATCCTTTTATTTGTAGTAATTCAGTTTTCTTTTGTACTTTTTCTGTCTGTTTTGATCGTACTGTCTACAACCTCCTCCATATTTCAAAGATTCTTTACCCAGAGAAAGTGTTTTTGGACATGTAATCACGTTGCACCACCGGGCCTTATAACATGTATTTATTTACAACCTATATAAGAAGTTGTATAGAATTTTCGTTAGTGTTATTCGCGTAAATAGTGCTATACGTGGGTCTTGGAAAGACGAAGATCTGTGGTTCGTGTTGATGCTCAGCTACAGACCTAACTTGGTGAGTTACCGAATGTGCACTAACGCTTCCCTTGTAATGGGTGTTTCTCGGAGACCCTTCTAGGCTAACCAAAATGCTCTGAATATCATCCATTACTGTTTCAAGTACTGTTTGTTTTCAGGTCTTATTCATAAACACCATTAGGTATTTTTTCATAAGTGGACTTTCACATAGCGTATACGCAGGCTTCATTCAGAGAGTTAGAACAGACTAGGAAAAAATTGGTGACATGGCGAGGATTTTTATAATCGTTCATCTTTAAAAATAAATTTTCCATCCATAAAGCATTTTCGGTTGAAAAGAGTGAAAGATTCGAACGACTTAAAGACAGATATTCTAATTAAAGCATATAGTTTGACACAGGATAACACAACTATCTAGTGTTTAAAAATTACTGTTTTGTGTTTCTACTCAGCAGAAACTCTCCAAACACACGGAGCTTTATGAAGTATCCTTTAAGTTATAGTTTGAAAGCTTAAATCATTTATAATGCTATTGTGATTATTATAACTTTGCACAAATAAGTTACTTATTTTCACTAGATCAGATAACTGCACAAAGAAAGGCTCCTGATGTTGCGTTTGTGAAACCGAGGTTTAACCGAAATATATGTTTTGAGGCCCCCTGAATCCACATAAAGGTATTTTTTAGAAAACTCATCCCTGGTATGTGTGAACAGCATAACCCAAAACGAGAATTCGGTTAAATACCAAACTTGGTATTTAAGTACAGTACCATCCAAGAGTACGACACGAAAATTTTCAAGGAAATTCTTCCATCCTAAACTGCCCTTTACATGGAAAAATTTTTATCTTCATTTTTGATTTGCTAAAAAAAAGCTCTAAGAACATTCATTAATATACTATATGTTTGAGATATTTGCATGATAAATAAAATTTATAACTTGGATTTTCTGAAAATAAGTTGTGAAGTTCTCTTTATTTTGAATGAAATTTGCATAATTTTTAAATCATTTTCTAAATATTCTTTGTTATTGGTTTTAATTTTCAAATACTTATAAGTTTTCTCAACCGGTAAATAGCTATTTCTTTTTTCCTTGTAGTCATGCAAACAGCTTAGAATTTCACTCGTCACACAGCCACACGCTCTTCAAATCTCTAAGTTTGTGCAAGGGTGAATAGACACAGAGTGTGAATTTAGTACATTAGAGTTTTAATACCTTCTTTCCTGCGACATGTAGAAAGAATCTAAGGTTCATCATATCTTATTGTTTTCAAACATTGAATGTCTTTTAATAGGAAGTATTGAATCCAGTATTGGTTTATGTATAACGGAAATAAGAGGTTATATTATACAAGTTTTGCTGGACTCTTCTTAGTTATTTTTGTGTTTACAGAAATCATATTTTTAGAAACCTTACCTCACGTGCTAAGGAATTGTCCTCAAGTGGAGCAGCTGCGAATAAATCGTCACAAAATGGTCACACAATACATGCCAATTTTCTGCATAACACAGGGTTTGAAGTCCACGAGGAAGTACATTATGTGCTGAATAAGTAATCGTTGAACAGAAATAACTGCTAAACAGGAAGAAAAAATTAGATGAGAACTTGGGCCCCAAAGCCACATCTGACTTCAAAGCAATCGGCAGAAACGGTCTATTAGTTTTTGTGTGTATTATGCAACATGTGTAACGTAGAGGTCAACAACCTGCTTTTTTGATCAAGAGGAGTAATTATGAAAATTGTTTTCGCAATGAAAACAAAGTACAAGCTCTACAAACACCTGCAGGAGAATACTGTTATAAAATACTCAGTGGAAAGGTTCCGAATCGTTTGTGTAGTAAACACAAGGTTTGAAATACACAGGCCTAAAATAGCTGTATTCCTACATTTAAAAGCAAATATTTATTCTATTTATTTTCATTCTATGTAACTATAGCTTTTTAAGGATTTTATTCTTAACATGAAAAAATAAGCCATTCTGTATTACATGCCCATTTTTTATCAGAGGATTTAAAAGGAAAATATCTGGTTAAAATAAAAGTATACACTCAAATCACCAAGTAAATGAATTAATTCAATGTACTGTCCTCTTCTGCTTCTTCGGTAAGAACCATTTAACACTGTTCTGAAATCCGGCTGCTGCTTTTTGAAAGTTGATGAATTATTCTTTGAAGCGGTCATGACAATAAGTTTAACTCACTTGAAATTTATCATCATAAAATTGAAATATCAGATTTCAAAGAGATAACCTTTCAACTCTGAAGACCTGCTACTGTTCGACTGGGGTGCACAAAGCACGGACATGATATTGTTCGTGTCACACGAACAGCTGTCTATTGATCCAGTAAAATTCTTCTGTAGTAGATTTATTTTGTAGAGTTCTTAAAATATTGTGAAGGGACACTAAGTTGGCTTCATGATGTAATAAGTATCGATGACAGTTTCTCCTAGCCAATGAATAGGAAAGTGGATTGCAACATATTCCAGCACACTTCAGTTGGAAAGCAGTTAAGTCTGTTTTGTTAAATGTCTTTATTTGTATAGCCATCGGCTTTTGATTTTTAAGTTTCTCTGCCCATTCTCTGGTCCAAATATTGACGCTCTTGAGTACTATGTTTGTAGTAATACATAGTGAACACTTCATATTCTCAATGTATATCCACACTCACCGAAATTTTAATGCACACTAAATTAAATTAACCACACTCCACGCAGAGTTCATATTTATACGTTTGGTAGTCTTCAAAGTATTTTCGTTATTGTTTCTAATTATTATGTGTATAAAATGTGTACATCGTACACAAGAGTAAAGGCACACCATGTTTAGCTTTCGGCAGTAATGATACTATAATGTTGTGTGATTTCAATCGCTGTTGTTCCTCCGCTCAGACTTTAGTCGTCTCCGTTATGCCTAGAATATTCGCATATATAAAAGTATATGCTATTTAGAACATAAAACATACCGTGTCTTTGAACATATAAGTAAACCGGTTACTAATTTTTTATGTTTATTAAACACAATATTATTCAAAACAGGAAGGCATGACAGGAATGAAGCACCACGTGTATGCGTGAATCTTCATACAGATACTTCAAATACTTGAATATGATGAAGAGGTGCATAAGAATGTAACCGACAGCTGTCATTGTAATTAAAGAATACCCTCGGAAGAAAGCGACATAGTCATATTTCTTTGGGACTAATTTCACCCTATTTAACTAATAACACCCTCACTTATGTAGCTGTATAGGAAATAATTAATACTTAACAAGGGCAAAGAAATGTACAAATACCTATTGATTTAAAATGATTCAATTCTAAACAATGTTACACCAATGAAGAAAACTAGTTGTTACATAGTTTGACTGATCACCAAAATCGAATGGAAGGCAGTTAATAATTTGGTGCACACAAATATGAAATACGGAAATTTAATATCGACAAATTTGGCGCTCATGTATAAGAGGTAAATTACTTTAATTTTAAGGAAGGGTGTTCTACAATGTGTTGGAAAAAGGGTATAGCTTGGCAAGGTGCTGACACCAAAACAACGCAAAAGTCGCAATAAAGTATAAGACTTACATTAAGAGATTTGAGGAGATCATCGAAACATTAAAGTAAAAAGAGTAATAGAACATTACTATTCTAGCATTAACGAAAAACACAGTTGTGATTCAGGATGTTATTTCTCAAGTGTAACAAAATCAGAATTTCTATAATGTGCCACTTTTATAGGCCACAGGTAGGCACGTGTTAGCATTAAAGGGAATGAAAAAGCAGATGGGGCTATAAAAGAAGCCACCGACATCCTGCTAGCGACCTCAGAATAAGACACCAAATCAATATGTTTAACAATTATCAAACGACGTATCACTAAGAAATGGAAAAAATAATGACAACATAAACAGTAAATTCTATTATGTTTGTTACGACTCCACAACTATCATAAACCTATTTGCATACTCTGAAGAAGAAACAAACTGTTTTTTCTCTGCTTAGAGCTGGTCATTCTAAATTTAATCACTCCTATTTACTTGTTCGTGATCCACCCTTGCTCTGTACCATCGGCAGGATACCACTTATTGTGAAACATGTTCTATTGGACGGTCATTTGTTGAGACGAGAGCTGGAATTAGCGATCTACCTGACACTCTCGATAACCCTGGTATAGTTACTTAATACACTACCGTATCTACACAACACAGATTTATATAACAAAACGTAATGAAACCTATAACTTATATACAGCCAATTTAACATTCATCCACTTAAAATGTTTATGTCATATAAAAATCAGTATTGTAATCAACTATGATCTTAAATTGCTATGGTCGCGATACGACCTAATTGTTAAAACGACCTGAATTCAATTAAAGAAGAATGGAATTCTGTATGTTTTGGGTATCCGTTAAGTAACAGGTATGTAATAGCAAAACCAGTCCTATCTCACCAGTAAATAGGTGGAATACACATCCAGCTCTGGAGCTACTGTCGGCAAGCAAATTTTCACATACCGGTAGATTCGTTTCAGAACAAATATTTGTTAGAATTTGTCCACTTATTCTAATCACCTTAAAGAGCTTTATATAACAGCGTCGTTGTAGTAATAAAGGACTTACATAATTTAGTTTTAAATGTATTTATCGGAAAAACTATATTAGTATCCTGATACCTTCAACTAAGACAAATTTGAGGAGTATTTAAAACAATAAGCAAAACATATTTCTGCGTATGCGTTGCATATATTTCTTTTTTTTTTCAAAATCAGACGTAAAGTTTGTTTCAGATATTATGTTATTTCAAATAACAATAAAATAATAATAAAATAAAAGTATATAACAATAAATAATATTTATATTCAATAAATAATTTATTTAAATAATAATAAAAGTAATAAAATAATAATGAAATAATAGTAAAAGTAAAACAATTAACACCTGGTTAGTCACATAAGTGCACAGTTTTGAAACTATTAAATTTTAGGAAACGTCACTTATTGCCAAACGAGGAAGAAGTTTTAAGTAAACAGTGCTTAAAGTCGTAACAAATAAATTTGAAAAATCATTACTTTCAGTAATTTTCTCAAATTTCGCCCCGGCATTTATTGGTCCATATTCTTACAACATTTATATAATGTCTTAGCTTTATTCCACTGGTAGAACGTAAAATTGACAGGTGGAAAAATAAAAGAATTCGGAGGAAACTGTAATATAACATTTAAAATATATGTATTTTTTTGGACAATCATGCTTTTTGCTGTATGTATAAAAAAGGTTTTCTGGAGCGTAAATTAAATTTTATCGCAGTAACTTTCTGCAACATTTTTATCATAACACCAAAGGCAACTTTTCTATTATCTCTAAGTTCTGACAAAGTAAGGCTGTCATAAATTATTATACCATTTGCTAAAATGTAAACGTTTGCCCCTGACAGTTCCGCAACTTCTCTGTTAGAGGTGTAAAGCGGGTTTTCCCCTCTTTGCTACAGCAAAGGATTAAACGCCTCATCCTACCCCTGCTTGGTAGGTGACTTCTCCGACAAATCTGTTTCGCGGGATTTCAGCATTTGGGGGCGACATTAGTAATGCGAAACTAAATTAAGATTATTTCATTCCCTATCTTATTTTATATTACGGAGTAAATGTAAGTTATATATATATTGATTCACACAGCAAAGTGTGTGAATGTTGTCTCTCCAAGCTTTTCGTTTTTACTACAGAGAATAGCAATTCTCCATTATCCCACACTTATGCAATATTTTGAAGATAGAAAGGAAAAGGGGGGATAAAAGAAAAGAGCCGCTGCGCTAAAAGATTTTCAGGGATGTTAGAAACAACGTTAAACAAACATTTGTCTCTAGATGATCTCTCGTTCTTCTTACTTCTTTATTGTTGATTTAGAGACTAGAAAACGAAGCGTACAAAATAGAATATCATATGCGTTTTAACGATGTTATTGTTGCCTTATTTTGTAGTGAATTCTTTTTGTGTTTGAAAAGTGATTACGAATATTTCAGTCGCAAAGGTTTCGAATTGAATATTACAGTGTGTTAGTGCTATGGCGTGTTTACCTAGGCTTAACAGCCCAAATGAAAAAAACCAAAAACTTAGAAATAGAAAAACAAACAAAACAAAGAGGCACTGGTATAAAGTCATGCATTGCTTCGTTTATTTAAATTTAACATGTTCAAAAACACATATAGTTTGTATTTATTTCCGCGCATGAGTCAGCATTATTGTACCTTGTTGTTCTATAAGAGTCATGTGAATTCAGAGTGATGGAATGTGTCTCGAAGTTTTCAAAAAATGGTATGCGTTGAGTGTGTATGTTTAAACTTTTGCAGTGAATAGGATTCTTAAATTTAACACGATTAATTTAAATTATGAAGATGTTATACCAGAGATTTATTTAAGGGTACTCGAATTATGGATAAAATTTTTGAAGCTAAAAATGTTTTTAAAATTGTTCATGGAAAAATAATCAAACATTTTAGAATCACGTTTCAATTCAGATTTTACTTTTCTGGGCATTTAAGCACGTATGACGTTTAAATTAACGAGAACAAATGCTTGCAAATAGCATGTAATTTTCCTTTTATTCATTCTTGTAACTTTAAAATGCGACCGATGATGCAAAAGAGATAGAGATAATGAGTTTTTCTTTATATACATTTAGTTTTGAATTCTGAGTTTTAATCATGTAATACATGGTTGGCTTTTAAGTTGATCATTGCATAATGTAGCGCCTATTTTATAGCAAATGTTTTGGACAGAATTTAACCTTTTATTATAAAAAGTTCAATTAGTTCTTGCAAAACGGATTAACCATTGTTTAAAAGAGAGTTACATGCTTTTATCCACTTCAGGTAGCGGTTCTTGGTTCTACTGCTACTGAACATCATCTAGCGGCGCGGTGTAACCATCCCGATGACCAGGTGCAGTACAATATGGCTGCGTCACCGTATCGCCGCTACAAAGCACTCCCCAAATATGGCGGTGTGTGTTCTCCCAGCATTGCTGTTGCAACAAGTGGGTCACTGGGCTGGTGGCTTCTGCCCTAGCTTCACCCCCGCATGGGGTATATAACCGCCCAGCCAAAGCCTGTAAGAATGAGTACTTGACGGGACACGCAGAACAGCTCATCGCATATAAAGAAATCTACTCCGAGTCTAGAATGGGGCGAACTATTGTTAGACTAGTGAAACTTGACAACATACATACACGAAAGGAATTGCCACAACCAGGGTCACGGTGTAATATGCAATTGTTATATTATGTTTGGCAGGTGCACATATTCTAAAAATTAATTACTGCGAGTAGTTTGAGGAAAATGGTAATTGTTCACGGGGAAATAAAGTAACGTGACTTTGAAGAGATTGCTTTTGAACTTGTACCGGTAACTTTATGTAATGCATTATAACAAGAAATTATTAATTTGCAATTACACAGTACACGTATGTGATAGAGCTACTTAGCCCAGTCAATCACCACGCTTGAAATATTCGCTTATTCCAGAGGTGTGGATTGGAATAGGGAATAGACTTAAATTATTCACACAAATATAGTAACTGTTTATTTTAGATAAACTTATATCTTTAACAATACTGTATATTTAAATGAAGCTTGCAATTTTTTAACACGTTTCAATTCCAAAGGTTCTCGTGTTTTTCTTTCACTTTTTGTTACACTGTTTAGTCTGTTTTACAATAACTCCTGATTAGTTACAAGCGCAAGTGCAGTATGAATACAAAATCATGTATTGGAAAAAAATGTTCCTCCCGCGAGTTTAAATAATTTAACACCAAGTGTAAAAGAGTAAATTTAGAACTTCTTATCGAAAACACATAATACAATTTTGAAAAGGTTGAAACATTACCCTTGGTCAAAGTACGTCAAAATCTCGCCGAACTCAAAAGCAGAGCTAGGTACTCTGGCATCTGCTCGCTCAGTCTCTCGTGGATAACTACCGGCTGTTCCTGCCCGGGAGCTTCAGGTTCCTTCATACGTCTAGGAGAGCGCTGCAATTGGTGACATAGACAAGCTAGCCAATAGTAGTCGTGGATGACCTTATGTCGTTCTACCACAGCTACGTTAGGAATGATATACTGGAATATTCCTGGGTGTTCCTGTACCGGCAACCGGTCTAACGCCCAGGGAGGGGGTAAAAATGGCACAAACTTAAAAGAGTTAATTTGTAGAAAGTTTGTTTAATGGCGTTAAATAATGTCTGTTTACAAAGCATAAGTAACAGCTGACCAAGCTGCGAAAGAAAAAGTATTTAACTTGGTACTCAGTACGTTGAAAGAATTTCCCATTATCGATTTTAGAGAATATTTATGCAAAACTTGATGGCTATAGATTTTGCAAGGGTTACTCTTATTTCAATTTTATTGTATTTTTTGTTTGGATATTGGGCAATTTTATGGTTTAATGAATAAAGAATTGTTTTGCTAACCTTAACTTTTGATTTATGCTTTATACAGGTTTTGGTTTCCCCCTTTGATCCATTACCTACCATGTTTCTTTATTCATTGTTACAAAGGTATTAGTGGGAAGGGCCACTATTGAATAAAAGAAACAAATCACCATCACGTAACATGCAGAAACTGCAATGCATCCTCTGTGAGCTAGACTAACCTCAAGGAAATTAGATACAAAGCTTAAAATTTGATTACATTTTATTTAGTACATTCAATTTTTGTATTTATATATACATTGGGATCACTTAGCAATTTACAGAGGATCCTGCGCAGATAGCGTAACTGTAACTGATGACTGTATTGTTACTTTATTTCTGCGAGTGCTAGAATCTATAGGCGATTTTTTTATTGGCATTTGCAAACTTTGACTTCCCTCCATTCTGATAAAATAATAGTTAACCAGTTTTTGTGACCACCCATTAAATTATACATTTAATACATTTACATTTAATGTGCAAAATGTAAAACTAGAATTTTCAAATTTACATCACGTGTGACACTGCACATGAGATTCCATTTTCATTCTTTAAAGCCGTTTTTCTTGGGAAGTTAGGAACATAGAACCATAACAATTAATTTTCCAATATAATTATGTTGAAAATGTCTTTGATGAAACCTTCAGCTGAATTTGTAAAAAAAAAACAATTTAAGCTGGAGTATCGTTAAAATGAGGGTATTTCTAAGTATATGTGTATTTTTCATGTGGGTTGCTAATTACCACGTACATAAAGCCAGTGAATCGTGTGGAAATGTCTTAATTTGCCCATATAACGACCAAAGGAATAAAAATCCTGGTGATTCAGATTAAGAAGACTGCATCAATCTAGATCGCCTAAACTCTCAACTATATGGTCTGAAGCAGATATTGTTTTCCATGGCAACTGAGTAAAGAGAGCTGTCATTTTCTTTAGACTGGGCACTCCAAGTATGTCAGATTCAGATAATCCAAATGACATAGCTTTTGTTCGTTTTTGGCTTACTGACATTGCAATAAGCACTGCTTGCCTTCTTGCTCGTCAGTATGGAAATTCTACTAATATTTTTGTTTTACGATGACCGATAGTAAGGTGTCTTGGAGGAGTGTAACACCACCCGACATTACAATGGCAGTTATGATTCTATATTTGTTTATTTAGGGTGCATTATTGTGACAGCTTGATACTTCAGAAATATATTATTTTGTCTATATTTTTCAGGTTATATTCATTATTGCATATGTATTTTTCATTTCTTGTACAAATAATATAAAATAAGTTTAAATTATATGTAATTGCATTTATAGTTTGAATTGGTTTGAAAAGTAACCAAGAATATAACCAAAGAAAAAATGTCCAGTGATATGTTAACGAATCATCATTGAGAACTATGAAAAATCGAATCTTTTTAATGTTTTTGTGTTTCATTTAAAAAACATACGTTTTATCAAATAAAGATTTACTACAAACTTAAGAGATCATAAAAGGGTTAATATATCTAGCCTGAAAATATTTGTTATTGTATGATGCTACATCAAAACGTTATTGTATGTTTATATCATTACATTGAAGTAGATTATGTGTAGATTTAGAAAAGACGGTTATTCTGTTTTGGAATAACATTGCCAAAGTTCTAAGACTGTAGCTAATATATATATATATATATATATATATATATATATATATATATATAATATTTAACAAAGCGAATTTTACGGAAAAATCTAAGTGTAGCATTCATAGGAAAAATCCAAGTGTTGTATTCATATGACTTTCTCTACCCTTTATTGCTTATTAGTGGGTAAACAAATTATTCTTAAAAAGCTTATTTTTGTATTTACTTCATTTTAATCCAGATAAACCTTTCCGAAAATGGCTGCATTATACATTTAGTCATGGATACAAAGCAACATCAAATGTTTTAGCACAGGTTGCCATACATTGACATTAAAATAAATCTCTCTTTCTATGATATCGCGAGAAATAACCGAAAACCCTCAGGATTTTAAAAGAATGGCTAAGCATTTAACAATTGGAGATATTAATAACGAATATATCGGAAACAGCCGATGACTTGTATGTGGCAGAAGAAGAAAAAATATAGGCGTTTATGGGAGCAAAGGTTATGGTAGCTATATAGGTTATGCACGGAAGGGGACACTTTGCGCATTGTGACCTACATAAAGCTGTTGTGACTACCACCCCGCAAGAGGAAGGGATGAAATGCAGGGAGGCTGCAGGCAAACAGGACACGGAGGTGCGCAGTAGTCCCTAATTTTTCCAGCCTCGAAGACCCGTCCCACTACTGATGCTGCCTACAGAGGGCGATGAACCATCCTCGGAATACGCAGCCCTCTAATGTCCACGGGGAGTACCCTTTCCGTTGGGCAAGCACCCACAACCGCCATACGCCACTAAACTTAGAAGCACATTTAAAAGAAGAGAAGGTAACGGATGAAAGGGAAATGATGGAAAGGAAATTGTGGTAGATTAGATACCATCACAGCATTCGGTTACTGACCACGGAAAACCATGAAAAATCCAAGGTCAGAGTAGACAGTCGACGGGAATCAAACCCGCCTCCTCCCGAATGTGAGCTTCATGTTATCGAGCGTCACTAATAAATGTATGACGTCACAATTTACTATTCGTCCTTGAAATAAACAGTGAAGAGCACTGAGCGAATGGTAGTTTTGATTCACACTTCAACGTGAAGGACATTTTGATATTGTGTATCAATAGAAATGTTACTTAGGTTTTGGTTAGTCATTGTAATCATAGTGCTTACATAAAGATCCATACTTAAGGGCATATTTCAAACTAAAAGCAAATTATTTTGGAGAAATATATAGAGAGAATAATCATGCAGAAAATGACTAGAAAAGGATTTGAACGTGTTTTCACTTATGAAAGTAAACATAAGAGGGGGACTTAGCATCTTGAGTTAAGGAGTTATTTTGTGCCTAGGCCCTTAACAAAGCACCCCCTGGAGGGAGTGTTGAGGTGAGAGGAGAGAGGTTAGGGGCCGCAGAGGCCAGGGTCCCTACATTTTCCAGGTTAAAAGTGGTATAACCGGCACCCTTCCCCCCTGCAGACTTGCACATCCCCCATCCCATTCCAGTGAGCAACCCTTTTCCCTGCCATGCAACGCCAAGATTCCCGCAGACACTTGCAATCCTGAACAACGATGCAGATGAAAGGTGAAGTGAAATAAGAAGGGAGGTGAAATGGAGGGACAGGAATTCGGGACATGTAATTAAGCTTTCCAGCATTCGCCTAGCGACCCGGGGACCCCCCAAAAACCCATGGGTCAGGAAAGTCGGTCTTGAAAATGGAACCCACAACCCCAATGCAAGTCACATGTGCTATCGTCTGCGCCACCTCACTCGGTAAATTAAGCACAAGAAAGAGATATAAACAATGCATAGTAAACGAGATTAATTTAGCGAATTCAGCATTGCTGGATCTTACACAGATGTAAGTGACCAGTATACAATTCCACGTTTAATCTGAAATGTTTGTCTATTTTGAAAACAGTTGCCAAATTTAAATTTATTTCCCAACATACACTTCCTCTATTTTAAATGTTTTGAATGAAAGCTAGATAATTGAGTGAGTGGGTAGCGCAGTAGCATAATCTATCTTTGCTCTTCAGTATGATAAGCTACTGCATGTGTAAGCTCCGGTCTCGTGCACTGTACTTTCTACACATCCAAGTTTTAAATTATGGTTGCCGCTCATTGAAAGATTGAGAAAGATAACTGTACAGAGAAACGGTAGAGAGTGCCAAAAGTGGAGTCGTTCTGATGTTGCGATAGTGATCGAGTTCTGTTCTGCAAGTATCAAGGCAGCAGAGTGAAGAAGAGGAAAGGAAATGCAAGCGTTTGATAAAATAGACAGGAAACAATAAGTATATTAATGGCCCAAAGCTACGCATGAAGTTAAAATAACAATATAAGGAGAACATATACGATGAAAAGTATTAAAATAAATACAGGAATAAGTACTACTGGATATATATTTGATTTAGAATTAAGACAAGGGTGTAGTCTATCTCCTAGGCTTAAATTTATATAATGTGACGTTATCTGGTTATTATTGACACTTCCTGCTTTACGGTAAGTGGCGCGAGAACCAGGCCTCTAGAAAGTTCTTTAGCAGGGCACGCATGCGTGTACCTCGCACGTTAAGTGCCACGGCGGAAGTCTAGGCAGATCAAGATTGGAGTCACAGCAAGCAACACACAAAAAGGGCTAGCTGCTCGTATTGTCATGCTTCGACCTCGGTAGGAACCATGCGGTGTAAAGGAGATGTAACATGTACGTAATTGTAGTAATATATATGTATTAAGGTGGAATATTATTCTGTCTATATTCCCAAGTCAACTTTAAGTGCATCCTCGATACCTCTTCGGTTGTATCCTCTTGAAATTTTTCCCGCGTCTGAGATTATTAATAGATTCCTTTTCGGGTCTTTGGTATAATTATGCTAAATTAAACAGTTGAAAGTTGTAATTATATACACTGATCTCACTTTAATAATAGAAGGACTACAATAAAGACAAAATCATAAGAAATAGTTTTAGGTGGTGGAGTTTATGCAAGTTCCTTTATTTGCTAACGGTCTAGTAATTTTTTTGAGAATAACAAAGAAGATATGCCAAAATAACTGTAACAATTCAAACAAATTTATAAGCATTACAGCTTTAAAACATCAACTCCGAAAACCAAAGTAATGGTTTTTGTGGGAAAATCCTTGGTGATGTTCAAAATTATAATGGAAAATGAAATGATTGAACAAGCAACTGACTTTAAATAACTAGTATGCGACATACACTATAGTGCTTGTATATCTGATAGCGATATTCAGAATAAATTCCGGCTTTCCAAGCGATATGCCGTACAAAAAAATAGAAGTTAAAACAACAACAACGAGTGACCCAAAGGTTAAAATTTTATAATATTATGGCAGCAACAGCGTTTACATATGGATCGGAATTTTAAGCCGTCTAACGAAGTAAAATAGAAGCAAAAAGTGAGATTTTTAAGAGTAAGAGGATGCACGAGGCTAGATAGAATTCGAAATCAAGGCATTAGAAATTAACTAAACTTTTACGCCTCAAACGTAAAATATATGAAAATACAAAGAAAGAATCTTCACATATTGAAACAATGAAGGAAACCAGAATCCCTTAGAAGGCAGCAAATTATAGACCTAGGAGAGGAATGTATCTGGGATGTCCAAGGCAAAAATGGCAGGACTGTTGAAGTCGGAACAGGCAGTACTACCCATGCCATAAATAGCAGTAGAGGAAGAAGAATAAACAGAGTAAGAAGACGAATGAATCATAATCGGATTGTTACCATCAGCTCCTTCGACCTTTGTGACCGAAGCATGAGTGAATGACCGAGTAACACACGTACTGGTATATAATAAGAACTTAATGGTATTTTAACTGCAAAGAGCACACGTCTTATGTGTACTGTGAATGAGATCGTATCCAATGCGAACTAACGACCATTTGAATTATTCTTTTGTGTCCCCTTCATGAAGTGACTACCTGTTACTGCCATTATACCATGCTCTGGAATGATTAAGGGTTCCTGTAATCAACAAAATTTATCTTTTGCTCAAAAAAGCCAGAAAAACGGCGATAACTAATTCCTAGACACATTACAATGGAAGTGTTATAAAATAGGTAACTAATGATATTATTTTTCTTTTGTACTACTTGGATTTTTATTCATTCTTTCGTACAAATAAATTATATGAGAATCTTGGAGAAAATAAATTACTTCCCAAGTACTTTTTCTTTGTAGTCTTCTTTTGTAGTGGTAATATTTTCATCTTTGCCTAAAGAAAGAAAGAAAGAAAGAAATTAAGCTGGCACGCTACTTTTGTGTTACACGGTATCTTTTGTTCAATTTTCTCATTTTCTACATAAATCTGCTCAGCTTGATTTAATGAACGTACTTTTGTAAACGTCAGCCCAAAACTCTCTGCAAATCCAGTTTATCTTAAGTCTCGACACATTTTTCTATATTCACTGTTTATTGGGTGTCTGAAGAAAAGCCTTAAACTATAGACGCATGACTTTCCAACTTAAGTTGACCATATATATTCACATGGCTTCAAAATGATAAAGCGGAATTCTATGAAGCCTATGGACACGTATATGTTCCTAATAGCATTATGTGTGAAAATTTATTCCCTTAATATTCAAGACAGCCTGAGATGCATTAAGAATAGATAAGATGGGACAGCTATTGATAGAGGCTATTGTTATGTTAGTTTTTAGGTGAGGATAGCAACTTAATATCCAAATAATCTAGTAAATAATTGCTTCACTGCACTAAAAAAATTACAGTTAATAATACACGCATAAGACTTATTTTAAAGTTCCCTTGTTTACCCAGTTTATGTTTACTGTATTCTTTACCACAACATACACAACATACAAACACACACAAACACCCATGCCGTGGCTGGACTCGAATCCGTGATCCTCAGTTTGCGAAGCGCCGAATCTATACACTACAGCTATACACTAATACGAGAGCCGCCAAAGTTGACAAAAATATAAGCTGAATGATAGTTATTAATGAATTCACACAATAAAAATTTAATCAACATTAATTTTATAATTTTCGATTTGAGATATAATTATGCATACGTGTACGTGAAATGGCTTCCATGAGAAACAACGTATATCCCATTACTCCGTAAGCATACAAGAGAGCCACTTTATTTTTAACTTTTATTGAAATTCCAGACAAATTATTATGGGTTTTCAAAACATAAATGAAATAAGTATATACTGCTTAACTAGAGGGGACGGAAAGGGAAGAGAGATAGAGAATACGAAGGAAATGAGGTGAGCGAAATGGGAGAATAAGGAACCACCTTGATAGTGAGAGAGGAAGAGTGTGTGTGAGGGATAGAAAGAGGATGGATAAGGGAGAGACACGGGGTAACAGAGAAGAAGGCAAAGAAAAATCTCTGCATATAACATCATAATTCCTGCAGAGCTGCGGGTTCCTCTAGTTCTTAACAAATAATGTAATATTCGTAAAAAGCTTACAACGTCTCCTGCTTTAGAGTATAAAAATCCTTTAAAATATTTTTTATTTGAATTTAACATCTACATTTGCATACACTACCAAACCTTCATATTGAAAATGTTTCTAGGGAACCTGAGCATACAATATGAAAACTCCTACAAAATAAAAACAATCCAAATCTCAAAATTACTGCCAAGCATTGACTTGTTTGGGCACATGCACACAATGATAAGTATAACAAGAATAATGAAATTAGGCACCACTTCTGCTCTATAAATAGGTTTTACATATGGCCTATAAATTCTATAATTTGTCATCTAGGTTACGAAGTCCATCTTTAAACTCTTATAAGAATCAGTGCAACGTGCACTGTTACATCCTACATATAAATTACATGAGTTGTAACGTTGATATTAATGATAAGTTTTAAACGCCTTGTATTGATGTTGGTCATGACAACTGACTGACTGGGCGCCTACTTAGCAGCTGTCTTTCCTTGTACTACGTATGCATTATAAACTAAATTATTGTTTTTTATTCACAAATAACTCCTATAAAATGATATTCCTTTAGGTTTCATCTATGTATAACATTTACTGTAACCAAGCGGGATGCCTCAGTTCCGGAGGACGTGGGTTCTATTCCTGCTACCAACCTTCCTGACCTGTGGGTTTTTAGGGATTTCTCCTTGTCGCTAGGCGAATGCTGGGAAGGTTTATTACATCCCCGAATTACCTGTCCCTCCATTCTCATGTCTCTTCATCTTTCATCTGCTGGGTTGTTTTGGTGTTGCAAGTGTCGGCGAGTGTCTCGGCGTTGCATGCCACTGAAAAAGGATGCTTTATGTAACACTTCGTCCCCCGGAATCGGGGCAGTCTTTGAGTTCCGGGGCCCTCAGTGGGATGTGAAAACCTGCAGGGAGAGGAGGGCCGGTTATACCAGATGCTATTCGGGAGTTTCAATCTGGAAACAGTAGGGACCTTGTTCTCTGCCCTGTGGTTCCTCCTGGTCCGGCTGTCCTCTGTCTCCTCTTACCTCAATCCTCTCAAGCGGAGGCGCCGTGTCGGGGGCTTAGGCACAAAATGTCTTCATTGGGCGAGGTATAAGGTTCCCCGTTGTGCTAGGTTACGTACCTAGTCATATCCTGTAGTCCCTACCGAATGTAGGAATAATTACACCGTCCAACTCTGCTTCACTGTTTGATATGTACATCGACATATTGTCGAATTATGGAAAAGAGCATTAACTAAGAATGTTAAAATAGATTTCAGGATCCTAAACCCAGATTTGTTCGTTTGTACATCAGAGGGCGACGTACAAATAGCCACGCATAAACTAAATGAAGTGGCATTGAATTATAATATGCACATTTTGGACACAAAGGAATAAAGATGATGAATTTTAGAGGAACAAACTATATGATATGTAAAGTTGTTATAAATGACAAATTAATAGATGAACTGGACAAAAGAATGAAATAAATAATCAACTAACGCAGTTTTATAGAATATGTGAAACAATAAGGACATTGAGGAATAAAACATTATAAAACTTCAGTTGTACCTATGCTTTTTAAAGTAGTGAAGGATATCAAATTGACATACGGGAGCAAAAACTATGTAATGAATAAATGCAAGATAGAAACAGCAGAGATGAAGTTCTTACGATCAGTGTTAACGGATAAGAAACTAAGGACTCCATAAAAAAAAGGACCAGCACACATTTAGTTTAGTTGAAAAAATGCAACATTCACACTGATAAGAACACTTTCAAAGGATGACCACTAAAGGAGTACTTGTATGCTTATAAACTATGAACCCAGAGACAGAAGGAATGTGCACCATCCATTAGCTAGATGGAAAGATTCGCTAATTACTTGATGTAGAAGAAATGAAGTGAAAGTATATGAACTAATTACTGTCAATCATTTTAATGACCCAGGATATAACAATAATACACTGATATGCAAAACCTAAGGACAAAAGTAATCTTCACATGCTGTGACACTGCCAAGTAACATAGCTCGATGAAACTTGAACATAGAAGGAACTGCTACGGTATGCTACAGTAAGCAACTATACGAAATATGCAATGAGATGAACAGAAATGCCACTTTTATTCATACAACATAAGCTACACTAAAGTCAATACGACATATAATGACTCTAGATTTACAGAAACAGATACATGATGCTTAAAAGGGTGTATGATCACGTTGGACAGCAATGCATGATCTGCATCTACTCCCATGCTGACCACAAGGTTGGTAAGCAGTTCTTGTGTTAGGGTGTTCCATTCCTCCACCAGCGCTGTTGACAACTGCTGGATGGTCGTTGGTGTATGTGGATGTGCTACAATGCGTCTCCCCAAAAGATCCTCCAACTGCACTGTTCAATGCGATCGCCCATTGTCATCCATAAAAATGAAGTCAGGGCCGACTGCACCCCTGAAAAGACGCACATGGGGAAAGAGTACATTATCACAATAACGTTGACCAGTGAGCGTACCGTGTTCAAAGATTTGGAGGTCGGTGCGCCCATGCAACATTATGCCTACCCAAACCATAACATCCGAACCACCAAAACTATCATGTTCAAGGATGTTCCTGGGTTAATTACGTGTTCCCACCTCTCACCAGATGAGGGTACGTCGAGAATTACTACTTATACTGAATCTGCTCTCATCCGAGAAGAGCACGCAACCCCATTTCTCGTTGGTCCAATTTTGATGCTCTTGGGACCATCGCAAACGGTGCCGCCGATGTGCGGATGTTAATGGAACACAACGTACTGCCGTCAGGCATAGAGACCACCTCTGTGTAGTCGCCGTGCCACTGTGTATCGCGAGATTGCGCGCCTATCTGTCCTGTTAAATGTGGTTGCAATTGCAATCGCTGCTTGGCACAGATCCCTTCTTGCCTGTTGCACAATGTAGCGGTTATCTGCTGCTATAGTTGAGCTTGGTTGATCACCACCTCTCCTTGGGACAGCAGTGCCTGTGGAAGGTTCCCCATGCACGTGAAACAATGCTGTGATCAATTCCAAATTCCTGAGCAACACTCGTCACACTTCGCCCTTCTTCTAGTTTTCCGATGATTCTTCTCCTGTGAAGTCGTCTAAATGGTGTCTACGGGCCATGTTGCAATGAAAAACACCACTACAGTGCACCGTAACAGCTCGCTAATTGCCACATGCCGTCTTGTCCTGTTTCGTCAACTGCCCATGCGGGACCAGACCCATTTGGCACTATAGGCTCGCTACACTCACGCCATGTGACGCCCAGATTTCTGTGTACGTGTGAGAGACATCTGGCAACATACTCCCGCACCTTCATCTACTTCCACAAAGTTGTTCATTTATTATGTTACTTTACACATCTCTTCCTTAGGTTTTGCACACCAGTGTATATTTTTATGGAATATGGACCGAGCAAGATGTCTCTGCGGTAACGTACGAGGATCGCATTCAGGAATGTTTTGGGTTCAAGTACCGTTGACCGCCCAATTTGACCTTGGGTGTTTCGTCGTCTTCCCTAATCG
Organism: Deroplatys truncata; assembly: GCA_030765065.1. NCBI lineage: Eukaryota > Metazoa > Arthropoda > Insecta > Mantodea > Mantidae > Deroplatys > Deroplatys truncata. The sequence continues at coordinate 97,240,073 of CM060976.1, read as the reverse complement.
ATAGGCGACTACTGGGGTGTCTTCTCTTCTGCCATGATTTCCTTCCCTCATTTCCCTTTAATTTCGTTTCCTTCTCATATTTCAGCTCTGTCAGCTTCTGTCCAGCTAGATAGATGGCGAGACTTACTCCAAAGCAGGAATATTTCCCTTAGAAACTAGGAAATCCGTCTGGTTGTATGGGCCATTCATCGTCCACTCTGGGCAGCTCCGACAGAGGGTCAGCTCTTCACGATGGAACTGTTAAGGACTTCTGCGCGTCTCTGTGGTCATTCATTGTGCTGTCTGTGCCTCCTGTGTTCTTTCGCTTCATACTTTCCTCCTGCTGGTTGTAGCCACAATAAATCTGTGTGTGTAGCGGTGAGCGAGGTGTCCCTCTCCGTTTGTATCCGATATGTACATGAATAAGCGTCCTGAATTCTATATTTAATGAAGATATCGACGACCTGTAAGCACTAAGTGAGGTAATTACCGCTCTGTTTGTGCTCCAATTAGGAGGTTACAAAGTAATATTGTGTTTAATGCTTCAAACATCCTGACTACAAATATACCTTCCCTTAACGATTAAGGTCTCTCTCTAGACTTTTGAAGTTTCAGCAGCTCGAAGGCTATATGTTTCAGTCATTTCTCATGTATGAACCAACTTTGTCAAATCACCTTCACGTCAGGAATTATACGTAATTCGTGACCACTATAGAGATCCTCTTAGCATGCATAAGATTTTCCTCGCTTTGGCTTTGCACACACAACCTGTCGAGCGACCACTGCTCTGTGCCTCACAGAGACCCGCTATTCAGGAACAGTTTGAAGCAGAGGTTCAGCTTTAAAGGGGCCTCGCTTGGTCTAAAAGTCGCTTTGGATCCGTCAGTGGCTGAGAGCGGTCTTTCACATCAAAGCTCTCTTGGGAAGCATACACACTGAACAATATTCCTCTTCAAGTGGTGGGCCTTAATATTACTGAATAACGTTAGTTTGCACGGCTGCTTTGCTGATGCCTAAATATATGTTGGAGTGCTGACTGAATCGATGTTTTTGGGGGATGCAAAATGTTGTATCTATGATCTGCAATGATAAGAATTTTTCTCTGCTGCTGCCGCTAGTAACTTCTAGCAAAAGAAAAGTTTATGACGATTTAAGTGCACTCCATACTGAATTTCTACAAACTTGCGAATAAAATATAATTGTTAAATTCTCAGAGAAAATGTTTTTAAACTCTGTAGAATCAGGATTGAATTGGCATTTAAATGGCCAAAACAACATTTAAACGCATGTGTGCTTGTGTTTGCAAACAGCTCATAAAATGTTACAACTTTATTTGTCGTAATCTTCTTTTCTTATATATTGGCATTCTATGATGCTGTTTATGTCAAATTTCTTCGAAGGTACATGAAGAGATCTAAAGGAAATTTTATTTTTATAAGGTAGTTTTAGATTTTTGGACTTTAATGAGTGAGTTTTATAAACTTAGGTGTTTTACAATGTATTGCCTTTTACTAAAACGTTAATATTACAAAAAAGTAATCTTTGAAAAACTCAAAGTAACATGAAAAACTTAAAAGTTAAAAAATTGAAATTTTCATCTGATGGGCGTTTTACACACGACTCGATTTCAGTTTTGGAATTATTTTGTGAAATAATTAAAGAGTCCGAAGTGCATCCATAGGGCTACAAAGTTTAATTTGTAAATATAACTATGTTGAAAAAATCTGCGATAAATATTTCGTGTAAATTGATTGAAATTTAAATAAATTAGCAGTTTCAGTAGTGAGGGCCCTTAAATAGGAAAGTCATTGCTTGAAATCCCAGAATTTGTGGTGCTGATGTTGATTCAATCCCTGATGTGCATATCATAGGGTAGTAATTTGAACATTCCCGGTAAATTTTTGTTCTGTATAAATAGTTGGTGTTTACTTGCAAATATTAATTTGTTGGAGTTGGAGTAGTCAGAAGGAGAGGCCTCCAATAACTTGAGTGCAGCATCGTACGTGAACCATAGCATGAGGAAAGGATGAAGGGAAGACCCGAAGGGCGCCAGATCAGGACAATCCCTAACAATTCCAATCCGACGGGCTAACTCTGTCTTAGCTATCCATAACCCGGGGATCCTGGGAATAGATGAGACACTCCCAGGAAGGAACGGCAGACCGCCTAGTGCCAGGGAAATCTTTTCAAAGCGCCAATTCCACCGTCTTGCCGCAACACACCAACCGCTTTCACCTGGTTCTACAAACTTTAAACATATGAGAGTAAATGACTGCGACCGGAAATTATGGACCGGAAATTCGTGGTAGAAGGATAACCACACCAGCATTTGCCTACCGATCTCTGGAAACGAAAGCGCCCGCTCCGACGGAAATCGAAACCGGAATCTCCCGAATACAAGCCTCGTTGGGTCTTCATTTGTTAAAAATCAATTACCTCGTAACGTTATAGCACACTTAACATCAACAACTTGCAAACACATTTTTTATACTTTCTTCATGCTCTTCAAAATGGTAAATCGAAGCTACATTCACTTCAATACAGATGAATGCCACAGCGGAGTTTTCGGTAAATATTAACGAGTGAAAAACTTCAACAAAGTACATACAAAGACGAACTCAATCACTCGTATAAACTAATCAGTGTTGGCTTTTAGCCATGTAAATATAAGATATACAGTTGGGAAAGGGACAGCTCAACATCTGGACAATTCATCGCTTTGACTCGGCTCTTTTGATGCATTCAATCGCTTTAATTAATTTGAAAGACTGCTCTTTGGAACCGCATGGATGTTTCACCTGCAGTGCACATTACCTGATTTTCTCTGAGTCCATGTCTAAAGAGATTTGAGTAACAAAACGTGTGGAGAATACCTTTGAACGCACATGAGGGTATTTGTAGACAAATAACAGAAATGTCATTGGCATTTTCCTTTTTCAGAAAAAAAATGTTCCTGGTGATACACCTATAGAAGCATGCTCGCCAACAATGAAAAGGAAAACCAAAAGCAAAGCTATATCCACAACCAGTTTTTTGGATATAAAAGAGATGTATGCCAAACGTTTACCTAAATTACTAAGAACATCGTGCTGTAGAGTATATAAAATGCGTTCCACAAGAATTGGTTCAGATTTATTTTACTTTTAATCAATGAAATACTGCCAAGCACATTACTAATTATCTATTTATTTTTTGGTGTTTATTATATCTAAAGCAACCGACAGTCCGCAACTGGAACTCTGACGTCCTTCGTGGTCTAGTGATATCTAGGTTCCGAGATCGCGAGTTCAAACTTGGCGGAGAGCGATGGATATTTTTCGGGAGTAATTATCCTTTGTATGGATTCCTTCGGAAGGGAAGTAAAGCTGGTGGTTCCATGGCGGATTTACGGCACGTAAAAGAACCTCAAGCCGGATAAAGAGGCCTCTGAGAAATTTCTTTCATGTGCAATAAAAAACAGTAAAGAGCGTCAATGGATAATCAAAAAAGCAACTGGCAGTCTAAGCATAATCTATTCGCTTAGCAATGTGGGCCTTGTCCCGAGTTTGCTCCTCATGAGCGCGTGTATTGAGCTTACATTGATTACAGAAAAGTGAAAGGATATGATATTTGTATACCATTATTACAATTTATTTTCTGATTTAAAACTTCTTTTGGTGCTGAAGATTTATTGCTGTACAACGGAATGTCCGCCAAATGCAATTCTCTGGATTGTCGATCAAAATTTCGAGAAAGGCCACAAAGAAAGGCCTTCCTGAGAAAGGTCACAAATTGAAAATGGCCAAATGCTTGGTCGAGAATCCACAGAATACTTGGCTAATATTGTTAGAGTATAAATAGTATCTGTTGTACTGAGTTGGTAGGAACATTGAACTGCTTAGTAATTAGTGTCACACAATTCAAACGATTAACAACATAGCATAAATCTTACACATTTCGTGAAGGTCAAGACAAAAGCATGCAGCTGCAGCGAATACCTCTAATGAAGAAAGTTCAAGTTAAAAACATCATTTGCGGTAATAAGTAATATTATTAGCACGCATAGGAATTATTAAGCAATTGGCTTCAAGTTATTTACACTCTAACCTTTTCAACACAAAGAATGTAGAACAGGAAAGACCAAGGTTTACTAGTAGGTCCGAATGCTGTTTGTAAATGTCGAAATACTGTACGAGGTATGGGGGTGCTTTTTTTAGCCACGACTCCTTGTCTATAGTCCAGTGTGAGTTCATTTTCATTTCCTTCCGTCCTAGCTTTAGTGCTTAGAAATTCATGTGCCTGGTGACTAAAATTATAATATTTGTAAAAATAATATTCTTTAAAGGAGTGTGATACCTTTTTATGTCAGGTGTGAAAATATGAATGTTTGGTAGTCTTAATGGGTCTTTAAAATACATTATAACCCTTTATATAAAATAAATTTAATTTTGTTTGTTTCTAGTGTAATGGTTAATAATACTACACCCCACAAAGCAATAAACTATCTTTATTTATTTCAAAATGGAAAATAAACAAAATATTATATTTCTTAAAAACGTTGCACTTAGTTATTGAAGATTATTAGCTGCCCCTCTAAGAAGCACATCATTCAACTATTCTGAGCATTTGGATCTGAACATCACATACGCATGTTAGATTAGAATTCCTGAAGTTTTCACACTAAATAAAGATACAGGTGGTTAATAAAGTTAATTAGCTTATCCCTGTTGTAAAACGAAAGCAACAAGGACAGGTGAAAGTTAAAAGAAGAATAGGACTTTAAAAAAAATTTTCGGCATATAAAATTAAAAATATGTTTCTTAATTATTTCTGCCCTGCAACTGTCAATCAGATTATTAAGCAATTGAACTCCTAAAGCAAAATATTGCAGAATATTTGCTCAATTCTCTCAAAATTTTCGAACATATCAGAAAGGTTTTTTAAGACTTTTGTCATTTGACCTTCTCCGGCAAAATAATATTATGGAGATAGAAATGCGGAGCCAGCCGTCAAAGACCGACGGTATGCGTACTGGATTAAACAGCCACGAGTTTGACGTTTACTTAAGGAAGGATGCAGTACCAGCAACTCACACTGGGTTCGCGCTTACTTCTTAAATCCAATGTGCATAGAAATATAAAGTGATGGAAGGGAAATTAGAGCCATTCATACGAGTATTAAATGTGAAATCCTAATAATGCATATTTTCATTTACCATTTAGGTGATACAGCTCAGCTTGTAAATAAGATGTGTAAATAACATTGAACCATTTGCAAATCAATTTGATATTTAGTCATTATCTTATGCCCTCCCCCCAAAATGGTCGTAGATATTGCAAAGTTTCGTAAATGACATACCTAAAGAAAAGTTAAATGTAGAGTTTCAAATATTTCCGAAAGGGTTTGTGCTACTTTAATTATGTATTTTATCGAGCTCTGCGTGTTTTATTTAGAAACATTTTTGCCTCTCTCTTAACATAAACGTAATTATTATGCGAATGTGGCATTCTAAAATAAAATTTAATTATTTAGATAGATGGAAAAGTGTAACGTAGGATAGGGTGGATGGATGGATGTAACGAATGCCACGAGTTCTCATGCTCTCAGATCATGATGTGTCGAAAATTCTATTTGAAATAAAATGTAGACCTTTTTAATGTAAGTATATGATCACCTTCTAACAAACTATTACAGGTGTCTTCTGATTTGCTGATATATTACCATCTTAAATATCTTTACATGTTCCATTAGTAACTATCAAATCCTTATTATAAAAGTAAATAATGTAATCTAGATACAGCACTTCTCAGTCCGGAATCGGACAACCTTTCCTACCTGTTTTTGTCTGAACTGGATGTCCGTTAAGTTCACTTTCACTGACTACAACGCTTATTTCCGTTTCTCTGATTGGTTGCCGTGTCAATACAGGACAATTAAATGTAAAGTTGTGCCCTATTTGCTTAAAGTACGTAAACGAATATGGTTACTACGTATTTAAAATGCTATTACTTGCCAGTATACATACATATCGAGGGAGATAGCTTCGCAGTAAAGAGTGAGGCTCGCATTCGGGAGGTTTTGGGTTCGATTCCCATTGGGCCGATCACTCTGACTGTGGGGTTTTGGTGGTTCACGGATTCGGTAGGCGAATGTAGTGGTGATTCCCCTTCTCCCTGAATTTCCTGTCTCCATCATTTCCTTTCATGTGTTTCACCTCATCTGTTTCAAGGTTGTAAGACCAGCGACGCAGTTGGTGTGTTGCTACAGGGCGGTGGAATTTGTGCTTTGGAAGGATTTGTCCCTGGTATTTGGTGGGACTGTAAGGGACCCCATCCTTTCTGGGAGTGTTTCGTCTATTCCGGGACCCGGTCTCGGATGGCAGGGTTAGCCAGCGTCAGGGTTGGTGTAATGATGTCCAGATCTGGTCGTCCCTTCATCCTTCCCCCAGGGGTCACGTTGAAATCACAAGGGCCCACTATGGCCTACGTGCGGTGCTATGTTTCAGTTACTGGAGGACCCTCCGTATAACTACTTCTAATTCCTCCTAAGGTTTGTGCAGCTCGGTGTCTGTTGGCTTTAAAATTACGTCGACAAGCACTGTAAGCCTGCTATGTACGGTTTCTTGGTAATGTTTTAATCTTTATGATGTATTATTACAAATAACGTTAAAACGCATTACTTATGTCTTTCTTAATATAGCATGTTCATGCTTTAACATTGTTTCATATGAAGGCTAAAATTAGTGCAACAGCGAATAAAATACTAACTAGTACTACTCATGTGCAAATTACAACAGGTAATTAAATAACAGTTTCACTTTTAAGAAGAATGAAGAAAGGTTACCAACCTAATTACAAAGTTTTATATTCCATGTTAATATTAAAAACATATGGTATCTTAATCAAAATTGCTGGAGACAACATTCAAGAAAATAAGAATGGGGAATATGGACTTCAATGCCTAAAGGTGTGTGGTTCAATATGGAGCTTGGTATTTACCTTACATTTACATTTAGAGCACTATACTTCTTGTTTAAACGACCACCCTCCTCTTTATTGGACTTACACCACAAGGACTTAAAGCTAATGCCTTGGGTCAGTAGCCTGTAGAGGAGCAAGCATACTCTGGATCATTGCACATGGGATGAATGATCAACTGATCAGCCCAATGCCTGGCATGGCGGTGAAGAATAAGGAAATGGCATGTAGTAATGAAGGGGATGATAGAAAAATTCGCGGATCAAATTATCCAACCCAGCATTCGCCCAGCAACCGAGGAAACCGAGAAAAATTCTTTGGTCAGATTAGTCGGTCCCTGGGGATTTGAAACCGAGACTTCCCGAATGTAGACCACAGACGTTACCGTCTAACCATCCCCACATCCCCTAACATCCCCTTGTTCTATACTAAAAAAGCACAGGTACGTTTTCCAATATTCTTTTGAGTTTGATACCAAAGCTTTAGTTGCGATTAACTGTCGATATAGAATGCGGTGGATGCAACAATTACTCTGCATTAAGACCGCAATAATGGGTAATTCAACCTCGTACATAAACGAGAAGAGACTAAACCATACAAATGCCTGAGATAACAAACTTAAATCAGGGATAAAACAGAACGCGTTACCATTCAATAAACTGCAGGATTTTTTGGAATGTCCATCAGACTATGGTTAACGAATGAACTGGGGCGAAACTGATGAAAAGGGTGAAAGATCTCATTTGAATGAACAGGCTTCCACTAATGACAACATTTTCTACACGGTGGAGGCCGTTTTCCCTCTCTTGCGAGATTGGCCACAGTTGTAATTGCTAGCCAATTTAATTTAATCGGGCTCTCAAATGCGTTCGCGCTTGTCGGGTTATAGAATCTCTGGTCGAATTGTTAGACCGCTAACATAAATAAAAAGGGTCATGTCCATTGCTTAATTTTCATTGCCTCTAGTGGCTTTTATGTACACACATTGCGGTAAATAAAAAGTGCACGTCAGATTGTTATAGCTGTCCAACTTGTTATTACTGCAATGAATGCCATACCTTTGCGTTGGCAGGAGACTATTAATTTCCTGCGAGACCCAAGCACAGCCCTGTTTTGCTACGTTTTTCTGCATTTTGAGGTTGGAATGAGAAGTACATATGGTTTGAAAAATCAAAACATCAAAATCAGTACCACCAAAACGTGGTATCGTTATAAAATGGTGCAAACGATAGAATACAGCTCGGATTTTTATGTTTTGATCTATTTTTTCATTACCACTTAATAAACCATTTTCAGAATATTAATATATTTCCCACTTACTGAAACTAAATTATTAATTTCATAGGACCTAAAGGGTATAGCAAACCTGAAATGTCCTAAATCGTTATTTCCAGTTCTTCAGATGATAAATACGTATTTACCCGAAGGTCCCACTATGGTTGCTTCGTTACATATATCAAAGCACATCATAAATACATATATAGCAGAAGGTATTTTCAACTTGTAAAGCACAACTCTGTCACTCAAAGAGGCTTTGGATGTCACTAGCAATGCTTCCAATAAAGAAGTACCCTGATCAGTGGGAGTTGCATGTTCTTTGAAATTGCAGAGAATTATTTAACGCAGTCCTAGATATGAATACAATGAAGCTGATTTATTCAGCACTACAAGGAGAAAAATAAACGCGAAAATTAGTCCTACATCCTGCAGCATGAGCAACTCTTGACTACGGATGCAGAAAATTTGGACATTTATGTAGTTATCTTTAAAAAACAGTGAGTGAGAGAGAGAGAGAGAGAGAAAGAGGGAGATTTATTTTTCAGTAGTTTCTTTAGGGTTAACTTGTGAAATATACATTTTAAATAAATGTTACAAAAACAAACAAACAGAGAGTGATAATCTGAAATGGTTCACGCCAAACAATGGATTTGTTTTTATTTACTGCATTGTTAACAAATAGAAACAAAAGAAACAGTAAATATTTTCTCTGTGTGTTGTTGGCATTGTATTTTAAAAGCAAACTGTGTTTCATTTCGGAGTTTTGCAACTGATGATGTCATTTAATATAATAGTATTTTCCAATATTAATGAAGAAATAATTATTAACGATAATAATGAATGGACGCCGGTAAATGATTTTTGGGAGGTTTATGATAAGTCTTTCAGATCTCAACAAAGTCCATTTAGTTCTTGGATTCAATTTTGTGTTACACAAGAGCACATTTTATTCCGAGGAAATACTTTCTAAATACTTCTTAGGTCTGGAATACAAAGCCTTTTTTCTGTGACACGAACTCCGCAGAAGGGGGTTGTTGGAACACCCTATATAAAATTAATTTTAAGGAAGCAATGTAAACATTAACAATATAGGTTAAAATTAAATAATTTTAATTACGAATAAGTAGTGTTAATTAATTAAATATTGTAATATATATTGTTATACTCAATATTCTATTTCAAAGCCAATAACACATTTACAAGACTTTTTAAATCTTTATTATCACTTGCCTGTGACAACATGCACAACATTGCTTTGGCTTGTTCAGATGCTTGTTGTTCATATTTGCTTAAAGAATTTTCTAAAATCTTATTTTTGTTTATAAAGTACATATAATTACAAAAAATACCAATACTAGAGTGTTATTGAGCCACCATGAGGTATTCTGTTGAATTCGTTTTGAGAAAAAGTGAAAAATGTCTGAAGTATTGATATCGGTGATGCCCTCTTTTAAATCGCTTGCCCAAATTGAGTTTGTAAGCTTATTTGTTCGTATTTTAACTGGGATGTCACCGATTACAGCTATTAAATGCAAAATATTGTATTCCTAATACTATTGCATAGACCATCATTCCATGCAGCCTTGCTCTAACTTCTCAAGGAAGGAAACATTTACATGTAACACTTGATACTGCTGTTTTCACACCTCATTTACGTGAAAGAACCTTCAGCTCTTCACTGCACTTACATATCGTTCTGACATCTCTTACGCAAGTATTATTGCACTCCTCATTAAACTTGGCTGGTGCTTTCAACATTCAACCGCAGTCGCTCGATATTTGTTTATATGGGAGGGTATTTGCACTTGAGATGTTCATTAGATACAAGGGGTTATTCAAAAGAAGCACGTGTTTAGATGGTGCTTGTATGTAGGGAATGTCATCATGAGGGTAAGTCTGCAGCGAGGTTATATAGAGCTTGCCATCATCTGTGTCAAAAACATTTGCCCCAAGAGTGCTGCGGCCACGTAATATACTTGAGCGTAAACATTTCAGACGCAGAGCAGCTGGTGATGAAAACATGGAAATATGTGTATATTGATCGTACGCTTGCGATGCTGCAGTTAACCCGGTTAACAGAACAGGCGACATACAAGAGAAAAAGTTATTTACTCCACCTCCATTTTTACTTTCTCTACTACGTACCTGTAATAAGTAAAAGTATTGGATTTCACCCAAAAATTCAATACCGAGATTTCACTAGAAATATATGTTTTGAGGCCCCTGAATCCAAAAAAAAGCATTTTTAGAAAAAGGTCCATCTGTATGTCTGTAAACAGCATAACTCAAAAACGAAAAGTTGGATAAATACCAAACTTGGTATTTAGATTCAGTATTTTTCAAAGATGCGACACGAAGATAATGCAGAAAATCTCCCACCCCAGTCTACCCTTTACATGAAAATTTTTCGAAAATTTTTATTTTCTAAAAAATGGCTCTAACGCTTTTGATTAAAATATCACAGTTAAGATGCTTTCATGACAAATGAAATATATATGTTGAATTTTCTGGGAATGTCCCCAAAAGTGTCTTCATCCGAATGAATTTTGCATAACTGGTAAACCGTAAGAGACAAGCAAAATTTTACTACACAAAAAATGTAGATCTCGTTAAAACACACAATTTATATAATATATATTTTTATATCCTGAACATGCAAAGAGAACAGAATGTTCTACATAGCAACCAGCTCTTAAAAGATTTCACTACTGCTTAAAGCTTACCATATTCCCCTTGCACCTACAAGAAAATTAGCAATACGATAATTTCTGAAAATTTTTATCTCCATTAACATGAAGTAGATGGAGAATAAGTGTTTGTGAAAATATTTTGTACATATCAGAAATTTTTAGAATCCGGGGACCAATAAATATGTATTTTCTGTGAAATCTGCTAATCGAATTTTTAGGTTGAATGCAATACCTTCTCGACCTATTATGTACGTAGTAGAGAAAGTAAAAAGGATTTTTAGAAAAAGGTCTGTATGTGTGTGTGTGTGTGTATCTGTGAGTGCCTGTGAACAGCATAACTCAAAAACGAAGTCTCGGTTGAGTACCAAACTTTGTGTTTAATTTCATGTCTTCCAAGGATGCCACATGAAGATTTTCAGGAAATATCCTTTACATAGAATAATTTTCATTAGTGTTTGTTTTCTAAAAGGTTTCTAAAGGCTTTGCTTAAAAAAATACCAAATAACATATACCTCTTAAATTTTCTGGAAAAAGACTGTGAAGTTCTCATTCTGAATGACTTGTATAACTAGTAAGCCTAAGACAGACAACAATGCACACCTCCTTAAAGCACACAATTACACCAAGTAATTTTTTGTGGCGTTGACAATTTACGAGATATTCTCTGTTATCGGTGGAATTTCCAAATATTTTAAACATAATTTTTTCAGGTACAAATACGTATTGTTTTATGTTTTCATATTTATGCAAACAGAACGGAATTTCAAAACTACGCTCTTTTAAAACATTTGAAAATCGCTTTAGTTTGGTGCGTTCCTCTTAAACCTACAACAAAAGAGTAAGGGTGTAATGAAGAAACAACTATATTCACAAGTAGATAGAAGAATAAACTTTCGTATAATAGTTTGCAGAGGAGTAAGCATAGAGTTGATGGACTTGCAATACAAGGGGCGACTTCACAATTTATTGGGATACAGCCGGCTCTAGGAACTTCTCGATGTTTAGCAAGAGAGGCTAAAATGAACTGCTCCAATATAAACAAAACAAACAAAAACGGCTGGCTCCGTAGCTCAGTCGGTAGAGCACCTGTCTGCTGTGCGAGTGGACCCGGGTTCGATTCTCGGTTGGGAGTGGGAATTTGTCTCTAGCCAAGAATACTCCCTGTCTTTCCCAGAGTCTGTGTGTGATCTAATGAAAAAATCCAAAAAGTTTACGATAACCTAATGACAAGCAAATACGAGTTAACGCCTTTGCCTTGGCCAGTGGCGGCGAAAACGCGACTCGCAAGGAAGTGTAACTCGCAGGCGCTACTCCTTTTCTAGCTGTGTATTCATTTGTTTTCCATGTGCTGCTGAGTGGTGTAGTGTGTGTTCCATATTTGATGACTCGAGAGAGAAAGGCATTTTCGCCACCCTTGGCCTAGGAAGTACTATGTTTCAAAAGGAAATGCCGCTGATAAGACCACTGCAGTTTAAGGCGGAGTATGAATGGGACTAAAAAAAAACAACTCCAGCAAACAAACAAGTTAAACTGTTTATTAAAAAAAAACATGCTCTTGTGAAAAAGCATTTTAACACGATAGGAGTATTTCAGGGTAAATTATATTGCAGATTGTGCAAGAAAGCAACTGAAACAGTTCAAGAACATTATATGCTCCTGTGAGGCCTTGGTTTATGTTGTTTTGGGAAAATGTTTTTAGAACAAGAAGAATTTGAAAATATACCTTTTATGAGACTGTATTCCTTGGTAAAGGGAGCAGGCATAATGAATTGGCGTTAAAACGATACAGGTAGCACAATAAGCCCAAGGCTGACCGTCCGGAGCAATGACGGAAATCTATATCGCATGAGACAAGACGGGTATAGAAAGTCATGTGAATGCAACACATCAGCTTCTCCGTAAGAAGATTTTTTTTCCTTTGTTTTCCGGAGAAGGTGGTCTCCTACATCAGTCATCGATGATTCAAAATAAATTATTGTACATTATTGTATACTTCAAAGATTCTTCAACCAAGCCGAATAGAGAAGAAGTGCTGAGGCCAAAATATCTTGTCACAGAGCAGAGATGGTGCCTGATCCTGGGGGAATCTTCAAAGCCACCTCAGTAGCTCTAGAAAGTGTGTTATAAATGACTTCCACCTGAGGAATCTTCAAGGCCACCTCAGTAGCTCTGGGAAGTCTGTTATAAATGACTTCCATGTTGTAAATACTATCAACCATCGTGCCTCTCTTGACCATAGGTCTCGGTATGTACGAAATCAGACGAGAGGCTTAGTGCTTATCTCGTCAGATCTGACGCTGGATTTTACGAAACCAATTCAACTTTGCAAAACTGCCCAATAAATTAAATATGGTGCTTGTAGGAATTTCACCTGACGTTTCACTGTCACTCCGTCACGTAACATTTCCTCTACAGTTCAACGGGCTAGAAGCTAACTTCTTTTTTTAATGTATCAGCCCCATCTCTAATACCTTAAGCATGTACAGTGACTCCGGAAAGTACTCATCTTCACATTAAAATCTCTTTTATGTTAAATCCACATTATTTTCTCCAGTCACTGTCGTTTATTTCTGTACCCCTTCTATAAACTGTACTTTCAAAGGTTTACTGTTCTTCTATTTTATGTTAATCGAGATAAATGTTTGCAGAAATGACTTGGTGTGGTTACAAGGTAGATACAGGAGACTTAAAGAGATAGGAAAATCATTAAAAACAGGTTGCTATATGCTGGATTAGAAATCACATATTCTTTGCCTGACACTGTAAACACAAATTAATGGTGGCCAAACGTTTAAAAAATATAAAAGTATTTGAAAATGCAAGCTAATAGTAACGGGTATCTCGAAAATGTTTAACAGAGAAATGGGCATTTAACACAATAATGCATTCTAATAAGATATACATTTTTGGTTTACTACCTATACAGAATTCATTTCCCATGAAAAGGACTTTACACGCTATTCGCATAAAAGTTCAATATATTCAATTTCTTAGCCATCTAAATAACTTAAACGTGTGTTATTTATCCAAATCTTCAGTCATTTTTGAGCAAATAAAGACAAATAAAAATAAATGATTAAGCATTTTACATATAAATATAGTTTTAGGTTGGTTGCAGGATTATCCTACAAACCTTTGGGTCGTATTCTGGGAAGTTTCTGGTATTGGTATTTGTCCAACACTTAGGTATTATGCCTTCCACGCGGGCCCTTTTTTTATGTTTCTTGTTTCAGGGGACCTGGAAATATTATAACGGAGATCGGTTTTCTAAATTCCGTGAGTGTACAAGGAAAGTTAGAATTGACGATGGCGTTGTTGTGGGATTCAATTTTTGTTGCGTGGTAATTTTAAATGAGTTTTTGTGTACAGAATTAATGTTTATGTAACCTGTAATAATCGAAATAATTTATTCCTTTTGGATAAATGTTACAATTGGTGTAGATGTGGGGTTAAAGATTAACAGGAATTAACCAAGCAATGCCTTCGAGGAAAGTAAGATTGAACGATTTAAAAGTGATCGATCTGAAACGCGAGCTGGAAGAACGCGATCAAGAAACTTCTGGAGTTAGGCCGTATTATGGTCAGGGCGTCGGACGGCACTAGAATCGGAAGATAAGGATCCAGAGACACTAATTACTACCTGTACTACGTATAGTAAGTAGGGGACGTGTTGCATTCCACCCAAAAATTCGATCCCGAGATTTCACCAGAAATGCATCTTTTGAGGTGCCCTGAAAATTAAACATTTTTGGAAACATATCCGCGCGCGGGTGTATGTGTGTGTCTGTCTGTGAACAGCATAATTAAGAACGAAGTTGCGTAAATACCAAACTCTTTATTTGCGTTTAGTATCTTTCAAGGATGTGACACGAAGATTTTAAAGAACATCTACCCCCTCTAGACTACCCTTTACATGGAACATTTTTCGAAAAATTTTATTTTCTCAAAAATGGCTCTAACGAATTTGATTAAAATGTCATATGCGAAGATATTTGCATGGCAAATGAAATATATATCCTGAATTTTCTGGGAATGTCCCAAAAACTCCTCTTCACTCGATGACTTTCGCGTAACTGGTAAACTGTAATAAATAGGCAAAGTTTTACAACACAAAAATTGTAGATCTCGTTAAAACACACAATTTATCTCATATACATTCTTTTTTTTAGGTGAACCATATTAAACATAGTCATTGTTATTTGTTTGAATTTTTCAATACTTATTGCTCAAATGGGAATTCGTTATTCTTTTTTTTTATATTCTTTTTCTTATATTTCTGGGCATGTAAAGAAAATAGCATATAGCAACCAGCTCTTAAAAGATTTGACTATCGCTTAAAATTACCAGAATCCGCTCCCAGCTACAAGAAAGTTAGCAATAATAAGCTTCTGCAAATGTTTATCTTGACTAACATGAAGTAGATGGAGAATAGACGTTTGTAAAGAATGATTTGTACAAGAGTAGAGAAAGTCACGTGAGTGCTATACATCAGATTTGTTTTAATCGATGGCGATGCTAGCAGCCTTGCCCAAATTTTGGAGGAGAAATTTGAATAAAATTCTAAAATCAAACCGACAATTTTAAGTTATGGGAGGGGAGCCGAGCGGAAAATTTTAAGTTATTGGAGGAAAAGATCGTGAAATGTTCCCAGAGTCAAGTGAAACATTATAGACTTTTAGAGACCAAGATCCTTGAAGATGCTGAGGAACTCAAACGAGTGGAAACAGATGTACAACTTAAAATAACAGCTATTGAAGACCGAATTAAATCACAGAAGGAGGATGTCCCGCTGAATTTATATCGGAATCAAAGAATGTTTCAAGGGCGTTGCGTGCAAAACCGCTACCATATGAAGAAAAAACACCATGGTCCACGAATCAAAAACAATTAGAAGCCGCAGCTATTGCCAATGGATAGAGAATAGAGAAGACAACGGTACTGCCTTAGTGATTGCTCTTCGAGGTGATTCCAGACAGTGAACAAAATGACTATGATTCCTTGGTGGCCAGACTAGAGATGAGGTATAGTGATAAGCTTATTCAATAAGTGCACCATAGTCAGCTTCGTAGCAGATGCCAGAGCGTGGCGAGACATTACATGAGTTTGAGGCCGACAGCGCGCGTCTTGTTCGTATGGCTTATCTTTCAGCTCCAAATGTATATATGGAGCAGCTGTCAGGAATCTTTAGCTGATGCAGAATTACAAGAGCACTTCGACTTCCCCATCCAAAGATATTAGATGGTGCGTTAGTTCGTGCACTGCAATTCCAAGTGGCTACGCAAACCTCGAATGTACATGCGAAGCTTAGGCGGCCGAATGAAGAGGAGCCCCTTAATCGAACATTAGAGAGGATTGTTTCGAAAATTCTGTCCAGTAAGAATGGACAACCCGAAAAAGGGAGATACGCTGCTGGAATTGTGGCGAGCTTGAACATATCCGACCGAATATCACAAAGCTTCTAGTTTTCAGAAAAACTAGTAAGGGTCGGTGCTAAGAGGCGAGCATCGAGAGTCGATCTTACTGCCCCTCTTTATAGACGGCACAGTATGGTTTTTGCTATGCTTCTGGACACTACAGCACCACCACTATTGTGAAGAAATCTACCGTGGAAGAAGACCTGCTACCTACGAGAATTCTATTGAAAACCGCAACCGGTAAGCCAGTATACACCTACAGCGAGATGAATATTGACCTTGGCCTGGGGAGCAAGATAATAGAACATCGAGCAATAGTGGCTAATATCATAGAAGACTGTATTCTAGCGATGGATGTAATGAATAAATTTGGACTTACTTTATACCTGACACGAGGATACTTGAAATTTGCGAATGACTGTCGATCTTCGTGGCCGATGCAGTGTAGCCTTTCGAATAGCTTTAAGTACAAATGAAATACTTCCTTTCCAGAAGGGGCAATGTTATCGTGTTTCAATTGGACAGACAGAAAAGAGACGGGAATAATCGAACCCGTAGCCGAAGAGGAAATCTATCAAGGTGTACTGATGGGAAAAGCTGTTGTTAATGCTAAGTTCAGAATGATAAGTGTGAATGAATTTCCAGTATACTTGAAGAGAGACACGCAGGTGGCTTGGTGTGATTCGACATTAACGATTTGTTGTGGGGAGACCACGAAGAATAACGAGAAAGATACTAGTCACCTTTCTAAATTAACTTAAATTCTTCAACTTGAACAAATTAAGCTCGCCCAGGATCAGAAGATCAAGGTAGTCGGTCTTCAGGGCATGAAACGACAGGACAGACCCCGGCCTGCGTTCTCTTCGGAAGGGAGTTACGCTGACCCTGTGACCTGAAGTTCGGCAGCAAACTAGGCCAGAAATTACAGGTTGGAGATGATTATCTACGCCAGTTGAAGTAAATAATGGATAGGATTGATGCCCTTGTACGCAGAAGTATAGAAAATGCCAGCGATAGAATGAAGCGGGCATATGCTGCACGAGGGAAGAAGGGGGATTCCAAATGAAGGATTTGGTATGGCTGTTTAATCCGCTGCGACGACGTGGCTTATCACCTAAACTTTAAGATCTTGGGAGGGACCATATGAAGTGGTGAAGCCAATAAGTGATGTTATTTATCGAATTAGTAAACTTTTCCTAGGAAAATTCAAGGTGATCCACATTAATCGGCTGGCACCCTATAACGATTGAAAAATACTGAAGATGTAATCTTGGCCGATCCGGGACGGAACAGTCTTAGGGAGGGGACAGTGTAACAGTTATCGGGGTCCGAATTCCGCGTTCATACAATGAAAAGAAAAATTGTAGATGGCGTTGTTGTGGGATACAATTTTTGTTGTGTTGTGATGTGAGATGAGTGTTTATGTACAGAACTAATGTTTGTGTAATTTGTAAAGGTGGAAATAAAGTTTTCTTTTTGGATAAACGTTACAGCATATATTTCTGGAGAAATACTCAAATTAAGCTTTTGGAAGGAATAGACGCTACTTCCATTTACCGTAGAAGGTTAAACTTCAGTAGCCTAATTAAGGAGAGAAAATTATATTTTTAATTTTATACAGAAAGAATAAACGATTTAAACCCCTATGTATTCTGACTTCGTAATGGTTTTGAAAATCGGACGGAATTTTCACATTTTATGTGGTGTTTACACGATCACCTCACATGCATTTAGTACAGCAATTTTGATATTTTATCTTACAATATCACCGACGTTTAACCTGACGAAGAAATACATTTCTGGAGTCATTTTTGTTTGTCTCACATAAAATACATATTAAATTTCTCTAGGACACATCTCGCGTCCGATTAGGAACACTGTCTACAACCAACGCGCCCAGTTATGAGCGCTGTCTACAAGCAGCTGACTTGATTTCTACCGCCTAAACTTGTAAATTTCTGTATTTTAAGTCTCTGATTGGCTATTCCTAATACAATAGAACACCTTCATTTAACTAAAGCTTTTTCTGGTTGTTGATTGGCTATTTTATAAACTGCCACTAAAATTACATTAATGCTTCCAAGAATCACAAGTAACATTATTAAACTCTCAAACTCATTATTACCTCAAGGTTACCTCATTGTTAGCAACTTTTAACTTATTATTCTCAGAGTTCCTACATTATTAAATTACGTAATACATTCATATAACATTATTACAAATGGATACAATAATATAAACATATACAACGACTATAATATACAATGTTTATATATTGTTACATACACATATTGCTTTAAGGCGGGCTGTTATTATATTTTTATTATATAATTTGACTGAAATCATTTAAGTGTTAAAAATACTGCCTCAATTTTCACATCTTTATGTGGTGTTTACATGGTCACCTCATATGCATTTAGTAAAGCAATTTTGATATGTTACCTTACAATATCACCGACGTTTACCCTAACGAAGAAATACATTTCTGAAGTCATCAAAACGAGGGACGTCAAAATAAAGTCGTCTGAAAAGTTCGTCGTATTAATGAGGGACATAAATAAAAACGTTGAAAATTCCCTTGTTTGACACATTTGCCTTCGCCAGAACACGACAAATTTTCGCCTTGAATTCTATTTCTATACATAAAACAATTAAGTTGATGTAAAATAACTTTCTGAACAACAAACAAGCAAATGTTAAAAAAATGGTTCAATTTTAGTAAAATAAAGTATGGAACTGCTATATACTGACACATGCTACAACACACGCATGTTTGCAATATTTGCAATATGGTTTCTTCTGTCTATATGCACTTCCGTCTGTGAAAATTGCAACACCAAGAAGAAAACGCATGAATTCAATGCCACGGGTTAGGTAAATGACAAGTAACAAATGATAAACGTTTCAAATCTATACATGACCTTTGAGCCCTAATATTCAGTATTTGGTGTGGCCTCCATACGCTGCAATTAGAACTGCTATACGCCGTGGCATTGAATCAAAAAGGTTCTGACTAAATTCCTGAGGGATTTACTTCCATGCAGTTTGTATTCGAGTCCACAAATACGTGACACTGGTTACTGGAGGACCGTGACGTGCCAGATGCCAACCAACCATATCCCAGACATGTTCGATGGACGACATGTCAGGCGAACGTGCAGGTCAGGGAAGCAATGGTACCCGTCGCTCTTCGAAGAAGGCTTTATATTCCTCGCAATACGTGGCCGGGCATTGTCCTGCTGAAATGTAGCCTGTGGAGATGCCTGAAGCAGAGGGAGTACCTCAGGCTCTACAACCACCGTTAAGTACCGGTTGCTGTTCAAAGTGCCCTCAATTCGTAGGAGGCGAGTTCGGTTGTTGTAAGCAATGGCGCCTCAAACCATCACACCTGGTGTTTGTCTGTTATTCCGCTCAACAATGCAGCCCTGCAGATTGCGCTCATCACGGTACCGCCGGGTACGTATACAGCCATCACTGTAAGACATGTTGAAGCGGGACTCGTCCGAAAAGACTACATTTTGCCAATCAGCACCTCAATGACGGTGTTCACGTGCCCATTGCAGTCGGGGGAGCTTGTGGTTTCTGGACAATGGAAGCCGGTGTAATGGCATGCAGGCAACCAGTCCATCCTGCAGCAGACGGTGAGGAACCGTTGATGTAGACAAGTTCACACCTGTTGCAATGCTCCAGCGTGGAGCCAACACTGGATGAAGCTGTATGGTCCGTTATGGTCATGCGAACAACATGACGGTCCTCCCGTGCTGTGGTCATGTTCCGTGGTCCAGTACCCCCTCTTCGCTGCGTGCGACCTTCATCTATCCACTGCTTCCACACACGCATCACTGTCGTAGCAGCATGCCCTGTACGACCCGAAATGTCACGGTATGACAAACCCGCTTCCGGGAGACAGATCATTTTGCTCCTTTCGAACTCACGCACATGCCAATATGGCTCCCTTGACGTCGACGAGGCATACTAGCATCTCACTTTGTTGTTTCCACCTTCTTTGACAGCTCTGCACTGACTACACTGAGTGCAACACTGACCTTGTTGGACCGACACGAGAGGGCTCTGCTCGACCTACGTGTACCCCATCTATCAGCAAACCTAATCACTTATTGCATGCACACTCTTCTACACTTCCACCAAATATTTAGGATACTTTTGAAGTGGCTATATATCTTAGACCTTGGTTTACACACCGCTAGAATGAAAAAGTAGATAGATGGATGGATGGGTAGATAACGTATCTTTATTGATTTCAAATCATTGAAGTTATTACACAAGCATCTAGAGCATGGGTCATTGACCGTACATGCATATTTAAGATACAAGTTGACAAAATAAACAGAAAAGGAAAACAAAACAAAAGGAACACGAAAAAGGAAAATAGAGATAAATTACCTTTGTCTAACTCAATAAATTTGACCTAGCTTCGCGCATTTAGCCAAAAAATTTCCCATGTTTTGCCAGTTCCTCTGGTCAGCCAGTAGCTCCCAACATGCCAATCTCTTTCTTGAGGGACTTAAGAATTTTTCTTTGAGTTTAATCGTTCGCTGGTTCTCCCACTCTCTGCACATTCCGCCAAAATGTTACCCAGTCCTCATCCAAATCGCAATAGGTATGGGGAACGAGACAATATTATTCTCTTGATTTTGCCATAACTGAGTTTCAGCGATATGCTAACAGCCACAAATGTACTAACATATTTATAACAACATAATGTATTTATATAAAAATAGAGTACTCTGCATTCCTTCTTTCCGCAAAGTACCGCTTGAAAAGCCTTGTAAGCACTATTGGAAATAAAATGAACCCTTCTCGGTGATCTCTTCGCACAAGAAAGCATGTACCCGGGATTAAACACAGCTGATTCAACATAGCGTTTATGAAGCATTTATAAACATTATTTCTGCTGGAATATACACAAATTGCTCTTTCTTGTGTAGTAACGTTTTCAAATACTACATGCAATAAATACGCAGACTGTTATCGCCTTGCAATAGCTACGATATGTTTTAGCTGACATTTATACAGAAGCTGTATCATGTATAGTGTCAACACGTAGTGTGGCAGTATTTCGAACTAGGTGAAGAAAAAGAAACATTACGGAGACTTTGTAAAGCTGAAAATGTGTCTCAGTACTGCATGCAGGCGTCGTGGAAATGCTTAAGAGAATGCAATGGTGGGGTACGCAGGTAAGCAAGTAGCCGCAAATGCAGTAGGCAGAAGTGTGAAACACATGGCAATGTTGTTTCGTTTATGATACTGTCACAGAACTGAACTTTATGAATAACTCAATGACTAAACTGTTTTTATTTCTCTACTACGTACTTATTGTTAGTGGAATTATTGTATTCAAACCAAAAACTCTATGTCGAGATTTCACCGGAAATACATGTTTTGAGTTCTCTAAACCCAAAAAGGCCTTTTTAGAAAGAGATCCGTGTATGTGTGTGTGTGTGTGTGTGTGTGAGAGAGAGAGATTGTGTGAACAGCATAAGTCAAAAACATAGTCGGATAGACACCAAACTGGACATTAAAGTTAAGTATGTTCCAAAGATACCACATGAAGATTTTCAGCAAAATCCCTCACCCTAAACTACCCTCTACACGGAAACTTTTTTGAAAAGTTTGGTTTTCCGAAAAAATGGATGTAAATATTTTAATTATAATACCACACGTTTAAGATACATATGTTATTTTCTCACTCCTCATAAAAAACTAAACAGCATTATAAAGGACTATGCAACAGTTCTTACACCAGGAAATTTCTGAATGACTGTGTACGGATAGCGCAATGAATAGTTGGACTATCCATGGATGGACATTTGAAGGTCAAATTATGTTTCGTAATTGGGAACCAACTTTTTTTATTTCGTTTCCTTATTCATCATCACAAATTGAACATCTTTTTATAAATCATTTTCTAATTATGAGACATACAACATGTACGTTCCCGTTTAAAAAGGTTAAATGGACCATAAAATGGCTATCATAACGTCCTCCAAACAAACCTCGACAAATGGCATTTACTTTCCCTCATAATATCAAGCTGCCTTTATTAGACGTTTCTTTCTACAACGCTTAGCTTTTTATATATTGTACATTCATAACTTAAATGGTCCGCCCTGTACTTTATGTACAAAGTGTTTTCTGGGAGTAGCCTCTGAAGACCTCTTCATCCTGAAAACTTTTGTATTACTGGTAAATAATGAGGGATATGTACACAAAATCCTGCTACACAAAAAATGTAGATGCCGATATGTAAATTAACATTTTTTGTGGAATCGTCTCAAAGATATTCCTTGTTATTGGCTGAATGTTCAAATGCTTAGACTCTTCTCAACTGGTAAGTCGTTATTTGTCTTTTTATTTTCTCTACTGCGTACTTACAGTAAGTAGAGCAAGTATTGTAATGCACCCAAAAATTTCATACTGAAATTTCGTCTGTTTTGAGGTCACCGAAATCCAAAAAGCATGTTTAGAAAAAGGTCCATTATTTCTATAAAGAAATATTCTTCCATTCAGGTTACGTAATACATTATGATGATGATTATTGTGGAGGGTAATATTAAAACAGTTGGGATTGTTTACATGCTCAATTCGGAAACAGTGTACGCATATTCCTTTTGTTGTTGTACGCAACCTTTTGTTGTTGATCAACCAATCAGTAATGTTGTAAGATGCTTTATAGATGTCGCACGACAGTTCAAACGGGGAAAACTTATAAAATGCATGAACGTCTATTTTGAAAACCGTAAATGCTACGAAAAATTTTTTGACATATGGGAATCGTATTTGTTGCATAGTGATATTTTGCATATCTTTACAAGATTAAAAAAATCGTTCAGAATGAAGACTTCACAGGCTTTGCCAATGGAATTCTAGATATAAATCTTAGTATTCGCGCAAATATACTAAACTGTGTATTATAATTAAAATCGTTAGTGCTATTTTATAGAAAATGAAAAGAGACTGTTTTCTATAAAGCGCAGTTTAGGTGGGGAATTTTCTTTAAATCTTCGACTGGCATGCTTAAACAGTAACTGACTCATGAATGAAATTTGATGTTTATCCTAATATAATATTCTTGGAGGGAGGAGGGAGTGGGAAAACTGAACTTCAGAAGCTTATTTCCGCTGAAATCTCGACATGCAATTGTTGGTGCAGTATAATACTTCATCTAAGTACTATAGGTTAGAGGGAGAGAAAATAAACACAATGTCGTAATATATGTTATAATATGAGCATGAAATTAACAGCATAGGCTTCACACTAAAAGGGCTGCATGCTGGTCGCACATAAATTAAAACGGAATAAATTGACCAAACTATGTGCCATTTCTTCCTTACAGCTTTTTAAACAGTAGTAGTGATAGTGATACTTTGCACCTTATAAATTCAGGTTTCAAAATAAATATGTGGTGTTCTGACAATTTTTCATTTCATGTGATACGATACTTTTAATAAACTTGCGTCAAAAATGGATGATTTACAGTTTATTTTAAAATACACGACGTTTCTTCTCTATAATCTTGAGCTTCAACCTCCTGTATACAGGCTAAAGCACAATATCTTAGTGTAGTTTTGATGGATTTATAAGCTTTCAAAAACAATCAGATATCTTACGTGAAATTATGGGTTATAGCTTGGTTCACATCTTTCATATAGAACACACCTAATACGGACTTGTAGTCAGGTATACGGTGATATGCGGTTCATATTTCATTTAAGCTACGCTCCCAATTAATTATTAACTCCAATCAGATTTTGCAACGGCAGTTCGTGACCAACATCATTAACTTAACGTTCTTAAAATAATGATTTAAGCTCATAATAAATTACGGCACGAAAGGACTATTATTTAATTAATGTATTCTTGGAGGAAACAGCGCTAGAGCAGCGTTTACACGTCTTTCTGCTCCAGGTTCATAAACAGCGTATAAATTTCTTAAAATGGATTCAAACACGCCTTACAAAGAAAGGGTTTCGGTTCGAACAGGAATTTTATACATATGTGCATTCAAGTCGAACTTATATAACCGTATAACCCCAAAAGCATTCGTTTGTGTAATGTGGTTTTTATGTAAAAGTTGAAATGGTGAGAACATTACCGGTAATGTACCATATTGTATTTGCAACTGTGGCCGAATGGATTAAATTATGAACTTAAGTCCGCATGTACATCAGCCAGATAACGAGAATAGTCAACAGTTGCACTAATCCAATCGACATAGAATATAATCTAAAGTTCAATGCATACCGAGTGGATGGGAAGTCATTACATTAATTTAAACCAGTTACACATCTCATTATTTGGAACATACCTTGCATCTTTCATTTTTCTATGACTTTTTCTGCGGAGATATTTAAGATTTTTCGAGAACATAAAACGCACACGCTGGCAACGTTACAGTGGCAGGGACCCATAGCTGGTAGCGTGGGTGGTGTTCTCCAATTAAAACCAGAAGTAGGTCAGAGCGTAAACAGCTTTCAGTTTTGCTGTATGGCACGTTAATCATGAGTGTAGGTAAAAGTTTCGTGTTTTCAGAATTGCTACTGCATCTTCCATTGACTCATTTTGTAACCTAAACTCAGAACCTACGGATAATAAGCTCGTTCAGCATTAACTTTAAATAGGTTTTGCAATTGATACTGCTAAATTAATGAACCAAACCATCTTCTTGAAATGTAAACACAAAACAAGTCATAGGCTCTTACAACGTTTATTAAATTCTACTTAACATCGACAGCAAAAGAATAAACGCAATGATTCACACGATTCACAAATATTGAAGAAAATGTCCCCCGTTTACGCACCTGCAAGCTTCATACCTACGAAATCAATTATGTGGTACTCTAGCAAAGACAGTGTCATTGTTGTGTATTTCCTCCGCAACCAGATGAATACGTTTACGTTGTGTCAAAGATTCGACTTCAGTAATCTAGGTTTTGTAGACTCCAGAGGATCTAGTCCAGAGGAACTGGAAGTAGAAGTTCAGAGGATGCAGGTCTGTGATGTTACAAACCATACACTAACAACGTATCAAGGTAATCACGATTTGAAAAGGCTGGCATCTCGTAAACCTTGAACTGAACAAATGATTATCCACTAAACACATCTCGGGTTTTTCTATCACTAAACCTGCGAGTTTCAATGCGTAGTACGATGTTAATCCAATAATGGCAGTGGAGTTGACCTAAATATGGTATGCTTTTCAGTCAGCGAAACTTAATTGGACGATGAAGTCAGTGCTTCCTACTGTTTGTGTAGGCCAATAGCTATCAGGTTGTACTTCTCATTTCGCCAAAACTTTACACCACCCTTTCTTCGTGTTTGTTTGGATTAAGTGTCATGTGAAAAGCAAAAGTGCTTGCCCCCCACTTTGCAGTTCAGGTATGTTGTTTTGTTTAGGACAGGAAGCTAGATCTACCTTTATCTAGCAACGTTGCCTATGTCTCCAATTACATTACATCTGCAAAACAGTGTTCGGAAAATGCTTATTTTAGAAACCTGCATGATGTTACATAATTACTACCCAAACTAGGTCAGAAATAGGTTACTCTATCCTTCTCACAAGTAACAATCTATTACCTTCATGCATGTTCGTGGAATAAACCATCTAATTTGGAAAAACAACTACTTTTTTTCGAAAACGGCTGATCAGAGAAAAAAATGATATTATACTTTTTTGTTTGTAATATCTCTATGAAGTACATACAGAAGGAATGCCATAAGTTTCCTTCCAACCTGTATAGGGCTCTCAGTTAATAATTATCTAGAAACGCTGAATAGAATATCGAATTTTAAAAAATCTCCCAAATGTATACATAAAATCTAGTGAAATTGTAAGTGTCTGGAGACCATTGAAGAACATTTTACTCCAAGGTTCTGTCAGAAAATGTAAGCGTTAATGAAAAGTATCACTTATATCACCAAGATGCAATCAAATAAATAAATAAATAAATACTTCAAGTCATATGTATGATCATTCCACCTAAAGTAATAAATATACTAGATTGGACTGCCAAACAGAGGGGTAACAGCGCCTGCTAGTCCAAATGACTCGAAAGTTCCTTTTTGCCAGCCCTGCTTTAGACAATAAAAAATACGTGTTAGGAGAATAACAGTTTACTGATAATCCAGGGCTTAATTTTGGAAATCGAGAATTTATAATGAAAATTATCTCGCCTATTTATGTTCATCTGCCTGCTCCCTTTGCTATTATTCCTGGCAGTCAACTGCTTGATTGAACCCTGTACAAGCCTCAGACTAGAAGATTATTCAGATAAATTTATATTGCTCCGCTGCATGTTTTTCAAGTATTTTATAGAGATTGCTAGAGCATAATTTTGAAGAAGTATATTGGGCAACACCAAATAAACAAAGAATTACGCAAGTGAGTGCGTTTAAGACTTTCATCCCTATTGTAACAAACCTCAGCACAAATGTTTAACCAAAAATTCTTATTCGAGTCGAAAGTCTTCTCTTATTAGAACTTTTATAGGTAGCAAGTTATTTTAAAACTTACTGCAGTTTAAATATTGGATTTTATTGAATATATATTGAAAACAACCTAATATGATATTATACATATATTATACTGCTACCTCTACGAATATTCCCTTCGTTTTATCACGGTTCTCTAACTACATCCCTATATTTTTGTTCATAAAACCTATTTTCTGAAGACTAATTAATTTCTTCTTATAGTTGAATTTTTTAAGGCATTCTTTCTTCATTTATTTTTATACAGTATATTTTTCAGAATTATTGTTCCCTCCTTTGTAAATGCCTCAATTCTGAAATTATTTCTAGTTTCTCTCTCTGCACTCTTCTGTTCCCTCTAATTTCTTCACATGTTCACGGTATATTACCATGTTCTTAATTCGTCACGTGTCTTTGCACCACTCATGATTATAACTTGTTTCTACGGCACTATCTCGTCCAATTATTTAAAATGTAAATTTATTTCACTTTATCGTTGCTGAACGTTGAGTCTACTCCCTTCACTCTTCGCAATTATGAAGGTAGTCCGAAACGTAGTTAAATCTTCGCAAGGAGCTAATATCCTGTGTGTTACGCATTTTCGGTAGAACTGCAGAGTGCAACGTATTCTGTCGCTGTTCGCTACATAACAGTAATACATCTAGTGTCTTTCCTATTGTTTGCCATGGACAGAACTGAATAAACAAATATAACATTGCGCCTTAACGGCTTATAAATATTGACACCCATTATTCCGGCTGCAAGTAAATATATGCGGAATAGCATATTGTTTAGCTCGCTGTCTATATGATTTTACGTGATTCTATTGTGGATAAAAATATTTCGTGACTTAAGTGCGTGGTGAATGTATGACCGTATCATTGATACAATACAGCATAAATACGTAAATAATAAATCGTATACTGTATAGAAATATTCACTGGCGATTTTAAAATTTAAAAAAATAATATTAATGGCATAAACATTGGCATACTGTACTACTTTAAGTTTATCATGAACGTAATTATGCTTTTCGAGCTTAAAAAGTTACAATTGCTTATTAGTTTACAGAATATGTCTCATACTTCATAATTTATTCTAAATATTGGAATAACGACAAACATGTTAAAATAGTAACTGCAAAAGGAAATAAAAATACATAATTTAGCAACATAACAGCTTATTTTTATTTTTAAACACTTCGATACTCTACATGCAATGTTTTCACGGAAAATATTTGTTCATTAAAAATTGAAATCCATAATCATAAACTCATTTTTGGAGATAGGAACACTTTACTTCGATATCCTGTGCAAATAGTATATGCTTTAATCATTTTTAAGATCCTCATTGACATAAACGTTTATGTGTATATAAAATGTGAGTAATTTTTTAAACAGGAGTTTGTTTATTTATGAAATGCCGTTCTTCTTTAAGAATATTTAACCATAAAATTAAATTTATTTTGCACTGCATGTGGAAAATAATATAAAGGTGTAAATGAGTTGTTAATATTCTACCTATATAAAACTAAGCATACCCAGAGCTTAGCTGATTGCATACTTCAAAAGTGAATAGGAGCAACTAGTATGTTTTCGCTTGGGGGGGCTAACATCGTCCCTTTATGTTAAGAATCTATATAATAAGACTTACAACCCTTAAGAACTCCAATGTAGCAAATATTTTAAAGACATTTTCTCAACTAATTGAACTGTATATTTACTCAGTTGCATTTTCCAGCTACATGTCATTATACCTAGGTAGCCTATTTTGTTATTTGACAAGTACCTCAAGATATTTAAAGGCTGACTTTATTAGCTTAAAACGAGGAAGAATGTTGTAATGTTCCGCGAAGTAATATTTTAGAAACTATGCACGCGTATAAGCCTTATTTAATGAAGCCAAGAGAGAAGCATTTTATAATAATTCTCTATTGCTCTCATATTTTAAAGGCCCTCTTAAATAATATTTCTACAAGAAGAAGTTGCATATGTTGAAGTGGGGAATCCAATAGTAAATTATTTCAAAACTATTTGTGCCCATTTTATATTCCTCTTCATATGAAATTTTTATACGACAAAATAAATTTATGGTTTACTCTTTGTCGAGGGATTATTCATCGCCATCTCCTTGAATGACTCTTTTGTCTTAAAACGAAGGAATTTCCTGTTCAGCACTGCTAATCCCCTTGTCTTGTAAATTAACAATATTACTAATCAAATTAATTTCTGTGGTCTAGGATACAAAAATCTATAAATTGTAGGCAGCCTGCCCTATGCCTGTTGTGCCTCCTGGTCAGGGTGCAAAGTCCTTCTTTGCTTCTAGTTAATTTGGAATTTTAGCATCAATTTTTAACGCACAAAAATCATAAATATGCAACTCAATTTATATCCTTAAATAAAGCCCTGTTAATTTTTCGCAAAAGAAACACAATCAACGCTCTTCTGCGGTTTTATTCATCCTGCGGTTAGCCACGTTGTATATAAAACGCCACACAGGAAGCTGCAGAAAGCTTTAAAGATTCGATGCATAGCAATCATGCCTACTAACATTTTAGCTTATAAAATAATTGTTCCATCCAATTTACATCGATCACTATTCTGGAGCTGTTTTGAATTTAGGTTCTGCGGAAGCGTCGCATGCACGGAACTGTTACTTGTATCACAAGTCAGGTTTTTGTAACTAATGAGCTCATGCTGTCAGACCTGCTTCAGCAGGTCACGCATACATGTCTGTGTCAATTACCTAGTTGAAATGTACTCGTAGACATACATAAACGAATATATAGAAAACGGCTATACTATAAAAAGTTATTTAATAGGAACTATATTTTAATCAGATACATTTTTTTATAGTTAGAAGATTTTCTATCTCTTTAGTTTCTAAATTAAAATAAAATTAAGCGTAACTAAGTACCTGGCTGCTGTTTAAGAAATTTCAATATAAACGCTTTACTACTGTTACTCTATTCAATATCCTGCATAATTGGCTCATTATGGAAAGTGTGTCAGTAATAACAATGACGATTCCCTATAGCAACGACATAACTTCGGTATTCAAAGTTTTCGTGGCTTATAGAGAGAACATGATTTTTGAATGCAAATGTATTTGAATAGAATATTTTGTTGTATGCTTTGTATCAGAATATTTTGTGGTATGCTTTTCTCTGAGCAATACAGATGTAAAACCTCTTACATTATTAAATTTAGAATAATTAAGATCTGAATTCATGATTACTTACCATGCTGTGCTGATAATAGACTACAGCACATTCCGTCACAATTGATCACTTCTAACTCAGGAAGGGTAGGCATGCAAGTGGCTATCTTGCTTATCGGTACAACACACCAGGTTATAACACGTGAAGTGCAAGGAGAGAAGATGACTGCTTTAACTACTTCTTCCGGAAGGTAATCCATCTTGCTTCGTTCTTTGTATCATCCCACTTCCAGGCACAACTAATCGCTACGAAATACGTAGAGACCTTCACATATTGACAAATTATTTCATGATTTGTTTCCTACAATTTATAATGCTAAGATTGCATAAAGTGTTGTATTCATCTCGTGGATAATCTTAATATTACACTCGTGAAAGTTGTCGCTTCTGCGACAAACCCTCATTATTCCCATAGCCTTCAGGATTATGCACTTGTTGCATAAATGACTAGTTCATAGCGTTTTAAAAAATAAAACATAACGGAGATACCTAAGTAAATGCAGTTTCTTGAAAAATTCGTCTATTATCCTTAAACGCTGTTTGATTCAACTTCTTTGTTTATTAAGTTACCCGCAGATAGACATCCAGTTAGGGAATATTTTATTCCTTATTTTAATAAGGCTCCTCAAATGTATCTCCGCATTTTGAATGGAATGCGACTCTGCTATACTGCATGTAAACGGTAGATAAAATATAAAGCATTGGGATAAAACCTGAATGGATGATACAAACACTTTAAACTGACTCTTCGGTCTACTGATATCATGCTAGCCTTCACATCCAGAGGTACCTAGTTTGAGTCTCGGCTGAAGCGTGAAACACACTATAAATACCTAATTTCCCTAGATTGTGGAAGAACTGAGGAAAATTTGAATATGTATGAGATTTGTAAAACCAAGAGTGATGAAACACAAACATAAATGTGTTAATATATTTGATAATGAGCAATGTTTTCCAAAACGTTATATACATTTTAGAAAACATAAATAAATGGAACTTTGTTGTAATAATGTAGGGAATTTCTGCAAATATTCCATATATTCTGAAGTTCTGAAAATAGTAAGTTGCTCTCGAACGGCAATATTTGAAATTGGAGCCGAAAGGTTTCATGGAATACCGATTATGATGCCGTAATTACTTATGTCATGCACAGCATCCTATGCTTTATTTGTTCATTCTATCTAAACTATTTCGCGAAGAACGCCATAAACTTTATGTTTTAATTTCCTACAGTGATTTTTAATGAAAAAGACCAATAAAGCCCAATGCTGTAAAAAAAGACAGTCTGCAATACATTATACTGATGCCACTTTGGAAACCGTAATGATCCACTCAGTCATTTTGAGGCTTGACGCTCAGTGCTTTTAAAATTCAGTCATGTGATTATAGTCTGTGAAGTTTCTATAAGAAGTTTTAACACTTTTGTTTCAACGGCACAAGTTATTACATATGCTATACTAAATGTACCTGTCGTAGTGCATGACAGCAATTAATATTACTTTTAAAACATTGAATGAATTAATTTTGATTACAGACATGTTTCTAATTGGTCTTAAATCAATCGCTTTTCTAATTGCCTGCTTCTTCTTGCCTGATTTTCGTCAACGGCTTCACTTCATACTTTATTCAGTGACAGTTTGCGGAGTTGACCAGCAACGAATATTTATAAGTTTGTAAAGGGTACACTGCATAGCAGAATTTAGGATGAAACTTAAATTTAAAATATTTTATGTTAAGCTTTGTTTTTCTATATAATAAAGGAGTTTTAGTAAGGGCCTGTTAAGAGGCAGATGTACCTCTAGCAGGTTAAATAAAGTCAAAAGCAGGTACGGGACGGTTAATTCACACGGTATTGAACGTTGAGATTGAATCATGTATCTGGTTCCTTGGAATTAGACTGAATTGGTTTATCTGGAAGTAATTCCACTGGACATGTCGGGACGTGCCTCTAAGCAAGTAAATCCTTTAGGGATTTCCTTCATCGCTTAGCGACAAATTAACGTAACAGACGAGCCACTCCACCTACCACAGTAACGCTCCAATATTTTGCTAACGGCTATCGAACCTACGGTTCTGCTTCATTAGTGTCTCGCCTATATAGGGACTACACGGCGTATATAATGAGCCAAAAAATTTAACGCATGTTCAATATACCCAGATAAGCTTATTAATTCGTTTCATGTTCAAGGGACTGGCGAGGACAAATCCATCGATTGATAAATGTTAATATTCATAACCATTTTCTTTTACCGAATTAAACTTTACGGTCTATCCCTATTTACCATTCACCAGGTCTGCCTAGTTTCTTTTCGCTGATGTTCGTAAATTATTGCCTTTTTGGGACATTGGTTTAGACATTCCACCATCAGCTTTAGAATTATTAGTGTTAACTGCAGGGAGATCAGTTTGTCTTGTGGCATATACTTTCTTCTTACAAGAATCCCTTACTTTAAAATTCTGTCGCAATTATATTATAATTTTTACAGAGAACTCCCAGAACTAATTTTGCAATAATAAGCTAAATGATGAAATATGCGCATTAGCATATTTCATTTCCTTTTTATTATCTTTCGAGGAAGAAATTGCTCAAGCAATCTTTGTAATGCTAAAATTATACATAAAGTAAGTAGGGAAAGTATTGTATTCCATGCAAAAATTCTATATCGAGATTGCACCGCAGATACATGTTTGATGCCCCCTGAATCCAAAAAAGCATTTTTAGAAAATGAACCGCATGTGTGTATGTGCGAACAGCATAACTCAAAAACGAGACTTCAGATTAACTCCAAACTTAGAATGTAAGTTCAGTATTTTCCAAAAATGTGACATGAAGGTTTTTAAGAAAATCCCCCACACCAGACTACTCTTTACATCGAAGATTTTCCAAAAAAAATTATTTTCTAAAAGATGGCTCTAACGAGCTTGAATAAAATAGCATATATTAAAGACATTTACTTTATAAATAAAATCTGCATCTTGAATTTTCTGGGAATAGCTTGTGAACTCCACTTCATTTGGAAGAAATTTTGTATAACTGGTAAACCTTAAGCGACAGACGAAAACATACTACACAAAAAATGCGAATCTCTTTAAAACACACAATTTATTTAAAATAGATTTCTTGTGGTATAAGCGTTTCTGAGATATCTGTTATTAAAATTTGAATGTTTCTTTTCTAGGTCATTTTCTTAAAGTGCTTTAAACATTCACTTATCACTCGCGATTGCATGGGAACAGCATGGAATTTTAAGGTCAGCATATAGTGTCTAGGTCTTAAATATGTATTTAACCATTACTGTATCTATAACCCTTTGTATCTATAACGAAATGTTTAATGTAGCTATTTCTGCAAAAGTTTATTTGGTTTAAAATGTAGTACATTGATAGAAAAATAAGGTTGTGTAAGAATGATTTGTATGCCTACTAATAAATGATATAGGGTATAGAAAGTCATATGAATGCATCAGATCAGATTTATTTTCATAAGAAAGTGGTGCGTACTGTAAGAATGAAATCTTATATTATGAGCTTATAAATATAAGCGTTTAATTTCAATGTAAATTTAAATATTATTTTTGTAAATAACTTTTTGTAAAGAACTTTTAAAGCATATTACTATGAGTGATAAAAAATGTGTTCAAATTTTGAAAACTTGAACAGCGTGGTTTCCATTCGAATGTTGCATTGCATAACATTAGTTTCAGTCTGCAGCCGCATGTTCATCTAGTCTATCTATAAGTTTCAGCTAACTCAGGCCGGGGGAGGGGCGGAGTTTGCAAAAATAGACCCCAAACTTTAAACCAAAACAAAAAAAGTCGAAAAACAGGTTGGAAGTTTATCCTCTGTTTTCGGCAAAAATTGACAATGCAGGTTACGCTGTTGATTTCACTATACTTTCCCTTCATCTTGGAGAATGTAAATGTTCGTTTAAATTTACATATTTCGTTGTGCAACTAAATGCACATAGGATGTTCCCGTTATATCCTGCAGTTGTACACCGCGCGCCGGTAATGTTGGTTGAACGGTGCACAGATTTCTGGGGTGGTAAACATTTTAATCAGTTACGAGTGGTGGCTCTGTACATACGTGTATATGTCAAGTTATTTGTTTGAATTTTCCAATACTTATACTTTTTCTAAAATGGGAATTCGTTATTGGCTTTTATATGTTCTGGATATACAAAGAGAATGGAGTGCTCCACATAGCAACCAGCTCTTAAAGCATTTGACTATTGTATGTATTATAGACATAAAACTCCAATGACGAGAGGGGGATTCGAACTTGGAACTTCTTCGATATAAACCCGCCGCACAAACTGTTCGTACACTAAGTACAACTGTGGATATGTTGGCAAAAGCAACTTATTAACAGGTAATCTTAAGATCTGAATTATGACGGACGGGACGATTTATTATAGCATTTATAGTATAATAATAATGTTATGTATTAGTTTAGCATTCATATTATAAATATTATGATACTATACGAAGTATAGAATGAATAATATGCGGACAGTATGTCGGTTAGATCAATGCAACAAACAAAGCTAAATGTTAGTACATCAAATTCAGTTACCTCGTACGCGGTGACAGTGTTAGCAATACCAGAACGCTTTTAAATAAAACAACTTCACAGAAGACAATAGTCCTACGTAATGTAATGATGAGATAGTTTACGAGATGATTCCTGTTTATGATAGTTTATGATCCCTGTTATTGTCATTTGGGTTATCTTTCCGATGATTCGGGATCACCGCGTATATAAAACGGGTAAAAGCTTCTAGAAATCAAAATGGAGACTTTCTGAGAAAATCGAATTCATATTAACAAATTTAACATTACAGATACATATAACTGGAAGTTATTTCCGGGCTGTTTTGCCGTGGTCTGCTGGAGATAGATGTTCCAGACGTTTCGTCTACAATCAACGATAGACATCTTCAGTACCGCTGTCGAAGTCTTCTAGGAGAAGGTTGCGCTGCGTCTGAAATGCCGGCCCGAAGCCCGAAGCAAGTTGGCAGCCTGAGGGCAGCCCGAAGGTGTCTTGTGAAGTGTACCTACCCTTGTTAGGGTTTAACCACTTGTAGGTAGGAATAAGGTTTTTGTAGGATGGCGGTTGAGACTAAGCTTGTGGGAATGAAAGGAGGTAGCAGTGAGCTCCTCGACGACTGCAGGGTGCAATGGCCCTTTTGCACCGCTGGTGGAAGATATATCGAAAGTTGTTTTGGATTTAATTTTGAATTTACCAAGAAACTCATGGTAGCAATATATAGGCGCTCAGCCTTTGCTGCTGGTTGGAGTAGCTCCTTGGTTACCGGGGATGCCTGCAAGCCATGCGGGGAACCCGGTGACGCCTCAAGCGGCGTTGTGTGAGGAATAGTCCCCTAGAGACCGCACGAGGGCACTTGGATGGAATGGCAACTTGTATAATTTTGTGGCCCGCACCTAATTTCATGCTCCAGGTAGGGAAGAGATGAGGCTTCGTGAATTAGTCTCACGGGGAAAGCGTGGCATACAGAATAGATGGCCTGGAGGCCTCTAAGGTGTTGCTGGGAGGCAGCTACACCCCTCCCACCAGTCGACCGGCACCCGGACCAATCATGAACAGCCGAAAAAAAAGCCGGCATTTCAGACGCAGCGCAACCTTCTCCTAGAAGACTTCGACAGCGCGATGCCTACCGTAGTTGTAGATGATACGTCTGGAACATCTGTCTGCAACACAGCACGGAAATAACTTCCAGTTATATTGACTCCGGCCGTGGAAGTCTACGTTCTCTCATTACAGACACATACTATACAAGTCTTCTAATGCTTTAATTTTAATAACATTTCAGTCTAATGAAAGTAAATTTTTCAGTGTTAATGTATGGTAATTGGGAGTATAATACATAACGAAATTTAGAATTTAACTGCTGAAAATCTCCTCACCTCGTATGCTTGTACACTAGGCTCTCACTAATCCAACCATTTTCGTATATATGGGTCCCGGATTAGCCGAAGTTCCGGATTCCTGAGAGTTTAAACACTTAGGGACAATACTTCATTAAATCCAATGATATATCCATTTTCATAGAAAGCTTGATGCTTGAGTGTTTACATATATAGTAGCATCACTGACCATGAAACTTGTTCCGAAATTTTAATTGCCGCAATAGTGCAGCTTCAGCACCAGTAGTATGAAAAATCTTCATGCTCTCTCCTCCTGTGTCCTCTTCTTCATCACTTTCATCATTACTTTCCTGCACGCTTTTTCTTCATCTGTTAAAGTTTGGTCTGCTTCACAGCTTTACTCACTAGCAACTCTTCAGCAATTTCTCCTCCTCCTGGAAGCTTGTGGAACGTATCAATGTACAAAGTGTTAGCAATTGATGATTCCAAATCGACTTCTCATCGCTGTCGCTCAGTACTGTCTCCAACTCTGCATCAACGGGTGGCTACACTTTTCTCCAGCAGATATCTTCCTGGATACATTATGCAACAACCAAATACATACAGTACTGAGGTTGCGTGGTAAAGCATATCGCCGTCACGTATCATCAAATCAGGACAGCTCCAGTAGTTGAGGTTGCTAAGGCATGAACTCATAAACAGGAGATCTGTGGTTCAAACCCTACCAGGACCATCCTCCCTGACTGAGGTTTTCTCCAGGTTTTTCTCACTCCTTATAACTGGAAAATACCAGGGAGTTACCCTAAAACTTGGCCTGGATCATTTCCTTCTCCAATTATTTCATTTCATGTTTCATCAGTCCATCATTTGTGGTGCCATATGCAGTAAGAATGGATATTATAACACTACTAAAAGTACCAAGTGTGATTCCGTTACAATGCGGCGGACTACTGGGAGTCGAATTAGCGAGGGTTTAGTTAAACGTTCCTCCTATTTACTTATTCACTCAAATACAGAATCATATAATGATGTAAGTTCTATAAAATTCAAAATGCATATTTTTCTTACTTTATTCTTTTATGTTTTCATTGTACAACGAAGAGCTGTAAGGGTGATGTAAGGGTTTAACGCCTATCACGATAACGACGCGCGCTGTTTAAATGGGAAATAGTAGTAACCCATGTTTGTAGCCCAAAAGTCATTATCTATAGGGATGGTTGAAGCTAAAGGATCTTAAGCCTGCTTTCGTGTGCTTCTGAGTTCAAACTCCAAAGCGACAGATCATCCTGACTAAGCACTAAAAACTACAGATTTTCCCTATTCGCTATAAAAATGCTGATATTATGTTAGTAGGTTATATAGGACAGACCGAGGCCACTTTTTTGGGCATGTATGGGAAAGGATAGGGAAAACGAGGCTAGATGGGGCGGTTCAAGGAGGAAAATGGGTTTATATGGGAGAGATAGGGAATACGACGACCAATACTATGCTAGACAGGGTTGAAGGAGGGAAATACGTTATATGGAAGAGATAGTAGAGAGCTGTTAGGCTAGACAGAGGCTGAGGAGCATGGTTTATATGAAAAGTATAGGAAAAACGAGGAGAGGTATTACACTAGACAGAGTTGAAGGGTAGAGTATGTCTTTTATATGAGAGCGGTAGGGAACAGGAGGAGGGGTGTTAGGCTAGACAGAGGTTGAAGGGTAGAGTATGTCTTTTATATGAGAGAGGTAGGGAACAGGAGGAGAGGTGTTAGGCTAGACAGAGTTGAAGGGTAGAGCTTATCTTTATATATGAGACAGTTAAGGAACAGGGGGTAGGGATGATAGGCTAGACAGAGGTCAAGAAGTAGAGTATGGTTTATATGAGATATAGGAAAACCAGGAGAGGTATTAGGCTAAGGAGGTTGGTATGCGTTTATAAGGAGAGACGAGAAAACGGAGAGATCCTATGCTAGGATAGACAGCTGTTAAAGGTAGAATGTGTTTTCTATAGGTTAGATAGGAACCCAAGGAGAGATACTCAGCTAGACAGGAGCAGGCGGGAAATGCGCTTTATGAGAGGCAAGGGATACGGGGAGAGACGCTAGACTACACAGAGGTTTAGAGTATGCGTTTATATGTATGAGGGATATAGGAACAGGAGGAGAGATATTAGGCTAAGGAGGTTGAGTAGCCGTTTATAAGGAGAGATGAGTAAACGAAGAGATCCAATGCTAGGATAGGCAGGTGCTAAAGGTAGAATGTGTTTTAAATATGCTAGATAGGAACCCAAGGAGAGATAGACGGGGGGGCAGGAGGGGAATGCGCTTATGAGAGGTAGGGGATACGAGGAGGGGTGTTAGGCTAGACAGAGGTAGAGGAATAGAGTATGGTTTATATGAGAGGTATAGGGAAACGAGGAGAGTCGGTAGGCTAGACAGATAGTGAAGCAGTAGGAATATGGACTTATATACAGGAGATATAGGGAATAGGAGATGCTAGACCTTGAAAGCGACTTTAGGCGAGAACTTCATGGAAATATGTTTCATGTCAATGTTAGAGCGCTAATTCTAGACATGCTCATCACGTAACCTATTCAGGGAAAAGGTGACTCGCTCAGGGGAAAAAGGTGACCTGCAATGGGAAAAACGTGACCAGCAAAGGGAAAAAGGTGACCAGCAAAGTGAAAAAGGTGACCAGCAAAGTGAAAAAGGTGACCAGCAAAGGGAAAAAGGTGACCAGAAAAGGGAAAAACGTGACCAGCAAAGGGAAAAACGTGACCAGGAAAGGGAAAAAGGTGACCAGAAAAGGGAAAAACGTGACCAGCAAAGGGAAAAAGGTGACCAGCAAAGGGAAAAAGGTGACCAGCAAAGGGAAAAGGTGACCAGGAAAGGGAAAAAGGTGACCAGCAAAGGGAAAAAGGTGACCAGCAAAGGGAAAAAGGTGACCAGCAAAGGGAAAAAGGTAACCAGCAAAGGGAAAAAGGTGACCAGCAAAGGGAAAAAGGTGACCAGTAAAGGGAAAAAGGTGACCAGCAAAGGGAAAAAGGTGACCAGCAAAGGGAAAAATGTGACCAGCAAACGGAAAAAGGTCACCAGCAAACGGAAAAAGGTCACAAGCAAAGGGAAAAAGGTGACCAGCAAAGGGAAAAATGTTACCAGCAAAGGGAAAAAGGTGACCAGCAAAGGGAAAAACGTGACCAGCAAAGGGAAAAAGGTGACCAGCAAAGGGAAAAAGGTGACCAGCAAAGGGAAAAAGGTGGCCAGCAAAGGGAAAAAGGTGACCAGCAAAGGGAAAAAGGTGACCAGCAAAGGGAAAAAGGTGACCAGCAAATGGAAAAAGGTGACCAGCAAAGGAAAAAGGTGACCAGCAAAGGGAAAAAGGTGACCAGTAAAGGGAAAAAGGTGACCAGCAAAGGGAAAAAGGTGACCAGCAAAGGGAAAAAGGTGACCAGCAAAGGGAAAAATGTGACCAGCAAAGGGAAAAAGGTGACCAGCAAAGGGAAAAAGGTGGCCAGCAAAGGGAAAAAGGTGACCAGCAAAGGGAAAAAGGTGACCAGCAAAGGGAAAAAGGTGACGAGCAAAGGGAAAAAGGTGACCAGCAAAGGGGAAAAGGCGACCAGCAAAGGGAAAAACGTGACCAGCAAAGGGAAAAAGGTGACCAGCAAAGGGAAAAAGGTGACCAGCAAAGGGAAAAAGGTGACCAGCAAAGGGAAAAAGGTGACCAGCAAAGGGAAAAAGGTGACCAGCAAAGGGAAAAACGTTACCAGCAAAGGGAAAAAGGTGACCAGCAAAGGGGAAAAGGTGAGCAGCAATGGGAAAAACGTGACCAGCAAAGGGAAAAACGTGACCAGTAAAGGGAAAAAGGTGACCAGCAAAGGGAAAAGGGCAGGGAAAAGGCGGTCCTCTCACGGGAAAAGCTAACCCACTCACACTAACAGGTAAGTAATTCAGTTAGTATCACAGGGTAGGACAGGTTCCGGGAAGCGGATATAGCATAGTTCCGTATGATGTTACAGGTAATTCAGAGAGTATCGTAGTTATTTAGGATAATTCAGGTAACATAGGTGTTTAAAGTCACTCAGCTAGTATCACAGGTACTCATGGTAATATAGAGAGTAATTAGATCATAAACATTTCTTATCCAACGTTACAACAATTTATATACTTTTTTCTAAATCTTACAAACTTATTGTACGATGCGGAGAGGGATAAACTGCATATTGATTCACAAATTGAAAATACTGATTAAATGGAATTTACTTGCAAATTTAATAACTCGTAATTTAGTTTAGATAGATGCGTCAAGTAAACCGTAAACAGAGTACCTAGTCCCTAAATATTGTTATCATGACAATAACTACTTTAAAGTACTCAAATTGAATCCCGAAGGGGTGATTTCCTATATCATCAAGCCTATGAATCCTATCAGGTTCGAGTAAAGATTAAATGGTAGATGCTGATGCGGGGGAGCTAAATTACTAAAACACATTTATTAAAAGTATTACCGAGTTCGATTCTAGAAGCTTAGGATCTCTGTAACTCCGGAAAAATTGCTTTGCTCGTGATTGTAGTGGTCTTTCTGTGGGAAGATGGAAAGGAAGAATTGAAAAGGGAATGAAAACATGAAATAATGTAGTATATACATACATTTAACTAAACAAGGGAGAAAATCTTCTACGTTACCCTTTAAGCCTTTGAGATTGTGCTAGCTTTGGTGTAATGGGTGGTGGTAGCGGTGGTGGTAGCGGTGGTGGTAGTGGTGGCAGGCTTTGAATGGAACCTCTGACTGAATGAGCGTGTGGGAATACTTCTCTTGTAGGTGTGACAGCACATACAGGTAGTTACGAGACGAGTTTAAACGTGTTTGATACTGCCAGACATCCTGTCTCTGGGTGTGACGTCATAGACATCCTGACTCTGGGGGTGAGGTTAATACGCGTGGAGCAAGCATATACAGCTAGTTATGGAGCGAGTTTATGATTGATCTAAAAGGTTCGTGCTCCCTCTATAAATATGGTGATCTAGGGTATTGGACTTCATTGTGCTAATTAGCCTTGAGGTGTTAACATTGTGTTCTCTCCAAGAATAATCAGCTTTATAAGTGATATCAAGGTGAAGAGGTCTACATTTCCCTTGAAGAAGGATTAATACGTTATTACATCAAGAATAAAGATGAATAACTCAGCGTATAAGGATATTATTCCAAGCGCTACTGGATATGCATGCGGAAAATGTGGGAAGAAGTTCCTCCGAGGTTATCACAAGAGAAGACACGAGATGAGCTGCAAGAAGCTCTTCAAATGTAAACATTGTAGCTTGACCTTCAATGATGGTTGTAAGGGCCAGCGACACGAAGATATATGTGAAATAAGCAGTCCTCAGAAGAAAAGAAGATTGGAGCCAACTAAACATCAGTTACTGTCAACAATGGAGGACTGTGATATGAAAGAATACGAAACTTCATTCGAAGGACGATTGAAATCGTATTTTATACGATGCGAGTCACCTAAGGACCTGAATATGTATCTGCAAGAGGCAAAACAACGGATAATCCAGGCTGTGCATAAAGAGCTTGGTATTCACAAGAGTGTTAAAATTAATCTGCTGGTTGAGTGTCGATTTGTTAACAGTATTGGAGAAACCTGTGACAAAACATTTAAAACACGGAATCAAGCTGTTTTCCTGGAAACTGATCTAGAGTCAGCGATGGAAGTGAAATTCAAGAAATTGGTGACTGAAATGGAGGAGTCTCAGCTTAAGGGTAGCAGCTGGGCCCTACTTGCTGTGGAAGGAGTTCGACTTCGTATCAACAAGTACAACCCGTTACGAGGAAGTAGCTACATACCTCTACCGTCATCTGTCGGAGCTAAAGAAGCGTGTATAAACATTCAGAACTTTATCGACGAGAAATGTTTCATGTACTCTATACTGGCCAAATTCGTCAGCACCAAGCCTCAACGCGTCAGCAAATACAAGCAACTTCAAGATAAGTACGACTTCAGCTGTGTTTCCTATCCTACTCCACTTTCTCAAATACCTAAATTTGAG
Source organism: Deroplatys truncata (assembly GCA_030765065.1). Taxonomy (NCBI): domain Eukaryota; kingdom Metazoa; phylum Arthropoda; class Insecta; order Mantodea; family Mantidae; genus Deroplatys; species Deroplatys truncata. Next base: position 97,198,127 of record CM060976.1, on the reverse strand, counting down.
AAGCTTAACAAGATATCTATTAACGTTTTCGGTCTAGATGAGAAGCATGAGGTGTATCCAATAAAGGTTGCTGATATTGAACTACCTGAACATCGTGACCTGCTACTATTGAGTGACAGTTGTGGAAAACATCACTACGTATATATCAAGAATTTTGAGAAGCTCGTTTGACGTCAAAAAACTAAGCATGATGGAGTGATATATACCTGTAAGCGGTGCTTTACACACTTTGACAATCGATATGGACAAAGTGGACAGGAAAAACTACAAGAACATGCAACCATCTGTAATCAACATGGTGTTGCAAGGGTAGTTATGCCTACCAAGGAGAAAGCAATTGTACAGTTTAAAAATGTTGAGAGGATGCTGAAAGTACCTTATGTCATTTATGCGGATTTTGAGAGTATTCTCACTCCATGCCATACATGTACACCCAATCTTGAAACTTCCTATACAACCCCTTATCAAGAGCACACACCAATGAGCTTCTGTGTTTACGTTAAACCATCAACCAACGTTGAACATCTCGAAACTGGTCTTCCTAAGCAACCCTATGTGTATCGTGGTGCTGATGCTGCTCACAAGTTTATGCTGTACCTGACATCTCTTGCAAAAATGATTGATGACATATACAAATCTGCTAAGCCTCTGAAACTTACAGATCAACAGCAGATGGATTTTGAGTCTTCTTCAGCATGCTACTTGTGTGGAAAACCCTTTACAGAAGAGAACTATAAAGTACGCGACCATGATCACATCAGCGGTGAATATCGTGGAAGTCTTCATAATGAATGTAATTTAGCCTGTAAAACACCTAAATATATACCAGTCTTCATGCATAACCTTAGCGGATATGACTCTCATTTCATTGTTAAGGAGCTGGGTTGTACAAGTGAACGTGTGGAGGTAATTCCTAACTCTGAAGAAAGCTATATCTCATTCACCAAGTATGTAGGAGATATAAAGCTTCGATCTGTGGATAGCTTCCGATTCCTCAGTACAAGCTTGGATAAGGTGGTAAAAAATCTAACCTCGTATCCTGAAACGCTAAAGTACTTTGGAGAAGACAAATTGAAGTTGATGACCCGTAAGGGTGTATTTCCCTATGATTTTGTTACGTCATGGGATGTCCTGAACGAGACCTGCTTGCCTCCTAAGGACTACTTCTACAATAGATTAAATGAAGAAGAAATTACTGATACTGACTACGATCATGCTAGAAATGTATGGGAGCTGTTTAATGTGAGAAACCTGGGAGAGTACAGCGATCTCTACTTAACTTCGGATGTACTTCTCCTAGCTGATGTCTTTGAGACGTTCAGAGAGCAAACCCTTAAAACACACAAAGTTGATCCTGCCCATTATTTTACCTCTCCAGGTCTTACATGGGACGCCATGTTACTGTATACTGGAATTAAGCTGGAACTGTTACAAGATTATGATCAACTACTCATGGTGGAATCAGGTATAAGAGGAGGTTTATGCCAAGTTTCCCATCGGTATGCTGAGGCTAATAACACTTATATGGAGAAGTTTGATCCGACGAGACCAACCCAATTTATCACATACGAGGACGCTAATAACCAATATGGGTGGGCAATGTGTCACGCTCTTCCTTTTGCTGGATTTCAGTGGGTGTCACCTGAAGAAATCAACTTAGAAACACTACAAGAAGATGATCCTCATGGGTACATATTAGAAGTCGACATCGAGTATCCTACTGAACTTCACGATCTACACAACGATCTACCGTTCCTGCCAGAGTGTATGAAACCATTGGAATTATCTACAAAGAAACTGATACCTCATCTTGGACCTCGAAAGAAGTATGTAGTGCATTACATGGCTTTGAAGCAAGCTCTTAGTCATGGACTACGACTAACAAAAATCCATCGTGTGCTAAAATTCCGACAGTCTCGGTGGTTGAAACCTTATGTGGAATTTAACAACAGGCTACCACAACAAGCTGCAAATGATTTCGAGAAGGATCTCTACAAGCTCTTTAACAACGCCATGTTTGGAAAAACTATGGAGAACCTGCGTAGCCGTGTGGATATACAACTGGTGACAAATGAAAAAACTCTAGAGAAGCTGATCGCCAAGCCTACGTTTATCGACAGGACGATATATGCTGCTAATCTAGCTGCTGTACATATGGCCTCTCGTCAGATTCTGTTCAACAAGCCTATATACATTGGTATGAGTGTGTTGGACATCTCTAAGACATTAATGTATAACTATCATTATGACGTGTTGTTGCCTTATTATGGAGCTGAAAACCTGAAGCTTATGTATATGGACACTGATTCGTTCATTCATCGTGTTACAACTGAAGATGTGTACCAGGACAAGCTACGTTTTCTTGAGCATCTCGATACAGCTGATTACCCTGTCAATCATATATGCCACTCTACTCAGAACAAGAAGGTATTGGGAAAATTTAAAGATGAGGCTAATAGCAAAATCATCCTACGCTTTGTTGGACTACGTCCTAAGATGTATGCCTTAGATATTCAAGGCTCAATGATAAAAAAGATTAAAGGTATAAAACGTAGCGCTATTAAGCAGTAAATTTCGTTTGACAGCTATACTGATTGTCTTAAAACCTGTGAAATCATCAGAACGCCCATGAATCTAATCCTATCGCGAAAGCATGCTATTACCACAGTGCAAGTGAATAAAATTGCATTGAATCCCTTTGATGATAAAAGAATTATTGCTGAGGACGGAATAACTACCTATGCGTATGGACATTACAGTATTACAAATAGTGCTTAAGAGAATGTAAGTCGAAGATGGAGATTTTCTCGTGAGTCTACAATGTTAAAAATGAAGTTTATCCGTGTACTGATATGCAACTAGCAGACTCCTGATGAAGAAAGAAGAAGATGGAAGGTAAGGTGGTAACCCTGCCATTAGGAGCAATCCTAGTGCTAGTCTCAAGCCTAGATAAAAGGGGAGAGACATCTACAACAAACTTAAATAAATGTATGTTGACGCAAAGCTTTTCAATTTGTGAATCAATATGCAGTTTATCCCTCTCCGCATCGTACAATAAGTTTGTAAGATTTAGAAAAAAGTATATAAATTGTTGTAACGTTGGATAAGAAATGTTTATGATCTAATTACTCTCTATATTACCATGAGTACCTGTGATACTAGCTGAGTGACTTTAAACACCTATGTTACTTGAATTATCCTAAATACCTACGATACTCTCTGAATTACCTGTAACATCATACGGAACTATGCTATATCCGCTTCCCGGAACCTGTCCTACCCTGTGATACTAACTGAATTACTTACCTGTTAGTGTGAGTGGGTTAGCTTTTCCCGTGAGAGGACCGCCTTTTCCCTGCCCTTTTCCCTTTGCTGGTCACCTTTTTCCCTTTACTGGTCACGTTTTTCCATTTGCTGGTCACGTTTTTCCCTTTGCTGGTCACCTTTTCCCCTTTGCTGGTCACCTTTTTCCCTTTGCTGGTAACGTTTTTCCCTTTGCTGGTCACCTTTTTCCCTTTGCTGGTCACCTTTTTCCCTTTGCTGGTCACCTTTTTCCCTTTGTTGGTCACCTTTTTCCCTTTGCTGGTCACCTTTTTCCCTTTGCTGGTCACCTTTTTCCCTTTGCTGGTCACGTTTTTCCCTTTGCTGGTCGCCTTTTTCCCTTTGCTGGTCACCTTTTTCCCTAGCTCGTCACCTTTTTCCCTTTGCTGGTCACCTTTTTCCCTTTGCTGGTCACCTTTTTCCCTTTGCTGGTCACCTTTTTCCCTTTGCTGGTCACCTTTTTCCCTTTGCTGGTCACCTTTTTCCCTTTGCTGGTCACCTTTTTCCCTTTGCTGGTCACCTTTTTCCCTTTGCTGGTCACCTTTTTCCCTTTGCTGGTCACCTTTTTCCATTTGCTGGTCACCTTTTTCCCTTTGCTGGTCACCTTTTTCCCTTTGCTGGTCACCTTTTTCCCTTTGCTGGTCACCTTTGTCCCTTTGCTGGCCACCTTTTTCCCTTTGCTGGTCACCTTTTTCCCTTTGCTGGTCACCTTATTCCCTTTGCTGGTCACGTTTTTCCCTTTGCTGGTCACCTTTTTCCCTTTGCTGGTCACCTTTTTCCCTTTGCTGGTCACCTTTTTCCCATTGCTGGTCACCTTTTTTCCCTTTGCTGGTAACATTTTTCCCTTTGCTGGTAACATTTTTCCCTTTGCTGGTCACCTTTTTCCCTTTGCTGGTGACATTTTTCCGTTTGCTGGTGACCATTTTCCGTTTGCTGGTCACCTTTTTCCCTTTGCTGGTCACCTTTTTCCCTTTGCTGGTCACCTTTTTCCCTTTGCTGGTCACCTTTTTCCCTTTGCTGGTCACCTTTTTCCCTTTCCTGGTCACCTTTTTCCCTTTGCTGGTCACCTTTTTCCCTTTCCTGGTCACCTTTTTCCCTTTGCTGGTCACGTTTTTCCCTTTGCTGGTCACCTTTTTCCCTTTCCTGGTCACGTTTTTCCCTTTGCTGGTCACGTTTTTCCCTTTTCTGGTCACCTTTTTCCCTTTGCTGGTCACCTTTTTCACTTTGCTGGTCACCTTTTTCCCTTTGCTGGTCACGTTTTTCCCATTGCAGGTCACCTTTTTCCCCTGAGCGAGTCACCTTTTCCCTGAATAGGTTACGTGATGAGCATGTCTAGAATTAGCGCTCTAACATTGACATGAAACATATTTCCATGAAGTTCTCGCCTAAAGTCGCTTTCAAGTTCTAGCATCTCCTATTCCCTATATCTCCTGTATATAAGTCCATATTCCTACTGCTTCACTATCTGTCTAGCCTACCGACTCTCCTCGTTTCCCTATACCTCTCATATAAACCATACTCTACTCCTCTACCTCTGTCTAGCCTAACACCCCTCCTCGTATCCCCTACCTCTCATAAGCGCATTCCCCTCCTGCCCCCCCGTCTATCTCTCCTTGGGTTCCTATCTAGCATATATAAAACACATTCTACCTTTAGCACCTGCCTATCCTAGCATTGGATCTCTTCGTTTACTCATCTCTCCTTATAAACGGCTACTCAACCTCCTTAGCCTAATATCTCTCCTCCTGTTCCTATATCCCTCATACATATAAACGCATACTCTAAACCTCTGTCTAGTCTAGCGTCTCTCCCGTATCCCTTGCCTCTCATAAAGCGCATTTCCCGCCTGCTCCTATCTAGCTGAGTATCTCTCCTTGGGTTCCTATCTAACCTATAGAAAACACATTCTACCTTTAACAGCTGTCTATCCTAGCATAGGATCTCTCCGTTTTCTCGTCTCTCCTTATAAACGCATACCAACCTCCTTAGCCTAATACCTCTCCTGGTTTTCCTATATCTCATATAAACCATACTCTACTTCTTGGCCTCTGTCTAGCCTATCATCCCTACCCCCTGTTCCTTAACTGTCTCATATATAAAGATAAGCTCTACCCTTCAACTCTGTCTAGCCTAACACCTCTCCTCCTGTTCCCTACCTCTCTCATATAAAAGACATACTCTACCCTTCAACCTCTGTCTAGCCTAACACCCCTCCTCCTGTTCCCTACCGCTCTCATATAAAAGACATACTCTACCCTTCAACTCTGTCTAGTGTAATACCTCTCCTCGTTTTTCCTATACTTTTCATATAAACCATGCTCCTCAGCCTCTGTCTAGCCTAACAGCTCTCTAGTATCTCTTCCATATAACGTATTTCCCTCCTTCAACCCTGTCTAGCATAGTATTGGTCGTCGTATTCCCTATCTCTCCCATATAAACCCATTTTCCTCCTTGAACCGCCCCATCTAGCCTCGTTTTCCCTATCCTTTCCCATACATGCCCAAAAAAGTGGCCTCTGTCTGTCCTATATAACCTACTTATGTTGTTACATATCGCGAATTTTAGTGTGCCCTCCCCATTTCCCTCTTCATTGAGGTTGCAGGGTCAGGCGCAGTGGACAGTGATGTGTGTATTTGGTTGATTATGCTTTGAGGAGAAAATTGTTTCTAAAAATATTTGAGATTGACTTGAGGTTTACAGGGGTACTTGAATCAGATAAGAATGTTTAATACGCTTACGAGAATCTCTCCATGCAGCTCAGCGACAGAGGATCGGAACAGAGAGTGAACACACACAGTTTGTGTCTCTACCTTGGCATTGAACCTTTCAAGTCTGATTAAATATTCCAACGAATGGTTTCTCTTGTGATGGTGTCTCCTGCACAGCTTGTGCTAACAGTCTAGCTTTGCTCTCCCATTACAGTCGCTTTAACTCATGTTATTTTTAATACTTATTTGCGGAGCCTGATGTTGAATTCTTTCTAATGGCAACAGGATTTATCTTTTCTATTGGGAAACTGGGTACCAGTAAAACGATAATTTTATTCACACAGTATAATGAGTTGGTTGTTAAACGATCGACTGAGTTCTCAATATATGTAATCTATTAAAAGCTTGTCAAATGAGATTATAAACTCCTGCAGGCGGGTTGTCACATACAGAGTCAGAATTTCAGCTGTTGTCCTTAAATGAAAATAATATTAACTGACTCTGCTTATTAATGTGGGTAAAATTCCCGCATGTTAATAGTCTGACGCCTGTATTGGTAATACTTTACAAATAGTGTTACATAATTCCGATAGTTTCTGTTCACTGAATCGTCAGTTACCCGAAAAGAATATATTTGGTGCTATAATCAAAGCTGTTAATTTCGGTAATTGTTTGCCGGCTCTAATCCAATTGTAAGGTATTTTACTGAGAATCATACAGATAACACAGTTGACATACTTTCATATTGATCGATATCAGTTAGTAGCAAGGGACCTTGTAGCCATTTACTACACAGTTCATTACTTTCCGAGTGAATGTATACTCTACATTATGAGAATGTAGGATTTGCTACGTAAAGTAAATATATTCATGTTTGCACATCTTAATAATAAAAGATCCTACTTGTTAAAAGATAACGCATTAGTAGAAAATGTGTACTCAGAAGACACTCTGCTACCAAATGAACTTTCTTCCCTAATAAACCAAGTTTAATGAAACTTTTAGGTTAAATAGCACCTGCCATGATATATTGTTGGTATAAGTTTCACTGCACTATATTGAAGAGTTTTATAATTAAAATCATTTATTAAGTTTTTGCAAATAATTCGATAGTAATAAAACATACACTTTAGGCAGTTTAGAATTAAAATAGAAGTCCGAAATTTGGTATGCTAGTTGTTACATTTCTATGAAACAAACATATGCGTTTGTATTCCAAAATATTAATATTTATTAGAAAGATGAATTCTTTTGTATTCAGAACAAAATAATACAGTATTACTAATAATAATTACAAATAATGAAAAATCATATACTTGTATGTATGAGAGTAATCAATAAGGCAATGCATAATTTTCTTTAACAAGTTATGTTCTACATGTTCTGAAAATTTCAGCCTGATTCATAGCATTTACTGCAAAAAGTATAGCACAAAGAACAAAAATTTCAATATGGAGAAAAAACTATTTAAAGTTTGGGAACACAGTTGTTGGAAGTGTTGCTCTTTACTTATCAATTTGGATTACACCAATTTCCTGAGATATTTTAAAAGTAATATTTTCTAGCTATATCCTAGACATGTTGAAGATACCGCTTCTTTTAAAATAGTTTTTCAGAAAAAAAATTTCCATGTGTTCCTTTAATGATTTTACAAAAGAACCTTCTAGCGTTAATTCTTGAAGTAATATTACTCTTATGGTTACTTTATAGTTTACTATTAAAATATATCGGCACAATTACCTCACCAGATACTACCTCACCATGTGAGAGCGGATGTTTTATCTTCCTCCTGTGACCATGTGCTCCACAATTATCTAAAGTTCTAGAAGACTTTATAACATACTTCCATATGTTCTATTAGGTATTAACGAAATGAGAATAGGGCGAAGGAAATCGTACGTGAATGATAAGGTCATCAGTTTCAACACTTAATGAAAACTACTTCATTTAGCAAGCAATATCCTTAATGAACTAGTAACTTCTTTGAAAAAAAATCTCATATGATACATTTGCATGACCTCTACCCTCTATGATTTATTAATGCGTATACAAATTATTCTCACTGAAGCTTATATTTCTGTCTACTTTATTTTAATACCAATAAACGTTTGCAGAAATAGCTAAATTACACGTTTCGTTATAGTTACCAAGGGAAACAGCGGTAGTCAAATGCTTAAGAACTGGACGCTATACGCTGACCTTAAAATTCCGTACAGTTTCTATGCAATCGCGAGAAACAACTGAATCTTGAAAGGACTTTAAGACAATAAGAAATGAACAATTCGAATCTTTAATAACCGATATGTCAGAAATGGCTCATGCCACGAAAAACCTTATTTTAAATAAATTGTGTATTTTAAAGTATTCTACATTTTTTGTGCAGTGCTTTCCTCTGTTGCTTAACGTTTACCAGTTATGCAAGATTATACAAAATTTCTTCCGAATGAAGAGGACTTCAAAGACTGTTCCCAGAAAGTTCAAGATATACATTTTATTTATCATGTAAATATGTTTAATATATTTGATTTTAATTAAAATCGTTAGAGCCATTTTTTAGAAAATCAAAGTTCTCTAAACATGTTCCATGTAAAGGATAATTTGGGGTGAGGAATTTTGTTTAAAATCTTTGTGTTGCATCTGTGGAAGATATTGAACTAAATACGAAGTTTTGTTTTTATCAGTCTTTTATTTTTTTATTTATGGTGTTATGTTTTATTTAGATTCAGGGGGCTTCAAAAACGTATTTCCGGTGCAATGTGTGTATCGAATGAGCAGTGCAATACTTCTCCTACTTATTATAAGTAGTAGAGAGAGTAAAAACAAATCTGATGTGTTGCACTCACATGATGTTTCCTTCTATTTTTACAAACACTTATTCTCTATATGCTTCGTGTTAATCGAGATAAACATTTGCATAAACTAGTTTATTGCTAATTTCCTTGTAGGTGCTAGGGGAGTATGGTAGATTTTAAACCATAGTCAAATCTTTTAAGAGCTGGTTGCTATTGCATTTCATTCTCTTTGCATATCCAGGACATAAAAAAGAAAATAATGTATTGCTATCTGAGAAAAAGTATAATCCTTCCAAAATTAAAACGAAATAAGAAAAATCTCGAAAATGGTTCACTCGACAAAAAAGAAAGAAAAAACATGTATGCGACATAAATTGCGTGTTTTAACGAGATCTACATTTTTTGTGTAGTAAAATTTTGTCTCTCTCTTACGGTTTACCAGTTATGCAAAAGTCAATCAGAATGATGATGAATTTTGGGACATTCCCAGAAGATTCAAATATGCATTTGATTTTCCATGAAAATATCTTGAACATATGATATTTTAATGAAAATCGTTAGAGCTATTTTTTTAGAAAATCAAAACTCAATTACCAAGTTTAGTATTTATCCAACTTTTCGTTTTTGAGTTACTTTGTTCACAGACAGCCACACAGACACACACACACACTTACGTTTTCAAAAATGCTTTATTTGGAATGAGGGAACCTCAAAACTTGTATTTCTGGTGAAATCTCGGTATCGAATTTTTGTGGTGAATTGCAATACTTCCCCTACTTAGTATCTGTAGTAGACAAAGTAATAACAGCGTGAGTTGCGAAATAGTTCGTAAAGGAACTTAATAACCAACAGCGTTATTAACACCAAAGGAGATGCAAAAGAGCACTTAAGAGTTTGTTTTTATAATTTTAAAGTTAAATGTACCTATCTTCGATAATTTCTGAGAAAACAGGTTATTTATATCAGAAAATACATTCATAGAAAAATCTGCGTAAAGAATAAGTGGAGAAAATACATTCGAAGGTGTTTACAAAGAAAGAAACAAACCACATTGTTTGAACACACACTTTACTTAATAGTAGCACGAAGTAGTAGAAAAGAATCTTACATAAAAGATGGGTTGAAGTTTACCTCTCTACTCCAAAGTTTGTCAATTTTTCTGTGAAGTAGTATAGAATTCATAGTGCAGAATGACATATGTGCAGTTCTTAAGAGCATGTTCTAAATATAAATATTGTGGGTAAAGTCATACATGTCAAATTAAAGAGGTGATCCAAATTTATAAGACTATATTTGTTGGCAATTTTCGCCATTTGGACTAAATCTTCCCTTAAACCAACCTCAGCTGAGGTGAAACGTGATAATTTCCAAAATTATTGTCTATCCTACAAAAATAAATGTTATTTAATTAATGATTTAAATAAAACAAAACATACAGTGTTATTCGGCTCTTTTAACACTGGTTCACTTGAATACTCCCTAAACCTTACTTCAGTGACATTAAAGCATTCAAAAATGTATATAAAATAAGTGTATATTAACTATTATGGAAGAAAAATCATATTCATAACTCAAAAGCGACGGATACGAGACTGCAGATGGGAAAAATTGTCTGTGCAGTGCCAGGCAATAACCGGTCGCCGGAGGGTCTACAAAAAGTAGAGAGTAGGTACTGAGTTAAATCCATTGATAATTAGGCTCTCTGGGCACTACTTGAATAGCAGGGATTTTTATCTGATCACAAAAACCAAATGACAGTCGCTTGCACAACAATGGTGCAATATTAAAGCCGGATCGATAGAAACGCTAGCGGCACGTTTTATTCTGTCAAATGGCCGTATCACGCCATGCTTCAATCAGTCTTCAAACGTCCCCGCAATGCTGCTTTCAAAGCTTTCAGATCATCTATGTATGCAAGGCAGGCTCTTGTTGAGATTGTGGGCAAACAAAAGCATCGCCATTTTCGATGCACTATTTACACAGATAATCGCTCTTGAAACAATGGAGGAATTAGCCGCTACGAAAAGCTGCTATGCGTATACCTTGTTACTTACCGAGGTTCTGAAGGTCACCAGTTTAATATACCAGGTCGGGTCATTCACACGATAACTGCATTATTGTCTATACCAGATGAATCAACTTACTTGCATTTTGCCGGTAAACCACTCTCGTAGGAACTTCTATGTTCCGGGAATTTAATGTCGTGCTGACATGTTGCCAGTAGCTAAGTTGTACAGCAACAGCATGGAACGCTGAATATCCATGGTTCAAATGCTGGGTGTGGTGTTGAATTTTTCAGTGTAATTCTACCTTTACAGCTTTACCTGCACGCGACTTATATACAAGAAGAATATAGAATTATATACGTTCGTTTGTAAGAAAGGAGAAACTGCATCGAACTGCAGAATGTTTAACAATAACAGTCTAGCGTTGATCTGAAAACAGAATGATACAGAAATATATGGTTGTCTAACACTGTAGCCATGTGATCCAATGGACAAGCAATGGTTGCTGCGTGGACAGATTTTTCAGTAATGTTTAACGTCTGATTAGATACTGCACCACAGGTGATGAACACTGATGATATATACAACGAAATTATATTTGGGAAGCAAGCGTTCCAGGCCTAAGCTCTCAGGGATCTGCCAGTTATGAAGAATGAGAAAACTTAGAAAAACCGGAGTCATGGAGTATGGTCCTAGCGGGATTTGAACCGCGGACCTCAACTCAAGGTTCCATGTCTTAAAAACCTCAACCACCCGTGTCGGCAACTCGATCAGTGGTTTAAAATACATTTTTTTATTAAATGTTAATATTTTGATCAATCGAGTTGAGTTTATTTTAAATGGTGAATACTTTCATGTAAATCAGGTATGTGAAAAAAAGCTTTATTTTTTAATGTTTGCTCTTTATCAAATATCGAGATGTACACCAGTTTTAATTCTTTTCGAGCTAATTAAAAACCTAAGCTTATGTACTTCTAACCTTCATAGAATACTTTATACAGGAATATCCAATACCAACCCAAACTAGCAAAGGAGGGAGAAGAAAGATTTAACGGTACTCGGTATTGAAATTGCTAATTTATACAGATTTCAATCAATTAATTTGAAACCTTTACCACAGGGTTTTCAACATAATTATAATCTAAAATTAATTTTCGTTGTTCTTTGTTTTGCTAAAAAAAGTTTTAAAAATATTAAAACTAAGTTATGTAAACTCCTCTATGGGATAAATTTCTGGAAATTTTAAACTTCTAAGTTCTTCACCGCATACAGTTCTCCACCTTCAAAGATAACATTTTTGTAACATTTAAGCGTTTCTTGCAGAAAAGAGTTATGTAACAACTCATTTTCTAAAATTTAAACTATATTATTTGACATGTCCCAAACACTTAGGTATGCAGGCGGAACGCTGATAATATACATGTAGTTTTGTCGCTACTGCATTTGATAGTGCTATGACCAAAGCTAACGCATTCAAAAGCTCCCTTAACACTGGGATGTGGTCTTTCACTCCACAACTACCTTTTGGAGATAGTTTTGTTTATGTCATCCGTGACGGGCCACCGTCTGCAGAAGTCAGACCTGAAACTCCCCAATCAACAGAAAATCTCTCCACAAAAAAGTAGAAGAATAATTGGTTATTCAATCTCCAACATTACCTACCATTTCAAACAAACTAGGTAGGCCTTACTCATTATACTTATTACATACTAATATTTCTGAAGAGAAATCAGAATTCGGAATATTTTATATTTCAAGACAAGGAAAGTATCAGTTGTGCGCAAACCTCTGATGTAGTTACAAAGTTGCCACAACCTTAGTGAATGGTAGGACACAAGGAATTAACTGCCTTTACTCACTTTGAGTTGGTTTTCAGATGTTTGCTAATGTTCGTTAAGAGGTATCCCAAAGCTCCTGCACACAATAGAAATTATAACACTGATTTTAATAAATATTTGTTTAAGTTAGTTGGAACTCACAAAGTTTCAATTATGTTCAACAAATAGATTACTATAGTTTAATCCTATAAAAGTAAATGTGTAATTTACTTTGATGTAAATTTAAATACTCTGGAAAATGTCCCATTCCTACGCACTCTCTTCTAAATTCTCCATCCTTTGTGTTTATTTTAATTGAATATTACGTTTAAGGTACGTCCTCTTACCGAGTAAATTAGAAAGGAAACATTAAATAAGAAATCTTAAGCGTTTTGCCTAATACAATAAAAATCATTTGAAAATATAACACTATTAGCCTACATAGAAAATGGTTTTTAGTACGCCCAAGCAGAGGAATATTAGTATTCCTAATATTAGTTTTCTTAATATTGACATTCTTAATAAACTTATTTGCTACTTATAATTACGCTCTTAAGATTGAATTGAATGAATTAGTCTTTAGAAAACTTATAGATGCATAGCTTGGCACAGATAAGATCATTGCAAACGTTTTCATTGTGGCTTTTAGGTTCTTATATGTTTACAACCAGAGTTTTGCAATGAAAATAAGAATTATAAACTGCTTGTAATTCGTCAGATGGACAAAATATTTTAGGTACTATGTAAAAACATTTTGTTGACTTAAAAGTCTTACTTGTGCATTATACAGAGGTCTTTAAGCTGAAATCTCAAAACAATCATTAAAATAAGCTCCATACCTAACAGGTAGGTCCTAAATCTAGAGCAATAAATCGGTTGGTTTTACAGATAAAGTATATGTTTCACTAAGGGTAATATGAAAAGAGATATTTTACACCATCGTAATTACCAAAAATCGCGTAATATATGTGTTTCTGAAGTTTTAGTTTCCATACTGTTATATTTTTTATAATTTCAGCTGAGGTGCATCGTATCTCATGTTGTGACACAATAAAGAACCTTCTATATAACCGACGCAGAAATAATGCATATAAATACTTAGATGCATTCAAAGAAATTCTGTTCAATGGAAAATATGAGTCTATTTAGATCCTTGGAAAAATGAGAAGAGTTGTTGCTGAAGCACAGATGACTATTAGAACTGTTGCTCTATCATTGATAACAGCTGTTTGGAGGGAAACAGGCATGGTTTCTAGAGGAGTTGAGTTCACGATGAATATTCAGCAACTAGAAGCCTCTTGTGGTTACAATCAGCAATATTCAGATAGGAAGCGAAAGAGGTTAGATTAAGCAAGAGAATCCATCTCCACACTTCCTCACAAAAGAAACAAAGCAAGAAGTTTAAAGGAATTTAGCTTTTACTACTACTATTATTGTTTCTAATAAACTATTCTATTTGATACACATTGTTCGATTTCATTAACATGATTTATATGTCTACTAGTGTTAATTTATTTCAGCTAGCTCAAAAAATCTACAACGAATGTCAAAAGTTCGAGTTGTGTTAATGTGTCACATTGATCATTATTTGATATGACTCTATTTTTGCATAAAAATACATGTTAACCGTACATATTTACCATGTTTGATAATTATAATATTTAAATTTATTAGCTAAAGCAACAAAACCTTCTTATCGCAAAATCTCATAGTTTAACGAATATAGTGTTCACCGAAATGATGCTCTGAATCTCTAACCTACCTTTCTGAAAAATGGTTTAAGATTGATTTTCCCTTTCTTATGTTATTCTCATTTTGTAGCCATTACTATCCACAGAATATTTATTTATCTTCAAATATGTTGGTCTGTTGGAGAAAGCATGTTTGAAATAATTAACGTTTATTACACTTTAAAAGCTATGATTGAATAGCTTTGTTCCATATTTGTGACATCAAGCAAAACTGTACCACTGATGTAGTCGATCATTTAAAGTCAGGAAGTTCTGTCACCTTTTGTAATATACACACTGGCTGCATAAAGATCAGAAAACAAAGGAAGGCCTCTCATCATGGATTCGCCCCACTCCCTAAGTGTTCTAAGGTTCACCGGCATGAAGCTAGTCCCTTACTAGCACTTCTGAACATTTTGAAGCCTTAAAGCCTAGGATCATAAGATCGTCCTTAACCTACAAAGTGAACAAAAAAGCTCTTTCTTTGTAAAAGCTACTAACTTCTTTTCAGTAAGCAGACCATTCAGTCCACTTGCCAAAACCCGAGCACAAACGTGTAAAGAACGTGCCTTGTTTGGAGATAACACCTAATGCACCAGGTGGCTAACATGAAAGGGTTTAGCTGGCCTCCATCTCGCTTATCGACTCTGGAGCTGTGTGTGGGCCAATGAAGTAACACTGCCTATGCTGGATATTGCTGGATCCTGTGCCCATCGTGTGGTAAGCTATTTGCTGTGTGCTTGTGGATTCGAATTCAGCTGATTTCTAACCTGCTGAATATATAAGCTGTACTCCAGATTGTCATTTCCATCGTTAACTACACAGTACTAATTTTTTGTTTAGAATTTGAAGAGGGAGTTGCAGCTATAACTATAAAAACGATTTCAGATGACCGTAAAAATGATTGAGAAATCTTTGGCATGCAGAGCGGAGGCAATGCCTCCCTCTGGCAGTTCATATTCTCATATGCAATACCTGTAATCAAACACTGTTATTTCTCAATAACTATAACGTCTTTAGGTGCGAATAAAGCTGCTGTAATCATGCATTATAATGCATGAATTTCATTGCAATGCATGCATTTCATTGGAATTGGATCTATTAAATTTGAATGCATTGGATCTATTACATTTGAATGCATTGGATCTATATCGAAAACTCTATGTGAAGCTAAGATCCTAAACTTAATTGCTTACTTTTAAACATTCTAGAACATACTTGTCAAGGGGTCAGTACTATCATGCAAAAAAAAAAAAATCCGATATGATACACTCACATTACTTCCTCTACCCTCTATTTTTTATTAGCGAGTATACACACTATACTTACTAAATCTTCTTTTTCTGCCTATTATATTTTAATTCAAATAAACCTTAGCAGAAGTAGCTACATTACACACTTCGTTATAGATATAAAGGGAATAGCGATAATCAAATGTTTAAGAACTGGATGCTATATGCGGGCCTTAAAATTCAATGCTGTTTCAATGAAATCAGTAGAATGTTGACGGGACTTAATGATCTAGAAATGAAAAATTGGAAATTTTAATAACGGATATCTCAGAAATGGCTTATGCTACAAAAACCTGTTTCAACTAAATTGTGAATTTTAAAGGATCTACATTTTTTGTGGAGTACACTTTCGTTCTATAGCTTAGGTTTACCGGTTATACAAAATTATACAAAATATCTTCCAAATGAAGTGTACTTCACAGGCTACTCCCAGAAAATTCAAGATTTTGTTTGTAATGTAAATATCTTTAACACATAACCCTTGAATCAAAATCGACTGAGCAAAATTTTAGAAAATAAAATAATGTCGAAAAATTATCCATTTAAAGGGTAGTCTAAGGTAGGGGCATCTTAAAATATTCGTATTACATCCTTGAAAGGCACTAAATCTAAATTCGCGAGAACCTTTTTATAAAATTCCTTTTCTGGGGAGATTCAGACGGCCTCAAAATTTCTGGCGAAATCTCGATATAGAAATTTCGGGTGCAGTACAATACTTCCCCTACTTACTACACGTAAAAAGGAAAGTAAGATGGACAATATATTTGAGTGTATGATTATGATTTGAGGTGCTGCAGAACTAGGCGGACCCTATTACTCGAGGTCCTCCTAGCGCACTTCTCCTATATACACTCGTGATATATGCTTATTTATTTAAGTAAGAGAAACCTCTGAAAGAAGTGCGTATGTGTATATTTTATATTCCACACATAATATTCTGAATGCATTATATGCAGTTCTTACAAAAATCAGGATTTACGTAATGCTGCAATTATGATTTCATAAGCTTAGAATGCATCACATGGTACTAAACCTCTTATCTCTAGTAGTTACGCCTTAAAGTTGTGTTTTATTAATTAGTGCGTCCTGATTTCTATGTCGTTCAGATTTGAGAAACATAAACCTGACAACGTTGCCAATGGTGTGAATAGAGGCTTGGTGGGAGTAGGATGTGTGGGTGTCTCTCGTAATCCGAAACGAGGCTGTGGCGAGCAAACCTCGATTACACCAGTATGTTTTTGGCGTTTCATATACACGGTGAATCACCTAAAACTTGCACCGCAAATATTTCAGAAATGGAAAGTGCTATTAATGTGCAGTTTTCACAGCATTGATTAGTAGTCAGGGGCTCGTACATTTAGCCTATAAACACATTTTAATAATGCTGAGAAAGTGTATTTTTTGAGCAAACATACAATTTTTTTAATGGAACAATGCATAGTTATATCAACAGAATAAAGGTAGGGCAAAGTTAGAATGTCAATGGTCTTTGTTGCAGGATTCTAGTGCAAGTGGTTTACGAGAAATCGTATTTTGAATAGTTTCCACCTCCAAATGGTTGTCCCATTCAACCTGCTTGGTTGCTAGGTACGATGTTGTTATATTTGTTTGCATTGTTTTTTCTGTTCATTGATTGCATTGAGACTTTCTGGTCAGTTAGTTTGTGACAGTTTAAGCAGTAAGTCGTGAGTAGAAGATGGGGTTTACTAATGCAGAAAAAGCCGACATGTACATGGTGTATGGAGAGTGTAGGAAGAATGCAGTTCGTTCCTGTACGGTGTATGCGAAACGTATCCCAATAGACGTCAATCATCTCGACAACTATTTATCAACCTCCTCAACCAATTACGTGAAAGTGGTACTGTAACACCTAGAAAACGTAACAGAAACAAACAAGTGACTAGAAAAGAGGCAGAAATTAATGTATTGGTTGCCGTTGCAGTAGATCTGCAAATTAGTTTTCGCACAATCGCACGTGGAAGCGGCATAAGTCAGGCAATGTACTGCGCATTCTCCATCAACATAGGTTCCATCCCTATCAAACTCTCTCCATCAAGAGCTGCATGGAAACGATTTTGAGAATCGTGTTAAGTTTTATACATGGGTATTAAGACATGATACTCCAGATTCATCAAGTATCTGGTTTAGCGATGAGGTAACATTTACTAATCATGGCCAGCTAAACCGCAGAAACATCCACTATTGGTCTGTTGACAATCTCTTGGCTTCGTCAGGTGGAACGTCAACGTCCATGGAGTTTAAACTTGTGGTCATAGACCCTTTGTTCATAGAAGGAACAATGGACTCGCACAAGTATTGCAGCCTCTTGACAGACCATCTGCCACAGATGCTAGAAGACGTTCCTTTGCAGACTAGGCGGAACCTGTGGTACCACCATGATGGCTGTCCAGCCCATAGTGCACGAAGTACTACAGCTTGTCCTAACGGATTGTTTCCAAATCGTTGGATTGGACGAAGAGGACTTTACCTTGGCCAGCCCGTTCACCGGATTTGAAGGGGAAGGCTGAAAGACACTGTCTACAAGGATGTACCAACTACACCAGACGATATGAAACGCGTATCACTATTGCATGCTCTGAAATTTCCGCTGAAATGCTAGAACGTGTGCAGTAGTCATTCCATAGCAGACTGGAAGCGTGTATTGAAGTTGCCGGTAGTCATTTTGAGCACAACATTTGAAGGGCTATGTTCTCTTTACTTGTAAGAATTCACAGAAGTATTGCAATTCCATTTTGTTTTTTTTAGTTTGTATTACCACAGATTGTACAAGTGTCAGTGCGTAAAAGTTTCAAAATAGGATTTCTCGTAAACCACTTGCACTAGAATGTTGCAACAAACATTCTAATTTATCCTACCTTCATTCTGCTGATATAACTAGGCATTGGTCCATTTAAACATTGTATTTATGCTCAAAAATACACTTTCTCAGAATTATTAAAATCTTTTTATAGGCTAAATGTACCAGTCCGTGGTTACCAATGAATTCTGCGAAAAGTTCACATCAATAGCACTTTCCATTTCCGAAATATTTGCGATGCAAGTTTTAGGTGATTCACCCTGTATAGGGCTATTCTCTTAATGTCTCCGTATGGAAACGTAAGATTTGATAGGGGCCAACTTTTTTTAAAAGTTACAATTCAAATAATTTTACTGAAACATGAATACGCTTCTACATGAAATTTTAACATCACCACACTGACCATTCCCAGTGCTTCTCCCGTTTCTCACAGTAAAGGTGGCGTGGAATGAGTTCGAGAAGCCGGATTCTTAATGAGCGGCAAATATTTTTGTACTTATAAAGAGATGTGATGTACTGCATTCATATGACTTTTGCTACTAATTATTTTGCGAACCATTTATACAAAATCGTACTCTTCTATCTACTTGTTGTTAATGGAGATAAATCTTCGTTAAATATTTAGACATAAGGATATCGTAGGTAAAGGGATAGTCAGAGTTTTAAAAAAGCATATGATTATGTGATGACTTTAAAATTGCATCCTCTTTGCATGACCAGGAGAAAAAAGAATTGCCATTTGTCACTAGCAAAATTTTAAGTGTCTGAAAATTCCAACTAATAAGAAAGAATATCTTGGAGATGATTTGGCCGCCAAAATGTTTTTTGAAATAAACTGTGTGCTTTAAAGGGATGTACATTTTTTGTGTTGTAAGACTTTGTCTATTTCTTACAATTTACCACTTATAATGTAATTAGGAATGAATAGGATTTCAAAGGCTATTCCCGGAAGGTTAAAGATATACATTTAACTTGTCATGCACATATCTTAAATAATTGTATTTTAATCAAACTTATTAAGAGCCATTTATTAACAACTCAAATGTAACTGAAAATTTTTTCATCTAAAGGGTAGCTTGTGGTGCGGGATTGTCTTCAAAACCTTCATGTTGCTTAGCTGAAAGCCCTTAAACTTAAATGCCAAGTAGGTGTTTAAACGAAATTTCTTTTTTGAGTTATCTATTCAACATACATACTTTTTTTTTATAAAAATGCTTTTGCTGAATTCAGGGAGCAATAAAGCGTGTCTTTCTGGCGAAATCTCGGTATGGAATTTTTAGGTGGAATAATAAAGCCTGCTGTAACTGAATGTTCTTTTTGATCAACCACACTATAATACGCGATTACATGTGACGTAACTGAACTGTTACGGCTTCCATAGTACTTCAGCGACTCATTGTGATTTTACTCGGAGGCGCACGCATCTTCCCTATCGGTCATACCTTTTAAACCTTCAAAGTAGCAGTCCTAACTTCCAAATTCCACTGGGATCCATTTCCCAGATAAACAATGAGATGAATTATGTTCATTGTAATTTTAATTATCTAATAACTTGAGTTCATTTCCTTTGCTTCAGCATGTGTTACTTTCATGTTAACTGAAAATAAATCAATAAATACGGCTTGGACTCAATTGTGTTGCCATTTGTTGCACTACTCCTAAACACGTTCAAGATCCTGTCATCAGTGCTGGTAGTTCGCGGGTTCAAACCCGGCGGAGGAAGATATATTTTTTCGGGTGTAAAAATCCTTAGCATGCCTTCCTTTGGATGGGAGGTAAAGCCGGTGGCCTCCATGTCGTAGATTTATAGCACGTAAAATAACCTCAAGCCTTAGAAAGAGGCCTCTGAGAAAAATTTCCGGTCTTTCACGTCCGATATAGAATGGAACGCTAAGGACCACAGCAGTTAAAGAGCGTCCATAAATAAAACTCAATTTCAATTCCAATCAGTGCTGACATCCGATCAGTATTTAATTACACACAATTACTGAGCTAATATATCTGTTTCTAGAAGCTCAGTTTTACAATTATAGTGTTGTCGACCAAAAATAGTCGTATACAACTTGACTATAATGGCCATTAACAGCCGCGCAAGATTTGCTACCGTTCGTTTCATAAATATACTCGCGTCTTAACCCGTAACCTTGGACTTGCGGTATATTCTACCCCAGTCTCGTACACATGCTGCAATAATTGCTTTATCCGCCAGCAGCGCCTTTTACTACCTTTCTATCAGATGTTTCTTAATTGTTGTGGGTGACAGTATTCTTGGAGGTGAGTAATGATAAAATATACTGCTTTGATTATGGGATGAGGTGGAGTAAACTTCACATCCTAGGTTGGGTTCTTACCTTCGCATTGGGTTATTTTGTTTCTTTTAAATGACTAGGCATCCTCGTCGATGCGGGTTGATGATCCAAAGTTTGATGATTGAGAACGGGATACTTTAGAGAATAGAATTTAATGTTGTATGTGGTATTACTATTTAAAATATTGTATTTTTCATTGTGATCATGTTCGCGATATGACTTTAAAGTTGAAGCGACAATAAAGAATACGTAATAAAAAAGTGAATTTAGTGACAATGATGGCAATTTAGATCCAGATTTGGTATGTGATTTTGATAGTATTGCAGAAACTGAAGATGGTAATAGTGATAGTGCAGATTAAGGACCGTCAAGAAAATGCGCTTCTCTCTGAATGAAGAGCATGATGCACCAATGGAAAATAATGATTGTGCATTTTATTACTATGGAAAAAATCGACGTAAATGGTGTAAGAAGGGATCGACAACAAACATCGAACAATGGAACACAATATCATTACACATTTGGCAGGATAGTTGGTGCAGGAAAAGGCTTAATCCAGATACACAGAGAAAGATGCTTGGAAAGTAATTTTCTCATATGAAATACTAACAGAGGTAGTGGCGCATACCAACAGTAAGTTGCAACAACTGAGAGACAGATTAAAGCAGCCATGCCAGACTGAATATCAAGAATTAAATCTTGAAGAATTGAAAGAATTTATAGGACATTCGTTCAGCTATATTTAAATGAAATAATGGAAGTTTAGAAGCAATGTTTGCAACAGATGGTACAGGTTGAGAGATATTCAGGTGTATAAAGTTCCTGAAACGTTGAAGTGCAGTTTTAGCTTGCCCTTGTTTCTATGATACCAGTACCAGGGCTGTCTGGAAAGAATTTGAAAGCACAGCAGCCATTTCATGGATATTTCAAAGTTTGTTGAGAATTGTCAAGAAACATATTCAACCAGCGAATATGCATGCATAGATGAAATGCTCATTGGATTTCGAGGACGTTGTAAATTAAGGATGTACATGCCAAAAACCCTATACAGTATGGTCTTAAATGATGACTTTGAATTATGCAAGAACACGCTGTTTTTTTAATGGATACATATATAGTGGAAAAGGCAGCTATGGAGAAGCTCTAACCAAAGAAGAAACACATCCGGACATTAGAACACAGGCTGCACTCAGGTTTTGTAAGCCAATTGCAAGAACTAATCGTAACATCACTGCCGATAACTGGTTTTCACCCATCACCATAATGAAGGAGCTACAAAAGTGGAATCTAACAGATGTAAGTACGCTCAAGAGAAACAAACGAGAAATTCCAAAAGAGTTTCTACCTTCAGCAAAGAGGTACTTTCCTCCCTATTTGGTTTTCATAAAACATACCAACAGTATTACATGTGCCTAAACAAATAAAGCTGTAATTTTGGTTTCTTCTATGGACCATGCAGTTCAAGTATCGCAGGAAACTAAAAAAACCAATAAGAACAATAAGGGTGGAATAGATGCTCTTGATGAAAAATGTACAGTAGGACTAGCAGATGACCTCTTGTAGTTTTCTATGCTCCGTTGAACATTCCACTCGTGAATTCATCAGTCATTTATTTGACATCAGTCATTTATTTATCCACATCAGGTGAAAGCTCGACTGGACATCATTAAATCGCTGGCAAAGAAGTTAACAGAACCACATCTTATAAGAAGGATGTTCAATAGCCATGTTCTACGGTAGATTTAACCCTCTGTCAGTCGCTAGGGTCCTGAGAGACCCCTGGCATTATATAAATGTTATAATGCGCCTATGCAATTGCCTGACTAGGACATCTAACATTACACCTTGCGCGATTATTTGCTGCAGCGATAACCTTATCTGTTTATTTGTTTGGCTGGGAGAATGACTAATCAGCAGTTACGTATCGCACAGGTCAACCAGGCCCCGCGCGCCTGCTCTCGCTACATATTGTTGACAGATTTGTTTCTCATTAGCTTTTGTGCAATATTGCTTTACTATTGCAAGGAGCTGTTACTGCTTCGTCATGAATACGAGTAAAAGGTACGATCTACAAAATCCGAATGATTTGGAAGAAGTACATCGCCTACTTTGCTATGATGATGCCTTGCCCGTGGATGACAACTTATATGAATAAGATAACTCTGATTCAGAAGATAAACTCGAAACGAGATCTTTAGATTCAGAAACTGATCATGAAGATGAAGAGGAAGACGATGAAAGCAGCTGGTGTGATAATATGTATTTTATAGGTAACATCATATGCGTATCATAGTAACTCTTCTTCTTTTTCTTCTTCTTCTTCTTCTTCTTATTATTATTATTATTAATATTGACAATACATTCTGTTGTTATTCATAGGAAGAGATGGAACAAAATGAAAAAAACACCTTTGAAAATAACACAGACAAGGGCTCACAATATATTGACCAAACTTCCTGGTGTGGTAGGAGCTGCCAAAAATGCGAAAACAGAAATTGACTGTTGAAACCTTTTTGTTACCGAAGATATAGTTGATTTGATTATTGAAAGCTCAAATACTTACATTAGCAGTGTGAGCACAAATTTGATTGTGAAAGAGACAGCAGACCTACAGATGTAATAGAAATAAAAGCTTTCCTAGGTTTATTGTACCTGGCAGGAATTTTTCGTGGTGGACGCCAGAATATTCACGATTTTTGGAGAACCGATCTTGGAATTCCTCTATTCCGAATGGCTATGTCCGAAAAACGATTCAGTTTTCTAATACGCTGTATTCGCTTTGATGACAAAAGCTGAAGACTGGAGCGACGAAGATTGGATAAATTGGCTTGTGTTAGAGAAATGTTTACATTGTTTCTGAACAACTGTCAGAAACATTATTCTCTTGGACAAAATGTCACTGTCGACGAACAGTTGCCGGCATTTCGTGGTCGATGTGCTTTTAGACAATATATACCATCCAAGCCAAACAAGTATGGCATAAAGATATTCTGTTTGATTGAAGCAAAACTGTTTTATACAACTAACATGGAGATTTATTGTGGACAGCAGCCGGACGTACCATATTTGCAAACTAACTCGGCAGAGGCTGTAGTTTTGAGACTAACTGAACCAATCTCTGGCACTGGACGAAACGTTACTGCAGATAATTGGTTTACCAGTGTATCGCTGGTGAATGAATTGCGCAAAACACAACTTTCTTTCGTCGGTACAGTGCAGAAGAACAATAAAGAGTTACCCACTAATTTCACTTCTCCAAAAGATAGCAGACAGTACGAAAGCATATTTGGCTTCACAAAAAATGAAACACTTGTTTCATATGCTCCAAAAAAGGTTAAAACAGTAGTTTTGCTCTCAAGTCTACATGTTTCATCCACACAGTTATCAGAAGTTGCTGAGAAAAAGCCTAAATAATCCTGCATTACGACACTAAATGTGGAGTTGATGCAGTAGATAAATTGTGTGCTACATAAAATGTAGCCAGAACAACGAGAAGGTGGCCCATGGTAATTTTTGACCATATCTTGAACATTGCAGGTATTAATTCTAAGGTTATATTCCTTGGAAACCAAAATAAATATTCCACAGAGAAGGAGTATTTGAAATCACTATCTTTAGCTTTACTGTTGCAACAGCTACAAAGGAGAGCAACAGCATCAAATCTATCCGATGATTTGAAAGGACTTTTGACAAAATATAAACCTGAAGAATCCGGCGTAGATGAATTGTCAAATAAACCACTATGCACATTGAAAAGGAAACGATGTGAACCCAGCAACAAAGACAAAATGAACTGCAAAACTAAATATGCATGTGGGAAATGCAACACCCCCCTGTGTTTGAGCAAACATGCTAAAATTATTTGCGATACTTACTTAGTCTGGGAAAACACGGGTGAGATAGATGATTCTGAGTAACTGGACATTTGAAATTACAAGTTGTATGTATACCTGGAAATGACAATGTATTTCTTTATACTTACTGTAATACAATTTATAACGATTAGGTACTCATATTTTAGCTTTTATTTTTATGTTGTAACATAATACCTATTAATGAAAGTCTTGTACGCTTAATCTAAATAAAGGTAAAAACAGGAAAAAAGAAAATAAACGAAAGAAAACAAAAATACAAACAATAACAACAAAAATATAGCGCGGGTCTATTAGGCCCCGCGCGACTAACGGCGTTCTACCAAAGCGCGCGCCTGACGGAGGGTTAAGTAAGTATATCTGATATCTTGAATAAAAGTCTTCTAATGACACGTCAGGAGGACTTAGTAAAATACACAAGACGTTCCAAGTGTTCTCGTGACAACGAAAAGAAATAAAACAGAGTTGTTCTGTATGTAAAGCATTGGTATGTGAAGATTGTAGAAGTTACGTTTGTTACGATGGCTTAAATTTGTTCGAAAAGATCTGGCACACTTTTTGTAACAATGGGATTACTTTCTATGATAATTTGTGTAGTATCCTTTAATATTTGAGATTGTTAATGTTGTTTTGGTCAAGATTATTCTTTGTGTTCCTGTTTTGCGTTTCTTTAGGCTAGAATAAATCATACTGAAGAATTTGTAAAAGTAACAATATGCTTTCAGTACAACTTATGTTGCTCAAAAACAATTACCTAATGTAATCCTAGTGTTCAATATTGTCATAATTTATTTTAAGTGCATCAAATTGTCAAATACTATATACATATTACTCATAAGAGCTGTTTTTGTATGACTGGGTAAAAAATACCCCATATCCCAGGTAAGGGTTAATTACTACCATTACAGTATTGTTGCATTACGTATGCAAATATTAAAGAATTTTGTGCTGATAACCCATCCCAGGCTATCTCGTACAAGCTAAGGATGTTATCTTCCACAAATAGTTTCATCAGGAAAATATCAAGCTACATCGATACTAGTGATGAGATAGGAGATCTTTGGCGAACCCCCTGATCACCCTCAACATTACTTATCTATCACGGTAGTGTCTCTAAACCGCAGTTCATTCTGTGAGTCTTACGGGTTAAGCTATGACGTTACAAAACTTGGCCGGAAGTGATTGTAACGCCACTTCATTCTGCACGCAACCTGGTGAAGTCTAGTATATCGTCACTTACCGAACGAGATGGCGCAGGCGGTAGCGCCTGTGATTTGCATTCGGGAGGTCGTTTAAAGAACCTAAGTATTACAAGTGATTATTGGAGATATGAGTCTATTCTGTTGTATTTACATAATTGGACCATTGTATTTACGCGAGTGTTTGATTCGCTATGAACGTGATTTGCGTTTATGTCGATATTGGATATAACTTGCATATTTTGGGAACAACAACATTCTGTATAGTTTCATAGATAATGTTAGATATGTTATTTATACCGCTACGATTTCACCAACTATGTCTGCATATATGGTCTTTCATGCTTCATACGTTTCGTTAATCAAATGCGATTATCTCTGCTTCTCTTCAATAATTAGCTTTTAGTACTCTTTATCTGCCTGCTTTTAATGGATTTAGTGTCCTTGTTTTGCTTACATTTTAATATATTTTAATATTTTTAGGCGAATATATCATAATTGTAGTGCCATAATTTCCGATGATTATCCACTCAACGCGTCTCGTCAGCCATGGAATGTTTGTTGTAAAGCAATGCATTGGAATTTATAATGAGTGAACATGGTGATTTGATTACTATAATAAGTCAGTGTGTTCAGTTCAAACAAGAAAATTACTCGAGGTTAGTAAGAATCACCTTTCACTGTCCCGCAAACAGTTTGATCTCGTGATTCTTCACAATGATAGTATAACAGAGGTATTGTACCATACCTCTCGAAAGGGCTTGTTATGGGCGTACAGGTATACTAACAAAAGCTGAAAAAATACGAGTTTTAACTAAGTTACTAGATAATTTTGTTTAATACTTTGGATAGCTTTAAAATAGTACGGCGGAAAGATGCAGATTCGCTGAATTGGGAGGCGTAACGACACTCATGTTTCATGTTTACTTCTCTACTGCCGTCAAGGCAGCTCCATGCTCGCATCATTATGCAAAGCTTCCATGTGGCATCTTACGGCGGAATTTGCTCAGCGAGGCAACCCTGAGCTTTTCTGGAGACTTCTCTCTAACGGTTTGTTCCTCCCATACCCACAATGCTATGGAAAATAGTATTCTCACCCTTAATAATCCCTATATGTTACAATATTTCATTCACCACTAAACAACACAGGAGTACTGGGTGCGAGAGAACAATAACACACTTCATGTCAACCAACGAGAAATCTTCCACGTACTTACTGTACATCGTGTTTACACCGACTTATTTTTAATTTAAGCCTTCACTGATTTATTATTTCTTATAACTCGATGTATGTTGTGAAGAAGATGGTTGCTTCACGTATGGAAAGCCAGTTTGAAGAAGATGTATTATATGTCGACTGTTAGGGAGCCGAACGTCAAGTAGTTGCAACCGCACGTATGGTACCCAGTAGCCTTCGCTTCGTAGGTTTAAAAGTATTAACTTTGTAATTTGACTGTTTCTTTAAATATTATATATTTGTGTTTGCCTCAGTGTTTGTGCAGCGTCAGTATTATTGTTAAGAGACATGGATTTCTTTCCAGGGAGTAGTGCGGCTAAGAATGTTAGCTTACACAGATTATAACTTTTTACTTCACTACATTTATTAATCTTGACACAATTTAAATAACACTTCACTGATATAGAGAGCTGTAAGATTATTTTATTAAATACTTGCACTTTTTAAACACGTAAACTATTTTCTCACACAAAATACGTATTAAATTTCTCGAGGACACATCTCGCGTCCGGTTAGGAACACTGTCTACAACCAACGCGTCCAGTTATGAGCGCTGTCTACAAGCAACTAACTTGATTTCTACCGCTTTAATTTGTAAATTTTACTATATTTCAATTTCTATTTGGCTAATCCTACTCCAATAGAATACCTTCATTTAACTAAAGCTTTTTCTGGTTGTTGGTTGACTATTTTATAAACTGTCACATAAATTACATTATTGTTGCTCCAAGAATCACTAGTAGTATTGTTAAACTTTCAAATTCATTATTACCTCAAGGTTACCTCATTGCTACCTCATTGTTAGCAACTTTGAACCTATTATTCTCACAGCTCCTACATTATTAAATTACGTAATACATTACTATTACATAACATCATTACAGATGTATACAATAATATAAACATATACAATGACTGTAATATACACTTTTTATATATTGTTACATACACATATTGCTTTAAGGCGGGATGTTATTATATTTTGTATTATATAATTTGACTGAAATCATTTAAGTGTTAAAAATACTGCCTCAGCTGTTACTCTCTATAAAACGTCCTCGATTTTACATTTCGGTTACTAGCGTATTACTACTATGGTTCGATAGTAAAACAGAGCTCCCAGAATTCCATTAATACCATCATAAATGTATCATAATAACTGATAGGTGTCCTTTCTATAAATTAGACAAAGAATCTTCGTTTATTGGTTTTCATTACAGGATTATTTTTGTTACAACACAGATGTGTTGTATGTGGCAGTCAGAATTTAACGTTTGAAAACCATTTCATTAGCACCTGTGTTAGCAACTCACTTTTTGTCGTACGCTTAAATGGCTCTGTAAATGTGATTTTAAAATGTTTGATACAAACTGTATTTTTAACTGGAATAAAACAATTCGTTGCGAGCAAACTAATTAACAATGAAATTAATGCACAACATATTAACACACAAGTTTACCTAACAAGTAATACAGTGCAGACTCTGCTGCAATTGTAAGAGTGCTGTGGTTCATGTAAACCTCTATGATATTATCATGAATGTATTGCATACACAATACAGACAACAATCGTGCAAAATATAAATGGCGTATCACAATCGGTTTTAATTGAAAACATTAGAGAAACCAAGCTTAGCATTTTACAGTTTGCGAATTGAGAACTAGACAAAATTAAAAATTGAATTAATATTAGGAATTTCAGATATTTAAATTGCTTGTAATTAAGCCATAGAATGTAACATGGAACTTGAACAATTCACTTGATTTAATCATCTACATGACTTCCTTATTTACCATAGATTCTCATGTCAGAACCTGCGGCGTATTTTGATACGGCGCTAAACCAAGACGTGAAGCACTCTCAATGTTTTCTGGTGTTCTGGCGGCAACTAAAGGTCCCTGTTGTTTTAAAAAAACTGTAGCAGACAGTAGTTATTAGAAACCTGTGGGCAGTATATGAGTCAGCAGTATATTTGAGCACACTGATAACTTAATATGGACTGCAAATATGACACAAAACTACAAAACACTATGTTAAATAATATAGCCAAGTGAAAAACTGTTGGAAGCAGGAGTTCTCATTACTTTCCTCAACAATATACAGAGTGATTAAAAAGAAGGAACAGACCTTAAATAATTATTTCTAATGAATGACAATAGATATCGACACATGCGTTACATCACTGAATAGAGAAAAATAAAAAATTAAATTTTACGTGTTCAAAATGAACACCATTCTTATGCGAGGACGACCAGTGCTTTTCCGTTTGCATGCGCAACCATCTTCTACGAATGTATTGTATCAATTGTAAATTTTTATGACGAGGCGGCTCTTTGTTGAACTTACAATGAAATGAAACAATGAATTCACTCTTTGCATACTGCAGCACACAAAACGACTTTTCCTGTAGCGTTGCCGTTTTCTCGTAAACAAACCTAGCGCCGCTGTAGGTATTGAATGGAATTAATAGGTGGGGGCTTAAAACTCTGAACTATCCTCTATTCAATGATGTATCATATGTGTCGCTATCTGCTGTCGCTCATTAGAAATAAATATTTAAAGTCTGTTCCTTTTTTTAATAACCCTGTATTTTTACTTTATGATAGGTTGAGGCAAAATCTTGGTATCGAAATTTCACTGGGGATATATTTGGAGTTTCACCTAAAAAGCAGTTTCAGAAAAAGGTCTATATGTTTATCTTTCTGTCTGTATATGCGTCTCTGAACAGCATAGCTAACAAACGAAGTGCCTGGGAATCTTCCAAAGATAATAAATACTATTTTTAAGAAAATCGCCAATCTCAAGCTACACTTTACATGGAAAATGTTCCATTATTTTTAATTTACTCAAAACGCGAATGTCTTTAACATATTTGCACAAGTAACATTTTTTTGTGAATTACCTGTGAAGTCTTGTTTATTACAAATGAATTTTGTATAGTTTCGTGTAACTGATAAACCACAAGAGATTCAAGAACGATTATACCTAAAGTGTAAATGTTACATCGGTTAAAATGTATAATTTATGTTAAATTTTCGAGAACTTCATTGCCATTGGTTTAGATTTTCCAGCACTTTAAATATTTGTTTTGTGATTGGTCAACATTATTTTGATTCTCATACGTGATGCAAAGAGAGTGGAATTTCAAAGCCGGTATATAGTAACCAGGTTTTTAAGGAGTCGACTATTCCCTCAGCCTACGTCATTCCCCTTGGACCTACAGTAACATGAAACCATTTTTGGATCAATGTATGTCTCGATTAACATGTAGTAGGTAATAAAATGCAAGGGATGTTTTCAAAGTAGGGTCCATTACTCAGTAAAATAAAATATACTAAATATTTTGGATAATTAATTTTGTATTTCATTCTGCATAATATGCATTAAGATATTATGTTAAGTTTTATTTCTACAATCATTTAAATTCCCATTGTAGTGTAGAATAAATCTTGGTTGCTCCTGCTTACACGAGTCCATAAAACCGTCGTGTACTGCTTCTGACATGTATTTTTCTTCATTTAAGATGTCATGGCAGAAGAAAATGCATTATTGGTATCGCTGGTTTCAGCGGGGATTAAAACTGCTGGTGCGGAAGTCCATCTCCATCACATTCAGAAAACAGTTGTCGATCTGATGTCCGCCAAAACAGGTGGCTCATTATTTATGTCCTTAAGAATCTTCCTTACATATTCCCTAAGAGCTTATCAAAGCTCATTTTCAATATAGGTAGCTTTAACTCTAGAAACAGCTACATCTTTCCTAAATGTACTGGCGGCGGAAACTGTGACGAGATTCTAAAACAATTACGACACGCTAAAACCATTGGTCGAAAAATATTGATAAGTGGTAGAAAAGTAGTGTAAGATTTGAAGAATTGGCTAAAAATAAGCTAATAGTTAGTACTATATTGCAAAGCGGGCCTTACTTTAAAGATATTTTGGAAAGAGATACAGAAATAAATCGCAGGGGTAGAGAGAGTAACATAAATATAACAAATCATATTTTTATGCAATTCTTCGTTCATCATCAGCACAACTCATCACTGTAGTTCACATTATTATAGGACGGTCTTAGAAGAAGTGTAAAATAATTATTATATCCTTAAGTTTCGCTTTTGTTGGTTAATAGCTATTTGAGCGAGGCCTTCGTTTGCTGGTAGAATATTTAAACATTTTAGATTCTGAGTGACCAAAATATTCATTTTAAAACCCAACACTTCTAGGTGACAGTTTTAGAACTCAGTAAACCAAAGTGGAACGGCTGAGAAGGTACAGAGTTGACAGATGAGAAGAATACTACTCTAGAATGAGGAGCGAAAGGAGTTAATAACCTTGCGCTCACTGTTGCAAACCATAGCGGAATTCCGCTGCCGAAAGTGGAAAATGATCCTCTTTGAGACAAAGTGGCTAAATTTCCCAAAACAAGAAAAATAGCGGATTTTAGCAATCTTAGAGTTATAGAGTTGCACAGACCAAATTCTTCTCACGTACAAAACTTTGGTTACATTTCTTTGTCGAAAAGAAATGCAATATTTATAAAACTTACAAATTTGTAATATGGACCCGTATTGATTACTAGGTACACATTGAGTGAACTTGTGATTTTGCAACTGAAATTGTATCATCAGTTTGCGTATGAGGTTTTAGCCTCTATCTTTGTCTTCTTGTGGCAGCAGACATCGTCGTTTCTGTCTAGTATGCTGCCTCTATGATGAGTATGTGACAAAGTTCTGTGTTTAGGTGAGAGCTTTGCATGGAAAAGCAGATAATGCGCACTTTCAATTGTTTACTTATTGTTACATTTGTGCCATTTATTTTGCCACATTAGTAAATAGGTTTTTTGTGTAGTTACTAAATGATTATACCTTGGGCTGGTCACATTCGCAATGAAAGGGGCATTGTAATACCTGCATTCCTTCATACAAGAATAGGTGGATGATGGCAGGTTGCGCAGTAGATTGCCTTGAGTCACGTGACCGCCAGTCCATAGCGAGCGAGAACGAAAGAAAGAGACAGTGCACTTTCTCTCTCTGCACCGTGTGCTCCCGACTACAGCGCCGTAGACAAATGATGCTTCGGAGTGCATAGTCCCTTTGTTGTAATCAAGATTATCAATTATCAAAACAAAATCATTAATCAGAAGTAATCAGTGGAAGATTGCTTTTCATGTTCATGTTTAGTGCATTTAATTACCAACTTCCATACCAGAAACAATAGCATAGCCGTGTGCGAATAGTGGCAATTCTATTACAGCTACCATTGGTTACAATACTGTCGCAAAATATTTACTACAGTAAACGGATAAATAAGCAGAAACGTGTAATAATGATGATAATAATACAAAAATTGGTACTACATTACAAACCCATAAGTAAGAGACACATTGGCAGACCGAAGAAAAGATGGACAAAGCAAACATTTAATTCATGAGATCGGAACAAGCCTTTCGAAGCGTAATCCTGATGATTATATTATTATTACGATTATAGTATTTAAACTAATGTAGCAATCGAGAGGAGCTTGTTCGACTTGACAAGTTGTAAACCATAGTGTAGTGACTTTGTTTGCTTGGTAGCCATCATTATGTATATGTGCTTACATGGAGAAAGTAGGAAATATTGCGTAAGATTTCCCCGTTGATAAGACTCTTATCATGTTTGATGTATAGGTTTTCCTTCCACTGTTCACAAACAGACTATAGCATCTTTAGCACACGCAAGCAAGGGAAAGACAGCTTACAAACTCCGCGACTGACACATTCCTTACATCGAGGAGGGAGCAATTGAGGGTTTTCCTTCACACGTAAGCACATGATTGTGTTTCAACTGTGCAGATCTGCTCTATACGTATAAACATTATCGAGAGGTTCGGTATATAAGTAAAGTATTTTAAGTTTTGCGTGCGTTCCATCTCTTATTAAAAACACCTACCATTGCAAATGACTGCAACTTGCGCTGAATCGCTTGTAAGACAAGAGCTAAGAATAGAACGCTTTAAGATTGTAAAATCCGTTAAGTTTCTTAAAGTTTTTGGTATTTCGTCGCTTTTCTCCTAAGATCATCAATTTCGTTAGATGCAGTGAAATTCGGCTGCGATTAACAGCACGACACACAGTAGTAAACAAATTGTCAACCAAACTCCCCTTGCTCCCTGCCCCGGGGTAGCATTCAACTCATAGTGAACAGTATGCCCGTCCCAATCTTCCGATTCCTTTTACCGAGCTTTTTAATTATCATCTATAGGTACCGAGTTAAAAATAAATTGATATAAAATGTGCGTCATATTATGGATCTGTAAATATACTTGGTTCATAGGTTCCAGATCATAGCAGCCCTCGCAGCTATGGGTTAGTGTCGAAGAAGTGTTAAGCTAGACGGCAAGAACAAGCTTAATGTTAATACTGTCATCATATTAGGCACGAGGTAACTGACAGCATTCGCTAAACTCTGTTCCTGAAGGAACCTCAGCTGATATACGCAAAGCTTTAAAAGCGGTATCCAGTATGGTGACAATTTAATTTAAAATGAGTTGGTTGCGATTCCATTACTAACAAATCGACAACTGGGACGTACTATGCGTACCATCGTACCATTGTAACGAAGTCTATTCTTCGCGACCAGTTGTGTAATTGACCCACTTCACAAGTATAGAGAGCACTAATTGTATAATACACGCTTACTCGTTTCATTGCTTGAAATAGAATGAAACCAACCATAATAGGTCAATTTTTGATGGAAACTCTGCCAGATGTTATCTATTCATTTCCTCTGCCGCTTACACATGATGCGTAGTAGTGTTGTATTCCAACAAAAATTCATATTGGTTTTTTTTTGCAAAATAAGAAGCAAAATTTTAGCTTTTTATATCAAGAAACGATGAAAGAATAACACATTCTGTATGTCTTTGGGTAGAGCCAAGTTTATAATGTTATGGTCGCTGAGGCTATATGCATTTAACAAAAACACCATTTTACTACAGAACATCGAAATAATGGTCTATTTCTTGCCACAAGTAAATCAATTGGGTACTGGTTATGAAAATTGTATGCAAAATATAATTTGCTTACGGTGAGGTGGCTCACTGTTGAATATACTGCAGAACTAATTTGTTTCACTTATTCACAGTTAACTGTACTGCATAAATTTATAATTTCTGTGCTTAGGCATTTTCTATGTAAAACAGCACTGGGATATGCCACTTAATTGAAAGTCCATCCAGTGATGTGTGGAATGTATTTCTAGCTTTCACGCTTTGTTCCTTCAGAAAAATCTGAAGTAGCTCCTTCATTCTGAAACACCCTATATTTAAAAGCAGAATAGCTGGTTATCCATATGCACAGAAAAAACCTAGTGAAAGTTTTGCATGCCATAGTTAGGAAACCCATCAGCAAAGCTTGTGGAGTTGCACTACCCGACAGATTTGCTAATGAAGCCCTTCCTACTGCAGCTGCTCCAAGGCTTGAAGACTAATGACAAAGGGGATGGATTTCATTTATTTGAGTAAGCATTGCCTAAAGCAGTGGATTCATTTTTACAGAAGCTTCACAACCACATCTCGAATGTCAGTACGATCAATATACTCTTTATCACTGCACAATGTTACTGTATCCTCATCTCCCAAGACAGGTACACCGTTCTTCTTTCTAGGTATGCTGTGGGAGTGGTTGCTGGCAGCACTAGATGAAGAGATGTTTCTCAACAATATGTAGCACCTTTCCATTTGCATATTACGTCTGGAGATCTCAATGAAAGGATATAGTAAAAGTGATGTATCAGAAGGTTTCATTTGCCTGAATCTTCTGTTTTTCATTTTATATCCTGTTTATCACACTACGTCTAAAATTCAAATAAAAACACAGAAGCAAAGAATATATAGGGACAGTGAAATCAATGCTTTAAGTAGCGACGTAAGCTTTGTCATTACACGTTATGTTTACTAAGACAATTATAATCTAAGATGTAGGAGACAAGTTCCTGAAATAAAACCAATGAAACCTTGGATTAAAAGCTTAAGGATACATTTTATTAGGTTATATCCAGTTTAGAATAACTCATTTGAGTAATTTTATTATAATTTTGTGTCTTACTTTAAATTAAAATGCTAGGTAACGGTTTGGAAATATACATGTCAATGTTTATAATGTGGTTTTCAATGTTCAATGTATTGAAATTTATAAATCTTAATATTTAATTTGTAAGTATACCACAAACTGGGAAATAATTTTGTGACGGTTATAGTTTTATTTTACGAGGATCTGATGAATATAATTTTATAAAGTTCGAGACATTCAGGACAAAATTTAAGTAAATCCATGAAAATCGCTTTAGAATTCTTGCGAGTCATATACCGAATGCTTATGTAAGCAGGAGTTGTGAGAAATCATCTCTTCAGGTTCATGGAAGTTCGACACGTGGATTCGTGTTGACGATGTTTACGTAAGCGCTGATGCTACCAATTGATCAGCTTGGGCTGCAGTATTTAAAGTAGCGTTTT
This sequence comes from Deroplatys truncata, assembly GCA_030765065.1. Classification (NCBI taxonomy): domain Eukaryota; kingdom Metazoa; phylum Arthropoda; class Insecta; order Mantodea; family Mantidae; genus Deroplatys; species Deroplatys truncata. The sequence continues at coordinate 97,162,534 of CM060976.1, read as the reverse complement.
TTGAAGGATTCGGGCGGCCGTCGTCACGTGCTTAACCGGACGCTTATGTCCGTCGTTCCTTTAAACGTATTATGTTAAACTTGCAATTTTTGCGCCGGCCTCCCAAACAACGTGAAGATGGAACACCGGACTTCTTCCGCCAAGTAGGTAAACTCAGAAGCTGTCCAACTCTCTGCCTCTTGCAACGTAGTTTAGATTTTTTATCGGAAAGATTAAAGCCTCTCTTGGAATTAGAATTATTCGTCTAATAGTGTCATCCTTCACCACCCCTCCAGTTCCACGCCACCGATAATCCTCTCAATGAAATCCGTCTCGCTCCTTCCCTCCTGTCACCACGACTAGGGGTGCAGACGTTCCATTAAATGGCCTTGGCGTCGCCACAATATTTTAACAAGTACATTAACTTAAAGCTCCGTTATTTAAGCTTCTTATAGCTGTTATACGAGACGTGTTTTTAAAATAAGCACCGTTGAAATAATTTGGCACTGCAGCACTGCGGTCGCGATTTTGAGCAAGCACGATCACTTCTTCCATTCGTTAGGAAGCCAGACGCAGCTTTGATGGAGTGACTTTGTGTTTTCCTGTTGTTAGAGCAATTCAAAATGTTAAAAACAATCGAAGGATCCTCCGAATACGAAGTCACCTCAGTGATTCGTTTTTTAATGCGAGAAACGTTACGCCAGCAAACGTTTATCGCCAATTGTGTGAGATTTATTTGGAAAGAATTATGCCAAACCATACACAGCCAAATACACTCAAGAGCTTGTTTATTTGTTTGGGAAAAATTCTACCACCCTCCCTACAGTCCAGATTTGGCACCAAGCCATTTTAATCTGAAGAAATTCCTTGATGAAATGATTTCAACGACGATAATGTAGTGAAACAAGAAGTGCAGACTTGTCTTTCATCATAGGCGGCATCATTTTTTGACGAAGGCATACAAAAACTGGTTTTCCGTTACGACGAGTGTCTGATTAACGGCGGTATAAGGTAATGAATGATAATAAAGTATTTGGAAGATAATGTTGTGTTATTTTTTAAAAAGTTATCGGACTTACAACAAAAACATCCCCGTAAATAAGGCTCGGAAGTCGGGACCCTTTATGCCTAAGCCACCGTTGTTGAATGTCAACAAACACCTCCTACCAACACAGAAGCACTCTCACTGATAATGAGTGCATGCTGCGTTGGCTTTGTTTACGTTATACCTGCAATTCAGTTGACCGTAGGGATTTATAATCAAGCTGAGCTTAATTATAAAGCTTCTGAGTTTTATTGAAAATAAGAACTTTTTGTTTTAATGGCTCTATAGAGAACACAGTGCGTTGATTAGCAAGCGTTGAAAGTTTCACTGCTATGATTTAATTAGAAAATACGTAGTATTAAGTATAGCAGGTGTGGAAAACTCAATTAAGTTGTAATACATTGTAATGCTAAGTTAAGTCCTAAATACCAAAAATTAACTGAACCTCGGGAAAGCATGGATATGATGCTTAAATTAGTATTAAATTCTCAGTCCAAAATATTTGTACATTTGAGTTTCCTGCAGTTTTAATATAGGAAAGTCATCTTGAAGGACAAAGCAGATGATCAAGTATTTTATAATGTACAGGGATCAACAACAATAGAATAGGCCGCAGTATAAATCACTCAATTTTCGCTAGCTGTTGTAATTTTGACATTCTGGAGTATTTGCAACAAGTAATGTATATTATGTTGTATGCTGACAATGGTGCCGGAAGTGCTGAAGAAAACGATACGACAAATTTTTAAAAAAATTTATAAAAAATATTTGGGACATGTTTTTGAGACAATGTACAGATATTATGTTTAGATGCAGAATTATCCGGCTTGGTGATCTGTGTATACTTTTACTTTCTCTACCACTTAACCATAGTGAGTAGAAGAAGCATTATATTCCAGCCAAAATTTAATACGGAGACTGCCCGGTTCAAAAAAATATATTTTTATATATTGTGACGTTCTGGTAACACAGGGTATTCTAGTGTTGGCAGCATGGGATATTAGGTTGGTAATACGGACAGGATGTGACGTGCCGTTAGAGGGAGGGGCTAACTCTATAATCGTGGGGAGGCGAGTAGGTGTCTTCCTCTTTGTGCAACCGACTCGAAGAGGTAAGACGTGGTTAAGCATGGCATCCCGCGTTGAAACAAATTGGTAACTTTAATCTGTGTATTTCTAATCAATATTGTGACCATCTAAATTTAAAATGGGTTGATTAATTGAATAGGTGACCTTACCTTTCATAATCCTATGTAATCCAAGTGTTATCAAGTTTCTTTAATGAATATTTAGGCTCGCCCCCGTCGGCCTCATGTAAAGTTTAGAATGTGAAGATCCTGGTTCCCGTTAGCTCTACCATTTAAGTATTATTATTATGATTATGATTATTATTATTAATAACTTAGGTGCGACAATATATAATTTTAAAAAAAGTTTCCGTATGTGTGAACAGCATTAACTCAAAAACGGAAAGTTTATTTTCATTATTTGTTTGAATTTGCCAATACTTTTGTAATTTTCTTAAAGTAGTGACACTATTCATGTGTCTGATGCCATGGAAAAATTATGGAGTTTCAAATTTATCATATATTAACTAACTTTAAAATAACTCATTGATTCGGTTTCCTCTATTCCACTTTCATCCATAACGAAATGAAACTATTTCTGCAAAGGTTTATTTTTATTGATAAAAAATTAGATTCAAGAAGTAGGCTATGGTGGAAGTAGTCTGTAGAGCTACCTAAAAATAAATGAGAGTGGGTAGCGAAAGTCATGAGAACGTAATATCAGATTAAGATGGTATGAAAGAGTTTAAAGGCCATACCCAAATACCCATTTATGCTAAACTCTATTCATATAAACTTATTTATAAAACAATGCCGGCTTTCAATTTTCTTCCTATAAACGAAGGCCTCTCACCAGATGTTCCTACTCCGGAATAAATTTCAAATGCTTTTGTCAGGTTAAACGTAACTGGGTATTAAATTACCAGCGGCTTGGGAATATAAACATGTCAAATGAAAACTCTTGTCTTGTTGCACTTCTTCTTGCATTAGGCAGAAATACCTTAGGTTAAACTGATTCGCATTAAAATTTCTGGTATTTACATATAAAGACGAAATACTTTAAGCTTCAGGGGAATTATCAGCTTATGAAACAACCTGGCTCCTTAAAACTAGTTGTGTACATTTAACCGATAATATGACAGCAAGAATCCATCTTGACCTTACTTTCTATGGCATACACTGTACACAACAGTAACTGAATTTTATTACTGTTGTATCTTTTAACATTAATACTTTACACACAGATCTGAGCTATGGACTGCTTTGGCGAAGCTTCCAAAAGTTTGTGGTTAAATATGACCATGACGACAAACGTCATTTCCTGCATTCAATGCTAGTGACCTAACCTATCTGCTTGTATTGTATATTTTACTGCAAGTATGTGTATACATTATATTAATTCCTCTAACGTTTGATGCGTGTATATTGTTGCAGATATGGAATATAAACGAATTGTATAGTTAAACATTACCAATTTAATTTTACCTGGATCTTCACTTATTTTATTTTTTAATATTACTTTTCATTTATCCATACATCAACACCATACACCACCTGCAAGTTATTGATTTACTTTCGCTACTACGTGCAGTAATTACGGGAAGTGTTGTATTCCACTCAAAAATTCGATACCGAGATTTCACCGGAAATACATGTTTTGAGCCCCCTTGAATAAAAAATCATTTTTAGAAAAAGGTCCGTGTGTGTGTCTGTATGTCTGTGTATCTGTGAACAGCATAACTCAAAAACGAAAAGTTGGATAAATACTAAATTTGATATTTAGATTCAGTATATTCCAAAGATGCGACACGAGATTTTTAAGAAAATCCCCCACCCCAGACTACCCTTTGCATAGAAAATTTTTCGAAGATCTTGATTTTCTCAAAAATGGCTCTAATGATTTTGAATAAAATGACATATGTTTAAGACATTTTTATGGCAAACGAAATGAATATCGTACTTTTCTGTGAATTTCCGCAAAAGTTCACTTCATTCTGAATGACTTTTGCATAACTGGAAAATCGTAAGAGATGCATAAAGTTTAGTACACAATAAATCTAGATATCGTTGAAACACAATTTATTTGCCGAGTGAACCATCATTGAGATATTTCTTGTTATTTGTTTAAATTTTCCAATACTTATGCTTTTCGTCAAATGGGAATTCGTTATTCGTTTTTTTTATTATTATTATTTTTTTAATGTCCTGGATATGTATAGATAATGAACGTTCCACATAGCAACCAGCTCTTAAAAGATTTGAGTATCGCTTAAAGCCTACCACATTCCCCCTTGCATCTACAAGAAGATTAGCAATAAGATTAATATCTTGATATCTCGATGAACATGAAGTAGGTGGATAATAAGCATTTGTAAAAATAATTTCTACAAGAGTAGGGAAAGTCAACACATCAGATTATTAAGGCCAACAAATAGACTTGGAAAATAGATCGCCAATTCGTGACAGGTGATGTTGGTGACCTTGCTACTGTGTAACGGCTGGTAGTAATTACTTTTATTTTCGAATAAGAACATTTCTGTTACTCATTATCGTGCAAAAAATTATATACAATAAGATTTCGTTAAGAATATTGGGGAATTTAGAAAGTAGAAAATGCTTGACTTAGTCTGTTATTTTTAAGCCGTTCCTCGTTCTCCAGTGACGCACTTGTCACACTTGTGTCACAATATATTGTTCCCTTTGGTAAATACAAACACAGCTTTGGAAAACTCGTACAACACGTACTTACCATCAGGTAAATAATTGTTAACGTCGGGAACTGCCAAACACGTACTCACCTGAAAAAGAAAGGAATATTAGTTTATGAGTTACAATTATTCTTTTAGTTTCTTAGTCCAAAATACTCTTCCTATATTTTCAAAAATGAATGCTTAATGTTCTTATGGAATTATGATCTTCTCTTGGTATTCTTTTGTCATGTGTGAGGATCTAATTATGTGTTTATTATGAATTATTTTAAACCATTATACAAATAAAGGAGATATATTATTTATATTTATGTTATATTATGATTTTTAAATCGTTGTGCTTAGAAATGTACATACTAATAAAATTATGACTATTGAAAATTTCCTTAAAACGTACCCCATTTTGTTCTTTTGTTGCTTCCTTTGTGTAAAATAATAACAATAATAACAATAATAATAATTAGGTGGCGATACAGTCCTTGACCTGCCAACTCGACTGCCGGTCTCAGCCCAAGTACGCACGGTGGAGGTAGGTGATCATCCAATCGATATGGGGAGGTGATGTGGTCAGCATCACGGTGCCTCAACCAGAGGTAACTGGTACTTAAAATCCGCCTTTCCATGGATGGGATCGAATCCGGGCACATTTCATGCCCGGGAATCAGGGCTCCACGCATTAGCCCACAGCGCCACGGCGCAGGATTTCCTTTGTGTAAACGTATTCTAAAACAGATTATTACCCGTGACGTTTAGATATACAATTTTTGCATAGAATGCATACTTCCTCAACCTACCATGGGTAAGTGGTAGAGATATAATTATTCATCTGCTCTTTGTGGTACAATATCATTTTATAAAGGCATTCCACGAGGTTCTGTTGTATACGTAGTTTTTATGGTATTTATTCCCTAAGGCGTTTCTTTCTTCCTATTTTTCTTGTTTCATTCGTTTATCCCCTTAAAGTATGTGGTCATATCATGGGCTTTGATTTGAGTAACAAGTAATAGTGTGGTTACTCGCTGAACTGTAGGTTTCTTAATGGGTTACCTTTTATTCTTAATTTCACTCACACCCTCCAACGCTCATACTTCCAGATTTTGGAGGATAGGGAATGATTCTGGTTTAGGAAATTTACCCTCCCAAGCTGGAAATCAAACCCGGGACCCCTGGGTTGAGACGACAGAGCACTGATGACTCTCTACAGCGGTAGAATCTTGTTTATTTCTTTTATAGGCTTTTACTATCACTAGCATACAATTACAGTTGTATTAGGGAGGAAAGTATTATATTCCACCCACAAATTTGATATTGACATTTCACTACAAACACATGTTTTCCTTTCCCCTGAACCCCCATAAAAAGTTTTTATAGAAAGAGACTATGTGAATTTATGCGCACGCGTGTCTTTCTGTATGACTATGTGCCTATGAGCAACATAACTAAAAGACGAGAAGTATGATAAATACCCAACTTCGTATTTGTGTTCAGTATCTTTCAAGGACGCGACATTGTCAAGAAAATTCCACTACATCAAAGTACGCTTTACATGGAAAAAGTTTACTAACTTTTTATTTTCTCAAAAATGGCTGTAACGATTTTGATTAAAATACCATTAGTAACATAGTTATAACAAATAAAATGTGTGTCTTGAGTTTTCCGTGAATAATCTTTAAGTCCTCTTTATTGTGAATTACTTTTGTATCATCAGTAAACCTTAAGAGGTAAAATATACATATCATTAAAGCCACAGTTTACGCTAAATTAACGTTTTTGGCATTAACCATTTCTGAGATATTCTTTGAGGTTGGTTAGAATTTTCAAATATTTAGCGGTAAGTCGCTATTCGTTTCCTCCTAATGGAATTTAAAGCCACACAGGGCGATTTCCTTTTCTCTACTACGTACAATTAAGAAGGGAAGTATTGTATATGTTCCACCCAAAAATTCAATACCTAGATTTCACCGGAAATGCATGTGTTTAGACCTCCTGAAACAAAAAAAAAGAATTTTTAAAAAAGGCCTTCGTATGTGTGTGTGTGAACAGCATAACTCGAAAACGAAAAAGTTGGTTGCGGTATACTCGTGGTGGGAGAGCATAACTCGCAGTATGTCCGATATATTAATATATGATTTAATATATGAACTCTGGTGATACTGATAATTATCTTGTGTTTTAGTTGTTACTCTTAAAGTTTATCTTTATTTCTTGCCACGGCTGCTGTTATTTAGGTTTTGGTAGAGCTTGTATAACTTTGCAGGGTGTAATACGGGAAGGAAGGTAATAAGTAACAACTCTAACAATAGATTAAGTTATTGAAGAACACTATGCTTTGATGGCACACGCATTTACTGTCTTAGTAATAACCTACACAGTTCTTAAATTAGTTGGAGCTGTAGAACGGTCGAGCCCTACCACGTTTGTAAGCCAAACTTGCGGTCGCTGAGCAATCAGGTATTTTATACGTGCTGTAGAAATAATTGTAATATTTATCACACGTTCCTATAGACCTTTAAATCGATAACCTTTCACCGTTCCTACTACATTATAAGAAGTAACTAATATCGCCTGCTTCTGAGAGCTTACATGTATCTTATTCACATCCCAGCACTTTATACTCAATCGCCCTGGCTGATGGAGACGCTAGAACTAAAATTTCTTCCCTTAAAGATTTTAAACATATTCTTCCTTAAAATTTCATTGTCTGTCTTCGTTCAGCTTGGAACCTTCCAGAAGACTTACCCGGCTATTGTTCTACGTTTGCAAGCAGGTGGCCTCTCTACAAACATATGTTGTTTTCGCTTGTCGCCTTTCCTATTTCACAAAGACTCAAGGTCTGGCTTTTATGACTTTCCCGTACAAGTCCTTTTTGCCTGGGCCCTAATTCAAACACAAAGATATGTTTGTCGGCTTTTAACAAGGGTTCCACAGCTCCAGCTACACTTGCACATACATAAAACTTATGCCTTAACTTCTACTTATACAACAAGTATTTTTCTTATTAATACCGTTTCACATTATAATTCACATTATTATATATATGGCATATATAACCATAGTTACTGTCTCATGGTTAAACACCAAACTTCATATTTAAGCTCAATATCTTCCAAAGACGCACACAAAGTTTTTCAGGAAAATCCTCCCATTCCAAACTACGATTTACATGGAAGATTTTTCAACATTTTTTATTTTCAAAAAATTGTTCCAATAATTTTGATTAAAATATCATATACTTAAGAGATTTACATTGCAAATAAAATGTATATGTTGAATTTTATAAGAATAGCCTGTGAATTCCTCAACATATCCGTTATTAATGATTCGAATGGTTCAATGCTTAGCCATTCTCTTAAAGAATTTTGAATTGTTTCTTGCGATGTCATGTAAAGACATTTTAAGGCTAGTGTATAGCGTCCAGTTCTAAAACATTTGACTGTCATTATTCTCTTTGTATCTAAAATGAAATGTGTAATGGAGCTATTTCCGGAAATGGTTATCTACTTTAAAATGAAGTAGGTAATAATAATAATAATAATAACAATAATAATAACTTGTATACCCACTAATAAAATATAGGGCAGAGAAAGTCATGTGAATGTAACACAAGATTTTTTTAAAATCAAAGTATCGCTCAAGCCTAATGTATACTACTTATACCTACAACGAATACTAAACGTCTAATAAAAGTTTAACTCGAGTAACAAGAAGTAGATAGAAGAATGAGCTTTTGTAGGAATTGTTTCAAAATACATAGAATTATGTTAACAGAACACATCAGATTTTTAAAGTGGTGTGCAGCATTCAGTTATTACTTACGACACCATGGAAAGAGCACCAAATTTCAGTCAGAATATAGCGACCCACTTTTAAAATAATTTACTATTGTTTCAGCCTCTTTTGTGCCCTTTGACTGTATATATAAAAAATGTTTAAAAATGCTATTTAAGAAAACTGAATTGGATTAGCTACGGAGGGCACTCGGCACTTACCCACATAATGGATGTTGTACCTACGGCCTACAAGGAGGTGTTCTCGGGAGTAAGGATGAGGGGAGAGGAGACCCGGGAAGCCAGAAACAGCAGTGACGGCACAGAAATGGCAGGGTCCCTAAGTTTTCAGATAGACATTCGCCGGTAGACGGACAGACAGACCAGGGACCCCACCCCGCACAGAGGGGGTCCAACGCTCCTCAAGGGGATTCGGATACCCCCGGCAGCCAGCCGAAAGCCGGGGACGTATAGAGTCACAAAGAAATTCCTTTTCCCCGCCACACTGTACCGCAATACCATCGCTAACACTTCCAACCCTGAAAGAGACCAACGGATGAAAGATGAAGTGAAATAGAAAGCTAGATGAAATGGAGGACAGAAAATTCGGGGGATGTGGGAATGTTTTCCAGCATTCGCTTGGCGATCCAAAAAAAACGCATGGGTCAGGAAGGTTGGCCACGGGAATCGAACCCACGATCTCCAGAATATGAGCCACACACGAAACTGGCTAGCCATTCCGTTCGGTTTAACAAAACGTACATCTTATCTGATTAAAATGAAGAAAAGAGAAAAAGAAGCTTCTGCGAGAACACTTTCTAGAAGCGACATAAAAACAAGGATAGGAAAAGACATGGTTGGTGTTAGCTTCTGTGAGGCGTTAATCTAATATGCATTTAGATATTATGGTGGTTTCAAGGCCTCATTTGTAACCACATGTTAGAGTAGTAATTTACGTACTTAGTGGCATGGAGTTAAAAGTATTTATGTTTAGTACAGAACACAGACCATTTGATAAGGTATACCATCGCAATTTCTTTTAAAGTACGTTGCATAATGCAGTCTATTGAATTCTGAGGGAAGTACCCAATTAACATCAGACATCTATGAAGGGCACCTTGCAATGAACTGTACTTTCTGTTGCGTAGTTTGGAAATTCGCATTCAAAATCCAAAGCATGCAATTTTATGGCATACATAGTAACATATAAGCACAATGAAAGGCTTTGATGTTAAAAAAAAGAAAGCAAAAAAGTTTAACGCATTCTGCATTGTATTATTATGATTCTGTGGCAGTATCCTGAAAATTAAACTTCCGTGACTATATTTCTCCAAGTATACATGTTTATGAAAGCATAACGTTTTCACTCGCAACAAAAGGTGGGCAGGAATGTTTACCTCCCCCTAAACCAAATGTGTGCGCGCGTGTGTTTAAATTATTTCCCGGTTACTGTCAGCAAAAATGAAATTAAAACTCGCCTGGTATAGCTCCACCTGTCCACCTGTTAGGAAAACAAAACATAAACGCCGAGAAACGCGATAATACAGCCGTGTGCTTAAAACAAATAAAAATCGTGTATTAGCGCCTACCTACATACTGTGACGTTTGCAGGTAGTTTAAACCGACTTCGCCGTATATATAGGATAGAGCACCAGTGGCAAAGTGAAACGCAGTATAGTGTCAGATGTAACTTAATATCAGAATAAAACAGCCGTTTCTGCTCTTCGTTTTTAATTATTTTTATCCACATCGTGGAAAACCCCCAATTTATGGCTATATGAATATATCGCATATGTTCAAGGGGTGTCAAACAGGCAGTTCCTGTGATTTTATGATGCCAAGGCATTTTTAGAATTAGGATTAGTTAGTCGGAGGGGCCTCCAGTTACGAGCACATTATCGCATCCAGGCCATAGCCGGTCCTTTGTGCTGCCAAATGGAAGAAAGAAATGAACGGGAGACCTGAAGGGTTTTGTGCACTGGCAAGATCGGAGTCTCTCATAATTCCAACAAGACAAATACCCTGACGCTCACTTTAGCTGTTGTCCTGCTATGGACGAGTCATTCCTAGGAAGTAGCCCTAGCCCACCAGACAAGCGCAGGGAGAAATCATTCCACAGCGCAAATTCAATTTCCACCGTCCCGCCGCAATATACAAATCACCGTCACCTGGTCCTACAACCCTGCAACATATGAACTGAAACGGAGAAAGGAAATTATGGAGAGAAAATTCATGGTAGAAATGCAACCTCCTTAGCGTTTGCCTAGCGACCTGGGAAAACCACAAAACAAATCCAAGATCAAAGTGGCCGACCGGACGGGAATCGAACCCAAGACCTCAGGAATGCCAGCCTCGCATGTTCACGGGGGTCGTTTTTGCTTGGTCAATAATAATAATTAACGTAATTAAATAAATGTAGGTATAAAGAGTAGAGGCAAAACTTTAAATGGGTGATATTATACGTCATAATATTGGCTATGTCAGCTCAGGGCTGAAACGGCAACTCTAGGCCGGGCCCGAGAACAGTAATTCTAGATAACTTATTAATTAACTTTTAGTGATGTTAAATCGTATTATGTAAATATCTTTTTCTCATACTGCTTGTATATTTTAAGAAGGGTGATTTAACGTTATGTATCTATCTAGGTTATTAATATTAGTAGAGTTATAAATGGTTTAATGTGAATAATTTAAGCGCTATGTTAAAATACTGTCCACGGTGGAATGTTTTAGCTACAGGAATAGTGCTTTCGAAGGCAGAAAACCTAGTTTTATTACCTCTCTCCGGTCGCCGTGCTATTATTCCTACAGCGAGGGTGTAGAGCCTTTGTCCCATTATTTGATAATTCGCCGTGACCAAGTGAGTGAGACAGACAACCTTAACGGTAAATGTAGAAAAGCCGCGATTTATATTAAAATTGGACCAATGAAATCCCTGGAAGTTTATTCGAAATAGTTAGACGCGTCGAGTCGCGCTAAAAATGTACCAATAGGAAAGGAAGCAGCCTCAGGAGCCTGAGACTATAAATGAATCTGTTTAGGGAAAATTCGGGACAGTTTTGGTAATGTGTGGTCAGGGAGAGATGCTGCAGGATGCGTGAGATATCGCGCCAAGAAGGGAATCAAGTCAGCTTTGTAATGTCAGCTTAGTATTGCAATTTATTCGAGAGTTTTCGTAATGTGTGGTCAGGGAGAGATGCTGCAGGATGTGTGAGATATCGCGCCAAAACAGGGAATCAAAATAGTTTTAGCAACACACCTAAGATCCGCTACTCTGAAAGCGACAATAAGAATAGTTATATTTCGTGCCATATCCACGCCATAGTTTAACAGCGGTGGACAGTATTTTACAGCGGCAATACCAGTTTTGTATACTACGAGTGTTAATTAAATAAAAAGAAACGGCAGTGTCATCTTTTCATAACAAAGCAAGTCTATGTCTTCCTATATCACCACCCGAGATCTACGTTTTCCTTTACCGAGGATAAGTCCATGCTCCCATATAATTTAAGGAAAATTACTGCAGCTAGCCGAGGATAAATTGAAGAACCAACACGCTGAGAACTTCTGGAAGCAACGGGAGAAGCATCCAGGTAAGCCTAACAGCAACGGATGAGGAGGTGATCGCCGCAAACTGGCGCCCAACGTGGGGCTCGAAGGGAGGACCAGCTCGAAGGGAAGACCAGCTCGAAGGGAAGACCAACATAAACGGAGGACTAGAAAACAACGAATAGACGAAGAATCTTCAGAGGAAAGGGGCACAGCAGAACAAAATTACAACGCGAACTTCTAGTCTACCTACGTGGGACAACAAAACAGCTGAGAGCATCGCTTCTAGAACTTCACCAGGATTCGAACCCGGAACGCATCAGTTAACATTGAAAAAAGTACAGGTTAGAACATTTATTCAAAAACAAACAAAAAGGCATGCAGAGTAGTGACTCAGTTTTGTGAACACATGTTATTGAGAGGGGGTAAAGTCATTACTAGGGAGGTAGAACTTGCTAACGGAACCATGAGTAGGTCAAGGGAAGATTTGAAAGAATTGAATGGGGATGCTATTGTCAGCATAACAACAGATGGAGAAAATATGGGCGCAGCAGAAGTAGAAGTTAGGCTAGAAAGGCAATCACCGAATAAGCAGGTCATTGACGCAGGTCAAAACCAGCTGCTAATATTGCTTCAACAGTTGAGCGCAATAATAGATGAACGGGGTAAGATCTTCAATGAACATAGTAAAAAGTTAGAAAGCATAATAGATGAACGGGGTAAGATCTTAAGTGAATATAGTAAGAACGTAGAAAGAATCGGAAGTCAACTAGATAAGAATTTAGAAGGGGAATCAAATGGGCATAATAAGGACGTAGAAAGAATCGTAAGTAAGCAGAGTAAGGGCTTAGAAAGAATCGTAAGTGGACAAGATAAGAATGTAGAAGGTGAATCAAATGAGCATAATAAGGACTTAGAAAGAGTCGTAAGTAAGCAGAGTAATGACTTAGAAAGAATCGTAAGTGAACCAGATAAGAATCTAGAAGGGAAATCAAATGAGCATAATAAGGACTTAGAAAGAATCGCAAATGAGCAGAGTAAAGACTTAGAAAGAATCGTAAGTGAACAAGATAAGAATGTAGAAGGGCAGAGTAAAGACTTAGAAAGAATCGTAAGTGAACAAGATAAGAATGTAGAAGGGAAATCAAATGAGCATAATATGGACTTAGAAAGAATCGTAAGGGAACAAGATAAGAATGTAGAAGGGAAATCAAACGAGCAGAGTAAGGACTTAGAAAGAATCGTAAATGAGCAGAGTAAGGACTTAGAAAGAAAATTGAGTGAACAGAAAAAGGATTTCGAAGGGAAATTAAGTAAGCAGAATAAGGACTTAGAAAGAAACTTAAGTGAACAAGATAAGAATGTAGAGGGGAAATTAGTTGAGCTGATGAAGGGGAAGCTAATAGAAACACTTGAAGGGAAATTACTACAGATACTAGAAACTAAAGAGCCGAAAACACTAACGGGAGAAGAGACGTTAAAGAAAGCTTTTGAAAGAATGTTAAAAAGGGCGCAGAAAAGAAAGCAGGAATTTAAAACAAGGAAGCGAAAGAAAGGGTTGATCGAACTTGGAGAATTAGTATGGGTATAAAAAAAAAAATCCAGCATTCAAATTAAAAAAAAAAAAAAAAAAAAGAAAAGAAAGACATAATATCATTGATCCTGACTCTACAGTGCCTGGAAAGGAGAGCTTTCACATGTGAATTAATGAATTATCGTAAGCAGTTGTGCAGAACATTTTTTTTTTGCATTACTAAAGAGACTTGAGTATTAAATGCTCATTAGTGATAGTGAAGAAGAACAAGAAACACCTTTGCCATTAATATGTTTCAGTTTCTTTCTGCTTGAATAAGTTTGTCTTAAGGTTGAAACAGCTTTTATTGTCAGAATATTTATTATATTTTTTTTTGATATTTAGCAATATTTGTAAATTATTAATTGGTTGGTATGCTAGCAATATGCTGACAGTTTTCTTTAAACATATAAATTAGTTTTATTAATTATAAAAAAAAAGGTATCATAGAATGGAAAATTTATTTAAAGGTCCATACAGGGTGATTTACATTTGAGTTACAAGAAATAAAGAATTCCAAGATCGTAGGGAGATACCATAAACAGTTGCTCAAACCGTACAAATGTTTAGAGAATGAGAAGGGTGAAGAATGTAATGAAAATAGTCAGGTTAGTTTACTCGAAATGAGGTAGCAACCCTATGAACAAATAGTAAAGGTAATACACCCGATAAATAAGGAGGTAAAGAAATAAATAAATGCATAATAATTATGTATCAATATGTATGTAAATAGATTTAATTTTAGAACTTGATTTAGGTATTAGCGTATTTCTCTCCACCACAAGTTATTCGTGTGCGCGAAATGTATTGTGTAAGAATGTCTCTCGGAAACCTGTTTTTAAATGGTGAGAGGGGATCAACCATAACAAATGTGGAGTGAATGACCCAAATATAAACACCACTGGTGTGGCAGAACCCTTGTGAAGAAACAGGTATAGCGAAGGGTCTCTGTCAACAAAACAAACCTACAAAGGCCATAATCAGAGGAATTATTCTGGAAAAGAAAATTGTATCAAGTGCTGAAAAATTTATTCTTTTCCAGAACAGGGCAATTTGAAACGGCAACTCTAGGCCGGGCCCGAGAACAGTAATTCTAGATAACTTATTAATTAACTTTTAGTGATGTTAAATCGTATTATGTAAATATCTTTTTCTCATACTGCTTGTATATTTTAAGAAGGGTGATTTAACGTTATGTATCTATCTAGGTTATTAATATTAGTAGAGTTATAAATGGTTTAATGTGAATAATTTAAGCGCTATGTTAAAATACTGTCCACGGTGGAATGTTTTAGCTACAGGAATAGTGCTTTCGAAGGCAGAAAACCTAGTTTTATTACCTCTCTCCGGTCGCCGTGCTATTATTCCTACAGCGAGGGTGTAGAGCCTTTGTCCCATTATTTGATAATTCGCCGTGACCAAGTGAGTGAGACAGACAACCTTAACGGTAAATGTAGAAAAGCCGCGATTTATATTAAAATTGGACCAATGAAATCCCTGGAAGTTTATTCGAAATAGTTAGACGCGTCGAGTCGCGCTAAAAATGTACCAATAGGAAAGGAAGCAGCCTCAGGAGCCTGAGACTATAAATGAATCTGTTTAGGGAAAATTCGGGACAGTTTTGGTAATGTGTGGTCAGGGAGAGATGCTGCAGGATGCGTGAGATATCGCGCCAAGAAGGGAATCAAGTCAGCTTTGTAATGTCAGCTTAGTATTGCAATTTATTCGAGAGTTTTCGTAATGTGTGGTCAGGGAGAGATGCTGCAGGATGTGTGAGATATCGCGCCAAAACAGGGAATCAAAATAGTTTTAGCAACACACCTAAGATCCGCTACTCTGAAAGCGACAATAAGAATAGTTATATTTCGTGCCATATCCACGCCATAGTTTAACAGCGGTGGACAGTATTTTACAGCGGCAATACCAGTTTTGTATACTACGAGTGTTAATTAAATAAAAAGAAACGGCAGTGTCATCTTTTCATAACAAAGCAAGTCTATGTCTTCCTATATCACCACCCGAGATCTACGTTTTCCTTTACCGAGGATAAGTCCATGCTCCCATATAATTTAAGGAAAATTACTGCAGCTAGCCGAGGATAAATTGAAGAACCAACACGCTGAGAACTTCTGGAAGCAACGGGAGAAGCATCCAGGTAAGCCTAACAGCAACGGATGAGGAGGTGATCGCCGCAGGGCCTCTATGTATTGAGGAACAAAGCGGAAGATGAAAGCATCATATTTTAATTCGTTTATAGTAGATGTACTAATTCTCATATAATCACTCCTAAGCTCGCCGGGGTTTCATCTAAGACTGGTGTCCCTCTATTCGGGCGTGCTATAAGTGTTCCACCTAGAGATGAAGGTTGGAACCTTCCTAAAATACCACGGTTTCAGTTATACATTTCCAAAACAATTTCTACAAATTTACACTAAAGCAGTCGTCCTAGTTTTATATCCGATTTTAAATGTAATACGCTTGCCACAGAGAGTATGTTGTGTTGCAGTGCTACAGTTACAGGTAGGTATATAATGCTTGAAGTAAGTTCCAATATAACGGTACTCCTACTAGAAATCTTCCGGGCAATCAGAATTAATTATATTATTGAGCTCTTGCAATGCACATGTGAAATGTAGTTACCGGGATGGTAATTTAGAATATAGCGTCATCGACAGTTACTGTGGTGGTGGTGGTGGTGGTGGTGGTGGTGGTGGTGGTGGTGGTGGTGGTGGTGGTGGTGGTGGTGAAATGAAATTGAATTTTATATATGGGTGCTGTTTAAATGCTATGGCTTTTAGCATCCCATTCTACAGAGTGTATCTTTATTGGTGTCATATATTTGGGGGACGTGTTCCTGACATCAAAACAGTAAAAGGGTACATGGGTCTGAAAATCGACCGTTTCGTTGTTATAGGTCAAAGAAGATGTATTCCCTGTGTGAACAGACGGATATGCACTGCACGTATGGCCGTGCAGACGGTAATGCAGTACGAGCACGTGAACTTTATGCAACAACATTCGCACGAATTCACCAACGCTTGAGAGAGAATGGCACATTTGAGAGGAGTACTATGTTGGGAGACCAAGAGCGATACGAGGCACTGAGCTTGAAGAACGAGTTCTTCGTGCTGTGGATGCAGACCCATCACAAAGCACAAGACGTATGACTGTAAGGGAAAGAGTTAGTCATATGACTATCTGGAGAATTCTGCAGGAAAATCTTCTGTACCCATATCACCTTCAACGTGTGCAAGGATTAAATGAGGCGGACTTTGAGCCAAGAAGAAGTTTCAGTCAACGCATATTACAGCAGTGCGCTACGTTCATCAATTTCCTAGCCTGTACCTTATTCAAGGATGAGGCTGGTTTTACCCGCGACGGCATCTTCAATTTTCTTAACACTCATAACTGGGCATTTAAAAACCGTAATGAAATATGACAGGACAATCATCAACAGAGGTTCTATCTCAACGTTTGGGGTGGAATCATTCATGATTACCTTATTGGTCCCTACTTCTTCCCTCCGCGCTTGAATGGACAAACCTATCTCCAGTTTCTCAGAACTGAGTTACATCACTTAACTGATAATGTGCCTCTGGACATCATCCAACGAATGTGGTTTTTATACGATGGTGCTCCAGCTCATTTCAGTATGATAGTTTGTAAGTTTTTGAATGATAGATTTCCGCAAAGATGGATTGATCGAGGGGGACCAATTGCATGGACTGCTCGATTGCCTGATTTGAATCCAATGGTTTTCTGAGTCTGGGGACATTTGAAGTCCTTGGTTTATGCGACTCCTGTATCTGAGATTGACATTTTGAGAGGACGTATCCAAACTGGATTTGACCAAATACGAAACACAGCAGGAATTTTTAACAGAGTACGCCAGAGAATGGAACGCAGGCTCACTGCATGCATCGAAGCAAGAGGAAGCCGCTGCGAGCAATTTTTGTAACTTGCGATTTTGTGTTGTAACTCTGAAATAAATGATTTTCAGACCCACGTACATATGAATCTTTTTTTACTGTTTTGATGTCAGGAACACGTTCCCCAAATATATGATACCAATAAAGATACATCCTGTATATTGGGCGTGAAAGACCGGCCATTTTGCTCAGAGGCCTCTTTATCATTACTTGCTGTAAATCTACGACACGGAACCACCGGTTTTACTTCCCTTCCGAAAGAAGCCATTCTGAGGATTTTATGATGATGATGATGATGATGGCGGTGGTGGTGGTGGTGGTGGTGGTGGTGGTGAAATGAAATTTAGTTTTATATATGGGTGCATTTTAACTGCAATGGATCTTAGCATCCTATTTTATATTGGGCGTGAAAAACCGGAAATTTTGCCTCATTATCATAGCTTGCTGTAAATCTGAGGATTCTAAGGATTTTATGAAGATGATGATGATGGTGAGAGGTGGTGATGATGAATTACATTAATGTGTTAAGCGATAAGTGTTTACAATAAGTATTTATACAAGTATAATAAATGGGATTATTGAGACTTTCTCCAGTTTTCACTGTTAATTCCTTAATGTGTTCTAGTTCAACTATTCGCCGTCACTTCACGTAATCTTCAGTAACACTTCACTTTCTTCGTGCCGTAGCGACGTAACAAAATACGCGCGGCATAGCCTCTTCTTCTGGACGGTTCCTGGACTGGGGAGTCGAACACGAGACTTTTCTAATCTCTCCTGCAGCAGCACTCACTGCACATCACAGCAGTCATCACAAACTCTCCAGGAGAACAGCACTTTTCATCGCACCAAAAACATACTCGCTAACTCGCTCACTAACTCACTGACACGCCGACGAGAACGCTCGCTTATACAGCCGCTGGAAATGTCCACAGAGTTCGAGAAGGGGAAACATTCAGAAGATTTTGGCTATCTAAGAATAGCACTTCCGGTGTTTACGCTGTTAGAGCCTTACTTACTCTTCGACTGCCCGACGCAGACCTCCAGATATCCTTGGACTATAGCCGCTGCGTCACATTATATTCTCAATAATACCTTAGGAATTCGCACGTGCATGGCTGAATGTTGGATGTATGGGAGAAAGGAAAGGAGGAAAGCATCGTTTTGTCTCAGCAATATTCGCCCAAACCATTCAAGAAACACTAGACTAAGAGTATCTTCTTATGCTTATGCGCAAACAGCAAATATTCGGAACGTGTTGTTTTGGAACGAGTGTTTGGAAAGTAATAATTCTTTTAGAAGTCAAACTGTTGGATCTGTTACCGAAAAATATTCATTTTTTCCAAATCTACAGTCCACTAATCTGAGCTTCTCTAAGCTCGGGAGCAAACGAAAGATTCGCCCTTCTCATGGGTTTCTGTAAAACAAAGTTTAGCAACGTAAAATAAAGTAGTACCTTCTATGGCAGGCACAAAGGCATGATCCATCGTTAAAAATCACCGTTAGCTTTTATTATCAACCCATTTTAAACTACAACCCATAGTCAATCCAGTCACAAATCCATGAAATTGGATTATAGGCCTTAACGAATATGATTTTAAAAACATTTCCTATTCATATTTTCAACCTTTAGTACAAATGTCCATAATTTGATCCATGTGGCTTCAGATCGCAGCGAAAACTTTAAGCAGCTCATAGGTTTCAAAAGATACTTTATCCTAATTTTCCTCCTTACTTATAGACGTTCACAGTTTGACCTATATGGACAGAAGTCTTACATTTACGACGTAGGACGCGTCTAAAATTATGCGCCACAGTACAATACGCTCCAAAAGTATCATTTGTTACATTCAATAACATTTCTTAACTCTACTCAACAAACTAATGTTAAAAAGCATATTCATGCGCTTCATGTTAATACAGATCAGTATTTGCATAAAGGGTTTAATTACACATTTCGTGGAGGTGCAGAGGCAATACAACGATTTAAGTGATAATTGCACTCAATATGCCATTAAGCAATGATAGGTAGAGCATGCTGGTCAGTTGCCCAATCAAAGTCGTACTGCACTGATAATAATTCACCTTCGATTACTACACTAATAGTATTTCATGGTGGTGCAATTGTTTTTTAATTTGTATTTAGTACAGTGAGTGAGTTTACCTAGGCTAGGACTACAATAACAACAACTGGAAATGCCGCGTTTTGGAAGTCAAAATAGTGGTTATATAAAAGCAGCTGTAAATATTTTAACGCCAAAAAACGCAAAGAGGAACAAAATATGGCGTGGAACTCATTTTCAGCATTGGTTAAGAGAAAAATTATAAAATTGACGGCTCAGTTAACGATCAAGAGGTTGCTTCCTTTCTACAGAATTAACAAACATAGTTGGCGCTAAACTAGGTAAGATCATAATAAGTTGTTCGTGTGATTATGTAGCCGAATAACACTCGTGCTACTAGTTTTACATGACAATTTAATTTCGGTTCCAAACTCATGCATCTTTTCAGAAGATGGGGCTGATGTTAAGCCGCATGCAATTGTTCCAAAAACCATCAATATCGATTCTCCGTTAATGTTTGGGCCGAGATTGTTGGCGACTGTTTGGTGGGACCACATGTATTACCACATCGTCTTAATGGACGAAGGTACAGAAGGTACGGAATGACTCAACTCTCTTGTTGCAAGATACTCCATTAGCAAAACGGCGAGACATGCATTTCATGCACGATGGAGCTCTTCCTTATTTTAGTATTTCTGTCCATCGGATTCTGAATAGCAAGTTTTCTGGTAGATGGGTAGGAAGAGGTGAACCAATTCCGTGGTCTCCACGCTCGTCTGACTTAAACCCGCTAGATTTTTAATTGTAGGGATGTTTGAAATCTCTTGTTTATGCAACTCCGGTTCCACATGCAGAGACTGCTCGTATTGTGGAAAGCTGCCAGACAATACAAAATTCTCCAGGCCTAACTCAGTGCATTAGGGAGTCCATGCGACGGCGGGTTGACGGATACCTTGGAGCTAATGGCGGCCATTTTGAACATTTGCTGTGATTTTCTGTTTCCCCACGGTTCTGTCATTGAGTGTTCTTGCATGGGTTACAGCTGGAGAAAAGGTGCTCTAAAACGGAAATAAACAATTTCTGGACCTATGTTCATAGAACAATCTTTAATTCTCTATCCACAAGAAACGTGTTCCCAAATTATTAACATACCTTTTTGTTACACCTGCATATTTTGTCTGTCATGAAAATAATGCATTAAACATCTGGCATCTTAATCAAAATTCTTAAAGCCGTGTTTGAGAAAATTAAAAGTAGTGAAAGTTTGTGTATATAAAGAGTGCGGGATATTCTTGAAAATCTTCATGTCGCAACCTGGGAAGATGCTCAACTTAAATAGCAAGTATAGTGTTTATGCCACTTTTCGATTTCCGTTCGCAGATAGCGCATACACAGGTACTATTCTAAAAATGCTTTTTGTGGATTCAGGGAGCCTCAAAGCATATATTTCCGGTAACTAATTTTTGTGAGAAATCTAATACCTACTTCCTCTGCTTACTACTTGTATGAAGTAGAAGGAGTAAAAACACTTTTTCCCATATTTTCAACCTCTAATGTAAAAGCCTGCATTATTTAACTAATCTGGACAAAATACACTACATTTATGCTATAGGACCTAAAGAAAGACGTTATACTTTCCAAAAATTACCTACTATGGCAACCCCTATTTTCAGTCTGAACGTTATTTTCAACCCCATACGGGCCACATTTCTGCCCGGGGTTCCTAGGGCTTTCCAGTACTCCCGAAAAATTATAGACTACCTTAAACATGTTTTCCATGCTTTATGTTCAACTCTTTACACAGAATCTGTACCCCTTCACCAATCTGGACAAAACTGTGCATTCTTTGCTTCAGCACTCAGGAAAAATATTAGGTTACTCAATACTTTCTCCTTTCTTTATTTTGAGCCATCTTACAAGTATATTCGTGTAACGCCGAATAAGATATCTAATTAGGAGTAATCAGATGGAGGATCAACTAGTAACTGGAGCATACCACCGCACTTTGGTCACAATGGGTCATTTGTACTTCTAACGTGCCCTCTAGGAGGTAGGATAAAGGGTATCCAGATCCGGACGATGATGTGCAGTAGCAGGGACCCCTAACGATTCCAACGTGACTACACTCCTTATGTCAGCTAGCCCTGTCTTGACCACCCCTGGGAATAAATGAGACGCTCCCAAGGAGAAATCTTTCCAAAGCGTAAATTCCACCATTCTGCCGCAACACACCAACCGCCAACGCCTGGTGCTTTTACCCTGAAACTAATGAGGTGAAACAGATGGAAGGAAATGATATGGACAGGAAATTCGTGGCAGAAGGGGAGCTAACCCAGCATTCGCCTACCGACCGAATGAAACCAGGTAAAAGAACATGGTCAAAAAGGCCGGTTCAACATAATCGAAACCCTTACCTCCCAAATGTGAGTCTCACACTTTACCGCGGAGCCTCTCGCTCGGTAAGACAGCTGGTGTTAAAATTTAAGTTAATTTCTGGAAATGAGGAAATAATCGGAAAAGGGAGAAGAAAAGTAAATTCAAATTAAGTATTTGTTCATAGACATAACACTATGATTGTTTACGATGTTTTCCGAAAAACAATTCTTAACACATTTTTACATTGGAAGATAATTCCAGTATTTTTTGTGGGGGGGGGAGGCTTGAAGCACACCGGAAACTTTCAAACCACAGAAAATAAACTGTTTGAAAGGTTTCAACGAGTTGATACCCCGTACCAACAGACGTTACTAGCCTGTTCGGAATATCGATATTTTTTGCTGCAAGACCCAAGGGCTTCCGCTCTATTTCGTTCAACCACGACCTCCCATTTTATATAACGTTTGATAATGGTCCAAGTTCTCGGAATAACAGTTGCCGCAGAAAATGTGCTTCCATGTTTTTACTGAAGTTGCAAATTTGTAGATGAGATGAGACTGCTGATGAACCTGCAATCCCTAACACAGCCTTCGTGTTGGTTTATCTTGATCTGGAAACTGGTTCTAATATCGCTCATTACGATCTGTATAAAATCCCTCTTCAGCTATATTTTCTGACCTCTGACTTTAAAATATTTTTCTGGCCAAGGGCACTTGTCTACTTTTGAAAACTCTTGATGAAGCCGTCATATTGTTTTGAAAAGCACTTAAGATTGAGTAATACCAATTTTAGAACAAGTATTTTTGTAGATGATACAGAAAAATTAAATTCATAATCCACATTCCAGAAAAAAACTATTTAAAAGAAGACCTCAACACAATATAAATAAAAAAATAATATTTTCGTATTTAGAGAAGCTGTACCAATAGGAGCTAAAGTTTAGGGTGCGGGACCGAAGCCTCCCGCGGTCAGAAAAATAGCCCCGAAGCCTCCCGGACCCTTAAAGGTTCCTAATTACATAGCCCTCAAGCCTCCCCAAAGCAGGTAGCAGTTCCAGTCCGTAATTACATAGGCCCAAAGCCTCCCGGTCGAAACAGGTAACAGTTCCAGTTTGGTGTTTATAATATTTGATGAAGCATTACATACGGGTGGAAGATGTTGCATTTTTTGCGTTTATGATTAATAACAAAGAAACACGGCTCTAGTGCCAAAAGGAAATGAACCTCTAATGCTTAAATTTGAATTAGTGGTTGTTGTTCCAGTTCGTTTAGCGTTACCCAGGGTGCACCACGAGGAGGCGAACTGGCTCGCACCCCAAAGGATTCCACATTTATCAGCTTCGTCATTATTTCTTTATTTTCTGTAATTTACTCAAAATGGATCCGCATTTAGATGCTTCGTTATTTTGACATTCTAAACCTATATCATACAGTAATATGTATTTTTGCCTTTAAAATAAGCGGTATTTTTCCTTTTAGATTTTATTTCCATGTATTTCTAGGTTTGGTTCTATAAGAAATCGACTTCACGTATTCCATTCTTGAAGTTTTTCCAACTTTGAAATTTTCTACTTGCTGCATCATGAGTTTCAAGTGTGGATAAGACCTTTCCTATTTTTCATTTGTTGATGAAGTAATTGCAATTTTAGTATCCAGCTGAATTTGCTTCAGTACTTCAAGAAATCTATACAGATCTGGGCTGCAGGAGTAGTCATGTGCAAATCCCAAGTTTTGTATCTTTCGCCACCAGCTTTGTGTTAGATGAAATTTACATCCTTGGATTTTAACATCAGTCCACACTTCTCTTCCTACTCGCCGTAATTTCAATCTCGTCGGAAAACATGTTAACTGTGAACTAATTTGCCGTACACTGAAAGAAATCAAGGAAAAATTAAGCATACCCATTCCACCCCACCTGCTGGCTAATTACACCGGTTTCGTGGGAGGCTTGGGGGTTGTTACCTGCTAAGCTTACCTGGTTACGGGAGGCTTCGGTCCTGCGCCCATAGTTTAATAGTTTGAAAACGAGTATTTCATGATGATGATGATGATGGTGATGTATATCAGAATCTTGATGGGTATTGAAATTGCAATACGATCAGTTTGTTGTAGTCGTTTCTAACGCTCCCCATATGACCTATAACCTTCGAGGAATATCATCCCACAAAGCGATGTTGGGGCCCATTTCTGAGATGGAGGCAGCGGGCGGAATCCGTTGCCTCCAAAAGTAGGATGATGAAGATGACTAGCAGAGCACCTACAGCTTTTACCGTGGACTCCGAACCACGTTGGGCCTTGGGAATACTCCACATGTGCAAGACAGAGGAGAAGGCGTGGATAGAGTCGACTTAAAATCGCCACGTCAGAGCCGGGAATCGAACCCCGGACCCTCAGTAAAAGAGCTGGGAACGAAACGCCGGCACCCACGTTTAGTTTGTTGTTGATGGTATTCTGTTTTCAGCAACTGTAGATGATCTTTGCTAATATTCAACAAAATAAACTTCTGTTTTAGAGAAATACTTACCCTCCTTGTCTATTGTAGTGAGTAACTGCATAAGCAGTGCTTATTAAAACATGCAGCCTATAACGATAGTATTACTCGGAATTGTTTCCGTAGTGCTACGTAGTTTGCGCTAAGGAATTGCAGATGCCCATTGGCAATTTTTTTGAATTTGCTGCTGTTTAAAATGTAACACTTTACAGTTCGATAAATGTCACATTTTAAGACTTACATAGGCAAACACGATTACAAACCCCAAAACTAAAAACAGCAATTTATGAAAATATTTCTTTTAACGCAGCATTATTTATAATAGTTCTCTAATGTTAAGTTTTTTACTACAGTTATAATGATTAAATCACCAAGTACTTGCCTCAAATCTGCTTAAGCCAAGGAACCTAAACTTTAATTCTCTACTGCATAAATTTGTATCTACCAACTCATTGCTAGTGGCGATGAAACCGATCTGCTTCCCCTGAACGAAAGGAGGAGGCAAGAGGAAAGTGAAACAATAGAACAACAAACAAAATACATTAAAACAGAAATATAATCTCTGTTGGCAGAGAGAGTAGCTCTCTGGTGAACAGTAACACGTGACTCCGAGTAATTCCATTTCTAGCAGACCGAAGTACTGCTATTATGAGATAACAAAGTAGTCCCTCTCGACTCTTCAGTTTAATCACACTTACGGGTATTATGTACATTGTCGGTAAAACTATTAGTGCTACATAGTGGAAGTCCATGGAAATCGTAGCATTACGAACCTAGAGCAAGCGAGTGTGGAATGCACTTGGGAATACATGCAACCTTTACATTTAGCTTTAAAGCTGCAGCTTTTGAGAACGTTCTTGTTTTAATACAGTCATTGTATATAAAAAACTTTAATTTTATTGATAAAATGTAGAGTGGCATGAAATTAATTCAACATGCTCCTACGTAAGTCAAGACGGGATGAATTAATGTGGTCATGCATTCTAGCTGAAGCAGGATTGCCCTACAGTAAATTCTGCACCACTGTTGCGTAATGGAATGATGAAAGAAAGTGAATGGATTAAAGAACTGAATGTGAGTGCTGTTTAGACTAGCTGTGTAAAAGAACAGAATTCTCACCTGCTATACTATTATTACAAGACTTGTTTTAAAAGTAAATACCTTTTTAATATTTAGCCGCTGCAGTCGCCATTTTGATCACGTCCGATCATTTCCTCCATTCATTAGAAAGCCAGACGCAGCTATGAGCGGCCGTCACTTTGTGTTTTGCTGTTGTTAGAGTGTTTCGAAATGTTAAAACAATTGAACGACCCGTCGATTCGCTTTTTGATTCCAAGAAATGCTACGCCAGCGTATTCGTCACCAATTGTGTAAGGTTTATGGATAAACAATAAAGAATGAGAATGCCTGGCCACACACAGCCAAACAAACTCAAGATCTGATCGTATCATTTAGTTGGGAACAATTCTACCTCCACCCCTACAGTCCGAATTTGGCACCAAGTGATTTTCATCTGTTTCTTCATCTGTAGAGATTCCTTAGTGGAAAAGATTTCAACAACTCTGGTGTTGTGAAACAAGAAGTGCAGACTTGACTTTCATCACAGGCGGCGGCATTCTTTGAAGAAGACATATAAAACTAGTTTCTCGTTACAAGTGCCTGGATAACAGCGGTGGCTGTGTGGAGAAGTAGCGTAAGTTACAAGCTAATGGATGATCATAAAGTATTTGGAAAATATTGTGTTATTGTTTCAAAAAATTATCTATATTTACTTTAAAAACTTCACACGCCTCGTAAAAAGTACTAAAAATACTCGTAGAAATTTTAAAAACTATGTGTGCACGTGGTGGGATAATTCCAAAAGCATTTTATTAATTCTTTAAAACATCCCAGTGTTTCAGAAGGGAATACGCCATATAATATTTCCGGAAGTTGTAATATTGCATTCATCCAGTTTCAATATTATTTCACTGAATATGAACATTAAGAGACTTTTCCCCACTTTATTGCAATCATGGCCAATACTCAATGACTTCCAAAACAAAGTATAAAGGGGAGGTTTAAAACCTTTAAGGTTTATTTACTGGAGGGAAGGAAGACTTACATATCATACTCATATCTCTATGTTAGTTTCTGAGTATTTTGGCACGATTTTGACAATCTAGTTTACTTAACTGTAGAATCCGGCAAAAGAAGGACATTCAGAAACTTTATCTAAACTTATTTTCAACCTCTTTTTTTAAACTTTGTACACTTAGCACTATTGGACACCGAAAATCATAAGCTACCCTACAGGTATAAAGCTACCCTACCATACTTTTAACCGTTATATAGAAATTTACACTTTTTAACCCATTTGCTCAAAATAATGTACGACTGTACCATAGGACTGACAGAAAGTGTGGGTACCTTATGCACATTACCATATTTTCAATCACATAATACCTCTAAATAAAAAGCTACCCCTATCCTTTTTCAACCTCTTGTAGACAAATCTATGACTGTTCGGCGAATATGGGAACAAATTTGTGTTCTTTAACTATATGGCATGACATGCCCCTATTGCTATTTTCAACCCCTTATCTACAAATGCATACCATTTGGACAATTTGGACAGAGATTTAGACACTTACACTTTATGTATGAGGGAAAATTGTGGACCATTCACGAACCACCACACCAAGAACCACTCCATTCTTATTTTTATTCCTTTGTAATAGCGCTAAGGTGGTGTTTCTTTTGAACTCTAACGTCACACAACTGCATTACTGTCACCAACGGACACGGTGAATCTAAGCATTGGCAAAACGAAAGGAGACAGCCCCGTAGCCACATTGATTACATTGATGACAGAAGGAATGAAACTTCCCAATCATGTCCAGAATTTCCAGTTCAACATAAAGTATGTCTGTCTACAGGTCAATATATGTCTACTAGTCTTTCTATAAAATGACAAACTACATCGATAATAATACTTCCTTATTAACTTAGATTATGTAATAAACTGTGTTTTCTGAAGTCAACACAATCTTATGTACGAGGCACGACTGCATTGTAATAATGCAATTATTTATTTCATTTGTTCACTGACTCCTTGATTATAATATTCGCTGTAAAACTTAATGATGATATAATATTACCCTATCATACTGCAATGTGATAGCCACTGGAGTCGGGGAACACAAAACAGAGTATTTATTGATAAATTTGAAATAAAACTCCACATTTAGAGTATTCAAATTTGTTAAATGCTTTCAGAGCAGATCGATGAGACATTCAGAGTAGTTATTGTAGTTTTAGGATACCAGGCTACCATACGCACCACAGCATTAGGCCCCTAATTTCTTGCTCAACAGAAATAATTGACGGAATGCCCTAGAAATTTCAAAATAATGCTCAGAAAAGTTTCCAACTAAAGCAGGCAAGTCATTTTGTAACTCAGTGTCATTCTCCTCGTTTCTCTCTCCAACTTCATGTATGGGGTAGTCGGACGGCGAAACAGTGATAGTAGAATAGTAGCTCCTTGGATGGGAGGCAAACCGAAGAACAAATTGAACAGGTTGCCGCTAGTCAACCCTAGATTAGAGTGACTTGATTATTATCAAATCTTTAAGTGCTGAAGTTTTTGCAGCAATAAGGCCTTACATCACAAAATTACACTTTTGCAGGAAATGAAAAATCCTAAATAAATAAACATGCAAAAGTACCTAATTAAATTTATAGTGAGAGATGAGAGATTAAATTAGAGAAATAAAAATCATGATTACAAAAATAAACAGGATTGTATTCCTAAAAACGCAGACTAAGAACTTGAAATGCATTTCACAATACACTTTGTAGCAGATTTGACTTTTCCTAGTTATATAGCATAATCACAAAAGTCCTGAATTCATGAGTATATACACAGTCAGCGTTATTAGAATATTTCCTTTCTCTGTGTTGGACAGTATTGGGCAGTGTTTCATAATTCAGAGTAAATAAAAATGGAACACTTACAATAAGTGTACTTAATTAGAGGACGTAAATAAGTACATAAGTACATACTCTATTAGTGGATCTGGAATAGGCATTTAACATTATAGGTTGGAAGATGCTTGCGTTGAGTTTGAAGAAAATCCTTCCGGACTGGAAAAAGAGGACTATTACCAGTCTCGAAGTCAGAACAAGCAGAGATATATCAGAGAGAAGTACAACAGAAGGAGTCTGCGACAGAGATCACCCACGCATTTAGTATTGATTATAGTGTGAGACGAAAAGTCCCAGAACGATAGGGAAATTATAGTAAATGGAGGAATGTTTAATTAAAAAGATTTATATGCTAAATCGCTGATTGTAGAACAGA
Source organism: Deroplatys truncata (assembly GCA_030765065.1). NCBI lineage: Eukaryota > Metazoa > Arthropoda > Insecta > Mantodea > Mantidae > Deroplatys > Deroplatys truncata. The sequence goes on along the minus strand of CM060976.1, from coordinate 97,133,650 downwards.
AATATACCCTAAGGAACATGTTAATACAGACATATGACATTATTGAGGAACACGGGACGATTACAAATGAAAAAGTATAAAGAAAATGGTTAATGGCAGAAAACTAAAAGGGTACAATTACGACTTCGTGATGAGCTGCTTTAATACTTGGAACGTGTTCGAAAGCTGTAACGTGAGACAAGCTGTAGACAAGAATAGAAAAGTAAGCATATAAAGAAAATAGAAACTTCTTTTGGATCCTTAAATATTGAATTAAGAAAGAGATTAGTTAAAGGTTACCTTGAATAGAGTCTGGAATTAAGTAGTGCAGAAACGATGTTATGATGCTGTTGGGAAGTCTATGGAACCATTCTAAATATTGAGATAGAAAAGAATGTACGAATTGAATTTATAGAGAAAATACCCAGTGAAGTTGTTTTGAAAAAAAATGGGCGAAGGATGAATATTGCTGAAAGTGATGATGAAGTGATCTAACTTTTTGGAACATTCAACGAGAAATAACTTTGTTAAGATATGCAGTGTAAGGAACGCGTAATGAGAAAAACTTTCACAGCAGAAAATGATTCAAAATGGATAATATGAAGATAAACACATTTGCGAAGAAAAAAGGGAAGTATAAAGGAGATTGTGCTTCTTGGGCAGAAGACTAATATTTACTGAATGTTAAGCAATTGTGTTGTCACAAACAGAGTCTCCTATTGCTATCCCCGAAGTTTACCAATTTAATGCACACGAACAGTCCTTATAAATATGACGGACAATTTCTTAAGGTGCCTCATATCCACCATACCCTACACCTTTCTCTTTGAAGAAAGTTCTTATGAAGCACCATCTGCAAAAAAAGCCCTAATTCCGCATCAGGTTTCTTAGAGATAGGCTAATCCCATGATTGATTACACCCAAAGGAAAATAAATACAGAATATGAACAAAAGAAACAGAGAAACACAAATTACCAATGAACAAACGCACACTGATCACGTTCGTTTAGGGTAACGATGAGACAAGCTAGAAGAAATGCTCTGAATCGTTTGTTTTCCTTAATGTAGTCATTGGGAGTGAGATGAATGGTTTCCCTCGAGTTTGTTATGGAATCGGGAATGACAGAAAGCTGGAGATGCAAGATAGCGGCTTTTACTTTGACGAGAGAGTTGCTAATATGTGAACACATCCATAAGCTCCTTATAGACATAGGATGTAGCTCGGAGCATCTGCATTTTCTATGCCAAAATGTAGCTGCACTAGTGAAAATGGATGTCCTCATTTGAATACGCGTTAAGACTAACTGGTAGATAAATTATGTAAATCCGTGCAGTGTAAAACAACTTTGGCCATTAAAACAACACATAAAGTGCGAGCGTTCTAACACTTAGCACATCCATTTCTCACTTCGTGTATAGCTGTGATGTTACTGCTATTTGGAGATGGCAGTCACTGCACAGGTTTAATCTAACATGGCAACTAGCTTGTCTTAAATCAGGGTTGTACTAAAGGAGTGCATATTCATCACTAACGCTTAATACCCTAAATACCAATGACCATAATATACGATATGTGAAACCCGCCTGACTCCTTCTACCCATACTAACTCGCAGATATTCTTATACCGGGCGTCCAAGAATTCTACCTAACAAGTTGAAAGGATGTGCAGAGGAAAATAATCGTATTTAGATAGGAAATCTGTAAGCTCTTTAGTCAAGTTCCAAGGTTATTATGAGTTCGAAATTGGGCATCGTAATAAGTCGTTGTAGCACAGATGTTTATACACGATTAGCCTACCAAGGGCTAAAGACTAATCATAAGTCGCAAAAAGCGGTACTAACACATAGTATGCCCTTTTTGTTAAAAATGTCCGTCGTTCCAGGATGTACACTGACAACAGTTATGGATTTCACATTAAGCTAGCTTATAGCTACTTATACCTCAGAGGGCCATTGCTATATTCACATTGTTTTCCCAGTTTTCCTCCTTTCTTCTTCCACTTTTTTTCTTAAACAACGTAGCTAAATTTAATAGGTTTAATTTACGTTATGAAACCAGTCGACACATCAAAATAAAAAAGGAAAAAGAACTCTTTCAAGCAACAGAATGAAGTCACGTATACTGCAATAGTAACAGCAAGTGATCATTGGGAAAGAAATTTAGATATCTTCTAATCAAACAGCTTTCCCTGAAAGGTTGATCGCGTCCCTTAAGTCTTAAACACTAATCCCATGTTCCGCAAAATGTATACTCACACATAATGTGAAATGTTATGATAATGATGTTAATAATACTAACAAAAATGTATCAGTTGAAATAAGTGAATTTCAAACTAGAATAGCCAAGAGAAGCGTTGAGCTTGTGCACGCCACTGGAGTCCAGCACAAGAATCCTTACTTGTAACCGATAACATTACTAATTTGCACTATAGTCTGCATCACAAATCAGTATAATTCAGCATTTCATGTGTACATTTAGGGGCAGAAAAAGTGGGCCATAAAGGAACGAACGGATATATAATCGGCGCAACAGTTCTAGACACGTGAAAATCTTAATGAGAGCTATGATGCGAGTTGCTTACCACATCAGGTGGTGACCGATTGACTGCATGCTTCAGGAGTGCGTGGGACAGTCATCGTCAAATATCCACAACGGTTATGCACTGTGTTGCGCTGATAAACTTAGTTATATACAGTATATTAAAATCCACGCTGTAAAAAGCGCTTAATATAAAAAACGCTGTCAATCATTGCCTCCAATTCCTCCACATCTAACAACCCTTCCTCTTCTGCGGAATCACTCATATTATTGCCGTCATCACTGCTGTCACTACTTTCTGCACCATTATCCTGCATGATAATTATTTCTGTTTGATTTTCTGCAATTCCGTATTTTTCGGAATAATGAGTCTTAATTTATTCAGCATGTCGCCAAACATTTTCCCATTCTGGCCTTCCAATTTCAGCAAATTGCTGGCGTTATAACTGCTCCAGATATTTTAATTTAAAAGTGATATTTCTGCATGCCACCCATGTTTTGACATCAGCCCAGATTAATTCGATTGGGTTTAGATCTGGGCGATACGATGACAGTCTAAGTACATTATGGCGATGTTTTATTACTATCTGGTCAAGTATGTATGACTTCTGAAGCTGTTTGTTGGCTTTAATTAAGTTATATAGCTTTGTTTTACTCATGCTTTCATCTAAAGCTTTATTATGTCTAAGTAACCAAGCTCTCATTTCTTCTTTCAAGGAAGTTGAGGTAGGTGGTTTGTGAATTTGAGTGTTGACGCATTGTGAAGCATTGTCGATGACCAGAACAGACCCAGCAGGCATATTAGGTATCAACGTGGCGTTCATTTACTTCATGTAATTTTCTGTATTCATTTCTTGACGAAAATCTCCTGTTGTTTGTTGCGACTTGTAAAAGAAGGGCATTTGGAACGAAGCCGATCTTTCCATCAGCACGAACGATAATAAGTATTTGCCCTTTGGCAGCAGGTGCCTGCAAACCTATTTCGCTATTGTCACTCCAACTTTTAGATGCTGTATGACTGCTGTGTATGTATGACTCATCTTCATACATTATAGTATTTTTCTGAAATTTGTAGCACCACCTTGAAAATTGATGCTGATATAAGTACACACTGATATAAGTATATATAAAATTATAGTCATTTGGAAAGGTAGAATCAGACTGAAAAATTCAATGCCATAGCCGGGATTTGAACCACGGATCATAGGCTTTCCGTGCCGTTGCTCTAACCGACTAAGCTATCATGGCAACATTTACTTTTTATTTTTATTCTTTTATTTTATTATTATTTTTTTATTTTATTTATTTATTTTGTTTTTCTGTTAGAACTCTTCTATTTGATTTCGGTTTCTTCCATTTGAACCCCAAATCTTTAATAATCTTTCTGAGATTTGTAGCACCACCTTGAAAGTTTCTGCTGTCTTTCAGCTGGATGAGCAATCTGCTTATTGTTAGCACAGTTTTTTCTTCCACATAGGAATTGTGAATCGTGCGCCGAATGACGCATTCGAAATCGTCTATTTCTGTAATACGTTTAGGGACCTTATGTTTCTTCTCAGGTGTGTCAAATGGTACTCTTTCATCCATATGTTTTTTTCTCTTATCTTTGAGAACTCTGGAAACGGAACTGGGTGAAACACCAGTTGCTTTGACTACTCTTTCTTTCACCCTCATAAGGCTTTTGTGGAACTCGGATATAATTTCTTCCTTCATCTCTGCTTCTTGTTTCATGAAGTCGATGACATTTGCAATTATTTCCCTACTTTGACTATGTAACACCTTACCACTTAAGTTTGGAAACATAGGAGCCATGGTTATAAATATAACACATATAAAATAAGTACTATTTAGATACTGCAGCTCTCTTTAAAATTACAACCAGATGCAGACACTTTCTATGCAGACTGTATGTGTTACGCACTGTGAGTAAGCAAAGGTATTATATCGCTTTCGTTGATAAAGCTAAACATAAACCATTCCTAGGCTCGGCAGCTGGGATGGCAATCAAGGTCACGATTCCAGAAGTTTTGCGCGAGTAATAAGTAGGAACTGACGTGTACTGTCAGTGACTCAGGAGATTGACTTTGTCCTTGAACTGCAAGCGTGCAGTGGACTGGGAGCTTCTTGCGTAAGGTGTAGATAGTGCAACACCAACAGTTCAAAAATATTCTCAACAAGTGCAGTCTTACTGCAGGCAGTGTCAGAGGATGCTACAGTGTTAAAACGCGTTGTATCGCGAGTGTCAAATTAATATAATCCATTAGTGAAATGGCTAACTTTCGGAAAAAGGGAAAACCCATTCATAGCGAGGCTCGCGAAATAATAAACCATGTAAACGAGCAATGAAAAAAGGAAGCAGAGCAAAAACAACTAATTCCACCGATTTCGCGAGGGAACAGGCAATTAGTGCGGTGTGTCTGTGGGAACAATTAAGAATATAAGACAAGAAATTGCGAAGAGAACAGAAGGAAGCCCTTTACGCACTGCAGGCAAGACAAGACCTCCAAATCCAGAACGAAATATAAATATAGGCGATTTCGACATGTGCTCATTAAGCGGACAATAATGGACTTCTACGTCAATAAAAAGATAGTTCCGACATGCACAAAGTTACTCCTGTAGTTAGAAGTAAGATACAATTTCCTTGGGGGAGGGTTAAGGAGAGTTATTCAGAAATTGGGATTTAGATGGCACAAGTGCCGAGGAAAGCGAACAATCTTAATCGAAAAGCCAAGAATTGTTGAATGGAGATGCAAATACTTGGCTGAGCTAGGGGAATACCGAAGTCAAGGCAGGGATATCGTTTATTTGGATGAAATATGGATGGACAATAATTTAACATTCAAGAAATGTTGGCAAGCTGATGGGATCTCAGGGGTGCTTACTGATGGTAGTGCAGGAAACACTCATTGACCAAGAGAAAAGGTATTTAAGATTGACCGCATCTTAATGCACATGGACACTCCACTCTGTATCTGCCGCCTTACAATTGCGATCTTAATCCCATTGAGGTTGCATGGGCGACAGTAAAGCACTTCATAAGGGAGCGGAACGTTACTGGGGAATTTTCGTTATTTCGTTTATTGAGTTTAACCAACGATGGAATCTCTGCGGTACCTGCAGAACACTGGGTAGGATATCACCGGCATGTTAGAAAATTAGAAGATGGTTACTGTCCATGGATCGTGTGGTTTCTGATGTGATCGATCAGATTATTATTTCAAATGCAAACGACAGTTCTTCTGATGAGCAAGAAGGGATATCATCCGATGACTCGGACTCCGAATCATCTGCATCGATCTTGCATACCCTTTGGATTAATGGGGTTAGTAAAATAATATTCCACATGTATAGTGTCGTAAATATATTGTGTTACATGTATACACGCTTTACAAGTTCACTTATTGAAATTATGATCATAATTGTTTTGTTAGATGCGGTAATAATGTAATATTGATGTTACTTCGCCTAGTACTTGTTGTCGTGGAAAGAAAGGATAAGTACCTTTGGAACAGGGTGTAAACAATAAAGCGATAGGAAAGAATAACACAACCCTCTCTCAGGTTCGCTTACGTCAACCTCAAGGACAAAGCTAAACTCCTGAGTCACAGACAGTAGTTCCTCCCTCTCCAAGCGTCACCTCCTCTCTTGATAGGCAAGTTCATTACGTCATTACAAAAATCGAGGGGAGCCCAACAGTGCCAATGAGTTGTGTTCTTGCCAGCTGAGTCCCGATAAGTTGATAATAATCATTATATATATATATATATATATATATATATATGTGAGTGTGTGTGTGTGTGTGTGTGTGTACTACTGATAAGGTTGACGATAAGAGTTCATTTGTTGGGACACTAAATGACTAATCGGGCCAAATCAATGTCTTTATTGCTGGGAAGGTAGAATCAGATGACTGAAAAATTCAATGCCATAGCCGGGATTTGAACCATGGATCTCCCGGTCTCCATCCAGTTGCTCTAACCACTAAGCTACCATGTCAACATGCCGGTACGACATTAAATTTCTCAACTGATTCGCCTTAATTATTACGATTAATGAGTAATTGACCTAATAGAGGTCGAATCTATGAAGTTCGGGACTTAAAAGCACTTACAACATTGTAATTCGCCATTGGGGTATGTCATCTCAATACAATTTAAGATCTCCTTTTGGTGTACCGGGAAAAATGCGAATCATTTGGGGAATTTAATGTTATACCGGCATGTTACCATGGTAGCTCAGTGGTTAGAGCAACCGGGTGGAGATTGGAATATCCATGGTTCAAATCCCGGCTATGGCATTAAATTTTTCAGTCATCTGATTATACCTTTCCAACCTTGTCCAACACACGGCTTGTGCGGAAGAAATTAATTTCGTCATTATTATAGGTATTATTATTATTATTATTATTATTATATTTAAATTTTTACGAACCATAATAATTTAAATTTGGACGCATGCATCGAAATAATTTTCTTTTCGCGGCAATGACGTCAGATGTGTTTTCCATGGCTACTTCAGAAGAAATATTTGACATAAGCCTTGTAGCTGTTATGCATTTCAGCGCTGCAGATAACTCATTTAACACCTACACCTGAATCTGTACGGTCGCGTCGCTAATCATGTTACTGGCTATCCATCTCTATCTGTTTACTCGATTAGAGCGGAATCCTTTAGGTAGGATTATTTTGACTCCTCCTTCGCTTACCGATTCATGTGCGTTTCTTAGAATTTGTTTCCAGCCAGTCAAAGAGACACTTGAAACCAATGTTGGTTAGATAAGTGTGGAAACTTACAGAATAAAACGCTGTTGCGACCTAGGGGAATGGTCCACTTTTCCTCTTCCTAAGTTTACGTATTTATATTCTTGCAAGTATCCTATTATTAACACGAATCCCCTTAAATACGCTGAATATATATTGTACCAATTTTGAGTTATCCGTGTTACGCGCTAACATCAGGCTTTGTTTAGGGTCTGAGCGCTGCCTATTCTTTTGTTTGGCTTAGGTTGGTGGCATCTCTGTCCCGCACTGAGGTTAACTACCGAGGTTAGCTAGAGGAATTGTTCTCCAGTTTTTCACCTGTGTGCATTGGGGAGTTCTTTCAATAACATGTAGCGTTTCTAAGACAAATAACTCCACTCTCGATCATTTCTGATCGTCTCAGATTTCGGTGTTCGTCTCTGTAAATTGTTTTAATACTTTCGTTATGGAACCTAAGCAGCGAGAGATAGATTATTATTCTGCGTTGTTAGTGTTATTTGGATTCAGATTTTAAGGAGAATGTATTAGAATTTTTAGCATTTTCTTGACTGTTCTGATTTACACAAATTTAATTCTTGACTGTGTAGGCTGTTGTTAAATAGTGAAGTAATTTATGTGATTTTAATATGTTTCTGTAAATTCTGATTCATGGCCATGTAAGCTGCTGTTAAATGATAGCGTTCTGATTGTACATTTCGTGCGATAGTATATTATCAGGTTACCCTAATACCTTTGTTGTGTTTACAAGTGCATGTGTGATGGTCACAATTTAACTTTTTAATATGCCAAATAACATTTAATTACATTTTTAGCAAGAAGCATCAGCATAATCTTACGTTGTAACTGCTTTTGCAAAGTACTACATCTGTTACTTTTGCAAAATATGTACACTGCCGTTTGTGAAAATTGCAACACCAAGAAGGAAACGCATGGATTCAATTAATTTAATACCACGGGTTAGGTACCTGACAAGTAATAAATGATAAACATTTCAAGTCTATACTTATGTTTGAGCACTAATATTCAGTATTTGGTGCAGCTTCCATGCGCTGCAATTAGAGCTGCTATACGCGGTGGCATTGACTTAAAAACGTTATGAGTAAGTTCCTGAGGGATGATCCTCCACGCAGTTTGTATTCGACCCACAAATCCGTGACGCTGGTTACTGGAGGTCCGTGACGCACCGGATCCGACCAACCATATCCCAGACGTGTTCGTTGGGCGACATGTCAGGCGAACGTGCAGGACGGGGAAGCAGTGGTATCCGTCGCTCTTCGAAAAAGGCTCGTACATTCCTCGCAATATGTGGCCGGGCATTTTCCTATTGAAATATGACCTGTGGAGATGCCTGAAGCAGGGGGAGTACCTCAGGCTCTACAACCACCGTTAGATATAGACTGTTGTTCAAAGTACCATCAATTGGTAGGGGGCGAGATCGTTTGTTGTAAGTAATGGCGCCCCAAACCATTACACCTGGTGTTTGTCCGCTATGCCGCTCAACAATGCAACCCTCCAGGTTGCGCTCACCACGGTACCGCCGGACACATATGCGGCCATCACTGTAGGACTCATTCGTAAAGACATTTTGCCATTCAGCACCCCAGTGACGGTGTTCACGTGCCCATTGCAGTCGGAGGAGCTTGTGGTTTCTGGACAATGGAAGCCAACGTAATGGCATGCATGCAATCAGTCCAACCTGCAGGAGACGGCGACGAACCGTTGATGCAGACAAGTTCACACCTGTTGCAGTGCTCCAGCGTCGAGGAAACACTGTGGATGAAGCTGTACGGTCTGTTATGGCCATGCGGACAAGATGACGGTCATCCCGTGCTGTGGTCATGTTCCATGATCCAGTACCCGCTCTTCGCTGCGTACCTCCTTCATCTATCCACTGCTTCCACACACGCATCACTGTTGTGGCAGCATGCCGTATACGAGCCGAAATGTCACGGTATGACAAACCTGCTTCCCGGAGACCAATCATTCTGCCCCGTTCAAACTCACTCACATGCCGATATGGCTCCCTTTGACGTCGATGAGGCATACTGGCGCTTAATTTATTGTTTCCACCTTGTTTGACAACTCTACACTGACTGCACTGGGCGTAACACTGACCGACACGAGAGGGCTCTGCTTGGCCTACGTGCACCTCATCTCTCTGTAATCTTAATCACTTATTGCTTGCACATTCTTCTACACTTCCACCAAGTTTGGAGTTATTCGGGAAATTCCTTCTTGGTGTTGCAATTTTCACAAACGGCAGTGTAGATAGTTAACAGCATTAAATGGGGACAGTTACTTTTCGGTAAGTTAAATTTGTTGACCATTAATTATAGTGTATCTGGAAAAATCTCTTCCACTTTGTAATTTACGAGTGAAAGTAATACAAACAGCAAAATGCACAGTGCCATATATGTGCATTCCGCCCACAACTCAATTATGTGGATGTTTCTTTTGCAAGATGTCTGTATCCGTATATTCTCTCGAATCTAATCAGTATCCTAGTAATTCTTAACAGATACTGTCCTATCACATAAAATTTAAAACCATTGAGACATAGCTTAAAAATGTTTCATAATATCTTAAATTTGGTCTGTTGAATTTTGGAACTCCCCTATCGTATTGATCATATGAAGCGTTATTTTCCTTTATCTTACATTAAACTGGGTTATATTTATGGACGCTCTTTAACTACTATGTTTCTTCGAGTCCCATTCTATACCGGCGAGAAAGACCAGAAATTTTTTTCTGAGGCCTCTTTATTTTCTTGAAGAGTATCAACATAAAAATTTGTATAAAAGTGGTCTTCAATTAGACAACACAGATTAGGCTTATGCAGAATTCAAAAAGAATAATTGTTTAGATCATATATAATTTTGTCACTAAATATTATCTCGTTCAGAAAAAGAGAAGATTCGCACATTTTCAGACATCTATCATTAAACAACACTCTTCATCTTGAGAATATTTCTATCGATTACTATTATTATAATTATTATTGTTATTACTGTTATATTTTGGAAACACTAACGCAACAGAAATATTCTGTAGAAAATATATATTAAAATAGAGTTTAAATAATTTGCTCTTTCTGAGGCTGTATAAACTTCAATGAGAATGATAGAAAAATTTAAATTGTGTTTTATCTATGGATACTCTTTAACTGCTATGACCCTTAGCGTACCATTCTATATTGGGCATATTCCGTGAAAGACCGGAAATGTTGCTCAGAGGCCTCTTTATCAGACTTCAGGTTATTTTACGTGCCGTAAATCTACGACACGGGACCACCGGCATTACTTCCCTTCCAAAGGAAGCCATGCTAAGGATTTTTACGCCCGAAAAAGTCCATCGCCATGCACCGGCGATCTTGGGAACCAGAGGCTAGCATTATACCCCTAGACCACACAGGACGACGAGAATGAAGAATACCTTACGCGCTATACATACACACGTTTTTAGGTATCTCAAATATACCCTTTTTTTAAAACATTGAGAAAATTTAATAACAGTTTTTATTATACAGGATCCGGCAGAGGACCGGGCGATTTTACGTTATGCGTCTTCTCTTATAGCTCAATGAATAAAATGAAAACTGAGTGCGCATTCTGTTACTATGACAATTCCATTCAATAAATATTGATTAGTGGACAGGTCAAGAATGTGTTTTTGCAGTGAAATTTGTTTATAAAAACAACGATAGTTATTAGGCCGCTAGACGGCAATTTCGTTGTTACTTTATTTATAACGCCATGATCCTGTCCCATCTCCTCATTCCATAAAAATATGTGTTAAGAACTTTGAGGAAACTAGTTCGACAGTGAAGAAGAAGCCTCCAGGTAGCAGAAGGACCAATCGTACATTAGAAAATGTTGATGCGCTAAGAGCTGCTAGTGAAGAGAATTCGAATGCACTCGGCAGTGAAACATTCTGCTGCAGGGAACTCGTCGAGAGGGTTGAAAGAAGAATATTGCACTTATATCTTCATTTTCATCCCTACGAGTTTCAGGTAGTGCACGAACTAAAGCCTTGTGATTTTCTCTCACGAATAACATTTTGTGAAGAGATGTTAAATCATATGAACGAAGATGAAGAATTTGAGAAATTATGAACGACTTTACGAATCACAGTTTTATCTGTCTGGCTTTGTAAATAAACATAATTTCTGATATTGGTCTCGAAACAATCCTCTTCAGTTACACGAGAAGCCATTGCACAGTAAGAAAGTAAACATTTGGTGTGCGGTATTGTCTTCGGAAAATTGGTGGCCCTTTCTTTTTAGAGGACGATGAAGGAAAGGAAACGACGTGACATCAGCCAGGTACGTGAACATGATTGAAACCCTTCTTACTAATGAAATTACACGCTTTCCTCATGTTTCCGGTTTAAACAAGTTGGAGCCACTGGACACACTGCGGGGACCTCCATGAATGCTGTAAGGAGACATCCTATATAAAATCATCTCCAATAGAGGAGACATCGCCTGACCAGTAAGAACCCCAGATTTGACCGTGTGCAATTTCTCATTACGGGGATACATGAACAGTGTCGTCTTTAGAGATCGCCCGCAAAATATTGAAAAAAAGGCCAATATTCGTCATGAAATCGCCAATATTCCACTGGACACGTTTTGTAGCTGTAACTTGAGGCCGAGGTTTGAAGAGTGTCTGCGGGTGAATAGTCACCACTTGAAATATGTAATTTTCAAGAAATAAATGCCACAGTATATTTATTAAGAACTACATATTATACTTATGAAAAATGTTTTCTTATATAGAATAAGCATGATTTAAAATCGTCCGTTTCTCTACCTAACCCTATGTGTTGGTGAGAGGCTTCTGTAGAAATCTTTACTCTATTTGTTTAAATGATGACTGTTTCAAGTACATTTGTTATATCCAGTTTTGTTTCTGAATTTGACTGTTTACAGAGACAGGAACAGCAGACATGCGGACGTTTTCCCCATTAGTAAAGGGAGTGTTCAGGATTCTCAAAACATATATTTACCTGCGAAAACTCGATATCAAATTTCTGTTTGGAATAAACCACCTACACTACCTACATCAAGTGTCAGAGAAAGTAAAACGGTCACATGTTGTAACCGTTGATTCACATAAGAAAATATATGAATAAATGTATAAAATGACGCTTCCTTTGTCTTCCCTTCTTTCCTTATTTATTACTAAGGAATCGATTAGCACAACAAGTGTTATACAGATCCGGAAGCAAAGACAGTAAATAAGAACGGAGGTCAGTCAAATAAGACACCTCTGACACTAAACAATATTAGATAACAGCACAGATCATCGTCGCATTAATGATGTTGTTCCGACGTGCTGTTGGAAGAGAGCATAGTCTTGCGGGAGACGACTCCTGGTCTGAGGAACTGCAGAAGTTCTTCTACCTAAGAACAAATGCACTGCGCGGAGCATAAAGTTGAGTCGACGAGAAGCTGAATGAGCCTGATCACGAATATATGTAGAGATGGTGCTGAACACAAGCGACTAATGCATCTGAGTGTTGTGTACAAGAATGTCCCTTGCGTGTTCCAAGGGGCATTCAATATGAATCGCCGATGGACGAAGCAGCTCCACTCCAAATTATACGGCAAATGTAAACGATGGACGAAGTAAAGATTTGAACAAAGAAGAACTTCACTGTACCCTCAGGGTGATTTGCGGTTGAGAACAGTTCTCTTCTCTGCGCATTCCTTACCGTTGATTCTCCGGAGCCGCTATGTAGCTGTACTTTTAACATCATACAACCTCTTCAACGTTATATGCGCCCTTTAAATTCACGGCTTTCCTCGGTTTACTTATTTTTTGCATGTAGTAATAATATTTCAGGAACTGTTTCTAGTACTCTTTTAACACATCGCTTGTTAACACAATGTACTTTAAAGCGTGCTTCTATTTGTTTACATAGAAGGCTCGTTGTTTTTCATATGATATCGTATCACTACGCTTTAAACCGTAAACTTAAATAACTTAAACATCCCGAACAGTAAATCCCCAACATTCATGTTGTTTTAATACAGTATACTTACAATGTAACAGTGCCATTTACACACACTCAACTAATAATTATTCACTATGTTATCTTTTTGTGTGCGCTTTCCGTCATTCAAATGTTTTCACTGAGACTGTTTGTGTGATGAAGTTACATACCTGTTTTACGAGGGACGTAAAAGTCACAGTGAGCTACAAAGCAAGTTTATCGTATCCCTGCACCTGCTACACTGGCTCCAGCGGAATTCGATGTTACGTCACTGCCACCAAGATAACGGAATTTCAGAAATTTAAATGAGAACACGCTCCTGTCACAGTGACAATGCGAAATCCACGTTAGCGGACTAGAAAATGGTTAACAGTGTTTGCTTTCGGACTAGCATCAGATTCTTTATAGCAGAACAGGAATGGTAGCAATCGCGCAACAGTAATTACTCAAAACTATTACTCCTACTGTGTTAGCAAGAGATAACGTAACATGAAACCGATAGGAATATAATGACATTTTATTACGCAGTGGTGCACCGAAATAGTGGCAATGGGATTTAAAACGTCTACCAGAGCCTTTCAGAAAAAAATGGTATATCAGAGAAAATGAATGCAAACTTGACCGAACGCGGCTTTCAAACTCCACTCCACATAGCAACAAAGACCTTCACAGCAGATAATGATTTCTACTATTTTCTAACGAAAGTTAATACACCGCTCACGTTTATATATTGTAGAACCGCGCTTAACCGAAATAAAGAGGGCGGAGCCGTTTAGGATACGCATTTTTTTCGGACAATTGATGGTAACGATTTTAAGCAGCGAAAGGAAGAAAATAACTGTAATCCAAATACATGTAATAATGTTAAACACAAAACTGTTCTGTTATACAGTATTAAATACACATTACAGTACTTACAAAGACTATTTAATAATATTAGTAACTTTTTCTGAGCTTTGTTACGTTACGAGCAGCTATATCTCGCCACTATTTGATAATAATCAGTATATACGTTGGTGTTCATTCACTGCTTTGTTTCAAACAATGCAAAGTAACATAAAAACAAAAAATTCGACACTTCCTGTTAAGATTTTGATACGAATTTATAGACCTTCTTATCTTTAAAGCTTTGAATCCCTTGTCCGCTATTGACTTCGAGCTTCTGTTCAATGCTTATTACTAAACGCTTTCTTTTTCCTGGTATCTTGAATACAAATAAACACACTGTCCAACACCAAGAAAAAAACAGAACTCATTTAGTGTACAAACAGTTGACACTAGTTTATAATGGTGCAATATTTCTTGGAATGTGGGGTAGGTCTGAGAATTAACTGCATTGCTGCCAGCGCAAATTTGAGGATCTCTTGCTTTTTCGTTCACACCATTTTTCCTTCTTCTTCTTCTTCTTCTTCTTCTTCTTCTTCTTTTCCCTCCGCTGTTTTGGAAGCCGGGTTTCGGTTAAGTGGGGTCTTAGTGTGCATGTACATATGCATGAGAGAATACAATTGTTGCCTAAACGTCATTTTCAATTATTAAATTCCTCCTGCAGTATATTTTTGTATCGGTGTCCCTTCTATTCGCATGGCACATGATGCGTTGTGAAACGCAGCCATGCAGTAATATTGAAATTTGTAACTGCTTTTACATGTCTACCAACATCGGAGACTCACTAATTGTAGTATTACTTTAATACTTTTTGCTTTACTGAGTAGAACAGAAAACATTTTGACCTTGGTCAGTTAGTACTAAAGAGAGCATACAGAAGTAAATCATTATAAATCTCCAACACTGTGTAAGTGTATAATTAACGATAAAACTTAGTGTGCTTACCATCCTCAGGAGGAACAGTTGAGGCGAGGGAGTCACAGACACCCCGGCCAGCAGAGACAAGCAGAGGTTCCTAACGTTCCAAGATTGATGACTTGGTCACACGGGCGGGCTACTAAGAGTGGGCTTTCGTCGAAACCAGGGAAAAGTCCATCCACCTGATGCGGCTCAGAGAAGGCTGTCATCTGGCAGAGACCGAAAAGAACTTTCGAAAAAGCAAGCATCTGCGCCTCTGTCCGACACTGCACAGCCCCTGAGCAACGTGAAACATGAACTGGGAAGCGAAAAATAGAAAATGAGGGAAAGGAAATTCGTGGTGGAAGAGAAACCACCCCGCAATCGAACCCAGGACTACCTAATGCCAGCCTCGCACGTTACCGCGAATTCATCTCGCTTGGTGACAGTATTACAATTACAACTGTTTTTGTGAAATTGGAAAATAATATAAACTGATACATTTATGAAACCTCTCCTATTTGATTAAATAACTTAAATTTTTAACCGATTTAGGCTAAATTTTAAATGAGACCAGACACATTCTAATGCGTATCCTGCAGCAGTTCCCTAAAAGGTTACATTTTTTTAGGAGGCTGGCTATTTGACCTAGTCTTAATTTTAAACAGGTTTTAACAAAACTGAATGGTATTCGCAAATTTTATTTTGGTTTGTATATAGAAAATGTTAACTTCAATCTTGAGTTGTTTAGCGTTCACGGACGGGTATACAAAACGACCTTTCCAGAATCAACTGCGCCACTGAATTATGTACTTATGCTTTACTTATCGATTATTGGATAATATGGTCACACTAATGTTTCATTTTTCAGGATTGAAAGCTTATGCCGGCTTCACATATCCCGTCTCTTCTGTGGGCGTTCCCCGTTTCTCTATTGACGTGGGGTCATCTATTCCTGGCAATTGTTTTCTCTGCAGCAGACAAGTTATAACGGTTTTCGTAGAGAGTCTTCCAATTGACCTTATCCCTTTTGGCCCATGTCTTCAATCAAGCATGACAATATGCTGCTTTTAACGTGTTCTATATTTTTAAACAAAGCCATAAGAGAATGTCTGTTCTAGATAAAAAGTGAGCAGCTGACATACAAAGAACTTTATTCTGAATACAGTTCTATACGCAGATGATCAGGTGATAATTGCAAACCTTAAGAATGAATATAAAAGGCAGTATGTGTATATACATATATTAAATCATATAATAAGACTTATAATATGTTTACATGATATATCTTTACATAAAACAAAAATAATGGGATTCATTGGCAATGAACATTAAAGATCTAAAATAGTAATCTAGAATGAACTAATTGGAGATGGAAGAACGTTCAAGTATTTAGGATGTCCCACACTCGGAGAAAATGGAAATTAAATATATTTAAACAAATATGTTCCAAAATAAGAATATTCATTCATTCATTATCTGTTTACCCTCCTCTTATGTGGACTTACACCCCCCAGGACTTACAGGCGAGTGCCTGGGGTCAGAGGCCCGTCGAGGAGCAGACACTCATGGATCAGACAGAACATTCAGGATGGGTGATCAGCCCGATGCCTGGTATGGGATGAAGGAAGTGGATGAAACGAAATGTTGGTGAAAGGGATGAAAGGAAAGGTGATGATGGAGCAGTTGGTGGAATGAATGGCGGGGGAAACCGGAGAACCCGGAGAAAACCCGCCCAGACGCCGCTTCGTCCACCACAAATCCCACATGCAGGTCCCTGGGATTGAACCCGGGCCGCCTCGGTGGAGGCGAGCGGTCTATCCACTCGGCCACGGCGCCGCCAAAATAAGAATAAAGATAAATAAAAAGACAAGGAAAGAGACAGAGGTGAAGTTCTACAAAGTGATGGTGATAGTATCCTTCCTTAATGGCGTTAAGAAGACAAAAATAAAAAAATACGGTAAAACCAATCGAAATGAGATTCTTAAGAGCAATTGGAGTTTCATTAGAATGGATAACACATTAAAAATTAGAGAAAAATTAAATAGTTAGATGTAGCTCAAAACACAAAAAAATGTATAAAAACTAATTAATTGGAAAGAGCGTTTACTGAGAAACGAAGACCAAGGAAGACGTTAGGCGGAAGAACCCAAGACGGAAAAGAAGAGTTGCACGTCCATACCGGGGATGGAGACATCAGGCTGTTCTTCAGGAGGGCGGAATGATTCAGTGATGGACTAGACCGCGATATTGATGATGATGACGATAAATCAACTGATTTCATGATACATAAACAGATAAAGGGTACGGGGTCACTGCTGGAGTACTTTTACAAATAATAAAATTACACTACACTGCGCAGGAAAAAGAAAGAGAAAAGCATGCTGACATGTGCCTGCGCATTAACACATGCAGTAAACAGCTGACTGTATCTGCAGGTGCTTACATTTTTACCGGCAAAGGTCTGTTAAGATAGAAAACAAACGTTACGTGACCGGAGGACTTTAAATCCTTTACTTTTATGCTGCATATATTATGCACCTACCAAAATGAAATAATCTAAGAGTTCATATTTGTCAATGCTAATTTGGAAGGTTTGACTCGGGAGATATACATTTTGGAAGTTATATTTAATTGGCTCTTGCTTTGTTTGAATTATATAATTGCGTTTAGCTCATCTGGTTACAAGGGTGGCTTTGACTTTAGAAACAATTCTTAATCATATCCCGATGACGTTGATTTTTTAATTACTTGTAACTCTAAAATGCACTCGCATTCAAACTTGGAGACTCTGCGGGTGGTATCACATCTGTATAATTAAACAAAAATATATAATAATAATAGGAATCGAATCCGGGATCTCTGGGATGAGAATTCAACATACTGACAAGCATAACCAAAAAGTCAGTCTTTGCTAACCTGTTTTTGTGAGAACTATTATTTTCAAACCATTAATATTTGTTTTCTGCTTGCCACATTATAAAGAATAATACAGTCGACGTAGTTTTCGATATTAGTATAATAAGAAATAAATGGTGAAAGCGAGTTTTATTTCACGAATAAGGATTTGAAATCTATAAGCATAATATCACTTATAATGTGCCTCGCGTCACTAATAAAATTGATCACATCTGAATAGGAATCATTCAATTTAGGATAACTACTTTTCGCCATTACACAATTCGCTTTTAAGAAAAGGAAGGGATTTAACTCAAGAACGCCCCGCGGCTGTTGTGGAAATAAATATTAGGTGTAGCTGAAAACGCTTGATTTCACAACCGTTGGAGGAATTTAAAGTACGTATTGCCTTTTGAAACGTATAGTTATATACATTTATAAGGATTTAATGGTCATCAGCTTTACTTGAAAATCAAAATTAGTAATATATACTAATACTGAAAGCTCGAAAACACAACTTATAGTTTAACCATCCTGTATTAGAAGATCCCACTTTTACTACATTGTTGACCACCAGGAAACATAAAAGAAAAAGACTATACCTACATATTTGTACAATTACATGGCTTTCATTTACGGTTCAGAAATGTAGACAATATAACATTGCATACATGACACCCTTTTTCTTGAATATGACGTCCGGCAAATAACCGACTACATCGTTTACTGCCAGCAGTCGCGGAAACTCATGAGACATGGATCACTTCATTACTCTTTTTAATCCTTCTGTAGTCTGTAGTCACCGGGAGAAGACCTTATATTTGACATAGTCCCAAAGAACCAAGTTTGCGCTGGTCACAGCTGATTTCCCAATCGTGAGAATTCGTCTGGGAAGAATAGCAACCGTAGTTATCGTGACTCAGGGTATGTGGGCTCTAGCTCCATTTTGCTGAAAACATCTCCTACTCAGGTGATTAGTTCTTCTAGGAGTAAGATACAGATCAATTGCCTCTCGATATTGCTTAGCTTTGATATCATTGTCCGTCCGCGATTATTCTAGAAGAATTATTACACCATGACACTACAGCTTCACACCAGAAGAGGACTTTTTCAGTATGCAGTACTTTTCAAAAAGTAGTTTTGGTTTTGTTTTTTCGTAATAATGAAGTTTTTTTATTAACGAATCTATTTAGATGAAAGTTTGATTCGTCTGAAATTAACAGAGAAGGAAGAATAACCTCATCTTGATGTTATATTTTTTTGAAAATCATGCAGAATTGCATGGTTTTCTTTACCTACTACCCTCAGTTCTTGGGATACCCTCGATTTATATAGATGAAACAGTAAAACCAACTTAATAATTATGCTGCACAAGGAGATCAATATATAACAGTATCCTTGCATGTCGAAAGCGGTCGCTTCGGACTTTGTTGCAGAGCCGCCGGATTCGCTGTACACTTTCAGGCGTACGAACCTTTTTTTTGCGAGCCATGTGTTTCATATTGACGATCAAACGTACCCCCCTCCAGTGATTTAACCTATTGGATATTGTCCTTCTGCTTGGAACATGAAAATGACTGCCTTTTCCAAGCCACAGTTCTGCTGTATTCCAATAATGCAGTTATTACAAACATGTGCTTCATAGCAGGAATTCATTCTCTAGGGACCAAAGATCCATGGCGAACTTAATTGCAGTTATGTTTCCTTCTGTCGAGAAAAGCAAATCACGCTAACATGCATTGTTAGTAACAGAGCTGGCAAACCCACATGCATTATTTTCCTAGGCCAAACCTGGATGAGCAGGCTAAGAAATACTTATTCGTTATAAATTAGCAGGCTAAGGATTCGGGACTACTTAAGTGTGAGGTGAAGAATGCACACTGCACACCGAGTAGGGTGAAGTGAGGTAGCGCGTGTTTTTGTTTACCTATGAGGCTGTGTACAGTCCGCTTCGTGAATAGAGGTACAATACACTTCTGCCTTTCATTCCGATGTATGTGTCCTACTTCATTTTCTCCATCACTAGACTGTGCTATTTACAGTAACAAATAAGGCCGTGCACTGGCGCCTTTGTTTAAATCAACAATAATGTGTTGAACTCTGTGTTGCACATTTATTGGTTGCTAAATTGTCCCGGATTCTCAACCTGTAAATTATTTATAAAATGAACTTAAATTGTGAAGAGGGCATAAACTAGATTTAATTGAATAATAAAGCAAACATCTTAGTACAAGGTTACAAATGTTAATATGTTCAATATGTCTATGTATCTAATCTGTAAGCGAGATCGTCCCAAATTCTATTAATCACATCACGACCAATAGTTGTTGCTGCTGCTTCTCGTAGCAGCAGCACCGAACTCGAAATCTGTTTAGATTTTTAGATTAGATTACACATTTGAAAGGAAGATGAACAGGAGGGAATACCCCTTACTGCCCGTACTGAAAGCTTAAGTTTATTGTACGGTTTCCTCCCTGTTTCTCCAATCATCACATCCCTAAATTCTAATAAGTCTCGGGAGTTCGTTGATTAGGGTTTTATTAGATACTACCTCGTTTATATCAAAAGTTCCAAATTGATTGCATCTATTCACTTCCAGCGCTTCACACTGAAATATGTTTGGATTTAGTCCTGAATTTTTTTTGATCAGACGTGGATGTTTGCAATTGATGAAACAGCGGAAATGTATACGTCTGTTGACTGGTGAACAAGTCAGCTAGAATACGACAGTGACGAAATTATCGCATCTTAACAATCTGCACCGCAGTCTACGTACTCTCTTATGTGTATAGTAACCTGATATGGCGGCACCTTTCAAACGCATTAAACCTTGCAACTAACCTCGAATCAACGGCAGTGGCAGCATAGTTTTGAATAACTAATTTATAATGCCCCTGTAAAGTAATGTCTCCCAATGGTGTCCCCTAGTCATGGCGTGGTAAAGAAAATAGTGATATGTATTAACGTGTTGGTCTAAGGTTATCAAGCGAAGCGAACAGCCATAAAGCATATTTCTAGGTTTTAATGTTTTCTTTGCACTGCAATTGCAGTTTTAAAATGATGGTGGAAAAAATTATATATGTTAAGGTGCTATCGCCCCATAAGTAGGAAGGTGTGAAAATCCTAGATATAAAAAAGCACGCTGCATGTTTGGCAAACGCTCGAATATCAAAGAGAGATCCTCTCGCTTCGACATGAAGAAATGAAAGCCGTTTTTAAGGTAGAGCGTATCAAAGAAGGCATTCAAATTAAATGGAGCAAGGGATTCAAAGCGGAAGGTGTTTATACATACTCCGAAGGCGATAAAGACAGACTTACGTACGAATTCACCGACGGTAATACAGTAAATCTAATCATACCAACTTGGATTGAAATATTTAACGTCATGAACATAAGTTACATATTCACTTGTAGCATCACCTGCGGCTACAAAAACACAAGTATAAACTGAATATATTATATCAGGTGAGTTACTCATCACTAGGTTTGTTTTAGCTAATGAAACAATTTAAGGACCAAATATCTGGATAAATTTACTTAATGTGTTGCTATAAACAGCTTGAATGTGTAGAAAAAAATATGTAAGCATTTTTTGTGTTTTTTCGAGTTTACACCTCGATAAACTAGATAAAATATTGTAATTGCGTGTAATCCAATTGTTGAAATTTTTCTTCGAAATGAGGACATACAATGTATAAGCATTGTTATTTTAAACAGAATAATAGTGGTCTATTACATTATGTTTTTAAAGGTTTTAGATTACATTTATAAAATAATTATTACTTAATATGTAACTCTCTTTCATCATGTTTTCTGTACTATAAAGCGGAAAAATGCAACACAAATAAAAATTTTGAATACAAAACATAAAAGACAAAATTTCGATATTTCATTGTTTTAAACTCCTAACATGTGCTAGGTTTTAAAATTTCAGTACGCAATCTCAAATTACTTGTTTAAGTCCGTCTGTATAGAAAGTAAAATTTCATAATTTGTAACACGCTGTATGTCATGGCATCTGACTATTTTAAAGATAATTGTTCGGTTAACAGAATGCTTTGAGGTATCTCAATCGCTAAATTATTAATATTTAAAATGTATACAAAAGTTATGTGTATAGTTTACTATCGAATTATGGCTGAATTCAAAGAAACGTTCTGCTTCTGTTTTTACGTAATACGTGGAGCACAGTTTGTCATTTCCACACAGAAACAGATTCCAATATTCGTTAATTGATCTGTGCAGTACAAAAAAGGCTTCATTACCTACATTTCATATCGCGATACAGAGCTATTATAAGATGCAAATGGAATGACAAATAGCTGCACATATCATCTGGAAATAAAACGAACCTGTGACTAACATACGGCTATAATCGAAGTCGCTAAATGGAGAGAGAATCCAATTTATTAGGTGATAACATGCACCTGGTGTATGCTTTAACGTAATTCTGTACGCTGCTTTCAGTTTACCAATTATTTTCGTTAATAACACCATTGAGTTTATAGGGCCGATGTTCATTTAGTAGACAAAATTGCGAATCATTCTAAACAAATATCACGAAGGCGTTCTGTAAAAAAGGGGATGAAAATAAGGATATTATGGTTTTTAAAGTCATGAGTAGTCAAAAACCTTATCTAATGTGTAATGCTCCAGCGTCTTGTCTGGATTGGCCAAGTGGTGCATATTTGTATTACATAAGGGGTTGAAAGAATGCAACTTGTAAGATTTGCTTTAATTTTCGTTAAGTCGTACAGCGCAAGCTCACAAATTCGTGTTCTGATTGGCCAAGCAGTATCGTTTTTGTCTATAAGGGATGAACAATAAATATAAGGGTAGATTTTTAAAACTTTAAAGAGTAAAACGAAATAAAATAAAGGTTGGGCAGTTTAGGGGAGTTATAAATAACCTATTATTTCTAATAGGCACCATAGTATTATTTACAATATTTTGAACACAGCAGATTTTAATACAAAAGGTTCAAAATATGGTAAGGATAGTTTATAAGACTAGTTAGGTAGGTTATAGGTTTCTTAAGGTTATTTATTATAAATATTCAAAGCTTCAACAGCGTTGATTTGTATGTTAGGGGTTGAAAATATGGATTAAATGCAAGGAATAGCCGAAGTTTCTGAAAAAAATTGGAGCAGCTTATCCTTTTCCCAGATTCTAAAATCCAAATGTATAAAGCTTATCAAAATCATACCAAATTCTTCTTCATAACAAAGATTAACAAAATTGGAGGAACATTTCGTAATATGAGCTAGTTTTAGAATGAACTAAATCACCCTATTTTGTTCCTTTGAACTGCACGTAATATGAAATCCGGTCTGTTTGCAATAAAGTGTCAAAAATCTGTCAATATTCATAGTCAAGAAACAGAATTTAAATTTGCTGACTTAAATGTAAAACCTCCGCTAAACCCCCGAGTTCTAAAACTTTTTGGATTGTTTTGTAGCCTGTATCTGCCCGGGAGTTGCAATCGTGAAAGAATTATAAAAATCGATTCAGCGGTGTTGGATATTATCCATCTTACACAGACATATTTTCGCATCTTATAATATTAGTATAGATAGCATTTCGGGACAAGGTATAGAAAAAGTGTTCAGAGTGTTTCAAGTTTCCTTGGATCTCCATTAATTAAATATATATCCATATATAGATATATATTTGTTTCCAAGTTCATAATTACCGTAAGAAATAATATTTATAATATACACACGAAGAGCTTTTAACAAAGTAAAGAATTTTACAGCATTATAGGAACACCTTGCAACAACTCTGTAATTTCTGTTATGTGAATTATTATCATTACCTGTCCAGTTAGATGAAGTAACACCGAAAACTGAAGCCACAGCAAATCCTTACTGCGCACAACTTTCGTCTCTACACTCCATCCTTCGTATCATGTGAAGTGATAAGATCCGCCCGAATAATAAATAATAACGAATAAGAAGAATAATTAATAAGCATATCATCAAAATAATAAGAAGCAATACCAGTATGAGGGAAGAATAAAAGAGAACATTAAGAGTTAGAGAAAGGGGGGAATGAAATCATGAAGAGAGAAAAAACGTAGAGGGTAGATATTAATTAATAATAAGAACATGAAATAAAACGTGTAGTTGAGAACGAACAAACTTGGCGAAAAGCACATAAAGATAGCAGACGTAGGAAAGGACAGGAAAAAGAATATTAGAGATCGCTTAGTGACAATAAGAACCGAGTTGTGCACACAGGAAGCCAAGACAACGGGCAGGAAATCGAAGTTAATCAAGCGCACAGAAAATGCAGTAAAGCGAACATAATTTGTTAATGTTAGACGCGAGCGACGCTCGGACGATGTTATTGAGAACCAATGGTAGACGGAGGAAAAATTCAGAAATGTAACTAATCATAACGAAGAAAAGTCACGTGAATAGGAAAAAGTGAGAGAGAAACTAGAAAATAGGCGGGAAATAGAAAATTATCTATGAGGCAGAGCGATGTTCAGACGTGCGTAAGATAACTCACTCTGTGTCGAAACGTCGGGGAGAGAAGAAGACTGTTGAAACGTCGGGGAGAGAAGATGATTTGTAGGGAAAGAAATAGATTCGTGTAGGAAACGTGAGGGAAAGTAAGATAGATCTAGAAATTCAAAATACCTTATATTAAAGAGGGAAACAGTGTAGCGGTCTTCGAGTAAATATTTATGTATTGAAAACCAGTTTAAGGCAACCGTGAGGAACAGGGTAGTTAGGGACTGACGAAATGAGAAGTCATTAGCGTAGTATTGTAACATACTTCAACTTCGCAAAGTAATTAAGAAAGGGTAAGAGCACGGAAAACTAGCAGGGGTGACAGGAAAAATCGCGTCTTGTGTGGAAAGGAGATTCGTACGAGGACATCAGTGTGGATCATCAATAAACGGGCCATCTGAGAGGAGAAAGTGAACCTCATTTATCTCCCATCCACACTCCCAGGTGAGAGACTCCTGAACCTAAATTCCTCTACCTGAGTAGCCGGCAGCAACAACAATCCAACCACCAAGAACCGCACCATTATAAACCATTATTTTTCCATTCCCAAACCCCGCTACACATGTCATCGTGCATTGTGGTAAACAGATTGGCAGATGTGACTTGTACAACCCTACACGTTGAAGGAAATGATTCTATTTCCATTTCCAACACATGCAGTGATGCCAATAACTCCTGTAAGAGGTGGGGTAATTTACTATTCAGTAAAGCTCCAAAATTACTAGGTTTGAAATAAGCATTCCAAAATATCAGTCAAGTGCGTCCGCCGGTATTTATATTATTTACACAACACTGTAACGGTAAAGTATTTTTGGTCTACTGTTATGACAAGTTCTTTCGCTTCAAGTCGCACTTCTCCGTCCCGCAGCGAATATTGACAAATGCGAAGACGATTCTCCCCTTCTCTATCCATCCCATCCTACAGCATTCACGCGTGGAACAATAACACAATGTTCACAATACATAAACCGAACTGCAACTAAACGTTTTTTATTATTATTGTTATTATTATTAATTAATTAATTAATTATGCCTCAGTTAACGCACTTTAAAGTAATTCACATACATCTTCGTAGTAACGATCCTGTATCATTACCTTCCTTTCCGGAAGGTAATGATTATTATTACATTCCTAAATGGTATCTCGTGTATTTTGTTTTCTTTTATTCTTTCTCAGGAAACCAGGAAAGTAGATAAAACTTTTATTCTAAGGCTTATGTTGCATCTATTCTGTTATAATATACAAAATAGCAATCATTGTCTATTCCTGCGTGTTTATAGAATAGAAACAAGCAAATGAATCCTGAATTTATGATACAGTTTTTGGTAAAACAAAATGGATCTTCTGTCCAGTTTATAGTGAAGAATAGTCTGGTAAAACGAGTGTATTTTAACAACTTCCACCTGTACTGGGTGGTAAAAAAAGTACTCTATATTTTGGGAGGTGGTAGGTGGACCAAAACAAGACAAAATGTCCAGTAAATTGGCACTAAACTGCATACCTTAAGAGCTATGAGGACTTGCTTATCTTTGCTACTGTGAAGCATCTCTTCTACTGCAAGCTTTTTGCTATTACGTATGACGTACAGCAGGTAGTAAACAAATGAGCACATATTACTCTGTTATTCTCCATGGATACAGCATCAGTTAACATCTGTTAGTGTTGTTACTCTAAACCGTATTCACAGTTCTGAGTAAGTGCAATGCATAATGCATATTCTTATTAGTTTTAATGGAATCAGTTTGTGTTTTTATAAGTGAAATTGAAATGCTTTTACATTGTAGTTGTATCTTGAAATCTTGCATACAAATCTTTGGTGTATGCAAAACACATTAATGATATACAAACACCACAGGAAGATCAGTGCCTGCCAGAG
Source organism: Deroplatys truncata (assembly GCA_030765065.1). Lineage (NCBI taxonomy): Eukaryota > Metazoa > Arthropoda > Insecta > Mantodea > Mantidae > Deroplatys > Deroplatys truncata. The sequence goes on along the minus strand of CM060976.1, from coordinate 97,107,297 downwards.
CATCCATGACCAACCCAAGTCTTTCAGAGGGTGCATGATAACCTAAGACGCCCGACAGAAGCATGCCTTACTATGATTGGACACCATATTGAGCACCTCCTTTAACGATGGTTCATAAACGCAGGTCGTATGTAATCGCAAGCAGATTACATTAGAAGCTATGCTGTTTAACAGTAACCTCATTTGTTCAGGTTTTTTTCTGTAGGTCATATGTAATAGCAAAGAGCTTGCAGTAGAAGAGATGTTTCACAGTAGCGAAGATGAACAAGTGCTCACAGATCTTAAGGTATGCATTTTGGAGACCATGTTTACTGCAAATTCTTTTATTGTTTTGGTCCATACTACCACCTCTCAAAGTATGGAATACCTTTGTTTAACACCCCGTGTATTGTAGACTTCAAGTGCTTTTCTGGTTAATAGTTTTGAGTTTAACAGTAACTACAGTATAGCGCAGCTGCGTGTGCAAGCAAAGTAGTTAACAGCATAAACGTCAAATCACAAAATTTGCAAAAAAAGTGCTGGGTTTTATGACACCTACGTTCAAATAAAAACCACAGTTTAGGAAAAAATTCTCATACACAAAGTGAGGGAGAGAGAGGCGGAGAGAGGGAGAAATAGACAGAGATTTATACTTAACATAAACAAAACTGCTGTGAAAGGTACTCCAGGTAAAACAAAAACAGAACCTAACAAAGCTAACATTTTCTTTAACCTAACGTAATTTCACAATATGTTGCCCAACATAATATAAACAGGATTTGTAATTTCTATGTTCTTCAGTGTTGTGATTTGTAATTTAATCTGTTATAAACTTACGTAAATATTTAGGACAAGCAAATACACCTATCTTAAATACACGGTATATTCCTTAAACCACTTCTCTCTCTCCCTCCCTCCCTCTTCTGTGTTTAGGGACCCCATTTCCAGTGTGTACTTATTACTTCCGCTCTGTACTTTCCAGTTTATGTAGTCCAAGGGACTGTTCTGTCTAAGAGCATAGAAGTTTCATTATTCCTTTCTCCAAAAAACAACGACATTTATAATTAAAAAGGACAGTAAATTTCTAAAACTGTAGTGCTGAATCAGAAGTTTTCGATATTCAATGCCATGGCCAAGACTCCAACATCGATCTTCGACTTTTTGTCGCTATCGCAGAATTAGTGAAATGAAGCGCAGAACGCGCATTGAAGTATATTTATTGCTGTCAGTATTCATACGCTGTAACAAATGGAATGAAAAATATATGATTTTCTGTAAAACAAAAATGTTATTTATGCATCTCACTGAACCTCCTAGGCGATTTCAGTTACTCCGAGATGCAATACTTTAAAAGTGAAATGTTAATATACGGCCTTCTAAATGCCTACATAAAATCAGTTTCCTACAGCGAAACATTTTCAAGGTGAATATTGGCTGTTTGTAACATGCTCTTATCAAGCCATTTCAGTACTTTTTAGGTCTCTCCTACTTGCAGTTTCTACGTTGTCGCCTGGATCTCCTGTTTCTACAGGTCCTGATAACTTTATGAAGGACATGTCACGCGAGCTATTCGTTTTTACTTTCTTTTCTGTTGGAAAGTGAGCTAGAATTACTCGTTCTTCCTCACTCTCTTCAATATTTGAAGTGTTTCTTTCCTGCCCTTTACAAAAATAAATTTCGTTTTTATAGCTTAGCTCTGTTTTAAAACAGAAGTACATTCCTGCAGAATTTAGTGCTTCCAGCACCCTTACTCTAGCACCTACTTGAGGGAGTTCATATAAAACTAGAATAGGCGATGATTTTTAGCATTCTGATTTTACATTTAACATTTGTAGCTTTCATACATTTTCAATTTAGAATTTTATAGCGTTTTAAAAAACATAAGTGATAAACAGCTAAAGTCTTTGACGCAGCGTTAATGTAAAACTGAAGCACTGTCTTGTAAACCAAAATGTGTATGTCCAGCGATTGTTATAAAATTATTAATTAACCTTAGTTATAAAGTATTAATAGTAAAATAAAGTGCATCAGGTGAATGCATTCTCTTAAAGTTAATATAGTTTAAAACAGGCACAGAGACAGATGGAACTGATACAGGCATAATAGAGAAAATAGAAATTTTGATGCAAAACGAGAACAATAAAATGAAAGCATACAAAATTAACTCAAATCATACACTGTTGAATGAAATCATAGTACGTATATTCTGTTCTTCTTGTTCTTCTGTCATTACAATTAATTGTACTTAGTGAAATATTTTTCAGCATCTACGCTATAGACAGGATCCCCAATACATTGAAGACAGTCTAGTCTGCATTTTTATTTTCCTGCGTAATATGCACCATCACTTGGGAATGAATTCATAAATTAAAACCCTACCCTTATTAAAGCTCGAAAAATGGGACCTTTCTTTTAATTTCACCACTTAAATCCTTCAAATCTGTTTACAATACTCGGTAAAAGATGACTTGTATAATAAATACGCATGTACGTGTGGTCAATGATCCATACGCTAAGCATTTGTGTAGTAACTTCAATAAATTGTAACCAATAAAGATATGCTATCCATCTAATTTCGATGAAGGTGCTAACTAACTGAAATTGTCTGTACATATGCTGAGTATGTTGACGAAGCAGTCTTTTATAACCAATTTCTGAAATAACTATGGTCATGGAAAATAAAGTAAATTATTCAATACATTTCTAACATATACAATAATGGCCAAGTTCTACAACCACCCGTCAATAAAAACCTCATTCAGGGGAGAAGTTTCTCGCATATATGCCATAATAAAAAGATATCCAAAAGTTAGTATTGTTAAATAGTAATGAGCTAAATTTGTTATTTGTGATGACGACAGTAAAACGTTCACTTTAACTTATAAAAACTAATTTGTTACAGACGTTTTGTAATAACAAACACCGGAGTTTAACGTAAAGGAAATAATACTGGTGTGCTAAAGCAATGCCTATAATAATTATTCATTATGCTTACAAATATAATTTTCTTTATCAAAATTGTTTTCTGATAATAGTTTTAAATGTAGGTTTTCATTTAATTATGTTTTGTTGCTGACAATCTGTATATTTTTTTATCATGACATGGTACAATCTTGGATCGTTACCGTGGTTGAAGGCTGCAGGTTTTAAACTGATAGGTTCAGACATGCCCACTCAATCAAATTGTCTAGTTTTGGATTTGTGCATATACGAGGGCTGTCCCAGAAGTACCGACCTAACAAAGAAAACACAAAAATTCTGGGAAAACACATCTTTATTTCTCTGCATGTTCTCCTTTCAGCTCAATATACTTTTCCCAGCGGTGTTCAATAGCTTTGATACCCTGTTTATACTGAGAACCGTCGAGATTTGCAAAATAGCCATCAACTGCAGACACCATCTCTTCATTGTTGGCAAATATTTTACCACCAAGCCATTTATTCAACTTTGGGAATAGAAAATAACCAGAGGGGACTAAATCTGGCAAATAGGGTGCATGAGGAAGCAATTAGAACTTTAACTCATTGATTTTGGCCAAAGCCATAATGGATATATGAACTGGTGCATTGTCTTGATGAAACAAAAGTTTGTTGTCCACTAAATGCGGATTTGCTTGATTTCATTATTCAAATGCTGCAATAAGTATGAATAATACTCGTCATTCATTGCTTTTCCTTTTTGAAGATAATTAATGAAAAATTATTCCACATACATTCCAAAAATCTGATGATGGGACTGTATCACTTTTTTGGAGCCGATTCTCCCCTTTTAATCCACTGTTTTGACTGTTCCTTCGTCTCAGATGTGAAGTGATGGACCAATGTTTCTTCCATGGTTATGAATCGACACAAAAACCCGGCTTTATTGCAGCAAAACATCGCCAAACACTCGGCTGAAACATCCTCCCGACGCTGTTTTTGTTCCATTGTGAGTAAACGCGGCACCCATCTTGCGCACAGCTTTCTCATGTCTAAATTTTCAGTGAGTGTGAAATGTACAGCACTTTTTGAAATGCCTACGATGTCTGCTAGCTCGCGCACTTAGTCGACGGTCATCCAATACCATTTTGTGGATTTTCCTCACAATTTCTGTCGTGGTCACCTCATATGGTCGACCACTTCGATGTTCGTCTTGTCAGCTGCTATGGCCTCGCTTACTCTCTGCTACCCAATATTTTACTGTTGTAAATGAGGGAGCAGACTCCCCCAGAGTAGAGTCTATCTCAGCTTTAATATTAGTTGGACTAAGACCTTTCAAATGAAAGTATTGTATCATATAACAATGACCAGTTTTATCCGTGTTTACAAATTTGTTGAGAGCGTTCACTATTGATGACTGCCAAACAATTGCTAAACGATGTAGCATCATCAAACTTCAGACATAAGCTTTATAAGGTTGGTACTTTCTACCACACTCATTTGTTTGTAACAACAACCACTATCTGTACATCAGGTCGGGTACTTCTGGGACTGCCCTCGTATAGTTTAATACAACACAATAAAGTTGTTTGATGATTTAAAATAGGGTAAAATGAAAACTTCTCTTGGATAATAATCAATGCTCTTTTGGGTCACGTTTTAATTAATTTGCTTCGTAATAATATTATAGCGGGAAACGAACGTGTAGCAGTTTTTTTGGTACTAACCTGTACTTGATACAGTTACAAAGTTTTCTTTTTGAGTTGAGTGTACCCTCAGTAGAAATACTGACTTTGTGTGGATCCTGGAATACGTTGCTATTCGGTTCCTCTACGTAGCCATCGGCGATGAAATTGACGTCAAGAATCGTTCTGCAGAGTAATTTCTATGCCTTCTAGAACTGTGGTTTCTCTAACAGGGAAAATGCGCTTTTCTTGCTGATAAAAGACATTGCTCCATCTTCAATTCTTGTGCTCGACAGATGGCTTGATTAACTTGCATTTCCTTTATTACTCTTTACTTATTGTATCCGTATGGGTTCAGTTTTACTGGTTTTTTCAGATTGTTACAGAATATTCATTTTTGTTGTCAGCACATAACGTTACAAGAAAATGAAAGTCGAGATATGTAGAAAATTCCGCAAGTCAAATGGCGAAAATGCCTTTCTCTCTCGAGTCATCAAATATGCAACACGCATTACACCACTCAGCAGCAAATGGAAAGCAAATGAGTAGACGGCTAGAAAGGGAGTTGCACCTGCGAGTCGCACTGCCTCGCGAGTCGCGTTTTTGCCACCATTGCCGCAAGTGACGAATATTTAAAATTTTTAAAACATTAAAGATTGCATACTATTCCTCATATAGATTATTTATAATAAAATGTGGAATTTTGCGTAACACGGAAACTTTTCCCGTAAAAATAATGAACTATGCAACACCCTTATTCTTCCAAAGTCTATTGTGAGAGCTTCTCGAATCTCAAGAAGGAATAAAATTATAAATACAAAAATTCGAGCAATAATGGATGTAAAAACAATGTATTGGAAAGAATAGGACAGATAAAATTAAAATAGTCCGGCCATGTTAAAAGAATGGAAAATCATAGAATAGTAATGGTGCTAGGATGGGAAGTTGAAAGAAACATAGGACGGGAAAGACCAAGAGAATAAGATGGGTTCCGAAGAAACACCGCGTCTAGAGGACTAACGTATAGGGAAAGGATAGGGATTTATGGAGAACAAAAGTATTAAGGGGTGATAGGAAATCCTCTGTATGCTAATTCCTTAAACAAAAAATGTGTATGAATTTACTAAAACTCTGAATCCAAAATTATACTTGATATCCAAAAGAGGCTCTTTCCGCCTTAAAAAGAAAATAATTGAAAACTTGAAAGGAACTTAATTTTCAAACACGAGAAACATTTTAAAGAAAAAAGCGTTAGGAAACAACGGTAGGTGGAAATCAAATTTTAAAGTTTCTATTTAGCTATTGCTCGTTCGTTTAAACTTTGTGTTTGGGCATTTAGATGGTCAGAAGGCCAAAACCGCAATGGAATCCTGATTCTGAAGTATTAGAAGTTTTTCCATGCCAATTATTATTTTTTTGTATTATCGAAAATTAAAAATTGAGACCTCTACGGTTTACACAGTTACATACACATGATGTCTCAATAAGTTTAAGTTTTTGTTTGGTTTCAAATTGTAAAATCTTCCATCAACTTCAAAACGTTTTTGGAGTGTTCTGTCTTGAAGAATTATTTCCTAGCTCCCCAAAATTTTGAGTTATATCTCAAAGGCCTATTTTCGCATCGACATGTGAAATGTTCCAAGACTGATCTTACCAAAGGCTTTATGTAGGGCTTCTGAGAATTAATGGTTTAGTTTTATAGTTTACTGTGAACTAAGTATTATTGTAAGTGATTGAAAGTACTGCTAATTAATCCAGAAACTCGGTATACGTTCACATGTTTTGTTCTGTAATTGTTTCCATCGTCATAATAAACTCATTGTTGCATTGATTTTTGCATTGCATGTTATTACATACACGATCTGTGTAGATCTTCTCCAATTATTTTCTTTGTGTTAAAATATTATTTGCAATGTTTATTGACGTGTTATAGAAGTTATCCTTGTTTTTTTTTCAAACTGTTTTCTTTGTGTTTTTGTGAAATGTTTACTGTACGAAAAACATCTGCATGTGTCTTACGTTGGCGGAACACAAATCCGTGATTGTGGTACAGCGACAATTCAGAGGTGAGTCCAACAAAGATCCTTCACATGAGAATAACATCAGACGATGGCACAACAGTTTAAGGAGACCGACAGTGAACAAAAAGGAAAACAGAACATCAGAGGAAGATGTCGAAATAATCCGACAATCCTGTGTTCAGAGTCCTCAAAGTCCGTTCCATACCGTAGTCTACAGTTAGCGCTTCCGAAGTCAACAATGCATGAAGAGATGCGGAAGAGATTGAAATTGCATGGCTATAAAATTCAACTCTTGCAAGCAATAAAACCAAAAGACAAATTGCTTCGGCCTGAATTCGTTGTTACCATGCTACAGAGAATTGACGATAACCACAAGTTCTTGAGAATACCATCTTCTCCGATGGAGCCAAGTTCCATGTAAACGGTTGTGTTAATCGGCAAATTGCCGAATTTGGGACTTGGAAAACCCACGTATGATGCACGAACGCATTCGAGATTCTCCTAAGGTGAACGTTTCGTTCGGCCTTATGCACAAAAGATTTTTGGTCCATTCTTTTTTGTTAAAAAACCATCAATTCCATTACATACATGGTCATGCTACATAATTTCCTATATTTCTTCAAATCGAGCAAATGTAAATTGGGTTGAAAATAATATTTCAACAACATCTTACTCCATTAGACGTCTACCTTTGGGGCTATGTCAAGAATGAGGCCTACAGTGAAAGAATTGAGAATATCGACCGTTTAAAACAAAGAATCCGACAAGCAATTACAAGCATTGCGACAGATCTTCTTGTCAGTGTGAGCTGAAGTTGAATTTCGCTTGGACCTCTGTAGTGCATTGAATGGTGCCCGTATTCAAATCTCTAAATGTTATTTTGAAACGGTTTAAATTATTTAATTAATTAAAAGTACTTTCAATCAATTGCACATAATACTTAGTTCAGTGTGAATTCATAAATCCCCTTCATTCATTCTCGGAAACCCTGAATTTCGAGTACCAATCCGGCGCAGTAACGTGTAGTAGATATTGACCAGGTGAATTTATCATGAGTCAGGGATTAATTCTATAGATTGCAATAAAAGAGGAAACGGCTGTGTCAGATTTTTTTCGCGCTTTTCGAAACTGTCAGGCCCATGTTTTTCGTCCTGCATTGAACTGATAATGTCTCAAAACGAGTTTTTAGAGGATGTCTTCATAAAGCGGTATAGATTTTCTCTTTCAGGTTATTGAAATTTACTCTAAATGCGGCCACAATTGCACGACTCACTCTGATGTGCATGCTAATGACAAAATGACGAGTTTAACCTAATTCACACATACCTGTCTGGACAAATAATGCAAGTTTTTCTTCTTCTTTTACCACGTTCATTCTCGTTTTCGTGGCCTAATTCCTCCCATCGTACATCCCCTTCTTCCGAGTGTAAAGCTGTTCGTTTTCTGGAAACTAATATTTGTCCTGTATTTCTTTACTTAAACAGAGGAGTCCCTCTTCATTGTGGTATCCATTCAACTTGCACGTCTCTGACTCTGGCTAGAGAATTCTCTCTCTAGTTTCAGTAAATCTCCTTGGTAAGGAATTGCAATAGTGTAAGTTTTCTTTTGGTCCTCGTACAGTCATTTAGATTATCAAAACATAATTACACATCTAGTATTTACAAGACTTAGTAAAGTTGCTATTAGAGCTATTGAGGGGATGGCTCAGGCCTCTGAAGGTTCGCATTCCGGACATCCCGGGGTTCGATTCGGTTGGGTCGGTCACCCTAATCTTGAGTGTTTTCGTGGTGGATAGGAGAACGGCAATTGGATTATTCTGCAACAAATTTAGCTTGTCCTTTAATTTTGCTTTGTATTCCATTGTTATACGTTTTTGAAGCTTCTGGTGCCATGCGGACTGCATTATGATTTATAATTTTATACACCAAGTTTTTGTGTACAGTAACCACATTCGTGGTATTTTTTCCACCAGTTTGGTGCTGTTCTTGGAGTATTCCATAGCTCAGCAGCCCTCGTTGTGCTATAGCCTTGTTCATTAGGAACAATAATTTTCGGATTGCTTATATCCTTTGTTCCATTCAAATAATGAATACATATAATAAATAGGGCTTGTTTACAAGCCAATTTCATCCAATCACTTTACTTTATCAATTGGTTGTAATTAAAGTGTGCGCTTATGGTTTGCGTGCACTTAATTTTAATTTGTAATGTATTATACTTAGATTATGGCTTGTAAGCTCTATAAAATAAAAACAAGTATCTGTTTGTCTGTCTGTCTAGCACATAATATTCGTTTTACCCCCTCCACCGGCTTCCTTTGCTCCTGAACTTGAAATCAACCACTATTCATTGGTTAGCGTTTAAGTGCCAGACTTTTGACACCAAAGCAATAAGAGTATGGCGAGTGTGTTGTGAGTATCTTGCAGCCATTGAGGTAAAATGTTTCCGTTTCCCACCCCTTTAGCCACTCACTTTCTTCAAACCAACAAGAGATTAGCATATACGGATAGGAGTAGAAAACAAGTGATAAGGGGATTTTGCCAACATTAAATATAGGAAACATCGGCAAGTTTTTTCTTTTCCTTTTCTTTTTGCATCGAAATATATAGGATCATAAAAATTAATTTTGTACTACAGTTATAAAGAATAAATCCTGGAAAAGGGTTTCAGCTCAGTTGGTTGAAATTAGTAGAAACGGTAAGTTTGGTATCGATTACTCTTAAGGAATAATACGAAAATGTATGTTTAATTATGAACCATTTTAAGTAACAGATGACTGAAAAATTCAATGCCATAGCCGGGATTTGAACCACGGATCTCCCGGTCTCCGTCCGGTTGCTCTAACCACTGAGCTACCATGGCAACATGCCGACAGGACATTAAATTCTCCAGCTGATTCGCATTTTTCCCGGTAAACCACAAGGAGATCTCAAATTGTATTGAGATGTCATACCCCAATGGCGACTTACAAACATTGTAAGTACTTAGGTCCCGGGCTTTATAGTTGCAACCACTATTAGGTCAATTAATGGAATTAATTGTTCTTTCACACAAGGCGTGTGTTGGACAGGGTTGGAAAGGTAGAATCTCCTTGTGGTTTACCGGGAAAAATGCGAATCAGCTGGAGAATTTAATGTCCTGTCAGCATGTTGCCATGGTAGCTCAGTGGTTAGAGCAACCGGACGGAGACCGGGAGATCCGTGGTTCAAATCCCGGCTATGGCATTAAATTTTTCAGTCATCTGATTCTACCTTTCCAACCCTGTCCAACACACGCCTTGTGTGAAAGAACAATTAATTCCATTTTAAGTAACATTTATCAAACTCAAGACATATTTAAAACTTAACTTATGCTATAAAAGTTAGTTTTAACCGGGTGTATTGCTGACCATTTATTTTAAACTATAATACGGAGGCTCTTAAAATCACTGAAATAGCATGAAACCAAAGATTTTTCAATAATGACCTCTTCTCCTTCAGTTATCAATTTTGTAATAGTTATTAATACTTGCTTCAAGTTTTTCTCTTTTCTCATCAGCTAACCTGCTAATAATAAATCAAGTCATCATCTGCATTATATTATAATTGAATATCAAAATGAAAGGCTCCCTTTAACTGCATACTAAATTTTACTTGGTTACTGCATTCTTTATGTACTATATATTCCTGGTAAAATATAAAAGAATGACTTTTAGCATTACTGAGGCTATTCCATTAAAAACAAGGCGTTTATTCAGGAGTGTTTATGTTCTTTCCGTATTACAGAATCATCTTGTCATATACTAGAGCCGGTCAGAAGAGATTTCGCAGTAGTAGGGATGCGATAGTAGGACCATGTGCACCATGGTCCACGTTTATGCATTATTGTAAGAGCTCAAAAACCACCTATTAGAAGCGCCAACACTTCAGGTAATAGATCTTTGGGTTCTTCCTACACAATTCCCGCAGTAAGATGTGAATTCAAATATGACACACACATGTTAATTACACTATATAAGGCAAGGTGTTTATCGGGAATGGAGGAGGACGTTAACTGAAAATCCCATTTCATTTCAAGATGTCATGAAATAGCTAGGAGAGATGAATATTATAACGAATAGGAATGAATTTTTTTTTCATTTGATAATATGGTATTTCTAACATGTGATTGCTAATCTAAAATGTTTAGTAAAATATTGGAAGATTATTTTGGCAATTGAAGCTTTCTATATAAGTTCGCGATATTTTCAACAACTGTATACTTTACATGTTTACTATGCTAAAATTATTATCATGTAGTATTTTTTTTCTTACCATCTAAAGCAATAGACTGATATGCAAAGATGTGGAGACGGATTAACACTTTGTGTAATCATAAATATGTAAAGGTTAGAGGATTTAATTCAGTTTAGACATATACGTGCGGTAAAACAGGTAAAACAGAAGGTAAGTTGTATTACCAGCACTGAATGCAGGTAATTCAACTTTTCACCATGACACTATCGTCGAAAAAAGTAGCATTGTCACTAGTCTTCCCTAATGCGTATTATATAGAGTTTTTACCAAACAAACCTACCACCTTAAAAATTAAATTGAGTTTTATTTTTTATTTATGGACGGTCTTTAACTGCTGTGATCCTTAGCGTCCCATTCTATATTCGGCGTGAAAGACGGCAATTTTGCTCAGAGATCTCTTTATCAGGCTTGAGATTCTTTTACGTGCCGTAAAACTACGACACGAGACCACCGAGCCTACGTCTCTTCCGTAGGAAGCCATGCTAAGAATTTTTACGCCCCAAAACTTATCACTTTGATGTTATATGGGAACAAAAGTGTTCCCAAATAATATTATATCTATCTGTCTGCAAAAGGCATCAAGATTCGTTGGATTTTATTACCTCATTTATAAGTTATCAGCTAAACTACACTTAGAACACCGGATGTAAATGATCGTTCAAATTATATATATACTTCCCTAATTTTAGATTGCTGAACACTAAAATAATTTAGCTTTACATTCATTGTTTAGTTCCTATTTAAATCATGCAGCTTTATTGCTAAGAACCTGTGCAGTTTAACGATTTAATCTGTAACAAATCTTTGTTTTATCTCCGAAGAGCAGTCCTGACCAAAAACCTTCCATTAAGTAATTGCTTAGCAGTCATGCCAACTTCGCTATGTATTCCATACACCGTTTGGTTTAATTTATATATGCAGGTATATCAATATTAATGGTTTATGGTCCATTTACTTTCAGCCAGCAGTATTTGCGCAAACGGAGTCAACATTAGTCTTCATTGGTCGATGGTGCAATGTGAAGCTAAGTCATAGAGTAAAGAATTCGTACGTAGTATTTTAAAAACAAGAGATAAAGCTTTGGCACTGAACGTTTGCCTGGGAACCAATCGTTAATGTACAAATTTATTTCTTTGAACCACAAGAACTCTGAAACCATGATTTATACATTGCTTCGTCCCATTGTTCCCCCTCCGAATACTTTACAAACGATTCTCATTTACGGAAATGTGCTTATGACATTGTTAAATATCTTTGTCTGTATTTTATCGTTAATTTTGTTTGTTTGTTAGCTTGATCGTCAACTAACCTCGAACTCTCACATTAATTGACAATTAAATCTCGCTTACTCCAACTTACGCATTCTCAACCACAAATCATCTTTGCAAATACTATGTAATTCTCTTTTGTACAACCTCTTACTTCGTCCTTTATTTATGTATTTATATACGCTTATCCAAATTGGAGGGCTGCAAAATTAATCGTCCTCAGGTCTTTCAAAATCAGGTTTCAAGATTATATTGAACGCACCTTGGTATGTCAGAAACTCCCAGATATATCAGAAGCTTTTCAGTACCATCTCTACACACGTTCGCTCTCATGTTCACACATTTTTTCAGCTTCATCACTTGGTACCTGGTTTACTTGTCCTTGGGACGAAGATCCTGATACGGTAAGAACAAGAGTCGTCTCCCGCAAGACTTGCTGCTTTGTTTCGGAAGTGATTCCGAATTAGAAGACTTTCAGCGAAGCATTATGTGTAATTATCTGTAATTTTGATACCAGAGGTAATGTGTGAGTGGACTCGGCTTACGTTACAATGTCAATTTTTGCCATTATATATTTTATTACCATTCTGAATAGCATTTACAATTCTGAAAAAATCTATCTAATAAAACAATAATACAAATCTATTTGGAATCTGCCCAGAAAAACAGAATAACATACATTTGGATAAAGAAATGAACAAGACTGAACATTGCTCATAAAAAGCATCCCCAGACACTATTACTTCCTCTGCACCTACTGTTTGCGGAAGAATATTGTGTTTCACCCATAATTGGATATGCAGATTTCACCGAAATCAAAACTGGCATTATTAGAAAAAATGGAGGGGGAGAGAGAATATTGTGTGTTACCAGCTTTACTTAAAACTAAACGTCGAATAAAAACAAAATTTGGTATTTAACTTTAGGATCTTGAAATATGCATCTAAATATTTTTAAAACGAATCCGCCCTTGAATATTGTTCCATTAGTTTTCATCGACTAAACGTGGCTCTAACAATTTCATTAAAAACATACATATGTGTAAGATACTTGCATGATTAATAAGTGCATATCTTCCACCATTCTTTCAAACAGCCTGTAAAGTCTTCTTTAATTCTGCATGAATTTTTTTGAATACTGAAAGGCTCGTAAATTATAAGAGGCTGATCTTAAACTTACTACATGAAAAATTTAGATATTGTTAAAACACACAGTTTGTCAAATACATTTCTTTGTGTCATTAACAGTTTGCGAGATATTGGTTCCTGGCTTGAATTTTTGAATGCGTTATATTTTTATGATCTACTTCGATCACCATTCTAAGATTTTATTATCACTTCCTCTGTATTCCTCTAGTATCTACAGCAAAATGTGTAGTGAAACCATTTCAGCAAATGGTATGACTATTAACGTGAGGCAGATAAAAAAGAGAAAATTTAGTAAGAATACTTTGTAGACATGAGATGCAAATAAATGATATTGGGTAGAGAAAGACATGTGAATAAAACACATACTTTTAAACAAATCAAATAATAATGTGGACTTATTTTATATCCCATTTTCACAAACTAATACTAATAAATAACAATTAGGATTGAAATTGTGATGTAAGATAAAAAGACTGGACTGTGCGGCACTTTATGCTGAAGCATGATTCTTCAGGATGCCAACAACGTGACAGTATAGACTACTGAAATGCACACAGTTGGTTAATTCAATGAGTGGAAGGAGTCAGTGCAACAGAATTATTTGCCGTCTGTTCCGTTTTACCCGTTGCTCCTTGGGGAAAGAAATGAGAATGTAAAAGTTTATGTAAGACAACACTTCTTCTTTACAGTGTGGGTTTGATACAAATTAAATGTGCGTTTAGTCAGCTTCCTAACGTTCCTCTCCTAAGTGCTCTGCATGGCTTAATTAACAGTAGTAGGATATATAGGACAGACCTGGCTCACTTTTTGCGTTTATATGGGAAAGGATAGGGAAAACGAGGGTATATGCGGTGGTTAACGGAGGAAAATGCTTTTATATGGGGAAGATAGGGGCTACGAGGATTGATGCTAGGCTAGATAGAGGTTGAAGGAATGAGGATGTGCTTTATATGAGAGATACGTGGAATACGAGGAGAAGTGTTGGACTAGATAGGGGTTGAGATATGGAATATGCATTTATATGGGAAAGATAAGGAAAACGTGAACAGAGGCTAGGATAGACAGATGCTGAAGCAGGGGGAATATGAACATATTTACAGGAGAGATAGGGGATACGTGGAGTGGTACTAGAGTATTCAGGGTTTGAAGGGTAGAGTATGACTTTTTATATGAAGAGACGAGGAAAACGAGGGTATATGCTAGGTTGAGAGAACATTCAAGGAGGAAAAAATGTGTTTATATGGGAGAGATAGGGAAAACGAGGAGAGTTCTGAGGTAGAGCAGGGACTGAAGGAGGGAGAGATATGCTTTATACGACAGAGATAGGGCATGCGAGGGGAGGTGCTAGTGCAGACAGAGGTTAAGGAGTATGGTATACGTTTATATGAGGAATATATGGAAAACGGGGGCAGGCGGTATGATAGACAGAAGCTGGACCACTTTTGCGTTTATATGGGAAAGGATAGGGAAAACGAGGGTAGATGCGACAGTTCAAGGAGGAAAATGCGTTTATAGGGGAGAGATAGGGAATACCAGGGCTGATGCTAGGCTAGTCAGATGCTAAAGGAGGGAGGGATACGCTTTATACGAGAGAGATAGGGAATACAAGGAAAGATGTTATACTAAACAGGACTTGAAGGGTAGAATATGGCGTTTTATATGAGCGAGATAGTGAACCGAGGAGAGGTATTAGGTTAGGAGTTTTGAATGATAGAGTAGACGTTTATATGCGAGAGATAGGGAATACGAGGGTCGATGCTAGGCTAGACAAGGTTGAAGTAGGGAATGCGTCTTATATGAGAGAGGTGGGGGAATATGAGGAGAAGTGTTAGGCTAGACAGGAAGGTCTGAATGACAGAGTATGCGTTTATATGGGAAAGGATAGGGAAAACGAGGGTAGATGCGACAGTTCAAGGAGGAAAATGCGTTTATAGGGGAGAGATAGGGAATACGAGGGCTGATGCTGGGCTAGTAAGATGCTAAAGGAGGGAGGGATATGCTTTATACGAGAGAGATAGGGAATACAAGGAAAGATGTTATACTAAACAGGACTTGAAGGGTAGAATATGGCGTTTTATATGAGCGAGATAGCGAACCGAGGAGAGGTATTAGGCTAGGAGTTTTGAATGATAGAGTAGGAGTTTATATTTGCGAGAGATAGGGTATACGAGGGTCGATGCTAGGCTAGACAGGGTTGAAGTAGGGAATGCGTCTTATATGAGAGAGGTAGGGGAATATGAGGAGAGGTGCTAGTCTAGACATGTGTCGAGGAGCAGAGTATACGTTTATATGGGAGAAATATGGAAAACCGGAGAGATACAAGGATAAACAGGGGTTGAAGGAGGAGGAATGTAGGTTTATACGGTAATATAGAGAGTAATTCGATTATAAAACTTTTATCATCCAACGTTACAACACTTTTATATACTTTTTCTAAACCTTACAAACTTTATATATGTTAAACTAGGGCGCGAAACGGAGACAGACAAACTGTATATCGGTTTACAGTGAAGTATACGTCCTAACCTATGCCCACCTTGTATGTTCGACATCTTCTCATTGTCTATTCATTCCTAACATAATCACGTAACAAGACGTAACCACGTAACAAGACGTAACACAACGTAACATAACAGCATGACAAGACGTCATACTAAGTAACATAAGCACGTATCCTCATAACATCACGTGAACATCACGTAACCAGAAACGTCACACGACGTAACAACACGTAGCAACTATGTAACCATTTAACAGAACGTAAGAACAACACGTAACCAGCCCATTGCTAAAGCGATCTAAACTAATTCATCCTTCATAACTTAGACAATAAGTACGAGAACCTAGCCTAGATTAACCCGACCAATCCTAAACGTTCCTCTCATCATCCATTCTAGTCAGGCATCGACTAACCTAATCTGGCTAACCTAAGATAACCTCAGCTTTCTTTTAGTGAAATTGCAATGTTTTATACAGGTTTTATTATTCGAGAGATTTAATTGAAAAGTTTACGTCAACATACCTTTATTTTAGTTTGTTGTAGGCGTCTCTCCCCTTTTTATCTAGGCTTGAGACTAGCACTAGGATTGCTCCTAATGGCAGGGTTACCACCTTCCCTTCCATCTTCTTCTTTCTTCATCGGTCGTCAGCTAGCTGCATATACAGCACACGGATAACCTTCATTTTTTTAAGATTGTAGACTCACGAGAAAATCTTCATATTCGACTTACATTCTCTTATGCACTACTTGTAATGCTGTAATGTCCATAGGAGTATGTCGTTACACCGTCCTCAGCAATAATTCTTTTATCGTCGTATGGTGTCAATGTAATTTTATTCACTTGTACTGTGGCAAGAGCATGCTGTCGCGACAGGTTCAAATTCATGGGCGTTCTGATAATTTCTCTGGTTTTAAGGCAGTCAGTATAGCTCTCGAACGTGACGTACTGCTTAATAGCACTACGTTTTATGCCTTTAATCTTTTTTATCATTGATCCGTCGAATATCTAGGGCATAAATTTTAGGTCGTAGCCCTACAAAGCGTTGAATGATTTTACCATTAGCCTCATCTTTAAATTTCCCAAGTACCTTCTTGTTTAGAGGTGAATAGCATATATATCTTGTAGGATAATCAGAAGTATCTAGGTGCTCAAGAAAGCGTAACTTATCCTGGTACACATCTTCAGTTGTAACACGATGAATGAACGAATCAGTGTCGATATACATAAGCTTCAGGTTTTCAGCTCCATAATACGGTAGCAACACATCATAGTGATACAGGTACATTAATGTCTTGGAGATATCCAACACACTCATACCGATGTATATAGGCTTGTTGAACACGATCTGTCGGGAGGCCATATGTACAGCAGCTAGATTAGAAGCATATATAGTCCTGTCGATAAACGTTGGCTTTGCAATTAACTTTTCCAGAGTCTTCTCATTTGTCACCAGCCGTATATCCATACGATTACGCAGGTTCTCCATAGTTTTTCCGAACATAGCATTGTTGAACAATTTGTAGAGATCCTTCTCAAAATCATTTGCGGGTTGTTGTCCTAGTCTGTTGTTAAATTCTACATACGGTTTTAACCATCGAGACTGTTGGAATTGTAGCACACGATGGATTTTTGTTAACCGTAGTCCATGATCAAGAGCTTGCTTCAAAGCCATGTAATGCACTACATACTTATTTCGAGGTCGTAGATGAGGTATCAGTTTCTTTGTAGGAGAGTCCTTAGGCGGGAAAGGTAGATCGTTGTGTAGATCGTGAAGTTCTGCAGGATACTCGATGTCGACTTCTAATATGTAACCGTAAGGATCATCTTCTTGTAGTCTTTCTAAGTCAATTTTTTCAGGTGATACCCACTCAAATCCACCATAAGGGAGAGCGTGACTCATTGCCCACCCATATTGGTTGTTGGCGTCCTCATAGGTAATAAATTTGGTTGGTCTCGACGGATCATACTTCTCCATGTAGGTGTTATTAGCCTCCGCATAGCGGTGGGAAACTTGACATAAACCTCCTCTTATGCCAGATTCCACCATGAGTAATTGATCATAATCCTGTAACAATTCCAGCTGAATTCCAGTGTACAGTAACATGGCATCCCATGTAAGTCCTGGAGAGGTGAAATAATGTGCAGGGTCGACTTTGTGTGTTTTGAGTGTTTGCTCCCTAAATGTCTCAAAGACATCAGCTAGGAGAAGCACATCAGAGATTAAGTAGAGGTCGCTGTACTCGCCCAGGTTTCTGACATTAAACAGCTCCCATACATTTTTAGCATGATCGTAGTCATCACTAATTTCCTCTTCATTTAATTTATTTTAGAAGGAGTCCTTAGGAGGTAAGCAGGTTTCGCTCAAGACGTCCCATGAAGTGATGTAATCATAGAGAAATACCCCCTTACGGGTCATCAACTTCAACTTGTCTTCTCCGAAGTACTTCAATGTTTCAGGATACGATGTTAGATTTTTTACCAGCTTATCCAAGCTTGTACTCAGGAACCGAAAACTATCTACAAACCGTAGCTTTATATCTCCGACATACTTGGAGATTGATATATAGCTTTCTTCAGAGCTAGGAATTACTTCCACCCGCTCACTTGTACATCCCAGCTCCTTAATAATGAAGTGTGAGTCATATCCACTGAGGTTGTGCATGAAGACAGGGATATATTTAGGTGTTTTGCAGGCTAAATTACATTCATTATGCAGACTCCCCCGATATTCACCACTGATGTGATCATGGTCGCGTACTTTATAGTTCTCTTCAGTAAAGGTTTTTCCGCACAAGTAGCATACTGTAGAGGCGCTGAAATCCAACTGCTGTTGATCTGTAAGTTTCAGAGGCATGACAGATTTGTATATATTGTTAATCTCCTTTGCAAGGAATGACAGGTATTCCATAAACGTCTGAGCAGCATCAACACCACGATATACATAGGGATGCTTAGGAAGACCAGTTTCCAGATGTTCAACGTTGGTTGATCGTTTAACGTAAACACAGAAGCTCATTGCTGTGTGCTCTTGATAAGGGGTTGTATAGGAAGTTTCAGGACTGGGAATACACGTATGACATGGAGTGAGAATACTCTCAAAATCCGCATAGATGACGTAAGGTGGTTTCAGCATCCTCTCCACATTTTTAAACTGTACAATTGATTTATCCTTTGTAGGCATAACTACCCTTGCAACACCATGCTGATTACAGATGGATGCATGTTCTTGCAGTTTTTCCAGCCCACTTTGTCCATATCGATTGTCAAAATGTGTAAAGCACCGCTTACAGGTATATATCACTCCATCATGCTTAGTTTTCTGACGTCGAACGAGCTTCTCAAAATTCTTGATATATACATAGTGATGTTTTCCACTACTGTCACTCAATA
Organism: Deroplatys truncata; assembly: GCA_030765065.1. Classification (NCBI taxonomy): domain Eukaryota; kingdom Metazoa; phylum Arthropoda; class Insecta; order Mantodea; family Mantidae; genus Deroplatys; species Deroplatys truncata. Next base: position 97,088,113 of record CM060976.1, on the reverse strand, counting down.
GTAGGAGGTCACGGTGGTCAGGTAGTTCAGTGTCAACAACCTTTATCGGATGCACTTCATGCTTCTCATCCAGACCGAAAACGTTGATAGTCATCCTATTAAGCTTCTCAAATTTAGGTATTTGAGAAAGCGGAGTAGGATAGGAAACACAGCTGAAGTCGTAGTTATCTTGAAGTTTCTTATATTTGCTTACCCGTAGGGCATTCTTTCCTATGAATTTAGCTAATACAGAGTACATGAAACATAGCTCATCAGTTAAATTCTGGATGTTAATGCAGGCTTTTCTTGCTTCAACAGATGGAGGTAGGGGTATGTAGCTACTTCCTCGTAGCGGATTGTACTTGTTAATTCGAAGGCGCACCCCTTCCACAGCAAGCAGAGCCCAGTTGCTTCCCTTTAGTTGTGATTCCTCCATTTGAGTAACCAATTTCTTCATTTTGGTTTCCAGCATAGAGTCCAGATCCGTTTCTAGGAAAACAGCTTGATTTCTGGTTTTAAATGTCTTGTCACAGGTTTCTCCGATACTGTTAACAAATCTGCACACAGCTAACAGATTAATTTTCAAACTCTTGTGAATACCAAGCTCTTTATGCACAGCTTGGATTATCCGCTGTTTTGCTTCATGCAGGTATATATTCAGATCCTTAGTTGATTCACATCGTATAAAATACGATTTCAAGCGTCCATGGAATGAAGTTTCATATTCTTTCATGTCACACTCCTCCATTGCAGATAACAACTCTTGCTTTGACGGTTCTAATCTACGTTTCTTCTCAGGTCTGTTTATTTCACACGCATCTTCGTGTCGACGACCCTTATAACTGTCTTTGAAGGCTACATTACAATATTTACACTTGAAGAGCTTTTTACAACGTAGCTCATGTCGTCTTTTATCATATCCACGGAGGAACTTCTTACAGCATTTACCACAAGAATATCCTGAGACACTAGGAATGATATCCTTATACGAGGACTTATTCATTTTTCTTCTTGATATAATAAGGTATTTACCTTTCTTCAAGGAAATGTTCGTCTCTTCACCTTGATATCACTTAGAAAGCTGATTATTTTCTGAGAGAACAGCGATGTTAACACCTCGGAGATACCTAGCAGAATGAGCTCAAATGTCACAGATCCTGCTATTTATAGAGAAAGCACGAACCTTTATGCATCAATTATATAACGTATTAACCCTTCTTCAAGGAAATGTACTCTTCTTCACCGTTGATAATACTTTAGATTATTTTCTGAGAGAACAGCGATGTTAACACCTCAGAGATGATCAACAGAATGAATTTCAATGCTAGAGGATGCTCTATTTATAGAGGAAGCACGAACCTTTATGCATCAATTATATAACGTATTAACCCTTCTTCAAGGAAATGTACTCTTCTTCACATTGATAACACTTTAGATTATTTTCTGAGAGAACAGCGATGTTAACACCTCAGAGATGATCAACAGAATGAATTTCAATACTCAAGTTCGCTCTATTTATAGAGAAAGCACGAACCTTTTTTTAATCAATTATATCCTGATTATTAATACTAAAAACGTTGATGAAGCGTGTAAGCTCTTATATATTTCAATTCGTGTTACACTGATGTTCGAGCGTCTCCGTATAGCTTCGTATGCTTAGAGAGAAAGTGTAAAGTATTGTGAAGATGTTATGTATTGTTCGGCTATAATCGTACAGATTCGGAGAGCTTGACTGGTGAAGGAGATGAACGATCCGTCGACCGAGCAGGAGGCAAGCATTCCCTTCGCGCAACGAAACCTAGATGCAAAAGAAAGAAAATCGTGCTAGATGAGAAACCACCCAGACATTCGCCTGCAGACCATGGAAAACCATGAAAAATATGTCAGAGTAAACAACCAACGACAATCGAACGAGGGAAACCATCAGATTACTCTAGAAACATAAAGTTGCAAATGAAAGAAAATCGTGATATATGAGAACCCACTCAGGCATTCGCCTGCAGACCAGGGGAAACCATGAAAAAAAATCAAAGGGCTGAGCGACTGACGGATAGAGTGTGCGACCGACAGGGAAATCAAACAAAAGGTCTCTAGAGACAAAAAAAAGATGCAATTGAAATGGAATCATGATAGCAAATACCACTACAGCATTAGGCAGCAGACCAGCGAAAATCGTGAGAAACGTAAGGTCAGAGTAAACAATCGATGGAAATCTAACCCCTGAACCCTAGAAATTCACGTGTAAAAATACAAATAAATCGGATTGAAATGGAATCATGATAGCAAATACCACTACAGCATTGGGCAGCAGACCAGCGAAAATCGTGAGAAACGTAAGGTCAGAGTGCTCGCCCCTACGGGAATCGAATCCGAGACATCTCGAATGCAAAGTGCTGCCGTTATTGACTGAACCAAACAGTAAAAACAGACCTCATTAGCAGTCGTCATGCTTAAGCACGTTAACTTTCACCATATGACGTCACAGTCGGGGACAGTTTGACTGTCGCAGCCATGTCGAGACATGCATCTCATATTCTAGCATCATACCAACGTACTCACTACGCTCGCAAAGATAATCTAAAATTAAATCGTTTAAATACTTTGGAAATAGCGTAGAAGTTTTTCAGCCCTTATTTAACTAAAATTCATGTATATACCCTATTATTTAGTGATTTTTTCAATAATTTCTTCCTCTCATTCGTCAAAAATCAGTGTACAATACGCATTTTTATACGTTTTAATGTTCGTTTATTTTTAAAACCGCTGCATTTGCCCGTAATTACGAGCAATAATTTTTTTTCAGATTTACTCAGATGTGTAGCTTGTAGAATCGAATTAGGAAATGTTTTAATAAATGTATTGTATTTTTTTAGCTTAAAGCATCTACATTTTAAAGCTGTCAGGACCGTTATTTGTATTTAGTATAAAGATTGTTATATTTTCATTTTTAAGACTTCCTTTGTTAAAGATAATGTCTTGCAATCTATTTTTAAATTTCTTTTAAAACCAAAGCGAACGTTAACAACTGTAATGGCTGTCTTCATGTATTGAAAACCTAACATGGCCGCTTCAGTCATCTTTTAGAAGCGGACCTTACATGTCGATAAAGAAGCGAGCGCCCGACAGTGCGAGGTACAGAGAAGACCTTCTTTCAGCGTCCGACAGATAGCGGTAAAGTAGGCCGTGCCATGAATTACCAAACACTGAGAAAGAGTCAGAGGGAGGGGGAGGCGGAACAGACGCGCTGGGAGAGAGAGGTGAGACCATTCAGTTAGGCACAGCGCGCCGTAAGGTTCGGACCTATATGTAGTGGCATGCATATACCAACACAGCGCTCGTCAGTGTCTTACGTAATTTAGTTATTTACGCTCACTATACCATTTAAATATACATTCATCTAAGAGATATAATATTCGTGAGGATGACAGATGTCCAAATATACATAACAAAGAAATTAGTTACTGATATAAATGTAATATCGTACGTTCACCATTTTATTTTTAATTATTTTTTTTATTTTATTCGAGGATGACTTTGTATTCATGTCACTGGATTCAATCCTAGTCCTCCAACCCGACTTGGAACAACAATCAATAACGCGCTACAATTCCAGGATATAATTGGTAATAATAATAAAAAAAAATTTATTAACACCGTCAAATAAAAAGCTCTGTAAACGTATGTATTTCCCCTCACTTCCCCTAGGGTAGTAAATAATCTTTAACAAAGGAAGTCTTAAAAATGAAAATATAATAATCTTTATACTAAATACAAATAACGGTCCTGGCAGCTTTAAAATGTAGATGCTTTAAGCTAAAAAAATACAATACATATATTAAAACATATTCTAGTTCGATTCTACAAGCTACACATCTGAGTAAATCTGAAAAAAAATTATTGCTCGTAATTACGAGCAAATGCAGCGGTTTTAAAAATAAACGAACATTAAAACGTATAAAAATGCGTTTTGTACACTGATTTTTGACGAATGAGAGGAAGAAATTATTGAAAAAATCACTAAATAATAGGGTATATACACGAATTTTAATTAAATAAGGGCTGAAAATCTTCTACGCTATTTCCATAGTATTTCAACGATTGAAATTTTAGATTATCTTTGCAAGCGTAGTGAGTACGTTGGTATGATGCTAGAATATGAGATGCATGTCTCGACATGGCTGCGACAGTCAAACTGTCCCCGACTGTGACGTCATATGGTGAAAGTTAACGTGCTTAAGCATGACGACTGCTAATGAGGTCTGTTTTTACTGTTTTGTTCAGTCAATAACGGCAGCACTTTGCATTCGAGATGTCTCGGATTCGATTCCCGTAGAGGCGAGCACTCTGACCTTACGTTTCTCACGATTTTCGCTGGTCTGCTGCCCAATGCTGTAGTGGTATTTGCTATCATGATTCCATTTCAATCCGATTTATTTGTATTATTACACGTGAATTTCTAGGGTTCAGGGGTTAGATTTCCATCGATTGTTTACTCTGACCTTATGTTTCTCACGATTTTCGCTGGTCTGCTGCCTAATGCTGTAGTGGTATTTGCTATCATGATTCCATTTCAATTGCATCTTTATTTGTCTCTAGAGACCTTTTGTTTGATTTCCCTGTCGGTCGCACAATCTATCCGTCAGTCGCTCAGCCCTTTGATTTTTTTTCATGGTTTCCCCTGGTCTGCAGGCGAATGCCTGAGTGGGTTCTCATATATCACGATTTTCTTTCATTTGCAACTTTATGTTTCTAGAGTAATCTGATGGTTTCCCTCGTTCGATTGTCGTTGGTTGTTTACTCTGACATATTTTTCATGGTTTTGCCTGATCTGTAGGCGAATGTCTGGGTGGTTTCTCATCTAGCACGATTTTATTGCATTTTTATTTGATTTACATCTTAATCTATATGTTTCTAAGGTCTTTTGTTTGATTCTTGTTGGTTGATCACTCTGACATACTTTTTAGGGTTTTCCCTGGTCTGCAGGCGAATGCTGAAGTGGTTTCTCATCGTCACCGATTTCCTTTCATTCTATATAATTTGTAACTTTCACGTGTGCTTTTAGAGTCCCTGGTTCGAGTTCCGTTGGACGCTTACTCTGACATATTTTTTCATGGTTTTCAATGGTCTGCAGGCGAATGTCTGGGTGGTTTCTCATCTAGCACGATTTTCTTTCTTTTGCATCTAGGTTTCGTTGCGCGAAGGGAATGCTTGCCTCCTGCTCGGTCGACGGATCGTTCATCACCTTCACCAGTCAAGCTCTCCGAATCTGTACGATTATAGCCGAACAATACATAACATCTTCACAATACTTTACACCTTCTCTCTAAGCATACGAAGCTATACGGAGACGCTCGAACATCAGTGTAACACGAATTGAAATATATAAGAGCTTACACGCTTCATCACCGTTTTTAGTATTAATAATCAGGATATAATTGATTAAAAAAAGGTTCGTGCTTTCTCTATAAATAGAGCGAACTTGAGTATTGAAATTCATTCTGTTGATCATCTCTGAGGTGTTAACATCGCTGTTCTCTCAGAAAATAATCTAAAGTGTTATCAATGTGAAGAAGAGTACATTTCCTTGAAGAAGGGTTAATACGTTATATAATTGATGCATAAAGGTTCGTGCTTCCTCTATAAATAGCAGGATCTCTGACATTTGAGCTCATTCTGCTAGGTATCTCCGAGGTGTTAACATCGCTGTTCTTTCAGAAAATAATCAGCTTTCTAAGTGATATCAAGGTGAAGAGACGAACATTTCCTTGAAGAAAGGTAAATACCTTATTATATCAAGAAGAAAAATGAATAAGTCCTCGTATAAGGATATCATTCCTAGTGTCTCAGGATATTCTTGTGGTAAATGCTGTAGGAAGTTCCTCCGTGGATATGATAAAAGACGACATGAGCTAGGTTGTAAAAAGCTCTTCAAGTGTAAATATTGTAATGTAGCCTTCAAAGACAGTTATAAGGGTCGTCGACACGAAGATGCGTGTGAAATAAACAGACCTGAGAAGAAACGTAGATTAGAACCGTCAAAGCAAGAGTTGTTATCTGCAATGGAGGAGTGTGACATGAAAGAATATGAAACTTCATTCCATGGACGCTTGAAATCGTATTTTATACGATGTGAATCAACTAAGGATCTGAATATATACCTGCATGAAGCAAAACAGCGGATAATCCAAGCTGTGCATAAAGAGCTTGGTATTCACAAGAGTTTGAAAATTAATCTGTTAGCTGAGTGCAGATTTGTTAACAGTATCGGAGAAACCTGTGACAAGACATTTAAAACCAGAAATCAAGCTGTTTTCCTAGAAACGGATCTGGACTCTATGCTGGAAACCAAAATGAAGAAATTGGTTACTCAAATGGAGGAATCACAACTAAAGGGAAGCAACTGGGCTCTGCTTGCTGTGGAAGGGGTGCGCCTTCGAATTAACAAGTACAATCCGCTACGAGGAAGTAGCTACATACCCCTACCTCCATCTGTTGAAGCAAGAAAAGCCTGCATTAACATCCAGAATTTAACTGATGAGCTATGTTTCATGTACTCTGTATTAGCTAAATTCATAGGAAAGAATGCCCTACGGGTAAGCAAATATAAGAAACTTCAAGATAACTACGACTTCAGCTGTGTTTCCTATCCTACTCCGCTTTCTCAAATACCTAAATTTGAGAAGCTTAATAGGATGACTATCAACGTTTTCGGTCTGGATGAGAAGCATGAAGTGCATCCGATAAAGGTTGTTGACACTGAACTACCTGACCACCGTGACCTCCTACTATTGAGTGACAGTAGTGGAAAACATCACTATGTATATATCAAGAATTTTGAGAAGCTCGTTCGACGTCAGAAAACTAAGCATGATGGAGTGATATATACCTGTAAGCGGTGCTTTACACATTTTGACAATCGATATGGACAAAGTGGGCTGGAAAAACTGCAAGAACATGCATCCATCTGTAATCAGCATGGTGTTGCAAGGGTAGTTATGCCTACAAAGGATAAATCAATTGTACAGTTTAAAAATGTGGAGAGGATGCTGAAACCACCTTACGTCATCTATGCGGATTTTGAGAGTATTCTCACTCCATGTCATACGTGTATTCCCAGTCCTGAAACTTTCTATACAACCCCTTATCAAGAGCACAGCAATGAGCTTCTGTGTTTACGTTAAACGATCAACCAACGTTGAACATCTGGAAACTGGTCTTCCTAAGCATCCCTATGTATATCGTGGTGTTGATGCTGCTCAGAAGTTTATGGAATACCTGTCATTCCTCGCAAAGGAGATTAACCATATATACAAATCTGTCATGCCTCTGAAACTTACAGATCAACAGCAGTTGGATTTCAGCGCCTCTACAGTATGCTACTTGTGCGGAAAAACCTTTACTGAAGAGAACTATAAAGTACGCGACCATGATCACATCAGTGGTGAATATCGGGGGAGTCTGCATAATGAATGTAATTTAGCCTGCAAAACACCTAAATATATCCCTGTCTTCATGCACAACCTCAGTGGATATGACTCACACTTCATTGTTAAGGAGCTGGGATGTACAAGTGAGCGGGTGGAAGTAATTCCTAGCTCTGAAGAAAGCTATATATCATTCTCCAAGTATGTCGGAAATATAAAGCTACGGTTTGTAGATAGTTTTCGGTTCCTGAGTACAAGCTTGGATAAGCTGGTAAAAAATCTAACATCGTATCCTGAAACATTGAAGTACTTCGGAGAAGACAAGTTGAAGTTGATGACCCGTAAGGGGGTATTTCCCTATGATTACATCACTTCATGGGACGTCTTGAGCGAAACCTGCTTACCTCCTAAGGACTCCTTCTAAAATAAATTAAATGAAGAGGAAATTAGTGATGACTACGATCATGCTAAAAATGTATGGGAGCTGTTTAATGTCAGAAACCTGGGCGAGTACAGCGACCTCTACTTAATCTCTGATGTGCTTCTCCTAGCTGATGTCTTTGAGACATTTAGGGAGCAAACACTCAAAACACACAAAGTCGACCCTGCACATTATTTCACCTCTCCAGGACTTACATGGGATGCCATGTTACTGTACACTGGAATTCAGCTGGAATTGTTACAGGATTATGATCAATTACTCATGGTGGAATCTGGCATAAGAGGAGGTTTATGTCAAGTTTCCCACCGCTATGCGGAGGCTAATAACACCTACATGGAGAAGTATGATCCGTCGAGACCAACCCAATTTATTACTTATGAGGACGCCAACAACCAATATGGGTGGGCAATGAGTCACGCTCTCCCTTATGGTGGATTTGAGTGGGTATCACCTGAAAAATTGACTTAGAAAAACTACAAGAAGATGATCCTTACGGTTACATATTAGAAGTCGACATCGAGTATCCTGCAGAACTTCACGATCTACACAACGATCCACCTTTCCTGCCTGAGTGTATGACGCCTAAGGACTCTCCTACAAAGAAACTGATACCTCATCTAGGACCTCGAAATAAGTATGTTGTGCATTACATGGCTTTGAAGCAAGCTCTTGATCATGGACTACGGTTAACAAAAATCCATCGTGTGCTACAATTCCAACAGTCTCGATGGTTAAAACCGTATGTGGAATTTAACAACAGACTACGACACCAAGCTGCAAATGATTTTGAGAAGGATCTCTACAAATTGTTCAATAATGCTATGTTCGGAAAAAATATGGAGAACCTGCGTAATCGTATGGATATACGGCTGGTGACAAATGAGAAGACTCTGGAAAAGTTAATTGCAAAGCCAACGTTTATCGACAGGACTATATATGCTTCTAATCTAGCTGCTGTACATATGGCCTCCCGACTGATCGTGTTCAACAAGCCTATATACATCGGTATGAGTGTGTTGGATATCTCCAAGACATTAATGTACCTGTATCACTATGATGTGTTGCTACCGTATTATGGAGCTGAAAACCTGAAGCTTATGTATATGGACACTGATTCGTTCATTCATCGTGTTACAACTGAAGATGTGTACCAGGATAAGTTACGTTTTCTTGAGCACCTAGATACTGCTGATTATCCTACAAGCTATATAAGCTATTCACCTCTAAACAAGAAGGTACTTGGGAAATTTAAAGATGAGGCTAATGGTAAAATCATTCAACGCTTTGGAGGGCTACGACCTAAAATTTATGCCCTAGATATTCGACGGTTCAATGATAAAAAAGATTAAAGGCATAAAACGTAGTGCTATTAAGCAGTACGTCACGTTCGAGAGCTATACTGACTGCCTTAAAACCAGAGAAATTATCAGAACGCCCATGAATCTGATCCTGTCGCGACAGCATGCTCTTGCCACAGTACAAGTGAATAAAATTACATTGACACCATACGACGATAAGAGAATTATTGCTGAGGACGGTATAACGACATACGCCTTTGGACATTACAGCATTACAAGTAGTGCATAAGAGAATGTAAGTCGAATATGAAGATTTTCTCGTGAGTCTACAATCTTAAAAAAATGAAGGTTATCCGTGTGCTTTATATGCAGCTAGCTGACGACCGATGAAGAAAGAAGAAGATGGAAGGGAAGGTGGTAACCCTACCATTAGGAGCAATCCTAGTGCTAGTCTCAAGCCTAGATAAAAAGGGGAGAGACGCCTACAACAAACTAAAATAAAGGTATGTTGACGTAAACTTTTCAATTAAAACTCTCGAATAATAAAACCTGAATAAAACATTGCAATTTCACTAAAAGAAAGTTGAGGTTATCTTTGGTTAGCCAGATTAGGTTAGTCGATGCCTGACTAGAATGGATGATGAGAGGAACGTTTAGGATTGGTCGGGTTAATCTAGGCTAGGTTCTCGTACTTATTGTCTAAGTTATGAAGGATGAATTAGTTTAGATCGCTTTAGCAATGGGCTGGTTACGTGTTGTTCTTACGTTCTGTTAAATGGTTACATAGTTGCTACGTGTTGTTACGTCGTGTGACGTTTCTGGTTACGTGATGTTCACGTGTTGTTATGAGGATACGTGCTTATGTTACTTAGTATGACGTCTTGTCATGCTGTTATGTTACGTTGTGTTACGTCTTGTTACGTGGTTACGTTTGTTGGTTACGTCTTGTTACGTGATTATGTTAGGAATGAATAGACAATGAGAAGATGTCGAACATACAAGGTGGGCATAGGTTAGGACGTATACTTCACTGTAAACCGATATACAGTTTGTCTCTCTCCGTTTCGCGCCCTAGTTTAACATATATAAAGTTTGTAAGGTTTAGAAAAAGTATATAAAAGTGTTGTAACGTTGGATGATAAAAGTTTTATAATCGAATTACTCTCTATATTACCGTATAAACCTACATTCCTCCTCCTTCAACCCCTGTTTATCCTTGTATCTCTCCGGTTTTCCATATTTCTCCCATATAAACGTATACTCTGCTCCTCGACACATGTCTAGACTAGCACCTCTCCTCATATTCCCCTACCTCTCTCATATAAGACGCATTCCCTACTTCAACCCTGTCTAGCCTAGCATCGACCCTCGTATACCCTATCTCTCGCAAATATAAACTCCTACTCTATCATTCAAAACTCCTAGCCTAATACCTCTCCTCGGTTCGCTATCTCGCTCATATAAAACGCCATATTCTACCCTTCAAGTCCTGTTTAGTATAACATCTTTCCTTGTATTCCCTATCTCTCTCGTATAAAGCATATCCCTCCCTCCTTTAGCATCTTACTAGCCCAGCATCAGCCCTCGTATTCCCTATCTCTCCCCTATAAACGCATTTTCCTCCTTGAACTGTCGCATCTACCCTCGTTTTCCCTATCCTTTCCCATATAAACGCATACTCTGTCATTCAGACCTTCCTGTCTAGCCTAACACTTCTCCTCATATTCCCCCACCTCTCTCATATAAGACGCATTCCCTACTTCAACCCTGTCTAGCCTAGCATCAACCCTCGTATTCCCTATCTCTCGCATATAAACGTCTACTCTATCATTCAAAACTCCTAGCCTAATACCTCTCCTCAATTCACTATCTCGCTCATATAAAACGCCATATTCTACCCTTCAAGTCCTGTTTAGTATAACATCTTTCCTTGTATTCCCTATCTCTCTCGTATAAAGCGTATCCCTCCCTCCTTTAGCATCTGACTAGCCTAGCATCAGCCCTGGTATTCCCTATCTCTCCCCTATATACGCATTTTCCTCCTTGAACTGTCGCATCTACCCTCGTTTTCCCTATCCTTTCCCATATAAACGCAAAAGTGGTCCAGCTTCTGTCTATCATACCGCCTGCCCCCGTTTTCCATATATTCCTCATATAAACGTATACCATACTCCTTAACCTCTGTCTGCACTAGCACCTCCCCTCGCATGCCCTATCTCTGTCGTATAAAGCATATCTCTCCTTCCTTCAGTCCCTGCTCTACCTCAGAACTCTCCTCGTTTTCCCTATCTCTCCCATATAAACACATTTTTTCCTCCTTGAAGGTTCTCTCAACCTAGCATATACCCTCGTTTTCCTCGTCTCTTCATATAAAAAGTCATACTCTACCCTTCAAACCTTGAATACTCTAGTACCTCTCCACGTATCCCCTATCTCTCCTGTAAATATGTTCATATTCCCCCTGCTTCAGCATCTGTCTATCCTAGCCTCTGTTCACGTTTTCCTTATCTTTCCCATATAAATGCATATTCCATATCTCAACCCCTATCTAGTCCAACACTTCTCCTCGTATTCCACGTATCTCTCATATAAAGCACATCCTCATTCCTTCAACCTCTATCTAGCCTAGCATCAATCCTCGTAGCCCCTATCTCCCCATATAAACGCATTTTCCTCCGTGAACCACCGCATATACCCTCGTTTTCCCTATCCTTTCCCATATAAACGCAAAAAGTGAGCCAGGTCTGTCCTATATATCCTACTAACAGTTAATAACACTTTGGTTCCCCAGTGACATACCGGATACCGGATGGTTGCTATACCTTAACTACTCAATACAACAATGATTCCCTTTAGAATGCAGGAAAATATGATGTTCTAACACTTAATCAGTGTTCGACAACAATAGATTGTCTAGGGACGAAAACAAACAAAATTTACTTAATTGTGTTCAGATATTGTAGTTTTGACAATGCCATCGTCTATTCTCACTGAATTTAAAGGTAATAGGACTTCAGGGGAAACTTTAGAACATACAATAATCAAATTGGTATTACGAAACCACCGGATCTGAAGCTTCAGTGCAACTTTCACTCCTGAGGAACATTTATTTTTAAGCCTTCTACACATGCAATAACACTGATTTAACTAAATGTAAATAACATCCAACACTGAACTATTTCAAGATTGTTCATTTATGGAAAAGTAACCAAATATTTACGCTTACAATAGAATGCATTAAGTTTGCTCTAGAACTTATGACCTTTTAGTTTTAATAATAATAATAAAAATAAGAAGAAGAAAGTATAAATCTATACAAACATAGCATAAGGATAAACATTCTTGAATTACTGTTTTTAAATTTAAGGCTTGTTTTAATTATATTTTAATCATATACGTGCATTAATCCGTACTACATTTCAAGTTTATGGTGGAGTAATTATGTGGCCACCGAATTCCCTCTATCTGACACACGATTTCTTTCTCTAGAGTTTATTGTAGAATTATATATATATCCAGTGACCAATGGATTTTCATCAAAGCCTTGGGCAGATAATACCTGAGATATTAAATACCACAGTTTAGTTTACCAAATACCACAATACCATTTTTAGAAAATACTCTTGCCATATATGTAACATGTTGTAGTCTAATCTGAAAAAAAGTCTATTCTTCTAGGATGAATTTACAAATTTCAGAAAAATAAAGTTTGTATCTTTACAAACGCACCGCCCTATGAGTGCTAACAGATGATGCGAAATTTCACGGAAACTTCGTTCAATATTTGAAAACGTTGAAATCTAAACTTAGCGCTAAGTGGCTATAAATGCAAATAAGACAAATTAGAAGTAAATGAATTGGTTTTATTCGCATTATCTGGAAGATTTTCTGAGTATCCTGTGACAAACTTCTGCCTGTATTCAACTGAAATTTTTTTGAAGATCCTGCATTTAACACGTTAATGCATTTTGCATAAAAAATCATAAACGAGACATTCTTCATTGTCTAAATATTGCTCTCTTGTTAATCTCATTTTACTCAGACGTAGGTCAAAAAAAGTAGTTAGTTTACTTCATTAGTATTGGTACTTGATTCATAGAAGTAAAAGGGTTTTGAACACAATAAAATTAATATAAATTGAAGCTGAAAGTATCATATTTGAGATATGATAGAATTGGCTAATCCAGAATTATTAAACCTATTTCTCAACTGTACATATTGTTACAGTAGTTTCGTATTTATGTAATCCTTCTGTAGACACCTGCTGCGTAATGAAAAATGCACGTTTTCTTAATTCTTTGGACGCTATCGTAGGAAAGTCGGATGATTGATGTCATTATAACAGTTCATATTTGGCAGTCCGCTATTTCTGCTATATATGCAATAGTGTGTAAATTTGAACATTCATGATTATGTTAGGCTTCAAATGCAATCTAAGAGTTGTATTATTTGAAAAAGATGTACTAGTTGTCCTTCACATATCTTAAATATGGAATATGCTACAGCCACATGACTTTCTTTACTCAATGTGCAACAAAATATTTTAACAAAAATTTACTACTCTATCTGCTCGTTATTTATTCAAATAATCTGAGATGAAATCCCATGTTTGGTATATAACTAACTTTTTAGTGTTGTTTATGTGTTCTCATACACTGGACACACACACACACACACACAATCACTGACCTTCTAAAAATGTGTGGTTGTATTCAGGGACTTCAAAATGTGTATTTTCAGTGCAATATCCATGTTAAACTTCTGGATGAAATAAATAATGTCTTACATATGTGAGCAATAGAAAAGGTAAAAACTAAAAGATCTTGTCTTGTAGCCTGAGAAGGGATTTACCAATATATAGGCTTTAAGTTATGATCTCTTAATATCTACAGCGAGGAAATTGAAAGTAATGTCATATGTTTTCCTAATGTCAAGTTCTGAGGGCACATTCAATCGATTTTACTTTGCCATATCAAATCTTTCTATGACCTTTGAGCTAGCTCTCACCGTCTCTATGGTTTTCCAGCTTTAATCCTTTGTTTTCTTTTTTTTTTTGCTTTGTTTTTGTTTTCAAGACAGATCTTTCTATTGATATCTTAAAAGGTTTTAAGACATTCTTTAATTTATTGAACTAGATTCTGCAAGTTTTGATTTGTCTGTCTCAATCTCCTTCCTCCATTACCTTCGGTATGCAAAATTCTATCAGAGGACGAAGTGCAATGTCAACAAATGTACATGGGTTTTGGCCACAGCAAGGGTAGACATTATCTACCTTTATAATGACTCACAGAGAATCCTATCATACTGGATCTTCATTTCCAAGTGTGCCATGACCTGCTGTACGACGTAACTTGTCTATCGGCTGAGCCTAGGATTCAGTCCGCCTAATACTTCCGCAGGACCGTATGACTAGTGTGTTGGAGAAGTTGCCTAACAAACACGCCGTTCGGCTGCAACGTGAGAACCCTCTACGTCATAACAGCAGTTGGCGGTCTGTATGGCATGTCCTACCAATATCTCTTTTGCAGTGTGTTTTGTTTGGTCAATATCGATAAGTCGACTACGATATTATTTAGAATTTGTGCAAACCTGCATTTGATTACGCGTGGAAGCCAGCCCAGCGAAGTGTAATGCTATTGTGATCGAGTTACAAGAAGATACTTATTATTATCACTACGTAGAGACAACATGAATTTGTCAACAATGTTCTGCGAATCCCTTCTGCGGGTATAAAAAGAAAACATTATCTATGTGAAATGAATGGACGTTGGTAGGATTACACAAGAAAGATTAATATGATTGATTACTTTGTTTTACGCTTTTGTGGGAGACATTGCGTGGAAGGTTATTTGACCAACGTTTTATGATTAATGTCGTTACCTATTAATATTCTTCGAATTGAACATCGTGCTAGCTAGGCAACTTCTCCGTCAGACATGCACTACGTCCTTACGCTTAGAGCTGAAACTCGCTTCAAAAAAGGCTAAAACAGTAATGTATTGACACATTTTGAAATGAACCCGCAGTATAAGTAATTTATCAAACCTAACTTATTGTAAAATATTTTATCTGCTTTTATTTTTGTGTCGTTTTGACAATACAAGTGTCTGTTAAATTTTTTTAAAAATGAGGAACCACAGCAAACACAGAATACTCGCACGTTGTGATTGTTGTTGCCACTGAACACCTGCACTGACAACTAAGTTACAGGCAGAAGACTGTACTTGTTTAAATATAATATGGTAATTTAAATATGGAATTGATCTTTCTCAGTTCGTTATAATTTGCAAGAAATGCAGCAAGCAGAAGCGAAAACCAATGCGTTTATCTTGACGACAGGCGGTCTCCATTACTTTCAGCTCTCCCTTCTTTCTTTATTGCAGCTCTTCTTTGTTATTTTTTATCGGCACAATCAATAACGTTAACAATTACAACGTTTAAACTCAATGCATAAATGGCACATCACTGTTTCTCAATATACGTTTTGATTCATTTTAGTTAGAAGAATGGAATACAAAGCCAGTTAACCATATGCCTGAAGAGTAAAACTGAGGCTTTGATTACGGTCCAGTGTCCGCACCATGTTTGGGTTTAATTGTAGCTGAGGATAGCGCAATGTATAGAATAGGAGCTTAGCGTTAGTTAAGGGGAATAGTGTGCTTCTTTTGGGC
The DNA here is from genome assembly GCA_030765065.1 of Deroplatys truncata. Lineage (NCBI taxonomy): Eukaryota > Metazoa > Arthropoda > Insecta > Mantodea > Mantidae > Deroplatys > Deroplatys truncata. The sequence goes on along the minus strand of CM060976.1, from coordinate 97,072,299 downwards.
TATTCACGATAAAACGACAAAAAGACAATTAACAAAAATGTATTACCCTCATCTACCCTTTCGAACAAGAAACAACAAATGAAGTCTGTTTCTCCACTTTTACATCACCAGTTGATGATCTAAAGCTTCGGTATTGCAAATCTCTTAAGACACAAAAATCTGATGCGATACATTCATGTGACTTTCTCTATCCTCTATCGTTTATTAGTGTGTATACAAATTATTCCCACTCAAGATTATTTTTCCATCTACTACATTTTAGTACAAATAAACCTTTGAAAAAATATCTACATTACACATTTAGTTATAGCTACAAAGGGAACAGCGATAGTCCTATGTTTAAGAACTGGATGCTATATCCTGGCCTTAAAAATCCATACTGTTTCAATGGAATTGCAAGAAACAACAGCACGTTCACAAGACTTAAGATGATGAGGAAATGCACAAATTGAACCATTAATAACGGATATCTCGGAAACGGCTTATGCCACAAAAACTTATTTGAAATAAATTGTGTGTTTTAAAGCGATCTACATTTTTGTATAGTACGTTTTCGTCTATCTCTTAACGTTTACTATTATAGAGAACTCCTCCCGAATGAAGTGGACTTTAAAGGCTATATCCAGAAAATTCAAGATATAGATTTTATTTGTAATTTCAATATCTTTAATATACGTTATATTAATCAAAAGTTTTAGAACCATTTTTATAAAATACAAAATTTCCAAGAATGTCCATCTAAGGAGTGGGGGTATTTTGTTGAAAATCTTTTTGTCGCATTTTTGGAGGGTTTATACTAAGTTTGGTATTACTGGAAATAAATTGTTGTGTTTTAAAGAATGTTACATTTTTTGTGTGGAATGCTTTCGACTATCACTTAAGGTTTACAAGTTATACAAGATTATACAAACTTTCTCCAAATGAAGTGGACTTACAGCCTATTCCCAGATTTTAGTTGTAATGAAAATATTTTTAGTATATGGTATTTTAATCAAAATCGTTGGAACCTTCTTTTAGAATATAAGAAATTTCCAAAAATGTTACATGTAAGGGATAGTTTGCGGTGGGGGATTTTCTTGACAATCTTCGTGTCGCATCTTTGGAGAGAACTGAACCTAGATACTAAGTTAGGTATTTATTCAGCTTTTTATTTTCTCTACTACGTATAGTAAGTAGGAGAAGTATTGTATTCCACCCAAAACTTCGATACCGAGATTTCACCGGAAATACATGTTTTGAGACCCCCTGAATCCAAAAAAAGCATTTTTGGAAACATGTCCGTGTGTGCATCTGTGTGTCTGTGTGTGTGTGTCTGTCTGTGAACAGCATAACTCAGAAACGAACAGTCGGGTAGACACCAAACTTGGTATTTAGGTTCAATATCTTCCAAGGATGCGACACGAAGGTTTTCAAGAAAATCCTCCCACCTCAGATTACCCTTTACATGGAAGATTTTTCGAAAAGTTTAATTTTCTCAAAAATGGCTCTAACGATTTTAAATAAAATATCATATGTTTAAGATATTTTTATGACAAATAAAATGTATATCTTGAATTTCCTGGGAATGTCTCCAAAAGTATTCTTCATTGTGAATGACTTTTGCATAACTGGTAAACCATAAGAGATAGACAAATTTTAGTACACAAAAAATGTGGATCGCGTTAAAATACACAATTTATGTCATTTACATTTTTTTGTTGAGTGAAGCATTTTCGAGATATTATTTGTTATTCCCTTAAATTTTTCAATACTTATTTTCTCAAATGGAAATTCGTTATTCATTTTTTTGTCTTGGATATGCAAAGAGTATTAATCTGTGGGAAAGGGAATGGTGCTGCACCTAGCAACCAGCTATTAAGAGATATGTATGTGCGTAAAGGCTACTGTATTTCCTAATTGCCCTTGTAAATATATATTGCCGTTACATTTACAAGAAAATTAGCAATAAGATAAACTGTGCAAATGTTTATCTCGATTAACATGAAGTAGATGGAGAATAAGCGTTTGTAAAAATAGTTTGTACAAGAGTAGAGAAAGTCATGTGCGTATAACACATCAGATTTTTTTTGTTTGCTCTTTACACACACATAAACATACACACAGATATACACACCTTTTCTAAAAATTCCTTTTTTGGATTAAGCGGACCTGAAAATACGTATTTCAGGTGAAATCTTGACATCGAATTTTTGGGTGGAACACAATATTTCCCCTACTTACTATACGTAGTAGAGAAGGTAAAAATATCTGGGCGCGGTTAGCAGTTCACTCACTCGCTCACTCACTCACTCACTCACTCACTCACTCACTCACTCACTCACTCACTCACTCACTCACTCACTCACTCACTTACTCACTCACTCACTCCTACCTCCCTCTCGTTTCAATCTATGGGATTTTAATTTCGTACGCTTGGTGATGCAACGCGAAGTTTGCATGTTAATTTTGAAACTGTGAAATAAAGTTTTGGTTATTCCAGTGACATTTCTACCTATATATATTAGTTATGTGCCGCCTGAGATAAATTTAAGGAGCTCATGCTGATAGAGCCGACCAGGTTCCACATTAGCAGAGTCCAGCAACTAAACGTGCCCTAAGATACTTCAGTTTTCATGGGAAGTCGTAAAGGAGCTAGTGTGAGAATGCCAATGAATAATTTTATTATAATTTCTTCCCTTTAGATCTATATAACTAAAGTTCTAAATTATCACCTAAATTTAATCAATTTTTCTACAATTATTTCTTTACAAGTATGTAGAGCTAAATATGTTTACATAATTATGTTAATTTTAATAGCCATCCGATTGTTTTTAAAATTTACGATTTTTTCTGATTCTGGTTCATTTTACAATGTCTTCTTTTACTCCCGCATATATGGATGAAATTACTGACTTATTAACGAGCATTCGGAGAGAATTTAATGAGAATTATTTAATTTCCGATTACTAAATGAACCGCTTAATCCAGAAAGGCGACTAATGCAGATTTACACATTTCGTTTTTAGACGATTACGGCTTAAAGTGGTTCAATGCATCGCTTATCACATAGCTACGCTTTGAATTTTCTATTTATTCAGTTCTTTTTCGCTACTGTTAAATTAGTAGACCATGTTGCATTTTTGTAGTAGGTACTCAAATATTAACTCGAGATCATAGCAACTAGGATACCAATAGAGCCTGTATGATAAGAAATAACTAAATATTAGTATAGTCTCAATGCAACTATTGTCACCGTTCTTGATGCAACACGAAAAGGACACTTTGGTGTGAAAGTTGTGGATATATTTTAGAATCCAAAACATTTATATTAATGTATATTTAAATCAGAAAGCATTTTATATGCTGATAATACTGCACAAAGTATTTTAGATATGGTCTGTGATGATGCTTATCACATATAATACATATACATCTATATATTTTAGTTTATTAAATATGAAATCTAATATAACATATTTGAGTCACTTCTTACTTCGAGAAAAGAAAGTTCTATGTTTGCTTTGTTTTTAAAAGAAGGTAACATTCTATATGTTAAAGCTTATTTTGTTTGTAGATTAATTTGTAAATCATAATTTATGTAGGTGTAAATTACTGCAAAGTATAATATAAATCTTCTTCCTTTAACAAATGCTTGTTATCTTTTACAAATGTGATCATGAATTACAAATTCTCCAGTACGAAATATATTACATGCCTTTGGCATTGTTTATATTCCATAGGGAAGAGTTCAGACTTAGTCTTAAGGAGTCAAATTCGTCAGAAAAAGATTAAGCGAGCTACAAAAACATTAAGTTATAGACTTTTTATTTGCTTGATATAATTTCCTATAGAACAATATATTTAATGCTGATTTTTTATTTATATTTAATTGCCAACAATCTCAGCCACCATGGACAGAAAACTTCGGTATGATTCTAATAGCAGGCTATGCGAGTGTGTTTATTATGATGTGCTTTCTGTCTGTCATTTTGCTAAGAGTATGGCCAGCGATTGAACCAGTTTAAACTATTTCAAGAATTAAAGTAGACACATTTAATAGAATAAATCCAGATAACCGGCATTTAAAGGAATAGACATTCTATGCAAATTATAATTGCTGATAGCTGCCTTTGAACAAACTATTTGCAAATACTCCGCATTCTCTCTAATGGCATTATGGTCGAATTAATACCAATTCTAATAAAAAAACGTACATTATCGTTTAACAGAGATAAATGTTCATTGGTAATTGAGATAGGCCATAATTGCACCTTTATTACAACATTAACCACTCCATAATTTGAATTTTGCTATCCACAAACTGTTGGTTGCAAAATTGCCGTCTCTCTCTTGGTATTGTCTCTGGTATTGATTCGGTGTTGCGTGTATTTACAGCCTTCAATTCACCAACATTTCGGATTAATTAAGATCACTCTTTATTTAGTATATTAGAAATATTAGAATCGCCTTGATTGGTCCGTTTCGGTGGTGTGATGAAAAATAATCAGTCAGCTGTTCCCGTACTGCCAAGGAAACTATCCAGGTAGGATTACAAATTAAAGATTTTTTTGAGGGGGGAAGAAGTATTTGTAAATCTTGAAATCTGTAAGATGGACCATAAGTCTGCATCCGAGTGGTAAAATATCTTAAATTAAACACTTTTTAAGTCTTGGTGAGGGGAAACATACTTATGAGAAAATAAACTTTCCTTTTGAAGTTGATGAACTGTATTTGAATCTGCGCATAAGAGATAACTGTGAGTATATCACCAGAAAACCATGAAATGTAAAACATCTATAGTAGTTTCTTAATTTTTGTAAGAGGTAAAAAACAAACACATATCCAATTAAAAAACAAAACAAATTCTTCTTTCGAAATTGAAGATCGATCTTCAAATGTATGCCTTACAAGATATAGCTCAGTATACCAGCATGTGGAGAATGAAAATGCAGTGTTAATAGTTCAAACATTTTTGCTAACATACCATAGATATAGAATTTATTACTCGTTCCCCAAATGAAAACTAAGTTAATCCTAGTATTTTAACACTTTGTCAAGGAAATCCTTTAAAAATATCACATCACACTTTTGCAGGTAATTTGAATGGGCAGATGTTTCTATGCTCTGTAGATGCCCATTGTCTAAAATCTGACCACTTGAATCCTATCTCAGGTGTTCGTTATGCAACAATAATTGTTGCACTTCAATTTAACTTAATAGTGATATCTAACTCAATCGAAAGAAATCTGGGAAGGAAGATGTCTTAATTACGATTCTTTGAGTGCGTCTTCAGTAAGCCTTTAGCTGTTTTTTATAATTAGATTCAAAATTTTATATATTTCCAGTTATATAATTGAAAATCCACAATATGTGCAAAATTGCTCCGATTCTCAAAATGTCAATCAGTTTTTTCCACTTGGTGATGCTATATCTCGAAGTATGATATCCATTAATTGGACAAGGAAGAGGATATCATTCTGTATGTTTGCATTATTAAATATAAAAATCTGATGTGCTACACTCACATGACGTTCTCTATTCTTGTACAAACTATTTTTACAAACGTTTATTCTCCATATGCTTCATGTTAATCGAGATGTTAATCTTATTGCTAATTTTCTTGTGGGGAATTGTTAGACTTTAAGCGATAGTCAAATATTTTAAGAGCTGGTTGCTATGTGGAGTATTCCATTCTCTTTGCTTTACCAGGACAAAAAAATGAATAACAAATTTGAGAAAAAAGTATAAGTATTGGAAAATTTAAGGCAATAACAGCAATTTCTCGAAAATGGTTCACTCAACAACAAAAAATGTATATGACATAAACCGTGTATTTTAACGCGATCTACATTTTTTGTATAGTAAAAGTTTTTCTCTCTCTTATGGTTTACCAGTTATGCAAAAATCGTTCATAATGAAGAATAATTTTGGAGACATTCCCAGAAAATTCGAGATATACATTTCATTTGTCATGAGAATATCTTAAACATATGATATTTTAATAAAAATCGTTAGAATTAAAATTTTCGAAAAATGTTCCATGTAAAGGGTAGTCTGGAGTGAGTGGATTTTCTTGAAAACCTTTGTGTCGCATCTCTGGAAGATACTGAACCTAAATACCAAGTTTGGGTTTTATCCGACTGTTCGTTTCTGAGTTATGCTGTTCACAGACAGACAGACAGACACACACACACACACAGACATGTTTCCAAATGTACTTTTTTGGATTCAGGGGGTCTCAAAACATATATTTCCGTTGAAATCTCGGTATGGAATGTTTTGGTAGAATACAATACTTCCCCTACTTACTATAAGTAGTAGAGAAAGTAAAAATCTGATGTGATGTACTAGCACGACCCCTAATTACTATCATTTATTTTTATTTAGCTTTCACAACATATTCTTTCACAAGTTTAGTTTTACCTACCACATGATAATCGTGATAAACCTTAGTAATAATAGTTTCGTTGGGTACAAAGAGGATAGAGGAAACTGAATCGATATTCAGGCGTTTAAAAATTATTCACATATGCTGGCCTAGATTTTCCATACTCTCCTTAAACTCGCGAGAAACAATACATTCTGTTTTAGAGATCTACATTTTTTTACGTAGTACGTTTTCCATTATCGTTTGTGGTTTACCTATCAATTACACAAAATCATTCCAAATTCCTTCCAATGAAGAGGAAATTACGAGCATCATTCTCAGAAAATAAGAGATACAAATTTTATTTGCGATGCAAGTATCTTAAATATATGCTATTGTAATAAAATTTATAGAACCACTTTTTATAAAATCGGAAATTTCAAAACATTTTTTACGTAAAGTGTAATTCGGTGGCTTTGCTTAAAAATCCTCATGACATATCTTTGAAAGTTCAGTGTTTATCAGAAATTACGTTTTTTGTAATCATATTGTTCACACACATACGCAAGGACCATTTTCCATAAAACGTTTTTTTAATTTATGGGCTTCAAAACATTTATTTTTGGTGAAATATTGATAATGAAGTTTTGAGTGGAAGTGCAACGCCTTCTCTACCTAGTAGTTACGTGATATAAATATGTGTTCTTGTACCACTAAAAGCTGTATAAATAAAATAAAATTTTCTTTAAATAGTTGGCTGAATATCAGAGGCCTAAGATGGAATACTTTTCAGTGCCTCTATTTAGACAATTTTGTGTACTTAAATAAAAAACGAACCAAACGTCGCATAAATACTATGTTTTTAAAAGCAATCAACACTGAGGTTTCTATATGATGGACGAATGTTTACTGATTTTTGGCATTTAGAAAACAATGACGGAAGTCCCTTGATCAATGCGAAACCGATTACTGTGATAATTTCTGAGCCACAGATACTCAGGCAAGGTTCAGGCTGAGGACTTTCCCACTTTGGCTCAAGATATTGCAGTGTGAATAGTTTGAGAAAGAACGGCTATTAGTTCCTAGGAAAAGAAGGTCCGGATCAAATAGATACTCATCTCCAGGCAGAGGGGCTTTAGTAAGTAAACAGAGCAATTTTGTTACCACACGGAGTGTAGGCGACATCAGGTACTGTGACGGACACACTCCTCCCCACCCCAACAGCCAGTTTCTTGTGACTGTTCCCATTATTGGCTATACAATACACACCTGTGGAGAACTCTAGCAATATGCCTAAAACAAAGAAGAGTATATACATCACAATTAGCATTATTTGTGGCGGAATGTGGCAAGGAACACTTCAGCACAAATGGTAAAACCATTAAATGTAACATACAGCTCAAAAGACGGCTAAAACACAATGTTAAACAACCTGTAATTCAAGGAACATGTGACATTATTAGAAAGGAACAACGAGGAACGTAGAGCCTCAACCTCCTTAGTCCCAAACTACAGATCAGAATTTTTCGACTATCTTTTTCATACACCAATAAAAGCGGACATTGTTTTAAAAAATGCACAGCTTTGAAATTTTTGTTTCGTAGCTTTCACAAACTTACTGCATACTATCAATAGCTAAACATACATTTCTCTCTCTTTATTTATTTTTCTTCTAATACCACCAAGCGGGGTGGCTCATGCGGTAACGTCTGTGGTCCGTATTCGGGAGGTCGTGGGTTCGATTCATGTGGCCGAACGTTCTGGCCCGTGTGCTTTTTCGGCGGTTTTCCCGGGTCGCTAGGCGAATGCTGGGAAAGATCATTACCCCCCCCCCCAGAATTTTCTGTCTCTCCATTTTTATTTAACTGCACCTTTCATCTGCTTGATCTCTTTCAGGGTTGCAAGTATCGGCCGGATGTGTTAACGTGTGCATGATAGGGGAAAAGGATGCTCTGAGTAAAGCTTCGTCCCCCGGAATGGGAGCCGTCTCTGTGTCTCGGGCACCCCAGGGGATGTGTAAGCCCATAGAGGGGGAAGGCCAGGCGGCTGCACCAGCTGCCATCTGAGGATTTTAAATCTGTAAACGGTAGGGACCCTGCCCTCTACCTGTCGTGCCTCCTGGTCCGGCCACCCTCTGTCTCCTCTCACTCATCACTACTTCCCGGAGGCCTAGGTACAAAAGATATACAGAGTTCGAGGTCCTAAGTCCTCCTCCGCTCCTAGTCCTACCCTATCCTTCTAATAGTACTCCTTAATCCTGATTTACCTACTTTCGAAGCAGTGTGTTGTGCTTTTAATTCTTAATCATTCTTGTTTACAGAGAACACTGCAAAGTCGCAGTCTCTCTCACCTTCCCTCGCACCAACCGTTCCTAACTTGATGGTTTACTTATCAAATCCCCCTCTTCCTGCTCATCTCTGAAAATATAATGAAGAAATTAAAGCTTTGGAATGCCTGATAAATCCAAACGTGCATATTTTGTATGCACCGTTGGGCGTTTCTTGACTAAAATCCTTGATAGGAGGCACAGGGATTAGAGCACTTATGATAAGGACAAAAGTATCAGGACAGTGACGTACATAGCGGGAGTTTACTAACAGTATAACGTGAAGCTTCAGAAGTGTTACCAGAAGGAACAGCAACACATAAATCTTCAGGGGAAAAACGCGGAACCAGCATTTCATTAAGGTGCTGTACAAGCTGTGGTGCTTTCTCCGATTCAACGTAGTAATGATCCAATAAGCCGATCAAAGCGCCGAAGTAAATAAGTGATGTGCGATAGAGAAAATCCGATACGAATTTTTAATTCAGGACCCCAGAAACCTGTAAACCAAGTATACATTCTGTATAAAGATTTTTGGGATGTTTATTTCCGAAGCCGTTTATTTACTGAACTTCACTACTACTATTACAAGGTGTCAAAAACAAGCTCATATTACGCATTCGAAATCCATCCTCAAATACAAAGACAGTAGACAATTGACGTTTTACTTTTCGAATATCATCAAAAAGCTGTCAAGACGAATTCATGTTCTCGGAAACTAATGCTTACAAATTCTAACGCTATCAAATCTACATTATCCTAAGGGCGGCATAGAGGAAGTGATTAATAGCCCAGGGAAACAAGACCCTGTCTTTTTTTGGTAACCAGTCTGATTCCTGGAGATCTACCACTATCTTCCTTGACTCCTCCCACTCCCAACAGACTTTTTTCGTTTTTCGTGGTTTGTACACCCCCCTTACTTGCCTTACATTCTCATGACTTCGTCTCAAAGGACAGGCAGGTACAGTCGTAAAAGCAAAGCAATAGTCCCGAGAGGAATGTGCAGTCGACATCTGAGATGGTTTACAACTCAAATTAAAGGATCTGACATTACAGTGCATCAGTTAAATGTCCCCTTGCCTTCGCTAGGTTCTATTGTAAGCCCCCTCATTACATTTGAAGCGCAAGGACACTGATGAATATCAGCACTGCGGACACTACTTCCTGCATAATCCTCATAACGGTTTAGGGTTAGACGCGGTATTTTGACACTTCTATATCTATAAATATTCATCCCAGACGTCTTTTTGATTTGTATTCTTTCGGTATTCATTTTTAAGAGGTAATCTACTACTTTTGTGCATATGCGTCCATAATATTTAATATTAAGTCACCACAATAAATATAATACATTCAAAAAGTTTTCTCTACCAACAAACAAGTCACTATATGTTTATCTCTTATGGTTTATCAGATATACAAATTAGACAATGGGAGTTTCATAGCCTATTTGCAGAAAACTAAAAATATACATTTTATAACTATAGGAAACTATTGTAAACATTTAGTGTTTTAATCAAAATCGCTAAAGGCATCTTTTAGTAAATAAAAATACAGATAATAATATTTCATGTAAACGGTAATTTGAGAGTATATAGTACATATAGTAAGTAGGGGAAGTATTCTATTCTACCCAAAAGTTCTATATCGAGATTTAGCCGGAAATTCATGTTTTAAGGCCCCCTGAGTACAAATAAGCATTTTAGACAAAGGTGTGTGTGTGTCAGTCAGTGTATGTGTGTGTGTGTGTGTGTCTTTAAATGCATGACTAAAAACAAAAAAGTCGGATAAATACCAAAACAGGTACCAAAAAAGGTTCAGTACCTTCCAAGGATGCGACACGAAGATTTTCAAGAAAATGCTCCCACCTAAACATAGATCATTTACATAGAATATTTCCTTTACATGGAACATTTTTCGAAAACTTTGATTTTCTAAAAAATGGCTAACAATTTTAATTAAATACCATATATTGAACATATTTACATGAGAAATAAAATGTATATCTTGAATTTTCTGGGAATAACCTATGAAGTCCACGCAGTTGGAAAAAAAATTGTATAGTCTCGTAGAACTACTAAATGTTAAGCGATAGACGAAAATGTACTACACAAAAAGTGTAGATCTCTTTAAAACACACAATTTGCTTGAAATAAGTTATTTGTGACATAGCCATTTCTGAGATATCCGTTATTAAAAGTTTGAATTGCTCATTACTTTGTTATTCTTTAAAGTTCCTTTTAGCATTCTGTTGTTTCTCGCGATTGTATGGAAACAGTATTTCACTGTCACTGCTCTCTTTAAATCCTAAGGAAATGCATAATGTAGCTATTTATGCAAAGTTTTATTTGAATGAAAATGTAGTGTATCGAAAATATATGTGATTAAGAATAATTTGTATACGCACTAAGAAAGATACAGCATAGAGTAAGTCATGTGAATGTATCACATCAGATTTTTTAACAATCTTAGTGTCTCATTTTTGCAATATACTAGCTTCAAGAATAAAATTCGTGAAACATGATCTGAGTTTTCCTGGCGGTTAAATACGCTTAGATTTTCTTAATCTTCAGTTATTCTGAAAACGGGAACGCTGTACATTCGAAACGTTGGTTTCTAACCAACTTTACACCTGACAGGAAGCACGAGAAATTCTAGAGTTTCATAATTATTCGACATATAGAGTTATGTTGTTCATACACACACACATATACACACAAACAGGGGGGAAATATATCACACATACAGGTTGGACCATTTAATTTGACACTGTACAATATCTCCAAAACTAAGCGTTATAGGAAGAAATGTCTTTAATAAAAGTTGCTTGATATTATGGGGGAAAGTAAATGCCATTTGTCGTCTTTTGTTTGGAGGAGGTTATGTTGTACATTTTAGGGTGAATTTAATTTTTTTTAAATGGGTCGCTACATTTTGTAAGTTGTTTTCTCATTAGAAAATAGTTTATAAAAGGACGTTCATTTTGTGATGAGGAATAGGGAAAAAAAATAAAAAATGTTGGTTCCCAATTACGAAACGTAACGATCCTCAAATGACCATACATGGATGGTCCAACCATTCATTGTGCTCTTCGTGCACAGCCAATCAGAATTTTCGTTTATATTTACGTTGGGCAAGAACAATTGCAAAGTTCTTTATACAAATGGTGTTTAGTTTTTTATGAGGAGTGAGAAAACAACACAAAAATGTAGGTTCCGATTTAAAACAATTGAATTGACACGTCTTCCAAACAAAGCATGACTATTGACATTTACTTTCCCACATAATATCAAGCAACTTTTACTAAAGACATTTCTTTCCACATCTCTTAGTTTTGGAGATATTGTACAGTCTTAACTTAAATGGTCCATCCTGTACATCGAGAGAGAGAGAGAGAGAGAGAGAGAGAGAGAGAGAGAGAGACGCAAAGATACGTGGCCCTTTGCATTCGGGGGACCTCAAAGCATGCGTTTCGATAAAATATCGTTCTTTTAGGTGGAATACAATAGTATTTTACTGATAGAAAAAGTGATAAAACTACATTACTTTTCGCTTAACTAAAGTTGCACCTTGTATACCCTGACGAGGGGAGTCAACACTCGCTTAGCTGAAAAAAACTCCTACTTGGACAGATAAAAATTGGGACGACTTTGGAGAAAACAACAGAAGTACTTACTATTTTGTTACTGACTGGCTGATAACTTCTATGCAACGTAACCGTTGGAAGCCATGTCGCACAAAGTCCTCGCGATTGTGCAGTTTGCAATTTGATTACGAGGAAAAGAATCTAGAAGCGGTTGTAGGACTGCAAAGGGCTGGAAATCAAAATAAGTATTTAAGTTTTATATTACAGCATTTTAAATTCTTTCCTTCATAAAGATGGTGGCCACAAAATTATGTTGGAAAGGGCGACGTCTCGCATAGCTACTAAGCATATTTGCCAATCCTATTCGAAACTTGTATATCAGTTATAATGTTAAGCTTCCATAACATTGGACTGCAACTACAGTACTACCCTTTATGCAACCCTATCGATATGAAGGTTGTTGCTGTATTCAATATTCTGCAATTGGCTCATTACGCATCACGTGTTTCTTATAGCAATGCGTAATATCGGTATTCCACGTTGCCATTTTGCGATATTCATTTCCATTTATCAACCAAGAGGCAAAAACCTCTGTACATCATTAAATGTAGAATAATTAAGATCTGAATTTATATTTAGTTACATGCTGTGCTAATAATCAGCTACATTGCAGTCTGTTACAGCTGATCACTTCTCTCCCAGAAAGGGAATGTATCCAAGTGGCTGTCCTGTTTATCGGTTCAAGACGCTAGGTAATAACAAATGAAACGCAGGGAGAGACGCTAACGACACATAACATATTTTATAACGTTATTTTATGCAATTTATAATACTAGACTGCATAAAATGTGGTATCCAACTCGTCGATTATCTTAATACGATATTTGTGAAAATTGTCTCACGAACAACAGTTGTACGTGCAACAAATATTAGCTCCTGCCATAATAAATATTATACACTTGTATAAATTACCATTATGCCATTTGCTAAGCATTCACTAGTACCATTATCCAGTCTGCACCCTCTCCATACAAGCTACCTTACCCTTGTGCCTCAATTAAGGAGGGGATTATATACACCAAGAGGCTGTCACAAGAATAACAGAGTAATTTAGCAAATATATTTCCGCATCATCCCAGTGAATCATAAATAAGTAAACAAACAAATAGATACAGATAATCGGGTTGCAGATTCTTTTCTTAAGCTTACTGCTTAACATATCGTATCTTTAGTTTCTAGTGTTACTATTACTGCAGGTGTGGTTATAGCTCTGCTCCAACAAAACTTTAAAAGGATAAGAATTATTATAAATACAATGGCCCATAAATCGTTTCAGAAACCCATTAATACACATTTTCAATTTGAAACGATCAGTAATAGTTGCATTCCAACCCTTGGCTCAGCAATCATAAATCTATGATATAGATGATACAAAAACGATCGAGAAGGAGCAAACAACAGAAATGCGAGTTACAAGTACATTACGCGTGTGTCAAAGGTGCATGGAAACGTGCTTCACTTGTCAGAGTTTTAGAACAAACTCACTTCGGTTTTAAAAGAAGCATGACGAGACCCCAGGCGGGACGGGGGCGCAACCCCTAACCACGAACAATCGTAAGGCTGGATCTCCACCACTTCCAAGTTGGTGATCCGGCAAACTATTACACACACACCTGAACGTATGTGGGAAAAAGTGCATTAGGAATATCCGGCACAACGCTTTAAAAATTGTTAATACATACTTATTTTAATGTTTTCTTTTATATCGTTTTAATAACCAATTAGTATTCCATACTTCATCCTGATAGAAAGTGGAAATAAAAGTATTGCGCGAATTCGTTTTACGTAATATGTTGTCATTTTACATTATTACTTATTGAAGGCAGTATGTAACCTCAGTGCCCTTTCAGTAATAAACAACTGGTAAGAGTAGCGGAGTGTTTGGGAAGAAAATTCAATAGTGACAGTGAGATGGGTCTAAATATGTAGATTAGGACAGAAGCACCATTCTCCTGTAATCAGGTAATAGGATTTTGGTGCTTGCGATGCACCAAAATTAAACCACTGGTCATAAAACTGTGGTGTGCTGACCATACTTTAGACTGTGGTTAACTCGGCGATTCCGTTTGCTTAGTACAAGCGAAAACATCCCTTCAGCAATAAATGAGCATAGAGCCATGAACGTGTTCGCTGGATTGACAAACGCTGTGTTAATCTTTACTAATAGTATAAACACACTTCTCTCCCTCTCTGTCTCTCTTTCTCTCTGCGCCTGTGTGTTTAAGTACTTTTATTTAAGTTCTATAGATGTATGCAGGGAAAGTTTGCTTTATTTCTTTGTTTGTTATAATCAATTTCATGACTAGTATGTCTAAATAAACACACACCTAAACAGAGGCAATGTTGCTCAGAGGAATAACATTAAAATTATTCATCCGATATCATAAGATTAATTTTCGGTAATTTTATAACAGGCTATGTTACTAAATTCCGTAAAATAAGTTCAATTATTGCCCTAGGACTTTGATAAGTTAAAATTCGTCAGTTTTTCTCTATTTCGTTCAATATTGATTTCAAAAGTGTTCGTATTATATAAAAACTATGGAATGTTTATTATTTAATAACTGCGAAACAAAGGAAAACACACAAAAATTCATTATCTAAAAAGTGTCCGACCATTCCGATAACTCTTTCGCCGCTTAAAAAAAATACCTACGTTATAAAACATTTCAAAGCTGGAAGACTTGGTTCAGGAAATTAGAGATAAAACATCCGCCGATATTTCAAACCCATTTCCGTGAATATCAAGGGATTTTCTGTCCATTGTTTAGAATATCACAGGGGAATTTACGAAATGAGTTATAAGGAGTAACAGGGAGTGCTCACAATAAAAATCTTCTACTTCATTGTACAATAATTTCATAAATAATACACGAGAAGGAAAATAAAATAATTTAATAATCATCCGAATTGTTAAAACCCACATGCCCAACGCCAGATAAGCCAGCTAGTCTGTGTATAATATTATTACTTTCGTACTCACTCTTTATAACTATGTAGTACGCCTTTTAAGCAAATAAACAATTAATAGGTGCCCTTGCCAGCATACGCCACTTTTACACAATTGCTAAGATGTTTGTGAACAGACGAGAGAAAGGTAATACTATAGGATGATATCCTAATTCACACGGATGGTCGAGGTCGTTAAGACTTGTACCTACTCGTGAACGGGAGGCTTGCGAATCAAATCCCGCCAGGATCGTTCTTCTGACTGAGATTTCTTCCAGGTTTTCCTCAATCCTCGTAACTGGACAATGCCGGGGAGGTACCATAAACTAAGCCTTAAACGCGCCCTTCCTAATTTTGATTTCATGTATCATAAGTGTCTACCGCCTGCGGTATCATATGTAGTAAGAACAGGTGTTAACCACTAATCAAAATATCAGCAGGAATTGTTCCATTAAGATACTCTCTAAGAATATCTTATACGGTATCGAAAAGACTTCATATTATTGTACAATTTTATACATACTTCAGAGCCATATCTTCCCGTGTATAATGTGCAACAGATTATGTATCGACTTTCATTAGATTCAGAATCATATGCTTCTTTCCAAGACGATACTTTCTTTTCATTTTACATTTTCTCAGTATCTAAAACTAATTTTCCCGCTTTAACGTCTGCTGGAATCCCCTCATACTTTAATGGCGTTCGATTTCCTCTACTTAAATCTAATTTTTGTACCTAGAATTCTACTAATAGTGGCCATGACCCGTTCTCCTCAATAGTGCTTCATACATCTGTTTTTCTCTTTTATGTTGTGGCGTGTGTGTATGTGTATTGTCACGAAAGACACATTATTGCGTGGTTGGCGACGGTATTGTTGGGGTAATTCTTTCGGCTTTGGGTTTTGAAGTTCCTCTGGCGTGGCGATACATCATCGTCTAGCTGGTGATCCTAGCTAGCGGTGGAGAGTGGGGAAAGTGAGCGTTATTCCTTTGTTTGTTGTGTGGTTAGCGTCACTTTATGTCGAGTCTTGGTTCTGGAAGGCTGTATGTGAAATCGTGTGAATGTAGTCTCGTATCTGTAACATCTCCCTTCAATTTCTTCCTTATTAGCTTTTATGTGTGATAGAGCACCGTGCTTATGCTGAATAAACCACAGGTAATGTGATTAATGTGAAATTCTGTTTATTTTGTTATAACTATCCCACGCCTGCTTTAGAATGTTTAGTTTAAGATTCCGATCCTCTTACTACCTCTGCAGCTATGCCTCCCAATCTATATGCTGAGGTAACTAAAATTTAATATCTAACTGCAAGCATTTTGGCCTCACCCCTGTATATAACAATATATCGTAGTAATGTATGATAGTTTCCAACTATGAGAGATTGGTTACAGTTGTTATAAATCTATGTCCATCACATTAGTCTAATTCTACCTGAATCTAAGGCTTTCTTACTTTTTTCCTGTCTTGTTTAGTTTTCGTACATCATCTTCAATACGCTTCATCGAATCATTTTCCCAAAACTCATTTAACAGATTCTAAAGTCGTTCTATTTTTAGCTGAAGTAATTTAAAATATTGTTGGAAATCCTTTACTTGCAAAATTTAAAGGTGTTGATGCATTTATGTGGTCTTAATATTTTGTCTAATATTTACCTACAATATGTAAAGAAAGTCTTGTTATACACCGACAAATTCTATACCAATATTTCACGGGAAAGACACGTTTTGAAGCACCTTGGATCCAAATAAATAGCATTTTTAGACAAAGATACGTCTGTATGCGTGTGTGTGTGTCTGTAAACGCCATAACTCAAGTTAAGTTAAACCAAGTTAAACACCAAACTTGGTATTTAATGGCATCAACTTCCAAGAAAGCAACAAAAAGATTTTCAAGAAACTGTCCTCACCCCAAAATATTCTCTACATGTTCGTAATTTTTTATGTTTTCAAAAGCAATTATTACGATTTTTATTGAAATAGAATATGTTTAAGATAGTTGCATGGCAAGTAAAACGTATATTTTGAATTTTCTTTGGAGTCCTTTTTATTTTGAATTTTCTGTGGAGTTCTTTTTATTTTGAATGATTTCTGTATAATGTTAAACGTTAAGAGAGACCAGATCTTACAAAACATGTAGATCTTGTTAAACACACAATACTTCTTCTTTTCCTTTTTGAGGCAGTATGTTGACACTTAAATAATTTCAGTCTAATTATATAATATATTCCTTCCGCCTTGAAGGAATATGTGTATGTAATAATGTATAAAATGTATGTAAAAGTCATTGAATATGCTTATATTATTGTATACATGTTCAATAATGTTATATGAATGCATTACGCAATTTAATAATGTAGGAGCTGTGAGAAATAGGTCAAAAGTTGATAAAAATGAGGTAACCTTGAGGCAATAATGAATTTGAAAGTTTAAATGCTACTAGTCCTTATTGTAGCAACATAATGTAAATTTTGAGACAGTATAAAAATAGCCAATCAACAACAAGAAAAAGCTTTAGTTAAATTAAGGTATTCTATTGGAGTAGAATTAGCCAATCAGAGACTTGAAATACAGAAATTTTCAAGTTTAGGCGGTTGAAATCAGTTCAGTTGCCTAGAGACAGTGATTGTAACCGGATGCAAGATGAGTCCTCGAGAGATTTAATATGTATTCGTGTGAGATGAAAAATAGTTTTACGTGTTAAAAAGTGCAATTAATTAAAACGAATTTCACAGCTCTCTATATCAGTGAAGTGTTATTTAAATCGTGTCAAGCATTAATAAAAGGAGTGAAGTAAAATTATAATCTGTGTAAGCCTACATTCTTGTCGCATCACGCCCTGCTAAGAGAAACGTGTCTCTAACAATAATACTGACGCAGCCGAGGCAAACATAAATATTTAAAGAAACAGTCAAATTACAAAGTTAATATTTTTAAACTTGGGGCAAAGGCCACTTGAAAGTGCATTTGGGGCGAAGGCTACCGGAAACCGGGTACCATACGTGCGGTTGCAAACACACTTCAAGTTTAGCTCCCCAACAGTTGAACCATAATAGAACTCGTTCAAAACGAAACAACTACTTCATTTTAAGGATTAGGTGTTATAATCGCCTCTATCACCACCAATCATCTTTCTCATGCATCCACTTCTTACGAGGTCCACCCGGATCTCTTTCCAATTGGAGGATAACTATTTGTTTTTGGTAATCTGTTTTCTATCATTCTGTCAACACGATCCTTCTTTTTCATTCTATTTTCTTGTATCATAACTGAAAATACTTTTAAATCTATCTTATTGTTTCGTTCCTTGTTTTATCCGTTTTAGTACATCGCCTAACATATCCCACGAACTTCATCTCTACTCTCTGTATGTGTGATATTTCTCTTTTTGTTGTCCATGATTCGGAACCACTTACAAGAGTAGGCATAGCCATAGTACTTGTTGGATTCTGAATCGATAGAGGATATTTATACGTTATAGAAGCATGCGCACCCGAAGAAGGAAACACGCAATTTATGTGATTTTTTGTAACATTAAACATTTCCGAGACATTATTTATTAGTAGTTTATATTGCTGATGCTTATGAATTTTTCTACTGTAAGTCCCTATTCGTTATTTTTTCTCGTGGTGTTGCGAAGAGAACGGAATTACAAGGCCATCACATAGTGACCCTCTTTTAAAATGTTTGACTATTACTAAGCCTGTTCTATTTCCTTTTCACCTACACCACATGTGTAATAGGACCATTTATGCAGATGTTTCTCTCGATTAACGTGAAGCAGATAGAAGAATAAACGTTTATTAAGAATGGTTTGTAGACTAGTAGGTAGAGAAAGTCACGCAATGTAACACAGATTTCTCTGCTTTCATGTTGGACATGCTTACGGATTGCAGCTTTCTTTGGAACCAAGTCTTGATCCAATAGTAAACGCCTCTGGCCGCCGTTCTCGGGCTACAAGGTTGGATTGACGAGGCTACCATGGGAATCTGTTTTAATTAGGAGATTCCCGTGATAATCACCACCTGATTGGTTTAGGGTCAAGGGAACCTGAACTAACACGACTACGGTCATCATGGGAATCATTTAAACCCTCCAGTGGAGCATTATCCAGACACCTTATGCTGCCAGTTACTTCTTACGTGGGGAATGCTGAGTGCAACGTAAAAGTAGTCTTGGTTACTAACCACATCATGACTGAAGGGTATTTCCTCCGTTGCAGTTGGTTCCCAAAAAATTTTCAGTTTGTTTCAATAGGAGGATTTAATGTTATTTTACTTCTACATAGTGTACGATAAGAGATTTTAAATGATAGTAATCATCATCTTCAAGGCACAAGCTTTAATTACTGCTTCCGTGTTCCTGAGAATTGTTCCAACCATTTCATTATAAGTCTTCCAAAGTTCTATATTTCATGGTTTAATTCCTAATATTGCAAACGTAGATAATTATGTTATAGATAGTTTAATTCCTAATTAATCCCGACTTCGGTATGAAGAGGAATATAATAAGTTTGAATAAAAATTTTCGAAGTATAACGGAAAATGTAATGCTAGCTTACTTTAACGAGAAAGCTGGAACTGAAAAGCCCATCCATGACAAAGAAGGTGGATATAAGTAAGTACGTGCAGTTTTACGCATTTTTGAAGCAAAAAGGCGAGAACTATCGATCAAAACAATCAAGTGTGTTTTCAAAACAAGATATTAACAGATTTCTAGTGGAAGCATATGATAATAGTTATTTGTTGATAAAGGTTGTATTAATCATTGGTATATTTGGAGCTTGTCGTCATGAAAAACTGAAAAACTTGACACTGGACGGAGTTGAAGATAAGAAAAATTTCAGGATAGTAATATCTAAAAAGAACACTAACGTTGTCAGACAATTAGTCATCATGAAGGGAAATGTTTCAGGTGTAGTTTGCTTGGAGAATTTTCGGAAATATTTGAACCTTCGGCCATCAGCTGCAATGCATGATCACGTGTTGGTGTGTTACAAAAATGAATAACCTTCGGCAGAATTGCAAAAGTGATTGCAACATATCTTGGTTTGAGGAAACCTGGAAGTTGCACTGGACATGGTTTCGGAGGTCCTCCGCTTCTTAGCTGGCAGATGCGAGTGCAGATATCTACACTCCAAATAGACATGGGGGATGGAAGTCGTTTTCCGTAACAGAGGGGTACGTGGAAACATCTCTTGGAAAGAAAAGAGAAATTGCAAGTAAAACAATGGGGGAATGTAATGGGAGTTCTATTTCCAGTATGCAGTCCTGTGTGGTATCAGCGAATGCAGGAATTAATATATCAAATTGCAAAACTATTGTCAACGTTTATAATAAATAAAATTGTTGTTTATTATTTATGCATGGTTCAAAATACGTAACCAGTTTCGTGATAGGAGTTATATTACGAAAAACCCAGTTAGGTAGTAAATAGGTTTACAACTTTTTTTAGTATTGTAAAATTGATATTACGTAACTAAAGTAGATAAAATTACTTACAGGTGAACCAGATCGAACAAATGTCCCTACAAATCTATAAGCTGTTTCTGGCTATATAATTTTCTGTCCCATCTCTGTTTAATGTCTGCAGTTTTCTTTACATTGTAATGATTAGCTCGTCATATTTATTGTTAGTTATTATATATGGATATTTAAATGAACTTTTTATAGTTTAAAACGCCTACCAGTCCATATAATAGGTCTACTGTATAAATCCCCCTCACCCCTCTCAGCCTTACACTTGACCCATTTTGGACTCCTAATTCTCCCCTGATTTTTTGTGCTCAATATGTATGTGATGTGCTGCTTTGAAAGCAGTTAGAAAAAGTCTTTTTTCTGGAGTGTTAGTAAAAATTTAAATATAAGTAACCTATTACTCATGTGAATAATTTTACTACTGTATCGTGAGACGGTAATTTGTATCACAAATTACTCAGAGGTAATTAACGATAATAATATGAATATGTATTTTTATGTAACATTGATTTCAGAGGTTTATTAATTGTAAATAGTATTGGTAAATAATAATATACGGCTCTACTGAAACTGTCAACAATAACGCAATAATGCAATGAAGGGTTTGAGTTGTTTATCGTTACCGGGAACCAGGAAGTTACGTAATGTTTCGCGCCTTTTCGGTAAAAGCTTCCAGAACATTCTCTAAAAATAATATGTATTAGTGGTTTTCATTGGATAGTAAAATAGACGCTAATGTTGGCGCGTTTTATTAGCCAATAGCATTTCATTTATAATCTTTAGGTGTATCTTAAGGCAAGTCTATAAATAAGCCATGTCTGAGGTAAGCGTCCCCCAGTGTTCAACAAGATTCTCAACACGTAACACGTCAGCTCCCAGATTCTCATGTCGGTCTCTAAATTCATTAAGTTGCGCGCAGCAGAAGTACGAGAAATCTTATAAAGTATTATACAGTTAAATATAAAGTTGAAGTACGTGAGTTAAAAGTGAGAAGTTATTACAAACAGTTTCAGTATGGCGAGTATTAAGATAAATATGTGAAAGTGTTCGTGAACGTGTTCTGCAATAAAAATTATAAAACCAATTTCTTCGTCAGTATCATTTATAGACAAAAGATTCCTTTCCGCTTCACACCCTGCAAGAGTTAAATGTCTACCTAAATAGCTAGCCGGAAAATAATATACATAACCTTAAAATCTTTCATAAACTAATTGATATAAATTGCTACGCCAGATGGAGTTAACAAACGACCAACCAATGACGTCACACAAGATGGCTACACACGTGATGTAAACAACATTACGTGAGAAACATTATCCACCACGTGGTGCTTTAAAACATATATACAATTTGTTCACTCGCAAATTGGCTCCACAACGTGGGGCTCGATAACAAAAAGACATTACGTAAAGCAAGTTCTCTCGCTAATACGCGTGAAATGGCAACACATAAAATTACAATATACAATTTGTTGCTATTGCAAATTGGTGCATCAACGTGGGGCGAAGTGACTAGGAAAGGAACGCAAAGTGACCAGGAAAGGAACAAGAATAACCAGGAAGTAGCAGAATTAACCAGGAAAAGGCGAACGCAACAGTGGAACGATCTACAAGACACAGATTCCGAGACAACAGGGTAAATCAACTACAAAAACATCGAGACAACGTAGATTCATCACAATACAACGCAGAAGCGACATACAAATCTAGGAGAAAGGGGCAGAACGATGGACATCAAAGATACATCAGCAGATAGCATCAGAAAGGTTAGAAAAGTATGATTTTAATTTAAAAAAAAAAAAGTGTAAAACAAGAAACAATGATGGAAGGAGATAGTGTAACAGTTAGCTGTAAGTCAATACAGGTTACAAAAAAAGGCTCAAACAATGTAGTATTGGAGGGAGGAAATGTTAGTGCAGAAAGTAAGAATAGAATAGCAAGAAATATTACTATTGATGCTGGTATGATGAAGGAAATGATGGAATTGCTGAAAAATTTGGATGAGAATATGAAAAAGTATTGTAGGGAAACGAGGGAATATATTAGTAAGAATAATAGGAAATCAATTGAAGATATTGGTAGGAGGAATGAGAAATTAGAGCAAACAGTAGATCAAAGCAGTGAAGAAATTGAAAAGAAAGTTATGAAGCTAGATAGTAGTATGCCAGAAATGAGAGATAAAAATGAGGAAGTAATAGTAAGTGAGATAGGAGAAATTTCAAAGAAAATGCTAGACATGAGCAAGGAAATAGGTAACAAAGAAAGTGAGGTTAATACTAAAAGTGAGGTTAATGTAGAATGTACAGAGTCAGGTAGTAGATTGAGTAACATTTCAAGTGAGATAAGAGAGATAAATGAGGTTAGAAATGTAGATGTGAATAAGGCGCAAGTTAATTTCCGAGGGGAAATATCAGAAATACAGAATGAGTCAGTAATGCAAAGAAATAAACAGTACCAAGATTTTCAAAATGAAAACTCCAGTCCAGTACAGTGTAGTACAAATTTGTCAGAGTATTTTCAAAGTAAAGAGATGGTAGAAGAATTGAAAATGAAAGTTGTTAAAAGATGTGTAATTCAAGAAACTGTAGATTGTTTTCAAATGTTATCATGTGACGAAATTTCATATGAATACAAGAGGTTATTCATGAACAATTTGAAGGTTAGGTTACGGCTACGAGTAATGTTTAGCCACACACAATTTGATCCAGGAGGGTAAATAGCAACGAGATGTAAACTAAATGCTGGATAGGTAAAGATAACTTGCAGAGAAATGTATTGGAACGTAAGAGGGTTAACTATTTATATATATATATATATATATATATATATATATATATATATATCATTTGAAAAGAGAAATAAATTATAAAATAAAAAAAAAAAAAGTAAATGTTTAAAAAAAAAAAAAAAATTAAATAAATAAATAAATTTTTAGTAACTGTAATAACATTTGAAAATTAAGAATGCAAAGATTGAAACTTAAGATGATATTAAATTAAAAGTACGTAAATACAATTCCAAGATTTAAAAATTAAGAATGCAAAGATTGAAACTTAATATGATATTAAATTAAAAGTACGTAAATACAATTCAAAGAGTATTGTTAAAATAAAATTCAGAATAACAAAAATTGGTAAAAACAAATAAAACAAATACTTATGCGGCAAACAGAAAAGGTGAAACATTGTCAAGATTTAAGAGATGTAAATATATTTGTAAAGTACAAAATAACAAAAATTGGTAAAAATAATTTAACAACAAATATTTATGTAGCAAACAGAAAATGTGACACAGTGCCTAGATTTAAGAGATGTAAATATTTGTGTAGAGGGTGAATATTTTGGTAAATATGTATGGTAATTACAAAAAAATTCTTGAATTGATAAATTTTTGGTAACAATATAAGAAAATAAACCATTTTTTGTAACAGTAGTTAAATAATTTAGGGTAAAATATTTGCTATAAAATTTTGTGATGTCAGATTAATATCTAAATTAATTAAACCAGAGCCAGTAAGTAGTGGCGAGATAAAACATATGTCGTGTGTTAAATACGTGTGAAGTGTAAAGTGAAAGTGAATAGCGTGTGTTACAAGATTTAGGAGACTAAAAACAAAATTATAAAATTTCTAAACAGGTTATAAATATTTATAATTATGTTTCTAGTGGGGCATATGAGACGGTAATTTGTATCACAAATTACTCAGAGGTAATTAACGATAATAATATGAATATGTATTTTTATGTAACATTGATTTCAGAGGTTTATTAATTGTAAATAGTATTGGTAAATAATAATATACGGCTCTACTGAAACTGTCAACAATAACGCAATAATGCAATGAAGGGTTTGAGTTGTTTATCGTTACCGGGAACCAGGAAGTTACGTAATGTTTCGCGCCTTTTCGGTAAAAGCTTCCAGAACATTCTCTAAAAATAATATGTATTAGTGGTTTTCATTGGATAGTAAAATAGACGCTAATGTTGGCGCGTTTTATTAGCCAATAGCATTTCATTTATAATCTTTAGGTGTATCTTAAGGCAAGTCTATAAATAAGCCATGTCTGAGGTAAGCGTCCCCCAGTGTTCAACAAGATTCTCAACACGTAACACGTCAGCTCCCAGATTCTCATGTCGGTCTCTAAATTCATTAAGTTGCGCGCAGCAGAAGTACGAGAAATCTTATAAAGTATTATACAGTTAAATATAAAGTTGAAGTACGTGAGTTAAAAGTGAGAAGTTATTACAAACAGTTTCAGTATGGCGAGTATTAAGATAAATATGTGAAAGTGTTCGTGAACGTGTTCTGCAATAAAAATTATAAAACCAATTTCTTCGTCAGTATCATTTATAGACAAAAGATTCCTTTCCGCTTCACACCCTGCAAGAGTTAAATGTCTACCTAAATAGCTAGCCGGAAAATAATATATATAACCTTAAAATCTTTCATAAACTAATTGATATAAATTGCTACGCCAGATGGAGTTAACAAACGACCAACCAATGACGTCACACAAGATGGCTACACACGTGATGTAAACAACATTACGTGAGAAACATTATCCACAACGTGGTGCTATAAACACGAAAAATTGCTATTGCAATCGAGAAAACAAGAACTATATATATATATATATATACAATTATATAATTAGCTGGTTATTGTATTAATGTTAAATTAGTATTAGATCTTAAATATTCATTCCATCGGTATTTGTGAAGAACAAAATTTTTTCCGAACATCATATATTAGATGTTACTTTTCACAAATTAAAAATACTCGAGATATTTCCATTTATTTATTTGTTACCTTTTTCAAATCTTTACTTGTAGAAAGCTATTCGTAGGCATAGGAATTTCTAAGCATAAAATCCAACGAAAGCAAATAAAATTGAGCTGTTACTGGACTATAGACAGAGTGGTCATAGATAAAACTATCCTCTATCCCTTGTACACTCTTCAGGCGTTTGCAGATAGTTCTTAGTCAGACAGATATTTTCCTGACTATAACTAAACCTTAGCCGCTGTAATTTACGTTCTTTGAAGTTGAAGAAGTCACAACCACGTACGGTACAAAGTTTCCGGTGGCCTTCGCCCAAATGTTCACTTTCCGGTGGTCTTCGCCCCAATGTTCACTTCCGTTGGCCTTCGCCCCAAGTTTACTTTCCGGTGGCTTTCGCCCCAAGTTTAGGAATGAACTTTGTATTTTAATGTTTTCTTTGAACATTATATATTTAGGTTTGCCTCGTCTGCGCCAGTGTTAATTTGTAGATACATGTCTCTCTTTGCAGGGTGTGGTCCGGTTGAAGAATGTAGGCTTACACAAATTATAATTTTTACTTCACTCCTTTTATTAATCCTTCACACTATTAAATAAACATTTCAATTATATAGAGAGCTGTGAGATTATTTATTAATTAATTGCACTTTCTAACACGTAAACTTTATATTCTCGCCGTAATGAATTTTCATCTCACACTGAATACGTATAAAACTTCTCGAGCACGCGTTTCGCATCCAGTTAGGGACGCTGTCTACTAGCAACTGAACTGATTTCTACCGCCTGAATTTGCAAATTTTCTCTAATTCAGTTTCTGATTGGCTAATCCTACTCCAATAGAATACTTTTATTTAACTTCCATGTTTTTCTAGTTTTGTGATTGGCTATTTATAATCTGTCTCAAAATTACATATTGTTACTCCAAGAATTACTAGTAATATTATTAAACTTTCTAATTCATTATTGCCTCAAGGTTACCTCATTGTTACCTCATTGCTATAAACTATTCTCACAGCTCCTACATTATTAAATTACATAATAAATTCACATATAATTATTAAACATGTACTTAATAGTATAAACATTAATATAATGACTGTAATATACACTTTTATATATTGTTACACACATATTGCTTTAAGGCGGGCTTTTATTAAATTTATATATTATATAATTAGACTGAAATCATTTAAATGTTAAAAATACTGCCTCAAATTGATAATGGTTCGAGTGCAGATAATCTGAATCCTTGAGAATTACTATGCCTGATAGTAATATGCTGTGTGGGTAGTCTTCTATACGTAAGAATAAATATGTTATGCATAAAGTTGCATAACAATCGTTTCAAACTTTTTTTTGGATTTGATAACACAAATGGTCTCTCTCTCTCTCTCTCTCCAGATTAATTTGATCTTCGATAGCTACTGCGCTAGCTAACATCAATTACTAAGCTGAGTTCAGTTACTTATTTGAAACTATTAGTAAAAGTGCGTTATAAAAAAGCATAGGTGCATTTTGCCAAGAGTTGTTGCGTTTCTGTAAGGATAGAGTAGAGAGGGGGAGAGAATTGTTTTCTTGAGAAGGTGTTATTGTTCAGTTACAACCTATGAGAAGTAAGCGATCGAGAACCCTTGTGAGACGAGTGGAAGCATATCCATTTCATTAATGCCGAAAGTCCAGATTCTTCTACCTTTCTTAAACAGTATGGTCGAGTGGTGCATTGCATCCACTCTGGCAAAGTCCGATTCAAACAGACATCTCTCTCTCTCTCTCTCTCTCTCTCTCTCTCTCTCTCTCTTGTAAAGCCGGACGTTAAGGCCAGAGAAATAACCAAGAAATCCCCTTCAATCGCAGCAGAATTGTTTGACATCCACCCTGTTCAATTTCCTTGCGCATCTTCTTCTAGTACAAAAGTCTAACTTCTTGTTTTGGAATCTTCCAAAGCGCACCGTAGTTTTAAACGTCGGAACATCTTTTTTTCTGTTAGTCCATCTGCTGCAATATTCAGTTCAACAGAGCGACGGCCTCCTTATAACAGCAACTGGTTAAAATTAGCCGAACTAAGAATCCAGGCCATGATTAACCTTATCTAAGGAAGGTGCAACTCTTAATACGGTTTACTTATTAATAATACCACTGAAATTAAGTGTAACAAACCATTTAGGTTCATCCAATACTTCGATGGCATTCTTAAACCCTTTTCAATTAAAATTTTCGGTTAAAATCGCTTTTATCACACAATAGTGAATGCAATACAGTTGGCACCACTGCATTCACGGCATTACACCAACTACGATATTGTCTACTGTGAAATTAAGCTCCCATCTAACATTATTTTGGAAAATATCTTTCTTTATACATTTACTGAAAATATTTTCTATTATATATTAAAATTCTTATTCAAGAAACAAGTTTCTTCACCCCTTTCCTTTTACACTTTTCAATTGAAAGCCTTCAAATCTTAACTTATTTCGTTTCTTTAAAAATCTGATGCAGGTATATTAGCTGACACGTTTATACGTACTTAAACACTAGATCATTTCATGCCAAAGAAAAATTAAGCATGTAACGCAGTTTATTGAGACATTACACCAAAGCACCTTAAGGCGGAATAGTGCCCATGTACATGCTAATGCCCACAGTTTCGTAGCATCTGCTATATACACGCGATCGTTTCATATCTTGGCTATGATACATTCTATACAAGCTATGATCTCGGATTCTTTCATGCAGTATATTCGCCCATATTAGCTTGAGTCAGATGCTTATATGAGAAGCTTAACCATAAAGAAAAACTCCTATATGTTACATTACGTTTTCGTCTGTTGCTTAACTTTACTAATTATACAAGATTATACAAAGTTTCTTCCAATGAAGAGGACTACAAATGTCATTCCCAGAAAATTCAAGCTATAAATTTTGTCATGTAAACATCATTAATATATTGTATTTTAATCAAAATCATTGGAGGTATTTTTTAAAAAAATATATCAAAATTTTCTAAATATCTTCCATGTAAAGTTAGTGTGAAGTGGGAGAATTTTCTTAAAAATATTCGTGTCCCATCTTTAAAAGCTCCTGAACTTAACTATCAAGTTTGGTATTTATTCAACTTTTCGTTCTTTTATATATTCAGGGAGCTCCAAACATTAATTTCCGGTGAAATCTCAGTATTGAAATTTTGGGTGGAATGCAATATCTTCCCTGCCTACTATGTACAGCCTATGACAAAAAGACAAAATAAATGAGCAACAGCCAGAGAGGGAGTTCGAATCGGAAAACGTCGGAAGTATTCGTTGACGCTGCGTTCACAGTACACGACTTAATACCACCCTGCGTTCATTTCAAAGCTATGCGATAAGTGGGAAGATGCCTTTCAATTTGGTTGTGTGCATGGTACCCGAGCGATGTGACACACGTGTCTTGTTATTGGAGCAATCTAGTTTCGAATCTTTAGCATATATGTTTTTATTATTTAAATTTTAATTTGATAAATATACGGCAATGATGTTTGTTTTCCGTGCTTAGGATATCTATTAATTTTAAGATATTTATGCATAAAAACACAAATAAGTTACTCTTTTCGTTTTCAAAATAAATGTCATATCAGTAACAATTCTAAAGTGAATAACTAAACTAAACACTTAATTGACTTAATATTGGATTGCAAACTCTCTTTCCCATTCTTAAACTATGAATGGCGCTGGCGTGATCATGCGCGCGCACCTCACAGACTTGGAATTCTGCATGCTAGGTTAGCAGTCATACTAACTTTTGCTATAGCTGAGCGCACAGGTAAAGACGAAGTTACAAGGAGATCTCTCCGCACGTTAGTGAACTTGATGGGTATTCTGTGCCTCAGGCTGAAGAAGTCTGAAGCCCTTATATTTACAGATACGAGATGGGCGCGCTTATACAGATAAGAGATTGTTCGTCGTTGACCTAGTTCGATAGCAAACATATGCCCACTCCTCAACAGAACACTGCATTTCTAAAAGAGGCAGACAGCAATCCCTTCCAGCATATCTCTACAATCATAAGTAGTTCTCATTTCCTTCGGTCGAACCGCACAGCCACGCGTCGTTTGACTACAGCAGGGCTCTTTGCTCGATCGGCAGCTAAGGAGCAGGTCTTACAGACGATCACAGATTATGTCGCCTGGCACTGGCAAAAGAAAATACCAACAATACCTGGAATAGGGTTATATTCACAGACGAGGTGACTTTTCATCCACAATGGGGAAAAGTAATTGTCTAACCCCAGAGGAAAAGTTACGACTCGAAATTCGTGGCATAAATGGATTACCTAAGTCGTGTATCTGTGTCGTGTTGGGGTTGGATGTCACGAGATGGTCTAGGTGTGTTGTGGTGTGGCAACTTAATGGCACATTAAATAACCATCAGAACATATCATGGTTCCTTCTGTAAGGAGTATACATCCCGATGGAATGATTAAATTCCAGCAGGATAACCACCCTGCCCACACAAGTCAGCAGGTTTCAAACTGGTTCTCGCAAAGGCAAGATATCACCAAGTGATTGATTGGCCTCCTTGCACACCAGATTTGAATCTTATTGAAAATGCTTGGGCAGAGGTGAAGAAAGTTTGGCCTGCAAGACAACGTAAGACAAAAGCGGTTCCGTGGGAAGAAATACAGGAAGATTGGGTGGAAGTGAAAATTTGACTAGTCATTTGATATCGATGCCCCGTAGAATGAGGGCAGTAATAGAGACAGAGGGTGTGTACACCCGATATTGAGTTAATTATTATTTTTATTTGCTTTTTCATTTATGAATATAATATTGACTTATTTCATATTTAGTTTGAAAATGAAAAAGAGTGTGTTTCAGTTTTTATGTGTGAGCACAAATATGCCTTGAAATCAATGCCTTAGCAATTGGGAATTATATTACAAATATGCATAATAAGCATTGCTTTCACAATGCTTTGTACAAAAACAAAAATTGCTCGGGATACAACCGCGGCATGCCTCATTACTGTATACCTGCTTATAACTGCTCAACTGTCAGCATGTTCTCAACATTAAAGGTGATACTAGAACGAAGCTAAAGGCACGCGTCCAGAGACACCATTCTGAACTGGCAGCGGGAACCATTTGGACATTGGCAGCAGAAACGATTTGAACCTCTACAAATATACGCTTCGAGAGACGGCTAACTTTTTTTCTTTTGTCTTAGGATGTACTTATAGGAGCTGATAACAACACACCGCTTCTATCAGTGTTGGTGCCAAGGTTTGGTTGCGATTAAATATTATTAGTGCAGTCTAAGTTACAATCTGTGGTATTCCTGTTCTTAGCTATGACAGTATACATTCCTAATTTCTGCTTACAATAATACAGTCTCATAGTTTCCATTACAAAAATATAATTAAAAAAATTGCACCGTTGTAATAACGATAGGAAGCTGTGGGACCATTCCAGAAAACATTTTAAGATATTTGTACCAATAATCAGATTTATCTGTAGAATTAGGACGGCTGGCTTTGAAGAGTAGAGTATACGATTTAATGTATCATCCGTAGGATTTTAACAGATAGACCTCTCACCTTAATTTGTTTTCTAAACAAACTGATTTTGAATTGTTATATAGTCAATACAATTGTATCACGTTATTCTTCTTAGGTAGGTAATCGTATATTTGGCAACTCAAAAAGTTGTGACTAATAAGCAGGCATCAGTGTCGCCACTTATTTCTTATGCTTAACTGGAGAAGACCATGGGTACGAGTGGGTAATACACAATGAAAGTAAATAAGGGATTTCTGAATAGAATATAGAAAATTTCTATATCACCCGAGAAACTCTCTAACGAGACCTAGCCCACGCTATGCTTATATCACTAGGGAATTTAATTATCTTCAAAGACGATGTCTGAATCGCCATCAACCTTCACTTAGAAACAAATTATCTTGAGAGCAGAACCTAAGAAGACATCGAACATCTTCTACACGAATTAATTAGCATCATCTTCATTATGCAGGAGACGAGTGCATGAGTCTAATGCTGTCAACAACACTTGTACGGTCTTTGGAACCGCTCGATGCAGACCTGCTTGTAAGGGAAACCATCAAACTTCACTGCAGACGAAATTAACGATGGCATGTTCCCTCTTCTGGGAATTAAACTATGACTAATGAACATGTAGCTAACATCATATCGCTAGTCCAGAGCAGACGGAATTCCAACAATGTCTCAAACCTTTTGAAGTTGAAATCTCTGGAAAATTACGTCGAAATGTCTGCATAACTATGACAACATAATTTATTTGTAAGGCGATACATAAGCATAATGCTTTTCTGATTTTTTGTTATTGCTAAGAAACGAATGAAACTCACATAAGTCGTGCAATAGTTAAACTTTAGGAAGGATATAGATCTCAACCATTTCAACTCTAGCACACCGGGAGGCGTCAATTACCGCGAAGAGGAATCTAATTTCTACTTTTTGTAGCAAAACTAATTCAACACAAATCTTGGGACTTTATTCAGTTTGTGTGTTCACAACAATCATCCAAAAGTAATTGTTTCATTACAACTATTTGTAACCTATTATGTTATTTACCTTAAACGCCTAGAGGGGTCGTATTTATTCAAAACGATGCTTTTTTACTCAAAAACTAAATGCGTTGATGTAATATCAATGACAGCTGAATTTACATCAACAATTACAAAATATAACAACGATGCTTGTATAACAATACTTTGTTTAGAAATTATAGGAATAGATGCTTTTCACCAGACTCCTTCAACTCGGGTGAAAGTAGCAAGATATTGAAAAGAGGTAGAAAATGAAGATTTTTAAAATGAAGAATTTTGATGATAGGCGCCCCTTCTGAAATACTTGCAAAAAAGTCAATGTTCTTGAAGATAACTCGCATAGTTTTAAAATGAACAATATAGAGTTTATCGCGGGTTTTTGTCTTTGCGGAGCACCTACCAAATAGTTGGCCAAGATATGGGTGCGTTCGGTGGAAAGAGGAAGCAAACAATTACGGAACAAGTGATAGGAGCTTCGGAAGGACAGTCAGGTGAAGAAAATCTCCGCAGTTCGAAGCGAGGTTAAGGCTTGTAAATGTTCTGTCTTCATTGTGGACTTTATATTATTCTATCGTCTTGCCTTTAATCCTCTCTGTTCCCAGCCTTGATGACGTTAGGTATGTCAACAAAAACAGTAGCGCCCTCCTCCAAGCGCACTTATATGGTGTTCGACTAGTACGTCACTTTGTCCATGCATGCATATGCACGAAAAACTGACTTGCGTGTACGCGGTGAAGATTTTGTACACAGTTTGGAGTAAATATTCCAAAATATTTTAAATGTGTTTGATATTGCTACAGATTAGAGTATATTTATTCATAAAGTGAGAATCAAAGTGAAAAATTAAATTCCATAGCCGTAATTTGAACCACGGATCTTAGGCTCATCGTGCCGATGCTTTAACCAAATAAACTACTACAGCAACCAAGATCCCTCGTTCAAATTCCAGATATGACACTGAATTTTTTCAATC
Organism: Deroplatys truncata; assembly: GCA_030765065.1. Lineage (NCBI taxonomy): Eukaryota > Metazoa > Arthropoda > Insecta > Mantodea > Mantidae > Deroplatys > Deroplatys truncata. The sequence goes on along the minus strand of CM060976.1, from coordinate 97,039,254 downwards.
GGATTATATCACTCAAACTTAAGCCTACACACGGCAAATATGAAAGCATAAATATAAGTGGTGTGAAAACTTTGTTTGTAGGAAAACCTCTGTAAGCATGGAATTTAAACTGCAGTTTTAACAAATCTGTGCAAATCAAAGGGTGCAAATTCTCCTGAGGTTAAGGCTCCCTAGGTGTATTTACAGAATAGCCATAATAACAAAGCTTACCAATGCTACCGTGTTATTTCACCACAAAGCGAACATACTTAAAATTTATGGTTGTATGCATTAGCGAAACCGACACTCAACAACAAAATTGCCGTCGGGAAGAGCTAAAATGAACTGTATTGTTTTACATAAATGGTAGAGCTCATGCTGGGTTTACAGAAAAATAGCTTTTGGGTTCCGGAGGTGTATTCTTACTTATTAGGTCTGAAATAAAATAATTATACAATTAAATAAATATTTATTTTGGGCACAAACTTGATATAAAATATGTGATCTTAGTAATAAAAATAGTTAATTTGGTGCCAATTTTATTTAAAAGAACATAAAATATTGTTTATGTATGAAGGCAACCCTCAGAGATCTTGGAGTGAAGATTCTACAGGTATACTAGCTCGGCTCGAGATCAACGTGCGTTGCTCGGCGGTATATGCAAGGAGACTATGAAGGATGGTGGTTTCACGAAGATAAATAAATAGTGTGCAATTAATTGATTTTTCTTGCAATAATTAGATTTAAAAACCGTTATATTTACATGCAAGTTCCTTGTCGGTTGAAGGTTAGTGAGTGGTGATGACCGATCTAAATATACTTTATTTTGTTACTTTGTTTAGTACCTACTCGCGGAATTAACTATGTTGTTTATGACACTTCTACGACACGGAATGAGCTAAGCTTTCTTATGTGATCTTGCCTAAAACTTTAGTTTGATATATTTTATCTGGTGTTTATAGCTATTAATTTCATTTATGCTTTACGGAACTTTTGAATTTATTATACGTGTAATACCAAGGCGATAATTTAATACTTAGGCTAATTCTGTTTTAAGCATATAAATTTAAGGTTGAAATAACTAACAGCTCCATGTAATTGTGAGCTGCCACATTGACAGAGAACATCAACTAAACCATAACAAAACAGAAAAGCTTTTATGAAATGATACAAGTAAGATCATAAATGAGAATGTTTATTAAAATTTTTATTTTAAGTGGTGCAACATCGTTGATCCAATTCATTATTGCAATGCTGTGGAGATTTTATATTCACTTATTATTTTAAGTTTAAATGTTAGTATTACTGAAAATTTAAATGTTAAACTTTAAATAATATGGAATTTAAGTTAAAAACTTAATCCAAGCCATAAGAATATTTGAAATTATAAGAACAAAATTCCAACTACAAGTGACTAAACCTATGATACGGATATTGATCATCGTTTAAGGACACCATGCATGTCGGATGATGGACATTAAAATAAGATTTAGACAGGGACATTAAAGCTATAACCTGCGTAACTTTTGCGTACAGTTCTCGTATCCTAACATTGCGGTTTCCCTAACTTGATGATATACAACAGGCTTTTTCTTAAAATTAGTCGCATATTTCATAGAAAACAGTTTTATAGTTAAAATACTATCTTGCTGCATAAGCAAAGAAATACATAGAAATCGATGTGTTTGTATTATAAAGCAAATCATTTAAAACAGATACCTGTTCATTGACAGGAAAGATGTATGAAATTAACTCCAGAGAGAATTCACATATACTTAGCATGAGAACGTCCTGTATCAGAATGAGCGTTGTATGCCAGCTGAACATACAATACACTTCCGTAAGTGCAAGGTTTCAGAGTATGAAGGCATTTTAGACGAGTTAGTTACGATTGCTGTATCCCAACACTCCATAAACAGGAAATTGAAGACAAGCTCCCAGTACATTTAGCAAACATCAACGCGGCAAATGGTGATTATAACTGTAATGAAGCCGTCAAATGTTTCTAGCTGCATAATGATTCAAACAAACTTTTGATAAAACCTCGTTTATATGAATGCAATGGAATTCCTATTGAGACTTTTTACAATATCTGCTAGTGAATGCGTATTTTAAGATTCATTGTTTCAGCTTCTCTCTCTCTAGCTCCTACTTAGGGAAGTTAGAGGTTTCCCCGAAATGCCTATTTTGAAGTAACTTGAATAAGAGAAAACAGTTTTCAAAAGTGTATGTGTGTTGTGTGTTTGCGAGTGTTTTTGTGTGGTTTTGTGTGTGTTTGTGTGTATGTGTATGTGAACAGTGTTTAACACCTGCTCTAACTACTAGTCGGTCACGATATGAATGCGTGCGTTGTAAAGAGAAACTAAACAGTTACAGAACAAGTGGGCGGGGCATCGAAAGCACAGTCAGGTAAGCAAAACATGTGCAGTTCGAATTGCATGCATTGGCGAGGCTGAGACCTACAAAATGTAGTACTGTTTTCATTGTGTGATTATACATTTCCTATCGCTTTCCGCTCCCTCCCCGGTGATCCGAAGCCTTGATGACGTAGGTAGTGTCAACCACACTGGCGTCCTCCTCCAAGCGCATTCATAACGTGGCCGACTAGTACTTAGGCCTCCACAAGCAATGTCACTGGTGATACATGAAATTAACTAATAACTGGAAGAGAAAATCGGGAAGGAAATATTCCAGACCTACGTTTAGGGTAACTCCCGGCATTTGTCACTTCTGAGGACAGAAGAAAATCTGGAAAAAAATTTCTATTTAGGGAGGACGATCCGAGTTGTATTTGAAGCACAGACCTCGGTTACCCATGTCAGTGCATGCGATTATGTACAGCAAAACTCATAAAGAAGCCCCGGATTAATACCAAATTTAGTATATATGTTCAACACCTTCTAAGGTCTCCCTCCAAAAACAAAACACATTTAACTAAGGTTTACCTGGAAAATCCTTTGTTATTTTTAACTTTAAAACTGCATTTATCGATTTTAATCGATATACCACACGATTTGGATATAAAATAAACTACACATCTTGTAGTTTCTGCAACTAGCCTTTGGATGCCTTTTGCATCATTTTATATAATTATTGGTAAACGATAAGGGATACTCGGAACATTCTACATAAAATAACGTAGCTCTGGTTAAAATGCCAATTTATGTTAAATAAATTGTTTGTGACAACCGTTTCCGAGATATTTGATGTTACATTTCGAACTTTCCAGTACTTTATTATATATTTTGAAGTGCTAAATCATAATGAAATGAATATGTGTCTCAAATAATGGAAAGAAATTGGTATTTAAAATACAGCATTCAGCGATCCGCATCTCAAAACATTTGACTATCGCTTCTTCTGTATCCTCCTAGTACCTATAACGAAATGTGCAATTTAAACTATTTCTGCAAAAGATTATCTGAGTTAACGCAAAACGCAGAATAGTTTGAGGAAAGTCTGCTTGTCTTCTGCAGGCAAATCTTCGTCTTTCAGTTTCAGGCTTATTGGCAATGTCGCCGGTTTTGGCTACGCGATCCATGGCAGAAACATTGTCACACTTAACAAGATACGCTCACTACAATTCCATTTGTTTTTGCTTTCTGCACTACATATATAAGAAGGGAAGTGTTGCATTCCATCCAAAAATTAGATACCGAGATTTCAGTGGAAATACATGTTTTGAGACCCCCCTGAATCCAAATAAAACATTTTTGGAAACATGTCCGTGTGTATGTGTCTGTGAACACCATAACTCAAAAACGAAAATTCAGATAAATACTTAACTTGGTATTTAGGTTTAATATCTTCCAAGAGTGCGACACGGAAGATTTTCCACAAAATCCCTCAACCTCAAACTATCCTTTACGTGGAAATGTTTCGAAATGTTTTATTTTCTAAAAATAGCTGTAACGATTTTTATTAAAATACCATATATGAAAGATATTATTTATATGACAAATAGAATGTATGTCTTAAATTTTCAGGGAATAATCTATGAGCTCCTTTTCATTTGGAAGGAATTTTGTATAGTCTTGTATAACTGCAAACGTTAAGCATTAGACGAAAACGTACAACCCAAAAAATTTAGATGTCTTTAAAACACACAATTTATTTCAAATAAGTTCTTTTGTGGCATAAGCGGTTTCTGAGATATCCGTTATTAAAGGTTCGAATTGTGCATTTCTTGATCATTCTCTTTAAGTCCTTTCAATATTCAGGTGTTCGATTGCATGAAAACACTATGGAGTTTTACGACCAGCATGTACTAACTACCCTATGCTTAAACATTTGCTATCGCTGCTCTGTGTCTATAACGAAAAGTGTAATGTAGCTATTTGTGCAAAGGCTATTTGGATTAAAATGTAGTAGGTAGAAAAATAAGCTTGAGTAAGAATAATTTGTGTACTTCTAATAAACGACACAGAGTAGACAAGTTCATGTGAATGTATCACATCACATTTTTTTAAGGTTCAGTCCTACTGTCAACATATTTTTACCTTAATTTCATCTGCCCCTGCGAGTGTTGTAAACTGCTTCATGTGCATAGTCGAACATTTTACGTATAAGGGTTTGAATAAATTCTATCAATACCTCTCAATATAAATGTAATCGTAAAAATTAAGAGAAGCTTGTATCAAGAACATCCTGTCTTATGCGAATCTCTGCTACACTACGTGATCAAAAGTATCCGGACACCTGGCTGAAAATGACGTACAAGTTTGTGGCGCCCTCCATCGGTAATGCTGGAAGTCAATATGGTGTTGGCCCATCTTTAGCCTTGATGACAGCGTTCACTCTCGCAGGCATACTTTCAATCAGGTGCTGGAAGGTTTCTTGGGGAATGGCAGCCCATTCTTCACGGAGTGCGGAACTGAGGATAGGTATCGATGTAGGTAGGTGAGGCCTGGCACGAAGTCGGCGTTTCAAAACATCCCAAAAGTGTTCTATAGGATTCAAGTCAGGGCTCTGTGCAGGCCAGTCCATTATAGGGACGTTATTGTGGTGTAACCACTCCGCCACAGCCGTGCAGTATGAAAACAGGTGCTGGATCGTGTTGAAAAATGCAATCGCCATCCCCGAATTGCTCTTCAACAGTGGGAAGCAAGAAGGTGCTTAAAATATCAATGTAGGTCTGCGCTGTGATCTTGCCACGCAAAACAACAAGGGGTGCAAGCCCCCTACAGGAAAAACACGACCACACCATAACACCACCACCTCCGAGTTTCACTGTTGGCACTACACACGCTGGCAGATGACGTTCACCGGGCATTCGCCATACCCACATCCTGCCATCGGATCACCACATTGTGTGCCGTGATTGTCACTCCACACAGCGTTTTGCCACCGTTCAATCGTGTAATGTTGACGCTCCTTACACCAAGCGAGGCGACGTTTAGCATTTTCCTGCGTGATGTGTGGCTTATAAGCAGCTGCTCGACCATGGAATGCACGGTCTCTCACCTCACGCCTGTCATAGTATTTGGAGTGGATCTTGGTGCAGTTTGGAATTCCTGTGTAATGGTCTGGATAGATGTCCGCCTATTACTGTTTACGGTTTTCTTCAAATGTCGGCGGTCTCTGTCAGTCAACAGACGAGGTCGGCCTGTACGCTTTTGTGCTGTACATGTCCCTTCACGTTTCCACTTCACTATCACATCAGAAACAGTGGACTTAGGGATGTTTAGGAGTGTGGAAATCTCGCGTACAGACTTCTGACACAAGTGACACCCAATCACCTGACCACGTTCGAAGTCCGTGAGTTCCGTGGAGCGTCCCATTCTGCTGTTTCACGATGTCTAATGACTACTGAGGTCGCAGATAATGAGTACCAGGCAGTAGGTGGCAGCACAATGCATCTAAGATGAAAAGCGTATGTTTGTGGGGTGTCCGGATACTTTTGATCACATAGTGTATATTTCAGTAACATTTTACATACAGTGATTGGGCATTAATTTCTCCATCAGTCAAAATGTGGTTAAATAGGTACAAAACTTGGTAATTTCTATCTGGAAGTACCTATAAATTAAAGTTTGTAAGAAAGCTGCTGCTCGAAAGGGGCTGAAATTGCATATTAGTTTCAAGTTGATTTGCGTATCCATTTTAAATATTTGTAATACCTAGATACAACATTAAGGGTAATTTGTATGGAGTGCCTTCTGAAATTAATGTAATTTAAGCAAAACAATGTGTGTATGAAATATAGAACGACGTATTTCAAACTTGGTAGATATCGGCACAAAATTGATGGCTGTTTATTTGCGTAGTCTCCTTTGTAGGATTATTTCTCCAACTATGCATAATGCAATGTTGTACCAACACAACACTGTATATTCACCCAAAACAAACGCTTCTGAAATTTAACGCTGGACGTGCATGTGTAACTTACGATCTTGACACTGATTGGATGCTACAAGCATTTTGGATCACAGGTTTATACATTGAAGGAAACCATTAAATATTTAAATTTGGGTGAAATGAATTCTTGGAGTTACTGTAAATTGTTCGTGGTAGTAAAGTTAAACATCAGGAGGACTGAGCGGTATGGCTCAGACGCTAACGTCTATGGCCCGCATTCGAGAGGTTTCGGATGCGATTTCCGGTGGCCGCCATTCTGACTATGGGGTTTTTCGTGGTTTTCCTCTGGTCGCTAGACGAATTCTGGAGTGGTGTATTCTACCACGATTTCTCTTTTCGCTCATTTTCTGTAATTTCATTTTCTTCCTCTCATCGTACTGCTCCGTAGTGTAGTAGTTACTATTCTAGACTTTTGTTCCCGAGGTCGCGGGTTCAAAACCGGCGGAGGGCGATTTTTTTCGGGCGTAAAAATCCTTAGTATGGCTTCCTTCGGATGGGAAGTAAAGCCGCTGGTTCCGTGTTGTAAATTTACGGCACGTAAAGGAACCTCAAGCCTGATACAGGTCTCTGAGCAAAATTTCCGGTCTTTCACGCCTAATAAGTATAGAATGGGACACTAAGGATCACAGTTAAAGAGCGTTCATAAATAAAATTCGATTTAATTTAATTTTCCTCTCATTTTTCAGGCGGTGTCTCCAGGTTCCGTAGTTCGTCTGATGGTAGGCAGGGTGCATAGTCGCTTGCGCTTTGGAAAGATTTCTCCCCACAACGATAGGGCGCGTTGACCTGCCTGCAAGTACCGCTTCGTCGGCCCTTTTGCGGGACTCGCGTCTACTGGCCGAGTGCGGGTGATATTTATTACTACTTTTCAGAATAAAATACCTTTCATTAATAAATACGTGCACCTACTTATTTTCATATTATTTATTACCACTCGGTGACTGATCAAGATAACGTGTGAATTATTCACACGGGAAATGGAAATAATAGGGACTTCAGTGCCTCTCTGTAATCCCGTCTGCCGGCGGGCTTGCAACCTCATAAGGCTCCATCATTTCATTCCTGCCTTCCGGGGGTGTAGCTACAATAGACCTAGTTGGTAGCAGTGGCAAAGTGTCAGGTAAATACCTCATACCTCAAACATCAGGAACTGGTATAAATCGTAAATGTAGATAGGAAAAGTTGACAAAGATGGTGTAGCCATATAGTTTGAATGGAGCCAAAGAGCTTGTCTAAGCAAAATGTTTGAGTAAATATCCCAGAATTGGAAAAAAAAGGCGAGGAAGACTCTTGCAAGCTGGAAAAAGAATATTCACAATATAATGATAAATTATATTATTCCGACCAGCACATACCTATGTAGCTAAGAACTTAAGACGGGTAGTCAGCGCTATTTTGTCCGATACACAAGCATAAATAATATTGACAGCATATCCAGCATACCATTTAGTTAAATTTAATCTGAGAACTTAACGTCAATTATGGCATGTATATCTAAATGTGTTTGCATTTATAGTAAATAAAGAAGGCTCAAGTTGGAAATGAAGGTTCCTTCATTGGCTGTTTATAAGCAGATGGATATTGGTATGTACGTTTCAATGAAGAGGCATTTGCTAACGCTTGATGATGGCAAGCACCAGATCCCGAGAGAGCCGTTCGGTCTTCTCAAGGCAGAACTTTGAGCACTATCCTCAACACAAACTAATACAGAAGTTACGTGTGGGTCACTCTGGGAACAATATTTGCGGAATGGACCAGTGTACATCTTGGTGTATGGTAAACACTCTTCCTTATAATCAGGAAAACATGGGCTGGGATGCTATAAGCTATCCACTTTCCAAACTTGTTAATTATGCATACTGACCGAGAATTGGGTAACATTGTACGTATGGCGAGATATTTGCTCTCTCTTTCTTTCCAACAATCTCAGGGTATGCGTGAGTGTAATATGTTTCCAGGTTTGAACTGACTGAAAAATTTAATGTGATCTACTGCTTGAGCTGAAGCGAGTTGTTGACCGTTTGAAGATAAAAAATGCAACTGATTATAATCTATGTTAACGTGAAAACTTTTTTCTGTGGTGATTTTTAGCATTACGATTTTCCGTAGCACATCTCGTTTTGGCAATATGACAATGTTCAATGAAAATATAATTTTAAAATTTGCAAAAATATTACATACTCACATACAACTTTAAAAGGTAATAAATAATAATAATAATAATAATAATAATAATAATAATAATAATAATATCATGAAAGCGTACCTGAATTTGAGAATGTATGTTAGTTATCTTGTGCACTCCTTTTTTCCATGGCACTTCAGTGAACGTTATTTTCTCGAGTGTTCTCTGGTAGGCTCGTCGCGTGCAAGACCCCAGCAGTAATCGGCCATCATGTGTACGTCCCAACGTCTCTGATAACGTCGTTAAACATCTTTCAAGTCATGGTGAAACCTTTCACTTTGCTCTTCACTGACAGCCCCTAAATTTGACGGGAAGCAATGAAGACGTGACTTAAGGAAGTGCAGCTTCAAACGCATATTACAGCAAAGCAGTCTGAAATTATCCAGCATATTTCTGACAATTTCTCTGTATTTTCACATTGCCCAGAAATTTATTAACAACCTCTCTGAATCAATTTCACGCATATTGTTTATTTTGATTCATAGAGCTGGTAAAATTAACATATTTCAATAATTTTCTAATCTGTGGTCCTCTAATACTCCCTCTCTGATTTTAGCCTGTGACAATGATGGAGGTTTTGTGCATAATTACTGGAAGGAAGGGCAACTTTTATGAAGTAAGTGCTTTCACAATTGTTTTATTACGCCAAGTTTTATGCGTAATGGAGGAAGTAGAATTTTTTGACAACTGACAAGAGATAGATTAGAAACATTTTTTGATTCAGGCCTCTTGTGCCTCTCAGGCTATTTGTCAGTTTCCCAATGTTTGTCCCTCGCCCTGCTATCCCATTCGCAAAGAAAATAAGGGAATTTTGTGTATTGTCCTAGTAACAGACCAATGAACTTCAAGTCACCACATATTTGTCACTCATGGTTGCAGTACTTAATTTTCTCAAGAACACGCTTCAGAGTTTCATAAGACCCCTTTAGGTTCGTAGAATGTGCAAGCGGTATTGAAGATAACTTGTTACCATTGCGAAGTAACACTGCCTTAAGACTTCGTTTGGAATAATCAATAAAAAGACGCCAATTATTTAGTTCATATGCTTTCATGTACAACTGTTGAATAAGATTATACATATCCACACAAAACACAAGTTGATCTTCTGCGTAGTACTTGTGGAACTGTGTTTCGCGATTCCTATAGCACGAAAATTTAACGCCAGATGATAACAAATTCTTCTCTTCTACTCTTGAGTCTAGTAATTCACTTTGTTTTGCGAGATCTAAATCCCTCACTAAATAATTTAACTCAAATTGATTAAACTGTTGTGGTCAATTGTCAAATTCTTCTGCATCAGAAACCAACTCATTGTCGGAAGTCACGGAGCTGATTTCAGATTCACTAAAATTGAGATCTACTAGTGATGTAGGTATGGGTAGTTCGGGTCCATGAGCTCGGGTAGTTGAGTTCAGATTTGTATGTGTAATTCCTGTTTTTTTGTGGTCAGAAACTTTGCACATGTAAATGTAACGATCGTCATGGTGATTCTGCTGCTTTTTCCATATCATTGGTTTGGTAAACGGCACTATCATTTGTTCTCCTTCATACTAATAGCGTAATCCCTCAACACAACTGTTACATACAACATGAGGCGCGAAGGATTTATCCTGATCAATTGAAATATGAGTATAGTTTCTTTGCGACTCTAGATTACGACCTTCCCGTCAAACACATAACACCCACAAATGTAACAAAACTTCTGAAGACTTTGTAGACACTATCTCCTGCGTAATCCTTAAGTAGAAGTCGTACTCGAACTTTTATTTTAGCACTACACATATAAAAGACGAACATGCGTATTAACGCAAGTTTTCACCTCAACTGAAGTTAGGATCTATGATAGCTGTAAATGTAAACATAAATACCTCACAAGAAGACAGACCTGACACACAGAACAAAATTAATAAGTGCTGGGAATATAAACATAAACATCTGGTAATAAGGGAGGACGGAAGTGAGCCGATTAGGAAGAAAATCAACAACAGATTTAGAATAACACAATGAAACGTAGCAGTAAGCTTTATAACCTGCATGAATTTGGCACCATAGATATATATGCACGTATCATAAAAACTAAATATAATAGCCAAAAACGGACTTCATTTTTAAACGGCTTCACTGATTTCCATTAAAGTCACATATTTTCCTTTATACCGCAGAATCAATGTTGACCTGTATGAATCAAAACTCCAACAATTAACTTATTATACTTGCTGACTTCGGCAGTATCAATTTTACGGTTTGAAATACCTGCTTCCGCAATAAAGGAACTAGTAGAGTAACTTGTGAGTCGCTAAAATGCTTAACGGCAAAACCCCTCACACAAGCGCGTCACTGCGCGCTTAAGTGAACATACGAGTAGTACAATGTTTCAGAGTGACGAATGTATGCACGAAAGTGTGCACAAAGAATGTGTGCATTAAAAAGAGTCTGTGATTTACAATGCAGGCCTTTATATTAACTTAAGCCCCGACTAATTTAGAACTACCCTACCAAAATTCTATCTCAAAACTGTAAGTATACGTACGTGGTACAGTTACTAGGCTACTAGGTTTGTCTGAGAATTTCCTTCGCCTCTCTCTCCTGGCCGATGTGCAGTTACTACTTACCTTGCTGCTCATGGGCCTGGGTAGGTTTCAGATTTTAAGTACCTTTCTGTTTTTCAGAATTTCTGCCTACGTGACTGTGCAAGCATGCTGAACTGATAATCTAAGTGCTAACCCAGGAATCTTTAATCTAATGTGTTCTGTCCTCGGCTGATACTAATGACTTTCGTTAAATTAATTCGCTAATGATCCTTTTCTGGGACAAATACTCCAACTCAAGCTGTTACATTATACGGAGATTATTGTAGTTATTTCTTTATCTTACTATCATTTCTTTATTTAATTATTTATATTTTCCTGACAATAATTTCGGTATCACCCTTCAGGCAAGCGTTTCATCATATGCTCACATTAGATTGTTGTGGTAACTAATTGTTTATTTGATATCTCGGTCATGCCGCAGTAGGTGTTAAAATATCGAAAATATTTTAGAATCCCTAACATTGGGATTCACTGGGATGAGCTCTACGTTTTTTTTACATTTGTGACATGTTTTTAAAGCAACTCACTTAAAGATTCAAGCAGGACAACTATATTTCTATTAAAAGTTTCCAGATCTTATTATGCCAGCCGCAGAAAGCATTTTTGTTTCAAGAATAACTTAACTGGTATTTGCGATCCTTTCTACCGGTATAAACAACCATTTCTCATGTACATGCTAAACACGACCTGTAGCTTTTCTGCAAGAAAATGTTATTTAATAAATGAGCTGCCTCTCTGCATTTACTTCTGTATACATTAACATTATTTATAAGTAGTGCAGGCTTAAGTTATATTTTGTGATTGATTTTCCACCCGCACTATCTCGGTTAGATAGTTATCGTTGGTAATTACCATAAATGCTACCGCACTACCACGCAGAGTGGCTAAGGGCCCATTCACAATGAAAAGTAAGCGCAGACGTAGCATAAGCGCAAGACTTTGCATTCATGTTATTTAATGGAAGCATTCATATAGAGTCACGCCACGCAAGAGTTTGCAAACTTCAAACTTTATGCTTGCGTTGCGTGCATGGAGGAAGAATTCTGCATTTTTTTCTCTTTGCATTTCCTGCTGTTCAACAGCAGACTATCGTGATGCGAGATTTTAACCGTCTAATGTACAAGCGTGCCCTCTTCCATTAGGCCGTGCCACACAAATTGTGGGTCACCATCTCTCATTCCCTCAAGAGGTTATGGTAGACTCCTTACTGAATCCTCTTTCATTTAGTGGATGGACCTGGCATCTGTGCCTAGATTTCTTGGCTCAGGCGCAAAGAGATAATAAAAATTGCATTAATATGACTTGTGCAGCTGTAACATCACATGTATAACTTGCTGCAGTTTCCGGATATTATTCCGTACGCGGGAAGGAGGTATGGAATTTTAAGAAACTTACGGAATTGGTTTTTTTTAATACGCAGAGTTGATTGAGTAGTATCCTGGGTTCTTAAATTGTGTAGGAGTTGTTGCTTTATCGAAAACATTGGGCCAATCTTGGCGACCGCTTAACTTTTGCGGAAATCTTGTCAGAAGATATTGCGAACGAGATGAAAAAAATATGGCTAACGGAGTGTCGCCAAGCAAGGAAAATGAGCTAAAGCGAATTATTCGAGTTTAAAGTGCAGATCCTAGGCTGTTCTGTGCCTACGACTACGCCCTGTCGTCGTTCCGTGGCTGCAGCCCTTGCGGCTTAGGGCCCATTATGTTACAATTTTAGCAGCAGAATGCCAACGACAGCAACGCTAACATGATTCAAGTGCATGTGTTACATATTGATAGCTCGCTACCCACATATGGAATAATGGCCCTGCTTCCATAATACTTGCACAACTACTTTCAATGCGTTCAGCAAACAATTAGGTTATTCTACCGTTAAAGTGGTTTGGTACAATGTACATTCACTATTGGACACAACAAGCTATAAACATAAACAATAATAGGTTTTTTGCAATATATACAATATGTTTTACATTATACACAATAAGTCTTTACATGCCAAATACTATGGCTCATGACATACATTTTTATTCAAGAGAATCATTGATAGAATAAAAGGAGTGGTTAATAAATGTCCCTTGAGACTGGATTTCAGCTGGTTTGCTTTTTTAATTGCCTTGATATTATTTGATGAATTATTGCAAAGTTTAATGCCAGAGTATAAAATGCTTTTTGGATAGACCGAACAGTCGTGATGTCACTAACGCTACGGGCGGCTGCTGGACGTATGTATTTTTACTTTCTCTACTACGTATAGTAAGTAGGGGAAGTATTGTATTCCACCCAAAAATTCGATCCGAGATTTCACCGGAAATATATGTTTTGAGACCCCCTGAATCCAAAAAAAGCATTTTTGGAAACATGTCCGTGTGTGTGTCTGTGAGCAGCATAACTCAGAAACGAAAAGTCGGATAAACACCAAACTTGATATTTAGATTCCGTATCTTCCAGAGATGCGACACAAAGGTTTTCAAGAAAATCCCCCCACCCCAGACTACCCTTTACATGGAACATTTTTCGAAAATTTTAATTTTCTCAAAAAAAGCCTTAACGATTTTGATTAAAATATCATATATTTAAGATATTTTCATGACAAATGAAATGTATATCTCGAATTTTTTGGGAATGTCTCCAAAAGTGTTCTTCATTGTAAACGACTTTTGCATAACTGATAAACCATAAGAAATAGACAAAATTTTAATGCACAAAAATGTAGATCGCGTTAAAATACACAATTTATGTCATATACATTTTTTTTTGTAGGGTGAACCATTTTCGAGATATTGCTTGTTATTCCCCTAAATGTTCCAATACTTATACTTTTTCTCAAATGGGAATTCGTTATTCATTTTTTTATGTCCTGGACATGCAAAGAGAATGGAATACTGCACATAGCAACCAGTTCTTAAAATATTTGACTGTCGCTTAAAGTCTACTGTATTCCCCTTCCATCTACAAGAAAATTAGCAATAAGATTAACATCTGGATTAACATGAAGCATATGGAGAGTAAGTGTTTGTAAAAATAGTTTGTACAAGATTAGAGAAAGTCATGTGAGTGTAAAACATTTCGATTTTTTGGTAACCTACTTATTTATAAAATATTGAGTGAACTTTTTTATTTTGTATTGTTGGTTATATTATTCAATTTGAAACTTACGGTGCACTTGGAACCTTTCCGCAGTTAGTTTAAGGATCTAGAAGCCCGTGCAAACTTCTTGCGTTGCGTCTACGGCTGCATTGTGAATGGTGTTCGCTCACGCCTGCGCTTATGCTGCATTACGTTAGCACTTACATTTCATTGTGAATGAAGCCTAAAAGTGCATGCAGACATAGCAAGGAAGTTCGTGAAGAACTGCCTTGGTTACCAAGACACGGATGGAAATACGCTCGCGACGCTGTTTACGCTGACATGTTTTTAGCGTGAACCAATCATTCATTGCGCGAGCACTTAAACATTCCGCTAGTTCAGGAAATGCCGTATACAAAGCAGCATTCTCTATAGACATCTATGAACACTCCTTTGATGTGGTGAATTAAAAGTCGACCAGCAGTGGATTGGAGGGAACGTCTCTCTGTACGCTACATTGTTTGCAGGTGGCAAGGCCAATAAATTCCCCATCGAACACCGACTACACTACAAAATTCCACTAAAAGAACAATGGATATATTGCGCGAGTGTGTTCACCCGAAGGAAACAAGTCGGTTATCAGCATTGTCAGACTTAATACATCACGGACATTACGATTCTGTGGAAACTTCAGTGACGAATTGTGTGAAATGCCTTGGTTTTACAAAAACGATATAGAGGAAAAATCGATTCAGTTATTTTACATCTTCCACAGTCTAAAACCTATAATGAAACATACCGCAGAGTACCGACGTGATATCTTTTCTATCGAAGTAAAAGTGCTGGAAATGATGCCCAAGTTTTAGACTAGTTTACAAGTTTTAAAAGATGTATTCTAAATTACTACTCAGTATTAAAGCTTCTTACATATTTCTCTGTGTAGATCAGCGATGTCAAATGATGCCCGGGGCGGATTACGGGCAAGGATTACAGCTCGTATTGCCCGTAACAGAAGTGCTGCTGCTTGGAATGCAGGACTACAGCGTGTGCGCAAAAGTATAGTCATTTCAATCCAGAATGGGGCATAGTGCTTTTAAGTAAGGAATTGGTAGGGATGCCCTGTGTTTAATGTGATAAAAGAATATAATTAAAAAAAGAGAAAATGCAATGTCCAAGGCCACTATAAAATATTTTATAACAACAGAAAGTATGAACACAAGTACTATACAGCTAAGTTTATTTATATTACAAGAGCGGTCTGTTTCATTTAGAATTGTAAGGTTAAAGGTTAGATAAATATTGTTTATCTTTTGTGGTTTTGATGGTTTAGTTTTGGACTACTTGTTTGTGAAAATGTTTTTTATTTATTAACATCATTATTTTAATTCACATTAAAAAGTTATTATAACACAAGGAACGTGAATAAATGCAATAAAAACAAACAAGAAGGAACAGAATAAAACGAAAGGTTGCTTTCATACTCCCTTCGGACTTTGTTTGTGAATCAGTGATTTTCTAATGCCGCTGCTATCTTGGAGTATACCACAGTCTTCCTTCTAGCACTTCACGCCCGCGAGTATTGGCAAGATCACAAAATTGCTCTTTGGTAGACGTCGGTGATGTAGATTGTACCGTATAGCATTCAGGTTGAATAAAATGAATTACTAATGACTCATTGTTCCTGCAAGTGTATAACTACATTTTGTATGCCTTCATACATGTTTAATATTTACCTTATGACACTGAAACAAAACGACCCGCGGGTGTACGCATGAGCGAATCCGAAACTAAGTATTCTGGTATATGGCATGGTGTCTGTCAGGAAAAATATGTTACTGTTAAATGTCCACGCCTTCCTCTTTTATTATAACGATTTAATCCTTCTACCTTTATTCTTTCTTAAAGTTACTGTAAAACTCCTAAGAGTGCTATGCAAAATGCGTCGCAGATAAACGTCTAACCATATGCGTTTAGTGGAATAAAACACCTTGAACATGCAGGGCATCAGAGATCAATTTCCTACAACAAGTGGTTCCACAGTACCTTATAACTTCTCATGATATGAAGTACTGCAGTGTCTTGAAGTCGTTAGGTCAATATTGCGCTTCTTACCCACTATGATAAGGGAGTAAATCAAGCTTTCTGTTTAAACCAGAACAGCTAGCAACAACGTAAGCTATGCCAATTCCAAAAATGAAATTATTGCCGATTTCATATAACCATAATAGAAACATATTTGGTACCGGAAAATAATTCTCCCTGGTCGAATGCAAGAAAAAGCTACCCCTTAAGGGACGATTGAAAGCCCTATCCCGCCAATGTTGAATTTGCTAAATTTTGACCAATTATCTGAAACACTATTTAAGTTATCAGAGTTAAATTTTTACAGGATATAAACGAATACCTTCTAGTTCACTATTTTATACAATACTTTAATTTATTAAAGAATATAGGGTTATTTAGATTAAAATGTATCAGCAATTATTGTTTTTAAAAAATAACTAAACATGTTATTAACACTAAAGTATATGGACAACGGTACTTAGAGATCGTTTTTAACGTCCTAAACGTTTACTATTTTCAATAGTTTCTGAGAAAACAAGCTATTTATAGCACAAAACTACCATTCACAGAAAAATCTGTTTAAGGCAAAAAGTGGAGAAAACAAATTCACATATACTTGCAAAGAAAAAGCCACATGGCTTGGCCTTACATAAACTCCATAATAGTAGTATCGATTGCTAAGAGTAAAACATTCTCTAAACGTTGGACTGAAGTTTACTGCTCTATTCCAAAGTGAGTAGGAGTTATTATTATTATTTTTTGTGAAGTGATACAGAATTCACAGTACAGAATCGCGGATGCAATAATATTGTTAGAAATATAAATGTTCTGCCTACAATGATAAAATATACATCAAATTAAAGGAGGAAATTTCAACTTATAAAACCGCATATAAAATTCACATGTCATTTTCGGCAATCATCAGCATCTAGTCTCACCTTAAACTATAAGGAGCATACAGTGGATATTATTTGTATAACATGGAAGATCGTGATGTCTTAAATTCTTATTATTTGTAGAAAATGGGAGAACACGATCTCTTAAATTATTGTGAACATGAACATGGTGAATGCATGTCATGTAATATTCGAACATGGGACGGGAATCCTGGGTAGAATCATGTGCACTTTACGCTACATGCGTATGTACGATCAACTTGGCATCTAAAATATTTTAAACTGTTCAACATGCTTATGAAGTGGCAAATTTGTTGACCGGTCCCCAAGGCCACCCTTGCTAAAGTTACCCTTCCATGCATTGCTTTCCAAAATGTTCCCTTTCTTTTCCAAAATTGTGAATAACTTATATGCAATTACTTTCAGATAAATTTTCTTACTTAGGAATTTCGACACAGTGAATATTTAAGGAGTCATACCAGGTTTTGGAACTTATTTTTACACTAATACAGCTAACATTTCTGAATGGCTATTTGGAATTTTTCCTTGACGTTGTATGAGAAACACAGCATGCATAATAAACTTCTTTCTTCCTTTCATTTCTTTAGTATATGCATAAACTCCACTTCACTTCTCATGGAGGCTGTGAATTCAGAAACAACTGATGGCGTTATAAATCATTGATAGTAGGATTTTAATGTTAGTGTTATCCATTCTCGGTATGAAACACGCATTTACCAAATTATATACTTCCAGACTAGAGGGGAGGTAACAACTCTAGTTAAAGACAAATTCCCTCCTCCCAGCCGGTAATCCAACCCTAGAATTAGTGTGCTTTGTTAACATTAGGAACGGCAGTTTTTCTAATCGTTTTGAAAAAAAATCACCTGAATACATCCGAGAGAGAGAGAGAGAGAGCGAGAGCGAGAGGGAGACAGGAATGAATAAAATGAAGAATGGAGAGTGAAGAGAAGACTTAAGAGAGAATGAAAGAACACAGAGAAAGGGGCAGAAAGCGATACAGGAGAGAGAAAAATAGTGATAGAGGAAGATGTATGACGACAGACAGAGTGTATGGCAGAGACATGAGACGCGGAGAGAAAGAGAAAACAGACAACATTCGCAGTAAATGTAACAACGCGAGCGAAGCTGTGGGTTCGGCAGTTGTGAAATAAAAATAGATCTGCACCAAGCGAATCCAAGAACCTATTTTCGTTATTCGTACTGCACTCCCGAAAACTTGAACAACAGAAACATCGCCACCATCTGATTAAAATTAATTAATAAAATACAGAGACAAAAGTTTATGCTTGGTTTGCCTTTGATGGTCAGCGTTTTGGCTTCTCAACTCAGAGGTGCCGGCTCGATTTCCAACCCACAAATCTTTATCTATAATTATTTCCTATCTTTCACAGAGACTGGAAGTATGGATATAAGGTTTCACGTAACACTATTAGAACGAATAAAAAACTCCATTTCAAAGAGTTGTAATAGCCTCAGTTGATTCTGTAGTAAAACCCTCGGATATGGCCGTAATAGTTAAAGCCGACTGTAGAAATAAAGCAATCTAAAAACAAAACAAAACAAAACAAAAACAAAAATAGCCATACCTTTGTTTTCTGTAGTTACGTATAGACACACGCCAAGGAGCAGTAGATACAAATTTCAGTTAAATCCCTTTGCTACTAAATATTTACATTCTTCATCTTCTAGTGGATACAATTAGTTTGCTTTTAAAAGAAATTCAACGTCTTCCTCTTTAAATCTGGCCCCCACAAACCGATATTGAAATCTCTCTAGTTTCAAAAAGCTGTCTTACCTAGAGTTGAATTGGCTACATGTTTAGACCTCAATTAATATTGGCACCACTTTCATTAACTGCCGCTATCCACTTCTTCATCGAACTGTTTCAAAAACCCACGTCATATCCGCATCAATTCTCTTTAACGTCCGTTTTAGGTATATCCTCGAGTCGTCTTATTACAGAAAGTTTATTCACAATACTTCCTTGTGCGTGAAAGGAGGAGAGAGTGAGAGTAAGAGAGAGAGAGAGAGAGAGAGAGAGGGGGGCAGGGAGGGAGAAGATAGCAGAGCAGCAAAATAAAAATAAAAAAGTCAAATAGACCTTTTAGGATGCAATACAAAGCCTTAAGTGGAAATTTTTAAGGAATAATTTAATGAAAATTGTGGAATTTCTGTACACAAGTAACGACGTTTTCACCCTATTTCAATTCTATATAGCCGTGAAATCAAAAGGAACAGATACAATTTTACTACAAGACATCTAAACCGTTCTTTTATGCTAGAAAGCTGTTTTTCGGCGATAGTATCACTTTCAATTCATGCTGTCACATTTGAAAACTGAATTACTTGCATTCAATGCTGATAAGCTAATATATCTGCATCTTTTACCTAGTTCGCTGCACGTATATGCATGAACTGTATTAAATCCACTATCGTTTTGTGTGTTTATTATTGCGGAATATGATCATAACGGATAGTTAAATTTTGCTGCTTTTTTACCATTCCCTTTGCTTCCCTCTTATTTGTAAATATTTACTTAGGATTTAATTCATGCAGCAGTTAAGTATGAGCTGCACTTTATTAATCTTATTAAGGCCAACCCAGGCAATGACAATCGCACGCCACTTTGTTACCAAGGTTGGTGACCTTGCTACTGGAACAACCATGTGCAAGATCTGTCTTGAATTATTAATTTTATCTTCATTTACGCATTACTTCCATTGCTCCTTATCGTTGATAAATTTGTATTGCAATACACATGCGTTGAATTTGCCGCGTATTTTCAATCTCCTCCTGGTTCACGCGTTTCCCGAATATTTGGTGTTGCACGATTAAACTTTTTAACACTCCACTTACTTAGTTGCTATTAAAACGGTTTAAAACGTTAGATCTTTCTCTCTCTCTCTATTTCTTTCTTTCTTTCTCTTCCAGTTCTCCTTAGTAACAAAACCTTGATACACAGAGCGTTCACTATATTGCGGGGCCGCGGTTAGCGCGTATGCTCCGCGCATTGTCTGTTGCACTCGAGAGTTCTCCGTTCCAAGTCTCCCGGATTACTTACGAATGGTAGTAATATGCATTATAATGAGTACTAACCTTGTTATAAGTAGTGTTAAAAGTGATGTACATCTTCTGATGAAATAACCATCACACGCATAATTTCTTGCGTAATTCTCATAATTTCTGTTATTATATTGTCTTCTAGTTCGTGTATGGCTTGACTGTTGTTCTTATTAGCTTTTGAATAGTGCATTCAAATGATGCATCCATTTCATAATTTTTTCCTCCGTTAACCAGACATCTAACAGTTTCTCTACCTGTAACTGGAAATTTTTCTTATAATTGTCTACTCACCTATCTACATAATTCGGTTTTTATGTATGTATTGCACATAAAATTCGATGTTCAAGAGTGAATTTGTCGGTAGGCATTAGTGGACTAATAACAAGACAACAACACTTTTAAGAAAAAAAAAAAAAAAAAAAAAAACCAGCACAGATGTGTTGAATAAACTTTCACCTTTGAGATGCACAATGCAAAAACCCTAATGCTTACAGCACGAACAGACGGCAGCACCCGACACAGTAAGAGTATAACACAGCTGATAAACGTAGCCTTGAGAGTGTCATTCACCACTAGTGCACAGCAGAAAGCGCCGAGATCACTGCAGTGCAGGCGGAGCATGTAGGTATACACGAGATCTGTTCTGTATAAGTAGTGACTACTTCTTTCGTACTTTGAATATAGGAACGAAAATATAATCATATTTGAAATATTTCTAAGAAAATATTTTCTTATTTTACTCATTT
This sequence comes from Deroplatys truncata, assembly GCA_030765065.1. Taxonomy (NCBI): domain Eukaryota; kingdom Metazoa; phylum Arthropoda; class Insecta; order Mantodea; family Mantidae; genus Deroplatys; species Deroplatys truncata. The sequence continues at coordinate 97,018,284 of CM060976.1, read as the reverse complement.
AATCATTTGAATATGGCCATTACTGGCATAGATCTTCACGTTGGAAACATATTTTGTAAAGTGTTTTATAACTTGTGTTCATGTGAATATCAAGTACCATTGATCAGCATGTTCAATTTTATTATGGACTTATCAACGTTTCCACAGAAAGTGAGCTACAGACCTCGCAAATAGTAAACGCATCTCGTGGGTATGGATTTAATGCAGTATGTACAACGCATACACCTAAAAGCACCCTTGATGCCGTTTCGACGCAGCTTGATGCGAATGGCTTTTATGCCTCTAATGTGAAAATATTTTCTAAGTGGCAGTGGAGGAAAGCCCCGAACATTCCTGTTCTTTTTTGTGCTTTCTAGGCTGGCATTGTCCATTACTTAGGAAATGGTTCTGCTATATAGCCTTTTTTCTCCATCATTTTTATGGATTTTACGCGCCTCTCGTCCTCTTTCATCAATAGGCTCACCATCTTCTAGAATGAGACTCTCGTCCTCCCTTCGAAATGAGGTTGACACTCGGGTCACCTCGGTTTTTCTCTTTCTTCGCTCTTCTAGAGAAAAAGCGTTATGCATTGTTGCTTTTCATTCCCGGTATTCTTTGTTTTCGCCGTAATTTATTACACATTCTTCAGCACTTCTATCATGAAAAGTCTTACTTTTCAGAGACTCAGGTTAGCAATTTCCAAAGCAATGCTAGTGTTTAACAATACGTGTGTCTGTGGTACGTATATCGGTGGTATAATGCCTGAAATTGCGGCGAAAATCGGTTTTGACGTAACAGAGGAAAGACATAACTCATATGTTATGAACGTTTTTACTGAACCTTCTCATTAACTTCATAAATTTATTTCTTCGTCAATTGCAGCGGGTTCGTCCTCGCAGAAGGAAGGGAGAGGGAGAGATACAGGAGGCGCGTGGATGTAATGGTGGATCTTTAATCTCGGATAGTGTTGTCAAATGCTCAGTGCAGATGCCGTTTATGGTTTATATAACTTTATTCACGCGCACTTTGTTTCGTTCTCTTTAGCTCCACTCCCACGTTCGATCTTGCTCAACAAACATTTATATACCTATTCGAGCCAGAGACATGTTTTTGCAAATTGTTCGCTATGAACTCCCTTTACCACAATTCACAAAACTTTATCTTTGTCAGCACATAGAGTGGACATAGAGTTCCATTGTATTAGCTAGCATTGTCCGTTTTGCGTACTTCGAGTTTATAAATTTTTACGTGTTCACCATGCATACTTCAAAATGCAAGTGTTTGCACGTGCGTCTCCCCGTGACTTCAAAACGCAAGTGACTTAGATTCTGCCTCCTTGCGACTCCAAATTGCAAGTCTTTGCATGTCCAACAACGCGCGACTGCAAATTGTTAGTGGTCTTGCTCGTGCATTTTAGTTCTCGGTATGTCAGTTTTGTTTTTTCTACCAAGGCATGTGGCATCTTTAACACCATTTTTGACAGAATTTCTTTTAAATAAGTTTAATTTTACCTACTATTGTGGATAACTATTGTAAAAACTCCCACACTTATCTTTCTCACATGTTTTTGAAACGTAAACATTCTGAACGTTCCCATGGGAACTGACGCGACGTCAAGATAAAACATGTTTCCGCCAAAAACTTTACGTTAACTTAAAATCTTAGAGTCTTTTGTCCTGGTCACGTATAGTTTTAGTTATAAAGACTGCTTTATTGGCCGACATTTCGAGCCTTCTAGAAAGCCGGTCTACTATATTTTGTTTTCCAGCCAACGAATCTTTCCGTCTGGCTCCGATATTATATACATGCCTCTAACCAATATTAAGTATGCTTGTAAAATGAATATTAAACTGCAACGTTTCCTTCAAATCATGAATTGTTTCATGAAAAAAATAGAAAACGAAGTTCGTACAAATATTCTTCAACCTTGTGTAAGAGAGGTACCGGGTTAGGTTCCCGGTTGGAGGAGAAGTTTTCTCCAGCAAAGATTATTCCATATTCTCCCCAGAGTCTGGAAGTATGAATGAGAGTGTGAATGTGTGTGATCTAATGATTAAAACCGAAAACGTGCAAGAAACCCAACGATAAGAGAATACAAGTTAACACCAACAGGCAATAGCTTCCAAAGGAAAAGCCACCGATAAGACCAATGTAGTTAAAGGTAGGGTATGAATGGAACTAAAGAAATTCTTCAAAAATTGGGAGTAAATGGCAGCGAAATCTTCCCATAAATGTTTCTCCATTTATCCTGTATGGCAATACTATTTAATTTCTCCAAGAATAGAGACATAGTTAAAGTAAACACGAAGAAATTATTTTTTCTAATATGTATTATATTAAAGGAAGACGTAATGGTGTATGATAAATTCAGATTAGTAATATTAATACTTTACCGAGTTCTTTCTCTCTCTCTCTCTCTCTCTCTCTCTCTCTCGTATCTTTAGAAGAGGAAGTGCTGTATTCCAAACAAAAATCAATACCACAGAAAAACAGCTTTTTATGAACTTTCAAAACATTGTATGACATGTAAGTTGCACAGAGAGGTGAGAAAGGAGATAAAGGTGAGAGTGATGCGCAGGTAGAGAGTGAGAAAATGGGAAAAATACCTCATCTCACTTCACCTCATTGGTATCGTTGAAGGGGGTTAAAGAGACGCCCCAAAGAAACAAAAGTTATTTCCTTTGTTTCCATTCCTATTCCAAGAGGGCGTTTTTTAACACCTCACCTCATTGAGTATTCTTGAAGGATTTAAAGAGACGCACAGTCAACTTAAAAGTTTTTTTTCTAAATGGTTAAGTGTTTTAAATGACCAATAAACCATATATTCTGAACTATAAAGAATCACAGATTTTTTCCCGTTAAAAACAGAAAATCCATTTTACACTACACACTCCCCTTAAAGTGATATAAGAATACACATTGTCATATATCAAAATTATTTGCTTTTCACAATTTAAGTCAGTTGTCGGTGATATTCCCAGGCATTTCTTTAAAAATGTAAGGTATTATTTACATAGGGCTTTTTCACCTACTACTCTAAATTTCCATTTACTTCATGTATATCTTTGTGTGTTGGTTTATAAATTACATTTATTTGGATGACGTCATGATAAACCGAGAAACCAAGATTGTATATCAGATAAAGTGTTGAACAATTCAAACAATAGCAATGAATATCCAAATTCCATTCGATTTGTACTTTCTCTACGAATACTTACAGTATGTAGAGGAAGTATTCTGTTCCACCCAAAATTCGATGTCGATATTTCATACGAAATACATGTGTTGAGTCGCTCTGTATCCGAAAACATATTTTTAGAAAATCTTCCTGTATGTGTCTGTATACATCATAATTAAAAACCGAAAGCCTGATTAATACCAAAATTTCTACTTAAATTCATTATCTTTTAAAGATGCGACACGAAGAAAATCCCTCAAACTGAAGCTACACTTTACATGAAAAAAAATCGTAATTTATTTCCTAAAAATGACCTAATAATTTTGACTAAAGTATCATATACTTAGGAATTTTATATAAAAAGTGCGTCTTTATATATGTTTTATTTTATTACGTATGATATTTTAATCAATATCGTTAAGATAAATTTTTGAGAAAGAATAATGAACAATTTTCCATGTAAAGATTAGTATGAAATGGGAAATTTTCACGAGAATATTTATGACCATAGTTAGAGGGTGATGGATATAAATAGCAGGATTGTTATGTGTATGACTTTTCTTAACCATGTAAACCTGCAGAACACGTAAACTGCATCGTTTGTTCTTTCTGAGCGTTAAAATGTAGAATTTTCTCTACGATACCTCGGCTGCTATGATTGTTTTAAAGTGCAGGCGTGAGATAATAATACCACCTTTCCATTTTCTGGAGCTGTGTGTTACACACTTAAAACTTATGTATAACACAACAACAAGCAACTTTGAACACTAATATAGCATTCAACGAGTAGAAAACAACCACATTGACGTTTATGTCGTTTATTTTATTTGCTAATCCGTTCAAAGAAATGAGAGTTGCCGCCCACTTTAAAACACTTATATTTCTTTAGTTTATTTTTAACGAAAAGCTTCCCATCTGTGTCTGAAGAGGCACATTAGCAAAGTGCTCAATTTATCGCTGTTGCAAACATTAAGCCATTAGGAAAGCAATCTTCATGTTTTCCACATATTAATTAATGTGTACGAAAATGTGAAGTAGCAGATCGCGCGCGCCATTCATTAAACCCAACTTCAGAGAATGCATGTTAACGCACATTGTGAGAGCACTCCACCAGAATGAAGAAAGAAAAAACCTTCACGTAATGACAGTGTATTCCATTTTCTGTTTTGTAATATTTATGACTACGGGCGCTTTAATACATAACCAAGGCTGCGTCATCTTGCGCGATACAAAGAACGAGCACTCTAAGTAATGAGTTTGTTCTGGGTATTGCCGTATAGAGAGAAGTATCATTTTTCAACAACATATAGGTATGTTTATTCTCAGCTTTGAGGTGCTAAGCCAAACGTGAAAGCCTGTCAGGATAATCTCTTTCTCAGCAAAGCGAACGAGTCAAGCTTCACAGCGCTTTAAATCCTCTGTTTTACGGCCTAGCGGTCGGGGTTTGTATTTCCGGATCACTCAAGCTCCTTATTTGTACTTCAAAATTCATTGGAATTGTTGAAAACTGGCAGAAGCACAGCTCTGCTCGTTTTATTACTGTATGACAATGCACCCGTGAAAACAAAACTTAAAATCCACTCGTTTTCATTTAAACAACTTGAAATCTCCATCACACTGTGTTAATGTTACTTACCATTTGATGTACACTTTTCTACATTAATTTTGTTGTTCTTCATTTAATAAATTCTCATATGTTAATTAAAAATACATTATGTGTAAAATTACTTTAGATAACTTGCCAAATTTTTGTTTGGTCTTTTTAATAAATCATTATAAGGAAAGCACAGAAAAGTTTTTACTTTCTCTACACTTTCCTATAGTAAGCAGAGGAAATTTTTTATTTCACCTAAAAATGCGATATTTAATTTTACTGGAAATACATGTTTTGGGATCCTGGAATAAGAAAAAAATACAAAAATATATGATATGTGCATATGCGATTGCGTGTATGTGTGAACACTGCAATTAGGGCTCGGAAGTTGAAGACCTATATGTTGCTTAAAAGGACCTATATAATGACCTAAATATATCCCAAAAAGACCTAATAACTATAAAAAATCACTTAAAAGTTCGTGTAAATTAATTAATATTTTTAATAATCTGAGTTTCATTTATTGTATAGCTAAATAATTCTTCATATTAGGCATCAACATCATTGCATTACCAGTTGTTAAAAAGGAATGCGTTTCATTTTCCTCGAAATTGCATTATTCATGAACTCTTGATATAAAATAGTATATACATATTGTAGTGAGAGAGGATGCCTTCATTTATCATGTAACATCCATATGTTCTGCTTTGAAAATAAATCGTGTTAAACATTCTGGTGGTAAGAAACATACAGTGCAAAAAACATTGGAATTAAAATACTTCTTCTTTCAGTCATATTTTTTAGATTATGACAATATGCGTAAATAATTTTGTCTGTATGAATTGAGAAAGAGCAGTAAAACTTCAGTCAAAAGAAAGTGGAACTGTCGGAGTCCAGTAAAACGAAGTATTGAATTACGTTTTCCAAACCAAGCTACTAACCGCATAAACTGAATTTTGCGAACGTTACTTTGAAATATTTTTATCGCTAACTAGATGACCTAGGAACACACCACTGTTTCACAGCACCACGAGTCAAGTGAGCTGAACATCTGAGAGGCACGGACCGTGCTCTAAATGCTGAATCATTGCCGAATCTAGAATGAATGAACAAGGTGCGTCGACACACGCTTTTCCATTTCAATTACGCGTCGCCTTTCAATTTAGGACAATCCTTTAATACTGAAGGATTATTTTTTCTTCATTTCGCACAACATTATTGGCTTTTTATTAACATATATCGTCTCCTAAATTATATTTTCCTAATCTATTTCCTCACCTGGAATTTAACCAGTGAAGCACATTACAAGAACCCTTACCTTGTACTTTGCTAACAGTTGACGCCGTTATGAACCACTAATTACTTCTAGTCTATCAAAATATTTATATTACCCTCTTTCCCCATGATTATACAAGTTTTACAACATGCTTAAATAGGAGTTATTATACAAATGTTTACATTGCTGCAATATAGCATATACCATTATGAACATTAAATATTCCTTTTCTATTATTACCATTATTATTTTGTGTTGCTACTTCTTATGAATTGCTTGCATACATGTTTATTTTATTTGCTTATTACTGCATATTAGTTACTAGTGGAATACACCTATAGTGTATCAACCCCCACCCCAAAGTACGGTTTACCTGAAAGGCTTTCATTATTTTTTTATTTTCTCAAAGGACTGACGATTGTAATACTGCATTATGTTTAAGCTTTTTGCATAACAAAGTGTATATGTTGAATTTTCTGGAGGTCTGTGAAGTTCCCTCATTTTGATTGAATATTATGTACGTTTGTATAACTGGTAAACCATAACAGATAGGCAAATACTTACTGCACAAAAAATGTAGATCTGTTAAATTACGCAATTTATGTGAAACAGTTCTTTGTGATATCAACCATTTCCGAGATATACGTTTTATTGGTTTGCATTTTTAAATGCAAATACTTTATACCGTTTAAGTGCTAAACCGCTATTCCTTTGTTTCTCACGGTCATGCAAAAAGGGGTGGAATTTCAAAGGATATAGCGAACCCCGCTTAGAAGATTTGACTATCGCTTCAGTCTCTTGATTCCCCTTGATCAACCTTATTCCTAAAATGAAATGTGTAACAAAGTTATTTCTAAAAATGTTATTTTGATTAAAATAAAATAGATATGCAAACACCCTATTATAGGAATAGTTTTAAGAAGGTATATAAAAATGAACAATGTTGACTAGAGAGTCATATGAATGTAACATATGTAATTCTTCATTTGTTATTTATTCTAGTGAATACTTTGCGAAAAATAAGTATATAGAATTCCTTTACAGGTATATACTTTCGATTTTACATATGACTCTAAATAATAATTCATGAAATTTTACTACAAATTAGAAGCAAATTCGTCAAACTATAACACAGGAAGCATTTTAAATAATGAAAAATACTAAGAAAATATTTTCAGAAAACAACATTTTAAATTGGAATATGATTTAGAGTATTATGCTCAGGATATCTATGCATGGAGCCTAAAATATTACAGAGATCAGTAAATGAATATACGAACTGTAAACATAATGAATGATAAAAATATTATTTTGAAAATTTTCAAGAAATTTCACATTCATTACCTTAAATGTGAAGATTCTCCTCTTTCTCTCTCCCTTCCTGTAGCATTCGCTCTCTCCATCTCTCACACCTTTTCCACCTTCTATCGCACTTCCCCCTATTCGTCTGTTTCTTATGCTTGTTAGGCCTGTCCGTTGAAAATGGTTTACATTCTCGAATAATGGTAGAGAAAATCTTGCCCAAATACCTAAATATTCATTCCCTTGGAATTATATAAATGTCAGAATCACTATACTTATAAGTTTTTGTGATGTAACGTTTTTAAAAAAGGAAACTGATTGATACAAAAGATGCTTTCAATTTCTTTTAACTTTTTGCAGCTTTAGAAACCCCCAAACTTTGCGGAATGTCATAGTTACAAACAATTCGAGACAACTGTAGGAATGGTTTAATTCAAACGGCACAAAAGGTTTATCTGCTTAAAGATAGGTATATTTTGTTTCTTCAGCCTTAATTCAATTAATGTGAAAAATAACTCAAGTCCCACCAATGAGATCCAGAGAAACCTGCGAAGATGCAAACAAGATGCAAGACCTGCAAACAGGCAGTCATACTGGGTCCAACAGTTCAACTGAACCTTAACGAACCACTGAAAACGTGTCTCTTAATTTATTCTTCTTCCTCCTCCTTCTCCATCACAATAAAGGCTGCCAATCCATTCCGACTCCAAATTCTTATTCTGTCCATCTGTTTCTCGGTCTTCCTGGTTTGCGCTTTCCTTAAGGTGTATAATGTAAACGTGCTTTTGTTATTCTGTTATTAGTCATTCTAGGTGTTCTTTCCTGTGTGTCCTGTATTTTGTTAAAACAGCGTTTAGTTCTTCAGTATTTAGTTGTTTTATTTCGCTTTCTATCACTCCGTGTATGATGCTTTTGATCTAATAAACGTCATTTCCGCGCTATAGTAATACCATGAATAGCCAGCGGTTTATATAATTTCATTAAGTAGATTCTAGCTTCATTTTTGTGTTTGGCTTATTGCTTCGTTTATGCCATTAAACTTAATAATATTTGATTATATTTGTTTGTTTATTCACTCTTATATTACACTCTGAGAGGTATATTTTGGTATTTCTTCAATAGTGTTGTTTTCTGTCACTGTTTTAGACAGAACTATGCTTGGGCCTTTGAAGGGCATTACTTTCGTTTTCATTATTAAGATTTCCACATTACACAGCTTCGTTACTGGATATATTGTATCTTTATTCACATTTTGCAGTTCATCTTCATTCTTTTGCTTTTATTACTTGGTCGTCAGCGTAAACTAGATCTTGTATTACCTTCTTGATCGGAATTCGAGGCTACTCCAGCTTGTGAGTTTCGCCACAGTTCTGGGCAAATCCTGAGTCATTCACTCGCCAAAACCCAGGAGAAATTCCCTTTCTCCTGCGGTTACTTGAACTGCTTTGCTTGGCTTAACACTGGAACCAAAGTGAGATGGCGTACACGTCGCCGCCGTGGAGCGGGACCAACGTTCTTCTCCGAAACGCCTCTAGGGGCTTCATTTGACGGTCTTCAATTAACTTAAGAGAACTCGGCTTAGATGGGTAACGGTATTTGGCCAGCTGAAGTCACATAAATGGTAACAATCAAATGCAGCGCTAGCCATTTTTGGTTAATGCTAATAATAATTATGCTTAAATTTTTCCTCATGTTGGGTCGGAGGGTTATGTCAGAATAAGTAACCTCCATGAAAGAGTAGAATGATTTCCATTACATTTTATCATCTCATACAAATTCGACAAAGGTGTTCATGCACGGTATTTTTCGGCCCATAAGATTCATCTCATTTTTAAGAGACATTTTAGGGAAAAATTAATTAAACTCCTGTAATTCAAACAATTATAAAAAATATGTGTAGAAACCTAAATTTTCTTAGATACTGAAACTCCCGTATGTCTGCTGTCTAAAATCCAAATATAGCAGTTCCAGTTCTGGCCATTTAGCAGTTTCGCTTCGTAGATTATGTTTGCTGCTAGTTACTTTGTTTATAACCACTCATGCTTCGGCCAAGTTCTTATTACTTTCTCAGTTGGAGGTGGTCCGAAACACCTTTCTGCAGCCCTGTTTCCGTGTTCTGTAGCATACGCAATCACTTTTAACTTAAATGCAATTGCGTAGCCATAGTCTACAAATTACCGTAATTAAAGACGCAAGCGAATCTTCGCACTAATCAAAACCATTGAACTTTGAACGAACAATATGAAAATCCCAAACGAGCGCATGTGCATCCACTGAACTCATTACAACTGGAATGCTCTCATCTCCGTAAGGAAGCTAACAAGGAATTGCTTCGAAACATTCCAATTTTCAAGAAATAGAGGTAATAAATAGCATACTATCGGCGTGTAAGACGCACTGATTTTGGACGTATTTTTGAGAAACAAAAGTGTGTCTTATACCTGGCAAATACGGTAAACGTTTTTTTGTTTGTGTTAATCAGATCACGTATCCGCACAACGCTAGAATAAATTAGTATATACGAAGTATTTTATAACGCAGGAGGCTATTTTGGACACAGCAAGTGATTAGTGCTAAGGTTGTCACTTTAAAATCTCGATTTCTTCAAAATTAAATTTGACATTAAAACCTAGCTTTATGTAACAATATAATGTACAGTGTAACAAGGTTAAGGGAACATAAAAATGAAATTTGAAATGAATTCTTGAATCTAGATGTTGTTCAAGTTTTGATATTACCTGTGCAAACTTTCAGTATAATTGGTAAATTTGTCATTATTTTTAAAAACACTTCAACAATTTTTTGGTTTATGAAATTAATGTTTTTATTATAAGCGTATACCTTCCAACCGTATTTATAAATGTTTCTGAACTTTGAAATGCTGAAATGCAGTTTTTATAATGTATATTGTTGAATTTATAAATTCTAAAATATTTATTTAAGGATACTCTGTATGGAAATAGTTTTTTCAAACTTAAATAAATTTAGCTGAAAATTGAATTACAGATTGTTCAAAGCATTTATAGCATAAAATTCATTTTCATGGTGATATAAATCTCAAATTTTAAAAATTTGTTTTCACAAATGAAAAGCAAGCCTCTTGTGAAGCGCTTTACGCGATGAAACTGTTACAATTTTAGAATTATTAAGTTTGCACATTATTCCTCGGAGAATTGGTGCAACATTAAAGATTTTAATGGAAAGAATAATTATGTAACACACGTATAAACTATTTAAACCCTAAATCAAAAACTATAATTATTATTAAGAAAATACATTAAATCTCTTCTACTTTCAAAGAATGTATGGTGGAAACACGAGTTTATTTCGGTTTCGAATATGATTGTGAGATTTAGCATTTCTCTCTGCTTTATTGCAATTTTACGTAACGTTTCCTCTATATTAAACCTGAATAATTGTTATTCTTAAAATTCTCCAAAATTTAAGAATATTTATATATTAAAATGCCTTTCAGCACTTCAGCAAAAATAAAGTCATAGAAACATGTAAAATATACAACGGAGTATCAACTTGATATTTTCTTTGTTTACTATGACTACAAAATTTTAGCGGAGTGACGTGCGGACCCTTGGCCAAGGTGTTGGCCCTCTATACCCCGAGGTCGCCTTCCTTACCCCAGAAGAAGACCTTTGAGCATAAAAGTTTGAAATCTATGTCATGCAACCGCACGGCACTTGGCTAATTCTGCTAAATTATGGTAAATAACCAATGCCGATAAAGCTTCAAACTATTTATTTTCTTTACCTCCCCAATACAAGATTTTGATTCTGAAAGTCTCGAGGAACTTTACTTGCAGCTGGATAATCTACGAAGGTTCAGAACATTTTGTAAATGATCCGAATTTCGCTTTTTGCTTCTATAAATAATAATATTGATGTCTAAAACCGTCTAGCATTTGCACTCCTACTAATACAAGGTTAATCCAGAAAGTAACGACCGTTTGCTTATTGCTGCTTCGCATATTGCTCTACATATTCGGATAGTTTCCTCGACTTCTTTTCTCAGTGTTGTGCGAGTTTCAAATGAAACACGTTGTTCTTGTACTTTCTGCGATTGTTCATAACGAACTGAGTGATAGGAATCCCCGACTCTGAGGCGAGAGTTATTGATGCTTGAATGCTCGGATACTGAAACACGAAAAAATGTATATGGAGGTGTATGATGATAGCGTAATGAACGAAATATATTTGGGAAAGTGGTGTGAAATGTTGATCAATGGACGAACAAAAGTGCATGACGAAACTTGACCTGGACGTCCATTACTCATAACTGGGATAGGAATTCTTAAGCGGTTGGCTTCAAGTTATCTACACTCAAACCATTATCCACAAAGAGCCCTGTAGTAATAACATATTGGGTGTAGATAAAAGATGCCAAGGGTTACTGGCAGACAGGTAGAAATCGGTATATAAGCTAAATATAATCTGCCAATCAGTTTCACATTTTTAGCCCATTAATGGCATTAGTTTATTTTAGCTCCTCTTTCGTGTATTAAGCGTTAATGTAGAATTTAATTGAAATAGCATAATGAGAAAATAATTGATGAACAAATGAACGTCTACTGAACAAATGACATCTTTCACCTGATCACAATCTTATGTTGAACTAGATAGCTATACTTTAAAATTAAGACGAGGGGAAAGAACATGTTGGTGGTTTTGTTATAATTTTCCCCCAAGAATTCGTAAAAAGACTAAGCCAAGCCACTTTTAAGTCCATATAAACAACTTTATTTCAATGTATTTACGTACTCTTTCAGAAAATGAGGCAACTATAATAAAATGCTTAAAACATGTAGTTCATTTCATCTTTTTTAAATGAAACTTTTAGGGAGAAAGTTGAATATAGTTCAAAGTACTATTGAAAGTGAAGAGATTCATATATTAAAACGTAGATAGTCACAAGTTGAAAACTTACTTTACCTACGTTAGATGGTTAAAATCAGAAAACTTATTTCGGAGACGTTCGTCTCTATTCCCAGCTGTTTACCGAATGAGATTTTATATTTTAATATAGTTAAACTATTGATCCTGCAACTTGAAATACTTGGAGATATTTAAAGTATTTGGGATTATAAATTTATAAGATAGAAGTTTCAGACATCAATCACCTTAAGCTATTGATACACCTCTTCTTACAGGTATAACATTCCGAGAATTTCACTATAAGTTTTGCATCCAAATTTCTCCAAAAATGCATGTTTTAAGGGCTGTATAATTCTTCAGATAAACAAATATTTCTGTTGTATTAGGCCACTCATTGCATATAGAGGATTATAGATTTGGACGACTGAGTTAAGTATATAATCGAAACAATGTTGGAGGTTGTGTTTAACGTTGCTTATGCTTATTCAAGCATGGAACACTATTTCGCAATGTGCTACGGTGATCCTGCGATATTATGCGCTCTGATTTTATTGCGACGTTATTTTAACTGCTTTTTAATCGTATCAGCGATATCACCGGTGTACCAAGAGATTTAAAAGCCACCCTTCATTCCAATGCTGTTACAGATGCCTCTAATTGTAAAACCGGTGTGGACCGATAACAGCACCAACTGCTTTGTAAGTAACTTTACTGCTATTTCGTAATACCTACTGAACTCTACATCCTACAGTAAAACAGCTAGTATTCTATTACATGATCATTTACATAGAACAACAAAAGGAAGGAATTTAAAACTGAAATGTTTTGAAATCCATCCATTTTATTAGACTACCTTTAAGTCTGTGCACCAATGCAGATAGATCGCAATTATCTTCGGTACTTATTGCTTCAACGCACGATTTATACCACTTATAAGCACCAGTTAGTAAAACGCCTTAGAGTAATTAATGTAGTTCTCAGAAGCAGCAACATGGATTTAGAAAACGATTGTCTTGCAGTTACTATGTGCCTATGATCAGAAAGTGGAGAATATAATTTGGAAGTGCGTAAGTAGGTATATATAGAGAGATCGAGCGCAGTTTTTTGCGTTTATATGGGAAAGGATAGGGAAAACGAGGCTAGATGCGACGGTTCAAGGAGGAAAATGCGTTTATATGGGCGAGATAGGGAATACGAGGACTGACGCTAGGCTAGACAGTGGTAGGAGGGGGAGTGCGCTTTATATGAGAAAGATAGGGAAAACGAAGTTAGGTGCTAGGCTAGACAGAGGCTGAGTAGAGTATAGTTTATATGAGAGGTACAGGAAAACGAGGGGAGGTGTTAGGCTAGACAGAGGCTGAGTAATGTATGGTTTATATGAGTGGTATAGGAAAACGAGGAGAGGAGTTAGACTAGACAGAGGTCGAGGAGCAGAGTATGGTTTATGTGAGAGTCATAGGTAAACGAGAGAGGCGTTAGGCTAGACAGAGCTAGAGGAATAGAGTATGGTTTATATGAGAGGTATAGGAACAGGAGAAGAGGTGTTAGGCTAGACAGAGCTAGAGGAATAGAGTATGGTTTATATGAGAGGTATAGGAACAGGAGCAGAGGTGTTAGGCTAGACAGGTAGTGTAGCAGTAGGAATATGGACTTATATACAGGAGAGATAGGGAATACCAGGGCTGATGCTAGGCTAGTCAGATGCTAAAGGAGGGAGGTATATGCTTTATACGAGAGAGATAGCGAATACAAGGAAAGATGCTATACTAAACAGGACTTGAAGGGTAGAATATGAGCGATTAGCGAACCGAGGAGAGGTATTAGGATAGGAGTTTTGAATGATGGAGTAGGCGTTTATATACGAGAGATAGGGAATACGAGGGTCGATGCTAGGCTAGACGGTGTTGAATGAGGGAATGCATCTTATATGAGAGAGGTAGGGGAATATGAGGAGAAGTGCTAGGCTAGTCGGGAAGGTCTGAATGAGAGAGTATACGTCTATATGGGAAAAGATAGGGAAAACGAAGGTAGGTGCTAGGTTGAGAGAGTCTTCAAGGAGGAAAATGCATTTATATGGGCGAGATAGGGAATACGAGGACTAACGCTAGGCTAGACAGTGGTAGGAGGAGTGCGCTTTATATGAGACAGATAGGGAATACGAGGGGAGGTGCTAGGCTTGACAGAGGCTGAGTAGAGTATAGTTTATATGAGAGGTATAGGAAAACGAGGGGAGGTGTTAGGCTAGACAGATCTAGAGGAATAGAGTATGGTTTATATGAGAGGTATAGGAACAGGAGAAGAGGTGTTAGACTAGACAGGTAGTGTAGCAGTAGGAATATGGACTTATATACAGGAGAGATAGGGAATAGGAGGGCTAGACTTGAAAGCGACTTTAGACGTGAACTTAGTGGAGAACTGTTTCATGTCAATGTTAGAACGCTAATTCTAGACATGCCCATCACGTAACCTATTCAGGGAAAAGGTGACTCGTTCAGGGGAAAAAGGTGACTGCTCAGGGAAAAAGGAGACCCACAAAGGGAAAAAGTTGACTAGCAAAGGGAAAAACGTGACCAGCAAAGGGAAAAATGTCACCAGCAAAGGGAAAAAGGCGACCACCAAAGGGAAAAAGGTGACCTGCAACGGGAAAAGCTAACCCACTAACACTAACAGGTAAGTAATTCAGATAGTATTGCAAGAGGCTGACTGGATCATAGCAGTGTATGATTTCACAGGTAATTCAGCTAGTATCGTATGTTTTTAGGCTAATTCGTCTAGTAACACAGGATAGATTCCAGAGTCTAACTGCATCATAGCTATGCATGATTTCACAGCTAATTCAGCTAGTATCGTAGGTATTTAGGCTAATTCAGCTAGTATCACAGGAGGTTAGATTCCAGGGTTGGGTATAGCATAGTTTCATATTTCACAGGTAATTCAGAGGGTATCGTAAGTATTTAGGATAATTCAAGTAACAGGTGTTTAGAGTAATTAAGCAAGCATTACAGGAGGGTAGGTTCCAGGGGTTGGTTATAGCCTAGTTTCGTATTTTACAGATAGTTCAGGTAATATCATAAGTATTTGAGGTAATCAGCATAGTTTCACAGATATTATTGATAATTTCGATCAGAGATTTGTATCACAGCTATTTAAGGTAAATGCAGGTGATTCAGGTTGTATCAATGGTATTTGAGTCATTTTAACAGGTAATTCAGGTAGTATCACAGGTGCTCGTGCTAATTTAGAGCAGGAATTCGTATCAGAGCTAGTTAAGGTAATTTCACATGATTCGGGTAGTATCACAGGTATTTAAATCATTTTCATAGCCAATTCAGCTAGTATCGTGAGCATTTAAGCTAATTCAGCTAGTATCACAGGAGGCTAGATTCCAGAGGCTAACTGCATCATAGCTATGCATGATTTCACAGCTAATTCAGCTAGTATCGTAGGTATTTAGGCTAATTCAGGTAGTATCACAGGAGGCTAGATTCCATGGTTGGGTATAGCATAGTTTCATATTTCACAGGTAATTCATCTAGTATCACAGGTACTCATGGTAATATAGAGAGTAATTCGATTATAAAACTTTTCTCATCCAACGTTACAACAATTTATATACTTTTTTCTAAATCTTACAAACTTATTATATGTTAAACAGTTATTGTACGATGCGGAGAGGGATAAACTGCATATTGGTTCACAAATTGAAAAGCTTTACGTCAACATACCTTTATTTTAGTTCGTTATAGATGTCTCTCCCCTTTTATCTAGGCTTGAGACTAGCACTAGGATTGCTCCTAATGGCAGGGTTACCACCTTCCCTTCCATCTTCTTCTTTCTTCATCAAGCGTCAGCTATCTGCATATACAGCACACAGATACCTTCTTTTTTAAGATTGTAGACTCACTAGAAAATCTTTATCTTTAACTTACATTCTTTTAAGCACTGTTTGTAATGGCGTAATGTCCATACGCATATGTTGTTATCCCGTCATCAGCAATAATTCTTTTATCATCAAACGGAGTCAATGCAATTTTATTCACTTGTACTGTAGCAAGGGCATGCTTTCGTGATAGGATCAGATTCATAGGTGTTCTGATGATTTCACTGGTTTTAAGACAGTCTGTATAGCTGTCAAACGAAATGTACTGCTTAATAGCGCTACGTTTTATACCTTTAATCTTTTTTATCATTGACCCTTGAATATCTAAGGCATACATCTTAGGACGTAGTCCAACAAAGCGTAGGATGATTTTGCTATTAGCCTCATCTTTAAATTTTCCCAATACCTTCTTGTTCTGAGTAGAGTAACATATATGGTTGGCAGGGTAATCAGCTGTATCGAGATGCTCAAGAAAACGTAGCTTGTCCTGGTACACATCTTCAGTTGTTACACGATGAATGAACGAATCAGTGTCCATATACATAAGCTTCAGGTTTTCAGCTCCATAATAAGGCAACAAAACGTCGTAATGATAGTTATACATTAATGTCTTGGAGATGTCCAACACACTCATACCAATGTATATAGGCTTGTTGAATACAATCTGACGAGAGGCCATATGTACAGCAGCTAGATTATCAGCATATATCGTCCTGTCGATAAACGTAGGCTTGGCGATCAGCTTCTCTAGAGTTTTTTCATTGGTCACCAGTCGTATATCCATACGATTACGCAGGTTCTCCATAGTTTTTCCAAACATAGCGTTGTTAAAGAGTTTGTAGAGATCCTTCTCGAAATCATTCGCAGCTTGTTGTCGTAGCCTGTTGTTAAATTCCACATAAGGTTTCAACCACTGAGACTGTCGGAATTGTAGCACACGATGGATTTTTGTTAGTCGTAGTCCATGACTAAGAGCTTGCTTCAAAGCCATGTAATGCACTACATACTTCTTTCGAGGTCCAAGATGAGGTATCAGTTTCTTTGTAGATGATTCCAATGGTTTCATACACTCTGGCAGGAAAGGTAGATCGTTGTGTAGATCGTGAAGTTCTGCAGGATACTCGATGTCGACTTCTAATATGTAGCCGTAAGGATCATCTTCTTGTAGTGTTTCTAAGTTGATTTCTTCAGGTGACACCCACTGAAATCCACCAAAAGGAAGGGCGTGACACATTGCCCACCCATATTGGTTATTTGCGTCCTCGTATGTGATAAATTGGGTTGGTCTCGTCGGATCAAACTTCTCCATATAAGTGTTATTAGCCTCAGCATACCGATGAGAAACTTGGCATAAACCTCCTCTTATACCTGATTCCACCATGAGTAATTGATCATAATCTTGTAACAGCTCTAACTTAATTCCAGTATACAGTAACATAGCGTCCCATGTTAGACCTGGAGAGGTAAAATAATGGGCGGGATCGACTTTGTGTGTTTTAAGGGTTTGCTCTCTGAACGTCTCAAAGACGTCAGCTAGAAGAAGTACATCCGAAGTTAAGTAGAGATCGCTGTACTCTCCCAGGTTTCTCACATTAAACAGTTCCCATACATTTCTAGCATGATCGTAGTCAGCATCAGTAATTTCTTCTTCATTTAATCTATTGTAGAAGGAGTCCTTAGGAGGCAAGCAGGTCTCGTTCAGGGCATCCCATGACGTAACAAAATCATATGGAAATACACCCTTACGGGTCATCAACTTCAATTTGTCTTCTCCAAAGTACTTTAGCGTTTCAGGATACGAGGTTAGATTTTTTACCAACTTATCCAAGCTTGTACTGAGGAATCGGAAGCTATCCACAAATCGAAGCTTTATATCTCCTACATACTTGGTGAATGAGATATAGCTTTCTTCAGAGTTAGGAATTACCTCCACACGTTCACTTGTACAACCCAGCTCCTTAACAATGAAATGAGAGTCATATCCGCTAAGGTTATGCATGAAGACTGGTATATATTTAGGTGTTTTGCAGGCTAAATTACATTCATTATGAAGACTTCCACGATATTCACCGCTGATGTGATCATGGTCGCGTACTTTATAGTTCTCTTCTGTAAAGGGTTTTCTACACAAGTAGCATGTCGTAGAAGACTCGAAATCCTTTTGCTGTTGATCCGTAAGTTTCAGAGGCTTAGCAGATTTGTATATATTACCAATCATTTTTGCAAGAGATGTCAGGTACAGCATAAACTTCTGAGCAGCATCAGCACCACGATACACATAGGGTTGCTTAGGAAGACCAGTTTCGAGATGTTCAACACTGGATGTAGGCTTCACGTAAACACAGAAGCTCATTGGTATGTGCTCTTGATAAGGGGTTGTATAGGAAGTTTCAGGATTGGGTATACACGTATGGCATGGAGTGAGAATACTCTCAAAATCCGCATAGATGACATAAGGTACTTTCAGCATCCTCTCAACATTTTTAAACTGTACAATTGATTTCTCCTTGGTAGGCATAACTACCCTTGCAACATCATGTTGAATACAGACGGCTGCATGTTCTTGTAGTTTTTCCTGTCCACTTCGTCCGCTCTGGTCATCAAAATGTGTAAAGCAGCGCTTACAAGTATAAACCCGTCCATTATGGTTAGTTTTCTGGCGTCGAACGAGTTTCTCAAAATTCTTTATATACACGTAGTGATGTTTTCCACTGCTGTCATTCAATAGTAGCAGGTCGCGATGTTCAGGTAGTTCAATATCAGCAACCTTTATCGGATACACTTCATGCTTCTCATCCAACCCGAAAACGTTAATAGACATATTGTTAAACTTCTCAAATTTAGGTATTTGAGAAAGTGGAGTAGGGTAGGAAACACAGCTGAAGTCGTACTTATCTTGAAGTTGTTTGTATTTGCTCACACGTTGCGCATCCTTCCCTATGAATTTAGCTAATATAGAGTACATGAAACATTTCTCGTCGGTAAAGTTCTGAATGTTTATACACGCTTCTTTAGCTCCGACAGATGACGGTAGTGGTATGTAGCTACTTCCTCGTAACGGGTTGTACTTGTTGATACGAAGTCGAACTCCTTCCACAGCAAGCAAAGCCCAGCTGCTACCCTTAAGCTGAGACTCCTCCATTTCAGTCACCAATTTCTTGAATTTCACTTCAATCGTTGACTCCAGTTCTGTTTCTAGAAACACAGCTTGATTCCGTGTTTTAAATGTTTTGTCACAGGTTTCTCCAATACTGTTAACAAATCGACACTCAGCCAGCAGATTAATTTTAACACTCTTATGAATGCTAAGCTCTTTATGCACAGCCTGGATTATACGTTGTTTTGCCTCTTGCAGATACATATTTAGGTCCTTAGCTGATTCGCATCGTATAAAATACGATTTCAATCGTCCTTCGAATGAAGTTTCGTATTCTTTCATATCACAGTCCTCCATTGTTGACAGCAACTGATGTTTAGTTGGCTCCAATCTTCTTTTCTTCTGAGGGCTGCTTATTTCACATATATCTTCGTGTCGCTGTCCCTTATAACAATCTTTGAAGGTTACATTACAATGTTTACATTTGAAGAGCTTCTTGCAGCTCATCTCGTGTCTTCTCTTGTCATAACCTCGGAGGAACTTCCTCCCACATTTTCCGCATGCATATCCAGTAGCGCTTGGAATAATATCCTTATACGCTGAGTTATTCATCTTTATTCTTGATGTAATAACGTATTAATCACTGATCAATGAAATGTAGACCTCTTCACCTTGACACCACTTTAGAAAGCTGATTATTCTTGGAGAGAACACGATGTTAACACCTCAAGACTAATTAGCACAATGAAGTCCAATGCCCTAGATCACCATATTTATAGAGGGAGCACGAACCTTTTAGATCAATCATAAACTCGTTTCATAACCAGATGTATATGATCGCTCAACGTGTATTAACCCCACAGCCATATAACCTCAAGTCTAGAGACAAGATGTTTATGACGTCACACCCAGAGAAAGAATGTCTGACAGCATCAAACACGTTTAAACTCGTCTAATAACTACCTGCTTAAGCTGTCACACCAGCAAGAGAAGATTTCTCCCACGCTCATTCAGACATATATTTCAAATTCAAAGCCTACCACCACCATCACCACCTATTGTACCAAGGTTAATTACAGCTGTATTATCACAGTACTTAAAGTAAAAGCTTAAAAGGTAACGAGAAGATGTCCCCCTTATTTACTTAATTATCTCATGTTTTCATTCCCTTTTCAATTCTTCCTTTCCATCTTCTCACAGAAAGCCCATTACATTTAACTACAATCACGAGAAAAGCAATTTTTCCAGAGTTTCACAGATTCTAAGCTTCTAAATCGAACCCGGTAATACTTTTAATAAATGTATTTTAGCTCCCCAATATCAGCATCTACCATTTAATCTTTACTCGAACCTGATATGATCCATAAGCTTGAAGATATATGAAATCACCCCTTCGGGATTCTATCTAAGTACTTTAAAGTAATTTTTATAACGATAACGATATTTAAGGACTAGATACTCTGTTTACGTTTACCTTGACATGTCTATCTAAATTAAATTACGAGTTATTAAATGTTTGCAAGTAAATTTCATTGAATCGGTATTCGAACCCAGAACACCAGGAACAAAATAATTTATAATATTAGTCTGACATGTTAAACAAAGCTGTATGCAGTTACATCATCGATCTAAGTGATATATTCTAGTGTACAGAGGAAAATTAAGAAAGTCATTAAAAAATCGGGAATCGAACCAAGCACAACTGATTGGCAATTATATACAGCATTAATCACCCAGTACAGAACCTATCAATCATGCTTTGCTGCACTCCTCTACATCACTTAGTTTCCGAGATAATGAAAATTTAAAAATTAAGGATCGAACCCAGGACGTCAGGTATCTAATTACACATTTACAAGATACTACCTAATAACATAAACGCAATAAAGTTTATTTGGCGTCTTTATCTTAATTGGTTTAGGAGTTATTAAATTTATAAGTAAATTCCATCGAATCAGTATTCGAACCCAGAACACCAAGAACAAAATAATTTATAATATGAGTTTGGTATGCTTAAAGGTGCTGTATGTAGTTACAGCATCAATCTAACTGATATTTTCTAGAGTATAGAGTAAAATTAAGGAAGTCATTAAAAAATCGGGATTCGAACTAGAGACAACCGATTAAAAATTATATACAGCATTAATTACACATTATAACAGCTATCAAACATGCTTTGGTCCATTCCTCTAGCTTTCTTAGTTTCCGAGATAATAAAGTTTTTAAAATTAAGGATCGAACCCAGGACACCAGGTACCAAAATATACATTCACAAGAAACGACCTAATGACATTAATGTAATAAAGTTTATTTGGCGTCTTTATCTTAATTAGTCTTCGAGTTATTAGAAGATGAATTTGCATTCACTCCTAGGATTCGAACCCAGGCATCCCGGTCAACTTGGAACAATACCCTAATAACGCGGCGCATTCCAAAGAATTGATTAGTTTTTATCCCAATGTTCTATCTCTTTTCATTCAGGAGATATAAGCGATTAAACAGTAGAAACAAAATGCCGGTTTGAGCACAGTAGAGAGATGCCGACATCTGATAAAGTTCTTTGATCTATGCCGGCAAGCTCCGCCCATTTTATTTCTACTGTTTAATCGCTTATATCTCCTGAATGAAAAGAGATAGAACATTGGGATAAAAACTAATCAATTCTTTGGAATGCGCCGCGTTATTAGGGTATTGTTCCAAGTTGACCGGGATGCCTGGGTTCGAATCCTAGGAGTGAATGCAAATTCATCTTCTAATAACTCGAAGACTAATTAAGATAAAGACGCCAAATAAACTTTATTACATTAATGTCATTAGGTCGTTTCTTGTGAATGTATATTTTGGTACCTGGTGTCCTGGGTTCGATCCTTAATTTTAAAAACTTTATTATCTCGGAAACTAAGAAAGCTAGAGGAATGGACCAAAGCATGTTTGATAGCTGTTATAATGTGTAATTAATGCTGTATATAATTTTTAATCGGTTGTCTCTAGTTCGAATCCCGATTTTTTAATGACTTCCTTAATTTTACTCTATACTCTAGAAAATATCAGTTAGATTGATGCTGTAACTACATACAGCACCTTTAAGCATACCAAACTCATATTATAAATTATTTTGTTCTTGGTGTTCTGGGTTCGAATACTGATTCGATGGAATTTACTTATAAATTTAATAACTCCTAAACCAATTAAGATAAAGACGCCAAATAAACTTTATTGCGTTTATGTTATTAGGTAGTATCTTGTAAATGTGTAATTAGATACCTGACGTCCTGGGTTCGATCCTTAATTTTTAAATTTTCATTATCTCGGAAACTAAGTGATGTAGAGGAGTGCAGCAAAGCATGATTGATAGGTTCTGTACTGGGTGATTAATGCTGTATATAATTGCCAATCAGTTGTGCTTGGTTCGATTCCCGATTTTTTAATGACTTTCTTAATTTTCCTCTGTACACTAGAATATATCACTTAGATCGATGATGTAACTGCATACAGCTTTGTTTAACATGTCAGACTAATATTATAAATTATTTTGTTCCTGGTGTTCTGGGTTCGAATACCGATTCAATGAAATTTACTTGCAAACATTTAATAACTCGTAATTTAATTTAGATAGACATGTCAAGGTAAACGTAAACAGAGTATCTAGTCCTTAAATATCGTTATCGTTATAAAAATTACTTTAAAGTACTTAGATAGAATCCCGAAGGGGTGATTTCATATATCTTCAAGCTTATGGATCATATCAGGTTCGAGTAAAGATTAAATGGTAGATGCTGATATTGGGGAGCTAAAATACATTTATTAAAAGTATTACCGGGTTCGATTTAGAAGCTTAGAATCTGTGAAACTCTGGAAAAATTGCTTTTCTCGTGATTGTAGTTAAATGTAATGGGCTTTCTGTGAGAAGATGGAAAGGAAGAATTGAAAAGGGAATGAAAACATGAGATAATTAAGTAAATAAGGGGGACATCTTCTCGTTACCTTTTAAGCTTTTACTTTAAGTACTGTGATAATACAGCTGTAATTAACCTTGGTACAATAGGTGGTGATGGTGGTGGTAGGCTTTGAATTTGAAATATATGTCTGAATGAGCGTGGGAGAAATCTTCTCTTGCTGGTGTGACAGCTTAAGCAGGTAGTTATTAGACGAGTTTAAACGTGTTTGATGCTGTCAGACATTCTTTCTCTGGGTGTGACGTCATAAACATCTTGTCTCTAGACTTGAGGTTATATGGCTGTGGGGTTAATACACGTTGAGCGATCATATACATCTGGTTATGAAACGAGTTTATGATTGATCTAAAAGGTTCGTGCTCCCTCTATAAATATGGTGATCTAGGGCATTGGACTTCATTGTGCTAATTAGTCTTGAGGTGTTAACATCGTGTTCTCTCCAAGAATAATCAGCTTTCTAAAGTGGTGTCAAGGTGAAGAGGTCTACATTTCATTGATCAGTGATTAATACGTTATTACATCAAGAATAAAGATGAATAACTCAGCGTATAAGGATATTATTCCAAGCGCTACTGGATATGCATGCGGAAAATGTGGGAGGAAGTTCCTCCGAGGTTATGACAAGAGAAGACACGAGATGAGCTGCAAGAAGCTCTTCAAATGTAAACATTGTAATGTAACCTTCAAAGATTGTTATAAGGGACAGCGACACGAAGATATATGTGAAATAAGCAGCCCTCAGAAGAAAAGAAGATTGGAGCCAACTAAACATCAGTTGCTGTCAACAATGGAGGACTGTGATATGAAAGAATACGAAACTTCATTCGAAGGACGATTGAAATCGTATTTTATACGATGCGAATCAGCTAAGGACCTAAATATGTATCTGCAAGAGGCAAAACAACGTATAATCCAGGCTGTGCATAAAGAGCTTAGCATTCATAAGAGTGTTAAAATTAATCTGCTGGCTGAGTGTCGATTTGTTAACAGTATTGGAGAAACCTGTGACAAAACATTTAAAACACGGAATCAAGCTGTGTTTCTAGAAACAGAACTGGAGTCAACGATTGAAGTGAAATTCAAGAAATTGGTGACTGAAATGGAGGAGTCTCAGCTTAAGGGTAGCAGCTGGGCTTTGCTTGCTGTGGAAGGAGTTCGACTTCGTATCAACAAGTACAACCCGTTACGAGGAAGTAGCTACATACCACTACCGTCATCTGTCGGAGCTAAAGAAGCGTGTATAAACATTCAGAACTTTACCGACGAGAAATGTTTCATGTACTCTATATTAGCTAAATTCATAGGGAAGGATGCGCAACGTGTGAGCAAATACAAACAACTTCAAGATAAGTACGACTTCAGCTGTGTTTCCTACCCTACTCCACTTTCTCAAATACCTAAATTTGAGAAGTTTAACAATATGTCTATTAACGTTTTCGGGTTGGATGAGAAGCATGAAGTGTATCCGATAAAGGTTGCTGATATTGAACTACCTGAACATCGCGACCTGCTACTATTGAATGACAGCAGTGGAAAACATCACTACGTGTATATAAAGAATTTTGAGAAACTCGTTCGACGCCAGAAAACTAACCATAATGGACGGGTTTATACTTGTAAGCGCTGCTTTACACATTTTGATGACCAGAGCGGACGAAGTGGACAGGAAAAACTACAAGAACATGCAGCCGTCTGTATTCAACATGGTGTTGCAAGGGTAGTTATGCCTACCAAGGAGAAATCAATTGTACAGTTTAAAAATGTTGAGAGGATGCTGAAAGTACCTTATGTCATCTATGCGGATTTTGAGAGTATTCTCACTCCATGCCATACGTGTATACCCAATCCTGAAACTTCCTATACAACCCCTTATCAAGAGCACATACCAATGAGCTTCTGTGTTTACGTGAAGCCTACATCCAGTGTTGAACATCTCGAAACTGGTCTTCCTAAGCAACCCTATGTGTATCGTGGTGCTGATGCTGCTCAGAAGTTTATGCTGTACCTGACATCTCTTGCAAAAATGATTGGTAATATATACAAATCTGCTAAGCCTCTGAAACTTACGGATCAACAGCAAAAGGATTTCGAGTCTTCTACGACATGCTACTTGTGTAGAAAACCCTTTACAGAAGAGAACTATAAAGTACGCGACCATGATCACATCAGCGGTGAATATCGTGGAAGTCTTCATAATGAATGTAATTTAGCCTGCAAAACACCTAAATATATACCAGTCTTCATGCATAACCTTAGCGGATATGACTCTCATTTCATTGTTAAGGAGCTGGGTTGTACAAGTGAACGTGTGGAGGTAATTCCTAACTCTGAAGAAAGCTATATCTCATTCACCAAGTATGTAGGAGATATAAAGCTTCGATTTGTGGATAGCTTCCGATTCCTCAGTACAAGCTTGGATAAGTTGGTAAAAAATCTAACCTCGTATCCTGAAACGCTAAAGTACTTTGGAGAAGACAAATTGAAGTTGATGACCCGTAAGGGTGTATTTCCATATGATTTTGTTACGTCATGGGATGCCCTGAACGAGACCTGCTTGCCTCCTAAGGACTCCTTCTACAATAGATTAAATGAAGAAGAAATTACTGATGCTGACTACGATCATGCTAGAAATGTATGGGAACTGTTTAATGTGAGAAACCTGGGAGAGTACAGCGATCTCTACTTAACTTCGGATGTACTTCTTCTAGCTGACGTCTTTGAGACGTTCAGAGAGCAAACCCTTAAAACACACAAAGTCGATCCCGCCCATTATTTTACCTCTCCAGGTCTAACATGGGACGCTATGTTACTGTATACTGGAATTAAGTTAGAGCTGTTACAAGATTATGATCAATTACTCATGGTGGAATCAGGTATAAGAGGAGGTTTATGCCAAGTTTCTCATCGGTATGCTGAGGCTAATAACACTTATATGGAGAAGTTTGATCCGACGAGACCAACCCAATTTATCACATACGAGGACGCAAATAACCAATATGGGTGGGCAATGTGTCACGCCCTTCCTTTTGGTGGATTTCAGTGGGTGTCACCTGAAGAAATCAACTTAGAAACACTACAAGAAGATGATCCTTACGGCTACATATTAGAAGTCGACATCGAGTATCCTGCAGAACTTCACGATCTACACAACGATCTACCTTTCCTGCCAGAGTGTATGAAACCATTGGAATCATCTACAAAGAAACTGATACCTCATCTTGGACCTCGAAAGAAGTATGTAGTGCATTACATGGCTTTGAAGCAAGCTCTTAGTCATGGACTACGACTAACAAAAATCCATCGTGTGCTACAATTCCGACAGTCTCAGTGGTTGAAACCTTATGTGGAATTTAACAACAGGCTACGACAACAAGCTGCGAATGATTTCGAGAAGGATCTCTACAAACTCTTTAACAACGCTATGTTTGGAAAAACTATGGAGAACCTGCGTAATCGTATGGATATACGACTGGTGACCAATGAAAAAACTCTAGAGAAGCTGATCGCCAAGCCTACGTTTATCGACAGGACGATATATGCTGATAATCTAGCTGCTGTACATATGGCCTCTCGTCAGATTGTATTCAACAAGCCTATATACATTGGTATGAGTGTGTTGGACATCTCCAAGACATTAATGTATAACTATCATTACGACGTTTTGTTGCCTTATTATGGAGCTGAAAACCTGAAGCTTATGTATATGGACACTGATTCGTTCATTCATCGTGTAACAACTGAAGATGTGTACCAGGACAAGCTACGTTTTCTTGAGCATCTCGATACAGCTGATTACCCTGCCAACCATATATGTTACTCTACTCAGAACAAGAAGGTATTGGGAAAATTTAAAGATGAGGCTAATAGCAAAATCATCCTACGCTTTGTTGGACTACGTCCTAAGATGTATGCCTTAGATATTCAAGGGTCAATGATAAAAAAGATTAAAGGTATAAAACGTAGCGCTATTAAGCAGTACATTTCGTTTGACAGCTATACAGACTGTCTTAAAACCAGTGAAATCATCAGAACACCTATGAATCTGATCCTATCACGAAAGCATGCCCTTGCTACAGTACAAGTGAATAAAATTGCATTGACTCCGTTTGATGATAAAAGAATTATTGCTGATGACGGGATAACAACATATGCGTATGGACATTACGCCATTACAAACAGTGCTTAAAAGAATGTAAGTTAAAGATAAAGATTTTCTAGTGAGTCTACAATCTTAAAAAAGAAGGTATCTGTGTGCTGTATATGCAGATAGCTGACGCTTGATGAAGAAAGAAGAAGATGGAAGGGAAGGTGGTAACCCTGCCATTAGGAGCAATCCTAGTGCTAGTCTCAAGCCTAGATAAAAGGGGAGAGACATCTATAACGAACTAAAATAAAGGTATGTTGACGTAAAGCTTTTCAATTTGTGAACCAATATGCAGTTTATCCCTCTCCGCATCGTACAATAACTGTTTAACATATAATAAGTTTGTAAGATTTAGAAAAAAGTATATAAATTGTTGTAACGTTGGATGAGAAAAGTTTTATAATCGAATTACTCTCTATATTACCATGAGTACCTGTGATACTAGATGAATTACCTGTGAAATATGAAACTATGCTATACCCAACCATGGAATCTAGCCTCCTGTGATACTACCTGAATTAGCCTAAATACCTACGATACTAGCTGAATTAGCTGTGAAATCATGCATAGCTATGATGCAGTTAGCCTCTGGAATCTAGCCTCCTGTGATACTAGCTGAATTAGCTTAAATGCTCACGATACTAGCTGAATTGGCTATGAAAATGATTTAAATACCTGTGATACTACCCGAATCATGTGAAATTACCTTAACTAGCTCTGATACGAATTCCTGCTCTAAATTAGCACGAGCACCTGTGATACTACCTGAATTACCTGTTAAAATGACTCAAATACCATTGATACAACCTGAATCACCTGCATTTACCTTAAATAGCTGTGATACAAATCTCTGATCGAAATTATCAATAATATCTGTGAAACTATGCTGATTACCTCAAATACTTATGATATTACCTGAACTATCTGTAAAATACGAAACTAGGCTATAACCAACCCCTGGAACCTACCCTCCTGTAATGCTTGCTTAATTACTCTAAACACCTGTTACTTGAATTATCCTAAATACCTACGATACCCTCTGAATTACCTGTGAAATATGAAACTATGCTATACCCAACCCTGGAATCTAACCTCCTGTGATACTAGCTGAATTAGCCTAAATACCTACGATACTAGCTGAATTAGCTGTGAAATCATGCATAGCTATGATGCAGTTAGACTCTGGAATCTATCCTGTGTTACTAGACGAATTAGCCTAAAAACATACGATACTAGCTGAATTACCTGTGAAATCATACACTGCTATGATCCAGTCAGCCTCTTGCAATACTATCTGAATTACTTACCTGTTAGTGTTAGTGGGTTAGCTTTTCCCGTTGCAGGTCACCTTTTTCCCTTTGGTGGTCGCCTTTTTCCCTTTGCTGGTGACATTTTTCCCTTTGCTGGTCACGTTTTTCCCTTTGCTAGTCAACTTTTTCCCTTTGTGGGTCTCCTTTTTCCCTGAGCAGTCACCTTTTTCCCCTGAACGAGTCACCTTTTCCCTGAATAGGTTACGTGATGGGCATGTCTAGAATTAGCGTTCTAACATTGACATGAAACAGTTCTCCACTAAGTTCACGTCTCACGCTTTCAAGTCTAGCCCTCCTATTCCCTATCTCTCCTGTATATAAGTCCATATTCCTACTGCTACACTACCTGTCTAGCCTAACACCTCTTCTCCTGTTCCTATACCTCTCATATAAACCATACTCTATTCCTCTAGATCTGTCTAGCCTAACACCTCCCCTCGTTTTCCTATACCTCTCATATAAACTATACTCTACTCAGCCTCTGTCAAGCCTAGCACCTCCCCTCGTATTCCCTATCTGTCTCATATAAAGCGCACTCCTCCTACCACTGTCTAGCCTAGCGTTAGTCCTCGTATTCCCTATCTCGCCCATATAAATGCATTTTCCTCCTTGAAGACTCTCTCAACCTAGCACCTACCTTCGTTTTCCCTATCTTTTCCCATATAGACGTATACTCTCTCATTCAGACCTTCCCGACTAGCCTAGCACTTCTCCTCATATTCCCCTACCTCTCTCATATAAGATGCATTCCCTCATTCAACACCGTCTAGCCTAGCATCGACCCTCGTATTCCCTATCTCTCGTATATAAACGCCTACTCCATCATTCAAAACTCCTATCCTAATACCTCTCCTCGGTTCGCTAATCGCTCATATTCTACCCTTCAAGTCCTGTTTAGTATAGCATCTTTCCTTGTATTCGCTATCTCTCTCGTATAAAGCATATACCTCCCTCCTTTAGCATCTGACTAGCCTAGCATCAGCCCTGGTATTCCCTATCTCTCCTGTATATAAGTCCATATTCCTACTGCTACACTACCTGTCTAGCCTAACACCTCTGCTCCTGTTCCTATACCTCTCATATAAACCATACTCTATTCCTCTAGCTCTGTCTAGCCTAACACCTCTTCTCCTGTTCCTATACCTCTCATATAAACCATACTCTATTCCTCTAGCTCTGTCTAGCCTAACGCCTCTCTCGTTTACCTATGACTCTCACATAAACCATACTCTGCTCCTCGACCTCTGTCTAGTCTAACTCCTCTCCTCGTTTTCCTATACCACTCATATAAACCATACATTACTCAGCCTCTGTCTAGCCTAACACCTCCCCTCGTTTTCCTGTACCTCTCATATAAACTATACTCTACTCAGCCTCTGTCTAGCCTAGCACCTAACTTCGTTTTCCCTATCTTTCTCATATAAAGCGCACTCCCCCTCCTACCACTGTCTAGCCTAGCGTCAGTCCTCGTATTCCCTATCTCGCCCATATAAACGCATTTTCCTCCTTGAACCGTCGCATCTAGCCTCGTTTTCCCTATCCTTTCCCATATAAACGCAAAAAACTGCGCTCGATCTCTCTATATATACCTACTTGCGTATCCTATTTCTGTATTACACAAATGCATTTGACCGGGCTATAAACTGTAAAGTATAGGGCATTGCAGGGGAAGCTTATCTAAATAATCTAAAATAATTTAACAGTGCTTATTATAAACCATTATTAGTATAGATAACGGACTCTCTATATCCAGTTATCAACAGACTCATCAAAATGTGCCTCAGGGATCTCTCTTGTTACCTGCACTTTTGTTAAATGCTTCATGAGTGATAAACAAAAATTTACGAATGGCAAGCATAAAGAGAAAGAAAGTAGTTTCAGGAGCCACAAATTATTTGTTTTCGAAATATTACTTTTTATCTAATCAAGACCCTCACTGAAGTAGGCGCTGAGATAATGCCTATATAAACACCAACTCAAAATGTAATGGCAGTTGTATATAGTTTAAAAATCAAGATACATGAATTCATTATTTTGGCTTCAGCATAACCGAAATGTAATCGAGCATAAATAAAGGAATGTGTTGTTTGAACAATGGAAGTTTGTGGTAATGTAGTCTGCTAATGAAGACAATGAGTGAAGAATTTTATAGCGTATGATAAAAACGCTGATAACACATAAACGCAGCTGTGTGGTATAACACTCTCTCCTCCACAGCAGGTGCTATGGATATGGGAGTCTACTTGGCTGTTTTACCTGTGCATAAACACCATTATCTCGAAAGTGTTGATGTAGGTATCCTGATGAGTACCTGTCGGAGGATCCTCCTACATATAAACACGCTGGCATGAGAGCAATGCAGTCGAGTTTACCATTCATTAAGTGTATGTGCCTTTATTCTGCTATATCTCTTCTTTCAATTCTTACCATATTCTTGAAACTAGATAAAAAAATTCACACAACGTTTAAGCACAATGTATTTAGCTACCAGAAATTAATTCGCAGTTGCTTACGACCAAGGCTCTAGAAAGGAAAAGAGTAGTGGCTGGGAGGGAGAGCACACATACATACGAACATGAATTTTACTGCTCTAAATATAGAAAGCTCCATGAAGAAGTATAAATTCTTAGCTACAGAACAAGAAAATACATTTAAACTTTTAGGATGTGAGGTTACGTGAAATACAACAAATACATTTATATTAATGTACAGCACAACTAATAATACATAAAAACCTAAATCAAAGGTGACGCATTTGAAGTTCTATAGAACAATAGTATTCGAAAGTTAAATACGAAAATTAACAAACTAAATAAAAAAGGTTGAATTGGGGTTCCTAAGAGGGAGGGTTAGCTCTACTCTTCTGGTGAAGCGAGTAATGGTGGATTTAATTATTAACAAGTAACCTTCCACCCAGTTTTACTACTTTGGTTACTCCTTTTTTTTACAAAAATGCACTTAATCATCGTATTCCTATAAGGATACATTTTATTTAACAAATATTTCTCAAATAGTTTACAAATTTTGCAGAGATATAAAACGCATTTTGGATACCGCAGGTTACGTTAGCAATGTACATCCATAAGTATATTTCTTATTAAACAAAATTTTCACACTTCTGAATAGAATTACAAAGCTTACTTCACTTTATAGCACTACTGCCGGTGCTATTTCTATCATTCATGCTATCTCAATTAGTGGTTAAAGGAAATGTTGCATTAGTTAATTTTCTAGATACTGAATCAAGTAATCTTTCTGCTTTTAAATAGGACAGTTTAAAATTAATGCTCAGTTATTGTAAGATTAACGTTACGGACTATAAACAATGAAGTTACAATAAACATTAGGGTGCGATCTTCCTACATACATTATTGACGCAATCAAAAGAGAAAAAGGTTGGAACTAGGCTGTTTAGTATGGCAGGTCATATCCCAACTGTTCTATGCTGTCATCCAATGACTTGTTTATTTAGTATGCGCATACTTTCCTTTGCTTACCACAATGTACTGAGGCAACAGATAGTGTTTTAATGTTATGCACTATACTTTTGATCTAATAGGCGACTTTTAAGCGATTTTATTGCGGAAATTGTTCCCAAGGGAAAATGTTACCCATACTAAAAAAAATAAAATTGTTATAAATTGTCAGGATATTTGTCGATTCACAAGTAATTTGTGTGATGCTTTTCTGAAAATTATAGCACTGTCATAAATTAAATTTCATATTCTTAACATAATCTAGTTACTGGAAATGAGCACTTTCGATGTTATTTCAAATATTTCAAAGAAAATTATTAAAAGAATCATACGTAATTCCATTCCGTAGTGTTCTAAAGCCACAGTTTTACACCATCACAAGCTACTGATATTATGAATTCTTTGTTAGTTAACTTATAAATATTCGGTAACTTCACTTTAGTACATAGTTACAGGAGAAAGGAAACTGGAGTTTACACGTGATAGATCATACAGCGAGGAAGTGCAAAATAGGAGCATAGAAAGAACGCCACAAAGGGAGAATGTTTGCAGAAGCACTGATACATTTTCGTATTACATTCATCTCTTACACAATGCATTGAGTTGACAGTGTTAAACAAGAGTTACGACATCTCATTTGTACTACAGAATGTGGCATAGAGCTATGTTAGTGTTGGCGATGAAGGGAGAAAAATTAAATAAAAGGTAATGTAAAGCGAGAAGCTACTAACATCAATGAAACAAAGGGGAGTGACGGAATGAAATAAAAAGAAAAGGAAGAAAAAAGAACGCATAAACGAAAATGAAACTGCTTAAAGAATATCCGCAACAAAACAAAACACAATGTATCGTTTAAAAATATGAAGTAAACATCCAAACTTACTTACTTCAGCACATTGAAGAATACATAAATTGTTAAGCAAAAAATATATAAATTCTCCCTGTCTCCCTTTCTCTCGCTCTCTCTCTCTCTCTCTGTTATTCAGATAACAATTGAGCATCGAAGTGGTGATTCAGTATTTTAAATGCAAGAAAATGCTCCAAACAGATAATGTAACTACTACTTTAATTGATTACGCTCATCTTCGTAGGACGTAAGCCCCCAAGGACAAAGACAGGGTCAGTAGCCTGTCGAGGAGCAAACAAACTCTAGATCATAAGCATAACCAGGATGGGTGAAGGAGGAAGAGGAAATTAAATGTAGTAATGAAACAGATGATAGGAAATTCGCAGGTCAAATTATCTAACCCAGCATTCGCCTAGGAAAATCGCGAGAAAAGCCTTCAGTCACATTGGTCGGCCCCGGGGGTTTTGAACCCGGGGCCTCCCGAAAACGGGCTACCATCTCGCTGGGTCAGTGTAATGTAACTATTTGGCTGATAATGTTTACATTTTCTTACCAGTGGTAAAACAAATATACCTTCTAGGTAAAATATTTACTCAGTCAGAAATAGGATAATGTCCTTTACAATATTTGCGTAACAAATAGCGATTGCATGATGAGTTACGTTTGCTCTGATAGAATATAGTCTGAGTCCTTTTCAAACTGTCTGAACAGTTGGTTTTTTGACCGTGGTTTACATTTCTATGGAATGTTAAATAATATCTTGCTCACAACTTAAATTCAGTGTAGGGTGATATTTCTACACAAACAAATAAACGTATGAACGGAAAACGTGTTGTCGCTGCCTCAAATTCCTCCTGATTTAAACCACTACGCCGAGAAAATAAAATGAAACTTTTCCTCTCAGTTTTTGGCTGCATTTCACTGGAACGTCAGAGAAATGAAAACAAATGCTAGCCATTTAAACTCTCCCACAGCATGCGAAATAACCATAAAGATGGAGCTGATGTAAATATACAAAACAAACAGAAAACCTTAGTGTTTCAGAAATAATATAAAATCGCATACTTCCAGATAAAAGAAATGCATGTAGAATGAAAACACTGCAGCGCAGTGTAATAAAACCTAACAACTGGGAAGGGTTTTTTGTTGTTTTAAGGAATCATCAAAATAGGCATACCTCTATTTTTCAAATTTTGGAAAATTTAAGTAAAACGTAAAAATGTGACTAACAACAACAAATGCATGCATTTATTTTACCAATGTTAATATTTTTTTACACTGCAGTTTTCTGTCAAAGCTATTTGCATCACACGTTTATATAGAACACTCAGGTATTGTAAAATAACTATCTATGCCATAGAGGTGAGGTTATTTTATTTAAACTCGCAATACATTTGTCGTATGCTATAATATCTACTAATATTACAAGTAGTGCACCACACAACCTTCTTCGTCTTATTTTTGTCTGTTACACTCCCTGTTAGGAGGAGTTACACCCCCAGGACTTACAAGCGGATGCCTGGGGTCAGACGCCTGTCTGGGAGCAGACAAACCAATTAGATCGGATTAAACAGCCAGAATGGGTGATTAGCCGAAGCCTGATATGAGAGCCAGGAAGGAGATGATATGATATGAAATGACGATGAAAGTGATGAAAGGAAAGGTGGTGATTAAGCAGTTGGTGGAATGAATGGCGGAGGAAACCAGAGAACTCGGAGAAAATTCGTCCGGACGCCGCTTTGTTCACCTCAAATTCTACATACGGTTCCCTGGGATCGGAACCGAGTCGCCTTGGTGAGAGGCGAGAGGTCTGACCATTTGGCCACAGCGCCGCCCAACACCACTCACCTGATTCCGGCAATTCTTTACCACTGCAAATTTCTTATGGACGGAAATGGCTATGAAATATTTATAACAATTTTAAGAGTGTTACATATTCATGAAACCCAATTTCGATCGCGTTTCCTTAGATATGAAAGACATAAGATGTTTTTAACTCTTAATTGCAAACATGCTAGGCTTTAAATGACTACTAGTACAAAGGGGCAATTAAGGAGGCTTAAATTATATTAAAACTGAGTTAATGGATGGAAGGAGATGCATGCCGTGTACATATCACCAAACTCCTGATTTTTTTGAACCCTGTTATTAAGCAATTTTTTTATATTATTTGGTAAAACCTGGCACACTTGATTTTATAATTGAGACGAAATGCAACAGCACGCGGGTATAAGGCTTTATATGAAATTTACGAATAGGAAAACTTGTTTTTGAGCTTTGAACGACTTTCGCACCAAACTGAGTGAACACGTGGTACAAGTTAAAATTCACAAGGGATGTTTTCTTAAGTATTCCCTCAGGTGAGGTGGACAAGAGTCAGAGCCAGTAGCCCGTTCAGCCTTTGGCCACTATAAGGGGATATTCAGTATTATTCTAAAACAACAGTAGGCAATGCGAAATGTGTATTCCGTGAGTAAATCCCGATTTGGTTGAAGAGGTCAACGGGATCGTGGCGAGGAGGTTGTTGCAGGATCCTCAAGGCAGGAGAATCTGAGGCCAACTATGGCAGAGAATGGAGAGAGATAAATCCCGGATTATTAAACTAAAGCGTGTATAACAGTACCGTTAGCTACGGGCAAAATACTGTCCGCTCGCGGGTGACATTGCTTAAAATGAGATAATTATCCATAGAGGCATTTGTGGTATGATAATAAAGAAGGGAATTAAATTGACAAATATTTTTCAAACGATTTCATACGTGTAAAATTTGTGTATCTATAAAAAAAAATCCACCTGAGAGGAGTCTCTTACGAATACAAATCCTTCCTATCGTTCGCTCCTGAACCTAATTAAACATCGGAGCAGATAGCACAAAGGAAGGAAACAACCGAGACATACAGAGTAATGATCCAATACCAGTAAAAACTCCTCAGTCCTCCCACGCAAACAAGGTTACCGCTGCAAAACCTCGCAAAATCCTATCCTTGCAATCCCTATTTCCAGTGCCTAACATCTAAATTAAAACTTTGCACACATAAATATTAAAGGATATAAAAAATTATGGGATAACTTGCAGCCGTCAGAAACCCCTTTGTAAAACGTTTCACTGACTAACCCATCTGGTCAAAAAGTTTACAGTTATACTACAGGAACTGGCTAACATGATGACTACCTTACAACTCCAAAAGCTACCCAACATTGTGTTCAATCACATAGCACTTCGACTGTTTCAAAAACCACTCTTACCCTTGATTTTAACCACTTATAATAAAACCCTTCTGCTTGGTCAATCAAGGCACAGAATTATGCACTTGAGCTATAGGACTAGGCGTAAAATTTCAAATGTGCAATGTACAAATGTATGTACAAATTTGCATAATTTCACGAACCTGGACAAATCTTTGGACACTTACGCTTTAGTTACGAAAAGCTCCCCATCCTTAACTTACGGAATGCAGCCATTCAAAGCCGAGTAACATAACTAATGCATGACAGGCGCCGAACACGACGATTACCGACCAAGTCGTGAGCTTGTACTAAGGCGGGTGAGTGCACGTTGTGCAGTAGCATTGCTCTGACCTACTAGTACATAGCAAGCGAGAATGAAAGAGACAATGTACTCTCTCTCTCTCTCTCTCTCTCTCTCTCTTCGCGCAGTGGCTTCCCTTACTCTCCTTCGTGTCTGCTCCCAATTACGATTCCATGAATTTCAAGAACCGCTGATTTAAGACAGGAAGTGAATGTATGATCAAATATAGAGGAATTTTTCGAATATGCAGAATATCAGTATTACGTTTAATAATTTTCTATTCTTCTTAACTTTATTATAGAACATTTGTTTAACAGCATTGTTTTGCTATTTCATTGAGCATAAGTTGTTTTACGTGGACACTTCTCTAACTTTATATACCATTCTTCCTTCTTTATCCTAGCTTGGGGCTCACAGCGGTATCGATATACGACCCCCTTCCCATATCTTCATTTATCGTAATGCAAATATTAATTTTATGTGTTTACTTGCCCACAGAAAATTACTCCACGTAGGTCTTATTAAACAAATTTGTCATCTGGAATTATTTTTCCAAAAGGACAGACTTTCGTTTACAAAATAATAATATGGACGATAGAGATTAAACCTTGCAATAAACTTATCTATTCTGAAGTGGAGAATATTAATAAATTTAACGCTACTGCATCATACGTTACTTTTGCGTGAAAGAAGCACACTTGAAGGTAATGCCAAAAAAAGCTTGACTATACTACCAGTCACTACAAAAACTATTATTATTATTATTATTACCAAATAAATAGCTTTCTTCGAATCCTATCTCAATAACATCCAAATATCTTGGACACATAGGAAAAAATATGACCCTTACTTGACTAAAGGGTTATCTATTTCCTTCTCATCAAGAGAAGGTGTTTTGAATACTCCTTTTTACTGAAGGTCTCAGAATAAAATTCCGGAACTAAAATAACACAATATATTAAGTAACGCGTTCGGAAAACAATGATATAGCACCAAATGTTCATAGATCAGGTGTATTTAACAACAGAAACTTCATTTTATCACATAATTTTAAATGTTTTAGTTCTGCATGAATGTCGAATTGCACACCAAACACAAACGTTGCCCTCAATTTAACCCTGGAAATCGTTACATATCAGTCATGTAATGCGGTGTAAATCAACGACCCACTCTGTTACAGATCAAACCAGGCGAAGAGCGATGGATTTTTTCGTGCGTAAAAATCCTTAGCATGGCTTCCTTTGGAAGGGAAGTAAAGCCGGTGGTCCCGTGTTGTAGGTTTACGATACGTAAAAGAACCTCAAGCCTGATAAAGAGGCCTCCTAGCAAAATGTCCAGTCTTTTACGGCCAATATAGGATGGGACGATAAGAACCATACTATTTAAAGAGCGTCCATAAATAAAACTCGGGTTTCAATTTCACTCTGTTATAGAATCCAAAGTTTTTTTCTTCCACATTTTGAGTATAAATACAATTATATAATACATATATATGTATGTTTATTGTCGCGTCGAACACATTATTGCTGTATATAATATTGTTGAGCTAATTGTTGTGTTTGTATGTTAATTACTGTTCGGCGGCGCGGCAACTTCATTTCCTAGTTGGGGGGTGAAGGCAATTGTGGTGATAGCTCTCTGTGTGTGTGATAGCGTGGGCCTAGTAGTAGCCAGAGTGGCGTCAGTCTAATGTAGGCACGGAGGGCACGTGTGTATGTGTGATGGTTGTGCGTGCGTGTGAGGAAGTATATGCGTGGGGTATCTCCCACAGCATTTGTAATCCTTTGTGTATAATGTAGTGCTCCTTGTTATTATAATAAATCAGAGGTAATGTGAATTTATATATTTTTAATGTTCTAAGGATCCCACATCCGCTTAGTTTTGTGCAGCAAGTTCTT
Organism: Deroplatys truncata; assembly: GCA_030765065.1. Taxonomy (NCBI): domain Eukaryota; kingdom Metazoa; phylum Arthropoda; class Insecta; order Mantodea; family Mantidae; genus Deroplatys; species Deroplatys truncata. The sequence goes on along the minus strand of CM060976.1, from coordinate 96,979,932 downwards.
GGTACCTTACTGGTTGACTCTGTAGCTACGTTCCCCAGTGTGTATGCCGGGGTAACTAAATTTAATATTTTAGCTGCAAACCTTTCGGCCTCACCCCGGTGTAACATTTTTGTTGGAGTCACCGGAGTAATAGTCGTCCTCCGTGGACTAGTGGTACCGTGCTAGCCTCTAGTTCCCAAGGTCGTGGGTTCAAACCCGGCGGAGGGCGATGGATCTTTTCGGGCGTAAAAATCGTTGGCATTGCTTCCTTCGGAAGGGAAGTAAAGCCGATGGTCCCGTGTCGTAGATTTACGGCACGTAAAAGAACCATAAGCCTGATAAAGAGGTCTCTGAGCAAAATTACAGGTCTTTCACGCCCACTATAGTATGGGACGCTAAGGACCATAGTAGTTAAAGAGCGTCCATAAATAAAAACTCAATTTAACCGGTGTAATATTTGTGATCACATCGCTGCGAAGAAGAAGAAAATTTCGTGTGCTAGCGTGCGCGTCTAAGTTTGTGTGCGTGCACCTGATAATCATATCTGTGATTTAAGCTAAGTTTTTTATATGTGTGTGTGTGAATGGTTCATTTTGGTGCAGTATTCATTAATGTTTACGTAATATGTTTTTACGTAAATTATTAGAACTTGAAGATCTTATATTGTGCTGCTTTTGTTTTGTTTGGTTACATAATTTTAACTGCCCCACGTTGTGGTGCCAATTTGCAACAGTATTAATGTTATATTATTTAACATTCTTGTAGCCCCACGTTGTGGTAGCCAATTTGTAACGGTATTACTTACAAATGTTTGTTTACATCAGTGTTGAAGCCATCTTGTGACGTCATTCATTTGTTCGGTTTGTAGCTCCATCTAGTGTTAGCAATTTGTGGTAGTATTAGCTTTTGTTTGATTTTATTTCAAATGTCCTCCGGCTAGCTATTATTTCAGTCGAACATTTCTCTTGATCAGGGTTGTGTAAACGGAAAGGTATCTTTTATTCAAAGAGAACACTGATGAAGAAATTTGTTTTATACATTTATTGTCAAACACGTTAACTATCACATTTATACATTGATCTTAACACTCGCCAAACTGAAACTGTTATAACAACTTCTTACTGATAATTCTTTTAATCCACGTACTTCAATCTTTTGTATAATTAACCTTACAATACTTTAGATCTTTCATAATTCTGCTGCGCGTAACTTGTGAATCTATATCCGATGCATGACGAACTGACTGACTGAAGACGACGTGTAGTGTACACAGATTATTGATGAACTGACATGACGCTATCTCTAACCTACCCTATTTATACTCCTTCAATCAGATACGCCTAAAGATTATAACTGAACTGCAATTGGCTAATAAAACGCGCCAACATTAGCGTCAATTTTAATATCCAATTAAAATTATGAATACATATGCTTTAGGGAGAAAATATTCCAGAAGCTTCTCAACGGAAAAACGCGCCAACATTACGTAACTTCCTCGTTTCCAATAATGATAAACAGCTAACCCCCTCGCTGCATTATTGCGCTATTATTGACAGTTTCAGTAAGGCCCTATAAACTTACTTCCCAACAATAATTACAATTAATAAACATCTGAAATCAATGTCACATAAAAATGCATATTCATATTACAATCATTATTTACATTTAAGTAATTTGTGATACAAATTAATGCATCATATGCCCCACTAGAAACAAAATTATAAATATTTACAACTTGTTTGAAATTTTATAATTGGGTTTTTAGTCTCCTAAATCTTGGAACACAGTCTATCACTTTCACTTGACACTTCACACGCATTTAACACACGACATATGTTTTTTTTTATCTCGCCACTACTTACTGGCTCTTGTTTAATGTGTTTAGACATTAATTTGACATTAAAAAAAAATTTTTATAGCAAATACTGTACCCTGAATTATTTAATGACTGTTTCAAAATTGTTTACTTTCTTTAAGTTGTTGACAAAAATTTATACATTTAAGAATTTTTGTAATTATTACACATATTTACCAAAATATTCACCCTTTATACAAATATATTTTCATGTCTTAAATCTAGTCACTGTTTCACATTTTCTGTTTGCTACATAAGTATTTGTTTTTAATTATTTTTACCCATTTTTGTTATTTTGTACTTTATTTTAATAATACTCTTGGAATTGTATTTACGTACTTTTAATTTAATATCATACTAAGTTTAAATCTTTGCATTCTTAATTTTCAAATGTTGTTACAGTTACTAAAAATTTAATTTTTTTTTAAACATTTCTCTCTTTTTTTATAATTTATTTCTCTTTTCAAATGACATAAATAATTAACCCTCTTACGTTCCAATACATTTCTCTGCAAGTCATCTTTAACTATCCAGCACTTACTTTACATCTCATTGCTATTTACCCTCCTGGATCAAATTGTGTGTGGCTAAACATTACTCGTAGCCGTATCCTAACCTTCAAATTTTTGTTCATGAATAACCTCTTGTATTCATATGAAATTTCGTCCCATGATAACATTTGAAAACAATCTAAAGTTTCCTGAACAACACATCTTTTGACAATTGTCATTTTCAATTCTTCTACTATCTCTTTAATTTGAGAGTACTCTGACAAATCTGTAATAAACTGTACTGGACTGGGGTTTTCATTCTGAACAGCTTGGTAATTGTTAATTTCAGAAGTTAGCTTTTGATTATTAAAGGCAAGACCTTAGCTTCTTCGTACAATTTGTTTCTTTGCATTTCTGATTCTTTCTGAATTTCTGATATCTCCCCACTGAAATTAACTTGCGCCTGATTCACATCTACATTCATAACCTCTTTTATCTCTCTTATCTCACTTGAAATACTACTCACTTGATTTCCTAACTCTGTGCATTCTACATTAACATGTTCATTTTTAGTATTAACCTCACTTTGTTTGTTATCTCTTTCCCTGCTCATGTCTAACATTTTCTTTGAAATTTCTCCTATCTCACTTACTATTATTTCCTCATTTTCATCTCTCATTTTTGGCATACTACTATCTAGCTTCATAACTTTCTTTTCAATTTCTTCTCTGCTTTGATCTACTTTTTGCTCTAATATCTCATTACTCCTACCAATATTTTCAATTGATTTCCTGATTTGTTCTAAGCTCTTACCAATATCTTCCCTCAATTTCTCTTATTCTGATCTAGTTTTTGTTCTAAACTCCTATCAATATCTTCTCTTAATTCCCTATTATTCTTTTGCATATCTTCCCTGTTTTGATCTATTTTCTTTTCTAATTTCTCATTATTCTTACAAATTTCTTCCCTTAATTCTCTATTATTTTGACTTAGGTCTTCTAATTTCTCATTAGTTTTACCAATATCTTCCCTTAATTCCCTATGACTCTTTTGCATATCTTCCCTGTTTTGTTCTACACTCTTATTTAGTATTTCACCAAAATTTCTTATCATTTCCATCATCGTACTAGCATCAAAATTAACATTTCCTGCTATTCTATTCTGACTTTCTGCACTAACATTTTCACCCTCAAATCCTACATTGTTTGGGCTATTATCTGTAACCTGTATTGAATTACAGCTAACTGTTACATTATCTCCCTCCATAATTATTTCTTCAATATTATTAGTAGCCATTATTTTCTTTATCCTACCACTCCTTAAGTACATTTGAAGGTTACAATTTTGTTTTCTAAAAAAAAATTACGATACTCTGACCTTTGTGATGCTGTCTGTTGCTGTTACTTTGATGTCCAGCTTCCTGCCCCTCTCTCCTAGATTTGTATGTCGCTTCTGCGTTGTGTTATGATGAATCTACGTCGTCTCGATGTTTTTGTGTCCACTCATCCGCGTTGTTTGTCGTTCCTCTAGTTGTTTCTGGAATCTGCATCTTCTCGATGTTTTTGTAGTTGAATTCCCCTGTTGCCTTGTAATCTCGGAATTACGATGTCCAATCATCCGCTTAGTCTGTCGTCCCTGTAGTTGTTTCTGGAATCTGCGTCTTGTAGATCATTTCACTGCTGCATTCGTTCCACGTCCTGGTTCCTTTCCTGGTCACTCTGCTCCTTCCTGGTTATGCTGATCCTTTCCTGGTCATCGTGTTCCTTTCCTGGTCACTATGCCTCACGTTCTGGGTGCCAATTTGAAGGAAGTTTTAATGTTAATGTATTTAACATTCTTGTAGCCCCACGTTGTGGTAGCCAATTTGTAACGGTATTACTTACAAATGTTTGTTTACATCAGTGTTGAAGCCATCTTGTGACGTCATTCATTTGTTCGGTTTGTAGCTCCATCTAGTGTTAGCAATTTGTGGTAGTATTAGCTTTTGTTTGATTTTATTTCAAATGTCCTCCGGCTAGCTATTATTTCAGTCGAACATGTCTCTTGATCAGGGTTGTGTAAACGGAAAGGAATCTTTTATCCAAAGAGAACACTGATGAAGAAATTTGTTTTATACATTTATTGTCAAACACGTTAACTATCACATTTATACATTGCTCTTAACACTCGCCAAACTGAAACTGTTATAACAACTTCTTACTGATAATTCTTTTAATCCACGTACTTCAATCTTTTGTATAATTAACCTTACAATACTTTAGATCTTTCATAATTCTGCTGCGCGTAACTTGTGAATCTATATCCGATGTATGACGAACTGACTGACTGAAGACGACGTGTAGTGTACACAGATTATTGATGAACTGACATGACGCTATCTCTAACCTACCCTATTTATACTCCTTCAATCAGATACGCCTAAAGATTATAACTGAACTGCAATTGGCTAATAAAACGCGCCAACATTAGCGTCAATTTTAATATCCAATTAAAATTATGAATACATATGCTTTAGGGAGAAAATATTCCAGAAGCTTCTCAACGGAAAAACGCGCCAACATTACGTAACTTCCTCGTTTCCAATAATGATAAACAGCTAACCCCCTCGCTGCATTATTGCGCTATTATTGACAGTTTCAGTAAGGCCCTATAAACTTACTTCCCAACAATAATTACAATTAATAAACATCTGAAATCAATGTCACATAAAAATGCATATTCATATTACAATCATTATTTACATTTAAGTAATTTGTGATACAAATTACTGCATCAATTTGTGTATTTTATTTTGCTTAGTGAATTTTGTTTTCACGTAGGATCGCAGCGATGTGATACGATTTCTTTTTAAGGGTTGTCGTACGATGTGTAAGGCAGCACGTTTTGGCTGTTACATAGAAATTCAAAGATATTCCTAAGTTTGGCGTGGCGATAATTTCTTTGTCATACAAAATTGTATTTTTCCCCTTTATTTCGACCGTGAAAATTTTTCACATTTAGTAGACTTAATTTTTTTTTATGTGATGGGTATGCAAGTTTCTTGGTGTCGCTACATTATCACTTTCGTCTCCTTTCTCTTTCTCTCCTCGGTGGTTCCCTTCCTTCTTTCCCTCTTGTCTTCCTTTTTATCCCTTTCCCGGCCCCCAGGTTGTTTGATGTGTGTATGGTGCAATTTTTTGTTAGCTATGTAATCTCATTGCATATTTTTGTTTTTCACAAACTACTTGATTTCTCTTTAGGTTTGAGGACCACACACGTAGTGGGTACGAGTTCTCTTTTTATGTACGGTACTGTGTGTTTTTAATCACCATATTTTTCAGTTTTGATTGTTTTGTTTATTTTGTATTACATTTTGTAGCATTGTGTCAAACGCCCACGGCAGTGAGTTAGCGACCTATAATTTGATGAATATATTCTGTATGTGAGCAGTGTCTCAGGTATTTATGTGAAATTTCTGGATTTGGTATGCCTGATACAACTACATTAATCTTTCAAATGTGACTATTGACTCCTGATATTGAGATTTTTATGTGTGCTATACCACCTTGCTACTATATCTTATGCCTCTGGTAATAACTTGTGCTAGTGAAATTATCGAGGGCTATGAACCTTCTTTCTTATGACAAATTTGTCACTGAAGTGCATACAAATGTGTTGTATAACCTAACATTTCTGACCAGTGCTCTGATTGAATTTTCTTTTCTTTACAGTCAGTGTGCTTATTGTTTTACATTTCAAATACTATCAGCTTCATTTTTGTATGATTTTAACACAGGCATGGCTAGTTTATGTAAAATACCCGGAAAATGTCTTTGTTATTTACCTTGCTACTTAGATTTGGTTCATAACAGTGCATTTAACTTTTTTACTAATTTTCAGCATCACATTACTCATCTTAGCATACACTGTCACTTTTTGTACAATTGTACTACTGGGTTTGGTCATATTTAGACTCATTAAGCTTATTTGCTTGTGGCTTCACAATATAACTATTTTGCTTACATTGCACTGTGATATAATACTATAATTATTTGCCACTATTATATCTGTTTCTGTGAATGTTACTGGCCTATACTGTTTTATACTGAGTGATTAATTCTCACCTGTGTGTAGCATTGACTTGCATATTTAATTTATTGCTAATTTCTGGAATTGTCTTTGGAGTTTTCCTTTTATTGTGTTGTGTTATAAATGCAAACTCAACCTCTCTTACAGCATTGATATTGATATTTTTCCTCATACATATTTTTGTTTCTGATACAATAATATTTTTACATGGTGTATGTACTTCATTACAGCTACTGTTTAATTACATGCCTGTGCTTCATTAATTTTTTTGCCTTTATTTCTGTATTAATACTGTACTAAACAGTCTCACCATGCCAAAGAGTAATAACAGACAACCCTCAGACATGCCTGTAGAAGACCACTCTCGTACGCCGTGTACTAGTGCTGGGTCATCGACCCTGGTGGTTTCCATTAATGATTTAATTACTCTTGTACAAGCAGCTGTTCAGGGTACTGTGTCTGCTAGTCGATTTTATGTCAAACCTCCTTCCTTTAATGCTGCAATAGACAATCCTTTTGATTCTCTTAATGCTTTTGAAAGAGTAGCTTCTGCTAATAACTGGTCAGATTTACAAAAAATGAAGTATTAACCTTGTTACCTTAAAGATGCTGCTATACAATGGTTTCAAACATTTTGTCACAGGCATCCCTCTAATGATTGGGCTGTTTTAAAATCCTCTTTGATTACAGCTTTTCAGGTTGCTTACCAAGATGAATTGTTAAAATCAAACTCCGACGAAGAATTCAATCAGATTCTGAACCTGCTTTGCACTATGCTTATGATGCACTGTCTTTATGTGATCAGGTTAATCCGAGTATGACTCAAACGGAGCAAATAAGAAATTTACTACAACGTCTGAAACCTGAGTATGTCAACATTATCCTGCCAAAGATGCTCTTACTGTAGACGATCTGTTACAGGCTATTAAGCTGCTGGATACAGCACAATTTTATATGACACAAAGAGAGCACCTGGTCGTTGCACAGGTACAAACTATAGATCATGTAGTGGCTCCTCCACCTCGGGCTCTACCAGCTGGGTCTATCAACCCTTTCCTTACAGGTCATTCACCTTTGCTTGCTCTTCTAGCTCCTCCTACTAATGATGTCACTAAGTTAACTGCAAAGGTGGATCAGTTGACTAAACAGTTATATGCAACGAATACATCTCATTCTGAGAGGTACAGACCTTCATCTTCCACACAGGGAGGACAATAGCAACCACATTCACCACCTCCTGATAGGCGCCAACCCCTGATTTGTTTTAGGTCACACAGCAATAGTTTGTTCGCAGCAGGTGTCCCAGTCAAAGTAAAGAAAGAATGTTAATTGCTCTCTGTCTCTCCCTTACAGATAAATTTTTTGGTTGGTCATTTTTCTATGTATTTTGTTGTAACACTACATTTTGTTTTGGGTGATGAATTAACATGTGCTTACCAAGATTCCTTAATATGATTCTTTCACGCTTTGTGAGGGTCTTTTGAGTGTTCTATGATTGTAGGGCAGTGCTTTTTTGTTTTGCTGATTTTGTTCTTGCTGAGGAGCCGTTGTGTACTTAGCAAGGCGTGTTAGTTGCTGTGTTGCTGTATGTCCGCAGTAATGTATGTTTGTCTGATGCGCTGTTTAAGTTTGATTGCAGTTGCTATGGATGTTTCCTTGGTGTTTCCTGCCTGGGGAGAACGAAATGGTCGTTGAATCTTCCTTCTGTCCAGCAACAACGTTATGCCCCTTCATTACAGTTTATCTGGGTGAGTACATGTTTCCAAAATTGGCATGTCGTGAAATCCTTAATATGTCATAATGTTTCTTTTAGCCAGTTCTAACTATTTTCATTCTATTTTTTGTTAGTGTCTGTTTTATGAATGCGTTTTTCAGAATCTACTGACTAAGGCTTGGTCCATACTCCAACCATGACAGAATATAGGGGGCTATATGTATCTGAAAAAATAGCACAACAATAAAGGTTCGAACCAGCCGCTTGCGAACTGCACATAGAGCGTTCCTTGAGGAGTAGATCCTTAGCTTAGTTGATGATAGTTCCTCTACCTATATTTGATCCTGTAGTTAGTATATCTTTAGCGAAATTGTAGTTTGCTAGTAGATTGAACTAATAAATTGTTTTGCTTTCTTTTCTGAGGATGGTATTTTTAAATTCTCAGTACCAATGTGCCAATGCGTTTTGGTTCTTACTTATTTTAATCTCACAGTAACACCATTTCCATGGTCAGATTTCATTGCAAAGCAACAAAAGTTCTAAATTTCTTTGTCGTGTTAAAATACTGAAACGTTTTATCATTAAATTTTGACTTAGTGCATCTACTTTAAATGTATTCATGAATAGTTGTTAGTCATATCCAAACAGTTGAGCGCTCAATCAATGCATTTTTTGCAAGGCCTTGCTTTAGATTTAAGTTTTATTACCTTTGTGTGTCCCCTGCTTTTGTTTTGTAAAGTTTATTTTGACTATTTATTTCTTGTATATTGTGATCCTAATGTTTTTCCCAAATCTTGTTCCAGTCTGTCGGTAGCCCCAGGAAACACTCCCCTCCATAGAAGAGGACAGCCTCAGATCGTCCAGATTTGCAGTTTCACCATCTTCGAACCTTTCACCATGGCCATCTATGGGGATGTTTTCCCCTTGGATTGTCTCTGCCGGCAGGGCCCGTCGGTCACATACCTACTCCTTCAAGTGTTCCAGCAAATTCATCTGTGATGCCGTGGTGATTGAGTGGTACAGTTATCCGTGTGATACGTTTTTCCATCTTTTCTTCGGCGGGTGTGGTTCAGTGGTGGGAAAAGTTACCGGACAAAGCAGTGTTGCTCCATTCTCCAACAATATGCTGTGATACAATGTATACATACACAAGAGGAGTTACGATCTGGGGGTTTCCTGTGGGACTACTTTATTGTCAAACAGAATCATTGTCCATGAAGGGATTCATCAGGGCTTTGTATTTGTATTCTTTGTATGTTCACTATTGTATGAGTATATTTTCTTTGTGTTATTCACTCATTTTTTCCACGGGGATCATCACTATTGTGAGGGGGAGATGTAGTGTATGTGTCTGCATTGTCGCGTCGGACACATAATTGCTGCGCATAATTTGTTGAGCTAATTGTTGTGTTTGTATCCTAATTACTGTTCGGTGGCGCGGCAATTCCATTTCCTAGTTGGGGGTGAAGCCAACGGTGGTAATAGCTCTGTGTGTGTGAGATAGCGTGGGTCTAGTAGTAGCCAAAGTGGCGTCAGTATAAAGTAGGTCTTCGGAGGGAACGGGTGTATGTGTGATGGTTGTGCGTGCGTGAGGAACTGTATGCTTGGGGCATCTCCCCCAGTGTTTGTAATCCGTTGTGTATAATGTAGTGCACCTTGTTTTATAATAAATCAGAGGTAATGTGAATTTATATATCTTTAATGTTCTAAGAATCCCACATCCGCTTAGTTTTGTGCAGCAAGTTCTTAGTACCTTTCTGGTTGGCTCTGTAGCTACGTTCCCCAATGTGTATGCCGGGGTAACTAAATGCAAACCTTTCGGTGTATAACAATATTACGCATCAAACCTGAATAAAGGCTGAATAAGATACAACAAGCTTTAAAAATAAAAACAACTGGTCTGAGCGAACTGTCGAAATACGCAAAATCTCAGCAGGAGTTGTTGATAGCAATCTCGCGAGTGCGAAATGCAAGCAGAGCCAAATACCGCTCCTGAAACCAAATGATGGTGATTGTGTGACCTAAACAAATTAACTCACTAAGCTTTGAAAACTAGCTTTTTGCTTTTGAAGCAGGTTAGTTATCCTGACCTAATGGAAACTATACGAGTGTACCAACGTAACAAAAACATAATTACAATTCAAGTGACCGTCAGAAACTATAAGTATATAGAATATTGTTTGTCCCAGCATTTTATTTTTAAAACCGTTAGGTGTTGCGCTCACATGACTTTCTCTACCATCTCTTCAATAATCTCTTTATACAAAAGCTTATTCGTTTTGTTTTAGTTCCATTTATATCCCGCCTTTAGCTATATTAGTATCCAAAAGCTAAGCATAATTCAGTATTTTGTTACCAAGGTATCAGAATGGCACAAAACTCGTACAAATGAGTCACACATAATCTGGTATGCAACAGAGTAACACATATCAGACAGGTTTATTTTATTGTGGCCTAAGGATACATTTTTACACAATTATAAAACCTGACTTATCACTTCCACAACGTCAATGGTGGTGCTGGGCGATTAATAAGGGGTGTGGTTACCCCTCATGACTACACAGGCCTCGCAGTGCCGTAACATGCTCTCTATAAGGTGGTTCAAGAACTCTGCAGGCAACTGCTCCCATTCCTCACGAAGAGCAGTGCGGAAGCCTGGAAGTGTCATCGGTGGAGGCAGGCTGCAACTCGTCTTCCTAATACATCCTATGCATGCTCTATAAAGTTCATATCCGGAGACCTCGGTGGCCAGTCCATACGCTGGATATCTTCCCCCTCAATTCTATACGGACCTGCATTATCGTCCATAAAGATGAAGTGCAGACCAACTGCACCTCTGAAAAGTCACAAATGTGGTTCCAGTATTTCTTCTCTGTACCCCTGGGCATTCATAGTACCACTTTCGAAGATGTGTAGATCAGTACGCCCATTGAACATTATGCCTGTCTACACGAGTACACCACCACCAACTGGGCGCTTTTCCACAATGCCTGGGGGGTAAAATCGGGTTCCACGTTCTCTCCAGATTATTGTCCGACGGGAATCATTGGTCAAACTGAATCTGGACGCATCTGTAAACAGCACGTTACTCCACTCATTCAAGGTCCAATGTTGAATTGCTGACTCCACTGTAAACGGGCTCTTATTTGTACTCGAGTGAGTGGGGCACTTACTGCTGGACATCTGGTACAGAGACCTACTACCCCGAGCCTCTGGTACATAGTTTGCGTAGAAACTCGAACGTCTGAAGCGGCTGAAAGCTCGGAAGACAGTGGTCTTGCAGGCATCCTCCGATGTCATCTGCTGTTAAGGTCAAATATCGGTCCTGTTGCGGCGTTGTGACACATAGGCGACCTTCACAAGCGCACGTCGAACACTTCCTGTATCTTGGAACCGTCTCCAAAGCTTGGAAATGACACTTTGTGGCATGTTGGTGCTTTTCCTGTAAACATTTTACTAATAAACTACCCTCTGTTTACAATGAGAGAACTATAACGAATGAGCCGCTCTATGTATGATATTCTGGTTTTGTAGACCTCTGAAATACGTAGTTGTAGGTGAGGCACACACTATGATAAAGTTTAATGGCGCTCGTTCATCGTTTGCTCTTTCATTTCTCTGTTTAACGAATTCTGCTTAACTTTTGGACACTAATGTACATTGGTCTTATTGGCGGCCCTTCCTTCGCAATGGTGTTAACTCGTATTCTCTTTCGTTGGGTTTCTTGCACTTTTAGACTTTTTATCATTAAATCAGACACACACATTCACACTCTCATTCATACTTCCCAACTCTGGAGAGGCCAGGAAATAATCTTGCTAGAGAAAAATTTCCATCTCAGCCGAAAATCGACCCCTCGCACAGTAGGCAGGTGATCGACCGACTGAGCTACGCGCCAGCCGGCTTATTCTTCTATCTGCTTCTTAGATCGGGATAAATTTTCATTACACACATACACACTGCGTTATTGGTATAAAAATAATACAGTAGGCTAAAGCAATAGTCAGATTTTTAAAAACCGTTTCCGAGAAAGAACATCATCTACTTTTTTTGTGCAGTGACATTTTGTATATCCCTTACGAATTTACCAATTATGCAAAAGTCATTCGAAATGAAGAGGACTTCACGGGCTATTCCCAGAAACCTCAATATGTATATTTTATTTGTCACGCAAATATCTTAAACGTATAGAATTTCAATCTAACTCGTTAGAGCCATTTTTAAGAAAACAAAAAATGAGTATCTTCTCCATGTAAAGGTTAGCTTTGGTTAAGCGAATTTTCTTGAAAATCTTCATGTCGCTTCCTCAGAAAGTTTCTTTCCTTTGAAGTTTTAAAAGTTAATTATTCTTATTTTTGGTTTACAAGACCAGAGTTTTTAGTAAACTATTAAAACTAAAAATGTTAATAATATTCTGTTTTATATTTTTGTGTGGTTGGACACATGCTGAACTTAAACATCAGGCTTGGTAATTAAGCTACTTATTTTTTCTACTACGTATAGTAAGAAGGGGAAGTATTGCATTCCACTCAAAAATTCGATACCGAGATTTCATCGGAAATATATGTTTTGAGGTCTCCTGAATCCAAAAGTATTTTTGGAAACATGTCCGTGTGTGTGTCTGTGAACAGCATAACCCAGAAACGAACAGTCGGATAAACATCAAACTTGGTACCTATTTAGGTTCAGTATCTTCCAGAGATGCGACACTAAGGTTTTCAAGACAATCCCCCACCCCAGATTACCCTTTACATGGAAATTTTTTCGAAAATTTCAATTTTCTCAAAAATGGCTCCTACGATTTTGAATAAAATACCATAAGTTTAAGACATTTTTATGGCAAAGGAATTGTATATTTCGAATTAGGGAATGTCTCCAAAAGTATTCTTCATTGTAAACGACTTTTGCATAACTGGTAGGTAAACCATAAGAGATAGACAAACTTTTACTACACAAAAAATGTAGATCGCGTTAAAATACCCAATTTATGTCATATACATTTGTTTTGTTGAGTGAACCATTTACGAGATATTGCTTGTTATTCCCTAAAATTTTCCAATTCTTATACGGTTTCTGAAATGGGAATTCGTTAATTTTTTTGTCCTGGTAATGCAAAGAGAATGGAATACTTCACATAGCAACCAGCTCTTAAAATATTTGAATATGGCTTAAAGCCTGTCAATTCCCCTTGCATTTACAAGAAAATTAGCAATAAGATTAACGTCCCGATATCTCGATTAACATGAAGCATATGGAGAATCAGCGTTTGTAAAAATATTTGTACAAGAGTAGAGAAAGTCATGTGACTGTAACACATCATTTAATGAAAATTTCAAGCAAAAGCTCGTTATCCGATTTTTATCTAGAATCCGCTACAGCCTCTGGTAATTATAGGCAAATAGAAGATAAATAAAAAAGCTGTTACAGTTTTGTTTGCCTCTACTGGTGGATAAATTATGGTAGACCAGGAGTGTGTGATTCTTGCTTTAGATGTAGCTACGGTGCTTGCTTCACTCTCCCGAATCTGGTTCCTGCAACAAAATATACGCAGTATCATATATCAGGTCTATTCTAATTTTTGTAACTGTATGGAGAACCGTTTCATGTTGCATCCTGATAAGCAAGTTATATCCATGAGAGTCGTGCTTCAATGTGGGTTTCGCGACTGCTGCCACAACCGATCTGGTCTATTAGAATCACCCTACCGATATCATATGATATACATACACTCCATAAATTGAATACATTTCGTAAACATTTCAACAAAATCAAGTATACAAGGAGATACACAGAGTACTTTATACCGAGTATATCGACTAAAACTCCAACAGTGTACATATCTGAAATCGGAGATGCCAATGATGTGATGTTTTTACACAAATTCGCATAATGTTCACAATCCTTACAAAGATTCCAAACGTTATCAAACAGTGTATTTATAGCACAAAGTTGCAGTATTTTAATTGAGGAAACTGGATAAGACTGTAATGTAATATTATTTTTGCAGAATTGCAGTCCAAATTTTTTAGGAGATATTGCACATGGTAATTCTAAGAGTTGATTCCTTCGTTTAAGTGCGGAAATATACCGATAATTTCTGTTCACGGCAATCAGTGGTATGTTGTGTATTATTTTAATGCAAAATATTTGAGCATTCCAGTATAATATCATCGTGATTTTCAAAGGCTTGGGTATTACCTCGTTCCAACTTCGGGGAATTCTTGATGCTCCTATCTTGCGTTTGGACAACCTCTGTTTTTTGTTTTGTTTTTTTCCCTTCTGATGGTCTGCATGTTATCGTAATTTTAGTTAGTCTTTCTTCTTTTATTCTATCTGGATGTTGCTTCCAGTTCAATCCGAGTATTTTTAGTTCTTGTCCGATTTCTATGTTTCGTTTAAGGTCTGTTTTTTTTTATTTGGCATCCGACAACTTTTCTTAGGGTTGCCATTAAGCTGATTGTGTTTAATATTTTTGTTAGAGTACAAACTTTACTGTATGTTAATGTTGGGGCTACTGTTGTTTGTATACTTTAATTATTTATTCTTCTTTTTTGCTTTATTATTTAAACTTATTAAATATAGTGTAATTTTTGGAACTTGTTCCTTCATTTTATTATTTAGAACTATTTTAGCTCTTGTACGGTGTGTTTTACCTTCAAAGGTCAGTACTTTGATTTTGTATCCGAAATATTAAATTATACTTCTCTGCTTGAAACTAAGAGTGTATGTCGATACACTCTTCTGTATCCACAAGTACCACCTGTCATTTCAAAAGAGTTGATCGTCTACGTACTTAACTTTTACATTTATCCTGCTTATCATTTTTTATCATCTGATTTAGCTATAGATTAAACGATGCTCTAGTGTAACTTGACTTAAAGCTTCGCACTATGAGCGTAAGGTTGAGTTCCTTTTCTAATAAAATAGGACGTTTTAGCGGAAACAAAAACATATGCATTGTAAATATTACTTAGTTAACCTATATTAACCAACCTAGTATAAATAAAACCACCATTCTCATTTTAACCTGTTATAAATTCTAGCTTCTTTAAGTCAGTAGGAATTGCTCCATTTAAGAAATGTATCTTTTATTATAAAATATCCTTTGCAATTATTTTTGTGTTACTTATAGAGAAAGCCAGCAACACATCTCGTTTTAAAAAATATGCATGCTTGTAGTTTTAGGTGATGCTTCCGGTATATGAACAATATTGTCAAAAATACTCATCAGAGAATATATATTTAACGCGATTTTATGCAAACTCTCCAAAAGGAATAAAAATTAAATAATATATGAATCTGAAAAAATAATAATTCAGGATCAGAATTTGTGCTGACAGACATATTCAGCATTTTATAAGAGGTTTAAAAAATGTTTAGCCTACGAAGAATGGTTTTAAACGCCAATTTTCTGAAAATTAACTCAATTTACAAATTACCGCTAATATTCTTTACAAAATAACTTCAAAATACAACATTAGGATCTATGTAAAGAAAAGTAATGGAATTTAGAGGTAAGTACTGAGTAAGACCGCAGATAATAAACACTGAGATAACACAACAAATTAATTCTATTACTTTGGATGGGACATTTCTTACAATACTGATAAAGTTTTACAAAATAAAATAAATTCCAATTAACGTGCGGTATAATTAGCACAGGTTGTCCTGCGTGGTCTAGTGGTTAATCTGGTTTCCGTGGTCGCGGGATTCAAACCCGTGGTGGGTGATGGCTCTTTTCGGGCGAAAAACTTAGCATGGTTTTCTTAGGAAGAGAAGTAAATACATTGGCGCCGTTTAATGTTTATTTGCACATATAAAAACCTATACCCTGAAAAGGGAAGTGTCCTGAGAAGAATAAGCCGGCGTTTTCACGCCCGACGTGTTCTACTTCTCTCCTGTGGCGTTTATGGGCGGCGCGGTAGACTAATTCCCTGACACCATGCGCGTCTAGTGGCGAAGTCATTGACTAGAAATTCCGTTGATAAGAGAAAGTTTCCTGGATTTTCTCTATATACCAACGTGTGGGAGCAAAATACTAAACAAACAATTAGCCGAAAACCAACAAATAAAACTCGAAGGGCATACATATGAAATTTTAAAAGGCAATGGTTTTATGATACTATTATACGGATGTGAAAACTGGATCCTGAGTAAAAAAAGATGAACTTAAGATAAAAGTAACAGAAATGAGATTCCTGAGGCTAACTTCTGGCTTTACTCTCCATAACGAAATGCAAAATGATGAATTAGGATAAAAAAAATCAATATTAATGGAAAAATTCAAAACAGAAAAATCCTATACCTAGAATATTTCGATAATGAGTAATGACAGACTGAGGCTGAACCTCAGACCATTAGGTTAAAGAGATACTGTACAGCCATGAAGAAGAGGGAGGATGGTTTTAATATTCTTATACATATTAAAGGAACGGTCCTTATAATCCTACCTTGATATTGACAAAGGTAATGTATTTTTTTTCCTTAACCTATTTTTGAAAAATTCAATTACAGAAAACGTGATATAAAACCTGCAAATTGATGTCTATTAGTGTTTGTTTGGTGTGCATTAAGCACACTTTTCGATGGCCCGTGTTACTGTCAAATTCCCAGTGGGTGCTTCCCGCAGTCAAAATTCTCCTTGATATATTCTCCTTTATTGTCGCTTAGGAAAACAGCTTCAAAGAGATATATTAGAGCGATAAAGTATACACAGAAATGATTCATAGTATCGCAGATAATTCACCATATGATCATGTTGAGTCATAACAATAATTATGATAATAGATGCTGTGATAAAATATCTGGACTTGTTCATCCCGGGGAAGTTTATACCTGGCCTGGCTCTGACGTATAAACACTCCGCTGATCATGATGCCCATAATGATAAGGTAATATTTGCTATCTACAACAACACATATCACGTTTGCAGACGCTGGCTTGAATGCATACTCTATTCATGGACGGTGTTTTGCCTCTCGGTCAGAGGCCAGTTTCGCTCATGATATATGCGATACCGTACACTCCACAGCAAAAAATATATATCGGGCCGGACATCCACAACACACGAGCTTTACGCTTTAATTCATATTCATTCATATATCTCCCGAAATTAGGCTTTGCCTCTGTTTCGTTTATTTTAAGGACGAAAATTATATTTTTGTACTATAATGCGTTTTCTTGGCCTTACACTGGAGTCATACACTGGCAGATGATTAAACAGAGTTTATAGCAAACACAGGGTTACCAATTATATAAAAGTTATGTAACATCACCAGCTAGCTTACATGGGTTGCAGGCTTCAGTGTACCTAAAACTCATAATTCAGCTAACTTGACTCAACCATGGTATCTGCTATGTTGGCAGGACTGTTTCATCGTATTATATCAGGTTTCTTTCAATATTTAAACACTTAAAATGTTGAATATTGCATTTTTTCCGTCATATCGGTGGCACATCGGTGTATTTGACTCTGGGAACAATTTGCTCTTCAGCAATGATGTTCATCAGCTTTGATTTGTATCTTATCGCTTATGATTCTTAGGTTTAAACTTTATTCAAAACAGGCATTGATACTCTCAGTCATCCATCAGAATTTATGGTGAAAACGGACTAATCCTAATTAAAAAAGAAAAGGAACAGGCTTTCTCCAAATCGAGGTGAGTGCTTTACGGGACATCTTTAAAGTAAGCAAATAATAAGGCTACTACTCGACTGTGCAAAATCCATTTCCAATATTCATAACATAGCCATATTATGTTTTATTTTTGGAATAGTTGTTGTCAAAGAGAGAATGTACCCTTAAGGGTAAAATCCATAGATACAAGAGAAATTAATAGCATTGGTGAATCATACTTTCCTTCTTGGGAAGACATACTAGTAAAGTAGATAGTAGGAAGCCTGGGTTTCATTTTTTGTTAGGAATAATATGCTTTTGCCTATAGTTTGTTTTTAATTATTTTGTTTATTCTAATATACATTCCTATGACTTAAGGTTTACATTTCATCTAACATTTCGAAAACCTCTGAACGCTGGATAGAGGTTTAAAGAACAAGTAGAAAGGTTTGTGTGTTTCAAAACGGCTACCAAGGAGCTCTAACACAAGCTTCTAAACTCGACATTCTGCATATTCCTATCCTTTTCGGAGACTTTTGAAACCCTTTTTCAACAAATTCGAGAAGAATTTAAATAATTAAAAAGGTGTTGAATACAGACTTTCTATAAATAAAACTGCAATGAATTGAGATCTGTCGGCTAGGATGTTGGTCACCCAAACGTATCCGTTTATTTGGGAGATGCAAATTTCAAACTTCTAGCTTGGAGAGGAAAATGAAGTGGGACTTGAATAAAGTGAAGATCATTTTTTTCCAATTAAAATTTTTAAAAATACATTAAAACTCCACAGCATGGTGCACCTGTCAAGAGTTTCCTGGAAATATAAAAAGTTAAGTTAATGTGTTTTCCGTTATTCCAGCACATTTTGTTTTCGAAACTTCACAAGGAGTTTCCTCAGTGCATGAGTAATGTACAGATTCTGCACATCATATGACACACTTCTTGATCGGAGAGCAGTATGAAAATTAGATAACCTTGATGTTGAGATGTGTTTATATTAAGCAGATATAAAAATACTTGAAAAGTCAGTTTCACTAAGACCCTCAATTCTGGGGGGTACGGATGAGGTAATTACCCTCCACAAATTACATGAGATACGAGACATTCTGGGTTTCTATTATACTTTGGTGCTGTTACCGCTATTGTCCTTAATGTGCTTGATCACTGCTACTTTTAAATCAGGCTTTGCGGTACTAATTAGTCTTCCACATTGTAAAGTCTTTTTTTTTAAGAGAACCTGTATCCACAAAAAATTAACGTTTTCTCTGGAATGTCTTGTTGTTCGGTAAACTTCAATATGAGGAAATAGTTCACCGCAGGAACTTCTCCCTTCGTCTGCATTGCAATAAACAGGTCCACACATCAGTGAACCTCTACTATGTGCTGATCAAAATATAAAAAACATATGTTCGGATTATTTTTCTCTCGACACAATCCTATAGTTGTTCTCTAAACCCCGCACTATCTTACTTTTGCTTCCTTCTGTTTGGGGTTTGCTGTGCCCTCCTTTCGTTTAGTTATGGAATTTTAGAAAGGCCGTTGCTAGCCGTGTGGTGGTGGCTTTGGACTTCTGAGCCGGGGAGTTGCGTCAGGCTACTGCTGGAGGATGGCTCGTCTTGAATTGTGGTTGAGTTTTGCGGTTTCTTTTGATTTTCTATTCTCTGGGCATTGTAATCGTGTAACAGAGACATGGTCATTATTCTGAGCTAGGTTTATTTTATTTCCAACCAAAAGATTGAGCTGCATTATCCAAAAGTAAATGTCAGCTGTTTACGTTTGCTAAACTGTTAAATTTGGTCGTAAAGGAATTTTAGGTGGTTAGTGTACAGTGATACGGCATCCAGCTTGCTTACCCGTTTCAATGTTTGATGTTTAAATCAATCCAAGCATACTGTTCGAAAGCATAAACCAAACTCCAAATCTTGGAGTAGTGGTACTGAACACTAGATTAATTTTCTATCCATTTGTCCATCAACAGATACGAAGACTTATTCGAATTTTTAATACACAAGAACCTTATGTACGGTAAATACATTGAAATGTATCTGACCGTTGAGTTTCGTATGGCCCTGGCATGTATTATCCCCTCCTTTTTATATGATGACAACTTAGGCAATATTTAGTCAAAATGAGAGCCTGGTAACACACATAATAAAATTGCTAGTCCATAAGGAATAAGCTTCCATTGATCCTTCTGTACTCAATTGTAAGATATATCTTAATATGACATCAACAACATGGCTGTCAGAAGGAATTTTCTTAACTATTCGCAACATTTATCATATGATATACTATCTGTAAATCTGAGCAGAAATACGAGCGTTCTAAAGTAAAAAAGCACAAACGAAGTATTACTAAGCAAAAATATACGAACTAAAAGTCATTGTATCTAAAAATGAAGCGAAATTCATAGTTACATTATAAAAAGAAAATTGCATGCGCGCGCCTGTGTTTGTAGTAATTTCTGAAACCACTTAAGGGAACGACCAATTGGTGAAAAAGGGCAAAATTTCCAAAAAGTCAGGACTTAGGCTTTTTAATTCATTAGGTTCGATTCTCTAGGAACGTTTTGGTGTAGATATTATAGATATAGGAGTAATAATGAGGGACTTGCGATACATATAACTCAGATCGGAAGGCGTGGTATCGCATTTGAGGCTATTTTGATACTGTAAACATATTTTTTTCCAAAATATTTTGAAGTATTTTTGAAGAGTTTGGTGTATGTATGTTAATCAGTTTCTATATTATGTATTTTATGTAAAAGTCTACACTATTTTTAGGGAATTATTATGAGCTAGTTTTCTATAGCGTTTGTCTCGGTTTTAATTTTAGGCATTTTTCTGAATTTAAAATGCTGCTTATGATGCCATTATTAAACTATGTACTGGAGTGAAACTTCGCAAAGAGTTTCCCAAGCATGCTAACAAAAAACCTTGCTATGCAGTTGTTAGTGTGAGGCAAATGTGTTGCGACACCAGGTCAGTTTTTGCAGAACTCGAAAATCATAACTGAACAATCATTATTTTTAAAATGAAGCTAATTGATTAATATATTCTTAAGAAACTTCTTTTATAGCTCAATAACGAACATATATCTAAAATGTTGTTTAAATTATGAACAATACTTCGAAAAGAGTACTTAATAGAATAAATTTGTGTTTTAAAATGCGTAATACAGGAATTACTTACTCTATAAATATAGAGCAAACTTTGCAACCGAACTTCTTTATACCGACATAAGGTACTGTAAAATGTTTAGAAAACTCAGTAGAGTACTTTGGCTGTTAGAAAATTTAAGGTCGATCCGCTTAACTGATTTTGATAATTCTTTTCACTAGTGAACATCCCTGTTATTCTCTACGGACATGAGCTATAATATGAACTCCTAGTTGACCAAAATGTTAAAAAGGATTTACAAGAATCTATAATAGAATGCGAATATGTTGGAGTCATTAAAGTACATACTTGTGATGAAGGCATTGACTTTTCAAATGAGAATGACGTGGGTAGAAAATAATTTGTGTTACTCCACAGAAAAACAAAACAAAAACCGCGGATATTTACTTCCAAGCATTATACATAGATGGTCACGATTTAGCAGCTCAGTGAACAGAAGAGACAACAAAATTAAGCACAGTCGGATAACGGTATGATGTGTATGTAACGCTTCTGCTGGCATATTCAATGAGCGTGAAATGTAAGAAAGCTTTTTTGTATGTCTGAATATGATCGAGATCATTGCCACCGTACACTAAATACCTTTATAAGGGGAAAGCGTCAGGCGTGCGAAACACCATGCATGGATATGGCTCACTGACGTCTGAACATTGTCAAACATATTAATTTATTATTGAATGTCTGTGAAAGAAAATTACAAAGACTGCACAGCAAAAAGCCACACATTTTCTGAAAAATATTCAATAGGGATCTTCTTTGTTAACGTTCTCATTATAGGACTTACAAGCCAATGTCTTGGGTCAGTAGCCTGTTGAGGAGCAAGCAAACTCTGGATCATAGCATATCCAATATGGTGATCAGCCCAATGCCTGTTAAGGTAATGAAGAAAGAGAAAATGAAATATAGTGATGAAAAGAATTTTAGGAAAATTCGCGGATCAAACTATCCAACACAGCATTCGCCTAGCGAACGAGGAAAACCTCGAAAAAAATCTTCGATAAGGTTAGTCGGCTACGGAGGCTTGAACCTGGGTCCTCCCAAATCAAGTGTCTCACGTTATTGCGGTGCCATCTTGCTCGATTCTTTGGGGCAATTAACAGGGATAAATTAAATAAGATAGCGGTTATTATTTTGTCCTTATTCATGTAAGCTAACGTTATAAATGTAACCTCAGAGTTCTTGTAGCATTAAATGTGAAGAAATACGGAAAAACTTAATATTTCAGTGTGATTTCTGCTAAGTTAGGTATCTAGGTATCGCTTTTTAGAATTACTAATGTACACACTTTAAATATCAAAACACATCCGTGCTACGCGGGCAGGAGACATAAACAATAGATCAAATGTCTATCAGAAGATTTTTGCTTCTTCCTTTCTCTAGCACCCGAGTACGCGAGGTGTTCTAAAAGTTCTGGGACTGACTCAAGATGTCATGAAGATGACCAAGTTACTACGTTAGCTGTTGTTGTGACGATCGTATAAACAAACAAACATTGACTGTTAAATGGATAAAACTGAAATACCGGGGCGTGATAAAGTCCTTTGTTATGTACGATTTAATCCAACAGAAATACAATAAAGGATTATATTCGATACTAAAGGATTCTTCCGTTTATTTCTCTAGGGCTAAAGGATTGTCTGCGGAATTTAAGCGTCCTCGTACAACTAATCAATATAAGCGCTCAGGATGTGCCAAAACCGTGGAGATTGTGACAAACATTCACAATGCCGTACTCAGTGATCACCGATGCAAGTTGGCTGATGTAACAAAGACATCGATAGGCTGAGTCGACCACACTTTAAACGAAGTTTTGGGTACAAGAAAGCTGTTCGCTCGAACGGTGCCGCGTTTGTTAACAATGCACAAAAACGCAATCGAATGAACATTTTTCAAGAGTGTTGCTTGTTTAAACGCAATTTCAATGGATTTATTAGAAGTTTAATAATAATGGTCTACACGCCAGAGAAGTAGGAGGAATCCAAATGATGGGTGGCAACAGGTGAAAGTGTAGGAAAGAAAGCAAACACGGTTCGATTCCACCGTAAAGTCATGGCATGTTGATGCTAGGTTAAGACGATTACTTCGTACAGTTGGTAAAATCTTATTTTACTGAAGGCACTAAAGGGTTGCAAAGTCTTTGGACTAAATATATTGGTTGATGTTATGTTGAAGATAAAAAACCTGCTCTTAAAACTTGTTTACTCTTGGTTAGTTTTAGAATGTCCGTAGAGTAGGTAGAAGAAATACTCCGTTCATCCAAAAATTACACTTAGCAATTTCACAAGGAATACACGTTTTGAGTTACCCTGAAAGTCCAAAAAAGCATTTCGCAAAACTTCGTGTGTTTTAACAGCCTTAAATACGAAAAGTGGAAAAAATATCAAAATTTGTATTTAAAGTCAACATTATTCTGATATACGTAATGAAGACATTCCACAAAATCCTTGCATCGTAAACCTAGCCTTTATATGAAACATTTTCTGTTGATATTTGTTTTATTAAGATTGCTTTAATTATTTTCATTAAAATATGTTTGACATACTGAAATGCGGAACAAAATATACTTTTTCTTCTTGAATAGCCTGTGTGGACCCCTTCAATCTGAATGAAATGTATATAGCTATTTACCCAGAAGAGACACACAGGAACTTTTTTCGTATAAAAAAGAAACGCCAAAGCAGTTTAAAATATGCAGCTTATGTTAAATCACTTTGTTATAGTTTTGTAAGTTTACGATATATTTCCTTTTGTTCGGAAACTTCTTGTACTTCAGGCTACACATTTCTAAATTCTGTTCATTTGTTTCTCATAAGGTCATGCAAAGAGTATTCAAAATATTAAGTCCAGCGTACACAAAGCGAGCTTCGCTTTAAACATTTGACTGTCATACGTGGCTCATATATGTTTGTACGCAGCTACAAAAAATGTGCAATGAAACAATTTCGGAAAATATTTGTAATGATTTAGAAGTGGTAAGAAAAACAAACATTATTGCGAATAACTTTCAGAATACGTATGAAAGTAAATATATTGGTAAATAACTTACTCCGTGTAGAGAAAGTGCATTAATTATGGTACCTATACGCATCTCTGTCCCTTACGTTCATTTTCCTTTTTGTTCTAAGAGCTTTGCGTAAATGTATTAAGATCTGTTGTTAAGCGAAGGTCTACCGGAGCAAGGGCCAAAACCCATGCTCCCCTCCTGATCGGAGGAAGGCGTCACCCGAGTCACTCTCCTCTCAGTGGGGTTTCCCATGAGGCCAGTACCTGGAGTTTAAAAAGCCCCCCCTCCCATTTACGCGAGGATGGAAGTGGATACGCTAATTACGCGTGTCATCCATAGGGATGACTACCGATAACCTCGGTAGGACCGACAATCTGGCTATCCAGGACGGTACCGGGGACCTTAAGGCGTCTCACAACCCCGCCTGTACGGAATCCCGCACAGACGTACCCAATCCCCCATGGATATCGGTAACCACTGCTCCGCCGAGTCAAACCCAATCCAAACGACACCCATAACAGTGGGGATCGCACGTTTGGCCCATCATACTTCTAGTAACGTCAGAAGTACCACGAATACTCAGGGTCCACAGCGCCCACACCACGGCAGCTAAAGGGGTCGAAGGGAATTATTCAGATTTATTTCTAGTTTAGTCATCGCTTTTGTAAATTCAAATTATTATATTACAGGGAAAAATAAAATCCTGCAACCCATAGCGCCATTGGTAAGGAGCGTGGTGTCAAAATTAGTCATTTTCCTCTACATTTTATTCTTGATAACATTGTTAACAATCCTTGTTGAAGGTGTACTTCGACGATTTTGGTAATTTACATTTGTAGAAAGTATGCAAAGGCCTAAAAGTGATAAGTTACAGACTTTATATTGGGAAGCCAGAGGGAACAGATGCAGATGAATTAATCACCAGTGTCATTGGTGAACATCATCATCATTTGTAGAAAGAAGGTAATAAAATATCACGTGATACCTAATAAAGGATAATAAACATTAGACAAAATGAAGTGAATTTCTAAGAACAGCGAACCATGAAAATAATATATTTTAAGGTGATGGCAGAGCTACGGGCGGGTACGCTGCTTCATTAACGGATATGAGGGCGTGCATGGAACAGGGAAAATAAATTAAAGAAACGAATCGATGTGAAAAAAGAAAACGAAAAACCGCTTCCTGATAACCACATTTACTGGGCGTTAACCTTTCCTCTTCCCTCAATATGTCTCATATGAGAACTCGTATTTTATTGGGGAATGTGAATTGAAGTTGCTTCTACAAAATTTCACTGTGTAGGGAATTTATTGGAATTCATAACTTACTGCGTTCCACAAATGAAGCAGCTTTTAAAGTACGTGACCTGAACCTAAACCAATGGTCGGTAGGGAGAATTATGTAATGGCTCTTCTCCAAATACCCGAAAGCAATTAATTTTGTATAGCTACACATACAAAGGAATTGAATTTTGTTGTTATCTATACCTTAATACATATCTGTTGATTGCAATGTCCTACTCAGGATATGCCTTTAAATATCTTCATTCCATTAGCAAGCAGAATCAATCTCCAATTTTGTATATTTTATCTGTTAAGTCATTTATTCGTATCCATAACTGGTTATTCCTATAAATGTTGTTCAAAAATCTTAAGGGATACTGGAAGTGAAATTTCCAATTTCCATATTATTGTATCGATATTTCTGAAAATGTTACTGTGAGCGTTGTTGCTGTTAGATTAATGTGAACACCAAATTTCATTCAAGTTGGATAAATACTTTCGGAGTCATTAATTATTTCATAAACATTATTATGTAAATTGTTATTATTGTCAAAATTAACCACGCGCATAAAAAGTTCAGAAAATTGATTCACATATTTGGAACTGAAGCTTTGAATCAGTTACAAAAAAGTATAATTTGAAAGTTCAATAAATTTTAATGAGTGAAATATGATAATTTTTTAATACTTTAGAAATTTGAATCTCTAAAATTCTCAATTTTTTCATAAAAAATATATTTTAACAAAATAGTATTGCTGTTAGGCATATTTTTGTCACATAGAATGTTACAAGGGATAATTCTGCAGATTCTAAGAAATTTTCGTTATTTTTAAACCAAACCTCATGCGCGAAGTTCATTTTAAATGTGTAAAAATGAGGTTTTGAGAGAAACACTGATTTATAAAATATTATGCTGGGAAACAGTGAATTGCATGCTTTGCAAATCAGAACTCTCCTGATCTATAATCATGTATGTTTGTAGTTCCCTTTGTGTCCTTTTTCTGTACTTTTGTGCCCTTTTTGCCACCTGCAGATCTTTTCTGTCTGTAGCACCAAACCTCCTCCTCTCGTAGAGTCGAGTTGTATCAAGGTGTGACTGAATTTTGTAACTTGATTGAATATATTTACCGAAAAATTGGTACATTTAATTAATGGATAAATAGATAAATGACTGTGCAAAAGTTCAAAGCTCTAGCTGAAACAGTTTCTCAGATAATACAAATAAAAATGAATATTTTTCATTGGCAAACAGAAACTTTTCAAACTACCATGCACATTCATATTTGTCACAGAAGTATAATTGTGGCATTTTCCTATACTTTAGTACAATGAAAATAAAGCAAAGCATTTGATTGAAGTTTATCTTTATAGAAATAAAAGTTTCTTGTTATAAAGTTGCTGTTAAAATTTTCCTTGACTTTTAGTATAAATTAACTTTTTTTGAGCCAATGAGTAAAGAAATCATAAAAATGCATACTTAAATCTTTATATACTACATTTGAGAAGATTTGTGGAAGTCACATACAAATCACAGCAAAACTAAAATGTAAGGAATAAATTTCATGTGCAAAAATGAAAAACTGAGGAAAAAATACATATTTCTAAAGCATGCACATAATTTTTAAATTTACAGCTTATCATGTACTTATAACTGCCCTAAGCATATGTTTTCTCATCTTTTTTGCTATTTGGCTTCCTGTTTTTTCATTTTTGGTAATTTACTCTTCCTGCAAGCTGGTTTCTTCTTCTCAGTTAAAGATAAGACACACTCATATTTTCTTCTGTTGTCGCATCTCTTCATAGTCACATCTGATACACTGCAAATTGTAGAATTCTTTATAGTAGATTTAATTTCTTCTGAGGCCGAGTACCCCATGTAAAATTCTGACCAGCATTTGTTACAGCAATTGTGATGCTCTTCTATGATACAAAAATGTATTTTGGACATTCCTCCATAACACGCACGCAGCGATTCATGTTGACTTTGTGTAATATCTCATACACAGTTATGCAGCAGCTCATCACAGGCTAGTCTTTGGTATATAGGCATTATCTTGGAAACAATTGATTCAGAAAGCTATACTTTTTTGTAAAAGCACCAGGAGTCAGTGCCAATGGGACATTTGGCATACTGGGTTTTTTTGTCTGTTGACATGCATAAATATGATATGACGATGACATAAATAAATAAATAAATAAATAAATTCCTTACTTCAACGTCCGGATCTATGGCCATGCGGTCATAGGGATAGCTAACCTATCAAAACCAAGGATAGTAGGACCGAAACCCGGTAAAATGCATGTTCTGCATTAAATTAAAAATATGGAAAAGGATGGGGAGGGCCCAACTAAAGCAAGCGGTGTGACGGCATGGTTGGATGCTGACGGGTTTCGATTGAATGCACGTACATGCATTTTACCTTTTTTTGTTAAAAAAAGATTCACTCACAATACGCAGTTAATGAGATCAGACAATGCTGCAACTATCATGCATTCAGATGGCCAAGCGGTTTAAGGCATTGTGGCATGATATGGTTATGTTACATAATCAGAGATTCGCGCCCCAAAGTAACAATTCTTTTTATTCTTACTCCAAGAGGAATACACCTCACCTAACCTCATTGGGTATCCTTAAAGGGGTTAATGACACGAGGACTGGAATATTTTTGGGTATTGTTGCACTTTTTAGCAAAACCATGTCTTTCTTTAGTTTGTAGTCACATTTGCTTTCAATACTGCATATGGTACATAAACATATGGTCCCGTGGAGTTTTAAGGAAGTGCACGGGTGATTTAAACATGTCGCTGAGCTTTTAAAAGTGGCAGATAGTGCAAAACGTTTGACCAAACTGATTCACAAGTGTTTATAGATTATATATATGATATAATTCCATAATCAAAAATTTTGTCACCTTCACCTAAAAATTCACTCCCAGTGTCCCTTAAAAAAGAATTAGCCTCTATAGTTATGCTTCCGAAATTTAAAAAGTTTTAAGGATATTTTTAGTTACTGTTCTTTAATTAAAAATTATACTGTGAAATCTGTGCAAACTTATTCGCCCTTCAAAACTTTAAAATATTCCTTATGTGACAAAATATTTATTAAACTGATGTACTGGGGTAAATAATGCGGTCAGCATCATGCTTCCCTCAGCTAAAATTTTGTTTTTTACTTACAAAACGCTACTTGTTGTAGTTGTTTCTCATGATGCTGATTGGATACTGGGTCCTGTACGTGAGGTGATCCTCCGTACCACTACGCTACGCCGCAGGACCAACCTTATATTAATCATGATAAAGCTTCCATTAGTAATTACTGCTCTGCGTCTTCAATGTGGATTTAAACCCCTGATCATATTGCGACCGTTACTGTGGGATTGTTCTGAACCAGTATGTGTCGACAGATGACCTCAGTTGCGTAGTGGCCTTCCTGTATCGTTTGCCGATAGACGGTCTTAGTTGGTTAATTAGCTTTCTGTGCCATATATTTTCTTGCTGTTATGTTTTGGCACAATTGGACTTTGGGTCGCGGAACTGCTGGCGTTCTTTGAGTGTAAATGTAGTGAGGACTATTCTGGGCAAATGGCCTTAGTTGAGTAGACGCCTTCCTTTACCACCTATTTTTATTTCCATTTCTCTTGCTCTATAGGTGCACGAACTCACGAAATAGCTCAGTCAGTTTCTTAGGCATACGAGATTTGAACCCTCCACCTTCCAAATGGGAGCTACAGACTTCCTCGTGAACGAACTATTTCTTGGTAACAGAAACTACTTTACGGCGTTAAATCTTATATAATCCTTATTACATCATAAATCAATTGTGTTAATATTAAATACTTGGGGGTGGGGGACAATTGCACACACTCAAACAGGTTCCGTTATACGACGCCCAGATGAGCCTCAACAGCAACTTAAGAAAATGTAAGCATACAACAGGAAATGTTTTGAAAACTCTAAAACCACGAAAGACGTTACAGACAGAAACTATATATTTAAATGAGCTATAATAAACTTCTTCTATTATTAACGACGTTAAATTATATAAAATTCAAAGACAGCAAGGAAGATTTCATAGAACTTACAAAGCATGTTTTATATTGTCACAACTAAAGTTGGGACTTGGGAACATAACTAAGGGAACCAGATGATAAAGCAGAACACGGACTTGGCTTGATTGATCATGTTATATTTAAGTCGGAAAAGGGAGGTGTTTGGCTTACAATTACTAGGGGAAATTAGTATGTTAATAAGCTAACAGAACAAAGGATCTACTTATGCTTCCCAATAAGGGGATAAGGACCTTATAGGATGTGCCGCAGATCTACTGCTCGGCCGAGTCGACCGTCGTGGCGAACTTGGCCCGATGTGCAACCAGAGAAAGAAGAGATCCGGCGAGTTCCAAACGCTCGCTTATATAGCATCAGGTTCCCTATGCTGTCTCTCTATTGTCGTGGCGGCGTTTACCATATATGGTATGCCGCCACCCTGGTTTTGCGTGGGATACCACCTAGAGACGCACGGCATCTCTTTCGTTGCATGATGCCACATGATGCAACATTGTTCTACAAGTTTCTATTCTACCCTGGAAGCGATGTCACGGTAAAGTCCTCTTGGACTGTCATAGGATGTGGTATGCCAACTATGTTCCGTCACGTATACAGCTTGGAAAAGCTTAAGCAGTTAATAAAATGTAAAATAATATTTCTTGAGAATTTAGAAGAGCGTGACGAGCCTATAAAAGCAATTGTTTAAATAAAAGTATTAATGCAGCTATGATCTCGGCAATGTCATACGTGACAATATTCACCATTCCATCATTACAAGCATGTGATATCAAAATCATATAAGTTGTTTGGAAAAAGTAGTAGTAATAATAATGAAGTATAATCACTTTGTTTTGTAAATAGTTGTTTAGTCAGGCATACTTATTGAAAATATTCGCCTGATATGTTGAACAGTGTCTGGTTAAAGTTAAAGTTTAATATTTATGCATTTTATTCACTGCATCTCAAAATGTATATTTTATGTGGAAATTCCCATATCCAGTTTTGGATACTTGGAGTGCTACCTTTGCCTTCTAGTGCCCAAGGAATTTAAAAAGGAAAATGTTTTAATTATAAAGCATTTGCACAAATACAAGACCCTAAGAGTTTGCTTTAATTAATACGTTTACCTTGAAATGCAGAGGGACGTTTAACTCCAGGAGAACTTCGAATGTTTTCTTTTGCAGGAAAAGAAAAGATATTGAATTGTTTAAACAAAAAAAAATAGATATACTTTGATGTTTTCTACATGATGGCTAGTTCATTCTTGTAACCTTAATCAATTTTGGAAAACGCATCTCAGATTTGCGTTGTGCAAATTAGAAGTAAAGCATCTTAAGCACTTCCTTTAGTTTTCTGATTATGTTAATAGAACACGTTTGTATAACATAGGTAATACAAAAGTCCCCATCTAGTAATAAAATCCTAACCAAATCTTTTAAAGTAATTTTTATTTTGGATAAAATGCGTTGTGCCGGTCTGTAGAGTAAACTATGCTGAAACAACGATGATTTTGACATGAGTTTCCTATTTCAACTTCTTCAGCGCTTTTAGCTGAAACAACAGCACTATATTACAGACCAAAATATCGATGTACTTCCACAAACACCCCATAAAAATTACAATTGTGGAACAAAAGTATATGTAATAGTTCGCACATAAAATATTAAATAAAATTGCTTGTCCTGCTTTCCTCTACATATAAAAATGCTATTAAAATTATGTACATTTATTATACTGCTCACTGTTGCACCGAAAAGCTGCTGGCTACCTCAAGTCGGTGTATGGGGAGGAGGGGGAAGAGGAGGAATTTTGAAAAATCAGTGACGTTATGCGACGAAATGAATCATCATAGTTATCTGTCATAACAGTGTTTGTTTTAGAGAAACGCATATAATTTTCCTTCTCATTCGACACATCCGGAAAAGATCTTTGCGCTTACATTCTTAGTAGGTTCAAACGAAATAGCCTGTTTTTAGGTAGTTTTGAACATTAAAGTCTCAACCTTTCATGCGGCAAACTTTGGATCTCATTATTATGAAAGGAACGTCTAAAATCTTAAAGTGTTAATGAAAAATGCTATACCTAACCCTAAACAAACTAAAATATTGTTTTTTTCGCCTTTAATTCTTAATGCATAACACAGTTTATTATTTCTTTTAAAATTCTAGAATAGAATATTTCATTAAAACGCAGAAAACAAGTTAGTCAACTAAGAAAATAAAACTACAATTTTTATTTTAATAAACTGACAAATCATAACCTATGTGACTAATATTAATAATCATAACAATAATGTGTGGTTTTAGGAATACATGTTATCCTATCATTATTTGTAACTCACTATTCTTTTTGTAAGCAAAGTCTGATTTTTACAAGCATATTGCACGTACTTTCCTTCGCCATACTTCTCAGCGAATTAGCCATTGTGCAGAGCAATAAGGGGACTGTATCCGCTACGTGCGCAACATTTCTGTAGTGTTGAGAGCACTGCTCTCAAAACTAAATTGAGTCAGGTCCTGCTTGTTATAATCGATTAAGGGTGAGGCCCATCCAGTATTATTACGATCAAATATACTACCGTAATAATTGTTGGCTTATCTGAGTTCTTTACTTGCTTCCATTAAATAAGCATGTGCATAATAATGTATAAATATGGGGCTATCAATTAACATTTCTAGTGCTTGTAGCAGAATTTGATGGTACATTTCTTACTGTAACCTGAATGTACAACAGCTAACAGAAGGTGGCATCCTTCCTTTCACTAATCAGTACTCCCGCATTCTGTATCACGTGTGGAATAAACCTTAAGGGCTTGCTGAGAAGTGTCGAAGTTTACTTTAGGTGTCAAACTTTCATCGGCTTGCCGAAGGTGCCCCTTTGAAATTATTGATGCAGCATCGCGCTTTCTATAACGACCTTCTCTATCACGCCCTGTTGTTAACTAGAGATGGGCCGGGAAATGATGGTTGCCATAGTAATTCACTAACATCTGGCTCTGGTTGACAACGGAGCTTTCTCCTCCAGCCAGCTTTTAATCTATATAGAACAGTTGCAAATAGTGGTTTCAAATATGGGTTGACTATAATAATAATAATAATAATAATAATAATAATAATAATAATAATAATAATAATAATAATAATAATAATAATAATATGCTTTTCAAATCATCTGTCGACCTAGGTGATGCAAACGGCTAACAGGATGGCATTTAATTGTGTTTGCTTAAATCAGATTAGCACGCGAAGAACTCCCGCACTTAGGTGAAGCTAATAATATGATCATGGCAGTTGATGTTGTTAAATAAACCTAATGTTTATTACTCAATGCCTTGCATAATTCTTAAGCTATTTTCATTAAACACTTTTAATCTAATTCTTACTTCAAATAGTTTTTTATTATATTACACAGGATATTTCAAAAGTCACTTCAAACCTTAAATAGTTATGGTTATCACGAATCAAGAGGATGATAGCGGCATTTAAGTGCACATGAAGACCTATTGTGCTTCTGAAAAATTCGGGAAGAAGGAGTGAAGAGAAGGACTCGGAGGACGACCAGATCCGGGGCCGCAGGCGGGGCCCCTAATGTCTTTAGATATTGCATCCTAACGCCAGCAAGACATTACACACAGTCCTGCCTCTCCCCATGGAGAGGTTTATCTGGAGGCCGTTACACACCGAACGCCAGGGCAGACAGTTGCTCAAAACAAACCCCACCGCCACAAGCCCCGGCCGCCGTCCATTCGTCCGATTCTTCGACCCCAAAGCATGACAGAGAAGTGAATGACAGGAAATTGGGAGGGGGTGCAGAAAAATTCACGCCATTGTATAATTCACCCCAACATTCGCCAACAAACCAGGGAAAGCCACGAAAAAAACAAGGTCAGAGAAGCCTGTTCAACGGAATCGAACCTGGAGCCTCCCGAATGCGAGCCTCACACGTTATCGTGGGCCTATCTCGCCAGGAGAGCTAATGAAATCAGCGTTTTTCCATTATGGTATGTATATAAGTGTTTATTCTGTTGAACATTTAATGTAATATTAGTTTTCGTTTACATAAAGTAACGCTAGAAAATACTATGTGCTCATCTGTAAGATAGACTATAATCATAAGAATTTAAATTCCAGAATGACTCAGACATAAAATCATGTAACCAAATTCTTCCACAAAGACCAAAAGAGCTTAAAAAAGAAACGAAAGTGATTACAGAATTGTAACTGGAAACTTTAATGCACCATAAAGGGTTAGGCCAGGTTTCTGCACCAAAAAAAGCAGAAAAAATGTTAAATAAAAATAGAATTTGATGCTTACATTAATATGAAGATTAGATATACACTCTTCTGGCATATTCGCAGTACACAAGTGGAATAAGAGGCAGATAGGTTTACTTTTTGTAATTAGAAAATGTCATAAAAGACATCAGAATGCTTACAGTTCCAGGTAGTTTACTCTATTACAGCAAGATATACAGAATTAAACGTAAACAGAATTTCCAGAAACTATAAAGTTCGTTGACTATAACAGTAAATAATAAGCGAACTGTATCAGCAGATAAACTGTCACACAGATGTCGATAAGTAGAAACATAGACGAAGAAAGGAATGGGCTAAAGCAAATTAAAATATGACTCATTGAATACCAAGGGAGCAGGAGGAACATAAAATATGAAATTATGGGTTGACAAATCTAATTAATTAGCAAAAACAAGAGCGTTTTACATTGAATTTGGCATCCTCAATAGTCCGTCGGAAGGTACAGAACAAAAAGGACTTCCTGAGAAAGATACATAAAATTATAGTACAGAAAATGTATCCACTGACAAAAATGAAGGCGAATAAAGTAGTATTAAAGTATTTAAACAGCATTGAGAAAATCGTAAATTTAATCTCAGAAAATACAATGTTAAAACGCAATGAAATACATGAACAGAAACATCTCAGGAATAAACATACTATACTTGTATTATCATATACAGAAGAAGCCATAGACATGATTACGTTTGCAGAACTTACAGTATCACTGTAAAAAACAGAGAAAAGCAAAAAGTAAAGAGGGAAAAAAACTCCAAGTATAAATAATATTAATCATTTCCCGACCAAAGTACCATTTGGCATCGTTAAGAACAACACTTCTAGTTGGGATCGTGTTAAAGGATTTAAGCCTATAAGGGTTACATTTCGATAATTTTGTATATACATTTATTTATTTATTAAGCATATATAAGC
Organism: Deroplatys truncata; assembly: GCA_030765065.1. Classification (NCBI taxonomy): domain Eukaryota; kingdom Metazoa; phylum Arthropoda; class Insecta; order Mantodea; family Mantidae; genus Deroplatys; species Deroplatys truncata. The sequence continues at coordinate 96,945,466 of CM060976.1, read as the reverse complement.
ATATACAGGGTGAATCACCTAAACTTACACCGCAAATATTTTGGAAATGGAAAGTGCTATTGATGTGCAGTTTTCACACATTGATTGGTAGTCTGGGACTCGTACATTTAGCCTATAAACAGATTTTAATAATACTGAGAAAGTGTATTTTTTGAGCAACCATACAGTTGTTTAAATGGTACAATGCCTAGTTACATCAACCGAATAAAGGTAGGGTAAATTAGAATGTCAGTGGCGTTTGTTTCAAGATTTTAGTGCAAGTGGTTTACGAGAAATCTTATTTTAAAACTTTTACGCACCGACACTTGTACAACCTGTAGTATCACAAAATAAAGAAATACATACAGAAAAACAAAAGGGAATTACAATATTTCTGTGGATTCTTACAAGTAAAGGGAACGTAGCCTTTCAAAGGTTGTGTTCAAAATGACCACCGGCAGCTTCAATACACGCTTCCAGTCTGCCATTGAAAGACTGCTGCACACGTTCTAGCATTTCAGCGGAAATTTTAGAGCAAGCAGCAGTAATGCGTCGTTTCAAATCGTCTGGTGTAGTTGGTACCTCCTTGTAGACATTGTCTTTCAGAAAAAAGAAAAAAGAGTCTAAAAGGGTCAGATCCGGTGAACGGGCCGGCCAAAGATCAGGTCCTCTTCGTCCAATCCAACGATTTGGAAACAATCCGTTAAGACAAGCTATAGTACTTCGTGCACTATGGGCTAGACAGCCATCATGTTGGAACAGTCTGCAAAGGAACGTCTTCTAGCATCTGTGGCAAATGGTCTGTCAGCAGGCTCCGATACTTGTGCGAGTTCATCGTTCCCTCTATGAACGAAGGGCCTATGAGCTGATGGTTCACTATCCCACACCACACGTTTAAACTCCATGGACACTGACGTCTCACCTGATGAACCCAACGGGGATGGTCAAAAACCAATAGTGCATGTTTCTGCGGTTTACCTGGCCATGATTAGTAAATTTTGCCTCATCACTAAACAAGATACATGATGAATCTGGAGTATCATGTCTTAATACCCATGTACAAAAGTTAACACGATTCTCAAAATCGTTTCATGCAGCTCTAGATGGAGAGAGATTTGATAGGGATGGAAACTATATACATATGTAAATGGAGAATGTGCAGTACACTTGCCTGACTTATACTACTTCTACGTGCGATTGTGCGGGAACTAATTTTCGGATCTACTACAACGGCAGCCAAAACATTAATTTTTGCCTCTTCTCCAGTCACTTGTTTGTTTACGTTACATTTTCTATGTGTTACAGTACCACTTTCACGTAATTGGTTTAAGAGGTTGATAAATAATTGCCAAGATGGTTGACGTCTATTGGGATACGTTTCCGTATACACCGTACAGGAACGAACTGTATTCTTCCTACACTCTCTCCATACACCATGAGCATGTCGGCTTTTTCTACATTAGTAAACCCCATTTTCCACTCACGACTTATTGCTTGAACTGTCACAAATTAACTGACCAAAAAGTCACAATGCAATCAATGAACAGAAAACACAATCTAAACAAACATAACAACATCCCACCTAGCAACTAAGCAGGTTGAATGGGACAAACAATTGTAGGGGTGGAAACTCTTCAAAATACGATTTCTCGTAAACCAATTGCACTAAAATCCCGCAATAAAGACCGTTGACATTCTAATTTATCCTACCTTTATTCTGTTGATGTAACTAGGCATTGCTCTATTTAAAAAATTGTACGTTTGCTCAAAAAATACACTTTATCAGTATTATTAAAATCTGTTTATATACCTAATGTACGAGCCCAGATTACCAATTAATGCCGTGAAAACTGCACATCAATAGCACTTTCCATTTCCTAAATATTTCCGGTGTAAAATTTAGGTAATTCACCCTGTATATATAAACATACGTCTAAATCAGAAAACGAAAATAAAAAAGCCAATGAGTTGCATATGCTCTTGCTAGTTGTATACCGTTAAGTTAATAATTATGATGATAATATTAATAAGGCTAACGATAAGGAATCTTAGAGCATTTATCTAATAGCGGTTTGGATTGTTAGGGCCACAAGTAGTGTCACATTCAGTTAACACTTCTTAATAAATGCAAGACATATGTTCTGCTAAATTCTACCGGTTCTGCATACGTTCATGCATGGTAGTGTACAGTTATTTTACGCGGGGCCACCCACTCCTTTACCACACACTTTGTAGCAATGCAGCAAGGAGTGATCAGTGCTTTAGCTAATCGAATTACGAATCCGAAATCAAACAAGTTCTCAAGGCTGCAATACCTAAATTATACTGTCCTGCTTCAAACACCGGTTTCAACAGAAAATAAAACGCTGCGGAAATGGCTGTGAATGAAGTGCATAAGTATAGCTGAAAACTCATTCATTAGAGGTCGTGATGGAAAAATACACTCTAGATGAAAGCAGGTTTATAATTCATTTTATTCTTACTATATTTTAAGTTCATGTAATTATTGTTAACTGAAGCTATGGTTGAGTGCTCAGGACACTGGAGCAAAACCCTAGAGGTCCCGTATTCGATTCCCGGCCAATGGTGGGGCATTTTTCCTTAACCAGAGTTATTCCCTACTCTCAAGGGTGTCTGGAAGTATAAATAGGAACGTTTTTCATGGAGAAATGTAATAAAATCAGCGTTTAAAGCCTACAGTTCAACGAATTATAACACTATCAGTTGCTCCTGAAATCAAAGCCTCCGTTATGATCACATAAGTTATATAAATGAAACCGTTAACATAAGAATAGCCATAAATTGTGTTTATTAAAATTGCACTTAAATACATTTTTTGTTAATATTGTAAGCGTAATGTGTATGAAGAAGCCACATTTTAGGACGCATATGCCCAAATAGATCATAACGCAGGGGGAAGACTTTTTCAATGTTTCAGAAATTGTACGCGTTTAAAGGTATACTTTTATTACATTTGAAAACCTCAACCTTAGAAAACAATTGACAAGTTATCAGAAGGCATATATGAACCGCATGCCTTTAAAACTACAACACTTTCATTTTCTGGTTAGCTTTCGGAAAACATTGCAGTAGTGATTACTTCCTCCAACAAGAAATTAACAATCTTCAAAGAACCTGGATGAAAGGACAGTCGTAACCTCATTGACTCTCTGAGGATAAATATAATTTTCATAAATTTCCACTCTTTCCAGTCGCAAATACTACAAAAGTATAGTACGTTTTAATTTGAAGTGGCTTTTGAAATACCCTGCACATTTAAGCTCCACTTGATGCATTATCGTTAAACTGCCTCTAACTCAGATTACAGAAAATGAGGTGCGCTGTTGCCAGAAGTAGAGCAACAAAAACTCAGCCATATTCCTCGCTTAACGCCTTAGAGGATGTTTAACGAATATTGGCTAACCAAGAATAAATTTGGAGCAGCGTGTTGGCACACCGCCATCTATCTTGAGAGAGGAGCTACATCACAGGCTCTTACACTCCCTCTGTGTCATATTTCGCATGTTGACACATGCCCCTAAACAATATGCAGCACAGATGATTTCCGCCCGTTTCTCAACACCTCCCAAGAGATGCGTCTTACACACACAGGATCTCGCATCAGTCTCCTCTACACTTTCGCTAAAATGGATGACCTAGCTTAGAGCGGAGAATACTATCAAACTCCACTGATATGACTGCTCATTTGCTGCTATATTATAGCTATACTACCTATTCTGCGAGTTTTGACATTCATACTAGCTTCATCAAACAACACAAAGTAGATAAATCTAATTAATAGTATATTACAATACAAGTGTTGTAAGTGGATCTTTCCAGGAGGAAGAGGAAGAGATTTGAAAATACAAGACGAAGTCGAGCTCGTTTACTTCCGTCTTTCCGAAAAGCATTTAAAGCATGTTTTTCACGAAAGTAAGTAATATAAATACTTACTCGAAGATAAAATTAATCAGTGTCAGCCTGTTCAAAAGCGGCATCAAGGTCGACCGCGCTAAACATCTGCGAACTGGTGATCAATTAGCCAGGCCTGGTAGTGTTGATCAAGTCAACAGCTTTAGACAGTACGTTCTGCGTAGCTAAATATAAAATGATAACCAAAGGGAAAATAAAGATTAATAACAGTAGGAATAGTATTAGTAAATAAGGCTGGGAAGTGAGCATTACATGTAAAGGTGAATATGGGTTGAAAAGACAGTGTCATCCGCAGGCAAGAAACGTGGTTGGCTTTTCCCTCATTGTACACAACTGAAAGCAGAATAAGCTTTGTTAGTGTACCGTTAGGTCGCCTGAAAATCAGATGTGTAGAAAAGCATCAGTGCTCTCAATGCCACAGGTATCCAATAAGAAAGAAGGTAGAAACCATGTGATACTGAAATGGGGAGATAGGAAATTTGAAATAAAGAAACAGGAGAGTTTAGAAGATACTTCTTCTTCGTAGTATTTCCTTGGAGGTTGATCTGAAAACAAATGTGAGTGCCGGTGGATAGGGACGATGGTATGAAGCACAGCAGTAAAGAAATGTGCGTGTATGTGGCGAGGTAATATCAGGAGTCAGATTTTAAAACGGTGGCGGGAAATAAACGGACAGGAAAATGAATCAGTCGTATTAACCACCAACCCTAGATCCAAGATCCATGTAAGTCCCCGAGCTAACATCGAACCCGGGACAATTCCTGCAAATACCGTGCCGCCAAATTGATGCACAGTACCTCCCATGGTACCACGCAAACTGAAGGTGCTGCTAGTGCCGAAATAGTTATATTTAAATGCTGCATGCATTAAATCATACGTAAATATTAGGAAGTAAAGGGAATCAAAGACGGCAACATCTAAATGGTAAAATTCAACCAATAAATAAAGTTTATATTGCATTTCTGCAACAATAAATATACGTATCAATAGCTTATGGATTAAACACATTTTATTAGGGTCTACGGTAGAAAGAACGAAGTGCAGGTCAACACTCCACACAGGATAGCATGAGCAGGAAGTGGATAAAAAAAAACACTTAAGTCAAAAAAGCTATTAGGGCCATTTCACCTACGTCGGTAATCCAACTGCACCGAATTTTAGTAGCAAATATCTCGGATAACAATACTGGTACTATTCACTAACGTTACCTTGAATATTCGAGTTACCCCAGATTAAAGTTTTACCGGAAAATACGTGTCCAGTAAAGTAGGAAATTGGCGTAAAATTTCGGCGCTTTATTGGGAACACACAAATAATAACATAGGAAATAAAAGTGACACAGAATACTAGAAAAAGTAATCAAGAGACCTTTCTAGGTAAACAAAAGTGTGCGTCATATATTTTAGGAACATTGACTTTGTCCCATATTTTATATATATAATAGCTTCAAATGCTGTAATACGCTCTTGTTACGATAGCTCTTGGAAATGCATGAATATGTGAATCAGCGGCTTGACCTTTGCGTTGTTATTTGTTCATTTATAAAGTTTTCCATTTGTTTTATTTTAATACTTCACTATTTACTTATGTTCATCGTCTGATAATTTTTCGTTTTGAATTGCCTAAAAGTCATTCAAAACTTCCACTTCCTCTTCCGCCTCTCTCTCTCTCATTTTATCCCCCTCTTAAATACACGTGCGCTATAATTTAAGTTTATCCTCGATTTACTCGAAATAACGAAGAACTTGGGAGTCCTCAAAGAGTTAAAGAAGAGTTGAGAAGTTGTCAATATTCCTGAAATTTAATATTACTTAAGTTAACGGATATGGAAAATTTGAAAAATCCCCAATATATAGGATATCTAATTTAAATTTATGTCACTTATTATTCATAATGCCGATAATATTTTTGTCATGTTTTAAAATTCCAGCTTGCACGGTTATTTATATTGTAATGGTTTATTGTATAAACTCATTGTTCTAATAAACATGCTCCACTTAATTCATTTTTAAAATCACTGAAATAAAGAATCCAGATTATATACTAAATGTATTTATGAAAAGAGCCATCATTTCGGATTTTTTATATTAACTCCTAATTAATGTAGAAATATTATTACTTTTTCCTCTCCAAAATCATTGATGTTTCAAAGGTTAATAATTTATATATCAAAATTGGAGCATTATTTCAAAAAAGATATGGTATTTTGAGAGGCAGTGCAACAATTCTGAAACAAATTGGAAAAAATTGCATCGTATGCAGTATACTGAGTATGGAAAAATGCTGAAAAGTTTGCGAGAAATAAAGGTTTATAGTGGGGCGTGCCTGATAATAAGCATGCGCGTTTCCATTTAAAGCTTCAGTTAATCCGTAGTTTAAATGTGCCAAGTGAGAAAATATTAGCCTTGGTTGTTATGGTTTGAAAAGCATAATATTTTATTGTGAAAAAACTCAAGTTTATTTTTCAATTTTTCACATTTTTTGTCAAATTCACAGTTGCATTACCTTAATGTTTGTAGGAGACGAACGGACATGAATAACATTTACCTTTCTCTATACTTCTTTAGGAATCTCAACATAAAAGCAAAGTTTAAAGAGAATACTTACCGGAATCGGAAATGCAATATTAACTTAAACGTACAGACGCAATATAAACGCTAAATACTGCTAATTCTACTGGGCGTCTGCAGCATTTCTTGAAATATGTAGCTTCTGTCTGACAGTTAAAGTGTGCACTACCTAATATTACACCTATAGCTCCAAATAACTGTTTATATTTACTATACAAGTAAACCTTGTCTCTTTAGACCTAAACGATTTTGGTCTTCATTTGTTTTAAAGCAGATTATACCTCTTTAGGGAGTTTTGTTTCAGAAGAACTACAAACTTGCCAACTATCAAGTTTCAAATTGCGGCAACGCTCTTTTGCCGGTAAAGAGATGTTTGGTTTATAAACATTGAAACGTGATCTTACGTCCTGAGGTTCAGCAGTTTTGTCAGACAAACTTTTAACTTTCCATTTAGTTATAGAGGTGCTCAAGTTATTAATTATAAAACTCCAATTTAGTTTGCAAATTATTGCTGTAATGAGATCTGAAAACTTCGACGGTAAATACACTGGATACACGCTTATCTTATCAATTATCCTATATTATCTTTTATTGGATAATTATCCAGTTATCCAATGAAGAAACAGTTTATGCTAGATTTTATAGCGTTTTTCCTGCTACTTGGTTGTGTCTCTCTTACCTCGCTGTCGTTCTCGTCTCTGCGTCATTGTAGGTGAAGTCTTCAGTACTCGTAATCGCCTATATAAGCCAGGAAGCACTGCTCGTCGATCTCAGGGTCAGCTGTCGGCGAATCGGCCTGAAATTCCCTACAGTTGTTGTCAGGGTAGGATTGCAGGAGTGGTGACACCAGGATATTGTCTTGAAAGAAACGCCGTTTTCACTTTTCTCACTCTTATGCTAGAAATCCTGCAAGATTTATTGACGTTCCCCAACACGCGTGATTCTTTTTAGTTCTGTCTTTCCACTATTGTCTCTTAGAACATTCAAGTTTGCTCCGGCTAGTTATTTAATTCTCGGTGCTCTATCACCGTTCTTTAGATTCGCGCGAACTTGAAATAGTCACTTGACTAACATTAACTCGTCTATGAGCTTGGATATATATCGAAGAATACAGTTAGCACATTATATAAATCTTTCTAGCTGCATTACTTTACAATTGTATAATTGCGCGGTACTTATCAAATTTCGGAACTTAGCGTCCTTTTCTGATCCGGAGTGATACGTGTTACTTCAACGAAGAATCATGACAAACTGTCTCAAAACCACGCTCGCATTCACATATAACAAGGACTGCTCGCCTCCAAATTTTATACATGTCACTGCGTCTTCCTATGTTTCCATTGGTTCTCGCACTTATTCTCTACGTTTATTGGTTCCCTGGTTGAAAATTCAAAGCTTAACTGTAAGAAGTGTCCGTTGCCTCATAGCGTCTTTTTACTTTAAAACTTGCCTCATACCCACGAAGTACAAAGGAAGGCTTCGATTTTTGTGGCCCCACGCTCGGAAAACATAATGGACAGCCTAAAGCGAAGCTACTCTTATTCTTTCCTAAATCTTGCAGTTTTTCTTATGCAATTACGCCTTAATTTATTCAACAGTATTATTGAAACTTGAAACACATTTACCGCTTTGAAGGGCTTTCGATTTAATACTATGGCTTTAAAATTATGGAAATTTATCAATGTTAACTAATTATTAATAATTCCTGAAATATAATCATTATAGAGTTCCTTTTTACGTATTCTTAATCGGCGGAAATATCGCTACAATTTTAAAGCTAATATATAAAAACAAATCGAAATTAAAAGTTAAAATGCCTATCTTTATTATCTGAGAGTAGAATCTTGGATTCACCATGCCCCGAGATAAAGTAAATCCTCTATTATAAATAAATAGCTTACTTTTATACTAAATTAGGTATTCACGAAACACCAACCAATATCTACTAAATCAGCACTAAACAATCAAAGTTTCAGCCAAGTAATAAATTCGTATTTCTGATATCTGTAACATAGCTATCGAAATTTTTTTTTTCAGTTAATAAGTAAATTCGTATAAAGTTAATTACATCCAACAGAGAAATGACTTCAAAATGAAAAAATAGTCTTGGAATATCAAAGAGGAAAATAAAAATATAAAAAACGAATGTTATGATTTCCATTCACATGTTCCCTAAATAAAAACTTGGTGAACCTCTGTCACCGTAACAATTTGTTCCGATTATTTAATCCCGTATACCAAAGCTACCCCAAGACCTGGGTGTTCTAGCAGTTTAAAGCCACGATTGTATTAAAAATCTCAAAAGCTGCCGCAAGTAGAAAAATCTGAATCCTTCTACCTCGAGAACAGCTAGATTGACACTGGAACTGCTGCAAGAAGACGCAAAATTTTGAATAATTCTGGAACAGATTACAGATGAACAGCTACTGTACAAAATTGTACAACTGCAGAGAAATTATTCAGGGAACTGTTGTTTAAATACTTGTTCTCATATTATGGAATATCAAAACGAATGAAGTCTTGGATGAAATTCATCAATTTCAGTATATATATATATATATATATATATATATATAAGACTATACACAGAACGCTAAAACGAAAGACTAAAACAGACACATTAAAGGTTTTATAATGTGATGGACTTTCCAAACTACTTTATGGAAGTGAAATGTGGAATCTCAAAGTAAAGGAATCTGCTCAGATAAAGTTCTTAAGAACAGATAAAGGCTGTCAAGAATGAATGAGCTCAGAAATAAATATATTAGAGCAGAAGTAAACATCATAGAATCAGCAGGTATAATACAACACAAAACAAAATAGATGTCACATATAGACTCACTTCCATTTATGCCATCGCAAAATTACCGGTGTTTCACGCCCAATAAAGAATGGGACGCTAAGAACCATAGTAGTTAAAGAGCGTCCATAAATAAAAAAAAAACTGAAAACTCAATTTCAGGCGGCATTCTACTGTCCTTTACCGGTGGAGTATGCTACGTATAGCAAGGAGGTGCGTGAATCTGTTTACCTTTTCGCGTATAGAGTGGCGTTCTGTTTTACGTAGGAAGTTTTAGATTATTTGCATATTAATATATAACGTTAAACAATGGCTTTACTCATCACTTATAATAACTCTGTTTAAGTATATAACTAAATATCTCCAGGAAGAAATATTTTAATAGTAACACAATGTAAAACTGAAATATACCTTTTCCTCAAGAGTGAGGGGAGTCAAACTTTTAGTCGTTGCAGCCCCACGTATGGTAGCCAAACTTGAGGTAGATGTTTTAGCCCTACTGTTGGAAAGCCAAACTTGAAGTTGTTTATATTGTTTTAGCGGTTGCACCAGGTATAGGCACCAATTTGAAGCTGCTTTAGACTATACACTTAATGGATGCAAATTTGAGGGAGATTGTTTCTAGGAGCGTTCGCCCCACGTACGATACAAACTTTCCGGTGGCCTTCGCCCCTCGTTTAAACTTTAACTTCGTAATTTTAATGTTTATTTAGATATTATATATGTGTGCTTCGGCTGCGTCAGTAGTAATTTTCAGAACACGTATCTCTTAGCAGGGCTGGTGTGGCTAAAGAATGAAGGCTTACACAAATTATAATGGTATTTAACTTCGTTTTATTAATCTTCCACGCGATTAAATAACAGTTCACTGATGTATCCTACTACAGAGCTGTGAGATTATTGTTAGTTGTACTTTTTAACGCGTAAACTTTATATTATTCTCACCGCTATGAATTTTTATGTCTCACACAGAACACGTACCGTACCGATTGGATACGCAATCTAATAGCGTCTGCCGCTTGAATTTGCACATTTCCTCTATTTCAAGTCTCTGATTGGCTAAACCTACTCCAATAGAATACTTTTATTTAACTTAAGCTTTTTCTAGTTGTTGATTGACAATTTATAAACGGTTGCAAATATTACATTATTGTTCCAAGAATTATTAGTAGTCTTTATTAAACATTCCAATTTATTGTTGTCTCAAGGTTACTTCATTGTTAGCAACTTGCAGCTTGTAGCTTTTACTTTATAATTCTGTTTGCTACGAAAATCATCTTGCTTCTTTTCTCATAGCTCCTACAATGTTAAATTACGTAATACATTCACATAACATTATTATACATGTACATAATAATATAAACATAATACAATGACTGTTACATACATTTTATAGATTATATTATACACATATTGCTTTAGCGGACTGTTCTTATATTTTATATTATATAATTAGACAGATATCATTTAAGTGTTAAAAATACTGCCTCAAAAGCACACATTTATTACACATTATTTTAATAATCTTTTCATGTAGTACGGAATTGCCCTGGCAATGTCTTTAAATGGCAGATTGTCTTCCCCTCACATATATACCCAAATTCTTCCCGAATAATTTGCATATATCGCGTAAGCTACAGTTAACACACATCAGGTTTGGTCGAACAATAAATGCAGAAGCTCCAGATACTCCTCCCAGCTATGTACGTTTCGCTGAGAAAGTTTGTAAAATGCCTCCCGAAGCTGTGGTGACATCATAAATGGAAGCGAGTGTACAGAGAATACTAGACGGTCCCATCCTGTATAGAGCAGTCCGTTTTTCACATTGTGAAAAGAGAAGAGTAAGCAGATGGCGTAAACGATGAGGATCGAATGAAGCTGGAGGAGGTTTTTGATCCAATCCGTAAAGGAAGAAGGAGATTGGAAAGGTAGAATCAGACGACTGAAACATTCAATGCCTTACTGGGATTTGAACCACGGATCTTCCAGTTTCTGTGCGGTTGCTCTACCATTTGAGCTACCGTGCTGACATGCCGGTACGACATTAAATTCTACTAACTCGCATTTTTTAGAATTAACCACAAGGAGATCTCAAATTCATTTTGAGAGGACATACCCGAATGGAAACTTACAATGTGGTAACTACTTTTAACTCCCGGGAATTTAATGTCGTACCGGCATGTTGCTATGGTAGCTCACTTGGTTATAGCAATCAGAAGGAAACCGGAACATTCGTGGTTCATATCCCATGCCATTTAATTTTTCAGTCGTCTGATTCTATCTTTCCAACTCTGATCTACACACGGCCTGTGGCAAGAATAATTAATTCCGAGGAAGAAGGTATATAATTTCGAATTATGCTTCATATAGCAATAAAATGTCGGGATCAACTTGGTTTTACAAATATGTTAAAATATCAGCAACATATTCGGTCATATCAGTGATGAAATACACGATTTTAATCAAAGGATGAGAGGCATCATTTGGAAAAATATGCAGCTCAGTCATCAATCGATAAATATAGTCGTTAGAGAGACCAAAATAAAACATTCAGTATAATAAATATGCTAATCGCATTTTATAGGTGTTGGGGAATTTGGGATTATGTTTTAAGTAGAGTATATAATTTGTGCTTAGAAACTTTCATCAACCTGTAAAACACACTTTACTTCATAATGTAACACGTCGTCATGTTTTAGGGATTGTAGCGGGAAACGGTGCTGTGCGCTATTTGTAGCGCGAAATCGTCGATCCTTGGGTTGTTGAGGTCTTTGGCAGTGTTTTTCCTGGCTATTGATGCTCGTCGGTTGTTGCTTATTCCATTCATAACCTTTCCTACCTATATCTAATTCTTAATTCTCAGGTTATTCTGGGTGAGGCAAGTTAAAGAATACACTGCAATTTTCCCTTAATCAATTAAGTTTATTCACAATTGAAGTAATTATGGGCGGCTAGCTTTTCCCATTATTGTAATCCCACCACTTTAAATAAGTCAGGAGCCTAGCTATCTGCACACTCATTCTCACCCTTGTGCACCCACGTGCATCTACCGCACGTCGTGTCGACGTGAATTCTTGAAGACCAGTGATAGTGAGAGAGAGAGAGAGAGAAAGAGAGAGTGGGCTCTGAGGCCTTGTCTACCCTTATATACGGGACCCTAGTGACGCTCACCTCTGCATTTAAAAATGTAACGACGTTTCCTATTGGTCCTCAGACCGCGTTACCTTAACATGTATGAGAATGTGTGGCTTCAAGTCTGTGCGCTTAAGCGTTACTTGGAACGTTGTGAAGCCGGTTCAATATCTCCGTCTCTTTCTTTTCTCTATCTGTCTCTTTATATTTCTCCGTACCTTACCGGTTCCCTGCCTGTTGGTGAAAGGTTCGGTCTACTTAGGATTATGCTTTTCCTGGAATTTAGCTAGCTCGCCCGTTTCTTACAATTAGCTCTGTACAAATGTTAGATGTTGAATATTTTAACATGTTAGTGAATTATATTATTACTGTACAATTCTTATATGCATGGTTTCCCTTTCATATGTACAGTTCTTATATATCCCCTTTCAGGATGAAAATTGATGTTCTTTTGTTTGATTTGCATTATCACATTTACCCAGGAAATGTCATGTGGCTTGAATTCGAGAGGTTCCGGGTTCAAATCCCGTGGCCGACCAATCTGACTGGGATGTTTTCATAGTTTCCTCTCAGTCACCAACGTAAATACCGGATTAGATATTTAATGCCACTACCCAAAGTTTTACCTTAGGTCTAAAACAACATTAAAAATGAAAATAGATGGTAATTGCGAATTATCTACCATCTATCCACATATAATGAATGCAGGAAGACAGGACGGCATTCTAATGCCATTTGTTCGGCACGTATGGAGGCAGAGGTACAGTTGCCTAGCACTAAGATTTCTGTGGATGCGTGTAGATGAGCTGCCAATTGCCCATCACGTTTAGAAGCAGAGGTACAGTTTCCTAGAACCAATGTCTCTGGGGACACGTGACGAAGCAAGATGATATGTCACAGGGATGAAGACCTAGAAGGTTAACTGTGCTCCCTAACTCCTAACAGATCCGTTGCAACATGATCACGTAGTTAAAGTGAGGTAAAATACTTTTAAAGAATCACATTTATCATAACAAGTTCAATAACATTGTTACCCCTCTCCATCATTGACGTCTGACAGGATTTAAATTATCATCTCTATCTTCCGCGCTTTATAACCACTTTGGTAACATTTTCTTTTGTATTCTATCGTTGACAGTTTTGCCCTAATCAGCATTTAGAAACTATATAACGCGAAGAGTCTCGCGTTCTACAGCTGTACCTACACGAGATGAGCTTAAATAGATCTAAGATAGAAAACCTAAGACTTTAGGATTAAAAGGGACGTCTACCCGTTGTAGTTCTTCGTTGGGATGCAAAGAACTGAAACGATTTTGATCCAAAGTGATACTCTGATGGCTGAAGTTTTAAACAGTCTGCTTTGTGCTGGGCGCGTGGACCCGATCCATAGCCTGTTGCTCTCTTGGATTTTATCCACGTTTTCTTTTGTTTCATCCTTCTGCGTCTGTCAAAATTGCCGATATAATACCTACTTTTCACAGAGAGAATGGCAGTTTCACCTTTTGATTGTTGCTAGTATTTACCGTTACGTAAGTTTTATACGTATATAACATGTTTTAATACGTCTGAAAAGAAAAGGGTGCCTAACATTTGAATATTAATGCAATATTTTGTTTTCGTAATCTCTCGTTATTCTTTAGTAAAACACGAAAATAAAATATATGGGATACTGAAAAATACATTTCTGATTAGCAGCTCCTAGGTTTGAAGCAGGGAACAATTTCCCATTGAGTTTGTTTATATTTTAAGATAATTAATAAGAAATTCTTATAAAACCAGTGGCCATTGGAAAATGGTAAGATGGTATAGAGAAAAGAATGCGCAGCTGTAAGTAAAATATATATGCATTATTGGTTCTAAAACGTTAATGTAAACATTATCACAGACAATAATATTTAGTTTGTGCTAATAAAGGCTTTATAATAGCACCAATATGTAGCTAATCTAATTAAAACTGTAAAATGGGTTATAATAGAATTATTCCGAAGCACTTATCTAATGTTACAGCAATTATATAATAACAGCATAAATTGGAATATATAGGATGAAAATCTATGAACATTGTAAAAACTGAACTACCTATACAATTTTTGTTTTAGATATTTGAGAAGTTCACTACTATGGTCCATGATGTCTAAGAGTATTCATCGGATGGAAAAATGAGCATCGGAAGATAAATGTCTTTGCGTGCAGTTGACCTGACAAGTTCGCCATTAACCTGGGGTTTAAATGCATGCCCTTATCTGATCTACTTTTGTTTATGCGAAATTAAAACTTGTATTGTTTTATAAATTAATTGTTCCTGTAAGTTATATTTTCCCTTGTGAGCCATCAGGAATAATGAAAACAAGGCTTGCATTTTGGAGCACTTTAAAGGCTAGAAATGAAACAATTTTTTAATCAGTGCTGTTCATACATATCATGCAGATTTACGAGAAAAACACATATGTTCCATTTTGAATATCTCAAAATATGTGAAGTCTATCATAATCATTGTTATTATTATTATCATCATCATCATCATCATCTAGACAAAGTTTAGCCTTCTACAGCTAATGCGTTCGTCAAAGAAACACAGAATCTAATAATTACATCGCAATGAACGATATTACAACGTATACCAAAAGGTTCATTTATACTTAATTTCATATCCCATTATGGTGATAGAATAACCCATAGTCTTACATATACTGTAGAATGACATTACTTTATTCAAATTAACTAATAATTGTATAATAGCGGTAGGGTAAAAAATAAATTTAAAAATTTTGCAAAGCTTTAATAAGAGTTTAGAACCTTTTACTCAAAATCATCTTCTAAGTAAGCCCTTTGGTTTATAACATCTTTATGCAGGCTTCTGCATAATTTTTCAGAATAATCGTCCACCGTATTTTAGTCTCCTTCCGCAGGGCATGCCACACACATATCCACCTCTGAGACCGAAGCGAAGCATTACTACTAAAGACTTACTACACGCCATGTGCGCAAGGCAGGTAAGTTGTCTAAATAATTGGAGACTGCCATGTGTGCTTGAGGAGATATGATGTACTACTTGCAAGCAAGTACTATAAGTATCAACGTTTTATTCTTATTCAAAATTAAGCCTATTAATGCTCTGTTTGGAATACCAATGCTAACGCAAGATGCGATAGATTAAAATTGCACCATGGAGCTCACATTTTAATTTGAGCTCCATGGTGCTCAACCAAAGAATCCCTTGATGAGTTAAGATTTAATTAGAAATTGTTTAACGTATTTTGAGTTATTCAGGTGCCTAGTGTAGACTTCATTTCATTCTGGCACTATATGGTGATTACTTCTCGTCGAATTGTTTCCCCCTTAGAGACAATCTGTTATACGGTGATTTTGAACAAGCAATCAACGTTGAGTGCGTATTTATGGATTTTAAAGAATTATGAGACCCTTGAATATTTTATTTTACTAATATATATGATTTTGCATTCTCCTTATAGACCTTCTGCATCATTTACAAGGTGAGAAATGCTGAGAAGCTTGTGTAATAGAACGGTATCCTAACTATCGTGCGTTTCTATAAACACAGATCCATGCTCGTTTTGGTGCTGCATTCTAACTCTTAAATTAATGACTCTCATAGGACTGCATCCTAGAATGGATTATTTAAATATAAGTAAATGAGTCCTCTTGTTTATACTCTCTTTCTCGTGTGTGTTTATCTTTTTGCAGATAAATTATTGTTTTGTAGTATCTTTCAATTCCAAATACGCTCTATGACAATAAATCGTTAGGAATAATTGGGCCCACAAATAACATTTTACTGAGAAACGCATTCAAGCAACGGTATCGTTAAAACTAGAGTTTTACATTAGCGAACGAACTATTTGAAATTGAAGGTGTTTGAAATCGGTACCATTACAGACCAGCCTCTATCTGGAAGAATACCAACAGAAGCAGAAGCTTGTGCTGAAGTTGCTGCGTCAACTGAACGTTCGCCAAAAAGGTCACTTCGATAGCGGTCACAGGATGTGATTGACCTATTAACGACAGAAACAAGCTCTATGAGTAAAGTTTTGAAGCTAAGGTGCAAAGACGATTCTTAGTCAACTAGTGGATTGATAGTATTAGAATGAACCTCTAAGTCTGTAATTATACTAATTATTATAAATTAATGATTATTTATTATTATAAATATACTTTAAAAACTTTTCCCCCTTAAAGTTAAAAATATAAAATGGTTCAATAACTACATATTAAATAAATTATTTCATTTAAATAAATTTTAAATTCATTGGGTTAATTGTATATTTTGTTGAATAAATTAATTGAAATATGTTGAAATAAGTAATTTGTTTGTAGCCTCTCTCAACACTTATTTTGAATTCATTCTCAATTTTCTGTGACTTGTGATATATCTCTACCTGGGAAAAATCCTTTGAACACCTTATGATAGCTAACAGATTTGACAACGTGACGTTCCACGTCGGCAATTAATTTTATTTATTTACAATAACCTATGCAGTTAGTCGTCGTTCATTAAGTTATCGCCGTGTTTACAAAAAAATTTAAAATCAACGTTTATTTATGATAATACATATTACTGATGCAGGTTTTATCGTATTATAGTTTTATGTCACTGCTTGCTCAGGGCGGCCCTCACCCAAAAGTTATTATCTTCGTAGTAACGAAATTCTCCAAACTTTTTCACCTTGAAGCTGAAGTCCCATGTGCATATGACATAATGACAAACACCGGTGAAAGAATATTGTACTTCAGGACGAATTTATTGAAACCTTTACAAGTTTAGGTATGAGCACTACAACGTGTTTACATTAGCAAACTTTGCCCAGTCAAAACTCCTTATATAAGATATTTTTTAACTGTTACATGTACAATATTTTACAGATGTAATACAATAAAGTCCTTAGGTAACGTATTTATTACCTTACTGATGAACACGCTACCAAGAAGCTCTATGTACATTTCTTTTTCTTTTTTTTCATAAACTGAACTGTGATCGAAATAATGAGCTAGTTACATAATACTAAGAACTGTCCATATAGTAAGAGAAAAGAAGCCAATTCATTGGTCACTTCCTTTCTGTGGAATATTTCACTATAGTTTCATGTAAAAAGATATAAAACATGTTCAAAATATTCAATGGATGCCATGGTAGCGTGTGTGTGTGTATATATTTGGTGCTTTATTAACATATATGAATACATAGCATTAAAGTATATATGTGAACATAAATATATAAATGGAAGGCACAAAAACAACCTAGATAATGACAGAAAAATAGGAAAACTGTAAAATTCATAATAATGTACATATGTTTACAACATTTAAATGGTACATGACTATTGTTCGTATAAAAATACAGAAAAAGAAAAAAATGATACAGAAATGTAGGATAATATATATATATATATATATATATGAAATGTTTAAATATAGAATGATTTATACCTGCAGTAGTAAAATATAACTATAAGCTTGTTAAGATAATTACAAATATCTAATAATACAAAACCTGAATGTAAATGTATTACAAGGATAAGTATTACATTCTTGATAAAAATTAATTATACATCATAATTACATTACATTAACGACTTATCAAATGATGTGAAACTAGAAACACCATAAAAATACATTCATAAGTTGCTATTATATTCGTGATATAAAATGCTAAAATCCAAATTCTAAGTCATAGTGAGATGGTGATGCTGAGCTACCACCCTTATAAGCGGAGGATTCTGATGAATCAATGCCGTTGATTTATTGTAATAAAATAAGGAACGTGACCTAAGAGCGTAGGCTTTCACAGTCGATAGCAATTAAATCATAAAATATTTTCGGGCTCTGTGGCCGTGGTCTGCTGAGATTCTTCCCTCTTATGTTTCCAGGCGTTTCGTGTGCGACTACGACAGGCGTCTTCAGTGGAAGCTCGATGTGTACTTATTAAAGAATCCCAGTAAAATATGGACACAGAGCCCGAAAAACGTTTGTCGTCTACGTGACCTAAGGTTTCAATTTATAGTGTTTAATTTTATTTCGGGTGGAAATGCATTGTTATCTATAATACCGTTACATTTTTATAGTGGAATACCTGTTTTTGCATTTTCCTAGGTTTTCTAATGATATAGCTTGATATTTGCTTAGCAACTCAGAATGCATGTAATTAGGATGCATCTTGAATTGTTTAAAATAATTATTTAAAATGAACATAGTGTCCAACCCATATTGTCGCGTGCCTCACATTTTGTAATTAATTATTTAACTTCAGTGGTGGGCAACTCGCTGCGAGAGGGATCGTTATTCAAACAAAGGAAACTTTAATTTAAGAGGCACCGACGAAGGGACGCAGCTAAAGTTAAATTCACAACATAATTACACTAATATAATTCCTGGCTGAAGGGAGAGGCAAGGATTCTATTCTACCATAATAAAAGCTGGAAGGAAGAGTGAGAAATAGATTTATTTAACAAAGACTTACCCCATGTGTCTGCCGGGGCGAGGGCGCCATATCGTTGGGCAGCTATCCGTTCACCTGAACACCGCGAAGACTAGTAACAGACTGACTTGAGAAAACTCGTTAAACTTGGCGTCACTAACGCCATATCCCCTCCAATGAGACTGTTTCCCCTTAAGCACCCCTCCTCAGATAAACTGCCAACCTTCAACTTGGGTAACCAGAGGGCACATTACCAATATATAATCTGTGCACATGCCACATCTCCCCCTGGCTACCGAAGTCGACGTCCTCGTCGACAGAAAGAACATAAATACAAAATACAGGAAAAAACAAAAGAAAGACATACCAAAAAAAATGACATACAAATGTGTGATGTAAAATAAAACAGTAATAAATATGTGTGGTTGCACCCAGCCGACGACACCATGGTGCTGGGTGATATGGAGAGAGAGGAGCGATGTAAGTGCTGTCGACTTAGTATTGTTAATGCACTTAGCTTTGGCATCCCGCACACGCACACACCACGCTGCCTTTGTTCACGGGCACACTACACTGCGCAAGAGGGTGATGAACTGCCGTAACTGTTTGTGGGTGGGTTTAGACAGTGCCCACAACGACGATTTGTCCTGGTGTAGAATTAGCACCGCAGGTCTCTGGTGATGACAACAGGGTGGGCAGTCGCTGGCTTGGACTGCCCCCCGACATGGTGGCTCCTTATGCCACGGCAGTGTAGTGGCTGCCCGACAGCTTCCCTGTGGTGTTTCTTGACTTCTGGTGTGCTCTGGGGATGCTGGTGCATCTTCTCGCTCTCTGCCCAGCACAATACTAAAACAAAACCACCACACAATAAACAGGATGCTCCCACAAAGAATCACACATAAAAGGGTATGTCATTTACAATTAAAGATTTTAAAGTATGAAAAGTGTACACTAAAAGAATTTTTATGACATGGGGTAAAGAGAAAAGAAAATTAGAACAAATTGGCATAAGACAGAAATTTTACAGAGTTGCCATCCAAAGTGTAACTTACAATGCTTCATAATGCAAATAACAGTAAAACAGACTCAAAGTACATAAACATGACAGAAATGAAACATAACCTTATCTTGGGATCCCAATATTACATCTTAAGAACCAGCTGGTATCACTAACAAAAGAAAGTAAGTGCACTTACAAGACAATCACACATGACGATGAAATGAACTCATTCACACTGACCATGGCCCCAAATTACACACAACACTGACTTAACTATCTACTCAAACTAATGTATGCATCACTACAAACTACATCCACAATACATTTCTAAACTACGCCACGTGACATGCTTTCAACTACTAGTGTCCTACTCTTGTCACCAATACAACTGCTTATCCACATCACTATCTTTCTCATCGCAGTTTAACCATCATCTTTCATAATCATCATCATCATCAGCAGCAGCAGTAATAGTGCAATCTCGATCATTACTTCAATCATCATCATCTTTCAATTTTCTCTCCAAAACAAAACATCTGCACTTACGTGTCTCATTTAACATGCTGTAAATTCAAAACATCTGACATAGGCATAACCTTCAAGAAATCACATTAATTCAGGAATTACACAAATAACATGACATTATAATGTTGCATCTACATCCTCAAAATCAAGAAATAAGCTGGAAAACAGGTGGTATTAAAATTTGCTATCTAAGATGGTAATAAACTTGTTGCATAAACAGAGAAAAAAAATTATTTTCATTACATTCACTTCCATCCATTTAATCTCTTGTGTGAATTCATCACACACGCTATACTGGGCACATTACAGCAACACCAATAAGCAAAATCTCTGAAAACAGACAACTGTCGGGGTTACACTGTGGCACTTCCACCGAAGCTGACATCTCGTCTCATCTCATCTCTCCTCTCCTCATCTCACATCAACACCATCGGGGTTACTCTTTGGCACTCCCACCGAGGCAAATCTCAACTCTTATCTCTCACATAACCTCACACCACGCCATCGGGGTTACACTTTGGCACTCCCACCGAGGCAAATCTCACCTATATCACATAACCTCAAAAACACACATACATACAAACACTATTCATGCAACAAATTTCTGCAAATAAAGATCACAGCATCATTATGGAACCCAAAATCAAATCGAGTCAAAATCAAATCAAACCATATCAAATCAAATCGAATGCAACAAAACAACATCACATCATTACTCAAAACAATATTGTCACATAACATTCCTGAAAATGAAAGCTCAATTAAGCACATTGTACACCTAAAACACATTCCTGCAGCATAACACAACAAACAAATGATTTGCAGTTACCAAAACACAATTCAAAATTTAAATTACACCCAAAATAACAATATACTTGTAATTTAGCAGAGACATTCATATCACATATTCCTGAAAAGTAAGGCTTAATTAAGCATCAAAAACTCAGACTTTACAGCCTATAAGGACCCACAGGATCATAGTAAGGGTAAAGGCGTGACACATGAACACTCTGATGTTTGGTACGGGGAGCATGAGGTCGACCAACAAGGTAAGTAACAGGAGTGATCTGTCGGATAATTTCAAAAGGACCAAAATATCTATGTAACAACTTTGTACATTTACCTTTCTTCCTAATGGGAGTGAAAACTTTAACTAATTGACCCACATTATAAACCACATCTCTATGTTTAGCATCAAATGCTTCTTTTTGCTTCACCTGCTGCTTTGTAATGTTAGCAACAGCAACCTCTCGTGCCTTTTGAATCTCTTGCAATGTCTGTCTCACAAAAAGGTCATTAGACGTAGCTTGTAGCTGAACCTGGTTAGGTAAAGAAGGTTCTCGACCATATATCAAGAAAAAGGGTGAAAATTTAGTAGACTCTTGAACACTCGAGTTATATGAAAAGATGACATAGGGCAAAATTGAGTCCCAATTCTTCTGATTATTATCCACAAAATGGCTGAGCATATTTAAGAGGGTTTGGTTAAATCTTTCAGTAAGTCCGTTGCAAGCTGGATGATAAGCACTGGTGAAATTGGAAGACACTGATAAAGATCTCAACAACTCTTGGGTCACCTCACTCAAGAAAACTGAGCCACGATCAGATAACAAGGCAGCAGGGGCTCCATGCTTACAGATGATGTTATGCAAAATAAATTTAGCAACTTGATGGATTGTTGCTGAAGAAAGCGACGCAGACTCGACCCAGCGAGAAGCATACTCGGTCGCAACGACAACATACCTGTGTCCAGAATTGGAGCGTGGGAGAGGCCCAAGCAAATCAATACCCCACCGCTCGTCTACAGATGTAACCGGAATTGGTTGTAATAAGCCTGCTGGTTTCTGATTCTTCGGTCCCTTTCTTGTTTGACAGCTGGGACAGGTTCGGACAAAATGTTCAATATCTTTCTTCATACCAACCCAGTAATACCTGGAGTGAATTTTGGCAAATGTTTTCGAGAAACCTAAGTGGCCTGAAAGAGGATCATCATGACATGAAGAAAGAATTTCATGCTTTAGAGCTTCTGGAATAACCAGCAGATGGAGAGGGCCAGTGGAGCCAGCATTTTTACGATAAAGAACACCTGATTTGAGTGTGCAGTTGGAAACTTGTCTCTGAAGCTTAGCAGGGGCCGACGGAGGATCATGGAGAGCAGTAATAAGCTCCAGTAACCCAGTATCTTTCTTCTGATGGTCAGCAACTTCAACTGATGACAGCAAACATGTGGGGAGTTCATCAAGCTGTTCAAGATCACTTTCTGTAGGTTGTAACACAGGAAATCTCGATAGAGTATCAGCATCATGATGTTTCTTGCCAGACTTATAAGAAATGGTATAATCAAACTCTTGCAATTTCAAACTCCATCGTGCCAAACGCCCAGTCAAATCTTTCAAATTATTTAAATAACAAAGGGAGTGATGATAAGATACAATATGAACCTTGTAGCCATAAACAAAACTGCGGAAGTGGGTAAGTCCAAACAAGATGGCCAACAATTCCAACTCAGGAACACTGTAATTACGTTCACATTTAGATAGTGTCCTCGAAGCATAGCCCACTGGCTTCAACACATTATCAATCTTCTGATACAACACTGAGGCAACCCCTAATCCACTGGCATCAGAGTGTAGTTCTGTATAAGCACCAGGAGTATAGTGAGCTAAGACAGGGGCCGAAACTAATAAGTCTTTCAAGTTTTGAAATGCAGTTTGCTGATCAGATCCCCAAATAAAACTTTGATTCTTCCTAGTCAACTGAATTAGAGGTTGAGCAATATTAGCATAGTCCTTGATGAATTTCCTGTAAAAATTAAACAATCCTAAAACTTTTCTCACATCTCGAACATTCTTAGGACGAGGCAAATTTTGAATGGAAACAACTTTGTCAGAATCAGGTGAAATGCCATCTTTAGAAACTTCAAAACCTAAGAGTTTGATCTTTTGCATGGCGAAGAAACATTTTTCTGGTTTAAGTTTAAACTTGTGGTGATCCAGACGTTGAAAAACAGCCTCAAGATTTTGCAACAACTCCTCAAAGGTTTTAGCAAACACAACAATGTCATCCAGATATGCAATAGCCTTTTTAAAATTCAAATCGCCTAACAACTTGTCTGGGATATAACTGAAAAACCTAGGGGCATTTGCCAACCCATAACTCAAGCGTGTAAATTGATATTGACCCTGAAAAGTGACAAAAGAGGTGTACTTCTGGCTATCCTCTGCAATAGGTACCTGAAAGTATGCTGACAGTAAATCTAATGAGACAAACCATTTAGGCTCCCCCAAATAACTTAACAAATCATCTATCAATGGTAACGGGAAAGAGGTGGTCTCTGTGACAGCATTCAATTTTCTATTGTCGACACAAAATCTCATTGAGCCATCTTTCTTTTTGACAAGTACTACAGGAGAAGCCCAGGAGGACTGTGATTCCTTGATAATGCCAGCGTCTTGCATCTCTTTAACTTGCTCAGCAATGATTTCTTTTTGTTTATGGGGAACTCGATATGGTCTTTGCTTAATTGGTTTAGGATCATTTACTTTGATATCAAATTCTGCAACATCTGTAGTACCAAGTTCTTGTAATGTTGTGGCAAAAAGATCACTATATTTCAATAACAAAGCATGTAAGTCAGCCTTTTGTGTTTCCAAGAGTTTACCATTAACATTAAAATTACAATTTGGAGCTGGCAGAGGAGTAACATCGGATGACAAAACAGAATTACTCTGAACAAGTGCAACATCATACGCTTTAGCTAAGACTGTATTTGCAAACAATGTTTGTGGAACTGAAGTATTATTATGGACTGGAATACTAAGTTCAGAGGTAGAATGACACAATAACGGTGGAATAGAAAGATTCTTCTTTTGCATTATGTTGAGAGCAGGTTCAAACATAACCTCATTACTAATGGTTGACAAAGGCTTAACTGAGATATAGCATGTAGACAGAGGTGGAATTTTAACATCATGCATAACTGCCATTTTAACACCAGAATCTGTACAATCATTATCTTGGAGAGGGTTTACTGCCATATCAACAAAAGGTCCTTGTGTGAGAGTTATTGGTATACTGAATGCATCATTCTTAGAAGATTTCAAGGTTATCAGATTTTGTGCATAATCAATTATAACATCATGGGTCTGCAAAAAGTCATTACCTAAAATCAAATCATGGGACAACTCTTTCACAACTAGTACATCCTCCTGAAAAAGAACATCATTAATATGGAAATCTAACACAGTGTGGTAAGGTGCATCAAGTAACTTGTTTCCTGCAGTGCGGAGCATCATCTCTATAGGTTTTAGTGTAGAATGATCAAGAACATGTGCAGCATTCACAATACTCACTGCGCTTCCTGTATCGAGCAAGATGGCGAGCTCTGTCTGGGCAATACGACCAGGAACTTGCAATATCTGACCTGATACTGCAGACACATCCCGTTGAGGTGTAGCTATGTCCCGTTGAGGTGCAGCCATGCTGGTGGGTGGTGGTGGTGCTGCTACGTCTCGTCGCCAGTCGTTTTGTGACTGCGGGAGGCGGCTCCGGCAAAAGCGAGCCAGGTGGCCCTGCCTGTTGCATCTATAGCAGGTGACGGGTGGGTCCCTCCGGTTGAAGTCAGCTGACCGTGGAAGCTGTGAATGCTGGGAAGTTCTCTCCGAAGATGGTAACTGAAACTGGTTAACTCTGTTACATAACTGTTCCACACAATCAATCAGCTGATGCATAGGATCGATAGGTGCGCCCACAAGGGAAGAAGCCTGAGAAGGCTGAGGAGAAGCTGGTAAAGTAACAGCAGGAACAGATGCAGTATTAAATAGAGCAGAGGGTGGCGTAACCACTGCAGCCTGAGATTGAGCAGACACTAGATGTTCACGGTTCTGCATGTAAAACTGAGCTTTGTCCACTCGTCGAATGATTTGAATCACCTCATCAACAGTTTGAGGATTTAATGGCAATAAAGCTTGCACATACAGAGGTCTAAGACCTTTAAGCAAATGTTTAATTTGTTCCGACTGCAACATAGCTGGATTGACTTGGTTACATAAAGATAGTACGTCATAGATGTAACTAATAACAGGTTCATCATCCAACTGTACCCGCTGTCTGAGTTTCATTTCCAGAATATCACTCTGGTTTGTTAACTGAAATGCATTTAAAAATTGTGTAGATAAGAAAATCCAATCATGGTGAGGGTGCCGATGGCGAAAAGTTTGAAACCATGATGCAGCAGTATCTCGTAAATAGCATGGAAAGCATTTCAATTTCATTTCCTCTGACCAGCCATTAGCAGCAGCGACCATTTCAAAGTTCTGCAGAAATTCATGTGCCGACATCCTACTAGAATTCTCAAAGTACGAGGGGTCAATGACCGGACGGCAGGCAGCTGGTGGCGGGACATGGGCCACGACAGGCGGATTAGCCATCACTGACAACTGCGTAACAACAGGCGTACCAACACTAGACATAGAATCTACCTCGCTATGCTCGCTAACTGGAACAATTGCTATATCAGATTTCTGTGCAGTACGTCGTTTAGGCATGATTGTAGCACAAAAGATAACGTAACCAATAAACAAACAGTAGGACCAAGCAATTCAGATTACACCAAACTAAACACTTATAGCATCACATGAATGTAAGTAGCAAGATCAGAACATAGCCAAATAAAACAGTTGCAGAAAGAACACAATTAAGCGCCCGCGGCGAAATATCAGAAAATTATACTAACACACGGCTACACAAGCCACTTGGACACAATACCAAGATTTTTAAGCAGAATGAACATATGGAAGAAAACAAAATGATAGCTGCAGTGAGAAACCTCGAACTGGAACTTAAAAAAAACTACGTCACACTTACTGTGACCACCGCGAAGATTCTCAAAAGGAGCAGAATACAAACTTGTAATTTAAACTAGCACACAAAACTTCTCGTTTTTTCCTTAAATCAAATGTATATAATCTGATATGCACACGCAAAGAAACGCGCCAAAACACGTGCTGAGGAAGACTGGTTTCACAAGCTAAAAATTGTTGCTGAAATGCACGACCACGCGGGAATTACACAACACACGTGCGTACATGAAAGTTACACGAAAAATAACTCAGAAAAGTGCAGTAAATAGCTAGAAATCACAATCACTGGAATATAAAGTAATACATTTCCAAACCACTGCTAATAAGCACAGAAAACAAGATTTGCAAACGGATAGCCAACACGTGACGAGCACATTGTGAAACTACAACTATCTCGTTCGTTGCACCACTGAACTTTCACAGAAACATTTTTTGAAATTAACCAGCACAAAGAACGGAACACAGTGATACAATTTAAAGGAAATGAAGCCAAAACAAGGGGAAAATGGAGTCAGAAGTTTTAGCGTCACCCGGCAGACAATGGGAAAATATGCAAAAATGAACCCAAAATTGAAATTTCGACACCAAACTTTCAGAAATGATGGAAACAAAATTTAGAAGAAGAGAACCACAAATAAAAGTATAAAAATCCTCACCCTTTAGCCAGAAAGAACTTTACATTTTTCACGACCACGTGGAGGACAAACCGTTAAATTTGGAGGGAAAAAAAATTTTGCACTTAAAATCTCAAAACAAATCAAACTAATTTCTCGGCACCTCCACCAATTACCCGGCGACAACTCCACCAATTTGTCGCGTGCCTCACATTTTGTAATTAATTATTTAACTTCAGTGGTGGGCAACTCGCTGCGAGAGGGATCGTTATTCAAACAAAGGAAACTTTAATTTAAGAGGCACCGACGAAGGGACGCAGCTAAAGTTAAATTCACAACATAATTACACTAATATAATTCCTGGCTGAAGGGAGAGGCAAGGATTCTATTCTACCATAATAAAAGCTGGAAGGAAGAGTGAGAAATAGATTTATTTAACAAAGACTTACCCCATGTGTCTGCCGGGGCGAGGGCGCCATATCGTTGGGCAGCTATCCGTTCACCTGAACACCGCGAAGACTAGTAACAGACTGACTTGAGAAAACTCGTTAAACTTGGCGTCACTAACGCCATATCCCCTCCAATGAGACTGTTTCCCCTTAAGCACCCCTCCTCAGATAAACTGCCAACCTTCAACTTGGGTAACCAGAGGGCACATTACCAATATATAATCTGTGCACATGCCACAATATTTAAATTAAAAAGTGAAAATTTTTAAATTGAAACATTGTTGCTCTTGTTAAGAACCTGGTGAGGGTTGATACAAACTGGGATGTTGAGGACAAACAGCTTCTGCGTCGCTCCTCTAACGCAGATTCTACACGACTGAATAATTCTTATTCCACAGAAAATGATCTCGCTTGGGGGGACACACACACACACACACACACACACGCGCGCACGCACACACGCACGCACGCACACGCACACGCACACGGTTCATCTTAGCCAATCATACGCAGCGTGGCCCACTAACCGTCTGCAGTTCTATAACATTGCATCAGTTGATGATCGCGGTAACACTATTTATATTAAAAATTAAACTAAATTAAACACTTATGCAACAAAAGGACTTCCATGGATACGTCCATGCACTTGAACGATAGTAAATTTTGTTAGAATTTTAAATAGTTTCTGTTGGTAGATTTGTTATGTCCAATTAGCGGTTTGCTTTCACCTGTGGCCATTTAACTTAAATTAATTACGTATTCTACCTGTGGCTAGCTGTTACACTCCACTTTTTTACTTCAGATACCTTTCGGTTTTAATGATTGCAGAGCCAGTTTTAATTATTTGTGGTAACAACATTGAAAGTATTTTAATTATATTTGTTATTGCAGTCAATGCTTTATTATTCTATTATTTTAGTAATTAAATGTTACTTTTATTAAAACTTAATGAACACTTGTTTAGTAGGTTCTAATTTGTGCCGCGATATTTCCCATTCTTCTCTTGTATCAGCATTTTCCTCTTTGGTTCATGCCATTTTTGGTACTTAAGCTTACGATCACAGTAGTATACTTCCAATTTTCTAGAAAAAAGTTGAGTATGTTTTGGGCAGTTTTTATTGCAATTTTATAAATTTTGTACGAAATTTATTCGCAACAAGATTAATTAATTTCCTGTATCTCCTTATGAGGAGCAAGGATCATTCACAAAGTAATTCCATCCGATCCTATTTCTTGCCAAATTCTTTACTTCATTACATGTTGCCCTTCTTTAGCAATTTCTTCGGCAACTGTTCCTTTCCATCTGTTTCTTGGATTTCCTCTTCCTCTACTATCCTGGGGATTCAAATCCAAAGCCACTCTTTGCACGACTATATCTTATTTTTTTAGTATGTTATGTTCACTTTCACATTCGGTTCTTTATTTCTATTGTAATTTTTTTTGATTTGTTATTTTCCATAATTCTAAATTTTAAGCCGTATATAGTCATCTTATTTTTATAAAGCTTCTTAAACATTGACAAATCTATGTAATTTTTTTAATTACTTTACTGGTTTTCACAGCCATATTATAAAATAGATTTCACATACTATTGAAAATTTGAATTTAAACGTCTTAATATAACTTTAGATTTCCAGATTGGGTATAATAGGACAAAATCACTACCTTCTTTCCTTATTCTATTATTAACATCTTCAAGAGCTCCATCTTGCACCCAAATACTTGCATCCCTGAACAGTATCATTATTTTTATCATAAAGTACAGTTTTGTTGGTTTTGTTACTGCTCAGTCTCATTTATTTATTAGTTTTCATATGGGTCTTCTTTATTACTTCTAATAAAGCATTTATTTTACTTTGCATATCATCAACATTATGGAGGAGCAGGCAGACATCATCTGTGAAGTTTAAGTCTTCCTGGGTATCATTCAATCCCATCTTATGCCTCTTTTAACACTGCTTACCGATCTTTCCATAATGTCATTCATAATAATCAAAAATATAATTGTAGAGAGAATACAACTCTATTTCCGCAACAAGATTAATGGCTGTCTAAAATATCTCATGACTGCAAGTCATTACTATTTTTTGGGCATAGGCCTCACTAAATGTCAATTTTACCGCTTGCATTAAATATTTTCTACTTAGCTTCGCCAAGTTAGTGAAATTTACTATTCAACTGCAGTATGTTACCCAATTGCAATTTACGTCATTTGCGTCTCAGCAGGATATGATTTACTCCGACACAGGTGCTAAAAGCCGTTATTTATACGTGAAACATTGAAGAATAACAACATTCTCAGAATATTCATGGGAAGCCAAATGGCACCATTAACGAACCCTTCTCCTAGGATGTATACATACACCGCAACCGCATGATAATTAACAGAGGAGGAATTACAGTCATGGGACTTCCACAAACACATAACATCTGTATGAACAGCACGTATTGCGTTGTAAATCATCGGTGTTACTTTGCTATTTACACCTAGAGAGGCAGAGCTGTCACAGGGCGAATACAAAGACGGTACAGGGTTGTAATTAAGACCCACTTTTGGTGTTAATTTGCGGGTAGGAAAATTAAGTTGTGCATGTGTGGCCATTACCACGTCATTATGCGACTGTCTTCGTGTTTTTGCTTCAGTTAATATCATTACATGAGTATTGGGATATCAATATAGCAATATTTTCTCTCTTTCTACAGAGAGCCTAAAATGTAGTATTTAAAGCTACAGTGGAGCTAAGTGCAGCAACTTCTTCCGGACGTTCTAACATGTTTCAGAAAATAAATACATACATTTTTAAAAACTGTATTGTATATTATGGTCTGTATTTAGGTTTAGATCATAAAGTTGGACACTTTTGTTGCACAGAATGGAATTTGGTTGGTTTTGAAAGTAAGGTGGCCATCTTTAAAGTAAAATTTTACGTTATTGAAACCGAGATCGTTTACGACAAGTGTCTGAAAACGGATCATTACCCACTGACTATATCGTGCACCTAATAGTAATTGGTTATAATAATTTGTGATGGTTAATGAAGATATTTCTAAAACAGGAAATTAGGAAATAAGTTCTATCTCAAAAGTAATATTTTATTTCCACATACTTAAAACAATTTTGCACAATACACAATTTCATTGTATGAAACCGATTAATCATATTACTTTAAGAATGAAGAAACTACAATAGAAGGTTAAATCTCGTGAATCAGAATGTGTTTATGATTACGTCTCGTTTCTATACGTTTGTTATGAATAACAACAATATTTATCAACAAATAAAAGTTGGAATGAATGACGTAATCTAAAATTACAATATTACCTCACCTGATAGTATTTTCTATTGCCATTTATCAATTAGACCTGTCTGATACTCGCTTACTTCCTGTTTATATTGAACCTTTTCTATATCAATGTCTATTTTAGTTTGCTTAGTTGGAATAACCCGATTAGTGTACTTTTGTGTCAAATTGATCGGCAGTACAAATATCCGCCATAGTTTAGAGTGATGCATTTTGGGAGAATTAACCAGCAATACTGAAACCTAATTGTCTCTTGTTGCAGTTGCCCACTTGACAACGTGGAGTTCGCCGTTTTTTGTTCCAAGCAAATGTTTAAATTGCTTCAACCTGTTCTGTTCGGTTTTGAAGCTTATCAATGCCATATTCAACGAGAGGGGAATATTTTTTTACATCCAACACATTGCTGCAGATGTAACCCTGTGCAGAGTAAGTTGGGACAAGTAAATGTCCACAAAGTAACAGTCTCAGAAATGCAACTCTGTCAGATCCTACTGAGGTAATTCAGGACTGTATGTGACATTTCCTGGAGCGCACCATCACCGGTGACAAGACTTGGTGTGAGCGAGTTTGTAAAGTGAAGACATGCGAATTCTCATCAGAGAAAATGCGCGAGATGCAGTACCAGGAGGAAACATCCTTTCTGACAACTATGTATAAAATCTTATTCTCTGGTAAGATATTTTAAAAGTCCTTGTGGTAGATTATAACAAAATGTAGCTTTTCAATGTTGAAACAAAGAAAGGCTGGAGACTTGATCTTTGTTACGCCTATAGTACGAGAGAAATTTATTAAAAATAAAACGGTCGTCTGCAGACTTTTCTCTCAGATAAATCCTTAGTGTTGAATTATTTCTGGCGGAAACTGTAGCTGCTGTTTCCTCTAATCCACAGTTTTATTTTGGCAGTTGAACCAAAGGAAATATTAGTTTTATTAATGAATAAATCTCTACCGGATAAATGTCTTCATTTTCACGATTATATGTGTCCGCAACCAACACTAAAATCTTTATTTTGACACTTCCGCCAGAGAAAATGTTAATTTTATCAATGAATAAATCACTTTCAGATTAATGTTTTCCTTTCCAAGATTAGCTAAGTTTGTAATCAACACTAAAACTAATTGTAATAAAAATGTAATCACAGACTTCAAGGAATACTTCTTTGAAATTTAGGATAAGAACAGGTTTACCATCGATGACATCTACACAGAAACTGCTTCTGCAAAAATTATTGAAGTCTAATGCACCAAAAGTCTCAGGCAAACGATCAAAATATCACCATTTAGCAAGAAGAAATAGATTTACAGCAATTTCGAAACATACTTAAACATTAATGGTATATTTCACTAAAATACTTCTTTGTAAATTTAGGTTTTTGTACCTCGTCTAATAAAAGCATTATATATAGCTAAATTGAGACTTGAAAACCATCTAAAACTCAAACGATATATCAAGAAACTTTGTTTAGGTAAAAAACCACAATCTTGCAGTGATTGTATGTTTAGTTTGGAACTGGAGTAATATTTTCAAAAATAGTTATTTTTCAAAATGTCTATAGATATAATTTGGTTATTAATGTAATGTAAAGCCGTATACGCATTTTAAAGATAATCCACTGAGCAGATTAAATGTTACCAAATGTGACTATTTTAGAATAACTGTTATTACTGATACATTTAATATTTTGGTAGACTGTCGTAAAACCTGAAAACTAGCATCTTTAAAAATACCAATCAGAAATATTTACCAAACTGTTGACCTCAATGTTTTATTTTATTTTAATATTTCATGTTTAAACGCATTTTTACATAGGTACTATGTAAAGTAGAACGTTTTCTGTAATAGTATTCTCTTTATAGTCTTATATATTACTTGTTCATGTTCACCTTCTTCTTGGTACTATCTGTATAATTATGGGTGAGACTGAAGTGGGATTTCAGTAGTTCCACTAGGAAATTAAGAGATCTCTTCATAAGCATTGAGAAAATTCAAAATCACTTGTGCACTATCATTCGAGAATCTTAAAGAGCAACTAAAATAATCCTACGAATAATAGAACTTAATAATAGGATTCTATTGGGTAGGTTTCTTCCTACCGTATTCCGAGAGATTTTAAGGGTTATGAACACTTGATTATTTTTTATATTCTTAAAACTTGTTTAACAGCTTATTGCAGAGCGTGAGATACTTAAGAGTGTATCTAGGGGTATCAGGTATGCAAAACGTGATATAAATGTGTTCTGTGATGGAAGGGATAGAAACAGGAAGGAAAGGTCACTTTCTGAATGTTACACGAGAGATATCACCCTTCTAAATATTGAACTTAATTTATCAGTAGATGAAAATACTGTCAACAAAAATGATAAGCATTGCTTCTGTTGCCAAAGATTTAAACATGAAACCTTATCCAAATTACAGTCTGTATGTGTGTATACTGATAGACCAGGAGAAGAAGGCAAGCGAGAGGAATGTGTACATCGCGCACATACAGGCTGTCCACAAGATGGCTCTCCATGTAAGAATCGCACACAAAAGGGCTCATGGCAAGTTTTAAGTGCAGTTGTTCACAAGCTATAGCCTGGAAATGTTAATCAATGAAAAGGCCAAAATTGCACTTCAGTTTGTTGCTGATAACTAGACTTCGGATATTTAGGTTTTGACCTATTGTTTTCCTTCACAGCCTATTGAGCGTAACATAGATAATTACACATATAATTGACCTACAAAGGTATAACCAACTTGTATAGTGCCTACAGGCACCTAATTCAACATAAATGCCTATTTCTGCTGTTTGGTGCCTATAAATGCCTTTTTTTTTAAATTCCAATGAATTTATTCACTACTGTTGTATTCAATAAATAATTATTTAATCAACAACAAACCTTTCATTTACTGGATACTTATTTGATTTCTGTTTGATAAAATGCGGCATGGTGTCGTTTTTAAAAGGCAATAAATAAAGCAACAATTAGTGAGGTCTTAAAATGCAGCATGCGAAATCGGAACTTCGGCAATGGAATACAATAACAAGAATTGGCCCACGTCTGGTTTTCAGAAACAGTTATTTGAAAATAAGGCAAAGTGTCGATTCGTGTTCATAAATAAGTATACCAAAGTCTTTGGTTGCTGTGATAATTTTTCTGCTAGTGCTGCAAAATTACTAAGAACAATATCTATCAGAAGTGCATTAACAAGAACATGGATTTCGGATTTCCAGTCTTATACAACAGATAAAAAAATTATCTTCTCTCAGGTCTGCAATAAGGATGTAAGCTTTTTACTGTATTTTTTTCTCATTTTTATTATTCACATTAGACCATGTATGTTAACTACCGCGATTAATTGTACCGTATAACTTTTCTTCTATCTGAAAATAATCACAAATTTGTTTGATGCATTTTATTAAGTCCAATACTGGGATCTAACAGCACATTTCCTGGATATACGGTTCTGAAAGGAGTAGCAGATATTTTAAGCGGACGTGAGGCAGATCTCCCTACAGGATTTAATCCGCATATGGTTTCTCTTTTCAAATATGTTTCAGTCCCCAGCGCAGACTTTGAGAGATCTTTTTCAGCATTTAAGCCAATTCTGTCCGACAAAAGACCTAACTTACCCCAAATCATCTGGAAATGTTTCTTGTTATTTATTGTGGACAAAATTACGGCAAAAATGAAATTGAAGAATCTGTCATTTAAAAAACAACAATGTTGCATTAATTTTTAAAATTCATGTAAGACATAATTCTATCCTTTATATTTTAATTAACTGACAGATTTTTTATAGAATGATTATTAATTACTATGTTATCTAATCTATCCTACTACACTTAAGTGTCTTTTGAAATAAAACATTAATCGCTGTGTTCTTTCATGGCGTGATGCATAAAATTTGTTTATTTATTGTGCCTATTAAAGACCTATTTGCCTACTTTTTAAGACCTTTTTAGGCGCCTAAAATCAAATTTTTTAGGACCTAAAGATCCGAAGTCTACTGATAACACTCTGTGGGATGGCCTGGATACCTGACCAAACGTCAACTTGCCGATGCCCCTGCCCTGGCTTAAAATCGCCTGGGCTGCAGTTAATTGAGGACAGTGCGGAACTAAAAGGAGTCGGGGCAGTCAACTTTGAGGTATACTGTCAAGTACATAGCCAAATCTGTAATGCAGTGTTGTAGCCGTTTCATTTCTTAGCTTTTTAGGTTATAAGCTGAGTAAAACATCCGTGCCATAAACCTTTTGTCTATCATTTGTCCGTAGAATAGGATACTGGAAAGTTAGGCGCCAATTCCAGGATGCCCTGATATATAAATGTAACGGTGATTGGCATTTGGCATGGCTTTCACGCTTCTAACCAGCAAGGTAATTTGTGTGTGTCGCTATCCACTGCATGATGCCAGAAATTATTGCCGCCTATTTGGGCCGAAGACCGAGTCGTGAGGGAGCTATGTCTAGGTCCTAATCTGGACTTTAGCACTGTGAAAACTTATGAATCAAGAAAATCGCAATATTGATAATATTTGGTTCATAGTTGTATGCTTAAACTAAGTTTTCTATAATAATAATAATAATAATAATAATAATAATAATAATAATAATAATAATAATAATAATACACATCAATAGATGTAGTGAAAAGCTTAACTGATTTAAAGAACTTCATGTGTATCGATCATTGCAATAATCTACGAGTACATGAGAATTAAAGACAGTAAACAGTAAACAAAAGAAGTTTATGATGGTCATTTTTGGGTCAATTTATTTTTTTAAATGGGAACCTATAATTAGGGTCATATTAAATTGACCCTAAAATGACCATGATAACGTCCTCCAAATAAAACACGACTAATGACATGCACTTTCCTCCAAAAATCAAGCAACTTTTATTAAAGGAATTTTTACAGCGCTTTGTTTTGGAGATATTTTTCAATCTCAACTTAAATGGTCCACCCTATATACGTAATAACTGACCAAAAAATCCTAACATCCATGGAAATGGGAATGAAATATTAGCCAATGCTTTATTCAAGACCTCCTTAACCTCTCCGATGACAATTTTGCTCATTCGAGTTGTGTTGTATAGCCTGCAGTTTTTAATTTAAACTTCTCTACCTTTTTTGTGGATTCGAAGTTATTTATCATCAAAGCATTTCTACATTAAGGGAATACACTGTCCAATACATCAATGTTCAACGACATAGGGGCGAAACTCCAAGCCACGCACCAATACAAGTAGTCGAGGTCTTTAAGACAAGGGCGCGATTCAAAACTTGTCAGAACGGTCCTGAGCTTTATTCCAGATTTTATTCAATCCTCATAAGCGGCAAATGCCGGGGAGGTACTCTAAACTTAGGCCTTTCCCAATTACCATTTTTTTATGTATCAGTGCCCACCGTCTGTTGTGCCATGTGTAATAAACACTAAAGCCACCAGTTGTAAAATGTTGGACTTGGACATGATAAACAGTTTGTAATCACATCACAGTTGTTAAGTATAGTTATAGCTTAATTAGCTTCTGATATTACATGGATACAAACTTCTCTTTTTATATAATTATATAGCATACGCTAGTAGTGAGCTTCATTCCAGCATGCAGAGGAAATGACAAGCCTTACTTGTTTAAAAGTTATTAAAATGTTCTGTTATGCAGAAGGAAAATAAAACAAAACCTAAAATTATTATACGTGAGATTGCTTGTCGTCCTCCGTGCTCTAGGGGTACCATGCTAGCCTCCAGTTCCGGAGGTGGCGGTTCCTTCGGAAGGGAAGTCAAGACGGTGGTCCCGTGTCGTAGATTTACGGCACGTAAAAGAACCTCAAACCTGATAAAAAGGCCTCTGAGCAAACTTTCCTGCCTTTCACGCCCAATATAGAATGGAACGCTAAGAAATACAGTAGTTGAAGAGCGTCCATAAATAAACCCCAATTTTATTTATGTAAATTGCTTGGAATAAAGCATACTTTGACATGCATTCTTTGTGAAATAATGACTTCATTCTCCATTGAATACCAATACAGTTTTTACTCCATGGAATTCTCAAAGAAAAGTCAACTCACCGTAAGTACAGTCGAATGCACAAAACTATCGATGCTTCTGGTTTCTTATAATGTTTTCTTTATTCAATATTGGCAGAAATTCCTTATCATCTGTGTTCCACACCAGCGCCGAATGAGCAATCTCTTAGTGATTTTAATTAAAGTTGACACACACACACACACACACACACACACACACACACACACACACACACACACACACGAGTCTATTAACTAAAGTTAGGTAGGTGAGCGGCGAAAGAGGAGGAGTACGGAAACATTTCACCCGAGTGGCTGGAAGGCATACTTCGTAACGACGGTAAATGTGAGTCCGTCTCGTATTGGTTCGATGTCAAAAGCCTGGCACTCAAACATTAACCTATGAACACAAGTCGGTTTCAGGCTCAGGAGCGAAGGAAACGAGCGGGGTAAGATAACATTAAGTGGAGTTATAGAACCACGCAATGGTTGGGGAATGGGCGTGATAGAAGCGGTTTAATATTTCTTTAACAACATAAAGCACTGTGCATTATATCGGCACGATTCCGCGCACTCGACTCCTATTTTTAATTATGACCCCAAAATGTTGGTATTTCAATATTTAGAACTTTTAAATCTTTCAGAAGCCGCATAATAGCCTACGTCCATGATGAGAAAGATTTCGTGAACATTTCTCACGAGAACCACACGGACAGAGTTTCTGTTTTAATAATAGTAATTAATAATAATAATAATAATAATAATGATAAACAACTGCTTATCTATTTCCAAATAAGTTATTTCTTGACCTCTTTATAGAAAGTATTTCATTTCTAAACTACTGTATTTTATAACTTAGATTTATTACATTTTAAAGAATTCTAAACTTAACAAAGCTATTATTCTCTATAAAGCTTTACGTTGGCAAAAAGAAGCGTGTTTTGTTGACCGCTTCATTATTCCTGATGTGAAGAGCCCTTAACTTGTATGAATTTTAGCTTTCCATTCCACTCAAAGCGACGAACACAAAATGAGAGAAAACGAGTGCTGCTTGAATGAAGCTAGCTGACGTGGTAATGCTGACATCAAATTAATAGTTTATCTTCTTCTGTAGCGTTAATATTGTCAAACGGTAGCTCTGGCAGAAACTAACCATTTCCACCCTTTCTATTTTTTGTTCGCTGTGGCTTACAACTCCATGTTCAATTTAACGCTGGGGTTGGCTTTTACGTTTACGATTAACCTTTCAAGTGCCTCACAGCTGGCAATTGAAATGTATGCATTATGTTTCTATTACCAGTTTACTAGTTTAAAATGAAAACTCATACTTATAATTACAAAATATAAAAAACTCCCCTGATTCATAAAAATGATAAAATTAAAGACGGCTGTCGATTTCTTTGTACAACTTTAGAGTAACATTAATAATTATACTATTTTATAGTCTCATAATATTACCCAACAGTATCGGCCAAATGATTTCTCTGCAACGTCAGCGAACAAGCCTGTTTTTGTCTCCGGCTCTCAGGTAGGAGCTCAGTGATAAAGTGTAGGGCAGGTGTGATAAGCGAAAAGCAAAATCACTATTACAAAAGTACTATCGTGGTAAGCGAAAGGTATGTTGCACTTTGTACTACGTGGTTATAAGATTCAGAACTTGCCTTCCCTTTTGTCGTACCCCGTCTATATATTGCCAAAGAGGTGTTACGTCACACGGTTATGATATGTCAATATAATGGATTGGCTGACTGCTACGTTATTTGTTAAGGATTATAACATAAGAGGGGGACATTTTGTGGCCGTATAGGGCTACATCTTTCTCTCTTAGCTGCAGGTCCGGGTTCCAGACTGGTTAACAGTACCCATTCAGGTGATGTGGCACTTCACCTGTTTTCTAACATCAGACACGTTTTCATTGTCGTTTCTTTTTCGTAACAATTTAATTACTAACTTGATATTATCTATCTCTCTGTTTTTTTCTGTGTTGCCGACAGCGTGCTACTTACGCTCTAGTAGTTGAATTTATCTTCTAGAGCACTATGACTATAGTGAACGAAGTCACAATTTTAAATAAGGATTAATATCTTTGACGTTGAGGTGTTTTGGTAAATAATTTCCAACTCTTCATAGTTGCTATCACAGCAGTGATGTAGTCTACTGAGATTCTATTTTTAGAAACTCTGGCGTCTACAAAATGCAATTGAGACGAAGAGCAGCTAGTGGTTTCTCTTTAACATGCCAACTGTCTTAGCGGACAGAGTTGGCAGAACATAAGTAATTAGGTGCACTTAGTATGTTTGGTTTCTTAACATGTTATAGTATAACAACAAGTGTCAAATTTCAAATTTGGTGCCAGTTTGATCTGCACATTATTTAGAAGTATAACTTTTCTTGCGTTGTGAAAGTGAAATACGTATCCGTTTAGAAACATGGTGTTAATATTACAAGATACACCGTTTGCTAGGTGGAAGGATGAAGACACCTTTTAAACTGCGGAAGACCAGCGGGTTTAATATAACCAAATGTTAAAAAGGAAGTGAAAAAATCTGATGTGTTACACTCACATAACTTTCTCTACTCTTGTACAATCTATTTTTACAAACGCCTATTCTTCATATGCTTCATATTAATCGAGATATCGAGATGTCAATCTTATTTGTAATTTTCTTGTAGATGCAAGGGGAATATGGTAGCTTTTAAGCGATAGTCAAATATTTTATCGCTGGTTGCTATGCGGCGCATTCCATTCTCTTTGCATGTCCAGGACATAAAAAATGAATAACGAATTTGAGAAAAAGTATAAGTATTGGAAAATTTAAGGGAATAACAAGCAATATCTCGAAAACGGTTCACTCAACAAAAAAAATGTATATGATATAAGTTGTGTATTTTAACGCGATCTACATTTTTTGTGTAGTAAAATTTTGTCTATCTCTTATGGTTTACCAGTTATGCAAAAGTCGTTCATAATGAAGAATACTTTTGGAGACATTCCCAGAAATTTCGAGATATACATTTCATTTCTCATGACATTATCTTAAACATATGATATTTTCATCAAAATCGTTAGAGCCATTTTTGAGAAAATTAAAATTTTCGAAAAATGTTCCATGTAAAGGGTAGTCTGGGGTGGGGGGATTTTCTTGAAAATCTTCGTGTCGCATCTCTGGAAGATACTGAACGTAAATACCAAGTTTGGTGTTTATCCGACTGTTAGTTTTTGAGTTATGCTGTTCACAGACACACACACACACACAGACACACACACAGACACACACACACACAGACACACACACACACACACACACACAGACACACACATGGACATGTTTCCAAAAATGTTTTTTTTGGATTCAGGAGGTCTCAAAACATGTATTTCCGGTGAAATCTCGGTATCGAATTTTTGGGTGGAATGCAATACTTCCCCTACTTACTATACGTAGTAGAGAAAGTAAAAAAGAAACCAGAAATCGTACAACCTTCATTTTAAGGACTCGTGGTTTCAGTAATACCCATGGATATCGGCAGCGTTGCATTACAAAAGCTGTTCTGCTGGCCATGTCTTTTCTTCAGTAATAAATTTGGTTTCTGGAATACTTAAGGTTTTTGTGACTTAAAAAATGCGACGCGTGCTTTTAATAAGCATGGAGATTCAGAGGAGCATTTAAAGTGTTAACTGCAATTGAAAACTTCCGAACAAAAACGAAGTACAGTCGCAGGTGCTCTAAAATGCAAGCTGTGTCCTTCTATTTAAAGAATGTGTTTCTTTAAATTGACAAATCTTCAGGCTAGTATTAGGGCTGTGGTATACTTAAGCGTATAAGAACTTCCCTTTAGAGAAGATGAAGTGAATGTGTAAATTTTAAGAAACTGATAAATCCATCAATTTCTAAAAATACTTAGAAATTCAAACGCAGTATTAGAAAATTAAAATAGTATTTATTGGTGATTAAACAACTGTTCAAAATGAAGTGATAGATTGCATTTCAAACTACAAAGAAAACATATTTAAGGGAGCTTAATAATATAACATTTTTTCATTTTAGATTGAAGATACTACAGACATCTGCGTGAAATATCAGTGTTCTTGTTTTACACACACACACACACATATGTATATATATATATATATATATATATATATATATATATATATATATATATATATATATCGGTGCTCGAAAACGTTGCGAGAAGAAAGTTAAAAATAAATAAACAAATACTGCTTTTATTAAATACTCATTGTGAATACTGTAGTGTATGTTTTAATATTGTATCCAGTAGTATTTTGTTATAAAACATATTAAACATTTGAATACAATTCTTTTTACTTTTGCTTTCGCTGTTTAAAATTATATAGATTATTGGAGAAAATTGCGTTATCCGAAACGACTTTGGCCCGTTTAGTTCAGTTAACTAGGGTTTTACTGCAATTCTGTCATACTCTGTGCAGAGACAGATGAAGTTTATTTAATTTTGTGTTTTATGAACATTACAATATCCATAAAATGGCAGCAGGTAATTAATTCTTAGTTGAGTCATCCACTGTTACTCATATAGTTTCTGATGTGATTGTGTTTGTGGTCGTATGTGGCCTTATTGTGTCCGAGAACACTTTCAAAATTTTATTAAAATAATAGCTGGATGCTTGAGGTGTTTACATTCATTACACTTCATACCTTAATCTTCTGTGCACAGAATGCTTAATTATGTTTTTTATCAATTCTCTTTTTATACAATTCTCAACTCTTAAGTTTCAATGTTTTGTCCTATAAAATGTTACATAGGACTATTTCCAATGAAAGTTATCAAATACTAACTTCAGTTGTTTACATCGCATGCTTTATCACTGTCTTGCAATCAAAAACGTACTACTTCCGAGAATCATACTTTGCAGATACAAACTAGAGTCAGCAATAATTAATTCTAAATAAAGACAAATACCGCTGTAGCTGAGAATGGAGTGGGAGTTCTGCGTTTAGAAACCGCAGAGACAGCCAGCATAGCAAACGTTTCTCACTTCCCTCAGCTTTAAGTATTTGGAAAAAATAAGAGCCAAGCGAGAGGAAATCTAAAGGTACTTCACTAAAAATATAAAATAAAGCTACTAATAGCATCAGGAAATTCAGGAATTATTGAAATTAAACTAAAGGGAAACAAGTAGTTTTCTGTTGTAACGTCCTCAGTAATTTTTGTGATTAAGTTGTTTTGGACCATGATTTCCACATGTATTACTTTGTGAGTGATGATTTTACCGGCATGTAAGCAATTATTCCCACAACATTTACTGCTCGTGTAAATGCAGAGCACATTATTGCTCTTGCTAGTAATGTATTAAATCAACGATAATAATCTACACCGGATCGCATAATGGCTGTTCAACAATGAATGCGTGTCCGATCAATGCTATACATTACCACAAGCAGCGTTTAAACACCTGTGCCGAAGTTAAATCTAGAGCTAGGTGACCGCTCAGTGAGAAACTTATGGAAGAACCAAAGATAGCCGAAGATTCCTGGTTGTTTCCGACTCATTGTTGGCACGCGTTGACCGTATTTTTTTATATTAATGGGACCGATCTGTGAATTTTCCAAAACCAGAAGTATTCTAACTGAGCTTTCTGAATTCTTTATCACATCTTGTCTCGTGTCGTTTCTGGATTGTGTTTTAACAGATATATTTACATTAATTTACAAAAAATTCTGCTTACGATGCAATTTGCATAGCTTTAAACAATATTTCAGCTTTATGTTTTCTTTATTTTTGTAGAAAATAAGTACAATAATAAATACACTTTAAAATTAATAGATGTCAAAACCGTTATTTTTGTTCAATTGCAAGTTTGGGTTTTAAAAAGAAATACATACTTATCAAACATGAGTTCGGTGGTGCAACACATTTAGCTTATATTAATGTTGCAGAGCAAGTTATAGTTAGCATATGCTGAGAAAATTATTTCCAAAGTTTCATTCCCATTACTTAAAAATTGCATCGTAAGGAGCATTTTAAATGCGGAAAATGTCTAAAATATTACAAGTTAAAAGATATAATTTAGAAAGTGATTAGTATATGTGAAGGAAATCTAGCTAAAACACTTCTAAAAATTTGAAAAAAAACGTGAGAAATATCAGAGAAAGCCTCAAATGCGCAAAATGCGGAACCACGCCCTCCGCTCATGGTTGTTTTAATCATCAACTTTAATCAAAAACAACAAAAAAAAACTTTCCGCAGGTACGTACAATAATCTGTTTCATACTATGTCGAAATACTTTATATATTGGTTAAATATTGTACTGCGTATTATGTCGAACATGGACACAGACAAGGTTTCATATGCGCCATTGTATTATGATGGTTAAAGTTTTATTTCAAGAGATTGTGATGAATATCGCCTTATAAAATTTGAGTTATTTAGGACAAACTGTAAGTAAATCCAGGAAATTAGCTTTAGGTTTCTCGTGAATCGTTTCCTGGATGTTGAAGTAGGCAGAGGTTTGGTGGCACGTGTTTAGGGTAAATATCACTTTATGTCCGACACGTGGGTGAGTTATGTAATTTCTGCTGACATACGCCTACGTCAGTTACTAGCGAGGCGCTAATCAGTGTTTTGTCGGGTATTCTCTCGATCGACCACGTGGCTAGCAGGACCCGGTGTTGTACAGCTCCTTAAAATTTACTTAATTTACATAGGCTCCAGCACGAGAAGGTAGACCGCCGGATTTCCCCCACTCAGGTAAACCCTGCAGCTGTCTAATTATTTCCCCCTTAAATATAGCTTAATTTATATTATAATGATTAAAGATTAGAAAGGTTAAACTAAATTAAATTCAGTTTTATTTATGGACGCTCCTTAACTGCTGCGGTTCTTAACGTCCCATTTTATATTGGGGGTGAAAGATGCCTAATTTTGCTGAGAGACCTGTTTATCAGGCTTGAGGTTGTGTTACGTGCCGTAAATCTACAACACGGAATCACCGGCTTTACTTCCCTTCAGAAGGAAAACATGCTAAGGATTTTTAAGGCTGAAAAAATCCATCGCCCTCCGCCAGGATTGAACGCATGACCTCGGGAACTAGAGACTATCATGGTAACCACTACGCCATGGAGGACGACATTAGAAAGTTTGGAAACAGAAATTACATGTCTGATAAATATCATCCATTCATCACTCTTCCAGATAGCGCAACCTGTGAACCTCTCGATGCCATCCTATGCTACGCCCTCATTTTCATGATGTTAAATTGAATTGAGTTTTATTTATGGACGCTCTTTAACTACTATGGTCCTTTGCGTCCCATTCTATATTGGGCGTGGGCTTTACTTCCCTTGAAGCCATGCTAAGGATTTTTACGCCCGAAAAAATCCATCGCCCTCCGCCGGGTTTGAAGCTGCGACCTTGGGAACTAGAGGCTAGCACGGTACCACTAGTTCACGGAGGATGACTTTACGTGACGTCATCACCCTTTTTCTAGCTACCGCAAACAATGACCTTCTCAATGTCATCCTGTGCTATGTCTTCATCCTTTACGTGGCGCCTGATGAAGACGCTGATGGCGTCGTCACCATCGTTATGTCGCAGTATTCATAGGTTGGTGTTGGAGCAGGAAATTAACTGA
The DNA here is from genome assembly GCA_030765065.1 of Deroplatys truncata. Lineage (NCBI taxonomy): Eukaryota > Metazoa > Arthropoda > Insecta > Mantodea > Mantidae > Deroplatys > Deroplatys truncata. The sequence continues at coordinate 96,901,239 of CM060976.1, read as the reverse complement.
ACGGAAAAGTTCAATTTGACGCTGGTTTGGAGATGGAAAGACATGAAATTATAAAACAAAAGTATTTATATGAAAACGTTCCAATGAATCCGATGTAATAAGCTAAAACGAATAAATGGTAATTTTTTATCATTTTTGTACAATTTTAACTGATCGGTTACCTTAGTAAAGAAAAAAAATTGGCAATTAGGAGAGATAAGATGTGTGAAAGTTTAACAGAATACAAAATGGACGGGACAAAGAAGCTGAAGTTGGTGATCAACGGATAAACACTGGAATACCGATTAAGCGAAAGTTGAAGTTGGTGTCCAACGGGTAAATACTTACCAGAATACCAATTATATGACATACGTAAAGGCCAAGAACAGACAAACTCAAACACAGAAGAGAGTTGGAGATATTATTGTCTTTATATGTTTTAGTCACAGACAAAGTACATGTACTTCTAGAACTTCTGAGTCCACTTAACCACTCTAAATGCGGTATATTTTCCGGCCCACTTATCAAAATGTGCAAGAATTGTATGCAAAATAATGTCCCGAAAAGCTAATTGCTCTGTGTTTCCAAAAACATGCCTGAAATGTTGTTCACTCTGATTTAATACAATGCTCTTGTTAGTATTTCTAGATTGTTATCAACATTGCTTATCATGCTATTAAAATTGTGTAAGGACAGGCACAACAATTTCAGTGGAAGGTAAAACTATTTTGAAAAAATTCAAGTTTGGAACTTTTATTTTTTGTCTTAAAACTGCTTTGGTTATTATATAGTCGATGGAAGCGTTCCTAAAGTGTGTCGTAACTTACGTAAAGATTATCACCCGTTTAACTAGTAATGTTTTCAAAGCTTGTTGCACCATATTTATACAGAAAAACTTAGTTATCGGAAATGTTCATTAGATGAACTCCTGAATTCGTTAAGAGAACACATTTACCAATCAGCAGATTTTAGAATTTACTCTTGGAAGTTTAAAAGCGTTTTGTTTTCACAAACTTTGAGCTGTGTATTATGGTACTCGTAAATGTATCGAAAGTTTATTTCGCTATATCCAAGAGTTCTTTTTCACTTTATGAATTATTCACCCTTCAATGGTGGCTTGTTCTCGAGTAAACCAATACCTTGGAGATAAGTTAATGTGAGAATCTTAAGGATGGGTGCATGTTTAATCCAATGATGACTTTTGCTAAATTAACGGTCCATAGGCGTTGATCATCATTTGGGTAACATTAAGCAGTTGAGATGACACACTCACCTTCCTTTTATCTCACAACTTTCATCGATGAGTTCCTTTAACGTTTTCTTCTTTCTGCACTGCTACCGGACACACTGTTGGACGATTCATAAGGCAATAGGCCTCACAATCGAAATATTATGTTCGTATTAGGCATATCTAATTGCAAACATTAGTGAGCTGAGAGTGCTTCATTTTTATTTCTGAAGTATGGCAGTAATTATACAGATGTACCAATTAAGTTGAGACTGTACAATATCTTCAAAACTAATCGTTTAGAAATAAATGTCTTAAATAAAAGTTGCTTGTTATTATGGGGGAAAGTAAATTTCATTGGTCGTGTTTTATTTGGAGGACGTTGTGATGGTCATTTTAGAGTCAATTTGATTTTTTTAAATGGGAAGCTACCATTTTTATGTTGCTTTCTCACTCTTCATAAAAAAACTGAACAACATCTCTATAAAATACATTGCAATTGTTCTTACAACAACGTAAATAAAAACGAAAATTCTAAACAGCTGTATACGAAGAGCGCAATGAATGGTTAAACCATCCGTGGATGGTCAATGAGGGTCAAGTTACGTTTCGTAATTGGGAACTACATTTTTTATTTTCTTTCCTTATTCCCCATCACAAAATAAATAGCTCTTTATAGACCATTTTCTAATGCAAAAACAACATATACAATGTATTTTCGCATTTAAAAAATTAAATTGCCCCTAAAATGCCCATCATAGGTTCTCCAAACAAAACAGGACTAATGGCATTTACTTTCGCTCATAATATCAAGCAACATTTACTAAAGAGATTTCTTTCTACAACGTTTAACTTTGGAGATATTGTACAGTCTCAACTTAAATGGCCCGCCCTGTGTGTGTGCGTGTAATTTTATTTAGTTTTTAAAAATCGTACAATATTCTCTCTTTACACTGGGGTAATGGTGAAGAATTTTTCTGAGGTCTACAGATTCTACACTTAAATGCAATTGGCTATTTATTTTAATGAACATATGTTTTCACTTCAAACAAATTATTAAAATTACCTATCGCATCTTCTAAACCTCACGTTCCCAGTCATTTCCAAATCTCTCTTATCATTGTGTTAATATCTATGAAATTAATTATTTTGCAATGTATGCGCGATGCAGTTGCGCAAACTGAATCCGACACTTCCCCTTTCGGAATGTTTTTAGTAACAGTGATTTTTGTGTTGCCCTTCCTCGTTCGCATTTGCGATAAGCCTGGCTACTAGCTAGTCTTCTCTTCCGCTCGTTCCGTCTTCCTGATTGGCTAACAAGTTAAATAAAAAATAAGTAAATGTTCAATTGTACCATGTGGGTTTGAAATGATACATAAATCAATAAAGTTGTTCTCTATTTACAGCCCTGGCATCAATTGTGAGTGTTTGGACATTTACTAACAGGCTTTAATTAGTTCATTGCTTATTAATTTTGAATTCGTTTTGTTGATGAAGTATTGCAAGCAATGCGCGTGTTACGACTGCTTATAAAACTGAAGTTTTGTGTTTTACTATTACAGATAATAGTGAAATAAAATAAGAGTTTCGGAGAATCAATGGTGGGGCTTTACGAGTTCACTGCGAACTAAGTATTATATGTAATTGATTGAAAGTTAGTTTCAATATGGGTACCATTCACTGCACGACAATGGTCTAAGCGAAATTCAACTTCAGCCCACACTCTGACAAGAACATCTGGCGTAATGCTTGCAATCGCTGTCTTATTCTTTGTTTTAGACGGTACTTATTCTCAATTCTTTCACTGCAGACCTCATTCTTGACATAGCCCCGAAGATAGACGTCTAATGGAGTAAGATCGGGACTTCTAGCTGGTCATGAAATTGGTCCATTTCTGCCAATCCATACGTCTGGAAATCGATGATTTAACTCTTCTCGGACATGGTTAGCGAAATGGCGCGGTGCTCCATGTTGTTTAAAGATTATTTTCAACCCAATTTACATTTGCTTGATTTGAGGAAATAGGAAATTCCGTTGCATGACCATGTATGCAATGGAGTTTATGGTTTTTCAACAAAAAAGAATGGATCAAAAATCTTGTTGTGCATAAGGCCGAACAAAACGCTCACCTTAGGAGAATCTCGAATGTGTTCGTGTATCACACGTGGACTTTCCAAGTCCCATATTCGGCAATTTGCCGATTGACACAACCGCTTACATGGAACTTGACCCCATTGGAGAAGATGGTATTCTCAAGAACTTGTGATTCATCGTCAATTCTCTGTAGCATGGTAGCAGCGAATTCAGCCCTAAGCAATTTTTCCTGGTTTTATTGCATGCAAGAGTTAAATTTTATAGCCATGCAATTTCAATCCCTTCCGCTTGACGTCAAGTAGAAATGACTTCGGAAGACCTAACCGTAGACTACGGTATGGAGAGGACTTCTGAGGACTCTGAACACAGGACTGTTGGATTCATTCGACATCTTCTTCTGGTGTTCTGAGCCTTCCTGTTGATTTCCCTTTTTGTAGAATGTCGGTCTCCTTAAACTCTGATATTGTTGTCATGTCAAGGATGCTTGTTGCACTTGCCTCTGAATTGCCGCTGTATCACAATCACGGTTTGTGCTCCGCCAAACATAAGACACGTGCAGCTGTTTCTCGTACAGTAAGCATTTCACAAAAACACAAAGAAAACAATTTGGAGGAGATCTACACAGATCATTTGTATGCAGAATGTGTTTATGTAATAACATGTAATGCAAAAATCTTAAATTTGGCAACAATAAGTTTATTATGACGATGGAAACAATGTCAAAAAAAAACATGTGAAGGTAGACTGAGTTACTAGATTAATTAAAAGTATTTTCCATCAATTACACATATTACTTAGTTCACAGTGAACTCGTAGAACCCCACCATTTATTCTTGGATGCCCTGTATTTACAGTATAATTCATATTATAATATACGGTGCTCTTTCCCCGCACTGCTGCCACCGGTGGCACGGTCTATCGCCCAAGGAGGTACAACAAACCGGCATGCACTTCATGTTCTCATAGATACAATTGCAATAATAATAAGTGCATGCCTTATCGCAAGAGATGCTATCCTCCTCTATCCACACATTTTAGGAAATTTGCTTCCACTTTCGAGAGTTCAATATTCGAAATTACGTGAATTTCTCGTCCGATGTGTTCTTTTAGTTCTGGCAATGTATGGGGTTTGTTGTATACACCTTATTTTTCAAATCCGTCATACTGTTTGTTTAGTCTTTTAAGGCAGGGGAAGGCGAAGATAGAAAATGGGTTGCTTATGACCAGGTCGGCAACATGCGGCGGTTCTTTGTGATAACCGGCCGCGCAATGCCCTTATTTCCCCCTTCCATTGTCTCAAAGACCCTGAACAAACATAGATGAAAATCGCATACAGTAAATGGCAAGGACCATATATGTTTACTAAATAACCTATCTTCAAAAATTTCCTGAATTAATTTAATGAGTTATCAGCGGTTTATTGGAAAAATCCAAACTGGCATTCACCGTCAGTCAGCTGTTTAAAAACGTTGCAAGTAAGACATTTCCGTATCTCTCTGCATTTATTGTTTGTTCTAATATATAGGTCCTATTATTCTGTATGAATTTACTGGACACAAATTTTTGCGTCCTGGGGAATCTCTGGGTAAAATAGGGTTTCTCTGTATTCTAACACCTGTTATTTTGCGACTACGCACAGCCATATAAATATGCTTTATCAGAGAAGCTTGGGTCCAATACTCTTATCATTTTCCAAAATCCAATTTCAGAAATTTACTTGACTCCGATGATCACATCAAAGCTAAGGTGTATGCAACAAACCCCCATACTTTGTAAGAACTAAAAGAAAAACACCAGGCGAGAAATTCATTCAATTTTGAAAATGGAAAACTCTCGAGAACGAATGAAAATTCCCCGAGAAGGTGCCAGAAATGTGTCGATAGAGAGGAACATTATTTCCAGCATCTCTTATAATCAGGTATGTGCTTATTATCATTTTAATTATAACTACAAGAACGTGAGGCGGATGCAGGTATACATAACTTTTCGGCGGAAGTCTGAAATATAGCGGCCGGCGGGAAAGCGGTCGTGCGGTGGCCACAATGTGAAAAAAAACCTATGTATTTATACTTGAAAATATTTTTCCTTGGATATTAAAATTAAGTTTAATTCTTTAAAGAAATCAAGTGAAATAATAGTGAGTATGCAAATTTCAAATAGATAGAATCAACTGATGCAGTAATTTGTATCACAAATTACTTAAATGTAAATAATGATTGTAATATGAATATGCATTTTTATGTGACATTGATTTCAGATGTTTATTGATTGTAATTATTGTTGATAAGTAAGTTTCTACGACCTTACTGAAACTGTCAATAATAGCGCAATAATGCAATGAGGGGGGTGAGCTGTTTATCATTATTGGAAACGAGGAAGTTACGTAATGTTGGCACGTTTTTCCGTTGAGAAACTTCTGGAATATTTTCTCCCTAAAGCATATGTATTCATAATTTTCATTGGATATTAAAATAGACGCTAATGTTGGCGCGTTTTATTAGCCAATAGTAACTCAGTTATAATCTTTAGGCATATTGGGGAGTGGGAGTATAAATAGAAGCCAAGTTAGAGGTAAAGTCAGTCAGTCGCTCAGTTCATCGAAAATCTCAATACATTACACGTCGCCTTCAGTTGCCAGTTCATGAAAAATCTGTGTACACTACACGTCGTCTTCAGTCAGTCAGTTCGTCGAAAGTATTTGTACGGCAAACGTCGGATATCGATTCACAAGTTACGCGCAGCAGAATTATGAATAATCTAAAGTGTTGTAAGGTTAATTATACAAAAAGTTGAAGTACGCAAATTAAGAGTGATCAGTAAGAAGTTATTATAACAGTTTCAGTTTGGCGAGTATCTAGATCAATATGTAAAAGTGATAGTGAACGTGTTCGACAATAAAAATTATAAAACAAATTTCTTCATCAGTGTTCTTTTTGGATAAAAGATTCCTTTCCATTTACACAACCCTGATCAAGAGACATGTTCGACCGAGAGATAACAGCTAGCCGGAGGACAGTAAACAAAATTTAAATCAAATAACAGTCGCATTCTTTCAAACACTAACACTGATGCAAATTGCTAACACAAGATGGAGCTACAAACCGAACAAATGAATGACGTCACAAGATGGCTTCAACACACGTGATGTAAACAAACATTATAAGTAATACCGTCGCAAATTGGCTACCACAACGTGGGGCTACAATAATGTTAAATAAATAACATTAATACACTCGCAAATTGGCACCACAACGTGGGGCTACAAAACATATACAAATAAATACAACATAACTATCGCACAACATGTGTCTATTTGTATATTCGTAAATATTTTCCTAACACAACCCATTGGTTAAATTGGTTAAAAAATGTTTAAAGAGACCACCTTCAGATTTTTAGGTTTTATTCTGTTTGTACTTTCAAGTTTCATATTCTGCAATCAGCATTCCAATACCTGCTATATTTAGAGGTAATCCAGAAATGTAAACATTGTTGCGCAAGTATTTTGTTTGATTCTGCAACTTTCAAATATGTTTTACTCTAAAGCTTTTTTCAACGTCTTGCAATAATGAAATTCCTCCACATGAAGCAAACCTCAGACATTTTCCTAAAATTCCCTGCATTGGTGTAGAACTTTGAACAAATAAATGTATACTTTGGCCTAATTTACATAATGCATAAAAACTGTGCAATTAAATATTTTATACAGCCCTTAGTACATAATGAGGAAAATTACGACATTAATACTTGAGAATATTTTACTGCTAAACTAATAGTATTTCCCCTAAATATATAATTACATTTTTTGTTATAGTTTAGGTTGCAGAATTTAAACTTTGTGTCAGAAATCTATAATCGTGTATCGGCAGAAGAATTTTGAAAAAGTTAGAAATGAAATTATAGTAAATAATTGATTTATTCATATTGGTTTAATTTATAGGTTTAAAATTAGGTATTTTTATTCTCAAAAAAATTCCAATTTCACCTAAAACTTGAGGTTAATAGCTCAAGGATTGCGCATTTTAGTATTTTCTCCAATGACTTGCTTTAAATGAATGATTGTATCAGTTCCACAGCTTCAGAACCTGCGAAATTAAACGTGTCACTTACTGTTATCTTGTAAACGTCTGAATTAATGCACTAGGTATCTATTTAAAGAGTCGACTGTATAAAACTAAAAATGATACCCCAAACACAAGTCCTAATGAGCTCTTACTTCTCTTAGTAAGGCGAGTTCTGCTTTCAAAGAGAAGAGCAGTGACGTGGTGCACTACCTGAATGAACTATTCTGGCATTTATGTGAAGGGAGCAGCTTCCATTTAAGGGCACGGCAAATTGCTCTCTCTTCCTACTGCGCCTTAGTTAGAGCACAGTTTAACATCTGCTACAATATTATCCTCCTTGATGCAAGAGGGATGGCAGGTTTTAACTGCAGCTGGGTAAGAGAATTGGAACAAACATCTATCGAATTCTTCAACTCTTCTAATAAAAAGCATTGGGAAAATCTAAGAACAGGTAAAATGAAAGTATCTACAGCTCTTCAGCAAAAATGTTGCAATAAGAAAAACATTTCATGTGCTGATGTCGACGTACTTTCCTTACCCTCATCATTTATTTTCAAATGTATTCTAATACTATTATTAAAAATATGTTCTTTTACCTTATATACTAATTACCTATATTTCCATACCAAAATTCCACCGGAAATACATGCTTTGAATTTCCCTGAATACAAAAGAAACATTTTTAGAAAGAAAGTCCTGCTGCGTGTGTGTAAGTCTAGAACAACATAAATAAAAAGAAATGAAAATGCATTTAAGTAACAAACTTTATATTTAAATTCAGACTTCCTAGACGGTACCTGAAGCTTATCAAGAAAATTCCCTACCCCAATTTTACATGGGGGATACTTTTGTTATATTTTGCTTTTATTAAACAGATCTAAAGATTTTTATTAGTGTTTAAGATATTTGCTTGGCAATTAAAACATATATATTGAATTTTCTGCAATTAGTCTGTGAAGTCCTCTTCATTCTGAATGACTTTTGTGCAATTGGTAGATCGTAAGAGATATATGAAGCCTTAATATGCTGATCTCGTTAGAATATAAAATACATTTCTTTTACTTCAGCCATTTGCGATATATTCGTTATTGTTTACTTAAATTTTCCAATTTTTATATTTTTGTAGTTCTTTGTCAGCATTATTTTGTTTCTGGTGATATAAAGCAAACAGTCAAAGTTTAATGGCAACATTTAACTACCCACTTTTAAAGATTTGACTTCAAACCTCTTGTATATACCTTGTATCTACCACGAAGTAAGTAATGTAACGATTTCTACAAACGTTAAATGTTAACTAAGTAGATAGGAAGTAGATAGAAAAATAAATAATTGTGAGTTACAAATTTATATGAAGTTACACATTAGGGTTTTCACATTTATCATCTGAAAACGAAGAAGCGGTACTAATATTTTTTTACTTTTCTTCATAATGGCTATTATGCAAATGAGATCCATATTTAATACGTATATGAGTCTTGTTGCAGTAGATTTTAAATCGGTATTGGTAATATTGCATTTTGTGAGTTTTTATTTATTTATTCGAATCTTGGTTTAATTTGTTGCTAAATTAACCACGGTAATTTAGATAGCAACTCAACTATTCGATTCTCGCAGATCTCGCCTTGCATCTAAGATAAGGCTGAATCACGCAACGCGGATGCCAAAACAATTAAGGGACCTCGTGAACATTTAATGTATGCAGAGTTATGCCCGGCATCTGGAAACAGCCAGCAGAAAAACAATTAAGAATGAGGTTCACGCATAGCTTGTGAGAAATTTCAAGAGATCCCTGAAGATCTGTGGTCTAATAGAAAATTAAAATCATTCAAAGGCGCTCATGGAAAGCATTCTTTGCCCAAATGTCATTCGAGAATGTTGGTAAGATTTATTCACACCTTTAGAACCTTTAGTTCAAAACAATGTCTTCACAGTTGAGATATGATCCATCTAAGTGCAGGATAAATGTCCTCACTAAATGCCCTTTGAAATCAGCTGGAACTATCCATTTAAGCCACAGAAGGAAGCTTAGTTAGCCAGTTCTTGTCAGCTATCCACGAGAGGTCCTGTAGTGTTCTTTGTTCTGCCTTGCCCATAAACGCCAGTCGTTCCTTCTCTTTGATGCTAATTGCCTTCTAAGACAGCCTTGTATCCTGTGACATGCTGGTTCTCTTTGTACTCTAGAAACCCCCAAAATCACTCTTTAAGGTCTTGAGACATCACCTGAACCGCTCATCATCAACCGCAGAAAATCTAGAAATGATAATAACTTGTTTCAGGTTCTCTTCTTGAGGTGCAAGTTAATAAATCGCTTTTATTCAGGTGTTCAAATTCTTTATTATTTATTTTGATTTTATTAGACTAATTATTACTTTCTAAAAAGAAAAAAGTCATTCCCCCTGAAACCATGCCCTTAAAGAACAACTAGAAGATTTTACCAGGGTAAACGAAACCGTATCTAAAAGCAACCAACCGGTTTGCTGGTAAACTTGTTAGCTTTCCGCATGTTTCATGAATAACAAGTTATACATACCCTCAGTTGCTTCTACTGATCTTGAGATGGTTGTACTAAGAGTCATAAAAAGACACTTTATATCATGCTGCATCAGTTGTTTACCAATATGAAAAAAATTTTAAAAAATAATAATAACGAAATAATAATTTAATCCCACAACTTCTCACGAATAGCAAGTGTTGCATGAGCAATTCTACAGATAAATAACAATGCTTTAAATAAAGCTTTTGTTTAATGGAATGGCTGCGCCGTCCTTTAAATGTAGGTAGTTTTGCCCGCAGTGCATGGCAAAATACAATGGATAGAAACATAAAATCCAAATTTTGGAGGAACAAATATGGCTGCCTATTTGGTACATTAATATACGTACTTAAAGTCACAGTTTCCGCCATAGATGCTTAAATTATCTCTTCATATAGTGTAACAATGAATTTAATGAAAAGTAAGACATTTGAAAACAAAGAGGAAAGGAAAATAAAACAGTAAACAACGTGTATAACAAATTTCAGCCAGAAGATTTTATACTTCCAAAATAAAAATTAAACCACTATACGAAACGAAACTTATATAAAATAAAACGACAAAAGGATGTCAGCTTTAGCTCTAAACATAAAAAACTTTTGAAAGCGTTGAAAGCAAATCTAGCGCGTATAAGAAATATTAATGTATTATCTGTATACATAAACATTATTGGTAATTATGGTACGACTAAGTCAAGAAATGATTTAATTATTAGATATTATGATGGTTACAAAAGCACATGAGGTTAGAAACCCATAAAATTACTTTGTTGGTCAAGCGATCGTGAGGGACGAATGCTCTCATTCGCTTCGTGGTAGGAAAATATTCATATAAACTAGAGGAAAATTAATATACCGGTTTACTGGCGTATTTGGTACATATGTCGTATACAAATGAACGGCTTAGTCTAGTCTTTTTCGTCAATTAGACAACGCTCTTACATAATTATTTACTCCGAAAAGCTGACCGTATAAAAGAGCTTCAATTCATGATAAGGGAAGCAATTCAGCGACCCCACTCATTAATCTTAGTAATAAATAGTTTGAACATTATCACTAATGCATCAACACAATTTTGTCAAAACGCAAGATCGCATGGTTATTTTTAAGTTATATGTAGATGTGCATTTCTCATATACTCCTTTGTGTATACGATTCGTATTTCTTGTATTTTATTTTTTTAAGATGCTGCATTTTATACACTTAATTCCTACATGGTGTAAATTTGGTAATAAAAAGAAAAGGTAGACGAAATTATGCTCTTAAGTTTGAGAGAAATAAGTCATTGAAGGAAGAAGTGGATTGTTCTAAATCGCCATTCCTGAGGTCTTGAGAACATGGCAATCTTTACGTAACAATTAATTATATACAAAGGGTGTATATTAATGTTTATGCTTCATGACACGAGATTTATAAGTTTTCCGAGGAGAGGCTCATTAATGATTCCCGTTGTGCACACAATAATGTATGATGCATTAGATTTTATTCAGTAAATAGTATTTACAGAACTCCTCTAAATTAAGATTTTGATTTTGTGATTATCGTTTTTCCTTGTAAACGGTATCTAGAGACCCCGTATGTAATAAATAAAGACTGAATCATTTGCAACAAAATCAATATGTTGAAATTTTAATTAAAGCTAACATTTTTGTGGATAAGCTACTGCCAGTGAAATTCAGGCATTTGTAGTTAATACTTCTGTACCCATCTTTTGGCTAATTTGGTAAAATATAGTACTTAGGGAAAACATGCATATAACAGTGATTTTAAAAGGAAATACGAATTCTTAAGAAAGCTTTAACCCACCAATCCGCCCGCCCATTTAAAACATTTGTTTTAAATAGCGTAATGGTGTTATGTCAACAAAACTACTCCGCATGCGCAGAGGAAACTGCCAACCCAACCGCATTAGTTTAATCCGCGAGAATAGCGATGTGAGAAGTGACACTCGCCCAGTTACTGATATCATACCTATTGTTTGAATTCAGTTTATATACACACAATAACCTTAACCTTAGTTATGGTTATCTCGAGGCCACAGGACCCTATGATTTCACTGTATATACACATAAAATTTCTATCGCAGGTCATCGTTTCTCTACCGTTGGCTCCTTCAGAATCAATTACATGAATTACGATAGTCGCAAAGCGCCCAATACTGGTCGAGCCGCAAACTTATTAGAGAAAGTGCTAATGGAAGTATATTACATTTTTGTAACAAGTAATATACTAGTTTCGAAAGCTGGTTGAGAAAAAATTCTTAAATAATATTTCTGGCTTCCTTTGGGGTTCTGACCTAAACATTTTTTCCTGATTCATTGTGGGTGATGTATTTTATGCTAAAACAGATGCTGGTGGTTAACAGAAATGAGTACATTGTGCAAGATGCAAAAGTTTAAGGAGTGAAAAGAAAACGTTTTGGCTGGAGAGGAGCTGTTAAAAATTCCTCGGTAAAGCTCCAAATGGGGGAAAAACACACACACACAAAGATGATCAAGTTTGCTCTGATGTTTGGTATCTATGGTGGATGCCGACAGCATAACTTGTGAATGTATTATTTGTCATCCAAGATAAATAAAAAACAAATTATCATTGTAATAGAAGAGAAAGGAATGAACAGTTTGTAGCTAGTTAGAAAATGTGTTACCATACGACCACAGGAATGCTCTGAGAGATGATTATATGTCAATTACAAAGAAGGTTGTTGTATCTTACGATCGATTAGAAAGAATAAATTTAGGACATTTCCAAGTATTGTAGCAAAACAGATATTTGAAGAAAAATCACAGATCACCGCTTATGATGAACTTAAGCAATTCTGCTAGCGATGCAAGAGCATATAAGGGATTAGGAAGATCAAAGGGTACATCTGTTCTGCGAAGAAATAGCATGTTTTAAATATTAGCAGGAATTATCTCTACATATACTTGTATTAATGGTATATAACGATGATCTGTCTAGTAAACGATGGACATGAATCAAGATGTGCCACAAACAAGGTCGCCATCAGGGGTTCTTATAATTATAAAACCAGCTCTAGAAACTACAGTGATTAATTACATTTAATATTCTGCCAAAGGCATAATTAAAATGCTTATTCCGAAGGGCGATTGTGTTAATAAACGTTGAAGTAATGTTTAATGTTTACAAATTTCATAAATTGAATTTGTAAAAAAGAGTATTTGTTACCATGACATAACCTTACGCCCGCGCGAGCATAAAAGATACTAAAGCCCTATGAGGATGGTACCAATTCTGTTACGTTTCATATCTATGGAATATTGAATAATAATAGTCTCATATCATACTTTACTTTAAGGAATGCTACTACAACAACATAATTCACTTCATTTAAATATTCACGCTAAGCACGATATATGTGCCTCAAAACAAAGTGAATCTGAAGAGAATCGAATATGCATTTTGTCAGGATTGATAAATCGTAAATTAGAAGAGCTTTATACCTGCAGACGAAGTACAGCATTAGTACCTAGTTGAACTTGCAATAGGCAGACGGTGCTTCACATTCGAGTTGGAACAATTCGACAATTAAACTTCAGATAGAATCGATATGCACAGGAAACAATCCCAGAAGTACAAGCAAACTCAGCACTAGACTGAAGTCCCCTATCTGCAAGTTTCTCATTAGTGTGCTTTCGCTTCCAGATCAACTTCGAACAAAGTATGGTGCTGTTCGTGACTTCGGAAGCCACAAAGACAGATATTGCGGGCAATTAACTGCACAGTAACGCCACCCATGTTCAAACAATAGCTCGCTTACTGTGTTAGAAACATGCCCAAGGAGTTCAGCGTTGAATTCCAAGTAGATCATTGTAAAGGGAGTGTGTTATTTATTCATTCACTTTCTCTAATTACAGATTGCTCCATAAGTTAATGTGTTAAATAATTCACATAACAGATTTAGTAGCTGGGTAAAGAGAAAGGAACTCATTTGCTTAAAGTGTCGACACGGGCTGTCTTTTGGATAATGACAGGCAACAAGCAATAATTTGAGCAATGCGCAGAAAGATTTCGTTGTAAATACAGTCGGAGTGGGTTACGGAACAATACATCAAACCATGGACAGCATTCACTAGACTGGCTTAGACTTGGTGCATGGCGGATGGTAATGATCATTGATGTGATTACGGCAATATATCCCATTTGCGAAGAAGAATGCTGGGTGCATATCTTGATAGAGACTTAAAAGCAGGGCTGGAATAATAATTCACATTCTATTTTATTTAATATTCTGCAAGTTCCTGTGCCAATAATGCTGAAAACCAGAACAATGTATGTTGCTGTTCATAATCTGCGGGGTGTTTTTCACACCAGCAGTACACTTTGGTGACTTCATGCGACTAGCCAGCATTCTTGAAGCAAGTACATATCTCCTGCCGGAGCAGCTGACAGCTCATAGCGTTATGTTTCAACAGGAACGTTCAGTTGCTTTAGTGCCTGGAATATTCATGATTTAAGATGTCACTTCCTTCAGCTCGTCTCATTATTTATGTATTTTATTAGTTTTTTCCCCGTTTTCTCACAAACGTTATCCTATCCGAGAGAAGTACCGGCCTTCCATTTCCTGCTTATTAGGTTTAATTTTCTGGAGTGCACCAATATTACAAGGTCTGTCACTACGTCAGTAGCTCCTGGTACAACATACTTGTATTGAAACTTGTGTTTATTTACTTCACTCACTGTTTGTGTTACGAAGTTTTGTCTCCGCTTATAAGTTTTTTTCTGATACTTCTTTTTATACATCCAGTGTCCAGGTGATTTAGAATATTCCACAGAACTGCTCATTACTTTTTTCCCTTGGTGAAAGCAATAATCTAGAGTACCTATCATTGATCTACTATACATGCACAGAAATGAAAAATGTGTTCCTTCTGGGACATACTTCAAGAGTTCATTGTGATAGTATTCAAGGCTTCCTGTAAGATGCCAATGATTTATATACATAATGCCACTTAAAAATCTTCCATTACTAATTATGATATTGCACAAGTCATTGTACTATATGGCATTCTTATATAGCCAGTTTGTGTTTCTAACTTCTTTTTCACTCAACATAGCATGAGAACATGAATTAAATTTATGAAAACCTACAAAATTATGAAATAATTGTCAAAAAAGTGTTTTGGAAGGTTTTCATACATAGAAGTCAGTATATTTTTGCAAACAGCGTTTTCAATATCACAAATTAAATTTCCTCTCTGTACAATTATGAAGTCTAATATTTTATTTGTTACCAAGTTTCTTATAAACCATGCCATGCATTTAGTGGAAAATCCTGAGGAGTCGTACTGTCCATCCCCAGAAACATAAATTTGAATCATTCATGGCAATTGTAAAACGTTTTTTCTTTTAATCAAGCTTTGTGTGCAGAAGGGAATAACAAGATCTAATAATATGAATAACTAAAAATAATAGTTTTATTGCTTTTGACAACACCAAGAAATAGTTAAGTGTCATTCACAAAAATGCATACCTGAATCTATGAACACATTACTTTTCATTCCATTCGCCTCCAGAACACCACACATAAACGTGCCCGTTCACGTAATGAGTTATGATTCGCATTAATGTCCCTAGCGTGTTTGATTTTATTTCAGTGACAGGCCCAACACATGTGTGTTAAATGCTGAATAGCTCAAGAAAAGCATTTACACGTAAAAACACAAAAGAAAATTTTCTGGACATACCCACATCTTATTCTCCATCTTCACTGGATTCACTCAAATTTTCATTCGGTTTATAATCTTCCTCATTTGCAGCTGAAGATCCGCCTTCCTCATTAGTCAAATTTGGTTCATATTAGCGCCGTTTACAGGACTAAAAGTTTCAGTTCCCAACTCCCACTGCTACTTCAGCATCAATATTCAACTCCATGTGTACAGACTCAGAAACTAGTGTAGCTCTTCACTTACTAAGAATTGCTTACTCAATTATCGACTAGCTGTAGTACTTGCTTTCTTTTAAGAAAATTTGAGTTTTTTGGAAGATTTTTCTTCTAGTGCTTTTAAAAATTTTGAAGGCGCCACTTATCTTTCAGCCAAGGGCTTTTGAATTTTTTGTTTATTATTCTTATTTTTCTAACATCCGACTCATTAGAATCACTTTCATTGAAATTAATTCCACACACTCTAGCATTTTGGTTCGCACAAAGAGTTTGCGTTTCAGAGCATCAACCCATTAGTTTATATATGTCGATTCTTATCTCTATCGGGTACAGTGGGAGAACCAGCGAACAATTAAACTTAAAGAAAAATTCTTAAGTCCTTCTAGAAGGAGATTGGCATGTTGGGATCTACTAGCTAGCTAGAGGAACTGACAAAACATGGGCAATTTCTTGGATAAAGTGCGCGA